>CM065815.1:116895357-121695357 GCA_033398695.1 Orobanche coerulescens
CTCCAGCCACGGAAGAGGAAGAACGATGTGAGAAAAATGGTGAAAAAAACGTCTGCTGGCCTTAAATAGGCTGACTGACGGCCACATAACGTACGTAATCGGCCATGGCTTATGGCCGTAACCGGCCATGTCCGAACCAACTGCCCCTAACCTGCCGGCCCGTTACGTACGTTATCGGCCAGGGCCTTACGTACGTAACCGGCCATTGCGGCCGTAACTGCTGGGCCATAGCGGCCGTTACTCGGCCAGGTCCTGCCAGCCGGGACTCGGTTGATCCGACGGTCCGAAAAATCCCGAAACTCAGACCTGATTATAAACCGAAAACACGGTTACGAAGTACTCGCAAAGACGAATCTAAGCGCTAAGAGAACACATGATTCCGACCAAGCGAGGGTTCGAAATTCCGGGACTTGTCCTGGGACCTTCGGTCGGCCAATCTGCCTTGGCTGTTAGGCTCTAGCTCGGTCGCCCGGTCTTTGTGCCGATCGCCTGTCGAGGTGTATAAATCTCGACACAACAATTGCCCCCCAGCTTGCTCCGATGTTGAAGACATGGGGTGAGGTGGTTCTTGCTGGCGATCGTGTAGGATGAAGACGGGCGATCCGCTGAGCGGACTTTGGATTCGGACTTGGGCGATCTGGTCGATTGGCTAGCTATCTTCGGTCTTGTACCTGTAATAAACAATTTGTCGATCCCTCGTAGAAAGCTTATTGCTTGGTCATTGAGGAACCGTGCACAGTCGCGGAGTTCGGTGGACCGACTCCATGACCATGTCTTGTGCGCGAGCGACATTGTCTGTCTCGTGACTCATTTTATTGTGAGGGTCTTCCGTTAGGCTGCGCCTTGCCTCGTATTTAAACGAAGGGCGTGTGGTCTTGGTCTGGAGGAGTCCTTGCGCGGGGCGTCGTCGGATTAATCGACTCCACGCCCACGGCTAGTTAGCTCTATTCTACCTCGGACTGTCATGTTAGATGGAAATCCTCGACGGTATACGTTGAGACGGGGGTAGTGACGTGTCGCATTGTCCGGGTTCACCATGTTAGACGATGAACCTTTGAAGGCGGGCGATCATGTCCACTGATTCGCTTGGAGGATACTTCGAGTACGCCCGCCTCGTATATAAACGAAGGGCGAGTGATTTCAGCCCAAAGGAACCTTGCATGGCCTAAGCAGTCGGTTCCATCGACCACCAGGACCATGGCTGCACTCTTCCACCTCGGATCGTCATGTCAAATGTCGACCTTCGACGGTGTACGTTATGCGGGGGAGGCGATCTCGTGCCTTAGTCCAACATGTTAGATGATGAACTGCAGATGGAGAGCGAGTCCTCCAGTTTTGGTGATGTTGCTTGACTTTGGCGATCGGGTTAGAAGACTGGTGATCATCGTTTGGTCGCCGATCGCGTTGCTCATAGGTTGAGAAGAAACCTTTGCCTGGCCAGAAAGTCTGTGGCTTTAGCGCGGAAGATCGCGTAGGTCGGGGGATAGTCCTTCGTAAGATGCCTGAACATAGGCGAAAGACCATGGAATCCCCCTACGACCGAGTATAGGGCGATCTCGTCGCTTATGGGCACGCCGTTGAGGATGATCTCATCTACACGGTCGATGTAGTCTGTGTCGGACTCTTCTTCTCCCTACCTGATTTACATCATGCGATGGGGACCTTCCGGCCGAGCGACCATGGCGGTGAAGTAAGATGTGAAGCTGTTCGCCAGTTGATCAAAGGAGTTGATGGATAGTGGTGGCAATGAGACGTACCACCTATGGGCCAGGTCGCCCAGCGTCAGCGGGAACATTCGGCATCTGGTCGTGTCTGATGCCCCATACCCGGTCATATAGATCCGGAACTTGCTCTGGTGAGTTTCGGGGTCCGCTCTCCCCTCATACAAAGGTGTTTGCGGAGGAGCAATCTTTCGCTGCACGGGGGCGAGCTCGATGTGGATCGCGAGTGGCTGGCTCGGCCCGACGATCTTTCTCTTGGCGCCTGCCCCAGATTCCAGGAGCGCCTTCATGTCGTCGAGATGGAGTTGCATCGCGGCCATCGCTGTTGCTTGGTCGCTCGTGGTTCGGCTTCCGGAGCGGGAGCCGAGGCGATCGTGTACCGATCTCCTGACTCCGCGGTCACTGACCTCAGCTCTTCGGCGAGGAGGAGCCAGATGGCTGGCCTGCCTTCTGGGAGTCGGATATGCCGAACTCCTGTTGACGGACTCGAGCTCCGTCGTCTCGTGGCTGGGGCCGGACTGCCCCAATCGCCAAGATGGGTCGCTGCCTAGGCGACTGAAAATAGAGGTGCCCCGGCTTGCGAGCGCCTCTTCTTGCGAATGGGAGCCACCTGGCGATCGCTCGGTCAGTAACGCCTTGAACTTCCGTTTAGTCATGCGGCGGATGGCCGAGGGGGTTATAGCGGGTGGCGCGTCAAAAGCTCTTCGTCGCTCCCGTAGGATGGCCAGGGTTCCTTCGATCTGTTCCGCGGTTTGGAACTGATCGAGTGAGAGGCTTGGGCCGTCCCTCGGGGGCGGGATCGAGAGGATTGGGCCGTCCCTCGGGGGCGGGATCGAGAGTCTCGGACCGCGGCAGCTACCCTCTGCCATAGGCTGTGGCTCGGATTGAGACGGAATGAGTCGTCTGGCAGATCAGCCAGCGGCTTTCTTCGATGCAGAGGCAGAAGTCATGATTCTAAAAGCTTTTCTATGAAGAATAGTGAGTGTTTCTTCAGGTATATGCCCCGGAGAACAGTGAGTGTTCTTCGAGACGGTAGGAATAAAAATGAGGGTTAAGATGCCCTTTCTCTAGTGCCAATTGTTGTTGCCTGAAATATTATCCGAAGATATATATTGCTGGAATGGTCGAGCCACAGCAAATTGCGAGAGCACGTCCGAGGTAATGGAAAAACACAAGATTTGCTGGGTTTGTTTGGCCCGGGATTGAATGCTCTCGCGAGATGTTATTAATACAAATATTCGGGGATACAAGTACTAATATAAGAATGCGATTACAATGAGTATAAAAGATCCTAGTTATGTTAGCTCTTGAGCGAAGCTCTACGTATTCTTGTTCTCGTTTCTGTCGACCGTCTCAGGATTGAGAGGTGCTGAGAGAGAGAAAAGCCGAGAGATAGCTGTTGCCAAGAGTGAGAAAGCCAAGTTCTGAGCTGAGCTTCTAAACTGGACGTGAACTGAAACTAGTGTCGCTACTTCCACAGGTGAAGCTGAATATGTGGCTGCGGGAAGTGCATGTGCGCAAGTCCTATGGATCAAAAATCAATTACTCGATTATGGCATTGAGCTTAAAAATACTCCTATTTTTGTGATAATACAAGTGCCATTAATTTAAGCAAAAATCCCATTTTGCATAGCAGGACAAAACATATAGAAGTTCGTCACCATTTTATTCATGACCATGTCCAAAAGGGGAATGTACGTCTCCAATTTTTTGGTACTAATGAACAATTGGCGGATATTTTTACAAAACCATTACCCGAAGAAGCTTTCAATTTTATGCGCATAAACTTAGGAATGGGACATGTTGATCATTTTTTGCATATTCATATTTACATTAAATGGTCAGTAAAAATGGGACATCATCGAAAGAAAATCACTGCTCATTTGGTCACGTTTACGGATGTTAAGATAGGGATATTACGTACGTAATAGGACATTACGTATGTAACAGGTGCTTGGGCTACGTACGTAACGGTCTTCCGGTTTTAGTACATGGAGTTCTGGATTTTTAGCTACGTACGTTACTGAAGTCGTATAACGTACGTACTTCATTTTGACCCTATTACTTAAATACCTCATTCGACAGATTTTTATTCATTCATCCCCAAATCCCTAAATCCGCACCGACGAAACATTCCCTTCTCCTCAAAAACTCCGACCGAATCCTCATAACTTCCGTTCATCTCTATCAATGGCATCCAGAATCAGCAAGAAACGAAAAGGAGATGGCTCTCAATCCTCTTCCTCACCTTCTGGAGAACCAACCTTCAGGAATGCTCAAGCGTCAAAAATCTTCAAAGAAGTGCTTATCGATGAAGAGGTAACTCTAAGTCATCACTTTGACTTTGAATCTCTGAATTCGATTGGTATTCAGATAGAATAATTTTTTGACATGCTCGGTATCAACCGTTTTGTAAGTCTCGCCTGACCTATTTATGTGGATTGTGTAAAGAAATTCCACGCAAATTTTTTCGTGACTTATGATTCTAATGGACTTTCTGTAGTTAACTCCCTAGTTCACGGTAAACCTATTCTCTTTGATGCTGCTAAATTACCCGAACGTTTTGGTCTCCCTAATGAGGGATTTCGTTGTAAAGGAGAATTTGCCGCTCTTGATGAAGTGGTTGATAGTTTTGAAGACGATGAAAGTTATGATGTTCATGAATCGAAAGTTCGTGATTTCTTGACGAACAAGGCTGTAATTGAAGTACATTCGGGCCATTTTGAAAATAATGATTTCGGAATAAATATTCGTTTCCTACACGATGTTATCACTCGATGTCTAATGCCTAAAGTTAATGCTCAACATCATCTTGTAAATGTGGACATGGAAATCATTTATCATGTCTGGAAAGATCATCAGGTTAATTTTGCTTCAATCGTACTCAAGTGGTTTGTGGAAAAAGGTCTAATCTTCCACAAAAAGAGCTATGCCAAGGCCAACCGACAACGAAAGTCCGGAATGCCGTTTGGATCTATCTTGACTGAGATATTAGAGGACGCTGGAGTTGATCTCACAGGGCCTCACGGGGTCGCCATCCCTAGGGGGCCTAGTTACCGAAGGAACCATCCGGACCATGAGATATCTCCGTACGCGAAACCGTGGTTGGATTTACTTCGCCTACATTAAGGATGATGATCGTTTAGTTGATGGTGTGCTACCGAGACCAGAGGAGAGGATTACATCACGTGGGATTGCTCATACCCGGCCTCGTCCTTCTTCTCAGCCCTGTCCTTCTCGCCCAAGATAAGAGAGTTCCTCGTCCCAGATGGTAGCTCGAATGGATAAGTTGGAAAAAGAAATTAGCGAGATAAATTAAATTTCCCTTATAAAATGAAATACCATAAATTATTTTAATCATATTAAATCCAATTTAACATGCGGGAGATTAATTTTCAAGAATACACGAAAAAATCGAGTCGATAACTGGCCTGCCACGGCCAAGTCACCATCGGCAGCCTGCCAGCCAGACACGGCCCTGAAGAGATAAATTTACCACTAGAAGGGGGGATTGAATAGTGGTAATGTAGAATATCGAACTTTCTCGCGAATAAAAGAAAATTGTGCGGAAAGTAAAAGACTTAAAGATTTATAGAGGTTCGGCAACTTGCCTACGTCCTCTCTCCGACTTCTTTTTCTATTGGCTAAAGAACAGCCACACACTTGTCTCGTCCTCGATCGGTCCGAGTACAAGAACCGTTACAACCACTTGTCTTCTATTGGTCCAAGCACAACCACTCTCAAAATAAACTTTTGTATCTAGTGTTCTATCAGAACTAGATAATCCTTACTTTACGAATGTTGGAGTGTAATCCTAATAATGCCGGATCAAAGATCCTAATAACACCGGATTAGTGACTCTTAATTCGTTTCTCTAATGCTCTTGTATGAGTGATGCAACACTCACAACCAAATGAAAAGAATACAAAGTATACTAAATATTACAATATGTATCACTCTTTGTATCTTTTTCCTCACAACTTAGAATGTAATCATAGATGGAAATCTGAGCTCAAGAACGCTTTGAATGCTTGTATACTTGAATGCTTGAAGTTATGTGTTGAGACATCCAAGTGATATGGGTATTTATAGTGTCAAGTCCTTCTTCATATGCTGAAAAATGTATTATTAGCGTGCGCTAATAATCCTTCATAGCGTGCGCTAACGAGCTTTGACTTGACTGATCTGGACGGTCATTAAACTGTACCAACGGTCATAATACACATCTAGTGTGCGCTAGTCGGTCTTCTGTAGCATGCGTTATCGTCGGTCAACAGGTCTTCACTTTTGACAGTTGAATCTTGTCGGTTTGTCTCCCCAACGTCTCTTTTCCAACAGATAAAAAAGTACTGCTAGTACTGATACATTAGCATGCGCTAGTATTATTTTATATTAGCTTTCCAGATTTTACGGATCTCCTTTTTGACGTTTGCGTTCCAATGGATAAGTTGACTAACGGTATGAATTTGAGCACTTAGCGTGTGCTAACAAATGTATTGTAGCGTGCACTATAACTTTCCAGATAACGTACGTTAACTTGTTTAGCGTACGTAATTGCTTCCTTGATTTGAGTCTAGAGCCTACTGGACTACCAATATGATTTTCGGTAGCGTGCGCAAGGTTTGACATGTAACATGCGCTAAGGCCTCTGAATAGCGTACGTAATTATACTTCCGTAGCGTGCACAGATGATTTTCCTTTTTCTGTACAGACCTTACTGACTCTCTGCCTTGAGTGCGATTGCATGCGCTAGATAGATGATAATGTGCGCCAAGTTTGACCACTTAGCATGCGCTGATATTATAGGATTTGAGTGCGCTATCCATCAGGTGACTCCAACTTGACTGCAGATTACTTGCATGACTGCAGGTGACTTTCCCTCGATAGTGTGCGCTACCATTCAGTCTGTAGCGCTAGGAACAGAATCCTTCAATGTAACATCTCGATGAGATAGTTTTTGTTAAATGTTTTGAATATAATCATCATCAAAATACTTTGAGTCAACAATCTCCCCCTTTTTGATGATGTCAAAACATTTAATATATACGTGCAAAAACGTTTAAAAAAATTTTGAATGAAGGTAACTTGTTCGATATGTTAGTACGTTCGGGTTTTGGAGTGTTTCTCCCCCTTTTTGACATAAGCAAAAAGGACTCCCCCTGTTTTGTTGCGTATATAACAAGATACCAATCAAATGCCATGCGTCAAAATGAAACACATAATTAACAAACGCCAAAGTACATGAAAACCAAACGAAGGGAATGCGCATTTCATTGAAAATAATTCAAGCATTACACAGAAATATCCAAAGCACACGACATCAAAAACATGTGAAATAAAAGTTCGCTACAATGAGAATCAATGTCCTAAAAGCTAGGGTGCTTGCTCGGATGAAGAAGGTGGAAGCGGGAACGATAGATGAGTGAAATGAATGAAATCTTCAAGCAACTCGTGCACTCCTTGAACCTCGGAGCGAAGATAACGAACATCTTCACGGATATCCAATTGTGAAGTCTCGATGCTGTGCATCCGTGAAACGAGGTCACTCTCCTCTTCCTCGGTAAGTGTCTCTTTCATCGGACGTTTTCCCTTAGAAATGGGCTTCCTCACAAATTCTCCAATTTGCATTTCTCGAAGGATGTGCGGCCCTCGTCGAGTAATTCGCTCTTCCGATGTCGGCATACGAGTCCCTTTCTCCATTTGATCATCTTCATGAAGGTATGGAAAGAGAATCCAGCCCCGGTTGATCGTTCGAACATAGTGTATGGCCTTGAGCGAGTAATCCGAGATCTCATGGCCGAGTGAAACGGGAACGGCTTTGTCCGTTGTTAAATCCACTTGATGAAATTTGAAGATCGCCGTTAGGATTGAGCCTTATGACATTCCAGCCTTGCGGGACCTTGAAGCGTGATTCTTCGACCGAAAATGGTCGCCCTTGACTTTCATACAGCTTGTGACAATTGCGGCAAAGTCAATCCTGTCATCATTTAGCACTCGGTACACCACATGTTTATCGATTTCGACCAACTTATGCTGCGTGTTGACCTTGGGCATTATACACTAGGTGAGTGCGACCAAAAGGAGTCGAATATTAATCCCGAAATCGTTGTTCTCAAAATCCTCATCAGTTATGTCAATTAGGGCTTTCGAACTGAAAAATTCCTTGACATCAATCTCGGTAACTCCAGATTCTTCAGTGATCGATTTCCCAGAACAAGAAAATCCATCGGACGACAAACCAAATAATTGAGTCAAAATATCCTAAGAGACTTTCACTACAGTTCCTCCAACCAAACTCCCTAAAACTAAGGATGAGGATCCTTCACTCTCAGCAATATGAATATTCGCATAGAATTCGCGAACTAACTCGGGAAAGACAGGTTCCTTACATTCAACAAAACGGGAAATTCCAATAGAAGAGAAAAAATATGAAATAACAACATTCACCCGTTCCAGGCTGTGAAAATTGAAGTAGTAGCAGTCCGTCAATTGCTCCTGAGGAAGGATTTCAGAAAAAACCTTGGAAGCGGTATATGACACGAAACGAGATGCATCATATTCTGGTTCGTGGGTGCGTTTTGTGCTTTTGTAAGACTTTTCCATAGCTTTTCTGCCCTTGCTCGACATTGTAACACCCCCAAAACCGTATGGGAATATTACACGTCGTAGACCCTTTCTACAAGGATCTACTAGGCTAAACATCCATAAACAACCAAATGCTTGCCCGGCCAGGGTCAAACAATATAATAATACAGACCGTTAAGGTCACTTACACATGAATACACAGACCGATGAGGTCACACAACTCCATCAACAGAACTGACTAAAATAACATTACCCACACAGGGGTCGAAACACAATACAGCGGACGACTGAAATCAACTCTGACAACACTACAAGAATCAAAACAACTCTCAACTCTTGAATAGTATCGCAGCTCGTCATCCACTTGTGCCAATCCTGTGACTGCTCCCCTGAACCTGCATGTACCTGGACGCAAAACAGACATCTACCCCCCGATTACTCGGGGGTTAGTAAAGCTCCACTATTTTACTAGTGCAAGTATAATACGATACGAAATGCAACAAGTAAATAGCAACTATGAATTTAATACGGAAATCAATTATCAAAATGTTCACGAGAAGTTTTAGAATTTCGAACTCAAGCAAGAGATATTTGAAAAGGATCTCATCATCTCGGGAATTTTTAAAGCGGAAGTTCTTTTGGACCTCGAGTCCCAATTTACAAAACATTTTCGTAAACATTAGGGCCTCAGCCTGATTCTCGTTTCAAAACACACTAGATAAGATATCATTATGAGTCCGAGACCCACATTTAAAATATTATCCAAACAATCACTATTATACGATCATTGTTCGTACACATCATGTACCGAACTCCGGAGGCCTCGATGGACCTTACCCGGACCACACGCACTGTTCGTACACATCATGTACCGAACTCCAGAGGCCTCGATGGACCCTACCCAGCCACAAACATCATTCGTACACATCATGTACCGAACTCCAGAGGCCTCGTCAGACCCTACCTAGATCACACACCTTGTTCGTACACATCATGTACCGAACTCCAGAGGCCTCGTCAGACCCTACCTAGAACATACACACACATCGACACGACACAACTCATAATTATCAAATGTCAAGCCATTCCACATTACACCGAAATGTATAATCAAGTATGTAAACCAAAACAACACACATATCATAATAATCACAACAACTCAACAATGATCAACCACGCCCGTCACAAACTTAGATGATTTGCACATCCAACACAATTCCATGATATTAACTAAGTGAAGGTATTATCGTTACCGTCAGTCGTTCATAATAATCAGTTCATACGAAGCATATTCGCTAAGATAAATCAATTCATCATAACCATAACACAACATCCCTTTTCACAAGACACAATTTGTATAGTAAAATACTTGCCTTAACAACCGCTACCGAATACTCCGAAGAACACGGTTCGACCGAGAAGCTCGGACCCCGAAGAAGACAATGAACGGAAGGGTTCTGACTCAAGTTCTTCACAAGGATTTCGACCCTAAGTCATATCAATGATAAATCAACACGATGAATAATAATCGCACAACCCCCAATCCCCCCTCTAAGACCTTTTGTCGGACACCTTCAAGGCGTCGACTAAGAACTCGACCAAAACGACGAATCAATACAATACAACCATGGAATAACAAGGGGAATGATAGAATACACCTAAATAATCATCAATACCTCACAATTCTAAGTTATTACGGTTAAATCGGACGAAAACGAACAAAACCCCCAATTTACCCAAACTCGGATTTCCAGGAAATCTGACCTGATTCGCTCGATCAAAGAATGTTATAGGATGGATAATCGATGATATGAACTCCAAGACTTCATGGATTTTTTGTATGACAACATGTATCCACGCCCAAGAAGTCTCCAGCCACGGAAGAGGAAGAACGATGTGAGAAAAATGGTGAAAAAAACGTCTGCTGGCCTTAAATAGGCTGACTGCCGGCCACATAACGTACGTAATCGGCCATGGCTTATGGCCGTAACCGGCCATGGCCGAACCAACTGCCTCTAACCTGCCGGCCCGTTACGTACGTTATCGGCCAGGGCCTTACGACGAATCGCCATTGCGTCAGAATCGCTGGCCATAGCGGCCGTTACTCGGCCAGGTCCTGCCAGCCGGGACTCGGTTGATCCGACGGTCCGAAAAATCCCGAAACTCAGACCTGATTATAAACCGAAAACACGGTTACGAAGTACTCGCAAATACGAATCTAAGCGCTAAGAGAACACATGATTCCGACCAAGCGAGGGTTCGAAATTCCGGGACTTGTCCTGGGACCTTCGGTCGGCCAATCTGCCTTGGCTGTTAGGCTCTAGCTCGGTCGCCCGGTCTTTGTGCCGATCGCCTGTCGAGGTGTATAAATCTTGACACAACAATTGCCCCCCAGCTTGCTCCGATGTGGAAGACATGGGGTGAGGTGGTTCTTGCTGGCGATCGTGTAGGATGAAGACGGGCGATCCGCTGAGCGGACTTTGGATTCGGACTTGGGCGATATGGTCGATTGGCTAGCTATCTTCGGTCTTGTACCTGTAATAAACAATTTGTCGATCCCTCGTAGAAAGCTTATTGCTTGGTCATTGAGGAACCGTGCACAGTCGCGGAGTTCGGTGGACCGACTCCATGACCATGTCTTGTGCGCGAGCGACATTGTCTGTCTCGTGATTCATTTTATTGTGAGGGTCTTCCGTTAGGCTGCGCCTCGCCTCGTATTTAAACGAAGGGCGTGCGGTCTTGGTCTGGAGGAGTCCTTGCGCGGGGCGTCGTCGGATTAATCGACTCCACTCCCACGGCTAGTTAGCTCTATTCTACCTCGGACTGTCATGTTAGATGGCAATCCTCGACGGTATACGTTGAGACGGGGGTAGTGACGCGTCACATTGTCCGGGTTCACCATGTTAGACGATGAACCTTTGAAGGCGGGCGATCATGTCCACTGATTCGCTTGGAGGATACTTCGACTACGCCCGCCTCGTATATAAACGAAGGGCGAGTGATTTCAGCCCAAAGGAACCTTGCATGGCCTAAGCAGTTGGTTCCATCGACCACCAGAACCATGGCTGCACTCTTCCACTTCGGATCGTCATGTCAAATGTCGACCTTCGACGGTGTACGTTGTGCGGGGGAGGCGATCTCGTGCCTTAGTCCAACATGTTAGATGATGAACTGCAGATGGAGAGCGAGTCCTCCAGTTTTGATGATGTTGCTTGACTTTGGCGGTCGGGTTAGAAGACTGGTGATCATCGTTTGGTCGCCGATCGCGTTGCTCATAGGTTGAGAAGAAACCTTTGCCTGGCCAGAAAGTCTATGGCTTTAGCGCGGAAGATCGCGTAGGTCGGGGGATAGTCCTTCGTAAGATGCCTGAACATAGGCGAAAGACCATGGAATTCCCCTAGGACCGAGTATAGGGCGATCTCGTCGCTTATGGGCACGCCGTTGAGGATGATCTCATCTACACGGTCGATGTAGTCTGTGTCGGACTCTTCTTCTCCCTACCTGATTTACATCATGCGATGGGGACCTTCCAGCCGAGCGACCTTGGCGGCAAAGTAAGCTGTGAAGCTGTTCGCCAGTTGATCAAAGGAGTTGATGGATAGTGGTGGCAATGAGACGTACCACCTATGGTCCAGGTCACCCAGCGTCAGCGGGAACATTCGACATCTGGTCGCGTCTGATGCCCCACACCCGGTCATATAGATCCGGAACTTGCTCTGGTGAGTTTCGAGGTCCGCTCTCCCCTCATACAAAGGTGTTTGCGGAGGAGCAATCTTTCGCTGCACGGGGGCGAGCTCGATGTGGACCGCGAGTGGCTGTCTCAGCCCGACGATCTTTCTCTTGGCGCCTGCCCCAGATTCCAGGAGCGCCTTCATGTCGTCGAGCTGGAGTTGCATCGCGGCCATCGCTGTTGCTTGGTCGCTCGTGGTTCGGCTTCCGGAGCGGGAGCCGAGGCGATCGTGTACCGATCTCCTGACTCCGCGGTCACTGACCTCAGCTCTTCGGCGAGGAGGAGCCAGATGGCTGGCCTGCCTTC
Organism: Orobanche coerulescens; assembly: GCA_033398695.1. NCBI lineage: Eukaryota > Viridiplantae > Streptophyta > Magnoliopsida > Lamiales > Orobanchaceae > Orobanche > Orobanche coerulescens. The sequence goes on from CM065815.1 coordinate 116,907,700, forward strand.
TGGGAGTCGGATATGCCGAACTCCTGGTGACGGACTCGAGCTCCGTCGTCTCGTGGCTGGGGCCGGACTGCCCCAATCGCCAAGATGGGTCGCTGCCTAGGCGACTGAAAATAGAGGTGCCCCGGCTTTCGAGCGCCTCTTCTTGCGAATGGGAGCCTCCTGGCGATCGCTCGGTCAGTAACGCCTTGAACTTCCGTTTGGTCATGCGGCGGATGACCGAGGGGGTTATAGCGGGTGGCGCGTCAAAAGCTCTCCGTCGCTCCCGTAGGATGGCCAGGGTTCCTTCGATCTGTTCCGCGGTTTGGAACTGATCGAGTTAGAGGCTTGGGCCATCCCTCGGGGGCGGGATCGAGAGTCTCGGACCGCGTCGGCTACCCTCCGCCATAGGCTGTGGCTCGGATTGAGACGGAATGAGTCGTCTGGCAGATCAGCCAGCGGCTTTCTTCGATGCAGAGGCAGAAGTCATGATTCTGAAAGCTTTTCTCTGAAGAATAGTGAGTGGTTCTTCAGGTATATGCCCCGGAGAACAGTGAGTGTTCTTCGAGACGGTAGGAATAAAAATGAGTGTTAAGATGCCCTTTCTCTAGTGCCAATTGTTGTTGCCTGAAATATTATCCGAAGATATATATTGCTGGAATGGTCGAGCCACAGCAAATTGCGAGAGCACGTCCGAGGTAATGGAAAAACACAAGATTTGCCGGGTTTGTTTGGCCCGGGCTTGAATGCTCTCGCGAGATTTTATTAATACAAATATTCGGGGATACAAGTACTAATATAAGAATGCGATTACAATGAGTATAAAAGATCCTAGTTATGTTAGCTCTTGAGCGAAGCTCTACGTATTCTTGTTCTCATTTCTGTCGACCGTCTCAGGATTGAGAGGTGCTGAGAGAGAGAAAAGCCGAGAGATAGATGTTGCCAAGAGTGAGAAAGCCAAGTTCTGAGCTGAGCTTCTGAACTGGACGTGAACTGAAACTAGTGTCGCTACTTCCACAGGTGAAGCTGAATATGTGGCTGCGGGAAGTGCATGTGCGCAAGTCCTATGGATCAAAAATCAATTACTCGATTATGGAATTGAGCTTAAAAATACTCCTATTTTTGTGATAATACAAGTGCCATTGATTTAAGCAAAAATCCCATTTTGCATAGCAGGACAAAACATATAGAAGTTCGCCACCATTTTATTCATGACCATGTCCAAAAGGGGAATGTACGTCTCCAATTTTTTGGTACTAATGAACAATTGGCGGATATTTTTACAAAACCATTACCCGAAGAAGCTTTCAATTTTATGCGCATAAACTTAGGAATGGGACATGTTGATCATTTTTTGCATATTCATATTTACATTAAATGGTCAGTAAAAATGGGACATCATCGAAAGAAAATCACTGCTCATTTGGTCACGTTTACGGATGTTAAGATAGGGATATTACGTACGTAATAGGACATTACGTACGTAACAGGTGCTTGGGCTACGTACGTAACGGTCTTCCGGTTTTAATACATGGAGTTCTGGATTTTTAGCTACGTACGTTACTGAAGTCGTATAACGTACGTACTTCATTTTGACCCTATTACTTAAATACCTCATTCGACAGATTTTTATTCATTCATCCCCAAATCCCTAAATCCGCACCGACGAAACATTCCCTTCTCCTCAAAAACTCCGACCGAATCCTCATAACTTCCGTTCATCTCTATCAATGGCATCCAGAATCAGCAAGAAACGAAAAGGAGATGGCTCTCAATCCTCTTCCTCACCTTCTGGAGAACCAACCTTCAGGAATGCTCAAGCGTCAAAAATCTTCAAAGAAGTGCTTATCGGCGAAGAGGTACCTCTAAGTCATCACTTTGACTTTGAATCTCTGAATTCTATTGATATTCAGATAGAATAATTTTTTGACATGCTCGGTATCAACCGTTTTGTAAGTCTCGCCTGACCTATTTATGTGGATTGTGTAAAGGAATTCCACGCAAATTTTTTCGTGACTTATGATTCTAAAGGACTTTCTGTAGTTAACTCCCTAGTTCGTGGTAAACCTATTCTCTTTGATGCTGCTAAATTATCCGAACGTTTTGGTCTCCCTAATGAGGGATTTCGTTGTAAAGGAGAATTTGCCGCTCTTGATGAAGTGGTTGATAGTTTTGAAGACGATGAAAGTTATGATGTTCATGAATCGAAAGTTCGTGATTTCTTGACGAACAAGGCTGTAATTGAAGTACATTCGGGCCATTTTGAAGATAATGATTTCGGAATAAATATTCGTTTCCTACACGATGTTATCACTCGATGTCTAATGCCTAAAGTTAATGCTCAACATCATCTTGTAAATGTGGACATGGAAATCATTTATCATGTCTGGAAAGATCATCAGGTTAATTTTGCTTCAATCGTACTCAAGTGGTTTTTGGAAAAAGGTCTAATCTTCCACAAAAAGAGCTATGCCAAGGCCAACCGACAACGAAAGTCCGGAATGCCGTTTGGATCTATCTTGACTGAGATATTAGAGGACGCTGGAGTTGATCTCACAGGGCCTCACGGGGTCGCCATCCCTAGGGGGGCCTAGTTACCGAAGGAACCATCCGGACCATGAGATATCTCCGTATGCGAAACCGTGGTTGGATTTACTTCGCCTACATTAAGGATGATGATCGTTTAGTTGATGGTGTGCTACCGAGACCAGAGGAGAGGATTACATCACGTGGGATTGCTCATACTCGGCCTCGTCCTTCTTCTCAGCCCAGTCCTTCTCGCCCAAGATAAGAGAGTTCCTCGTCCCAGATGGTATCTCGAATGGATAAGTTGGAAAGAGAAATGAGCGAGATAAAGCTTATGGTTAAGAGCATTTGTACTCATTTCGGGATCCCTTCTACACCTCCGGAAGCCAGCCTTGATTAGAGGATTTTCTTTCCTATGATGATGATCTTAGTTTGTTAAGGACCAAACATTTCATGCATTTTCTATGTTGACTGTCTTAAACTCTTACTACCTTATTTTGGATGAATGTGTCGTTTTGACGGTTTCCTTTCCTATTTATTATTACTCGTTGCTATTCATTGATGTTCATTGTTTTGGTACTCATTGACTATTTTGTGTGTCTCTTGCTCTTACAGGATCTCTTGTCTTAATGACAAAGAGAGGGAGAAGAATATGTCTCGTTTTTGAAATATCCCTTGTTCGTTTCAGGGGGAGTCTTACTCAGGGGGAGAAATTTTTTTTTTTCGATCCTCCAAAACTCATCTTATTCAAAAACTACCATATACATTTTGCATCATCAAAAAGGGGGAGATTGTTGGTACAATATTTTTAATAATTCATTTTATACATTTTTGATGATGAGTTATTTAACCAAAATTTACTTTACACATTTATCCTTCACTTAACGTACGTAATCAACACATCTATAACGTACGTAACACTCACAATTCTTGCAACAGTTTTTATGCAGGTAATGTACGTAACATATTCTGTATGACCTACGTAAGGTTTGAAGTTTCTGCCCGTTGCAAGAAGTCACTAGCTGTTACAACAGGTCTTCACATCCAACGGATCTTTAACTGGAAGTTAACGTACGCAAGCCATACTTACGTAACGTACATAATGATTTTTATCAGATGTCACTGGAATGTTTTTTCAGAGTTCATTACGGCCGCTACTCAAGTACCTTTCCTCAAGGTTCTACCAGGCTGGTAACAAAATCGAACATCTCAACAATACCTTTAAGGCTAAAATGACTCAGTAGACCGATTTGGTCTTTCAATAAATACATACAACTCAATCTCAATACATGGCCACGCAGGGGTCAAATACAACACACCCCCGTACGATGGGGAAATAATAGTGCAGCGGAAATAAAATACAAATGAACCAATACAACAACGAACGGGTCCTCATGTGATTAGTATCGATCGTTTTTCATCATCCTTCATGCTGATCCCGTGTTATGCTTCCCAAAACCTGAATGCAAAACAGACATCCACCCCCCGATTACTCGGGGGTTAGCAAAATTCCACTATTTTGCTAGCGCAAGCACAAAGTGCAAATACGAGCCATACAATTCAAGTTCCAAGAATAATATTAACCAGGAATCCTCAAAGATTCAAACATAACGAAAAATACTTCCTGAAGCAAGAGTTTGGGTAAAACATTCCAAAACCGAAAGATCACAACTCAAGAGAAACAATTTACAAAAAATGGTTTAATATGCCATCGGGAGTTTTAATAGAAAACAATTTAGGATTATCGAATCCTTCTCTTTCCAAAATCAACAGGGGTCACAGCCCAAAGGTTTTTCTTTCGCAAATAAAAACCAACAACAATTCATAGGGTCTAAACCCACGTCACATGCCCTCGACGGATATAAAAATCAACACCAACTCGTGAATCCAGGGATCTACCATTGGATTCTCTCGAGGCCTCGTCGGACCCTCACTAGGTGAGCAAAACACATTTACGAATCATATATCATACCGTGAACACATGCCACGTCACATCACACTCATACCACCATGATCACTTGTCACCTCATCTCACGGTTGGATCAATCACTTGTTGTCTTCTGACCACATGATCACATGTCATGTGTCACCGTGGGTATCCTGAGGCTCTCACGGTTGGATCAATCTCTTGTTGCATCTTGACCACATGATCACTAGCCATGTGTCACCGTAGACCCCAACCATAACCACACATTCACACACATAGCACAATACAACAAAGACATCCAAACAATTTACCCGGAGGTATCAAACACTTAGCAAAAATACAACATCAAACCACAACACACCGAAAAGAGGCAATATATGTACACACGCATTATCAAGCGCAACAATAATACCAAGTGTATTCATAAGGTTCTCGTAGTCATTTATGAATCACACCATTCGCAAAATACATACAGGTTTAAAAGGGGGGGGCTTTAACGAGGATAAACCAAATCTTTGAAAGTTCATCTCAACACAACAAAACGAACATATTTAGACGATCACCGATCATCATATCCATAAAACAAGAGAAGTATGGACAAGGTACTTGCCTCAAAACCACGATCGCAACAAGACGACGGATGGGATGCGGTCGAACAGCCCTGAACTCCCGAACACTATCAAGAACACGATAGCACCGTGAAACTACGACAATAACACCACACGAAATATCAATCACCAAATGGGATTCAACTCGTAATCATCAAGCACCTATAATCCTACAGAAAGAACAACAAAACATGATTACGACGAGGATCAAGACCAAAAACAATGGAGATTACAACAAACTATCGAAGGGAAGACTCATTCGAACATTTGATCGAACATCAAATGTTCATTATACCTCACCCTTCAGTTTGAATGAACCAAAGATATGGATATATAATCCATAAAACATGTTTAACAAAATCATTTAACAACAATCGGTTCATCAAAATTGGATAGAAAATGAAATCAAGAACAAAACTCCTAAAAAGTCAACTCTAGGGATTCCAGAAAAATACCTTGATTCGGCGAAGAACAATGGATTATATGATGTTATAATCACCTAAGATGCTCCAAAAAACCTTTGGATTGAGCAAAAATCAGCCAAGATTGCGATCCCTAGTCGCCCTTGACTCAACCCCGCGGAAAGAAGGAGAAATGAGGTGGAAATGATGTACCACGACTGCTGTCCAGTTTATATACACTGGACAGCTTAGCGTGCGCTAATCTTTAAGATTAGCTAGCACTATCGAGGCACACTGTTAGCGTGCGCTAACCACAAGTGTTAGTGTGCGCTAACGGGACCTTCAGACCCAGTCCAGTAGCCCCTGGACTGCCCTGAACTACCAGGTAGTCTGTTAGTCGAACCGATTCCCATTCTGGAGGACAGCAGGGATCAGCAAATAATAATACAGATCCTAATGTGCCGGGAGTGCTTCAACAGGTGGTTGCTCAGATAAACTAATTTGCTCAGGTTGTTGATCGCATGCAGACGGCGATAGGACAACAGCATAACGAAGATAATCGGGGGGACACATGGCTTACTGAGGTGGTCAAATTGCACCCTCCGAAATTTGACGGTTCTGCTGAGACGCTTTCTTGGGATCACTGGCTGAAGGAGTTAGAGAAGATCTTTGCAGGGATTAACTGTCCTAACGACAGAAAGGTTCCGATCGCCCAGTATCTTCTGACTGGGAAGGCTTTCGATTGGTGGGAGGCCATTCGACCTGAGGAGCATAATGCTGACTGGACGGAGTTCAAATTAATGATGGAAGCGCAATATTGTCCTCGCCCAGTTAGAGAGGCCCGAGTCCGGGAGTTTTTCTCACCACAAAATTTAGAGGCATCTGTGACAGACGTGATTAAGACTTTTAATCACCAGTTGACTTATGTGCGCCACTTGGTCAGGACCGAGGCAGAGAGGATTTTTCATTTTGACATGCGGATGAAGCAGGAAATTCAGCAGTATATGTCCGGATTTGAATGTGCCACCTTGCGACAGTATCAGGACAAAGCATTGGCCTATGATATGAAAGAGGCGACAGTAGAGAAGTCAATGGAAGTAAAGAAGCAGAAAGTGTCTGGCAACTTCACGGAGAATAAGAGTAGTGGACCCCGCAGGGGCCAGTCCTCATTTCATTCATCCAGGAGGCCTCCGCATCCTTCTCATGGTGGAAAGAAGTTCCGGGCAGCACCAACCGTTTCAGACACAGGGAAGAAATGTTATAACTGTGGCAAAGCGGGGCATGTTCGACGTGACTGTTTCGCACCTGCTGTGACCTGTTTTGGGTGTGGACAGGAAGGACATCTCGCAACATTTTGTGGAAATGTGACTCGATCTTTTGGTACTCGCACTCCTGCACCGGTTTCGAAGGACACTAGTGTAAACCAGACGCAGCAAAGTGGTTTCCAGCAGCAGAATGTTGGGAAAAGAGAGGCATCCAGCGCTGGGTCCTTTCCTCCGCGTATTTATGAGATGAAGAAGTCAGACGATCAGAACACGGCTGTTGCATTAGGTACGATTCAGATCCTTTTGCAACCAGTTAGTGTCTTATTCGATTCAGGAGCTACGTATTCTTTCATATCTTTGAACTGTGTTAATCGTTTGAAAATCTCGTACTTGTATGATTGTGAACCTTATGTTGTGGGATTACCGAGCGGAGAGAAACTTGTGGGAACCCTAGAAACTAGAGATTTTCCAGTGACTATAGGAGGGAGAGATTGGCTATCAAATCTTATTGTAGTCGACATCTTTGGTGATGATTTAATTCTCGGAGATGATTGGTTCAATCGTTATGGAGCTATTTTGAATTACCGAAAGAGAGTCATTTCTATCATTTCTGATGACGGGTCTGAACATTTATTTAAGGGGTGGAGACCGGGAAGCTCAGGAAAATTTATCAAAGCGATGAAAGCAGCGAGATTGCTAAAGCAAGGTTGTTACGGATTTTGGTGTTATGCCATGAAGAAAGAAGAAGGAGTAGAGCTCTCATCTATTCCAGTTGTGAATGAATTCTCAGATGTATTCCCGATTTAACTACTCCGGGTTACCTCCACAGAGAGAAGTGGAGTTCACTATCGAACTAGAACCTGGAGCCGCTCCTATTTCCAAAGCACCATACCGTATGGCGCCAACCGAGCTGTATGAACTAAAGAAGCAACTGGAAGAATTATTGCAGAAGGGTTACATTCAACCTAGCGTTTCTCCTTGGGGAGCACCCGTTCTCTTTGTCCGGAAGAAAGATGGATCCCTCCGATTATGTATTGATTACAGGAAACTAAACAAGGTGACGATCAAGAACAAGTATCCTATACCTCAGATCGACGACTTGTTTGATCAACTGCAAGGGGCAAGGGTATTCTCGAAGATTGACTTGCGATCAGGATACCATCAGTTGAGAATTAAAAAATCGGATATACCGAAGTCTGCTTTCAGATCCCGGTACGGGCACTATGAATTCGTGGTGATGCCATTCGGACTTACCAATGCTCCTGCGGTATTTATGCAATTAATGAATCGGGTATTCTTAGAATACCTAGATAAGTTTGTGGTCGTTTTCATTGATGACATCTTGATCTATTCGAAAGACACGGAGGAGCATGCCGAGCATTTGCGTGTGGTTTTGAGCACCTTGAGAAATGAACAGCTTTATGCAAAGCTTTCCAAATGCGAGTTCTGGCTTAGGGAAGTAACCTTCCTTGGGCATGTGATATCAGCTGACGCAGTTCAGGTGGACCCGAAGAAATTCGAAGCAATCTTGGAATGGGAAGCTCCTAATAACGTGAAAGAAGTCCGAAGCTTCTTAGGACTTACTGGATATTATCGCCGTTTTGTAGAAGGATTTTCCAAAATTGCTCGTCCGTTCACTCAGCTGTTACAGAAAACTCAAAAGTTCACGTGGGATGAGAAATGCCAGGCTGGTTTTGATGAACTTAAGAAGAGACTGGCGACAGCACCTATATTAGCGTTACCAGATGGGACTGATGGATTCATGGTATACAGCGATGCTTCAAATCAGGGTCTGGGATGTGTGTTGATGCAAAAGGTTAAGGTGATTGCCTATGCTTCTCGGTAGTTGAAACCGTACGAAGTTAATTACCCGACTCATGATCTGGAGCTAGCAGCTGTGGTCTTTGCTTTGAAAATTTGGCGACATTATTTGTACGGCACTCATTGTCAGATCTTTACAGATCATAAGAGTCTCAAGTATATTTTTAGTCAGAAAGAATTAAACATGAGGCAGAGAAGGTGGCTGGAATTGATCAAAAATTACGACTTGGAAATCCTCTATCATCCGGGTAAAGCAAATGTAGTGGTTGATGCACTGAGCCGTATACCTGTTTCTCTTCGAGTGTTAGAAGCGCTTACGTCCCAAACCAACATTCAACGAGAACTAATCTGTGAAGAAATTGAAGTGTGGACGCAAGGAGTCCAAGGGCAATTGTGTGTGATGGAACTAACTTCGTCGTTGGTTGAAGAAATCAAATCTAAGCAGTTGGATGATTCTCTGATTCTTCGATTATGTGACGAAAGGGAAGGCCCCAGGATTCGTGATACAGGATGATGGAGTTCTGAGATTTCAGAGTCGACTTTGCGTTCCCAATGATGATGTTTTGAGACAGACAATTCTGAAGGAAGCTCACAGTGCGCCCTATTCTATTCACCCGGGCAGTAGTAAGATGTATAAGGATCTAAAACAAAACTTCTGGTGGGGAAATATGAAGAAAGACGTAGCAGAGTACGTTTTGAAGTGTTTGACTTGTCAGCAAGTTAAGATTGAACATCAGCGACCTGCCGGAATGTTAAAACCGCTTCCGATTCCTGAGTGGAAGTGGGAGGATATCTCGATGGATTTCATCACCAATATGCCAAGGACCAAGACGGGAATGAACATGATTTGGGTTATAGTTGATCGATTAACCAAGTCGGCTCATTTCCTAGGAATTAAAGATACTTGGGGACCCGAGAGATTGGCGCGAGTATTTATTGCAGAAATAGTCAGATTACATGGGACGCCAAAGACCATTATTTCAGATCGAGATGGTCGTTTTGTGTCGCACTTCTGGAAGGCAGTTCACAGGGCTTTGGGGACCGAGCTAAACTTTAGCACGGCTTATCATCCTCAGACGGACGGTCAGTCCGAAAGGACTATACAAATAGTAGAAGACATGCTTAGAGCTTGTGCTTTGGATTGGTCAACTGATTGGGAAGTGCACTTGTCGTTGATTGAATTCACATACAACAATAGTTGGCATGCTTCTATTAAGATGGCACCATTTGAAGCTTTGTACGGGAGAAGATGCTGATCACCCCTGTGCTGGGATGATTCTTCGGACTTGATCGGGACGGAACCAGAATTGATAGTTCAGACTCAGGAAAAGATAGCTCTGATTCGGAAAAGACTGTTGACTGCCCAGAGTCGACAGAAGTCTTATGCAGATGTGCGTCGTCGCCCACTAGAGTTCGACATTAAGGACCACGTACTATTGAAGGTGTCTCCTACACGTGAAATTTTCCATTTTGGGAGGAAAGGCAAGCTAAGTCCAAGATATATCGGACCATTTGAGATCCTAGAGATAGTTGGGGATTTAGCATACAGGGTGGCCTTACCACCATCGCTGAGTCACGTTCACAATGTGTTTCACGTATCCGAATTGCGGAAGTATATACCAGATGCCAGTCATATTATTGATGTCGACGAGATCAAGATAGCTAATGACGGCACATTCGAAGAGAGACCAATCAAGATACTTGAGAGTCGGATCAAATAATTGAGGAATAAACCAATACACTTGGTTAAAGTATAATGGTCTCGACACAGAGCTGAAGAGGCCACTTGGGAAACGGAGGATAGTATGAAGGCTAGATATCCAGAGTTGTTTTCATCTTAAGTTTCAGGACGAAACTTCTTTTTAGGGAGAGAGGATGTAATACCCGAGATTTCTAATGTGTATCTGAACCTTGTGATATTGTATTTATTTCATTTTGATCTGAGGATTATTCTCCGTATTTCATGATCCTGTGTTGTTGAGTGTATGATTTAATGCAAGTTGTTCATACTTGCGTTTTTGTGCACTTGTAGCGCACGCTAACATCTTAGCGTTAGCGTGCGCTAATTGAGTTAGCTAGCGCACGTTACGTATGAGTTGTAGCGCACGCTACACGTGGTCAGCATGATTGAGACATGTTGGTAGGTGAGATCAGGCCGCGAATTTCGTTGGGATTATGTCGGGATGAACCTGGACGGCTTTCGGGAAAAGCCAAGTCAACGCGGTAGCGCACGCTACTGATATGAGGATAGCGCACGCTAAATGCTGAGTACAGTGAAGTCATTTAGCTTCGTATGGACGTTAGCGCACGCTATAGATATGGGCTAGCGCGCGCTAATAACCCTTTTATATATATAGGACATCACACTTTTTTCATTTTTCAGCTTTCATCACTTCCCAAACCCGAATTCTAAGACATAGAGAGTCACTCTCTCCATCCTAAACCCCTCATATCATTATCCCAGCTCGAGTTTGAAGATTGTAGATCATTGGAGATTGGTGGTCAAGCTCTCGGTGTTGGATTTCTTCAAGCTCCTCCTTGTTCTTCACTATTTTGAGATAGGTGATTCTTCACCAACTGGAGTAGTATTCTTGAGGATGTTTTGGAGCATGTTTTGAGATTATCTAGTCAGATAAATTCGTACGTAGTCGAACATCATGTTATTAGAAGGATATTTTCGATGCTTCAGTACTTCTTCATTGTATAAACCGTTAAACCTTTTTAGTGTTTGAACTCCTAAGCATATTCATGCATCTTCAAAAACCGATTATGACCAGTATATGGAGATTATCAAGTTCTTATGTTTCTACATAATGGAATCATACGTTTTGGGACGTAGAATGAATGGAACTTAGGATATTTTCTTGAAGATCAAGATGAATTATGGTGTTGTGATGATTATACGTATCCTTGTATCTCGTAGTCGTTTAATCCGTAAAGATCTTTCACAAACCGTATGAGCATGATATGCACGGAGATGACATGTATTAACACTGAAGATTTCATGGGTTTTATCACCATTAGATCAAGTTTTCTGCCCAGTAGTAAACTGCCATGCACGGTTAGCGCACGCTAAGATAGGCATATTAACGTGCGCTATAGAGAATGAGTTAATGTACGCTACGTTTGGTACGTAACGTACGTTATGTCATCAATCGAGTCAGTCGGCTGATCAGAGAGAACTGTTGGTACATAGTTAGCGTACGGTAGACTACGCCGTTTACATACGCTAACGGGCAGGCTTAGTGCACGTTACGTAGAGTACGTAGCATACGCTAAGTAGTTTAGGCAGAATTCATTTTTAGAGCTTTCGACCGTAAACCGGATTGTTAGACATTCGTACGACATGAGATGAATTCTTTATTATTTCTTTTGAACAAGGTCCGAGCCTTGCATAGGGGACGATCGAGGGGCGGTGACATACGGACGCGTGTCATTTGTTGGAGTATTTCATTCTTGTCATTTTCAAGGCAAGTATCATATGTTGAGTTTGGTTTATATTGGAACTTTGATCATGCATATGGTTTTGTTCATGTTGTCGAGTATGAGATTAATTTCTTTGATTTTCTTGTGGTATTCGTGGTTAATTGTTCGTATTAATGGACATATTGAAATGCATATATGTATGCATGATTACATAGTTTATATTGTAAATGATCCGAGGGGGGGTCATAAGGATCTATACTGAGGGCGCTGGATCGAATGTCCACCATGCGTTGGTCCGACGGGATCATCATGGGGATCTATGCTGAGGGCGCTGGATCGTTGGATGGGTTTTCCACCATGCATTGGTCCGACGGGATCATCATGGGGATCTATACTGAGGGCGTTGGATCGCTTGATTACCCTATATTGTGTTAATGGAATCGTGAGGATTCGCATCGTTGGATTCTGGTGACGGAAGTACGTTTTGTATGTTTTATAATGCACTGATGAAATTTGTATTGTGATACTTGTAATAGCATTGTTTTGCTAACCCCTTTGGGGGTGGACATTGTTTTTGATGTTCAGGTAGTCGAGGAGCGGGGAGGCAACCACAGTACCGACATGACGATGAAATGGCTCAGTGATGTGGTTGATGTTTATTGTTATTGTGATTTGTCTACTTGGTTCACTTTAGTACTCGAGTACGTGTGTTTTAATAATGTCATTTTCGATATGGTTGTATAAATTAACTCACTGGATCAGTTAAACCGGTTCTGTATTTTGAACTTCAGTGGTACTGTTGGATTATATTTATATTTCTTTTAATTAGCCTTGTAAATCCTTACTTAAAGGGTTTACGGCGCTGTAATTATTCCGAATATCTCGGGGTGTTACACTAATCCGGTTCCGGCTTTGTCTCTCGACGGTGATGTTGTGCAACCGGGTGTGCAGGGCAGTCGGCTTGGTCCTATCCGGAAACCCAAACGTGATTTGAGGTTCAACCAGCTCCCTATCCGGGATTTAGGCTCGGTTTCCTCTGGTCCGTTTTTTGGGCAGGATCCTAGTGTGTCTAATTTGGGTCTAGTATTGCCCTATGTATCTAAGGGCAGGAGTATTGAGGATGAATTCCCTGAATCTTCTTCAATGGGTAAGTTAAGATTTTCTAATTCTGATTATGTGTGTACTGTGGGGAAATTATGCGTTACTAGTGCTAATGTTGTTCCCAAAGGATTTGTTGTTCCTGTTGTCAATGATAATGTCAGTATTGATAATGTTGGGCCTAATAGTATATCTGATGATTTAGCTGAAAAAGGTAATAATAAATTTTTACCAGATACTTTGAACTTTGGCTATTTTCCGGCTCAAATTTCGCCGGAATTACCTCTACCTTCTATTGTGGTAGGGAAGAATTTTGTTAAAAAAAGGGGTTTAAAATATGTCCAACCAGAAATTCATAATGGTGAGATTATTGTGAAACCGTCCGCTAGAGTTGGGATCGAAGGGGCTAAAAAGTGGCAATTTACTCTAGTTGGGTATTTTTTGGGGAAAGATCTATTCTTCAACCAGGTCAAGAACTTCTTTATGTCTGCTTGGACGGGCCTCCAATATGTGTCCTCTTCATCTGGGGGCTGTCTCGAACTCTAAATTCTTGGAATGCTCTGATTATATAAATACCTAAATATCTATACATTTAATTCTTGAAAATTTTGGGAATTTAATATAGATGTACATTTAAAAAATATCTAATAGTCAAATACTAGTCTTGAATTGATGAATTGACGGTTATATTTATTTTATTATCGAGGAGTATTGTGTTTCATACTTGATATACTTGCACTAGCTATTCGACAGCTAACCCCTTTATGGGGGGAATACTTTTTATGTATTTCAGGTTCCAGGAGAGCGGACACGTACATAAGAGTTATAACGTACGTAACCGCCCCTCCATGACGTACGTAAAGCATGCAACTGTTCCAACGGGAAATTCACCTCATGAAAGTTATAAATAGCACATTTCAAGGATTTGGAAGACACAACAAATAATCTGAGCTTACAAGTATTATCAAGCTATTTCAAGCATATTTTACGAGAGATATACATAATCTACAGTTCGATACAAGGAGAATTGTTCCACCACTTCCTACTTATATTCTTGCATCTAAGAGTGACATTCTTTGTAAAGTCGAGTTCCTACATGCAATTGTTTGATTGTAAGGTTGTCTTGCACCAGGAAAAACAAGAGTGTTTTTAGTGTGGTTTTCTTGAGCCCGAAAATCAAGATATTGCAAGAGTTAGTACTAAACTAGATAGTGCATTCAAAGTTTTCTAAGAAAAGTCCTAGTCGATAAAACTAGGTAGGGGACGTAGGCTTCGTTTATAGCTGAACCTCTCGAACAAATTTTCGTGTTCTTTCTTTTCCGCACTTTATTTCCTCCGATATCTTGCTTCCGCACAAAAAGAGTTTAAAACTCTTAACAGCACTATTCAACCCCCCTTCTAGTGGTGGTACCAATTCAACAATTTTTGGGATGTAAGTCGGGCCAATCCAAGTTACTTATCAGTGCCATGAAGGCCGTAAAACTTTTGAATAATGGTTGTACAGGCTATTAGTGTTATGCCTTGAAAACGGAAGGGAACAAAGTCGATTTCTCTTCGATCCCAGTTGCTAATGAGTATCCTGATGTTTTTCCAGACGATCTCCCAGGATTACCGCCAGATCGTGAGATAGAATTTTCTGTGGACTTAGAGCCAGATGCGGCTCCGATTTCTAAAGCACCTTATCGTATGGCGCCTTCTGAGATGCAAGAATTAAAAAATCAGTTGGGAGAACTTTTGGAAAGAGGGTACATCAGATCGAGCGCTTCACCTTGGGGCGCGCCTGTTCTTTTTGTGGGGAAGAAGGATGGTTCACTACATTTGTGCATCCACTACCGTGAGCTGAACAAAGTAACCAACAAGAACAAGTACCCTTTGCCTCGTATAGACGATTTATTTGATCAGTTGCAGGGGGCTGTAGTTTTCTCGAAAATTGATTTAAGATCAGGGTATTACCAACTCAGGGTGAGAGAGTCCGACGTTCCAAAAACAGCATTTTGGACGAGATATGGGCATTATGAATTTGTAGTTATGGCTTTTGGGTTGACTAATGCACCGACAGTATTCATGCAGTTAATGAATAAGATTTTCATCGAGTATCTCGGTAGGTGTGTGGTCGTCTTTATTGACGACATTTTGATCTATTCTCGAGATAAAGAAGAACATGCCCGACACTTGCGTTTGGTACTAAATATTTTGAGAATCGAGCACCTCTATGCAAAATTCTCAAAATGTGAGTTTTGGTTGGAAGAAGTTATGTTTCTCAGCCATGTGATTTTAGCCGAAGGGGTTCGTGTAGACCCATATAAGATTGAGGCAGTACTAGATTGGGCACCGCCTAAAAATATTAAGGAAGTTCGTAGCTTTTTGGGCCTTGCTGGGTATTACCGTCAGTTTGTCGAGGGGTTCTCGAAACTCGCTCGTCCGCTTACGAAATTACTCCAGAAAACGGAAAAGTTTGTTTGGACGACGGAGAGACAACAGAGCTTCGATGAGCTGAAGAGACGTTTGACTTCAGCGTCGATTTTAGCTTTACCACAAGGTAGTGAGGGCTTTGCGGTCTATAGTGACGCTTTGGGTCAAGGTCTTGGTTGTGTGCTTATGCAGCATGATAAGACGATAGCTTTTGCATCACGACAACTAAAGCCGTATGAGATGAATTATCTTACTCACGATTTGGAGTTGGCCGCAATTGTCTTCGCACTCAAGATTTGGCGGCATTACTTGTATGGTTCTCCGTGTCGGATTTATACCGATCACAAGAGCTTGAAGTATATTTTCAGTCAGAAAGAGCTGAATATGAGACAGAGACGTTGGATAGAGTTGATAAAGGATTATGATTTGGAAATTCTTTACCACCCCGGAAAAGCCAATGTCTTCGCGGATGCTTTGAGCAGCAAATCGGCATCTCTTCAAATGCTCGAGGTTCTTACATCTCAGACGAAGATTCGTCAGGGTTTAATCGAGCAAGGAATAGAAGTTTGGCTCCAACGAGTACAAGGACAGTTGTGTACTCGCGAAATTACTTCGTCCTTGGGTGACGACATCAAAGGGAAACAGTGGAGTGACCCGATGATTTCTAAACTGAAGGAAGATGTAATTAAAGGAAAAGCTCCTAGATTCATGGTTCACGAGGACAGTATTCTGAGATTTCAGGGCAGGGTTTGTGTTCCGAATGATCTAGAGTTGAGATAGAGAATTCTCCGAGAAGCCCATGTTACGCCTTACTCAATCCACCCCGGGACGAGTAAGATGTATAAGGACTTGAAACGAAATTTTTGGTGGAACAACATGAAGAAGGATGTCGCGGAATTTGTACTATGGTGCTTGATGTGTCAACAAGTCAAGATCGAACATCAATGACCAGCGGGGTTGTTGAAACTGCTTCCCATTCCCGAGTGGAAGTGGGAAGACATCTATATGGATTTCATCACTGGCATGCCGAGAACTAGGTCTGGAATGAATATGATTTGGGTAATCGTCGATCGGTTGACCAAGTCTGCACACGTCTTGGGTATTAAGGATACTTGGGGACCGGATAGATTAGCTCGAACTTTTATAGCTGAGATCGTAAGATTGCACGGTGCCCCCAAGACCATTGTTTCTGATAGAGACAGTCGTTTCATATCGCATTTTTGGCAGGCCATTCATCAGGCTTTGGGTACTGAGTTGAGATTGAGCACGTCCTTTCATCCTCAGTCAGACGGTCAGATAGAGAGGACGATTCATACATTAGAGGATATGTTGCGAGATTGTGCCTTAGACTGGAGTAATAATTGGGAGCTTCATTTACCGTCGATCGAGTTTGCCTACAATAATAGTTGGCATGCGTCGATCAAGATGGCACCATTTGAGGCACTTTATGGTAGGCGATGTAGGCCGCCATTATGTTAGGACGAGGCTTCAGAGCTAATTGGAATGGAACCGGATATGTTGATGGAGACTAAAGAAAAGATTTCTATTATCCGGGATCGATTGCTGACTGCCCAGAGCCGTTAGAAATATTATGCTGATACTCGTCGTCGACCCTTGGAATTCGAAGTGGGGGATCATGTCTTACTCAAGGTGTCGCCGACCAGAGGGATTTTTCGCTTCAGGAAAAAGGGGAAACTTAGTCCGAGGTATATTGGACCTTTCGAGATCTTGGACAGGGTTGGAGATTTAGCTTATCGCTTGGTGTTGCCTCCAGCTTTAAGTCACGTCCATAGTGTTTTTCATGTATCTCAATTGATAAAGTATGTGCCGGATCCGAGCCACATTATCGACTACAGTGAGATTGACATAGGCGAGGATATTACCTTTCCGGAGAGACCCATGAAGATCTTTGATCATCGCGAGAAACAACTTCGGTATAAGACCATTCCACTGGTTAAAGTGCAATGGTCGAGACATGGAGTCAAGGAGGCGACTTGGGAAACGGAAGAGAAGATGCGGTCGGAGTACCCCGAACTTTTTATTTCTTAAGTTTCGAGATGAAACTTCTTTTTAGAGGGGGGGAATGTAATACTCGTACTTTTATTGACTGTTTGACCTTGCCGTTTTTCTTATTTCATCGCTCTGTAAACTCTTGGTGATGTTCTCGATATTGTTATAGAGTTTGGTATCTTGGTTGGACCATAATCATCTTGTTTAGACCTTGCGGAAGTGTTCTGGGTCAGAGAAATAGCGCACGCTAGGCCTAGGCTAATGCACGCTGATTCTGCTTGAGTAGCGCACGCTAACTTTCAGCCGTAGCGCGCGCTAAGGGACCAGTCAGGTCAGAACCAGTAACTCATACTGCTTTTTGGACTGGCAATTAACGCACGCTAGAAGTTCGTTAACGCACGCTATTCGTGGTCAGTAGCGCGTGCTGACATCTATCCGTAGCGCATGCTAACAGGCTGGTTGGCAGAGGCAGTGAGGTTGTCAGGTTTTCTGGACTATCGAGTAACGTACGCTAGTCTTCGGATAGCGCAAGTTATAAGAGATGTGTAGCGCACGCTAATCCATAGCGGTAGCGCACGCTAAGACTCGAGCAGGGCAGAGGACAGTAGGTTCTGGACTCCAGTTATGGACACCATTTTTGGCTAGCGCAAGCTAAGATAAGGCGATTAGCGCATGCTAACGGGGCTGGCAGAAGCCACTGGCCTACACGGTGACATCGCTAGCGCACTCTAATAATCGAGACATAGCGTGCGCTAGACTGGGTGAGTATATATTGGATAGTTGACTTCCATTTCGTCATTTTTCATTCTCTTCACTCATTTTCGACGGGAGAAGCTCGGGAGAGGTGATTTTGGGCGATTGGAAGTGATCCATCTTCAAATATCATCTTTGGTTGGAGAACAAGGATTCCACAACATCTAATCCATTCTATCGTCCAAATCAAGGTAAAAATCCTTAGAATCCTAATTTTTGGGAAAATTTGGGGGTTTTCCTAGATTCATCCGATTTATCCTTTTTGAAGCTTGAGAACCTTGAGATTATGATGTATCTATCCCGTATACATATTTTTCCTATGATTTTATGGATTAGTTTGTGCCGTGTTCGGACTTGTGAGGGTTTGGGTGATTTTCCAAACTCTAGTTGTTTACCCTTGTATTTTCGTGAATCGTAGACGGGTTTCGGGAGTTCTTCGTGAATTATGAATATGGATTATTGATTATCATATCCCTTACGAATCGTTTAGGTGCCGTAAGCACGTTCTTGGCCTACCGAACTCATACTCTTTTCCGTTCAATTTCTCGATGTCTCAAAGGCAAGTATATATTTATGATTATACGTTCTCGACTTTGAAAGTAAGAAATATGAATGGTATGATTGTTTATATCCACTCTGGGGCAGGCCGACAGGTCCCTTGAGGGTTTCGTAGCCTCTGGTGCGATTCCACGGATAATTTGGGTTAACCACTGTGGGTGGGCCGACAGGTCCCCTGAGGGTTCCGTAGCATCTGGTGCAGTTCCACGGTTGATCATGTATGTATTGTTGTGATGCTATGAGATTTAGTTATTCCGGAATACTAGTCTTGAATTGATAAATTGACGGTTACCTTTACTTTATTGTCGAGGAGTATTGTGTTTCATATTTGATATACTTGCACTAGCTATTCGACGGCTAACCCCTTATGGGGGAAATACTTTTTATGTATTTCAGGTTCCAGGAGAGCGGATAGGCAGGTATCGGGTCGGCATGAAGATGATGGGCAAGCGTTATACTGTGTCTAATCTCCAGTTATGTTTTGTGTTCCTCCATTCAGTGTTGTTGTACTGGAAGGGTTATTGAATGCTCGAGTATTGTTTGTTTTCAGTCTTCCTTGTTGTTCCGGCCTGTGTTGCCGAGGTTTTGTTTTTGTACTGTGATGTATTTGGATACATTAGACATGGTTTAAATACCCTTTGTATCGTCTTTCATTTCATTGTATTTGGACCTTCTAGGTCAAGTTTTATAGTTCCGCGTATGACTAGCCTTGTGGGTCCCATGGTGGGGTTCACGGCACTGTAATATACCCTGAATAATTTGGGGTGTTACAATTAGAGTCCATGCATATATGTTGGGATCTATGTCTAATGAGCTTCAGAGGGCTCATGAGAAAATGACTTTTTCTAGGCAGATATTACCTCACTTAACCGAGCTTTATGGTGAGCACAGTCGAACTTCTAGCTATGAGATATCAAAGCATATCTTCGGTGCCACGATGAAGGGAGGTGACAAAGTAGGGGCCACATCCTCAATATGATCACTATGATCGGAAATTGGAGGCTCTTGATTTTAGGATACATGCTTCTCTCCAATTGACTTTATCCTGCAATCTCTTCTTGATTCCTTCTCTCAGTTGGTTATAAACTTCAACTACAATGAGATTGCTTGCAATTTAGCAGGGTTGATGAACAAACTGGTAACTGCTCAGTCTCAGATAAAGACTTCAGGGATGAAGGAGTCTGCCCTAGTGATTTCTTCTGGATCTTAGAGGTCCAAGATTAAGAATAAAATGACTAAGAACAGGATGGGCCCACAAGGCAAGGACCTTAAAGGTAAGGGCAAGGCCCCGATGGTTCCTAAGAGCAGGAAGGTGAAGCCGGACACATGTTTCAAATACAGTGAGATGGGCCACTAGTCAAGAGACTATCCGATCCTTCATGGCGCTTCAGGTACAGAAATTTTAGTTTTTGAAATGAATTGTTCTGCTACCATATTTTCAACTTACTAGATACTAGATTCAGGTTCTAGTTCTCACATTTGTACCATGAATCAGGATCTGGAATAAAGTAGGAAGCTTGGAGCTGGGGAAGTCATAGTTAGTGTCGGAAGGGGGCATAACTTCGCAGCAACTGACAAAGGATCACTTCTTTTGTATTTGGAATCCGACTTTGTTTTAACATTAGATGATGTAACTCGGGCATAAAAATATTGTATCTATTTCGGTCATAGATTGGAAAGACTTTTCATTTTTCATTAGTAATAGTACTTGCAAAATTTATTTTGAAAATAAATTAGTAGGCACTGCTACATTATTAAATGGACTATATCATCTAAACCTAAGTAACAAAGACATTGAGAACACTATGACTAGGAAGCTTGGTAGGGATGAAACTAATCATGCTTTGAAATGGCATCTTAGACTTGGTCATGTTGGTTAGACTAAGGTTTATAACATGGAAAAAGATGGACTTACGGGCCTATTGGGATTGGATCGCTTTCCAACTTGTCAATATTGCCTTAAGGGCAAAATGACTAAGTCTTCCTTCACAAGGACTTTTGAAAGAGCCACTGATAAACTTGGATTAGTCCATACCGATTTATGTGGTGCTTTGGAAGAAGCACGTGATGGATATCAATATTTCATTACGTTCATGGATTATCATACTAGGTATGATTTTGTGTACGTAATGCAACATAAATCCGAAGCCTTCGAGAAATTTAAGGAATTCAAGGCCCTAGTCGAAAAGAAAACTGGTATTCTTATGAAAGCACTTCGGTCAGACCGAAGTGGCGAGTATATGAGTTTGACGAGTTCCTAAAGAAGCATGGAATAGTGACACAATGTACACCTCCAGGAACTCCTCAGTTAAATGATGTGTTAGAAAGAAAGAACTGAACCTTGTTGAACATGGTTCATTCCCTGCTTAACTACACAGACTTACTGATTTATCTATGGGGTTATGCGCTCCTTATTACTGCTTATATCTTAAATAGATGTCATTCCAAGTCCATTCCTAAGACTCCACATGAGATGTGGGAGGGTAGGAAACCAAGTCTTAATCATATCAGGATTTGGGTATGTCCCGCCTATATCAGGAAGTCTAAGGTGGAGAAGTTGGAAGCTAGGTCCGTGAAGGGGTGTTTCATTGGATCCCCATCTGGGACTATGGGTTATATATTCCACATGCCCGAAGATCGAAGGATCATTATTGCTTTGCAAGCAGACTTCCTGGAAGATAAGTTCATTCAGGAAGGAGGAGCAGATAGAAGTATTTATTTGGAAGAATAGAGTGAAACTCCTCAGGAACTGGGTCTCCATGAGGTTCCAGGTGATAGCCAAGATACCGACCCCGTGACCTATGACCAAGAGATGGTGGATGTAGACTCCACGAAATGCCGGGAAGCTATGGAAGCTAAGATAGACTATATGCATGCCAATTAAGCCTAGACTCTAGTAGACTGCCCCAAAGGCATACTGCTGTAACACCCCCAATCCGCTCAGGGATATTACACGCCGTAGAACCTTTCCTCAAGGATCTACCAGGCTGGTAACGACATATAACAACTCAAACATGCCTTTAAGGCTAAAATAACTCAGTAGACCGATTTGGTCTTTCAACGAATACATACAGCTCAACTACAACTCGTGCCCACGCAGGGGTCAAAATACAACTACACCCGTACAACGGGAAAATATAGCAGCGGAAAAATAGAGTACAACTGAACCAATAAACAGAGTACGGTTCCTCATGTGATTAGTATCGATCATCTTTCATCATCCTTCGTGCCGTCCCTGTGTTATGCTCCAAAACCTGAATGCAAAAATAGACATCCACCCCCCGAATACTCGGGGGTTAGCAAAACTCCACTGTTTTGCTAGTGCAAATACAAAGTGCAAATACGAGCCATACAATTCACATTTCCACGAATAACAATAACCGAGGATCCTCAAAGATCCAAACGAAACGAAAAGTACTTCCCGAGGCAAGGGTTTGAGAAAACATTTCAAAAACGAAATATCATAAATCAAGGGAAATAATTTATAAAACGGTTTAGAATGCCATCGAGAGTTTTAATAGCAAACAATTTAGGATTATCAAATCCTACTTTTCAAAATACAAAAGACAAAGGGGTCACCGCCCCAAATCTTTACTTTCTGAAAAATGACATTAACCAAACCATTGGGATTTTAGCCCCAAATCTCATCAACTCACAGTACACAAGAACGACCACAAGGTTCGTCTCCCGACATCAAAATCCACAAATAAAGGATTTAACACAACAACAAAATACTGTAGAGCCATCCTAGCCAAGTAGGCCAAACGAACAACTTACCTCTTACACACTTAGTCAATGCATGCAAATGAAAACCGTTCAAAAGCACTCATTTCCGGAAATGCCAATGATCAAACCACATTTGAAAAAATGCACCACAATTAACCGCGGACCCACAGCTTCGTGGATCCCTGCCGAGACCCCGTCGGATCTAACCCACAGTGGTTAAAAGCAAGCTCGCGGTCCCACAGCTTCGTGGAACCCTACCGAGACCCCGTCGGATCTAACCCGCAGTGAGCATACACACACACACGTTACTCATGCAATACTAACATGCTAAGAATGTAAGTTCATTAAGGATACTCACTAGAGATGGCCATTAACTCGACACCATTATCAAACTCTTCAAAACACAATAACAAGATTAAATACGGAATACACGATTCCATAACTTTAAACAATAGGAGTATCATCATAAAACCCTTCAACGTTCAAAATAACCAAATCATAATCAATTCTCAAAACACCGTTCACAAATCACACTCGTTTTGAAAGAAAGCCTTTAACGAGGCCAAACCGAAATCCTTTGAAACTTCATTTCAAATAACCAAACAAACACATCAAGACGACCACCGATCATCATATCCATAAAACGAGAAAAGTATGGGCAAGGTACTTGCCTCGATACCATGAGCACGGAACCACGAACGGATACGGCTCAACCGGGAAGCTTCGGAACGCCCGATGCTAACGAAAAGGAATACGACAACGAACGGAACGGAAGAATCAAGCACGACCGCGAGGAACCGACGAAAATGAACCTAACGATTCGAATAGCACAATCACAACCACTTCTAACGATTACAGAAATGGAATACATCCGAAAACCCGCCTACGATTCATGTATATTCGTACGAAAAATAACAACGAGGGCGGACCACAACCAAACCCTCTCGATTCCGCAAAAATCCACAAAATATCCATGAATCCGTAGGAAAACTAAAGATACTAACAATATTAATCACATACACCATGAATCCACCAACAAAACGGAACGAATCGGAAGAAAATCCCAAAACCCCCAATTTAATCGAAAATAGGGTTCTAGAGATGTTACCTTTGGAGATTCAAGAACTAAGATCCGTAGAACACGCGTTAGATTGATTGCCCGAGCCTCACGACCGAAGGGAATTGATGAAAATCGACCCCCGGATGAAGATTGCTTGAGAAGTTCTTTCCCCCTTGGATCTCCTTCTCTCGCGCAGGTGAAAATGGAGGTGGAAATGGCTGATTTCGTCTAATAAAGACGAGCTGCACAGTTGACCGCTTCGTGTGCCGCGGCACAGCCAAAGTGTGCCACGGCACAGGCCGAAAATTTACCCTGTGTTTTGGCATTGTGCGCAAGATACCAGCGTGCCGCGGCACACTGCATACTGGGTTTTGGTCGCAGAAGGCATACGAGTGTGCCGCGGCACCGACAGTGTGCCGCGACATCGGCCTGCACCGTGCCGCGGCACTGGATAGGTGTGCCGCGGCACACAGTACAGATCGCTCGACCAACATTTGGAGAAATTTGTGTGCCGCGGCGCACGCACCTTGTGCCGCGGCCCACACCCCTTTTGGGTCCCAAAATGATAAAAATGATCCGGAAAGAGAATAAAACGATAGGAATCAATATTTGGGGACCAATAACACGAAATGGATCCGCGGCAACCCCGAAACGGCGGTTCCGCACATCAATAACGAAAATACAGTTCAACAGTTGACAGGAAGGACACACTGAAAGGTATACGAGAGTCACTACAATCGAGAAATACACCAAAAAAAGAAAATTACCGAAATTCGAAATTGCGGATATTACAACTGCCTATTGGGAAAAAGTGGATCTACAAGAGGAAGACTGGCGGGGATGGCAAGGTTGACACCTATAAGGCCAGGCTTGAGGCAAAAGGTTATACCCAAAAACAAGGGATCGATTACCATGACACCTTCTCGCCCATAGCTATGATAAAGTCTATTCGAATGATGCTTGCTATAGCTGCCTACCATGATTATGAGATATGTCAGATGTATATAAAGATGGCTTTCCTTAATGGATTCCTAGAAGAGGAGATGTATATGGAGCATCCTAAATGCTTTATGTTTGAGGTTGATATTCATAAGGTGTGCAAGCTTCAACGTTCCATTTATGGACAAAAGTAGGCATCACGTAGCTGGAACCTTCGTATTGACAAGGCTATCAAAGAGTTTGTCTTCATGCAAAATCAAGAGGAATCTTGTGTATACAAAAGGGTTAGTGGGATCAAGATCACATTCTTAGTACTATAAGTAGATGACATTCCACTAATAGGAAACGATGTGGGAATGCCCGGTTATGTGAAAGCTTGGCTTTCGAGTACGTTCTCCATGAACGACTTGGGAGAAGCTACCTATATTCTTAGGATTCGGCTCTACCGAGATAGATAAAAAAGAATGATAGGTCTTCCTGAAACCCTCTATACAGATAAGATCTTAAAGCGATTTAAGATGGATGATTCTAAAAGAGGGTTCCTTTCTATGCGACATGGAATAAAACTCACCTCGAAGATGTGTCCTCAAAGTGAGGATCAACGAAAATAAATGAGTAATATACCATATGTGTCGGACGTGTGTAGACTTATGTATGCTATGCTATGTATGAGACCTAACCTTACGCATGATGTGAGCGTGGTAAGTAGGTTTCAGGCAAACCCAGGTAGGGAACATTGGACCGTCGTAAATAACATTCTTCAATACTTAAGAAAGACTAGAGATTTGGTTCTTATGTATGGTGGTTGAGAACTGAATGTGACGGGTTTCACTGATTCAGACTTCCAAGGACAGAAAGACCACTCGATGTCTACTGCTGGATACATTTTTACTCTTAATGGAGAAGTAGTATCTTGGCGAAGCACCACTATAAGAATAAACGTCAAAGACTTCGGATAATATCTGAAGTAAAATATTATAATTACCGAAGTCTATGTTCGTGTAGTAAAAGGTATACTTTAGACTTTGCTTTTTATGCGAAGTCTAATATCCTAATAACCGAAGTCTATCTCGGTTTTTTTCTAATTATGATCCAAATGTGGGGGGTAAGTGAAGTAAAAGAATGCATTTAACTTCGGTTATTTTATAATTGGCGTAGTTAAAAAAAGACTTTCTATTTCAGTTATTGTATAATATATATCAGTATTTTCTGCAGTAATATATATTAGTATTTCACATTTCAATTTAAAACTCATTGCCAAAATATACATTCACTTATAACTAACCATCAACCACAAGAGCTGAATAATATAAGAACTAACAATAAATCGCATTCATAAACAACTATCAATTCCCAAAATAAATACATTCATGTACAAAAGTAATAAAGCATCTTTTTACAATAAACAAATACTTGAAAAAAAGGTAAATTTTTTGCTAACAGTTTGTGAGAAGTAACTCTATTTTTATTTCCTTCAGGTATGCAAGCTGGTGAAGCATCTTTTTACAATAATAAAAGCAGGCAATTAGATCGGCACGCTCCTGAGGTTTCTTCAATCCTGGGAACACCATCTTCGTTCCAGGTATGTACTGCACCAACAAATAAATAAATAAATTTCCGTTCGTTTTTCCGAGTTATATGCAATCCAGATTCCAAACACACCCACCTCTCATTTACAATGAACTCATCAAATAAGTCAGGAGCGACCCTTAAAGTTAAACTTACACAAACTATTGCATCAGACTAGTGAATCCGAGTTATGTTATGAAACCAAATTGTTCACTTGAATATTTGTCAAATACCATAATCTAACAAACCAAGAATCCCCAAGCATTCCAAATAATCCACAGGAAAAGTAAACATACACACACACAGAGAGAGACAACACTAATCAGAAAAGCAGAGAGAAAGAAAACTTTACCTAAAATTTGAAAGCTCTAGAACCTCCAATTACATCCAAAGGCAATCAAATCAACATAATCCCTTCTCCAAACAACAAAGAATCAAAAAGCTCAACGAAGAACCAAACAGTAAACGGTGTATAACTATGAGCCACTGCTTCACGCCTCTGTAACTTTGAGGAACAAAAACAAAGAAGAAAAAAACCCACAAACAAAATATATACTATAAAGGGATCAAAGCCATCATATAAGAGAAAAAGGAAAAAAGAAAAGAAAATGAACAGCTAAAAAGATGAGTTGTTCCTAATCTACGCCAGCAACTGTAGCAGCACCATGTTTTCATGATGACTGCGAGTGAAAAGAAAGAAATAAGATCGAAACTGTTTACCTTCTACTTACCAAGACCTCCTCCTTCAATCCGTTATCCATCAAATTACATGACAAAAGAAATTATTGGAATTGTTAGATAAGCCCAACTTAACACCAACAGCATGTTAACATATAGTTGTCTCAGTCATAATGTTGTAGGATGTGAATACATAACTGGTTAACATACCATGTCATTAGGTGCGGCTGCGTGCCCATAGTGAAGCACGAAACTGAAATAAGATAATGGAACAATTACCTAATAATGGAAGCAATGAAACCCAAGATAATACTCCTGCGGCCCATTGTACAGGGCTGAGTAAATTTTTCAAACATCCGTAATTATGTAATGATGTAATCAGGTGTTTTAGGCGGTGAATGTTGAAGTATCATGGAGAAAACAGGAGAGAAACATACCTACTATCACCAGTTGCACATATACATGTGTATGAACAGTATCTACAACCACCATAGATGTATGTGTGATGAAGAAACAAACTCTCCAGTTGATACTCTTTCATACCTACTATTGTTTTCCTCATAACCTACTCAAAAAAATTATAGCAAGTCAACCAGAATAAGTTACCAAGAAGTTAAAAAAATAAGGTTCAACAAGTCTTGCTAACCCTAGTAGTTAAAAGAGATCATACTAACCCTATCCATTTAACGAGATCAAGCGAATCGGCAATGTGTAGTGGACTGTGGAGGAAATAAAGCTGCTGCACAGAAGAAATTGCAAACAGGCTCAATCTCATAACCAATTAAAAAGAGACCTATTCGAATATCACAATTTAATAGAGAAAACTATCACGAAAATATCGTTAGGACCTATATT
This sequence comes from Orobanche coerulescens, assembly GCA_033398695.1. NCBI lineage: Eukaryota > Viridiplantae > Streptophyta > Magnoliopsida > Lamiales > Orobanchaceae > Orobanche > Orobanche coerulescens. The sequence goes on from CM065815.1 coordinate 116,935,308, forward strand.
CTTCTCTATCTCAAAATAAAAGAATCAATAGTGGAGCCTTTCAGCAAAGGTATCATGTTCCATCCACTGTCAACTTCATAAAATATTTTTACCAAATTGTGAACATCAAAATTCACTCAACAAAAAAAAAATGAACTGACCCAACCGTAAGCTAATAACTCAAAATTGGTGAAGAAATTGAGTGTGTCAAAAGCATTGATATTGAGCGAACAGAGTGACACAACATGAAAATGACAATAAGTTTTCCTTAAACTTCATTTACATTAATAATATTAATTAGGCGAATGAGCCCTAAAAATCAGAAAAAATGTGATAAACACACTTCACCACAAAACCTATTTTCGCACATATATACTCGTTATGAATCTGAAAGTTAATTTACAACAGTAATATCATAAATGCAGTTTCAAACCGCACAAGAACAACTTCTGATTTCCAGATGAATCCACGTGCAGATTAGAATATATTCACCAATTTCTTTCATCTCTACACTTAATAAACCTTCAAATCCAGGAGAAAAAGGAATATGAAAGTTAATTTACAATGCCAATATCACAAATCATTTTTCAAACAGCTCAAAAATAACTTCTGATTTCCAAAAGAATCAACGTGCTTATTTGAATATATTCACCAATTTCTTTCATTCCTACACTGAATAAAAGCCTTCAAATTCAGGAAAAAATGAAAGAAGAAGAGGAAGATGAACGAATAAACCTTCAAATTCAGGAAAAATATGAAAGAAGAAGAAGAAGAATGAGATGAATTATTACCTTCTCTGCTTGGAAGTGCAAAAGCCAGGGACTACACATCACGAAAAGTGAAAAAGCAAGTAAAACCAAGCTAAAGGTTTTCAATGAAATCAGCCCCTGTCGCGCCGACACCTTCAATCGCATCTACAGAGATTCATCGTCGAGCCTTGACAGAGACCGTGTCTTCTTCCTCTTCTACTGAGAGTCGAATCTGAGATTTCGGATTCCCAAATCAAGTCCTTGAATCGTGCTTAGAAGAGATTGTCGCTCTGATCTACTCCGTTATAGGACATGGACGCCGCCGAGTTGACCTGGCCATGGTCGTTGGAGATAGAACGTTCAAAAGCACAAGTCGACGGAAGAGGAGGGGGATCGGGGTAGGAGATGCAGGAGAGAGAGAAATGGGGATTTTGCACGGTCGTGAGAAATAAAGTTTTTGACCGACTAATATTTTTATTCGGTTGGGTCGCCCAATTCTTATTCAACCCCAAATCTAACTAACAACGATTGAAGTCTTTCTTGATGTTATTTTGGTAATATTTTTTTGATAAAATTACTCATTTTGGTAATTTTTATCATGAAAACTGGAGTAGAAATTTTGGAGGAAATTATGGAAACAAATATTTGCTAAGTGTTTTCTGAAGCCCAAATAAAAGAAATTGAAACTCAAAATATTAATTTCCAATCTCAAGACATACACTTCGCTATTGTAAATTTTTTTGGTAAAATATAAAATTTCACATTGTTTACTTCAGTAATTATCAAATTAGCGAAGTCTTTATAACTTAAAATTTCTAACTAGCTCCTGTTTTTTTGTTTGGTACCATTTACTGAAGTCTATATGGGTTTTTTACTTCAGTAAATTGAAAAGCGAAGTTGTTGTTTGCTTTTACTTTGCTAATATAGATTACCGAAGTAAGACGTACCGAAGTCTTTGATGTTTATTCTACTAGTGCACCCCGCAAAGCACAACTGCTGATTCCACCTATCAGGCTGAGTATAAAGCGGCCTCAGAGGCCTCTAAGGAAGGGTTTAGGATTAAGAAGTTTCTGGGTGAACTTCAAGTGATACCATTTGCTGAGCTGCCTATCCGATTTTGTGCAATAACGACAGAGCTGTAGAACAGGCCAAGAAGCTGAGGTTTCACAATAGTACAAAACACATCGAGAGAAAGTATCATCTCGTAAGAGAATTTGTTCGAAAAGGATACATTGTACTGCATAGAGTAGACTCTAATACAACATCACTGATCCACTGACCAAGCCACTTTCTCAGATGAGCTTGGAGCATCATCTGTAGAACATGGGTATTAGAGACCATAGAATATGGCATTAAGTGGGGAAATTACTGTTTATGCCCTTTATTGCAACCCCTGTTTCGAATATGCCCGGTATTCTAACCATGTTTCGATCATGCCTGTTATTGTGTAAATTTGGTTCAATTTTATCCTCCGGCACCGGAAAGTACCATGTGCACCGCACGTGACCGAACTCGCCAATTTGCCCCATTATATATCACGTGCGGCTCGCGTGGACAGTACTCGTGGAAGAAACGCTGATGCGTTTTCGGCGAAATTAAAAGCCCGATTTTTTGGCTAAATTAAACAAACAAAAAAAAGCTGAATTCAAAAATAACAAAAGGCGATTAAAACGCCTGAATTCATCGTCTTCCCCAATTTCATAAACCCTAACCCTCGATTTTATTCTCCTGAAATCTTACACTCCCATCGTAAAACCCGAGTCTTTCTTTAGCCTTTGTGTTTGTTGTCCGTTATATTTCATTTCCTTCTCAATTCTTGTACGATTCAGTGCCCGAAATGTCGTCTAACTCATCAGCCACAAATTACCACAATGTCGAATGCTTCTGCGGGAAGAAGGCCAGAGTGCGCACTTCAAGGACCGAAGAAAACCCGTCGAGAAGGTTTTACGCATGCCCCGTTTACAAGGTATATTTTCAGTTTCAATATCCCTTAATTTAATGTTTTATACTATTTTTATGTACTATGATATTATTTTATTGATATTTGTAGAGGGGCATCAATCCAGGTTGTGGCTTCTTTGAATGGTTTGACGGGGCTTGGAGCAGCAGTTCTAGTAGAATGGACACTGTGGTGTGGCACCTTAGAGAACAGTTTGGGGAAATGAATGCAAAAATTACATACTTGGATAAAACAGTTGAAGAATTGAAGAGGGAGAATCAAGTTTTACGTGCACGTGTTGTCGGGGCCTTTGCGACTATCATTGTAGTAGGCTTTGGTTGGATAGTTGGAAATTACATGTGATATTTTAGTGTTTAGTATAGTATAGTGTAGGATAATATTGGTTAAGTGTAATTTCTTTTTGTATTTTGGTTTTGAAGTTGTAGCTATGTCTCGACTTATCGACTCAGCTTATCATTTTGAATGGTATTGTATTGATTCCAACTGAATTGTATCATTTTGAATGGATTTAGTTTATATATGATGTTCAGTTTTTATATATAATTGTTGTTCAATTTCCATTCAAGTTTATCTACAATGTGAATGACATGTTTTAAAATACTTTGAAAAATAGTTACACATGCATAATTTCATCCACGCCCGGAAGAAAAACGGATCACCTGTCCGTATCACATGCATATTTGAAGAAGATCACAATTCCAATCAACATAAATTTCAACTAAAACAAACACAAACACTTAGGGGAAAGTACTTGCAAAAAGCACAATCCACAAAACACCAAAATAGTATGAATCTCTGTCAAATCGGACACTTACCCCTTAGCATTTTTAAGGCAACGAAAGGCATTAACCATCAGATATTCAAAGGTCGACACAAAATCATTTTTCAAAAATTGTTCCAAAACATGAAATTATCTAAAACCACAACTGCAACAGTTTAGAGCCTCCTTCCCCTTCTTCCACCCTTCTTCCAGTACTACAAACTATGAAATGGCATATCTAACAAGGAATAATGTGAAAATAAAACCTTGCATCTTTGAGAAACATCTTGTGCTGCAAGCATAGCAGCATATGGAGACATAACTTAAATCCAAACTACATTCACATATGATTACATTGTCATTAAACAAGGATCAACATATCATCATTTAATCTAAAACTGAATTCAAATGCAAGTTCATCCAAGTACAAACTGAAATCCAAACTAAAATTCAAGAAAATCGTCTAAACTTCAATCTTTCTTCTTGCCCTTATTTTTTCCTTTTCCAACTCTTCCCGACTGCCTTATGTGAATATTGGTCCCATGAATGCTAATATTCTGGGTGGTGGTGGTGCCCCTTGCAGTGGCTTGCAGTTGCTGAGACATGGAAGGTCCATTTTTGAGAGTTGGTGGCTCCAGAGGATAGGTGGGCGTTGGGGTTGGTGATGGTGGTGGTGCAGGAGTTGAAATATATACAGGCTTGGGTCTTGATTGTCTTGGCTTTGACAGTGGCTTAACCGGTTCCTTGCCTTTACTTTTGTTCTGAAAAAATTTCAAAATTAAATGCCATACATATGAATTATATAATGTAGAAAATGGTTACTTCTTTACTGATGAATTAAATACTCACATATTTTCCATCTGATGCCCCCATGGATCCTTTACTGCCCTGTATCAAAGTAATATGTCATTATATAAATATTTTTACAGTAATGTTTACTTGTACATGTAAATTGAGATTAATTGATTTACCTTTGATTTGTTCAGCTCTGTAATCATGGTCTCAGATGTCTCAGGTGCATATTCATTGATGATGTCCTCTAGAACTTGCATATCAACTGCTTCATCTTCCATTGCTCTAGTTGCTTCACCACTCTCTAAAATGGGATCTACTCCAATTCTTTGGATCCTTATCATTCAGCCACTCTGCAGCCTTTGGATTAAGGTTATGGATCTCTTTCATTCTGGCATTGAAGATCCCCTTTGTGGAAGCTCTAGCAGCCTTCCATAATAGTATCTTATATGCTTCTCCTATGAAACCAGCTCTCTTGAAATTTCCATGGAGGTGTCTAACACAAAACCTCTGCTCTGCTCCACTAAAATGCTCATTAAATGCATTTATGAGTCCCTTTTGTTTGTCAGACATTATACACCAATCTTCTGCTCTATCTAGTCCAAGATCTTGTTTAAGCACACTAAGAAACCAGCCCCAATTCTCAGAATTCTCTTTCAAAACCACACACCAGGCAAGTGGATACATGCAATTGTTAGGATCAGCTGCAACAGCTGTGAGCAACACACCTTTGTATGGTCCTTTCAAATGACAACCATCTATCCCAATAAATGGCCTACAACCATCATGAAACCCTCTCTTCAAAGCCTCAAGGCACACATACATTCTATCAAATCTACCCTCCTCATCAGTTCCTAGAATCAAGGTTGAGCCCGGGTTGGTTCTCTTAACTTCTGCAATGTAATCCCACAAGGCCCCATATTGGTCTTCAGAACTTCCCTCCAACAACCTCAATGCATATTTTTTAGCCTTGTAAGCCTGATTTCTTGATATTTCTACCCCAATTTCCTCCTCTACATCTTTTTGGAAGGTGCTCATATCTCTCTTTGAATTGTTTTGGAATTTAACTAAGAATCTCTTAGCCACCCACTTGTAGGTTAGGTTAGTTGTTTTCTTGGCTCTGGTGCAGGTGTGTCTTGGGTACAACTCATGGATAAACCAACTTTCTTCATTTTGTGCTTTCAAAAGATGACACTTACATTTGCACTTTTTAACAGAACACTTTGCATGAACCCTACCCTTGTCACTTTTTGGGAACTTAATCACTCTTTTTGTTTTAATAGCAATTGAATTAATGGCATTTCTGAAAATCTCTTTACTAGAAAACTTAAGCCCGTGTTTCAATCTTGGATCATACATATCGACTCATCAAATGACTTCAACCTAGGCTTAGGAACTTCAACATCGAATCATCGTATTTAGTTCATCACCACTCTCAAATAAATTTCGTCTCCAACATCTTCCTCACCCGATTCCTCACTAAGCAACATATCTTCATAATCACTCTCTTCGACTCAATAACACAACCATGCTCACCATCCCCACCACCGCCCTCTCATCATTCTCCTCATCTTCCCTCTCACTTAGCTCATTCAAATCATCACCACTTTCTGCTGATTGTACTCACTATCACTTAGCTCATGGTTATAATCACTATCACCATCATGAAATCGCATCTCTATGTTACGAACCTCAATTTCGAACTCTCCCAATGTATGTCTAAATCATCATGAAGAACAACATCATGAAGGACAACATCATGAACTACGGCCTATTAACAATACTAGGCTCTTGGGTAATTAAGGTTACGAATCATTTTGGACAGTGAGATTGTGTATCATGAATTGGTGGTGGGGAATTAGTTGAGATTGGTCCATAATTGGTGGTGTTGGTGAGATTGGTCCATAATTGGTGGTGTTGGTGAGATTGGTTCAGATGTATTGGTGGAAATATGCTAGCATCAACAAATATTGCAACAATCCTACTCCCTTTGATTGCTTCAGACCACAAATACTTAACTTCATTGTCATTTATTATCAATTTAAACCCACCAGACAGATAATAACAACCCTTCACATCATATATTCCCACTTCTTTAATCAACTGTTTCAAACCAGCAACACATGCAAACACTTCCTCAACATAATCAAATTTAAACACACTACCACCTATGTACCTAGATGCAGTAATTACACCAGCCGTCGTACCCATTATACCATGTTTAAATTCCCCACCATAAAATGCATGAAGGGTAACACTATTGCTACCAGGATCTGCAAAATATTATTAACAACTAAATTTAACATCTTAAATTACATAATAATCGTAGTTTCATTAAGAGAATTAAGGAGACACTCACTATAGACTGGAGGAGGGAAGAAATTGTTCCTCTGCTCTCGAATCATCATCATGTTGCTAAGATTGAAGCTCACTCCAATTCCTCACAACAATGTCGGGTGATATTGACTTACTTTATCGCCAAAAATCGGGATATGAATTTAGGGATTAGGGTATGTGCGAATTGTGGAAGAATTGAGAAGGGGATTGATGTTTGGGATTTAGGGTTCTTTTTCCGTTTTAATCGCCTTTTGTTATTTTTGAATTCAGCTTTTTTTTGTTTGTTTAATTTAGCCAAAAAATCGGGCTTTTAATTTCGCCAAAAACGCATCAGCGTTTCTTCCACGAATACTGTCCACGCGAGCCGCACGTGATATATAATGGGGCAAATTGGCGAGTTCTGTCACGTGCGGTGCACATGGTACTTTCCGGTGCCGGAGGATAAAATTGAACCAAATTTACACAATAACAGGCATGATCGAAACATGGTTAGAATAACGGGCATATTCGAAACAGGGGTTGCAATAAAGGGCATAAACAGTAATTTCCTCGGCATTAAGTGCAAGTGGGAGATTGTTAGGCCCTCGAATGCCACTCAGAGGATGTATGAGAGAGCATATTGCACATGTTATTATGTAAATTATTATCAGAAAGAAATCGGTTGTTTCTTTATTTACTGGTAGTCACTGACATTAATCACTCGTAAACACCACACACATATATATATATATATAGTGGTCCATGAATTTTTGAGCAAACATTCCGCTCCTTATTAGATAGGGGGGTTCGGCACTGGAAGTGTTTATGGCTGAAATACTTAATTGTTCGCAAGTGGATGCAACTTGACTGGGAGTTAAGTTTATGAGAAGAGTTGTATGACGTGTTCTTTCACTTGGGAAGTTCCTGTCGTCACTAATGGTTAGTGGAAACACACATTGTAGATATGCTAATAGGATTAGTATACTCAAACCGGCTCACCCTCGATTCATCATACGGATTTCACTCTGGGACAGTCAATGATGGAATTGAAAGGTTGTGATAGGTATTCGTGAACCTTCATCTGGATGATTTAGTAGATGTGCTTGTGATGTTAAGATTTTCACTAAAGTAGTTCTACCCGGAAAACCAGAAGGTGGGGGTCAATCTCGACATGCATCTTGACGGGCAAGTAGCAGGTTCTACCAAACACCAAGATATAATTCTTTCTCCTGTAAGTGAACATGTATATGTCCTATGCGGTTTATTGGCAGATGAGATCATAAGTCTTTGTCCAAAGTATTAGAGCTAGTTGTATTGGATACACGAGTTCTCAGTGATCTTGATTTGCATTAACTCAGGCATAACATCAAGTACAGAAAGGGTTTGATTGGCCGTGACATATGACTTGATCAGGACATTTGAAAGAAGGGTTTATACATTTACTGTTATTCACGATATAATGGTTCTTGAACGATCCCTATCATTTAATATCAGTAAGGTTACAGTGTAGGCTGCGGGACTTCTCAGTAAGGCTACAGTGTAGGCCACGAGATTGGCTCGGTGGTGCTATAACTCTTTGGTTCCTCCCATTGCTTACTGAGATGGACCTACCGAGTCGCGCATTAGGGAGACGATGGAATAATTTGAACTGGATCTCTTATTGTGAATTTTAGACATTGTATGTCTTATTTAATTTATTGGATAAATTAAATTGGTCTGGTGAATTAAATAAATTACTGAGTAATTAATTTAATTCATGAATAATTATTTCTTGGATAAATAATATTTTAATATAATGAATTGGATTAATTAATTATATTGAGACAATCCAAGATGTATCAGTTGGACTGGACACACGTGGTCCGTTTCACGGGCCGAAACGAACCACCATCTAATTTTTTTTTAAATTGCCCCCCCCCCCCCCCCCCCACTACCATGAAGCTTCATCGTAGTTGTTTTTTGTCCATGGTTGCCTAATGGTTCCAAAAATGAGCTTGCGGCAAAAGTGGCCTCCCAGCGGATCAAGACTTCGATGTTCTGGGTGTCCGTGACCTCCAGTGTGAATAATTCCTCTTCCTTCCAGTCGGCCCAGTGATACAGGCTGTCGTAAGGTGCGACCCTGTAGGACTTCCAAATTTTGAAGCGTTCAAAAGCTTACTCAATTTGAACCTGGAGGAGAGTATTATTTGTAATGTCTGTAGGGGAGGGACTCCGACAGTAGTGGGATCTACTGTCCGGGTTGGATCCTCAGCAGATATGGGAGCCTGTTGTGGAGAGGGATCCGGAACAGGGGATGGTACCCTGTGGGGAGTGGGACTCCGTACAGGGGTGGGACCCCTGTTTGGAGTAACGGCTTTTGGCTCCGAAGGGGCAGCCGACTCGCCGGAACCTTCCAACTTTGCAAATAGTTGTTCACCCATCATAGCCGCCACAGGCCCAGGATCTGCTGCGTATTCAGCAACTATTTCTTCCAAAGGGGTTGCGCCCCATGGGTTTCATACAGCGACATGAATAGAAGAAACATCTACAGTGATCGCTGCAGTCACTATAAGCTCATCCTTGGAAGACTTTTTGGTCTTCTTCTTCTCGACAACATGAGGCGAAAGGCTGTTGGGAGCGCTTCTCTTCCTCTCTTTTTCTTCTCTTGATATCCTCATAGTGGCGTCCCTTGGGTCACTAAGAATCGGCATGCTTCGAGGATGGGGACTCTTAGGAAGCCAAGAAGATTTGTTGAACACGGTAGGCTTGATCCCACCAATACATTTTCCAGTGCCAATATTCTTGGCATCTGCAGATTGTTTCACTCTGCAACGAGTCAGAATGTAATTCAGGATGAGGCCAAAGGATTTCTAGGCAGATTCAGGCTTAGCAGCCTCTTCCTGAATTATCTTCAACACAATTGACACCAATTAACTCTTTTCCTGTACATGATGGCCACCATCATTCTGAAGCGGATATTGGTGCACATCTAAAATGCGCCGGTCCAGTTCTCAACTACCCAACAACAAAAGTCGTGTAGGTAAACGTACGGTACGGTAAAGTTTTCTTATAGCAAGAGGGGTAAACATTCTTAGCCGATTCATCCCCAGTGAACAGCTTCCAATAGACTGTCAAAAGGCTTTCCAACCCGAAGGTCTCCAACTCCTCCATCTTTAGGCCATCAGACGGCCGCCTATAGATATCTTCCAATAGCTCTCTGTTCATACAGGTCTCAATCCCTCAAACCACGGCAGTGATGTCATAAATCTTACCTCCTCTGCTCTGAGATGAGTCTTTGAATGAGGCGTCTAAGTATAACGCTTCCACGATCTGCTCATCATACATATCAGCATGGTGACTAGCAAGGCGGTACAGCCCTTGCTGTTTCACCCTCGAAACAACCATCTCCATCCTAATGAAGTCTTCTCCTTCAAGGTCAATTCTTTCCATTACAACGGACCTGTAGAAGATACACACATTAATTATGGTTTCCTTCTTCTTCATCGAAAGGGAAGATGTCTGTGAAGTCGATATTCTGCAGATGAAAAGGTGTGAAGTAATAGAGAATTTCACAGAAAAATGCAAAAAATTGCAAAAAATATGTAGACTGTTTGCTTAAGATCGTGTAATTTTCTGAAAGTGTAAAGTGTCTAAGGGAGAAAAATATAGTCCTTTTATACAGTGCCAAGAAGATTAGGGTTATACAGTGCACGATCAGATTTAAGGGATGGGAACCATCTTTGAAAGAACGTACAAGATGAAATCAGAGTAACTTGAACATATAATTGTTGGTGTAATATCGGTATTTGCGCCGTTTGTGCGGAAGCGTAAATAAAGTGCGAAAAATAAATGACACGCGGATTTATAGAGGTTCTGCCAAACGTGCCTACATCCTCTCTCGATTTATCTTTTTCTATAGGTTCAAGATCAAAACCTTTGCACCTCTCTTCTATCGGTTGAGGGATTACCGTTACAAGCTCGTCTTCTATCGGTCCGAGAAAAACCATTTTCCTTTTCTATTGGATAAGGAGTCAACCACTCTAGCTTTCTATTGGTACTAGATAAACCTCACTAAGATAGCGATTGTGATTATAACAATGCCGGATCCTTGATCCTAATAACACCGAATCCAATCGTATCTTTTCTTTTTCTCACTCGTGTATCATTTTGTGTACAACACTCAATCACTCTAATTTAAGATCAAGAACAAAAACTATAATGTTTACAATGATATCTCAAATGTATATGAATTGCTCAATGTTGTTGTTTTGAATGACACCAACTCATTTGGTATTTATAGCCTTATTCCACAAACTAGCCGTTACTGCCAGTTGTTTATTAACGTGCGCTAGGCTGACTTCCTTATCATGCGCTATCGCATGTTTTTGCCTTAGAGTACGTTCTGGACTGTTACGTACGTTAGCGTCTTTCCGGTTTCAGTCTAGTGGCTACTGTCTCTGGCTGTTAGCATGCGCTAATCATGCATCATTGCATGCGTCATATATCTGTTAATGTTTTTTGACTTGTAGCAGATTCTCCCCAACGGATTGATTGACTTGATTCAAATTGATATTTAGCGTGCACTAAATATCATCCCTTGTGTGCGCTAAGATTACTTCAGTGCATACGTCATTCTGTGTTTGAATCTCTTCACAACGGTAATATTGGCTCGATAGCGTGCGTTAATCATCACGTGTAGCGTGCGCTATCCTCATCAGGTGACTTCACTTCAGGTTACTTCGAACTCGTCTGATCCGCAGTCGGGACCCGTTAGCGTGCGCTAACTTATATATCTAGCATGCGCTAGCTTTGTATTTTGTCCAGCTTTTTGCGTCTTCAGTTCCTTCGTCGTTTTGCTTCGCCTCTAAGTTGTTTTGCTTTGTTTAGCAACTTAATCATCAAAATACTATTTATTAATATGTTGAATAAATATTCCAACAATCTCCCCCTTTTTGATGATTACAAAACAACTTTTTGAATTGGATAAAACCTGTAAAATAAAATTATATATATATATATGTGTGTGTGTGTGTCCATATCAAAGTTTTCGACTTTGATCGTTTCGTTAGTTTCACCCATTTTCGACTTCTTAGTTTTTTCCCCTTTTTGTATGCTTTCTTCTTCTTTTCGACTTCTTCAGTTTTTATTATTTCTCCTCCTTTTTACTTTTTATTTTTCTCGTCATATCTTTCATGACGCTTTTATCCGATTCAAAAAGTATAAAAAATATAAAGGATACCAATTTGAATATATAAAGAAAATATGCATGAATAAAAAATATGCAATAATAGGGTATAAAACTCCCCCTGAAAATAATATCTCCCCTTTAAAAGTATTACCCCTCTGAGTATAATACCAATTGATAAAAATTAGTTTTTGGGGATCCAACCAAAAATCGGTTTTTCTTTCGAGATGTAGACGATATTTGAAACAAGTGTTCCTTTAGGAACCCAAATTTTTTTAACTTTAATCGTCCGTCTTGGGCTTTTTCAACTTGAAATGTGATGCCCAATTTTGAAACATTTTTCACACCGGGGTATTTTGAAATTTACGGATTCGTTTTTAGGACACGGTTTGAATCCTAACCCCTCTTTATCTAATGTGTATTTTCCGAGAGAATATTTTCAAATTTCTCGTTTCCAAGAGAAAATTTCTTCGTTAAGTTTTTGAGCTCGGTTTGAACTTTAACAAGATCATTCTTTAAAATATTCTCGTTTTCAACGCATTTTGAATGATCGATCTCAATAAATTTTCCTTTTTCTAGAATTTTGGAATTTTCATTTTCCAAAGATTTATATTTAGTTTGAAGGGATTTAATTTCTTTTAAAGCATTTTGATAATCGGTATGTAATAACTCGAATGCTTCAACAAGTTCATCGTAAGAATTACTTACTTGGCTTTCGACGTCGCTGTCGTCGAATGAACTCCGGGCCATGAGTGTGAGATTTTTTTGATTCATGAAATCATCATCATCAGGATCTTCGTCACTCCATGTTGCAACTAAGACTTTCTTTTGTTTTACTCGACAGTTCGTAGCAAAGTGGCATGGTTTACCACATAATCGACAGGTGTTGTCGAATTTCTTAGATTCGCCCACTTGGATGTCCTTCTTTCTTCGGTTTAATAAGTGTTGGAACTTATTAATATTCTTGGCATAATATGCCGATTCTTCATCGCTTTCGTCCACCGGAATTTCTTCCTTTTTTCTCGACATTTTAGCCTTCATGGCTATTGACTTCTACTTCGGTTTAGGTTTGGCATTCTGAGATTTTAGAACAATCTCGTAGTTGATAAGAGAACGAACAAGAGCACTAAAATCAAGAGTATTTAAATCCTTTGATTCCATTATGGCCGTAACCGTACCATCCCATTCTCGATGTAGTGATCGGAGAATATTATTTACTTTCTCACTACTTGAAAGTGGTTTTCCGAAACATGCTAATCCATTAGTGATGACCGGAAATCGGTCGAGCATTATAGTGATGGATTCGTTGTCCTTCATTTGAAATAATTCATACTCGTGAAGGAGCATGTTTATCTTCGTCTCCTTGACTTGAGACGTACCTTCGTGTGTTACCTCAAGGATTTTCCAAATTTCTTTGGCACTATCACACGATAATATCCGGTTGTGTTCTTCCGGATTTAAGGCACAATAAAGAAGTTGAGTTGCCTTACAATTGTAGTGGTCATTTTTCCAATCGGAATCGTCATATTCTTCGAAAGTTTTGAGCGTACCGTTGGAATTCGACGGAATTTTCGGACCAAGACAAATCACCTTCCAAAGCTCGATGTCATATGCTCGGATGAATATAGACATCTTCTACTTCCACGTCATGAAGTTTGATCCATCAAAAATGGTGGTCGGTTGAGAGCAAGGCCTTTGACGGGAGCAAGTTGAAATGTCATTGGATCTTTTCTCCTCGGATGTAAAGCCGCTTATAGGAGTACCGCTCCGATACCAATTATTGGTGTAATATTGGTATTTGCGCCATTTGTGCAGAAGCGTAAATAAAGTGCGGAAAATAAATGACATACGGATTTATAGAGGTTCGGCCAAACGTGCCTACGTCCTCTCTCGATGTATCTTTTTCTATAGGTTCAAGATCAAAACCTCTACACATCTCTTCTATCGGTCGAGGGATTACCGTTACAAGCTCATCTTCTATCAGTCCGAGTAAAACCATTTTCTTTTTCTATTGGATAAGGAATCAACCACTCTAGCTTTCTATTGGTACTAGATAAACCTCACTAATATGGCGATTGTGATTCTAAATGCCGGATCCTTGATCCTAATAACACTGAATCCAATCGTATCTTTTCTTCTTCTCACTCGTGTATGATTTTGTGTACAACACTCAATCACTCTAATTTAAGCTCAAGAACAACAACTATAATGTTTACAATGATATCTCAAATGTATATGAATTGCTCAATGTTGTTGTTTTGAATGATACCAATTCATTTGGTATTTATAGCCTTATTCCACAAACTAGCCGTTACTACCAGTTGTTTATTAGCGTGCGCTAGGCTGACTTCTTTAGCGTGCGCTATCGCATGTTTTTGCCTTAGCATACGTTATGGACTGTTACGTATGTTAGCGTCTTTCCGGTTTCAGTCCAGTGGCTACTGTCTCTGGCTGTTAGCGTGCGCTAATACTTCCTTTGTAGCGTGCGCTAATCATGCATCATTGCATGCATCATATATCTGTTAATGTTTTTTGACTTGTAGCAGATTCTCCCCAATGGATTGATTGACTTGATTCAAATTGATATTTAGCGTGCGCTAGCTTTGTATTTTGTCCAGCTTTTTGCGTCTTCAGTTCCTTCGTCGTTTTGCTTCGCCTCTAAGTTGTTTTGCTTTGTTTAGCAACTTAATCATCAAAACACTATTTATTAATATGTGGAATAAATATTCCAACAATAATCCATCTGTTTTCGAAATGATGACCGATCCAACTTCTGACAGTTCGCCTTCCCTTATTGCACGAAGCGGCAGTTTGAAATTTTAGATCGCGGTATTTGAGGTAATAAAGTTCAGGTGTCTTTAAAACCATTAATGGATAAGACCTTTGAAATTTAGAACAGATCACGTGGACATAAAATTGTTTCTATACGAATAGAATATTAATATAATATTAATTGATATCCTGCAGTATATGTACTGTATCCGCGAAAATGCAGCGTTCCCCCTTAAAAGGTACATACAAGATTCAATTCTCACAGAAATTTTTGGATTAATACTGTATTCATGGGTCGTTCTGTATTTCCCCTTAATTAATGCACATGTCAGTTGTAGGAAGGTTTCATGCCTTCTTTTTCCTACAATAAGATCTGACTTGTTCTGAGTGTACAGTTAATCAAAGTAGATATTGTATTCGTGGGTCTTACAGCATTCCCCCTCAATTGATGAGTAAAATGTAAAAACTTACAAGGAGTCAGGCTGTGACATTCCTATTTATAAGCGAAACATGCAAAATCTGGTTGTGCTAAGAGGTTTCGTAAAGATGTCAGCCAACTGAATATTTGTATAAATCTTCTCGACCCGAACATCCTTATTCTCAACATGATTCTTGATGAAGTGATGCTTCATATCAATATGCTTAGTTCGCGAGTGTAATACAGGATTGTGCGTTATTGCAATTGCACTAGTGCTGTCGCACATGATTGACGTCTCTCTGGCACTGATTCCATAATCTTGTAGCTGCTGTTGCATCGGGATAATCTGCATACAGCAACTTTCAGCGGCATAGTATTCCGACTCAGTTGTAGAAAGCGAGTTTGCCAATTGCTTCTTACTGAACCATGACACAAGTATAGGTCCAAGAAAGTGACAAGTACCCCTTGTGCTCTTCCTATCCAACTTACAGCCTCCAAGATCCGAGTCACCGTAGCCAACCAAATCGAATCCTCCTTCCTTAGGATACCATAATCCTACATCAACTGTTCCTTTCATATACTTAAGGATTCGTATGGATATCGTGAAGTGTGACGCCTTAGGTGCTACCTGATACCGAGCACACACTCCTACAACAAACTAGATATTAGGCATGCTAGCTGTTAGGTACATGAGTGAGCCTAAAAGCTTCCTGTAGAGTGATTGATCAACCGACTTTCCAACTTCGTCAGCACTAATTTGCGTGGAGGTGCACATAGGGGTTGATGAGGATTTTTGGAGTTGTTCATCCCAAACTTGTTGAGCAGCTCCTTGCTGTACTTCTCCTGCTTGATGAAGATTCCTGTAGGCAATTGCTTAACCTGAAATCCTAGGAATAACTAAGTTCTCCCATCATACTCATTTCAAATTTACTTTGCATGAAATGAGAGAACCTTTGACATAAAGCAAGGTTAATAGAACCAAATATAATATCATCTATGTATATTTGCACCATTAACAGGTCATCACCTTGCTGCATTTTAGAGAGAGTCTTGTCCACAGCACCTTTCTCAAATCCATTGTTGATTTGGTACAGGGGTACAGGGACAGGGTTTCATACCATGCTCTATGTGCTTGCTTAAGTACATACAGATCTTTCCCTAGCCTGTATACTAAGTCTCCACCTTCAATGTTGACAAATCCTGGTGGTTGTTCATCATAGACTTCTTCAGCGAGATCTCCATTTAGGAATGTGCTCTTAATGTTGATTTGATATACTATAAAGCTCTTATGAGCGGCAAAGACTAGAAATATCCTGATGGCTTCTAGTCTGGATACAGGGGCAAATGTCTCATCATAGTCAATGTCTTCTTCCTGTCTGTAGCCTTGTGCAACTAGACGGGATTTATTACTGATAACAAGTCCATTCTCATCCTTATTTTTTCTAAATACCTATTTAGTTCCAATTACAACTTGGTGTCCTGGCTTGGGCACTTGATTCCATATTTCTTTCGAAACCATTAAGCTCTTCTTCCATATAAGTGATCCAATGAGAATTATTACAAGCTTTATTGGTCGAAATAGGTTCGAATTAGGCTAAGCATACAGCTAGGATACACATAGCTAGTCTTCTAAGTTCTGCTTGAGATTTCCATACAGGAAATGGAGATTTCTCATAATCGGTTTCTTCTTGCACATACAGTACAGTTCCTTGTGTACTTTATATTCTTCTACGGGTAGATACACCACCATAAATATCACCTATAATCAACTCTTGGGGGTGGTCTCTTAGCCATCTCATGTCAGGTTCTAGTTCAGTGTCCCGTGTTGTATCTTGTGGTGCTGTAGTCTTAGCTTCAGCTTGTACATCATCAGCTTCAACTACTTCTGATCTTATAGCATGGATTTTTTAGTCCACGACAGGTTCTATTGGAGTTTGAGGATCATCAATAGAAAGAGTTTGGATAGTATGGGTTATGCCTTATACTCCTGTAGGATCATGATGGGGTTCATCGAACACTACATGGACAGATTACTCTATTGTCAGCTTCCTTTTGTTAAAGATCATGAAAGCTTTGCGGATAGAGGAATATCTTACGAATATACCTTCATCCGACTTTTTGTCTAAGTTCTTGAGTTGATCTTTCCCATTATTCAGAATATAACACCTGCATCCAAAAATGTGGAAGTATGAAACTAGTGGAGTTTTATTGTTCTATACCTCATAGGTTGTTTTGTTGTGATGCTTGTTTATGATAGAGCGGTTTTGTGTATAACATGCTGTATTTTTTACTTCTCCCCAAAATCACTGCGGCAAGTTTCTTGCAGCTATCATGGTTCTTGTTGCTTCCTTGAGCGTCCTATTCTTTCACTCGACAATGCCATTTTGTTGAGGAGTCCGGGATGGTGAGTATTCGTGCTGTATTCCATTGTCCGAACAGTATTGCTCTATAAAGCAATTTGTGAAGTAGCCATGTCGGAATGAAAGGACATGATACTCAACCCTTTCTCATTCTGTTGCTTTCTCAAGTGCTCTGGCAACTTCATTGTTGTTTCTTGCTTCTTGCTCAGAAAGATTGTCCAAGCATACCTGGAAAAGTCATCAACAATAACGAGACAATATTTCTTACCTCCCAAACTTACAGGGTCTACAGGGCCGTAGAGGTCCATGTGTAGCATATCCAAAACCCTGTGGTTAGACAGGTATGATTTTCTTTTCAGGGTAGTTTTGAATTGTTTGCCTTTATGACAGGGTCCACATACGCTGTATTTATTAAAAGACACATCGGGCAAACCTCCAACCATCCTTGTGTGGCGAGTTTGTTGATTGTCTTGAAGTTGATATGAGACATACTCTTGTGCCATAGACAGCTTTGATCTGCAGTGCCTTTGCTAACAAAGCACGGAATAGTGGAGCTCGTAGGCTTCCAGTCAGCAATATACATATTATCTGATCTGCTTCCTATAAGAACGATTTATTTGGTCTTGGTGTCTTTCACTCTACAGTGATCTATATAGAATTTGACCGAGAACTGTTTGTCACAAAACTGGCTAATACTAAGTAGATTATACTGTAGGACTTCGACATAGGCGGCATCGGTGACTTTGAACTTGCCTACAAGCAGGGTTCCCTTCCCTCTTGTTCTTACTTTGGACTTGTCACCGAAGCGCACCTTTGGACCACGACCTTCTACATAATCTGACAGCTTGCTGATATATCCTGTCATATGCCAAGGACATTCGCTGTCAAAATACCAGATGTCCTTCTCTTTGATATCCTGTGAGCAAAGAATTGAAGTAAATTGAGGTCCCCTTTGATTATTGGGTCTATGTATATTAGTTCCTTTAGGTTCCCAAATTTGCCTGACAGCAATTGGTTTGCCGTAGGTTATTTTTGGTCCTATCTTGCAATCTCTACATGGGGTAGGCATGTAGTCGTTATAATCTTGAGCGTTATGCATGTAAAATCTAGAGTTATTATTCCAGTACGATTGCTGTCTAGGAGGTGGAGCCAATTTTATTTGACCTTACAGCTTGCCTTATGGGTCTCTAGTTGGATTCCCAGAGTTGTTGTTGATACTACTCGGTGACCTACTTTCTATATGGATAACGGGGCTCCTATATCCAATATCTAGGCGCATTATACTATTGGTAGTACTGCTGTGCTTGCCTTTGATATTTAGGTACAACCTTCTTTCTGAATGGTTGTTGGCGCTTTTGATATGCTCGGGGAGCATGATATTGATCATGCCTTACAGTCTAGGAGGCTGATGTTTCCACTATCTTTGATATGAATTTTGTGGCGGAATCACAGCCTTTGCTGTACGAGGGGCAGCTGTAACCTTTGCGGGACTTGGGGTCTCTTCAGGTACAAGAATGGATTCCACACCCCTAACAAATACCGTGCTAGTTTTTCCCTTATGGCAGAATGAGTCATATCCTAAGCCACGTTTATCGTGGGCATGCTGCCCAGTGCTTAGAATTTCTTCCATCCGTCTAGAATATTTCTCAAATGATTTCAAGATGGTCTCTAATTCTCATTCTCGCTTCTTGAGAGTTTTTACACTGGCTTCGAGTAAAGCAAGATTATTTGTCTTGATCTCATTATGAGACTTAGCCTCATTTAGATCTTTGGCAAGTTGATGATTGCTTTCCATGAGTTTTTCAAAGGTGACTTTGCTGTTTTTGCAATCAATAGACATATTTTCATAGTTATTCTTCGGCAAGTCATTTTCATCTTTCAACTGTAAGTTTGAAATTTCGAGATGTATGTTTTCTTGTTTTAGAGTCTCTTGGGTCTTTTAAATGTTTTTGAATTCATTCATCATATTTTCAAAGGTATGCGATACATTTACATGAATAATTGTATTTGAAGTTACTTCATCGCTGTCATCATCATCTTATATTTCTTTAGCCATACAGCACATATATGCTTTATCCTCGATCTCATCATCAGAGGAGTCACTGTCAGCGATTGATTGAAGGCACTCCTCGATCTTGTTCATTGTGGTTGAGGCTTCTGGTTCGCCAATCAGGGCCTTAAGCTTGTTTTGCCAAACACGTCTTCTTTCATCTTTTTCTTGTTGCTCATCTTCTGGCAACTTTTGCACTTTCATATGTGGACACTTATTTGCATAATGTTCGGGTTTCCTACAGTTATAACATAAGTTAGAATCACCGGATGAAGGAGATTCAGAACTTTACCTTGTGAAAATACTTGGGCCTGGGGAGTCTTTCAAGACTGTTTGATGAAGTTATTGAACTTGTGCATAAGTACTGCCATTTCATCTTGTGACAGGACGCCATCATCGCTGTTTGTAGTCTTTTGTGCTGATTTAGATGTGCTAGGTGCAGAGCTGATTCTCCTGTCAGATACAGCAGCCAGTGCTGTAGTCTTGGCAGGTGACTCTTCGGACTTTTCTCTCCTGTCCATATCATACTCAAAAGCTTTAAGGTCAGAGAAGAGGTCAAAAGTATAAATATCGTCAAGATTACAGGATATATGCATAGCTATAATCTTAATGTCCCATCGGGAAGGGAGTGATCTAAAGATTTTTAAATTTTTCTCCTTTTGGATATACACTTTACCCAATGCTTCAAGTTCACCGACAGTGCCAGTGAATCTGAGGTCAAGCTCCTCAAGCGTCTCGGAAGATTTCATTTCGAAAGATTTGAACTGCTGAGTAAGTTTAGAAATTTTGTTTTCTTTCTAGAGCTCGGTTCCCTCGCAAATAAGCTTGCGTTTCTCACATATTTGCTTGGATGTCTGACAGCTCTTTACCTTCGAGAATGTGCCTTTATCGAGAGTGACAAATAGCGCATTCTTGGCGACATTGTCCAGGTTAGCTCACTTGCGCTCATCGGTCATCCATTGATCGTGCTCTTTCTCGAGCATCTCGGCACAAGGTTGCACTTCTATCCTTGGGGCTGTATTGACTATAAAAATCTTGATGGGTACCTCCTGGATGACATAAGTCATTTCTTCGTACATGGCCGCAAGATGGGCTTCCATCCTGATTCTCCAGTCATCAAACTCATTAATGGGAAACATGGGACCCTATTTATCATAGATGAGTCCATATTATACATAGAATAATGAAAGTATAAAATAAAGTTTTCAAAAGATAGTGATTTGTGGATCTGATTCAGTTAAAAATCGACTGATTCTTTTTAAAATCAACCACTCTGATACCATTTGTTGGCCACAGAGTATACAATAAACAGCTTAGAAGGTAAAAATATAATAAGTTGTACGATTGTCCAAGTTAATTGCGTAGCGTAAGTCTATTAACTAGGTGTTCTCCTATTTGCTTGGTGCGTACAGGGTTTTAACAATGTATACTTATAAATCATAGTTTAAATGGAAACAATAAAGACTGAAAGTAAATAACACACGGAATTAAGTGGTTCGAGGTAAACCCCTCTATGTCTACTAGTTCTTAGCACATGAGTAGAGAGTTTATTAAAATCACTACGTACACAACTACTGACATTAACTAAACTTGTCTCTGTATCGTTCACATAGATTGATATAGGGACTATAGCTTTAGGCCGTTCACATAGGTTGGCTTGAGCTCTTTCGACTCACTTGTTCTCACACAGATCGAAGCTTCATCTTCAATGTTATTCTTCCCACACAGGTCGGACTACGCAAGGAACCTTAGTCCACATAGGGGTAATGTTTATCTCAATGGTAAAACGTAGAACGATTCCAAACAACAGCTATATCTTTTATGAGCATTCGTTGTATGCTGTGCTGTTTGCATTGAGGACTTAGTATATTTCTTCGCTTGAATACTGCTGTATGCTCACGGAATATACTGCTCTTTAGTAGTTAGATTGTCAGAGTAATATGTCAGATGTATGCGCGAGAATGAATTATCTTAGTGTACAATATCATCTTGCTTGGGGATATTTATAACCTTAGAAATATATCCATTATAAATGTCGCCATTGCTGGTTGGTGAGATATTGACGTCTCTGATTGGCGGCTGCTGAATGTTTGAATTAAAGCAAATTGCATTTAATGCGTCAGACATTCTTTTTGACTTTGCATTAAATGCTCTTTAGCGCGTTCACACTTATCTCTCTCCGACTGCATTAAATGATGTCCCATCAGCAATAAATGCTGCTTTTAACCGTGAATACTTTATGAATAAACAATGTTTATCTCACAACGGTTTAAAGCTTTTTCATTCAGTCCTCTTAGATTGTGTTTTACTTTTCCTAAGTAAACACCTAAAATCTGGCTGTTGTATCCAACGTATTATCTCTTATGCTGTATGATGCAAGAACTGTAGGATAGACTCGGTAGAAGATCTCTTGTTGTATGGACGGGTTGTACGGAGATTCCCAATAGCTTTCATACTTAGCGATATTCTAACTTCTTAAAATTTCTTTGCTGTTTGTTGGCGATTATCAAAACAGGAATATTTATACTAACAATCTTCCTACTTCATTTAGCATCCTAATTCATTATACAATTATGAGAACTAGTACCAGAATCCAGTATCCAAGAAGTAGAATATACAGGAAAAATTGTTTTCAAAACTAGTAGTTTCGTACCTGATGCGCCATGAAGCTTGAGACAATCCATTCTCTAGTGGCCTATCTCACCATATTCAAGGCATTCGCCCACACGCTTTACCTTATTGCTTTTCGGAACCTTAATGGCCTTGCCCTTACCTTTCTGTATCTCATCTTTGGGCTTGAGCTGCTTCTTATTCTTGTTTCTTTTGGTTCTCAGACCTCCAAGTCCCTAAAGAAATTATAAGTGTAGCCTTCTTCGGCTTAGTCTTCATCCGAGACTATTCCGTACTCAGCTTATTCATCCTCCCAGCCCTATTACATGCAATCCATTGCAGTTAAAGTTCATGACAAACTGAGAGGAGTCAGCAAGTGGTTGTAGGATAAGATTAGTCTAGAGATAAGTATGCATCCACTACTACAAAACTGTGCCTTTAACAACGGTTCTGGAGCCACATTAACAGCGGTTCCGGAACCACTGTTAAAGGTGGTGCTATTAAATTAACAGCGTTTTTTGCTGAAACCGCTGTTAATTTTACAGTATATATTAACAGCGGTTTTTAAGGGAACATGTTAAATCGACATTTAACGGTTCCGGCTAAAAATCATTGTTAATTTAACAATGATTTTATTGGAACATTGTTAAATGTCGATTTAACAATGATTCCTTAAAACCGCTGTTAATTTACACTGTAGAATTAACAGCAGTTTTTGCTGAAACCGATGTTATTATTATTATTTTTTTTTAAATTCCAGATTTATTTTTTCTATTTACAACCTGCTACACACCAAAAACAGCATCCAACCAAAAACATCAAATAAAACCTCAACAACACAACTTTATTTCATCCACTCACCAATACAACTAAACAACTTTTATCCAACCATCAAATACAATAACATTCTATCCAATACAAAAAAAATACAACACAATTCAAGTACAGCGGCAACAAACAACAAGCAGCAAAATCAAGCACAAGTAAAAGGAGAAAAGGAAGAAGAAGAACACAACAACGAATACACTGCAACCATGAACAAAACATGAATCAGAAAAAGGATATCCCTACAACCATGAACCAAAAAAGAAACTGAATCTTCAGGTACAACAATGGTATTCTTACAAAATTAAATGTCAAAGGTCTACGCACATAAACGGTCCCTAACCTCCAAAAATTGTTTTGCCCATTCGATTCGAATTGCACGAATACTCTCCATAGTAAGTGCCGCAACATCATCAAACATATATACATATAAACATATATATAAATTAACAAACTCATCAACTTAAACAAATCACTTTTAAACTGAAATAATTTAAAAAACTGAAATTAATTTAAATAATTTAATAAACTGAAATAAAAGTTTATCACCTCCATCCATCCATCGATAATACGAGCTCGGACAATAGTCGACATCCAGTGCATGACGTAATACCCGCACTCCCAACCTCCGTTTTGTTTATTACACTAAAAAGAATATGTTGCTCAATTATATAATATATAATATTTAATAATATATACTTATATAGCTAATATATATATTGAATGTATTACTTACTTTGGGATATATCCAAGTAATTGTCTGTTTGGATCTACATGTATGCATACCCCCCATCACCTTATACGCGGTCACGGCACTATTTAAAAGAAGTAATAATGTATTACAAATGAAAACATTGAGCGAATAAAATAATGGTTTTATGACTTGCAATTATAACCTGGAATATTTCCCATCTTATTTATATCTAGATTATACTACTGTTAACTGACCACATCTCCATAAACATTAAGATGGACACTGAAGAGATAAAGAAATACTGCTAAATGAAAGGATATTGCCAGTTTAATACACGCAGATCGCCCATTTTGCATGTTGCTTTGAACTTGTTAAGCATGATAGGTGTATGTAGCAAGCAGGAAGGGTACAGTGCGCATGGTGCTGGGAATTAGAGGTAATCTGGACATGTTTACATTTGCTGTTTTGTGAAAAATTTTATTTGTTTTTCTAAAGATACCTGACTATTCTAATGTCCGAGCAAACATACTACCAGCACAAAATTGTAATAGTAAATAACTGTGAACTAAGAAAGAGTAGTACTGTATCAGACCTGACGAAATTCATATTTCAACAAATTATAAATCTAAAATATAAAAATTATGCATACATATAAGAGATACATATCATCTCAGAACATGAAGAGAAAACTAAGGATATGCATCTGTTCTACAAGTTGACGAATATGAGGTATATTACTCAAGTCACATATATACTCTGCATACATAAGTGTCATATGTATGCCAAATGAAAGATAAATAGGGATAACTCGAGGCGTTTCCAGATTAGAAATAAAAAATGAAACAAAGGCCATTTAATAGTTTAATAAAATGATAATCTCATCGGGACCTAAGAATTAGCATAAGACGTATTTTACAAATAAATCAAAAACTAGAAACACTAATGACTAAACAGATCTCGATCTACACGAATCAAACTGTACTTAAATTTCACATACTGTTAGCGAGAGAGTAATAACCTTGAAGCGTTTCTGAAGGCGACATGTAGATGCTACAAGTTAATATAATATATATTTTTCAAGTAAATGCTACAAGTTAAAACTTACTTCTGTACTATGGCCTTAATGCGATTGTCGGACTTACGATGTAGTGAGAAAAACCACACAACTTTGGCTTTTGCCGGAATAACGACCAAAAGTTGCCAATGCTCACTGCATTAACAAACGGAATATTTAATTTTTCCATAATCAATCTAAATACATCTACTTACATAATTATTAATATATAATAATCTACAAAGACAAGAAAGAAATATTAAGACTTTTAGAGAAAAAAAGAGAGTAGTGAGACGAATATATTAGATCTTACTCATGATGGTAAGCTCCAAGGTATATCTGTTTTCTGACATCCGACATACGCGAAGCGATGTATCTGGAGGCCTCCTCTCCTTTATTTCCCATATTTTGTATGGATTGAGGATCAAAATATCCATACAAATCCTCGTCTATCGTGCCCACGTTCAATTTCGATAAGTACCTAATTTGTTAAACAAAATATTATTACCTTATTTACGTTTCAAAATATGAATTTTTGATAAAAATACATAAATATGCATGTAAAGAATTACTTACAAAGTCCAAAACTGTAGAATCGAAAAGGTAAGCCACTGCTTGTCTTGAATGATTTCCAAAAGATCATTGTAACTTATGTACAAGGGAACGTCATCACCACCACAACCAAAGGAAGCTGTATCCCATGGCACCTGTAACGGCTCACTAAAGAGAGTCTATGCAACACTAAATAACTCTCTCAACGTGTCACTGTCACTCGACCGGTCATCTTGACGAGCATTTTTCTTAGGTGGCTCGGGTCGCTCAATATCCTAAATCATATAGAAGAAACATGAAAACTGTAAAAACCAACTGTAAAACCAATTGTAAACGAAGTATCTTTTATTTAGATTTTAATATTAAAAACTACTACAAATTTTATTCTTTGGCTTTGCATTAAATTGTTTCTTCTGTTGCCTACATAATTTAGAGTCTTTACTCCAAAACCAAGTTTTTATTGCTGCTTCACATTTATTTTCTTGGTCAGATTCTTTCAAGTGATCTGATCTTCATTTTGGCAGATTGATTGTGACAAAACAATATGTAATACCCGGTTGTAATTCGTTCATTTTCATTCAGTAATTATCAGTCTGTAATTGTCGCTCAGTAATTCCCACTCATTAATAATCACTCATTTGCGTTCAATGTTGGCATGTTGTAATCGTATATCAGTTACCGATCGTCATTTTATCTCCGTTTTTTAGATCGAGACGGGAGTATTATCATTTTCATTGTGATTGATAGCCTTGTACTGGGAGTATCGTCTTTGGCTCGTGTTAGACTTGTTCACTTCCACATTCGTATGTTATGTCGGATCATTCATCAGTCGTAGCGAGGAATCGGAATTATCGGATTTATTCACCTTGGCCAGCATCGAGTTACGGCCGTAAGGTTCTGGGGTACGGCCGTAAGTCAGCGGGTACGGCCGTAAGGCTGGCCGGTTACGGCCGTAAGTGGTCCAGCAGGCTACCCAGGCATTTTGGCCGAAGGTGAGTTACGGCCGTAAGGAAGATGAGATACGGCCGTAAGTGGTGTTCGTAAGGCTTGGCCGGATACGGCCGTACGCTGCAGGAAGGATGTCTAGCCATTTTTGCCGAAGGCGGGTTACGCCCGTAAGGTTGGCCGGATATGGCCGTATCATCCGTGTTACGGTCGTAAGGTGTGCGGTACGGCCGTAAGGCTGTCGACGGGTGTTTTTGACGAAGGCAGGTTACGCCCGTAACTCAGGAGCGGTTACGGCCGTAAGTCTGTCGGCAGGCTTTCGGACGAAGTCGAGTTACGGATGTACGAGTTGGCCGGTTACGGCCGTAAGGCCGTTGACTTGGAAAGTTACGGCCGTAAGAGGGCCGAGTTACGGCCGTAACTTCCGGCAGTATTTAAGGACTTGGCCGGGTCATTTCTCCTCACTTCTTCATTTTTCCATCTTCATCCGAGAGAGAGGGTTGAGAGAGAGATTTTGCAATCATCAATCACTTGAGTGTGTAATTTTCATCATCTTCATTCATTTGGGAAGCTTGGATACTCGTTTAAACTCGTGTTCTTCGGATCGAAGTGATTGGATCTTCAAGAGGTAAATTCTTCAACACATTGGATTTCGATTCTATGTTGAGATATGATGTTTTGGACATTATAATCATGTTATATGAAGGGATATGTATATGATTATGAGTTTGTATAAGGATTCATTGGATTATTGAAGGATTATTCAAGAACACTTTGATTATCGAGTTGAGATTAAGGGTTTTCGTTTAATTGTCGTTATAATCACGTTTTCGGATATTCATTTTGGATTATTGATCATTCGGAAGTTGTTTGTTGGTTTGAAACACTTCTTGGGGGAAATTGATATTGGCTTATTGAGATTTGATTGTAAACAACCAGAGTTTGGCCACAACGTATTCGATATAATGCCCCAATGAACTTAATTTAATCGTATCGACGTTTTGAGTTCGTTGTATTCGTGTTTGATTCGTATATTGAACGAGTTGTTGGATATTGTACAATTCAAGGTTGTTCGAGCGACCGATATCTCAATTAGGACGTTGTTCGTGGAAGGATAATTGTCACCGGTATTGTGTAAGTTGATTCTTACTCAGTTATAAGGATATTCATTTCCTTTTGTTGTTGTTCATTCATAATCGTAACTCATTCATCATTGTGATAACCGTATTAAAACTTGTCATTGTCAATTAATCACTTCAGTCACAAGGAACGACGGTTCCAATCATTTTGTCGTGCTATCATTCATTTCACTATCATTTTATCTCGGTGAGTCATTATTCGTTTCCGATGTCACTTTTGTTATATCGTGGCATTCCGGGTCATACTGGCGTGCCGGTTGGTATGTGTAGGATTTTCATGTTGGGCACATTTATGTTGTGTGTTGGTTGCACTAGTAGAAACAGCCCCTTCCTTGACCCTTTTTTTATGACCAACAGTCGAAGATGACTCGCAAATAGCTTAGTCACATAATCAGAGTCATAACGCGTAAAATTTCCATTAGCGATGACGCGAGTTTACATGTGTCAAAAAGTGGCAGTCATAATCTTTTAAAATTTATTGATATCGATGACCAGAAACATCAGTCGATTCATCACTTAACCCAAATCTCACAAATCTCTCCTATTCCCGCTCAACACAAGAAACACACTCAAACACACACTTAACCCAAATCTCACAAATCTCTCACAAACATCAGTCGATTCATCACTCAAATCACTCAAATCTCTCAAACACACAACGATTCACCCCTAAATCTCACACACATCAGTTGAACCGCCTCCTCTCTCTCTCTTAAACTCCTCCTCATAAACCCTAAACCCTAGCTCCGTAGAACTCCTCCCTAAACCCTATCATCATTCGCCGAGTACTGAGCAACCTTTCAGATTAGGCCAGGCATCCATGGGTCTGGGGAAAAGCGTGATGATGCTCATGATTACACCATTTTTTGGAGATTTGATGATAGGGGTAAAGCGATATGATGCTCATGATTACACCTACAGTTGCCCTCGGAAGTTTCTTTGCATAAATATTATATCTCAAACCCGCTTAATTTATGACCATTGTAATTGCCTTTTTCATTTTCAATTGTGGATATGCGCAATATAATGACTCAAGAAAGGAATTTGTTGGGCACACCAAAGGTATGTTAATTTTCAGGAGTTCACTGTAACTCTATACAAAATAACCGATTGACTATTTTTGCAATATGGTTGGTTGATGTTTCTATTCTGGGTTTTTCAAGTGGACTCTATACTAATATATCAAAGTTTAGAAAATGAAAATGATCAATATTTTAAGATGTAGGAATTGGGATGCTTTGATCAACTATTATGATCTCTCTCAAATATTGATGATTATAGTCCGATCCAATGCTCTCCCATCATTCTATTCTTCTCGACGTTATTGTTGTACATAAAAAATAATCATCTATGATTCACTTTATTTCTAGGTTAACTGTATTGTCCTGTCATAAAACCTTTCCACAAAAAAGTAGACATGGAAAATTTAGCAACCATGTATTGATGTTCTCTTGGATTGCTAACAAGATTTCATGTTTCGTATCAATAATGATGGGGAGTGGTTGCATTGCAAAGTTTTTCGAATGAAATGGTCTTGGAAGGGATCCGATTAGCCAACAAAATTCCACTTGATTTCGTGAAAAGCATCAGACCTTCAAAATAGAGACATCAAATAACATTTAAGATTGAAAGGTCTAGATTTATTGGTGTAGGATATTGTTGTGGTCAAGCTATACGAAATACATTTCCTTAATATAACAGGCTAGACAAATATTGCTTGATCTGAGTGTAGAGCTTTCTTTAGTGGAGGAAACTCTCAATGAACTTAAGCATAGGCGCTCCAGTGGGATGTCTGACAGGGCTTGAAACTTAGATGTTCTATGATAAGGTGGGAAATGCATGAATTCGAACTTTTGATGTTTTATGATATATGGTGAATGGATGAAAGAATGTGTTCATTTGCCACCGGATAATGGGAATCTCGGGAACTGTTTAAACAACATCCAATGATTAAGTCACGTTTGTCTCCATATCCAACTTACACGTTTTTTCCTTTTTATTGGGGTACACGAGGCCCCTGGTGCTGGAAATATAAATTTATAAATCAACGGTTTCATAAGAACCACCGCAATATAACTTCAAATTTTGTGTAACCGTGTTTTTCTGCCTTTGCTCTAGGGAGTAGTTTTCGTCCCCGCCATCTCTCCTTCGTGTACATACCCTTATATTGTTTACCCTATACTGGGACAAGCGATATGACGAGATTCTTTTACACCACTTCCAATTTGTGTTGTTTTAGTTACATTTAAGCGTTAACCTTGTCTTACGTATTGTGATGACTATGCCGTACTAAAAATTTCGTTTTCATGTTTGAATTTCGTCAAATCTTTGTGTCACGTGTATCGTGTGATTGCTATGTCATGGTGCCCTATTGATGACTCCTATCCGCTTACATGTGCCAAGGATAATCGTATTATTTGTTTGGGACACCGTATCCGGAGAGGTAAATAACTTGGTTGCTTGTATTTCCCATGAAGTATAGTTGTTGTCATTTCCATTACGCATGCGGATTTCCTTTTCGGATCTTGTTTTGTGCTTCTCCATTCTTTGGGACAGATTCACACATGGAGCGGTGATGACATACATTATTTTTGTAGATTGTGGCTGAATTGTCTTGGAACCAACTGGAATTTTGATGTACACTTGGTACTCCAAGATTCCCGGAATCATATCGACATCTTCATTTGATGGGAAAGTTGGCATCTATAATATAGAGGTTTTTTCGTATTGCATGAAACTCATTTCAGTCTTAATTGTTTGTTGTTGTTAGTGATGCGTGGGTAAGGGTCTCTACTTGATGTACCTTTTCATGCACTTTTGTTGAGATGCATCTATCATTGATTAGCATTTAGTGATTGGAACTACTACATGTTTCTTGCAATTCTGTCAAATTTGCTCCTAATGTAGTTAAATCATGTTTAACTTGAATCTCATTGGTTAACTAGACAGGTTCACGTTTCTTTACCCTCGGGAAAAGCGTGATGATGCTCATTGGTTACATCCATGGGCACGGAGCTAATTTCACTGAAATGCTAACCTTTTTAGTGCTGGTTTTGTGTAGGTCGGCTTTTAATTTAACGTTTTACTTTTTGGTTCTTGAAGCATTACTTGCCGCGAATTCTACTTTCTTTCTTCCGATCCTTTACTTTCTAAGCACCTAGTCAATTTAGATTTTCATTTTTATTCAAGCCTTTTCTATTTAGTTCTAAAATCAGCCGCTATAATTACGACATGTATTTCCATGTACCACTTTCCTTTGTGCCATTAGATAATCATTGGATTTCTTTTTCCCGTCCTATTATTCTCCAATCACTTATCACTAGATCTATTCCTGGTCGAGAAGGCTCACCATGGAGAGTGGGCGAGGACCTAAGGTCGGTTGAACCGCTTACAAGACGCAGTTTCTATGGTTTGTGCGGCAACCAATATGTTACATAGCTATATAAATTGGACAACATTGGTTAAATTACTATTTTTTGTTTTTGTTTTTAATTTACTAGCTTTCCTTTCCTTTCCAAGCCTATCCATTATTATAGGGAATATTGGTAAAGATTACATCTCTTTGTTAGCTCCATAAGTAATGGATCTTGGTTCACGTGAGGCCATTGCACAACTCCAAGGGTATGTCTATTTAGTTTCTTCATTGTCAATTTCCAACTGTGTCCTATTCTTCACATTGAAGAAGTCTTAAAATGTGTTGTTATTTGTTCTTGGATGTTGCATACTGCCCGACTCTAGAAAGGTTAGCAATTGTTTCCTTGTATTTGATATACTGCGGAAGAACCATCTGGTTGAGAACTATTTTTCCAGGTGCCGGATATGACATACAAAATATAGATAAAAAAGCTACACGGTCGATCATATTCAATTTTCAGTTACCAGCCATATCGTTCTGATTTTTAACTGTTCGATGGATCTCTTTGTTTCGGCATAAGCTACTGGTTATGCCTAACCTTATTTCTCTCGTCTATGTCCTGTTCTGTTTATGATGATGATGCATGTAGGCACTACTTATGATTTTATTCTTCCTTCTACGTTAATGATCGTTATCATTCGCTGTCATCCTCTATCATAAGGATGCATGTAGGCAGTACTTATGATCGTTCTCCTCCGATCTCTCCGCCGCCGTGAATTTTCATCGGCTCCTATTTCTGCATTCAAAACCGTACGTCTCTTTATCATGAGTCTATTTTGTGACTGTTTGTACTTCTATCTTAGTTTCCATTTTGGTACTGGTTTTGGTGCCCATGTGTCGATCTGTTGTTTGTTATGTTTAATTGGATTTTATCTGGTTGTATGGATGATATTTTCCGTTAATCACATATAGTACTAAGAGATGTATTATTGGTATGAGGAATTCTCGATTTTCTGTCTGATGGTTTTGAAAGGGAGTGATTTATAAAAGTAGAAAAATGTGGAGAAAAAGTATGAGTTTGATTCTTCTTTTGGTAATTTTTACATGTGAACTTATGTTTATTCCTGGAGATGTATATGCGGCTTATATAGGCCTCTGATTGATTTGAGAGCTTGTCTTTTTTTAATGGTTTAGTTGGTTGATTCATCGGATTGTATTATATTTTCTCGTATGTCGAAACCAGATATCGATCTAGTTTCTAATTCGTTGAGCAAATTGTATAATATTTGATACCTTGCGGTAGCAATTCTCATGTTGTCTACATCTCGAATCTAGATGCGAGTGTCGTTTGACAATTTAGTTCCATTTTTGCAATCTAATTATGACTTGTCGGAGGTTTCGCTTTCTACATGCTTGCTTGTCTTTGTTGTGTTGTATCTTAATGACATTAAGCACTTCGTTATACATTTTATTAACTTTGTAATATGATTTGCATCTCATATCGCTTAACTGGAAACACCAAGCCGTCATGGTCATTGAGCAACAAGTGGGCGGGTCTTGCAAGGCCATTCGTGTGTATTTCTGATCATACTTTCTTCAATTCGGTCTTTGGAACCCTACCTTAGATATTCGAACGTATTTTCTTCTTGATGCGACAAAACCACCGGAAGTGATGTTATCGGTATTTTGATATACAAATGTTCTTCATATTGTTGTGTTAAAAAGTGTTATATTTTAATGACACTAGAAATTTGTGGTCTTGTGTGGCTTTCTCGCTCATGTATGATGGATCTTTTCACTTACCTGTGAGATTGAAGATCTATCCGCTAACCAAATTAATGACTGTCTTGTTGGTGTGTTAGGCAAGCATGGAAGAAGCCGGGCACCATGCCTCTGAAGAAGCAATGGAGAAGTACATTGACATTGTTACCGAGTTATATCCAAATTGGTGCCGCCACCGTGAGATCGTAATCATTAATACAATTTCTACTTTTACCAAATAATACATTTGCTAGCTCTCATCTTGATTATTGTTGTTGTTGGCTTTCCTATGTGTTGTGTAATGAAGAAAAGAGATGAAGGGAGCAGGAGCAGCAGATTGTGAATTGGCAGCTGGTTTTAGAGTTTAGATGCCGTTTCTCGGTTGTCCTGTTATTGGCTAGTTAACTTGTCTAATTATGCTTGTTTTACTGTGTCGAATTTTATTTTTAGGGAGTAAAACTGTTTGTAGGAATAGGTACAGTTGGTAGAAATGGGTACAATTGGTAGTAATCGTAAACTAGATAATATTGATCCGATTTTGACATGATCGAGTTTAGTCGAGTCATGTAATGAATTGGTAACGCATGGTTTTGCGATATATATGAAATGCGTTAATTTTGTACAATCGATCAGCAGGTTTTGTAATGAATTGGGTACAATTGGTATATAATTGCAGGTTTAGCAGGGGGTCATAAAAGCCAGAAAAAAAATAAATAATTTTGAAGTTATGACACGCAAAAACTGAAATCAGAAAAAGGGGTCATAACTTTTATGACACGCATATATAGTTGTCAGAAAAGGGCGTCATAAAGTGGGTGTCATAAGTGCGTGTCATTGTACAATGACGAACAAATGCGAGTCATAATGAGTTATGACTGGTCCTTCTATGACCAGCATTTGCGCGTCATAAAGGCCCTTTATGACGCCAAATGCGCGTCAAGAAAGGCCCTTTTTCTACTAGTGTTGTTGGCCTCACATTGGACTGTACACACGAGTCGATTGCTCGTGAGACTGATTAGGTACAAGACCACGCGGGTATTCGATCGATACTCGTTGGTGGCTTGTGCACGGACACATTTCCATCCTGGGCGTAGTGTGGCGCCACCCTTTGAGCCGTACTGTTAGTTGATTCATACAACATGTTTGATTGCTTATGTTTTCAACAAGATTGGGTTATAATCTAACCGCTTCATTTTAATTGAACTTGTGGTTTATACTACATATTTATATGATTGTGTTTATTCAACTCTGGAGGATTGTTGTTCTGTATAACTGACCCCGTTTGGGGATATTTGTTTCTCAGGTCATGGCAAGGCAAAGGCACAGGGTGAGCACGTTGACGGCGAGGAGCCCCAATGATACTAGAAAGGGGCCCCAGTCTGTTCAGTTATTTATTCAGTCATTTATGTTTCCTTTATTTATTCCGCTGCAGACATTCCGTTTGAATACTCATTTCATTCAGTGTTGTGTATTTTATCGTCACATAAAATACACATGTATTCTATTTTATCCTGGGTGTGTTGTATGAAACTCCTAATCGGAGTAATTGATGTTGTAATGTGGTTCGGTACTACATTTACCCTGTGTAATTCATCCGTTTTCATTTGCCTAGTGGGTCCCAGTCGGGGGTCCACGGCACTGTAATATCCGCCTAGTTTGGGGTGTTACAGAGTTGGTATCGGAGCGTGGTTTTGAATACTACCTTCCGAGTCATGTCTCATTTGAAATCATCGTCATCGGGCTAGTATCATTGGACTTTCGCGTCACGTGTGACCTGTGCAGATGCCGAGCCAATCAGACCGAAAGAACTGTAAGACTTCTATCGCCATGGTATAATTTCTGGCAATTATCATTCATTCATAATTTATCAGTTAACAATCCTCAAACATCATTTTCATTTTGACCAGGACGGTCATTTTAACTCATTAATCACTCAATTCATTTCATTACTCGGTTGTTGATCTGGAAGATCATATAATTAATCTTGTTAACTTGTTCAAGATAATCATTTCAATAATTTCATCAGAAATCATGTCACCTCGGTTAATCGTTCATGTAATCACTGTGTTAGAGCGTATGCTCATTTTCATCACCTCATGTCATAGTTATAATGTGATATTCATGCGAGAGATATAATCATCATGTAACTTTCCACTTCAGTATGGAAAGAGCTGGCAGAGGACGAGGAGGACGAGGCCGTGGTGCGGGCCGAATCCTGAGGGCTCGTGTGAATACACGTGCGAATGCGAGAAACAATGCCAATTCATCGAGCAGCGACGCTGCCACTCATTCACCTGGGCGTGATCATTCACTAACGGGGAGTCGTACCCGGGACACGACCCATTCAGAAGGTGTTCGGGTGGACCCACTTGATTTTATGCAGGGCATGATGGCCCAAATGACGCAGATGGCGCAACTTATGGAGACGATGCACAATTCAGTCAATCAAAATCAACAGGCTCCTCCGCCGCCGCCTCAGAGGCAAGAGACCACCTACCTTTGAAGGCTCATCTGAGCCGGCGGATATTGTTCATTGGCTCGAACACTTCGAGAAGTTATTTGCTATGGTGGATTGCCCAGAAGGGCATAAAGTTTCAGTCGCAGCTTACTATCTTGGTAAGAGCGCTCACTCATGGTGGTTATCGTTGAAGCCCACAGACGGATCATGTACTTGGGATCAGTTCAAAACGCTCATGATGGAGAGGTACTATCCGGCCCCACTCAGAGAGGCCAAGCTGTCAGAGTTACTCACTCCCGACCCTTCATCAGACGCGGATGTTCTCGCCATTGCCGAGAAATTTCAGGAACTTCTTCCGTTCGCCATTCACTCTGAGGCGGACAAGATCAAGTATTTCAGCAAGAGGCTGAAACCTCGTATGCGCCTGCAACTGCTTAATCATAATTGCACAACGTTGGCCGAATTCATTGAGAAAGCTCTTACTTACGAGCTTACTGCTAAGGAGATTGCTAAGCAGCAACCTTCATCTGCTGGCAAGAAGTCTAAGAACCGTAATCAGTCTGACGGGAGTCGGGCCACTTTCAAGAAACCACGTGCGGGCTCTACTTTTTCTGAGCGACCTCCCCTGGCATCTAAACCCACGGAATCTCAGTCTCGAGCGGCCAGTTCGGCCATCACCTGTTTCAACTGTGAGGAACAGGGCCATTTCAGCACTAAATGTCCGAAGCAGTCTGTCACGTGCCACAACTGTGGGATTGCTGGGCATAGGGCCCGTTTTTGCCGAAGGGACTCTAAACCCACTCCGGCGTCATCTCAGGCCCCAGGACATTCAAAGATGCAGAATCAGGCCACTCAGTCAGCGTCGTTTAAGACGACAGGAGCTAGCAAGGGCGGAGCCAAGAGCTATCAGACGGGAGCGTCTGGTTCGGGGGCCGGCAAGCCCTGAATTTACGAGATGAAGAAGACCGATGATCCAGAGGCCCGAATGATCTCAGGTACACTCGATATTCTATCCCAGCCTGTGTGTACCCTTTTTGATAGTGGTGCATCGCATTCATTCATTTCCGAGTCATGTTTGAGTAGACTACGTCTGGGTAGTGCTACTAGTTGTGAGCCTTATGTCATTGGCCTACCTGATGGTAGGCGAATTATCGGTAATCGTGAGATTCAGAATTGTCCGATTCAGTTTCATGGTCGTGTATGGCCAGTGGACCTAATTGTAGTAGATTTGCCGAGGGACGATGTCATCTTGGGAATTGATTGGATGGATCGTCATGATGCCACCATTAGTGTCCGTAAGCGTATGATCACTATCATTGCAGACGATGGGGTTGAATGTGTGTTTCAGGGAGGAAATCCTGGCTGTTCTGGTAAGGTCATTAATTTGATGAAAGCAGTACGATTACTCAGTCAGGGATGTGTTGGTTATTGGTGCTATATGACCAAAATCGAGAAATCATCAGTATTGTTGTCGGATATTCCGGTAGTATGGGAATATGCCGACGTATTTCCAGACGAGTTACCTGGCTTGCCTCCACAGAGAGATGTGGAATTCACGATTGAGTTGGAGCCCGGTACGTCCCCGATATCGAAGGCACCATATCGGATGGCCCCGACCGAAATGCAAGAATTAAAGAACCAACTTGAGGAGTTGTTCGAGAAAGGTTATATCCGACCGAGTGCGTCCCCGTGGGGAGCACCAGTTCTATTTGTCAAGAAGAAGGATGGTTCGTTCCGGTTGTGTATTGATTACCGGGAATTGAACCGGGTGACGATCAAGAATAAGTATCCTTTACCCCGCATTGATGATCTCTTAGATCAACTTCAGGGAGCTTCAGTATTTTCCAAGATCGACTTAAGATCTGGATATCACCAGTTACGGATTCGAGAGTCGGATATTGCGAAGACGGCGTTTCGAACACGCTACGGTCATTATGAGTTCGTAGTTATGCCGTTCGGGCTAACTAATGCACCTGCGGTATTCATGGAGTTAATGAATCGGGTTTTCATCGACTTTTTGGATCAGTTTGTTGTTGTCTTCATCGATGACATTTTGATTTATTCTCGTAACCGAGAGGAGCACGAGGTTTATCTTCATCAGGTTCTCGACGTGTTGAGACGAGAGCAACTTTATGGAAAGTTTTCCAAATGCGAGTTCTGGATGTCCGAAGTGACTTTTCTCGGACATGTAATTTCATCAGACGGGGTTCGTGTCGACCCTCAGAAGACGGAGGCTATCCGAGATTGGTTACCTCCGAAGAATGTTAAGGAAATCCGAAGTTTTCTCGGATTAGCGGGTTATTATCGGCGGTTTGTGGAAGGATTTTCTAAAATCGCTCAACCCTTGACGAACCTTTTGCGAAAGGATAAGAAATACACGTGGTCCGATGCGTGTCAGCGGAGTTTTGAGGAACTCAAGAGCCGGTTAATGTCGGCTGTGTACTTTCCTTGCCGCAGGGACGGAGGGATTTGTAGTTTATAGTGATGCGTCAGACGGGGTCTCGGATGTGTGCTCATGCGAGAATGGAAAGGTTATTGCCTATGCTTCACGGCAATTGAGACCTTACGAGGTTAATTATCCGACTCACGATCCGGAGCTAGCGGTAGTGGTGTTCGCTTTGAAAATTTGGCGTCATTATCTTTATGGCGTTACATCGGATATTCACCGATCATAAGAGTTTAAAGTATATATTCACTCGAAGGAGTTAAATATGCGGCAGAGGCGGTGGTTAGAACTAATCAAAGATTATGATATCGAGATCCTTTATCACCGGGCAAGGCGAACGTTGTCGCCGACGCCTTGAGTCGTAAGTCCGTGCGGGAGTAGATGCTTGCTCGTTTAATGATTCGAAGGAGCTTCGAGGAATTCATTAGACCCGAGATCGAGGTCCAGCTCCAGCGAGTTCGAGACGGACTTTGTATGTTGGAGATTTCATCGCCACTTGAGGCGTGTCGGAGAGAATCGAGTTCGGACCCTTCATTGTTGCGCATCCGTGAGGATGTGGCTCGGGAAAGCCCACGGATTCGTGGTCCACGAGGATAGACTTTTGAGATTTAAGAATCGGTTGTGCGTACCAGTGAATGACGAGTTGAAAAACTCTATTTTGAGAGAAGCTCATGCTACCCCTTATTCTGTTCATCCGGGGTCCAGCAAGATGTACAAGGACTTGAAACAAAATTACTGGTGGAGTAATATGAAGCGAGAAGTCGCAGAATTTGTTTCGAGATGTTTAACCTGTCAACAAGTTAAGATTGAACATCGGCCGGTGGGTATCTTTGAAACCTCTCCTATTAGGAGTGTAAATGGGAAGACATTTCTATGGACTTCATCACGAGTTTGCCGAGTCGTCGTGGCATGAATACGATGCAGGTGATTGTGGACCGCTTAACTAAATCGGCTCATTTCCTTGAGATCAAGGATACGTGGGGTCCCGAGAGACTAGCTCGATTGTTCATCAAGGAGATAGTGAGGCCTGCGGTACTCTAAGAGTATCGTTTCCGATCGTGACGGACGATTTGTATCTCATTTTTGGAAATCGATTCATCGTGCTATGGGAACTCGGCTCAATCTCGATCCGCTTTTCATCCTCGGTCAGACGGACAATCGAGAGAGGACTATTCAGACATTAGAGGACATGTTGAGGGCATGCGTCCTCGATTGGAAGGACGATTGGGAAGCCCAACTACCATTGATCGAGTTCACGTATAATAATAGTTGGCATGCTTCCATTAAGATGGCACCTTACGAGGCCTTGTACGGTCGTCGTTGTCGCTCTCCTTTGTGTTGGGATGACTTGTCAGAATCAATCGGCACCGAGCCCGATATGCTTATAGCCGCCCGGGAGAAGGTAGCTTTGATCAAGAGTCGTATGTTGACAGCTCAGAGTCGACAGAAATCGTATGCGGATAATCATCGTCGACCACTAGAGTTCGAGACGGGTGACCATATTTTGGTCAAGGTATCCCCGAGTCGAGGTATTTTCCATTTCGGAAAACGGGGGAAGTTGAGTCCGAGATTCATTGGACCGTTTGAAATTTTGGATCGAGTAGGCGAGTTAGCTTATCGACTGGCTTTACCTCCGGCTTTGAGCAGGATTCATAATGTGTTTCACGTCTCTCAGTTGCGGAAGTATGTTGCCGACCCGAGTCACATACTTCAGTTCGACGAAATCGAGATCGCATATGATCATTCGTACGAGGAGCGTCCTGTATGAGTGTTAGAGCGGCGAATCAAACAGTTGAGAAACAAGACGATCCCTTTGGTCAAGATTCAGTGGTCTAGACACGGAGTCGAAGAGGCCACTTGGGAAACCCAGGAGAATATGCGGGAGGGTTATCCCGAGTTGTTTGACCCTTAGTTTCGGGGACGAAACTCTTTTAAGGGGGGGAGTATGTAATACCCGGTTGTAATTCATTCATTTTCATTCAGTAATTATCAGTCTGTAATTGTCACTCAGTAATTCCCACTCATTAATAATCACTCATCATTCATGAATCACTCATTTGCGTTCAATGTTGGCATGTTGTAATCGTATATCAGTTACCGATCGTCATTTTATCTCCGTTTTTTAGATCGAGACGGGAGTATTATCATTTTCATTGTGATTGATAGCCTTGTACTGGGAGTATCGTCTTTGGCTCGTGTTAGACTTGTTCACTTCCACATTCGTATGTTATGTCGGATCATTCATCAGTCGTAGCGAGGAATCGGAATTATCGGATTTATTCACCTTGGCCAGCATCGAGTTACGGCCGTAAGGTTCTGGGATACGGCCGTAAGTCAGCAGGTACGGCCGTAAGGCTGGCCGGTTACGGCCGTAAGTGGTCCAGCAGGCTACCCAGGCATTTTGGCCGAAGGTGAGTTACGGCCGTAAGGAAGATGAGATACGGCCGTAAGTGGTATTCGTAAGGCTTGGCCGGATACGGCCGTACGCTGCAGGAAGGATGTCTAGCCATTTTTGACGAAGGCGGGTTACGCCCGTAAGGTTGGCCGGATACGGCCGTATCATCCGTGTTACGGCCGTAAGGTGTGCGGTACGGCCGTAAGGCTGTCGACGGGTGTTTTTGACGAAGGCAGGTTACGCCCGTAACTCAGGAGCGGTTACGGACGTAAGTCTGTCGGCAGGCTTTCGGACGAAGCCGAGTTATGGCCGTACGAGTTGGCCGGTTACGGCTATAAGGCCGTTGACTTGGAAAGTTACGGCCGTAAGAGGGCCGAGTTACGGCCGTAACTTCCGGCAGTATTTAAGGACTTGGCCGGGTCATTTCTCCTCACTTCTTCATTTTTCCATCTTCATCCGAGAGAGAGGGTTGAGAGAGAGATTTTGCAATCATCAATCACTTGAGTGTGTAATTTTCATCATCTTCATTCATTTGGGAAGCTTGGATACTCGTTTAAACTCGTGTTCTTCGGATCGAAGTGATTGGATCTTCAAGAGGTAAATTCTTCAACACATTGGATTTCGATTCTATGTTGAGATATGATGTTTTGGATATTATAATCATGTTATATGAAGGGATATGTATATGATTATGAGTTTGTATAAGGATTCATTGGACTATTGAAGGATTATTCAAGAACACTTTGATTATCGAGTTGAGATTGGGGGTTTTCGTTTAATTGTCGTTATAATCACGTTTTCGGATATTCATTTTGGATTATTGATCATTCGAAAGTTGTTTGTTGGTTTGAAACACTTCTTGGGGGAAATTGATAATGGCTTATTGAGATTTGATTGTAAACAACCGGAGTTTGGCCACAACGTATTCGATATAATGCCCCAATGAACTTAATTTAATCGTATCGACGTTTTGAGTTCGTTGTATTCGTGTTTGATTCGTATATTGAACGAGTTGTTGGATATTGTACAATTCAAGGTTGTTCGAGCGACCGATATCTCAATTAGGACGTTGTTCGTGGAAGGATAATTGTCACCGGTATTGTGTAAGTTGATTCTTACTCAGTTATAAGGATATTCATTTCCATTTGTTGTTGTTCATTCATAATCGTAACTCATTCATCATTGTGATAACCGTATTAAAACTTGTCATTGTCAATTAATCACTTCAGTCACAAGGAACGACGGTTCCAATCATTTTGTCGTGCTATCATTCATTTCACTATCATTTTATCTCGGTGAGTCATTATTCGTTTCCGATGTCACTTTTGTTATATCGTGGCATTAGGTCATCTTGGCGTGCCGGTTGGTATGTGTAGGATTTTCATGTCGGGCACATTTATGTCGTGTGTTGGTTGTTGGCCTCACATTGGGTGTGCACACGAGTCGATTGCTCGTGAGGCGATTAGTACAAGACCACGCGGGTATTCGATCGATACTCGTTGGTGGCTTGTGCACGGACACATTTCCATCCCGGGCGTAGTGTGGCGCCACCCTTTGAGCCGTACTGTTAGTTGATTCATACAGCATGTTTGATTGCGTATGTTTTCAACAAGATTGGGTTATAATCTAACCGCTTCATTTTAATTGAACTTGTGGTTTATACTACATATTTATATGATTGTGTTTATTCAACTCTGGAGGATTGTTGTTCTGTATAACTGACCCCGTTTGGGGATATTTGTTTCTCAGGTCATGGCAAGGCAAGGCACAGGGTGAGCGCGTTGACGGCGAGGAGTCCTAATGATACTAGAAAGGGGCCCCGATGCATTGATTATTTATTGATCATTTATGTTTCCTTTATTTATTCCGCTGCAGACATTCCGTTTGAATACTCATTTCATTCAGTGTTGTGTATTTTATCGTCACATAAAATACACATGTATTCTATTTTATCCTGGGTGTGTTGTATGAAACTCCTAATCGGAGTAATTGATGTTGTAATGTGGTTCGGTACTACATTTACCCTGTGTAATTCATCCGTTTTCATTCGCCTGGTGGGTCCCAGTCGGGGGTCCACGGCACTGTAATATCCGCCTAGTTTGGGGTGTTACACAATAATGGTCTCTCTGAAGCATGATGATAAACTACAGGAAGTCTCCATGTTCAGGTATTATGTATTCCTTGGTGGCAGCTGCAATACTATTGACTTTAGCCTATTCTATTTCTTTTCCCTCCTGTTTCTTCTACATTTTTTTCAAATTTGTGCTCTACGTTTAGAAAGTTCTGGTTTGTAGACATCTAACATAATAATTGCCACTTACTCTATTGCTGTCATATCTTACTTGACAGCTGCTATTGAGATTCTTTCAGCCCCTCTTGCACAAGTCAGGGATGAAGTTACTAATGTTTG
Source organism: Orobanche coerulescens (assembly GCA_033398695.1). Taxonomy (NCBI): domain Eukaryota; kingdom Viridiplantae; phylum Streptophyta; class Magnoliopsida; order Lamiales; family Orobanchaceae; genus Orobanche; species Orobanche coerulescens. The sequence continues at coordinate 116,977,272 of CM065815.1, forward strand.
AGGACAAGCAGTGTAAAAATCAACTATAACGGAGTATCTTTTATTTAGATTTAATATTAAAACATGAAAGAAATATACCTTGATAAAATCGGCAACGACAAGATCCTTTGGCCATGCAATAAAGGTACCTAGAGCTTCCCTCACTAAGCTTACCTCTTCAGTAGGTATAGGAACTTCCGCACCGCCATCTACGGCCTCCTCGACTACTACCTTAACCAAATGAGCTGGTAAAGGTGAACAGTGCAGGGTAGAATCACCATGATGAACTCGACCGATAGCGACTAGACGAGGAGGACGCTCGTCCACATAAAATCCAAATCGACCAGTGTCCCCAGGCGGAGTCTTCCCTCGTGAAGGGCCAGAAACATCATCGGCACAACTCCCCTTCGTACTGACACGGGTAACATGATGATCATCAGGTGTACGTAGATCGGTGTGGGGCTGCTGTGAATGGCCAAATGTCTTCATCAAATTTTGTGTCACATCATATGTGATCTTCTTCGTTAGTTCCTCCAACACACTTGATGATGCAGATCGACGTGAAGATCGTCCAAAATAATCTAGAATGCCTACACCAAATCCAATCCCACGAACACGACCAGGGTGCTCCGGTCTCCCAATGGCCTCGGCCAATATATCATGTCGTCCCTCGGGAGTGAAGCTGCCCTGTGTACACTGTGCCTCCAACTCATCCTACAAAAGAACATTTTTTCATAAGTGTAACACAAATGTGAAGCACATAAATGAACAGTTAATATTTTTGTTGTAAGGATAAAAAAAACTTTGTTTCATAAGTGAAACATAAAAGTGAACTTTTAAAATTTTATTCACAACCTTTAAATATTTCAAATTAAATATTACGAGTTTTATTTTTTTCAACAACAAAAATTTAAGTTATAGAATTTAATTGCAAAACAAAAATTTCCAGAATCAACTTTTGAAAAGATAAGAAAACTAAGTTTATTTAATTTTAAGTACATTGTCAAATATTAAATGATTTTTTAAACTTACGATCTTAGTAATAATCTCTCGTGATGCATCTGATGATGACACTCCTCCAGATCTTTTTTGGCGACCAAGTTTCCACCTCTGATGACGTGAAGGAGGAGATGGAGGATCAATAATAACATCTTCTCCAGACATTGACGCTTCTTCTTTACGATCCTTAATCTTTCTCTCCTTCTCCTGTACCTCCACAAAATCATATCCGCCTCGAGCCATAGTATGGGGAGCGTTGTTCATCTTCGCTATATCTTGTTTCTTGATTCTCTTTTCCTGGAAAAAAATATTTGCAACAAATATGAAGAAAGTCTTCCCAATCCTTTGTTTATGTACTTTTGTATCATTGTTTTATGTGCTTTTATTTGATGAAGAATATCCACAATTTCACAACTCTTTTTTCTTTTTATGTTCTCACTGGTGTAGTGAAATTTCTTGGTTCAGTAATGCATTTCTCTCTTAGCTGTAGATTAACAAATAAAATTGTCAGTTAAATGTAGCAACTTTGCAAATGATAACATTCTTATGCTATCTGATCTAGCAGAAATAGTTTCATACCAAACTAGGGTTACTGACTGTTTTATGATTAATATTACATTAATCATCTAAAAGCAGCATCCTAATTACATTTAACTATATAGGAATTTTATTTTCAAAATCAACCCAGTTTATTTGTTATCAAAATATACAGATTTTGCATATTGCAAATAATCAAAAATTATTTGCAAGGAATCGAAATAATATATAAGGAAATATCTGCAAGTAATCGAGCTACAGAAAATGTCTTTTGAATTCAGATTTACCTCCCAAGTAGGGTCCTCACGAGTCTTTTTGAATGCTTTCCAATCGTCCTCCGATATACCATATTTCTCGCAAGGAGACAACCCTTTCGACGGACCATATATATACTCGCCGGTCAAATCAGTCTTAAATTGCCTCCACATCCTACGATAGGCGCAATGTCTTCGTGCGAAATTGACCAATATTGCTAATTTGGTGACATCAAAGTTGGCCTACATTGACAATTCAAATTGAAACATTATCAATAATACAATTTTAAATTATTTGCAATAATTTAAGTTTTTATAGAATAATTTGATCAAATAATGTTTTTTCTTAAATTTTAATTTTATTCCAGATTATTTATATTTAATTCAGTTTTTTAAATTATTTTATTTAATTTCAGTTTTTAGAAAATAAATTACCTAAATTAAGGTTTTTTAATAAATTTCACTTTTAATCCATATTTATATTTAATTCAGTTTTTTAAATTATTTTATTTAATTTCAGTTTTTATAGAATAATTTAATTTAATTTAAGCACAAAGTGAAACACATAATTAATCACAAAAGTAATGCACGTACCAATACATCCTGCCACAGCATTTCCTTATCGGGCTTGTCCGGTACGTGATTCCATTGATCGTACAATATAGAAACATGATCTTTCGCAAGTTTACCCAAATACGTACTCAAGAGGTAGCTTTTTCCCATCTACACGCCGTTTGGCCATACTTCTACATCTTGTAGGATTTCTCGATGTAGTAGTCTGCGTATGAGGAGAAGCAGCGGAATGAGGAGAATGGCGAGGAGTATGAGGAGAATGAGAAGGAGAACGAGAAGGATGCCGAGGAGAAGTCATGTGCCTGTATAAACAAATGAAAATATTGTCAAACACAACATAAACCAAAAAAATAATATTTGTCAAACACAACATACACCAATAATATTTTTTGTTTGAAAAACTCTCTGTCAAACTAATACTTGTCAAACACAACAGTAATATTTATTTTTGAAAAACTCTTTGTCAAAAAACTAATACTTGTCAAACACAACAATAATATTTTTTTTTTGAAAAACTCTTTGTGAAAAAACTAATACTTGACGGGGTAAAGGATATTTGTTCTTAATTGTTACTTTGTTCAGCTCCCGGTAATCAATACACAAACGCAGCGATCCGTCCTTCTTCCGTACGAATAACACCGGCGCTCCCCAAGGGGATGCACTGGGTCGAACATATCCTTTCTCAGTTAATTCTTCGAGTTGTCTTTTCAACTCCTGCATCTCAGTCGGGGCCATACGATATGGTGCTTTCGAAAGCGGGGACGTCCCTGGCTCCAACTCAATCGTGAATTCTACCTCTCGCTGAGGGGGTATTCCTGGAAGCTCTTCTGGAAATACATCTGGATAATCTCGAACTAGTGGAATATCAATAAATTTGACTGGCCGGTCAGTTGTCTTGGTCATGTAACACCAATAACCAATGCATCCCTGGTTCAGTAATCTCACAGCCTTCATAGCGCTGATGACTCTCCCAGAATGATTGGGATTATCACCCCGAAAAATACACTCGACGCCATCATCCGATGTGACGGTCACCATTCGCTTACGGACGCTAAGCACGGCATCGTGACGATCCATCCAGTCGATATCCAAGATTACATCATCTTTAGGTAAATCAACCACAATCAAGTCGGACAACCACTCACGGTTGTTCATGCTAATCGGACAGTTCTGTACTTCACGACTCCCAATAATTCTTCTACCATCGGGTAGAACAATTACATAAGGTTCACAATCGGTAACATGATTCAAATGCAAACGACTCAAACAAGAACTAGACAAAAAGGAGTGTGAAGCACCAGTATCAAAAAGAATACAAACGGGCTGAGAGTGGATCTCGAGAGTACCTGCAATCATGCTGGCTTCGGGATCATCGGCTTTCTTCATCTCGTAGACTCTGGGTTTTGCAACCCCGGAAGCAGGTGTACCAGCTTAATTTCCACGGCCCATCCCTTTGTTCGCCCCGGTAGTCTGGTAAGAAGCGGATGGAGGAGCACGTTCCTGAACAGAAGACTGTACTGGAGCAAGAGATGTTACTGGAGCACGCCCGAGTCCACCCCAGTAATAGCGAGCACGATGACCGTTATTCCCGCAAGTGTGACAGGCAACGGCCGGCTTCGGACACTTGGAGATGATATGCCCCTGGTCCCCATAGTTATAACACACGACAGGTGAGCTGATTGCCCGAGAGTGCGTTCCTGCCGGTTTCGGTGCCATAGGTGGCCGCTCAGAAGGATTTGGTACAGGCTGGGGTTTCTTGAACACTCCCCGGTTACTGTCTCCTTGGGTCTGGTTCCTGGATCTCTTGTTGGAAAATTGAGGCTGCTTCTTAGAAATCTCCTTCGCAGTAAGTTCATACTCCAAAGCCTTCTCAATAAACTCACGTGAGTAAATGCAGTGGTGATTGAGTAATTGCATCCTCATTCGGGGTTTAAGCCTTTTGAGGAAATATTTGATCTTATCATCTTCCGAACGGACAACTGACGTAGCAAAAGGGAGAAGTGCTTGGAATTTTTCAGCAATCGCTAACACATCCTCGTCTTCCGATGGATCGGGGTTCAGTAATTCAGACAGTTTGGCTTCACGGAGGGGTGCAGGATAGTAACGATCTAGCATGAGATTTTTGAATTCCTCCCAAGTACTCGCGCCATCGGCAGGCCTCACAGAAAGCCACCAAGTATGGGCACTCTTACTAAGGTAGTAGGCTGCCACAGCAACTCGATTTTCCTCTGGGCACTCCACCATCTCGAACAGTTTCTCGAAATGCTCTATCTAGTGTACAATGTCAGTAGGCTCAGATGAGCCTTCAAAAGTCGGAGGTCGCTGTCGTGATATGTCGCTAATAATCCAGCTCACGATCCCACCAGGCACCAGAGGCGGAGGCTGTTGCCCCTGCTGTTGACCAGTAGTATTCCTCTGCATAGCTTCCATCAGCTGACCCATTTGGGTCATCTGGGCCATCATGCCCTGCATCATGGTGTAAGGATCGACACATGCATTCTCTCCGGTGTGGTGTGATTGGTCCCTAGAAGGCGAATCACTACCTGCAGAACTCTGTTCCACATTCGCGCGTCTGTTGGCTCGTGGTATCGGAATTCGGCTTCTTCTGCGGCCTCGTCCCCCTCTGCCACGGCCTCTCGGATTCCTTTCCATACTGAAAGAATCAAGTCACAAGTACAGTTCGATTTATCAATCATAATTCATGCTAAGTTAATAGCAACAGGGAATTTCCTATCCAACAAAGCAGTTCATAAAGAGTCATTGGCACTACAGGTGTTACACACTCAATATCATATCAACATCAAGTCGAAACAATTCCAATCACATAATTAATTTAGGTTCACCTCAAACAGATGAATTTTACCTCATGGTAGCAAGATGCCAAGATAAGTAAGGAGACCAATACATCGTCAATATCATGCCAGTAATCAAATTATGGTTCATGAGAACATACCGTATTTGACGGGTCAGGCGCTTGCACAGGTTACACGTGGCACGAAGGTCTCTTGATGCTATTTCGATTCTACAATGACTCAAAATAAAAACACACTCTCTGATACCATCTTCTGTAACAGCCCAAAAACAGTGGCTATTACAGTGTCGTGGACCCCTACCGAGACCCACCAGGCGATATCACAATATACATTTATAATCTGACAACGTGGCACCGTACCACAATATTTATCAAAACCCCGGTGTGGAGTATGAGTTATTCATGTCTTTAAATACGAGCAAACATACACAGGATACAAATTCGGTACAGACCATATGACGATGGGCAGTACCTAACAAATTTTAGTACATTCATCCGACACAAAATAAAATGAAAGTCACAACAAAACATAACCGAACAACCAAAAGACTCGGGGCCCCCGAAATAGCATACTTCAGAATCCTCCGTTGCCATTGTGCTCCTCCTGTGCCTTGCCCTTTCCTCGCCCTGAAAGACAAGTATTTCGCCCCAAACCATAGGGTCAGCTATACATGATAATGATTCTCATGACATTATACAATTCATATATACACTGATCTCAAAGAAAACCACCGACTACTAAATATACCCCGAAGGCGTATAAACAATCAGTCCCAACTGTCGAACATAACCAAATATACGAACGACCATATAATATGGCTCAAGACGGACGTCACAGTACGCCCAATCCGGAAATGTGTCCGTGCACATGTCCACCCCGTATACGGAATCCAGAATATACGTGGGACGATGTACCTAAGTAGCCTCACGAACTACGTCTCGTGTGCACGATCTAAATGCGGAAAACATCCACGCATGATCATCAAGTGCCCGGCTAAAAATCCTACACATAACCAATCGGCGCGCAGATATGACTCCAGAGATGTCACGATACAACATGACAATGAAACCTAACGAATTACACTTTTACCAAGGAATCGAACAACTCACCGAAGTGTCAACAAAGCTCGAAAGGACTAACGGTAACAAGGACGGTAATTTCGGGTATATCATCCCTAACACCATGACAATACGATCAAGGGTATCACCATATCACGAATCATAGATTATCAGAACATTTCATACACACGAAACGCATAATAATCACAAGAATTCAACCATCATTATAACCAAGCAAGATAACTTGCCTCAATTCCGTAGATGAATAATCCTTCTTTGAATGGTCAAACGAACGGTATCCTCGTCTAACAATACTCACGTGGACAAGCAACCTTGAATGAAATGTAATTCATTCAACAACACATTAAATGCGATAACGGTATTATTACATAAATAATATTCGTAAATTTACTTGAATAAATCAATTATCCTATTGATCATTTTAATGTTCTTATTACAATTCATCGTATGTTTATCATGTTCATTCACATATTCTAACCTTAATGTCAAATACTTGATGTCTAGTTTATTATCAATGTAATATCGTGAAAATATCTTTTCAAATCATCGGCACTTCCGATTACGGTATAAGTTTGTGTTTAATTATGTTCTTCATTATCTTACTAACGATTACATTAAAACTTATTCTTATATGAAAGCATAAGTTCAAGATTTTAGTGGACTAAGAACATCACCTTAATTTACGTCTCCTAACACACACGGATTAATGAAATGGAATTCGGCTACTCATCTATCGCATTTGTATCACCATATTCAATACAATCCTCTTAAGAACATTATCAACATATTCATGTAGTGATTAACACCCTTTTAAGTTATCAATGAAATCGATTAATTTAAACATAAGAAGATTACAACTTCCTTCTATCAAAACCCATTGTTTTTACTTTTGAAGAATTTATTAAAAGCCTAGTTATCATTGGATACTTGAAATTTTAAAAGTAACTTCCTCCCATCTTGTGAAGATCATCTTCAAAGGGTTATCATAATTCTTTCAACAATTTTACTACAAAGGTGTCGGTTTAAGAGACCAAAAATTATGGTTCCATATTACCTTCAAGAATCAATTGAATGTTCAAGACAAGTTTAATATCTCCCACCTCTAATCATTAAGGATTTCATCCTTAACATGTTCCTAGTATTGAGACTATAAGCAACTTCCAATTATCATATTATACATCAGGTTTTATGTATATCATTATCAACACAATCACATTATGAAGTTATTTACATCAAGAAGTAACACTAATACCCTTAATGCTAATCTTCACTTAGTTTGAGCATGATTCAATTAACTTATCATGTTTACACTTGCTTAAACTAACATTATGTGAAGTATTTATCTACTAACATCATCATAAGCATGGATTTGATATGAGTTAAAGAAAGACCAACCTTAAAATGAAGAACAACACCAACACTTCAAGGGATACACTTCAATCTCTAACTCTCCAAGTCACCAATCAAGTGCTGAAGCTGCAACACAAGTTAGAAAGGCTTAGAAACGAAGTTGGAAGGGAAAGGAATCGTTTCTCAGTTGGGAGGTTGAAAGGGTCGAGTAGGAAATGAATGGCAAGTCATACTTTTATAATCTGAACTCGGCATTACGTACGTTAACGAAAGTGGTTAACGTACGTTATAGTCCTTACGTACGTAATCTCATGACGTACATAACCAATTTCATCAGATCTTTCTGCCTCAAAACACGCAATTCGTTACGTACGTAACTATATAGCTATTACGTACGTAATAGCCATTGACTTGGCTGTCGCGATCGACTCCCGACCACCTAACCCCGCTCGGCCCCACCCGCCGAAAGGCGGACTGCTGGAGGATCTTCCGCATTACGTACGTTAAAGTATTGATGTTACGTACGTAAGGCGACATACATAGCGTACGTTATGAAGACAGGTTAACGTACGTTAAGCACTATAACAAGCATAAATGGGATTCTCCCAATATCACCCAACAACTAATATAGTATGAATGACCATGATTCCAACTTAACATAATTCGTCGATACTTGCTACAACATCACAGATATGGTGCGAAAATACTTAGCTTAAATCATAAAATACAATATTAAAGGCGAGGGTATTACAGCAGAGTTACGGAGTTTTATACTCTCAAGATACACCCCTTTTCTTTTTATGGGTTTCATATGTATTTTCTTTTTCGCGTTTCATATTATCGAGTGTTTACTGCCTTTCAGCTAGTTTCGATATTTTCACTTCGACTACTGTGTGCTTCTTCCAGAGCAATAATAAGATCATATTTTGCTTTTATGCAAATACAAAAATTTCACAAATATGTGATATATGTTTCCCCATGAATATTGTCAATCAATATGATTTCAATGATCCCACCATGTAATATAATCAACATGGGATTTATTGAGCAATTATTTTTCAGTGATAGTTTTTCATATCACTTGTCAAATGATCCCATCATGCAGTTTGCATGGGATTTTCTTTAATTAATCGGTGATAGCTTATGGTATCACTTGCTCAATTTTCTCCGTTCGTATTTAATAATTATGGAGATCGGATATTATTTTCATCAACTGCTTTTTCTTCGAGAGCAGGATTTGAATCATTGATCAACTACTTCTTCAGAGTAGGATTTATTTTTATCAACTGCTTCTTCTTCTTCGAGAGCAGGATTTAGATAATCGATCAACTACTTCTCCAGAGTAGGATTTATTTTTATCAACTGCTTCTTCTTCGAGAGCAGGATTTAGATAATCGATCAACTACTTCTCCAAAGTAGGATTTATAAACCATTCATGTGGTATAACCAACCACGATGGTGATATATAATATATAAATTGCGTACATGTAAACCATCCATCTTGTGATAATTGAACTCATCACATGGGAGGTATTATAATTATATAAAATAAACGCAATAAATATGTGGTTTTAAACCACCACTTTGAGATAAGCAAGAGACATAATTTAAACTGCAAAATAATTAACTGCTTCTACCAGAGCAGGATCGTCCAATCAATTTCGCAAAATAGTCATCGTCAAGGTATAGGTCGAAATATCGACTGCCGTTAATAGCAAGTGTAATGGTATGTATTCATAAATCATTGCGGTTTCCGGGGTTGGATATTAATTCGTACGTTGTAATAAATTTAATAATGACATGTATGAAAAGAGTTAATACCCATATCAATATTAGTGTCAAATTGAAGCTCTCGTGAAATGGGTCACAGTGGTATCAAGAAAAATTAATTATGATAACATATGTATCTTATATGTAAGAAAAACGAATATGTGATTCAATAAATTAAAAGAATATTTTATTCTTTTATTTATTTATTAATTTATATTTTATAGTATTCTCACCTTCAATTTTATTTTGTTTTGCCGACAACCATGTCAACTTCAGCTTCTCTCTCTCTTTTTTTTTTAATTTGTAGTTTTCTTATTCCTCCCTCATAGTCACATGTTTTTGTTTGTTTTGTTTTGAACTTTCTTCACCTTCTTCTTCTTCTTTTCCCTGTTACGCTCTTCCTCTTTTTTTTTTATGTTCTGTAGACACACACATGTTCACACAAGGAGTACCTCAAACCCAGAAGAGAGAGTACCTCGTACCCGACCAGCTCTCCCTCTCTTCTTTCATCGATCTCAATGAAACGTGTTCCTCGGATGTCTTCTCCGGTGGCAGAACGGACACGAAGAATAAGATCCAAGTCATGTGTCTATGCACCCAACGTGAAACACATGGCCGCACTGCGGCAGCACGCGGATTTCTTCTCGTGGCCCGAACTCACTTGAGCAAATGGCGCGATCGGAGAGCTTCTCCGCCCGATCCGACAGCTCTTCTTCTCCAATGATCTTTTTGTGTAATTGAACTTTCTTTTTGAGGCTTTTGTTAGCGGCGGCCGCATGAGCGGAGCGGATGTGCGTCCTGCCGCCGATGCGGCGGATCCAGGAGCAGCGCGAGACTGCGACGAGGCCGAGCATGCAGATGAGCGCGCAGAGGAGAGCCGCGAGGATTACAACAAAGTCGGAGTCTAGTGTCGCGAAGGCCGACGATGGTTCCTTTGTCCGCGGCGGAGGTGTTGACGGCGGCGGCGAGTCTACTCCGCTGAGGTGGCGTGTACGGGCAGTTATGTAACCAGGGAAAGGTCTGTGTGTGTGTGTGTGTGTGTGTGTGTGTGAGAGAGAGAGAGAGAGAGAGAGCAGCAAGTTTGAGATATGTTCTTTAGTAGCTGATTTGGAAATTCCGCCTCAAAAGTCTCATCACAATGGTTTTACCAAAAAGAGAGAAGTAGAGAGAGAGAAGAGAGAGGCCGAATTGGAGGGGGGAAGAGAGAGGGATGATTGTAATTTGTAATAATCCAATTTTTGATACAGAGGGTCATCTATAAGATGCAACTGTAGAGCATACTCTCGTCATATTACTCATTTGGTTAGATTCATGCTGATAACGTGTTGTGAAATCGAAATATTATAGAGAGAGAATAGAGAGAGAAATTAGAGAATGATTCTCAGCTATAATTTTCATTAATAACTGAAGTCCTATTTATAGGAAAACTTCAGATGGCACAATCGTAATTACATATTTACATCAGGGGCATAATAGTCATTCACACTATATAAAAATAAAGGGGTAATTGAAACGTCACGTTCGTGTTATATTATAACAGATTGATTATTGACTTGAATAAATATTTTGGGTGTAACAGCTTATTGACTTTTTAAGACAAAACTAACTGCAATGGAGATCACCAACCTAGACCTAGAGGTGTTCGGCGGTTCAAAACCGTCGGTTTTTTGAACCGCCGATTCCAGTTTGTCAAAAATCGGAACCGGAACCGAACCGCCTTATAGCGGTTCACGGTTACGGTTTTGAACAGTGAACCGCCGGTTCCGAACTGGAACCGAACCGGCGGTTCGGCGTTTTTTTTTTTAAATTTTAATTTTTAAAAAAAAATATGGGTAAAAATTGGACTTGAGCTTAATTCAGATATTAAAGTCTAAACTTGAATTTTGTAATTTTAAATCTTTGAATTAAGCGCCTACGTATTTGATATCCGTAACTTTAGAGTTTAGGAATCAAAATCAAAGTCCTCGTAGTTCATTTTTAAATTTGGTGGGGGGAAGGAAAAAAAATAAAATGGACTTGAGCTTAATTCAAATATTCAAAGTTAAAATTAAGAATTTCAACTTTAAATATTTGGATTAAGTTGCCTACGTATCCCCTTACCTTAGGAATCAAAGTCCTCGTAGTTCACTTACTTTATACTTACCTTAGGGAGCGGAGGTGGAGGCGGAGAGGAGATGGTTCAATCACCCAAGTCAACCGAATCATTGCTAGATCCGGTATCATATGTATCACTGTCTTCTTGTTCATTATAATTTGGTTCTTGTTGGCGTAACTCGGCTTTCACCCAATCATTCAATAATGCTTGGGCTTTAAGATTTTGAGGCGTCAATCGAGATCGTCGTTCATCCAGAATGTATCCTCCTACACTGAAGGCTTGTTCAACAGAAACTGTTGAGGCGGGGACAGCTAGTATTTCCTTCGCAATCGTGGCAACTACAGGAAAGATTGTAGACCTTTTTGCCCAGCACTTAAGAAGATTGTTATTACCATCCGAACAACTTTCTAAAGCTCCCAATTCACAAGTAGTTAAATAATTTTCAAGTTCTTGATAAGCATTACTTTGGTACCTTGTTCGTTTTCAGGATAAATTTTCTTGATAGGCATTCCATTCACTAAGATCCGGAATAGCAAAATCAAAAGAAGATGTACTACTATTAGAAGGAATGTGAACAGGAGAAGAAGAACCCGTACCAAGATCAAGACTACCACTATAACTACAAGCATATTCGCGATAAAGAGTCGATAACGAATTTTTTGCATTTTGAACTAAATCGCTAGGATTTGGAGGAATAAAATTAGCAATAGGATTAGGAAATAAAGCATTATAGTAAAGTGAAAGTAATTTTAGCAAACCTTCCTCTCTAACTTGAGGATCTAAAAGTTTAGCAACTAAAAATACCGGAGGAATGTAGGCGAAATATTTAATCCATTTGTCTCTCATTTCTTTTATACAATTAAATAACTCGGGAACTTTAATTAAAGACTTGAATACAAGTACAATTTTAACACAATGTTCAACAACAAGTGTAGAAGTAGGATAATAAACACCGGACAAAGATTCAGTTGCCTCTTTAAAGATTTTTAAAAATGCCATTAAACTAGAGCACTTATCCCATTGAGTTGGCAATAAGCAAACGGATACTTGTTATTCGTTATAAAAATTGCATAATGCAATACGATATTCATAACTATCATTTAACAAATTGTAAGTAGAATTCCAACGATTTGGCACATCTTTTGAAAATTTCTTTGGATGAATATTATTTTTTATGCAATATCTTTTCCATTTTTTGCCTAGAGACGAATGTCTAATTAAATACATTATTGCTTCACGGATAGGAGCATATGCTTCTTGTAAAACAATTAAACCATCTTGAACACATAAATTAAGAACATGACAAATACACCTAACATGAAAAAATTTACCACCAAGAGATGGCTCACATATTGCAATAAGTGATTCTAAACTAGCTGTATTGGAGCTAGCATTATCAAAAAAATTGAAAAAATTTTTTGTACTAAATTATATTCAGATAAAATTGTATGAATTTTATGCGAAATATTTTGAGCGGTATGTGCGATATTAAACTCTCTAAAACCAATTAAACGTTTTTGTATAGTCCAAGAATCATCAATCCAAATACAAGTAATTCCCATATATGAATTTGCTTCCCAATGATCACTCCAAGCATCAGAACATATACAAAGTTTAGGATCTAAGTTTAAAAACATATTTGCTAAAATTAATTTTGCCTCACTAGTAGTTTTTCGAACATCACGAGTTACGGTAGAGCGTGAATTTTTTTTACTAGCGGGATTAAAACTTAGTTGAGTGAAATTTTCATACATTTGGTCGTCGGCAAAGTTAAAAGGAAGAGATTTACCACAAACAAACCTAGCTAATTCTTTTCTAGCGGTAATTGGATTAAATTTAAATAAAGTACTATTACCTTGATTGGGGGCATTAGACGACGTCGCCGTGCCTCGAAGTTGGGTTTGATTAGACTCGATGCCAACTTTGTCGGGATGTTATCTTTGTATATGGCCATTGAGTGTACCGTAACCTCTTCCTTTTTTAAACTTGTACATTTTATCGCAATAGTTGCACTTGGCCAAGAAATGACCGGGACCGGATGCAACGTCGTCCATTTTTGTATAATGGATCGCAAATAATGGAGATTTCAGCTCGGATGGTTTCCTTTGTTTTGGTTTTGTTGGTTGCTCTTGCTCATCATCTTCATGAATCAATTTTGAGGCTTCAAACATTTCGTTGATTTGTTCCTCGGTTAATTCATCGGGAACATAATCTCCAAAATCCGGACTTGGTATAGAATGAGAACTCGGAGTATGAGTAGGAGGAGGAGTACTACCACTAGCACCGCCTCTTCCACGTCGAGGAATGCCGGTGATAGCCTTTCCCTTTCCCCGATTGAATTGACCACTTGACATTTTTTTGAATTAAAAGTATACTTGAGAGTTAAGATAATAGAAATTAGAGAGAAAGTAGATAGTTGGTGTGAGAAAAATGAAGGATGTGAGGGGGTATTTATAGGTGTAAAAATGTAAAAAAAAAAAATTGAAATGTGACCGCTGAACCGCCTGTTCCCGATTGAACCGCCGGTTCACAACGGTCACTTTTTTGAATTTTTAATTTTTTTTTTTTTTTGAAACCGGAGGTTGAACCGCCGGTTCGCGGTTCGTCATTTTGACGAACCGAAACCGAACCGTCTAAAAACGGTTCACGGTTCCGGTTTTGAACCGAACCACGGTCAATGATTCAAAACCGGCGATTCGAACCGGAACCGTTAACACCTCTACCTAGACCATGAGATGAATCTAATGAAACACATCGTATTGCTCAAACTGTTCTAATTCAAAGAAGTGCGTATTTTGAAACAGAAGAAAAGAAGGCACCTTCTACAAAATCCGAGAAATCTTGGATTGTTTCAGTTTTAATTAAGGATTCAACTCTAAGAACAAGTAATAAGCCTGTTAATAATATAAAAAATAGTACTTCCTCTGTCCCAGCCAAAGTTGACAGAGGGTGTATATTTGGTGTATTTTAGGTAGTGATTGATATAAGTAATGATGATTAAATGTGTGGTGGAGATAAAAAGTAAAAAGTATTGATAATGAATGAGTGGTGGAGATTAAAAAGTAAAAAGTGATTGTTTGATTTGATTGTAAAAGTGATATATGTAAACTTCTAAAGGGACTACTTTTTGATAGAAATGTAAACCTTTGGACGGGACGGAGGGAATACCTTGTTAAGAAATTATTCTAGACGACAGATCACAAACGAATTTCGCTTTGAAAAATGATACTTGAACCTAAAAATAGGCCTGACAATAAGATAACAACACGTACCACAGTTAATCGAGTAGTGAATAGTGAGAAAGTGAATTTGACACACCTTGGATGATGAATTGATGATTGAGTACGCAGGTCTATCATTAGTCCTATGTGTTTGTTGGGAAAAACACGACTAACGTCACGTCACAGCGAATAATGCGGAATCTCGTTTAACAACTTCACACTCTTCAATTGTAACTTTGTGGTTACCGATGAGTATATCAACAATTACAACTCGACAAAAATAATACAAATGATATCCAAAAACAATAAATACGAGACACAATATTTTAGCATGGAAAATCCCTCAAGACGAGAGTAAAAACCACGGGACCGAAGCCGCTTAAATCCACTATCACCAACACACACAATATACAACCGTCCCTAATACAAACTAGGGGTATACACCAATCGTCAAATACTCGGTAATAAACGTTCTTCAAGTATTTGGAATACAACAACAATAACAAGATCGAGAAAAGAAAACACCGTAAATAGCTTACAGAAAAAGCTAACGAAATACCTGAACTTCCGGACTCAAAATCTCGATCTACACCGGTGAAAGGATTTGCCCAATAGCTACCAAGCTCTTGTCAAAATATCACGACGATCCGACCGATAAATCTCCGGGAAATTGAAGAAATGTATTTCTCTCTCCTGTTTCTCTCTCTATCTCTCTCTTGCTGCTCTCAAGAATGTATGTGATGAAGTGTGAGAATCCCGCAGGAAACCTGCTAAAAATAGATCCCCTTTGCTGAGTTGACCCCGTGTGTCGCGGCCCGACCAAAGTGTGCCGCGGCACACAACAAAAAACATGCCCATTGATTCGAGCAGGGGCCGCCGCCCGACAAGAGGGTGCCGCGGCCCATAGTACAAGCCGCTCGGTCTTGTGAAGCAAAATGATGGGGGCCACGGCTCGGCAGGGATGTGTCGCTGCCCCAGGTGCATAATTGGGAGTGGTTCGGCAGGCTTGAAGGGTGATCGGCAGGGGCGATCCACAGGGGCCGCTCGGCAGGGGGTGATTGGCAGGGGGCCGCGGCCCAGCCGGCAGGGGCCGCGGCCCAGAGTACAGTTGGGTGCAGGCATTTTAAGGAAGATCTGGGGGGGCGCGGCCCGGCCGAGATGTGCCGCGGCCCAGTGTTGTTCTTTCCTATATTTTAGGAAATAATTCCTACAAATCTCCCCTTTCCGAATATAGGAAAGAATTCGCCATCCCAGCGATCGAACAACACACTTTCACCTTCTCTCTACTCAACGCCTTGGTTAACATATCAGAACCATTATTATCGGTATGAACTTTATCAAGTTCGAACAAACCATCCTCCAAAGCATATCGGATCCAATGATACCTCACATCGATATGTTTCATTCTCTTGTGAAAAGTCGCATTCTTAGCCAAATGAATTGCACTTTGACTATCACAAAGAACCACGTAACGTCGTTGTTGGAAGCCTAGCTCTCGTAAAAACATTTTCAACCATAATAGCTCTTTACTCGCTTCCACCGCCGCAATATACTCGGCCTCCGTTGTAGATAAGGCAACGCACTTTTGCAATCTTGATTGCCATGACACGGCTCCCCCTGCAAATGTCATCAAATAACCGGAAGTGGATTTTCGGTTATCTTCATTACCGGCCATATCCGAATCGGAATAACCAACAAGCATTGCTTTCCCATTTCCAAACATAATCCCCAATTTGGAAGTACCTCATAAATATCTAAATATCTATTTTACGGCTTCCCAATGCTTCTTTCCCGGATTCGATAGAAACCGGTTCACCACTCCCACGACATGAGCAATGTCGGGCCTAGTACATACCATAACGTACATCAAACTCCCGACCGCCGAGGCATAAGGAATTTTATCCATATCCTCAATCTCCTCCTTCGTCTTAGGGCAATCCTGATTCGTCAATTTAAAATTGTTAGTAAGAGGCGAACTAACAACTTTAGCTTTGTCCATGTTGAAGCGTTTAAGCACCTTCTCGATATATTGCTCTTGCCACATGTATAATTTCCGGGCCGCTCTATCACGAGTAATTCTTATCCCAAGAATTTATTTAGCCGCCCCTAAGTCTTTCATGGCAAAAGACTTATTCAGTTCTTTCTTCAAGTTGGCAATCCTCTCGGCATTCTTGACAAAGATCAACATGTCGTCCACATAAAGCAATAAGATGATAAAATCATCATCTCCAAATTTCTTGAAAAATACGCAATGGTCGAGAGTCGTCTTCTGGTAGCCTTGCTCCCCCATAACCGAATCAAACTTCTTGTACCATTGCCGTGGTGCTTGCTTCAACCCGTATAAACTCTTACGAAGTTTACACACATAATCCTCTTTTCCTTCGACCTCAAACCCTTCCGGTTGCTTCATATAAATTTCTATGTCAAGGTCTCCATGAAGAAATTCCGTCTTGACATCCATTTGCTCGATCTCAAGATCAAGACTAGCTGCAATACCAAGGACCAAACGAATTGATCCTATCTTCACAATTGGAGAAAAAATCTCGTCAAAATCAATGCCCTTCTTTTGACTAAATCCTTTCACTACGAGTTCAGCTTTGTATCGGGGCAACGAAGTATGCTCCTCTGACTTTACTCTATACACCCGTTTGTTCCTCAAAGCTCTCTTGCCTTTCGGCAACTTCACCAACTCGTACGTGTTATTCTCATGCAAGGAACTCATCTCGTCTTGCATGGCATCCATTCTTTCTTCTTTTCATCCTCCATGGCCTCCGCAAAATATTCGGGCTCTCCTTCGTCGGTGAGTAAGACATACTCATCGGCCGAATAACGAGTGGAGGGATGACGGTCCCTCGTCGACCGCCTATATGGAACAAAAGATGGCATGTTCGTCACGGGTAGCTCGGGATGAGCTCCATCGGTGTCATCTTATCTCAACTCATCGTTGTCACCGGCATCATGTTGTTCATCATTTTGGACATCCTCTCCACCGGGTGTCTCAACATGTTGTGGATGAACGGGGTCCAAATCAATAAGATCATAGTCGTGTTGTGGAGCCGACTCTCCATTCTCAACATCATTCATGGTTTGATCTTCAACATAAACAACATCTCTAGACCGAACAAGCCTTTTTGTAACCGGGTCATATAATCTATACCCGAACTCATCAATCCCGTAGCCAATAAAAATACACGGCTTCGTCTTGGAATCAAGCTTCGACCTTTCATCATTCGGAATGTGAACAAAAGCTTTACATCCGAAAACCCTTAAGTGGCGGTATGAGATGTCTTTACCGCTCCACACCTTATCCGGGACATCAAACTCCAAAGGAACACACGGCGTCAAATTAATAACATGAACCACCATGTTCAAAGCTTCTCCCCAAAACGACTTTGGCAATCCGGCATGTGAGAGCAAACAACGAGCTCTCTCGACCAAAGTATGGTTCATTCTCTCCGCCAAGCCATTTAGTTGCGGAGTCTTCGGGGGCGTCTTTTGATGTCGGATTGTTAGGCGTATTTTTATACGCTTATTTATCATTATTTTATAGTATTTTGGAGAGTGAAATCGTCTAAATGAGCTTTTAATGCCTTAATTTTGTATGATTGACAGGAAATTGAAGTCCGGAAGCTAAAACGAGGCAAAACGGGCGAAAACGGCAAATCTGGACTCGAGCCGCGGCACAAGGAAGGCGAGCGCGGCACGAAGACACCGGCCGAAGGCGAGTAACTGTACTGCGTGCGCGGCCTGACCCAGTGAGCCGCGGCACAAAAGAAATTAATGACGCCCGAGTTTAAAGGCGAAGGCCACTGTGCCGCGGCACGAGTTTAGTCTTGCGCCACACTTGGCGGTTTTTGTATGTCCGCGGATTTTGGGCCGTTTGAAGCTTGATTTTCGGCCAAGCCCGATACGGACGCGATTTGTGGATGTCTGAGCTATAAATATGGTTTAAGACCACTAATTAATGAATCTTTGGATCTTTAATCTTTGAGAGCTTAAGCTTGGAGACGGCGAAGAAGAGGGAAGCGAGGAGACTTTAAGGGCGGAGGCGGAAGGCGAAGAACGGAGGAATCCGAGCTTCATCTGCGTTTGAATTTTATGCTTTCATTTATTTATTCTGTATTTTCGATTAGTAGTATGTCAGGCTAAAGCCCTAATCTAGGGTTTTGATGAAACCTTTGTTTTGACGAATTTCTTGAGATTATCCAATTTATTACCTTTTTATTGAGTTGTCCCAATTGTGTTTAATGCTTGCAATTATCTGGCCAATAGTTGTATTGATTTAATCATTTACTTCGAATCGGGAGAGGAGATTTGGTGAGGAACTATTGGTGAGGACCGTTTTATTCTGTGAGATAGGAATATACTCATAGGAACTACGTGGCCTTTAGGAGATTTCATGCTTTTTGCCTATCGACGAATTAATTCACCTAGGGATAGAGTGCGTTAGTCACCTTTAGATAAATCTATTGACCTCGGGAGAGGCGGTAGAATATATTAGCATTCTCCGCCTTCAATAAATTGGGAAAATTATTTATTACGGATAATCGAGAGTAAATTCGGATAAACTAAGGTGGATTCAGAACCCTAGACTTATTCATCATTTGATTTATTTTATTCAAGCCATCGTTTTATACTAGTCTTTTAGTAATTCTTCTAGTTATTAATTACAAAATCCCAAATTCGATAGTTCAGATAAAATTGGAAAACGAAAAATCGGTAGTTAGAGATTCAGTCCTCGTGGGAACGATACTCTACTTATCACTTTATTACTTGTAAACGATGACGTGCACTTGCGTGTAAAGAAAATCGCAACAAGTTTTTGGCACCGTTGCCGGGGATTTTAATTTTCTAATATCGATTTAAGTATTTCCAGTCTTAATTTGAACGTTTTATTTTTATTTTTGTGTATTTAATTTCGTTTATTTGTTTTTCCTTTCAGGACCTTTCGTGTAGTGCATGAGAAGACTCGGTAACGAAGGCCTACTACCTTTGGATACCGAGCTCGAGCGCACTCTAAGAAGGAACAAAAAGGAGAAAAGAGAGTTGCAGACAACGGTCAACATGGCCGAGAATATCGAAGTCCAAGGAGGAGATAACCAAGTGCGGCAAGTTCAACCGGAACCATGGTTCTAAAAAACGCTAGGCGCTAGGCGTTCGGATTGGTAACGCCTAGCGCCCAGAGGATTACTCGGGGATTAATCGGAGTAGACGGATTTATTTTTTATTAATATTTTAATCATTTTTATATAAAAAAATTATATATATATGTAAAATAATTAAAAATAATTAAAATTTAACCATTTAAACAGATATATAATAAATTATATATTAAATTTAAAATACTGATATAGATATCAATGAGTCCATATTATCCATAATATCTGAGTTTAGGAATTTATAGTACTCTTAGAACAAAATAAAAAAACAAAAAAGTATAACCGCCTAGGCATCCGCCTAGTCGCCCACGTAGCTAGAAAATTTGAAACATCGATAAAGGTATAAAGTAGTTCATAGTATCTTAGATTGCCTTCATAGGTCCCCGAAGCCAACCTAGACGATCGATTCATCACCTAAACGCCTAGTACAAGCGCCTAGGCCATAATCGGAACGGCATAGGACCTTCTAGGGATTAATCGGAGGATTAATCGGCCTAGGCGGGGATTTTTAGAACACTGACCGGAACTAGCTCTTCGAGATTATGCCATGCCGCAGATCAACGCTAATTTTTCGGGAATTCGGCGTCCCACTATCCAAGCTAATAATTTTGAGATCAAGCCCGCTATTATTCAGATGGTGCAGGCGAGCCAATTCTGTGGACTGCCGAATGACGACCCGAATACCCATATTGCTTCTTTCCTTGAGATATGCGACACGTTCAAGACTAATGGTGTCACCGATGATGCCATCCGATTGAGGCTTTTCCCTTTCTCTTTGAGGGATAAAGCAAAGTTTTGGTTAAATTCCTTACCGCCGGGGTCGATTACAACATGGGAGAGGTTAGCGCAAGCCTTCCTTGCCAAATTTTTCCCACCAGCTAAGACGGCAAGGTTGAGAAACGAAATAACCACCTTTGGTCAGTACGATATGGAATCACTCCACGAGGCGTGGGAGCGATATAAAGATTTGCTACGAAGATGCCCTCATCACGGCATTCCTGATTGGCTGCAGCTTCATACGTTCTATAATGGTTTGAGTGCTTCTACACGCACCCTCGTGGATGCGGCCTCTGGTGGGGCCTTCATGGGAAAATCTATGGCCGAGGCACACGTGCTTTTGGAAGATATGGCCGCAAACGCATACCAATGGCCATCGGAAAGATTGACACCGAAGAGAGTCATGGAAGTTTCAAGCAATGATCCGATTTCCACTTTGTCAGCTCAAGTCGCCGCTTTGACCCAACAGCTCCAGGCATTTTCGCACGCACCTTCCCCCGTTACCATTGAGACATGCAATTGGTGTAACGGATCACACCCGAGCGCGGAGTGTCAAGTTGGAAACCCGTTCGAGCAAAATCATAAGGAGCAGGCTCAATTTGTGGGAAGTGGGAATCGGCCGAATAACCCGTACTCCAATACTTATAATCCAGGGTGGCGCAATCATCCTAACTTTTCATGGAGAAACGGACAGAACTCACACCAGCCCCCGTTCGCGGAATCAACGGCCCCCTCCCGCTCCCAAAGTGTCTCTCGAGGAAGCACTTGCAAAATTGGCGGCAAATACGAGTCAATTTATGACCCGTACGGAAGCTACATTACAAAATCATTCTGCTTCCATTCGGAACTTGGAGGTCCAGCTGGGCCAAATTGTTAATGTGTTGACAGCTCGTCCGGAGGGAGCATTGCCGAGTACAACAGAGACAAATCCTAGAGAGAGTCTAAATGCAATCAGCTTGAGAAGCGGGAAAGAGGTGCTGGATCAGCCCGAGCGGGATAAAGAGAAGAAGGAAATTGAGGAAGAGAAGGATTTAAAGCCAGAGGAGTCGAAGGATTTGAAGCTGGATAACTCCAAGACATCTGTGTCCCCCGTCCTGTTTCCGCAGAGATTACAGCAAAGAAGGGCGGACAAACAATTTTCTAAGTTCCTTGATGTGTTTAAAAAGCTTCACATAAACATTCCGTTCGCCGACGCGTTGGAACAGATGCCGAGTTACGTCAAGTTCATGAAAGAGATATTATCGAAGAAGAGAAAGCTTGAGGAGTTTGAAACGGTCACCTTGACAGAGGAGTGCAGTGCAATTCTTCAAAAGAAGCTCCCACCTAAATTGAAAGATCCGGGAAGCTTCAACATACCGTGCACCATGGGGAATCTTTCGTTTAATAAGGCACTATGCGATCTTGGTGCTAGTATCAACCTCATGCCTCTGTCGATTTTCAAAAAGCTGGATATTGGGGAAGCCAAGCCAACAACAGTCTCCTTACAATTGGCGGATCGATCGATAAAGTATCCGAGGGGAGTGATCGAGGATGTATTAGTCAAGGTTGATAAGTTCATCTTTCCGGCCGATTTCATCGTGCTCGACATGGATGAAGATGAAGATATTCCAATCATCTTGGGACGACCATTTCTAGCGACGGGCCGAACCCTTATAGACGTGGAAAAAGGGGAGTTAACTCTGAGGGTCCAAGACGAGCAAGTTACTTTTCAAGTATTCAAATCGTTTCCATGCCCCGGAAGTATTGATAAAAGGTCACAAAGTGAAAGTGTAAATGCCGTTGAAAGAGGAAAGCACCGAAAACATCGTCGGTGGGAAAATTCAGATTTTGTGTTAAATGGTCCAAGTCTTAAGAAGGATATAGAACGAGTGGCGTTCCTCGAGCATGAGGAAAAATCTGCTATAGGCTTGAGTGCGTTTGTGAAGGAGGAGAGTAAGCCGAAAGCCCAGCGGACAATTAGTCATGGAGAAACCGGGTGTTTCGGAAAGTTGTTCACGTCGAAACCTTTTCGCAAACAACATTTGATGACCGAACCGAAAGTCGAATCGCTAACGACCAATGGTTATAATTTTTAACAAAAATATGAACGGTTCGATGAACGGGGCGGAAACTAAATGGAGTTTGCGAAAAGCGAACTAATGTTTTCCAATAGGTCCAGCTGAAGACTATAAACTTAGCGCTTCTCGGGAGGCAACCCGAGTTCTAGTTGTAGATTTTTGCATTCCTTTATTTTTCTTGCATTCGTGATTCTTATTTTTCATCATTTTTGTGCTTCAATTTGCTTCTGCCTCTCGCTTTAACGTTTTCTTCTCAAAATTCTGTGCAGGAAAGTCCCAGGGAAGAGACTGAAGGATGAGCCGCGAAACGGCATAAATGAGCCGCGGCACACGTCAATCGCAAGGGGAGGCTAAACCAACTGTACCCTGTGCCGCGGCACGGCATAAATGAGCCGCGGCACACTTGAGCAATGAGCCGCGGAACACGAAATCTGTGCCACGGCACACGACAAAACGAGAACACAGGTAAAAGGGACTGTACCCTGTGCCGCGGCTCACTTTAGCTGTGCCGCGGCACACTATGCGGAATCTGAAAGGCCAGGTAGGATATAACACGCATTCGGCCGGCATTTCCAGGTACGCCTTCCTTCTCCTTCTCCTTCCCTCCCCAGCGCGCGACCGGCCGAAGTTTTCTTCCATTTTTTTTCTGTGATTTCTTCTTGCAATCTTCACAAAACCAAAAAGGTACGTTCAAACCTTTGATCTCTACTTGTTTATGGTTTAGATTTGAAGTTGTTTATGCTTTGAATGGATTGAACATGCTATTTTTCCTTCAAAAAGTTTTAGGATTGTTTAGAGAATAACATGGTAGTTTCATCGAATTTTCATGGTTAAATCGGAATATCAATGAGTTGAATGTGTTGAGTTGATGATGATTGAATTATGTTTCGGTTTTTGGGGGTTGAATCAAGCTATAACTATGTTTATTCTTCAAGTAAACTTGTGCCCTCAAGGTGTTTGATAAATTGCCTAAATGAAAAATTTTCTTTGGAAAAGCAATCGTTTTGAATTTTCGTGCAACGTATTCGTCTTGAAGTTACAGCAAGCCCAAACCCTTACATCCAGGTTAAACGTTTAAATCCAATTTCATCCTTCTCTCACGTATGCGCTATTTTCTTAAATTCGGAATTTCTGGCTGGACATCCTTAGCCGAGCATAGATCAGTGTTATTATTTTTGCGTGAATAAACCCTCGTGTTTTACTTTTCAGGACTGATTATGGCGAGAACCAAGAAGCTGAGCAAGAGAGCTAGGACCGAGTCATCCCCTACTCGAGGGGAGACCTCTCGTGGTCGGAGGCGGAGGGGCACCAATTTTCGGACCCGAAATTCACAAGATATTCAATGAAAAGATCCGGCCCACGACCACTTATTCCAGAGAGGGTTTTACTCCGGCTCCTCGGGACGGGAATTGCTCACTATGATTGACGAGATGGGGTGGGCGGTTACCGCACCTCCCGAGCCAGCTTATCTCGATCGTGCGGGAGTTTTACGCCGGCCGCTTCTTTGAAGCACATTCGGGCGGGGCATACGTTGCCGTCTTTAGAGTCTCGGACTCGGAGTCGACGTCAGGGGTTCTGATTGATTTCTCCACGGCTGCTATTCGGAGGCTTTTGGGTTTCGGTGGTTGACGAGTCGGCTATGACCGAGTGATGACCCGGCCTCACTAAGGAGGCCTGCTTGAGACCATTGCACGGCCGGTGCCGGCGGGAGCGGCGAGCACAGTGGTTCTTCCACTTTTCACTTCAGAGCTCGCGCCTCGGCCGGCTCGGGCGTGCACAGCTTTATTTTATCTGCGCACGCATTGACCCCACCTCCCGGATCCGTGCAGTCTTTCTCTCCGCGCCGGACACTTTTTGCTATCACTTGGCTGCGTTTGATGTGGCCCCCATCTGGTCCGATCTATCTTCCAGTGTATCCAGGGGCCAAGACGGGTTGAAGCACCCCTCCCTCATCTGCGCTTTATGCCGTGATCGGGGCGGCGTGGTCGACGACGAGCCGATGCTTGCCCCCTAGGCCCGATCGACCACCGCATCATATCGCACTTTGACCGGTGGGGAGGAGCGCCGCCGCGCTCGGGGAGAGGATTTACGCTAGAGGAGGCCCACGAGGATCCCAGAGCCGCTTTGTTGACACATGGAGGTCTTGGCCCGCCACCCGACAGAGCGAGGTTGCAGGAGTTGTTTGATGGGTTGAGGGAGGATTTGAGGAGACAGAGAGAGGAGCAGAGAGAGGATCTGAGGAGAGAGAG
This sequence comes from Orobanche coerulescens, assembly GCA_033398695.1. Lineage (NCBI taxonomy): Eukaryota > Viridiplantae > Streptophyta > Magnoliopsida > Lamiales > Orobanchaceae > Orobanche > Orobanche coerulescens. The sequence continues at coordinate 117,002,184 of CM065815.1, forward strand.
AGAGGAGCTGAGAGAGGAGACGAGGAGAGAGAGAGAGATGAGATGAGGAGAGAGAGAGAGAGAGCTTTATGGCTGCCATGCGGGAGGAGCGGAGGCGGAGCGGGAGAGCGTTATTCGCCGTCGAGCCGAGATGCGAGAGCAGGCCGCCGGGCCGGCCCCGACGAGGCGAGCGGCGTCTTGCTGCGAGGGATGCTTATCATCAGGAGCACCTCGCCGCATGGACGGCCCATATCATGCATCCCGACGGGCCATTTATTGCGCCCGCCCGGCCAGCCACACCACCCTCCTCACCGGACGATGCCGGCACCAGCTCCTGAGCAGACTGGAGGGGAGTACTTGACCTTTTACTTTTATTGCATATCATTTTTGTCCATTGAGGTCAATGTACGTCCTAAGTTTGGGGGGGATTTACTTTCAGTTTCTACATTCATTGCTGTACTTTATTTTATTGTTGTACGTTATTTCGTTGCACTTTTCATTACTTTGCGTAAAATTTTTTTTAGATAGCCTTGCTTGTCTTAGTTTTTCGTTATTCGTGAATTTTTCGTGCTTCTATTTGTGTGATACTGATGTTACGACACTGTTTTTCTCTCTGAAGAAACGGTCGATTTTTAGTCGAGTTGTAGTCAGTTATTTCTGTTCTGCTTAGTATTCATTTAGGTCCGAAATTTTTCGTGATTGTAGAAGTCTTGGCAGATAAGAGACGATACATACTTGTTTTAAAATCACCGTCAATACGTTTGGTTACATCTTCCAGATAGTGAGTCGTACTGTTTCTTTAGTCGTGTTGGCACTTAGATTGAGTTTAGAGTCGGTCAATTTTTCCCTAAAGTCGAGATAATGTGTTCTATGAAGGGAAGTCTAGTAACCGGGGGTATTCGCGTGACCCGTTGTTTACTCTCGCGTAAAACGACGACCCCGATTAGACTAGTGATTTAGTTATTTCACATGTGCCAAGAAGAGGGAGCCTAGTAACCGGGGGTATTCGCGTGACCCGCTGTTTACTCTCACGTAAAACGGCAACCTTGATTCGGACATGCGGAAATTATATATTCGAGTTGTTTCTCCGCTGTAGACTGGAACTTAGTAACTAGAAGCATCCATGTGCCCCATGAGTGTATTTTACGTCAAACGGTTTCCTAATACATGAGAATGGAAGTTCCACCCTAGGATTATCCCGATGAAACATCCCGAGATCCTAACCTAGTGGCCAACTCGAATCAACTTCTTGAGCATATATATAAGGGAATACTATCCGAGGTTTAATTGTTATGAAACTCGTGAAAATTGTGCTTTTAGACTGTGGAACGGGACGAACTAGCTTGTTTATTTTAGCCTTTCATATTGACGGTCGATTTGACTCACGTTTTGTTAATCTTTGAGCTGGATTTTCTTCATGAACGAGTGATTAGGACTGAACTTGATTACTTTGCGGAATCATTATTCTGAGTGCAGCTCGCTTTTATGACACTCGTATTATTTAGAGAGAATTACAGGATAGTATTGATTAGGTTGAACACTATGAGTTGCACGATGATTCACGACATTCTTTTATTGAATTTAATTCTTTTTGCTTGAGGACAAGCAAAGGCTTAAGTTTGGGGGTATTTGTTAGGCGTATTTTTATACGCTTATTTATCATTATTTTATAGTATTTTGGAGAGTGAAATCGTCTAAATGAGCTTTTAATGCCTTAATTTTGTATGATTGACAGGAAATTGAAGTCGGAAGCTAAAACGAGGCAAAGCGGTAGCAGCAAATCTGGACTCGAGCCGCGGCACAGGAAGACACCGGCCAAGGCGAGTAACTGTACTGTGCGCCTGACCCAGGTGAGCCGCGGCACAAAAGAAATTAATGACGCCCAGGTTTAAAGCTGAAGGCCCTGTGCCGCGGCACAGGTTTAGTGCGCCGCGGCACACTTGGCGGTTTTTGTATGTCCGCGCGGATTTTGGGCCGTTTCGAAGCCAGTTTTCGACCGACTGATACGGACGCGATTTGTGGATGTGCTGAGCTATAAATAGGGTTTAAGACCCTAATTAATGAATCTTTGGATCTTTAATCTTTGAGAGCTTAAGCTTGGAGACGGCAGAAGAAGAGGGAAGCAGAAGACTTCAAGGGCAGAGGGCGGAAGCTGAAGAACGGAGGAATCCGAGCTTCATCTGCGTTTGAATTTTATGCTTTCATTTATTTATTCTGTATTTTCGATTAGTAGTATGTCAGGCTAAAGCCCTAATCTAGGGTTTTGATGAAACCTTTGTTTTGACGAATTTCTTGAGATTATCCAATTTATTACCTTTTTATTGAGTTGTCCCAATTGTGTTTAATGCTTGCAATTATCTGGCCAATAGTTGTATTGATTTAATCATTCACTTCGAATCGGGAGAGGAGATTTGGTGAGGAACTATTGGTGAGGACCGTTTTATTCTGTGAGATAGGAATATACTCATAGGAACTACGTGGCCTTTAGGAGATTTCATGCTTTTTGCCTATCGACGAATTAATTCACCTAGGGATAGAGTGCGTTATTCGCCTTTAGATAAATCTATTGACCTCGGGAGAGGCGGTAGAATATATTAGCAATCTCCGCCTTCAATAAATTGGGAAAATTATTTATTACGGATAATCGAGAGTAAATTCGGATAAACTAAGGTGGATTCAGAACCCTAGACTTATTCATCATTTGATTTATTTTATTCAAGCCATCGTTTTATACTAGTCTTTTAGTAATTCTTCTAGTTATTAATTACAAAATCCCAAATTCGATAGTTCAGATAAAATTGGAAAACGAAAAATCGGTAGTTAGAGATTCAGTCCTCGTGGGAACGATACTCTACTTATCACTTTATTACTTGTAAACGATGACGTGCACTTGCGTGTAAAGAAAATCACAACACGGATCCCTTGCTCTCGGCAATATTCATCAAAGGGTCCGGTGTATTCTCCACCATTGTCCTCCGAATACACTTTAGCTTCTTCCCGGTCTCTCTTTCCACCGAGGCATGAAATTATTTGAAAGTATCTAACACTTGATCTTTGGTCTTCAAGGTGTATGCCCACACCTTCCTCGAGTGATCGTCGATGAATGTGACAAAATATCGGCAACCACCTAGCGTCCTAGTCTTCATAGGACCACAAACATCGGAATGAACAAGATCAAGCAGATTTTCCTTTCGTAAAGGAGTATAACTTCTTAAAAGTAACTCTCCTTTGCTTCCCGGCTAGACAATGAGAGCATCTTTCAAGGTGTACCTTGTGAACCCCGGACAACGCCTCCTTCTTCGACAATAGCGCCATCCCTTTCTCGCTCATATGACCGAGCCTCTTTTGCCATAGCTCGGCCATGTCATTATTGTCGATTGTGTTCACGGAATTAGTCGTGATCTTCGGAAGTGTCACATACAATTTTCCTTCCTTTTCTCCTCTCCCGACAATCAAGGAACCTCGAGTGAGTTTCCACACTCCCTTGCCAAAACCACTATGATAACTGTCATCATCGAGTAAACCAATAGACATAACATTAAGCCTCATATCTGTAATATGTTTTACATTCCGTAAAACAAGTTCCATACCGGTGTCGAATCTCAAATGAACATCTCCCACTCTAACAATTTTGGATAACCCATCGTTACCCATCTTGACTATACCAAAGTCACCCGGAGTATAAGAGGAATAAAAATCTCTACGTGATGTAACATGACACGTAGCTCCACTATCGACCATCCAACTCGAATCATCTCTCGCAAGATTCACCATATCATAGTCACAACAAACAAAGAATTCTTCGGTGGTAGTATTTACTTCGGCTTTATCATTACTACCGCTTTCCTTCTTTTGTGAATTCTCTCGGCCTTGGCGATTCTCCTTCTTCAATTGTCGGCAAAATTTCTTAGTATGCCCTTTCTTACCACAATGGTAACATTCGATATTGGCATACTTCCCTCGGGAATTACTCCTTTGTGGCCCTCTATTACTCGGGCCTCTACTTTGACCTCTCCCCCGTCTTTCGGTAACTAGAACATACGACTGTGACGAAGATCCTTGTGCTTTTCTTCGGACCTCCTCATTCAACATGTTCCCTTTATCTAATTCCATCGAAATGACTCCATCGGGGGCGGAGTTAGACAATGACGTTCGAAACGTCTCCCAAGAATCCGACATTGTGCCTAACAACCACAAAGCTTGCACCTCCTCTTCGAATTTAATTCCCATTCAGGCAAGTTGATTAATTATGTCTTTGAATGCATTTAAATGATCCGATAGAGTAGTCCCGTCTCAATACTTCAAATTCATCATTTGTTTAATGAGGAATAACTTATTATTCCCCGTCTTCCGAGCGTACAATTGCTCGAGCTTGTGCCATAACTCTCGAGCATCCTTCTCTCCACCAATCTGGTTCAAAACGTTGTCATCAACCCATTGTCGAATATATCCGCAAACTTGGCGATGCAAAATATTCCACTCCGCGTCGGACTTGCCTTCCGGTTTATCTTTGCTAAAAACCGGTAAATAATAATCCTTCACATAAAGAAGGTCTTCTATCTTCCCCTTGCATACGTGGTAGTTCGAACCACTCAAGTTAACCATTCTACTCGTGTTGGCTTCCATCTTACAATTGAGATATTAAACAACCACGAAACAACAAATCTCGTGGCTCCGATACCACTTTGTTGGGAAAAACACGACTAACGTCACGTCACAACGAATAATGCGGAACCTCGTTTGACAACTTCCCACTCTTCAATTGTAACTTTGTGGTTACCGACGAGTAGAGCACTAATTACAACTCGACAAAAATAATACAAATGATATCCAAAAACAATAAATACGAGACACAATATTTTAGCGTGGAAAACCCCTCAAGACGAGAGTAAAAACCACGGGACCTAAGCCGCTTAAATCCACTATCACCAACACACACAATACACAACCGTCCCTAATACAAACTAGGGGTATACACCAATCGTCAAATACTCGGTAATAAACGTTCTTCAAGTATTTGGAATACAACAACAATAATAAGATCGAGAAAAGAAAACACCGTAAATAGCTTACACAAAAAGCTAACGAAATACCCGAACTTCTGGACTCAAAATCTCGATCTACACCGGTGAAATGATTTGCCCAATAGCTATCAAGCTCTTGTCAAAATATCACGACGATCCGACCGATAAATCTCCAGGAAATTGAAGAAATGTATTTCTCTCTCTTATTTCTCTCTCTATCTCTCTCTTGCTGCTCTCAAGAATGTACGTGATGAAGTGTGAGAATCCCGCAGAAAACCTGCTAAAAATAGATCCCCTTTGCTGGATTGGCCCCGTGTGTCGCGACACACAACAAAAAACATGCCCATTGATTCGAGCAAGGGCCGCGGCTCGGCAGGGATGTGCCGCGGCCCCAGGTGCATAACTGGGAGTGGTTCGGCAGGCTTGAAGGGGATCGACAGGGGGTGATCGGCATGGGACCGCGGCCCAACCGGTAGGGGCCGCGGCCCAAAGTACAGTTGGGTGCAGGCATTTTAAAGAAGATCCGGGGGGCCGCGGCCCAGTGCTGTTCTTTCCTATATTTTAGGAAATAATTCCTACAGTGTTAATTATCTGTATAGCGTTAATACTCTTTACCTTAATCAATCAATACTCACAATCTAGTAGTACACAACAAATGCACTAAAACCCGCTTAAACCCCTCTTATGTCAATCTAATCACTAGAAATTCATCACTAGCAAAACCGAAAAACATATAAAAAAATAGAGGATTACGGGCAAATAAAAATCAACATAACAAGCTCATTAAGTAGCAGACAAATTTAAAAAGAAAACCTTACATTTAAAGAAAGCATAATGTAACATGATAATCATTCATTTAACAAAACTTAATTGATCATAAACTAGAAAGTAGGAAACTTTAAAAACGATAATAAAAATCCCAAAATCTAGAAATTAATTAAGGATTGTAAAAAAGATGGATTTCTTGGTACTAATTAATCAAAATCAAAGATAGAAATTTTGATTTACCTTGAGCTATTTCTATCTGCTTATAATTTTCCCCGATTGCAGTTTATCTTTTGGCAGGCAAAGTGGAAGATGATGACCGAATCCAAACACCCCCTCAATTTCAAAAGCATGGGCCATGGGCTGTAATCATTTTAGCCTATGAAAAGGTTTGTAATAAACTATAGTTAGCAAAGTTCGACTATTTTAATAAGAATTGTGAATACCTAAATAAAAGGAAAAAACATAATCTCTCGTCCACAATCAATGTTTCTTTTTTATCATTTTGGTATGTTCATAAAAAATGTTCCATTTCTATTTTTAAATACTACCACACAATACAATTTACCAAAATATCCTTATAATTTTTATATATTTACATATTTTACCAGGTTGACCCACATATTAAATTATTTAACCAACTTAATTACATTAAATTAATTTTAATATGGGACCCAAACTCCACTCACATCACAATCACCTAATATTTCTTAAAACCCGAACTCAAAAAGTTGAAGAACATTGATCGTGAACGGGGGAGTAATTATCAAGTCAATGATACTTTCCTTGTATAGTAGACTATAATACTATTATAGGTTTTGCTTTTTCCATGATTGACATTGATTTCTTTCTCATTTTGATTTTTTTTTTTTTGAACAATAGTTTTGATATTTTAAAAATTTCATTAATATTTCATTTAATGGTAAATATTTTTACATTTCCTGAATTAAAAATAATGTCTTCATTGTAATTTAATGCACTTAATGTGGGTTTCATATAATTTAACACGTCATTACTAGAAAAATTGCGATGACCAACTACCAAAATTTGCTGATAGTTGATGTTACCAGCGAAATCAGCAACCAAAACCAGTCAGGGTAATACGCTCGTTGGTTAAAAAAGTTTACCAATGGAATTTTTTTGTTGTTGGTGATATACCAACGAAAGTATCTAGTCTTTGGTAATAATTAATATACCAACAAAAACTGAAATCGTTGCTACATTTCACGTTTTGGTTACTTCGTTGGTAAATATAAAATCAGCAACAAACAGAAGGTCGTTGGTATTTTCAAGATAACAACCAATTAGATCGTTGGCAATTTCAGCAACGAATAGTGGTTGCAATATTCCGCGCAAAATTATCAATATTTTACAATTTCATATAGATTTGTATGAAAATAAATTTAACAAAACATGAAATGAAGTTTATAGGGTAAATTTAATCTAGCTAGAATCTTTTATATAATGTGAGAACTCACTTTTGGCCAAATCGAGGGATTCGATTAACCAATGAGAGGGCTCGGTTTTGAAATCGAGCCCTCTCATTGGTTAATTGGATTTCTAATTGAGAGAAAGTTAGTACGTTTTAAGTGTTTTCTGAAAAGGCTCCCCAAAGATAGATGTGTCGAAAACGTGAATAAAAAAATCTTTGAGAAATTTTGGTGTTGTGGGACTCTTTGGCATATCAGAGACGTGTTTCCAAATATGAGAGGTACGTTCTAGAAGGTTTTAAAAACGATGGTTATCCTATTTGATATCTTTTCTATATTTGAATTGCGTTTTTTATTGGGCTACGATTGCGAAACCCTAATCCTGAGCCTATATACTCGCCCAATGTGGGTGCTCATCATTCATTAGTCATCGCAGGTTTTTGTTGTAGATTTTATGATCATCGTGCGGCGATTTATACTCCTCGACTGCGATCGACTTAAGGGCCGAGCGACCAAACCAGCGTTAAATAAACCAGGGCAGACTTGTCGAGCGAAGAGTCCAGAACGAGATCAGGTACCGAGCGATCGACGTCCAGGGCGATCGCCTCTTGGCACCTAGCGATCGACTCTGGTGCCCGACCAAGGACGACCGTCCTATGCAACGTGTAAGTCCATCATCCGTCATATCTACGATCGTCTTAGGTCAAATATCAGAGACGGTCGCTGAATGCCAAAGGGCGATCGCCTTGAGAGTCGGTCGCTAGATGCCTGAAGGTGGTCTGGTATCTTTGCTTTAGGCGAGTCCGCCATAGCTTAACTAGTTGTGCACTCGGTCGCTCGGCCTTGAAGTCGATCGCCTGTCGAGATGAATAAATCTTGACACAACATATATGTTGAAGACATTGTTAGGACTATTGAACACCGAATTTCTACTTGTGTTCGTATTGTTAAGAGTTGATACGGTTTGGTTTCGTATGATCGAGATGTCGTTGAACCATCGAGTTTGATTAGTTGGTCATTTCGGTTGTTGATTGTTATTGAACGTATCGTTAATTTATTATTGCATTAGGTTGCGACGTAGCTTCCGTCTGTAGATATCATAACTCCAAACTTCGTATCTGGTTGCACGTAGATCTGTTTGCTTATTCTGGTTGAAATGTATACCTTCTTACCAAAGATTAAACACTATATTTTCTGTAATGATTGATAGTTTTGTTTTTTTGTTCCTTCGTGATTTGTTTGGGAACTATATCCAACTTGTGAGTCGATATTTGTTGCCACTTAAATTAGGCACGATCTATCTCTACATCTCGTTGGCTACCTAATGCCTTTCCCATCAGCTGAATACAGTTTTGGTTGCTTTCTTTTTTGTAGTTTTTTTCCTTTTCTTTGTTTTCGTTTATTGATTTTGATAAATTTAGAGGCACTCCTCGTCTTTTATTGTCTCTTTCGTTCTCAACCTTTTTCCTCCAGAAGTTATGTATTTGGAGGTTTTATCGTGGTCATCTACTTATCACGCCTCTTCTCTTTGTTCTCGTTTAATTTTGCATGTAGGAAGCTTTTGTTGATGAAATATCTCAACAGAATTGCAAAAGTACAGTATGTCCAGATCCGTACGTATATACTCTTTAGTCTTTTTTTACTCTCCCCATATTTCCTCAAATAATTTTGATTAGGTATACATGTATTTGCCTTTCGTCTTGTTTCTACTCACATACTACCACCAGTCAGTCTTCATATATCTCAATCATAAGATAACACAGTTAAACTATTTTCTACAAAAAATCTTATTTCAGTTTTGGGGGTTTTCATCGCTTCCTATCACACTGCAGATGTAGAGGTTTGTTGAATTGCATCGCATTTTTTTTTTTTTTGGTAAACGATGATTGTAATAATTTGAATGATATGCAGAGATGGAGCGGCACTGTATTATAGGAGCGATCATTTTTTTGTTTGTTCTTAGAATTCATGGTTGGGGGAAAAAACGACCACTTCGCTGTTTGCAAGATTGCTGAGGTCTCTCTCTCTCTCTCTCTCTCTAGATTTTTTAACTTACTTTTCAAAGTGCATATTTTGAAATTTTGATGGATCGACATTTGAATTATTGGTTTATATAAGATTTCTACTCTCGTTGTTTGGGGTGTTTAACTGCATTTCACAATGCTGTAGTTATAACAGTATTTTCGTTGAAGATTTTAGACTTCGTGATGAAATGTTGAGTATAGAGAAGATACTGAGAGGAGCAACACTTTGTTTTGAGAATATGAAGAATAATCGAGTGTATAATTTTTCTCAGCAGAGTTTGATGGAATTTCTTTGTTTGTTGCCGAGATTGATGAAATTTCTTTGTTTGTCATAGAATTATCTTACTGGAGAAGCTTTGGCTGCAGTGAAAGCCTTGCTTCCAGACTATGCTGAGGCTGATCTTGCTTCTGTATGCTCTTGGGCAGACGACGCCTGCTTCAAAGCCCCCACTGTCACTGGAGCCGCCCTTTGCATTATGTAGATACACGCGATTTCAGGTGCAACTACGACTACTGCAGTAAGCTCACCTCTTGTGTATACTGTCTTTGACTTATTTTTATTTTTATTATTTGAGATAAATAAATTTAGTATGCATGATCTGTGTTAATTTAGTTAGATACAGCTTTGGGTGGGTAGGATGCTGCTGAGGCTTTTGTTTTACGTTTTCTTGTTTTACGATTTTGTATCTAGCTACCGACCACTTTTGTTAATGTCGCTTCTCGCCTGAAATTATATGAGGTTGCTGCATTTGATCAGGTTTCTCAATCATAGCTCAAATGCATATCCTACTTGAGGTTGAGAAACCCTTGATGGACCTTCGTTTCTGTATATGTCAGGAGACTGCCACGATACTGTTGGACGCAAGGATAGGTGTGTCACTGGAGCAATTTATAACTACACAGATCAGCTTATGTCGAATATGATGATGCTGGTTTATATGCAGTAAGTTGTACGCTTCAACCAGGTCTTGAATGGTTGCTAACATTCAGTAATTTTACTAATTTGTGTTTCCAATTACAGACATTCTGACAGAGGCACTTTTGTACCTATCACATTTGATTGGTGATATCCACCAGGTTAGGTCATTTTTTTTTTTTTTGGTCTCTCCTAGATCATTCCCTACAAAAAATATATATAATTAATTTACTTCCTAAGAACTTAATACGTCATCAAACGATTATTTGCAGATACATCATAAACTATATCTTTATATTGACATATTACTTGAACAAAACATACCTTTATCGATATTTTATCTAATTAAGATACCATGCACACTCGCATCGTGACTATCTTAAACATTATTCGCAGATTTTTTTATTGAAGTAGATAAAACGATCATTTATACTCTAACTTAGGGGGTTCAATTTGTTGATACAGACTCCACCATCTTTGCATTTTCTGGTGGGATCATATTCAAGCTTAGTTGCTTATAATGATCTGTTGGCTCTTCTTATAAATTGGGTTCTTTCCTTCTCAGGCCGGCGAATTTTTTCATTCAGCCCTAAGCAAAGCTACAGCACAGCAGAGAGTGTCAGGATCAGTCCATGCCGGTGAATCCTTGGAAGCACCTCTCTTAGAGGAGCCGGTACTATTTTCACCAAGATTTCGGTTGTTATTTCTTCTCTTTTCTACCGTTGCAGTGAATTTTTTCCATGTGCACTACAGAGAAATCTATGGCATTTGAAAAAAATACTATTTCGCGTCACCAGGGGTAATGTGCTTTTGAGGCAATCTTTTGTTGAGCAGCCAGTCGTAGATCCTGTAAGGTCGTCACTAATTCAATTAATCTTGGATGCCTTTAAACATCAGGGAAAATATATTATTCTCCTTTCTTTTTTCACCATTGAAAAACATTTGATTCCATATATTAGCCATAAACAGGAAGGACAATCCATGTACCTCAACACATAGGTCATTTTTATGTGTCCTAAAATCGGTTTCAGGTAATATGCTTTATTTCATAGATTTGCACTCATTTGAATGGCACAGGGTATGCCCATGAGGTATTCTGATTTATTTTCTGGGAACTAATGTGGTATTCAGTGGCTATTGACAAATTCCAAATCAAGAAAAGTTGAAAATAATTTAGTGAGCTTTAGGTAGGGACACTTAGGGTTACTTGATCCTAAATTTTGTATGAATCACAGGTTTTCCGTTTGAATTTCAATTGATTGTTACACCATGGAGCACATCTTTTAACCTAAAATTTTTAGTCCCTTTATATATCAATTAGTGATCTATTGTGCAGGTAACTATTATTTCTTTGTAAAACAATACTGTAAATAACGAACAGAAAACATCCATGGGCAACCCACGAGAAGACAAACTAATAATTATATATTAAATATATTTCATAATTAATTATCTCTCATCTTTTTTTCATGTCATTTTTCCAGTTCTTGAGTTGCAATTTGGTTCTTGATGTAGATTTTTAATTTTTGGGCTTTTATTTTTCATTTTTTCGATTCTTTGGATAATCGAAAGAACGGATTTGTTTCATTAGTTCAGTTCCACTCTAATTCCTCAAAAAATATAATAAAAAATGAACCGATTACTGAGCTCAAATTCTCAGAAGTTTGCTAAAACCCAAACTTTCCGAATTCTATCTAAAAATTTTATTTCTATTTTATTTAAGATTAGAGATAAATCGTGCCATAGTCGCACGGTGGCGGTACCATAATTGGATTAAAATAATTAAATCACCAGATTACCTTGCTAGGAAAAAAATATTGATTCTCGAAATTATATCGGCGGCCGGCGGACTTGCCGTAGAAAAAAAGTTGACGAACCGTCGAACATCATGCCTGATAGGTAAAAAATAGTCGGCCGCCGAAAAGCAATCATCGGGCCTTGTTTAAAAAAAAATTTGACGGGCAGCCGGAGGTCTGCCGGCCACCGGTGGTTCCCTGTGACCAGCGGGCCTGGCGTAAAAAAAAAGAAAAAAAAAAGAGATGGTCGCTGATGGTGGCCCACTGGGAAGTAGGCCGACGGGCCTAATGTACAAAAAAAATTAGTCCGTCGTCGAAGGGCCCACTGGAACGTCGGCTGCGAGCCTGACATAAAAAAAAACAGCATTCTAGCGGCACGCTAGTTTTCTCTTCTAATTTTAATTTTTCAACTCTTTTATGCTCATATTTTCACTTATTTCTTTCTTTCCAATAATTTTTAAAGTTTTATTTTTTTATGCCCTGGCCCGAACTGGCCCGTTAAGATCCATCCGAACCCAATAATGAACCGTACATGGGCTAGAAAATCCAGCACTGGCGCAGCCAGACTGGCCCACATCCCAGATAGACTAGTCCTGTTCTCCATCACTTCAATCTAGCCCGCCCTCAACCAAGCTGGGATAGCCCATTGGCCACCTTTAATTTTAACAAACACAATACTGTCATAAACATTGAGAAAAAGAGAATTATGAGAGAAGATGGGAGACACCAATGGAATTGCATATTCATTATGAAGGTCGTAGGCTTGTATTTTTATAAGTACAAATCTAGGGATTCAAAGGCATATTAGTCATTCATTAAACACATGACTTATTTACAACACTCCCCCTTGAATGACTATCCACGTAAATATCTATTGGACTAATTTGAAAAAAAGCCCAAGGGGAGGAAAACTTTCAAAGTGGAGCTTGTGACACGCATAAATTGTTGTATTATACTGCTGTTAGAAAAAAATCCTGAGCAATATATAATAATGAATTTGCTTCCCCTCATATCCAATCATTCTTATATGAATATCCATTTGCCACCTCAGTAAAATCTCATGGGACAAAAACTGAGCTATCATAAGAGTATAATTTTCTTCGTATATAGATATTTCTTGTAGGAGTATTCATGTGTTGCCTCCTCAAAACCTAGCCAGGAAAACCATGTGGGAAAAACTTGATCGAATGAAAAAGATTACAACTACTCCTTACTTCAAATCTTGAGGAATAGTTGATCTCTGTAACATCATCATTATTTCATGAATATGCCTCGTCAAAACTTTATTACGAGAACCCGTTGACAAAAATCCTAATGAAGGGAAAGAGCCTTAACTCTTGACACTTTCTGCGCACCAACTTTTCTTCCCAGCAACCACCTATGATTCTCCACACTTTTCCTCTCCAACAGGTAATTCCAAACCTCAAATCTTGTGATATTGTTTCATGTTCGTAGTAATTGATTGAACAAAATCAGAATCTCTCAACTGACCCTTCAACCTCTCAACCCGACTGCAAACCTCAAGTTCGGACTGAATTCAAACCCTAACCCGAATACAGAAACTTGGAACTCAACCCATATCCACATACAACTCGAAACCCGATTATACAACCCTCACTGTGAACTTGACTATCAGATTTCCAGAACCCACAGCCCGAACCCGCGAACATGGCCCTCATCAGGAACTGATTGCCCAGGTCAGAAATCCTTCAAACAGCGATCAACCCAAAATCAAACCCTCACCTTCTCAACACGGCAACCGATGCACACTGCACCATCTCCCGTGCCTTACCCTTTTGTCCGCCGCACGTGACGCGAAGATCTCTTGATACTAGTCCGATCAATGATGAATTTACAAGGAGAAACGATTCAGATGCGTAGAATATTGGATATTATATATATTGTATTATTTAATAAGATGAGGAGTAACTAAGCAAATACTAGATCTTGAATCTAGGGATTACTTAGTATAAATAAGAGATCCTCTGGTTTTCCATCTCAGCCTCGCTTTCCCTCTCTTAATTCCTCACACACGCACACACACACCACTTTGCTGGTTCGCCCGAGATCGGATTAGACCAGCCGCGACGGGCTCCAGGCTATGGCGGCGGTGATTTGAAGATGTCGAACGACTAGAAAGTGGCGTCCGGAGCGGCGGAGATGGGTTGCCATGGCGGGCCAGGGCAAGGAAAATAACGGTAGAAAGACACACACACAAAAGCACAGAGATTGAACAAAAGGTTTCGGCTCTACGATTCTCACCGTTCTCTCTCTCATAAAACACACATCACACACTAGGGAAAGAACGCGGCCGGACGAGTGGCGACGGAAACGAGGCGACTGAAACTTGGGATTGACGGGTGTTGATCTCGGTTCGGGCCGAAGCTTGGCCGATTAGAATTGTTTTGGGTTTTGATTAGTGAGAATTTAATTTGAGTTTTATCTTTGTACTGAAATTGAATTATCTTGGCTACTTTGAATATCAGTTCATGGTTGGGGTTGAAATTGCAGGAGAACAAAAGAAAGATGAAGAATTTTACCTTTTAGATTGGCTGAAACTGACGCCTGCGGGAAGGAGAGAAACAACAAAATATGTTTATGTATTATGGTGTATTATGTGTATTATTATTCTATTGTATAGTTGTGTATTTATACTGTAAGAAGAATTAGAAAAGACCCAAATGAGTGTGTCTTAATTTGGTTAATATTTTGGGTTAAATGCATTGATTTGAAAAGTTGGGAAGGAATTGGAAAAGTTTGAGTATAGGAAGAAAAAAAAAAAAAACGTTTCCTTCAATTTCTTCAAATGTTAAGCTGAATATTAAATAATAATAATAATAATAATATTAATAACAATATTAGTAATAATAAATAATAAACAATATTATTATTTATCTTGTAAAATCTTTTAACAACTATATTGTTTAAAATTTGACTCGGGCCTAGAAATGATGACATGAAACACGATGAATTAAAATGAGAAATGACATGACATGAATCACATGACTGGACATGGCTTATAATGACAAATGAATTTGCATGGTCATGAAAATAAAATAAATTAAATGACACATTATTGGGACATTAATTTAATAAAATTGAACATGTTTTTTTTATAATTCACAGTAAATGTATATGCGAAATCGGGGCGTTACATCTCGGGCCCCACCTGTTGCGCTGTCAATTGTTCCGGAGGCGGAGCCTCGCGTGGAGCCGATCGTGGCTGAGGAGGGAGTTCCGGAAGAGGGGCTTCGAACGAATCGCAAAAGGCCGAGGCCGGAAGAAACTCCGGTTCCTGCCCCCGCCAATGAGGTGCCGATCGTCGCACCTCCGATCACCGTTATCCCTCCGGAGAATGAGCCGCCCTCTGCGGCTTTTATGCGAGAGATGGCGATCGCTGATGCTGAGACTCCTCGAGGGAAACCGTACTTCGGTCGCGACCCCAAGAGGGCTGAGAGGTAGATTGCAATTTTGGGTTGAAACTTGCAATTGCGTAGGAGTTGTGTTAACTTTGTTGTTTTGATGTAGGATCCGTCGCACAGATCCATCTTGCCCGCCGATGGTGTTGGATTTCTTAGCGAGCCGATCTCCTCTCCAGTCCTGTGACATCCCGCAATACGTCAGCAAGGCCGCTTCTGCAGAAGGCTGGACGACCGATCTAGATGCGATCGCTCGTCGGCGATCGGGGAGTACGATGCAGGTGTTCTCGCCCTTTCTCTCCAGACGGCGACCATGGGCATCCCAGTGCGCAGGAGTTTGAGGGGCGACCTTCCACTATTCGCCTGCAGGCGGATCTCGAGGCGGCTCGGAAAGAGAACGCCGAGTTCGCCGATAAGATCGTGGCAATGGAGAAGGACTCTTTGGAGGCAGCCAAGCGGGCGAGCCAAGAGCTTGAGCTGGCGAGGAAGGAAACCGAGTTGTCTCGTTTGGCGATTGACCGATTTCGGGATAAGATGCTGAATGCCGTCCGGGCGCAGAAGGTTGCTGAGGAGGAGGCCGCTCGTCAGAAGGTGACGACCGCTCGGTTGACTAGCGAGCTGGCGGAGTTGAGGGAGAAGATAGCTGCGAGAGAGGCCGAGCTCCAAAGGTCGCAACAGGCGATGGCGGAGCTGAAAAGAGAGGTAGAGGCGACCAAGGCTGATCCCTTTCAAAACTTGGAGTTTGTCAGCGAGTTCGCCTATTATATGGCGTTCGCCGACTCGATCCGAGCAGCTAAGAAGGGAGGTTTGGAGGTCGGGCCTCTTGCTGAGAACTTCAAGGCGTATGCGTTGGAGCATCCTCTCCATCCTGCTTTCTCCTTGCCGATCTTGGATCTCTCGGAGCTTGGCGTGGATCTGAGCTGGTATCCGACTCCGGCGAACATCGTTCATCCTGACGATCCGGAGGACAGGGAGGTCGCTCCGGAAACTGGGGAAGGACCGCAGGTCGAGCCGACGGCTGAAGGCGAAGGCCAGGAGGAGGCCTGAGGCTCTTCGCTCTTGCTTGCTTGTTTTAGCTTTTTGTCTTGTAGTTTTGTGGTTTTCTCTTTGTAGCATTTTGGTCTTCGGGCGACCGTGTATTTTGATCCTTCAAGCAATGAAATGAATGTTTGATTTTCTGACTTATCACTTGAATGATTGTTATTTTTGAGTCTTTGTTTGACTTTGTACAAATGTGTGAGGAGAGATCACTGCACAACATCTGAAAAATGACGACCTCCGTATGTGGTTGAATAGCGACGATCGTCGTATAGGTAGTCCGCACTCTTCCCCCTTGTTTTTATTCACTTAGTGAAAGTAAGGGGATGAAAATAATTCGTTGAGTGAGCGGTCTGCAATTTTGTCGAATCCTCGAGGACGGTCGTCCGTCTTGAGGAACCGTGCACAGTCGCGGAGTTCGATGGACCGACTCCATGACCGTGTCTTGATGCGCGAAGACATTGAGTGTCTCGTGACTCATTTTATTATGAGGGTCCTCTGTTAGGCTGCGCCTCGCCTCGTATTTAAACGAAGGGCGTGCAGTCTCGGTCTAGAGGAGTCCTTGCGCGGGGCAGCATCGGATGATTCAACTCCACGCCCGCGGCTTGTTAGCTCTGCTTCCACCTCGGGTCGTCATGACGATGGCGACCCTCGACGGTGTACGTTGAGACGGGGGTAGTGACGCGTCGCATTGTCCGGGTTCACCACGTTAAATGATGAACCTTTGAGGGCGGGCGATCGTGTCCACTGGTTAGTTTTGGAGGGCCCTCAGACTACGCCGGCCTCGTATTTAAACGAAGGGCGGGCGATCTTGGCCCAAAGGGACCTTGCATGGCCTAAGCAGCCGGTTCCATCGACCACCAGGACCATGGCTGCACTCTTCTACCTTGGATCGTCATGTAGATGCCGACCTTCGACGGTATACGTTGTGCGGGGGAGGCGATCTCGTGCCTTAGTCCATCATGTTAGATGGTGAACTGTAGATGGTGAGCGAGTCCTCCAGTTACTTAAATAAGGAGGGAGATCGGGGAGACTTCCAAGGTACCCTTCTCTTGATTGAAGCATGTAGAGACGGTCGCCGAGGTTGATCCAGGGGTCGGCTCGTATGAGCTTCCCAACCTGTTTGTGTTCGACTCGGACGATCGTGTATTGAGATTGCTTAGGGCTTCGGCTAAGCCAATAGGCTGTCCAACTTGCCCTCCTCGAACAATCTCCAGAGCTGTTTGAGGAGGTCGCAGCATTGGTTGGTGCTGTGGCCGGGACTCTTATGGTAGGCACAATATTGATTGTTGTCCAGGTGACCGTGGTCCCTTATCGCCTTTGGCTTGTTTAGCGGTTCGTGCCCCTTGATGGCATAGAAAATGTGGGCCGGAGTTCGGTTGAACGTATGGAGGAGATGGGATTCCATGTCCTCGAAGGCCTTGAGATGTCTGGGTGGCTTGGCGATCGCCTTCTTTGATTTGGCGATCGCCTTCTTTCGGGCAGGAGGTGGCGCTTCTTCGCCTTGGTGGAAGGTGAGTAGCCTTTGCCTGGCCAGAAAGTCGACAGCCTTAGCGCGGAAGATCGCGTAGGTTGGGGGAATATCCTTGGTGAGATGTCTAAACATGGGTGAATGACCGTAGAATCCCCCCAGGACCGAATAGAGAGCGAGCTCGTCACTGACGGGTTCGCCGGTGAGGATGATTTCGTCTACTCGGTCGATGTAATTTGCGTCGGTTTCGTCTTTCCCCTGCCTGATTTTCATCACGCGGTAGGGGCCTTCCGGTCTGGCGAAGTATGACGTGAAGTCATCCGCCAGTTTCTCAAAGGAGATGATCGATCGTGGTGGTAGTGAGGCGTACCACCTATGGGCCAGCTCGCCCAATGTTAACGGGAAGATCCGGCACTTGGTTGCATCAGATGCCCCACACCCAGTCATATAGATTCGGAATTTACTCAGGTGGGTTTCGGGGTCCGATCTCCCTTCATACAGAGGTATTTTGGGAGGAGCGATCGTTTGTTGCAAGGGGGCAAGCTCGATGTGGATCGCGAGTGGCTCGGTCGGCCCGGTGATCTTTCTGCTGGCGCTTGCCCCAGTGTCCAAGAGTGCTTTCATCTCGTCGAGCTGGCGTTGCATAGCGGCCATCGTCGTGGCCTGGCTGCTTGCGGCTCGGCGCTCGGAGCGGGAGCTGAGGCGATCGAGTACTGATCCCCTGGCGATCGGGGCGGGAATCAGACGGCTGACCTGCATTCAGCTGTGAGTTGGGTAGGCTGAACTCCTGGTGACGGATTTGGATTCCGTATTCTCGTGGTTGGAAACAGAATGCCCCGGTCGCCAGGATGGGTCGCGCCCCAAGCGATTGAATATGGATCCGTCCGGTCGTGCGAGAGCCCTTTCTCGCGAATTGGGGCTTTCTGGCGATCGCTCGCCCAGTAGCCCGTTGAATTTCCGTTTTCCCATGCGGCGGACGATCGAGGGAGTTATTGCGGGCGACGCGCATGCTCTCCGTCGCTCCTCTAGGATGGCCATAGCCTCCTCGATCTGTTCCTCGGTTTGGAACTGGTCGAGTGAGAGGTTGGGGCCATCTCTCAGGTGCGGGATCGAGAGTCTCGCGTTGCCGCGGCTTCCCCCGGTCGTCGGCTGGGGTTCGGATTGAGCCGGGATATGGTGTCCGGCGGTTCGGAGAGTGGCTCTCTTCGATGTACCGACGGACGTCATGATTCTGAAGGTTTTCTTTGAAGCGCAGTGAGTGTCACTTCAAGTATATGCCCCGAGAACAGTGAGTGTTCTTCGGGACGGTAGGAATTAAATTTTGAGGGTTGGAAGCCCTCCTTCTAGCGCTAATTGTTGCTACCCAAAATATTATCCGGAGATAGATATTGCTGGAATGGATGGATAGCAAACAAATGCGAGAACACTTCCGTGAGAAAGATAAATAACACAAGATTTGCCGGGGTTGTTAGTCCCGGGCTTGAATGCTCTCGCGAGATATTATTAATACTAATATTCGGGGATACAAGTACTAATGTAAGAATACAAATACAATGAGTGTAAAGATTCTTGTTATCTTAGCTAGTGAGCGTGTAGATTGCCGGAAGAACCAGATGTGATGCTCTGTGAGTTCTTGTAACAAAGGAGATGAACAGTCGCGGCGGTGAGAGATCGACAGTCTCTCACGGCGAGTTTTAGCTGGATGCTTGAGATCCTGGGCTTATGAATCTCTTGGAATCTGCCTTGTGGAGACTTCTTGCCTCTGCCGATCGTATTCTGGATGAGAGATTCTGAGAGAGAAATCCTGAGGTAGATTCCGGCGAGAAAGCTGGGAGCTTGATGATATGTGTGTTCTTCTGTATTTCCGTGAATGAATTCAGAGTGTAGGTGAATGAATTCGGAACCTTTTTCCAGTAGGAGGAGGTTCTCTATTTATAGGACTTGGATATGCCGGGCGATCGCCTTTGCTGTATTATAATAATCGGGCGATCGTCTTTTAGCACATGGGCTTGTTCCCTTAAAGTCCGCGGCTGCTGCTGGCAGCCAGCTGTACGGTCCAATGGGGAGCCTGCACGCGTCCTGAGTCGCTGTCACGGGCGGTCCCACTTCGTTACTTTCGGCGGACCTGTCAGTAGGTGAGGTAGGTGACAGGCTGGGGTCAAAGATCTTGTCTGTCAGCAAAGATCTTGTCTGTCAGCGCCTTTTGTGGATCTGCACGTGGGTGCTGTTCTGAGATCCAGTCTTTGATGACTTTGACGGGCGATCATCTCTGCTCGGGGCGTAGGTCGACCGTCCTTAGCCGGACACCAAAGTCGATCGCCAGATGCCAAAGGGCAATCGCCTTGGGAGTCGATCGCTAGGTACCTGATGGTGGTCTGGTATCTTCGATTAGGCGAGCTAGACATAGTTTGACTGGTGTTGACTCGGTCGCTCGGCCTTATAGTCGATCGCCTGTCGGGATGAATAAATCTTGACACAACAAACATATTTCGCCCAAAACCACAAGGCCAGTTACACAAGATAATAAATCTCAATATGTCGAACATACATAATCACACAAGCTATATGAATTATCAAATCATCATCCAAAATCAGAATATACGCAATCACACATGTTGTATAAACCACAAGTTCGATCATAATCTCAAATCGTCGAACACATGCGATCAAATGTGAATCGGCCAGATTATAACCCGATCACATTGAGAACATACGGAATCAAACATGCTGTATGAATCAACTAACAGTTACGGCTCAAAGGATGGCGCCACACTACGCTCGGGATGGAAATGTGTCCGTGCAGAAGCCACCAACAGGTATCGATCGAATACACTTGTGGTCTTGTACCTAATCTGTCTCACGAAGTAACCATCTCATGTGCACAGTCCAACGTGAGGTCAACTACCAACACACGACTTTATATGTGCCCGACATGAAAATCCTACACAGACCAACCGACACGCCAGTGTGACCCGGAATGCCACGAGATAACAAAACTGACATCGAAATTTAATGATGACTTAACAATTCCCAACAAGTAGGGCTGTAAACGAACCGAGCCGAGCCGAGCTTTGACCTAAACGAGTCGAGATCAATTTTTTTCCATGACGAGCCGAGCCGAGCTTCGTTATCGCACAAAAAACATGTTCGAGCTCGAGCTCGTTAATAAAATGAGTCGAACTCGAGCTGTTCACGAACAACTCGCACTACGCCATAGTGCTCATATGCAACACATATGTCCAGTGTTGCAAGGAAAAGTATTGCAATAGCTAGCTGATCTTTGATCTTTTACAATACTATCTAATTAGTGTTGCATTAGACCTGAATGCACTGTTGCAAAAGACGTTAATGCTACACCAACCTAAAGTGTTGGATTATACGTGAACTGAAAGCGTTGCAATAGACTAAATTATCTTAATAATTACGAAAAATATTTTAAATATTTTTTATAAAATATCGTCAAATTTAATTTTTTTACACTAAAACAAAATAAATTATTTGAATTTGTTTAATCATATTCTAACGGACTTAATATATGGGAAATTAAAATTAATTTTGGTGGTATTAATTTTATTATTATTATTATTATTTTATTTTGACTTTCATTTATAATTTAATTAGCTTCCTAATTAAGAACGTGGCAGAGATATTAGACCAAAGTGTTGGTAAGTTATTGATGGTTGGTGTTATCTTACGTGTTATGTATTAATCGCATAATTAAACCAGATGACGGAATAACAAATTCGAGATCAATCCATTTTAATGGGATAAATTATAATCGAACCTTATTGGTCGAATACCAAACTACCTATTATAATATATATATATATATATATATATATATATATTTCTCCTCACGCATCTTACCTTTCTCTCTCTCAATTCCCTTTCCCCCCACCTAACCCTACCGCACGGTCAAATACCATCATCCGCCTCCCCCTTCTTCATCAGCAGCAGCGGCAAGCGATTGAAATAAGTAACGACGGCGGATGTCGCGTGCGTGGCGGATCGGGAAATATTTTTCCGACGAGATGTTCAGACAGCGACTCGTTCAACTTTCCGGCGAGTTCCCTCTTTCACTTTGCTTGATGTCTCAACGTTGCGACGAATGTCGGAACAGGCAACCTTGAAGATGGTTTCTGGCCGGAGTTTGAAGGAGGTCTAAATGGAGCCGGAAATGAACTGGGATTCCGACCCCGGGATTATGTTCCAGCGGTTCTACTTCAGGGATGGATGTCGGAGGTGCAGCAGGACAAGGTCAGGCCGTTGACGGAGCTAAAAGCGGCCAAGCCGTTGACCCATCCATTTAGATCAGGTTGTTCGAGCCTTGATTTTGCGGCGGTGGATTTTCCGGTGATATAAGGAGACGACGGCGGGGTTGGTTTTCTGGCCGGATTCCAGGTGTTACTATTTTGTGTGTGTTTCCGAATTTTGTGTGTATATATGTTGGTGCGTGTGTGTGTATATGTTTCTGTGTGTGTTTTGTGTGCAGGCGTGTGTGTGTTTTATGTGTGATGTATGTGTGTATGTATGGTGTGTATATATATATATATATATATGTGTGTGTGTGTGTTGTGTGTATATATATATATTATATATATAGGTGTTTGCAGGTGTATGTGCATGTATGGTGTGTGTGTGCTGTGTGTGTATATATATATATATATAAGTGTTTTTGTTGTTGCATTGGGCATTCTTGACAAATTGTTTTTTCTTTTTTCTATTGATAGTTTGGTTTGCCTTCTTTTCCAAGTCGTTGCTAGATAGAAAAAATGTCATACTCAAATGTAATACTTATTGGCAATGTCAAATTTTGCTTACATATTCAGAGGGCAAGCTCTTTTCTCCCATTAATGGCCCTTGACCCACAAAAGCATGAGAAAATTGGTGAGATGTGGTGAGTATCTTATTCGACTCTTTGTTTTTGCTCTAACTTCATCAAAGTGAAAAGAAAGGAAAATTTTGCTGCGCGGCTTTAGTTATTAGTCTTCGCATTTATGGTAAATATTTAGCATTTATCTCAAGCACATGTTTTGTTAATTCATCCATTATCTTCTCTTGTTCTTTGGCAGTAAGTAGTTTCTTTAGATCCAGAAAGTTTTGCCTTTTGGAATTATTTTGATTCCCCTATCCCCACCTTCAATCTCTCTCATTCGTTGGACATGCCAACGTGCTCTGAATGTCACTGGAGACCTAGGGCAAGAGCACCTTCAGTGGTAAGCAACTAATGAGCTTGCTTTAGGCCCCCATTACCTTGATCAACGAAAACAGATATGATATTTAAGAGAATTGGAGTTGAAACAAAATTTGGACCAGTTTTTGAGTTATGCATGTTAACAAATTTTGCTTTATAACTTTTGATTGTCAAAGCTAACTAAACCATTTTTTTAAAAGTTTAAAACATTAATCTGAGGATTGTTTGAGATCAGGCTGGCTTAAGTTAGCTTTGTTTGTAGTTGGGTTGTATACATTTATTTATCTTGGTTGGAAGTTGAAACATCACACTACATATACTTCATTTGTATCCGTTAAATAAATAAAAAAATTCAAACCATAGAATACTTTGAGCTGTCCTTGATGCTAAGTCTTGTCATTTTGCAATTTATTTTACCCTATGGTCGCTTCTCCACTACTTCTACAGTTTTACTTATTGAACAACAATCTTCTATGTCTTGGTCATTTTATGTAGTGTTTTTCTTTTGTTGTTTGTTGGTTCTTTGTTTTGTCTAGATGGGTCAGCATGGTGGGAAAATAGTAAAAAACAAATGCTGACACATCATAACCAGAATTCAGTTTTCGTGACTAATAGCAAGTATAGCATTATTAGTAACATTTGTTTTTGTGTATTATTTACTTCATCTCATTTTTAATATGCTACTTTGTTATTTTACCAACTTATTTGTTCTTCTTTCTATCTAGGGTAAGGCTCAAGGGTGCATTGCATGCATATGTTCCCTCTCCAATGTTGTTTCTCCCTCGGTATTTAGTCCTTTAACATGTATGTGAAATTTTAGTTTGGACTCTGTTTATCAGTTAGTCCCAGAGGTACATTAAAACTAATAAACTTATATCTTCTTTCAGCTTTGTTCTTATCTGACAGCGCATCGTTACATTTCCCTGATTTTAGTCTTTTGGCAGGAAGCTAGCTAAATGGGTGAGATACTTGTGTACTTAGCAAGGTTTCAAAGTAGGACATAGTAATACACAAGTATAACTTTGTTTAATTTCATGAAATATGAAGTCACATGTTTAAATTGCAGTTAGTTCTATCAATTATTTGGGTCTTAAATAATTCGAGCAAAGCCCTTTTAAGTTGTATATGTGCTTATGCAGTTGATAACCTTCATGCAAAGCACTGTGATTAAGGAGACTCCTCCAGTTCCAACTTACAAAGCTTATCCGTTGAGCCTTTGGTATAACCTGAAACTTTGGATGGTATACAAATGCAGCTTGTAAGCATAATCATGTCCCTCTTAGTCTTTCCCCTATTATTTTTTAATCTCAATCTGCTAGCATCGAGGCTTTATTAATATGCCACGGATTAGTGCAGTAATAGGATGTTTAATTTCTACATTTTCCTACGTTATATTTTGTTGTAACAAGCTTTTTTCTTCAATCATTGTAAGTTATTTGTTAAAAATTTTTGTTTCCTGCCAGTGTGGAAATGAACCTAGCAGCTTCTTCCTAATCTTTATGTTAGCAAATTGCTTGTACACTTAATTCCTGCTGACAATACTGCTTTGCACATGTGCATGCAACTCTTTGTACATACAAATTCGAAAGCATATAAATATTCACACTTGTAATTTTTCCTGTGTTTCCTTATAGTGGTCTGTTATATGTTCTGTTATAGCAGTCTAGCAGTCTGTTATATGTTAATAATTTTATATTATTGGAGTTGAGATGTATATTGAATTTTGATATTTTGGGGTGTAGCATAATGAATTGGATAGGTGTTAGTTGAAAATACAAAAAAAAAATATTTTTTTAAAAAAGGTACTTTTTGCATCTGTTTTACATAAAAATGGAATATTAATTGCTTACTGTTTTGGCTTTATGCATACGAATTTTATGAATTTCACTAATGCGAAACTTAAATTTTGTTTTGTAGAGAGTCAAAGATGCTAAGAAAAAGAAGTTTACACGGGGACCGAGCACCCATCTCATCGGAAAAATCTTTCCCGATCCGCCACGCACGCGACATCCGCCGTCGTTCCTCAGTTACGACGACACTTGCTCGTCCATGGCTCCAACCTCTCACATCCCGTCGGTATTGGATACTCTGGTGGTTGCTGAAGAAAAAGGAGATGAAAGATGGATGGTGGTGGTCGTCCACTCACGGGGTTAGGTGGAAAGAAAAAAAATAAGGGGAGAGAGAGAGAATGTGAGACGGAAATTAGATTGATAAATTTTATATAACCAACCGGAATCAGATTCTACCTTTGGGGTTCAGTGATTTCGTCATATTAAGGTATGTTCAATCTATCTCCAACCTTAGATTTGGATTCTAAAGAATTAGATGATCATGCTAACGAAGTATTGAATTTCATTAGTGAATTATTCAACAAACATCATGTTTATAAGATTGGAATGTCTATGCTTATGATATTATCGTTGGAACCTCGTAGTTGGAATCCTAGTACTTCAAATGATATGAGAAACATTCTGAAGTTGATTATCCGTATGATTTATGTTATCTTAGTGATCATAAATTGGAGGTGATATCATTTTCGGTTATAAGGACTTAAGGGGAGAATCATCTTAGGAAATATTCTTTCGTATAAGTTGGAATTGTTAGTTCACCTCAAGATGAAGTCCGAATGTGTATAATGATAGTAGAATCTAATGCACCAACCGGAGATCACCAAACTTCGCATGAGAATTGTAATCAAGATGGATTATGGTGTTGTGATGATTATATGTATACTTGTATCTCGAATACTTCACAAGTTTATGAACATAACATGTATTCGGATAACAAACATTAATCACTGAGGAATTCGCTTACTTCATCACCATTTGTACAATCTGCTGCCCTTCAGTGAACTGCCATGCACGCTTAACGTGTGCTAAGCTACGTGAATTAACGTGCGCTATCGAGTATGTTTAGCATATGCCACGTTTGGAACTTAGCGTGCGTTAAGTCATCAGGCGAGTCAGTCGGCTGATCAGTGAGGCACTGACCGTGCATGGTTAACGTACGCTAGGTTGTGTGTAATTGCGTGCGCTAACAAGTAGCATTAACGTACGCTACATAGGATGCGTGCGTTAAGCGATCCAGACAGATTGCATTTTTAGGACTTCCTACCGTAATTTTGGATTGTTAGACATTCGTACGGCATGAGATGAATTATATATTATTTCTTTTGTTAAGGTTCGAGCTTAGAAACGTGATTGATCGAAGGGGACGACCTTCGAGTATTTTGGTATTCGTGGAAGTTTTATTCTTGTCAACGAACCGAGGCAAGTACTCTAATTAGAATTTTTTATATTATGACAGTTATGATGTGATTGTATTGTGTAAATGTGTTGTGATTATATGTCCACCATGCGTTGATCCGACGGGAATCATCATGGGAATCTATAGCTGTGTGCGCTGGATCGTTGGACAGGTAGTTCCACCATGTGTTGGTCCGACGGGATGATCATGAGAATTTATAGCTGTGTGCGCTGGATCGTTGGAATACCATCAGTATGTTGAAACTGTTATGATATGATATGTGTTGTTGAAATTTCTCGTTGGAGAAACTAGTTGTGATATAATTGTTTATTATATCACTGTTATATGATTATTGTACTTGTACTAGAATCGTTGTGCTAACCCCTTCGGGGGTGAACATTTGTTTATGTTCAGGATCCAAGAGAGCGGGGAAACAACCACTGGAGCTGCATGACGACGAGGGTGCAGAGTGATGTTCCGGCCGGGTTTATTGTCTGTTGTTTGTTGGTTATTTCAATAAGTACTCGAGTACGTCGTCAGTTTATGATGTTTGGATTTTGGTGATGTATTAATAACCCTTTATTGGATATTTGTATTCTCGGTATTGAACCAGACTGTTGTATTTTACTTAAGTGATTTCATAAGTTGGTATCTGTTATTATCATTTCATTTCTTCAGCCTTGTAAATTCTTATGTAAAGGATTTACGGCGCTGTAATATTCCTGAATATATCGGGGGTGTTACAGAGTTCTTATGACAACTCCTTGTCATGGATCTCTTATTTATACTAAGTAATCCCTAGAATCAAGATCTAGTATTTGCTTAGTTACTCCTCATCTTATTAAATAATACAATATATATAATATCCAATATTATATATTACTTATTATTTAATCTCCTCATAAATATAATATCCAATATTATATTTATTATTCTCAGTTGATATTTATTCCTGCTTGTCTATAATTGTCGTACGTGCGACCCAAAAAGCTTATATTATGTTGGCAAATATTTAATACCTTATTAAATAATAAATCATAAGCGGCCTCTAGCAAGACATTATTATTACCCAAATAATATAAGTTAATAGTCCATTAAATCTTTTAACGTGTCAAATCTCTTTGTCACGCGATATCATATTTGAACTAAGTCATGGAGTCTGTCATACTTATTTATGTCCAAATGCTTTCTCGATCTTAAGTAGACTGATTAAATTAAATGACTCTTCATTTGAGCATGGTCATGCATTTCCTTCAGTCCTACTTATCAAGGGCCCCAACAGATATCTCTCTCACTTAAGAGAGGGACAAATCCCCATCTTGATTATTCATTGCCCTCTACATGATTCCCACTAATCCCGATCATTAACCTTTATGATCACCATGTTTCATATGACGTTGGATTACATCAAGGCATAGGAGTTATCATGTTGGACTCTATGATAATCTCAGGTTCAATGATTTATTGACATACTGTCATATTGAGATTCACTTATGATATTTCCATGCAGTGATCTCAATGCGGGTCTATCCAGTATTAGTTCTCCAACCAATACCCATAAGATTGATCCGTACCATACACATAATCATCCGATGATTATCAATCAAACTTATACTCGTATATTAATCACTTGAGTCTCTACTCAACGCGATTATGCCAGGGACATTTGAATAATCTTATTATTCGTGAATAATTATTATTCGATTATTATAATATTAAAACATGCACACATTATAATAATCAACGAGAAATAAATGATATCAAATAACTTTATTTATATGTGACAATTACAAATCAAGGCACATCGAATGTCCTAGGGCACTTATCCTAACACAATCCTCCGGCAAAACAATGAAGATATGATTACAATGTGAATCAAGACCCAAAACAACGGAAATCCCACCAAACTATCGACGGAAAACTCATTGGGACATTTAATCGAACATTCAACGTTCGATAACTCCCAAGAACACTCGAATCACTAATCGAGTTGAACAAACCCCAAAATATGAATATACAACCCATATAACACGTTTAATAATGCTCAATAACATCAACCGATTCTTCAAAATCGGACAAACAACGAAAATAAAGAAGGAAATCCCGAAAGTTAACCCTATGAGATTTCAAGAATTTATCTCGATCCGATGAAAAACAAGGATTAGATGATGATATAATCAACAAGAGCCTTCCAAAAAGTCTTGGAATTGAGTGGAATCGACCAAGAATTCCTCCTCCAGAACCTCCCGTTCGTCGGCCGCCACAAGAAGGGAAAAGTGGGGAAGAATGGCACAAACCCGTCGGCCAGGACAATATAAAGCCGCGCACGTTACGGTCGTAACAGGCAGTACCTTACGGCCGTAACTCGACCCCTACGGCCGTAATCGGCATCTGCTTACAAACGTAACCGGCACCTACCAGGACACTGCCCAAACCCGCTCGGCATATTACGTCTGTTACCTGGCACATCATTATGGCCGTAACCGGGCCTTACGGCTGTACCCGGACACACATTACGGCCATAATCGATCATCCCTGGGAAACTGTCCAACCCGTGCGGGAGCATTACGGCCGTAATCGGCAAGACATTGCGTCCGTAACCGGCCATGTCTTGCGGCCGTAACAGGCACTGCATTGCGGCCGTAACTCGACCAGGACCTACGATCGGGACTCGATCATTCTGACAGTCCGGTTAGGTGTTCGACAACATCTTGGTCACGCTAACGCATTGGTTATAATTCAAAACAATAGCGAGCAAATTACAAAACATAACATACCACAAGCACGCATTTAATAAAAGAAATGCATGCGATACAAGTCTCGCTCGACGAACACTACAACAGAATATATCATACCGTTCACGACAGAAAAACGAATTCCATATAATCACAACAACACGAAATAACCGACACCAACCGACAATTAGTTTAAGGTAACTGGAACAAAAGTCTCGGGTATTAAAGGGACTAACAAGGTCAACATATTATACTCCTTCCGCATGCACATCCACGGAGGAAGATTGTAAGGAATCACTACAACAAGCCATATGGTATATGAAAGACTCATGTTACCAAAAGGGTTGAAACCATCAGATGCAAACCCGAGCCTCACATTTCGGATATCTGAAGAAAAATTCGGATACTCCCTATCTATATGCTTCCATGCCTCTCCATCCAAAGGGTGTATCATAGTATCCCTGTCATGAGTGAGAGGCTCGGCGTGCCATCTCATTTCTTTTGCCGTGTGAGGAGACATAAAAAGCCGTTCCAACCTGTCCTTCAGTGGAAAATACCAAATTACCTTCATCGGTTTCTCTTTTCCAGAAGGAGTGATCCTATATATCTCTGTATCACATACAGGATATCTCGTGAGGTCTTCATTAGGATGCCCCCAGAATAGAACACTATCATACATGCAGATGTAGATCTTAATGTAGGAAAGACCAAGATCTTTCAAAATTCGTCTCATTTTGGTATATGTGTTAGGAAGACGATGACCCTGTGGAAGCATATTACTTGTAAGCTCCAACTAATCATCCACAGACTTGGTGGATGATCTGTTCTCCACCTTTAGTCTCATCATTTCCATGACACAATCAAGAACAGTCATGTTACACCTGGGTACAGAGGGGTCTGTTGGAGTTGAATTAGCTTGTTATACCTGTCAAGCCCAACAGTATTGCAAGGTATTGGTCTACGGGATCGTGGGATTGGATCAGTTGGTACATATGTCTCGAAATAAGCAAACACATCGTCAATCAACCTCCTCTTTGGATCGGTGAACCCGTTGTTACCACTAAATTGTCCGTGATCATACGGAATAACAGAATTTGGTGCTTCACCGTGGTATATCCAACATGTATATTTATTCCAAAAACCATTCTTCTTTAGGTGCTCCAAGACCTCATCAAATGGAAAATGATACATATCACTCTCACATCTACATTTATTACACGGACAGTAGTGCAACGTATTACCAATGTCGTGCTCTTTTAGAAATCTCATAAACTGCTTCATCCTATTTTGTCGCTCTGTAAACTCTTTGTGATGTTGTCGATATTGTTATAGAGTTTCGTACCCTGTTTGGATCACGATTATGTTGTTTACACCTTATAGAAGTGTTCTGGGTCAGAGAAATAACGCACGCTAGGCCTAGGCTAATGCACGCTAATTCTCCTTGAGTAGCGCACGCTAGCTTTGAGCCGTAGCGCACGCTAAGGGACTAGTCAGGTCAGAACCAGTAACTCATCCTGCTTTTTGTACTGGCAGTTAGCGCGCGCTAGGAGTTCGTTAGCGCACACCATTCGTGGTCAGTAGCGCGTGCTAACATCCGTCCGTAGCGCATGCTAACGGGATGGTCGGCAGAGGCAGTGAGGTTGTCAGACTGTCTGGACTATCAAGTAACGTACGTTAGGCTTCGGCTAGTGCACGCTATAAGGGCTACGTAGCGCACGCTAAGCTATCGTGGTAGCGCACGCTAAGACTTGAGCAGGGCAGAGGACAGTAGGTTCTGGACTCCGATTTCTGGACACCATTTTCGGCTAGCGCACGCTAATGGAAGGCGATTAGCGCACGCTAACGGGGCCGACAGAAGCCACTGGACTACCCGGTGACCCCGCTAGCGCACGCTAATATTATAGGCGTAGCGTGCGCTAGACTGGGCGAGTATATATTGGACAGTTGACTTCCATTTCGTCATTTTTCTCATCTTTCTCACTTTTCCGATCGTGAGCAGCGGGTTTCGGCGATTTGGAGAGTTCGAAGACGATTCTTCTTCAGATATCAACATCTTTGGCTCGATAACAAGGATTTAACAACATCTAATCCATTCTATCATCCAAATCAAGGTAAAAATCCTTAGAACTCTATTTTTGGGAATTTTGGGGTTTTTCTTAGATCCGTTCGATTTATCTAGTTTGAGGCTTGAGAATCTTGAGATTATGATATATCTACCCCGTATACATGATTTTCCTACGATTTTACAGATTGTTTTGTGCCGTGTTCGGACTTGTGAGGGTTTGGGTGATTTTCCAACCTCTAATTGTTTACCCTTGTATTTTCGTGAATCGTAGACGGGTTTCAGGAGTTTCTTCGTGAATTATGAGTATGGATTATTGATTATCATATCCCTTACGAATCATTTAGGTACCGGAAGTGCGTTCTTGGACCTACCGAACTCATACTCTTTTCCGTTCGATTTCTCGATGTCTCAAAGGCAAGTATATATTTATGATTGTACGTTCTCGACTTTGAAAGTAAGATATATGAATGGCATGTTTATTTATATCCACTCTGGGCGGGCCGACAGGTTCCCTGAGGGTTTCATAGCCTTTGGTGCGATTCCACGGATAATTTGGGTTAACCACTCTGGGGCGGGCCGACGGGTCCCCTGAGGGTTCCGTAGCCTTTGGTGCGGTTCCATGGTTGATCATGTATGCATTGTTGTGATGCTATGAGATTTAGTTATTCCGGAATACTAGTCTTGAAATGATGAATTGATGGTTACATTTACTTTATTGTCGAGGAGTATTGTGTTTCATATTCGATATACTTGCACTAGCTATTCGACGGCTAACCCCTTTATGGGGGAAATACTTTTTATGTATTTCAGGTTCCAGGAGAGCGGACAAGCAGGTATCGGGTCGGCATGAAAATGGTGGGCAAGCGTGATACTGTGTTTTATCTCCGGTTATGTTTTGTGTTCCTCCATTCAATGTTGTTGTACTGGAATGGTTATTGAATACTCGAGTATTGTTTTTCAGTTTCCTCGATGTTCTGGACTGTGTTGCCGATGTTTTTGTGTTGGGATGTATTTGGATACATTGGATATGGTTGAATACCCTTTGTATTGTCCTTCATTTCGTTGTATATGGATATTCTCGGTCAAGTTTTATAGTTTCGCATATGATTAGCCTTGTGGGTCCCACGGAGGGGCTCACGGCGCTGTAATATACCCTAAATAACTTGGGGGTGTTACATAATATGGTATTAGAACTTAAGTTTATGGATACCTAGACTGTCGGTCTTTTGGGTCGATTGAGTCATTGTTTATCTATAGTATCACTACCTTGCCATCATCACAGTGCGACCGGTACTTGTAAGTCCTATTACTCTTCTTGTGTTTTCTTAACCGCTTTGCTTTTAGTTTGATATTCTTGAGAATCGGTCACTTCGAGGACGTGCGATTTGGATTGTACTTACGCACTTTGTGTATCCTTTAGAATGTATGCTGACAGGGGACAGAGACGAGACCGTGGTTGCGGACGTGGAAAGATATTTTCAAATTGCTAATTGCGGTATTGATGTGTGTTTGTATTATGTTGAGACTCTTTATGGGAGTCAGATTCTAGTATTATGGGAGATCATCGACTTCACGCACATGTAAGTATACTGCTTTGGTTATTCGCTCGTGGCGACGATTGATTGCTCTCGTGATGAGTTTGGAAATTTTGGGTTGATCTGTTGTTGGTTGACATTTATAATTGAGGATATCGTGTATCAGGTTGTTTAATTGTGATATCGGGTATACCATATGAGAATGTTATTGAATCAAGTATATGTATTGAGCATGGCATATATACGTGTCCAGTATGTCGAGGCAACGGACATGAACAACTGGAATTGGCTAAGTGTAGCCTGATTAGCACACGCTAATAGTGAAGCATAGCGCACGCTAGTGTACAAACTTAGCGCACGCTAAAGGCTTAGACTAGCGCACACAAGGCCATGTCAGAACTTATCCAAGTGGTTGGCAAGGTTGTCGACAGCTTCCGGGTTTCATGCGTCAACAGCAATTAGAGCACGCGGAACATAAGTATTAGCGCACGCTAAATGTAGGACAGTCAAGGGAATCCCGGAAATCGCGGGTGCTTCGGCATGTGGGGCACAGGCATCTTCTGGGTAGGTGAAGACTGTCGAGTCAACTATGATTAGCGCACGCTACGGGTGGATAATAGCGTATGCTAATGAGACTTTTACTGTAGCAAGTCAACGCTATGTTACGTACGCTATGGCAAGGATTTTACGTACGTAACATATATCACGAAATGAGGCAGTAGCCTCTGGACCTCGATAGCGCACGCTAACAAAGTCAGTTAGTGCACGCTATGGCAAGTAACGCACACTATTTTGTGAGAGTAGCGCACGCTAGTAGTGTGCAATTGAGCAATGTTATCCATTTCAGCCTGTTCCTTCTTTTCCACCGATATAGAGTTCTTGGATGATATTTTGAGGTTCTAAACACTTATGTAATCATGGAGTTGATCGTTTTTAACAACAGTAAGCTTGGAATCGATTGGAAATGGATCCAACCTTAAGAATCAACCCATTTCTTCGAAGAGGTAATTAATATTCACTTTGGATTTGGTTTCGGATTGAATATTGTTGTTCTTGATTTGAAAATCGTCATGTATATGAGTTGATAAGTATGATTATGGATGGATTACCAAGTTATGTTGATATTATTGTTGAAGTGCGGATATTGATATGATTCGTGTGGTTTTGAATGGTGTCGTTTATCTTCAAGAGATATGTTGGTTAATATCTCCAGACATTTCGACTTTGACGTTGTTGTTGATGATTAGTTCGTATGATAATAGTTTATGAAGGCGTTATGATGATTCTTGGTATCCCACGGGAAGTTTGTTAAGGAAGATGATGACATGATGACTTATATATTGGATTATGCTATGTTGTCACGAGCATGGTTATGGAATCATAGTGTTCTTGGCAGTATTATTGCGATTCCTGATGTTATGATGATATATGCCTTAGACTATGAGTTGGATGATGGCTTAGATGTTAGAACATTGGATTTTGTCGTTTGGTCGATTGTGGACGTGATTTCGGATTAATTCATGATTCTTGAGAGACTCTTGAATTATATGAGATGATGAACATTTATAAGAGGTGTGAGTGTTTTGGATATGAATATGGAATATTCATGTCTAGAGATGAATTACGTGTTTTGATATAATATTCGCATAGGAATACGAATATGATTACGAGTTTGATGAAATTATTATTCATCTCTGAGTTTGGAAGTCCATACATATTGAACAAATGTTCAAGTCGAAGGATTGGATTGGTTGATAACCTTAGAATATGATTATCTATAATGTTGAACTAATTGGATGGTTCGAATTAATAATGATCATCGAAAAATTTTAATTATGAATTTACAAAAAGAAACCTTGTTAATTCGTATTTAAGAATTTAGTTTGGAATCGATAAAATTTTGGCAGATGGGGATTATCCCAGGTATCAAATGGGACTCTATCGTCAAAAATTACATGTGGGGCGATTCCCCACTCTACAGATAAAATTAATATTGGGGGGACTACAGATCTGATTCCCCATGATTCAAAAAAGAATCTCCAGACAGCTGCTCAAAATAAAAAACTCAATATCAGCACAAAAAACGGATCGCACCAGCATGTTATTATCACAAGTGGGGAGAGTCAATTTCTCTCACCTATCACTTGTACTGGGGCCGCTCAAACCATCCCCTCCCCCCTCAAAAAATCTGCCCCACGTGATGTCTCTAATACAGATGGGGTTATTCCCCAAATTTCAGATCTCAACCCATCACATGGAGCTGCTTGTTCTTTTAATATCACAAATCTCACATTACACGGGGTTATTCCCCAAATTTCAGATCTCAACCCATCACATGGAGCTGCTTGTTCTTTTAATATCACAAATCTCACATTACACGACGCCCCACTTGAAAATATTAACCTGCAAATGGGGGAAAAACAAACAGCATACAAAACTCCTCTCTCCTCGGCTTCATTTCACCCAGGCGGGCTCTCCGTCGAAATCAACACAGGCGCGCTCCCTGCGCCGGTCGGCGTGCTTTTACCGGAAATAACGTCGGTGGTCGGCGGGAGCTCTTTGACATCAAAAAACCCCCATACACCTACTCAAATCGACGTCGGAGCTCCATTACCTCCGAGCCCAACATCCAAAACATCTTCCCCGACCTCGTTTCCTTCTCAGGTATGGTCCCTTGCTAATCAGATCACGGAAAACATCACTAAATATTCCGTGTTAGAAGAGGTGACGGACGCCGGTCGTTTGGTGGCAAGCAAACCCGGGTCTATCAGGAACGTTATGAAAAGGGAGGGTTCTGGAATTTATTTTTCAAAGTGTTGTTTGGAAGAAGGAGAAATTTCTCTGGTAGAACTGGACCCGAAGGATCCAGTGGCATCTCAAAAACCTGGTGCGAACAAATCTTATCGTGATGCCATTACAATGGAAGACACCGATGATGTCAAATTCGGGTCAGTGGATTTATCAGGCACGAACCCCACGGTCATCTTCTCTATGGCTGAATGCGACTCAGTTTCCGAATACTACAAATTTGCTCTCATTGGCAAATTTACATACGGTAAACCGTCGAATCAGGTAATATCCCACCAACTTAAACTTGATGGTTTTGGGCTATGCAAAGTGCATTTCCTTAATGGTAAACATGTACTCATCAATTTGACTAGCAAATCTCTCTGTGACAAGCTTTGGATGAAAAGAGAATATGTTTGTGCAGGTTTTCCTATGAGATTATTTCAATGGTCTCCAACATTTTATTTCAAGCAGGAACCGGCCTTAGTTCCTATGTGGTTTAAAATTCATGGCTTACCATCACAATGGTTTGATGTTCGACCACTTAAAACTATAGCGAGTCTTGTTGGTAATTTTGTTAAGATTGATGATTTTACGCTTAATCGGACTAGAATGAATTTTGCCAGAATGTGTTTGGTTATTAATTTGGAAGAACCTCTTATTAAAAAAATTAATCTCCAGGTGGAGGATGTGAAATCTGAATATGATATAGAATTTGAAAAAGTACCAAAATATTGCCAACACTGCAAACATATTGGCCACAACGTAGAAGAGTGATATATTAAAAACCCAACCCTAAAACCTGCTGTCTTTACACACAAAAACCTTGGTATAAAAGTTAACTATGCCGCGGATGTTACCTCAAATCAAAAAACTCAGGCTAATGATGGTTTTGTACTGGTAGGTTAATCCCAAAAAAGTACAAGTTCTAAAAGCCCAACCAAGATCAACAATGTCATCCCTTCCTCTCTGAGACTCGGCATTCAAAATAAATTTCATGCCCTTGCGGTAATTCAAGAGTCGGCGGAGGTCAGCAAGGGGGGGAAGTCAAAATATGGTCCAGATGGACAGTCCCATCCAGGTCCCTGTTTCACCAAAAATTGCTAATGCCAATTCAATCTTGAAAATAAATTCACATACCCATAGCCCCAAACCAACCGATCATCCCCCGGTAAAATTGGATGAGGCCACAACTAAAAAAAAGGGATTCGCCTCGGGCTTCTGGCAGCCCAATCGATGATGATAATGTTATTAGGGGCAACATATCAGACATAATTGTTTTTAAACCCCCTGGTATTAATATGCTTGCTGACTTTGAAACTCTTATTGATGTCAGGGTATCCAACGTGGACTCCCCTATTGCGAAATGTGATGCGGGCAGCAGCTGTGACCAATTTTACGAATCCAACGATGAACTTGATTATGATACAGGTGGAGGATCGGACAGGCCCCCAAATTCCAAAAATTCGATCCGAAAACAATCTCTCTCGGATGAAAATGATGAATGTTCTGATCTTGCTGAGGATAGCTTAGCCAAAATGAAAATTAAGGGTAAAATCAATATTTCTAGTAACAAGAAAATTAAAACCCAAACTAATAATATTCCAAAAAGGAGGATAAGGAGTAGTACTACACATCAATGATTGGTACACTTTTTTGGAATATTAGAGGTATTGGGAACAAACCTGCCCAAAACAAAATAAAAATGCTTAAAAGAAAACACAAGTTTAACATTTTGGTTCTAATTGAACCTAAAGTGACTTTGGATTCCAATTTTTTTCTGAAACGATTTGGGTTTTCTAATATTTTTTCTAATATTAGGAACCACATATAGCTTTTTTCTGAATCTGGTTTTCGGATCAATATTTTACAAAATACAGCGCAATTGCTTCATGTCGAAGTAGTTTGTAATTCCCTCCCCCTCCCCTTCCTTTTAACTACGGTTTATGGTAGAAATACCAAAATTGAGAGAAGGGACCTCTGGGATGATCTTTTGTCCGTTAGCAATAGCCAGATACCTTGGATGGTTGGTGGAGATTTCAACATTATCCTCCAACTGGACCAGAAAAAAGGAGGGGCTGCCCCAATCCAATCAAAAATGGAGGAGTTCAATGATGCTTTATTGAATTGCAACTTCAATGACGGTGGATTTGTGGGCTCCCCGTATACCTGGTATAGGGATGGAGTGTGGCAAAGATTGGATAGGATCTTTCTCTCCCCCGAGTGGTATTCGGCTTTTGCTTTCATGTCCATTAGACATATCCCTAAATACAAATGAGACCATAACTCCATGTTGTGTGAGTTTAGTAATAATATCTCTAAATCCAAATCGTCTTTCAGATTTCAAAATATGTGGGTTAAATATCATTCTTTCATACCTACTGTGGAAACTTTTTACCAATGCTAGAGGGATATATAAACTCATTGAGAAGTTGTCAGGTTAAAACACACCCTTAAGGAATGGAATAAGTTTCAATTTGGGAATATTTTTACTATAATTGATCAAGCGCAATATGAGGTGGAAGTTGCCGAAAATGACTTTGATCTCGTCCCCTCCATTAATAATCTCTTTCACCTTAAAAAAATGAACGCCAACCTTACCCTGGTACTGTCCATGGAAGAGGATTTTCGGAAACAAAAATCTAATGTGAAATGGATGATTGAAGGGGAAAGGAATAGTAAATTTTTTCATTCCATTGTGAAAAAGAAAAGGCATAATAAATTTATTCACTCGATTCGGGACAATGATCGCAGGATCATGAATCCCGAGGAGATAAGTGAGTCTGCGGTTTTTTATTTCTCCAATTCTTTTACGGAGCAAAACTCGTGTTTAGACGACATCGACCCCCGGGTTGTCCCTAATAACATATCCGATGAGGTTACTAATATTCTTTGTAGTAGTCCTACTATTGATGAAGTTAGAAGTTGTGTTTTTGACATGGATGGTGATAGTGTTGCCGGGCTGGATGGATTTAATGCTAAATTTTTTCAAACATGTTGGGATATTGTTTGTTGGGATGTTCTGGATGCCGTTTAGGATTTTTTTGGTGGTTCCCTGTTGCCTCGGGCCTTCACTTCGACCACCATTACACTCATCCCAAAAAATAATAACCCTCAATCATGGAAAGATTTTCGCCCGATAAGCCTTTGCAACACATCTTATAAAATAATCTCGAAAATTCTTAGTAAGAGACTTGGCAAAATTCTCCCATCCATCATCAATCCTGCCCAGTCGGGCTTCATCAAAGATAGGAATATTACGGATAATATTTTGACGGCTCATGAAGTTGCTCATGATATTTCTCAATCGGTTACTAATACCATTATTAAATTTGATTTGGAAAAAGCCTATGATAGGATCAATTGGAATTTTATTTTTCAAGTGATGTCTAGCTTTGGTTTGTCTAATGTTTGGATTGGTTTTATCAAATCGTGCATTTCCAATTGTTGGTTCTCGGTCCTTGTGAATGGGTAGCTAAGGGGTTTTTTCAAAAGTGGGAGAGGTATTCGACAAGGGGACCCTCTTTCCCCTCTCATTTTTGTGCTTGCCGTGGATTATTTCTCTAGGAGTATTGATCGAATGTTCCAATAATCCTTCGATGTACTATAAGATTAAGAAAAAAGTGAAAATCACGCATCTTGCATATGCTGATGATATTCTCATTTTTCTTAATGCTTCCAAAAGAAGTCTCCACATTCTTAATAATTGCATTACTCACTATGAGAATGTATCGGGTCATAAGATCAACAACCACAAAAGTAATTTTATTATGTACAATCTGACTCCTCAAATTTCTAGTTGGGTGCAAAGAATATCGGAGTTTAATAAAGTTGAATTACCGATTACGTATCTTGGCGTCCCCCTATGGAAAGGGTTTCAATCCTTTGATATGTTCGGTCCCCTCCTTTCGAAAATTAAAAATAAGCTCACTACTTGGAACCATCATTTGCTTTCGACGGGGGGCGCCTTTTATAACCTTCAAGTTCTTAAACCCCCTGAGAATGTCATTCTTTTCGTAGAAAGACTATTCAACAAATTTCTTTGGGGAACTAGTTACAACAAACGTAACTTGCATTGGGCGGCTTGGAATAGACTTTGTTTCCCCAAGGATGAGGAGGGTCTTGGCTGTGGGGATCTCAATGACATTATTCGGGCTGCCCATGTTAAAATATGGTGGAGATTCAGAACTTCTAATAACATTTGGTCCAATTTCTTACTTCAAAAATATTGTTCTCGGATCCACCCCATGGTTATTAAATTTAACCCCAAAAGTTCTCCTACTTGAAAAAACCTTTGTGGTATTAGATCGATCGCGAATGATAAAATTTATTGGAATAGTGGCAATAATGATGTGTCTTTTTTGGCATGACATTTGGTGTGAGTTCAGCCCTCTCACCAACTTTTACCATACTAAGTCTAAAGATAAAATTGTTTTTTATTGGAATAATGGGGAGTGGGATAGGGATAAAATTATTCGCAAACTCCCGCTTGGTATTTGTGATCATATTTGTTCTCTGCCTACTTTCTCCTCCGTCATCAAGCCTTCATGGACTCTTTCCCCTAACGGGATTTTTTCTTTCAAAACTGCTTGGGGGCTGGTTCGTAAAAAAAACCCTCCGCACAATATCCTGCGGTACTGTTGGAATCCACTTATCACACCTACCATATATGTTTTTATGGTTAAGATTCTTAATAAATGGATCTCAACGCCGGATGGTCTCTTGCGGAGGGGCATTTTTGCTACCAATAATTGTTATTGTTGTAATGGTGTTGAAGATCTTCCACACCTCTTTCTTCATGGTCCGGTGGCCAAATATGTGTGGAAATTTTTTCATAACCTCGCGGATATTAAAATTCTTGTATCCTCTAATCTTAATCTTGTCATTGTCAATTGGTTTGGTAAAATGAAGGGCACTCTTCATATTTTTCACATCATTCCGATCCTCATTCTATGGTTCCTTTGGTGTTGTAGGAACGATAAGAGAGTTGACAATATTCCATTTACGTCGAAAGTTGTGTGCAAGCGTATTTGTAACTACATTAACAACATTAAAGTTCGAGGTAAAATTTTTGGAAGGGGGCTGGTAAATTTGCTGATTTCATGGGCATCAAACCGAGCCCGGGACCGAAATATAAAATACATGCGGTTTGTTGGATTAAACCAGATATGGAATGGTGGAAACTCAATACGGATGGTGCTGCGAAAGGCATCCCAGGCGGTGCGGCCGCGGGGGGTATTGCTCGGGATCATTTCAGGAGTCCACTTTTCATGTTTTCGGAATTTCTTGGCGCTCAAACCAATAATTACGCTGAAATCTACGCGATTTGGAGGGGCTCGATGTATGCATTTAACACAATTTCACCAAAGTTTGGGTGGAGGTCGACTCGAGGATTGCACTTCATTTGATAGAGAAATCATTGTCATGTCATTGTCAGCTCCAAGGCCTAATTTGTAAAATTCGGGATATTGTGGACAAATTCGACATTCGTTTTTCCCATATTTTCCGTGAAGGAAATGCCGTAGCTGATTTTTTGGCCAATCAAGAATGCGAACGCCAAGATTTCCATTTCCATGATATCTCCAATCCGAAAGGGAAAATCCGAGGCCTTATTAAACTTGATAAATTGGTCTATCCTTATATTAGGAGTAGAAAAGTTTTTGTGTAATCTTATTATTAATGGGGCGAATCCCAACAACATTTGCCTTGTAGGGGGGTCGGCTCCTCAAATTTCCTATATATTCCATCCGTTGGGGCGTGTAGAGGGACTCGTCCACCCTCGTTTTTTTTTTGTTGATATTTTATAAAATTTGCTCGTTTTTGTTTTAAAAAAAAGGTTATGCCAAATGTTATTGTTGTTCGTAAATGGCCGGTTCAGGGCATTACGATACTTGTTGGTTATATTGATGTCGATAGCCGGTTCGCGGTATTGATGTATCGACTGTTGTTATTGATATTAGTGCTTCGTTATTGATGTTGTATTGGCCGATTGAAGGCATTGATGTATTTGATTGTCATCTTCATTATCGGTAACCGATTAAAGGTGCCGAGACATCCCTTGAACTGTGGTTATCGGTTGGGCATTCTAAGGTAATCGAGGTATTGAATTGAGATTATCGAGGATAGTTTCCATCTGTTGTGTCGTTATTATCGATTGGCCATTCTAAGGCAGTTGAGGTATTTGAATTGGGACCGCCGAGGACGGTGCCAATCTGTGAGTTATTGTTGTCGTGTTGGCCGACTCAAGGATGCACACTATCATTCCTGTGAACTTGGTAAATTTTGTGATCGTTGAGGGTTGTGGATTCCAGGATTGTTGTGTTGTGATTGTTGATCGTGTTAATCGGTCCGTAGGGATTGTGATCCCAGGATGGTTGTTTTGGGTATTATTGGTCGTGTCGATCTTTCATTATATGTGTGTTATTGTTCGCTTCAGTGAGTCTTTTGAATCCGTATTGGATGTATTATCCTCTGAGTTTCGTTGTCATGTTGCATCGTGATATATCTGGAATCATATCTGCATGCTGATTGATTATGTGTAGGATTTTTAGCCAGGCACACGATGGTCATGCATGGATGTTTCCGCATTGGACCCTGCACACGAGACGTAGTTCGTGAGGCTAATTAAGTACATTGTCCCATGTATATTCTGGATTACGTATACGGGGTAGACATGTGCACAGACACATTTCTGGATCGAGCTTATTGGTTTGGTCGTTCGTAGTCCATGTTGTATTAGATATGTCCGGCAATTTGCGACTAGTTGTTCATACGCCGAAGGGTATGTTCGACAGTCGGAGTTATTTCTTTAAGATCTGTTATTGTTGATCGTTTAGAGTTTTCCTTGTTGATGGTACTCTCGGTCGCTGTTGATCCCTTATTGATCGTGTTGGAGTTTATCATGTTGATGGTATTCTCGATTATTGTAGATCTTTCGCTGGTAGTATTGGAGTTTATCATGTCGATGATATTCTCGGTTAATTTATTGGTTTTTGTCCATATTGAGTTTTATCGGCACAATCCGACGGACAGGAATTGGCACAGATAGTTCATTCTACACTTATGAGTTATGATGATGTTTTGAGAATCCTCGATATTGTTGGAACGTAGTACTGATGGTTGTAGTTGAAT
Source organism: Orobanche coerulescens (assembly GCA_033398695.1). Taxonomy (NCBI): domain Eukaryota; kingdom Viridiplantae; phylum Streptophyta; class Magnoliopsida; order Lamiales; family Orobanchaceae; genus Orobanche; species Orobanche coerulescens. Next base: position 117,044,739 of record CM065815.1, read on the forward strand.
TCATTTTGTATTTTGAGAATACCCTTCAGCATGTCAAATCGTATACCGATACTCGTCGCCTACCTTTGGAATTCGATTTTGGAGACCATGTTCTACTCCAGGGTTGTATATTTAGCTTATCGCTTGTCGTTACCTCCAGCGTCGGGTCTTATCCATAGCGTTTTTCATGTTTCCCAGTTGAGAAATTATGTGCCGGATCCAAGTCATGTTGTTGACTATAGTAGGTTTGACGTAACCGAGGATGTTATCTTTCCGGAGAGACTAGTGAAGATTCTTGAACGTCGTGAGGAGCAACTTCAGCACAAAACCATCCAGTTGGCTAAAGTGCAATGGTCGAGATATGGAATCGAAGAAGTGACTTGGGAGACGGAAAAGCAGATGCGATCGGATTACCCCGAGCTTTTTATTTCTTAAGTTTCGGGACGAAACTTCTTTTTAGAGGGGGAGAATGTAATACCCGTACTTTTTATTGACTGTTTGACTTTGCCGTTCTTCCTATTTTGTCGCTCTGTAAACTCTTTGTGATGTTGTCGATATTGTAATAGAGTTTCGTACCCTGTTTGGATCACGATTATGTTGTTTAGACCTTGCAGAAGTGTTCTGGGTCAGGGAAATAACGCACACTAGGCCCAGGCTAATGCACGCTAATTCTCCTTGAGTAGCGCACGCTAGCTTTGAGCCGTAGAGCGCGCTAAGGGACCAGTCAGGTTAGAACCAGTAACTCATCCTGCTTTCTATACTGGCAGTTAGCGCGCGCTAGGAGTTCGTTAGCGCACGCTATTCGTGGTCAGTAGCGCGTACTAACATCCGTCTGTAGCACACGCTAACGGGCTAGTCGGCAGAGACAGTGAGGTTGTCAGGCTGTCTGGACTATCAGGTAACGTACGCTAGGGTTCGGCTAGCGCACGCTATAAGGGCTGCGTAGCGCACGCTAAGACTTGAGCAGGGCAGAGGACAGTAGGTTCTGGACTCCAATTTCTGGACACCATTTTCGGCTAGCGCACGCTAAAGGAAGGCGATTAGCGCACGCTAACGGGGCCGACAGAAGCCACTGGACTACCCGGTGACCCCGTTAGCGCACGCTAATATTAGAGGCGTAGCGTGCGCTAGACTGGGCGAGTATATATTGGACAGTTGACTTCCATTTCGTCATTTTTCTCATCTTTCTCACTTTTCCGATCATGAGCAGCGGGTTTCGGCGATTTGGAGAGTTCTAAGACGATCCTTCTTCAGATATCAACATCTTTGGCTGAAGAACAAGGATTTAACAACATCTAATCCATTCTATCGTCCAAATCAAGGTAAAAATCCTTAGAACCCTATTTTTGGGAATTTTGGGGTTTTTCTTAGATTCATTCTATTTACCCGGTTTGAGGCTTGAGAATCTTGAGATTATGATATATCTACCCCGTATACATGCTTTTCCTACTATTTTATGGATTGGTTTGTGCCGTGTTCGGACTTGTGAGGGTTTGGGTGATTTTCCAACCTCTAGTTGTTTACCCTTGTATTTTCGTGAATCATAGACGGGTTTTGGGAGTTTCTTCGTGAATTATGAGTATGGATTATTGATTATCATATCCCTTACGAATCGTTTAGGTACCGGAAGTACGTTCTTGGACCTACCGAACTCATACTCTTTTCCGTTCGATTTCTCGATGTCTCAAAGGCAAGTATATATTTATGATTGTACGTTCTAGACTTTGAAAGTAAGATATATAAATGGCATGTTTATTTATATCCACTATGGGGCGGGCCGACAGGTCCCCTGAGGGTTTCGTAGCCTTTGGTGCGATTCCACGGATAATTTGGGTTAACCACTCTGGGGCGGGGCGACGGGTCCCCTGAGGGTTCCGTAGCCTTTGGTGCGGTTCCATGGTTGATCATGTATGCATTGTTGTGATGCTATGAGATTTAGTTATTTCGAATACTAGTCTTGAAATGATGAATTGACGGTTACATTTACTTTATTGTCGAGGAGTATTGTGTTTCATATTCGATATACTTGCACTAGCTATTCGACGGCTAACCCCTTTATGGGGGAAATACTTTTTTTGTATTTCAGGTTCCAGGAGAGCGGACAAGCAGGTATCGGGTCGGCATGAAGATGGTGGGCAAGCGTGATACTGTGTTTTATCTCCGGGTATGTTCTGTGTTCCTCCATTCAGTGTTGTTGTACTGGAATGGTTATTGAATACTCGAGTATTGTTTTTCAGTTTCCTCGATGTTCTGTCCTGTGTTGCCGAGGTATTGTTTTTGTGTTGGGATGTATTTGGATACATTGGATATGGTTGAATACCCTTTGTATTGTCCTTCATTTCGTTGTATATGGACCTTCTCGGTCAAGTTTTATAGTTCCGCATATAATTTGCCTTGTGGGTCCCATGGAGGGGCTCACGACTGTAATATACCCTGAATAACTTGGGGGTGTTACATAAATAGAGGACGGTACCGCTAAATTTAATGGTACCATCGGACCATTGTCTGCTGAGACAGTTTATTTTGTTCTCATTTATCATAGTTTCAAAAGCACAATCAAAAGCCACTCGATGGTGTCTTGAACCAGTTTCGTTTCCTATTTGAATTGATTCTGCCTATCTTTTGATTCCTTAGCTTTTTCCACTTTCACAACCTTTTATAATCATCTTCTTGATCATTGAGTCAAACAATAATTCCACATGGTACAAAACACACCATATGTTTGGCTACTTCCGTATCCATCACCCTCTTAATTTATCTACAATTCTCAACCTTCGTTATACACTACCAATGCTTCCGCATCCCACTCATCTTCCACACACTTCAAGCGAAGAGCCGCTAGGATAAGTGTGAGATAATCCTTCTTCATCAACAAAGTTTTTTCTAGCAAAGATAACTCTACAAGAACCCCATCACCAACTCCACAACCTTGAAGATTTTATCTTCTTAACCCTTAGCACATTTCCACGTAATCACATGCCTCATCATATGAATGTTCTATAAATATTCACAATGATTGAGAAGAGCTATGTGACCTCAAAGGTGAAGTTCATTGTATGCTATCCACCACTTGTCATGACGTTACTAAGCTCATCTTCCGTCAACGTTTGTTTTCCTCTTTATTTCTGGTTTATTCTTTAACACATCTTGGCTGGATGCCTATCGATTAAGGGGGAGCGAAAACACACTCATACACATTTAATCTTTCACCAAACTCACAAGAATACACAAATGTGGTTCTTATTCCCTAGAATTATTCACTAAAACACTCACTTCTTAAGTACCCGCTAATTAGCAAAACCTCAGTCATAAAGCTACAATTGGTTATAGCTTTCTAAACTCTACTCTTTGTGATCACCTAACTATTTGTTCTATACAAGCACCTTTAACCCTCACATTAAACCTCACAATAATATCATTCATCATCACACTCAAGCCTTATATCTAAACTTCACTCTTAACAGTGATATTTGGTTTCAGAACCTTCAGCCCCTATATCAATCCCACTCAAACCTTATAGCTACACTTCACTCTTGACAGTGATAGTTTAAGAACCTTTAAACCCTTTCACCGATCACACTCAAACCTTGCGAGTAATGCATCAATTACTACAACAAAACCTTGAAACTATTCATCACTCTTGATAGTGATAGTTAGTTCAATAACCTTCAATCATCACAATCATTATACCCAAAGTGTATAACTACACAATCACACGAAATCCTTCATGAACCAAATCATCTCTAACACATAACTAGGATCATCCAAAACTAGAACCCTATAACTTCGTTACCTCAACACCGTAAGAGATATCCACCCATAATAGGATCACATGCACATTTGTTTTTCCTTTGGAATATATCATTCATCTCATTGTCAGTGCAAATGATATATTAATCTAAACTGTCGCTGCCTACCTTTTTCTCAATGGTCAAATCCAACAATTTCCCATCGTATGAAGTCATTTCCACTCATATCTTGGTGCGTGTCGTTCTCATTCTTATTTTTGTACTTATTTTTTTTAACTTCCATCGAGTCTACTCTATGGAATGACTTGTCATATGGTAATGACATATATCTACCTCATTTAGAGTATGTCTTTTCAACAAACTATCCTTAACACCAATCATCTTAGGTAGATGATTATGTCGTTCAAAAGGTTTCCTATAACTCGCCTTCCCAATGACAACTTGAAAGAAGTCATTTTGTGTGTCAGTCAATGAACAAATCTCGTTCTTGTTAGTGTGATTGGTTGAACAATTACACCTTAGGTTTTCGGTCGGGTTGTGACACTCAAGTGTCCTTGAATTGCAATACGCATTCATTTTGTTTTGTTCGCTCAACTTTCTTTGGCTTTCTTCTTTGTTTTTATCCTTTTGGCACACTCTCATCACGTGTCTAACCTCTTGCATACCTTAATATGCTCACATACCTCATCAAACTCATTGCTTTTAGGTAGCTACGTTTTAACATAATTTAACCCTTGCATGTCTTGCTATGTATTCTATAAAGATTGCTCCTATTTTGTTATATATTATGTTGCACGTAGTTAACCCTTGATGTAGGAAAAGCCTTTGTAAGAATTTGATCCATGGATTCGCTAGAAACAAAGGTAAATATAGAAGGGGATACAATTACCATAGGGGAGCATTAAGCTATGGGGAGCTCGGGAGTATTTGAATACATAGCACGGAGTCTTTCTAACAGTTGTGTAGAAGACTTCACTGGGATGATGCAAGCTCGCCTTTCTGGGGAGAAAGGAAGGTATTGTAATAAGGAGGAGAAGAGAAGGGAAATCTCAAAGCTACTGCAACCACCTTTTTGCTTCGACAAAAGGGGGAGAAGGAAGTGTAAACAGGTAACTTTTACATTTTACTGTGTGTCATGGTTTACATATTTGTCATCATCAAAAAGGGGGAGATTGTTAGTGCAAATATTATGATATTTAAACTAAACAATTTCTTCAGTTATAATAATGACAAACATGTAACTTGTAATGCATAACGTAAAATGCGCAATTTACTTGTAAACACATATCATCAATGCATACTTACATCAACATCTCTCGAAGTCTCAAGTATGCTTCAACTCAGTCGCAGATTTCCATTCCGACATAAGTGACTCAAGGTATGAACAAACAAATTTAAAACTTGACAAATGATCAAAGGATTAAATTTTTGTTCAAAGACTTCACATTTTTAATGTGACAAAACATTTTTTCAAAAACATATTTTACAAATTATTTTGGAATTAAAAATAAATGTTTTATTTTGAAAAATTAGTTTAAAAATCCGAACAGCTATTTCCCCCCCCAGAACAGCTCCAAACATCCCCAAATAAACCTTCACCACTAAAAATAAAAAGGGAGCGTTTTTGGTATGGACGGTACCACTAAATACCCGATGGCACCGTTAAATTTAGGGGGGCCGTCTGACAATTAGTGGTACCGTCTATCTGTAACGGCTAGTTTTTTCTTTGCCTATAAATAGTGGACCATTTTACACTTCCAACTTGATTTTTCCAGTAAGTTTTCTCTGGTCTAATCCCTTCTTATTTAGATCACTTTCTTTGATCATTTAGAGAGTTTTAGTTTGTTTTAGAGTGATCCAATCATCCATTCAAGTGATCACCTTCATTCCTCTACTAGTGCAAGAGAAGAACATATAGTATCACAAAGATACAAAGTGTTGTAGTCATAGTTTAGTGCACTCGTAACACTTGTTACGCACTTCTTGTATGTCGTCGTACATCAAGTTCTTGTCACCAGAGTTAGGTTGATCATGTAGATCATGTAGATTGAGTTGATCATGTAGATCGTGTATAGGTCGGGTAGATCATGTGAAGATCGGGGAGATCATGTAGATCGTGTTGATCGGTTAGAGAGTGAGTAGATCGGGTAGATAATGAGTAGATCGGGTAGATCGAGTGTAGATCATGTGCATCTTGTATCTTGTGTGATTTGTGAGGATCGGGTAGATCGTGAGTGATATTGGTACTAGCTAGATTAGTACTCGACATTTAGCTTAGTGTCGAAAAATAATGTAAGCGACGAGGTTTATGTGTTTAGGCCTTAAAACACAAGGTTTGTTATGTTGGGCCATAAAACATAACGGGTTTGTTATGTTGGGCCATAAAACATAACGGGTTTGTTATGTTGGGCCATAAAACATAACGGGTTTGGTTGTAGCCGAAGAAGAACTCGACATCTAGCTTAGTGTCGGAAAATATTGTAAGCAATGTTGTATGGTTTTCTCCGCATAGAAGGGAGCTTGTTGATTAGTGAAGTAACTCTCGAGTTGGGTACTCGGGGAGTGGAGCAGGGCGAAGAGGAGCTTCGTGAGCAAACCACTATAAATGTTCGTGTGCGGTTTGCGTTTTCTTTACTTATCTCTTTACGCTTTATTTTAGCATTTATAGCTTTACATTTATATTTTGTGTTGCATTTATACTTGTGTGGTTTGTTGCTTACATTGTGTTAGTTGTGTTTGTGTCATGGCATGTTATTTATAATATGTCTAAGTTTGTGTTATTGTGACATGCCTTGTTGCTTTATGTTATCTCTAGTTCTTGTTAGACTAGTGTTGACACTTTTCATATTACGTCACACTTGATCAGGTGTTTGATACAAAAGATTTAAGTTTTCTATAGACTTTGTCTTTAATTTCCTACCATTCTTGTCTACATCAATCTCAATAGAGCTATCCCCATAATACACATGCTCATCACTATGAATACCAGCAATATATTGTAACGGAGATGTAGGTTCTGATAAACTCTCGCACACACTTTCCATTGCAGATGTGATTGGTGTTGAGATATCAAAGGATCATTATAGTGAATTTCTAATGATTTGAGAGAAAAATATTTGTTCTATTATCCTCAAGAATAGATACAAACTCACAAAATAGAAAAACTCTCAAACTCACTCAATATCAACTTGGATTGTTATTCACTCTTTGAACTCACTCTTGGAGATGGGATGGTTACAAATGCTACAAACATGCCTTATTTATAGGTAGTAAACATGGTGTGAAACCATGGTGTGAAAGGATCAACCATGTGAAGTTTCTCATCCCTTTCTTGTCAAACTTGCCAACTAATTGTTCAAAGATAGATGTCTTCACATGTTGAAATACTTAGCCTCCATTCTAGAAGGGTTTGAATTCTAACACTCCCCCTCAAACCCGACTTTGCATTCCGAGTAATTTTCGAAACTCATAAATCTTTGTTGCGGATAAGCTCTTCGTAAATATGTCCGCAACTTGATCTTCTGTATTGACTGGTTTCATGTCAATATCTCCTTGGAGTACCTTCTCTCGTAAGAAATGATAATGCATTTCGACATGCTTGGTCCGAGCATGAAATACTGGATTCTCAGCCAAACGAAATGCTGACAGATTGTCACAGTGTAATGCAACTCCATCTTCTATTGGTTGGTTTAAATCCTTCATGAGTTGAGTCAACCAAGCACACTCTTGTGCTGCCATCGCCCCTGCTCTATATTCCGCTTCATTAGTTGAAAGAGAAACGGTAGGTTGTCTCTTACTGCACCATGATATAGCTCCTGAACCAAGATTGAATATATATCCTATAGTCGATCTCCGGGTGTCATGGTCTCCGGCATAGTCAGCATCACAATAGCCGCTGACCTTGCTTTGTACTCCCTTCTTGTAGAAAAGTCCCCAATCAATTGTGCCTTTAACATATCTGTGGATTCTTTTAACTGTTTCAAGATGTGACTTCTTCGGTTTCTGCATGAACCTGCTAACAACACCTACAGCGAATGCCATGTCAGGTCTGGAAAGAGTTAGATAGATAAGACTACCTACTATCTGTCGGTACATTCTTGTGTCCTCCAAGTCTTTCCCATCATAGGCACACAACTTCAAGTTTGGCTCCATTGGGGTAGATATTGGCTTGCAGTCAATTAGCCCAAACTTCTCGATTAAATCTCTTGCATATTTCTGCTGACCAAGAAATATACCATCATCTGTTCTTTCGACTTCCAACCCTAGGAAGTGTTTCAGTTCACCAAGTTCCTTCATTTGAAATCGGACTGACAAGTTTGCCCTTGTTCGTTGAATCTCGTTTTCATCATCGCCAGTGATGATTAGATCATCCACATATACAAGGACTACTGCTAGCTTGCCTCATTGAGTTTTCACGAACAAGCTTGAATCTGCTGGGGCAACATGATAACCACTTTGGACTAGAAACTCAGCAATTTTTCCGTACCATGCTCGAGGTGCCTGCTTCAAGCCATACAACGCCTTTTTCAACTTGCACACATACTCAGGCTTTTCATGATTCACAAATCCTTTGGGTTGATCAATATAGATATCATGATCAAGTTCCCCATGTAAAAACGCATTCTTCACATCCATTTGCCATAATTTCCAAGACTTACTTGCTGCTAAGGCTAGTAAGACACGAACTGTAGTAATCTTTGCAACTGGACTAAACGTCTCGTCATAGTCTATGCCATACTCTTGAGAGAATACACGAACAACTAATTGAGCCTTATACCTCTCGATTGTACCATTTGAATGAATCTTCAACTTGTAAACCCAGTTGCAGGATATGGGTTTAACACTTTGAGGTTTTGACACTAAATTCCAAGTTTGATTTTGTTTTAATGCCAAAATCTCTTCTTCCATGGCCTTTCTCCACTATGGACTATTTGATGCTTCTTCAAATGTACTTGGCTCTTTGACTTCAGCATAAGCAGCATCTACATACTTTGGATTTGGCCGTCTTTCTCTGGTGGACCTTGAGGTTGTGAAGGTTCCTGCTCTTCCGGTTGACTAGTCTGTACTTCATCTGGTGTTTCATGTATACCTATTCGCCAAGGGCTTCTTGATTTGGACTGTACCTCAACTTGATCCGACGGGGATCTTGGTTCTTCTATGTCATTGTTGTCTTGAGAGGAATGTAGCTGCAACTTGGTTTGTAGCTTTTCTTGAAGCTCATGTGTATCTGGTAATGCCACCTTATTTGCCCACCATGAAGATGCCTCATCGAATACAACATTTCGAAAGATATAGATCTTGTTTGTATTTGGATCGCAGCATCTCCAGCCTTTCTTTTGTTCATCATATCCAACGAATATGCAGCGGACAGCTTTCTTGTCGAACTTGCTGCGATCTTCATCTGCAATAAACACATAACATACACAACTAAACACTCGAAAATAATTCACTGTTGGTTTTACATTATACAATTTTTGAAATGGTGAAATAAATTCCAGCCTCGGTTGTGGTAGCCTGTTGGTGATATAGACTACTGTGTTCATGCATTCTGCCCAAAATCTTGTATCAACATTCTTTGCATGTAGAATACTTCTACATGTCTCTGCTAGGTGGCAGTTCTTCCTCTCCGCTACTCCATTTTGCTGTGGAGTTTTTGCACAAGTCAGTTGCCTTCGTATGTTGCACTCCTTGAGGTAGTTGTGGAATTCATTTGAAGTGTATTCTCTTCCATTATCATTACGGAGGCACTTGATCTTCCTCCCAAACTCACGTTCTACCGTATACTTGAATTTCCTGAATTTTTCAAAAGCTTCATCTTTATGCTTCAAGAAATATACCCATACATACCTTGAGAAATCATCAATAAAGGTTATCAAATATTGATAACCGCTTGTTGACTTTTGTTTAATCTTCCCAAGCACATCTGAGTGGACCAATTCCAATGGCTCTCTTGCTCTGAACTTTGACTCTTTGTAAGGCAGTTGATGTGCCTTACCATATTGACATCCAGCACACACAGTGTCATGTTGGATCTCGAGTTGAGGAAGTCCCCTCAGTATGGACTTCTGCATCATAATTTTCAGTTTGCCGTAATTGACATGTCCAAGTCGTGCATGCCATAGGTCTCCAGTGTCACTTCTGCTAGCCTTATCAACGTAGGCTTCTTCAACTGACATCACATAGATAGCCTTCATTTGGTCCTTCCACGAACGGTGTACCTATGACTTTCACTTCACGATACACTTTCACATCGTTCGGGCCAAACAACACATAATTACAGGCGCTTAATTGTGGTGCGACAACGAGTTCTTCTTCATCCACGGGACATGATAGACATTATCGAGTTGTACTTCTTCATGTCCGTACCTTTGTGGCAGTTGTGTCTTGCCAACATGGGCTATTGGTAATTGTGTGTTATCAGCTGTCACAATAACTCGATCTCCATTGTACTTGGTCATACTTACAAGTTTCAACTCATCTCCGGTCATATGATTAGAACAACCAGAGTCAACGATCCAATCATTCTTGTAATCGACTAACTGCTCAAATACCGCAGTAAGTGCGAATTCCTCTCTTGGGCCTTTCCCTCGTGTATCAGCAATATCTACCTCCTCGGCATAGAAGGAAGTCTCGAAATCCCAATCTCCTTCTCCTGGAGCCTCGTCCTTAGATGTTGTTGCTGCATTTCCTTCAACTCTCTTGGACCAGCAATTTTTTGCATAATGTCCTTTCTTGCCGCAATTGAAACATTCGTCACTTTGACGATCCTTTTGTTGCCACCGGTTCTGACCATTTCGATTATGTTGAGCTCCTCGAGCTCTCCCTGACTGGAAACCTCTATCTTGGTTTCCTCGAACATCTCTTTCTTGACTATTGAATCTCCCGAAACCATGTCCTCGTCCTCGTCCTTGATTGTCTCTTCTATTAGTGAAAAGGGCTGTTTCTTCACCATTGGTTGGTCGACTAGACATGGGTTTGTCTAGATCCTCTTCATTAATTAGCAAATTCTCCAAATCTGCTAAAGTTGGCTCGGTGGCCTAGCCCCGAGTTGCCGTGATAATACTCTTATACTCCGGCTTCAATCCGTGGATGATAATTCTTTTCATCCTGGTTTGTGTAATGCCATTTTCAGGATCTAGTTTAGAAATCTCATCACAAAGAGATTTCACCTTTGAGAAATATTGACTCACAGACATATTTCTCTGGGAGATCGACAAAAGCTCATTTTCAAGCCTTTGTAATTTTGCATCATTTTTCTTCGCGAAAATAGTCGCCAATGTATCCCAAGCTTCCTTCGGTGTTCGGACATCTTTGATCCGCTGGAGAAATTCATCTTCTACAGCTGCAGTTAAGGCATACATAGCTTTGCCTGCCTTAACCTTCCATTTCTTTAAAGCATCAGGGTCGGCAGTTGGCCTTTGATGTGCAGCATCTGGTCGTACCGGTGTTGAGGTTGAGATGTTGGAGGTTGTGTCTGTGCTTTTGGCCTCCCTTGGTGGTGTTGTCTCAGCTCCGTTCACGATATCCCATAAGTCCTGCCCGAGCAGGTAAAACTTCATACGAGTACTTCATGATCTATAATTGTTGTTATTTAGCTTCTCAATAGAGGTAGTAAAATCAGCCATGATTTTAACAAAGCTTCTAGGGCCGAAAGTACAATTTTTGAAACTTTTGGGGTCAAAATAAAAAATTTCAGAAGTTTAGGGACTGAATTAAAATCTTCCAAAAAATTCAGGGACCAGTATGTAATTTTTGGAAGCCGTACGTGTTCGTCTGACGTTGGTTTTGTATTCTGAAAATACCACCAAACTCGTCTCGACGCAAGGAATCTAACGATATCCTCAAAATTGAGTTTCGACCACCTTTGTAAAACTCGAAATTTTCAGCTCCTCTAACACTTCCGGTTAGCACTCCAAACCTTTCTCCGATACCACTTGTTGAGATATCAAAGGATCATTATAGTGAATTTCTAATGATTTGAGAGAAAAATATTTGTTCTATTATCACTCAAGAATAGATACAAACTCACAAAATAGAAAAACTCTCAAACCCACTCAATCTCAACTTGGATTGTTATTCACTCTTTGAACTCACTCTTGGAGATGGGATGGTTACAAATGCTACAAACATGCCTTATTTATAGGTAGTAAACATGGTGTGAAACCATGGTGTGAAAGGATCAACCATGTGAAGTTTCTCATCCCTTTCTTGTCAAACTTGCCAACTAATTGTTCAAAGGTAGATGCCTTCACATGTTGAAATACTTAGCCTCCATTCTAGAAGAGTTTGAATTCTAACAATTGGAACCTCAGAAGACTGGTTGAGTACTAAATATTACACTTCCCATTATATGAAGCTTGAGTCCCTTTTCATCATACTTGACATAATTTTCCCCAAAGCAGTTTTTCCAAAATAAGAGAAATGAATCTTGTGTATGCTGGTCATTACTATATATATAATAGGGCGTCATGAAACGACGCACCTATATGTCGTTATATAAATTGTGAGGTGAAATGGACTTTTGTGGGCCGCCCATCTATCGATTCGCAATCGATATAGTTAGGGGTGGGCACAAAAATCAAAATCCCGATCCGTCCGGTCCCGCCCAAAATTACCCGGATGGGACGGAATCCAAAATTAAAAACACTAGGCCCCGCCCCGCCCCATTAGAGTAACTACGGACGGGACACGGACAAAAATTTGAGGCCCGTAAGGCCCGTCCCCGGCCCCACTAAGTTTTTAACCCTTTTTAAAACCATATATTTTTATTAATTGTAACCCTTTTTTAATTAATTTTTAATAATAAACTATTTTTATTTTTTACTATCTATATTTTATAATTATACACAAACCTAATCAACCAATATAAAGTTAGCAACTGATATTTTTTCACAAAAAATAGATATGTTGTATTCAATGTTAATAATTGTTATTTTAAAAGTTTAATTTAGGCTATTAAATTAGTTTGTTGGATATTTTTCTCGAATTTAGATGTATAAAATTATAGATTTTCTTACTTTTTTCTAATTTATATTTTGAACTTTTTTATGCGGGACTAAACTCGTCCCGTCCTGTTCCGTCCCGTCCCAACTGGGATAAGGCCCGTGCGGGATGAAATTTTGAAATCACCAATCCCGTCCCGTCCCGTCCCGCTTGTTATAACACGGGACGGGACATGGGATGACCCGAGGCCCGTCCCATCCCGTCCCATGCCCACCCCTAGATATAGTAGAACCGTCATGTTAATAATATATAATAGGGTGTCATGAAACGACGCACCTATATGTCGTTTATATAAATTGTGATGTGAAATGGACTTTTGTGGGCCGGCCCATCTATCGATTCGGCAATCAGATATAGTAGAACCGTCATGTTAATAAAACAAGATGATATTGATCGCCCCATCTTTATCCACACAGGGAAAAATAATAATATTTGCAAATTGGGTGATTAAATAATATTATCATTTGTCCACGGGAAGTCATTGTAGGCATCACTAAGGCTTCATTATCATTGGGCTTTAAAGTCGGGCCCCATCCTGGAGGAAACAGAAGGGACTCCTCTGATGACAATTGGGCCTGAGCAGGTTTATTATTAAAAAAACGACAATGCATGCGTCGTTTAATGACGATGCGTTATATATATAGTAATTACTATATATATAATAGGGCGTCATGAAACGACGCACCTATATGTCGTTTTGATTTCCACCCATGTGATTGGTTTCTCATTGGCCCATCTTCTGGGAGCCCAACTGCTGGCTCATTATAATTATGATCAATGTGTAGTTCGTTTATATTTAAGAAAGGTTAACGTGGCAACATTCAACTGCACGCTCCATAAAAATATTTGGTCAACCTGCACGTGTACTCTCATTTACCGTTTTATGCTACACAACAACATAAATAAAATACTTCCTCCGTCCCACCCATCTTGAGCATTTGCTTTTTGACACGGGATTTAAGAAAAGCTGAAAAGTAGTGTGTAAAGTGGTGATATGAATATATATTATTTAAAGTTGTGAGAGATAAATGTGTCTTTAAAAGAAAATGACCAAGTATCTTGGGACGGCCAAAAGAGGAATATAAATCAAGATCGGTGGGACAGAGGGAGTAGATTTTAGCCTTTTACTTTTTACACGTTCTACTTTACCTGCTAAAAGAATCCAATAGTATTTTAACTACGAGTATTTATTTATCACCAAACATTGTTCTTTACCAATTCTTAGCGCAACTGGGTTGCTATGCACACAAGATGGGTTGCTATGCACAAGATGAGTAACATACAAGGGTTTCACCTTCAATTCGCATGTAAGACGTGAAACTAATTTTAGCCCCGCCGCAACGCGGCGGCCCGGGGCATTCCTTGTTGAAAATAATTTTATATCCATCCTGATTTTTTGTTAGTAAAAGATTTGCAACTTGGTTGTTTCTTCCTATTTGAATTTTAGAAAATCCTTTGCTTACCTGTGGAGCTTTCTTAATCTTTTGTTTTTGGGTTGGAATTGCCTTTATTTGGAAGTCTAATACTTCCTCTTCTTGCTGCCGTATTTGTTGTTGGGCATCTTGTTGTACATTCGCCACGTTTTCTTGAATTAATGAACTTTCCATTTTTCGATTTTTGAAATTAGGGATTCTATTGATCAAATTGGGGTTTTTGACTGTGTGCGTAAAAAAAAAGGGCTTTTCTACCGTCAGGCCAGGAAAACTTGACCTGACGTTAGGCCGATGTTAAAATTACATATTTTTTTATATTTGTCGATTCCAATCTGTAGAGTTCAATCCTAACAAGAAGAATATACAACTTGAATCGACAAATATGAAAAAATATGTAGTGTAATTAAGATGTATTTTCTTATCGTCGTCGTGAAAACTTGCCTTATATTAAGTAAGATTAAAATTGCATATTTTTTCATATTTGTTGATTCCAATCCGCATACCTCAACTCTAATAAGAAGAATATACAAATTGGAATCGACAAATATAAAAAAATATGTAATTTTAACACGGCTAACGTCGCCAAGTTTTCCGCCCGACAGAGAAAAGCCCAAAAAAGATAGGGTATATGACTGTTTAAATGCAGATGTTTATGTTTATACCGAAAGTGGTGGTTATTTGAAAAATAATAATAATAATAAAATAAGTAACAATAAATAAAACGTATTTACAAAAAGTACAAAATTTAATGTTGAATCAAAAACATAAAAAAATCATACATCAACTCATAAACAACATTGGAATTAGTATCTTTTTTCATTCAAAAACCATAATCTAAATAATATAAACAGGTTCGAACAAAAAAAGTACTATTAGAGTTAATATGTGTATTTATTTATATAAGTCGAATAAAATATATGAGATAAGATATAAACAACAACCAATTAAATAGTATATTTTAAAAATGTACATATCAATCAACAAAATTTTAATGTTGAATCCGAAACGTAATACATAATACATCACCTCATAAACAACATGGAAATTAGAATCAAAAACCAAAGACTAAATAACGTTAACTTTAACAGAAACTGAAACTAATATATATTAAAAAATGTACATATCAATCAACAAAATTTTAATGTTGAATTAGAAACATAATACATAACGCATCACATCATAAACAACATGGGAATTAGAAGGTCCTATTATCGATCAACTTGTCCATGTTTAAAGTATCAATTAGCAAAAGGTCACCAAGTGTAATACAATAAACACAGATAAGTTGTTCGAGAATAGTAGAGTTACGCAATATATATAAGCTCCAGTCGCATGTGCATCTACGGAGATGAAAAAGATAATGAACTATGACCACCCTCATTGGGAGAATATATATAAGCTCTAAATTAGGGTTTCGTATACGTGCCCAAATACATAACGTAATTCAAATATAGAAAAAATATCGATAAAGATAACCTTAGTTTTTAAAACATCCTAGAGGATGCCTCTCAAAAAAAAAAAGGAAAGACGTTTCTGATAACGCCAAATCTATACTTAGGTCTTAGAGACAATTTTTAAAACCAACCAACCTGGCCCGACTTATTCTCAATTAAAAACTCAATTAATGATAATACTTCAATAAAGATTAAGTTGGCATTCTGTTCTTATCATTATATATGAAATTACGTGACTGATAACACCAAATCTATGTTTAGCTTGGCTAGAATTTATTATAGCTAATTGGCTACAATTTTGTGCTATAAATGTGTGTGTCTAATTTTTTTGTGCGTCCCTGTTTCTTTTTCATAGATCTCTGTCACTACTAAAAAGGGTGGCTTTAGCTTCACCTTATTAGTTTCACTCGAAAAAGTGAAGCTAAAGAAACAAAAGCGATAAAAAAAAGTAAACAAAAGCGTCACATATGTGACGCCTTAAAATTAGGTTAAAAAAGTCAGCTGCTTTTAAACAAAGGCGTCACATATGTGACGCCTTTCTCCAAAGTTTTTTTTTTATTTTATTCCACATATTAGCGTCACATATGTGACGCTAAATCTTTATTCTTTAGCGTCACACATGTGACACCAATATGTGAAAATCATTTTTTTTTATAAAAATATTTTTTTTAAACGGTGTCACATATGTGACGCCAAAGAATAACGTTTTAGCGTCACATACCTGACGCCAATTTGTGATAGTCGGTTTTTTTTTAAAAAAATATTTTCCTTAAATCCATTTTAAATGTACAAATTTGTATTAGTTTAAATATTAAATACTATAAATAATAAATTTTAAATTATATTTAATAATTATAGTGTAAGAAATTTCTTAACATTAAGAACTTAAATTACATTATATTTATTTATGCTTAAATATTTTGTAAATTGATTAAATATAAGTATGAAATATAGTATAAGGATAAATAACATTCATTATTAATCTACGGAAATATAATAAATAATACTGTTAAATTTATATTTAATAATATTCATTATTAAGCAACTGTAATATAATAAATAATCAAATGAAATATATTGGATAAATTAATGGCAACTTTTTCTTATTTAAGATATTTAATTAATTCAAATAATAAATAAAGAAAAATATTTTACTTAGTCAGTACATATTATATTTATGTTCTATCAACAATGAATGAAAACATAGCTCAGTGGCAACATGCCACACCATGCATCACATTGGCGCGGGTTCGAATCACGCGCCAGCCACTGAGCTATGTTTTTCGGTTTCTTTTTTTTTTTAATATTCATTGGCGTCACATATGTGACGCCTTTAAGGCTTTTTTTATTTATTAACAATGGCGTCACATATGTGACGCCTTAACTGTATATCAGCGTCACATATGTGACGCTAATACCCTGTTCCCTTTTTTTTTTGACAGCAACAACAACCACCATCAAAGACAGTAAACAAAACACCAAAGACAGCAAAGACAGTGAACAAAACACCAAAGACAGTAAACAAAATAGCAAAATAACTGGAATGTTTCAATACACCATCATAAACAACATTGTAATATACAATAAACAACATTGTAACTAAATTATCATAAACAATACACCATCAATACAACAACAAACAACATTGTAACTATCAATACACCATCATAATCAATACATCACAAAAAAAACATATGAATAATAAACACAACACACCATCAACTGAACCAAACCAACACAACAACAAACAACATTGTAACCAAACCAACAAAGCAATATATTAACACCATACAACAATAATATTTTATACATATCGAAATCAAAATATACGCAAAATATAACAAATATGATCATCAAGACATAAACCTAACATGCTACTCGCCAGATAATGATCGCATCAACTCATCCTCATCAAACTCGTCGGAGTCATCATCCTCACCGTTCGCCCGAGATGATGAGGAATCTACCTTCTTCTTTCCTTTGAGTAATCTCAACATGAATTTACTCATCTTTGAAAATTTCGACTCCATCTTCTCTCTCAACTTCTTCATCTCCTCTCTGTCCTTCTTCATCTCCTCGTTATCTTTTTTTAGCGCCTCGATGGTAGCCTCCAAAGACCGATCGACCTCGACAGGTCGTAATGATGCTCGTGAATTAATAAGACGACGACTTATGGGTTGGTCGATGACTTCATTTATGATGATCCCCTTTGAAATTCCCCCCACCTTCCACCCTGTCTAACTCCGCCACCCGCCTGAGCCCACAAGTTCGGGTAAAATTCATCTTCCGTATGGGGGTTTGGGAAATGTAATGCCTCAGCGAGCTTATAGTATCGGTCCTGTTCCAAGTAATATTTACAAAAAAAGTGAACAAGATACACAGTTTACAAACTAGGGACGTAATCGAAATACAAGTGAACAAATATAAAGCTAAACTTACGTATTGTTCTACACTCCGGGCATCTATCCATTTGGGAGTAAAGACTCCCGACTCAACTTCTCCCGACTCTGCTTATCCCTCCTCCGGTTGAGCCTCACTGCTGCCCTCACCAATTTTCTTTTTTTTTTCTTTTGATGTTTTTCCATTTCTTTCACATTGGTGATGTGAGTCTTCATGAAGGCCAAAGGATTAAACACAGGGTCCTCTACCGGTCTCTCCCTCTCACATGCCGGTCTTTGGTACATCTCCGACGCAGCATCACTCGCCTATGCGTTAACATAAAACATTAATAATATTTACGATGACACATAATTGAAAACAACATATATTATATAATAAAACGTTGACAGAATTTATAAGTACCATGGAATGAGCATGATCGTACATGCTCATACTGCCTCCAGTATATGTACCCGGTGCCTTTTGCGTAATCACACTGGTACTCTCATCGTAAACAGTGCCCATGTTTTTAGATTTTTGAAAGGCCTCATTCTTCTTCTCTTCGGTCTCCCAACGCTTCCACAAGATCCTAAACTCTTTTTCCTTCAACCACTTCTCCCGCTGACCGACTGGTTTTTAATATGCTTTATTTTTAGCGTGCTTAAGCATATCAATAAACCGTCCGTGGCTATACCTGTCCTAATACCACCCAATTCTCTCCTCATCCGATTTCTCCCATCTATAACGCATCTGGACAAATATAATAACAACTGTCAGAAAATCGAAAAACAATCAAATATTTTTGGCACAGCAACAGAACATAACAGTTCGAGTAAAACGAATGCAACTGTAATAATATACCCCAAATTCCCGCCACAACTCGTCCCTCGTCCGTCGAGAGACCTGGCCCCAATGCTCTTCACCGGAGTAGTGTAACACCCCCAAGTTATTCAGGGATATTACAGCGCCGTAAGCCCCGCCGTGGGACCCACAAGGCTATACATACGCGTAACCATAAATTTTGACCGATAAGGTCTACACACAAAGGAATGAAAAACGATACAAAGGTATTCGAAACATAACCAATGTATTCACGGACATCACATTACCATTCAATACTTCGGCAAACACAGTAGGAACATCAAGGAAAGAGGAAAACAATACTCGAGTATTCAAAAGACAATCCAAGACAACAACACCGAACCGGAACTCCAACCATAACTGGAAGAAAGACACGGTATCACACTTGCCCACCATCTTCGTGCCGACCCGATACACTGCTGTCCGGCCTCCCGGAACTGAAATACATGAAACGTATTTCCCCCATAAAGGGGTTAGCCGTCGAATAGCTAGTGCAAGTATATCAATATGAAACACAATACTCCTCGACAATAAAGTAATGTAAACCGTCAATTCATCAATATCCGTCAATTCATCAATTTAAGACTAGTATTCCTAATAACTAAAATCTCAAGACGTATGTGAATGCCGTAAAAACGGTTCGCTCATATCATACGCCGTTACATGTAGGAATGCCGTCAAAACGGTTCGGTCATTACATGCCAACATGATTTCATATGAATGCCGTAGAAACGGTTCGCTCATATCAACCATGGAATCGCACTGAGGCTACGAAACCCTCAGAGGACCATAGGCCCGTCCCGGAGTGGCTAGAAATAATCATATCATCAATATTTCATACTTTCAAAGTCGAGAACGTACAATCATAAATGTATACTTGCCTTTGAGACATCGAGGAACGAACGGAAAAAAGGGGTATGAGATTGGTAGGTCCAAGATCGAGCTTCAGGCACCTAAACGATTCGCAAGGAATATGATAATTAATTATCCATATTCAAAGTACACGAAGAAACCCCCGAAACCCGTCTACGATTCATAAAGATATACGGATAATCAACTAGAGGTTGGAAAATCGTCCAAACCTCACAAGTCCGAAAACGACATAATTCATCCCGAAAAATCGGAAGAAAACACTCATACGGTATAGATATATCAAAATCTTAAGGTTCTCAAGCTTCAATCGGATAAAACGGACGAATCTACGAAAATCCCCAAAAACCAACACAAAATCAAAGTGTTCTTGAATAATCTTTCAATAATCCGATGAATACCCAATCATGTCCATAATCACGCATATATCACAACATACACCATGATTTCATCATCCAAAACGTCAATACCCACACAAAATCGAGAAGTCAAGATGTCGAAGGAATTACCTCTTGAATATCCAAGCTCTATGATCCAAGGAATACGCGATAGATCGACTATCCGGGCTTCCCAACCGATTGAAAGTGGTAAATCTTCAACACACAAGTGATAGCTATGAAAAGAGCTCCTCCCTCAACTCTCTCTCTCGCGATAGAAGGTGGAAATGGAGGAAGAAGGCTGGAATCACGCTTAAAAGGCCGAATTATGCGGTTGACCGCATTGTGTGCGCGGCTCGGCATATGTGTGCGCGGCACGAGCCTAAAATTGTTCCTGTGTTTCGGTAGTGTGCCGCGGCTCACCAGGTGTGCCGCGGCACGGTCTGACGGAGTTTCTTTGGGGATGCAACACCGGTGTGCGCGGCTCGAGTAGGTTTGCCGCGGCAATGACTCGGCAGGTGTGCCGCGGCTCACTCATGTGTGCCGCGGCACCGGTACTGCTCGGCCAAATATAGGAAATGTGTGTGCCGCGGCGCACACTCCTTGTCCGCTGCTCACACCCCCTTCGGGTCCTAAAATGATGAAAATTGACCCGGAAAGAGAATAAAAGCAATATGATTCAATGTCTGGACAACAATAACATGAAATAGAAATACGGGAACCCCAAGACGGTGGTTCCAAGCAATGATTACAAGGGTTCGCTCAACAAATCACGATTCGAAGAATATGAAAGGTTTGAAATGACATGACTTTCGACCGGATATTACATTCTCCCCCTCTAAAAAGAAGTTTCGTCCCGAAACTTAAGAAATAAATAGTTCGGGGTATTCCACCCGCATCTTCTCTTCCATCTCCCAAGTCGCCTCTTCGACTCCATGCCTCGACCATTGTACTTTAACTAGTGGAATGGTCTTA
This sequence comes from Orobanche coerulescens, assembly GCA_033398695.1. Classification (NCBI taxonomy): domain Eukaryota; kingdom Viridiplantae; phylum Streptophyta; class Magnoliopsida; order Lamiales; family Orobanchaceae; genus Orobanche; species Orobanche coerulescens. The sequence goes on from CM065815.1 coordinate 117,065,819, forward strand.
TGCCGAAGCTGTTTCTCGCGACGCTCAAGGATCTTCACGGGTCTCTCCGGAAAGGTAATATCCTCGGCTACATTAATCTCACTGTAGTCGATAATGTGGCTCGGATCCGGTACGTACTTCCTCAATCGGGACACATGAAAAACACTATGGACGTGACTCAAAGCCGGAGGTAATGCCAAGCGATAAGCTAAGTCTCCAACTCGTCCAAAATCTCAAAAGGTCCGATATACCTTGGGTGAGTTTTCCCTTTTTACCGAAGCGGAAAACTCCTCTGGTCGGTGATACTTTGAGCAAGACATGATCCCCCACTTCAAACTCCAAGGGTCGACGACGAGTATCGGCGTAGGATTTCTGACGACTCTGGGCAGTCAGTAATCGGTCTCGGATGATAGAAATCTTTTCCTTGGTTTCCAACAACATATCTGGTTCCGTCCCAACTAGCTCAGAAGCCTCGTCCCAACATAATGGCGACCTACATCGCCTACCATAGAGAGCCTCGAAGGGTGCCATTTTGATCGACGCATGCCAACTATTATTGTAAGCAAACTCGATCAACGGCAGTGAAGCTCCCAATCATTACTCCAGTCTAAGGCACAAGCCCGTAACATATCCTCCAAGGATGAAAGGAAGTACTCAATCTCAACTCAGTACCCAGAGCCTGATGAACGGCCTGCCAAAAATGCGATACGAAACGGCCGTCTCGATCAGAAACAATGGTCTTGGGGGCACCGTGTAACCTCACGATCTCAGCGATAAAGGTTCGAGCCAATCTATCCGGTCCCCAAGTATCCTTAATACCCAAGAAGTGTGCAGACTTGGTCAATCGATCGACGATTACCCAAATCATATTCATTCCAGCCCGAGTTCTCGGCATGCCCGTGATAAAATCCATTGAGATATCTTCCCACTTCCACTCGGGAATGGGGAGTGGTTTCAACAACCCCACCGGTCGTTGATGTTCGATCTTGACTTGTTGACACGTCAAGCACCGTAGTACAAACTTCGTAACATCCTTCTTCATGTTATTCCACCAAAAATTTCGCTTCAAATCTTTGTACATCTTACTCGTCCCGGGGTGGATTGAGTAAGGCGTAGCATGAGCTTCTCGGAGAATCCTCTGTCTCAATTCCAAATCATTCGGAACGCAAAGCCTGCCCTGAAATCTCAAAATACTATCCTCGTGCACCATAAAGCCAGGAGCTTTTCCTTTAATCACATCTTCCTTCAGTTGAGAAATCATCGGGTCACTCCACTGTTTCCCTTTGATATCGTCAACCAAGGACGAAGTAATTTCGAGAGTACACAACTGTCCCTGTACTCGCTGAAGCCACACTTCGATCCCTTGTTCAATTAGATCCTGACGAATCTTAAATGGGGACGTAAGAACCTCAAGTATTTGAAGAGATGCCGATTTGCGGCTCAAAGCATCCGCAACGACATTGGCTTTCCCGGGGTGGTAAAGAATTTCCAGATCATAATCCTTTATCAACTCTAGCCAACGTCTCTGTCTCATATTCAGCTCCTTCTGGCTGAAAATATATTTCGTGCTCTTGTGATTGGTATAAATCCGCACGGTGAACCATACAAATAATGCCGCCAAATCTTGAGTGCGAAGACAATTGCGGCCAATTCTAAATCGTGAGTAGGATAATTTACCTCATAAGGCTTTAATTGACGAGACGCAAAGCTATCGTCTTATCATGCCGCATAAGCACACGGCCTGTGCCTTGACCCAAAGCGCCATCAGTAAACCGCAAAGCCTTCGCTACCATGCGGTAAAGTTAAAATCGGCGCTGAAGTCAATCGTCTCTTGATTCATCGAAGCTCTGTTGTCTCTCATCCGTCCGATAAAATTTTCGGTTTTACGGAGTAATTTTATGCGGTCGAGCGAGTTTGAAAACCCTCGACAAACCGGTAATACCCAAAGAAGGCCCAAAAAGCTACGAACTGTTTAACATTTTTAGGCGGTGCCCAATCCAGCCTTGCCTCGATCTTCTCAAGGGTCTACACGAACCCCTTCGGCCGAAATCACATGGCCGAGAAATATAACTTCTTCCAACCAAAACTCACATTTCGAGAATTTTGCATAGAGGTGCTCGGTTCTCAAAATGTCTAAGACCAAACGCAAGTGCCGGGCATGTTCCTCCTTATCTCGAGAATAAATCAAGATGTCGTCAATAAAGACGACTACACACCTATCGAGGTATTCAATGAATATTTTATTCATTAACTGCATGAATACTGCCGGCGCATTCACAACCCAAAAGGCATAACTACAAATTCATAATGCCCATATCTCGTCCGAACGCCGTCTTGAACGTCGGACTCCCTCACCCGAGTTGATAATACCCGGATCTTAAATCAATTTTCGAAAAGCTGCGGCCCTTGCAATTGATCAAATAAGTCGTCTATACGAGGCAAAGGATACTTGTTTTTGATGGTTACTTTATTCAGCTCACGGTAGTCGATGCATAAACGTAGTGAACCATCTTTCTTCCTTACGAAAAGAACAGGCGCGCCCCAAGGCGAAGCGCTCGGTCTGATGTACCCTCTTTCCAAAAGCTCTCCCAACTGAGTCTTCAATTCCTGCATCTCGGAAGGTGCCATCCGGTAAGGTGCTTTAGAGATCGGAGCCGCATCCGGCTCTAAGTCTACGGTAAATTCTATCTCTCGATCTGGCGGTAATCCCGGAAGATCGTCCGGAAAAACATCGGGATACTCGTTAACAACCGGAATTGAAGAGAAATCGACTTCAATTCCTTCCGTTTTCAATGCATAACACCAATAGCCCGTACAACCTTTATTCAAAAGTTTTACGGCCTTCATGGACCGATAAGTAACTTGGATTGGCCCAACTTGCGTCCCAAAAATGAGTACTCAGATACGTCCTTAGTCATCATAGTGATAACTTTGGTACGGTAATTCATAATCGCTGGTGATTATTAAGCGATCCTCGCCGAGGATTACGTCCTCGCCTTCCATGTCAACTACAATTAAATTTGATAACCATTCCATACGGATATAACCACCGGAAATTCTCTAATCTCGGATTCCCACAATCCTATCCCGCTAGCGGTCTCACGATAAAGGGATCGCAAGGCGATTAAACAAGTTATATTCAAACGGCGTACACACTCCAAAGAAATAAAAGAATGTGTAGCACCCGAATCAAAAGTACAATTTGGATAGGATAGAATATGGATGGTACACGAAGCCACCGCCGCATCGGGTTAAATGCTCGACGCATCTCATAAACCCGTGGTTGCACCGAACCGACGCTAGAGTTCCCCCTCCAGCGTTCGACCCCGTCCCCGGCCCCTGCCAAAATTCTGCCGAGGTTGACCAAAAGATTGCCGCCGATTAACACCTTGATCAAAGGGTGTTGGGGCGAAGCCCGAGTGTCTAAAGTCCGGTTCGGCTCGGAACAATAAACCGCTCTATGCCCCATCGACCACACGTGTGACACTTTAACGGTGGAAAGTGGCATTCCAAATTAATGTGGCACGAACGGCCACAATTATAGCAAGTCACCGCGCGATTTGAGGTACCCGAAGTGGGACGGTAACTCCTCTTCCCTTTATTAGAACGTGACGATCGTCCGGCAAAATGGTTAGTCGTCTGTGACTTCGAAAGTTGCCACCCTTAGATCGAGAAAAATTTCCGACTTTCGCTTCTTCGGTTCTTCAACGGTATCTTTGTCGTGGCTCAACATATCATGGGCTAAAGCTCTGTCACGATACTCTTTCGGTGTGGTACAAGCAAATCCGCCATGTACCGTCGTAAGTCCAAATTCATCCGCATATCGAAATAACGGATCTTATCACGCTCGTTACGTACTTGATCCTTCACATGGATTAATTGTTGGTTATACTCCACGATTGCTGCGAAACGGGAATATCTTGTGGTTTAGCCTCGAAGAAGGCTCGGATTCGGCTCTCTCGTACCGGCCAAGGACAAAACTCGGCATCCAATAGCTCCTTAAATTCATCCCATGAGGCAATACGATCCTATGGCTTGATGACCTTCCACCAAGTAGCGGCCTCCTTAGTGAGGAAATACCGAGCAATCGGTACTTTCCTCACCTCGGCAATCAACCGCCTCGAAAATCTTCTCCAACTCGCTAGCCAATCCTCCCACTTAACGGGTCTGTGGCACCAAGCTGTGGAGGGTGCATACGGATTACGTTCAGCGGGGCATCCGTGTTTGGGTTCGGGTTATTCAATTTGAGCAGTCGGGCCAAAATAGTCATCGAGTAGCCAATTGTTGAAGTGCATTCGCCACTCCAACGTCTGCGTTGTTCCCGACCATTTGATCGTCGTCTTGACTCTCGGTATCGGGATGCACCGAGTTCGACAAGCCGGGTTGGTCGACCCCGCAACCGGCCCGATGGAAACGGCCGCGCCACGACCTCTTCCTCGCCCACGGCCACGACCACGGCCACGGCCCTACCGGTGACATCTTGAAGAACACACAAGTCACGTAAGCACAATTCAATCACGCATCAACAAAGTGTCCGATTCTCAAGAATACCGATAAAAGGAAGCAAAACGAATAAGGAAACACCGGGAGAGTGAGAGGTCTTACAAGTACCGGCCGCACCGTGATGATGGCGAGTAGTGATCTTGTGGACATTTAACGAACTCAATCGACCCAAAAGACCGACGACTAGGTATCCATAGACCTAAGCTCGATACCATATTCGTAACACCCCAAGTTATTCAGGGATATTACAGCGCCGTAAGCCCCGCCGTGGGACCCACAAGGCTATACATACGCGTAACCATAAATTTTGACCGATAAGGTCTACACACAAAGGAATGAAAAACGATACAAAGGTATTCGAAACATAACCAATGTATTCACGGACATCACATTACCATTCAATAATTCGGCAAACACAGGCCGGAACATCAAGGAAAGAGGAAAACAATACTCGAGTATTCATAAGACAATCCAGTACAACAACACTGAACCGGAACTCCAACCATAACTGGAAGAAAAACACAGTATCACACTTGCCCACCATCTTCGTGCCGACCCGATACCTGCCTGTCCGACCTCCTGGAACCTGAAATACATGAAACGTATTTCCCCCATAAAGGGGTTAGCCGTCGAATAGCTAGTGCAAGTATATCAATATGAAACACAATACTCCTCGACAATAAAGTAATGTAAACCGTCAATTCATCAATATCCGTCAATTCATCAATTTAAGACTAGTATTCCGGAATAACTAAAATCTCAAGACGTATGTGAATGCCGTAAAAACGGTTCGTTCATATCATACGCCGTTACATGTAGGAATGCCGTCAAAACGGTTCGTTCATTACATGCCAACATTATTTCATATGAATGCCGTAGAAACGGTTCGTTCATATCAACCATGGAATCGCACCAGAGGCTACGAAACCCTCAGAGGACCATAGGCCCGTCCCGGAGTGGCTAGAAATAATCATATCATCAATATTTCATACTTTCAAAGTCGAGAACGTACAATCATAAATGTATACTTGCCTTTGAGACATCGAGGAACGAACGGAAAAAAGGGGTATGAGATTGGTAGGTCCAAGAACGCGCTTCCCGCACCTAAACGATTCGCAAGGAATATGATAATTAATTATCCATATTCAAAGTACACGAAGAAACCCCCGAAACCCGTCTACGATTCATAAAGATATACGGATAATCAACTAGAGGTTGGAAAATCGTCCAAACCTCACAAGTCCGAAAACGACATAATTCATCCCGAAAAATCGGAAGAAAACACTCATACGGTATAGATATATCAAAATCTCAAGGTTCTCAAGCTTCAATCGGATAAAACGGACGAATCTACGAAAATCCCCAAAAACCAACACAAAATCAAAGTGTTCTTGAATAATCTTTCAATAATCCGATGAATACCCAATCATGTCCATAATCACGCATATATCACAACATACACCATGATTTCATCATCCAAAACGTCAATACCCACACAAAATCGAGAAGTCAAGATGTCGAAGGAATTACCTCTTGAATATCCAAGCTCTATGATCCAAGGAATACGCGATAGATCGACTATCCGGGCTTCCCAACCGATTGAAAGTGGTAAATCTTCAACACACAAGTGATAGCTATGAAAAGAGCTCCTCCCTCAACTCTCTCTCGCGATAGAAGGTGGAAATGGAGGAAGAAGGCTGGAATCACGCTTAAATGGACGAATTATGCGATTGACCGCATTGTGTGCCGCGGCTCGGCATATGTGTGCCGCGGCACAGCCTAAAATTGTTCCTGTGTTTCGGTAGTGTGCCGCTCGGCTCAGTGTGCCGCGGCACCGGTCTGACGGGCTTTTGGGGATGCAACACCAGTGTGCCGCGGCTCAGAGTAGGTTTGCCGCGGCAATGACTCGGCAGTGTGCCGTGGCTCAGCTCATGTGTGCCGCGGCACCGGGTACAGCCTGCTCGGCCAAATATAGGAAATGTGTGTGCCGCGGCGCACACTCCTTGTGCCGCGGCTCACACCCCCTTCGGGTCCTAAAATGATGAAAATTGACCCGGAAAGAGAATAAAAGCAATATGATTCAATGTCTGGACAACAATAACATGAAATAGAAATACGGGAACCCCAAGACGGTGGTTCCAAGCAATGATTACAAGGGTTCGCTCAACAAATCACGATCCGAAGAATATGAAAGGTTTGAAATGACATGACTTTCGACCGGATATTACAAGTAGTACCTCTTAAGTAAGCCGACTATATCGGTCTCGGCCTTCTTTGAACTAAAGCCAACTATTTTTGGCAAAGGACGGATTAGTTTTTGATCATCATACTTCTCTTTGGCCTTGGAGATCTCAGTCGGACCTCTACCTGGTGGCTGTGCTAAAACCTCTTGATCCTCGTCGTACTCAAACTCCATCGGCTCCTCTAGAATAGAAATGTGATGCACCAATGGACCACCTGATGGGGGATTAGTAGTAGGTGGCTGCAATGGTGGCTGATCGTGTGACACGGTCCTCGAGAACCCCGCATATGGTCCATGGCCAATCAGTGTGTGCTGCTGTGACGCCTCTGGAGTGTCAATATGTACATCAGAAGTATTGTCGCCACCAATAAATGGAATATGCTGGCTCCCATGAGATAACAACGAGCCATAACTCATATACCGTGTAAATTCGGCATCACTAAACGGACGCCAATGCTGGAGTCCCGAGTCGGTACTGACACGTTCTTAGTGTAACTATCGCAAGTGCACGATATCGTATCAAGTAGTAAGTGGACTTTTTGAGTCCGGTTTATCGATCACACGAGGAAGTTTGGTTATAATTTGAATTATACACTATTAGTCTATTTTTATAGATACTAAGATGAGTGAAACACACAATTAAAGAGTTTGGTTTAATAATTGCAAAGTAAATGCAATAATAGCTCTAATATTTTAAGGAAATAAAAAGATTGCAATAATAATAGATTGATTAACGATAAAATGAAATAGTTGGGATTACAAACTTAGTTCGTCATTAGTTATAGAAGATGTATAGGAGATCATAAGATGAATTTACTTATTAAGTTGTGTAGATTCGATTTTCCTTAAAAAGACGGTTTCTCTTTCGAACTATAAAATGCCCCTTACATATTGAATCAATCCACTGTATTTCTATGTTGATTGGCTTCAATACATAGCATTAGGATTTATGAAAATAACTCAAAGAATCATCTAAGGTCTAGAGGTATATTTCTATCCCCTAGAACAACTTAGAGTGAAGATCATTTGATCTAATCAAACATATTTTCTTTTGAAACATATGAAGACCATAAATATCGTCATTTATTGGACAAATAAATAAAGATTGTTAAAACAATGAAAATCACACACAATAATAAGTAATTCACAATAGATCTTTATACAAACTTAAATAACATGACTAACCTTGTTTATAATCCCAACTTAAGGTAACTTAGCCCATGAAGGGTTTAATATACATAATACAAGCTTTGGTGGTCATTATTAGTTGAATCAAGAGAAAGAATTGATCCTCACTCCCTTAGTAGATAAAGGAGAAAGAAGCAATAAACTCTCTGAACAACATATGCTATACCACACTCACACAAATAACTCAAGAACACAAGTGTGTTCTTCACACAAAAAGAAAAGTTTACAAAAAGTGAAAAATTATATGATGAATGATGAATGATGAAGGATCCAAGGGGTCTATTTATACACCTAAAGTCATCTAATAGCTCCAAAACTCCAGCATTATTACAATATATCGGATCAATGCCAACCATCCCCTCAATAATACGCAAAAAGTATAAAAAAATTAGACAAATCATCACAATCTGTCAAGAGTTACGGCCGTAACATTAAGGATTTACAGCCGTAACTTGGATGACTTACGGCCGTAACATCCAGTAGTTACGGCCGTAACTTGGCTTCGTCAATTTGCTCACTGGTTGCTTTGAGAGTTACGTTTTCAGCCCAGAATTTCTCAGACTTTGCGCTTTTGCCCCAAATCTTCTTCGGATGATAACTTTTGATATATAACTCTGATTTTGAACCCGGAAAGACTGCCGAATTCGTCTCGGAAAGCCCTACAACATGAATATATCAAAATTCAACAAAGAGAATATTTAACAAACATATTATTTCTTGAGTAAATCAGTTATTTAATCTGATTAAGACTAGATTTACATCATCATCCGATAAAAATAAAATTATTAAAAACTAATTAATTAAAAGCAAAAAACGAGTAGACTAGCTCAATTATGGGTGAAATTTATCGATACAAACCATGGATAAGTGTATAAAACTGACACTTATCACACTCCCAAACTTGAATTCTTGCTAGTCCCGAGCAAGACTCTTTATTAATCACACACAAAAAATAAAAAAATAAAAATAAGACAAAAAAATACTAATACACACGCAAATTAAGAAAAATAATTATATAAAAAGAGAAAAGGAGATCAAAATGCCCTTAATACACAACAACCAGCTTTATACAGTAGATAGAAATGAATCAAGATTCAAAATAAATCTACTAATGATTTTGAAGTTAAAATACGGTTTTATTTTGTAATTCCAAAATGCAAGGTTTTTCCCCCAAAAGGCTGATTATTTCTTTCCCACTCGTGATACACACGACTCCCTTTAATGGTTGCTCTTGATCACTCGTTTATTTTTCGACTCAATATGAAGAAGAATTTCATTGGCGTCATCAAATATTGTGATTTTTGACGAAATTGAGTGTATTGAAATTCAGCCGCTAATTAATTCAGATCTGCTCATAAACTACATCCCTTTTAGTGATAGCTTTCACACCGTTATTTGCTAACGTGTAGCTCTTTTCACTAACACAATTTCTATCTTTTTTTTTAAAAAGGTGATAGCTTTCACACCGTTATTTGCTAACGTGTAGCTCTTTTCACCAATTTCTGTGAGACGGCAGCTACGCACCAACAATGGTTAGTCCTTTTATTTTCGCAAAATTTTAAGACCCCCAAAATTAGGCAGCTGTTGCTGCTCAACACTTCTCCTTTTCGTCATTTTTTTTAGGTGATAGCTTTCACACCATTATTTGCTAACGTGTAGCTCTTTTCACCATTGACTCCTTTTTTTTAGGGAATAGAATTTTTGCAGAAAATCATTTCTTAGTTTAAGCATGAAAAATCAAAAACTCCACAAATTAAGTAAATTTCAGTTCTATTTTTCATCAACCGACTGATTCTTCTTTTCTCAAGGTAACGAATGACTCGATTTTATATGATAAGTACAAGGTTTGGAAAGAGAGATTAAGGCTCAAAAATTTTGGAATATACAATTTTTTTAGCGGTTAAAACGATTTTAGAAACTTGTATATAGCACAAATCAAAATACTATATATATATATAGTATATATATATATATATATATATATATATATATAATAAAAAAAAATTAAGGCTAATCAAATCAATCAAAACACACCAAAATTCCAACACACCAAAATAATTAAACAAACTGTAACACCCCGAGATATTCGGAATAATTACAGCGCCGTAAACCCTTTAGGTAAGGATTTACAAGGCTAATTAAAAAGGAAAGTAAATCTAAGACATCAATACTGCGGAAATTCAAGTTTGTGAAAAAGTACAACTGGATCAACGAGTAATTAATACAACCATATCGAATTAATATCAATAAGACACGCGTACTCGAGTACAGAAACCAAACCAAGAAAACAAATCTCCAATAACAATAAACATCACTGAACTCCTACGTCGTCACGTCGGTACTGTGGCTGTTTCCCTGCTCCTCGGCTACCTAAACATCAAAACAATGTCCACCCCCGAAGGGGTTAGCAAATCGATGCTAGTACAAGTATCATATTAAACAGTTCGAATATGCATCAACAATACATAACAAGATACACCACACGGACTTCCGCTACCGGAATCCGACAATGCGAATCTACAAGATTCCATTACACAGCATGGGTATTCCAATGATCCAGCGCCCTCAGCATAGATCCCAAGATGATCCCGTCGGACCAACACGAGGTGGAAATAACCCGTCCAATGATCCAGCGCCCTCAGCCTAGATCCCAAGATGATCCTGTCGGACCAACACGAGGTGGACATCCGATCCAGCGCCCTCAGCATAGATCGTACAACGTATACAAACACAACTCATGCATACACATATGCCAAATCATTATGTTCATCAACATGAACATATAAACACTATATAACGAATACCATGGCAAATCAACGAAGTAAATATCATGTTCAACATCATGAATAATCATACGCATGCTCCAAAAATACCAATATTAACATATCACGATACTTGCCTCGAAGATGGCAAGAACGATATACTTCAATGATCTCAACCCACTCGAAGGTCGCCTCCTTCGATCAACGTAGCAAGCTCGAACCTTAACAAAAGGAATGATATACAAATCATATCAAGTCGAACAATGGCCTAACAATTCGGCCTACGGCCGAAAAGCTCAAAATAAACAATGCATGCGGATTGCTTAGCGCGCTACGTACTCACGTAACGTGCGCTAAGCGGCTGATAGCGACGCTATCGTATAAGACTAGCATGCGCTAGCCACGAATTTGTGATCGGCTCATTTGGTCCATAACGACGCTACGTGCGTTTCGTGCGTCTTGAACCCCGATAGCGCACGTTAACTCACACATATTAGCGTGCGCTAATCTTGCATGGCGAATCGCAACTGAAAACTGGGTTGAATGGTGAAGAACTCATGAATTCTACCGTGATAATACAAGTTATCCTCGGGCATATCATGCTAATTAGGTTTGTGGAAGTTTTATGATTATGAAATACAAATATACGGATAGTCATCTCAATATCATAATCCATCTACGATCTTCAAGAAATAATCTAAGTTCCGATCGTCTTACGTTCCAAAACACATGATTCCAACGTGTACAACGTAGCAACTGGGTAATATCCGACATCGATCATAAATCGATTTGAACATGCTTAGGAGTCCTTATAATAAGATGGTTCAAAGGTTCATACGATATATAATGCTGATACGTCAAAAGTATCCTTCTAACATGTGATGACCGATTATAACGAAATACTTGCTATCCAAACATGATTCAAACTACCTTAGGAACATTACTAACATCGGTGAAGAATCACCTACCTCAAAGTAGTGAAGAACACGGAGGAAAATGAAGCAATCCAACACCGAAGGCTTGAACACCAATCTCCAATGATATACGATCTTCAATCTCGAACTAGGAGGTTGATACAAGTGTTTAGGACGAAGGGAGTTATATTCTAAGTGTAAGAGTTCGGGTTATGGGAGGAGAAAGAACTGAAATCACGAATAGGATGTTGTCCTATTTATAATAAATGGCTATTAGCGCGCGCTAGACCCTGTTCGTAGCGTGCGCTAACGGCTCACAATCTAAACTGTACTCGGCACCTAGCGTGCGCTACGCATATACCTGTAGCGTGCGCTAAGGCGTTGACTCGGCTTTTCTCGAAAGCCGTCCAGGTACATCCGACACGATCCGACAGGGGTCCCCCGGCCAGATCTCACCTACTGCACGTCTCAATCAATCTGACCACGCATAGCGTGCGCTAATGATCCCCTGTAGCGTGCGCTATGAATCCCTGTTAGCGTACGCTACACGCAGCCTGTAGCGTGCGCTACATGCACAGAATTTCAATCTCTATATCACATAAATGCAATTATACGCTCGACAACATCGGATTATGAAATACGGAGAATAATACTCATACAAAAGTACAATCATTACTATATCACAAGTTCCAATTACATAACAGAAATCTCGGGTATTACACAAACCACCCCCAAACTTGAAAATAAAACTGTCCTCAGTTTAAAAATAAAAAATAAAATAAAATAAAAAGCAATGCAGAAAAGCAGAATACTCCCTGTTAAGAAAGTTGATGTTTGAGCTAACGCCTTTTAGAATCTGCAAGAGAATAAATATACGAGGCACACAACAAAAGAAAATAAAATATACTCGTAAGTATAACACAATTTTTAAGATGCGCATCAAGAAAATCCGAAGAGTCGCTTTACGCTGCCATCAATGCTTTTATAAAAAACACATAATAAAAATTACATCAATAAAATAACAGTACATAAATTGCGAATAGATGCGCGTCAAGAGATCAAGAAGAAACTCCTTAAGCTGCCACCATTTAGCACGATTATTACACACGACAGAAAGTAAAAATACAAGAGGTCCAATATGGGTTATCAAAAGGAGATGAATGAATCCACTTTTCATTTTCTCACGGTAAAATCTTCCATCCAGACAATTTTAGCTAGAGCTGGATCTGGTTGAGGAACAAATTCATTGAGTTTTTTGATTAGTTCATCTGGTGTTGTTGCAACGACTATGATTCGTTTAGCACGCTCGGAAATAAAACCCTTTTCAGCAGAGTAGTCGATGAAAGATAGTAAACTATCAAATAAACCATTGACATTAAGCAGACCTATTGGTTTTTGATGAACATTTAGCTGGGCTCTGGTAACCACATGAAAAAATTCCTCAAGAGTGCCAAAACCACCGGGAAGGGTGATAAAGGCGCCAGAATTATTTATCATGTGAGTTATGCGATCTTGCATATTTACAGATCTAAACTCATCTCCAATAGTTGACCCGGTGATTTTACTTTCAGCCAGAGGTTTTGGAATTATTCCCAACACTCTTACTCCTTCCATATAGGCGAAGGCACTCGTCCCATTAATCCTAGACTTCCTCCTCCGTAAACCACATGAATGCATTTTTCTCCTAAGGTACGACCCAAGTTGTGGGTCGTCAGAAAGCATGCTTCTTTTCCATAACTAGCTCCACCAAAAATGCAGTTGTGTTAAATTTTTTTGAAGATGATGACTCCATTTTTGAAAAGAAATTATTTAGAGAGAAACAAGAGAAAAGTGCAAGTTTGAGGGATGAATAAAAGAAACAATCACAAAGTTTATTTATAGAAGAAAAAGAAGGTAAAAATTGTTTAACAAGTTTGTGATTGCGTTGATTGCGCTTCAACTACTCAATAGAATAATGAATGCATTTATCGCGTATCACATTTTTTTATTCAGAAAATCTCACCACACGACAAAAATAAAAGATACTTACGCGTATGTACAGTAGTTGTGATTGTGGCTCACATTTTCCTCTGATTTTACGTTCAGAAACGACCTAAACGCCTTCTATGAGTCGGGGAGAAGCTTCCCATCCAATTTTCTTACAAATTGGCAAACAGGGTCTTTTAACGTCAGATTCCCAAGACGTTGTTCATATTCTGGTTTGAATTTATTCCACAAACATCGAATTCCGTAATGTACGAGTCCACTAGGATGCGTGTCAAGAGAAATTTCGATATCATCTAAATTCTCTTTATTCAGACCATCCTTAATGAATTGAATTTTATCTTCTCTGTTTGTAGATGGAATTCCTAAAGATCGACATTTTAAATTACAGTTCCATCTAGCACATTTACAACAAACTGCTATCATCTTTGCTCGTCGTTTCTTGGCATATGAACTTTTTCCTAGACCTGGTAAAAATCTAGTCGGTGTTTCTGTGAATTCACCTTCTATTCTTACTTTGGCTTCAATTATGAATCTTATGTCAAAAGGTATGCTTTTATTCATAAGCAACCTCATCCTTTCAAGTCTTGTCTTATAAATCTTTAAAATGATATTTTTGCTTAGAAAGGGAAATCTTTTTTCGATTTTAAACAAATTTTCTTCCATGATAAAAAATAAATAGATAAAAAGACAATGAAAATAATTGAAGAAAATATCTACAAATTTCAGTTGTTGTGGGAAACTGAAAATCCGACTTTAATAGTCACGGAGTACCGTTATCCGTCACTTGACCGGACAAACACAATTCAGTACTAAGTTACAATGTCGAGAAATTTGTACCTATAAAAATAGTTTACAATGTAAGATTTCAAATATAACTTATACTTCCCCGGCAACATCGCCAAAAACTTGACACGTTTTTAGTGTAACTATCGCAAGTGCACGATATCGTATCAAGTAGTAAGTGGACTTTTTGAGTCCGGTTTATCGATCCCACGAGGAAGTTTGGTTATAATTTGAATTATACACTATTAGTCTATTTTTATAGATACTAATATTAGTGAAACACACAATTAAAGAATTTGGTTTAATAATTGCAAAGTAAATGCAATAATAGTTCTAATATTTTAAGGAAATAAAAAGATTGCAATAATAATAGATTGATTAACGATAAAATGAAATAGTTGGGATTACAAACTTAGTTCGTCATTAGTTATAGAAGATGTATAGGAGATCATAAGATGAATTTACTTATTATGTTGTGTAGATTCAATTTTCCTTAAAAAGACGGTTTCTCTTTCGAATTATAAAACGCCCTTACATATTGAATCAATCCACCGTATTTCTATGTTGATTGGCTTAATACATAACATTAGGATTTATGAAAATAATTCAAAGAATCATCTAAGGTCTAGAGGTATATTTCTATCCCCTAGAACAACTTAGAGTGAAGATCATTTGATCTAATCAAACATATTTTCTTTGAAACATATGAAGACCATAAATATCGTCATTTATTGGACAAATAAATAAAGATTGTTAAAACAATGAAAATCATACACAATAATAAGTAATTCACAATAGATCTTTATACAAACTTAAATAACATGACTAACCTTGTTTATAATCCCAACTTAAGGTAACTTAGCCCATGAAGGGTTTAATATACATAATACAAGCTTTGGTGGTCATTATTAGTTGAATCAAGAGAAAGAATTGATCATCACTCCCTTAGTAGATAAAGGAGAAAGAAGCAATAAACTCTATGAACAACATATGCTATACCATTCTCACACAAATAACTCAAGAACACAAGTGTGTTCTTCACACAAAAAGAAAAGTTTACAAAAAGTGAAAAATTATATGATGAATGATGAATAATGAAGGATCCAAGGGGTCTATTTATACACCTAAAGTCATCTAATAGCTCAAAAACTCCAGCATTATTACAATAGATCGGATCAATGCCAGCCATCCCCTCAATAATACACAAAAAGTATAAAAAAATTAGACAAATCATCACAATCTGTCAAGAGTTACGGCCGTAACATTAAGGAGTTACGGCCGTAACTTAAATGACTTACGGCCGTAACATCCAGTAGTTATGGCCGTAACTTGGCTTCGTCAATTTGCTCACTGGTTGCTTTGAGAGTTACGTTTTCAGCCCAGAATTTCTCAAACTTTGCGCTTTTGCCCCAAATTTTCTTCGGATGATAACTATTGATATATAACTCTGATTTTGAATCCGGAAAGACTGCCGAATTCATCTCGGAAATCCCTACAACATGTGACGCCATTATTTAAAAAAAACACGGAGGCGTAAAGGCGTCACATATGTGACGCCAATGAAATTTATAAAAGTAAATTGAACCAAAAAACATAGCTCAGTGGCAGGCGGGGGATTCGAACCCGCGCCTATGTGATGCATGGTGTGGCATGTTGCCACTGAGCTATGTTTTCATTCATTAATTGTAGAACAAAAATATAATATGTACTTACTAAGGAAAATATTTTCCTTTATTTGTTATTTGAACTAATTAAATATCCTAAATAAGATAAAGTTTGCATTAAATTATGCAATATATTTTATTTAATTATTTAATATATTACAGTAGATTAATAATAAATACTATTAAATATAAATTTAACAGTATTGTTTATTATATTGCAATAGGTTAATAATGATGTTACTAAATAAAAAATTATATTAGCTTGTTATTTAAATATAATATGTACTTACTAAGTAAAATATTTTCCTTTATTTGTTATTTGAACTAATTAAATATCCTAAGTAAGATAAAGTTTGCCATTAAATTATGCAATATATTTCATTTAATTATTTATTATATTACGGTAGATTAATAATGAATATTATTAAATATAAATTTATGATAATATTTAAAAGTATTATTTATTACATTAGCGTCACATATGTGACGCCATACTTAATAAAAATAAAACTAATACATTAGCGTCACACATGTGACACCATTCTTAATTAAAAAAAAAGCCTAATTCCTAAAGGCGTCATATATGTGAAGCCAATACAATTTAAATGGAAATCGAATCAAAAACATAGCTCGGTGGTAGCGCGGATTCGAACCCGCGCTTATGTGATGCATGGTGTGGCATATTGCCACTGAGCTATGTTTTCATTCGTTAATTATAGTACATAAATATAATATATACCTACTAAGTAAGATATTTTCCTTTATTTGTTATTTGAACTAATTAAATATCGTAAATAATTATAAAGTTTGTCATTAAATTATGCACTATATTTCATTTAATTATTTATTATATTACAGTAGATTAATAATTAATATTATTAAATATAAATTTAACAGTATTATTTATTATATTACAATAGGTTAATAATGAATGTTATTAAATAAAAATTTATATTAGTTTGTCATTTAAATATAATATATACTAACTAAGTAAAATATTTTCCTTTATTTGTTATTTGAACTAATTAAATATCCTAAGTAAGATAAAGTTTGCCATTAAATTATGCAAAGTAGAGCATTGTCGATCAATATATTGAAAATAATTATAATAGAAAAATATTACACATCGTTAACGTCTGACAAGTTATAGTAAAGGAAAACATATCATTCTACATCATCTTCTTCGCTTGAAGCTTCATATTCTTCTTCATTATCACCAAGTATTTCAATTGGATTGGCATCTCTATCAACAAGTTCAATTTGCATGTCGTATCCGCTCAAGTCAACTACGAGATTAAGTATTGGAGCTTCTGCCTCTTGGTAGTACTCGGGTTGAAGAATGGGCTCCTGCAATATTATCGATGATACTGCTGATACATCAACAACATGTCTGGCTCTTATCGGACAAACCACCCACGCATCTGTTGAATTACATAATCCATTAAATAAATAAGTGTATGTATAATAAATAGATGTGGGTATAATATTATTATCATATTGTACCTCTTCTATGACGACCAAGTCTTCTAGATGGGTACCGAGCATAATACACTTGACTCGCTTGACTCGGGAAGATAAATGACTCGCGGTCGCTTGTCTTGCTAGAGGATCGAGTTCAACTAACCCGTGTAGACATTTCACTTTGCGGTTGTCGAACCAGTCACATTTAAATAGATGAATAACTTGTTCAGAAATCCAGGATTGTAGAACGTGAACTCCAGTACCTCTAGTAGCATCCCGTAGTACTTAGACAAATCTCCGGAAATGTTTGCACTTGTAATACACAATCCACTATTCATAGTCTTTTTATTTTGTCCGTGAAATTCGGTATGAAATTTTAATCCATTCACCACATAACTTTTGTACATCTTCACTAATCGATCACCTCTAAACAATGCAGCAAGTTGAGAGTCCTTTAATTCCGTGGTCGCAACCAATCTTTCAAACCATGGAACTAAGTGATTAACTCGTGCGAACTCCAAATCTCTAGTGGAGATATTACTCTGTAGTTGATTCTCAAATGCACTGAAATACATAATGTGTAAATACATGGTTACCTGTAAAAATATGGAATATCGAAATAATAATCGTACCATAGATATGGTTCTGCTTCTTCACAGTTCGTAAGAATATATAGGATTGCCATATTCCACTCAACTTCAACCATGCGTCGCCCATTACTTTTCCCTATTACTCGACCTTTCGATGTAAAGATCGACAATTGTCCTTCAAATTGAGGGGCAAATAGAACCTCGTTCCTTTTTAGTCGTGTCGTCGTTGTGTCGATTTCTTTGTCGAAGTATAAGGAACAAAAATTTGTGATCTCAGTCAGTAAATAGGCCTTACATATGGATCCCTAAACATTCGCTTTATTGCTCACCATGCCTTTTAGAATAAACATCATCCTGTATCGTACGAAATACTTAATTTATAAATACATGCACAACATAATGCATATATTAACAGAAAGATAAGAAGAGTACCTCTCGAATGGGTACATCCATCGATAGAAGACCGGTACCCCGACAAGGGCCTCGTATGGAAGATGAACGAGCATATGTTCCATTGAGTCGAAGAATGCCGGAGGGAATATCTGTTCCAACTTGCACATAGTTACTATGACAGTCTTGGCTAAGTTTCTCATATCGGACGCTTTAATCTCACTCGTGCACAATGCTCTGAAACAGTTGCTCACCTCCATTAATGCTTCCCAAATTGGCTCCGGTAAAAAATCTTTCAAGGCAATAGGTAGCAATCTGTAACACCCCCAAAACCATACGGGAATATTACAGCGCCGTGGGCCCCACATTGGAACCCACAAGGCTAAAATCATTTTCGCAAACGTTTAAAAATGCTAAAAGGCCTTTTGAAAATACACACACACGCAGCGGATAAAAACACAGTTCAAAGAATACCGAAAGCCATTTTAAAATATACACACACCGCGGATAAAAACATAATTAAATATATTTGCAGCGGAATTAGAAAAACCAGAAAAGAATACACAATCCGAACAATCACGCCATAGCCAGTATCACCGGAAAGCTCATCCCTTCACGACCGCTACTAGATCGATCTCCGAGTACCTAAAAGATAAAGCCCACGACGGGGTCAGCCATAATCCTCAACAATGATAACGATCACATCACAAAATAATTACATATCAATGTAATCTACAGAGTAAGAATATTTCCATTATAATCTCACCGTAGTAACCTTACCAATCCATAACAATCCATATTAGATCAATTCTTACCATAATCCACGCCCCACATCCTTAAGTAATGAACGAATTCAAAAGTAATCACCTGTACTTTATCCGAAACGATACCAAGATTTCCCAACATAAACATACCTCGAGTATAGAATAATCTGGCCAAGTTCGATTTTGCTGGCTGGGTCGCACAATCGGATCCCAATCCTGATAGAAACCGATACCACACGATACATCTGCAAATCAACTGTCCCGAAACAATGGCAAGTCCTGGATATCAATACAAAGCATGAATGCTCACACAATCAATAATGATAAACAATCAATCCATCACAACGGAAATATCAATGACATGATATTTCCACACAAGATCGACAAAGGATCAACCACGGATGAGAATACCATGATGTGGTAACTCCAACAAGATCAATGAAGAATCAATAACTGAGAATACCAGCAATATGGCAAATCCCAACAAGATCAATAAAAGGTCGACAACCGAAAATACCGACGACACGGTAAGGATCAACGAAGAATCAATAACCAAGAATACCGACGACACGGTAAAGATCAATGAAGAATCAATAACCGAGAATACTGACGGCACGGTAAGGATCAACAAAGAATCAATAATCAAGAATACTGACGACACGGTAAGGATCAACGAAGAATCAATAATTGAGAATACCGACGATACAGTAAACTCCAACAAGATCAATAAGAGTCGACAACCAGAAATACCAACGGTACGTTAACCTCCAATAAGATTAATAAAGGGTCAACAACCGAGAATACTGACGACACAGTAAACTCTAGCAAGATCAATAAGGACCAACAATCGGGAATACCAACGATACGGTAAACTCCAACAAGAGCAATAAGGAATCGACAATCGAGAATACCGACGACACGGTAAACTCCAATAACATCAATCAAGGACTAATAACCAAGAATACCGACGGTGAGATAACTCCCAAACGGAATCAATAAGGATCAATAACGAACGAGATTACCAATGACATGGTGAACTCCAACGAGATTAATAAAGAATCGATATCAAATGAGTTGACCATCGATATGGTAACTCCGAACGAGATTAATAAAGGTTCAATGGCGACAGATACATGAGAGAATAAAATCGTCAACCATATATAAATCATATATACGGGATTTCAAAGACAATCCGAATATCGAACAGATCCAATTATACATGGACTGTGAACGACCAATCAATAAGACTCAAGATGGACGTCACGATACGCTCGATCCGGACATGTTTCCGTGTACAAGCCAACCACGGGTATTGATCAATACACGTCTGGTCTCGTACCTAATCAGCCTCAAGAAGTACGTCTCGTGTGCACGGTTCAATATGAGGTCGAAACCAACACATGCTACACGTGCCCATCCCGAAAATCCTACACATGAACGATCAGAACGTATCTGACTCCAGATATGCCACGATACAACATGACAACAAATCTCGAAGAAATGCATATCCAACAAGGATCAGAAGAATTCCCAAGAGGGCAACAACAACTCGATCATGGAAGACCGACATGACCACAATGTCGTATTCCGTCAGACAACAGTCCACAGCATGCTCAACAATGCATATAATAATGGCACATAAACTCCCAAGGCAGCAGCAAAGGGTCATAGAAGCATCTACTCAGGAATACTCCGGACAATATCACATAAACTCCCAAGGCAGCAGCCGAGGGTCACAGAAGCATCTACTCGGGAATACTCCGGACAATATCACATAAACTCCCAAGGCAGCAGCCGAGGGTCACGAAAGCATCTACTCAGAAATACTCCGGACATAGGTGCCATTTAAGTCTTATCCCCTAACACATTTCCATTCGGGTACCATACAGGTTTTATCCCCAATACATCGGCCCCACAGATTACGGCTCAAAGAAAGAGCACTTCACAAAACGTAACAACAATGGTGCACATTCACCTCATGAAATATCAACACACACATGCAATAATGCAACATGATGATTATCATAATCTAACAATATTAATTTACCTCAAGCTGGAGACGCTAACCTTTCCACGACCAACCGCCCTGAACGAATACACAGTTTATCCGACAATCCAAAATGAAGTACAGTCCATAACTAATACCAAACCACCATCTTGAGTTCAACATCGGAAGGATAGCTAGCCTTGATATCTAACTTCTCATATAATAGACCAATTATAATTCACATTCCCATTTCCACTAGACATCCTTAAAATCATATGCATTATGATTTATCTTAGTCCAAAAATACCAAACATACCACCATTCCGACAATTCATATATTCCATAATACCATTGCTATATGAATCATAAATGAAATGAAAATGAAATAATTTATTAACATTATGAACTGAGCAAGCACTACTCTGCCATCATCACAGTGCGACCGGTACTTGTAAGACCTCTTACTCTTCTGGTGTTCCTTATTCGTTTTGCTTCCATATTGGTATTCTTGAGAATCGGTCACTTTGATGACGTGCGATTGAATTGTACTTACATGCCTCGTGTGTTCTTCAGTATGTCAGCTGGTAGGGGCCGTGGCCGTGGACGAGGACGTGGCGCGGCCGTTTCCCTTAGTTCTGTTGCGGGGTCGACCAACCCTAGTTTATCGAACTCGATGCATCCGGACACCGAAAGTCAGCACGACCAGTCGACTGGCCAGGGGAACAGCGCGTACGTTGGAGTTGCGAATGTACTTCAATAATTGGCTAACTAGATGACCATTTTAGCCCAAACTGTTCAGCTGAATAATCCGAACCCGAACGCGGATGCCTTGCTTCAGAATGTAATCCCACTACACCAGAGATTGCATACAACAACGTGTAAAATACGTTGCTTTATGCCCTAAATTCATTGCAATAGGGTCTATGGCAACGATTATTAAAAAATTAAGCGTGCACTTTGCTCTGGTTGCCATAGGGCCCTTATGGCAACAAATTTGTAGCATATTGCAACGCCTTTTTATCGTTGCAAATATTTTATATGGCAACGATTTAATGGCTATAGCAACAAATTTAATACCATTGCAATATCTTGGACTATCAATGGCAACCATTTTTGCAACGATTTTTTGTGTTAATTGTTGCAATACATGGACTCAGGTTGCCCTAAGGCAACATATATATGCCCAATTGCAACGTATTTTGAATCAAATGCAATCAATTTATTAACGAATATGATATATATGGCAACATTTAATCTACTATTGCAACGCTGAATAAAAAATAGGCATGGTCTTATTTCATAAACAACCACCAATTTTAATTGGTATATCATAACATCAATCCAACCAAGCAAGATATCACTGCTCCAACATCAATACACAAATCGCTCAAACAAGTTGAGCAAAATTACCAAGTTCAAGCAAAATAACTAAGTTCAAGAAAATGACCAAGTTCAAGCAAAAATAACTAAGTTCAAGTGACACAATATTAGTAATACATATAGACCAAATTCAATGTTAAACATTATATAAACATGAGTCGTCATGGCCCTGCTTCCTCTTCCTCTTCATATGCATCTGTCTCATCTCCGTCCTCGACAGAAGTAGTAGCACACAATTCTTTTACATTGATATTCAATGATGGATTCTGCTCAGCCAATTTTCCAAGAATCTTTTCCAATTTCTGAATCATTTTGTCCTCCATTTCAGAAGCTAAATCATCTCTCAACTGCTTTAGTTGTGCAGAATTTTTGTTGTCAATTTTTGACATGTCTTTCTTGCTTTTCCTTGTT
Organism: Orobanche coerulescens; assembly: GCA_033398695.1. Lineage (NCBI taxonomy): Eukaryota > Viridiplantae > Streptophyta > Magnoliopsida > Lamiales > Orobanchaceae > Orobanche > Orobanche coerulescens. The sequence continues at coordinate 117,088,823 of CM065815.1, forward strand.
CTGCCACTCCTACCAACCAGCCAATTTGGTCCATGAGCTGCAAAGTTCGCCTGTACTTCCCTAGTTCTTCTCGACCCTAAAAATAAAATAACAACAACTAAAAACAAGTTAGGATCCATCTCTGAATCATATGAGTTTTTGCCAAAGAAAGAAAAGATAAATCCAATTTCCTGCTAACTTAATAATAAAGCTACTACGGAAATTTCTAACATCACAATTGAAATTTTTGATAGTTCCTCATTTTTTTTAAGTAGTTTTTTTAGCAATTTAATAAGAGTTTCACCCCTAGACAGTCACTTGTTTGCAGAAGATTGTTCGCCTTTCCAGCCTTTGGAGCAAATTTCCATCCAAGGTGTGACTTCTGTTCTTGAGTGCTGCATTTGAAGGCAATCGCGGTAATTCTTCTCTAAGATACTTAAGCCACTTTTCATGACCTCACGAGGAATAAGATCTACAATGTAAAAAAGCAAGTCGTTGAGGATACAAAAATGTAACATATTTACTTCAAACCGCACACTAGAAAGGGTAAAATGAAAAAACATCAACTAGAAGTAATCTTAAATAATTATGGAAAAATAAACCATGGTCCCATATATAAAAATAAATAACAAAAAGATTCCAAGATAGACCTTGACATAAGCATATTATTGATGTTACCAAAAACACTTTTTGGTGTTAGTAATCATAATATAATCCCAAAGTGATACCTATCAATCCATAAATGACAGGTGTGAGAAACAACCATACCAATTTTATTGAGCAGCAAAGCAAGATTCTTATCAGGGCCGGAACTCATCACCATATTTTCCATGTCAACACAACGAGTACCAAGTGGATCTCGAGCATCAAGGACTTCCAATATTACATCAGAAGCATCTATTGCCTTGACCAACTCCTTGTAAAAAGTCTTCTCTGAGTTGTCTGCATAAAGTTTTCAAAATAGTAATAATATAAATAAAATGGTTCCAAAACCTAAAACGAGTTGCATGATGAAGGAATCCATCAATAATTAACAACAATTCTTTTCACGTACCGAATTTCCTAGTGGTTCCCTCTCCGACCGAACTATTTTCTTTCATTTCTTCATCATCGAAGAGGCCCAATTTTCTCTTGTGAGCCTAAACGATTATAACACACACACACAAACAAAATGACAATTGTCAACAGAAGCTCGCAAAATCCATATAGATTTTCTTAAAATAAGTGTTTTGAAAAAGAGGAACACTAGTTTAGACCGTCGGACCAGCTGGTGCATCAGAGTCCTTCCTTTTTTTCAAAATAAAAAACTTAAAAGCGAAAAATGCTCAAATAATCTCAATAAAAACTGAAAAAAAAGAAAAAAAAACTATAAAATGAAAATTAAATACTAAAAACTAGAAAAAGCATAAAAAATTAAAAGACTAAAAGTTAGAACCGTCTTATGGAATTACATTCCGTCTGGAACACATCCCTACGGTCTCGTCTGAGTTTTTGCCAGTATGAAAATACTAAACTCCTTGAGTAGATCGAACCAACTAGCAAAAATTTGAACAAAATAGAATGAAGAATAAGGTATACCCTTTCCTTGCGAGCCGCTTTATTCTCCTCGAGCTCCTGAATTACACGCTGACGGCGGGCTTCGAGCGCCTTGAGATCCTGTTCCTTGAACGGCCGGTCATTTGGTATGCCAGGATCCTTTTCGACCTTCTGCTTCTTGTTGTGGCCTAACTTTTTCGCTTCCTTAGCTTTTTTCTTGTGGTGCTATTTCACTTTTCTTATTATCTTGTACTTCTTCAGCGACACGCGTTTGCTCTTGCTCTCTGATTAAATTTGCCACCCCACAGATGTTAAACATATAAAAAGACCTGAATTGGGAAAAACAGTGAATGATTTACATATGAATTAAACAATTTACTGTACTTTTGCTTTTCTTCACCATGTCGTGCCAACAGCCGAGTGGGAGGAAGGATGGGGTGGGGGGGAAGAGAACTAGGGTTTTTCTAGGTTGGCCGTGTGGGTTGTGTCTGTGTGTTGTGGGTTTTGTTTTTTATTTTATTTTTTCTTTTGTTATTTTTTTGTAAGCCCGACAAGAAATCCCGCTAACATTTTACAAGCCCGCCAACATTCCCCCCCAAAATAAATAGATACTGCAACGATTTTAAAAAAGTATTGCAATAGAATGCATGTTTTAAACTTTCTTGGATTTTTCCAATGGAATTGCAATGCTTTTCAAAAGCATTGCAATTTATGTGATTTGGTTTCTCAATTGCAATGGTTTTTAACAATTTTTTAGAAATGTGGTTGCAATAGGCAATCTATGGTGTAGTGTCCGTATGCACCCTCCACAGTTTGGCGGTGCCACAGACCCGTTAGGTTGGGAAGATTGGCTAGCGGAGTTGGAGAAAATTTTTGAAGCGGTTGATTGCCCCGAAGTGAGGAAAGTACCGATTGCTCAGTATTTCCTCACCAAGGAGGCCGCTACATGGTGGAAAGTCATCAAGCCACAGGATCGTGTTGCCACGTGGGATGAATTTAAAGAGCTTTTGGAGGCCGAGTTTTGTCCTTGGCCGGTACGAGAGAGCTGAATTCGAGCCTTTTTCGAGGCTAAACTGCAGAATATTCCTGTCTCGCAAGCAATTGTAGAGTACAACCAACAATTGATCCACGTGAAGGATCAAGTGAGAAACGAGCGTGATAAGATCCGTTATTTTGATATACGGAGGAATATGGACTTACGACGGTACATGGCCGGATTTGCTTGCACCACACTGAAGGAATATCAGGACAGAGCTTTAGCCCATGATATGTTAAGCCCCGACAACGATACCACGGAAGAATCGAAGAAGCAGAAGGTCGCGGGAAATATTTCTGGCTCTAAGAGTGGCAACTTCCAGATGTCACAGATGACTAACCGCACTACCGGACAATCGTCATGTTCTGCTAAAGGAAAGAGGGGTTTCCGTTCTGCCCCGGGCACCACAAATCGCACGGTAACTTGCTATAATTGTGGCCGTCCAGGTCACGTTAATTTGGAGTGCAATTTTCCGCCGTTGAAGTGTCACATTTGCGGACAAATGGGACATAGAGCGGCTTATTGTTCCGAACCAAATCAGACTTTGGACACTCGGGCTTCTGCCCCAACACCGCTTGACCAAGGCATTAATCAGCGGCAATCTTTTGGTCAATCTCAGCAGAATTACGGCAGGGGCCGGGGATGAGGTCAGAACGCTGGAGGGGGAAACTCTAGCGTCGGTTCAGTACAACCACGGGTCTATGAGATGCGTCCAACAGACGAACCCGATGCGGCGGTGGCTTCAGGTACCATTCATATTTTATTTCATCCAGTCCGTGTGCTTTTTAATACGGGTGCTACACATTCTTTTATTTCCGTGGAGTGTGTACGCCATTTGAATATAACTTGTATGACTGCTTGCGATCCCTTCATTGTGAAACTACGTAGCGGGGATAGAATTGTGGGGAACCGGGAGATTAAAGATTTTCTGGTGATTATATCCGGTATGGAATGGTTATCGAATCTGATTGTAGTTGATATGGTAGGCGAGGACGTGATCCTCGGCGAGGATTGGCTTGATAGTTACCAAGCGATTATGAATTACCGTACTAAGGTTATCACCATGATGACTAAAGACGGAACCGAGTACTCATTTTTGGGATGTAAGTCGGGACAATCCAAGTTACTTATAAGCGCCATGAAGGCCGTAAAACTTTTGAATAAAGGTTGTACGGGCTATTGGTGTTATGCCTTGAAAACAGAAGGGAATGAAGTCGATTTCTCTTTGATTCTGGTTGTTAATGAGTATCCCGATGTTTTTCCGGACGATCTCCAGGGATTACCGCCATATCGGGAGATAGAATTTTCTGTGGACTTAGAGCCAGATGCGGCTCCGATTTCTAAGGCACCTTATCGAATGGCACCTTACGAGATGCAAGAATTAAAGAATCAGCTGGGAGAACTTCTGTAAAGAGGGTACATCAGACCGAGCGCTTCGCCTTGGGGTGCGCTTATTCTTTTTGTGAGAAAGAAGGATGGTCCACTATGTTTGTGCATCGACTACCATGAACTGAACAAAGTAACCATCAAGAACAAGTACCCTTTGCCTCGTATAGACGATTTATTTGATCAGTTGTAGGGGGATGCAGTTTTCTCGAAAATTGATTTAAGATCAGGGTACTATCAACTCAGGGTGAAAGAGTCCGACGTTCCGAAAATGGCATTTCGGACAAGATATGGGCATTATGAATTTGTAGTTATGCCTTTTGGGTTAACTAATGCACCGACAGTGTTCATGCAGTTAATAAATAAGATTTTCATCGAGTATCTCAACATGTGTGTAGTCGTCTTTATTGACGACATTTTGATCTATTCTCGAGATATAGAGGAGCATGCCCGACATTTGCGTTTGGTACTAGATATTTTGAGAACCGAGCACCTCTATGCCAAATTATCAAAATGTGAGTTCTGGTTGGAAGAAGTTATGTTTCTCGGCCATGTGATTTCGGCCGAAGGGGTTCGTGTAGACCCACAAAAGATTGAGGCAGGGCTAGATTGGGCACCGCCTAAAAATGTTAAGGAAGTTCGTAGCTTTTTGGGCCTTGCTGGATATTACCATCGGTTTGTCGAGGGGTTCTCGAAACTCGCTCGACCGATTACGAAATTACTCCAGAAAACGGAAAAGTTTGTTTGGACGATGGAGATACAACAGAGCTTCGATGAGCTGAAGAGACGTTTGACTTCAGCGCCGATTTTAGCTTTACCACATGGTAGTGAGGGCTTTGCGGTTTATAGTGACGCTTCGGGTCAAGGTCTTGGCTGTGTGCTTATGCAGCATGATAAGACGATAGTTTTTGCATCACGAAAATTAAAGCCGTATGAGATGAATTATCCTACTCACGATTTGGAGTTGGCCGCAATTGTCTTCGCACTCAAGATTTGGCGGCATTACTTGTATGGTTCTCCGTGTCGGATTTATACCGATCACAAGAACCTGAAGTATATTTTCAGTCAGAAAGAGCTAAATTTGAGACAGAGACGTTGGTTAGATCTGATAAAGGATTACGATTTGGAAATTTTACCACCCCGGAAAAGCCAATGTCGTCGCGGATGCTTTGAGCAGCAAATCAGCATCTCTTCAAATGCTCGAGGTTCTTACATCTCAGACGAAGATTCGTCAAGATTTAATCGGGTAAGGGATAGAAGTTTGGCTTCAGCGAGTACAAGGACAATTGTCTACTCTCGAAATTACTTCGTCCTTGGTTGACGACATCAAAGGGAAACAGTGGAGTGACCCGATGATTTCTCAACTGAAGGAAGATGTAATTAAAGGAAAAGCTCCTGGCTTTATGGTTCACGAGGATAGTATTCTGAGATTTCAGGGTAGGCTTTGTGTTCTGAATGATCTAGAGTTGAGGCAGAGAATTCTCCGAGAAGCCCATGCTACGCCTTACTCAATCCACCCCGGAACGAGTAAGATGTATAAGGACTTGAAACGAAATTTTTGGTGGAACAACATGAAGAAGGATGTCACGGAATTTGTACTACGGTGCTTGACGTGTCAACAAGTCAAGATCGAACATGAACGAACAGCGAGGTTGTTGAAACCACTTCCCATTCCCGAGTGGAAGTGGGAAGACATCTCTATAGATTTCATCACTGCCATGCCGAGAACTAGGGACAAAATGAATATGATTTGGCTAATCGTCGATCGGTTGACCAAGTCTGCACACTTCTTGGGTATTAAGGATACTTGGGGACCGGATACATTGGCTCGAACTTTTATAGATGAGATCGTAAGATTACACGGTGCCCCCAAGACCATTGTTTCTGATCGAGACGGCCATTTCGTATCGCATTTTTGGCAGGCCGTTCATCAGGCTTTGGGTACTGAATTGAGATTGAGCACTTCCTTTCATCCTCAGTCGGACGATCAGACAGAGAGGACGATTCAGACGTTGGAAGATATGTTGCGAGCTTGTGCCTTAGACTGGAGTAATGATTGGGAATTTCACTTGCCGTTGATTGAGTTTGCCTATAATAACAGTTGGCATGCGTCGATCAAAATGGCACCATTCAAGGCACTCTATGGTAGGCGATGTAGGTCGCCATTATGTTGGGACGAGGCTTCGGAGCTAATTGGAATGGAACCGGATATGTTGATGGAGACTAAGGAAAAGATTTCTATTATCCGGGACCGATTGCTGACTGCCCAGATCCGTCAGAAATCTTATGCTGATACTCGTCATCGACCCTTGGAGTTCGAAGTGGGGGATCATGTCTTACTCAAGGTGTCGCCGACCAGAGGGGTTTTCCGCTTCGGGAAAAAGGGGAAACTTAGTCCGAGGTATATCGGACCTTTCGAGATCTTGGACAGGGTTGGAGATTTAGCTTATGGCTTGGCGTTGCCTCTAGCTTTAAGTCACGTCCATAGTGTTTTCCATGTGTCTCAATTGAAAAAATATGTGCCGGATCCGAGCCACGTTATCGACTACAGTGAGATTGACGTAGCCGAGGATATTACCTTTCCGGAGAGACCCGTGAAGATCCTTGAGCATCACGAGAAACAACTTCGGCATAAGACCATTCCACTGGTTAAAGTACAATGGTCGAGACATGGAGTCCAGGAGGCGACTTGGGAAACGGAAGAGAAGATGCGGTCGGAGTACCCCGGGCTTTTTATTTCTTAAGTTTCGGGATGAAACTTCTTTTTAGAGGTGGAGAATGTAATACCTGTAATTTTATTGACTGTTTGACCTTGCCGTTTTTCTTATTTCGTCGCTCTGTAAACTCTTGGTGATGTTGTCGATATTGTTATAGAGTTTCGTATCTTGTTTGGATCACAATCGTGTTGTTTAGACCTTGCGGAAGTGTTCTGGGTTAGAGAAATAGCGCACGCTAGGCCTAAGCTACCGCACGCTAATTCTGCTTCTGTAGCGCACGCTAGCTTTGAGCCGTAGCGCGCACTAAGGGACCAGTCAGGTCAGAGCCAGTAACCCATACTGCTTTCTGGACTGGCAGTTAACGCGCACTAGGAGTTCGTTAACGCACACTATGTGGTCAGTAGCGCGCGCTAACATCCGTCCGTAGCGCACGCTAATGGGCTGGTCGGCAGAGGCAGTGAGGTTGTTAGGTTTTTTGGACTATCAAATAACGTACGCTAGTCTTCGGATAGCGCACGCTATCAGAGCTGCGTAACGCACGCTAAGCCATAGCGGTAGCGCACGCTAAGATGCGAGCAGGGCAGAGGACAGTAGGTTCTGGACTCCAGTTTCTGGACACCATTTTTGGCTAGCGCACGCTAAGATAAGGCGATTAGCGCACGCTAATGGGGCCGGCAGAAGCCACTGGACTACCCGGTGACCCCGCTAGCGCACGCTAATAATCGAGGCGTAGCGTGCGCTAGACTGGGCGAGTATATATTGGATAATTGACTTCCATTTCGTCATTTTTCATTCTCTTCACTCATTTTCGACGGGAGAAACTCGGGAGAGGCGATTTTGGGTGATTGGAAGCGATCCATCTTCAAACATCAACATCCTTGGTTGGAGAACAAGGATTACACAATATCTAATCCATTCTATCGTCCAAATCAAGGTAAAAATCCTTAGAACCCTTCTTTTTGGGAGTTTTGGGGTTTTCCTAGATTCGTCCGATTTATCCATTTTGAAGCTTGAGAAAATTGAGATTATGATGTATCTATCCCGTATTCATGCTTTTCCTATGATTTTACGGATTGGTTTGTGCTGTGTTCGGACTTGTGAAGGTTTGGGTGATTTTCTAAACTCTAGTTGTTTACCCTTGTATTTTCGTGAATCGTAGACGGGTTTCGGGAGTTTCTTCGTGGATTATGAGTATGGATTATTGATTATCATATCCCTTATGAATCGTTTAGGTGCTGGAAGCGCGTTCTTGGACCTACCGAACCCATACTCTTTTCCGTTCAATTTCTCGATGTCTCAAAGGTAAGTATATATTTATGATTGTACGTTCTCGACTTTGAAAGTAAGATATATGAATGGCATGTTTATTTATATCCACTCTGGGGTGGGCCGACAGGTCCCCTGAGGGTTTCGTAGCGTTTGGTGCGATTCCATGGATAATTTGGGTTAACCACTCTGGGGCGGGCCGACGGGTCCCCTGAGGGTTCCGTAGCCTTTGGTGCAGTTCCATGGTTGATCATGTATGCATTGTTGTGATGCTATGACATTTAGTTATTCTGGAATACTAGTCTTGAATTGATGAATTGACGGTTACCATTACTTTATTATCGAGGAGTATTTGTTTCATACTTGATATACTTGCACTAGCTATTCGACGGCTAACCCCTTTTTGGGGGAAATACCTTTTATGTATTTCAGGTTCCAGGAGGGCGGATAGACAGGCATTGGGTCGGTACGAAGATGATGGGCAAGCGTGATACTGTGTTTTATCTCCAGTTATGTTTTATGTTCCTCCATTCAGTGTTGTTGTATTGGAATGGTTATTGAATACTCGAGTATTGTTTGTTTTCAGTCTTTCTTGATATTCCGGCCTGTGTTGCCGAGGTCTTGAATTTGTACTGTGATGTATTTGGATACATTGGACATGGTTTGAATACCCCTTCTATCGTCTTTCATTTCATTGTATTTGAACCTTATCGGTCAAGTTTTATAGTTCTGCGCATGATTAGCCTTGTGGGTCCCACGGTGGGGTTCACGGCGCTGTAATATACCCTGAATAACTTGGGGGTGTTACAAGTGTCTCCATCTTTTAGGTAATCTATTATTGCTAAATTATGATAATTATCATGTTGCATTGTTGTATATGTGTGTGTTGATGCTTCATGTGATGAGTGTGCATCATTGTTTGGTATATTTTGTGATATGCTTTTTCTTTGAACTATAATTTGTTGGGCCGATGTGTTGAGGGATAAGACCTAAATGGCACCCACGTTCCGGAGTATTCCTGTGTAGATGATTCCGTGACCCTTAGTTGCGACCTTGGGGTATTTTGTGATTGCATGTAATGTGTTGAGGGATAAGACCAGAATAAGGCACCCACGGTCCGAAGTATTCCCGAGTAGATGCTTCCGTGACCCTTGGCTGCGGCCTTGGGAGTTTATGTGACAATGTCCAGAGTATTCCTGAGTAGATGCTTCCGTGACTCTTGGTTGCAACCTTGGGAGTTTATGTGCTAATATTATATGCATTGTTGAGCATTCTGTGAACCGTTGTCTGACGGGGATACTACATTGTGGTCGTGTCGGTCTTTCATGATCGAGTTATCGTTGCTCACATGGAGAGTCTTCTGATCCTTGTTGGATGTGCGTTTCTTCGAGTTTCGTTGTCATGTTGTATTGTGACATATCTGGAGTCAGATACGTACCGATCAGTCATGTGTAGGATTTTCAGGGCGGGCACATGTTGTCATGTGTTGGTTTCGACCTCACGTTGAGCTGTGCACACGAGATGTACTTCGTGAGACTGATTAGGCACGAGACCAGGCGTGTATTCGATCGATACCCGTGGGTGGCTTGTGCACGGACACATTTCTGGATCGGGCGTATCGTGACGTCCACCTTGAGTTATATTGATTGGTCGTTAATAGTGCATGTATGGTCGGATATGTTCGATAGTCGGGTTTGTCTTCGAGATCCCATATATGTGATCTGTATATTTTGACGATTTTATTTGCTCGTATATCTGTCCCTGTTGATCCTTTATTAATTTCGTTTGTAGTTACCATATCGTCGGTAATCTCGTTTGTTATTGACCTTCATTGATCTCATTTGGAGTTCACCCTATCGCTGGTAATCTCGTTTGTTATTGATCCTTTATTAATCTCATTTGGGGTTACCATATCTTCAGTAATCTCGTTTGTTATTGATCCTTCATTGATCTCGTTTGGAGTTCACCCTATCGCTGGTAATCTCGTTTGTTATTGATCCTTTATTAATCTTGTTTGGAGTTACCATATCATCGGTAATCTCGTTTGTTATTGATCCTTCATCGATCTCGTTTGGAATTTATCCTATCGCTGGTAATCTCGTTTGTTATTGATCATTTATTAATCTCATTTGGTCCATATCGTCGGTAATCTCATTTGTTATTGATCCTTCATTGATCTCGTTTGGAGTTCACCCTATCACTGGTAATCTTGTTTGTTATTGATCTTTATTAATCTCGTTTGGAGTTACCATATCGTCGGTAATCTCGTTCGTTGTTGATCCTTTATCGATCTTGTTGGAGTTTACTACATCGATGGCAATCTCGTTCGTGGATCTTGTGTGGAGTTACCATGTCAATGATATTCTTGTTTGATGCATTGGTTGTTTATTATTATTGATTGTGTGAGCATTCATACAGTTAAATCTCGATAAATGAATGTTCGATAAACGAATAACCTCGCCAAATGAATAATTTTATCCGGTTCCAATTCTTTATAACATGTTCAAATTTTCTTTCGATAAATGAATAATTCCGCTAAATGAATATTTTTCTCCGGTCCCGATCATATTCATTTATCGAGGTTTTACTGTACTTTGTATTGATATCCGGGACTTACCATTATTTCGGAGCAGTTGATCTACATATGTATAGTGTGTTATCGGTTTTATCAGAATTGGGATCCGATTATGTGATCTAGCGGACAGAATTGGACATGGACAGATTATTCCATATTGGAGATATATTTATGTTTGAGAATCTTGGTATCGCTTTGAATACAGTACAGATGGTTATTTTCGAATTCATTCGTCACTTGAGAACGCGAAGTGTGGATTGACGTAAAGGTTGATTTGATATGAATTATCACCATTAGTAAGGTTACTACGGTAAGATTTCATTGCAAGTATTCTTACTTGTAATTATATTGATATGTAATTATTTATGTTGATGTCATCGATATCATTGTTGAGTATTGTGGCTGACCCCGTCGTGGGCTTTATCTTTTAGGTACTCAGAGATCGAGCTAGTAGCGGTCGTGAAGGGATGAGCTTCCCAGTGATACTGGCTATGGCATGGTTATTTGGGATTCGAGTATTCTTTCCTGGTTGTTATGATTCCGCTGCAAATGTATTTCCTACTGTGTCATATCCGCTGCGTGTGTATCTTTGAATGGCTTTCTGTATTTTACCAGCTCGAGTACACTTTCAAAATGCCCCTTTTGGTTATCTTGCCTTGTACTTTTAAATAGTATTTTTTGACGGTATTTGGGAACTATGTTTTGAAGAATATTTGAGTATTTAAAATATTACCGTCTTTGCCTCTTTGGCGTGTTTGAAACATTTGTCAAAATGACTTTTAGCCTTATGGGTTCCGGCGCGGGGCCCACGGTGCTGTAAACTTCCCGGTTGGCTTTGGGGGTGTTACAATGGTTTTAGATGCAGCAAGGAAGTGTTATAACTGTGGACGAGCAGGGCATATTCGGCGTGATTGCTCCGCTCCTTCTATGACCTGCTTTGAATGTGGGCAAGAAGGAAATCGGGCGACTTTTTGCAGAAATGTTACTAGATCGTTTGGAGCTCGAACTTCAGCACAAGTTCCAAAAGAGACGAGTGTGAACCTGACACAGTAGAGTGGTCTTCAACAGCAGAATTTCAAAAAGAGAGAAGCATCCAGTGCTGGGTCCGTTCCTCCGCGCCTTTATGAGATGAAGAGGTCAAATGATCAAAACACTGCTGTTGCATCACGTACGATCAAATTCTTTTGCAACCAGTTATTGTATTATTCGATTCAATAGCTAAGCATTCTTTCATATCATTGAACTGTGTTAATCGTTTGAAAATCTCGTGTTTACATGATTGTGAACCTTATGTTGTGAGTCTGCCGAGTGGAGAGAGAATTGTGGGAAATCTAGAAACTAGGGATTTTCCTGTGTCCATAGGAGGGAGGAATTGGCCATCAAATTTTATCGTGATTGGCATCCTTGGTGACGATTTAATTCTCAGGGACGATTGGCTCAATCGTTATGGATCTATTTTGAGTTATCGGAAGAGAGTTATTTCGATTATTGCTAATGACGGATCTGAACATTTATTTGAAGGATGGAGATCAAGGAGCTTAGGGAAAGTGATCAAATCCATGAAAGCGATTAAATTATTGAAACAGGGTTGTACCAGGTTTTGGTGTTATGCCATGAAGAAGGAAGAAGGAGTAGATCTCTCATCTATTCCAGTTGTGAACGAATTCTCAGACGTATTTCCTGATGAACTACCTGGATTACCTCCGCGTAAGGCTGTAGAGTTTAATATCGAATTGGAACCAGGAGCCGCACCTATTTACAGAGCAACATACCGTATGGCGCCAATCAAGATGTATGAGTTAAAGGAAAATCTTGAAGAATTGTTGCAGAAGGGTTACATTCAACCTAGCGTTTCTCCTTGGGGTGCGCCCGTTCTTTTTGTTCGAAAGAAAGACAGATCCCTCCGATTGTGTATTGATTACAGGAGGTGAACAATATGACAATCAAGAATTAATACCCATTGCCCCGGATCGACGATTTATTTGATCAACTGCAAGGGGCGATGGTATTCTCGAAGATCAACTTGGGGTCAGGATACCACCAGTTGAGGATTAAGGAATCTGATATACCGAAATCCGCTTTCAAATCCTGCAGACGGCACTATGAGTTTGTGGTGATGCCATTTGGACTTACTAATGCTCCTGCGGTGTTTATGCAATTGATAAATTGGGTATTCTTAGAATATTTGGATAAATTTGTGGTTGTTTTCATTGACGACATCTTGATCTATTCAAAGGATCCAGAAGAGCATGCAGAACATTTGCGTATTGTTTTGAATACTTTGAGGAATGAACAGATTTATGCAAAACTTTCCAAACGCGAGTTATGGCTGAAGGAAGTAATGTTCCTTGGGCACGTGATATCAACCGACGGAGTACAGGTAGACCCGAAGAAAGTTGAGGCAATCTTGGAGTGGGAATCTCCTAAGAACGTGAAGGAAGTCCAAAGCTTCTTAGGATTTGCTGGATATTATCATCGTTTTGTGGAAGGATTTTCCAAAATTGCTCGTCCGCTTACTCAGTTGTTGCAAAAGGCTCAGAAATTCGTGTGGGACGAGAAATGTCAGGCTAGTTTTGATGAACTTAAGAGAAGACTGACAACGACGCCAATATTAGCATTACCAGATGGAACTGATGGGTTCATGGTTTACAGCGATGCTTCAAATCAGGGTCTGGGTTGCGTGTTGATGCAGAAGGATAGGGTGATTGCCTATGCCTATCGACAGTTGAAACTGTATGAGATTAACTACCTGACTCATGATTTAGAGTTAGCAGCCATTGTCTTTGCCCTGAAGATTTGGCGACATTATTTGTACGGCACTCACTGTCAGATCTTCACAGATCACAAGAGTCTCAAGTTTATTTTCAGTCAGAAGGAATTAAACATGAGACAGAGAAAATGGATGGAATTGATCAAATATTATAATTAGGAAATCCTTTATCATCCAGACAAAGCGAACATGGTAGCTGATGCACTGAGCTACAAATCTGTCTCTACTCGAATGTTGGAAACGCTCACGTCCCAGTCCAGCATTGAACGAGAATTGATTCGCAAAGGAATTGAAGTATGGTCTCAAGGAGTACAAGGGCAATTGTGTGTGATGGAATTAACTTCATCATTGATCGATGAAATCAAATCTAAGCAATTAGATGACCCCCTGATGAATCGATTACGTGATGAAGTGGGCAAGGGAAAAGCCCCATGATTTGTATTTTATGATGATGGAGTCTTGAGGTTCCAGAGTAGACTTTGCGTTCTCGATGAGGAGGTTCTGAAATGGGCATTCATGAAGGAAGCTCACAGTGCGCCCTATTCTATTCATCCGGGCACCAGTAAGATGTATAAAGATCTAAAGCGATATTTCTAGTGGGGAAATATGAAGAAGGACGTAGCAGAATACGTCTCGAGGTGTTTAACTTGTCAACAAGTTAAGATCAAACATCAACAACCTGCTGGAATGTTGAAGCTACTTCTGATTCCTGAATGGAAGTGGGAATACATATCGATGGACTTTATCACCAATATGCCAAGGACCAGAACAAGGATGAATATGATTTGGGTGATAGTTGATCGTCTAACCAAGTCGGCTCATTTTCTGGGTATTAAGGATACTTGGGGACCAGAGAAGTTAGCACGAGTGTTTATTGCGGAGATAGTCCGATTGCATGGTACATCGAAGACCACTATTTCGGATCAGGATGGTCGCTTTGTGTCACATTTTTGGAAGGCAATTCATAAAGGCTTGGGAACCGAGCTGAACTTTAGTACAAGTTATCATCCTCAGATTGACAGACAGTCCGAAAGGACTACTTAGACAGTAGAAGATATGCTAAGAGCTTGTGCCTTAGATTGGTCGACTGATTAGGAGGTTCATTTGCCGTTGATTGAATTCACCTACAACAATAGTTGGCATACTTCCATTAAGATGGCACCGTTTGAAGCATTGTATGGGAGAAGATGCAGATCACCCCTGTGTTGGGACGATTCATCTGACTTGATCAGGACGGAAGCAGAGTTGATAGTACAGACTCAAGAGAAGGTATCTTTGATTCGTGAAAGGCTGTTGACTGCCCAGAGTTGACAGAAGTCTTAGGCAGATGTGCGTCGTCGCCCGTTAGAGTTTGAAATTGGCGACCACGTGCTCTTAAAGGTTTCTCCTACTCGGGGGATTTATCGTTTTGAGAGGAGAAGAAAGCTGAGTCCGAGGTATATCGGACCATTCGAGATACTTGAAAGAGTTGGAGAATTAGCGTACAGGTTGGCCTTACCACCATTCCTTAGTTATGTTCATAATGTGTTTCATGTATCCCAGTTACGGAAGTATCTAACAGATCCCAATCATGTCATCGATATCGACGAGATTGAGATAGCTAATGATGGCATGTTCGACGAGAAAACAGTCAAGATACTCGAGAGTTGTGTCAAGCAATTGAGAAATAAACCAATATCCTTGGTTAAAATGCAATAGTCACGACACGGAGTCGAAGAGGCCACTTGGGAGACGGAGGATGGTATGAAGGCTAGATATCTGGAGTTATTTTCATCTTAAGTTTCGGGACGAAACTTCTTTTTAGAGGTAGAGTATGTAATACCCAAATATCTAATGTGTATTTTATTTGTATTTGAACCTTGTGACATTGCATATGTTGTATTTTGATCTGCATATAATCCTTCGTATTTCATGATCCTGTATCGACGAGTGTATGATTTCGTAGTTGTTGATTCATTCTTGTACTTATGTACATTTAGCGCATGCTAACGTTTAAGTATAGCGCGCGCTAAATACGTAAGATATAACACGCTATAGATGAGTCTTAACGCATGCTATACGTGGTCAGCATGACTGAGACAGGCGGTAGGTGAGATCGGATCGCGGACCTGGATAATGTTTTGTCGGGATGAACTTGGATGGCTTTTGGAAAAGGCGAGTCAATGGTGCTCAGAGCACGGTACGTGAGAGATGCTAGCGCACGCTAAATATAGTACAATGAGGTGAGTGAACTTTCGTCATGCCGATAGCGCATGCTATGATGGGTGTTAGTGTAAGATAACTGTTGCTTTTAGTGCACGTAAATGCTATTTAGCGTACATCAGACCGAAGACAGTCAGATACGGTGGGTGGGAGACAATTAGCTCACACTAAAATGGAGCAGTAGCGCGCGCTAATAATCATTTTCAATAAATAGGATAGCACCTCATTTAATTTTTCAGTATCCACTTCGCCCCACACTCAATTTCCGAGACTTACAGAGTTACCCTCCCCATCTTAAACCTTCATATCAGCCTCTAAACATATCATTGAAGGCAAGGAGCCTTGAGGTTTGGTGTTCTAGCCTTTGGCGTGGAGTTCATCAAGTAATTTAATCTTTTCCTTCCATGTAAGGTATGCGGCGATTCACCGATCTGGATTATGTGTTCTTGTTGTCATGTATGATCATGCTATGGAAATTCTTGAGTTTATTAGTGAGGTTATTGAGTTTCTTACTTACAACTTGAACGAACAATGCGTATAGGGGAACTTAATGGATTTGAACTTAGAGTTATTCCTTGAATAATAAGATGTTAATCATGTTGAACCTAATAAACAAGTTTTTATGTTGTTCTTCAAGAGATTTACGAAATCTTGCTACGTTGGATTAATGAAAGTTATGGTTAGGATCCATGTTAGACAAACTATCATGTGATATAGTTGAAGAATCCGACCGAATGATGTGTTTAGTCTTGCTTGGAAGATTATGGGAGTGTTGTTCGAATTAGTAGCGTAGTGATGATTCAACCGGTATGGGTTGGGGCAGATTCATACGTTTTTATTATTGGGTATATTACACCTCTTGATGCTCGTATGATGTTTAGAATGATTATCCGGAACCGTTAGTTATATTGGTGCTATTGTTCAATAAAGGTTTGGATTTTTGGTGAATTAATCAAGCGAGAGTTCTTCGACCGGGTTGAAGGTTATTCATAGTATCTATCCTTGTCGCCATTTTTGAGGCAAGTATCGTAACATGACTTTTGGTTTAATTTTGATGATTTTGATCATGCATATTACCATTCATATTGATGAATATGAGATTACCCTAGATGAATTGTTATAATGTCGTTCATGTTTTTTATCCATGTGTATGTTCATATTGATAAACATATTGCTTTCCATATGTATGCATGGTTATACCATTTGTGTTATATTGATCCGAAAGGAATCATGTGATCTATGCAGAGGGCACTGGATCAGTTGTCCACCTCGTGTGGGTCCGACAGGATCATCTTTGGATCTATGCTGAGGGCGCTGGATCATTGGACGGGTTTTTCCACCTCGTGTTGGTCCGACGGGATCATCTTGGGATCTATTCTGAGGGCGCTGGATCATTGGATTATCCTGTGTTGTGTTGATGGAATCATGTGGATTTACATCGTTGGATTCCGGTCATGGAAGTCCGTGTTTTGTATTTTGTTATGCATCATTGTTGCATATCTGTTCTTGTATATTATGATACTTGTACTAGCATCGTTTTTCTAACCCCTGTGGGGGTGGATATTTGTTTGATGTTCAGGTAGCCGAGGAGCAGGGAAGCAACCACAGTACCGACATGATGATGAAGGGGCATAGAGATTGTAACACCCCAAACTAGGCGGATATTACAGTGCCGTGGACCCCCGACTGGGACCCACCAGGCAAGTGAAAATGAATGAAATACACAGGGTAAATGTAGTACCGAACCACATTACATCATTAATTACTCCGATGAGGAGTTTCATTATAACACACCCAAGAAAATACCGAATACATGTATATTTTATATGAAGATAAAATACACAACACTGAACGAAACGGAGTATCCAAATGGAAATCTGCAGCGGAAAATAAATGACAACAATATGAATGACTAAAAGGATTGGGGCCCCCTACTAGTATCACTGGGACTCCTCGCCGTCAACGTTATATTCCCGTGCTTTTGCCTTGCCATGACCTGAAAACAAAATCCCCCAATGGGGTCAGTTACACAGAACAACAATCCTCAAGTGTTGAAAATACACAATCATGATATATCTGAAGTTATGAAATATCCTTAGTTATGAATTACGCTGAAGAGGAGTATCATAGTACGCCCGTAGTGTTCTGTGCAAGTGTACAAGACGGATGACCGGACACACCCGTCCTTGTACCTAATTAGTCTCACGGAGTACCGTGTGCACAGCCCAATGTATCACTCCCAATACATGGCCATCACGTGCCCGACTAAAAATTCCACACATCCGCACGCGGCCACGTAATATGAACCCAGAAGGTCATATGAACGAGAATGACCACAATGAATATCAATGGATAATAATTCGACAAGGTCAAGAATGACTCACCGGGATGAAAATAATAATGAAGTGATTGATAACCCAATGAAATGATTGGAACCGCTGCTCGTGAATGAAATGATTATTCAACAATTACAAGTCTCAATACGGTTAATACAATGATGAATGAGTTATGATTATGAATGAACAACAACAAAAGGAATGAATATCCTTTTAACCGAGTAAGAATTAACTTACACAACACCGGTGACAATTATCCTTCCACGAACAACGTCCTAATTGAGATATCGGTCGCTCGAACAACCTTGAATAATACAATTACCAACAATCCGTTCAATATACGAATCAAACACGAATATAACGAACTCAAAACGTCGATACGATTAAACCAAGTTCATTGGGGCATTATATCGAACACTTTGTGGCCAAACTTCGATTGTTTACGATCAATCCTCAATTATACCAACATTAAATCCCCAAGAAGTGTTTCAAACCAACAAAACATCTTCAATACGACCAATAATCCAAGATGAATATCCAAAATCGTGATTACAACAACAATTAATCGAAAACCCCCAAATCCAACTCAATATTCAAAGTGTTCTTGAATAATCCTTCAATAATCCAATGAATAATCAAACATATCCATAATCATGTGTATATCACTTCATACAACATGATCTTAACATCCAAAACATCATATCTCAAAACAAAATCGAAATCCAAGATGTTGAAGAAATTACCTTTGAAGATCCAAGTACTTTAATCCGATGAAATCGCGTTAGATCGACAATCCGAGCTTCACAACCGAATGAAAATGATGAAAAACGAATACTCAAGTGATTGATGATGAAGATTCTTCCCCCACCAGCCCTCTCTCTCGGATAGGTTGAAGAAATGGAAAAATGAGTTGAATCTCACAAAAACGCAATTATAGTGCGATCGCATCGTGTGTGCCTCACCGAAGTGTGCCGCGCACAGGGCCAAATCGCCTCTGGTGGGCAGCGTGCCGCGGCCGATTTAATGTGCCGCGGCATGACTCAGCAAAGGTGTCGCAGCCGCTTCGGCATGAGCCGCGCCCCGCATGCACGGTTGGCCGATAATTCAACAAGAGTGTGCCGCGGCCCGGACGAATGTGCCGCGACAGTGACTTCAGCAGTGCCGCGCCCTGCAGACAGCCGCCGCCAAAATCGGAAAATGTGTGTGCCGCGCGCACACACCCCTTGGGTCCTAAAAATGATGAAAAATGACCCGGGAAGGGAATAAAAGCAATAGGAATCAATATTTGGGAAACAATAACACGAAATGGAAGTGCGGAAACCCCAAAACGGTGGTTCCAAGCAATGATTGCAAGGGTTCGCCCAACAAAACACAATTTGAACAATGAGGAGATTAGAAATGACATGAACTCCAACGTCAACATCGACTAATGAATCAATTACAACAGTCAAAATAATACTCTTGTCTCGATTCCCGAGTAAGGTTGAAACAATGAACAATATCGATACACAACTCGAAGTTATTCCGAACGGTGAACACGGATGAATGATTATTATCAAGTGAAAAAAATTAAGTAGTGACAATTACCGAATGAAATTACTGAATGATAATGACTGAATTACCACCGGGTATTACATACACCCCCTTAAGAGAGTTTCGTCCTTGAAACTAAGGGTCAAACAACTCGGGATAACTCTCCCGCATACTATCCTCGATTTCCCAAGTAGCCTCTTCGACTCCGTGTCTAGACCACTGAATCTTGACTAAAGGAATCGTCTTGTTCCTCAACTGTTTGATTCGCCACTCTAAAACTCGTATAGGATGCTCCTCATATGAATGATCATCCGCGATGTCGATTTCGTCGAACTGAAGTATGTGAAACACATTATGAATTCGGCTCAACGCCAGAGGTAAATCCAATCAATAAGCTAACTCCCCTACTCGATCCAGAATCTCAAACGTCCAATGAATCTCGGACTCAACTTTCCCCATTTTCCGAAACGGAAAATACCTCGACTCGGGGATACCTTGACCAAAACGTGGTCACCCGTCTCGAACTCTAGTGGTCGACGACGATTAACTGCATATGATTTCTGTCGACTCTGAGCTGTCAACATACGACTCCTTATCAACTACCTTCTCACGGGCGGTTATAAGCGTATCGGGCTCGGTGCTGATTGATTCTGATAAGTCATCCCAACACAAAGGAGATCGACAACGACGACTGTACAAGGCCCCATAAGGTGCTATCTTAATCGCAGCATGCCAACTATTATTGTACGTGAACTCGATTAATGGTAGTTGGACTTCCCAATCATCTTTCCAATCGAGGACACATGCCCTCAACATGTCCTCCAAAGTCTGAATAGTCCTCTCTGATTGTCCGTCGGACTGAGGATGAAAAGTTGTACTGAGATTAAGCTGAGTTCCCATAGCACGATGAACTGATTTCCAAAAATGAGACACGAATCGTCCGTCACGATCGGAAACGATACTTTTTGGAGTACCATGCAATCTCACTATCTCTTTGATGAACAACTGGGCCAGTTTCTCGGGACCCCAAATATCCTTAATCTCAAGGAAAGCGAGCTGACTTAGTTAGACGATCCACAATCACCCAGATTGTAATCATGCCACGACGACTCGTCGGCAAACTCGTGATGAAGTCCATTGAAATATCCTCCCATTTCCACTCCGGAATAGGGAGCAGTTTCAGCATACCTGCCGGTCGCTGATGTTCTATGTTGACTTGCTGACAGGTTAAGCATCTCGAAACAAATTCTGCGCCTTCTCGCTTCATATTACTCCACCAGTAATTTTGTTTCAAGTCTTTATACATCTTGCTAGACCCCAGGTGAACGGAATAAGGGGTAGCATGAGCTTCTCTCAAAATCGAGTTTTTCAACTCGTCAAAAGCCGGTACACATAACCGATTCTTAAATCGCAAAAGTCCATCCTCGTGGATCACAAATCCAGGGCTTTCTCTTGAGCCACATCCTGACGGATGCGCAACGAAAATGGGTCCGAACCCTGATTCACCCTGATCATCTCCTCGAGTGGCGATGAAATCTCTAACATACAAAGTTGCCCTTGTACTCGCTGTAACCAGACCTCGATCTTGGGTCTCAGAAATTCCTGTTGAAGTTCCTTTTGAACTGTTAATCGAGCAAGCATCTGCTTCTGAACGGACTTACGACTCAAGGCGTCGGAGACAACGTTCGCCTTGCCCGGGTGGTAAAGTATCTCGCTATCATAATCTTTGATTAGTTCCAACCACCGCCTCTGTCGCATATTTAACTCCTTCTGAGTAAATATATACTTCAACTCTTGTGATTGGTGAATAACTGACAGGTGACACCATAAAGGTAATGACGCCAAATTTCCAACACGAAAATCACGGCTGCTAGCTCCAGGTCGTGGGTCGGATAATTAACCAGCTAATCCGAGGAAACTTCGGATTTCCTTAACATTCTCCGGAGGTTGCCAATCTCGGATAGCCTCCGTCTTCTGAGGGTCGACACGAACTCCGTCTGATGAAATTACATGCCCGAGAAACGTCGCTTCGGACATCCAGAACTCACATATGGAAAACTTTCCATAAAGTTGCTCTCGTCTCAACATGTCGAGAACCCGATGAAGGTGAAGCTCGTGCTCCTCTCAGTCACGAGAATAAATTAAAAAGTCATCAATAAAGACAACCATGAACTGATCCAAAAAGTCGATGAAGACCCGATTCATTAACTCCATGAATACCGCAGGTGCATTAGTGCATTAATTAACTCCACGAACTCATAATGCCATAGCGTGTTTGAAATGCCGTCCTCGCGATATCCGACTCTCGAATTCGCAACTGATGATATCCAGATCTTAAGTCGATCTTGGAAAAATACTGAAGTTCCCTAAAGTTGATCTAAGAGATCATCGATGCGGGGTAGATGATACTTATCCTTGATCATCATCCTGTTCAACTCCTGATAATTAATACACACACGAAACGAACCATACTTCTCCTTGACAGATAAAACTGGTGCTCCCCACGGGGACGCACTCGGTCAGAGATAACCTTTCTCGAACAATTCCTCAAGTTGAATCTTCAACTCCTGCATTTCGGTCGGGGCCATCCGGTATGGTGCCTTCGATAACGGGCATGTACCGGGCTCCAACTCACTCGTGAATTCCACAACTCTTTGTGAAGGCAAACCAGGTAACTCGTCTGGGAATACATCGTCAATCGATGACATTGATACCACGAATGATTGAACATTTCGATTGCCCTAGAACGGTCAATCGATGACGACGATGCAGTGAATGATTGAACATCTCGATTGCCTTAGAACGGCCAATCGAAGAAAATGATATAATGAATGATTGAACAACTCGATTGCCTTAGAATGGCCAATCGATGAAAATGATACAATGAATGATTGAACAACTCGATTGCCTTAGAACGGCCAATCGATGAAAATGATACAATGAATGATTGAACTACTCGATTGCCTTAGAATGGCCAATCGATGAAAATGATACAATGAATGATTGAACAACTCGATTGAGGAATTTATCTGCTTCCATCATATTAATAATTCTTCCTAACAACGGGACTACCTCCCGAAATACACACTCGACTCCAACGACTGGAATGATAGTGACCAAACGCTTACGAACACCGAGGATAGTATCATGACGATCCATCCAACTAATACCCAATATTACATCGTCCTTAGGTAAATCCACCACGATTAGGTCCACCAACCAATCGTGGTCATTAATCTTACTTCGGTATGATTTGAAAATTCTTCCATCGTCAGTAGATCGATGATATGAGGTCCACAAGCAATAGGACCATCTAAATTAAGTCTATTCAAACATGATTCGAAAATGAATGAATGCGGTGCACCAGTATCAAAAGGTACACACAGGTTGAGATAAAATTACGAGTATACCTGGGATCATTCAGGCCACCGGATCGTCGTCCTCTTCATCACATGAATCCGGGACTTGCCGGCCCCCGAACCGGACGCTCCCGTATGATAAATATGAGCTCCGCCTTTATTTGCTTCCATTGTCTTAAACGACGCTGACAGAAAGGCCTGATTCGACCGCCGATTGCTTCGGGCTCGAGATGCCGCCGAGCCGACTTGGAGTCCTTTCGCAAAAGCAGACCTTATGCCCAAAAATCCCACAATTATGGCACGTGATAGACGGTTTGAGACACTTAGTGTCAGAATGACCCGGCGCCCACGGTGAAACAGTGATGGACGAATCGCCGCCGGATCGAGATCCCGCATGATTATGCGCCGTAAGAGGTCGCACAGAAACGATAGGGCCCGCACGAGGCTTCTTGAAGTTTGACTGACCGCCTTCAGATTGATTACGCTTCGTTGATTTCTTGCTGACAAATGAAGGTTGTTGCTCAGCAATTTCCTTAGCAGTAGGCTCATACGGGAGAGTTCTCTCGGTTAATCCGTCCAGAGTGGCGCAATGATGATTGAGCAATTGCATATGGGTCATCATGACCTGCATAAAAGTGAGTGGATCAACCCGAACATCTTCTGATCGAGCCGAGTCCTGGGTACGATTTCCCGACAGCGAGTGATTATTTCCCGGGTTTCGGCCCGCACCGCGGCCTCTCCCCGTGCATCCTCGACGCCTCTCTCCATACTGAAGTAGGAAGGTCGCATGATAATCATAGATCTCGTATGAGTACCGCATTATGATTTACGTCATGAAATGATGAAAATGAGCATATGCGCTCTAACACAGTGATTACATGAATGATTAACTGAGGTGACAGGATTATCTGATGAAATTCTTGAAATGAGTATCTTGAACAAGTTAACAAGATTAATGATATGATCTTCCAGATCAACAACTAAGTAATGAAATGAATTGAGTGATTAATGAGTTAATATGATCAACATGATTAAAATGAAAATGATGTTTGAGGATTGTTAACTAGTGAATTATGAATGAATGATTATTGCCAGAAATTATACCATGGCGTTAGAAGTCTTACAGTTCTTTCGGTCTGATTGGCTCGGCATTTGCACAGGTCACACGTGACACGAAAGTCCAATGATACTAGTCCGATGACGATGATTTCAAATGAGACATGAATCGGAAGGTAGTATTCAAAACCACTCTCCGATACCAACTCTGTAACACCCCAAACTAGGCAGATATTACAGTGCCGTGGACCCCCAACTGGGACCCACCAGGCGAGTGAAAATGAATGAAATACACAGGGTAAATGTAGTACCGAACCACATTACATCATTAATTACTCCGATGAGGAGTTTCATTATAACACACCCAAGAAAATACCGAATACATGTATATTTTATATGAAGATAAAATACACAACACTGAACGAAACGGAGTATTCAAATGGAAATCATGGTGGAAAATAAATAACAACAATATGAATGATCGAAAGGATTGGGGCCCCTACTAGTATCACCGAACTCTCGCCGTCAACGTTATATTCCCGTGCTTTTGCCTTGCCATGACCTGAAAACAAAATCCCCCAATGGGGTCAGTTACACAGAACAACAATCCTCAAGGGTTGAAAATACACAATCATGATATATCTGAAGTTATGAAATATCCTTAGTTATGAATTACGCTTAAGAGGAGTATCATAGTACGCCCGTAGTGTTCTGTGCAAGTGTACAAGATGGATGACCGGACACACCCATCCTTGTACCTAATTAGTCTCACGGAGGTAATCGCATCGTGTGCACAGTCCAATGTATCACTCCCAATACATGGCCATCGCGTGCCCGACTAAAAATTCCACACATCTGCACCCGACCACGCAATATGAACCCAGATGGTCATATGAACGAGAATGACCACAATGAATATCAATCGATAATAATTCGACAAGGTCAAGAATGACTCACCGGGGTGAAAATAATAGTGAAGTGATTGATAACCCAATGAAATGATTGGAACCGTCGTTCCTCGTGAATGAAATGATTATTCGACAATTGCAAGTCTCAATACGGTTAATACAATGATGAATGAGTTATGATTATGAATGAACAACAACAAAAGGAATGAAAATCCTTTTAACCGAGTAAGAATTAACTTACACAACACCGGTGACAATTATCCTTCCACGAACAACGTCCTAATTGAGATATCGGTCGCTCGAACAACCTTGAATAATACAATTACCAACAATCCGTTCAATATACGAATCAAACACGAATATAACGAACTTAAAACGTCAATACGATTAAACCAAGTTCATTGGGGCATTATATCGAACACTTTGTGGCCAAACTTCGATTATTTACAATCAATCCTCAATTATACCAACATTAAATCCCCAAGAAGTGTTTCATACCAACAAAACATCTTCAATACGACCAATAATCCAAGATGAATATCCAAAATCGTGATTACAACAACAATTAATCGAAAACCCCCAAATCCAAATCAATATTCAAAGTGTTCTTGAATAATCCTTTAATAATCCAATGAATAATCAAACATATCCATAATCATGTGTATATCACTTCATACAACATGATCTTAACATCCAAAACATCATATCTCAAAACAAAATCGAAATCCAAGATGTTGAAGAAATTACCTTCGAAGATCCAAGTACTTTAATCCGATGAAATCGCTAGATCGACAATCTGAGCTTCACAACTGAATGAAAATGATGAAAAATGAATACTCAAGTGATTGATGATGAAGATTCTTCCCCCACAAGCCCTTTCTCTCGGATAGGTTGAAGAAATGGAAAAAAATGAGTTGAATCTCACAAAAAACGCAATTATAGTGCAGATCGCATCTGTGCCGAAGTGTGCGGTGCCGCGCCCGAAGTGTGCCGCGGCCCGGCCAAGTGTGCCGCGCACAGGCCAAAACTTCCCTAGTGGTCGGCGGCGGCCGCTGCCCGACGAATGTGCCGCGGCAGTGACTCGGCAGCGGTGCCGTGGCCCTGGCAAGATGAGCCGCGCCCTGCATGCACGGGTTGGCCGATAATTCAACAAGAGTGTGCCGCGGACCGGACGAATGTGCCGCGGCAGTGACTCGGCAGTGTGCCGCGGCCCTGCCGGCATGAGCCGCGTCCCCCGGTACAGGCTGCTCGGCCAAAACTGGAAAAATGTGTGTGGCTCGGCGCACACTCCTTGTGCCGCGGTCCACACCCCCTCGGGTCCTAAAAATGATGAAAAATGACCCGGGAAGGGAATAAAAGCAATAGGAATCAATATTTGGGAAACAATAACACGAAATGGAAGTGCGGAAACCCCAAAACGGTGGTTCCAAGCAATGATTGCAAGGGTTCGCCCAACAAAACACAATTTGAACAATGAGGAGATTAGAAATGACATGAACTCCAACGTCAACATCGACTAATGAATCAATTACAACAGTCAAGATAATACTCTTGTCTCGATTCCCGAGTAAGGTTGAAACAATGAACAATATCGATACACAACTCGAAGTTATTTCGAACGGTGAACACGGATGAATGATTATTATCAAGTGAAAAAAATTAAGTAGTGACAATTACCGAATGAAATAAGTGAATGATAATGACTGAATTACAACCGGGTATTACAGTGATGTTGTCCGTTGTATTGTTTTGATATCCTGGTTTGGTATTTAGTACTCGAGTACATGTGTCTTTTGATGATTTGAGAAATTTATAATAAATGAATTGTGTTGAGATATTTTAACCGATTATTAAATTACTCAACTATTGGTGATGTTTTCGTATTGTTTAGCTATTCTTTTAATTTAGCCTTGTAAACTCTTACATAAAGGGTTTACTGACACTGTAATTATTCCGAATATCTCGGGGTGTTATACCCCCGAGGCTGTGAAGAAGAGGGGATTGTTTGTAAATTGAAGAATGGAGGTGGCGGTGCCTGAATTCCCAATTGAGTCACAAGCTGACTAAATGACATCATATACTGCATCGACTGCTGCTGAGATAACATCTCTTGTTGAGTCTTCCTTTGCTCCTCCTAGAATTTCTGGAACTGGTCTTGAGACTTCCTTTGCTCCTCAGCTCGGAGCTCCCGCTCGATCCTCAATTGCTCCTATAGACCGGCCTTTTGAGTGTCGCCCCTTTAATTGTGCTGAAATCCTGGAGTATCCTTCAATAATTTGTTGCTTTCAGCTCCCATCATTGGCGTCCGGTGATGATTCCCTTTAGGAGGGTAAAGGGCAACCCACACCCTTGTCCTAATGTAGGGATCGGCTTGATCGATCTCTCGATGTGCTAAATCAAGGCCGGTCTCGTCCAAATCTGGATGCTCCTCCCTCGCTATCTCTGTCAACATCCTCTCATACTCCTCCATCGCTCCCTGCTAATTAAGTGGAAAAAAAATTAAGTAACAAAATAATAATAAAGTTCAGAGGTAAATATTGATAGCAATATTAAAATGGTTATGATACATTTACAACTTACATGTCTATCCGGACAGTTGGGATATGCCTTCTGAATCACGTAGATAAGGACATTCGCCACATTTTCATCAGAAGTGGCCTCATGCGAAACTCTCGCTAATGACCGCGAACCTAAGCTGTGGTGCTCACACCCTTACGGTTAGCAATGTTGGTTGAACTGCTTGCCTAAACATAGAAACATGTAATTTTCATTTAACTGTTAACAAAATTACCACAAGTAAGTTTCATATACGTTACATATCTTTAAACAACAATAACATTACGACAATATTTATTGGTCGATTACCTACAATATAGTCGGGGTCGCTAAAATGTGTGCGTAGCCACCTCCAATCGTAATCCCGATACTTGAACTCCTCAGGAATAGCCTCGCGAGAATTATCCCAAGCCGACCAAAAACTGTGTAGCTCATTCTTCCAGAACGTGTACCTATAACAAACATTTATAAATAACAATCAATCACACAAAATTTCTCGAATAATTACTCAACTACGTATTGTGAATATTACTTACTTGATTGTTTGCACCTCATCACACTAAGGATATAATAGGAAAGAAGGAACATCAAACCACACATAGAATTAACATATACAAAATATATATTACTAAATTTATTCTGAATTTGAATACAAAAAACAGCCTTCGGAATTGAGATGTAAACTTATCGACATAGCATTATTTAATGCATCCTTCACGCACTGTGGCACATCCTTCCACTCACCCCACAATACTGGAACCCTATCGCGTATGGCAAACCCAATAATACGAAAATATGCTGTACAAGCGTCAGAAGCCAAAATGGGTCGTCGATAGTTTTCATCTATTGCTATCTTGTGACGGTCATTTTTATTAACGTATGCGTCAAGTGCTAGGCCCTTCGATGGGCCACGAGTCTTCTTTTTCGGTTCGGCTTCAGTGCGACCATCCTCCTTCTCTTCTGCAAGCTCCGCTTACAACTTCGTCTTAGATATCCGACATGTCCACCAAATCATTTTCTCAGGCCACGCTTGAAATGTTGGATTTTTCGTGTATCTAATACAAGAAATTTGAGCAAAAACGCAGTGGAATAATTATCGAAAAACCCAGATGAGGATCTTCATGCAGTAATTTAATTGATTTAATTAAGAGTTCATCGGATTACCTTAATTTGAAGAGCAGATATAAATCCGGACCAGAAGCTGATGAAAATTGTCTTCCTCTTTCGGTGATCCACGCACGAACAATTTGTACAAGCTGGATTGCCAGATCCTTACAAATAATATCGATAAATAGTACAACAGATAATTCCTTGTTAGAAGGATTATACTGTGGATTAGAATCAACTAAGGTAAGAAGACGGATATGGCCGAACCGGACTTTTTGGACAGAAACAATTCGGTCGATATGATGAGGGGGAGAGGGCCGATTTTTCTTACAATTAGGGTTGTGTAATTTTAATCTTATGACAATCCTTTGTCCAAGACCTTTTATTTATACTAAGTAAACTATTGAGTTAAAACTCTAGTATTTGCTTAGTTACCCCTCAACTTGTTAAACAATACAATATATAATATCTTACATTATATTATTTATTATTTAATGCTCTAATAAATAAATATCCAATATTATAATTATCTTTATCAGATGATATAATTAAATAATATAATATATAATATCCTATATTATACACTACTTAATATTTACCTTTTTTAATAAATTTAATATCTAATATTATATCTATTAGTTATTCTTGCTTGTCTTTAATTGTTGTATGTGTGACCCAAAAGGCTTATATTATGTTGGCAATCATTTAATACCTCATTAAATGATAAATCATAAGCGGTCTCTAGCAAGACATTATGACTACCCAAATAATATAAGTTTATAGTCCATTAAACCATTTAATGTGTCAAATCCCTTTATTGCGCGATATCATATTTGAAGTAAGTCATGGAAACTGTCATACTTATTATGTGCAAATGCTTTCTCGACCTTAAGTAGACTAATTGAATCAAATGACTCTTCATTTGAGCATGGCCATGCATTTCCTTCAGTCCTACTTATCGAGGGGCCCAGCAGATGTCCATTTCCCTAAAGAGAGGGACAAATCCACATCTTGATTATTCATTGCCCTCTATATGACTCCCACTAATCCCGATCGCTAACCTTTATGATCACCATGTTTCAAATGACGTCGGATTACGTCAAGGCATAGCAGTTATCATGTCGACTCTATGATAATCTCAGGTTCAAGGATTTATTGACATACTATTATATTAAGATTCATTTATGACATTTCCATGCAGTTATGTCAATGCGGGTCAGTCCAGTATTGCGTTCTCCAACCAATATCCATAAGTTTGATCCGTACCATACGCATGATCATCTGATGATTATAAATCAAACTTATACTATATTAATCACTTGAGTCTCCACTCTACGTGATTGGACCAGAGACATATGAATAATCTTATTATCGTGAATAACTATTATTCGATTATTATAATATTAAAACATGCACATATTATAATAATCAACAAGAAATAGATGATATCAAATAACTTTGTTTAAATATGACAATTACAAATTTAGGCACATCGATTGTCCTAGGGCACTATTCCCAACAATCTGCCACTTGCACTAGGACTATTCATTCATGACTTTTAGTCCAATCGATCTAGTATGCTCTTCATGATTTCCTTGTGAGAGAGGCTTTGTAATTGGATCAACAATATTCTCTTCCGTTGATACTTTGCATATACTGAGTATGTGTTTAGATCTCTAATCGGTCCTTGACTCTTTAGCTCACGTAATAGCACCATTATTGCCGCAGTAAAGACTTATATATCCTAAAAGGATCCACATACTCTCCTCGGCTGCATCGGATGCTGCCAGGTACTCAGCTTGAGTTATAGAATCTATGAACGTGCTTTACTTGGAACATTTCCAACTCATAGCACCTCCATTTTAAAAAAAACACAAAATCATCTGCGATCTTAAATCGTCTCTATCGGTTTCGATATTGGCGTAACCATTTACAGCCATCTCGTCTCCCATACCTCCATAAATTAGGAATGCATCCTTAGTCCTTCTTAAGTACTCTAGGATGGTTTCCACTGTTGTCCAGTGACATTCACCTGGATTTGATTGGTATCGAATTGTCATGCTAAGGGCAAACTATATCTGGTCGAGTACAAATCATGGCATACATGATCAATCCAATGGCTGAAGCATATGGAATCTTGCTCAAGTGGGCTCACTCATTAGGAGTCGAAGGACTTTGAGTCTTACTCAGATGAATGCCATGTGACATTGGCAAGAGTGCTCTCTTGGAGTCCTGCATATTGAACCTCTTCAATATGTTATTAATGTAGGTACTCTGACTCAGACCAATCATTCTCTTTGATCTATCTCTATAGATTTTCATCCGAAGAATATAAGCATCTTCTCCTAAGTCTTTCATGGAGAAACAACTTTCCAACCAAGCCTTGACTGTCTGAAAGGTGGATATGTCATTTTAAAAGAGTAATATGTCATCTACATATAAGACTAGGAAGACAACTATGCTCCCATTAACTTTATTGTACACATATGGTTGATATTCATTTTGAATAAACTCAAACTCTTTGACAGTTTCATCAAAACAAAGATTCTAGTCGTCCATGTCTTTCTTCTTTATGAAGATCCATTTGCACCCAATATTTTTTATATCCTCAAGTAGATCTATCAAGTTCCAAACTTAATTGTCGTATATGGACTACATCTCTGACTTCATGGCCTCAAGCCATTCCTTGGACTCTGGTCCTGAAGCAGCTTCTATATAGGTACTACAATCATCATATATGAGCGATGCTTCATTGTCCTTTGTCACGAGATACCCATATCTCTTAGGTTCATGTCGCACCATATCAGACGTGCGAGGATCTTATATACTTTGAACTGACTCCTCAACTAATTGTTGATCCTGTTCAGTTTCCATCGACAAAGCAATGTTGTCTTGTGGTTCTCGAGTTTGCTCCAGAATTACTTTTCTCCCACTGTATCTTTTGGAAACAAATTCCCTACAGCTTTTCGATCAATAAACACTTTGTTCTCCACGGGCTCGAAGAAGTAGTATCCTTTAGTTTCCTTATGATATCCCACAAATAAATATCTTTCCAATCTGGCTACCAGTTTGTTAGAAACTTGGCGCCTTACAAACGCTTTGCAACTTCAAATATTTAGAAAAGACAAGTTTGGCCTCTTACCAATCCATTTCTCAAATGGTGTCTTTTCAACTGCTTTAGATGCAACATGGTTAAGGGTGAATGCCGCTGTTTCTAAGGCGTGGCCCCAAAATGATAAGGAAATTTCCATTCGACTCATCATGGATCGAACCATATATAATAAAGTTCTATCATCCTCTCGGATACTCCGTCATGTTGAGGTGTTCCAGGAGGAGTAAGTTGTGAAACAATTCCACAACTCCTAAGATGATCATCGAATTCTTGGCTCAAGTATTCACCACCTCGATCCTATCGAAGGGCTTCACTCTGGAATATTTTGAACATTTCAAAAGATTCATGTTTATGCTTCATAAGAGAAACATATCCATAAC
Organism: Orobanche coerulescens; assembly: GCA_033398695.1. Taxonomy (NCBI): domain Eukaryota; kingdom Viridiplantae; phylum Streptophyta; class Magnoliopsida; order Lamiales; family Orobanchaceae; genus Orobanche; species Orobanche coerulescens. The sequence goes on from CM065815.1 coordinate 117,120,637, forward strand.
GACTAAAATCATCGTAAAAGTGATGAAGTATTGGTACCTGCCTCTGGCATGACTACTACCAGGTCTGCATATATCAGTATATACTAGGCCTAATAAATCACTAGCCTTTCTCCATGACCGGTGAAAGGATTCTTCGTCATCTTGCCAATAGACAAGATTCGCATGTCTCATATGTTGGGTTTGGTACCGCCACTAGAAGGGGTTTAAATAGTGCGGTTAAGAATATAAAGTTATTTTGCGATTGTGGAAGCGATTAAGTGCGGAATGTAAATGACACATCGATATATAGAGATTCGGTAATGTGCCTAGGTCCTCTCTTCGTATATTTCTCTATAGGCTTAAGATAAACCTTTCCGTCTTGTATTCTATCGGTTCGAGGAAAACCATTACAATCTTGTCTTCTATCGGTCTAAGATAAACCATTACAATCTTGTCTTTATGTTGGTCTAAGATAAACCATTTTCCTTTTCATCGGATAAGGAATCAACCTTTCTAGCTTTCTGTCGGTACTAGAAAAGCCTCACTTAGATTTAGATTATGATTCTAATAATGTCGGATCCACGATCCTATACCACCAAATCTAATCTATAATCCTTTCTTTTCTCTCTTGTTTGGTTGAGTGAATTAAACACTCGAACTCTTATCAATTAAGCTTAATTACAACAACAATAATGAATATAAAAATATCTGATGTATGAATACTTTGCTTGAAGTTGTTGTGCAGAATGATACCAAATGCTTTGGTATTTATAGGCTTGAGAGCCAAACTAGTCGTTGCTCCCTATTACACTTTAGTACATTATGCTTCCTTCATTGCGTACGTAATGCTGTTTATCGTACGTAACACATCTATGTAGTGTATGTTATCTAATGTTCACTTCAGTCCAGTAGCTTCTGTCTCTTACGTAGAGTACGTTAGTCATTTATCGTAGAGTACGTTATATCAATCTTAGATAGCCGTTGATATGATGACCTACTTCATGACGTCACATGATTTAGCGTACGCTAACAATATCTCGTAGCGTACGTTAACTATACATATCCATTGCATGCTTTTTGACTATCTAGAATTAATTCAATGTATTGATTTCATTTGAATTCAAAATTCACCTTGCATAGCATACGTTAAGTGTTCCTCATTATGTACGTTAAGCTTCATGCATAGCGTGCATTAACCTTGCACCATAGCGTGTGTTAAGCATGCCTTTCTCGGCCGACTTCAGCTGGGTCTTTGTTGTGTATGTTAGCCTTGTTGCATAGCGTACGTTATATGCGTTTTTGCTTCAATTAGATGTTTTTCTGTCCAGCTAGTGCGTCTTTGACTTCTTTTTGATTATTGTTGTTTTTCTTTGTTTAGCAACTTATCATCAAAACCTCTAAACTGATTGTGTGGAATTAAATATTCCAACAATCTCCCCCTTTTGATGATGACAAAACAACAATACTTCGATGGAATTTATACCTGCAAAAATACAAAGAATATACAGATCAAAGTTGTCAGCTTTGTCCATTTCGTTAGTTTTCTTCTCCCCTCATTCCTTCTCTTTTTCTCTTCTTCTCCCCCATTATATTTTTCTCTTATTTTTCTCCTCATTCTTCTCTCCCTTTTTGTCATTAGCAAAAAGTGTCAATGAAAAATTAAATATGAAATGCAATGGGTAAAAATTCCCCTTGAAAAATATCTCCCCTTTAATAAAAAAATAACTCCCCTGGAGTTAAATACCAATTATTTTGATATAATTAATTTTGAATTTTGGGGATCCAACCGACTCTTGGTCATTTTTCATTTGGTAAATAGACGATGTTTGGTATTACGGTTCCTTTTGTAATCCATATTTTCTTCATTTTGATTGTTCGTCTTGGGCTTTTACAATTTGAAATGTGATGCCCGATTTTTAAATATATACCACATTGGGGTATTTTGAAATTTACGAATTTGTTTTTATCATTATGTTTGAATCCTAAACCTTGTTTATTTAACGAAAATTTTTGAACACTTAGTAATTTCTAAAATTTCTCATTTTTTAGAGAAAATTTGGTCGTTAAATGTTTGAGTTCATCTTGAACTTTTAATAAATCATTCTTTAATTTATTTTCATTTCAAGGCATAGAGAATGATCGATTTCATAAATTTCTCTTTTTCTAGTAATTTGGAGATTTCGTCTTCCAAAACTTTATTTATAATTTTAAGGGATTTATTATCTTTTCGCGAATTTTGAAAATCCGTATGTAGTTGTTCGAAAGCATTGAAAAGTTTGTCGTGGGACGAGGTACTTACCTGGCTTTCGTTGTCACTATCGTCAAACAAGCTTCTTGCCATGAGTGCGAGATTGTTTCGAATATTATATTCTTCTTCATCATCGTCACTCGAGGTGGCTATCAATACTTCATTCTTAGAAGTCGAGCAACGACAATTCTTCACAAAGTGGCCGGATTTTCCACAATTTCGACAATTATTGTCGAATCGATTTGACTCATTCCGGACTTGCGAGTTGAAGTCTCTTCTTCTCCAGTTTAATAAGTTTTGATACTTATTGATATTTTTGGCATAAAATTCCTATTCTTCATCATCGTCATCAACAGTGATGACTTCTTCATTTCTTGACATTTTCTTAGCTTTTAAAGCTATAGATTTTTCCTTCGGTTTCGGCTTCGTGTTTCGAGATTTAAGGACAATCTTGTAATTTATTAGTGAACTAACAAGGGCGCTAAAATCAAGAGTATTGAGATCTTTAGATTCTATAATTACCGTAACCATCCCGTCTCATTCGCGAGGTAGTGATCGTAATATTTTCTTGACCTTTTCACTAGTCGATAAGGTTTTTCCGAGCATGTTAGCCCATTTGTAATAACCGAAAATCAGTCTAGCATATTTGTGATGGACTCTTCGTCTTTCATCATGAAAAGATCATAGTCGTGGAGAAGCATATTTATTTTCGTCTCCTTGATTTGATTTGTTCCTTCATGAGTGTAATACCCAGTTGTAACTCAGTAATTATCACTCAATAATTATCATTCAGTATTTATCATTCAGTAAATGATACTCAGTAATTTCATTCATCATTGATCATTTGTCACTCATATTCAGTCATGGTATTCATCATTCAGAGTAATTGTATCGTGTATCAATCGTCATTCATCACTAATCTGATTGGAGTTTCGTGCCGTGTTTATCATCATTGTCATTTCGTTGCGAGCTGTGCGTGAGGAGTAGCGCACGCTACATACTCCATTTAGCGTACGCTAATTGGGTATAGGTAGCGCACGCTACCACTCCGCCTTAGCGCACGCTAAGGTTACCTTGGCTGCGATCCGAAGGTACCGGATGCAGTGAGTTATAAGCAGCGCACGCTACGATTGGTAAGTAGCGCGCTGGTTGAAGTAGCGCACGCTAATATGAGGTGTAACGCGCTAAGGACGGATCAGTTGAGTCCGGTGGCTACCGGATCGCATCGATTATTTCATAGCGCACGCTATGTGTGTTGTTAGCGACGCAACCGATATATTAGCGCACGCTAAACAATGGTTGTAGCGCACGCTATCGAGGCCGATCGAGGGCGACAGTTTCGGACTCCAAGATCGGGCATCAATATTTCGTTAGCGCACGCTAATAATGGATCTTAGCGCACGCTAGTAAAATGGCCGTAGCGCACGCTACAAGAAGGTACGTAGCGCGCTACCGTGTTCGGACAAAGGTACCGGACTACCCAAATTACTCGTTAGCGCACGCTACGCACAAGGCTAGCGCACGCTAACCGGGTGACTATAAATCGACATTAGTCGACTTCGTCATTTATTCATCTCATTTCACTCCTTCGGTATTTTTGGGCGATTTCGAGCGTTTCGGAGAGGATTCTTCGAGGTGTAATCATCAATCATCATCTTCAAGCTCATCTTGGATTGATCATCATTTCATCATCTTCAACACATCGAACCAAAGGTATTAATCTCTTGGATCTAGAATTTCGGATTTTCGGGTTTTCCTTCCGATTTCTTCGTATAAGCTTGGATTATCATTGGAATATGTTAGATATGGATTATCTACCTTGGATAAGTATATTCTTACGGATTTAATGGTTATTTTCGGAATTATTTCAAGAACCTTTGGGGTTGACTTCGGTTAATTGGGGATTTTCCGATTGATGTTGTTGTAATCATGAATTATGGATTCCTAATGGATTATTGATATCATTGAAGCGTTTTGTTAGTTCGAAATACTCATTTTAGTGTTGGTTTCGACATATTCGGGATCGATATTTTCGAAGTCGTGTGGTTGGTTACGTAGTCGTTAGAATGCCCCAATGAGTTTGATTATCGTTGTTTCGACCTTTGGGTTAGTCGTGTTTTGTTGCTTGATGCGTGTATTGAACAATTGTTGGTAATGATTGTTATTCAAGGTTGTTCGAGCGACCGGTATTTCACTTAGGACGTTGTTCGTGGACGGACATTCTTCATTGGTATTGAGTAAGTTAATTCTTACTCGGTTAAAAGGATATTCATACCTTTTGTTGTTGATCATTCATAATCATAACTCATTCATCATTGTATTAATCATATTAAAACTTGTTAATGTCAATTAATCACTTCACCATAAGGAACGACGGTTCCAATCTTTTCGTTGAGCTATCATTCATTTCATTATTACCCTCATCTCGGTGAGTCATTCTTGACTTTGTCGATTATTATTTATTCATTGATATTCATTACGGTCATTCTCGCTCATATGACCTTCTCGGGTTCATATTGCGTGGCGGGTGTGGTCAGTGGAATTTTTAGTCGGGCACGCGATGGTTATTGTATTGGGTTCACCGATACATTAGACCGTGCACACGGGAAAGCGTTACACCGTGAGACTAATTAGGTACACGGACGGGTGTTGTACACTTACAAAGAACATTACGGGCGTACTATGATACTCCTCTTCAGCGTAATTCATAATTAAAATAATTCATAACTTCAGTTAATTCATGATTGTGTAATTTCAACTCTTGAGGATTGTTGTTCTGTGTAATTGACCCCGTTGGGGGATTTTGTTTTCAGGTCACGGCAAGGCAAAGGCACGGGAAGAGCATGCTGACGGCGAGGAGTCCCAGTGATACTAGTAGGGGCCCTAGTCATTTCGTTTGTTTCAGTCATTTCAGTCGTTTCAGTTATTCCGTCATTTGTATTTTTCCGCTGCAAAATTCCGTTTGAAATGCTTATTTGTTCAGGGTGGTGTATTTTATCTCCATATAAAATATACTAGTATTCTGTTTTGTCCTGGTGTAATGTACTTAAACTCCTCATCTGAGTAATAGGTAATATAATGTGGTTCGCATCGCAATTTTATTATTTAATTCATCATTTTCATTTGCCTGGTGGGTCCTAGTCGGGGATTCACAGACCGTAATATCCGCCTAGTTTGGGGTGTTACAGAGTTGGTATCGGAGCGTGGTTTCGAATACTACCCTCCAAGTCATGTCTCATTTGAAATCATCGTCATCGGACTAGTATCATCGACTTTCGCGTCACGTGTGACCTGTGCAAATGCCGAGCCAATCAGACCAAGAAAAGTAAGATTACTAATGCCATGGTATAATTTGTGGCATTAATCATTATTTCTTAAATCATCAGTTAACAATCCTCATTCATCATTGTCATTATGACCGGACGGCCAAAGTTAACTCAAGAATCACCAATTCATTTCATTGTTCAGTTGTTGATCATGAATATCGAATCATTAATCATGTTAACTCATTCAAGATAATCATTTCAAGAACTTCATCGGATAATCATGTCACGCCAATTAATCATTCATGTAATCGCTGTATTTGAGCGCGTATGCTCATTCTCGTCATTTCATAATATAATCATAATGTGATACTCATGCGAGATATATAATCATCATATGACATTCCACTTCAGAATGTAAGGGTCTTGCAGAGGACGTGGAGGACGAGGCCATGGAGCGGGCCGAATCCCGAGAACTCGTGCGAATACACGTGCAAATGCCAGAATAACGCTAACTCATCGAGCGGCGACGCCGCCACTCATTCACCGACGCGATCATTCACTATCGGGAGTCGTGCAGGACACGGCTCACCAGAGGGTGTCCGGGTTGACCCACTCGCTTATGCGGGGCATGATGGCCCAAATGACCGGATGGCTCGGTTGATGGAGACGATGCATAACTCCGTCAATCGACCAGCAGGCTCCTCCGCCGCCACCTCGGAGGCAAGAGAGGAATGTGAGTAATATCATCGGCGATATCTCTCGCCAGAGGCCACCTACGTTTGAGGGCTCGCCGAGCCGGCAGATATCATTCATTGGCTCGAGCATTTCGAGAAATTGTTTGCTATGGTAGAGTGTCCCGAAGGACACAAAGTTTCGTTGCGGCTTACTACCCGGGTAAGAGCGCACATTCTTGGTGGTTATCGTTGAAGCCCACCGAAGGATCTTGTACTTGGGATCAGTTCAAGACTCTCATGATGGAGAGGTATTATCCGGCCCCACTCGAGAGGCCAAGTCGGAATTGCTTACCCCGACCCTCAACAGACGAGGATGTTCTCGCCATTGCCGAGAAATTTCAGAACTTCTTCCTTTCGCCTCATCCATCATTCATTCAGAGGCGGATAAGATCAAATATTTCAGCAAGAGGTCAAACCCCGTATGAGACTTCGCCATTTAATCATAATTGCACCACGTTGGTGAATTCATTGAGAAAGCTCTCACTTATGAGCTTCGCTAAGGAAATTGCTAAGCAAAGAACCTTCGTCGCTAGCAAGAAATCGAAGAATCGTAATCGATCACCAAGGCGGTCGACAACCTTCAAGAAACCCCGTGCGGGCTCGCTTCCGAGCGACCTCCAGTGTCGCCTAAACCCGCGGAATCTCGATCACGAGCGGCCAGTTCGGCCATCACCTGCTATAACCGTGGGGAGCTTGGTCACCTCGCACCAAGTGTCCTCGGCAGACTATCACGTGTCATAATTGTGGGATTGCCGGGCATAAGGCCCGTTTTGCCGTAGGGACTCCAAACCTACTCGGACGTCATCTCGTGCACCTAAGCGATCTGCTCGTAATCAAAGCCACTCAATCAGCGTCGTTTAAAACGACGGGAGCGACTAAAGGTGGAGCTTTTAGCCATCAGACGGGGGCGTCCGGTGCCGGGACTAGCAAGCCCCGGATTTATGAGATGAAGAAGACCGATGATCCAGAGGCCCGAATGATCTCAGGTACACTCGATATTCTATCTCAACCTGTGTGTACCCTTTTTGATACTGGTGCATCGCATTCATTCATTTCCGAGTCATGTTTGAGTAGACTACGTCTGGGTAGTGCTACTAGTTGTGAGCCGTATGTCATCGACTACCAGATGGTAGACGAATTATCGTAATCGTGAGATTCGTAATTGTCCGATTCGGCCATGGTCGTGTATGGCGGCGGACCTAATCGTGGTAGATTTGCCGAGAGACGACGTCATCTTGGGCATTGACTGGATGGATCGTCATGATGCCATCATTAGTGTCCGTAAGCGTATGGTCACTATCATTTCAGACGATGGGGTGGAATGTGTGTTTCAGGGAGGTAATCCCGGCTGTTCTGGTAAGGTCATTAATTTGATGAAAGCAGTAAGATTACTCAATCAGGGATGTGTCGGTTATTGGTGCTATATGGCCAAAACCGAGAAGTCATCAGTAATGTTGACGGATATTCCGGTGGTGAGGGAATATGCCGATGTTTTTCCAAACGAGTTACCTGGTTTGCCTCCACAGAGGGATGTGGAATTCACGATTGAGTTGGAGCCTGGTACGTCCCCGATATCGAAGACACCGTACCGGATGGCCCCGACCGAAATGCAGGAGTTAAAGAACCAACTTGAAGAGTTATTCGAGAAAGGTTATATCCGACCGAGTGCGTCCCCGTGGGGAGCACCAGTGTTGTTTGTCAGGAAGAAGGATGGTTCATTTCGCTTATGTATTGATTATCGGGAGTTGAACAGGGTGACAATCAAGAATAAGTATCCCTTACCCCGTATTGATGATCTCTTAGATCAACTTCGTGGGAGCTTCGGTATTTTCCAAGATCGACTTAAGATCCGGATATCATCGATTGCGGATTCGAGAGTCGGATATCGCGAGGACGGCGTTCGAACACGCTATGGTCATTATGAGTTTGTGGTTATGCCGTTCGGATTGACTAATGCACCTGCGGTATTCATGGAGTTAATGAATCGGGTCTTCATCGACTTTTTGGATCGGTTTGTTGTTGTCTTCATCGATGACATTTTGATTTATTCTCGTGACCGGGAGGAACACGAGTTTCACCTTCATCAAGTGCTCGACGTGTTGAGACGAGAACAACTTTTTGGGAAGTTTTCCAAATGTGAGTTCTGGATGTCCGAAGTGACTTTTCTCGGACATGTAATTTCATCAAACGGAGTTCGTGTCGATCCTCAGAAGACGGAGGCCATTCGGGATTGGCTACCTCCGAAGAACGTTAAGGAAATCCGAAGTTTTCTCGGATTAGCGGGTTATTATCGGCGGTTTGTGGAAGGATTTTCTAGAATCGCTCAACCCTTAACGAACCTTCTGCGGAAAGATAAGAAATACACGTGGTCCGACGCGTGTCAACGGAGTTTTGAGGAACTCAAGAGCCGGTTAATGTCAGCACCTGTACTTTCCTTGCCGCAGGGGACGGAAGGATTTGTAGTTTATAGTGATGCATCCGGACAGGGTCTCGGATGTGTACTCATGCAGAACGGGAAGGTTATTGCCTATGCTTCACGGCAATTGAGACCTTACGAGGTTAATTATCCGACCCACGACCTGGAGCTAGCAGCCGTGGTGTTCGCTTTGAAAATTTGGCGTCATTATCTTTATGGCGTTTACTGTCAGATATTCACCGATCATAAGAGCTTAAAGTATATATTTACTCAGAAGGAGTTAAATATGCGTCAGAGACGGTGGTTGGAATTAATCAAGGATTATGATATTGAGATCCTCTACCACCCGGGCAAGGCGAACGTTGTCGCCGACGCCTTGAGTCGTAAGTCAGTTCAGGAGCAGATGCTTGCCCGTTTAACAGCTCAGAAGGAGCTTCAGCAGGAATTCCTTAGATCCGAGATCGAGGTCTGGCTTGGCGAGTTCGGGGGCTTTGTATGTTAGAGATTTCATCGTCACTCGAGGAGGAAATCCGAGAGAATCAGTGTTCGGACCCATCATTGTTGCGCATCCGAGAGGATGTGGCTCAGGGGAAAGCCCCTGGATTTGTGGTCCACGAGGATGGACTTTTGAGGTTTAAGAATCGGTTGTGCGTACCGGCGAATGACGAGTTGAAAAACTCGATTTTGAAAGAAGCTCATGCTACCCCTTATTCCGTTCATCCGGTCTAGCAAGATGTACAAGGACTTGAAACAAAATTCTTGGTGGAGTAATATGAAGCGAGAATTCGCAGAATTTGTTTCGAGATGCTTAACTCAACAAGTTAAGATTGAACATCAGCGACCGGCGGGTATGCTGAAACCTCTTCCCATTCCCGAATGGAAGTGGGAAGACATTTCTATGGATTTCGTCACGAGTTTGCCGACGAGTCGTCGTGGCATGAATACGATCTGGGTGATCGTGGACCGCTTAACTAAATCAGCTCATTTCCTTGAGATCAAGGATACATGGGGTCCCGAGAGACTTGCCCAGCTTTTCATCAAAGAGATAGTGAGACTTCACGGTACTCCTAAAAGTATCGTTTCCGATCGTGACGGACGGTTTGTGTCTCATTTTTGGAAATCGATTCATCATGCTATGGGAACCCGGCTTAATCTCGATCGCTTTTCATCCTCAGTCCGACGGACAATCAGAGAGGACCATTCAGACATTAGAGGACATGTTGAGAGCATGCGTCCTCGATTGGAAAGACGATTGGGAAGCCCAACTACCATTGATCGAGTTCACGTATAATAATAGTTGGCATGCTTCGATTAAGATGGCACCTTACGAGGCCTTGTACGGTCGTCGTTGTCGATCTCCGTTGTGTTGGGACGACCTATCAGAATCATTGGGCACCGAGCCCGATATGCTTATAGCCGCCCGTGAGAAGGTAGCTTTGATCAAGAGTCGTTTGTTGACAGCTCAGAGTCGGCGTAAATCATATGCAGATAACCGCTGCCGACCATTAGAGTTCGGTGGCGACCATGTGTTGGTCAAGGTATCCCAGTCGTGGTATTTTCCGTTTTGGGAAGAGGGGAAGTTGAGTCCGAGATTCATTGGACCGCTCGAGATTTTGGATCGAGTGGGCGAGTTAGCTTATCGATTGGCTTTACCTCCGGCGTTGAGCCGAATTCATAATGTGTTTCATGTCTCTCGATTGCGGAAGTATGTTGCCGACCCGAGTCACATACTTGATTCGATGAAATCGAGATCGCCGACGATCATTCATATGAGGAGCGTCCTATACGAGTTTTAGAGCGGCGAATCAAACGGTTGAGAAATAAGACGATTCCTTTGGTTAAAATTCGGTGGTCTAGACACGGAGTCGAAGAGGCTACTTGGGAAACCGAGGATAGTATGCGGGAGAGTTATCCCGAGTTGTTTTGACCCTTAGTTTCGGGGACGAAACTCTTTTAAGGGGGTGTATGTAATACCCATTGTAACTCAAGAATTATCACTCAATAATTATCATTCAAGATTTATCATTCAAGAAATGATACTCGGTAATTTCATTCATCATTGATCATTTGTCACTCATATTCGGTCATGGTATTCATCATTCAGAGTAATTGTATCGTGTATCAATCGTCATTCATCACTAACTGATTGGAGTTTCGTTCCGTGTTTATCATCATTGTCATTTCGTTGCGAGTATGCGTGAGGAGTAGCGCACTCTACATACTCCATTTAGCTTACGCTAATTGGGTATAGGTAGCGACGCTACCACTCCGCCTTAGCGCACGCTAAGGTTACCTTGGCCGATCCGGAAGGTACCGACCGCAGTGAGTTATAAGTAGCGCGCTACGATTGGTAAGTAGCGCGCTAGCGGTTGAAGTAGCGCACGCTAATATGAGGTGTAGCGCGCTAAGGACGGATCAGTTGAGTCCAGTGGCTACCGGATCGCACCGATTATTTCATAGCGCACGCTATGTGTGTTGTTAGCGACGCAACCGATATATTAGCGCACGCTAAACAATGGTTGTAGCGCACGCTATCGAGTCGAATCGAGAGGCGCAGTTTTACGGACTCTAGCATCGGGCATCAATATTTCGTTAGCGCACGCTAATAATGGATCTTAGCGCACGCTAGTAAAATGGCCGTAGCGCACGCTACAAGAAGGTACGTGGCGCGCTACCGTGTTCGGACGGTGGATCTTGGACTACCCAATTACTCGTTAGCGCACGCTACGCATGGCTAGCGCACGCTAACACGGGTGACTATAAATTGGGCGATTAGTCGACTTCGTCATTTATTCATCTCATTTCACTCCTTCGGTATTTTTGGGCGATTTCGAGCGTTTCGGAGAGGATTCTTCGAGGTGTAATCATCAATCATCATCTTCAAGCTCATCTCCGGATTGATCATCATTTCATCATCTTCAACACATCGAACCAAAGGTATTAATCTCTTGGATCTAGAATTTCGGATTTTCGGGTTTTCCTTCCGATTTCTTCGTATAAGCTTGGATTATCATTGGAATATGTTAGATATGGATTATCTACCTTGGATAAGTATATTCTTACGGATTTAATGGTTATTTTCGAATTATTTCAAGAACCTTTGGGGTTGACTTCGGTTAATTGGGGATTTTCCGATTGATGTTGTTGTAATCATGAATTATGGATTCCTAATGGATTATTGATATCATTGAAGCATTTTGTTAGTTCGAAATACTCATTTTAGTGTTGGTTTCGACATATTCGGGATTGGATATTTTCGAAGTCGTGTGGTTGGTTACGTAGTCGTTAGAATGCCCCAATGAGTTTGATTATCGTTGTTTCGACCTTTGGGTTAGTCGTGTTTTGTTGCTTGATGCGTGTATTGAACAATTGTTGGTAATGATTGTTATTCAAGGTTGTTCGAGCGACCGGTATTTCACTTAGGACGTTGTTCGTGGACGGACATTCTTCATTGGTATTGAGTAAGTTAATTCTTACTCGGTTAAAAGGATATTCATACCTTTTGTTGTTGATCATTCATAATCATAACTCATTCATCATTGTATTAATCATATTAAAACTTGTTAATGTCAATTAATCACTTGATCATAAGGAACAGCGGTTCCAATCTTTTCGTTGAGCTATCATTCATTTCATTATTACCCTCATCTCGGTGAGTCATTCTTGACTTTGTCGATTATTATTTATTCATTGATATTCATTACGGTCATTCTCGCTCATATGACCTTCCGGGTTCATATTGCGTGGCGGGTGTGGTGTGGAATTTTTAGTCGGGCACGCGATGGTTATTGTATTGGGTTCACCGATACATTAGACCGTGCACACGGGAAAGCGTTACACCGTGAGACTAATTAGGTACACGGACGGGTGTTGTACACTTACACGTAACATTACGGCGTACTATGATACTCCTCTTCGGCGTAATTCATAATTAAAATAATTCATAACTTGCTTAATTCATGATTGTGTAATTTCAACTCTTGAGGATTGTTGTTACGTAAATGGCCCGTTGGGGATTTTGTTTTCAGTCACGGCAAGGCAAAGGCACGGGAAGAGCATCTTGTGGCGAGGAGTCGATGATACTAGTAGGGGCCCCAGTCATTTCGTTTGTTTGATCATTTGATCGTTTGATTATTCCGTCATTTGTATTTTTCGCCGCAAAATTCCGTTTGAAATGCTTATTTGTTCAGGTGGTGTATTTTATCTCAATATGAAATATACTAGTATTACATTTTGTCTGGTGTAATGTACTTAAACTCCTCATCGGAGTACTTGGTAATATAATGTGGTTCGGTACTGCAATTATATTATTTAATTCATCATTTTCATTTGCCTGGTGGGTCCCAGTCGGGGATTCACGACACTGTAATATCCGCCTAGTTTGGGGTGTTACAATGAGTTACCTCTAAAATTTTTCAAATTTCTTTGGCACCATCACACGAGGAAATCCGATTGTGTTCTTCCAGATTTAAGGCACAATAAAGTAATTGTGTTGCTTTGATATTGTAATGGCCGTTCTTCCAATCCGTATCATCGTATTCTTTGAAGCTTTTTAGAGTACCATTTGAATTTGTGGGAACTTTTCGGGCCAAGGCAGATGACTTTCCAGAGCTCAATATCATAGGCTCAGATGAATATTGACATCTTTTTTTTTCACGTCATAAAATTTGATCCATCAAAAAATGGAGGTCGGTTTAAGGAGAGGGCTTCGACCGGGGCATAATGAAGCATCATTGGATCTTTTTCTCCTTGGATGTTGAGCCGACTATAAGAGATACCCGCTCCGATACCAATTGTTGGGTTTGGTACCACCACCAAAAGGGGGTTTAAATAGTGTGGTTAAGAATATAGAGTTACTTTGCGATTGCAGAAGTGATTAAGTACGGAATGTAAATGACACAACGATTATAGAGGTTTGGCAATGTGCCTACGTCCTCTCTTCGTGTCTTTTTCCATAGGCTTTAAGATAAACCTTTCCGCCTTGTCTTCTATCGGTCCGAGGAAAACCGTTATAATCTTATCTTATATCGGTCCAAGATAAACCCTTACAATCTTGTATTTATGTCGGTCGAAGATAAACCATTTTTCTTTTCTATCAGATAAGGAATCAGCCTTTCTAGCTTTCTATCGGTACTAGAAAACCTCACTTGGATTTAGATTATGATTCTAACAATCATCGGATCCATGATCCTAATAAGATCGAACCAAATCTATAATCCTTTCTTTTCTCTCATGTTTGGTTGAGTGAACTACACTAGAACTCTTATCAATTACGCTCGATTACAACAACAATAATGTGTTAGGAATATGCCCTCGAATGCCACTCAGAGGATGTTGTGTGAGGGCATTGTACTTGTAATTATGTAAATCATTTATATAAGGCAATGTATGTTTCTTCATTTATATAAGGCAATGTATGTCAATTAGCCCAAACTTCTCGATTAAATCTCTTGCATATTTCTGCTGACCAAGAAATATACCATCATCTGTTCTTTCGACTTCCAATCCTAGGAAGTGTTTCAGTTCACCAAGTTCCTTCATTTGAAATCGGACTGACAAGTTTGCCCTTGTTCATTGAATCTCGTTTTCATCATCGCCAGTGATGATTAGATCATCCACATATACAAGGACTACTGCTAGCTTGCCTCATTGAGTTTTCACGAACAAGCTTGAATCTGCTGGGGCAACATGATAACCACTTTGGACTAGAAACTCAGCAATTTTTCCGTACCATGCTCGAGGTGCCTGCTTCAAGCCATACAACGCCTTTTTCAACTTGCACACATACTCAGGCTTTTCATGATTCACAAATCCTTTGGGTTGATCAATATAGATATCATGATCAAGTTCCCCATGTAAAAACGCATTCTTCACATCCATTTGCCATAATTTCCAAGACTTACTTGCTGCTAAGGCTAGTAAGACACGAACTGTAGTAATCTTTGCAACTGGACTAAACGTCTCGTCATAGTCTATGCCATACTCTTGAGAGAATACACGAACAACTAATTGAGCCTTATACCTCTCGATTGTACCATTTGAATGAATCTTCAACTTGTAAACCCAGTTGCAGGATATGGGTTTAACACTTTGAGGTTTTGACACTAAATTCCAAGTTTGATTTTGTTTTAATGCCAAAATCTCTTCTTCCATGGCCTTTCTCCACTATGGACTATTTGATGCTTCTTCAAATGTACTTGGCTCTTTGACTTCAGCATAAGCAGCATCTACATACTTTGGATTTGGCCGTCTTTCTCTGGTGGACCTTGAGGTTGTGAAGGTTCCTGCTCTTCCGGTTGACTAGTCTGTACTTCATCTGGTGTTTCATGTATACCTATTCGCCAAGGGCTTCTTGATTTGGACTGTACCTCAACTTGATCCGACGGGGATCTTGGTTCTTCTATGTCATTGTTGTCTTGAGAGGAATGTAGCTGCAACTTGGTTTGTAGCTTTTCTTGCAGCTCATGTGTATCTGGTAATGCCACCTTATTTGCCCACCATGAAGATGCCTCATCGAATACAACATTTCGAAAGATATAGATCTTGTTTGTATTTGGATCGCAGCATCTCCAGCCTTTCTTTTGTTCATCATATCCAACGAATATGCAGCGGACAGCTTTCTTGTCGAACTTGCTGCGATCTTCATCTGCAATAAACACATAACATACACAACCAAACACTCGAAAATAATTCACTGTTGGTTTTACATTATACAATTTTTGAAATGGTGAAATAAATTCCAGCCTCGGTTGTGGTAGCCTGTTGGTGATATAGACTACTGTGTTCATGCATTCTGCCCAAAATCTTGTATCAACATTCTTTGCATGTAGAATACTTCTACATGTCTCTGCTAGATGGCAGTTCTTCCTCTCCGCTACTCCATTTTGCTGTGGAGTTTTTGCACAAGTCAGTTGCCTTCGTATGTTGCACTCCTTGAGGTAGTTGTTGAATTCATTTGAAGTGTATTCTCTTCCATTATCATTACGGAGGCACTTGATCTTCCTCCCAAACTCACGTTCTACCGTATACTTGAATTTCCTGAATTTTTCAAAAGCTTCATCTTTATGCTTCAAGAAATATACCCATACATACCTTGAGAAATCATCAATAAAGGTTATCAAATATTGATAACCGCTTGTTGACTTTTGTTTAATCTTCCCAAGCACATCTGAGTGGACCAATTCCAATAGCTCTCTTGCTCTGAACTTTGACTCTTTGTAAGGCAGTTGATGTGCCTTACCATATTGACATCCAGCACACACAGTGTCATGTTGGATCTCGAGTTGAGGAAGTCCCCTCAGTATGGACTTCTGCATCATAATTTTCAGTTTGCCGTAATTGACATGTCCAAGTCGTGCATGCCATAGGTCTCCAGTGTCACTTCTGCTAACCTTCTCAACGTAGGCTTCTTCAACTGACATCACATAGATAGCCTTCATTTGGTCCTTCCACGAACGGTGTACCTATGACTTTCACTTCACGATACACTTTCACATCGTTCGGGCCAAACAACACATAATTACCTGAAGCAGTTAATTGTGGTACTGACAACAGGTTCTTCTTCATCCCTGGGACATGATAGACATTATCGAGTTGTACTTCTTCATGTCCGTACCTTTGTGGCAGTTGTGTCTTGCCAACATGGGCTATTGGTAATTGTGTGTTATCAGCTGTCACAATAACTCGATCTCCATTGTACTTGGTCATACTTACAAGTTTCAACTCATCTCCGGTCATATGATTAGAACAACCAGAGTCAACGATCCAATCATTCTTGTAATCGACTAACTGCTCAAATACCGCAGTAAGTGCGAATTCCTCTCTTGGGCCTTTCCCTCGTGTATCAGCAATATCTACCTCCTCGGCATAGAAGGAAGTCTCGAAATCCCAATCTCCTTCTCCTGGAGCCTCGTCCTTAGATGTTGTTGCTGCATTTCCTTCAACTCTCTTGGACCAGCAATTTTTTGCATAATGTCCTTTCTTGCCGCAATTGAAACATTCGTCACTTTGACGATCCTTTTGTTGCCACCGGTTCTGACCATTTCGATTATGTTGAGCTCCTCGAGCTCTTCCTGACTGGAAACCTCTATCTTGGTTTCCTCGAACATCTCTTTCTTGACTATTGAATCTCCCGAAACCATGTCCTCGTCCTCGTCCTTGATTGTCTCTTCTATTAGTGAAAAGGGCTGTTTCTTCACCATTGGTTGGTCGACTAGACATGGGTTTGTCTAGATCCTCTTCATTAATTAGCAAATTCTCCAAATCTGCTAAAGTTGGCTCGGTGGCCCAGCCCCGAGTTGCCGTGATAATACTCTTATACTCCGGCTTCAATCCGTGGATGATAATTCTTTTCATCCTGGTTTGTGTAATGCCATTTTCAGGATCTAGTTTAGAAATCTCATCACAAAGAGATTTCACCTTTGAGAAATATTGACTCACAGACATATTTCTCTGGGAGATCGACAAAAGCTCATTTTCAAGCCTTTGTAATTTTGCATCATTTTTCTTCGCGAAAATAGTCGCCAATGTATCCCAAGCTTCCTTCGGTGTTCGGACATCTTTGATCCGCTGGAGAAATTCATCTTCTACAGCTGCAGTTAAGGCATACATAGCTTTGCCTGCCTTAACCTTCCATTTCTTTAAAGCATCAGGGTCGGCAGTTGGCCTTTGATGTGCAGCATCTGGTCGTACCGGTGTTGAGGTTGAGATGTCGGAGGTTGTGTCTGTGCTTTTGGCCTCCCTTGGTGGTGTTGTCTCAGCTCCGTTCACGATATCCCATAAGTCCTGCCCGAGCAGGTAAAACTTCATACGAGTACTTCATGATCTATAATTGTTGTTATTTAGCTTCTCAATAGAGGTAGTAAAATCAGCCATGATTTTAACAAAGCTTCTAGGGCCGAAAGTATAATTTTTGAAACTTTTGGGGTCAAAATAAAAAATTTCAGAAGTTTAGGGACTGAATTAAAATCTTCCAAAAAATTCAGGGACGGTATGTAATTTTTGGAAGCCGTGTTAAATCGGCGTTGGTTTTGTATTCGAAAATACCACCAAACTCGTCTCGACGCAAGGAATCTAACGATATCCTCAAAATTGAGTTTCGACCACCTTTGTAAAACTCGAAATTTTCAGCTCCTCTAACACTTAGGTTAGCACTCCAAACCTTTCTCCGATACCACTTGTTGAGATATCAAAGGATCATTATAGTGAATTTCTAATGATTTGAGAGAAAAATATTTGTTCTATTATCACTCAAGAATAGATACAAACTCACAAAATAGAAAAACTCTCAAACCCACTCAATCTCAACTTGGATTGTTATTCACTCTTTGAACTCACTCTTGGAGATGGGATGGTTACAAATGCTACAAACATGCCTTATTTATAGGTAGTAAACATGGTGTGAAACCATGGTGTGAAAGGATCAACCATGTGAAGTTTCTCATCCCTTTCTTGTCAAACTTGCCAACTAATTGTTCAAAGGTAGATGCCTTCACATGTTGAAATACTTAGCCTCCATTCTAGAAGAGTTTGAATTCTAACAATTGGAACCTCAGAAGACTGGTTGAGTACTAAATATTACACTTCCCATTATATGAAGCTTGAGTCCCTTTTCATCATACTTGACATAATTTTCCCCAAAGCAGTTTTTCCAAAATAAGAGAAATGAATCTTGTGTATGCTGGTCATTACTATATATATAATAGGGCGTCATGAAACGACGCACCTATATGTCGTTTATATAAATTGTGAGGTGAAATGGACTTTTGTGGGCCGGCCCATCTATCGATTCGGCAATCAGATATAGTTAGGGGTGGGCACAAAAAATCAAAATCCCGATCCCGTCCCGGTCCCGTCCAAAAATTACCCGGGATGGGACGGAATCCAAAATTAAAAACACTAGGCCCGTCCCGTCCCGTCCCATTAGAGTAACTACGGGACGGGACACGGGACAAAAAATTTGAGGCCCGTAAGGCCCGTCCCGTCCCACTAAGTTTTTAACCCTTTTTAAAACCATATATTTTTATTATTTGTAACCCTTTTTTAATTAATTTTTAATAATAAACTATTTTTATTTTTTACTATCTATATTTTATAATTATACACAAACCTAATCAACCAATATAAAGTTAGCAACTGATATTTTTTCACAAAAAATAGATATGTTGTATTCAATGTTAATAATTGTTATTTTAAAAGTTTAATTTAGGCTATTAAATTAGTTTGTTGGATATTTTTCTCGAATTTAGATGTATAAAATTATAGATTTTCTTACTTTTTTCTAATTTATATTTTGAACTTTTTATGCGGGACTAAACTCGTCCCGTCTGCTAAAATCCGTCCCAATCGGATAAGGCCGTGCGGGATGAAATTTTGAAATCACCAATCCCGTCCGTCCGTCCGCTTGTTATAACACGGGACGGGACATGGGATGACCCGAGGCCCGTCCCATCCCGTCCCATGCCCACCCCTAGATATAGTAGAACCGTCATGTTAATAATATATAATAGGGTGTCATGAAACGACGCACCTATATGTCGTTTATATAAATTGTGAGGTGAAATGGACTTTTGTGGGCCGGCCCATCTATCGATTCGGCAATCAGATATAGTAGAACCGTCATGTTAATAAAACAAGATGATATTGATCGCCCCATCTTTATCCACACAGGGAAAAATAATAATATTTGCAAATTGGGTGATTAAATAATATTATCATTTGTCCACGGGAAGTCATTGTAGGCATCACTAAGGCTTCATTATCATTGGGCTTTAAAGTCGGGCCCCATCCTGGAGGAAACAGAAGGGACTCCTCTGATGACAATTGGGCCTGAGCAGGTTTATTATTAGAAAAACGACAATGCATGCGTCGTTTAATGACGATGCGTTATATATATAGTAATTACTATATATATAATAGGGCGTCATGAAACGACGCACCTATATGTCGTTTTGATTTCCACCCATGTGATTGGTTTCTCATTGGCCCATCTTCTGGGAGCCCAACTGCTGGCTCATTATAATTATGATCAATGTGTAGTTCGTTTATATTTAAGAAAGGTTAACGTGGCAACATTCAACTGCACGCTCCATAAAAATATTTGGTCAACCTGCACGTGTACTCTCATTTACCGTTTTATGCTACACAACAACATAAATAAAATACTTCCTCCGTCCCACCCATCTTGAGCATTTGCTTTTTGACACGGGATTTAAGAAAAGCTGAAAAGTAGTGTGTAAAGTGGTGATATGAATATATATTATTTAAAGTTGTGAGAGATAAATGTGTCTTTAAAAGGAAATGACCAAGTATCTTGGGACGGCCAAAAGAGGAATATAAATCAAGATCGGTGGGACAGAGGGAGTAGATTTTAGCCTTTTACTTTTTACACGTTCTACTTTACCTGCTAAAAGAATCCAATAGTATTTTAACTACGAGTATTTATTTATCACCAAACATTGTTCTTTACCAATTCTTAGCGCAATCTTGCTATGCACACAAGATGGGTTGCTATGCACAAGATGAGTAACATACAAGGGTTTCACCTTCAATTCGCATGTAAGACGTGAAACTAATTTTAGCCCCGCCGCAACGCGGCGGCCCGGGGCATTCCTTGTTGAAAATAATTTTATATCCATCCTGATTTTTTGTTAGTAAAAGATTTGCAACTTGGTTGTTTCTTCCTATTTGAATTTTAGAAAATCCTTTGCTTACCTGTGGAGCTTTCTTAATCTTTTGTTTTTGGGTTGGAATTGCCTTTATTTGGAAGTCTAATACTTCCTCTTCTTGCTGCCGTATTTGTTGTTGGGCATCTTGTTGTACATTCGCCACGTTTTCTTGAATTAATGAACTTTCCATTTTTGGATTTTTGAAATTAGGGATTCTATTGATCAAATTGGGGTTTTTGACTGTGTGCGTAAAAAAAGGGCTTTTCTACCGTCAGGTGAAACTCGACTGACGTTAGTAGATGTTAAAATTACATATTTTTTTATATTCGATTCCAATCAGAGTTCAATCCTAACAAGAAGAATATACAACTCAATCGACAAATATGAAAAAATATGTAGTGTAATTAAGATGTATTTTCTTATCGTCGTCGGGAAAACTTGCCTTATATTAAATTTAAGATTAAAATTGCATATTTTTTCATATTTGTTGATTCCAATCCGCACAGCTCAACTCTAATAAGAAGAATATACAAATTGGAATCGACAAATATAAAAAAAATATGTAATTTTAACACCGGCCTAACGTCAGGCCAAGTTTTCCTGGCCTGACGGTAGAAAAGCCCAAAAAAGATAGGGTATATGACTGTTTAAATGCAGATGTTTATGTTTATACCGAAAGTGGTGGTTATTTGAAAAATAATAATAATAATAAAATAAGTAACAATAAATAAAACGTATTTACAAAAAGTACAAAATTTAATGTTGAATCAAAAACATAAAAAAAAAATCATACATCAACTCATAAACAACATTGGAATTAGTATCTTTTTTCATTCAAAAACCATAATCTAAATAATATAAACAGGTTCGAACAAAAAAAGTACTATTAGAGTTAATATGTGTATTTATTTATATAAGTCGAATAAAATATATGAGATAAGATATAAACAACAACCAATTAAATAGTATATTTTAAAAAATGTACATATCAATCAACAAAATTTTAATGTTGAATCCGAAACGTAATACATAATACATCACCTCATAAACAACATGGAAATTAGAATCAAAAACCAAAGACTAAATAACGTTAACTTTAACAGAAACTGAAACTAATATATATTAAAAAATGTACATATCAATCAACAAAATTTTAATGTTGAATTAGAAACATAATACATAACGCATCACATCATAAACAACATGGGAATTAGAAGGTCCTATTATCGATCAACTTGTCCATGTTTAAAGTATCAATTAGCAAAAGGTCACCAAGTGTAATACAATAAACACAGATAAGTTGTTCGAGAATAGTAGAGTTACGCAATATATATAAGCTCCAGTCGCATGTGCATCTACGGAGATGAAAAAGATAATGAACTATGACCACCCTCATTGGGAGAATATATATAAGCTCTAAATTAGGGTTTCGTATACGTGCCCAAATACATAACGTAATTCAAATATAGAAAAAATATCGATAAAGATAACCTTAGTTTTTAAAACATCCTAGAGGATGCCTCTCAAAAAAAAAAAGGAAAGACGTTTCTGATAACGCCAAATCTATACTTAGGTCTTAGAGACAATTTTTAAAACCAACCAACCTGGCCCGACTTATTCTCAATTAAAAACTCAATTAATGATAATACTTCAATAAAGATTAAGTTGGTATTCTGTTCTTATCATTATATATGAAATTACGTGACTGATAACACCAAATCTATGTTTAGCTTGGCTAGAATTTATTATAGCTAATTGGCTACAACTTTGTGCTATAAATGTGTGTGTCTGATTTTTTTTGTGCGTCCCTGTTTCTTTTTCATAGATCTCTGTCACTACTAAAAAGGGTGGCTTTAGCTTCACCTTATTAGTTTCACTCGAAAAAGTGAAGCTAAAGAAACAAAAGCGATAAAAAAAGTAAACAAAAGCGTCACATATGTGACGCCTTAAAATTAGGTTAAAAAGTCACCATGAATAAACAAGGCGTCACATATGTGACGCCTTTCTCCAAAGTTTTTTTATTTTATTCCACATACTAGCCTCACATAAGTGACGCTAAATCTTTATTCTTTAGCGTCACACATGTGACACCAATATGTGAAAATCATTTTTTTTTATAAAAATATTTTTTTTAAACGGTGTCACATATGTGACGCCAAATAACGTTTTAGCGTCACATACCTGACGCCAATTTGTGATAGTCGGTTTTTTTTTAAAAAAATATTTTCCTTAAATCCATTTTAAATGTACAAATTTGTATTAGTTTAAATATTAAATACTATAAATAATAAATTTTAAATTATATTTAATAATTATAGTGTAAGAAATTTCTTAACATTAAGAACTTAAATTACATTATATTTATTTATGCTTAAATATTTTGTAAATTGATTAAATATAAGTATGAAATATAGTATAAGGATAAATAACATTCATTATTAATCTACGGAAATATAATAAATAATATGTTAAATTTATATTTAATAATATTCATTATTAAGCAAGCGTAATATAATAAATAATCAAATGAAATATATTGGATAAATTAATGGCAACTTTTTCTTATTTAAGATATTTAATTAATTCAAATAATAAATAAAGAAAAATATTTTACTTAGTCAAGACATATTATATTTATGTTCTATCAACAATGAATGAAAACATAGCTCGGGCAACATGCCACACCATGCATCACATCGCGGTTCGAATCACGCGCACCACCGAGCTATGTTTTTCGGTTTCTTTTTTTTAATATTCATTGGCGTCACATATGTGACGCCTTTAAGGCTTTTTTATTTATTAACAATGGCGTCACATATGTGACGCCTTAATCAGTATATCAGGCCACATATGTGACGCTAATACCCTGTTCCCTTTTTTTTTTTGACAGCAACAACAACCACCATCAAAGACAGTAAACAAAACACCAAAGACAGCAAAGACAGTGAACAAAACACCAAAGACAGTAAACAAAATAGCAAAATAACTGGAATGTTTCAATACACCATCATAAAAAACATTGTAATATACAATAAACAACATTGTAACTAAATTATCATAAACAATACACCATCAATACAACAACAAACAACATTGTAACTATCAATACACCATCATAATCAATACATCACAAAAAAAACATATGAATAATAAACACAACACACCATCAACTGAACCAAACCAACACAACAACAAACAACATTGTAACCAAACCAACAAAGCAATATATTAACACCATGCAACAATAATATTTTATACATATCGAAATCAAAATATACGCAAAATATAACAAATATGATCATCAAGACATAAACCTAACATGCTACTCGCCAGATAATGATCGCATCAACTCATCCTCATCAAACTCGTCGGAGTCATCATCCTCACCGTTCGCCCGAGATGATGAGGAATCTACCTTCTTCTTTCCTTTGAGTAATCTCAACATGATTTTACTCATCTTTGAAAATTTCGACTCCATCTTCTCTCTCAACTTCTTCATCTCCTCTCTGTCCTTCTTCATCTCCTCGTTATCTTTTTTTAGCGCCTCGATGGTAGCCTCCAAAGACCGATCGACCTCGACAGGTCGTAATGATGCTCGTGAATCAATAAGACGACGACTTATGGGTTGGTCGATGACTTCATTTATGATGATCCCCTTTGAAATTCCCCCCACCTTCCACCCTGTCTAACTCCGCCACCCGCCTGAGCCCACAAGTTCGGGTAAAATTCATCTTCCGTATGGGGGTTTGGGAAATGTAATGCCTCAGCGAGCTTATAGTATCGGTCCTGTTCCAAGTAATATTTACAAAAAAAGTGAACAAGATACACAGTTTACAAACTAGGGACGTAATCGAAATACAAGTGAACAAATATAAAGCTAAACTTACGTATTGTTCTACACTCCGGGCATCTATCCATTTGGGAGTAAAGACTCCCGACTCAACTTCTCCCGACTCTGCTTATCCCTCCTCCGGTTGAGCCTCACTGCTGCCCTCACCAATTTTCTTTTTTTTTTCTTTTGATGTTTTTCCATTTCTTTCACATTGGTGATGTGAGTCTTCATGAAGGCCAAAGGATTAAACACAGGGTCCTCTACCGGTCTCTCCCTCTCACATGCCGGTCTTTGGTACATCTCCGACGCAGCATCACTCGCCTATGCGTTAACATAAAACATTAATAATATTTACGATGACACATAATTGAAAACAACATATATTATATAATAAAACGCGTTGTGAGAATTTATAAGTACCATGGAATGAGCATGATCGTACATGCTCATACCGCCTCCAAGATATGTACCGGTGCCTTTTGCGTAATCACACCGGTACTCTCATCGTAAATGTGATGCCCATGTTTTTAGATTTTTGAAAGGCCTCATTCTTCTTCTCTTCGGTCTCCCAACGCTTCCACAAGATCCTAAACTCTTTTTCCTTCAACCACTTCTCCATTGACCGATCGGGTTTTTAATATGCTTTATTTTTAGCGTGCTTAAGCATATCAATAAACCGTCCGTGGCTATACTGTCCCAATACCACCCAATTCTCTCCTCATCCGATTTCTCCCATCTATAACGCATCCGACAAATATAATAACAACCGTCGGAAAATCGAAAAACAATCAAATATTTTTGGCACAAGAATGAACATAACAAATGAGTAAAACGAATGCAATCGTAATAATATACCCCAAATTCCCGCCACAACTCGTCCCTCGTCCGTCGAGAGACTGGCCCCAATGCTCTTCACCGAGTAGTGTAACACCCCAAGTTATTCGGGGATATTACAGGCGCGTAAGCCCCGCCGTGGGACCCACAAGGCTATACATACGCGTAACCATAAATTTTGACCGATAAGGTCTACACACAAAGGAATGAAAAGCGATACAAAGGTATTCAAACATAACCAATGTATTCACGGACATCACATTACCATTCAATACTTCGCAAACACAGGAACATCAAGGAAAGAGGAAAACAATACTCGAGTATTCAAAAGACAATCCAAGACAACAACATCGAACGGAACTCCAACCATAATCGGAAGAAAGACACAAGATCACACTTGCCCACCATCTTCGTGCCGACCCGAGCACCGCTGTCCGACCTCCTGGAACACGAAATACATGAAACGTATTTCCCCCATAAAGGGGTTAGCCGTCGAATAGCTAGTGCAAGTATATCAATATGAAACACAATACTCCTCGACAATAAAGTAATGTAAACCGTCAATTCATCAATATCCGTCAATTCATCAATTTAAGACTAGTATTCCTAATAACTAAAATCTCAAGACGTATGTGAATGCCGTAAAAACGGTTCGTTCATATCATACGCCGTTACATGTAGGAATGCCGTCAAAATGGTTCGTTCATTACATGCCAACATTATTTCATATGAATGCCGTAGAAACGGTTCGTTCATATCAACCATGGAATCGCACTGCAGGCTACGAAACCCTCGAGAGGACCATAGGCCCGTCCGAGTGGCTAGAAATAATCATATCATCAATATTTCATACTTTCAAAGTCGAGAACGTACAATCATAAATGTATACTTGCCTCACGAGACATCGAGGAACGAACGGAAAAAGGGGTATGAGATTGGTAGGTCCAAGAACGCGCTTCCAGCACCTAAACGATTCGCAAGGAATATGATAATTAATTATCCATATTCAAAGTACACGAAGAAACCCCGAAACCCGTCTACGATTCATAAAGATATACGGATAATCAACTAGAGGTTGGAAAATCGTCCAAACCTCACAAGTCCGAAAACGACATAATTCATCCCGAAAAATCGGAAGAAAACACTCATACGGTATAGATATATCAAAATCTCAAGGTTCTCAAGCTTCAATCGGATAAAACGGACGAATCTACGAAAATCCCCAAAACCAACAAAAAATCAAAGTGTTCTTGAATAATATTTCAATAATCCGATGAATACCCAATCATGTCCATAATCATGCATATATCACAACATACACCATGATTTCATCATCCAAAACGTCAATACCCACACAAAATCGAGAAGTCAAGATGTCGAAGGAATTACCTCTTGAATATCCAAGCTCTATGATCCAAGGAATACGCGATAGATCGACTATCCGGGCTTCCCAACCGATTGAAAGTGGTAAATCTTCAACACACAAGTGATAGCTATGAAAAGAGCTCCTCCCTCAACTCTCTCTCTCGCGATAGAAGGTGGAAATGGAGGAAGAAGGCTGGAATCACGCTTAAAAGGCCGAATTATGCAGTTGACCGCATTGTGTGCCGCGGCTCAGCATATGTGTGCCGCGGCACAGGCCTAAAAATTGTTCCCAGGTTTCGGTAGTGTGCCGCGGCTCAGCTCAGGTGTGCCGCGGCACCGGGTACAGGCGGGTTTTTGCTGGGGATGCAACACCAGTGTGCCGCGGCTCAGAGTAGGTTTGCCGCGGCAATGACTCGGCAGTGTGCCGCGGCTCAGCTCATGTGTGCCGCGGCACCGGGTACAGCCTGCTCGGCCAAATATAGGAAATGTGTGTGCCGCGGCGCACACTCCTTGTGCCGCGGCTCACACCCCCTTCGGGTCCTAAAATGATGAAAATTGACCCGAAAAGAGAATAAAAGCAATATGATTCAATGTCTGGACAACAATAACATGAAATAGAAATACGGGAACCCCAAGACGGTGGTTCCAAGCAATGATTACAAGGGTTCGCTCAACAAATCACGATCCGAAGAATATGAAAGGTTTGAAATGACATGACTTTCGACCGGATATTACATTCTCCCCCTCTAAAAAGAAGTTTCGTCCCGAAACTTAAGAAATAAATAGTTCGGGGTATTCCACCCGCATCTTCTCTTCCGTCTCCCAAGTCGCCTCTTCGACTCCATGCCTCGACCATTGTAATTTAACCAGTGGAATGGTCTTATGCCGAAGCTGTTTCTCGCGACGCTCAAGGATCTTCACGGGTCTCTCCGGAAAGGTAATATCCTCGGCTACATTAATCTCACTGTAGTCGATAATGTGGCTCGGATCCGGTACGTACTTCCTCAATGGGACACATGAAAAACACTATGGACGTGACTCAAAGTCGGAGGTAATGCCAAGCGATAAGCTAAGTCTCCAACTGTCCAAAATCTCAAAGGTCCGATATACCTTGGGTGAGTTTTCCTTTTACCAAGCGGAAAACTCCTGCAGTCGGTGATACTTTGAGCAAGACATGATCCCCCACTTCAAACTCCAAGGGTCGACGACGAGTATCGGCGTAGGATTTCGACGACTCTGGGCGGTCGATGTCGGTCTCGGATGATAGAAATCTTTTCCTTGGTTTCCAACAACATATCCGGTTCCGTCCCAACTAGCTCGAAGCCTCGTCCCAACATAATGGCGACCTACATCACCTACCATAGAGAGCCTCGAAGGGTGCCATTTTGATCGACGCATGCCAACTATTATTGTAAGCAAACTCGATCAACGGTGAAGCTCCCAATCATTACTCGATCTAAGGCACAAGCCCGTAACATATCCTCCAACGTCCGAATCGTCCTCTCTGTCTCGACCGTCCGACCGAGGATGAAAGGAAGTGCTCAATCTCAACTCGCACCCAGAGCACGATGAACGGCTGCCAAAAATGCGATACGAAACGGCCGTCTCGATCGAAACAATGGTCTTGGGGGCACCGTGTAACCTCACGATCTCGGCGATAAAGGTTCGAGCCAATCTATCCGGTCCCCAAGTATCTTTAATACCCAAGAAGTGTGCAGACTTGGTCAATCGATCGACGATTACCCAAATCATATTCATTCCATTGAGTTCTCGCATGCCCGTGATAAAATCCATTGAGATATCTTCCCACTTCCACTCGGGAATGGGAGTGGTTTCAACAACCCCACGATCGTTGATGTTCGATCTTGACTTGTTGACACGTCAAGCACCGTAGTACAAACTCCGTAACATCCTTCTTCATGTTATTCCACCAAAAATTTCGCTTCAAATCTTTGTACATCTTACTCGTCCCGGGGTGGATTGAGTAAGGCGTAGCATGAGCTTCTCGGAGAATCCTCTGTCTCAATTCCAAATCATTCTAACGCAAAGCACGCCTGAAATCTCAAAATACTATCCTCGTGCACCATAAAGACAGGAGCTTTTCCTTTAATCACATCTTCCTTCAGTTGAGAAATCATCGGGTCACTCCACTGTTTCCCTTTGATATCGTCAACCAAGGACGAAGTAATTTCGAGAGTACACAACTGTCCCTGTACTCGCTGAAGCCACACTTCGATCCCTTGTTCAATTAGATCCTGACGAATCTTCGTCTGGGACGTAAGAACCTCAAGTATTTGAAGAGATGCCGATTTGCGGCTCAAAGCATCATAGCGACATTGGCTTTCCCGGGGTGGTAAAGAATTTCCAGATCATAATCCTTTATCAACTCTAGCCAACGTCTCTGTCTCATATTCAGCTCCTTCTGGCTGAAAATATATTTCAGGCTCTTGTGATCGGTATAAATCCGGCACGGTGAACCATACAAATAATGCCGCCAAATCTTGAGTGCGAAGACAATTGCGGCCAATTCTAAATCGTGAGTAGGATAATTTACCTCATAAGGCTTTAATTGACGAGACGCAAAAGCTATCGTCTTATCATGCTGCATAAGCACACGGCTAGGCCTTGACCAAGCGTCATCAGAAAGCGCAAAGCCTTCGCTACCATGCGGTAAAGTTAAAATCGGCGCCAAGTCAATCGTCTCTTGATTCATCAAGCTCTGTCTCTCATCCGTCCCGATAAATTTTTCGGTTTTCGGAGTAATTTTGTAAGCGGTCGAGCGAGTTTGAAAACCCCTCGACAAACCGACGGTAATACCCGGCAAGGCCCAAAAAGCTACGAACCTCTTTAACATTTTTAGGCGGTGCCCAATCCAAAGATCGCCTCGATCTTCTCGGGTCTACACGAACCCCTTCTACGAAATCACATGGCCGAGAAATATAACTTCTTCCAACCAAAACTCACATTTCGAGAATTTTGCATAGAGGTGCTCGGTTCTCAAAATGTCTAAGACCAAACGCAAGTGCCGGGCATGTTCCTCCTTATCTTGAGAATAAATCAAGATGTCGTCAATAAAGACGACTACACACCTATCGAGGTATTCGATGAATATTTTATTCATTAACTGCATGAATACTGCCGGCGCATTCGTCAACCCAAAAGGCATAACTACAAATTCATAATGCCCATATCTCGTCCGGAACGCCGTCTTCGGAACTTCGGACTCCCTCACCCTGAGTTGATAATACCCGGATCTTAAATCAATTTTCGAGAAAACTGCAGCCCCTTGCAATTGATCAAATAAGTCGTCTATACGAGGCAAAGGATACTTGTTTTTGATGGTTACTTTATTCAGCTCACGGTAGTCGATGCATAAACGTAGTGAACCATCTTTCTTCCTTACGAAAAGAAAGGCGCGCCCCAAGGCGAAGCGCTCGGTCTGATGTACCCTCTTTCCAAAAGCTCTCCCAACTGAGTCTTCAATTCCTGCATCTCGGAAGGTGCCATCCGGTAAGGTGCTTTAGAGATCGGAGCCGCATCGGCTCTAAGTCTACGGTAAATTCTATCTCTCGATCCGCGGTAATCCGGAAGGTCGTCCTAAAAACATCGGATACTCGTTAACAACCGGAATTGAAGAGAAATCGACTTCAATTCCTTCCGTTTTCAATGCATAACACCAATAGCCCGCATAACCTTTATTCAAAAGTTTTACGGCCTTCATGGAACCGATAAGTAACTTGGATTGGCCCAACTTGCGTCCCAAAAATGAGTACTGGATCCGTCCTTAGTCATCATAGTGATAACTTTGGTACGGTAATTCATAATCGCCCGGTGATTATTAAGCCAATCCTCGCCGAGGATTACGTCTCGCCTTCCATGTCAACTACAATTAAATTTGATAACCATTCCATACTGGATATAACCACCGGAAATTATCTAATCTCCTGATTCCCACAATCCTATCCTCACAAAGGGCCTCTCACGATAAAGGGATCGCAAGCGATTAAACAAGTTATATTCAAACGGCGTACACACTCCAAAGAAATAAAAGAATGTGTAGCACCCGAATCAAAAAGTACACTGATTGGATAGGATAGAATATGGATGGTACACAAGCCACCGCCGCATCGGGTTCGTCTGCTCGACGCATCTCATAAACCCGTGGTTGCACCGAACCGACGCTAGAGTTCCCCCTCCAGCTTACGACCCGTCGCCCCCCGCCAAAATTCTCGCCGAGGTTGACCGAAAGATTGCCGCCGATTAACACCTTGATCAAAGGGTGTTGGGCGAAGCCCGAGTGTCTAAAGTCCGGTTCGGCTCGGAACAATAAACCGCTCTATGCCCCATCGACCACACGTGTGACACTTTAACGGTGGAAAGTGGCATTCCAAATTAATGTGGCACGAACGGCCACAATTATAGCAAGTCACCGCGCGATTTGAGGTACCCGAAGTGGGACGGTAACTCCTCTTCCCTTTATTAGAACGTGACGATCGTCCGCAAACGGTTAGTCGTCTGTGACTTCAAAGTTGCCACCCTTAGATCCGTAAAAATTTCCGACTTTACGCTTCTTCGGTTCTTCAACGGTATCTTTGTCGTGGCTCAACATATCATGGGCTAAAGCTCGTCCCGATACTCTTTCAAAGGTGGTACAAGCAAATCCGCCATGTACCGTCGTAAGTCCAAATTCATCCGCATATCGAAATAACGGATCTTATCACGCTCGTTACGTACTTGATCCTTCACATGGATTAATTGTTGGTTATACTCCGATTGCTGCGAAACGGAATATCTTGTGGTTTAGCCTCGAAGAAGGCTCGGATTCGGCTCTCTCGCACCGCCAAGGACAAAACTCGGCCTCCAATAGCTCCTTAAATTCATCCCATGAGGCAATACGATCCCGTGGCTTGATGACCTTCCACCAAGTAGCGGCCTCCTTAGTGAGGAAATACCGAGCAATCGGTACTTTCCTCACCTCGGGGCAATCAACCGCCTCGAAAATCTTCTCCAACTCGCTAGCCAATCCTCCCGGCTAACGGGTCTGTGGCACCGCCAAACTGTGGAGGGTGCATACGGATTACGTTCAAGCGGGGCATCCGTGTTTGGGTTCGGGTTATTCACCAACAGGCAGGCCAAAATAGTCATCTCGAGTAGCCAATTGTTGAAGTGCATTCGCCACTCCAACGTCTGCGTTGTTCCACGACCATTTGATCGGTCGTGGCCGACTCGGTATCGGGATGCACCGAGTTCGACAAACTGGGGTTGGTCGACCCCGCAACCGAACTGATGGAAACGGCCGCGCCACGACCTCTTCCTCGCCCACGACCACGACCACGACCACGGCCACGGCCCCTACCAGCTGACATACTGAAGAACACACAAGTCACGTAAGCACAATTCAATCACGCATCAACAAAGTGTCCGATTCTCAAGAATACCGATAAAAGGAAGCAAAACGAATAAGGAAACACCAGGAGAGTGAGAGGTCTTACAAGTACCGGTCGCACTGTGATGATGGCAGAGTAGTGATACTGTGGACATTTAACGAACTCAATCGACCCAAAAGACCGACAGCCTAGGTATCCATAGACCTAAGCTCGATACCATATTCGTAACACCCCAAGTTATTCGGGGATATTACAACAGTAAGCCCCGCCGTGGGACCCACAAGGCTATACATACGCGTAACCATAAATTTTGACCGATAAGGTCTACACACAAAGGAATGAAAACGATACAAAGGTATTGAAACATAACCAATGTATTCACGACATCACATTACCATTCAATACTTCGCAAACACAGCCGGAACATCAAGGAAAGAGGAAAACAATACTCGAGTATTCAAAAGACAATCCAAGACAACAACACCGAACCGAACTCCAACCATAATCGGAAGAAAGACACAAGATCACACTTGCCCACCATCTTCGTGCCGACCCGATACCCGCTGTCCGACTCCCGAACTCGAAATACATGAAACGTATTTCCCCCATAAAGGGGTTAGCCGTCGAATAGCTAGTGCAAGTATATCAATATGAAACACAATACTCCTCGACAATAAAGTAATGTAAACCGTCAATTCATCAATATCCGTCAATTCATCAATTTAAGACTAGTATTCCGGAATAACTAAAATCTCAAGACGTATGTGAATGCCGTAAAAATGGTTCGTTCATATCATACGCCGTTACATGTAGGAATGCCGTCAAAACGGTTCGTTCATTACATGCCAACATTATTTCATATGAATGCCGTAGAAACGGTTCGTTCATATCAACCATGGAATCGCACCAGAGGCTACGAAACCCTCAGAGGACCATAGGCCCGTATCGGAGTGGCTAGAAATAATCATATCATCAATATTTCATACTTTCAAAGTCGAGAACGTACAATCATAAATGTATACTTGCCTTTGAGACATCGAGGAACGAACGGAAAAAAGGGGTATGAGATTGGTAGGTCCAAGAACGCGCTTCCGGCACCTAAACGATTCGCAAGGAATATGATAATTAATTATCCATATTCAAAGTACACGAAGAAACCCCCGAAACCCGTCTACGATTCATAAAGATATACGGATAATCAACTAGAGGTTGGAAAATCGTCTAAACCTCACAAGTCCGAAAACGACATAATTCATCCCGAAAAATCGGAAGAAAACACTCATACGGTATAGATATATCAAAATCTCAAGGTTCTCAAGCTTCAATCGGATAAAACGGACGAATCTACGAAAATCCCCAAAACCAACACAAAATCAAAGTGTTCTTGAATAATCTTTCAATAATCCGATGAATACCCAATCATGTCCATAATCACGCATATATCACAACATACACCATGATTTCATCATCCAAAACGTCAATACCCACACAAAATCGAGAAGTCAAGATGTCGAAGGAATTACCTCTTGAATATCCAAGCTCTATGATCCAAGGAATACGCGATAGATCGACTATTCGGGCTTCCCAACCGATTGAAAGTGGTAAATCTTCAACACACAAGTGATAGCTATGAAAAGAGCTCCTCCCTCAACTCTCTCTCTCGCGATAGAAGGTGGAAATGGAGGAAGAAGGCTGGAATCACGCTTAAAAGGCCGAATTATGCGATTGACCGCATTGTGTGCCGCTCAAGATATGTGTGCCGCGGCACAGCCTAAAAATTGTTCCTGTGTTTCGGTAGTGTGCCGCGGCTCACCAGTGTGTGCCGCGGCACCGGTACAAAGTGGTTTTGCCGGGGATGCAACACCGGTGCCGCGGCTCGAGTAGGTTTGCCGCGGAAATGACTCGCGGTGCCGCGGCTCACTCATGTGTGCCGCGGCACTGCACACCTGCTCGGCCAAATATAGGAAATGTGTGTGCCGCGGCGCACACTCCTTGTGCCGCGGCTCACACCCCCTTCGGGTCCTAAAATGATGAAAATTGACCCGGAAAGAGAATAAAAGCAATATGATTCAATGTATGGACAACAATAACATGAAATAGAAATACGGGAACCCCATGACGGTGGTTCCAAGCAATGATTACAAGGGTTCGCTCAACAAATCACGATCCGAAGAATATGAAAGGTTTGAAATGACATGACTTTCGACCGGATATTACAAGTAGTACCTCTTAAGTAAGCCGACTATATCGGTCTCGGCCTTCTTTGAACTAAAGCCAACTATTTTTGGCAAAGGACGGATTAGTTTTTGATCATCATACTTCTCTTTGGCCTTGGAGATCTCAGTCGGACCTCTACCTGGTGGCTGTGCTAAAACCTCTTGATCCTCGTCGTACTCAAACTCCATCGGCTCCTCTAGAATAGAAATGTGATGCACCAATGGACCACCTGATGGGGGATTAGTAGTAGGTGGCTGCAATGGTGGCTGATCGTGTGACACGGTCCTCGAGAACCCCGCATATGGTCCATGGCCAATCAGTGTGTGCTGCTGTGACGCATCTGGAGTGTCAATATGTACATCAGAAGTATTGTCGCCACCAATAAATGGAATATGCTGGCTCCCATGAGATAACAACGAGCCATAACTCATGTACCGTGTAAATTCGGCATCACTAAACGGACGCCAATGCTGGAGTCCCGAGTCGGTACTGACACGTTCTTAGTGTAACTATCGCAAGTGCACGATATCGTATCAAGTAGTAAGTGGACTTTTTGAGTCCGGTTTATCGATCACACGAGGAAGTTTGGTTATAATTTGAATTATACACTATTAGTCTATTTTTATAGATACTAAGATGAGTGAAACACACAATTAAAGAGTTTGGTTTAATAATTGCAAAGTAAATGCAATAATAGCTCTAATATTTTAAGGAAATAAAAAGATTGCAATAATAATAGATTGATTAACGATAAAATGAAATAGTTGGGATTACAAACTTAGTTCGTCATTAGTTATAGAAGATGTATAGGAGATCATAAGATGAATTTACTTATTAAGTTGTGTAGATTCGATTTTCCTTAAAAAGACGGTTTCTCTTTCGAACTATAAAATGCCCCTTACATATTGAATCAATCCACTGTATTTCTATGTTGATTGGCTTCAATACATAGCATTAGATTTATGAAAATAACTCAAAGAATCATCTAAGGTCTAGAGGTATATTTCTATCCCCTAGAACAACTTAGAGTGAAGATCATTTGATCTAATCAAACATATTTTCTTTTGAAACATATGAAGACCATAAATATCGTCATTTATTGGACAAATAAATAAAGATTGTTAAAACAATGAAAATCACACACAATAATAAGTAATTCACAATAGATCTTTATACAAACTTAAATAACATGACTAACCTTGTTTATAATCCCAACTTAAGGTAACTTAGCCCATGAAGGGTTTAATATACATAATACAAGCTTTGGTGGTCATTATTAGTTGAATCAAGAGAAAGAATTGATCCTCACTCCCTTAGTAGATAAAGGAGAAAGAAGCAATAAACTCTCTGAACAACATATGCTATACCACACTCACACAAATAACTCAAGAACACAAGTGTGTTCTTCACACAAAAAGAAAAGTTTACAAAAAGTGAAAAATTATATGATGAATGATGAATGATGAAGGATCCAAGGGGTCTATTTATACACCTAAAGTCATCTAATAGCTCCAAAACTCCAGCATTATTACAATATATCGGATCAATGCCACCCATCCCCTCAATAATACGCAAAAAGTATAAAAAAATTAGACAAATCATCACAATCTGTCAAGAGTTACTAGTAACATTAAGGATTTACACCAGAACTTGGATGACTTACGGCGTAACATCCAAAGAGTTACGGCCGTAACGCTTCGTCAATTTGCTCACCGGTTGCTTTGAGAGTTACGTTTTCAGCCTGAATTTCTCGACTTTGCGCTTTTGCCCCAAATCTTCTTCGGATGATAACTTTTGATATATAACTCGATTTTGAACCGGAAAGATGCGAATTCGTCTCGGAAAGCCCTACAACATGAATATATCAAAATTCAACAAAGAGAATATTTAATAAACATATTATTTCTTGAGTAAATCAGTTATTTAATCTGATTAAGACTAGATTTACATCATCATCCGATAAAAATAAAATTATTAAAAACTAATTAATTAAAAGCAAAAAACGAGTAGACTAGCTCAATTATGGGTGAAATTTATCGATACAAACCATGGATAAGTGTATAAAACTGACACTTATCACACCCCCAAACTTGAATTCTTGCTAGTCCCGAGCAAGACTCTTTATTAATCACACACAAAAAATAAAAAAATAAAAATAAGACAAAAAAATACTAATACACACGCAAATTAAGAAAAATAATTATATAAAAAGAGAAAAGGAGATCAAAATGCCATTAATACACAACAACCAGCTTTATACAGTAGATAGAAATGAATCAAGATTCAAAATAAATCTACTAATGATTTTGAAGTTAAAATACGGTTTTATTTTGTAATTCCAAAATGCAAGGTTTTTCCCCCAAAAGGCTGATTATTTCTTTCCCACTCGTGATACACACGACTCCCTTTAATGGTTGCTCTTGATCACTCGTTTATTTTTCGACTCAATATGAAGAAGAATTTCATTGGCGTCATCAAATATTGTGATTTTTGACGAAATTGAGTGTATTGAAATTCAGCCGCTAATTAATTCAGATCTGCTCATAAACTACATCCCTTTTAGTGATAGCTTTCACACCGTTATTTGCTAACGTGTAGCTCTTTTCACTAACACAATTTCTATCTTTTTTTTTAAAAAGGTGATAGCTTTCACACCGTTATTTGCTAACGTGTAGCTCTTTTCACCAATTTCTGTGAGACGGCAGCTACGCACCAACAATGGTTAGTCCTTTTATTTTCGCAAAATTTTAAGACCCCCAAAATTAGGCAGCTGTTGCTGCTCAACACTTCTCCTTTTCGTCATTTTTTTTAGGTGATAGCTTTCACACCATTATTTGCTAACGTGTAGCTCTTTTCACCATTGACTCCTTTTTTTAGGTTATAGAATTTTTGCAGTAAATCATTTTTTAGTTTAAGCATGAAAAATCAAAAACTCCACAAATTAAGTAAATTTCAGTTCTATTTTTCATCAACCGACTGATTCTTCTTTTCTCAAGGTAACGAATGACTCGATTTTATATGATAAGTACAAGGTTTGGAAAGAGAGATTAAGGCTCAAAAATTTTGGAATATACAATTTTTTTAGCGGTTAAAACGATTTTAGAAACTTGTATATAACACAAATCAAAATACTATATATATATAGTATATATATATATATAATAAAAAAAATTAAGGCTAATCAAATCAATCAAAACACACCAAAATTCCAACACACCAAAATAATTAAACAAACTGTAACACCCCGAGATATTCGGAATAATTACAGCGCCGTAAACCCTTTAGGTAAGGATTTACAAGGCTAATTAAAAAGGAAAGTAAATCTAAGACATCAATACTGCGGAAATTCAAGTTTGTGAAAAAGTACAACTGGATCAACGAGTAATTAATACAACCATATCGAATTAATATCAATAAGACACGCGTACTCGAGTACAGAAACCAAACCAAGAAAACAAATCTCCAATAACAATAAACATCACTGAACCCCTACGTCGTCACGCTTGCATCGTCCGCTTTCCCCGCTTCCTCGGCTACCTGAACATCAAAACAATGTCCACCCCCGAAGGGGTTAGCAAATCGATGCTAGTACAAGTATCATATTAAACAGTTCGAATATGCATCAACAATACATAACAAGATACACCACACGGACTTCCGCTACCGGAATCCGACAATGCGAATCTACAAGATTCCATTACACAGCATGGGTATTCCAATGATCCAGCGCCTCAAAGATAGATCCCAAGATGATCCCGTCGGACCAACACGAGGTGGAAATAACCCGTCCAATGATCCAGCGCCCTCAGCCTAGATCCCAAGATGATCCCGTCGGACCAACACGAGGTGGACATCCGATCCAGCGCCCTCAGCATAGATCGTACTGTAACACCCCCAAATCCCATTGGGTTATTACAGTGCCGTGGACCCCACCTCAGGTGATCCACCAGGCAAACACGACTAAAATACAACAAACTGACCAAAATAGGAAATCACAGACCCTACCATGACGTCCGACATACTATCCCGATATGGAATTTCAACGACAAGAATGGGCCTACATGGCCAAAATAAAAATACAACAACATCCACGAGCCTTGCTCGGATAATACAAAACGACAACGACTGAACAAAAATGGAGTACTCCAACTATCTGACCAACATGAACACCAAATTATCTCGGACTAGTATCGCTCGAATGCCTCGTCGCCATCGTCATGCCCCTGTGTCTCAACTCTCTCCTCGCAAGTACCTAAAACATGAAAACATGTTCCGCCCCCACGGGGTCAGCCATCCAGTATAATGAATATCAAGTACATGCACAACATGATATGCATCCAAAGGCAGAATAAACAGTACAACAATGGTAGTACGAGATGCTCACAAACCAAAGTAAGAATCGAGTATTCGTGGAATATTATGCCCACGGCATACGATCAATACCTGCTCAATAGGTTAGAACATAAGTGCCCAACGGCGAATCATCAATATAGAACACGACAATACGTTACCCGAAGGTAAATCAACCAACGCTGAAATAAATAAGGATCACAATGCCAGAAGGCTCAAACGGAAATACCGTTACATCACAATGGCCTGAAAGCCCTCGGTAGAAGCCGCCAAAATATCACGATGGCACGAAAGCCGAATGCACTGCCGTAAATCATCACAATACAGATCTCAAAGAAACAAACATGACTGCCGAACATACCCCTCAGGCGTATGAACTCTTAATCACAAAACGTCGAACACATCCACACATTTAAATGGACTATGAACGAACAAAATTGTATGGCTCAACGATGGACATCACAGTACGCCCGATCCGAATATGTGTCAGTGCACATGTCCACCCCGTATACGGAATCCAGGATATACGTGGGACAATGTACCTAATTAGCCTCAACGAACTACGTCTCGTGTGCACACCTTTCACGGAAAATATTCACGCATGACTATATATGTGCCCGGCTAAAAATCCTACACAATATCCAATCTAACGTAGATATGACTCGGATATGTCACGATACAACATGACAACGAAACTCAAAGGATAACACATCCAATACGGATCATACGACTCACCAAGTGAACGATGACACACGAATAATGAAAGATCGACACGACCAACGATATTCCAAACAACTATCCTGGGATCAAAATCCCTAAGGACCGATTAACACGAGCAACGATCACAACACAACAGTTCGGGAAATCCTCAACTTTCAACGATCACAAAATTACCGAGTTCACAAGAATAATAGTGTGCTGCCTTGAATCGGTCAACACGACAATAATAATTCAACGGATGGGAATTATCGTTGATAATCCCAATTCAATACTTCGATTACCGTAGAATGGCCAATCGATAACAATTATACAATGGATGGGAATTATCTTTTTGACAACGGGTGGAAATTATATTTGATAATCCCAATTCAATATATCGATTACCGTTAGAGCGGACAATCGATAATAATTATACAACGGATGGGAATTATCTTTGATAATCCCAATTCAATATATCGATTACCTTCAGAACGGTTAACCGATAACAATTATACAACGGATGTCTCGGCACCTTTAATCGGTTACCGATAACGAAGATGATAATCGAATACGTCAATGCCTTCAATCGGCCAAAACGACATCAATAGAAAAATACTGATATCAATAACGCATTTATCTACAAAAAATATCTTGATGGAACATCAATCAATAACAACAATCGATACGTCGATGCCGCGAACCGGCTATCAACAACAATATCTCAAAGGAACATCAATCAACAATAACAATCGATATGTCGATACCGCGAACCGGCTATCGACAACAATATTATCAACAAATAACGCAATGCCTTGGATCGGCCATTTACGAACAACAATAATATTTGGCATAATTTGCCGAAGGGTATCGTATCAAACAATCCCCTGATATCAACAAAATCATAAAGAGACCAAGTCTCGAAATGATACACACATTCATACACATACATGATAACATTAATCTCATTGACCAGTACAAGTATAAAACTTGCCTCAAACCGAAGGCGAGAAAGTCCTTCCACGATCAACGTCCTACCACGAATCGATCAACGCGTCCTCCGACAATCACAAGCACTCGAACAACTTTGAATGAAATACAATTCATTCGATAACACGATATCGACCGAAAACAACACAATAGATAATTCCGATTCCAACACGAACACATACTATACTCGTATTAATCCGTATACATACGTATATATATAATATATATATTACATATATATATATATACAACTCATATATATATAAATACATAAAACACACAACACACACACACTGCTCATATATATATATATACATAAAACACACAACACACACACACACACAATCACGCAGCACACACTA
The DNA here is from genome assembly GCA_033398695.1 of Orobanche coerulescens. Lineage (NCBI taxonomy): Eukaryota > Viridiplantae > Streptophyta > Magnoliopsida > Lamiales > Orobanchaceae > Orobanche > Orobanche coerulescens. The sequence continues at coordinate 117,160,979 of CM065815.1, forward strand.
ACACCTATATATATATATATATATATATATATATATATATATATATATATAACTGAAAAACACATAAAACTAACCGCAAGAGTCGATCGCTGTGTCCGAAAAAACTCCCATGCCGGAAATCGGCCGCGGAAAAATGTCCCGCCGGACCTCGTCCCAACTCCGGCCTGCTTCCGTCCATGGCCGCCACCACCTCCGCTTGTAACTCTTCGGAAGAATGTCAAACCTCCGTTCCGCCGTCCGTTCCGGACAAAAACCACCTCCGGTCGCCGGAATCAACGGAACCGCATCCATGGCCGGAAACCATGAAGACGCCGGACGCCCGAGCTCCGCCTCGCCGGAAGAAAAATGCCGGAACAGTTCAGATCGACCGGATTTATAATGCCTCCCGATCCGGAAATTCCGATCGGCCGCCGCCGACCTCCAGTCGCTGCCAGAGACGTCGGCCCTACCTCCGGTCGCCGGAAAAAATGGAGAAGCTGGTGCCTGCTCCGTCCTCAAGCTCCATCTCGCCGGAAAAAAAAATGTAATGGAAGAGATGGAGAGAAGAGAGGGAACGAGAGGGAGAGATGGCGGAGAGAGAGAGGGAGATGACGAGAAAGCTGGAAGAAGAAGAAAAAGAAAAAAAAAATAGTGAGAGAGGGAGAGATGATGAGTGATAAGGTGATAGATTTTATATCTATATATATGTATATATATATATATAATATAGGAGTAAGGTATAGGAACGTGAGGGATGAGAGAAAGTTGGCAGGATAATGTATATATATATATACATACATAACATGATAAATCATGTGAGGGAGAGAATCTCATGTGATGACATATTTACATATATATATATATATATATATATATATATATATATATATATATATATATATATAAATGATACCCCAAAGATACTCTCGCCCCGAAAGTTGACCACGAGGAAAGTTCCCACCACCTACCACGCGTTACGTACGTAACTTCAGGACGTAACGTACGTAATCGCAACAAATTAGCGTACGTAATGCTACACAGATAGCGTACGCTATGGCTATAAACTTAGCCAAAATTCCAAACTCGCCAAACAACAACCAAACGACGAAACCAAACCGTCGACCAGTAAAAATATTTCGATCCCGAAATATTTTAATACAATATAAATTGTATTGGTCCAAACAACAACACTTGTACAATTCCAAATGAATACGTACAACTCAACAGTAACACGAAAAAAATTTACCCCCGGATATTACACGTACAACGTATACAAACACAACTCATGCATACACATATGCCAAATCATTATGTTCATCAACATGAACATATAAACACTATATAACGAATACCATGGCAAATCAACGAAGTAAATATCATGTTCAACATCATGAATAATCATACGCATGCTCCAAAAATACCAATATTAACATATCACGATACTTGCCTCGAAGATGGCAAGAACGATATACTTCAATGATCTCAACCCACTCGAAGGTCGCCTCCTTCGATCAACGTAGCAAGCTCGAACCTTAACAAAAGGAATGATATACAAATCATATCAAGTCGAACAATGGCCTAACAATTCGGCCTACGGCCGAAAAGCTCAAAATAAACAATCTGTCTGGATTGCTTAGCGCGCGCTACGTACTCTACGTAACGTGCGCTAAGCGACCGTTAGCGACGCTATCGTATAAGACTAGCATGCGCTAGCCACGTGATCGGCAATCGACTTAGGTCTCATAACGTATGCTACGACGCTTTCGGCGTTAATCGAACCCGATAGCGCACGTTAACTCACACATATTAGCGTGCGCTAATCTTGCATGGCAGAATACTGCAAACCGAAAACTGGGTTGAATGGTGAAGAACTCATGAATTCTAGCGTGATAATACAAGTTATCCTCGGGCATATCATGCTAATTAGGTTTGTGGAAGTTTTATGATTATGAAATACAAATATACGGATAGTCATCTCAATATCATAATCCATCTACGATCTTCAAGAAATAATCTAAGTTCCGATCGTCTTACGTTCCAAAACACATGATTCCAACGTGTACAACGTAGCAACTGGGTAATATCCGACATCGATCATAAATCGATTTGAACATGCTTAGGAGTCCTTATAATAAGATGGTTCAAAGGTTCATACGATATATAGTGCCGATACGTCAAAAGTATCCTTCTAACATGTGATGACCGATTATAACGAAATACTTGCTATCCAAACATGATTCAAACTACCTTAGGAACATTACTAACATCGGTGAAGAATCACCTACCTCAAAGTAGTGAAGAACACGGAGGAAAATGAAGCAATCCAACACCGAAGGCTTGAACACCAATCTCCAATGATATACGATCTTCAATCTCGAACTAGGAGGTTGATACGAAGTTTTTAGGACGAAGGGAGTTATGTTCTAAGTGTAAGAGTTCGGGTTATGGGAGGAGAAAGAACTGAAATCACGAATAGGATGCTGTCCTATTTATAATAAATGGCTATTAGCGCGCGCTAGACCCTGTTCGTAGCGTGCGCTAACGGCTCACAGTCTAAACTGTACTCGGCACTTAGCGTGCGCTACGCATATACCTGTAGCGTGCGCTAAGGCATTGACTCGGCTTTTCCCGAAAGCCGTCCAGGTACATCCGACACGATCCGACAGGGGTCCCCCGGCCAGATCTCACCTACCGCACGTCTCAATCAATCTGACCACGCATAGCGTGCGCTAATGATCCCCTGTAGCGTGCGCTATGAATCCCTGTTAGCGTACGCTACACGCAGCCTGTAGCGTGCGCTACATGCACAGAATTTCAATCTCTATATCACATAAACGCAATTATACGCTCGACAACATCGGATTATGAAATACGGAGAATAATACTCAGACAAAAGTACAATCATTACTATATCACAAGTTCCAATTACATAACAGAAATCTCGGGTATTACACAAACCACCCCCAAACTTGAAAATAAAACTGTCCTCAGTTTAAAAATAAAAAATAAAATAAAATAAAAAGCAATGCAGAAAAGCAGAATACTCCCTGTTAAGAAAGTTGATGTTTGAGCTAACACCTTTTAGAATCTGCAAGAGAATAAATATACGAGGCACACAACAAAAGAAAATAAAATATACTCGTAAGTATAACACAATTTTTAAGATGCGCATCAAGAAAGTCCGAAGAGTCGCTTTACGCTGCCATCAATGCTTTTATAAAAAACACACAATAAAAATTACATCAATAAAATAACAGTACATAAATTGCGAATAGATGCGCGTCAAGTGATCAAGAAGAAACTCCTTAAGCTGCCACCATTTAGCACGATTATTACACACGACAGAAAGTAAAAATACAAGAGGTCCGATATGGGTTATCAAAAGGAGATGAATGAATCCACTTTTCATTTTCTCACGGTAAAATCTTCCATCCAGACAATTTTAGCTAGAGCTGGATCTGGTTGAGGAACAAATTCATTGAGTTTTTTGATTAGTTCATCTGGTGTTGTTGCAACGACTATGATTCGTTTAGCACGCTCGGAAATAAAACCCTTTTCAGCAGAGTAGTCGATGAAAGATAGTAAACTATCAAATAAACCATTGACATTAAGCAGACCTATTGGTTTTTGATGAACATTTAGCTGGGCTCTGGTAACCACATGAAAAAATTCCTCAAGAGTGCCAAAACCACCGGGAAGGGTGATAAAGGCGCCAGAATTATTTATCATGTGAGTTATGCGATCTTGCATATTTACAGATCTAAACTCATCTCCAATAGTTGACCCGGTGATTTAACTTTCAGCCAGAGGTTTTGGAATTATTCCCAACACTCTTACTCCTTCCATATAGGCAGAAGCAGCAGCTCGTCCCATTAATCCTAGACTTCCTCCTCCGTAAACCACATGAATGCATTTTTCTCCTAAGGTACGACCCAAGTTGTGGGCTGCTTCAGTAAAGCATGCTTCTTTTCCATAACTAGCTCCACCAAAAATGCAGATTGTGTTAAATTTTTTTATTGAAGATGATGACTCCATTTTTGAAAAGAAATTATTTAGAGAGAAACAAGAGAAAAGTGCAAGTTTGAGGGATGAATAAAAGAAACAATCACAAAGTTTATTTATAGAAGAAAAAGAAGGTAAAAATTGTTTAACAAGTTTGTGATTGCGTTGATTGCGCTTCAACTACTCAATAGAATAATGAATGCATTTATCGCGTATCACATTTTTTTATTCAGAAAATCTCACCACACGACAAAAATAAAAGATACTTACGCGTATGTACAGTAGTTGTGATTGTGGCTCACATCTTCCTCTGATTTTACGTTCAGAAACGACCTAAATGCCTTCTATGAGTCGGGGAGAAGCTTCCCATCCAATTTTCTTACAAATTGGCAAACAGGGTCTTTTAACGTCAGATTCCCAAGACGTTGTTCATATTCTGGTTTGAATTTATTCCACAAACATCGAATTCCGTAATGTACGAGTCCACTAGGATGCGTGTCAAGAGAAATTTCGATATCATCTAAATTCTCTTTATTCAGACCATCCTTAATGAATTGAATTTTATCTTCTCTGTTTGTAGATGGAATTCCTAAAGATCGACATTTTAAATTACAGTTCCATCTAGCACATTTACAACAAACTGCTATCATCTTTGCTCGTCGTTTCTTGGCATATGAACTTTTCCTAGACTGTAAAAATCTAGTCGGTGTTTCTGTGAATTCACCTTCTATTCTTACTTTGGCTTCAATTATGAATCTTATGTCAAAAGGTATGCTTTTATTCATAAGCAACCTCATCCTTTCAAGTCTTGTCTTATAAATCTTTAAAATGATATTTTTGCTTAGAAAGGGAAATCTTTTTTCGATTTTAAACAAATTTTCTTCCATGATAAAAAATAAATAGATAAAAAGACAATGAAAATAATTGAAGAAAATATCTACAAATTTCAGTTGTTGTGGGAAACTGAAAAATCCGACTTTAATAGTCACGGAGTACCGTTATCCGTCACTTGACCGGACAAACACAATTCAGTACTAAGTTACAATGTCGAGAAATTTGTACCTATAAAAATAGTTTACAATGTAAGATTTCAAATATAACTTATACTTCCCCGGCAACATCGCCAAAAACTTGACACGTTTTTAGTGTAACTATCGCAAGTGCACGATATCGTATCAAGTAGTAAGTGGACTTTTTGAGTCCGGTTTATCGATCCCACGAGGAAGTTTGGTTATAATTTGAATGATACACTATTAGTCTATTTTTATAGATACTAAGATTAGTGAAACACACAATTAAAGAATTTGGTTTAATAATTGCAAAGTAAATGCAATAATAGTTCTAATATTTTAAGGAAATAAAAAGATTGCAATAATAATAGATTGATTAACGATAAAATGAAATAGTTGGGATTACAAACTTAGTTCGTCATTAGTTATAGAAGATGTATAGGAGATCATAAGATGAATTTACTTATTATGTTGTGTAGATTCAATTTTCCTTAAAAAGACGGTTTCTCTTTCGAATTATAAAACGCCCCTTACATATTGAATCAATCCACTGTATTTCTATGTTGATTGGCTTAATACATAACATTAGGATTTATGAAAATAATTCAAAGAATCATCTAAGGTCTAGAGGTATATTTCTATCCCCTAGAACAACTTAGAGTGAAGATCATTTGATCTAATCAAACATATTTTCTTTCGAAACATATGAAGACCATAAATATCGTCATTTATTGGACAAATAAATAAAGATTGTTAAAACAATGAAAATCATACACAATAATAAGTAATTCACAATAGATCTTTATACAAACTTAAATAACATGACTAACCTTGTTTATAATCCCAACTTAAGGTAACTTAGCCCATGAAGGGTTTAATATACATAATACAAGCTTTGGTGGTCATTATTAGTTGAATCAAGAGAAAGAATTGATCATCACTCCCTTAGTAGATAAAGGAGAAAGAAGCAATAAACTCTATGAACAACATATGCTATACCATACTCACACAAATAACTCAAGAACACAAGTGTGTTCTTCACACAAAAAGAAAAGTTTACAAAAAGTGAAAAATTATATGATGAATGATGAATAATGAAGGATCCAAGGGGTCTATTTATACACCTAAAGTCATCTAATAGCTCCAAAACTCCAGCATTATTACAATAGATCGGATCAATGCCAGCCATCCCCTCAATAATACACAAAAAGTATAAAAAAATTAGACAAATCATCACAATCTGTCAAGAGTTACGGCCGTAACATTAAGGAGTTACGGCCGTAACTTAAATGACTTACGGCCGTAACATCCAGTAGTTATGGCCGTAACTTGGCTTCGTCAATTTGCTCACTGGTTGCTTTGAGAGTTACGTTTTCAGCCCAGAATTTCTCAAACTTTGCGCTTTTGCCCCAAATTTTCTTCGGATGATATCTATTGATATATAACTCTGATTTTGAATCCGGAAAGACTGCCGAATTCATCTCGGAAATCCCTACAACATGTGACGCCATTATTTAAAAAAAACACGGAGGCGTAAAGGCGTCACATATGTGACGCCAATGAAATTTATAAAAGTAAATTGAACCAAAAAACATAGCTCAGTGGCAGGCGGGGGATTCGAACCCGCGCCTATGTGATGCATGGTGTGGCATGTTGCCACTGAGCTATGTTTTCATTCATTAATTGTAGAACAAAAATATAATATGTACTTACTAAGGAAAATATTTTCCTTTATTTGTTATTTGAACTAATTAAATATCCTAAATAAGATAAAGTTTGCATTAAATTATGCAATATATTTTATTTAATTATTTAATATATTACAGTAGATTAATAATAAATACTATTAAATATAAATTTAACAGTATTGTTTATTATATTGCAATAGGTTAATAATGATGTTACTAAATAAAAAAATATATTAGCTTGTTATTTAAATATAATATGTACTTACTAAGTAAAATATTTTCCTTTATTTGTTATTTGAACTAATTAAATATCCTAAGTAAGATAAAGTTTGCCATTAAATTATGCAATATATTTCATTTAATTATTTATTATATTACAGTAGATTAATAATGAATATTATTAAATATAAATTTAACAGTAATATTTAAAAGTATTATATATTACATTAGCGTCACATATGTGACGCCATACTTAATAAAAATAAAACTAATACATTAGCGTCACACATGTGACACCATTCTTAATTAAAAAAAAAGCCTAATTCCTAAAGGCGTCATATATGTGAAGCCAATACAATTTAAATGGAAATCGAATCAAAAAACATAGCTCAGTGGCCGGCGCGGGATTCGAACCCGCGCTTATGTGATGCATGGTGTGGCATATTGCCACTGAGCTATGTTTTCATTCGTTAATTATAGTACATAAATATAATATATACCTACTAAGTAAGATATTTTCCTTTATTTGTTATTTGAACTAATTAAATATCGTAAATAATTATAAAGTTTGTCATTAAATTATGCACTATATTTCATTTAATTATTTATTATATTACAGTAGATTAATAATTAATATTATTAAATATAAATTTAACAGTATTATTTATTATATTACAATAGGTTAATAATGAATGTTATTAAATAAAAATTTATATTAGTTTGTCATTTAAATATAATATATACTAACTAAGTAAAATATTTTCCTTTATTTGTTATTTGAACTAATTAAATATCCTAAGTAAGATAAAGTTTGCCATTAAATTATGCAAAGTAGAGCATTGTCGATCAATATATTGAAAATAATTATAATAGAAAAATATTACACATCGTTAACGTCTGACAAGTTATAGTAAAGGAAAACATATCATTCTACATCATCTTCTTCGCTTGAAGCTTCATATTCTTCTTCATTATCACCAAGTATTTCAATTGGATTGGCATCTCTATCAACAAGTTCAATTTGCATGTCGTATCCGCTCAAGTCAACTACGAGATTAAGTATTGGAGCTTCTGCCTCTTGGTAGTACTCGGGTTGAGGAATGGGCTCCTGCAATATTATCGATGATACTGCTGATACATCAACAACATGTCTGGCTCTTATCGGACAAACCACCCACGCATCTGTTGAATTACATAATCCATTAAATAAATAAGTGTATGTATAATAAATAGATGCGGGTATAATATTATTATCATATTGTACCTCTTCTATGACGACCAAGTCTTCTAGATGGGTACCGAGCATAATACACTTGACTCGCTTGACTCGGGAAGATAAATGACTCGGCAGTCGCTTGTCTTGCTAGAGGATCGAGTTCAACTAACCCGTGTAGACATTTCACTTTGCGGTTGTCGAACCAGTCACATTTAAATAGATGAATAACTTGTTCAGGAAATCCAGGATTGTAGAACGTGAACTCCAGTACCTCTAGTAGCATCCCGTAGTACTTAGACAAATCTCCGGAAATGTTTGCACTTGTAATACACAATCCACTATTCATAGTCTTTTTATTTTGTCCGTGAAATTCGGTATGAAATTTTAATCCATTCACCACATAACTTTTGTACATCTTCACTAATCGATCACCTCTAAACAATGCAGCAAGTTGAGAGTCCTTTAATTCCGTGGTCGCAACCAATCTTTCAAACCATGGAACTAAGTGATTAACTCGTGCGAACTCCAAATCTCTAGTGGAGATATTACTCTGTAGTTGATTCTCAAATGCACTGAAATACATAATGTGTAAATACATGGTTACCTGTAAAAATATGGAATATCGAAATAATAATCGTACCATAGATATGGTTCTGCTTCTTCACAGTTCGTAAGAATATATAGGATTGCCATATTCCACTCAACTTCAGCCATGCGTCGCCCATTACTTTTCCCTATTACTCGACCTTTCGATGTAAAGATCGACAATTGTCCTTCAAATTGAGGGGCAAAGAGAACCTCGTTCCTTTTTAGTCGTGTCGTCGTTGTGTCGATTTCTTTGTCGAAGTAGAAGGAACAAAAACTTGTGATCTCAGTCAGTAAATAGGCCTTACATATGGATCCCTAAACATTCGCTTTATTGCTCACCATGCCTTTTAGAATAAACATCATCCTGTATCGTACGAAATACTTAATTTATAAATACATGCACAACATAATGCATATATTAACAGAAAGATAAGAAGAGTACCTCTCGAATGGGTACATCCATCGATAGAAGACCGGTACCCCGACAAGGGCCTCGTATGGAAGATGAACGAGCATATGTTCCATTGAGTCGAAGAATGCCGGAGGGAATATCTGTTCCAACTTGCACATAGTTACTATGACAGTCTTGGCTAAGTTTCTCATATCGGACGCTTTAATCTCACTCGTGCACAATGCTCAAACAGCTTGCTCACCTCCATTAATGCTTCCCAAATCGGCTCGGTAATAATTCTTTCAAGGCAATAGGTAGCAATCTGTAACACCCCCAAAACCATACGGGAATATTACAGCGCCGTGGGCCCCACATTGGAACCCACAAGGCTAAAATCATTTTCGCAAACGTTTAAAAATGCTAAAAGGCCTTTTGAAAATACACACACACGCAGCGGATAAAAACACAGTTCAAAGAATACCGAAAGCCATTTTAAAATATACACACACCGCGGATAAAAACATAATTAAATATATTTGAAGCGGAATTAGAAAAACCAGAAAAGAATACACAATCCGAACAATCACGCCATAGCCAGTATCACTGGAAAGCTCATCCCTTCACGACCGCTACTAGATCGATCTCCGAGTACCTAAAAGATAAAGCCCACGACGGGGTCAGCCATAATCCTCAACAATGATAACGATCACATCACAAAATAATTACATATCAATGTAATCTACAGAGTAAGAATATTTCCATTATAATCTCACCGTAGTAACCTTACCAATCCATAACAATCCATATTAGATCAATTCTTACCATAATCCACGCCCCACATCCTTAAGTAATGAACGAATTCAAAAGTAATCACCTGTACTTTATCCGAAACGATACCAAGATTTCCCAACATAAACATACCTCGAGTATAGAATAATCTGGCCAAGTTCGATTTTGCTGGCTGGGTCGCACAATCGGATCCCAATCCTGATAGAAACCGATACCACACGATACATCTGCAAATCAACTGTCCCGAAACAATGGCAAGTCCTGGATATCAATACAAAGCATGAATGCTCACACAATCAATAATGATAAACAATCAATCCATCACAACGGAAATATCAATGACATGATATTTCCACACAAGATCGACAAAGGATCAACCACGGATGAGAATACCATGATGTGGTAACTCCAACAAGATCAATGAAGAATCAATAACTGAGAATACCAGCAATATGGCAAATCCCAACAAGATCAATAAAAGGTCGACAACCGAAAATACCGACGACACGGTAAGGATCAACGAAGAATCAATAACCAAGAATACCGACGACACGGTAAAGATCAATGAAGAATCAATAACCGAGAATACTGACGGCACGGTAAGGATCAACAAAGAATCAATAATCAAGAATACTGACGACACGGTAAGGATCAACGAAGAATCAATAATTGAGAATACCGAAGATACAGTAAACTCCAACAAGATCAATAAGAGTCGACAACCAGAAATACCAACGGTACGTTAACCTCCAATAAGATTAATAAAGGGTCAACAACCGAGAATACTGACGACACAGTAAACTCTAGCAAGATCAATAAGGACCAACAATCGGGAATACCAACGATACGGTAAACTCCAACAAGAGCAATAAGGAATCGACAATCGAGAATACCGACGACACGGTAAACTCCAATTGTTAGGAGTATGCCCTCGAATGCCACTCAGAGGTTGTTGAGTGAGGGCATTGTACTTGTAATTATGTAAACCATTTATATAAGGCAAATGAATGTTTCTTTATTTACTGGTAGTTACTGGCATTCCTAACTCGTAAATAAACATATAGAAACTAGTCCGTGTATTTGAGAGCAAAACGTTCCACTCCTTATTGGATAAGGGGGTCGGCACTGGAAATGTTTATAGCTCAAATACTTAATCGTTCGCAAGTCGATGAAACTTGGTAGGCGTTAAGTTTATGTGAAGACTTGTATGACGTGTTCTTTGACATGGAGAGTGCACATCGAACACTAATGGTTAGTGGGAGCACACGTTATAGGTATGCTTATTAGATTAGTATACTCGAACCGACTCACCTCGATTCGTCACACGGATTTCACTCGGGACAATGACGGAATCGAAAGGTTGTGATAGGTATTCGTGAACCTTCGACTTGAGGATTTAGTAGGGATGTGCTTGTGACGTCAAGATTTTCATTAGAGTAGTTCGACCACGTAAACCGGAAGGCGGGGTCAACCTCGACGCGTGCATCTTGACGGCAAGTAGCGTGTCCTATCGAATACCAAGATAGAATTCTTTCTCCTGTTAGTGAACGGGTTATATATCCTATGCGGTTATCGCGATGAGATCATAAGTCTTTGGCCAAAGCATTGGAGCTAGTGTATTAGATACACGAGAGCTCGATGATCTCGATTTGCATTAACGCATGCATAGCGTCAAGTACGAGATAGGGTTTGATCGACCGTGACCCTATAACTTGATCGGGATATTTGAAAGAAGGGTTTATACATATACCGGTATTCACGAGAATGGTTCTTGAATGATCCCAATCATTCGTTCTCGATCGCCGGTACTGTAGGCCACCAGCCGCTAGGTGGTGCTACTACTCTTTGGTTCCTCCCATTTCTGACTGTGACGGAACTTCCGTTTATCTCATTAGGATTGACGTATGAATGATTTAAGCTAATTCTCTCATTATTAATATTAGATATTTGATATCTAATTTGGGACATTGATGTTTAAATCAATTTATCGGATAAATTGATTTACGCCTAATGAATTAAATATTTCACCGGGTGATTAATTTAATTCATGAATATAATTATTTCTTGGAGAAATTAATTATGTTATTTTGTATTTGATATGTTTAAATAATTGGATTAATTAAACGACACAAATACATCGGAACGGAATCGGAGTTTATCTGTTTGGACTCGCGGGAGTCCGAAACGAACCGAACTTGTCCGATTTCTACATGGGCCGCCCCCCACATTTCCACCCACTTTCATATGGACCCTTGTTCCATTCTTTATGTTTTGATCATTGAGGTGGTGGGGCTTTGATTCTCATAATAATGAGATGTAACATGTGAAGAGTTGAATAAATGAAGAAGAAGACATCTCTCACTCATTGATTCCAAGTTTCCAACGTGAGGATTGAGAGAGAGAGATAGACTTTGAGTTTAACACTCATTCTTCATCTTCTTCATTCACTTCTTCTTCATTTTTCTTGGAGAAAATTGAGAGAAAATTATTGAGAGATATATTATACACTTAGAGTGTAGTAATAAAAGCTTCATCACTTGATTCTAGTCGTAACCTTAGAGGTTAATCAAGTGTTGTTATTCCGGTCGTTTTTCCGGCGCGTGGCAAGTAGAGACGCGGTGCTTTCGGCGTTGGATCGTTCAAGGGCTTGGAGCGGATTGAACTCGTAGAGATCAAACTAAAGCTTGGGGAATAGCTCAAGAGAAGGTTGCCATTTAATCAACGGACTTCGAGGGTTAGTTTCTTAAGACTCTTGCTTTTCGTTTATATATTCATATATACATAGCTTGATCGATCCTCGTAGGGATTCGGATCGAATTAATTTTCGTTTTACCGCTTCCGCTGGGCCTTCGTTTTAGGCACCGAATCCCAACAAAGGGTATCGGAGCGTAGGTCTTGCGATCGTATATACGATATTGGCATTTGGAATGCTTGATTAGATGGTGAATGATTTGGAATCATTTTAGTCATAATCGTGGTATATATTTTTACGTTCGCTGTAGTTATATTTTTCGTAAGTTTATGTCTAAATATAAATCTTAATTTCTTGGAAATATGATTTATATTGAAGATATGAATGTTGAAAAATATTGATATTGATATCCTATCGAAAATCGAGCTCCGAATCGTCCGCTTGACGATTTTTCTGGACAAAGGGCGAGTTCTTGCAAGGGTGACTCGGCGTGTCCGGTGACACGGGCCGTGTCAGGCGATCCCAGCCATCGCCAGTGTACCCGACCGTGTCGGGAGACACGGGCCGTGCCGGCCGGAAGCCGCCGATCGTGATCGGCCATGCCAGTGCATGTCTGCGGCATCTTTGCCGGCGATGACTCGCCATGGCAGCCAATTTCGCCCGGCTCGATTTTTCGTGTATTCTTGAAAATTAATCTCAGATGTTAAATTGGATTTAATATGATTAAAATGATTTATGGTATTTCATTTTATAAGGGAAATTTGATTAATTGGAATATTTATGGTCGAATCAATTATTTTGAACGTTATCATATTACCGATTGTGTGAATCGATTGGATCGGTTCGAATTGTTGATTGGATCAATGTATCTCTACGCTTTCCATTTATATAGTATTTATTGGATGAATGCTTTTTGAATGGGGATGTGGTTCGTGGACTTAGATTTGAATCGTTCGTTTTATTCGATTGGGTTGTAAAGGCCGTTTTGAGCCTATTTATTTTACTAGAAATGTTTGTATCTAAGATGCAATTTTCAATGTAAAATTTATATGTAATGACGAAGACCGGAGGAAGATCCATTTCGAGAAGACGAAGATTCAAGACGAAGACTTGTAATTAGATTACGAAGTTTTTGTTTTCTAGGAACGGTCCATGAACCACATGTTGGTAGCAACTAGGTTGTGAATGGTTGTTTCATATTGTATGAATGCCACAAACGCGCTAATATGATTAATGTTCAAAGTGTAACGTTAATCGCGAAAATTCTCCCACTATAAATAATTAAGTTTATAAGGTTTCAAGGTTTTCCTTCCCTCCATCGAGTTTTCGGGAAATTGAAATCCAAACCGGATGTGCTATGCTTCCGAGTTATCGGGGTAGTCGTCGGGAGGACGGATAAATTACCGAGTGCATTGGATGCCTTCGGTTGGAGCAAATTTTATCCTAGAAACCTGATAGGTTGCCGGATAAGATTCAATTGTGAAACTGATTTGCGTCGATGGTATAAACTTAACTTGTTCACGAACCATAGAAATCGTATAGGTTGAGGGGAGTGAACAAGGGGAAAAAGAAGATCGAATCATCCATTAGATGGGTTGGTGTTGGACACCACTTTATGAAAATTAATAGACTAGAAACCTGCTCGGTGCCCTCTATTAAGATTTATAAAGAACTCGATCACCACTATGAAGTAGAGCGACGATACTTCGGATATCACATGGGAGTGTGTTATTCCGATAAAAATAGTGGGAGCCGGGTAACAAGAATAGAAAAGACCTTAATTCTATACTGTAACATAATATAACAAGTCACTAATTAACTGCTATACTTAATGCATAAATCTCAATATGACAATGAATCCACTCGCAATTCTACTCAAAAGAACACCTTAATTGGACCTAACTTTTTGATTGGCTACGTAATCCGATGATTGTCCTCGATAGAGGCACCGGGATACGTCTTGGAGACGGACATTCCGGCGCCTCTGTGCGGACCCGAGCCAATCAGAAGAGATTGAAAACCACGAAAAGTGGGTTAAGGATGACGTGAAAGTCCGTGCTTATATGATGGCTTCCATGTCTAATGAGCTTCAGAGAGCTCATGAGAAAATGACTTCGCTAGGCGATTCTATCTCACTTAACCGAGCTTTATGGTGAGCACAGCAGAATGCTAGATATGAGATATCCAAGCAACTGTCGTGCAAGGATGAAGGAAGGTGAGAAGGTTGGGGAACACGTCCTCAAAATGATATCCATGATCGAGAGATTGGAGGCTCTTGATTTTAAAATGGATACTTCTCTCCAAACCGACCTTATCCTACGCCTCTCCCCGATTCCTTCTCACGCTTGTTATGAACTTCAACCGCAATGAGATTGCATGTAACTTAGCCGGGCTAATGAACAACCGGTGACCGCTCGCCTCGATGAAGACCCCATGATGAAGGAGTCTCGCACTTGTGATTTCTTGGACTTCTAAGTCTAAGAATAAGAAGAAAAAGACCAAGAAGCGGATGGACCACAAGCTAAGGACCTTAAGGGTAAGGGCAAGGCCCCGATGGTTCCAAAGAACAAGAAGAAGAAGGATGCTTGTCTCAAGTGCGGTGAGTGGGCCACTGGGCTAGAGACTGTCCGATTCTTCATGGCACTTCGTGCTGTAACTTTTAGTTTTGGAAACAAATTGTTCTCGCTACCGTATTTTCTACTTCTGGATCTGGATTCTCGTGCTAGTTCTCATATTTGTACCGTGAATCGGGATCTGGAACAAAGTAGGAAGCTTGAGTGGAGAAGTCATGATCACGGTCGGTAGCGGGCATAGTGTCGAGGCAACCGACATAGGATCACTTCTTTTGGGTTTAGAATCCGGCTTTGTTTTGACTTTAGAAGATGTACTTGTTTTGCCCAAGGGGCACAAAAACATTGTATCCATTCGGTCATGGACCGAAAAGGCTTTTCATTTTTCATTGGTGATGGTTCCTAAAATTTATTTTAGAAATAAACTAGTGGGTACTGCTACATTGTTGAATGGATTGTATCATCTAAATCTAAGAACAAAGTAGTTGTGAATACTATGACTAGAAAACGTGGTAGGGATGAAACCAATCAAGTTTTGAAATGGCATCTAAGACTTGGTCATGTTGGTCAGACCAAGGTTTACAAGATGGAAAAAGATGGACTTATGGGTCCATTGGGATCGGATCCATTTCCTACTTGTGAATCTTGCCTTAAAGGCAAAATGACTAAGTCCCCATTCACAGGGACTTTTGAAAGAGCCGCTGATAAAATGGGATTAATCCATACTGACGTTTGTGGTGCTTTGGAAGCAGCACGTGACGGATATCAATATTTCATTACGTTTACAGATGATCATACAAGGTATGGTTATGTATACTTAATGAAACATAAATCCGAGGCCTTTGAGAAATTCCAGGAATTCAAGGCCCTAGTCGAGAAACAAACTGGTAATCATATCAAAGCACTTCGGTCGGACCGAGGTGGCGAGTATATGAGTACGGAGTTTGACGAGTTCCTTAAGGAACATGGAATAGTTTCACAACTAACACCTCCAGTACTCCTCGGTTAAATGGTGTGTCGAAAGAAGGAACCGGACCTGTTGAACATGGTCCGTTCCATCTTGGGCTATACCGACTTGCCGATTTACCCGTGGGGGTATGCACTCGACTTCCGCGTATATCTTGAACAGATGTCCTTCTAAATCCGTTCCTAAAACTCCACATGAGATGTGGGAAGGAAGGAAACCAAGTCTTAATCATATTAGGATTTGGGGATGTCCCGCTTATGTCAAGAAGACTAAGGTGGAAAAGTTGGAAGCTAGGTCTGCGAAGGGACGTTTCATTGGATTCCGTCTGGGACGATGGGATATCTATTCTACATGCCCGAAGATCGAAGGATCATTGTTGCTTTACAAGCACACTTCCCGGAAGATGAGTTCATTCAGAAGGCGGAGCAGTAGAAGTATTTCTTTAGAAGAATACAATGAAACTCCTCGAGACACTGCAAGAAATCGAACCGAACTTTCAAACACAAGTACAACCACCTCGTAGGTCTAGTAGGGTGTCTCATTTACGAGAGGTATGTGCTTGTGCACTTGGAGGAGCTGGGTCTCCATGAGGTTCCAAGTGATAGCCAAGAGACCGACCCGACGACCTATGACCAAGCGATGGTGGATGTAGACTCCGCGAAATGGCGTGAAGCTATGGAAGCTGAGATAGACTCGATGCATGTAAATCAGGTCTGGACTCTAGTAGACCGCCCCAAGGGCATAGTGCCCATTGGGAATAAGTGGATCTACAAGAGAAAGACTGATGGTGATGGCAAGGTTGACGCCTATAAGGCCAGGCTTGTGGCAAAGGGTTATACCCAAAAGGAAGGGATCGATTACCACGATACCTTCTCGCCCGTAGCCATGATCAAGTCTATTCGCATGATGCTTGCTATAGCTGCCTACCACGATTATGAGATATGGCAAATGGACGTAAAGACGGCTTTCCTTAATGGATTCCTCGAAGAGGAAATCTATATGGAGCAGCCTAAAGGCTTTGTGTCCGAAGTCGATATTCAGAAAGTGTGCAAGCTTCAGCGTTCCATTTATGGACTGAAGCAAGCGTCGCGTAGTTGGAACCTTCGTTTTGACGAGGCGGTCAAAGAGTTTGACTTCGTGCAAAATGAAGAGGAACCTTGTGTATATAAGAAAGTTAGTGGGAGCAAGATCGCATTCTTAGTACTATATGTAGATGACATTCTACTAATAGGAAATGATGTGGGAATGCTCAGTTCTGTGAAAGCTTGGCTTTCGAGTAATTTCTCCATGAAAGACTTGGGAGAAGCAACCTATATTCTTGGTATTCGGCTCTACCGGGATAGAGCGAAGAGAACAATAGGCCTTTCCCAAGCCCTCTATATAGATAAGATCTTAAAGCGATTTAAGATGGATGATTCTAAAAGAGGGTTCCTACCGATGCAACATGGAATAAAACTCACCTTGAAGATGTGTCCTCAAAGTGAGGAACAACGCAAGGAAATGAGTAATATACCATATGCTTCGGCCGTGGGTAGCCTTATGTATGCTATGTTGTGTACAAGACGACATCGCGCATGCCGTAAGCGTGGTGAGTAGTTTTCGTGCAAATCCGTGTAGGGAACATTGACTGTCAGAAAGAACGTTCTCAAGTACTTGAGAAGAACGAGAGATATGGTTCTTATGTATGGCGGTGGAGATTTGGATGTGGTGGGATTCACCGATTCGACTTCCAAGGACCGAAGGACGACTCGATGTCCACTGCTACATATTTACTCTTAATGGAGGAGCAAGATCTTGGCGTAGTGCCAAGCAAAGCGCGATCGCGATTCCACTGTCAGCCGAGTATCAAGCGGCCTCGGAGGCTTCCAAGGAAGGGTTCTGGAATAAGAAGTTACTAGTACAACTTCAAAAGATACCATGTGCCGAGCCTGTCTACTGCATCGCGACAACGACGGAGTCAGAAGACGTGCCAAGGAGCCGAGGTTTCACAACAAAGACCAAACATATTGAGAGGAAGTATCATCTCATAAGAGAATTTGTTCTCAAGGGATACTTTGTGCTGCTTAGAGTAGACTCGGCCGACAACGTCGCCGATCCAGTGACCAAGCCACTATCTCGGACTAGCTTGGAGCGTCATCGGAGAACATGGGTATTAGATACCATAGTGTGTGGCATTGAGTGCAAGTGGGAGATTGTTAGGAGTATGCCCTCGAATGCCACTCAGAGGTTGTTGAGTGAGGGCATTGTACTTGTAATTATGTAAACCATTTATATAAGGCAAATGAATGTTTCTTTATTTACTTGGTAGTTCTTGGCATTCCTAACTCGTAAATAAACATATAGAAACTAGTCCGTGTATTTGAGAGCAAAACGTTCCACTCCTTATTGGATAAGGGGGTCGGCACCGGAAATGTTTATAGCTCAAATACTTAATCGTCATGAAGTCGATGAAACTTGACCGGCGTTAAGTTTATGTGAAGACTTGTATGACGTGTTCTTTGACATGGAGAGTGCTGTCGAACACTAATGGTTAGTGGGAGCACACGTTATAGGTATGCTTATTAGATTAGTATACTCGAACCGACTCACCCTCGATTCGTCACACGGATTTCACTCCGGACAGTCAATGACGGAATCGAAAGGTTGTGATAGGTATTCGTGAACCTTCGACTTGAGGATTTAGTAGGGATGTGCTTGTGACGTCAAGATTTTCATTAGAGTAGTTCGACCGTAAACCGGAAGGCGGGGTCAACCTCGACGTGCATCTTGACGGCAAGTAGCAGTCCTGCGAATACCAAGATAGAATTCTTTCTCCTGTTAGTGAACGGGTTATATATCCTATGCGGTTATCGCGATGAGATCATAAGTCTTTGGCCAAAGCATTGGAGCTAGTATTAGATACACGAGAGCTCGATGATCTCGATTTGCATTAACGCATGCATAGCGTCAAGTCTGAGATAGGGTTTGATCGACCGTGACCCTATAACTTGATCGGGATATTTGAAAGAAGGGTTTATACGTATCCGGTATTCACGACAGAATGGTTCTTGAATGATCCCAATCATTCGTTCTCGATCGGGTACAGTGTAGGCCACCAGGTGGCTAGGTGGTGCTACTACTCTTTGGTTCCTCCCATTCTTGATCGAGACGGACCTACCGAGTCGCGCATTAGGATTGACGACAGAATGAATTAAGCTAATTCTCTCATTATGAATATTAGATATTGGATATCTAATTTGGGACATTGGATGTTTAAATCAATTTATCGGATAAATTGATTTACGGCCTAATGAATTAAATATTTCACTGGGTGATTAATTTAATTCATGAATATAATTATTTCTTGGAGAAATTAATTATGTTATTTTGTATTTGATATGTTTAAATAATTGGATTAATTAAACGACACAAATACATCGGAACGGAATCGGAGTTTATCTGTTTGGACTCGGAGTCCGAAACGAACCGAACTTGTCCGATTTCTACATGGGCCGCCCCCCACATTTCCACCCACTTTCATATGGACCCTTGTTCCATTCTTTATGTTTTGATCATTGAGGTGGTGGGGCTTTGATTCTCATAATAATGAGATGTAACATGTGAAGAGTTGAATAAATGAAGAAGAAGACATCTCTCACTCATTGATTCCAAGTTTCCAACGTGAGGATTGAGAGAGAGAGATAGACTTTGAGTTTAACACTCATTCTTCATCTTCTTCATTCACTTCTTCTTCATTTTTCTTGGAGAAAATTGAGAGAAAATTATTGAGAGATATATTATACACTTAGAGTGCAGTAATAAAAGCTTCATCACTTGATTCTAGTCGTAACCTTAGAGGTTAATCAAGTGTTGTTATTCCAGTCGTTTTTCCGGCGCGTGGCAAGTAGAGACGCGGTGCTTTCGGCATTGGATCGTTCAAGGGCTTGGAGCGGATTGAACTCGTAGAGATCAAACTAAAGCTTGGGGAATAGCTCAAGAGAAGGTTGCCATTTAATCAACGGACTTCGAGGGTTAGTTTCTTAAGACTCTTGCTTTTCGTTTATATATTCGTATATACATAGCTTGATCGATCCTCGTAGGGATTCGGATCGAATTAATTTTCGTTTTACCGCTTCCGCTGGGCCTTCGTTTTAGGCACCGAATCCCAACACCAATAACATCAATCAAGGACTAATAACCAAGAATACCGACGGTGAGATAACTCCCAAACGGAATCAATAAGGATCAATAACGAACGAGATTACCAATGACATGGTGAACTCCAACGAGATTAATAAAGAATCGATATCAAATGAGTTGACCATCGATATGGTAACTCCGAACGAGATTAATAAAGGTTCAATGGCGACAGATACATGAGAGAATAAAATCGTCAACCATATATAAATCATATATACGGGATTTCAAAGACAATCCGAATATCGAACAGATCCAATTATACATGGACTGTGAACGACCAATCAATAAGACTCAAGATGGACGTCACGATACGCTCGATCCGGACATGTTTCCGTGTACAAGCCAACCACGGGTATTGATCAATACACGTCTGGTCTCGTACCTAATCAGCCTCAAGAAGTACGTCTCGTGTGCACGGTTCAATATGAGGTCGAAACCAACACATGCTACACGTGCCCATCCCGAAAATCCTACACATGAACGATCAGAACGTATCTGACTCCAGATATGCCACGATACAACATGACAAAAAATCTCGAAGAAATGCATATCCAACAAGGATCAGAAGAATTCCCAAGAGGGCAACAACAACTCGATCATGGAAGACCGACATGACCACAATGTCGTATTCCGTCAGACAACAGTCCACAGCATGCTCAACAATGCATATAATAATGGCACATAAACTCCCAAGGCAGCAGCAAAGGGTCACAGAAGCATCTACTCAGGAATACTCCGGACAATATCACATAAACTCCCAAGGCAAAGAAATGAGGGTCACAGAAGCATCTACTCGGGAATACTCCGGACAATATCACATAAACTCCCAAGGCAGCAGCCGAGGGTCACGGAAGCATCTACTCAGGAATACTCCGGACATAGGTGCCATTTAAGTCTTATCCCCTAACACATTTCCATTCGGGTACCATACAGGTTTTATCCCCAATACATCGGCCCCACAGATTACGGCTCAAAGAAAGAGCACTTCACAAAACGTAACAACAATGGTGCACATTCACCTCATGAAATATCAACACACACATGCAATAATGCAACATGATGATTATCATAATCTAACAATATTAATTTACCTCAAGCTGGAGACGCTAACCTTTCCACGACCAACTGCCCTGAACGAATACACAGTTTATCCGACAATCCAAAATGAAGTACAGTCCATAACTAATACCAAACCACCATCTTGAGTTCAACATCGGAAGGATAGATAGCCTTGATATCTAACTTCTCATATAATAGACCAATTATAATTCACATTCCCATTTCCACTAGACATCCTTAAAATCATATGCATTATGATTTATCTTAGTCCAAAAATACCAAACATACCACCATTCCGACAATTCATATATTCCATAATACCATTGCTATATGAATCATAAATGAAATGAAAACGAAATAATTTATTAACATTATGAACTGAGCAAGCACTACTCTGCCATCATCACAGTGCGACCGGTACTTGTAAGACCTCTTACTCTTCTGGTGTTCCTTATTCGTTTTGCTTCCATATTGGTATTCTTGAGAATCGGTCACTTTGATGACGTGCGATTGAATTGTACTTACATGCCTTGTGTGTTCTTCAGTATGTCAGCTGGTAGGGGCCGTGGCCGTGGACGAGGACGTGGCGCGGCCGTTTCCCTTAGTTCTGTTGCGGGGTCGACCAACCCTAGTTTATCGAACTCGATGCATCCGGACACCGAAAGTCAGCACGACCAGTCGACTGGCCAGGGGAACAGCGCGGACGTTGGAGTTGCGAATGTACTTCAATAATTGGCTAACTAGATGACCATTTTAGCCCAAACTGTTCAGCTGAATAATCCGAACCCGAACGCGGATGCCTTGCTTCAGAATGTAATCCCACTACACCAGAGATTGCATACAACAACGTGTAAAATACGTTGCTTTATGCCCTAAATTCATTGCAATAGGGTCTATGGCAACGATTATTAAAAAATTAAGCGTGCACTTTGCTCTGGTTGCCATAGGGCCCTTATGGCAACAAATTTGTAGCATATTGCAACGCCTTTTTATCGTTGCAAATATTTTATATGGCAACGATTTAATAGCTATAGCAACAAATTTAATACCATTGCAATATCTTGGACTATCAATGGCAACCATTTTTGCAACGATTTTTTGTGTTAATTGTTGCAATACATGGACTCAGGTTGCCCTAAGGCAACATATATATGCCCAATTGCAACGTATTTTGAATCAAATGCAATCAATTTATTAACGAATATGATATATATGGCAACATTTAATCTACTATTGCAACACTGAATAAAAAATAGGCATGGTCTTATTTCATAAACAACCACCAATTTTAATTGGTATATCATAACATCAATCCAACCAAGCAGTATTACTGCTGTTCCAACATCAATACACAAATCGCTCAAACAAGTTGAGCAAAATTACCAAGTTCAAGCAAAATAACTAAGTTCAAGAAAATGACCAAGTTCAAGCAAAAATAACTAAGTTCAAGTGACACAATCTTAGTAATACATATAGACCAAATTCAATGTTAAACATTATATAAACATGAGTCGTCATGGCCTTGCTTCCTCTTCCTCATCATATGCATCTGTCTCATCTCCGTCCTCGACAGAAGTAGTAGCACACAATTCTTTTACATTGATATTCAATGATGGATTCTTCTCAGCCAATTTTCCAAGAATCTTTTCCAATTTCTGATTCATTTTGTCCTCCATTTCAGAAGCTAAATCATCTCTCAACTGCTTTAGTTGTGCAGAATTTTTGTTGTCAATTTTTGACATGTCTTTCTTGCTTTTCCTTGTTCTGCCACTCCTACCAACCAGCCAATTTGGTCCATGAGCTGCAAAGTTCAGTTCAGGTACTTCCCCTAGTTCTTCTCGACCCTAAAAAATAAAATAACAACAACTAAAAAACAAGTTAGGATCCATCTCTGGAATCATATGAGTTTTTGCCAAAGAAAGAAAAGATAAATCCAATTTCCTGCTAACTTAATAATAAAGCTACTACGGAAATTTCTAACATCACAATTGAAATTTTTGATAGTTCCTCATTTTTCTTAAGTAGTTTTTTAGCAATTTAATAAGAGTTTCACCCCTAGACAGTCACTTGTTTGCAGAAGATTGTTCGCCTTTCCAGCCTTTGGAGCAAATTTCCATCCAAGGTGTGACTTCTGTTCTTGAGTGCTGCATTTGAAGGCAACTGCCGGTAATTCTTCTCTAAGATACTTAAGCCACTTTTCAACAACCTCACGAGGAATAAGATCTACAATGTAAAAAAAGCAAGTCGTTGAGGATACAAAAAAATGTAACATATTTACTTCAAACCGCACACTAGAAAGGGTAAAATGAAAAAACATCAACTAGAAGTAATCTTAAATAATTATGGAAAAATAAACCATGGTCCCATATATAAAAATAAATAACAAAAAGATTCCAAGATAGACCTTGACATAAGCATATTATTGATGTTACCAAAAACACTTTTTGGTGTTAGTAATCATAATATAATCTCAAAGTGATACCTATCAATCCATAAATGACAGGTGTGAGAAACAACTATACCAATTTTATTGAGCAGCAAAGCAAGATTCTTATCAGGGCCGGAACTCATCACCATATTTTCCATGTCAACACAACGAGTACCAAGTGGATCTCGAGCATCAAGGACTTCCAATATTACATCAGAAGCATCGATTGCCTTGACCAACTCCTTTTAAAAAGTCTTCTCTGAGTTGTCTGCATAAAGTTTTCAAAATAGTAATAATATAAATAAAATGGTTCCAAAACCTAAAACGAGTTGCATGATGAAGGAATCCATCAATAATTAACAACAATTCTTTTCACGTACCGAATTTCCTAGTGGTTCCCTCTCCGACCGAACTATTTTCTTTCATTTCTTCATCATCGAAGAGGCCCAATTTTCTCTTGTGAGCCTAAACGATTATAACACACACACACAAACAAAATGACAATTGTCAACAGAAGCTCGCAAAATCCATATAGATTTTCTTAAAATAAGTGTTTTGAAAAAGAGGAACACTAGGTTAGACCGTCGGACCAGCTGGTGCATCAGAGTCCTTCCTTTTTTTCAAAATAAAAAACTTAAAAGCGAAAAATGCTCAAATAATCTCAATAAAAAAAAAAAAAAAAAAAAACTATAAAATGAAAATTAAATACTAAAAACTAGAAAAAGCATAAAAAATTAAAAGACTAAAAGTTAGAACCGTCTTATGGAATTACATTCCATCTGGAACACATCCCTACGGTCTCGTCTGAGTTTTTGCCAGTATGAAAATACTAAACTCCTTGAGTAGATCGAACCAACTTGCAAAAATTTGAACAAAATAGAATGAAGAATAAGGTATACCCTTTCCTTGCGAGCCGCTTTATTCTCCTCGAGCTCCTGAATTACACGCTGACGGCGGGCTTCGAGCGCCTTGAGATCCTGTTCCTTGAACGGCCGGTCATTTGGTATGCCAGGATCCTTTTCGACCTTCTGCTTCTTGTTGAGGCCTAACTTTTTCGCTTCCTTAGCTTTTTTCTTGTGGTGCTATTTCACTTTTCTTATTATCTTGTACTTCTTCAGCGACACGCGTTTGCTCTTGCTCTCTGATTAAATTTGCCACCCCACATATGTTAAACATATAAAAAGACCTGAATTGGGAAAAACAGTGAATGATTTACATATGAATTAAACAATTTACTGTACTTTTGCTTTTCTTCACCATGTCGTGCCAACAGCCGAGTGGGAGGAAGGATGGGGTGGGGGGGAAGAGAACTAGGGTTTTTCTAGGTTGGCCGTGTGGGTTGTGTCTGTGTGTTGTGGGTTTTGTTTTTTATTTTATTTTTTCTTTTGTTATTTTTTTGTAAGCCCGACAAGAAATCCCGCTAACATTTTACAAGCCCGCCAACATTCCCCCCCAAAATAAATAGATACTGCAACGATTTTAAAAAAGTATTGCAATAGAATGCATGTTTTAAACTTTCTTGGATTTTTCCAATGGAATTGCAATGCTTTTCAAAAGCATTGCAATTTATGTGATTTGGTTTCTCAATTGCAATGGTTTTTAACAATTTTTAGAAATGTGGTTGCAATAGGCAATCTATGGTGTAGTGTCCGTATGCACCTCCACGCTTGGCGGTGCCATGCACCGTTAGGTTGGGAAGATTGGCTAGCGGAGTTGGAGAAAATTTTTGAAGCGGTTGATTGCCCCGAAGTGAGGAAAGTACCGATTGCTCAGTATTTCCTCACCAAGGAGGCCGCTACATGGTGGAAAGTCATCAAGCCACAGGATCGTGTTGCCACGTGGGATGAATTTAAAGAGCTTTTGGAGGCCGAGTTTTGTCCTTGGCCGGTACGAGAGAGCTGAATTCGAGCCTTTTTCGAGGCTAAACTGCAGAATATTCCTGTCTCGCAAGCAATTGTAGAGTCCAACCAACAATTGATCCACGTGAAGGATCAAGTGAGAAACGAGCGTGATAAGATCCGTTATTTTGATATACGGAGGAATATGGACTTACGACGGTACATGGCCGGATTTGCTTGCACCACACTGAAGGAATATCAGGACAGAGCTTTAGCCCATGATATGTTAAGCCCCGACAACGATACCACGGAAGAATCGAAGAAGCAGAAGGTCGCGGGAAATATTTCTGGC
Organism: Orobanche coerulescens; assembly: GCA_033398695.1. Taxonomy (NCBI): domain Eukaryota; kingdom Viridiplantae; phylum Streptophyta; class Magnoliopsida; order Lamiales; family Orobanchaceae; genus Orobanche; species Orobanche coerulescens. Next base: position 117,186,946 of record CM065815.1, read on the forward strand.
TCTAAGAGTGGCAACTTCCAGATGTCACAGATGACTAACCGCACTACCGGACAATCGTCATGTTCTGCTAAAGGAAAGAGGGGTTTCCGTTCTGCCCCGAGCACCACAAATCGCACGGTAACTTGCTATAATTGTGGCCGTCCAGGTCACGTTAATTTGGAGTGCAATTTTCCGCCGTTGAAGTGTCATATTTGCGGAGAAATGGGACATAGAGCGGCTTATTGTTCCGAACCAAATCAGACTTTGGACACTCGGGCTTCTGCCCCAACACCGCTTGACCAAGGCATTAATCAGCGGCAATCTTTTGGTCAATCTCAGCAGAATTACGGCAGGGGCCGGGGATGAGGTCAGAACGCTGGAGGGGGAAACTCTAGCGTCGGTTCAGTACAACCACGGGTCTATGAGATGCGTCCAACAGACGAACCCGATGCGGCGGTGGCTTCAGGTACCATTCATATTTTATCTCATCCAGTCCGTGTGCTTTTTGATACGGGTGCTACACATTCTTTTATTTCCGTGGAGTGTGTACGCCATTTGAATATAACTTGTATGACTGCTTGCGATCCCTTCATTGTGAAACTACGTAGCGGGGATAGAATTGTGGGGAACCGGGAGATTAAAGATTTTCTGGTGATTATATCCGGTATGGAATGGTTATCGAATCTGATTGTAGTTGATATGGTAGGCGAGGACGTGATCCTCGGCGAGGATTGGCTTGATAGTTACCAAGCGATTATGAATTACCGTACTAAGGTTATCACCATGATGACTAAAGACGGAACCGAGTACTCATTTTTGGGATGTAAGTCGGGACAATCCAAGTTACTTATAAGCGCCATGAAGGCCGTAAAACTTTTGAATAAAGGTTGTACGGGCTATTGGTGTTATGCCTTGAAAACAGAAGGGAATGAAGTCGATTTCTCTTTGATTCTGGTTGTTAATGAGTATCCCGATGTTTTTCCGGACGATCTCCAGGGATTACCGCCATATCGGGAGATAGAATTTTCAGTGGACTTAGAGCCGATGCGGCTCTGATATCTAAGGCACCTTAACGAAAGGCACCTTACGAGATGCAAGAATTAAAGAATCACCGGGAGAACTTCTGTAAAGAGGGTACATCAGACCGAGCGCTTCGCCTTGGGGTGCGCTTATTCTTTTTGTGAGAAAGAAGGATGGTCCACTATGTTTGTGCATCGACTACCATGAACTGAACAAAGTAACCATCAAGAACAAGTACCCTTTGCCTCGTATAGACGATTTATTTGATCAGTTGTAGGGGGATGCAGTTTTCTCGAAAATTGATTTAAGATCAGGGTACTATCAACTCAGGGTGAAAGAGTCCGACGTTAGAAAATGGCATTTCGGACAAGATATGGGCATTATGAATTTGTAGTTATGCCTTTTGGGTTAACTAATGCACCGGCAGTGTTCATGCAGTTAATAAATAAGATTTTCATCGAGTATCTCAACATGTGTGTAGTCGTCTTTATTGACGACATTTTGATCTATTCTCGAGATATAGAGGAGCATGCCCGACATTTGCGTTTGGTACTAGATATTTTGAGAACCGAGCACCTCTATGCCAAATTATCAAAATGTGAGTTCTGGTTGGAAGAAGTTATGTTTCTCGGCCATGTGATTTCGGCCGAAGGGGTTCGTGTAGACCCACAAAAGATTGAGGCAGGGCTAGATTGGGCACCGCCTAAAAATGTTAAGGAAGTTCGTAGCTTTTTGGGCCTTGCTGGATATTACCATCGGTTTGTCGAGGGGTTCTCGAAACTCGCTCGACCGATTACGAAATTACTCCAGAAAACGGAAAAGTTTGTTTGGACGATGGAGATACAACAGAACTTCGATGAGCTGAAGAGACGTTTGACTTCAGCGCCGATTTTAGCTTTACCACATGGTAGTGAGGGCTTTGCGGTTTATAGTGACGTTTCGGGTCAAGGTCTTGGCTGTGTGCTTATGCAGCATGATAAGACGATAGTTTTTGCATCACGAAAATTAAAGCCGTATGAGATGAATTATCCTACTCACGATTTGGAGTTGGCCGCAATTGTCTTCACACTCAAGATTTGGCGGCATTACTTGTATGGTTCTCCGTGTCGGATTTATACCGATCACAAGAACCTGAAGTATATTTTCAGTAAGAAAGAGCTAAATTTGAGACAGAGACGTTGGTTAGATCTGATAAAGGATTACGATTTGGAAATTTTACCACCCCGGAAAAGCCAATGTCGTCGCGGATGCTTTGAGCAGCAAATCAGCATCTCTTCAAATGCTCGAGGTTCTTACATCTCAGACGAAGATTCGTCAAGATTTAATCGGGTAAGGGATAGAAGTTTGGCTTCAGCGAGTACAAGGACAATTGTCTACTCTCGAAATTACTTCGTCCTTGGTTGACGACATCAAAGGGAAACAGTGGAGTGACCCGATGATTTCTCAACTGAAGGAAGATGTAATTAAAGGAAAAGATCCTGGCTTTATGGTTCACGAGGATAGTATTCTGAGATTTCAGGGTAGGCTTTGTGTTCTGAATGATCTAGAGTTGAGGCAGAGAATTCTCCGAGAAGCCCATGCTACGCCTTACTCAATCCACCCCGGAACGAGTAAGATGTATAAGGACTTGAAACGAAATTTTTGGTGGAACAACATGAAGAAGGATGTCACGGAATTTGTACTACGGTGCTTGACGTGTCAACAAGTCAAGATCGAACATGAACGAACAGCGAGGTTGTTGAAACCACTTCCCATTCCCGAGTGGAAGTGGGAAGACATCTCTATAGATTTCATCACTGCCATGCCGAGAACTAGGGACAGAATGAATATGATTTGGCTAATCGTCGATCGGTTGACCAAGTCTGCACACTTCTTGGGTATTAAGGATACTTGGGGACCGGATACATTGGCTCGAACTTTTATAGATGAGATCGTAAGATTACACGGTGCCCCCAAGACCATTGTTTCTGATCGAGACGGCCATTTCGTATCGCATTTTTGGCAGGCCGTTCATCAGGCTTTGGGTACTGAATTGAGATTGAGCACTTCCTTTCATCCTCAGTCGGACGATCAGACAGAGAGGACGATTCAGACGTTGGAAGATATGTTGCGAGCTTGTGCCTTAGACTGGAGTAATGATTGGGAACTTCACTTGCCGTTGATTGAGTTTGCCTATAATAACAGTTGGCATGCGTCGATCAAAATGGCACCATTCAAGGCACTCTATGGTAGGCGATGTAGGTCGCCATTATGTTGGGACGAGGCTTCGGAGCTAATTGGAATGGAACCGGATATGTTGATGGAGACTAAGGAAAAGATTTCTATTATCCGGGACCGATTGCTGACTGCCCAGATCCGTCAGAAATCTTATGCTGATACTCGTCATCGACCCTTGGAGTTCGAAGTGGGGATCATGTCTTACTCAAGGTGTCGCCGACTGAGGGGTTTTCCGCCGGGAAAAAGGGGGAAACTTAGTCCGAGGTATATCGGACCTTTCGAGATCTTGACAGGTGGAGATTTAGCTTATGGCTTGGCGTTGCCTCTAGCTTTAAGTCACGTCCATAGTGTTTTCCATGTGTCTCAATTGAAAAAATATGTGCCGGATCCGAGCCACGTTATCGACTACAGTGAGATTGACGTAGCCGAGGATATTACCTTTCCGGAGAGACCCGTGAAGATCCTTGAGCATCACGAGAAACAATCTCGCATAAGACCATTCCACCGGTTAAAGTACAATGGTCGAGACATGGAGTCCAGGAGGCGACTTGGGAAACGGAAGAGAAGATGCGGTCGGAGTACCCTGCTTTTTATTTCTTAAGTTTCGGATGAAACTTCTTTTAGAGGTGGAGAATGTAATACTGTAATTTTATTGATCGTTGACCTTGCCGCTTTTTCTTATTTCGCGCTCTCTGTAAACTCTTGGTGATGTTGTCGATATTGTTATAGAGTTTCGTATCTTGTTTGGATCACAATCGTGTTGTTTAGACCTTGCGGAAGTGTTCTGGGTTAGAGAAATAGCGCACGCTAGGCCTAAGCTACCGCACGCTAATTCTGCTTCTGTAGCGCACGCTAGCTTTGAGCCGTAGCGCGCGCTAAGGGACCAAAGTCGAGCGCAACCCATATCGCTACGGATCGGCGCTAACGCGCACTAGGAGTTCGTTAACGCACACTATGTGGTCAGTAGCGCGCGCTAACATCCGTCCGTAGCGCACGCTAATGGGCTGGTCGGCAGAGGAAGTGAGGTTGTTAGGTTTTTTGGACTATCAAATAACGTACGCTAGTCTTCGGATAGCGCACGCTAAGCCATAGCGGTAGCGCACGCTAAGATGCGAGCAGGGCAGAGGACAGTAGGTTCTGGACTCCAGTTTCTGGACACCATTTTTGGCTAGCGCACGCTAAGATAAGGCGATTAGCGCACGCTAATGGGGCCGGCAGAAGCCACTGGACTACCCGGTGACCCCGCTAGCGCACGCTAATAATCGAGGCGTAGCGTGCGCTAGACTGGGCGAGTATATATTGGATAATTGACTTCCATTTCGTCATTTTTCATTCTCTTCACTCATTTTCGACGGGAGAAACTCGGGAGAGGCGATTTTGGGTGATTGGAAGCGATCCATCTTCAAACATCAACATCCTTGGTTGGAGAACAAGGATTACACAATATCTAATCCATTCTATCGTCCAAATCAAGGTAAAAATCCTTAGAACCCTTCTTTTTGGGAATTTTGGGGTTTTCCTAGATTCGTCCGATTTATCCATTTTGAAGCTTTAGAAAATTGAGATTATGATGTATCTATCCCGTATTCATGCTTTTCCTATGATTTTACGGATTGGTTTGTGCTGTGTTCGGACTTGTGAAGGTTTGGGTGATTTTCTAAACTCTAGTTGTTTACCCTTGTATTTTCGTGAATCATAGACGGGTTTCGGGAGTTTCTTCGTGGATTATGAGTATGGATTATTGATTATCATATCCCTTATGAATCGTTTAGGTGCTGGAAGCGCGTTCTTGGACCTACCGAACCCATACTCTTTTCCGTTCAATTTCTCGATGTCTCAAAGGTAAGTATATATTTATGATTGTACGTTCTCGACTTTGAAAGTAAGATATATGAATGGCATGTTTATTTATATCCACTCTGGGGTGGGCCGATAGGTCCCCTGAGGGTTTCGTAGCGTTTGGTGCGATTCCATGGATAATTTGGGTTAACCACTCTGGGGCAGGCCGACGGGTCCCCTGAGGGTTCCGTAGCCTTTGGTGCAGTTCCATGGTTGATCATGTATGCATTGTTGTGATGCTATAACATTTAGTTATTCTGGAATACTAGTCTTGAATTGATGAATTGACGGTTACCATTACTTTATTATCGAGGAGTATTTGTTTCATACTTGATATACTTGCACTAGCTATTCGACGGCTAACCCCTTTTTGGGGGAAATACCTTTTATGTATTTCAGGTTCCAGGAGGGCGGATAGACAGGCATTGGGTCGGTACGAAGATGATGGGCAAGCGTGATACTGTGTTTTATCTCCAGTTATGTTTTATGTTCCTCCATTCAGTGTTGTTGTATTAGAATGGTTATTGAATACTCGAGTATTGTTTGTTTTCAGTCTTTCTTGATATTCCGGCCTGTGTTGCCGAGGTCTTGAATTTGTACTGTGATGTATTTGGATACATTGGACATGGTTTGAATACCCCTTCTATCGTCTTTCATTTCATTGTATTTGAACCTTATCGGTCAAGTTTTATAGTTCTGCGCGTGATTAGCCTTGTGGGTCCCACGGTGGGGTTCACGGCGCTGTAATATACCCTGAATAACTTGGGGGTGTTACAAGTGTCTCCATCTTTTAGGTAATCTAGTATTGCTAAATTATGATAATTATCATGTTGCATTGTTGTATATGTGTGTGTTGATGCTTCATGTGATGAGTGTGCATCATTGTTTGGTATATTTTGTGATATGCTTTTTCTTTGAACTATAATTTGTTGGGCCGATGTGTTGAGGGATAAGACCTAAATGGCACCCACGTACCGGAGTATTCCTGTGTAGATGATTCCGTGACCCTTAGTTGCGACCTTGGGGTATTTTCTGATTGCATGTAATGTGTTGAGGGATAAGACCAGAATAAGGCACCCACGGTCCGAAGTATTCCCGAGTAGATGCTTCCGTGACCCTTGGCTGCGGCCTTGGGAGTTTATGTGACAATGTCCAGAGTATTCCTGAGTAGATGCTTCCGTGACTCTTGGTTGCAACCTTGGGAGTTTATGTGCTAATATTATATGCATTGTTGAGCATTCTGTGAACCGTTGTCTGACGGGGATACTACATTGTGGTCGTGTCGGTCTTTCATGATCGAGTTATCGTTGCTCACATGGAGAGTCTTCTGATCCTTGTTGGATGTGCGTTTCTTCGAGTTTCGTTGTCATGTTGTATTGTGACATATCTGGAGTCAGATACGTACCGATCAGTCATGTGTAGGATTTTCGTATGCACATGTTGTCATGTGTTGGTTTCGACCTCACGTTGAGCTGTGCACACGAGATGTACTTCGTGAGACTGATTAGGCACGAGACCAGGCGTGTATTCGATCGATACCCGTGGGTGGCTTGTGCACGGACACATTTCTGGATCGGGCGTATCGTGACGTCCACCTTGAGTTATATTGATTGGTCGTTAATAGTGCATGTATGGTCGGATATGTTCGATAGTCGGGTTTGTCTTCGAGATCCCATATATGTGATCTGTATATTTTGACGATTTTATTTGCTCGTATATCTGTCCCTGTTGATCCTTTATTAATTTCGTTTGTAGTTACCATATCGCGGTAATCTCGTTTGTTATTGACCTTCATTGATCTCATTTGGAGTTCACCCTATCGCTGGTAATCTCGTTTGTTATTGATCCTTTATTAATCTCATTTGGGGTTACCATATCTTCAGTAATCTCGTTTGTTATTGATCCTTCATTGATCTCGTTTGGAGTTCACCCTATCGCTGGTAATCTCGTTTGTTATTGATCCTTTATTAATCTTGTTTGGAGTTACCATATCATCGGTAATCTCGTTTGTTATTGATCCTTCATCGATCTCGTTTGGAATTTATCCTATCGCTGGTAATCTCGTTTGTTATTGATCATTTATTAATCTCATTTGGTCCATATCGTCGGTAATCTCATTTGTTATTGATCCTTCATTGATCTCGTTTGGAGTTCACCCTATCACTGGTAATCTTGTTTGTTATTGATCTTTATTAATCTCGTTTGGAGTTACCATATCGTCGGTAATCTCGTTCGTTGTTGATCCTTTATCGATCTTGTTGGAGTTTACTACATCGATGGCAATCTCGTTCGTGGATCTTGTGTGGAGTTATCATGTCAATGATATTCTTGTTTGATGCATTGGTTGTTTATTATTATTGATTGTGTGAGCATTCATACAGTTAAATCTCGATAAATGAATGTTCGATAAACGAATAACCTCGCCAAATGAATAATTTTATCCGGTTCCAATTCTTTATAACATGTTCAAATTTTCTTTCGATAAATGAATAATTCCGCTAAATGAATATTTTTCTCCGGTCCCGATCATATTCATTTATCGAGGTTTTACTGTACTTTGTATTGATATCCGGGACTTACCATTATTTCGCAGCAGTTGATCTACATATGTATAGTGTGTTATCGGTTTTATCAGAATTGGGATCCGATTATGTGATCTAGCGGACAGAATTGGACATGGACAGATTATTCCATATTGGAGATATATTTATGTTTGAGAATCTTGGTATCGCTTTGAATACAGTACAAATGGTTATTTTCGAATTCATTCGTCACTTGAGAACGCGAAGTGTGGATTGACGTAAAGGTTGATTTGATATGAATTATCACCATTAGTAAGGTTACTACGGTAAGATTTCATTGCAAGTATTATTACTTGTAATTATATTGATATGTAATTATTTATGTTGATGTGATCGATATCATTGTTGAGTATTGTGGCTGACCCCGTCGTGGGCTTTATCTTTTAGGTACTCAGAGATCGAGCTAGTAGCGGTCGTGAAGGGATGAGCTTCCCAGTGATACTGGCTATGGCATGGTTATTTGGGATTCGAGTATTCTTTCCTGGTTGTTATGATTCCGCTGCAAATGTATTTCCTACTGTGTCATATCCGCTGCGTGTGTATCTTTGAATGGCTTTCGGTATTTTACCAGCTCGAGTACACTTTCAATGCCCCTTTTGGTTATCTTGCCTTGTACTTTTAAATAGTATTTTTTGACGGTATTTGGGAACTATGTTTTGAAGAATATTTGAGTATTTAAAATATTACCGTCTTTGCCTCTTTGGCGTGTTTGAAACATTTGTCAAAATAACTTTTAGCCTTATGGGTTCCGGCGCGGGGCCCACGGTGCTGTAAACTTCCCGGTTGGCTTTGGGGGTGTTACAATGGTTTTAGATGCAGCAAGGAAGTGTTATAACTGTGGACGAGCAGGGCATATTCGGCGTGATTGCTGCGCTCCTTCTATGACCTGCTTTGAATGTGGGCAAGAAGGGAATCGGGCGACTTTTTGCAGAAATGTTACTAGATCGTTTGGAGCTCGAACTTCAGCACAAGTTCCAAAAGAGACGAGTGTGAACCTGACACAGTAGAGTGGTCTTCAACAGCAGAATTTCAAAAAGAGAGAAGCATCCAGTGCTGGGTCCGTTCCTCCGCGCCTTTATGAGATGAAGAGGTCAGATGATCAAAACACTACTGTTGCATCACGTACGATCAAATTCTTTTGCAACCAGTTAGTGTCTTATTCGATTCAAGAGCTAAGCATTCTTTCATATCATTGAACTGTGTTAATCGTTTGAAAATCTCGTGTTTACATGATTGTGAACCTTATGTTGTGAGTCTGCCGAGTGGAGAGAGAATTGTGGTAAATCTAGAAACTAGGGATTTTCCTGTGTCCATAGGAGGGAGGAATTGGCCATCAAATTTTATCGTGATTGGCATCCTTGGTGACGATTTAATTCTCAGGGACGATTGGCTCAATCGTTATGGATCTATTTTGAGTTATCGGAAGAGAGTTATTTCGATTATTGCTAATGACGGATCTGAACATTTATTTGAAGGATGGAGATCAAGGAGCTTAGGGAAAGTGATCAAATCCATGAAAGCGATTAAATTATTGAAACAGGGTTGTACCAGGTTTTGGTGTTATGCCATGAAGAAGGAAGAAGGAGTAGATCTCTCATCTATTCCAGTTGTGAACGAATTCTCAGACGTATTTCCTGATGAACTACCTGGATTACCTCCGCGTAAGGCTGTAGAGTTTAATATCGAATTGGAACCAGGAGCCGCACCTATTTACAGAGCAACATACCGTATGGCGCCAATCAAGATGTATGAGTTAAAGGAAAATCTTGAAGAATTGTTGCAGAAGGGTTACATTCAACCTAGCGTTTCTCCTTGGGGTGCGCCCGTTCTTTTTGTTCGAAAGAAAGACAGATCCCTCCGATTGTGTATTGATTACAGGAGGTGAACAATATGACAATCAAGAATTAATACCCATTGCCCCGGATCGACGATTTATTTGATCAACTGCAGGGGGCGATGGTATTCTCGAAGATCAACTTGGGGTCAGGATACCACCAGTTGAGGATTAAGGAATCTGATATACCGAAATCCGCTTTCAAATCCCGGTACGGGCACTATGAGTTTGTGGTGATGCCATTTGGACTTACTAATGCTCCTGCGGTGTTTATGCAATTGATAAATTGGGTATTCTTAGAATATTTGGATAAATTTGTGGTTGTTTTCATTGACGACATCTTGATCTATTCAAAGGATCCAGAAGAGCATGCAGAACATTTGCGTATTGTTTTGAATACTTTGAGGAATGAACAGATTTATGCAAAACTTTCCAAACGCGAGTTATGGCTGAAGGAAGTAATGTTCCTTGGGCACGTGATATCAACCGACGGAGTACAGGTAGACCCGAAGAAAGTTGAGGCAATCTTGGAGTGGGAATCTCCTAAGAACGTGAAGGAAGTCCAAAGCTTCTTAGGATTTGCTGGATATTATCATCGTTTTGTGGAAGGATTTTCCAAAATTGCTCGTCCGCTTACTCAGTTGTTGCAAAAGGCTCAGAAATTCGTGTGGGACGAGAAATGTCAGGCTAGTTTTGATGAACTTAAGAGAAGACTGACAACGACGCCAATATTAGCATTACCAGATGGAACTGATGGGTTCATGGTTTACAGCGATGCTTCAAATCAGGGTCTGGGTTGCGTGTTGATGCAGAAGGATAGGGTGATTGCCTATGCCTATCGACAGTTGAAACTGTATGAGATTAACTACCTGACTCATGATTTAGAGTTAGCAGCCATTGTCTTTGCCCTGAAGATTTGGCGACATTATTTGTACGGAACTCACTGTCAGATCTTCACAGATCACAAGAGTCTCAAGTTTATTTTCAGTCAGAAGGAATTAAACATGAGACAGAGAAAATGGATGGAATTGATCAAATATTATAATTAGGAAATCCTTTATCATCCAGACAAAGCGAACATGGTAGCTGATGCACTGAGCTACAAATCTGTCTCTACTCGAATGTTGGAAACGCTCACGTCCCAGTCCAGCATTGAACGAGAATTGATTCGCAAAGGAATTGAAGTATGGTCTCAAGGAGTACAAGGGCAATTGTGTGTGATGGAATTAACTTCATCATTGATCGATGAAATCAAATCTAAGCAATTAGATGACCCCCTGATGAATCGATTACGTGATGAAGTGGGCAAGGGAAAAGCCCCATGATTTGTATTTTATGATGATGGAGTCTTGAGGTTCCAGAGTAGACTTTGCGTTCTCGATGAGGAGGTTCTGAAATGGGCATTCATGAAGGAAGCTCACAGTGCGCCCTATTCTATTCATCCGGGCACCAGTAAGATGTATAAAGATCTAAAGCGATATTTCTAGTGGGGAAATATGAAGAAGGACGTAGCAGAATACGTCTCGAGGTGTTTAACTTGTCAACAAGTTAAGATCAAACATCAACAACCTGCTGGAATGTTGAAGCTACTTCTGATTCCTGAATGGAAGTGGGAATACATATCGATGGACTTTATCACCAATATGCCAAGGACCAGAACAAGGATGAATATGATTTGGGTGATAGTTGATCGTCTAACCAAGTCGGCTCATTTTCTGGGTATTAAGGATACTTGGGGACCAGAGAAGTTAGCACGAGTGTTTATTGCGGAGATAGTCCGATTGCATGGTACATCGAAGACCACTATTTCGGATCAGGATGGTCGCTTTGTGTCACATTTTTGGAAGGCAATTCATAAAGGCTTGGGAACCGAGCTGAACTTTAGTACAAGTTATCATCCTCAGATTGACAGACAGTCCGAAAGGACTACTTAGACAGTAGAAGATATGCTAAGAGCTTGTGCCTTAGATTGGTCGACTGATTAGGAGGTTCATTTGCCGTTGATTGAATTCACCTACAACAATAGTTGGCATACTTCCATTAAGATGGCACCGTTTGAAGCATTGTATGGGAGAAGATGCAGATCACCCCTGTGTTGGGACGATTCGTCTGACTTGATCAGGACGGAAGCAGAGTTGATAGTACAGACTCAAGAGAAGGTATCTTTGATTCGTGAAAGGCTGTTGACTGCCCAGAGTTGACAGAAGTCTTAGGCAGATGTGCGTCGTCGCCCGTTAGAGTTTGAAATTGGCGACCACGTGCTCTTAAAGGTTTCTCCTACTCGGGGGATTTATCGTTTTGAGAGGAGAAGAAAGCTGAGTCCGAGGTATATCGGACCATTCGAGATACTTGAAAGAGTTGGAGAATTAGCGTACAGGTTGGCCTTACCACCATTCCTTAGTTATGTTCATAATGTGTTTCATGTATCCCAGTTACGGAAGTATCTAACAGATCCCAATCATGTCATCGATTTCGACGAGATTGAGATAGCTAATGATGGCATGTTCGACGAGAAAACAGTCAAGATACTCGAGAGTTGGGTCAAGCAATTGAGAAATAAACCAATATCCTTGGTTAAAATGCAATAGTCACGACACGGAGTCGAAGAGGCCACTTGGGAGACGGAGGATGGTATGAAGGCTAGATATCTGGAGTTATTTTCATCTTAAGTTTCGGGACGAAACTTCTTTTTAGAGGTAGAGTATGTAATACCCAAATATCTAATGTGTATTTTATTTGTATTTGAACCTTGTGACATTGCATATGTTGTATTTTGATCTGCATATAATCCTCCGTATTTCATGATCCTGTATCGACGAGTGTATGATTTCGTAGTTGTTGATTCATTCTTGTACTTATGTACATTTAGCGCATGCTAACGTTTAAGTATAGCGCGCGCTAAATACGTAAGATATAACACGCTATAGATGAGTCTTAACGCATGCTATACGTGGTCAGCATGACTGAGACAGGCGGTAGGTGAGATCGGATCGCGGACCTGGATAATGTTTTGTCGGGATGAACTTGGATGGCTTTTGGAAAAGGCGAGTCAATGGTGCTCAGAGCACGGTACGTGAGAGATGCTAGCGCACGCTAAATATAGTACAATGAGGTGAGTGAACTTTCGTCATGCCGATAGCGCATGCTATGATGGGTGTTAGTGTAAGATAACTGTTGCTTTTAGTGCACGTAAATGCTATTTAGCGTACATCAGACCGAAGACAGTCAGATACAGTGGGCTGGGAGCCCATTAGCGCACACTAAAAAGGAGCAGTAGCGCGCGCTAATAATCATTTTCGATAAATAGGATAGCACCTCATTTCATTTTTCAGTATCCACTTCGCCCCACACTCAATTTCCGAGACTTACAGAGTTACCCTCCCCATCTTAAACCTTCATATCAGCCTCTAAACATATCATTGAAGGCAAGGAGCCTTGAGGTTTGGTGTTCTAGCCTTTGGCGTGGAGTTCATCAAGTAATTTAATCTTTTCCTTCCATGTAAGGTATGCGGCGATTCACCGATCTGGATTATGTGTTCTTGTTGTCATGTATGATCATGCTATGGAAATTCTTGAGTTTATTAGTGAGGTTATTGAGTTTCTTACTTACAACTTGAACGAACAATGCGTATAGGGGAACTTAATGGATTTGAACTTAGAGTTATTCCTTGAATAATAAGATGTTAATCATGTTGAACCTAATAAACAAGTTTTTATGTTGTTCTTCAAGAGATTTACGAAATCTTGCTACGTTGGATTAATGAAAGTTATGGTTAGGATCCATGTTAGACAAACTATCATGTGATATAGTTGAAGAATCCGACCGAATGATGTGTTTAGTCTTGCTTGGAAGATTATGGGAGTGTTGTTCGAATTAGTAGCGTAGTGATGATTCAACCGGTATGGGTTGGGGCAGATTCATACGTTTTTATTATTGGGTATATTACACCTCTTGATGCTCGTATGATGTTTAGAATGATTATCCGGAACCGTTAGTTATATTGGTGCTATTGTTCAATAAAGGTTTGGATTTTTGGTGAATTAATCAAGCGAGAGTTCTTCGACCGGGTTGAAGGTTATTCATAGTATCTATCCTTGTCGCCATTTTTGAGGCAAGTATCGTAACATGACTTTTGGTTTAATTTTGATGATTTTGATCATGCATATTACCATTCATATTGATGAATATGAGATTACCCTAGATGAATTGTTATAATGTCGTTCATGTTTTTTATCCATGTGTATGTTCATATTGATAAACATATTGCTTTCCATATGTATGCATGGTTATACCATTTGTGTTATATTGATCCGAAAGGAATCATGTGATCTATGCAGAGGGCACTGGATCAGTTGTCCACCTCGTGTGGGTCCGACAGGATCATCTTTGGATCTATGCTGAGGGCGCTGGATCATTGGACGGGTTTTTCCACCTCGTGTTGGTCCGACGGGATCATCTTGGGATCTATTCTGAGGGCGCTGGATCATTGGATTATCCTGTGTTGTGTTGATGGAATCATGTGGATTCACATCGTTGGATTCCGGTCATGGAAGTCCGTGTTTTGTATTTTGTTATGCATCATTGTTGCATATCTGTTCTTGTATATTATGATACTTGTACTAGCATCGTTTTTCTAACCCCTGTGGGGGTGGATATTTGTTTGATGTTCAGGTAGCCGAGGAGCAGGGAAGCAACCACAGTACCGACATGATGATGAAGGGGCATAGAGATTGTAATACCCCAAACTAGGCGGATATTACAGTGCCGTGGACCCCCGACTGGGACCCACCAGGCAAGTGAAAATGAATGAAATACACAGGGTAAATGTAGTACCGAACCACATTACATCATTAATTACTCCGATGAGGAGTTTCATTATAACACACCCAAGAAAATACCGAATACATGTATATTTTATATGAAGATAAAATACACAACACTGAACGAAACGGAGTATCCAAATGGAAATCTGCAGCGGAAAATAAATGACAACAATATGAATGACTAAAAGGATTGGGGCCCCCTACTAGTATCACTGGGACTCCTCGCCGTCAACGTTATATTCCCGTGCTTTTGCCTTGCCATGACCTGAAAACAAAATCCCCCAATGGGGTCAGTTACACAGAACAACAATCCTCAAGTGTTGAAAATACACAATCATGATATATCTGAAGTTATGAAATATCCTTAGTTATGAATTACGCTGAAGAGGAGTATCATAGTACGCCCGTAGTGTTCTGTGCAAGTGTACAAGACGGATGACCGGACACACCCGTCCTTGTACCTAATTAGTCTCACGGAGTACCGTGTGCACAACCCAATGTATCACTCCCAATACATGGCCATCACGTGCCCGACTAAAAATTCCACACATCCGCACCCGGCCACGTAATATGAACCCAGAAGGTCATATGAACGAGAATGACCACAATGAATATCAATGGATAATAATTCGACAAGGTCAAGAATGACTCACCGGGATGAAAATAATAATGAAGTGATTGATAACCCAATGAAATGATTGGAACCGTCGTTCCTCGTGAATGAAATGATTATTCAACAATTACAAGTCTCAATACGGTTAATACAATGATGAATGAGTTATGATTATGAATGAACAACAACAAAAGGAATGAATATCCTTTTAACCGAGTAAGAATTAACTTACACAACACCGGTGACAATTATCCTTCCACGAACAACGTCCTAATTGAGATATCGGTCGCTCGAACAACCTTGAATAATACAATTACCAACAATCCGTTCAATATACGAATCAAACACGAATATAACGAACTCAAAACGTCGATACGATTAAACCAAGTTCATTGGGGCATTATATCGAACACTTTGTGGCCAAACTTCGATTGTTTACAATCAATCCTCAATTATACCAACATTAAATCCCCAAGAAGTGTTTCAAACCAACAAAACATCTTCAATACGACCAATAATCCAAGATGAATATCCAAAATCGTGATTACAACAACAATTAATCGAAAACCCCCAAATCCAACTCAATATTCAAAGTGTTCTTGAATAATCCTTCAATAATCCAATGAATAATCAAACATATCCATAATCATGTGTATATCACTTCATACAACATGATCTTAACATCCAAAACATCATATCTCAAAACAAAATCGAAATCCAAGATGTTGAAGAAATTACCTTTGAAGATCCAAGTACTTTAATCCGATGAAATCGCGTTAGATCGACAATCCGAGCTTCACAACCGAATGAAAATGATGAAAAACGAATACTCAAGTGATTGATGATGAAGATTCTTCCCCCACCAGCCCTCTCTCTCGGATAGGTTGAAGAAATGGAAAAAATGAGTTGAATCTCACAAAAAACGCAATTATAGTGCGATCGCATCACTGTGTCGCGGCCCAAAGTGTCTGCCGCGGCACAGGCCAAATCGCCCTGGTCGGCGTGCGCGGACGAATGTGCCGCAGTGATGACTCGGCAGTGTGCCGCACATCGGCATGAGCCGCGGCCCGTGCATGCACGGTTGGCGATAATTCAACAAGAGTGTGCCGCGGCCGGACGAATGTGCCGCGACAGTGACTTCAGCAGGTGCCGCGGCCCCAGACAGCCGCCGGCCAAAATCGGAAAATGTGTGTGTGCGGCCCACACCCCCTTAGGTCCTAAAAATGATGAAAAATGACCGGGAAGGGAATAAAAGCAATAGGAATCAATATTTGGGAAACAATAACACGAAATGGAAGTGCGGAAACCCCAAAACGGTGGTTCCAAGCAATGATTGCAAGGGTTCGCCCAACAAAACACAATTTGAACAATGAGGAGATTAGAAATGACATGAACTCCAACGTCAACATCGACTAATGAATCAATTACAACAGTCAAAATAATACTCTTGTCTCGATTCCCGAGTAAGGTTGAAACAATGAACAATATCGATACACAACTCGAAGTTATTCCGAACGGTGAACACGGATGAATGATTATTATCAAGTGAAAAAAATTAAGTAGTGACAATTACCGAATGAAATTACTGAATGATAATGACTGAATTACCACCGGGTATTACATACACCCCCTTAAGAGAGTTTCGTCCTTGAAACTAAGGGTCAAACAACTCGGGATAACTCTCCCGCATACTATCCTCAATTTCCCAAGTAGCCTCTTCGACTCCGTGTCTAGACCACTGAATCTTGACTAAAGGAATCGTCTTGTTCCTCAACTGTTTGATTCGCCACTCTAAAACTCGTATAGGATGCTCCTCATATGAATGATCATCCGCGATGTCGATTTCGTCGAACTGAAGTATGTGAAACACATTATGAATTCGGCTCAACGCCAGAGGTAAATCCAATCAATAAGCTAACTCCCCTACTCGATCCAGAATCTCAAACGTCCAATGAATCTCGGACTCAACTTTCCCCATTTTCCGAAACGGAAAATACCTCGACTCGGGGATACCTTGACCAAAACGTGGTCACCCGTCTCGAACTCTAGTGGTCGACGACGATTAACTGCATATGATTTCTGTCGACTCTGAGCTGTCAACATACGACTCCTTATCAACTACCTTCTCACGGGCGGTTATAAGCGTATCGGGCTCGGTGCTGATTGATTCTGATAAGTCATCCCAACACAAAGGAGATCGACAACGACGACTGTACAAGGCCCCATAAGGTGCTATCTTAATCGCAGCATGCCAACTATTATTGTACGTGAACTCGATTAATGGTAGTTGGACTTCCCAATCATCTTTCCAATCGAGGACACATGCCCTCAACATGTCCTCCAAAGTCTGAATAGTCCTCTCTGATTGTCCGTCGGACTGAGGATGAAAAGTTGTACTGAGATTAAGCTGAGTTCCCATAGCACGATGAACTGATTTCCAAAAATGAGACACGAATCGTCCGTCACGATCGGAAACGATACTTTTTGGAGTACCATGCAATCTCACTATCTCTTTGATGAACAACTGGGCCAGTTTCTCGGGACCCCAAATATCCTTAATCTCAAGGAAAGCGAGCTGACTTAGTTAGACGATCCACAATCACCCAGATTGTAATCATGCCACGACGACTCGTCGGCAAACTCGTGATGAAGTCCATTGAAATATCCTCCCATTTCCACTCCGGAATAGGGAGGCTTTAAACATACCGCTGGCCGGCCGATGTTCTATGTTGACTTGCTGACAGGTTAAGCATCTCGAAACAAATTCTGCGCCTTCTCGCTTCATATTACTCCACCAGTAATTTTGTTTCAAGTCTTTATACATCTTGCTAGACCCCAGGTGAACGGAATAAGGGGTAGCATGAGCTTCTCTCAAAATCGAGTTTTTCAACTCGTCAAAAGCCGGTACACATAACCGATTCTTAAATCGCAAAAGTCCATCCTCGTGGATCACAAATCCAGGGCTTTCCCTTGAGCCACATCCTGACGGATGCGCAACGAAAATGGGTCCGAACCCTGATTCACCCTGATCATCTCCTCGAGTGGCGATGAAATCTCTAACATACAAAGTTGCCCTTGTACTCGCTATAACCAGACCTCGATCTCGGGTCTCAGAAATTCCTGTTGAAGTTCTTTTTGAACTGTTAATCGAGCAAGCATCTGCTTCTGAACGGACTTACGACTCAAGGCGTCGGAGACAACGTTCGCCTTGCCCGGGTGGTAAAGTATCTCGCTATCATAATCTTTGATTAGTTCCAACCACCGCCTCTGTCGCATATTTAACTCCTTCTGAGTAAATATATACTTCAACTCTTGTGATTGGTGAATAACTGACAGGTGACACCATAAAGGTAATGACGCCAAATTTCCAACACGAAAATCACGGCTGCTAGCTCCAGGTCGTGGGTCGGATAATTAACCAGCTAATCCGAGGAAACTTCGGATTTCCTTAACATTCTCCGGAGGTTGCCAATCTCGGATAGCCTCCGTCTTCTGAGGGTCGACACGAACTCCGTCTGATGAAATTACATGCCCGAGAAACGTCGCTTCGGACATCCAGAACTCACATATGGAAAACTTTCCATAAAGTTGCTCTCGTCTCAACATGTCGAGAACCCGATGAAGGTGAAGCTCGTGCTCCTCTCAGTCACGAGAATAAATTAAAAAGTCATCAATAAAGACAACCATGAACTGATCCAAAAAGTCGATGAAGACCCGATTCATTAACTCCATGAATACCGCAGGTGCATTAGTGCATTAATTAACTCCACGAACTCATAATGCCATAGCGTGTTTGAAATGCCGTCCTCGCGATATCCGACTCTCGAATTCGCAACTGATGATATCCAGATCTTAAGTCGATCTTGGAAAAATACTGAAGTTCCCTAAAGTTGATCTAAGAGATCATCGATGCGGGGTAGATGATACTTATCCTTGATCATCATCCTGTTCAACTCCTGATAATTAATACACACACGAAACGAACCATACTTCTCCTTGACAGATAAAACTGGTGCTCCCCACGGGGACGCACTCGGTCAGAGATAACCTTTCTTGAACAATTCCTCAAGTTGAATCTTCAACTCCTGCATTTCGGTCGGGGCCATCCGGTATGGTGCCTTCGATAACGGGGACGTACCGGGCTCCAACTCACTCGTGAATTCCACAACTCTTTGTGAAGGCAAACCAGGTAACTCGTCTGGGAATACATCGTCAATCGATGACATTGATACCACGAATGATTGAACATTTCGATTGCCCTAGAACGGTCAATCGATGACGACGATGCAGTGAATGATTGAACATCTCGATTGCCTTAGAACGGCCAATCGAAGAAAATGATATAATGAATGATTGAACAACTCGATTGCCTTAGAATGGCCAATCGATGAAAATGATACAATGAATGATTGAACAACTCGATTGCCTTAGAACGGCCAATCGATGAAAATGATACAATGAATGATTGAACTACTCGATTGCCTTAGAATGGCCAATCGATGAAAATGATACAATGAATGATTGAACAACTCGATTGAGGAATTTCTCTGCTTCCATCATATTAATAATTCTTCCGGAACAACGGGGACTACCTCCCTGAAATACACACTCGACTCCAACGACTGGAATGATAGTGACCAAACGCTTACGAACACCGAGGATAGTATCATGACGATCCATCCAACTAATACCCAATATTACATCGTCCTTAGGTAAATCCACCACGATTAGGTCCACCAACCAATCGTGGTCATTAATCTTACTTCGGTATGATTTCCGAAAATTCTTCCATCGTCAGGTAGACTGATGATATGAGGTCCACAAGCAATAGGACCATCTAAATTAAGTCTATTCAAACATGATTCGAAAATGAATGAATGCGGTGCACCAGTATCAAAAGGTACACACAGGTTGAGATAAAATTACGAGTATACCTGAGATCATTCAGGCCACCGGATCGTCGTCCTCTTCATCACATGAATCCGGGACTTGCCGGCCCCCGAACCGGACGCTCCCGTATGATAAATATGAGCTCCGCCTTTATTTGCTTCCATTGTCTTAAACGACGCTGACAGAGCAGTCTGATTCTGAATCGCTGATTGCTTCGGGGCCTGAGATGCCGCCGGAGCCGACTTGGAGTCCTTTCGGCAAAAACAGACCTTATGCCCAAAAATCCCACAATTATGGCACGTGATAGACGGTTTCAGACACTTAGTGCTGTAATGACCCGGCGCTCCACAGTTGAAACAGGTGATGGACGAACTGGCCGCTCGGGACTGAGATCCCGCACGATTATGCGCCGTAAGAGGTCGCACAGAAACGATAGGGCCCGCACGAGGCTTCTTGAAGTTTGACTGACCGCCTTCAGATTGATTACGCTTCGTTGATTTCTTGCTGACAGATGAAGGTTGTTGCTCAGCAATTTCCTTAGCAGTAGGCTCATACGGGAGAGTTCTCTCGATTAATCCGGCCAGAGTGGCGCAATGATGATTGAGCAATTGCATATGGGTCATCATGACCTGCATAAAAGTGAGTGGATCAACCCGAACATCTTCAGATCGAGCCGAGTCCTGGGTACGATTTCCCGACAGCGAGTGATTATTTCCCGGGTTTCGGCCCGCACCGCGGCCTCTCCCCGTGCATCCCCTGACAGCTCTCTCCATACTGAAGTAGGAAGGTCGCATGATAATCATAGATCTCGTATGAGTACCGCATTATGATTTACGTCATGAAATGATGAAAATGAGCATATGCGCTCTAACACAGTGATTACATGAATGATTAACTGAGGTGACAGGATTATCTGATGAAATTCTTGAAATGAGTATCTTGAACAAGTTAACAAGATTAATGATATGATCTTCCAGATCAACAACTGAGTAATGAAATGAATTGAGTGATTAATGAGTTAATATGATCAACATGATTAAAATGAAAATGATGTTTGAGGATTGTTAACTAGTGAATTAGGAATGAATGATTATTGCCAGAAATTATACCATGGCGTTAGAAGTCTTACAGTTCTTTCGGTCTGATTGGCTCGGCATTTGCACAGGTCACACGTGACACGAAAGTCCAATGATACTAGTCCGATGACGATGATTTCAAATGAGACATGAATCGGAAGGTAGTATTCAAAACCACTCTCCGATACCAACTCTGTAACACCCCAAACTAGGCAGATATTACAGTGCCGTGGACCCCCAACTGGGACCCACCAGGCGAGTGAAAATGAATGAAATACACAGGGTAAATGTAGTACCGAACCACATTACATCATTAATTACTCCTATGAGGAGTTTCATTATAACACACCCAAGAAAATACCGAATACATGTATATTTTATATGAAGATAAAATACACAACACTGAACGAAACGGAGTATTCAAATGGAAATCTGCAGTGGAAAATAAATGACAACAATATGAATGACTGAAAGGATTGGGGCCCCCTACTAGTATCACTGGAACTCCTCGCCGTCAACGTTATATTCCCGTGCTTTTGCCTTGCCATGACCTGAAAACAAAATCCCCCAATGGGGTCAGTTACACAGAACAACAATCCTCAAGGGTTGAAAATACACAATCATGATATATCTGAAGTTATGAAATATCCTTAGTTATGAATTACGCTTAAGAGGAGTATCATAGTACGCCCGTAGTGTTCTGTGCAAGTGTACAAGATGGATGACCGGACACACCCATCCTTGTACCTAATTAGTCTCACGGAGGTAATCGTTACTGTGTGCACAGTCCAATGTATCACTCCCAATACATGGCCATCGCGTGCCCGACTAAAAATTCCACACATCTGCACCCGGCCACGCAATATGAACCCAGATGGTCATATGAACGAGAATGACCACAATGAATATCAATGGATAATAATTCGACAAGGTCAAGAATGACTCACCGGGGTGAAAATAATAGTGAAGTGATTGATAACCCAATGAAATGATTGGAACCGTCGTTCCTCGTGAATGAAATGATTATTCGACAATTGCAAGTCTCAATACGGTTAATACAATGATGAATGAGTTATGATTATGAATGAACAACAACAAAAGGAATGAAAATCCTTTTAACCGAGTAAGAATTAACTTACACAACACCGGTGACAATTATCCTTCCACGAACAACGTCCTAATTGAGATATCGGTCGCTCGAACAACCTTGAATAATACAATTACCAACAATCCGTTCAATATACGAATCAAACACGAATATAACGAACTTAAAACGTCAATACGATTAAACCAAGTTCATTGGGGCATTATATCGAACACTTTGTGGCCAAACTTCGATTATTTACAATCAATCCTCAATTATACCAACATTAAATCCCCAAGAAGTGTTTCATACCAACAAAACATCTTCAATACGACCAATAATCCAAGATGAATATCCAAAATCGTGATTACAACAACAATTAATCGAAAACCCCCAAATCCAAATCAATATTCAAAGTGTTCTTGAATAATCCTTTAATAATCCAATGAATAATCAAACATATCCATAATCATGTG
Source organism: Orobanche coerulescens (assembly GCA_033398695.1). Taxonomy (NCBI): domain Eukaryota; kingdom Viridiplantae; phylum Streptophyta; class Magnoliopsida; order Lamiales; family Orobanchaceae; genus Orobanche; species Orobanche coerulescens. The sequence continues at coordinate 117,209,380 of CM065815.1, forward strand.
TATATCACTTCATACAACATGATCTTAACATCCAAAACATCATATCTCAAAACAAAATCGAAATCCAAGATGTTGAAGAAATTACCTTCGAAGATCCAAGTACTTTAATCCGATGAAATCGCGTTAGATCGACAATCTGAGCTTCACAACTGAATGAAAATGATGAAAAACGAATACTCAAGTGATTGATGATGAAGATTCTTCCCCCACAAGCCCTTTCTCTCGGATAGGTTGAAGAAATGGAAAAAAATGAGTTGAATCTCACAAAAAACGCAATTATAGTGCAGACTGCACTGTGTGCCGCGGCCCAGCCGAAGTGTGCCGCGGCCCAGCCGAAGTGTGCCGCGGCACAGGGCCAAAACTTCCCCTAGTGGTCGGCAGCGTGCCGCGGCCCGGACGAATGTGCCGCGGCAGTGACTCGGCAGTGTGCCGTGGCCCTGTCGGCATGAGCCGCGGCCCCCGGTACAGACGGGTTGGCCGATAATTCAACAAGAGTGTGCCGCGGCCCGGACGAATGTGCCGCGGCAGTGACTCGGCAGTGTGCCGCGGCCCTGCCGGCATGAGCCGCGTCCCCCGGTACAGGCTGCTCGGCCAAAACTGGAAAAATGTGTGTGGCTCGGCGCACACTCCTTGTGCCGCGGTCCACACCCCCTCGGGTCCTAAAAATGATGAAAAATGACCCGGGAAGGGAATAAAAGCAATAGGAATCAATATTTGGGAAACAATAACACGAAATGGAAGTGCGGAAACCCCAAAACGGTGGTTCCAAGCAATGATTGCAAGGGTTCGCCCAACAAAACACAATTTGAACAATGAGGAGATTAGAAATGACATGAACTCCAACGTCAACATCGACTAATGAATCAATTACAACAGTCAAGATAATACTCTTGTCTCGATTCCCGAGTAAGGTTGAAACAATGAACAATATCGATACACAACTCGAAGTTATTTCGAACGGTGAACACGGATGAATGATTATTATCAAGTGAAAAAAATTAAGTAGTGACAATTACCGAATGAAATAAGTGAATGATAATGACTGAATTACAACCGGGTATTACAGTGATGTTGTCCGTTGTATTGTTTTGATATCTGGTTTGGTATTTAGTACTCGAGTACATGTGTCTTTTGATGATTTGAGAAATTTATAATAAATGAATTGTGTTGAGATATTTTAACCGATTATTAAATTACTCAACTATTGGTGATGTTTTCGTATTGTTTAGCTATTCTTTTAATTTAGCCTTGTAAACTCTTACATAAAGGGTTTACGACACTGTAATTATTCCGAATATCTCGGGGTGTTATACCCCCGAGGCTGTGAAGAAGAGGGGATTGTTTGTAAATTGAAGAATGGAGGTGGCGGTGCCTGAATTCCCAATTGAGTCACAAGCTGACTAAATGACATCATATACTGCATCGACTGCTGCTGAGATAACATCTCTTGTTGAGTCTTCCTTTGCTCCTCCTAGAATTTCTGGAACTGGTCTTGAGACTTCCTTTGCTCCTCAGCTCGGAGCTCCCGCTCGATCCTCAATTGCTCCTATAGACCGGCCTTTTGAGTGTCGCCCCTTTAATTGTGCTGAAATCCTGGAGTATCCTTCAATAATTTGTTGCTTTCAGCTCCCATCATTGGCGTCCGGTGATGATTCCCTTTAGGAGGGTAAAGGGCAACCCACACCCTTGTCCTAATGTAGGGATCGGCTTGATCGATCTCTCGATGTGCTAAATCAAGGCCGGTCTCGTCCAAATCTGGATGCTCCTCCCTCGCTATCTCTGTCAACATCCTCTCATACTCCTCCATCGCTCCCTGCTAATTAAGTGGAAAAAAAATTAAGTAACAAAATAATAATAAAGTTCAGAGGTAAATATTGATAGCAATATTAAAATGGTTATGATACATTTACAACTTACATGTCTATCCGGACAGTTTGGATATGCCTTCTGAATCACGTAGATAAGGACATTCGCCACATTTTCATCAGAAGTGGCCTCATGCGAAACTCTCGCTAATGACCGCGAACCTAAGCTGTGGTGCTCTGTCAAACCCTTACGGTTAGCAATGTTGGTTGAACTGCTTGCCTAAACATAGAAACATGTAATTTTCATTTAACTGTTAACAAAATTACCACAAGTAAGTTTCATATACGTTACATATCTTTAAACAACAATAACATTACGACAATATTTATTGGTCGATTACCTACAATATAGTCGGGGTCGCTAAAATGTGTGCGTAGCCACCTCCAATCGTAATCCCGATACTTGAACTCCTCAGGAATAGCCTCGCGAGAATTATCCCAAGCCGACCAAAAACTGTGTAGCTCATTCTTCCAGAACGTGTACCTATAACAAACATTTATAAATAACAATCAATCAAACAAAATTTCTCGAATAATTACTCAACTACGTATTGTGAATATTACTTACTTGATTGTTTGCACCTCATCACACTAAGGATATAATAGGAAAGAAGGAACATCAAACCACACATAGAATTAACATATACAAAATATATATTACTAAATTTATTCTGAATTTGAATACAAAAAACAGCCTTCGGAATTGAGATGTAAACTTATCGACATAGCATTATTCAATGCATCCTTCACGCACTGTGGCACATCCTTCCACTCACCCCACAATACTGGAACCCTATCGCGTATGGCAAACCCAATAATACGAAAATATGCTGTACAAGCGTCAGAAGCCAAAATGGGTCGTCGATAGTTTTCATCTATTGCTATCTTGTGACGGTCATTTTTATTAACGTATGCGTCAAGTGCTAGGCCCTTCGATGGGCCACGAGTCTTCTTTTTCGGTTCGGCTTCAGTGCGACCATCCTCCTTCTCTTCTGCAAGCTCCGCTTACAACTTCGTCTTAGATATCCGACATGTCCACCAAATCATTTTCTCAGGCCACGCTTGAAATGTTGGATTTTTCGTGTATCTAATACAAGAAATTTGAGCAAAAACGCAGTGGAATACTTATCGAAAAACCCCGATGAGGATCTTCATGCAGTAATTTAATTGATTTAATTAAGAGTTCATCGGATTACCTTAATTTGAAGAAGCGAGATATAAATCCGGACCAGAAGCTGATGAAAATTGTCTTCCTCTTTCGGTGATCCACGCACGAACAATTTGTACAAGCTGGATTGCCAGATCCTTACAAATAATATCGATAAATAGTACAACAGATAATTCCTTGTTAGAAGGATTATCGTGGATTAGAATCAACTAAGGTAAGAAGACGGATATGGCGAACCGGACTTTTTGGACAGAAACAATTCGGTCGATATGATGAGGGGGAGAGGGCCGATTTTTCTTACAATTAGGGTTGTGTAATTTTAATCTTATGACAATCCTTTGTCCAAGACCTTTTATTTATACTAAGTAAACTATTGAGTTAAAACTCTAGTATTTGCTTAGTTACCCCTCAACTTGTTAAACAATACAATATATAATATCTTATATTATATTATTTATTATTTAATGCTCTAATAAATAAATATCCAATATTATAATTATCTTTATCAGATGATATAATTAAATAATATAATATATAATATCCTATATTATACACTACTTAATATTTACCTTTTTTAATAAATTTAATATCTAATATTATATCTATTAGTTATTCTTGATTGTCTTTAATTGTTGTATGTGTGACCCACAAGGCTTATATTATGTTGGCAATCATTTAATACCTCATTAAATGATAAATCATAAGCGGTCTCTAGCAAGACATTATGACTACCCAAATAATATAAGTTTATAGTCCATTAAACCATTTAATGTGTCAAATCCCTTTATTGCGCGATATCATATTTGAAGTAAGTCATGGAAACTGTCATAATTATTATGTGCAAATGCTTTCTCGACCTTAAGTAGACTAATTGAATCAAATGACTCTTCATTTGAGCATGGCCATGCATTTCCTTCAGTCCTACTTATCGAGGGGCCCAGCAGATGTCCATTTCCCTAAAGAGAGGGACAAATCCACATCTTGATTATTCATTGCCCTCTATATGACTCCCACTAATCCCGATCGCTAACCTTTATGATCACCATGTTTCAAATGACGTCGGATTACGTCAAGGCATAGCAGTTATCATGTTGGACTCTATGATAATCTCAGGTTCAAGGATTTATTGACATACTATTATATTAAGATTCATTTATGACATTTCCATGCAGTTATGTCAATGCGGGTCAGTCCAGTATTGCGTTCTCCAACCAATATCCATAAGTTTGATCCGTACCATACGCATGATCATCTGATGATTATAAATCAAACTTATACTATATTAATCACTTGAGTCTCCACTCTACGTGATTGGACCAGAGACATATGAATAATCTTATTATCGTGAATAACTATTATTCGATTATTATAATATTAAAACATGCACATATTATAATAATCAACAAGAAATAGATGATATCAAATAACTTTGTTTAAATATGACAATTACAAATTTAGGCACATCGATTGTCCTAGGGCACTATTCCCAACAATCTGCCACTTGCACTAGGACTATTCATTCATGACTTTTAGTCCAATCGATCTAGTATGCTCTTCATGATTTCCTTGTGAGAGAGGCTTTGTAATTGGATCAACAATATTCTCTTCCGTTGATACTTTGCATATACTGAGTATGTGTTTAGATCTCTAATCGGTCCTTGACTTTTTAGCTCACGTAATAGCAGCATTATTGCCGCAGTAAAGACTTATATATCCTAAAAGGATCCACATACTCTCCTCGGCTGCATCGGATGCTGCCAGGTACTCAGCTTGAGTTATAGAATCTATGAACGTGCTTTACTTGGAACATTTCCAACTCATAGCACCTCCATTTTAAAAAAAACACAAAATCATCTGCGATCTTAAATCGTCTCTATCGGTTTCGATATTGGCGTAACCATTTACAGCCATCTCGTCTCCCATACCTCCATAAATTAGGAATGCATCCTTAGTCCTTCTTAAGTACTCTAGGATGGTTTCCCTTTGTTGTCGATGACATTCACTGGATTTGATTGGTATCGAATTGTCATGCTAAGGGCAAACTATATCTGGTCGAGTACAAATCATGGCATACATGATCAATCCAATGGCTGAAGCATATGGAATCTTGCTCAAGTGGGCTCACTCATTAGGAGTCGAAGGACTTTGAGTCTTACTCAGATGAATGCCATGTGACATTGGCAAGAGTGCTCTCTTGGAGTCCTGCATATTGAACCTCTTCAATATGTTATTAATGTAGGTACTCTGACTCAGACCAATCATTCTCTTTGATCTATCTCTATAGATTTTCATCCGAAGAATATAAGCATCTTCTCCTAAGTCTTTCATGGAGAAATAACTTTCCAACCAAGCCTTGACTGTCTGAAAGGTGGATATGTCATTTTAAAAGAGTAATATGTCATCTACATATAAGACTAGGAAGACAACTATGCTCCCATTAACTTTATTGTACACATATGGTTGATATTCATTTTGAATAAACTCAAACTCTTTGACAGTTTCATCAAAACAAAGATTCTAGTCGTCCATGTCTTTCTTCTTTATGAAGATCCATTTGCACCCAATATTTTTTATATCCTCAAGTAGATCTATCAAGTTCCAAACTTAATTGTCGTATATGGACTACATCTCTGACTTCATGGCCTCAAGCCATTCCTTGGACTCTGGTCCTGAAGCAGCTTCTATATAGGTACTACAATCATCATATATGAGCGATGCTTCATTGTCCTTTGTCACGAGATACCCATATCTCTTAGGTTCATGTCGCACCATATCGGACGTGCGAGGATCTTATATACTTTGAGCCGACTCCTCAACTAATTGTTGATCTGTTCGATTTCCATCGACAAAGCAATGTTGTCTTGTGGTTCTCGTTTTTGCTACTGAATTACTTTTCTCGCACTGTATCTTTTGGAAACAAATTCCCTACCGCTTTTCGATCATTAAACACTTTGTTCTCCTCGGGCTCGAAGAAGTAGTATCCTTTAGTTTCCTTATGATATCCCACAAATAAATATCTTTCCAATCTGGCTACCAGTTTGTTAGAAACTTGGCGCCTTACAAACGCTTTGCAACTTCAAATATTTAGAAAAGACAAGTTTGGCCTCTTACCAATCCATTTCTCAAATGGTGTCTTTTCAACTACTTTAGATGCAACATGGTTAAGGGTGAATGCCGCTGTTTCTAAGGCGTGGCCCCAAAATGATAAGGAAATTTCCATTCGACTCATCATGGATCGAACCATATATAATAAAGTTCTATCATCCTCTCGGATACTCCGTCATGTTGAGGTGTTCCAGGAGGAGTAAGTTGTGAAACAATTCCACAACTCCTAAGATGATCATCGAATTCTTGGCTCAAGTATTCACCACCTCGATCCTATCGAAGGGCTTCACTCTGGAATATTTTGAACATTTCAAAAGATTCATGTTTATGCTTCATAAGAGAAACATATCCATAACGACTAAAATCATCGTAAAAGTGATGAAGTATTGGTACCTGCCTCTGGCATGACTACTACCAGGTCTGCATATATCAGTATATACTAGGCCTAATAAATCACTAACCTTTCTCCATGACCGGTGAAAGGATTCTTCGTCATCTTGCCAATAGACAAGATTCGCATGTCTCATATGTTGGGTTTGGTACCGCCACTAGAAGGGGTTTAAATAGTGCGGTTAAGAATATAAAGTTATTTTGCGATTGTGGAAGCGATTAAGTGCGGAATGTAAATGACACATCGATATATAGAGATTCGGTAATGTGCCTAGGTCCTCTCTTCGTATATTTCTCTATAGGCTTAAGATAAACCTTTCCGTCTTGTATTCTATCGGTTCGAGGAAAACCATTACAATCTTGTCTTCTATCGGTCTAAGATAAACCATTACAATCTTGTCTTTATGTTGGTCTAAGATAAACCATTTTCCTTTTCATCGGATAAGGAATCAACCTTTCTAGCTTTCTGTCGGTACTAGAAAAGCCTCACTTAGATTTAGATTATGATTCTAATAATGTCGGATCCACGATCCTATACCACCAAATCTAATCTATAATCCTTTCTTTTCTCTCTTGTTTGGTTGAGTGAATTAAACACTCGAACTCTTATCAATTAAGCTTAATTACAACAACAATAATGAATATAAAAATATCTGATGTATGAATACTTTGCTTGAAGTTGTTATGCAGAATGATACCAAATGCTTTGGTATTTATAGGCTTGAGAGCCAAACTAGTCGTTGCTCCCTATTACACTTTAGTACATTATGCTTCCTTCATTGCGTACGTAATGCTGTTTATCGTACGTAACACATCTATGTAGTGTATGTTATCTAATGTTCACTTCAGTCCAGTAGCTTCTGTCTCTTACGTAGAGTACGTTAGTCATTTATCGTAGAGTACGTTATATCAATCTTAGATAGCCGTTGATATGATGACCTACTTCATGACGTCACATGATTTAGCGTACGCTAACAATATCTCGTAGCGTACGTTAACTATACATATCCATTGCATGCTTTTTGACTATCTAGAATTAATTCAATGTATTGATTTCATTTGAATTCAAAATTCACCTTGCATAGCATACGTTAAGTGTTCCTCATTATGTACGTTAAGCTTCATGCATAGCGTGCATTAACCTTGCACCATAGCGTGTGTTAAGCATGCCTTTCTCGGCCGACTTCAGCTGGGTCTTTGTTGTGTATGTTAGCCTTGTTGCATAGCGTACGTTATATGCGTTTTTGCTTCAATTAGATGTTTTTCTGTCCAGCTAGTGCGTCTTTGACTTCTTTTTGATTATTGTTGTTTTTCTTTGTTTAGCAACTTATCATCAAAACCTCTAAACTGATTGTGTGGAATTAAATATTCCAACAATCTCCCCCTTTTTGATGATGACAAAACAACAATACTTCGATGGAATTTATACCTGCAAAAATACAAAGAATATACAGATCAAAGTTGTCAGCTTTGTCCATTTCGTTAGTTTTCTTCTCCCCTCATTCCTTCTCTTTTTCTCTTCTTCTCCCCCATTATATTTTTCTCTTATTTTTCTCCTCATTCTTCTCTCCCTTTTTGTCATTAGCAAAAAGTGTCAATGAAAAATTAAATATGAAATGCAATGGGTAAAAACTCCCCTTGAAAAATATCTCCCCTTTAATAAAAAAATAACTCCCCTGGAGTTAAATACCAATTATTTTGATATAATTAATTTTGAATTTTGGGGATCAACCGACTCTTGGTCATTTTCATTTGGTAAATAGACGATGTTTGGTATTACGGTTCCTTTTGTAATCCATATTTTCTTCATTTTGATTGTTCGTCTTGGGCTTTTACAATTTGAAATGTGATGCCCGATTTTTAAATATATACCACATTGGGGTATTTTGAAATTCACGAATTTGTTTTTATCATTATGATTGCATCCTAAACCTTGTTTATTTAACGAAAATTTTTGAACACTTAGTAATTTCTAAAATTTCTCATTTTTTAGAGAAAATTTGGTCGTTAAATGTTTGAGTTCATCTTGAACTTTTAATAAATCATTCTTTAATTTATTTTCATTTCAAGGCATAGAGAATGATCGATTTCATAAATTTCTCTTTTTCTAGTAATTTGGAGATTTCGTCTTCCAAAACTTTATTTATAATTTTAAGGGATTTATTATCTTTTCGCGAATTTTGAAAATCCGTATGTAGTTGTTCGAAAGCATTGAAAAGTTTGTCGTGGGACGAGGTACTTACCTGGCTTTCGTTGTCACTATCGTCAAACAAGCTTCTTGCCATGAGTGCGAGATTGTTTCGAATATTATAATTTTCTACATCATCGTCACTCGAGGTGGCTATCAATACTTCATTCTTAGAAGTCGAGCAACGAAAATACTTCACAAAGTGGCCGGATATTCCACAATTTCGACAATTATTGTCGAATCGATTTGACTCATTCGGACTTGCGAGTTGAAGTCTCTTCTTCTCGATTTAATAAGTTTTGATACTTATTGATATTTTTGGCATAAAATTCCTATTCTTCATCATCGTCATCAACAGTGATGACTTCTTCATTTCTTGACATTTTCTTAGCTTTTAAAGCTATAGATTTGTCCTTCGGTTTCGGCTTCGTGTTTCGAGATTTAAGGACAATCTTGTAATTTATTAGTGAACTAACAAGGGCGCTAAAATCAAGAGTATTGAGATCTTTAGATTCTATAATTACCGTAACCGTCCCGTCTCATTCGCGAGGTAGTGATCGTAATATTTTCTTGACCTTTTCACTAGTCGATAAGGTTTTTCCGAGCATGTTAGCCCATTTGTAATAACCGAAAATCAGTCTAGCATATTTGTGATGGACTCTTCGTCTTTCATCATGAAAAGATCATAGTCGTGGAGAAGCATATTTATTTTCGTCTCCTTGATTTGATTTGTTCCTTCATGAGTGTAATACCCAGTTGTAACTCAGTAATTATCACTCAATAATTATCATTCAGTATTTATCATTCAGTAAATGATACTCAGTAATTTCATTCATCATTGATCATTTGTCACTCATATTCAGTCATGGTATTCATCATTCAGAGTAATTGTATCGTGTATCAATCGTCATTCATCACTAATCGATTGGAGTTTCGTCTTGTGTTTATCATCATTGTCATTTCGTTGCGGTGTGCGTGAGGAGTAGCGCACGCTACATACTCCATTTAGCGTACGCTAATTGGGTATAGGTAGCGCACGCTACCACTCCGCCTTAGCGCACGCTAAGGTTACCTTGCTGCGATCCGGAAGGTCTTGGGTGCGGTGAGTTATAAGTAGCGCACGCTACGATTGGTAAATAGCGCGCTAGCGGTTGAAGTAGCGCACGCTAATATGAGGTGTAGCAGCGCTAAGGATGGATCGGGTTGAGTCCGGTGGCTCTTTGGATTGCCTTTGAATTATTTCATAGCGCACGCTATGTGTGTTGTTAGCGTACGCAGCGATATATTAGCGCACGCTAAACAATGGTTGTAGCGCACGCTATCGAGTCGAATCGAGAGGCGACAGTTTTACGGACTCGATGCTGGCATCAATATTTCGTTAGCGCACGCTAAAAATGGATCTTAGCGCACGCTAGTAAAATGGCCGTAGCGCACGCTACAAGAAGGTACGTGGCGCGCTACCGTGTTCGGACGGTGGAGTCTTGGACTACCCAAATTACTCGTTAGCGCACGCTACGCACAAGGAGCTAGCGCACGCTAACACGGGTGACTATAAATTGGACGATTAGTCGAGACTTCGTCATTTATTCATCTCATTTCACTCCTTCGGTATTTTTGGGCGATTTCGAGCGTTTGGAGAGGATTCTTCGAGTGTAATCATCAATCATCATCTTCAAGCTCATCTTAGGATTGATCATCATTTCATCATCTTCAACACATCGAACCAAAGGTATTAATCTCTTGGATCTAGAATTTCGGATTTTCGGGTTTTCCTTCCGATTTCTTCGTATAAGCTTGGATTATCATTGGAATATGTTAGATATGGATTATCTACCTTGGATAAGTATATTCTTACGGATTTAATGGTTATTTTCGGAATTATTTCAAGAACCTTTGGGGTTGACTTCGGTTAATTGGGGATTTTCCGATTGATGTTGTTGTAATCATGAATTATGGATTCCTAATGGATTATTGATATCATTGAAGCGTTTTGTTAGTTCGAAATACTCATTTTAGTGTTGGTTTCGACATATTCGGGATTGGATATTTTCGAAGTCGTGTGGTTGGTTACGTAGTCGTTAGAATGCCCCAATGAGTTTGATTATCGTTGTTTCGACCTTTGGGTTAGTCGTGTTTTGTTGCTTGATGCGTGTATTGAACAATTGTTGGTAATGATTGTTATTCAAGGTTGTTCGGCGGCCGGTATTTCACTTAGGGCGTTGTTCGTGGACGGACATTCTTCATTGGTATTGAGTAAGTTAATTCTTACTCGGTTAAAAGGATATTCATACCTTTTGTTGTTGATCATTCATAATCATAACTCATTCATCATTGTATTAATCATATTAAAACTTGTTAATGTCAATTAATCACTTGATCATAAGGAGCAGCGGTTCCAATCTTTTCGTTGAGCTATCATTCATTTCATTATTACCCTCATCTCGGTGAGTCATTCTTGACTTTGTCGATTATTATTTATTCATTGATATTCATTACGGTCATTCTCGTTCATATGACCTTACAGGTTCATATTGCGTGGCGGGTGTGGCTGTGTGGAATTTTTAGTCGGGCACGCGATGGTTATTGTATTGGGTTCACCGATACATTAGATCGTGCACACGGGAAAGCGTTACACCGTGAGACTAATTAGGTACACGGACGGGTGTTGTACACTTACAAAGAACATTACGGGCGTACTATGATACTCCTCTTGACGTAATTCATAATTAAAATAATTCATAACTTGATTAATTCATGATTGTGTAATTTCAACTCTTGAGGATTGTTGTTACGTATGGCCCGGCCCGTTGGGATTTTGTTTCAGTCACGGCAAGGCAAAGGCACGGGAAGAGCATCTTTGTGGCGAGAGTCGATGATACTAGTAGGGGCCCAGTCATTTCGTTTGTTTGATCATTTGATCGTTTGATTATTCCGTCATTTGTATTTTTCATTGCAAAATTCCGTTTGAAATGCTTATTTGTTCGGGGTGGTGTATTTTATCTCCATATAAAATATACTAGTATTACATTTTGTCTGGTGTAATGTACTTAAACTCCTCATCGGAGTACTTGGTAATATAATGTGGTTCGATCTTGCAATTATATTATTTAATTCATCATTTTCATTTGCACGGTGGGTCTGAGTCGGGGATTCACGGCCTTTGTAATATCCGCCTAGTTTGGGGTGTTACGAGTTGGTATCGGAGCGGGGTTTGAATACTACCCTCCAAGTCATGTCTCATTTGAAATCATCGTCATCGGACTAGTATCATTGGACTTTCGCGTCACGTGTGACTGTGCAAATGCCGAGCCAATCGGACCAAGAAGCGTAAGATTTCTAATGCCATGGTATAATTTACGGCATTAATCATTCATTCATAATTCATCGATTAACAATCCTCAATCATCATTGTCATTTTGGCCAGGACGGTCGAGTTAACTTCGATGTCGTCAATTCATTTCATTGTTGATTGTTGATCGGGAAGATCGAATCATTAATCTTGTTAACTCATTCAAGATAATCATTTGATAACTTCATCGGATAATCATGTCACGTCGATTAATCATTCATGTAATGTTGTATTTGGCGCGTATGCTCATTCTCGTCATTTCATAATATAATCATAATGTGATACTCATGCGAGATATATAATCATCATATGACTTTCCACTTGGTATGGAAGGGGTGGCGAGAGGGCGTGGAGGACGAGGCCGTGGGGCGGGCGAATCCGAGAACTCGTGCGAATACACGTCTGAAATGCCGGGAATAACGCTAACTCATCGGCGGCGGCGCCACTCATTCACACAGGCGCGATCATTCACTATCGGGAGTCGTACAGGACACGGCTCGGTCGAGAGGTGTCCGGGTTGACCCACTCGCTTTTATGCGGGGCATGATGGCCCAAATGACCCCGGATGGCTCGGTTGATGGAGACGATGCATAACTCCGTCAATCGAATCGGCGAGCTCCTCGCCGCCACCTCGGAGGCAAGAGAGGAATGTGAGTAATATCATCGGCGATATCTCTCGCGAGAATCACCTACGTTTGAGGGCTCGTGCAGGCGAGATATCATTCATTGGCTCGAGCATTTGAGAAATTGTTTGCTATGGTAGAGTGTCACGAAGGACACAAAGTTTATTGCGGCTTACTACAGGTAGAGCGCACATTCTTAGTGGTTATCGTTGAAGCCCAGAAGGATCTTGTACTTGGGATCGATTCAAGACTCTCATGATGGAGAGGTATTATCCGGCCCCACTCGGAGAGGCCAGTGTCGGAATTGCTCACCCCGACCCCTCAGCAGACGAGGATGTTCTCGCCATTGCCGAGAAATTTGAGAACTTCTTCCTTTCGCCTCATCCATCATTCATTCGAGGCGGATAAGATCAAATATTTGGCAAGAGGTGAAACCCCGTATGAGACTTGATTACTTAATCATAATTGCACCACGTTGGCTAAATTCATTGAGAAAGCTCTCACTTATGAGCTTCTTGCTAAGGAAATTGCTAAGCGGCAACCTTAAATGCGCTAGCAAGAAATCGAAGAATCGTAATCGATCTGAAGGCGGTCGGACAACCTTCAAGAAACCCCGTGCGGGCTCTGCTTTTACGGCGACCTCGGTGTCGTCTAAACCCGCGGAATCTCGATCCACGGCGGCTAGTTCGGCCATCACTGTTACAGCGTGGGGAGCTTGGTCACCTCGGTACCAAGTGTCCTCGACAGGACTATCACGTGTCATAATTGTGGGATTCTTTGGGCATAAGGCCCGTTTTGCCGTAGGGACTCCAAACCTACTCGGAGCGTCATCTCGGGTACCTAGCGATCGGCCGTTCGAATCGGGCCACTCAATCGGCGTCGTTTAAAGCAGCGGGAGCGACTAAAGGTGGAGCTTTTAGCCATCGAGGCAGGGCGTCGGTGCGGGCCTAGCAAGCCTGGATTTATGAGATGAAGAAGACCGATGATCCGAGAGGCCGAATGATCTCGGGTACACTCGATATTCTATCTCAACTTTGTGTGTACCCTTTTTGATCTTGGTGCATCGCATTCATTCATTTCGAGTCATGTTTGAGTAGACTAAATGCGGGTAGTGCTACTAGTTGTGAGCCGTATGTCATTGGACTACGATGGTAGGCATTATCGTGTCGTGAGATTGAGAATTGTCCGATTGAGTTTCATGGTCGTGTATGGCGGCGGACCTAATCGTGGTAGATTTGCGAGAGGCAGCGTCATCTTGGGCATTATTTGGATGGATCGTCATGATGCCATCATTAGTGTCCGTAGCGTATGGTCACTATCATTTTAGACGATGGGGTGGAATGTGTGTTTGGGGAGGTAATCGGTACATTACAGTAAGGTCATTAATTTGATGAAAGCGGTAAGATTACTCAATCGGGGATGTGTCGGTTATTGGTGCTATATGGCCAAAACCAGAAGTCATCGATAATGTTGACGGATATTAGGTGGTGAGGAATATGCCGATGTTTTCCAAGCGAGTTACGGTTTGCCTCCGAGAGGATGTGGAATTCACGATTGAGTTGGAGCACAGTGCGTCCCGATATCGAAGACACCGTCGGATGGCCCGGCCGAAATGCGGGGAGTTAAAGAACCAACTTGAAGAGTTATTCGAGAAAGGTTATATCCGTAAAGTGCGTCCCGTGGGGAGCACCGGTGTTGTTTGTCGGGAAGAAGGATGGTTCATTTCGCTTATGTATTGATTATCGGGAGTTGAGCAGGTGACAATCAAGAATAAGTATCCCTTACCCGTATTGATGATCTCTTAGATCAACTTGAGAGCTTGGTATTTTCCAAGATCGACTTAAGATCTGGATATCATCGATTGCGGATTCGAGTCGGATATCGCGAGGACGGCGTTCGAACACGCTATGGTCATTATGAGTTTGTGGTTATGCCGTTCGGATTGACTAATGCACTGCGGTATTCATGGAGTTAATGAATCGGGTCTTCATCGACTTTTTGGATCGGTTTGTTGTTGTCTTCATCGATGACATTTTGATTTATTCTCGTGGCCGGAGGAACACGAGTTTCACCTTCATCAAGTGCTCGACGTGTTGAGACGAGAACAACTTTTTGGGAAGTTTTCCAAATGTGAGTTTTGGATGTCCGAAGTGACTTTTCTCGGACATGTAATTTCATCAGACGGAGTTCGTGTCGATCCTCAGAAGACGGAGGCCATTCGGGATTGGCTACCTCCGAAGAACGTTAAGGAAATCCGAAGTTTTCTCGGATTAGCGGGTTATTATCGGCGGTTTGTGGAAGGATTTTCTAGAATCGCTCAACCCTTAACGAACCTTCTGCGGAAAGATAAGAAATACACGTGGTCCGACGCGTGTCAACGGAGTTTTGAGGAACTCAAGAACCGGTTAATGTCAGCACCTGTACTTTCCTTGCCGCAGGGGACGGAAGGATTTGTAGTTTATAGTGATGCATCGGACGGGGTCTCGGATGTGTACTCATGCGAGCAGGAAGGTTATTGCCTATGCTTCACGGCAATTGAGACCTTACGAGGTTAATTATCCGACCCACGACACGGAGCTAGCGGTAGTGGTGTTCGCTTTGAAAATTTGGCGTCATTATCTTTATGGCGTTACATCGAGATATTCACCGATCATAAGAGCTTAAAGTATATATTTACTCGGAAGGAGTTAAATATGCGTCGAGAGGCAGTGGTTGGAATTAATCAAGGATTATGATATTGAGATCCTCTACCACCGGGCAAGGCGACGTTGTCGCGACGCCTTGAGTCGTAAGTCGATTCGGGAGCGAGATGCTTGCCCGTTTAACGGCTCGAGAAGGAGCTTGGCGAAATTCCTTAGATCCGAGATCGAGTGCAGCCGGCGAGTTCGGGCGGCTTTGTATGTTAGAGATTTCATCGTCACTCGAGGAGGAAATCGAGAGAATCGGGGTTCGGACCCATCATTGTTGCGCATCCGAGAGGATGTGGCTCGAGGAAAGCCCTGGTTTGTGGTCCACGAGGATGGACTTTTGAGGTTTAAGAATCGGTTGTGCGTGCCGTGAATGACGAGTTGAAAAACTCGATTTTGAAAGAAGCTCATGCTACCCCTTATTCCGTTCATCCGGGGGTCTAGCAAGATGTACAAGGACTTGAAACAAAATTCTTGGTGGAGTAATATGAAGCGAGAAGTCGCGAGAATTTGTTTCGAGATGCTTAACTGTCAACAAGTTAAGATTGAACATCGGCCGTGCGGGTATCTTGAAACCTCTTCCCATTCCCGAATGGAAGTGGGAAGACATTTCTATGGATTTCGTCACGAGTTTGCCGGCCAGTCGTCGTGGCATGAATACGATCTGGGTGATCGTGGACCGCTTAACTAAATCGGCTCATTTCCTTGAGATCAAGGATACATGGGGTCGAGAGACTTGCCCGACTTTTCATCAAAGAGATAGTGAGACTTCACGGTACTCCTAAAAGTATCGTTTCCGATCGTGACGGACGGTTTGTGTCTCATTTTGGAAATCGATTCATCGTGCTATGGGAACCCAGTTAATCTCGATCAGCTTTTCATCCTCGGTCAGACGGACAATCGAGAGGACCATTCGGACATTAGAGGACATGTTGAGAGCATCGTCCTCGATTGGAAGACGATTAGGAAGCCCAACTACCATTGATCGAGTTCACGTATAATAATAGTTGGCATGCTTCGATTAAGATGGCACCTTACGAGGCCTTATGCGGTCGTCGTTGTCGATCTCCGTTGTGTTGGGACGACCTATCGAATCATTGGGCAGAGCCCGATATGCTTATAGCCGCCGTGAGAAGGTAGCTTTGATCAAGAGTCGTTTGTTGGCATTTCGAGTCGGCCAATCATATGCGAATAACCGTAAATGCGACCATTAGAGTTCGAGGTGGCGACCATGTGTTGGTCAAGGTATCCCAGTCGTGGTATTTTCCGTTTTGGGAAGAGGGGAAGTTGAGTCCGAGATTCATTGGACCGTTCGAGATTTTGGATCGAGTGGGCGAGTTAGCTTATCGATTGGCTTTACCTCCGGCGTTGAGCCGAATTCATAATGTGTTTCATGTCTCTCGATTGCGGAAGTATGTTGCCGACCCGAGTCACATACTTGATTCGATGAAATCGAGATCGCCGACGATCATTCATATGAGGAGCGTCTATACGAGTTTTAGAGCGGCGAATCAAGCGGTTGAGAAATAAGACGATTCCTTTGGTTAAAATTCGGTGGTCTAGACACGGAGTCGAAGAGGCTACTTGGGAAACCGAGGATAGTATGCGGGAGAGTTATCCCGAGTTGTTTTGACCCTTAGTTTCGGGGACGAAACTCTTTTAAGGGGGGGTATGTAATACCCAGTTGTAACTCATTAATTATCACTCAATAATTATCATTCGGTATTTATCATTGATAAATGATACTCGGTAATTTCATTCATCATTGATCATTTGTCACTCATATTCGGTCATGGTATTCATCATTGAGTAATTCTATCGTGTATCAATCGTCATTCATCACTAATCGATTGGAGTTTCGTGCCGTGTTTATCATCATTGTCATTTCGTTGCGGTATGCGTGAGGAGTAGCGCACGCTACATACTCCATTTAGCGTACGCTAATTGGGTATAGGTAGCGCACGCTACCACTCCGCCTTAGCGCACGCTAAGGTTACCTTGGCTGCGATCCGGAAGGTCTTGGGTGCGGTGAGTTATAAGTAGCGCCGCGCTACGATTGGTAAATAGCGCGCTAGCGGTTGAAAGTAGCGCACGCTAATATGAGGTGTAGCGCGCTAAGGACGGATCGAGTTGAGTCCGGTGGCTCTTTGGGTACCTTTGAATTATTTCATAGCGCACGCTATGTGTGTTGTTAGCGTCGCAACCGATATATTAGCGCACGCTAAACAATGGTTGTAGCGCACGCTATCGAGTCGGTCGAGAGGCGAGCAGTTTTACGGACTCGATCGAGCATCAATATTTCGTTAGCGCACGCTAATAATGGATCTTAGCGCACGCTAGTAAAATGGCCGTAGCGCACGCTACAAGAAGGTACGTAGCGCGCGCTACCGTGTTCGGACAGTGGGTCTTGGACTACCCAAATTACTCGTTAGCGCACGCTACGCACAAGGGCTAGCGCACGCTAACACGGGTGACTATAAATTGGACAGTTAGTCAGACTTCGTCATTTATTCATCTCATTTCACTCCTTCGGTATTTTTGGGCGATTTCGAGCGTTTCGGAGAGGATTCTTCGAGGTGTAATCATCAATCATCATCTTCAAGCTCATCTTACGGATTGATCATCATTTCATCATCTTCAACACATCGAACCAAAGGTATTAATCTCTTGGATCTAGAATTTCGGATTTTCGGGTTTTCCTTCCGATTTCTTCGTATAAGCTTGGATTATCATTGGAATATGTTAGATATGGATTATCTACCTTGGATAAGTATATTCTTACGGATTTAATGGTTATTTTCGGAATTATTTCAAGAACCTTTGGGGTTGACTTCGGTTAATTGGGGATTTTCCGATTGATGTTGTTGTAATCATGAATTATGGATTCCTAATGGATTATTGATATCATTGAAGCGTTTTGTTAGTTCGAAATACTCATTTTAGTGTTGGTTTCGACATATTCGGGATTGGATATTTTCGAAGTCGTGTGGTTGGTTACGTAGTCGTTAGAATGCCCCAATGAGTTTGATTATCGTTGTTTCGACCTTTGGGTTAGTCGTGTTTTGTTGCTTGATGCGTGTATTGAACGATTGTTGGTAATGATTGTTATTCAAGGTTGTTCGAGCGACCGGTATTTCACTTAGGACGTTGTTCGTGGACGGACATTCTTCATTGGTATTGAGTAAGTTAATTCTTACTCGGTTAAAAGGATATTCATACCTTTTGTTGTTGATCATTCATAATCATAACTCATTCATCATTGTATTAATCATATTAAAACTTGTTAATGTCAATTAATCACTTGATCATAAGGAGCAGCGGTTCCAATCTTTTCGTTGAGCTATCATTCATTTCATTATTACCCTCATCTCGGTGAGTCATTATTGACTTTGTCGATTATTATTTATTCATTGATATTCATTACGGTCATTCTCGTTCATATGACCTTCAGGTTCATATTGCGTGGCGGGTGTGGTGTGTGGAATTTTTAGTCGGGCACGCGATGGTTATTGTATTGGGTTCACCGATACATTAGGCCGTGCACACGGAAAGCGTTACACCGTGAGACTAATTAGGTACGGACGGGTGTTGTACACTTACGAGAACATTACGGGCGTACTATGATACTCCTCTTGACGTAATTCATAATTAAAATAATTCATAACTTGATTAATTCATGATTGTGTAATTTCAACTCTTGAGGATTGTTGTTACGTATGGCGGCCCGTTGGGGATTTTGTTTAGTCACGGCAAGGCAAAGGCACGGGAAGAGCATCTTGTGGCGAGAGTCAGTGATACTAGTAGGGGCCCAGTCATTTCGTTTGTTTGAGTCATTTGATCGTTTGATTATTCCGTCATTTGTATTTTTCATTTGCAAAATTCCGTTTGAAATGCTTATTTGTTCGAGGTGGTGTATTTTATCTCCATATAAAATATACTAGTATTATTTTGTCTGGTGTAATGTACTTAAACTCCTCATCGGAGTACTTGGTAATATAATGTGGTTGATCGCAATTATATTATTTAATTCATCATTTTCATTTGCACGGTGGGTCCCAGTCGGGGATTCACGGCACTGTAATATCCGCCTAGTTTGGGGTGTTACAATGAGTTACCTCTAAAATTTTTCAAATTTCTTTGGCACCATCACACGAGGAAATCCGATTGTGTTCTTCCAGATTTAAGGCACAATAAAGTAATTGTGTTGCTTTGATATTGTAATGGCCGTTCTTCCAATCCGTATCATCGTATTCTTTGAAGCTTTTTAGAGTACCATTTGAATTTGTGGGAACTTTTCGGGCCAAGGCAGATGACTTTCCAGAGCTCAATATCATAGGCTCAGATGAATATTGACATCTTTTTTTTTCACGTCATAAAATTTGATCCATCAAAAAATGGAGGTCGGTTTAAGGAGAGGGCTTCGACCGGGGCATAATGAAGCATCATTGGATCTTTTTCTCCTTGGATGTTGAGCCGACTATAAGAGATACCCGCTCCGATACCAATTGTTGGGTTTGGTACCACCACCAAAAGGGGGTTTAAATAGTGTGGTTAAGAATATAGAGTTACTTTGCGATTGTAGAAGTGATTAAGTACGGAATGTAAATGACACAACGATTATAGAGGTTTGGCAATGTGCCTACGTCCTCTCTTCGTGTCTTTTTCCATAGGCTTTAAGATAAACCTTTCCGCCTTGTCTTCTATCGGTCCGCGGAAAACCGTTATAATCTTATCTTATATCGGTCCAAGATAAACCCTTACAATCTTGTATTTATGTCGGTCGAAGATAAACCATTTTTCTTTTCTATCAGATAAGGAATCAGCCTTTCTAGCTTTCTATCGGTACTAGAAAACCTCACTTGGATTTAGATTATGATTCTAACAATCATCGGATCCATGATCCTAATAAGATCGAACCAAATCTATAATCCTTTCTTTTCTCTCATGTTTGGTTGAGTGAACTACACTAGAACTCTTATCAATTACGCTCGATTACAACAACAATAATGTGTTAGGAATATGCCCTCGAATGCCACTCAGAGGATGTTGTGTGAGGGCATTGTACTTGTAATTATGTAAATCATTTATATAAGGCAATGTATGTTTCTTTATTTACTGGTAGTTACTGGCGTTCCTAACTCGTAAATATACGTATAGAAACTAGTCCATGTATTTGAGAGCAAACCATTCCACTCCTTATTGGATAAGGAGGTTGGCACTGGAAAGGTTTATAGCTCAAATACTTAATCGTTCGCAATGACTGGGCATTAAGTTTATGTGAAGACTTGTATGACGTGTTCTTTGACATGGAGAGTGCCTGTCGAACGCTAATGGTTAGTGGGAGCACACGTTATAGGTATGCTAATTGGATTAGTATACTCGAACCGACTCACCCTCGATTCGTCACACGGATTTCACTCCGGGACAGTCCATGATGGAATTGAAAGGTTGTGATAGGTATTCGTGAACCTTCGACTTGAGGATTTAGTAGGGATGTGCTTGTGACGTAAAGATTTTCATTATTATAGTTCGACCCTATAAACCGGGAGACGGGGGTCAACCTCGACGTGGATCTTGACGGGCAAGTAGCAGGTCCTACTGAATACCAAGATAGAATTCTTTCTCCCGTTAGTGAGCGGGTTAAATGTCCTATGCGGTTATTGGCAGATGAGATCATAAGTCTTTGCCAAAGCATTGGATCTAGTTGTATTGGATATACGAAAGCTCGATGATCTCGTTTTGCATTAACGCATGCATAGCGTCAAGTACAGATAGGGTTTGACTGACCGTGACCCTATAACTTGATCGGGACATATGAAAAAAGGGTTTATACGTATACTGGTATTCACGACATAATGGTTCTTGAATAATACCAATCATTCGTTCTCAGTTGGGGTACAATGTAGGCCGCCAGGCTGGCTAGGTGGTACTACTACTCTTTGGTTCCTCCCATTGCTGACTGAGACGAACCTACCGAGTCGCGCAATAGGATTGACGACGGAATGAATCAAGCTTATTCTCTCATTATGAATATTAGATATTGGATATCTAATTTGGGACATTGGATGTGTAAATCCATTTATTGGATAAATTGATTTACGGTCTAATAGATTAAATAAATTACTGGGTGATTAAATTTAATTCAGGAATATAATTATTTCTTGGAGAAATTAATTATGTCATTATGTATTTGATATGATTAATTAATTAGATTAATTAATCGATATAAATAAATTGGAACAGAATCAGAGTTTATCTGTTTGGACTCACGAGAGTTCGAAACAAACTGAACTCGTCCGATTCATCCACATAGCCGCCCCCCTCTTTTTCCACCCATCTTCATTTTGTCTTTATTTCATTATTTATTGAGTGATAAAGACATTGGGGTCATGGTATCTTTTGATGGTGGAGTTGATCACTTATTTGATGAGTTGTATCATGTGAAAAGGAATAGAATAAAAGAGGAAGACTTCTCTTTTCTACTGTAACACCCCAAACTAGGCGAATATTACAGTGCCGTGGACCCCCGACTGGACCCCCTAGGCGGATGAAAATTAATGAATTAAGTGATATAATTGTAGTATCGAACCACAGTATATCAATAGTTACTCCGATGAGGAGTTTTATTACAACACACCCAAGGAAATGACCGTATACAAGTATATTTTATATGGAGATAAAATATACAACACTGAATGAACTCAAAATCCAAACGGAAATCTGCAGCGGAAATAAAATAAGGAAAACACGGTGAATGAAAGGACTGGGCCCCCCTACTAATATCACTGGGACTCCTCGCCTTCAACATTCTCTTCCCGTGCCTTAGCCTTGCCATGACCTAAAAAACAAAATCCCCCAACGGGGTTAGTTACACAGAACAACAATCCTCAAGAGTTGAATAAACACAATCATATATACTGTATAAACCACAAGTTTGATCAGAAATCTCAAACTGTCGAACACATACAATCAAAAGTGAATCGGCCAGATTATAACCCAATCCTGTTGAAAACATACGCAATCAAACATGCTATATGAATCAACTAACGGTATGGCTCAAAGGGTGGTGCCACACTACGCCCGGGATGGAAATGTGTCCGTGCACAAGCCACCAATGTGAGGCCAACAACCAACACACGACTTAATATGTGCCCGACATGAAAATCGTACACATACCAACCGGCACGCCAGTATGACCCGGAATGTCACGAGATAACAAAAGTGACATCGAAATCAATAATGACTCACCGAGATGAAATGATAGTGAAATGAATGATAGCTCAATGAAATGATTGGAACCGTCGTTCCTCGTGACTGAAGTGATTAATTGACAATTACAAGTCTCAATACGGTTAATACATCATGAATGAACAACAACGAAAGGAATGAATGTCCTTTTAACCGAGTAAGAATTAACTTACTCAACGCCGATGAAGAATGTCCTTCCACGAACAACGTCCTAAATGAGATGTCGGTCGCTCGAACAACCTTGAATAACACAATTACCAACAATCCGGTTCAACACACGAATCAAACACGAGTAAAACTAACTCAAAACGTCGATACAACTAAACCAAGTTCATTGAGGCATTATATCGAACACGTTGAGGCCAATCTCCGATCGTTTACAACCAAACCTCAATTATACCAATATCAAATTCCCAAGAAGTGTTTCAAACCGACAAAACATCTTCAATACGATCAATAAACCAATATGAATATCCAAATTCGTGATTTCAACAACAATTAATCGAAAACCCCCAAATCCAACTCAATATTCAAAGTGTTCTTGAATAACCTTTCAATAATCCGATGAATATTCATACATACTCATAATCATATGTATATCTCTTCGTACAACATGATTATAACGTCCAAAACATCATATCTCAACACAAAATCGAAATCCAAGAGGTTTGATGAATATTACCTTTGAAGATCCAAGTACTTTGATCCGATGAAATCGCGTTAGATCGACGATCCAAGCTTCACAACCGAATGAAGATGATGAAAAATCGAGTATTCAAGTGATTGATGATGAAAATCTCTCTCACAAACCCTCTCTCTCAGAAGTTGGATGAAGAAAAAGGTGGAAATGAGGAAAATCTCGTCGGTCCACCTTATATAGTCC
This sequence comes from Orobanche coerulescens, assembly GCA_033398695.1. NCBI lineage: Eukaryota > Viridiplantae > Streptophyta > Magnoliopsida > Lamiales > Orobanchaceae > Orobanche > Orobanche coerulescens. The sequence goes on from CM065815.1 coordinate 117,232,886, forward strand.
TAAGGACGCACGACCAATCCGCATGACCAAGTGTCCGTGCATCTGGTCGTGCGTGAAGTTACTGCCGGCTATTGAGCGCCGCGCAAGAGCAGCAACTCGTGCGGCCTGCTCGTGCGGCCCTGCTCGAACGCTGGGCCTCCTGCCCAGTACAGCCGCAACACACGAGCACCACGCCCGAGCAGTTGCTCGTGTGGCCTGCTCGTGCGGCACTAACTCGACCACTGGGCCTCCTACTCAAACCAGCCGCACACACGAGCGCCGCGCACGACCAGGTGCTCGTGCGGCCTGCTCGTGCGGCAATGACTCGGCCGCTGGGCCTCCTGCCCAGTCCAGCCGCAACGCACGAGCGCCGCGCATGACCAGATGCTCGTGCGGCCTGCTCGTGCGGGCCTGCTCGACAAGCAGTTCTGCCCAAAACGATGCACCGAGTAGAAAAATCACAGAATTCGAGAAGTACGAGGACAAAAGTACGAGTATGACAAATATCCCGCCGAACAGTGAACACAATTGAATGAGTATGAATGATGAGTGATTAATAATTAATGAAAATTACTGACTGATAATTACTGAATAAAATGACTGAATTACAACCAGGTATTACATACCCCCCATTAAAAAGAGTTTCGTCCTCGAAACTAAGGGTCAAACAACTCGGGATAACTCTCCCGCATACTATCTTTGGTTTTCCATGTAGCCTCTTCGACTCCGTGTCTAGACCACTAGATTTTTACCAAAGGAATCGTCTTGTTCCTCAACTGTTTGATTCGTCGCTCTAGTACTCGTATAGGACGCTCCTCATATGAATGATCATCGGCGATCTCGATTTCGTCAAACAGAAGTATGTGGCTCGGGTCGGCAACATACATTTGTAACTGAGATACGTGAAACACATTATGAATTCGGATCAATGCCGGAGGTAAGGCCAATCGATAAGCTAATTTGCCTACTCGATCCAAAATCTCAAACGGTCCAATAAATCTTGGACTCAACTTTCCCCACTTCCCGAAACGGAAGATACCTCGACTCGGGGATACCTTGACCAACACGGGGTCACCAGTCTCGAACTCTAATGGTCGGCGACGATTGTCTGCATAAGATTTTTGTCGACTCTGAGCGGTCAACAAACGACTCCTGATCGAAGCTACCTTCTCACGGGCGGCTATAAACATATCGGGCTCGGTGCCGATTGATTCTGATAAGTCATACCAACACAAAGGAGATCGACAACGACGACCTTACAAGGCCTCGTAAGGTGCCATCTTAATCGAAGCATGCCAACTATTAATGTACATGAACTCGATCAACGGTAGTTGGGCTTCCCAATCATCTTTCCAATCGAGGACGCATGCCCTCAACATGTCCTCCAATGTCTGAATAGTCCTCTCTGATTGTCCGTTGGACTGAGGATGAAAAGCTGTGCTGAAATTAAGCTGAGTTCCCATGGCACGATGAACTGATTTCCAAAAATGAGACACGAATCGCCCGTCACGATCAGAAACGATACTCTTAGGAGTACCGTGTAATCTCACTATTTCTTTGATGAATAACTGGGCAAGTCTCTCGGGACCCCAAGTATCCTTAATCTCAAGAAAATGAGCAGACTTAGTTAGATGATCCACAATTACCCAGATTGTATTCATGCCACGACGACCCGTCGGCCAACTCGTGATGAAGTCCATTGAAATATCCTCCCACTTCCACTCCGGAATAGGGAGCGGTTTCAGCATACCCGCAGGTCGCTGATGTTCTATCTTGACTTGTTGACAGGTGAGACATCTCGAAACAAACTCGGCGACTTCACGCTTCATATTACTCCATCAGTAATTTTGTTTCAAGTCCTTGTACATCTTGCTCGACCCCGGATGAATAGAATAAGGGGTAGCATGGGCTTCTCTCAAAATCGAGTTTTTCAACTCATCATTCGCCGGTACACATAACCGATTCTTAAATCTCAAGAGTCCATCCTCGTGGACCACAAATACAGGGGCTTTCCCCTGTGCCACATCCTCGCAGATGCGCAACAAAAATGGGTCCGAACCCTGATTCACTCTGATCGCCTCTTCAAGTGGAGATGAAATCTCCAGCATAGAAAGCTGAACACGAAACCTCGATCTTATGTCTAAGTAATTCTTGCTGAAGTTCCTTCTGAACTGTTAATCGAGCAAGCATCTGCTCCTGAACGAACTTACGACTCAAGGCGTCGACGACAACGTTCGCCTTGCCCGGGTGGTAAAGTATATCGATATCATAATCTTTGATTAGTTCCAACCACCGTCTCTGTCGCATATTTAGCTCCTTCTCAGTAAATATATACTTTAAACTCTTATGATCGGTGAATATCTGACAGGTAACGCTATAAAGATAATGACGCCAAATCTTCAATACGAACACCACGGCTGCTAGCTCCAGATCGTGGGTTGGATAATTAAGCATAAGTAATAACTTTCCCGTTCTGTATTAGTACACATCCGAGACCCTGTCCGGACGCATCACTATAAACCACAAATGCTTCCATCCCTTGCGGTAAAGAAAGGACAGGTGCTGAAATTAACCGGCTCTTGAGTTCCTCAAAACTCTGTTGACATGCGTCGGACCACATGTATTTCTTATCTTTCCTTAAAAGGTTCGCCATGGGTTGAGCGATTTTAGAAAATCCTTCCACAAATCGCCGATAATAACTAGCTAATCCGAGGAAACTTCGAATTTCCTTAACATTCTTCGGAGGATGCCAATCTCGGATAGCCTCTGTCTTCTGAGGGTCAACATGAACTCCGTATGATGAAATTACATGTCCGAGAAACATCACTTTGGACATCCAGAATTCACATTTGGAAAACTTCCCATAAAGTTGCTCTCGTCTCAACACGTCGAGCACCTGATAAAGGTGAAACTCGTGCTCCTCTCGGTCACGAGAATAAATTAAAATGTCATCAATGAAGACAACCACGAATCGATCCAAATAGTTGATGAAAACCCGATTCATTAACTCCATGAATACCGCAGGTGCATTAGTTAACCCAGACGGCATTACCACAAACTCATAATGACCATAACGTGTTCGGAACGTCGTCCTAGCAATATCCGACTCTCGGATTCGCAACTGATGATACACATATCTTAAATCGTACTTGGAAAATACTAAAGCTCTCTGAAGTTGATCCAAAAGATCATTAATACGGGGTAGGGGATATTTATTCTTGATCGTCACCCGGTTCAATTCCCAGTAATTAATACACAAGCGGAACGAACCATCCTTCTTCTTGACAAACAGCACTGGTGCTCCCCACAGGGATGCACTCGGTCGGATATAACCCTTCTCGGTCAAATCCTCTAACTGATTCTTCAATTCCTGCATTTTGGTCGGGGCCATCCGGTATGGTGCCTTCGATATTGGGGACGCACCAGGATCCAATTCAATCGTGAATTCCACATCTCTCTGTGGAGGCAAACCAGGTAACCCGTCTGGAAAGACATCGGCATAATCTCTCACTACCGGAATATCCTCCAACATTACTGATGGTTTCTCGGTCTTGGTCATATAGCACCAATAACCGACACACCCCTGATTGAGTAATCTCACTGCTTTCATCAAATTAATGACTCTTCCAGAACAGCTAGGATTACCTCCCTGAAACACACATTCGACCCCATCGTCTAAAATGATAGTGACCATACGCTTACGGACACTAATGACGGCATCGTGACGATCCATCCAATCAATACCCAGAATGATGTCGTCTCTCGGTAAATCTACCACGATTAGGTCTGCTAACCAATCACGGCCATGAAGTTGAATCGGACAATTCTTAATCTCACGATTCCCGATAATTCTTCTACCATCAGGTAGACCGATGACATAAGGCTCACAACTAGTAGCACTACCCAGGCATAGTCTACTCAAACATGATTCGGAAATGAAAGAATGCGATGCACCAGTATCAAAAAGGGTACACACAGGTTGAGATAGAATATCGAGTGTACCTGAGATCATCCAGGCCTCAGGATCGTCGGTCTGCTTCATCTCGGAAATTCGGGGCTTGCCGGCCCCCGAACCGGATGCTCCCGTCTGATATCTCTTAGCTCCGCCTTTGTTAACTCCTATTGTTTTAAACGACGCGGATTGAGTGGCCTGATTCGGAACCGCTGACTGTTTTGGAGTCTGAGATGTCGCCGGAGTGGGTTTAGAGTCCCTTCGGCAAAAACGGGCCCTGTGCCCTGCAATTCCACAGTTATGGCATGTGACAGTCTGCCTCGGACACTTAGTACTGAAATGACCCTGTTCTTCACAGTTGAAACAGGTGATGGCAAAACTGGCTGCTCGGGACTGAGATTCCGCGGGTTTAGGCGTCAAAGGAGGTCGCTCGGAAAAAGTAGAGCCCGTACGTGGTTTCTTGAAAGTGGCCTGGCTACCGTCAGACTGATTACGACTTTTAGACTTCTTGCCAGTAGATGAAGTTTGATTCTTAGCAATTTCCTTAGCGGTAAGCTCATAAGTAAGAGCTTTCTCGATGAATTCGGCCAGAGTGGTGCAGTGATGATTAAGCAACTGTAGTCGCATACGAGGTTTCAACCTCTTGCTGAAATATTTGATCTTGTCCACCTCAGAATGAATAATGGACGAGGCGAAAGGAAGTAGCTCCTGAAATTTCTCGGCGATGGTGAGAACATCGTCGTCCGCTGATGGGTCGGGAGTGAGTAATTCTGATAACTTGGCCTCTCTGAGTGGGGCCGGATAATACCTCTCCATCATAAGAGTCTTGAATTGTTCCCAAGTACAAAATCCGTCGGTGGGCTTCAACGATAACCACCATGAATGAGCGCTCTTACCCAGATAGTAAGCCGCGACTGAAACTTTGTGTCCCTCAGGACAGTCCACCATAGCAAACAGTTTCTCGAAATGCTCGAGCCAGTGAATGATATCCGCCGGTTCAGATGAACCCTCAAAAGTAGGTGGTCTTTGGCGAGAGATGTAATACCCGTAATTTCGATTTCCGGTAATTTCTTTTTTTTCGGCGAAAGTCCGTTTTGACGACTCGCTCATGACCGTTTCGTCATTCTGAGAATATTTAATTCTGCACTTTTCGACGTCCGAGTTCATTTCGGTGTCGTTTTGTTGAGTTCCGTGCTTTTTAGCAGCTTTTCCGCACGTGGGTTCGATTCTTGCGAATCTTGTTCGAAACTGTTGTTTCGAGTTTCTTGTAAGTTCATTTAATGTTATTATTCATGTTGCGAGTTTTGGTTTGGTGTTTCGATCACGTATCGTGTATTTCGGACGTTTTGGGCCATTTTCGTAATTTCCCAAAGTTTGGGGTAATTACTTTCCGTTGTCGAATTCCGACACTTCGGGTGGTCAGAATCGTGTGTTCTCTTAGCTCTTAGATTCGTCTTTGCGAGTACTTCGTAACCGTATCTTCGGTTTTTACTCAAGATCGGGTTTCGGGGTCATCCGGGCCATCGGAGTGGCCACGGCCGGAGCAGGGCCTGGCCTGGCCGAGTTACGGCCGTAAGGGGCCGAGAGTTACGGCCGTATGGCGGCTGGCAGCTTCCTGACGAAGGCCGGTTACGGCCCTAATGTGTGCCAGTTACGGCCGTAAGTGTCCGACACGTGATGGGCAAATTTTTTGACGAATGCCAGTTACGGCCGTAAGGCCTGCCGAGTACGGCCGTATAGGCCGAGTTACGGCCGTAAGGCACTGCCGGTTACGGCCGTAAGTGTCTGGCAGTGACCGGCTATATAAGGCCTGGCAGCCCGTTTTTGTTCATTTCTTCACTTTTCTTGCGGCTATCGGACGGGTGCGACGGGAAATCGAGTTCTTGGTCGATTCTAATCAATTCCAAGATGTTTTCGAAGATTCTTGTTGATTATATCATCATCCAATCCGTGTATTTCGTCGAATCAAGGTATATTTCTTGATTTTCCTTCAAGTTGACTTTTTGGAGAAATTGTTCTCGATTTCGATTCTAGTCCGATTTTGATACGTCGGTTGGTGTAGTATGATGTTATTAATCGTGTTCTATGGGTTGTATATCCATATTTCGAGTTTGTTCAACTCGATTAGTGATTCGAGTGTTCTTGGGAGTTATCGAACATTGAGTGTTTGATTAAATGTCTCAATGAGTTTTCCTTCGATAGTTGTTGGGATTTCCATTGTTTTTGGCCTCGATTCTTGTTGTAATCATGTTTTATTGTTCCTTCCGGAGGATTATAGGTGCTCGAGGATTTTCGAGTTGAATCTCGTTGGTGTTTGATGATTCGTGTGGTGTTATTCCGTCGTAATTTCGGTGCTATCGCGTTCTAGATAGTGTTTGGGAATTTGAGGGCTACCCGGCCGTATCCGTTCATTTTTCCATTGATCGTGATATCGAGGCAAGTACCTTGCCCATACTATTCTTGTTTTATGGATATGATAATTAGTGATCGTCTAAATATGGTTGTTTGGTCGTTTGAATTGAACTTTCAAAAGATTCAGTTTAGCCTTGTTAAAGGCTTGCTTTCAAAACGCGTGTGTTTTGTGAATGGTGTGGTTTGTGAATAACTATGTGAATTCTATGGATATGTTGGTGTTGATGTTGCACTTGGTATTGCGTGTGGACGTATATTATTTCATTTTGGTGCGTTGTGGATTGATGTGGTGTTTTGCTAAGTGTTTGATGCCTCTAGGCGAATTGTTTGAATATCCTTGATGTGATATGTTATTTGTGTGAATGTGTGGATATGGTTGAAGGTCTACGGTGACACATGGCACATGATCATGTGGTCAGGATGCAACAAGTGATTGATCCAACCGTGAGAGCCTGAGATAATCTACGGTGGCACATGGCATGTGATCATGTGGCCAGGATGCAACAAGCGATTGATCCAACCGTGAGATGTGTGTGATTTGTTTCGCTAGCCAGCTCGGGAGGGTCCTTCGAGGCCTTGGGTGGGATGTCTGTGGTGGCGTCCCGGTCCTAGGCGATGTGCGTGCGTGATTATGTTTTGTTGATTTTATGTCCGTTGAGGACACGTGATGTTGGGCTCTGACCCTGTAAATTGTTGGTGTTTTCCTATTTGCGAAAACAAAACCTTTGGGCTGTGACCCCTGTTGATAATTACTGACTGATAATTACTGAATAAAATGACTGAATTACAACCGGGTATTACATACCCCCCATTAAAAAGAATTTCGTCCTCGAAACTAAGGGTCAAACAACTCGGGATAACTCTCCCGCATACTATCTTTGGTTTCCCATGTAGCCTCTTCGACTCCGTGTCTAGACCACTAGATTTTTACCAAAGGAATCGTCTTGTTCCTCAACTGTTTGATTCGTCGCTCTAGTACTCGTATAGGACGCTCCTCATATGAATGATCATCGGCGATCTCGATTTCGTCAAACTGAAGTATGTGGTTCGGGTCGGCAACATACATTTGTAACTGAGATACGTGAAACACATTATGAATTCGGATCAATGCCGGAGGTAAGGCCAATCGATAAGCTAATTTGCCTACCCGATCCAAAATCTCAAACGGTCCAATAAATCTTGGACTCAACTTTCCCCGCTTCCCGAAACGGAAGATACCTCGACTCGGGGATACCTTGACCAACACGTGGTCACCAGTCTCGAACTCTAATGGTCGGCGACGATTGTCTGCATAAGATTTTTGTCGACTCTGAGCGGTCAACAAACGACTCCTGATCGAAGCTACCTTCTCACGGGCGGCTATAAACATATCGGGCTCGGTGCCGATTGATTCTGATAAGTCATCCCAACACAAAGGAGATCGACAACGACGACCTTACAAGGCCTCGTAAGGTGCCATCTTAATCGAAGCATGCCAACTATTATTGTACATGAACTCGATCAACGGTAGTTGGGCTTCCCAATCATCTTTCCAATCGAGGACGCATGCCCTCAACATGTCCTCCAATGTCTGAATAGTCCTCTCTGATTGTCCGTTGGACTGAGGATGAAAAGCTGTGCTGAAATTAAGCTGAGTTCCCATGGCACGATGAACTGATTTCCAAAAATGAGACACGAATCGCCCGTCACGATCAGAAACGATACTCCTAGGAGTACCATGTAATCTCACTATTTCTTTGATGAATAACTGGGCAAGTCTCTCGGGACCCCAAGTATCCTTAATCTCAAGAAAATGAGCAGACTTAGTTAGACGATCCACAATTACCCAGATTGTATTCATGCCACGACGACCCGTCAGCCAACTCGTGATGAAGTCCATTGAAATATCCTCCCACTTCCACTCCAGAATAGGGAGCGGTTTCAGCATACCCGCCGGTCGCTGATGTTCTATATTGACTTGTTGACAGGTGAGACATCCCGAAACAAACTCGGCGACTTCACGCTTCATATTACTCCACCAGTAATTTTGTTTCAAGTCCTTGTACATCTTGCTCGACCCCGGATGAATAGAATAAGGGGTAGCATGGGCCTCTCTCAAAATTGAGTTTTTCAACTCATCATTCGCCGGTACACATAACCGATTCTTAAATCTCAAGAGTCCATCCTCGTGGACCACAAATACAGGGGCTTTCCCCTGTGCCACATCCTCGCAGATGCGCAACAAAAATGGGTCCGAACCCTATTCACTCTGATCGCCTCTTCAAGTGGCGATGAAATCTCCAGCCTACAAAGCTGTCCCTGAACACGAAACCTCGATCTTATGTCTAAGTAATTCTTGCTGAAGTTCCTTCTGAACTGTTAATCGAGCAAGCATCTGCTCCTGAACGAACTTACGACTCAAGGCGTCGGCGACAACGTTCGCCTTGCCCGGGTGGTAAAGTATATCGATATCATAATCTTTGATTAGTTCCAACCACCATCTCTGTCGCATATTTAGCTCCTTCTGAGTAAATATATACTTTAAACTCTTATGATCGGTGAATATCTGACAGGTAACGCCATAAAGATAATGACGCCAAATCTTCAATACGAACACCATGGATGCTAGCTCCAGATCGTGGGTTGGATAATTAAGCATAAGTAATAACTTTCCCGTTCTGTATTAGTACACATCCGAGACCCTGTCCGGACGCATCACTATAAACCACAAATGCTTCCATCCCTTGCGGTAAAGAAAGGACAGGTGCTGAAATTAACCGGCTCTTGAGTTCCTCAAAACTCTATTGACATCCGTCGGACCACATGTATTTCTTATCTTTCCTTAAAAGGTTCGCCATGGGTTGAGCGATTTTAGAAAATCCTTCCACAAATCACCGATAATAACCAGCTAATCCGAGGAAACTTCGAATTTCCTTAACATTCTTCGGAGGTTGCCAATCTCGGATAGCCTCTGTCTTCTGAGGGTCAACATGAACTCTGTATGATGAAATTACATGTCCGAGAAACATCACTTTGGACATCCAGAATTCACATTTGGAAAACTTCCCATAAAGTTGCTCTCGTCTCAACACGTCGAGCACCTGATAAAGGTGAAACTCGTGCTCCTCTCGGTCACGAGAATAAATTAAAATGTCATCAATGAAGACAACCACGAATCGATCCAAATAGTTGATGAAAACCCGATTCATTAACTCCATGAATACCGCAGGTGCATTAGTTAACCCAGACGGCATTACCACAAACTCATAATGACCATAGCGTGTTCGGAACGCCGTCCTAGCAATATCCGACTCTCGGATTCGCAACTGATGATACACAGATCTTAAATCGATCTTGGAAAATACTGAAGCTCTCTGAAGTTGATCCAAAAGATCATTAATACGGGGTAGGGGATATTTATTCTTGATCGTCACCCGGTTCAATTCCCGGTAATTAATACACAAGCGGAACGAACCATCCTTCTTCTTGACAAACAGCACTGGTGCTCCCCACAGGGATGCACTCGGTCGGATATAACCCTTCTCGGTCAAATCCTCTAACTGATTCTTCAATTCCTACATTTCGGTCGGGGCCATCCGGTACGGTGCCTTCGATATTGGGGACGCACCAGGATCCAATTCAATCGTGAATTCCACATCTCTCTGTGGAGGCAAACCAGGTAACCCATCTGGAAAGACATCGGCATAATCTCTCACTACCGGAATATCCTCCAACATTACTGATGGTTTCTCGGTCTTGGTCATATAGCACCAATAACCGACACACCCCTGATTGAGTAATCTCACTGCTTTCATCAAATTAATGACTCTTCCAGAACAGCTAGGATTACCTCCCTGAAACACACATTCGACCCCATCGTCTAAAATGATAGTGACCATACGCTTACGGACACTAATGACGGCATCGTGACGATCCATCCAATCAATACCCAGAATGATGTCGTCTCTCGGTAAATCTACCACGATTAGGTCTGCTAACCAATCACGGCCATGAAGTTGAATCGGACAATTCTTAATCTCACGATTCCCGATAATTCTTCTACCATCAGGTAGACCGATGACATAAGGCTCACAACTAGTAGCACTACCCAGACATAGTCTACTCAAACATGATTCGGAAATGAAAGAATGCGATGCACCAGTATCAAAAAAGGTACACACAGGTTGAGATAGAATATCGAGTGCACCTGAGATCATCCAGGCCTCAGGATCGTCGGTCTGCTTCATCTCGTAAATTCGGGACTTGCCGGCCCCCGAACCGGATGCTCCCGTCTGATATCTCTTGGCTCTGCCTTTGTTAACTCCTATCATTTTAAACGACGCGGATTGAGTGGCCTGATTCGGAACCGCTGACTGTTTTGGAGTCTGAGATGTCGCCGGAGTGGGTTTGGAGTCCCTTCGGCAAAAACGGGCCCTATGCCCTGCAATTCCACAGTTATGGCATGTGACAGTCTGCCTCGGACACTTAGTACTGAAATGACCCTGTTCTTCATAGTTGAAACAGGTGATGGCAAAACTGGCTGCTCGGGACTGAGATTCCGCGGGTTTAGGCGTCAAAGGAGGTCGCTCGGAAAAAGTAGAGCCCGTACGTGGTTTCTTGAAATTGGCCTGGCTACCGTCAGACTGATTACGACTTTTAGACTTCTTGCCAGTAGATGAAGTTTGATTCTTAGCAATTTCATTAGCGGTAAGCTCATAAGTAAGAGCTTTCTCGATGAATTCGGCCAGAGTGGTGCAATGATGATTAAGCAACTCTAGTCGCATACGAGGTTTCAACCTTTTGCTGAAATATTTGATCTTGTCCACCTCAGAATGAATAATGGACGAGGCGAAAGGAAGTAGCTCCTGAAATTTCTCGGCGATGGTGAGAACATCGTCGTCCGCTGATGGGTCGGGAGTGAGTAATTCTGATAACTTGGCCTCTTCGAGTGGGGCCGGATAATACCTCTCCATCATAAGAGTCTTGAATTGTTCCCAAGTACAAAATCCGTCGGTGGGCTTCAACGATAACCACCATGAATGAGCGCTCTTACCCAGATAGTAAGCCGCGACTGAAACTTTGTGTCCATCAGGACAGTCCACCATAGCAAACAGTTTCTCGAAATGCTCGAGCCAGTGAATGATATCCGCCGGTTCAGATGAACCCTCAAAAGTAGGTGGTCTTTGGCGAGAGATGTAATACCCGTAATTTCGATTTCCGGTAATTTCTTTTTTTCGGCGAAAGTACGTTTTGACGACTCGTTCATGACCGTTTCGTCATTCTGAGAATATTTAATTCTGCACTTTTCGACGTCCGAGTTCGTTTCGGTGTCGTTTTGTTGAGTTCCGTGCTTTTTAGCAGCTTTTCCGCACGTGGGTTCGATTCTTGCGAATCTTGTTCGAAACTGTTGTTTCGAGTTTCTTGTAAGTTCATTTAATGTTATTATTCATGTTGCGAGTTTTGGTTTGGTGTTTCGATCACGTATCGTGTATTTCGGACGTTTTGGGCCATTTTCGTAATTTCCCAAAGTTTGGGGTAATTACTTTCCGTTGTCGAATTCCGACACTTCGGGTGGTCAGAATCGTGTGTTCTCTTAGCTCTTAGATTCGTCTTTGCGAGTACTTCGTAACCGTATCTTCGGTTTTTACTCAGGATCGGGTTTCGGGGTCGTCCGGGCCGTCGGAGTGGCCACGACCGGAGCAGGGCCTGGCTTGGCCGAGTTACGGCCGTAAGGGGCCGAGAGTTACGGCCGTATGGCGGCTGGCAGCTTCCTGACGAAGGCCGGTTACGGCCGTAATGTGTGCCAGTTACGGCCGTAAGGCCTGCCGAGTACGGCCGTATGGGCCGAGTTACGGCCGTAAGGCACTGCCGGTTACGGCCGTAAGTGTCCGGCAGTGACCGGCTATATAAGGCCTGGCAGCCCGTTTTTGTTCATTTCTTCACTTTTCTTGCGGCTATCGGACGGGTGCGACGGGAAATCAAGTTCTTGGCCGATTCTAATCAATTCCAAGATGTTTTCGAAGATTCTTGTTGATTATATCATCATCCAATCCGTATATTTCGTCGAATCAAGGTATATTTCTTGATTTTCCTTCAAGTTGACTTTTTGGAGAAATTGTTCTTGATTTCGATTCTAGTCCGATTTTGATACATCGGTTAGTGTAGTATGATGTTATTAATCGTGTTTTATGGGTTGTATATCCATATTTCGAGTTTGTTCAACTCGATTAGTGATTCGAGTGTTCTTGGGAGTTATCGAACATTGAGTGTTTGATTAAATGTCTCAATGAGTTTTCCTTCGATAGTTGTTGGGATTTCCATTGTTTTTGGCCTCGATTCTTGTTGTAATCATGTTTTATTGTTCCTTCCGGAGGATTATAGGTGCTCGAGGATTTCCGAGTTGAATCTCGTTGGTGTTTGATGATTCGTGTGGTGTTATTCCGTCGTAATTTCGGTGCTATCGCGTTCTAGATAGTGTTTGGGAATTTGAGGGCTACCCGGCCGCATCCGTTCATTTTTCCATTGATCGTGATATCGAGGCAAGTACCTTGCCCATACTATTCTTGTTTTATGGATATGATAATTAGTGATCATCTAAATATGGTTGTTTGGTCGTTTGAATTGAACTTTCAAAAGATTCGGTTTAGCCTTGTTAAAGGCTTGCTTTCAAAACGTGTGTGTTTTGTGAATGGTGTGGTTTGTGAATAACTATGTGAATTCTATGGATATGTTGGTGTTGATGTTGCACTTGGTATTGCGTGTGGACGTATATTATTTCATTTCGGTGCGTTTTGGATTGATGTGGTGTTTTGCTAAGTGTTTGATGCCTCTAGGCGAATTGTTTGAATATCCTTGATGTGATATGTTATTTGTGTGAATGTGTGGATATGGTTGAAGGTCTACGGTGACACATGGCACATGATCATGTGGTCAGGATGCAACAAGTGATTGATCCAACCGTGAGAGCCTGAGATAATCTACGGTGGCACATGGCATGCGATCATGTGGCCAGGATGCAACAAGCGATTGATCCAACCGTGAGATGTGTGTGATTTGTTTCGCTAGCCAGCTCGGGAGGGTCCTTCGAGCCCTTGGGTGGGATGTCTGTGGTGGCGTCCCGGTCCTAGGCGATGTGCGTGCGTGATTATGTTTCGTTGATTTTATGTCCGTTGAGGACACGTGATGTTGGGCTCTGACCCTGTAAATTGTTGGTGTTTTCCTATTTGCGAAAACAAAACCTTTGGGCTGTGACCCCTGTTGATTTTTGGAAAGAGAAGGATTCGGAAATCCTAAATTATTTTCTATTAAAACTCTCGATGGCATTTTAAACTGTTTTATAAATTGTTTCCCTTGATTTGTGATCTTTCGGTTTTGGAATGTTTTACCAAACTCATGCCTCGGGAAGTGCTTTTCGTTACGTTTGGATCTTTGAGGATTCCTGGTTATTGTTATTCGTAGAATGTGAATTGTATGGCTCGTATTTGCACTTTGTTCTTGCACTAGCAAAACAGTGGAGTTTTGCTAACCCCCGAGTATTCGGGGGGTGGATGTCTGTTTTTGCATTCAGGTTTGGGAGCATAACACAGGGTCAGCAAGAAGGATGATGAAAGATGAATGATACTAATCACACGAGGATCCGTATGATGTCTTTAGTTTAGTTATAATTTATTTTTCCGCTGTAGTATTCTTTCCCGTTGTACGGGGGTGTGTTGTATTCGACCCCTGCGTGGGCATGCAATGAGTTTGAGTTGTATGCATTTATTGAAAGACCAAATCGGTCTACTGGGTTATTTTAGCCTTAAAGGCATTATTGAGATGTTCTATGTTGTTACCAGCGTGGTAGATCCTTGAGGAAGGGTTCTACGGCGTGTAATATCCCTGAGCGGATTGGGGGTATTACATAAATGGTATCGGAGCCAGGTTGTGGAAACCTAGGCTGTCGGGTCAGTGGTGTCTGTTGAGTTTTATCTCGTCGGATTTTGTCTGACTGAGTCGTGTCGCGACGCGTCGTTTGAGTTTGTTGGTCGTGATTAGTATCGTGGGGCGATCATCATCTTCGTGCGACCTGTGGATGTAAGTCTCCATTCTTTGTGTTTGTGCCTCATCTGATGTGAGTTACAGGTATGATTATGAGTTAATTGACGGAATCCTCTTATAGATTTTGATTTCGTGATATGTGGTTATTTGACTCTCATATTTCGTTCATATGAGGAGTAGTGTCGCTGTATTGTGCATGTTGGACTGTATTTCTTTTATCCATTGCGTGAGTTCTTTTGTAATGACTTTCGGTATTTTACCGACTGAGTTTATTTCGAAAACCGATTCCCTTAACCGAATTTTTGGCATTATGGCCTTGATCATTTTGGCGAAATTCTTATGACGGTATTTAGTATATTGTAAATGGCTTTTGTGAGTTTTGAAATATTACCGTCATCGGCCTTTTTGGCGTTTTTGTAAATGGTTTTTATCCTGGTGGGTTCCGGCGTGGGACCCACGGCGCTATCATGATTCCGTGTAATTACCTGAAATTTTTGGGCATTCTAGCCAATTGAATTATTTTTGAAAACCTTGAGTATCTTAGAAAATAAATTTCGAGACGTACTTTTAAAATAAATTATTTTCTCGTGGTACATCCAAGGTGCCACAATATGTTTCAAAATTCTTCTACCTCGAGGACCAAAATGTTTTGAGATATATTTAATGTTTTAGAAACATTTTCACTTAGACCCGAGGGTCGAATATTCTGAAAGTTTTTCACTAAGAGAAAGTGTCCTCATTTTATCAAATGCGAAATGATTTTCAAAGTCTCGATAATGGTGTTTGTACTACTTTTTGAAAGGTGATACTCAAGATCAACTAGTGTTTCCAGAATCTTTTTTTTTAAAGATGGTTTTCGTTTTTAAAACCTATCATTCCTGTTTGCAGTCCAGGAATGTATGTATAATATTCACATTGTCGTTAGAATGTTAGCTCCCGAGTATGATGGAATTGGTGGCGTGATGTTGAGTCGTTTGCCACGCATTTGTTGTGATTAGCCCTCTATGAGAGGTGAGATGTTGGTATTGAATGTTGTCGCTTCGTGATGATTTGTGTGTTATCGCACTTGTGCGAGCTATTGGAACTGGAGTTTGTATGATTGTGTACATACATGGTTGTTTCGTGATGTTTTGTAATTGTGCACTGGTCATCGTTCGAGTCGTTGATGTCGCCGAACGATGCCGTCGTTGCTGTGATATTCATGTGTGTGTTTCCTTACGATGGTAATCATTGTATATGATATGTGTTATGATTCCTTGTTGTGCTGAGTTGGCATCTCCGCTATGTTGTTTTGCGATGTTATGCCCCATTGTATCTAGCATTTGTATATTCGGTATGCCGAGCTGAGGTGTTTCAACCGTGGTGTGCCGGGGGCATGCACGTACCAATTGTTCTTCTCGTCAGTAACGCATTTCAAGTGTGGACCCGAAAGACACAGGATCCAGTTTTGTGAGTTGGGTTCCGAGTCTTTCGGGGCGTGAACTTCAGTACAGATATCAGGATCGGCTCTAAGAGGCCCATGGGAAATGTTTTCGTCAACTGCTTTTGTGTTGTTGCCTTGTTTCCATTATTGTGAGTAGCGGGGACGACCTTCTTTTATAAGAGCTCGAATGTAATACCCATATTGTTTTTGGACTTCTGCATTTCCTCTTTCTCAGGTCTATCGACTCGCTCGTGTTCGTTGATACTTTCTGAACTTGTTCTGTATTTCAGTTTCATCATTCGAACGAGCTGTAATCTTGTTTTGGGTCGATCTGGTATCGCTGTGACTTTTCCGAGTTCGGTTCGATTCTTGTGAACCTTGTTCGGAAGTAACATCTTTTGGTTCTATTAGTTATTTTATTCGAAGTGGATCGGATTTGAAACTTCTGTATTTTCGACTCTGTGGACTCGTTTATGTTCATTAACATTTTCTGAGCTTGCCTGTCCCTTACTTTTGTTAATCGAACGAGGGTGGTATTGTTTCGGAATTACTCGTTCGTCGTTGCGACTTTTCAATTGCTATTCCCTTTCCTGTGGATCTTATGTGAGTGCGCATCTTGTTGTTTTCACTGGATCATGTCTTGTCTCGAGTCGATATGTGAACCTCGGAGTTGTCGGTTGAACCTTATTGTTCTTCGTGATCCGAACATGATTATTCGATTTTTGTTGTCTCGATCGTTATGGTTCGATCGTTTGATTGTTTGATTTTTTTTGATCTCGTTTTGTGATCGTTGAACATTCAGACTACTTCGTAATTCCCTTAAGTTCGGGAAATTAGTCTTGTTTTCGATCTTCCAACCCTTGGACGATGGAATTCCGTATTTGTTCAGCGTTTGACTCGTGTTTTGATTGATGTACCGTTGGGTTGGTCAATCGTATTGATTTTCGTTGGTTGTGTTTTGTGATTGTTCGGATAATCGACTTGATTGTATTATCTGTTTGATGACACTTGTCACTTGTTGATTTTATTATGTCTCTACCGGTGGCATTGTGTTGGTCGTCGTGGAGCGTGTTTTCACGTCGTATATTCCTTTGCGTTGCTTGTAACGTTTCGCCGATGGCCATAAGTTACGCAATTCTTGTGTATCTCGTTGAGTTTTCCTAGCGGGGATATTGCTTCTCCCTACTTGTTTTAAGTTTCGGGACGAAACTTCTTTTAAGGAGGGTAGAATGTAAAACCCGTAATTTCGATTTCCGGTAATTTCTTTATTTTTTCGGCGAAAGTCCGTTTTGACGACTCGCTCATGACTGTTTCGTCATTCTGAGAATATTTAATTCTGCACTTTTCGACGTCCGAGTTCGTTTCGGTGTCGTTTTGTTGAGTTCCATTCTTTTTAGCGGCTTTTCCGCACGTGGGTTCGATTCTTGCGAATCTCGTTCGAAACTGTTGTTTCGAGTTTCTCGTAAGTTCATTTAATGTTATTATTCATGTTGCGAGTTTTGGTTTGGTGTTTCGATCACGTATCGTGTATTTCGGACGTTTTGGGCCATTTTCGTAATTTCCCAAAGTTTGTGGTAATTACTTTCCGTTGTCGAATTCCGACACTTCGGGTGGTCGGAATCGTGTGTTCTCTTAGCTCTTATTTTCGTCTTTGTGAGTACTTCGTAACCGTCAGAGTGGCCACGGCCGAGTCACGGCCGGAGCAGAACTGGCTGGCCGAGTTACTGGCCGTAAGGCCGAGAGTTACGGCCGTATGGCGCTGGCGACTTCTGACGAAGGCCGATTCTGGCCGTAATGTGTGCGATTACGGCCGTAAGTGTCCGGCAGTCTTGGCGATTTTTGGCGAATGCGATTCGGCCGTAAGGCTGCCGAAATCGGCCGTATGAGCGAAGTTACGGCCGTAAGGCCTTTGCGATTCTGGCCGTAAGTGTCCGGCAGTGACCGGCTATATAAGGCCTGGCAACCCGTTTTTGTTCATTTCTTCACTTTTCTTGCGGCTATCGGACGGGTGCGACGGGAAATCGAGTTCTTGGCTGATTCTAATCAATTCCAAGATGTTTTGGAAGATTCTTTTTGATTATATCATCATCCAATCCGTGTATTTCGTCGAATCAAGGTATATTTCTTGATTTTCCTTCAAGTTGACTTTTCGGAGAAATTGTTCTTGATTTCGATTCTAGTCCGATTTTGATACATCGGTTGGTGTAGTATGATGTTATTAATCGTGTTCTATGGGTTGTATATCCATATTTCGAGTTTGTTCAACTCGATTAGTATCGAACATTGAGTGTTTGATTAAATGTCCCAATGAGTTTTCCTTGGGATTTCCGTTGTTTTTGGCCTCGATTCTCGTTGTAATCATGTTTTATTGTTCCTTCCGGAGGATTATCGGTGCTCGAGGATTTCCGAGTTGAATCTCGTTGGTGTTTGATGATTCGTGTGGTGTTATTCCGTCGTAATTTCGGTGCTATCGCGTTCTAGATAGTGTTTGGGAATTTGAGGGCTACCCGGCCGTATCCATTCATTTTTCCATTGCTCGTGATATCGAGGCAAGTACCTTGCCCATACTATTCTTGTTTTATGGATATGATAATTAGTGATCGTCTAAATATGGTTGTTTGGTCGTTTGAATTGAACTTTCAAAAGATTCGGTTTAGCCTTGTCAAAGGCTTTCTTTCAAAACGCGTGTGTTTTGTGAATGGTGTGGTTTGTGAATAACTATGTGAATTCTGTGGATATGTTGGTGTTGATGTTGCACTTGGTATTGCGTGTGGACGTATATTATTTCATTTCGGTGCGTTGTGGATTGATGTGGTGTTTTGCTAAGTGTTTGATGCCTCTGGGCGAATTGTTTGAATATCCTTGATGTGATATGTTATTTGTGTGAATGTGTGGATATGGTTGAAGGTCTAAGGTGACACATGGCACGTGATCATGTGGTCAGGATGGATCAACTGATTGATCCAACCGTGAGAGCCTGAGATAATCTACGGTGGCACATGGCATGCGATCATGTGGCCAGGATACAACAAGCGATTGATCCAACCGTGAGATATGTGTGATTTGTTTCGCTAGCCAGCTCGGGAGGCTCCTTCGAGGCCTCGGGTGGGATGTCTGTGGTGGCGTCCCGGTCCTAGGCGATGCGCGTGCGCGATTATGTTTCGTTGATTTTATGTCCGTTGAGGACACGTGATGTTGGGCTCTAACCCTGTAAATTGTTGGTGTTTTCCTATTTGCGAAAACAAAACCTTTGGGCTGTGACCCCTGTTGATTTTTGGAAAGAGAAGGATTCGGAAATCCTAAATTGTTTTCTATTAAAACTCTCGATGGCATTTTAAACTGTTTTATAAATTGTTTCCCTTGATTTGTGATCTTTCGGTTTTGGAATGTTTTACCAAACTCATGCCTCGGGAAGTGCTTTTCATTACGTTTGGATCTTTGAGGATTCCTGGTTATTGTTATTCGTAGAATGTGAATTGTATGGCTCGTATTTGCACTTTGTTCTTGCACTAGCAAAACAGTGGAGTTTTGCTCACCCCCGAGTATTCGGGGGGTGGATGTCTGTTTTTGCATTCAGGTTTGGGAGGATAACACAGGGTCAGCAAGAAGGATGATGAAAGATGAATGATACTAATCACACGAGGATCCGTATGATGTCTTTGGTTTAGTTATAGTTTATTTTTCCGCTGTAGTATTCTTTCCCGTTGTACGGGAGTGTGTTGTATTCGACCCCTGCGTGGGCATATAATGAGTTTGAGTTGTATGCATTTATTGAAAGACCAAATCGGTCTACTGAGTTATTTTAGCCTTAAAGGCATTATTGAGATGTTCTATGTTGTTACCAGCCTGGTAGATCCTTGAGGAAGGGTTCTACGGCGTGTAATATCCCTGAGCGGATTGGGGGTGTTATAAGAGATGTCGCCAATGATACTGCTCACATCCCTCTCTTGACTCTGAGGTGGCGGCAGAGGAGCCTATTGATTCTGAGTAGCTGAGTTATGCATCGTTTCCATTAGTTGTGCCATCTGAGTCATTTGGGCCATCATGCCCTGTATAAAAGCGAGGGGATTAACCCGAACACCTTCTAACTGAGCTGTGTCCCGGGTACGACTCCCTGATAGTGAATGATTACGTCCAGGTGAATGAGTAGCAGCGTCACTGCTCGATGAATTAGCATTATTCCTAGCATTCGCACGTGTATTCACACGAGCTCTCGGGTTTCGGCCCGCACCGCGGCCTCTTCCCCCGCGTCCTCTGCCAGCTCTTTCCATACTGAAGTGGGAAAGTCACGAAATGATTATATATCTCGCATGAATATCACATTATGATTACGTTATGAAATGATGAAAATGAGCATACGCGCTCAAACACAATGATTACATGGATGATCAATTGAAGTGACGTGATTATCCGATGAAATTCTTGAAATGATTATCTTGAACAAGTTAACAAGATCAATGATATGATCCCCAAGATCAACAACTGAACAATTAAACGAATTGAGTGATTAATGAATGAACATGATCGACTTGATTACAAATGAAAATGATAATTGAGGAAATCTTACTGTTCTTTGGTCTGAAGGGCTCGGCTCTTGCACGGGTTGTTGTGCGGCGATTAATACGCCTCAGTGGCGATCAGCCTAAGCGATCAAAGAGCTAACCATAGAAGACATACCCTGGGCAGACGCCCAGCGATCGGCATCTGACGATCGTCTTTTGTCTGTGACGATCGTCTTTTGATACGCAGCGATTGTCTTTTGATATCTGGCGACCGTCTTTGATGACCGAACCAGAGACGATCATCTCGTGCCACTTATGGATCCAACATCCGTCAAAGTCGTCGAAGACCGAATCTTGGACGGTGGCCCACGTGCAGATCCACAAAGGGCGCCGACAGATATGACCTTTGACCCCAGCCTGTCACCTACCTTACCTTCCGACAGGGCCGCCGAAAGGTACAAAGTGGGTCCTCCCCGGACAGCGACCCAGGACGCGTGCTGGCTTCCCATTGGCTCGCACAGCTGGCCACCAGCAGTGGCCCCAGACTTTAAGGGAACAACCTCACGTGACGGGACGATTGGCCCTCTTATTATAATATAGAAAACGGCGGTCGCCCGCGATCGCCGGAGAGGTCTCATCAGCTTTGTCTCCTATAAATAGGAGGCTCACAACAAGTGTCAAGGATCATGCGATTTTACCGTGAATACAGTGCAAATTATACACAGAGAGAGAATCAAAGACTCATCTGGCAATCACTTATACATTCATATTGATATTCATATACACTTATCATACATCCCAAGCAAGAACTCACAGATCTACATATCTGGTTCTTCCGGCAATCTACACGCTCTACAGCTTAGATAACTAGAAGTCTTTACACTCATTGTAATAGATTCTAACATTAGTATTTGTACTCGT
Source organism: Orobanche coerulescens (assembly GCA_033398695.1). Lineage (NCBI taxonomy): Eukaryota > Viridiplantae > Streptophyta > Magnoliopsida > Lamiales > Orobanchaceae > Orobanche > Orobanche coerulescens. The sequence continues at coordinate 117,254,091 of CM065815.1, forward strand.
CAGTATATTTATTAATAACATCTCGCGAGAGCATTCAAGCCCGGGATTAACAACCCCGACAAATCTTGTGTTATCTATTTTCCCACGGAAGTGTTCTCTTATTTGTTTGTTACTCGATCATTCCAGCAATACTATCTTCGGATAATATTTTGGGTAATAACAATTGGCGCTAGAAGAAGGGGGGCAAATCTAAACCTTCATTTCTATTCCTACCGTCTCGAAGAACACTCAATGTTCTCCGGACATATACTTGAAGAAACACTCACTGTTCTTCAACAGAAAAGCCTTCAGAAAAATGACGTCTGTTACGACTTCCAAGAGAGCCACCCTAAGATCCGCCGAAAATCTCATTCCGGCCCGGACCGAATCCCAGCCCACGGCGGAAGGCGACCGTGGCGACGCTAGGCTCTCACTCCCGCCCTCGAGGGACGGTTCTAGCCTCTCACTCGATCAGTTACAGACCGCGGAACAGATTGAGGAGGCTATAGCCATCCTCAGGGAGCGACGGAAGGCCTACGACTCGCCCACCATCACTCCATCGGCCATCCGCCGGGCAAGCAAGCGGAAGCTTAAGGGGATCTATGTTGAGAAATCGACAGAAAGCCCCGAGCCACAGGGGAAGGCTCTCGTGAGGCGGGACGATTCCGTCTTCTGCCGCCTAGGGAGCGATCCCTCATGGCGACCCGAGCACTCAGGCCCCAGCCAGGAGACACCGGAGTCCGAATCCTTTACCAGGAGTTCGGCATATCCGACTCCCAGGAGACAAGCCGGTCAGCGAGCCCCCGCTCGCCCAAGAAATGAACCCACTGGCAGGGAACTCGCCATTCACCACGGGGCCAGGGGATCGGTACACGATCGCCTCGGCTCGCGCTCCGGGAGCCAATCAGCGAGCAGTCAGGCGACGGCAATGGCCGCCATGCAGCGCCAGCTCGACGAGATGAAGGCGCTCCTGGAAACTGGGGCAGGCACCAGGAAATCGGTCGCTGGGTTAAATGAACCACTCGCGGTTCAGATCGAGCTCGCCCCAGTTCAACCGAAGATCGCTCCCCCACAAACGCCTCTATATGAAGGGAGGTCAGATCCGGAGACCCACTTGAGCAAATTCCGGATCTACATGACCGGATGCGGAGCATCAGATGCGACGAAATGTCAAATGTTCCCATTAACTTTGGGCGACCTCGCCCATATGTGGTACATCTCACTACCACCTCGCTCAATCAATTGCTTTGAAAAGCCGGTGAACGACTTCACGTCGTACTTCGCCGCCAAAGTCGCTCGCCCGGAAGGTCCCCACCGCATGATGAAAATCAGGCAGGGGAATGATGAATTAGAGGAGGATTACATCGACTGGGTAGACGAGATAGTCCTCACCGGCGAGCCCATCAGCGACGAGCTCTCCCTCTACTCAGTCCTGGGGGGATTCTGCGGCCACTCACCCATGTTCAGGCACCTCACAAAGGATATCCCCCCGACCTACACGGTCTTCCGCGTCAGAGCCGCCGACTTCTTGGCCAGGCAGAGGATGCGCTCCCTCCGCTTAGGCGAGGGACCATCCGGGGATGGAAAGGCGCCATCCCATGTCCAGAAGAAGGCGGTCGCCAAGCCCAGAAAGGCGGTCGCCAAGCCGCCTGGCGAGTTCAAAGCCTTCGAGGATGTGGAGGTCCACCTTCTCCACAACCTCAACTTATCTCCGGCCCACATCTTCAACGCGATCAAGGGGTGCGAGTGGCTTTCCAAACCAAAGCCGATAAGGGACCACAGTCACATAGACCGTAGCAAATTCTGTGCTTACCACAAGAGTCCCGGCCACAACACCAGCCAATGCCGCGACCTCCTCAGACAGCTCTGGCGACTGTTTGAGGAAGGCAAACTGGACAACTTGGTCACCAAGCCAGAACCTAGGACGGAAAGGACCGGAGGGCGCGAGCACCGACAAAATGAGAGAACTCCTCCCAATCCGGTCGCCAGAATCGAGCATGAGCCGGAATACTCTGATGAGTCGATCCCTCCGATCAACCCTGGCGGTCGGATCAACATGCTTCAAGCAGGAGGTGGAAACCTCGGGGGCCTTTCCTCGGTTTCCACCATGTCAAACAGGAAGCGAAAGGCCGAGCTGAGAGCGGTCGCCGGGGTCCATGTCGTGGTACCTTCGGAGTCGACCATCTCCAAAGACGCGATCATCGCCTTCTCCAACACGGACAGGGAGGGAGTGCATTGCCCCAAAGAAGATGCACTGGTGATCTCTGCTTGTATCCTTGGGAAGATGGTCGATCGCGTGTTGGTCGACAATGGAAGTTTCTACAACATCATATTCAAATCCGCCCTAGACTAGCTCGGCAACTTGACCAAATTCATCAAGCCGTTCGACATCGTGCTCCAAGGGTTCGGGGACAACACAGTCCAAGCCTACGGAAGGATCAAGCTCTCTGTCGAGCTAATATGCTTTTACGATCCCAAGGTTAGGATTACTAGGAACCTAAATTTTGTAATCATAGATAGGCCCAGCATCTATAATGGGTTCCTAGGTCGCCCCTTTCTAGAAACCTTTGAGGCGGTCGCCTCGTCTTTCTTTTACTGTATCAAATTCCCCACTGCCGATGGGACGGTCGGTACTGTAAAAGGAGATCAGCTAATGGCAAAAATATGTTTGAATTACTCCTATGTTGTTACTTCTTTCAATACTTCCCATGCTATGTATAACATTGAAGCGATCGACGATCAACCCATGGAGATCGACGAGCCAAGCACATCGTACCAACCCGACTCAGAGGACGTCATGTCGGTTCGATTAATGGACGACATCGAGCCAAGGATCAGTTTCGAGCCAAGTCTCGACATCGATCCAAGGATCGAGTCTGGAAATCGTTCCAAACGAGAGGCGACCGTCCCCATCGAAGAGTTGGAGAGTATAATGATAGATCCGGCTCATCCAGAATGGGAAGTACAGATCGGCGCAAGCATCATCCGTGAATTAAAAGGAGATCTGATCAATTTGCTACGTAAGAACATCGGAGACTTTGCCTGGTCGCATCAAGATATGGTTGGCATAAGTCCTAAGCACGCTTGCCACTATCTAAAGATCGACCCGGCAATGAAGCCTGTTCACTAAAAACATAGGAAATTCGGTCCCAAGAAATACGCAGTGCTCGACATAGAAGTCCAAAAGTTACTCAACGACAAATTAATCGGGGTAGCTACAGACGAACCCAATGGGTCGCCAACACGGTACTCGTCAAAAAGCCAACTGGTTCCTGGAGGTTGTGCATCGACTTCACCGACCTTAACGCGGCATGTCCAAAAGATCACTTTCCGATGCCTCATATTGATCACTTGGTTGATAGTACAACAGGTTGCGAAATGATGTCATTTATGGATGCATTCGCCGGATATCATCAAATCCCAATGGAGGAGAAAGACATAAAACACACATCTTTCCACACGGAAAAAGACATATACTTTTGGGTCCGAATGCCGTTCGGCTTGAAAACGCAGGGGCAACCTACCAGCGACTAGTCAACAGAATGTTCGCCAATCAGATCGGCAAAACCATGGAGGTCTACATTGACGACATCGTGGTCAAAAGCCTAAAAAAGGAAGATCACCTCAATGATCTCGCCGAGACGTTCGCCATCCTCGAGAAGTTCAACATGAAGCTGAACCCCAAGAAATGCAACTTCGGGGTGGGCTCCGGGAAATTCCTGGGGCACATCGTGAGTCAAAGGGGGATCGAGGCGAACCCTACCAAGATTCAGGCGACCCTCGACATGCAGGAGCCGCGGAACATCAAGCAGGTGCAACGCCTCACAGGTTGTCTAGCCGCCCTCAACCGTTTTATATCCCATCTCGGCGATAAAAGTAAGCCATTCTTCGCGACCATAAAGAACAAGAAGTTCGCATGGATGAAGGAGAGTCAAGTAGCGTTCGCCAAAATAAAGGAATATCTATCTAACCCCCAGATCCTGGCAAAGCCGATCCCCGGTGAGAAACTATTCCTTTACCTGGCAGCCTTGGAGGTCGCACTGAGTGCCGTTTTGGTACGAGCGGAGGGACAAGTCCACTTGCCGATCTACTATGTTAGTCAAGCGCTCCATGACGCAGAAACACGATATACACCATTGAAGAAGATCGCCTACGCCCTTGTCATGAGTGTTCGTAAGCTAAGGGCTTATTTCTTCGAACATCAAGTGGAAGTCCTGACAACTCTACCTCTAAGGCAAGTTCTACACCGACCAGACACCAACGGGTGACTCCTCAAGTGGTCACTGGAGATCGCCCAATATGGTATCACATACGCTCCTCGCACGACGATCAAAGGCCAAGCTCTGGCGGACTTCGTGGTAGAACTAACATTCCCTCACAGTCCAACCCAGATCGGCCGACCTGCCTGGAAGCTATATGTGGATGGATCGGCGACCAATTCAAGAGCAGGGGCAGGGATTGTCCTCATCAGTCCCGACGGACAAAGTTTCACTAATGCTGTGCGTTTCAGTTTTCGAGCGACCAACAATAAAGCCGAATACGAAGCCTTGGTAGGAGGGCTCGATTTAGCCCTCGCCCTGGATGTCCGTCGCCTCCATATCTTCATGGACTCCCTCTTGGTCGTAAACCAAGTCAAGGGAGAATATGAGGCACGCGGCGAACAGATGGTCAAATACCAAGAGCTGGTAGCCGAAATGTGCAAGAAATTTGAGGAAATGCTAATCGAACAAGTCCCAAGAGAGCACAACTCCCAAGCCGATGTCCTATCCAAGCTAGCGTCATCAGATGGGGCAGCCGATTTCTCTAATATCCAGATTACTAAATCAGCAAGACCGGCGATCGACAGAAACCTGGTTACCACGGTTTTTGTTACCGAGGAAAACTGGATGACTCCGTTCATCAAATACTTAAAGGACGGAATGGTCCCCGATGACCGTATCAAAGCTCGCCAACTCCGGCTATGTGCGACCAGATACACCCTATTGGACGACCGTCTTTACAAGCGAGCTTTCAGTCTTCTCTCCTCAAGTGTATTACACCGGAGGAAGGTCGACTCGTCTTAGCCGAAATCCATGATGGGATCTGCGGAAACCATGCTGGCGGACGAGCTCTCATCCATAAAACAACCAGGCAAGTTTTTTTCTGTCCATCACTTCAGAAGGATGCGATCACCTATGCCAGATCGTGCCATAGGTGTCAAGTAATGGGACCAAACATTAAACTCTCCCCCGAGCAGCTCACCTCAATGTACAGCCCATAGCTATTCGCGCAATGGGGCATCGACCTTATAGGTCCCTTACCGACGGCTCCAGGGGGATGTAAGTTCGCCATCGTAGGGGTCGACTATTTCACCAAATGGGCTGAGGCCGAACCGCTAAACAAGATCGGCCAAGAGAAAGTGATAAAGTTTATCTGGAGAAACATCATATGCCGATTCGGTCTGCCCCAGGCCATCATCTCCGACAACGGAAAGCAGTTCGACGGCTTAGAAGTCATGCAATTCTGTGAGAAGTGGGGAATCAAAAGGTTGTTCTGGGCTCCCTATCACCCTCAGATGAATGGGCAGGTAGAGGATGTGAACAAGATCCTCAAATACACAATTAAAGCACGACTCGAATCCAGGCTAGGACGATGGGCGAGCGAGCTCCCAGATGTTTTGTGGTCTTATCGAACGACGACCCGTAATTCAACCGGCGAAACCCCATTCGCCCTCGCCTTCGGAACATAAGTGCTGATTCCCTCGGAGATCGCCGTCCTCAGCCATCGAACCGAGCAAGAGATGATGACCAACAATTATGTGGCCCGACGGATCGACCTCGACATGCTCGAAGAATGACGACTGACCTCAGAAATGAGGAACGCAATCCACAAAAGGAGATCCGAGAAGTTCTTCAATTCAAAGGTCAAGGAAAGACGTTTTCAAGTCGGCGATCTCGTCCTCAAAAAGATCCAGACCCACACAGGTGTCTTTGGACCGAACTGGGAAGGCCCCTTCAGGATATCTAGGTGGCTAACTAAGGGAGCCTACGAACTTGAACATCCTGACGGTACTCCGTATCAATATCCATGGAACGCCGTACATCTGAAGAAATACTACCAGTGAAAACTTTGTAGTCAATTTCTACTCTCCTATATACAAGAATAAAATGAGATTGTTTGCTATCCCATATATTTGGGCGATCGCCCCACCTATCATTTCGCATACCGACGAGGATCGTCATCCATACATGGCGATCCGAGGTAGAAAAAACGCAGCCATGGTCCTGGAGGTCGATGGAACCGACATCTTCGCTCATGCAAGGTTCCTTTGGGCTGAGATCGCCCGCCCTTCGTTTAAATACGAGGCCGGCGTAGCCGAAGGACCCTCCAAAATAATCAGTGGACACGATCGCCCGCCCTCAAAGAGTCATCATCTAACATGGTGAACCCGGACAATGCGACGCGTCCCTACCCCGTCACAACGTATACCGTCGAGGGTCGACATCCAACATGCCGACCCGAGGTAGAAAAGTGCTTACAAAGCCACGGACGTGGAGTCGAATAAACCGACGACGCCCCGTGCAAGGACTCCTCCAGACCAAGATCGCCCTCCTTTCGTCTAAATACAAGGCAGGCGCAGCCTAACGGAGGACCCTCACAATAAAGTGAGTCGCGGGATAGGCAATGTCCCTCGCACACAAAGACACGGTTGTGGAGGTCGGTCCATTGAACTCCGCGACCGTGCACGATTCCTCAAAATTGGCAAACTGAGGATAGCTCACCAAACATACTATTTTTGCTTCCTTACTTACAATAAGTAAACAAAAACAAGGGGCAAAGAAGGGGAGCTAGTCCTAATTGCGATCGAAAGGAAGGAACCGTACCCGATCAGCTTCGCTCAAACACACCCAGGACGATCAGAATTGTTCGACAAAATTTACAAGTAAGAATTTACAAACATGTCAATACTTTGGAAGCAATCATACACATACTTGTAAAAATTCGCACGCAAACATTCAAAGGCGATCATACATGAAAAGACACAAGTGCGAAAAAGGAATATTTTATTCATAACAAAGATTTCGTACATTACGAAGCCCGAAGGCAATACAAAGGGAAAGAAGGAAATTAAAAGATACAAGGAAAATAAAGATCTCTCAGGGTCCCGCTGGCTGGTCTTCGCCCTCAGGTGGCGGATCGGCATGCGCTCCCCCATCAGCATCAGGACGAATGAGTTTATCCGGAAAAGGATACCAACTCAAGTCGATCCCCCAGTCGATGAGGTCGAGGATCGGCAAGGAAAACTCCGGGTGCAAAGGCTGCTCAAGCGCATAGACCTTGAAGCTCTCCATCAAAGGACCAATCTCGATCCCTACCTTCTTGGCGGCTCTGACAGCATCGGCATAGGCCACATAATAGGCGAACTCGCCGAAGAGTGCCACATTGAGGTAGGGATCGGTCTCGATCGCCTTCAGCTGCCCTTTCAACTCCACAGTCGTCTTCTCAGCTTCCGACAGTTCAACCACCTTAGCAGCAGTTTCCCCCTTGGATTTATCCAGCTCTCCTTTCGCCGCCTCCAGCTCACGGTTGAGCCGATCCACCATCGCCTTTAGTCCGACCGCCTCCTCCTGCGAAGCCGCATGCTTCTGGCGAGCTTCTTTCTCCTGTCACGGAACCGGTCGGCCGCTTCCTTCGAGCGGCTCAGCTCTTGCTTCAGTCGGTCGACGTCCTATTTTGCTCGTTTGGCCGTCTCTACGTACTCCTTCTCCATAGACTGGATCCGGTTGGCGTATTCAATGTTTGTATTCCGGACGGCCTCGAGGTCGCTATGGAGGCGAGCAGTAGAGGGTCGCCCCTCAAAATCCCTAGCGTCTTAGATGTCCATCGTCGCTGTCTGGAGAGCCAGGGCAATGGTCGCCTGCATGGTATCTCCAGATCGCCGACGAGCGATCGCATCGAGATCGGTCGTCCAAGCCTTGGGCAGTGAGGTGATGGCCTTCTAGACGTAAGTAGGGACGTCGAGGGACTTTTGCGGAGCCTTACTCGACAAGAAATCCAGCACCATAGGAGCGACGTCCGGGTCAGCAAGACGGACCTTGCAGCACAAACAAAAGAGACTAAGGAGTTAGCCTGCACCTTACTCAAAATGCCTAACTCGGAAAGTTCAAATCCAACCTTACCTGTTCACCAGCTCGGGATCGCGGCCAAAATAGGGCCTGCCCCGAGGAGTTTCAGCCTCGGCGATCGCCACCTTTTTCGAGAGGCCGCCTGGTGACCTGGAGCCAGACGCCGAGGGCCTGGGACCAGACCCCTTCGCCATCGGAATGGAAGAAATGGGGGGAGCGGCGATCGGCAGCTCCAAGATAGCTAAGTCCGCCTCAACTGTCGGCAGGGACCCCTCCGGCCTCCGCCTCTTGCGGTTGCGCTGAAGTTGCTCCTCTTCTTGAGTTTCCGGCTCGGCGACCGGCACCACAGCGGGCCTCACCACCGGAACAGGGCGAGACGTCGTCGTAGGAACATGACCAGTCTTCTTACCCTGGTGAAGGCGACCGATGAGTCCTGGGTTAGACATGGCGATCTCTGGTGGTGGCTCGGCAAAAAGAGGAAAGTGAATCTCTGTCAAAGAAGAAGTACAATCAAGTTAGACAACTACTTAGACGTTGCGACCTCCTGGAGACGATCGACAATCAAGGAATATGAAATAAAATTTATACCTGGAACTCTCAGATGACGTGGGAAGCGAAATAATCGAGCCCCCAACCGGTGAACTTCGTGACCAAGTGAGCGAACATCTATGAAGGAATCCGGCAAGGCACGAATCCGCTCCCAAACGATCAAGAAATCGAAATAAAGATCGCCGATCGCTGGCACTAGAGGTCCTGCAAAAAGGAAACGAAATTAGATCAGTCCAAGACAAGTCCGATCAAAGGGAGAGTTAAAACCCTTACTCGGATTCCTCTCCCAAAAATTGGTGGGAATCTCCAACTCCTCCTCCGGCCTGTCACTCGATGCCGATCGCCATGCCCCACCGACCCAGCACCACTTTGCCAGGTCGCCCCGGGTCTTGTTCAGCACACCAAGGACCACTCTTCCCATTCGACCCTGAATGTGATTGCCGCCGATCGACCTAATATGATATCTTCATTTTGGAGCGGAAAGACCATAAGATTAGCGGTCCAACTATGATTGTTGATGAAGATCCGACAGTCTCGAACCCTTTGATCGCCGTCTAATCTACTACCCTCGGGTAGTTTAATAGTAAAGGGCTCATAAGGTACACAAACAAGATTTAAGCGTTTAACACATTCCACAGATATAAACGAATGGGTGTCTCCGGTATCAAATAGTACATGCACTGGCTAAGAGTTAACAAGAAGAGTACCTGAGATAGCTGGCGCAGACTGACCATCCGTAGCCCTCAGCTCAAATACACGGAACGGCACTAACTCCGAAAAGGACGGGGTACCTCCGCCGCGCCCACGGCCTCGTCCGGCACCGTGTAAAGGTGGCTGGTTCTGGTGCGATGGAGCTCGGTAGTTGGAAACAGCAGGCGTCCTAGGGGATTGCACAGAGCCTTGTTGACTTGGTTGGGAGGCTGGGCTCTGAGTGGGATTGGCCCGCCAGCAGTAACGAGACATGTGTCCACTCTTTCCGCAAGTGAAACATTTGGTAGCCATATTCTGACACCGATCCTTAGTATGCCCGGTCACGCCACAATTGAAACAGTCCCTACGGTAAGGCCGATCAGATATACCCTTCTGTTGGTACGAAACCGCCGACTTAAAAGAAGATGCGGGCCCCGAATTCGTTTTGTTGTTGCTCCCAGGCTGAACTGATGTCTTCTGCTTCTTCGAGTTATGCCCGATGTCGGTATTAACAACTGTACCGGCATATGCTGTGACTACGTCTTCATATGCCCTCAGGGTCGTGCAGTGAAATCCGGCGGCATAGCGTTGTATATCCTCCGGCAACCTCTGTGCAAGATGGCATATTCGTTGATCTTCTGATGGAACCATATGGGAGATGTAACTTAGCTCGGTTCGGTAGGCCCGAATGATCTCTGGTACTGGCATGTTCTGAGGCCCAGCACTAAAAAAGTCTCGTGCGCGAGCAGTTAGTCGGGCAAATTCAGTCCACCCGACCACTCGGTCCTCTGGCCTGTAAGTCCTCCACCAACGTGCAGCAGTGTCACGGAGTTGATTAATCCCAAGCGGCACCTTACAGTTTTCTGGGCATCCGATCACTTCGAAGGCAGTCTCCATTTCAGAAATCCAGTCGTCCACATGTTTCTCCCCTGCCCCGTCAAATAATGGAGGCCTAGCCTTCAGCATCTCTCCCAACCATCAGTCTCTTCCTGCGTTTTCTTCCACATTGATGACCGGTATCCGTTCCGCCTGATTGACCTGAGCAATTCCCATGGCGATAGCCTGGGCAAGGGCCTGAACAAAAGCTTGGTCCATGCCTCCCGGGTTCTTATTCTGGCGTTCCGCCTCCTGGTCGTTTTGATTAACTGGTGGCGGCTGGCCCCCAGCAGGATGGGTCTCGGCAGTGTTCCCGTCCTTATTGTGGTTCGCGGTGGAACCCTGAGCGTCATTCACCACCCTCCTAGCTCCTCGACGTGCCATCACTGACGGTATTAATCTAAAGCCAGTTCCATACACGGTTTACAATTAAATGTAGTACATACACAGAAACACACATATCACTTACTTTGCATTCCCATGAGGAGCTTCGATCACTTGGGGTGTTGGACTTTGAAAAATTAGGAGAAATTTTATTCAAACCAGGAGTTTCGCTCTCTGATACCATTTTCTGTAACACCCCCAAAATCTCTCGAGGTATTACAGTGCCGTGAATCCCACGTCGGACCCACAAGGCTAGTTAGAAAAATAGGAAATTTAAGAAAATCACGATAAAACATTAAGTTCAAGGTTTACATACGTGAGTCAAAAGATTTAAAGGAAAATGTAATTCGAAGTCCAATTATTACACAACAAAGGTTTTTCAAAAGAAAACAAATTTATTCCAATTTAAGCAGCGGCTAGAGAATAATTCCAACACCGCTCAAGTCTGACCGGACCCCTCGGGAATGTCCTGCACATGATGAACAATTTTACCTGGTACGACGAATCATACCAGGTAACCAGGGTCATAGAATGCATACCAAATAACACCTACTAACAACGATACATGCCATTTTTACAATCACAGTATCTAGTAATCAACAGAGAATATTTCATCACTCAACCGACGTTGTCTCTCTCTTTTATTACATAAGCCCCAAGGTCGCAACCAAGGGTCACAGAAGTATCCACACGGGAATACCCCGGAACATAGGTGCCCAATTCGGGTCTTACCCCCTAACACATTTCCACACGGGTACCATACAGGTTTTATCCCTAACACATCGGCCCATTTATAACATATTTTAGAGAAAGACAAACGTCGGCAATCATCAAAATGGCACATACGCACATACGGTATAAAATTAATATTAGAAAATTCTCGAGCAAGATTTCACTTGCCTGTGATCCGATAGTAGGTGCTTTGTGATAAACGGAGTCCCCACGCCCGCTCGATCTTAACCTAGCCACGTAATATCCGATTAACACCTCGTACAGATCATGATGAATAAAACTAGTCTCCCTTTCCTAATCGGATTCCTAGTGTAGTTTTAATTGTCGATATTAGTATCGTTTCTAAGTTCGTAAGTATTGTGTACCATTATTCCGTTCAATCCTACAGTTAACATTAGATATATATCGATTTGCTCAACAATATTATCCCTCTCATTTTTCGGTTGTCGACAATTGATTATAGCATAATCGAATCTCATGCTTTCTAATTCTATTCTATATTCCGAATACTATGATCGATGGATTCTATTACACAATAACTTTGGTGGTTTGATATCCAATAAAGATTTTACTATCGAATTGTTTTCCTTAGTTTACTAAGTGTCAAAAATCACAAGGTAAGGGTGGCTACAACAATGGATTATACGGTGATGGATCACTACGAATTCTCCTACAATTGATTCGTCAAATTTTACATTCCTAGTGATGATTTGAAATGAAATTTCGTATGATAAATATGATTTCCATGAAACAAGACATATGAGAAACGATAACTCCGGTTACTACAATTCCATTAGAAAGGTTGTCTACGAAGGATGGCAAAAATCTACCCAATACCCGCAATCTAATAAATATATATAAGAGAACATCGAAGATATAACTCCAGGGATTGGTGGCTTACCTTATTGGAAGAAGAATAATGAAGAGAGTTGGCGAATCCACAAGAACTACGAGGAGTAATCTTCACCGGAGCTCAAGAAACCACTTCCTTAGTGTTAATTCAAGTATATAAGAGGCTAAGAACCGAGTATAAGGCTAGGAATCTCTCTCAAGGGTGTTATCTTGTAGTGTTGGGTCGTGCAAATGAAGAAGGGAGTTGCCATTTTATAAACTTGATTTTTCTAACGTACGTTAATGATACTGGTGTTACGTACGTAAGGCTTCTTACGTACGTCACAGTTTAATGACAACGTACGTAAGGACCGCCACTGCTCGAAATGTGCCCAAGTGTTACGTACGTCATATTTGGGACATAACGTACGTTATAAAGAGTTGACTCGTTTGTCCTCTAGCCCGCCGAAAGTAGCTCCGTCCATGTCAAAGAAAGATTCTGGTCGGGAGACTGACTCACCCGTTACGTACGTATTATAACTACCTTAACGTACGTAACAATCGGAATATAGCGTACGTTAGGCATAAGTTGTAGCGCGCGTTAGACAAAACTCTAACGCGCGTTAGACATAGACTCTAGCGTGCGTTAGACATAAACTCTTTAGCCACATATCACATTCTATCCATCTCGGGGTGACCATCCCTTCCACTCGTCAACAATTATCGGGGAACAAGACGTTGGCCACCGTCATATTCGCACCGACGATCGTCCCACGGCGTCAAGGCGTGTCACTTCCGTTTCATTTACATCGCACAATTATATAGCACTCAATGAAATACATAAATAGAAATGACGTCACATTACAAAAATTCACACAGTACAAAGTAATCAAGCATGAAATACCGGAGGTATTACATATCACCCCCCTTAAAAATAGTTTCGTCACGAAACTTAAGAAAATAACTCGGGATGACTCTCTTTCATGCTCAACTCGGTCTCCCAAGTTGCTTCTTCCGCGCTGTGGTGCGACCACTGAATCTTCACGAGGGGTATGGCTTTATTTCTTAACATCTTCACACACCGATCCAAAATGGCGATCGGTACCTCTATAAAGGTAGCGTCATCAGAAATTTTCACTTCTTCGAAATTGAGCTTGTGACTCGGGTCATAGACATACTTCCTTAACTAGGAGACGTGAAAAACGTTATGCACTCCATCCAGATGCGGCAGTAGAGCTAATCGATACGCGAGCTTCCCCACCCGGTCCAGTATCTCAAACGGACCTATAAATCTCGGGCTTAACTTGGCCTTTTGGCCGAAGCGCCGGATGCCCCGCATAGGTGATACTTTGACCTAAACATGATCCCCGACCGTAAATTCTAACGGTCGCTGTCGGTTTTCGGCATAAGATTTCTGCCGACTCTGTGCGGCTAGCATGTGCTTTCGAACGATAGAGATCTTCTTAATGGATTCCTGGATAAGATCTAACTCGGTAACCGCTGTGTCGGAGGCATCATCCCAGCATAACGGTGACTTGCATCTTCGCCCATACAGGGCCTCAAACGGTGCCATACCTATACTTGCATGCCAGCTGTTGTTGTACGAGAACTCCACTAATCCCAAATGTCTAGCCCAATCTTTACCCCACTCGAGCACACATGCCCTCAACATATCTTCCAAGGTTTGAATTGTACGCTCGGTCTGTCCATCTGTCTGAGGGTGATAAGCCATGCTAAAGTGTATTTGGGTCCCCATAGCTTTGTGGACGGCTTTCCAAAAACGAGAGACATATCTGGTGTCCCTATCCGAAATGATGGACGAGGGAACGCCATGTAGCCTTACGATCTCTCTGATGAAAATTACGGCCAGTTGCTCTGTCCTGGTTGTCTCTTGAATAGAAATGAAATGTGCCGATTTTGTCAATCGATCAATAATGACCCAAATTGTATCTTTTCCTCCCACCGCCGTAGGTAACTTAGTGACGAAATCCATTGATATGCTCTCCCACTTCCACTCCGGGATGGGTAGGGGTTGCATAATTCCGGCTGGTCTGCGGTGTTCAATCTTTACTTGCTGGCACGTCATACATCGAGCGACGAACCTAGAAACTTCCCATTTCATATTCTTCCACCAAGAACTCTGTCGCAAATCTTTGTACATCTTGCTTGCTCCGAGGTGAATAGAATAGGGAGTGGAGTGCGCCTCCTTCAGTATAGTTTGCTTCAGCCCGTCATTCGGTGGAATACAGATCGTGTTCTTGAACCTCACCAAATCACCCTGAATCTTATAATCGGAAACATCTCCTTCCTCGATTCTTGCACCAATCGCACGTAATTCAGGATCTTCCATCTGTGCTAGACGTATCTCGTCTAGTAAGGACGAAAGTATGTTGATTGAGCATAATTGTCCTTGCCTACGTTGTATCCATACTTCGGTGTTGCTTCTCCTGATGTCTTGCTGCAGTTTGGGCTGAACTGTTATGCTGGATACCATTACCTCTTGTGTAGTTTTCCGACTAAGAGCATCGGCCACAACATTGGCTTTTCCGGGATGATAAGAGATTTCCACATCGTAGTCCTTGATTAGCTCCAACCAACGCCTCTGCCTCATGTTTAATTCTCTCTGAGTAAAGATATATTTCAAACTCTTATGATCCGTGAAAACTTTGCAAGTAACTCCATAAAGATAGTGCCTCCAAATCTTGAGGGCATGTACCACTGCGGCTAGCTCCAAGTCATGCGTCGGGTAATTTACTTCGTATGGCTTCAGTTGTCGGGATGCGTATGCAACGACTCTGCCATTCTGCATGAAGACACACCCTAGTCCGTGCTTGGATGCATCCGTGTATATAACGAATCCTTCTGTACCCTGCGGTAACACTAGTACTGGGGCAGTAGTTAGCCTACTCTTGAGCTCGTCGAAGCTTTTCTGGAAGTCTGCAGTCCATACAAATTTGGTGCTCTTTCTCAGTAGGTTCGTTAATGGTCGGGCGATACAGGAAAAGGCCTCGACGAATCTTCGATAGTAACCCGCCAGTCCTAGGAAACTCCTAACCTCTTTGACATTCTTCGGCGGTTCCCAACTCGTTATTGTCTCGATCTTTTGTGGGTCGACCTTGACACCTGCTGCCGAGACAACGTGTCCGAGAAAAATTACCTCCGGCATCCAGAATTCGCACTTGGACAGGTTCGCATAAAGTTGATGTTGCCTTAACACGCTCAGCACTTGCCTCAAATGTTCCTCGTGTTCCTGTCGGCTTCGAGAATATATCAGGATGTCGTCGATAAAAACCACCACGCATTTATCGAGGAAATCAATCAAAACTCTATTCATCAGTTCCATGAAAACGGCTGGGGCATTAGTCAACCCGAATGATACCACGATATACTCGTAATGCCCATACCTCGACCGAAATGCAGTCTTGGGTATATCTTCCTCCCGAATCCTCAATTGGTGATATCCGGACCGTAAATCGATCTTTGAAAACACGACTGCCCCTTGTAATTGATCCAAGAGGTCATCAATTCTTGGTAGTGGATAACGATTCTTGATAGTAACCTTATTCAGCTCCCTGTAGTCGATGCACAAGCGTAGAGAGTTGTCTTTCTTCTTAACGAAAAGTACCGGTGCGCCCCACGGCGAGGTGCTTGGGCGGATCAACCCTTTCTCCAACAGATCTTCGAGCTGTATCTTTAATTCCTTCATCTCGGCCGGTGCCATCCTGTAAGGAGCTTTGGAAATAGGTCTCGTCCCCGGCTCGAGTTCAATGGAAAGGTCAACTTCTCGGTGCGGTGGCAGCCCTGGTAGTTCATCGGGAAAAACGTCTGGAAACTCATTCACCACCGGAATGTTTGTGATTGTAAGTTGTGAAGTATCCTCTCGAAGAACATAACACCAATAGTACTCACTTCGAGAGCTGCAGGAGGCTTCTGATGCGATAATGCTGAGAGACCCTTTCGTACTAAAGTGTTCACGTCCGCTGATGACATGTGTGGTACCGTCATGAGCCGAAATGGAAATAGTAAAGTGGTAGGTATCCAAGATCGTTCTGTGCAATGGCATCCAGTCCATACCTAATATGATATCTTCATTCTGGAGCGGAAAGACCATAAGATTAGCGGTCCAACTATGATTGTTGATGTAGATCCGACAGTCTCGAACCCTTTGATCGCCGTCTAATCTACTACCCTCGGGTAGTTTAACAGTAAAGGGCTCACAAGGTACACAAACAATATTTAAGCGTTCAACACATTCCACAGATATAAACGAATGGGTGGCTCCGGTATCAAATAGTACATGCACTGGATGAGAGTTAACAAGAAGAGTACCTGAGATAGCTACCGCAGACTGACCATCCGTAGCCCTCAGCTCAAATACACGGGACGACACTGACTCCGAAAAGGACGGGGTACCTCTGCCGCGCCCATGGCCTCGTCCGGCACCGTGTAGAGGTGGTTGGTTCTGGTGCGATGGAGCTCGGTAGTTGGAAACAGCAGGCATCCTAGGGGATTGCACAGAGCCTTGTTGACTTGGTTGGGAAGCTGGGCTCTGAGTGGGATTGGCCCGCCAGCAGTAACGAGACATGTGTCCACTCTTTCCGCAAGTGAAACATTTGGTAGCCGTCTTCTGACGCCGATCCTTAGTATGCCCGGTCACGCCACAATTGAAATAGTCCCTACGGTAAGGTCGATCAGATATACCCTTCTGTTGGTACGAAACCGCCGACTTAAAAGAAGATGCGGGCCCCGAATTTATTTTGTTGTTGCTCCCAGGCTGAACTGATGTCTTTTGCTTCTTCGAGTTATGCCCGATGTCGGTATTAACAACTGTACCGGCATATGCTGTGACTACGTCTTCATATGCCCTCAGGGTCGTGCAGTGAAATCCGGCGGCATAGCGTTGTATATCCTCCGGCAACCTGTGTGCAATATGGCATATTCGTTGATCTTCTGATGGAACCATCTGGGAGATGTAACTTAGCTCGGTTCGGTAGGCCCGAATGATCTCTGGTACTGGCATGTTCTGAGGCCCAGCACTAAAAAAGTCTCGTGCGCGAGCGGTTCGGGCTGATCTGGGACAGTACTCGCTCCGTAGTAGTCGGGAAAATTCGGTCCACCCGACCACTCGGTCCTCTGGCCTGTAAGTCCTCCACCAACGTGCAGCAGTGTCACGGAGTTGATTAATCCCGAGTGGCACCTTCCGGTTTTCTGGGCATCCGATCACTTCGAAGGCAGTCTCCATTTCAGAAATCCAGTCGTCCACATGTTTCTCCCCTGTCCCGTCAAATAATGGAGGCCTAGCCTTCAGCATCTCTCCCAACCATCAGTCTCTTCCTGCGTTTTCTTCCACATTGATGACCGGTATCCATTCCGCCTGATTGACCTGAGCAATTCCCATGGTGATAGCCTGGGCAAGGGCCTAAACAAAAGCTGGGTCCATGCCTCCCGGGTTGTTATTCTGGCGTTCCACCTCCTGGTCGTTTTGATTAACTGGTGGCGGTTGGCCCCCAGCAGGATGGGTCTCGGCAGTGTTCCCGTCCTCATTGTGGTTCGCGGCGGAACCCTGAGCGTCATTCACCACCCTCCTAGCTCCTCGGCGTGCCATCACTGCCGGTATTAATCTAAAGCTAGTTCCATACACGGTTTACAATTAAATGTAGTACATACACAGAAACACACATATCACTTACTTTGCATTCCCATGAGGAGCTTCGATCACTTGGGGTGTTGGACTTTGAAAAATTAGGAGAAATTTTATTCAAACCAGGAGTTTCGCTCTCTGATACCATTTTCTGTAACACCCCCAAAATCTCTCGAGGTATTACAGTGCCGTGAATCCCACATGGGACCCACAAGGCTAGTTAGAAAAATAGGCAATTTAAGAAAATCGCGATAAAACATTAAGTTCAAGGTTTACATACGTGAGTCGAAAGATTTAAAGGAAAATGTAATTCGAAGTCTAATTATTACACAACAAAGGTTTTTCAAAAGAATACAAATTTATTTCAATTTAAGCAGTGGCTAGAGAATAATTCCAACACCGCTCAAGTCTGACCGGACCCCTCGGGAATGTCCTGCACATGATGAACAATTTTACCTGGTACGACGAATCATACCAGGTAACCAGGGTCAGAGAATGCATACCAAATAACAGCTACTAACAACGATACACGCCATTTTTACAATCACAGTATCTAGTAATCAACAGAGAATATTTCATCACTCAACCAACGTTGTCTCTCTCTTTTATCACATAAGCCCCAAGGTCGCAACCAAGGGTCACGGAAGTATCCACACGGGAATACACCGGAGCATAGGCGCCCAATTCGGGTCTTACCCCCTAACACATTTCCACACGGGTACCATACAGGTTTTATCCCCAACACATCGGCCCATTAATAACATATTTTAGAGAAATACAAACGTCGGCATTCATCAAAATGGCACATACGCACATACGGTATAACATTAATATTAGAAAATTCTCGAGCAAGATTTCACTTGCCTGTGATCCGATAGTAGGTGCTTTGTGATAAACGGAGTCCCCACGCCCGCTCGATCTTAACCTAGCCACGTAATATCCGATTAACACCTCGTACAGATCATGATGAATAAAACTAGTCTCCCTTCCTAATCAGATTCCTAGTGTAGTTTTAATTGTTGATATTAGTATCGTTTCTACGTTCGTAAGTATTGTGTACCATTATTCCGTTCAATCCTACAGTTAACATTAGATATATATATCGATTTGCTCAACAAGATTATCCCTCTCACTTTTCGGTTGTCGACAATTGATTATAGCATAATCGAATCTCATGCTTTCTAATTCTATTCTATATTCCGAATACTACGATCGACGGATTCTATTACACAATAACTTTGGTGGTTTGATATCCAATAATGATTTTACTATCGAATTGTTTTCCTTAGTTTACTAAGTGTCAAAAATCACAAGGTAAGGGTGGCTACAACAATGGATTATACGGTGACGGATCACTACGAATTCTCCTACAATTGATTCGTCAGATTTTTACATTCCTAGTGATGATTTGAAATGAAATTTCGTATGATAAATATGATTTGCATGAAACAAAACATATGAGAAACGATAACTCCGGTTACTACAATTCCATTAGAAAGGTTGTCTACGAAGGATGGCAAAAATCTACCCAATACCCGCAATCTAATAAATATATATAAGAGAACATCGAAGATATAACTCCAGGGATTGGTGGCTTACCTTATTGGAAGAAGAATAATGAAGAGAGTTGGCGAATCCACAAGAACTACGAGGAGAAATGAGAAGTGACTTGAACAACTTGGATAATCTTCACCGGAGCTCAAGAAACCACTTCCTCAGTATTAATTCAAGTATATAAGAGGCTAAGAACCGAGTATAAGGCTAGGAATCTATCTCAAGGGTGTTATCTTGTAGTGTTGGGTCGTGCAAATGAAGAAGGGAGTTGTCATTTTATAAACTTGATTTTGCTAACGTACGTTAATGATACTGGTGTTATGTACGTAAGGCTTCTTACGTACGTAACAGTTCAATGACTACGTACGTAAGGACCGCCACTGCCCGAAATGTGACCAAGTGTTACGTACGATATATTTGGGACATAACGTACGTTATAAAGAGTTGACTCGTTTGTCCTCTTGCCCACCGTAAGTAGCTCCGTCCGTGTCAAAGAAAGATTCTGGTAGGGAGACTGACTCACCCGTTACGTACATAATATAACAATAAGAATATAGCGTACGTTAGGCATAAGTTGTAGCGAGCGTTAGACAAAACTCTAACACGTGTTAGACATAGACTCTAGCGTGCGTTAGACATAAACTCTTTAGCCACATATCACATTCTAACCATCTCGGGGTGACCATCCCTCCACTCGTCAACAATTATCGGGGAACAAGACGTTGGCCACCGTCATATTCGCACCGACGATCATCCCACGGCGTCAAGGCGTGTCACTTTCGTTTCATTTACATTGCACAATTATATAGCACTCAATGAAATACATAAATAGAAATGACATCACATTACAAAAATTCACACAGTACAAAGTAATCAAGCATGAAATACTGGAGGTATTACAGCAGATGACCTGTAGCCAGGCGTTCGGCGTCAGTTGGAGCGGCGCCAAATTCCAGGCAACCAATAAGTAGGAGACGGCGAATGGCAAAGGGAATCGCAGACCGGCCTCCATGATCATTTCACTAATGGCGACCATACCCTCGGGAGGCTGGTCGGCACGTTCATTCTCGGAGGGCACATGCAGTGACACATCAGAGGGAATATGATATTTGGTCCTCCAGCGGGTCAAGTCTTTCCGGGTCGCCGAACTCCGGATCTGACCAAGAGTCCATTGAGACGGGTCGGCGGCCCGAAACACCGTCCGCTTCACATGTTCGTAGGGATGAGCGGCGGAGTAAGCTTCAAAATCAAATTCCGGGCAGGGTCCGGCGATCCCCTCCATAATCTTGCTGAAAGCCATATAGGCGGGGCCGAATACACTACCCCGTTTCCAAGTCATCCGCACTAGTTCATCTTCGTCTGCAGGCGAGGCCCCCTGTGCCGCCATCGCCGTCGTTTTCGCCACCTCGGCCTCGTTGAAAAGCTCCTCAAGCTCTGCGGGTGAAATCCCCGCACGAATAGCCTCAACGGCCGTTTCCACAGGGATTCCCACGGGAATATCCTCCCGGTCAGGCGAAGCCGCGGCGGCGGAAGTGCTTCCGGCCTCGAAGGTCTTGGATCCTCCCTACATATTCTTAAAATGTAAAAGGAGGAAGAAGATTGATTTTCTTACCTAAAAAGAAAAAGGAAGACGATCGGCACAAGAAGCTTCAGAAATTTCTGCAGAGTTTCAGCAAGAAGGCAAGGACGCTTGAAGAGTAAAAATGCAGTAGCCCTAGCCCCTTTTATAGATGGAAGCGGGGGTCTCTATGCAAATAGGCAAAATTCCGAGGGCTGGAGTGCAACCGTCAGTGGGGGGACGCATTAAATGCTGCCCTCGAATCCCGCGTACGTGTCTTTTCGAGGGCACGCCAGGCGATAAGTCTGACAGACCGTCGGACTCCCCCAATGGTAGCGCGACGCGTGTCTTTGCAACGTTTCGAGAACCCGCCTTCGTTTCCCGCTGCTCCCAGCATAAAAGGAGATCGTCCAAAATTGAAGTCAGATCGCCCGACCGTCTAAACATTGGCGATCGCCAACAGTACCACCTAACCCCGTGTTTTCAACATCGAAGCGAGCTGGGGGGCAATTGTTGTGCGGCGATTAATACGCCTTAGTGGCGATCAGCCTAAGCGATCAGAGAGCCAACCATAGAAGACATACCCTGGGCAGACGCCCAGCGATCGGCACATACGGCGATCGTTTTTTGGTACGCAGCGATCGTCTTTTGATACACAGCGATCGTCTTTTGATATCAGGCGATCGTCTTTGATGACCGAACCAGAGACGATCATCTCGTGCCACGTATGGATCCAACATCCGTCAAAGTCGTCGAAGACCGAATCTTGGACGGTGGCCCACATGCAGATCCACAAAGCGCGCCGACAGATAGGACCTTTGACCCCAGCCTGTCACCTACCTCACCTACCGACAAGGCCGCCGAAAGGTACAAAGTGGGTCCTCCCCGGACAGCGACCCAGGACGCGTGCTGGCTTCCCATTGGCTCGCACAGCTGGACACCAGCAGCGGCCCCAGACTTTAAGGGAACAACCTCACGTGACGGGACGATCGGCCATCTTATTATAATATAGAAAACGGCGGTCGCCTGCGATCGCCAGAGAGGTCTCATCATCTTTGTCTTTTATAAATAGGAGGCTCACAACAAGTGTCAAGGATCATGCGATTTTACCGTGAATACAGTGCAAATTATACACAGAGAGAGAATCAAAGACTCATCTGGCAATCACTTATACATTCATATTAATATTTATATACACTTATCATACATCCCAAGCAAGAACTCACAGATCTACATATCTGGTTCTTCCGGCAATCTACACGCTCTATAGCTTAGATAACTAGTGTTTTGTCGAGAATTATACTCTCCGACCGGCGATCGCCTCGGAGATCGGGCGACCTAGCCATTGCCGAAGCGGCAAGGCGAGCGCTGACCCGGCGACCAAGCGACCTAGCCTTAACCCGGCAGCCAAGATAGATCGGCCAACCGAAGATCCTAGGACGAGTCCCGGTGCAGAGCGATCGACGCCTAAGACGATCGTCTCTCGGTACTTGGCGATCGACTCCTGGTGGCCGACCAGCAGACGATTATCTCTCGGCACTTTCCGACCGACCCTTGGTGACCGACCGATGCCGACCTATGGTGACCGACTAATTCCGACCACCTCATGCCGCCCGAAGCCGATGATCATCCAGTCGGCAAAGGCCGAGGCTCAGGACAACCCACATGCAGCGCCGAGACAAGATCCACATTTCACGGATCATTGACCACAGCCTGTCAGCATCCGCCCACCAGCCGACAGGCCCGCCGAAAGATGCCCGTGGGACCGCTTGTGACAGCAACCCCGGACGCGTGCTGGCTCCTCATTGGACCGCACAGCTGGCTGCCGGCTGTAGCCTTGGACTTTAGGCAGACAACCCATGTGACCTTAAGGACGATCGCCCCATTATTATATTGGCCGGAAGACGATCGCCCGCCAGAAAAGAAGGCTCCTCAGCCCCTATAAATAGAGGGCTGCCTGCTCTAGGTCCAGGGACGGAAATTCTTCTGATTCTCACGGCTTCCCAACAAGCAATACACACAACTTGGCTTTCTCCTACTCTTGGCAACATCTATCTCTCGGTTCTTTCTTCTCTCGGCCTCTCTCACATAGAAGACGATCGGCAGGGACGAAGAACACCAAGCTTCGCTCAAGAGTTGGATTAACAGGATCTTTTTACACTCATTGTACTTAGATTCTCACATTAATACTTGTATCCACGAATATTTGTATTAATAATATCTCGCGAGAGCATTCAAGCCCGAGCCTAACAAACCCGGCAAATCTTGTGTTTATTCATATCCTCTCGGAAGTGCTCCCGCAACTTTACTTGTTTGTTGTCCGTCCATTCCAGCAGTATTTAATCTTCGGATAAATATTTTGGGCAACAACAATTGGCGCTAGAGGAAGGGGGCATCTAACCCTCAATTTTATTCCTACCGTCTCTAAGAACATTCACTGTTCTCGGGGCATATACCTGAAGAAACACTCACTGTTCTTCAGAGAAAGCTTTCAGAATCATGTCTTCTGCCTCCGCGTCGAAGAAAGCCGCTGGTCAGCCCGCCAGACGCCTCTTTCCGTCTCAGTCCGAGCCACAGCCCATGGCGGAAGGTAGCCGCCACGGTCCGAGACGCTCGATCCCGCCCCTGAGGTCCGGCCCAAGTCTCTCACTCGATCAGTTCCGAACCGTGGAACAGATCGAGTAGCCATGGCCGTCCTACAGGAGCGACGGAGTGCTCTCGACACGCCTCCCGCTATCACCCCCTCGGCCATCCGTCGGAAGACCAAGCGGAAGTTCAAGGCGTTACTGGCCGAGCGATCGCCAGGAGGTTCTCGTCCGCAAGGAGAGGCGCTCGCTAGCCGGGGCACCTCTGTTTTCGATCGCCTGGGCAGCGACCCATCTTGGCGACCGGGGCAGTCCGGCCCCAGCCACGAGACGATGGAGTTTGAGTCCGTCACCAGGAGCTCGGCCTATCCGACTCCCAAAAGGCAGCCCAGCCATCTGGCTCCACCTCGCCAAGTAGTCGAGTCAGCAGTGGAGTCAGGAGATCGGTACACGATCGCCTCGGCTCCCGCTCCCAAAGCCGATCCACGAGCGACCGAGCCACGGCGATGGCCGCAATGCAGCGCCAGCTCGACGACATGAAGGCGCTCCTGGAATCCGTGGCAGGCGGCAAGAACAAGATCGCCGAGCCGAGCGAGCCGCTCGCGGTCCACATCGAGCTCGCCCCCGTGCAGCACAAGATCGCTCCTCCTCAAACACCTTCGTACGAGGGGAGATCAGACCGCGAAACACACCTGAGCAAGTTCAACATCTACATGACCGGGTGTTGGGCATCAGACGCGACCAGGTGCCGAATGTTTCCTCTGACGCTGGACGACCTCGCCCACAGGTGGTACGCCTCATTGCCGCCCCGGTCCATCGGCTCCTTTAACCAACTGGCGAACGTCTTCACAGAGTACTTCGCCACCAGGGTGGCTCGGCCAGAAGGTCCCCATCGCATGCTGCGAATCAAACAAGGGGAAGAAGAGTCCGACTCGGACTACATCGACCGGGTAGACGAGATCATCCTCAATGGCAAACCCATAAGCGATGAGATCGCTCTCTACACGGTCCTAGGAGGGTTCCATGGTCTTTCGCCTATGTTCAGGCATCTTACGAAGGACCAACCCTCGACCTACGCGATCTTCCGAGCTAAGGCCGCAGACTTTCTAGACAGGCAAAGGTTTCTCCTCAGCATATGAGCAGCGCGATCGGCGCCCGAACGACGATCACCAATCTCCCGCCCGATCGCCGATACCAACCTACGAATAACGCGATCGGCAGCCGAGCGACGATCGCCAATCTTCCAGCCCCATCGCCATCATCACGCTACATCACCAAAAATCGGAGGACTCATTCGTCATCTATAGTTCACCATCTAACATGATGGACTAAGGCACGAGATCGCCTACACCGCGTAACTTACAGCCATGGTCCTGGTAGTCGATGTAACTGGCTGCTTCGTCCATGCAAGGTCCCTTCGGGCCAAGATCGCCTGCCCTTCGTTTAAATACGAGGCCTGCGTAGTCTGAGGGCCCTCCAAAATTAATCAGTGGACACGATCGCCTGCCCTCAAAGGACCATCATTTAACATGGTGAACCCGGACAATGCGACGCGTCACTACCCCCATCTCAACGTACACCGTCGAGGTTCGCTATCTTCATGGCGGGCCAAGGTGGAAGCTGAGCTAGCAAGCCGTGGATGTGGAGTTGCATCATCCGACGCTGCCCCGCGCAAGGACTCCCCTAGACCAAGACCGCACGCCCTTCGTTTAAATACGAGGCGAGGCGCAGCCTAACAGAGGACCCTCACAATAAAATGCGTCACGAGACACTCAATGTCTTCGCGCAAAAGACACGGTCATGAAGTCGGTCCATCGAACTCCGCGACTGTGCACGGTTCCTCAGCGACGAAACAACAAGTTTCTACGAGGGAT
The DNA here is from genome assembly GCA_033398695.1 of Orobanche coerulescens. Lineage (NCBI taxonomy): Eukaryota > Viridiplantae > Streptophyta > Magnoliopsida > Lamiales > Orobanchaceae > Orobanche > Orobanche coerulescens. Next base: position 117,279,449 of record CM065815.1, read on the forward strand.
CGGCCAATGTTGTTTTTTGCAGGTACAAGACCGAAAGATAGCTAGCCAATCGACCATGATCGCCCAAAGTCCGAATCCAGAGCCAGCTCAACAGATCGCCCGTCCTCATCCAACACGATCACCAGCAAGAACCACCTCGCCCCATGTCTTCAACATCGGAGCAAGCTGGGGGGCAATTGTTGTGTCGAGAATTATACTCTCCGACCGGCGATCGCCTCGGAGATCGGGCGACCTAGCCATTGCCGAGAAGCAAGGCAGAACTGCCGACCAGCGACCAGGCGACCTAGCCTTAACCCGGCAGCCAAGATAGATCGGCCAACCGAAGGTCCCAGGACGAGTCCCGGTGCAGACCGATCGACGCCTAAGACGATCGTCTCTCGGTACTTGGCGATCGACTCCTGGTGGCCGACCAGCAGACGATTATCTCTCGGCACTTGCCGACCGAGCCTTGGTGACCGATCGATGCCGATCTCTGGTGACCGACTAATGCCGACCACCTCATGCCGCCCGAAGCCGATGATCATCTAGTTGGCAAAGGCCGAGGCTCAGGACAACCCACATGCAGCGCCGAGACAAGATCCGCATTTCACGGATCATTGACCACAGCCTGTCAGCATCCGTGCACCAGCCGACAGGCCCGCCGAAAGATGCCCGTGGGACCGCCCGTGACAGCAACCCCGGACGCATGCTGGCTCCTCATTGGACCGCACAGCTGGATGCCGGCTGTAGCCTTGGACTTTAGGCAGACAACCCATGTGACCTTAAGGACGATCGCCCCATTATTATATTGGCCGGAAGACGATCGCCCGCCAGAAAAGAAGGCTCCTCAGCCCTTATAAATAGAGGGCTGCCTGCTCTAGGTCCAGGGACGGAAATTCTTCTGATTCTCACGGCTTCCCAACAAGCAATACACACAACTTGGCTTTCTCCTACTCTTGGCAACATCTATCTCTCGGTTCTTTCTTCTCTCGGCCTCTCTCACATAGAAGACGATCGGCAGGGACGAAGAACACCAAGCTTCGCTCAAGAGCTGGATTAACAGGATCTTTTTACACTCATTGTACTTAGATTCTCACATTAATACTTGTATCCACGAATATTTGTATTAATAACATCTCGCGAGAGCATTCAAGCCTGGGCCTAACAAACCCATCAAATCTTGTGTTTATTCATATCCTCTCGGAAGTGGTCCCGCAACCTTACTTGTTTGTTGTCCGTCCATTCCAGCAGTATTTAATCTTCGGATAAATATTTTGGGCAACAACAACTAGAAGTCTTTACACTCATTGTAATAGATTCTAACATTAATATTTGTACTCGTCAGTATATTTATTAATAACATCTCGCGAGAGCATTCAAGCTCGGGATTAACAACCCCGGCAAATCTTGTGTTATCTATTTTCCCACGGAAGTGTTCTTGTATTTGTTTGTTACTCGATCATTCCAGCAATACTATCTTCGGATAATATTTTGGGTAACAACACGGGTCACACGTGATGCGAAAGTCCAATGATACTAGTCTGATGAACGATGATTTCAAATGAGACATGACTCGGAAGGTAGTATTCAAAACCACGCTCCGATACCAACTCTGTAACACCCCAAACTAGGCGAATATTACAGTGCCGTGGACCCCCGACCGGGACTCACTAGGCGGATGAAAATTAATGAATTAAGTGATATAATTGTAGTACCGAACCACAGTATATCAATAATTACTCCGATGAGGAGTTTTATTACAACACACCCAAGGAAATGATCGAATACAAGTATATATTTTATATGGAGATAAAATATACAACACTGAATGAACTCAAAATCCAAATGGAAATCTGCAGCGGAAATAAAATAAGGAAAACACGATGAATGAAAGGACTGGGCCCCCTACTAATATCACTGGGACTCATTGCCGTCAACATTCTCTTCCCGTGCCTTAGCCTTGTCATGACCTGAAAAACAAAATCGCCCAATGGGGTCAGTTACACAGAACAATAATCCTCAAGAGTTAAATAAACACAATCATATATACTGTATAAACCACAAGTGTGATCAGAAATCTCAAACCGTCGAACACATACAATCAAAAGTGAATCGGCCAGATTATAACCCACTCCTGTTGAAAACATACGCAATCAAACATGCTGTATGAATCAACTAACGGTACGGCTCAAAGGTTGGCGCCACACTACGCCCGAGATGGAAATGTGTCCGTGCACAAGACACCAACGAGTATCGATTGAATACACGTGTGGTCTTGTACTTAATCAGTCTCACGAAGTGATCTTCTCGTGTGGACAGCCCAATGTGAGGCCAACAACCAACACACGACTTAATATGTGCCCGACATACCAATCGGCACGCCAGTATGACCCGGAATGTCACGAGATAACAAAAGTGACATCGAAATCAATAATGACTCACCAAGATGAAATGATAGTGAAATGAATGATAGCTCAATGAAATGATTGGAACCGTCGTTCCTCGTGACTGAAGTGATTAATTAACAATTACAAGTCTCAATACGGTTAATACATCATGAATGAACTATAATTATGAATGAACAACAACGAAAGGAATGAATGTCCTTTTAACCGAGTAAGAATTAACTTACTCAACGCCGATGAAGAATGTCCTTCCACGAACAACGTCCTAAATGAGATGTCGGTCGCTCGAACATCCTTGAATAACATAATTACCAATAATCCGGTTCAAAACATGAATCAAACACGAGTAAAACTAACTCAAAACGTCGATACAACTAAACCAAGTTCATTGAGGCATTATATCGAACACGTTGAGGCCAATCTCCGATCATTTACAACCAAACCTCAATTATACCAATATCAAATTCCCAAGAAGTGTTTCAAACCGACAAAACATCTTCAATACGATCAATAAACCAATATGAATATCCAAATTCGTGATTTCAACAACAATTAATCGAAAACCCCCAAATCCAACTCAATATTCAAAGTGTTCTTGAATAACCTTTCAATAATCCGATGAATTTTCATACATACCCATAATCATATGTATATGTCTTCGTACAACATGATTATAACGTCCAAAACATCATATCTCAACACAAAATCGAAATCCAAGAGGTTTGATGAATATTACCTTTGAAGATCCAAGTACTTTGATCCGATGAAATCGCGTAAGATCGACGATCCAAGCTTCACAACCGAATGAAGATGATGAAAAATCGAGTATTCAAGTGATTGATGATGAAAATCTCTCTCACAAACCCTCTCTCGGAAGTTGGATGAAGAAAAAGGTGGAAATGAGGAAAATCCCGTCGGTCCACCTTATATAGTCCTAAGTACGCACGACCAATCCGCACAACCAAGTGTCCGTGCATCCGGTCGTGCGTGAAGTTACTACCGGCTGTTGAGCGCCGCGCACGAGCAGCAACTCGTGCGGCCTGCTCGTGCGGCCTGCTCGAGCAATGGGCCTCTGCCCGGTCTGACGCAACACACGAGCACCACGCCCGGCGGTTGCTCGTGTGGCTGCTCGTGCGGCACTAACTCGACCATGGGCCTCTGCTCAAACCCGGCCGCACACACGGCGCGCGCCGCGACCAAGTGCTCATGCGGCTGCTCGTGCGGCAATGACTCGGCCGCTGGGCCTCTGCCCGATCCGGCCCAGCAGCGAGCACCGCGCCGCGACCGGATGCTCGTGCGGCTGCTCGTGCGGCCTGCTCGACAAGCGATTACGCCAACACGATGCACCGAGTACAAAAATCACAGAATTCGAGAAGTACGGGGACAAAAGTACGAGTATGACAAATATTCCGCCGAACAGTGAACACAATTGAATGAGTATGAATGATGAGTGATTAATAATGAATGAAAATTATTGAGTGATAATTACTGACTGATAATTACTGAATAAAATGACTGAATTACAACCGGGTATTACAACTACTTACTGGATTCAGTACGTGAAAAGCAGTAGTGAGGAAAGAAAAGAAAGAGAGAATATTATTCTTCTCAAGTCTTCATCATCTTCTTCATTTTTCTTGAGTTCTCTTGGAGGAAATTCAAGATCTATTGAGAGATATTAATTAAACACTAGGGTATTATAATCAAAGCTTCATCACTTGATTCTAGCCGTAACCTTAGAGGTTAATCGAGTGTTGTCATTCCGTTTGTTTCTCCGGCGCGTGACAAGTAGAGATGCGGTTTTTTCGGCGATGGATCATCCAAGGTGTTGTGTCAAGATATATTCATCCCGACAGGTGATCGACTATAGGGCCGAGCGACCGAGTGCGCAACCAGTTAAGCTATGGCTAACTCGCCTAATGAAAGATACTAGCCCACCATCAGGTACCTAGCGACCGACTCCCAAGGCGATCGCCCTTTGGCATCTGGCGATCGACTCCAGTGTCCGTCTAAAGACGGTCAACCTACGCCCCGAACAGAGACGATCGCCCAATAAAGTCATCGAAGACTGGATCTCAGAACAGCACCCACGTGCAGATCCACAAATGGCGCTGGCAGACAAGACCTTTGACTCCAGCCTGTCACCTACCTCACCTACTGACAAGTCCGCCGAAAGTTACAAAGTGGGACCGCCCGTGACAGCGACTCAGGATGCGTGCAGGCTCCCCATTGGACCGTACAGCTGGCTGCCAGCAGCAGCCGCGGACTTTAAGGGAACAAGCCCATGTGCTAAAAGACGATCGCCCGCTTATTATAATACAGCAAAGGGGATCGCCCGGCATATCCGAGTCCTATAAATAGAGAACCTCCTCCTACTGGAAAAAGGTTCCGAACTCATTCACTTACATTCCGATTTCATTCACAGAACCACAGAAGAACATACGTATCTTCAAACTCCCAGCTTTCTCGCCGGAATCTACCTCAGGATTTCTCTCTCAGAATCTCCCATCCAGAAGACGATCGGCAGAGGCAAGAAGTCTCCACAAGGCAGATTCCAAGAGATTCATAAGCCCAGGAGCTCGAGCATACTGCTAAGATACGCCGTGAGAGACTGTCGATCTCTCACCGCCGCCACAGTTCATCCCCGTTGTAACAAGAACTCACAGAGCATCATATCTGGTTCTTCCGGCAATCTACACGCTCACTAGCTAAGATAACAAGAATCTTTACACTCATTGTTGAAGAGATAAATTCACCACTAGAAGGGGGGTTGAATAGTGGTGATGCGGAATACCGAAATTTCTTGCGAGTAAATAGAAAATAGTGCGGAATTTAAAGACTCAAGAATTTATAGAGGTTCGGAAACTTGCCTACGTCCTCTCTCCGACTTTCTTTTTCTATTGGCTTAAGAAAAACCACAATCTTGACTCATCTTCTATCGGTCCGAGTTCACAACCGTTACAGTCGCTTGTCTTCTATCGGTCCAAGCTCAACCTTTCCCTCAATATAAATGTTTGTTTATATAGTGTTCTATAGGAACTAGATAATCCTCACTATACGAATATGGGCGTATAATCCTAACAATGCCGGATCAAAGATCCTAATAACACCGGATTAGTGACTCTTGATTCGTTTCTTTTACGCTCAAGTGTAAGTGATGCAACACTTACAACCAAATGAAAGAATACAAAGAATAATAGATATTACAATGAAAATCACTCTTGTATCTTTCTTTTCTCACAACTTGAAATGCAATAAAAGATATAAAACTGAGCTCAAGAATGCTTTGATTGCTTGTATGCTTGTATGCTTGAATGCTTGAAGTTGTGTGTTTGATACCCAAGTCCTTCGGGTATTTATAGGTGAGATCCATCCTTCAAATACTGAAAAACATACTATTAGCGTGCGCTAATAGTGCCCTGTAGCGTGCGCTATCGGTTTTTGACTTGGAATCTACGAGCGGTCACAAAGATCTGCAACGGTAAAATACCATGGCTAGCGTGCGCTAGTCATGTATCGGTAGCGTGCGTTAACGTCAGTCAACAAGTCTTCAATCTTGACTTTGAAAATGTCCGTTTGTCTCTCCAGCGACTCTTTATCCAACGGCTAGATTTGGGATTAGTGTGCGCTAGCAAGTATGCATAGCGTGCGCTAGCATTAATTAAATCCAGCGTTTCAGTTTTCGGATGCGCATTGACTCTTGCCTTCCAACGGTAGAAATTCAAACGGTAATATGTAGACTCCTTTTAGCGTGCGCTAATGCCTATACCTTAGCGTGCGCTCGATTTATTTCATTAGCGTCGTTACCTTGTGTAACGTCGTAAAACTTAACGAATTGAGTCCGGTAGCTCTTTGGACTACCGTAATATTGGTAGCGTGCGCTAGAGATGAGCGAGAACGTGCGCTATATCTTTGCTTTAGCGTCGTAAAATGATATGTGTAGCGTGCGCAACATCCATTTCGATTTCCTTCCAAACTTCAACGACCTGCGGAATAATACGATAGCGTGCGTTATTTTTCTTGTAAAGCGTCGCTAGCGTAGTTGATTAGCGTGCGCTAACATTGAATAGCTTGCGTGCGCTATCGATCGGGCGACTTCACTTGTTTGGTGACTTATGCAGGTGTATATGTATATCCCAATAGCGTGCGCTACTATATGATGAGTAGCGTGCGCTAGCTTTATTTAGCTCCTTCAAAATATTATCGAGCCGAGATTGATCTAATTATTTGTTTTGAATGTAATAATCATCAAAATACATTTTGAGTCAACAATATCCCCCTTTTTGATGATGTCAAAACATTTAATTAATACACCAAAAACATTTTGAAATGATTGAATCAAGGTAAACTTGTTCGATATATTAGTATATTTTGGTTTTGGAGTATTCTCCCCTTTTGACATAAACAAAAGGAACTCCCCTGAATTGTTGCATTATAACAAATATTAATGAAAATGCCATTATTCAAAGTGTAAACAACAATACTTGTAAACAACAAATGCCAAATGAAGTGAAATGCGAATTTCATTAAGATAAAATGCAAGTAATACAACGAGTTTTCATGACATGAAATATAAAGATTGTTCGAACAACAAGATTCTACATCCAAACATCAAAATCCTCAAATCTAAGGGTCGGAAGAAGACGAGGGAAAGGGAGCGAAGGGTGTGTGAAACGGATGAACTCGGATATCAACCCGTGCACTTCCCGGACTTCGAGCGTAGAGCCGAACATCCTCTCGAATCTCGGCTGAGAGGTCTCGATGCCCCGCATCCGAGCACAAAGGTCGCTTTCCTCTTCTTCCGTGACAACATCTCTCATAGGGCGCTTTCCTTTGAAGTAGGCTTCCTCACGAACTCCCGGTTTGCATTTCGCGAAGAGTATGAGGTCCCCGACGAGTGATTTTTCTTACGCAATAGTCATCCGCGACCCTTTCTCTACTTGGTCGTCGTCGTGTAGGTACGGAAAAAGGATCCAGCCTCTGTTGGACGTCCGGACATAGTGCATAGCCTTAAGCGAAGCGTCCGAGATCTCATGACCGAGGGAGACGGGGACTGCCTTGTCCTTCGACAAGTCGACTTGGTGGCGAAAATGGCCGAGAGAATTGAGCCATAAGGCATTCCAGCCTTGCGAGAACGAGATGCGTAGTTTTTCGACCGAAACAGGTCGCCCTTCACCTTCATCCAGCTGATGATGATATAGGGAAAATTAACTTTATCGTCATTGAGAACTCGATACACCACTTGCTTGTCCACTCCCACTAGTTTGTGCTGGGAATTCACCTTCGGCATTAAGCATTTTGTGAGAGCTACCAGAAGCAGACGAATATTGACCCCAAAATCGTTGTTTTCGAAAAAGCCGTCCGTTATGTCAATAACGGCCTTTGAGCTAAGAAACTCTTTGAGATCTATTTCCCCGACTTCATTATCATCGGCCAAAGATTTTCCAGTACAAACAAAACCGTCACAGGGTAAACCAAAAATTTGATACAAAACATCTGAGGAAATTTTCACCCGTGTTCCTCCGACAAGACTTCCTAAAACAAGGGCTGAAGACCCTTCACTTTCGGCCACATGGAGATTGGCATAAAACTCTCGGACGAGTTCAGGAAAGATGGGGTTTTTGCATTCGACAAAACGGGCAATACCAAGCGAGGAGAAGAAATTGGAAATATCGACATTTACCCGTTCCAGACTCGAGAGATTGAAAAAGTAACAGTCCGTGATGTGTTCTTGTGGAAGGATGTCAAAGAAAACCCTCGAGGCGGTGGAGGAGATGAAACGATTCACATCAAATTGGGTGTTGAGAGGTCGTTTGAGGTTGTTGTATTGTTTTGCCATGGCTGTTCGGTTCTTGCTCGACATTAATCGGAGAAGGAATTGAAGTTTGAGGAGGTTTGAAGAATCCGATTAGCGGCTAGGGTTTTTGCAAGACGGGAATGTTCTGCCGATTGCGTACGTTAGGAAGTGTGTTTGTGTGCCTGGGTAGTACGGCATATATATAGTCAACGAACTTTTAGTTAGCGTATGCTAGGGTTTATAGAATTAGCGTACGTTAGGCAGAAATGAAAGGCTTACTGGACTGTCCAGTAGCTAGAATGGAATTCGAAAAAATTTTAATTAGCGTACGCAAGAAAGTAGGGTTTAGCGTACGCTATCGAAGGAAGTGTTTAGCGCGCGTAAATAAAATGAAGCTAGCGCGCGCTAGCGAGTGATCCGAATCAAGGATTTTGATGTTTTGAGTAGTAAGCTTATTTCAAAAGTTGTCTACATGTCTCATGCCAAGTTGTAAACGAATGGAGTTAAATGATTCTTCGGGAAGAGGTTTTGTAAAGATGTCAGCAAGTTGGTCCTTCGTCCCGACAAATATTAAACAAATGTCTTTTTTCTGAACATGATCACGTAAAAAATGATGTCTAATATCTATATGTTTGGTTCTACTGTGCAACACAGGATTTTTGCTCAAATTAATTGCACTAGTGTTATCACATAGGATAGGGGTATTTTCAAAATGTATGCCGTAGTCGCGGAGTTGATTTTTAATCCATAGCACTTGAGCACAGGCGCTCCCTGCAGCGACATATTCGGCCTCGATTGTAGACAATGCTATCTTTGGTTTGCTTTTACTTCCCAAGATATTAAACAAGATCCAACAAAATGACATGTACCACTAGTACTCTTTTTGTCAATTTTGCATCCTTGAAATCGGCGTCACTATAGGCAATTAAATTAAAATCCAAGCAAGAAGTATACCATAGACCTAGTCCAATAGTTCCTTTCAAGTAGCAAAAAATGCGTTTACAAGCAATTAAATGTGATTCCTTGGGATTAGCTTGGAATCGAGCACATAGACATGTAGCAAATATTATATCGCTAGATGCAGTCAAATATAGCAAAGATCCAATCATACCTCGATATAATTTTTGATCTACGGATTTGCCATTTTCATCTTTCTCAAGCTTTAATGATGACGACATTGGCGTAGATATCACCTTGCTATTTTCCATATTGAATTTCTTGAGGAGGTCGTTTGAGTACTTCGTTTGATGGATAAAAATTCCATCTTTGCATTGTTTGATTTGAAGTCAGGAAGAATGTTAATTCTCCCATCATACTCATTTCGAATTCTCCTTTCATAAGATTAGAAAAATCTTGGCACAAGGATTCATTAGTAGCTCCAAATACAATGTCATCAACGTAGATTTGGCAAACAAGTATATCATCATTTAGTATTTTAACAAACAAGGTATTATCGACGTTGCCTCTTTTATAATTATTTGCAATTAAAAATTGACTTAAACGATCATACCATGCTCGGGGTGCTTGCTTCAACCCGTAGAGTGCCTTGTTGAGCTTGTAGACATGATCCGGAAATTGATGGTCTTCAAAACCGGGAGGTTGCTTGACGTAGACTTCTTCTTGAATGAACCCATTCAAGAATGCACTTTTCACATCCATTTGAAATAGTTTGATCTTCTTGTGGGAGGCAAAAGCACATAGCAAGCGAATGGCTTCGAGTCGAGCCACGGGAGCAAAACTTTCTTCGTAATCAAGACCTTCCTCTTGATTATATCCTTGAGCGACCAAACGAGATTTATTTCGAATCAGGTAGCTGTCTTCGTCACTCTTGATTTTATGCACCCATTTAGTTCCGATAATTGTTTTATCTTTAGGAGCGGGAACTAAATTCCATACATTATTGTGCTTGAATTGCACAAGCTCCTCTTGCATTGCCATCACCCAACTTTCATCATCGAGAGCTTCGGATATATTCTTGGGAACTATTTCGGATACAAAAGCACAATGAGCCATAAATTCGGTGGTTCTCCTTCGGGTTTGAACACCGTCTTCAATGTTTCCAATCACGAGGTCCTTCGGATGGTCTTTGATGTGCCTCCAATCATTCGGTAAATCAACGATTGTGTTCGTTTCGATTTAGAAATTTTCTTCACTTCGGGTGAGGGATCAGGAAAAGTACTGCATCATCAAAATATTCTACCTTTTTCGGGGTGAGATCATATCATTGATTTTATCTTGTATGGACTCTTCAACTTTATTCGTTCTAATATTATAAACACGATATGCTTTGCTATTAGTACAATAACCAAGAAATATTCCGGAGTCGGATTTGGCATCAAACTTGCCCAAGTTATCCTTGCCATTGTTCAAAATAAATACATTGCAACCAAAAGGATGAAAATAAGCAATATTGGGCTTTTTGCCCTTCCATAATTCATACGGGGTTTTAAGATGAGTTCTACGAACATGAACCCGGTTAATCACATAGCATGCCGTAAAAATTGCTTCGGCCCAAAAGTATCGTGGAAGAGAGTATTCATTAAGCATTGTCCTCGACATTTCTTCCAAAGATCGGTTTTTCCTTTCAACAACTCCATTTTGTTGAGGCGTTAGGAGCCGAAAAATTGTGATTAATACCGTATTTATCACATAAAAGTTCAAACGGGGTGCAATCAAATTCACCTCCGTGATCGGTGCGAATAGAAATTATGGAGAGATTTTTCTCATTTGATACCAAACGACACCATTTAGAAAACTCGGAAAATGCATCATCCTTATGTGCTAAAAATCTAACCCAAGTAAATCGAGAGAAATCATCAACAATAACCAAAGTGTAAAGTTTACCATTTAAACTAACATGTCTAGATGGTCCAATCAAATCCATATGCACGAGTTCAAGAACTCGACTAGTGGAAACCTCGAATTTTGGTTTAAACGATTCTCGAGTATGTTTCCCTTTTATGCATGATTCACACAAATGCTTTCTATCAAACTTGAGTTTGGGCAATCCACGAACAAGGTCGTGTCTAGATAAAATAGAAATAACATGTAAAGAAGTATGCCCCAATTTTCGATGCCATAAATATGCATTGTCATCCAAGGTAATAAGACATTTTTCATTGAATGAACTTTTATCGTTAAGATCAACAATATAGATGTTTCCACATCTCAAACCAATGAATGCAATTTTATAATTTCTAAACGCCGTGCAATGCGTTTGCTCAAATAGACTTTTAAAACCTTCATCACAAAGTTGCGAAACGCTAAGGAGGTTATGATGCAAACCTTCAACAAATAGTACTTTGTTGATAGAAGGAGAAGGTTCCTTACCGACTTTGCCGATTCCTTTGATTTTTCCCTTTTGATTATCTCCAAAGGTCACATGTCCTTGATCTTGATATTCGAGGTCTTCAAATAAGTCCTCGGAGCCGCACATGTGCCTTGAGAATCCGCTATCAATGTACCACTTGTTTTCCTTGGTGCGGTACCTACAAAAGTAGAATTTCTCGGTTGTTTGGTACCCAAGCCCGTTTGGGTCCTCCAAAGTTAACTATGCTTATAGCATTGAACAATTGTCCCTTTAGGAACCCATATTTGCTTAACTTTGATAGTTCTTAACTTTGAATGAGCATTAACATTGTGAACTCGTTTGAACGGATCTTTTGAGTTCTCGGTTTGATTTTCTTTATTTTGTCAAGGTTGATAAGGGATTGTTTCCGTTTAAAAGGATCGAAACCAAGACCGTGTTTGAGCAAGGGCGATTTTGAATAGATAGGAGCCTTTGAATTTCTCATTTAGAGTAAATTTGTTCAAAATATATTTTAGCTCCTTTTGAGTTTTTGTTAACTCGATTTTCAAAACATTTTCTTTTCAAGACATGATGTATGGTCGATCTCAATAGTTTTGCCCTTGTTTTGAAGAGAGGAGTTTTCGAGTTCTAGAGATTTTATTTTTCTCTTTAAAGATATGTTTAATTTAACCATCTCGTCATACTCCGTATTTAATGATTCAAACGCACTCAACAACTCATCATCATGATGAACTTCTTGTGAATCACAAAAATCAAAAGAGTCATATTCGTCATCATTGAGTTTAGAGCTTACCTCGATATTACTTTCGGAGTCGAGGGCCATGAATGCAAGATTTGCATCTAGAGATCTTTCAATCTCCTCCTCGTCATCACTCCAAGAGGCGATTAGGACCTCCTTCTTTTTGAATCTTTCCATTTGAGGTTTTGAAGAGGATCCTCGGCATTCTTTGGCATAATGACCGGCTTGACCACATTTCCGACAATTATTGTCGAACTTCTTGATGGGAGTATAGCCACTCTTCCAGTATAGCGACTAGTCTTTCCCGAGGCTTTGGTTTTGTGCCTCTAGACTTGAGAACGATCTCATAATTGATGAGTGACCCGATGAGGGCACTAAATTCGAGCTTGTTGAGATCTTTGGACTCCATGATCGCGGTGACCGTGTCATCCCATTCTCGTGGCAACGATCGAAGACTTTTCTTAGCTTTGTCGCTGCTCGATATAGGCTTTCCGAAAGATGTAAGACCATTTGTTATAGCCGAAAATCGATCCAACATATTTGTGATCGTTTCCTCGTCTTTCATGGAAAATAATTCGTAGTCATGGAGTAACATATTAATTTTGGTCTCCTTGACTTGGGTGGTTCCCTCATGAGTGACTTCGAGAATTTCCCAAATTTCTTTTGCACTTTCATAGGACGATATCCTATTGAGTTCTTCGGGATTAAGAGCGCAATAGAGAAGTTGAGTAGCTCGTGAGTTGACATGCGTGTTTCTCGATCCTCATCGTTGAATTCTTGATCTTTTCAACGATCCATCCTCTTTCTTAGCAAGTTTAGGACCAAGAGCAATAACTTTCCAGATTTCAATATCGTAGGCTTGAACGAAGATCGCCATCTTCTTTTTCCACGTCATGAAATTGGAACCGTCGAAGAAAGGAGGACGGTTGAGAGCATTTCCTTCAATTTGGCCAAGAAGTGCCATTTGCGGATCTTTTTCTCTTAGGTGGTTAAACCTTTAAAAAGAGACCCGCTCCGATACCAACTGAAGAGATAAATTCACCACTAGAAGGGGGGGTTGAATAGTGGTGATGCGGAATACCGAAATTTCTTGCGAGTAAATAGAAAATAGTGCGGAATTTAAAGACTCAAGAATTTATAGAGGTTCGGCAACTTGCCTACGTCCTCTCTCCGACTTTTTTTTTCTATTGGCTTAAGAAAAACCACAATATTGACTCGTCTTCTATCGGTCCGAGTTCACAACCGTTACAGTCGCTTGTCTTCTATCGGTCCAAGCTCAACCTTTCCCTCAATATAAATGTTTGTTTATCTAGTGTTCTATAGGAACTAGATAATCCTCATTATACGAATATGGGAGTATAATCCTAACAATGCCGGATCAAAGATCCTAATAACACCGGATTAGTGACTCTTGATTCGTTTCTTTTACGCTCAAGTGTAAGTGATGCAACACTTACAACCAAATGAAAGAATACAAAGAATAATAGATATTACAATGAAAATCACTCTTGTATCTTTCTTTTCTCACAACTTGAAATGCAATAAAAGATATAAAACTGAGCTCAAGAATGCTTTGATTGCTTGTATGCTTGTATGCTTGAATGCTTGAAGTTGTGTGTTTGATACCCAAGTCCTTCGGGTATTTATAGGTGAGATCCATCCTTCAAATGCTGAAAAACATACTATTAGCGTGCGCTAATAGTGCCCTGTAGCGTGCGCTATCGGTTTTTGACTTGGTATCTCTGAACGGTCACAAAGACTGTTGCAACGGTAAAATACCATGGCTAGCGTGCGCTAGTCATGTATCGGTAGCGTGCGTTAACGTCTGGTCAACAAGTCTTCAATCTTGACTTTGAAAATGTTCGTTTGTCTCTCCAACGACTCTTTATCCAACGACTAGATTTGGGATTATCGTGCGCTAGCAAGTATGCATAGCGTGCGCTAGCATTAATTAAATCCAACTTTTCCAGATTTTCCGGATCTGCATTGACTCTTGCCTTCCAACGGTAGAAATTCAAACGGTAATATGTAGACTCCTTTTAGCGTGCGCTAATGCCTATACCTTAGCGTGCGCTACTGATTTCTTTCATTAGCGTACGTTACCTTGTGTAGCGTACGTAAAGGCCTTAACAAATTGTATTCATGCCACGACGACCCGTCGGCCAACTCGTGATGAAGTCCATTGAAATATTCTCCCACTTCCACTCCAGAATAGGGAGCGGTTTCAGCATACCCGCCGGTCGCTGATGTTCTATATTGACTTGTTGACAGGTGAGACATCCCGAAACAAACTCGGCGACTTCACGCTTCATATTACTCCACCAGTAATTTTGTTTCAAGTCCTTGTACATCTTGCTCGACCCCGGATGAATAGAATAAGGGGTAGCATGGGCTTCTCTCAAAATCGAGTTTTTCAACTCATCATTCGCCGGTACACATAACCGATTCTTAAATCTCAAGAGTCCATCCTCGTGGACCACAAATACAGGGGCTTTCCCCTGTGCCACATCCTCGTAGATGCGCAACAAAAATGGGTCCGAACCCTATTCACTCTGATCGCCTCTTCAAGTGGCGATGAAATCTCCAGCCTACAAAGCTGTCCCTGAACACGAAACCTCGATCTTATGTCTAAGTAATTCTTGCTGAAGTTCCTTACAGGCGTGTCGAGCAAGCATGCATCTGCTCTGAGCAGACTTACGACTCAAGGCGTCGGCGACAACGTTCGCCTTGCCCGGGTGGTAAAGTATATCGATATCATAATCTTTGATTAGTTCCAACCACCGTCTCTGTCGCATATTTAGCTCCTTCTGAGTAAATATATACTTTAAACTCTTATGATCGGTGAATATCTGACAGGTAACGCCATAAAGATAATGACGCCAAATCTTCAATACGAACACCATGGCTGCTAGCTCCAGATCGTGGGTTGGATAATTAAGCATAAGTAATAACTTTCCCGTTCTGTATTAGTACACATCCGAGACCCTGTCCGGACGCATCACTATAAACCACAAATGCTTCCATCCCTTGCGGTAAAGAAAGGACAGGTGCTGAAATAAACCGGCTCTTGAGTTCCTCAAAACTCTATTGACATCCGTCGGACCACATGTATTTCTTATCTTTCCTTAAAAGGTTCGCCATGGGTTGAGCGATTTTAGAAAATCCTTCCACAAATCACCGATAATAACCAGCTAATCCGAGGAAACTTCGAATTTCCTTAACATTCTTCGGAGGTTGCCAATCTCGGATAGCCTCTGTCTTCTGAGGGTCAACATGAACTCTGTATGATGAAATTACATGTCCGAGAAACATCACTTTGGACATCCAGAATTCACATTTGGAAAACTTCCCATAAAGTTGCTCTCGTCTCAACACGTCGAGCACCTGATAAAGGTGAAACTCGTGCTCCTCTCGGTCACGAGAATAAATTAAAATGTCATCAATGAAGACAACCACGAATCGATCCAAATAGTTGATGAAAACCCGATTCATTAACTCCATGAATACCGCAGGTGCATTAGTTAACCCAGACGGCATTACCACAAACTCATAATGACCATAGCGTGTTCGGAACGCCGTCCTAGCAATATCCGACTCTCGGATTCGCAACTGATGATACACAGATCTTAAATCTATCTTGGAAAATACTGAAGCTCTCTGAAGTTGATCCAAAAGATCATTAATACGGGGTAGGGGATATTTATTCTTGATCGTCACCCGGTTCAATTCCCGGTAATTAATACACAAGCGGAACGAACCATCCTTCTTCTTGACAAACAGCACTGGTGCTCCCCACAGGGATGCACTCGGTCGGATATAACCCTTCTCGGTCAAATCCTCTAACTGATTCTTCAATTCCTACATTTCGGTCGGGGCCATCCGGTACGGTGCCTTCGATATTGGGGACGCACCAGGATCCAATTCAATCATGAATTCCACATCTCTCTGTGGAGGCAAACCAGGTAACCCGTCTGGAAAGACATCGGCATAATCTCTCACTACCGGAATATCCTCCAACATTACTGATGGTTTCTCGGTCTTGGTCATATAGCACCGATAACCGACACACCCCTGATTGAGTAATCTCACTGCTTTCATCAAATTAATGACTCTTCCAGAACAGCTAGGATTACCTCCCTGAAACACACATTCGACCCCACCGTCTAAAATGATAGTGACCATACGCTTACGGACACTAATGACGGCATCGTGACGATCCATCCAATCAATACCCAGAATGATGTCGTCTCTCGGTAAATCTACCACGATTAGGTCTGCTAACCAATCACGGCCATGAAGTTGAATCGGACAATTCTTAATCTCACGATTCCCGATAATTCTTCTACCATCAGGTAGACCGATGACATAAGGCTCACAACTAGTAGCACTACCCAGACATAGTCTACTCAAACATGATTCGGAAATGAAAGAATGCGATGCACCAGTATCAAAAAAGGTACACACAGGTTGAGATAGAATATCAAGTGCACCTGAGATCATCCAGGCCTCAGGATCGTCGGTCTGCTTCATCTCGTAAATTCGGGGCTTGCCGGCCCCCGAACCGGATGCTCCCGTCTGATATCTCTTGGCTCTGCCTTTGTTAACTCCTATCATTTTAAACGACGCGGATTGAGTGGCCTGATTCGGAACATTGTTGTTTTGGAGTCGAGATGTCGCGGAGTGGGTTTGGAGTCCCTTCGGCAAAACGGGCCCTATGCCTGCAATTCCATGATTATGGCATGTGACAGTCTGCCTCGGACACTTAATCTTGAAATGACCCTGTTCTTCATAGTTGAAACAGGTGATGGCAAAACTGGCTGCTCGGGACTGAGATTCCGCGGGTTTAGGCGTCAAAGGAGGTCGCTCGGAAAAAGTAGAGCCCGTACGTGGTTTCTTGAAATTGGCCTGGCTACCGTCAGACTGATTACGACTTTTAGACTTCTTGCCAGTAGATGAAGTTTGATTCTTAGCAATTTCCTTAGCGGTAAGCTCATAAGTAAGAGCTTTCTCGATGAATTCGGCCAGAGTGGTGCAATGATGATTAAGCAACTCTAGTCGCATACGAGGTTTCAACCTCTTGCTGAAATATTTGATCTTGTCCACCTCAGAATGAATAATGGACGAGGCGAAAGGAAGTAGCTCCTGAAATTTCTCGGCGATGGTGAGAACATCGTCGTCCGCTGATGGGTCGGGAGTGAGTAATTCTGATAACTTGGCCTCTTCGAGTGGGGCCGGATAATACCTCTCCATCATAAGAGTCTTGAATTGTTCCCAAGTACAAAATCCGTCGGTGGGCTTCAACGATAACCACCATGAATGAGCGCTCTTACCCAGATAGTAAGCCGCGACTGAAACTTTGTGTCCATCAGGACAGTCCACCATAGCAAACAGTTTCTCGAAATGCTCGAGCCAGTGAATGATATCCGCCGGTTCAGATGAACCCTCAAAAGTAGGTGGTCTTTGGCGAGAGATGTAATACCCGTAATTTCAATTTCCGGTAATTTCTTTTTTTTCGGCGAAAGTACGTTTTGACGACTCGCTCATGACCGTTTCGTCATTCTGAGAATATTTAATTCTGCACTTTTCGACGTCCGAGTTCGTTTCGGTGTCGTTTTGTTGAGTTCCGTGCTTTTTAGCAGCTTTTCCGCACGTGGGTTCGATTCTTGCGAATCTTGTTCAAGCTGTTGTTTGAGTTTCTTGTAAGTTCATTTAATGTTATTATTCATGTTGCGAGTTTTGGTTTGGTATTTCGATCACGTATCGTGTATTTCGGACGTTTTGGGCCATTTCGTAATTTCCCAAAGTTTGGGGTAATTACTTTCCGTTGTCGAATTCGACACTTCGGGTGGTCGAATCGTGTGTTGTCTTAGGTCTTTGATTCGGCTTTGCGAGTACTTCGTAACCGTATCTTGGTTTTACTCGGGATCGGGTTTCGGAGTCGTCAAGACCGTCGGAGTGGCCACGGCCGAGCGGGGGCAGCTTGCCGAGTTACGGCCGTAAGGCCGAGAGTTACGGCGTGGCGGTATTGGCGACTTCTGGCGAAGGCGTTACGGCCGTAATGTGTGCCGATTACGGCCGTAAGGCTGCGAGTCTGGCCGTATGGGAAATTACGGCCGTAAGGCAACGATTCTGGCCGTAAGGCAGCTTTGCTGGCCGTAAGTGTCGGCGGTGATGGCTATATAAGGCTGGCAGCCGTTTTGTTCATTTCTTCACTTTTCTTGCGGCTATCGGACGGGTGCGACGGGAAATCAAGTTCTTGGCCGATTCTAATCAATTCCAAGATGTTTTGAAGATTCTTGTTGATTATATCATCATCCAATCCGTATATTTCGTCGAATCAAGGTATATTTCTTGATTTTCCTTCAAGTTGACTTTTTGGAGAAATTGTTCTTGATTTCGATTCTAGTCCGATTTTGATACATCGGTTAGTGTAGTATGATGTTATTAATCGTGTTCTATGGGTTGTATATCCATATTTCGAGTTTGTTCAACTCGATTAGTGATTCAGTGTTCTTGGGAGTTATCGAACATTGAGTGTTTGATTAAATGTCTCAATGAGTTTTCCTTCGATAGTTGTTGGGATTTCCATTGTTTTTGGCCTCGATTCTTGTTGTAATCATGTTTTATTGTTCCTTCCGGAGGATTATAGGTGCTCGAGGATTTCCGAGTTGAATCTCGTTGGTGTTTGATGATTCGTGTGGTGTTATTCCGTCGTAATTTCGGTGCTATCGCGTTCTAGATAGTGTTTGGGAATTTGAGGGCTACCCGGCCGCATCCGTTCATTTTTCCATTGATCGTGATATCGAGGCAAGTACCTTGCCCATACTATTCTTGTTTTATGGATATGATAATTAGTGATCGTCTAAATATGGTTGTTTGGTCGTTTGAATTGAACTTTCAAAAGATTCGGTTTAGCCTTGTTAAAGGCTTGCTTTCAAAACGCGTGTGTTTTGTGAATGGTGTGGTTTGTGAATAACTATGTGAATTCTATGGATATGTTGGTGTTGATGTTGCACTTGGTATTGCGTGTGGACGTATATTATTTCATTTCGGTGCGTTTTGGATTGATGTGGTGTTTTGCTAAGTGTTTGATGCCTCTAGGCGAATTGTTTGAATATCCTTGATGTGATATGTTATTTGTGTGAATGTGTGGATATGTTTGAAGGTCTACGGTGACACATGGCACATGATCATGTGGTCAGGATGCAACAAGTGATTGATCCAACCGTGAGAGCCTGAGATAATCTACGGTGGCACATGGCATGCGATCATGTGGCCAGGATGTAACAAGCGATTGATCTAACCGTGAGATGTGTGTGATTTGTTTCGCTAGCCAGCTCGGGAGGGTCCTTCGAGGCCTTGGGTGGGATGTCTGTGGTGGCGTCCCGGTCCTAGGCGATGTGCGTGCGTGATTATGTTTCGTTGATTTTATGTGTAACACCCCCAGATCAAACCGGGAATATTACACGCCGCAGACCCTCTCCGTGAGGATCCACCAGGCTAGACATCAAAACAACACATTACATTACATACCGACGAATCAAAATAACGGACCAATAGACCGATTTGGTCTTTCGTCACTGACATAAAAATCAAAATACATAAACTCATCCAGACTTATACCCACACAAGGGTAAAATACTTGCAACAACGAACAATGAGACAGCGGAAAAGACAATACAATGGACTCCGACTAACTAAACCCAAAACTGGCCTTCGTGTGATTAGTATCATTCGTCTTTCATCATCCCTCGTGCCGATCCTGTGTCTTGCTCCCGAAAACCTGCATGTACCTGGACACAATACAGATATCCACCCCCCGATTACTTGGGGGTTAGCCAACCTCCACTGTTTCGCTAGTGCAAGTATAAAGTGCAAATACGAGCCATACACAACACATTCCGAGAATACAACGAAAGACTTCCCGAGGTGTATTTAGTTAAAAATAGTTCAAGTCTTGAAAGCAGAAATGAAGCAAGTAAGCATTTTGAAAACATTTCCAAATCTCGGGATTTTTGAAAACATCAAAAATTGAAAATGCTCTTAATTCCTCGAAAGCCATTTAGGGTCCATGACCCCAAAGTTCATTTTCAAAATACAAGTCCATTTAACAAAACACGGGGTCCACGACCCAACCATTCCGGTCACAAAACACGGGGTCTACGACCCGATCATCCACTTCAATTCACTTACAAGGACACATTACACATAACACATTATTCTATGCCATTCTAGCAAGCACCAAGACTCGATATATAATGTCTCTCGACCCCAGCACAAAGCATTGTGATACTCTGGACAATATCACAATTACGAAAACATCAACGTCATCCTCAAGATGAAAACCACAACTCGTAACCCGCGGCCGTACCCCATAGTATCGACCCCGGACATCCCGTCGGACACTCGGTGAAACCACTTCGCGGCCGTACCCCTTAGTATCGACCCCGGACATCCCGTCGGACACTCGGGGTGGAAGTTCATCCACACACGCACCCAAGTCCACTTGGTGGCCGTACCCCTTAATATCGACCCCGGACATCCCGTCGGACACTCACGGTGGAAGGAACAACACACACACGTTCCAAAATCACGTTGCAAACCACAAGCCTCGAAGGTCAATCACGGTATATATAGTCGAGGTACCTTACTAGAATGGCAGTTCATCCAACATATACTCACGACCAAGTAATGATGCGATTCACAAGGAAGCACAAGATTTCAACAAGACGAGCGACACAACTAATATCACACAAACTCACATATTCATCCATAAACACGTGACTCCAAGCACATCATTTGACAAAAGAATTACACTTTACATTTACCAACGACATAATCATACGCAATGACATCACAAGAAAGTAAGGTGATTCTATACTCGACACTAGCTGACATATTCAACTAAGAACATTAATTCCCGACACACATGGGTCACCTTTACAAAAAGCATGATGGTAAATATTCCGATTCTTTTGAAAAATGGTTATTAATATTTATTTAGCACATATCGACGATTAACAACCATAATATCCACAAAACACGTAATGTATGGGCAAGATACTTGCCTCGATAATCGACACGGACACTCATACGAACACGGCTCGGTCGGGACACCTCGAACACCTACAATTCTCCGTGAAGACAAAGAATACGCCCGCGATCGAAAAGCTTGAAGAAAGCGGCGAGCGGAAGGGTTGGGCTCGAGTTCTTCGCAAGAATTCGACCACTAACAACATATAATCAATAAATCATCGATCATACGAGGAAGAATAATCGTAGAACGCCCGAAAACCCCTCTATGACATTTTAGGACACCTTCAAGGCGTCGATCAAGAACTCGACCAAAACAACGAATCGATACGATCGACCATGGAATAACAAGGAAAAGATGTAATACATCTTAATAATCATCAATCTATCATAATACCAAGTTAAATCGGATTAATCGGACGAAAACAACCAAAATACCCAAAATCCCCAAAATTAGATTTCTAGGAAATCGGCGATTTGGTAGATCGGAGGATGTTATAGGAGGGATGATTGATGATATGAGCCTCAAATCTTCATGGATTAAATGTATAAAAACATTGCTCCAAGATTCCCACGCCTCCATCAGCGGAAGAGAAGAGAAAGAGTGAGAGTATGGGTGAAAAAAGCGTCATGAGGCCTTAAATAGGCCATTGGCCGGGTTACGTGCGTAACCGCCAAGGGTTACGTGCGTAACAGTCATCGCCTAAAGCGCCGGCCGGCTAAATGCGTTCGGCCGGGGCCTTACGTGCGTAATCGGCCCTTACGTGCGTAGCGGCCGAGCACTAACGTCGTTACTCGGCCAGATCGCCTGGCGAGCATGCCGGCCATGACTCGGCCGACCAATTCCGGCCGAGCGACCCGAAACCCGAACTGAGTACGAATCGAAGATACGGTTCTGAAGTACTCGCAAAGATGAATCCGAGCACTAAGAGAACACGATTCCGACCACCGAAGGCTCGGAATTCGACAACGGAAGTAATTACCCAAAACTTTGGGAAATTACAAAAATGGCCCAAAACGTCCGAAAATCACGATACGCGATCGAAACACCAAACCAAGGCTCGCAACATGAATAATAACATTAAATGAACTTACGAGAAACTCGAAACAACAGTTTCGGACGAGATTCGCAAGAATCGCACTCAAGTGCGGAAAATTCGCTAAAAGCTCGAACTCAACAAAGCGATACGAAAGCGAACTCGGATGACAAAAAGTGCAGAATTAATCATTCTTGAAATGGCAAACGGTCATGTGCGAGTCGTCAAAATGGACTCCGGCCGAAAAGAAATTTACGAAAATCGAAAATTGCGGATATTACATTCTACCCTCCTTAAAAGAAGTTTCGTCCCGAAACTTAAAACAAGTAGGGAGAAGCAATATCCCGCCGGAAAACTCAACGAGATACGCACGGAAGCGCGTAACTTACGCCCATCGGCGAAACGTTACAAGCAACGCAAAGGAATATACGGCGTGAAAACACGCTCCACGACGACCAACACAACGTCGCCGTTAGGGATATAACAAAACCAACAAGTAACAAGCGTCATCAAATGGATAATACAATCAAGTCAATTATCCGAACAATCACAAAACACAACGGACGAAAATCAATACGATTGACCAACCCAACGGTACATCAATCAAAACGCGAGCCAATCTTGAACAAATCTGAGAATTCCACCGCCAAGGGTTGGAAGATCGAAAGCGAGACTAATTTTCCGAACTTGGAAAGGTCACAGCGATATATAGATTAATTTGAGACAATATCGAACTCGCTCGAATGACAAAGGTGAGAAACAACACCAGGTCGAAGCATCAACGAACACGGTCAGTCGATACGGTTGGGCGAAACAGAAGAGAAAGAAAGAAAAATGCGGGTATTACATCATATCACCTTTAAAAGAGGTTTCGTCCGAAACCTAAACAACGAGAACGAAGTCTTTGGAATAGCAACCTTCCCGACCATATCCTCTTGGTCCCATATCTGATCTCCACGACAATCTATACCGCGGTCACGACCGTATCCTCATCACTAGACATACTAAGCGGATTCTCACTCGTACGATTGCGACTTCGCAAAATATTATACTAAAGTACCAACTCAGCACGACATATCACATAAGGTAACCAATAACAACTCGAAAAGAAAATCCACGAGGTATCCTTTTAAAGGAAATCTTTTGAAAATCCTTGGATTTGTATGGTATTTAAAATAAACTTTAAAAGTACTTTTGGTACCTCGGGTTGTTTCGTCAAAACTTGTAAACAACATACTTAAACCGTCTCATTTGAAATCATTTGAAGTCATCATGCCCCTACGTATCATCATCACCGTTAACAACTAACAAGTTAACCATGCAAGATCATCAAATCATTCTTACATACTCTAACATTTCCAAATCCGAGTTTGAATTTTACATCGAGTGAGATTTTTCATCTTTCACTATATATTTTTGAAAATAAAAATCGCATTGGTTTTGAAATAAAATATTTTTATGGTGTGAAAGATTTTTGAAAATCATTTACTCGAATTATTTGAAAATACAACAATACGTTAAAAATCATTTTGAAAATTCTCCCAACACTTCACAAACATCAACGACGGTAATATTTTACAAAATGTCTACATGTACTTTAAAACAACTCTTTCAAATACCGTCGAGGTTTTATTTGAGAATCCAAGGCCGGCTTGCCAATTCCAAATAATTTTCAAAGTATACACGGAGCCGCCGATTAATCGAACCGTCAAAACTTTGTGAAGTTTCCGAAGCGTTTTTGAACACACAATGGACATAATTTATCAATTCATCAAACACAATCAAATATCACCTAGCAATACGAAAAATCTTAACATACATTCACGCTGTGATTGTTATCACTAGACACCACATAGAGAATACAACTACAGGTGATTGGCCGCAAAAGTTAGACCTAACGGCTATAATGCGGTTCCATAGCTTCTGCCCAGGTTGATTAGCGCGCGTTAC
This sequence comes from Orobanche coerulescens, assembly GCA_033398695.1. Classification (NCBI taxonomy): domain Eukaryota; kingdom Viridiplantae; phylum Streptophyta; class Magnoliopsida; order Lamiales; family Orobanchaceae; genus Orobanche; species Orobanche coerulescens. Next base: position 117,303,699 of record CM065815.1, read on the forward strand.
AACAAAGATTAACGTGCGCTAAACACGCCACGTTAGCGCGCGTTAGGCTCGTATTAAGCATGTGCTAACTGCTCTAATCACCAACACGATTGCAAACATATACGAGGTAATACTAAACTCGAAGGTTACAAATAAGCAACAACATACGAGTCTAAATGTCATCGATTCACAAAATTATAACATCTCACAAGCAACCATCAAAAGAAAATCATCTTACAAGAACGAAAATTTTATTTCTCAATAAGGAGGACTATCTCAACACATACATACCGATGGACTCAACATTCACGTTACTATTTTAATCATAAAACGGGCACCACTGCTCAACAACGAGAGCATCATCAATACACATCTTCTGACCAACAATCATGAAACCGAAAAGTTACAAACGAGAGTCACGTCTTGAGTATATTTGTAGACCTTATTTGAGTTAAAAACTCGAGTTTTGAAAACTTATAGTATGAGATGAAAATGAAATATCGGTAGTTTGAAGTCTAAAAATTTTCGACCTTGAGGTCATCATACAAAAATCGAAATTTTTCCTCCTTGGAGAACATTTTAAAATTTACGTGGCTCCTGGAAGCCCTCGAAACTAAAAATTCCAAGGTTGTTGCTCTTGTAAGAAAAGCAGTTCATACAAGGATACATTTGGCAATATCATTCTTCATTCTAACACAAAACGGGAATTAACAAATATATGTCACTACTCACGATGCACCTTCAAATACTACTACATAACACAGAATCATACAGGCTCGTATAGCTCGTGGTACAACATGTAGTAGGGAGACTTACATCCACAGATCGCACGAAGATGATGGCTGCACCTTGATACTAATCGCGGCCGACATCCCAGACGCGTCGCGACACGACTTCGATCGGACAAAATCGACAATACAAGACTCAACAACACATAACTCGACCCGGCCTAGGTTTCCTCAACCTAAGCTCGATACCATAAATGTAACACCCCGATCAAGCGGGAATATTACACGCCGAGACCCTCTCCGTGAGGATCCACCAAGCTAGACATCAAAACAACACATTACATTACATACCGAAATCAAAATAACGGACCAATAGACCGATTTGGTCTTTCGTCAACGACATAAAAATCAAAATACATAAACTCATCCGGACTCATACCCACACAAGGGTAAAATACTTGCAACAACGAACAATGAGGCAATGGAAAAGACAATACAATGGACTCGACTAAGCGAACCCAAAACGGCCTTCGTGTGATTAGTATCATTCGTCTTTCATCATCCCTCGTGCCGATCCCGTGTCTTGCTCCCGAAAACCCGCATGTACACGGACACATCTGAGATATCCACCCCGATTACTCGGGGGTTAGCAAAACTCCACTGTTTCGCTAGTGCAAGTATAAAGTGCAAATACGAGCCATACACAACACATTCCGAGAATACAACGAAAGACTTCCCGAGGTGTATTTAGTTAAAAATAGTTCAAGTCTTGAAAGCAGAAATGAAGCAAGTAAGCATTTTGAAAACATTTCCAAATCTCGGGATTTTTGAAAACATCAAAAATTGAAAATGCTCTTAATTCCTCGAAAGCCATTTAGGGTCACAGCCCCAAAGTTCATTTTTCAAAATACAAGTCCATTTAACAAAACACGGGGTCCACGACCCAACCATTCGGTCACAAAACACGGGGTCTACGACCCGATCATCCACTTCAATTCACTTACAAGGACACATTACACATAACACATTATTCTATGCCATTCTAGCCAAGCACCAAGACTCGATATATAATGTCTCTCGACCCCAAGCACAAAGCATTGTGATACTAGGACAATATCACAATTAACGAAAACATCAACGTCATCCTCAAGATGAAAACCACAATCGTAACCCGCGGCCGTACCCCTTAGTATCGACCCCGGACATCCGTCGGACACTCGGGTGGGAAACCACTCGCGGCCGTACCCTTAGTATCGACCCCGGACATCCCGTCGGACACTCCGGGTGGAAGTTCATCCACACACGCACCCAAGTCCACTTCCGTGGCCGTACCCCTTAGTATCGACCCCGGACATCCCGTCGGACACTCCGGGTGGAAGGAACAACACACACACACGTTCTAAAATCACGATTGCAAACCACAAGCCTCGAAGGTCAATCACGGTATATATAGTCGAAGTACCTTACTAGAATGGCGAGTTCATCCAACATATACTCACGACCAAGTAATGATGCGATTCACAAGGAAGCACAAGATTTCAACGACCGAACGACACAACTAATATCACACAAACTCACATATTCATCCATAAACACGTGACTCCAAGCACATCATTTGACAAAAGAATTACACTTTACATTTACCAACGGCGTAATCATACGCAATGACATCACAAGAAAGTAAGGTGATTCTATACTCGACACTAGCTCACATATTCAACTAAGAACATTAATTCCCGACACACATGGGTCACCTTTACAAAAAGCATGATGGTAAATATTCGATTCTTTTGAAAAATGGTTATTAATATTTATTTAGCACATATCGACGATTAACAACCATAATATCCACAAAACACGTAATGTATGGGCAAGATACTTGCCTCGATAATCGACACCGGACACTCATACGAACACGGCTCGGTCGGGACACCTCGAACACCTACAATTCTCCGTGAAGACAAAGAATACGCCCACGATCGAAAAGCTTGAAGAAAGCGGCGAACGGAAGGGTTCCGACTCGAGTTCTTCGCAAGAATTCGACCCTAACAACATATAATCAATCAATCATCGATCATACGAGGAAGAATAATCGTAGAACGCCCGAAAACCCCTCTATGACATTTTAGGACACCTTCAAGGCGTCGATCAAGAACTCGACCAAAACAACGAATCGATACGATCCAACCATGGAATAACAAGGGAAAAGATGTAATACATCTTAATAATCATCAATCTATCATAATACCAAGTTAAATCGGATTAATCGGACGAAAACAACCAAAATACCCAAAATCCCCAAAATTAGATTTCTAGGAAATCGGCACGATTTGGTAGATCGGAGGATGTTATAGGAGGGATGATTGATGATATGAGCCTCAAATCTTCATGGATTAAATGTATAACAACATTGCTCCAAGATTCCCACGCCTCCATCCGCGGAAGAGAAGAGAAAGAGTGAGAGAATGGGTGAAAAAAGCGTCATGAGCCTTAAATAAGCCGCCACGGCGGGTTCGCATGCGACGCGGCCAAGGGTTACGTCGTAACCGAAGTCATCGCCTAAATCGCGGCCCATTTACGTTACGCACGGGGCCTTACGTGCGAATCGCCCTTACGCATGTAACGGCCGAGCACTAACGCACGTTACTCGGCCAGATCGCTGCCCGAGCATGCCCGACCATGACTCGGCCGACCAATTCGACGGCCCGAACGACCCAAACCCGAACACGAGTACGAATCGAAGATACGGTTACGAAGTACTCGCAAAGATGAATCCGAGCACTAAGAGAACACACGATTCCGACCACAGAAGGCTCGAATTCGACAACTAAGTAATTACCCAAAACTTTGGGAAATTACAAAAATGGCCCAAAACGTCCGAAAATCACGATACGCGATCGAAATACCAAACCAAGGCTCGCAACATGAATAATAACATTAAATGAACTTACGAGAAATTCGAAACAACAGTTTCGGACGAGATTCGCAAGAATCGCACTCAAGTGCGGAAAATTCGCTAAAAAGCTCAGAACTCAACAAAACGATACCGAAACGAACTCGGATGACAAAAAGTGCAGAACTAATCATTCTCGAAATGACGAAACGGTCATGAGCGAGTCGTCAAAACGGACTCCGGCCGAAAAAGAAATTTACCGAAAATCAAAAATTGCGGATATTACATTATGTCCGTTGAGGACACGTGATGTTGGGCTCTGACCCTGTAAATTGTTGGTGTTTTCCTATTTGCGAAAACAAAACCTTTGGGCTGTGACCCATGTTGATTTTTGGAAAGAGAAGGATTCGGAAATCCTAAATTATTTTCTATTAAAACTCTCGATGGCATTTTAAACTGTTTTATAAATTATTTCCCTTGATTTGTGATCTTTCGGTTTTGGAATGTTTTACCAAACTCATGCCTCGGGAAGTGCTTTTCGTTACGTTTGGATCTTTGAGGATTCCTGGTTATTGTTATTCGTAGAATGTCAATTGTATGGCTCGTATTTGCACTTTGTTCTTGCACTAGCAAAACAGTGGAGTTTTGCTAACCCCCGAGTATTCGGGGGGTGGATGTCTGTTTTTGCATTCAGGTTTGGGAGCATAACACAGGGTCAGCAAGAAGGATGATGAAAGATGAATGATACTAATCACACGAGGATCCGTATGATGTCTTTGGTTTAGTTATAATTTATTTTTCCGCTGTAGTATTCTTTTCCGTTGTACGGGGGTGTGTTGTATTCGACCCCTGCGTGGGCATGCAATGAGTTTGAGTTGTATGCATTTATTGAAAGACCAAATCGGTCTACTGAGTTATTTTAGCCTTAAAGGCATTATTGAGATGTTCTATGTTGTTACCAGCGTGGTAGATCCTTGAGGAAGGGTTCTACGGCGTGTAATATCCCTGAGCGGATTGGGGGTATTACATAAATGGTATCGGAGCCAGGTTGTGGAAACCTAGGTGTCGGGTCGATGGTGTCTGTTGAGTTTTATCTCGTCGGATTTTGTCCGATCGAGTGTCGCGACGCGTCGTTTGAGTTTGTTGGTCGTGATTAGTATCGTGGGGCGATCATCATCTTCGTGCGACCTGTGGATGTAAGTCTCCATTCTTTGTGTTTGTGCCTCATCTGATGTGAGTTACAGGTATGATTATGAGTTAATTGACGGAATCCTCTTATAGATTTTGATTTCGTGATATGTGGTTATTTGACTCTCATATTTCGTTCATATGAGGAGTAGTGTCGCTGTATTGTGCATGTTGGACTGTATTTCTTTTATCCATTGCGTGAGTTCTTTTGTAATGACTTTCGGTATTTTACCGACTGAGTTTATTTCGAAAACCGATTCCCTTAACCGAATTTTTGGCATTATGGCCTTGATCATTTTGGCGAAATTCTTATGACGGTATTTAGTATATTGTAAATGGCTTTTGTGAGTTTTGAAATATTACCGTCATCGTCCTTTTTGGCGTTTTTGTAAATGGTTTTTATCCTGGTGGGTTCCGGCGTGGGACCCACGGCGCTATCATGATTCCGTGTAATTACCTGAAATTTTTGGGCATTCTAGCCAATTGAATTATTTTTGAAAACCTTGAGTATCTTAGAAAATAAATTTCGAGACGTACTTTTAAAATAAATTATTTTCTCGTGGTACATCCAAGGTGCCACAATATGTTTCAAAATTCTTCTACCTCGAGGACCAAAATGTTTTGAGATATATTTAATGTTTTAGAAACATTTTTACTTAGACCCGAGGGTCGAATATTCTGAAAGTTTTTCACTAAGAGAAAGTGTCCTCATTTTATCAAATGCGAAATGATTTTCAAAGTCTCGATAATGGTGTTTGTACTACTTTTTGAAAGGTGATACTCAAGATCAACTAGTGTTTCCAGAATCTTTTTTCTTAAAGATGGTTTTCGTTTTTAAAACCTATCATTCCTGTTTGCAGTCCAGGAATGTATGTATAATATTCACATTGTCGTTAGAATGTTAGCTCCCGAGTATGATGGAATTGGTGGCGTGATGTTGAGTCGTTTGCCACGCATTTGTTGTGATTAGCCCTCTATGAGAGGTGAGATGTTGGTATTGAATGTTGTCGCTTCGTGATGATTTGTGTGTTATCGCACTTGTGCGAGCTATTGGAACTGGAGTTTGTATGATTGTGTACATACATGGTTGTTTCGTGATGTTTTGTAATTGTGCACTGGTCATCGTTCGAGTCGTTGATGTCGCCGAACGATGCCGTCGTTGCTGTGATATTCATGTGTGTGTTTCCTTACGATGGTAATCATTGTATATGATATGTGTTATGATTCCTTGTTGTGCTGAGTTGGCATCTCCGCTATGTTGTTTTGCGATGTTATGCCCCATTGTATCTAGCATTTGTATATTCGGTATGCCGAGCTGAGGTGTTTCAACCGTGGTGTGCCGGGGGCATGCACGTACCAATTGTTCTTCTCGTCAGTAACGCATTTCAAGTGTGGACCCGAAAGACACAGGATCCAGTTTTGTGAGTTGGGTTCCGAGTCTTTCGGGGCGTGAACTTGATACAGATATCAGGATCGGCTCTAAGAGGCCCATGGGAAATGTTTTCGTCAACTGCTTTTGTGTTGTTGCCTTGTTTCCGTTATTGTGAGTAGCGGGGACGACCTTCTTTTATAAGAGCTCGAATGTAATACCCATATTGTTTTTGGACTTCTGCATTTCCTCTTTCTCAGGTCTATCGACTCGCTCGTGTTCGTTGATACTTTCTGAACTTGTTCTGTATTTCAGTTTCATCATTCGAACGAGCTGTAATCTTGTTTTGGGTCGATCTGGTATCGCTGTGACTTTTCCGAGTTCGGTTCGATTCTTGTGAACCTTGTTCGGAAGTAACATCTTTTGGTTCTATTAGTTATTTTATTCGAAGTGGATCGGATTTGAAACTTCTGTATTTTCGACTCTGTGGACTCGTTTATGTTCATTAACATTTTCTGAGCTTGCCTGTCCCTTACTTTTGTTAATCGAACGAGGGTGGTATTGTTTCGGAATTACTCGTTCGTCGTTGCGACTTTTCAATTGCTATTCCCTTTCCTGTGGATCTTATGTGAGTGCGCATCTTGTTGTTTTCACTAGATCATGTCTTGTCTCGAGTCGAGATGTGAACCTCGGAGTTGTCGGTTGAACCTTATTGTTCTTCGTGATCCGAACATGATTATTCGATTTTTGTTGTCTCGATCGTTATGGTTCGATCGTTTGATTGTTTGATTTTTTTTGATCTCGTTTTGTGATCGTTGAACATTCAGACTCCTTCGTAATTCCCTTAAGTTCGGGAAATTAGTCTCGTTTTCGATCTTCCAACCCTTGGACGATGGAATTCCGTATTTTTTCAGCGTTTGGCTCGTGTTTTGATTGATGTACCGTTGGGTTGGTCAATCGTATTGATTTTCGTTGGTTGTGTTTTGTGATTGTTCGGATAATCGACTTGATTGTATTATCTGTTTGATGACACTTGTCACTTGTTGATTTTATTATGTCTCTACCGGTGGCATTGTGTTGGTCGTCGTGGAGCGTGTTTTCACGTCGTATATTCCTTTGCGTTGCTTGTAACGTTTCGCCGATGGCCATAAGTTACGCAATTCTTGTGTATCTCGTTGAGTTTTCCTAGCGGGGATATTGCTTCTCCCTACTTGTTTTAAGTTTCGGGACGAAACTTCTTTTAAGGAGGGTAGAATGTAAAACCCGTAATTTCGATTTCCGGTAATTTCTTTATTTTTTCGGCGAAAGTCCGTTTTGACGACTCGCTCATGACTGTTTCGTCATTCTGAGAATATTTAATTCTGCACTTTTCGACGTCCGAGTTCGTTTCGGTGTCGTTTTGTTGAGTTCCGTTCTTTTTAGCGGCTTTTCCGCACGTGGGTTCGATTCTTGCGAATCTCGTTCGAAACTGTTGTTTCGAGTTTCTCGTAAGTTCATTTAATGTTATTATTCATGTTGCGAGTTTTGGTTTGGTGTTTCGATCACGTATCGTGTATTTCGGACGTTTTGGGCCATTTTCGTAATTTCCCAAAGTTTGTGGTAATTACTTTCCGTTGTCGAATTCCGACACTTCGGGTGGTCGGAATCGTGTGTTCTCTTAGCTCTTATTTTCGTCTTTGTGAGTACTTCGTAACCGTCAGAGTGGCCACGGCCGAGTCACGGCCGGAGCAGGGCCTGGCCTGGCCGAGTTACGGCCGTAAGGGGCCGAGAGTTACGGCCGTATGGCGCCTGGCAGCTTCCTGACGAAGGCCGGTTACGGCCGTAATGTGTGCCAGTTACGGCCGTAAGTGTCCGACAGTCTTTGGCCGGATTTTTGGCGAATGCCGCACGGCCGTAAGGCCTGCCGAGTACGGCCGTATGAGCCGAGTTACGGCCGTAAGGCACTGCCGGTTACGGCCGTAAGTGTCCAGCAGTGACCGGCTATATAAGGCCTGGCAGCCCGTTTTTGTTCATTTCTTCACTTTTCTTGCGGCTATCGGACGGGTGCGACGGGAAATCGAGTTCTTGGCTGATTCTAATCAATTCCAAGATGTTTTGGAAGATTCTTTTTGATTATATCATCATCCAATCCGTGTATTTCGTCGAATCAAGGTATATTTCTTGATTTTCCTTCAAGTTGACTTTTCGGAGAAATTGTTCTTGATTTCGATTCTAGTCCGATTTTGATACATCGGTTGGTGTAGTATGATGTTATTAATCGTGTTCTATGGGTTGTATATCCATATTTCGAGTTTATTCAACTCGATTAGTATCGAACATTGAGTGTTTGATTAAATGTCCCAATGAGTTTTCCTTCGATAGTTGTTGGGATTTCCGTTGTTTTTGGCCTCGATTCTCGTTGTAATCATGTTTTATTGTTCCTTCCGGAGGATTATCGGTGCTCGAGGATTTCCGAGTTGAATCTTGTTGGTGTTTGATGATTCGTGTGGTGTTATTCCGTCGTAATTTCGGTGCTATCGCGTTCTAGATAGTGTTTGGGAATTTGAGGGCTACCCGGCCGTATCCATTCATTTTTCCATTGCTCGTGATATCGAGGCAAGTACCTTGCCCATACTATTCTTGTTTTATGGATATGATAATTAGTGATCGTCTAAATATGGTTGTTTGGTCGTTTGAATTGAACTTTCAAAAGATTCGGTTTAGCCTTGTCAAAGGCTTTCTTTCAAAACGCGTGTGTTTTGTGAATGGTGTGGTTTGTGAATAACTATGTGAATTCTGTGGATATGTTGGTGTTGATGTTGCACTTGGTATTGCGTGTGGACGTATATTATTTCATTTCGGTGCGTTGTGGATTGATGTGGTGTTTTGCTAAGTGTTTGATGCCTCTGGGCGAATTGTTTGAATATCCTTGATGTGATATGTTATTTGTGTGAATGTGTGGATATGGTTGAAGGTCTACGGTGACACATGGCACGTGATCATGTGGTCAGGATGGATCAACTGATTGATCCAACCGTGAGAGCCTGAGATAATCTACGGTGGCACATGGCATGCGATCATGTGGCCAGGATACAACAAGCGATTGATCCAACCGTGAGATATGTGTGATTTGTTTCGCTAGCCAGGTCGGGAGGGTCCTTCGAGGCCTCGGGTGGGATGTCTGTGGTGGCGTCCCGGTCCTAGGCGATGCGTGTGCGCGATTATGTTTCGTTGATTTTATGTCCGTTGAGGACACGTGATGTTGGGCTCTAACCCTGTAAATTGTTGGTGTTTTCCTATTTGCGAAAACAAAACCTTTGGGCTGTGACCCCTGTTGATTTTTGGAAAGAGAAGGATTCGGAAATCCTAAATTGTTTTCTATTAAAACTCTCGATGGCATTTTAAACTGTTTTATAAATTGTTTCCCTTGATTTGTGATCTTTCGGTTTTGGAATGTTTTACCAAACTCATGCCTCGGGAAGTGCTTTTCATTACGTTTGGATCTTTGAGGATTCCTGGTTATTGTTATTCGTAGAATGTCAATTGTATGGCTCGTATTTGCACTTTGTTCTTGCACTAGCAAAACAGTGGAGTTTTGCTCACCCCCGAGTATTCGGGGGGTGGATGTCTGTTTTTGCATTCAGGTTTGGGAGGATAACACAGGGTCAGCAAGAAGGATGATGAAAGATGAATGATACTAATCACACGAGGATCCGTATGATGTCTTTGGTTTAGTTATAGTTTATTTTTCATTTGTAGTATTCTTTCCCGTTGTACGGGAGTGTGTTGTATTCGACCCCTGCGTGGGCATATAATGAGTTTGAGTTGTATGCATTTATTGAAAGACCAAATCGGTCTACTGAGTTATTTTAGCCTTAAAGGCATTATTGAGATGTTCTATGTTGTTACCGGCTGGTAGATCCTTGAGGAAGGGTTCTACGGCGTGTAATATCCCTGAGCGGATTGGGGGTGTTATAAGAGATGTCGCCAATGATACTGCTCACATCCCTCTCTTGACTCTGAGGTGGCGGCAGAGGAGCCTATTGATTCTGAGTAGCTGAGTTATGCTTGGTTTCCTTTAGTTGTGGAATCTGAGTCATTTGGGGCATCATGCCCTGTATAAAAGAGAGTTGATTAACCGAACACCTTCTAAGCGAGCCGTGTCCTGCACGACTCACGATAGTGAATGATTACGTCGGTGAATGAGTAGCGTCACACGCTCGATGAATTAGCATTATTCCTAGCATTCGCACGTGTATTCACACGAGCTCTCGGAGTTCGGCCCGCACTGCGCGCCTCTTCCCCGCGTCCTCTGCCAGCTCTTTCCATACTGAAGTGGGAAAGTCACGAAATGATTATATATCTCGCATGAATATCACATTATGATTACGTTATGAAATGATGAAAATGAGCATACGCGCTCAAACACAATGATTACATGGATGATCAATTGAAGTGACGTGATTATCCGATGAAATTCTTGAAATGATTATCTTGAACAAGTTAACAAGATCAATGATATGATCCCCAAGATCAACAACTGAACAATGAAACGAATTGAGTGATTAATGAATGAACATGATCGACTTGATTACAAATGAAAATGATAATTGAGGAAATCTTACTGTTCTTTGGTCTGAAGGGCTCGGCTCTTGCACGGGTTGTTGTGCGGCGATTAATACGCCTCAGTGGCGATCAGCCTAAGCGATCAAAGAGCTAACCATAGAAGACATACCCTGGGCAGACGCCCAGCGATCGGCACATACGACGATCGTCTTTTGGTACGCAGCGATCGTCTTTTGATACGCAGCGATTGTCTTTTGATATCTGGCGACCGTCTTTGATGACCGAACCAGAGACGATCATCTCGTGCCACTTATGGATCCAACATCCGTCAAAGTCGTCGAAGACCGAATCTTGGACGGTGGCCCACGTGCAGATCCACAAAGGGCGCCGACAGATATGACCTTTGACCCCAGCCTGTCACCTACCTTACCTTCCGACAGGGCCGCCGAAAGGTACAAAGTGGGTCCTCCCCGGACAGCGACCCAGGACGCGTGCTGGCTTCCCATTGGCTCGCACAGCTGGCCACCAGCAGTGGCCCCAGACTTTAAGGGAACAACCTCACGTGACGGGACGATTGGCCATCTTATTATAATATAGAAAACGGCGGTCGCCCGCGATCGCCGGAGAGGTCTCATCATCTTTGTCTCCTATAAATAGGAGGCTCACAACAAGTGTCAAGGATCATGCGATTTTACCGTGAATACAGTGCAAATTATACACAGAGAGAGAATCAAAGACTCATCTGGCAATCACTTATACATTCATATTGATATTCATATACACTTATCATACATCCCAAGCAAGAACTCACAGATCTACATATCTGGTTCTTCTGGCAATCTACACGCTCTACAGCTTAGATAACTAGAAGTCTTTACACTCATTGTAATAGATTCTAACATTAGTATTTGTACTCGTCAGTATATTTATTAATAACATCTCGCGAGAGCATTCAAGCCCGGGATTAACAACCCCGACAAATCTTGTGTTATCTATTTTCCCACGGAAGTGTTCTCTTATTTGTTTGTTACTCGATCATTCCAGCAATACTATCTTCGGATAATATTTTGGGTAATAACAATTGGCGCTAGAAGAAGGGGGGCAAATCTAAACCTTCATTTCTATTCCTACCGTCTCGAAGAACACTCACTGTTCTCCGGACATATACTTGAAGAAACACTCACTGTTCTTCAACAGAAAAGCCTTCAGAAAAATGACGTCTGCTACGACTTCCAAGAGAGCCACCCTAAGATCCGCCGAAAATCTCATTCCGGCCCGGACCGAATCCCAGCCCACGGCGGAAGGCGACCGTGGCGACGCTAGGCTCTCACTCCCGCCCTCGAGGGACGGTTCTAGCCTCTCACTCGATCAGTTACAGACCGCGGAACAGATTGAGGAGGCTATAGATTGAGGAGGCTATAGCCATCCTCAGGGAGCGACGGAAGGCCTACGACTCGCCCACCATCACTACATCGGCCATCCGCCGGGCAAGCAAGCGGAAGCTTAAGGGGATCTATGTTGAGAAATCGACAGAAAGCCCCGAGCCACAGGGGAAGGCTCTCGTGAGGCGGGACGATTCCGTCTTCCGCCGCCTAGGGAGCGATCCCTCATGGTGACCCGAGCACTCAGGCCCCAGCCAGGAGACACCGGAGTCCGAATCCTTTACCAGGAGTTCGGCATATCCGACTCCTAGGAGACAAGCCGGTCAGCGAGCCCCCGCTCGCCCAAGAAATGAACCCACTGGCAGGGAACTCGCCATTCACCACGGGGCCAGGGGATCGGCACTCGCGCTCCGGGAGCCAATCAGCGAGCAGTCAGGCGACGGCAATGGCCGCCATGCAGCGCCAGCTCGACGAGATGAAGGCGCTCCTGGAAACTGGGGCAGGCACCAGGAAATCGGTCGCTGGGTTAAATGAACCACTCGCGGTTCAGATCGAGCTCGCTTGATTCAACCGAAGATCGCTCCCCCACAAACGCCTCTATATGAAGGGAGGTCAGATCCGGAGACCCACTTGAGCAAATTCCGGATCTACATGACCGGATGCGGAGCATCAGATGCGACGAAATGTCAAATGTTCCCATTAACTTTGGGCGACCTCGCCCATATGTGGTACATCTCACTACCACCTCGCTCAATCAATTGCTTTGAAAAGCCGGTGAACGAATTCACGTCGTACTTCGCCGCCAAAGTCGCTCGCCCGGAAGGTCCCCACCGCATGATGAAAATCAGGCAGGGGAAGGATGAATTAGAGGAGGATTACATCGACTGGGTAGACGAGATAGTCCTTACCGGCGAGCCCATCAGCGACGAGCTCTCCCTCTACTCAGTCCTGGGGGGATTCTGCGGCCACTCACCCATGTTCAGGCACCTCACAAAGGATATCCCCCCGACCTACACGGTCTTCCGCGTCAGAGCCGCCGACTTCTTGGCCAGGCAGAGGATGCTCTCCCTCCGCTTAGGCGAGGGACCATCCGGGGATGGAAAGGCGCCATCCCATGTCCAGAAGAAGGCGGTCGCCAAGCCCAGAAAGGCGGTCGCCAAGCCGCCTGGCGAGTTCAAAGCCTTCGAGGATGTGGAGGTCCACCTTCTCCACAACCTCAACTTATCTCCGGCCCACATCTTCAACGCGATCAAGGGGTGCGAGTGGCTTTCCAAACCAAAGCCGATAAGGGACCACAGTCACATAGACCGTAGCAAATTCTGTGCTTACCACAAGAGTCCCGGCCACAACACCAGCCAATGCCGCGACCTCCTCGCATGACTCGCGATTTGTTTGAGGAAGGCAAACTGGACAACTTGGTCACCAAGCCAGAACCTAGGACGGAAAGGACCGGAGGGCGCGAGCACCGACAAAATGAGAGAACTCCTCCCAATCCGGTCGCCAGAATCAAGCATGAGCCGGAACACTCTGATGAGTCGATCCCTCCGATCAACCCTGGCGGTCGGATCAACATGCTTCAAGCAGGAGGTGGAAACCTCGGGGGCCTTTCCTCGGTTTCCACCATGTCAAACAGGAAGCGAAAGGCCGAGCTGAGAGCGGTCGCCGGGGTCCATGTCGTGGTACCTTCGGAGTCGACCATCTCCAAAGACGCGATTAACACATTCCACAGATATAAACGAATGGGTGTCTCCGGTATCAAATAGTACATGCACTGGCTGAGAGTTAACAAGAAGAGTACCTGAGATAGCTGGCGCAGACTGACCATCCGTAGCCCTCAGCTCAAATACACGGAACGGCACTAACTCCGAAAAGGACGGGGTACCTCCGCCGCGCCCACGGCCTCGTCCGGCACCGTGTAAAGGTGGCTGGTTCTGGTGCGATGGAGCTCGGTAGTTGGAAACAGCAGGCGTCCTAGGGGATTGCACAGAGCCTTGTTGACTTGGTTGGGAGGCTGGGCTCTGAGTGGGATTGGCCCGCCAGCAGTAACGAGACATGTGTCCACTCTTTCCGCAAGTGAAACATTTGGTAGCCGTATTCTGACACCGATCCTTAGTATGCCCGGTCACGCCACAATTGAAACAGTCCCTACGGTAAGGCCGATCAGATATACCCTTCTGTTGGTACGAAACCGCCGACTTAAAAGAAGATGCGGGCCCCGAATTCGTTTTGTTGTTGCTCCCAGGCTGAATCGATGTCTTACGCTTCTTCGAGTTATGCCCGATGTCGGTATTAACAATCATCGGCATATCCGTGACTACGTCTTCATATGCCCTCAGGGTCGTGCAGTGAAATCCGGCGGCATAGCGTTGTATATCCTCCGGCAACCTCTGTGCAAGATGGCATATTCGTTGATCTTCTGATGGAACCATATGGGAGATGTAACTTAGCTCGGTTCGGTAGGCCCGAATGATCTCTGGTACTGGCATGTTCTGAGGCCCAGCACTAAAAAAGTCTCGTGCGCGAGCAGTTAGTCGGGCAAATTCAGTCCACCCGACCACTCGGTCCTCTGGCCTGTAAGTCCTCCACCAACGTGCAGCAGTGTCACGGAGTTGATTAATCCCAAGCGGCACCTTACAGTTTTCTGGGCATCCGATCACTTCGAAGGCAGTCTCCATTTCAGAAATCCAGTCGTCCACATGTTTCTCCCCTGTCCCGTCAAATAATGGAGGCCTAGCCTTCAGCATCTCTCCCAACCATCAGTCTCTTCCTGCATTTTCTTCCACATTGATGACCGGTATCCGTTCCGCCTGATTGACCTGAGCAATTCCCATGGCGATAGCCTGGGCAAGGGCCTGAACAAAAGCTTGGTCCATGCCTCCCGGGTTCTTATTCTGGCGTTCCGCCTCCTGGTCGTTTTGATTAACTGGTGGCGGCTGGCCCCCAGCAGGATGGGTCTCGGCAGTGTTCCCGTCCTTATTGTGGTTCGCGGTGGAACCCTGAGCGTCATTCACCACCCTCCTAGCTCCTCGACGTGCCATCACTGACGGTATTAATCTAAAGCCAGTTCCATACACGGTTTACAATTAAATGTAGTACATACACAGAAACACACATATCAGGAAAATGTAATTCGAAGTCTAATTATTACACAACAAAGGTTTTTCAAAAGAATACAAATTTATTTCAATTTAAGCAGTGGCTAGAGAATAATTCCAACACCGCTCAAGTCTGACCGGAACCGACGTTGTCTCTCTCTTTTATCACATAAGCCCCAAGGTCGCAACCAAGGGTCACGGAAGTATCCACACGGGAATACACCGGAACATAGGCGCCCAATTCGGGTCTTACCCCCTAACACATTTCCACACGGGTACCATACAGGTTTTATCCCCAACACATCGGCCCATTAATAACATATTTTAGAGAAATACAAACGTCGGCATTCATCAAAATGGCACATACGCACATACGGTATAACATTAATATTAGAAAATTCTCGAGCAAGATTTCACTTGCCTGTGATCCGATAGTAGGTGCTTTGTGATAAACGGAGTCCCCACGCCCGCTCGATCTTAACCTAGCCACGTAATATCCGATTAACACCTCGTACAGATCATGATGAATAAAACTAGTCTCCCTTCCTAATCAGATTCCTAGTGTAGTTTTAATTGTTGATATTAGTATCGTTTCTACGTTCGTAAGTATTGTGTACCATTATTCCGTTCAATCCTACAGTTAACATTAGATATATATATCGATTTGCTCAACAAGATTATCCCTCTCATTTTTCG
This sequence comes from Orobanche coerulescens, assembly GCA_033398695.1. Taxonomy (NCBI): domain Eukaryota; kingdom Viridiplantae; phylum Streptophyta; class Magnoliopsida; order Lamiales; family Orobanchaceae; genus Orobanche; species Orobanche coerulescens. The sequence continues at coordinate 117,319,574 of CM065815.1, forward strand.
GTTGTCGACAATTGATTATAGCATAATCGAATCTCATGCTTTCTAATTCTATTCTATATTAGAATACTACGATCGACGGATTCTATTACACAATAACTTTGGTGGTTTGATATCCAATAATGATTTTACTATCGAATTGTTTTCCTTAGTTTACTAAGTGTCAAAAATCACAAGGTAAGGGTGGCTACAACAATGGATTATACGGTGACGGATCACTACGAATTCTCCTCCAATTGACTCACGATTTTTACATTCCTAGTGATGATTTGAAATGAAATTTCGTATGATAAATATGATTTGCATGAAACAAAACATATGAGAAACGATAACTCCGGTTACTACAATTCCATTAGAAAGGTTGTCTACGAAGGATGGCAAAAATCTACCCAATACCCGCAATCTAATAAATATATATAAGAGAACATCGAAGATATAACTGTGGATTGGTGGCTTACCTTATTGGAAGAAGAATAATGAAGAGAGTTGGCGAATCCACAAGAACTACGAGGAGAAATGAGAAGTGACTTGAACAACTTGGATAATCTTCACCGGAGCTCAAGAAACCACTTCCTCAGTATTAATTCAAGTATATAAGAGGCTAAGAACCGAGTATAAGGCTAGGAATCTCTCTCAAGGGTGTTATCTTGTAGTGTTGGGTCGTGCAAATGAAGAAGGGAGTTGTCATTTTATAAACTTGATTTTGCTAACGTACGTTAATGATACTGGTGTTATGTACGTAAGGCTTCTTACGACGTATAGCTTCAATGACAACGTACGTAAGGACCGCCACTGCCCGAAATGTGACCAAGTGTTACGTACGATATATTTGGGACATAACGTACGTTATAAAGAGTTGACTCGTTTGTCCTCTTGCCCACCGTAAGTAGCTCCGTCCGTGTCAAAGAAAGATTCTGGTAGGGAGACTGACTCACCCGTTACGTACATAATATAACAATAAGAATATAGCGTACGTTAGGCATAAGTTGTAGCCCGCGTTAGACAAAACTCTAACACGTGTTAGACATAGACTCTAGCGTGCGTTAGACATAAACTCTTTAGCCACATATCACATTCTAACCATCTCGGGGTGACCATCCCTCCACTCGTCAACAATTATCGGGGAACAAGACGTTGGCCACCGTCATATTCGCACCGACGATCGTCCCACGGCGTCAAGGCGTGTCACTTTCGTTTCATTTACATTGCACAATTATATAGCACTCAATGAAATACATAAATAGAAATGACATCACATTACAAAAATTCACACAGTACAAAGTAATCAAGCATGAAATACTGGAGGTATTACAAAGAGATGACTCGTAGCTGTGCGTCGGCGTCAGTTGGAGCGGCGCCAAATTCCAGGCAACCAATAAGTAGGAGACGGCGAATGGCAAAGGGAATCGCAGACCGGCCTCCATGATCATTTCACTAATGGCGACCATACCCTCGGGAGGCTGGTCGGCACGTTCATTCTCGGAGGGCACATGCAGTGACACATCAGAGGGAATATGATATTTGGTCCTCCAGCGGGTCAAGTCTTTCCGGGTCGCCGAACTCCGGATCTGACCAAGAGTCCATTGAGACGGGTCGGCGGCCCGAAACACCGTCCGCTTCACATGTTCGTAGGGATGAGCGGCGGAGTAAGCTTCAAAATCAAATTCCGGGCAGGGTCCGGCGATCCCCTCCATAATCTTGCTGAAAGCCATATAGGCGGGGCCGAATACACTACCCCGTTTCCAAGTCATCCGCACTAGTTCATCTTCGTCCGCAGGCGAGGCCCCCTGTGCCGCCATCGCCGTCATTTTCGCCACCTCGGCCTCGTTGAAAAGCTCCTCAAGCTCTGCGGGTGAAATCCCCGCACGAATAGCCTCAACAGCCGTTTCCATAGGGATTCCCACGGGAATATCCTCCCGGTCAGGCGAAGCCGCGGCGGCGGAAGTGCTTCCGGCCTCGAAGGTCTTGGATCCTCCCTACATATTCTTAAAATGTAAAAGGAGGAAGAAGATTGATTTTCTTACCTAAAAAGAAAAAGGAAGACGATCGGCACAAGAAGCTTCAGAAATTTCTGCAGAGTTTCAGCAAGAAGGCAAGGACGCGTGAAGAGTAAAAATGCAGTAGCCCTAGCCCCTTTTATAGATGGAAGCGGGGGTCTCTATGCAAATAGGCAAAATTCCGAGGGCTGGAGTGCAACCGTCAGTGGGGGGACGCATTAAATGCCGCCTCGAATCCCGCGTACGTGTCTTTTCGAGGGCACGCCAGGCGATAAGTCTGACAGACCGTCGGACTCCCCCAATGGTAGCGCGACGCGTGTCTTTGCAACGTTTCGAGAACCCGCCTTCGTTTCCCGCTGCTCCCAGCATAAAAGGAGATCGTCCAAAATTGAAGTCAGATCGCCCGACCGTCTAAACATTGGCGATCGCCAACAGTACCACCTAACCCCGTGTTTTCAACATCGAAGCGAGCTGGGGGGCAATTGTTGTGCGGCGATTAATACGCCTTAGTGGCGATCAGCCTAAGCGATCAGAGAGCCAACCATAGAAGACATACCCTGGGCAGACGCCCAGCGATCGGCACATACGGCGATCGTTTTTTGGTACGCAGCGATCGTCTTTTGATACACAGCGATCGTCTTTTGATATCAGGCGATCGTCTTTGATGACCGAACCAGAGACGATCATCTCGTGCCACGTATGGATCCAACATCCGTCAAAGTCGTCGAAGACCGAATCTTGGACGGTGGCCCACATGCAGATCCACAAAGCGCGCCGACAGATAGGACCTTTGACCCCAGCCTGTCACCTACCTCACCTACCGACAAGGCCGCCGAAAGGTACAAAGTGGGTCCTCCTGACAGACTCCAGACGCGTGCCGGCTTCCCATCGCTCGCACACCGACACCAAGCGGCCCTGCACTTTAAGGGAACAACCTCACGTGACGGGACGATCGGCCATCTTATTATAATATAGAAAACGGCGGTCGCCTGCGATCGCCGGAGAGGTCTCATCAGCTTTGTCTTTTATAAATAGGAGGCTCACAACAAGTGTCAAGGATCATGCGATTTTACCGTGAATACAGTGCAAATTATACACAGAGAGAGAATCAAAGACTCATCTGGCAATCACTTATACATTCATATTAATATTTATATACACTTATCATACATCCCAAGCAAGAACTCACAGATCTACATATCTGGTTCTTCCGGCAATCTACACGCTCTATAGCTTAGATAACTAGTGTTTTGTCGAGAATTATACTCTCCGACCGGCGATCGCCTCGGAGATCGGGCGACCTAGCCATTGCCGAGCAGCAAGGCAGAACTGCCGACCAGCGACCAAGCGACCTAGCCTTAACCCGGCAGCCAAGATAGATCGGCCAACCGAAGATCCTAGGACGAGTCCCGGTGCAGAGCGATCGACGCCTAAGACGATCGTCTCTCGGTACTTGGCGATCGACTCCTGGTGGCCGACCAACAGACGATTATCTCTCGGCACTTTCCGACCGACCCTTGGTGACCGACCGATGCCGACCTATGGTGACCGACTAATGCCGACCACCTCATGCCGCCCGAAGCCGATGATCATCCAGTCGGCAAAGTCCGAGGCTCAGGACAACCCACATGCAGCGCCGAGACAAGATCCACATTTCACGGATCATTGACCACAGCCTGTCAGCATCCGCCCACCAGCCGACAGGCCCGCCGAAAGATGCCCGTGGGACCGCTTGTGACAGCAACCCCGGACGCGTGCTGGCTCCTCATTGGACCGCACAGCTGGCTGCCGGCTGTAGCCTTGGACTTTAGGCAGACAACCCATGTGACCTTAAGGACGATCGCCCCATTATTATATTGGCCGGAAGACGATCGCCCGCCAGAAAAGAAGGCTCCTCAGCCCCTATAAATAGAGGGCTGCCTGCTCTAGGTCCAGGGACGGAAATTCTTCTAATTCTCACGGCTTCCCAACAAGCAATACACACAACTTAGCTTTCTCCTACTCTTGGCAACATCTATCTCTCGGTTCTTTCTTCTCTCGGCCTCTCTCACATAGAAGACGATCGGCAGGGACGAAGAACACCAAGCTTCGCTCAAGAGTTGGATTAACAGGATCTTTTTACACTCATTGTACTTAGATTTTCACATTAATACTTGTATCCACGAATATTTGTATTAATAATATCTCGCGAGAGCATTCAAGCCCGAGCCTAACAAACCCGGCAAATCTTGTGTTTATTCATATCCTCTCGGAAGTGCTCCCGCAACTTTACTTGTTTGTTGTCCGTCCATTCCAGCAGTATTTAATCTTCGGATAAATATTTTGGGCAACAACAATTGGCGCTAGAGGAAGGGGGCATCTAACCCTCAATTTTATTCCTACCGTCTCTAAGAACATTCACTGTTCTCGGGGCATATACCTGAAGAAACACTCACTGCTCTTCGTAGAAAGCTTCGAGAATCATGTCTTCGCCTCCGCATCGAAGAAAGCCGCCGGTCGCCCCGCGACGCCTCTTCCGTCTCGGGCCCGAGCCACGACCATGGCGGAAGGTAGCCGCCACGGTCCGAGACGCTCGATCCCGCCCTCGAGGTCCGGCCCAGTCTCACTCGACCGGGCCCGAACCGTGGAACAGATCGAGTAGCCATGGCCGTCCTACAGGAGCGACGGAGTGCTCTCGACACGCCTCCCGCTATCACCCCCTCGGCCATCCGTCGGAAGACCAAGCGGAAGTTCAAGGCGTTACTGGCCGAGCGATCGCCAGGAGGTTCTCGTCCGCAAGGAGAGGCGTTCGCTAGCCGGGGCACCTCTGTTTTCGATCGCCTGGGCAGCGACCCATCTTGGCGACCGGGGCAGTCCGGCCCCAGCCACGAGACGACGGAGTTTGAGTCCGTCACCAGGAGCTCGGCCTATCCGACTCCCAGAAGGCAGCCCAGCCATCTGGCTCCACCTCGCCAAGTAGTCGAGTCAGCAGTGGAGTCAGGAGATCGGTACACGATCGCCTCGGCTCCCGCTCCCAAAGCCGATCCACGAGCGACCGAGCCACGGCGATGGCCGCAATGCAGCGCCAGCTCGACGACATGAAGGCGCTCCTGGAATCCGTGGCAGGCGGCAAGAACAAGATCGCCGAGCCGAGCGAGCCGCTCGCGGTCCACATCGAGCTCGCCCCCGTGCAGCACAAGATCGCTCCTCCTCAAACACCTTCGTACGAGGGGAGATCAGACCCCGAAACACACCTGAGCAAGTTCAACATCTACATGACCGGGTGTTGGGAATCAGACGCGACCAGGTGCCGAATGTTTCCTCTGACACTGGACGACCTCGCCCACAGGTGGTACGCCTCATTGCCGCCCCGGTCCATCGGCTCCTTTAACCAACTGGCGAACGTCTTCACAGAGTACTTCGCCACCAGGGTGGCTCGGCCAGAAGGTCCCCATCGCATGCTGCGAATCAAACAAGGGGAAGAAGAGTCCGACTCGGACTACATCGACTGGGTAGACGAGATCATCCTCAATGGCAAACCCATAAGCGATGAGATCGCTCTCTACACGGTCCTAGGAGGGTTCCATGGTCTTTCGCCTATGTTCAGGCATCTTACGAAGGACCAACCCTCGACCTACGCGATCTTCCGAGCTAAGGCCGCAGACTTTCTGGACAGGCAAAGGTTTCTCCTCAGCATATGAGCAGCGCGATCGGCGCCCGAACGACGATCACCAATCTCCCGCCCGATCGCCGATACCAACCTACGAATAACGCGATCGGCAGCCGAGCGACGATCGCCAATCTTCCAGCCCCATCGCCATCATCACGCTACATCACCAAAAACCGGAGGACTCATTCGTCATCTATAGTTCACCATCTAACATGATGGACTAAGGCACGAGATCGCCTACACCGCGTAACTTACAGCCATGGTCCTGGTAGTCGATGTAACTGGCTGCTTCGTCCATGCAAGGTCCCTTCGGGCCAAGATCGCCTGCCCTTCGTTTAAATACGAGGCCTGCGTAGTCTGAGGGCCCTCCAAAATTAATCAGTGGACACGATCGCCCGCCCTCAAAGGACCATCATTTAACATGGTGAACCCGGACAATGCGACGCGTCACTACCCCCATCTCAACGTACACCGTCGAGGTTCGCTATCTTCATGGCGGGCCAAGGTGGAAGCTGAGCTAACAAGCCGTGGATGTGGAGTTGAATCATCCGACGCTGCCCCGCGCAAGGACTCCCCTAGACCAAGACCGCACGCCCTTCGTTTAAATACGAGGCGAGGCGCAGCCTAACAGAGGACCCTCACAATAAAATGCGTCACGAGACACTCAATGTCTTCGCGCAAAAGACACGGTCATGAAGTCGGTCCATCGAACTCCGCGACTGTGCACGGTTCCTCAGCGACGAAACAACAAGTTTCTACGAGGGATCGGCCAATGTTGTTTTTTGCAGGTACAAGACCGAAAGATAGCTAGCCAATCGACCATGATCGCCCATCCTCATCCAACACGATCACCAGCAAGAACCACCTCGCCCCATGTCTTCAACATCGGAGCAAGCTGGGGGGCAATTGTTGTCTCGAGAATTATACTCTCCGACCGGCGATCGCCTCGGAGATCGGGCGACCTAGCCATTGCCGAGAAGCAAGGCGTAATCAGGCGGCCGACTGTGCGACCTAGCCTTAACCCGGCAACAAGATAGATCGCCAATCAAGGTCCTGTGACGAGTCCTGCAGGCATCGATCGACGCCTAAGACGATCGTCTCTCGGTACTTGGCGATCGACTCCTGGTGGCCGACCAGCAGACGATTATCTCTCGGCACTTGCCGACCGACCCTTGGTGACCGATCGATGCCGATCTCTGGTGACCGACTAATGCCGACCACCTCATGCCGCCCGAAGCCGATGATCATCTAGTTGGCAAAGGCCGAGGCTCAGGACAACCCACATGCAGCGCCGAGACAAGATCCGCATTTCACGGATCATTGACCACAGCCTGTCAGCATCCGTGCACCAGCCGACAGGCCCGCCGAAAGATGCCCGTGGGACCGCCCGTGACAGCAACCCCGGACGCATGCTGGCTCCTCATTGGACCGCACAGCTGGATGCCGGCTGTAGCCTTGGACTTTAGGCAGACAACCCATGTGACCTTAAGGACGATCGCCCCATTATTATATTGGCCGGAAGACGATCGCCCGCCAGAAAAGAAGGCTCCTCAGCCCTTATATATAGAGGGTTGCCTGCTCTAGGTCCAGGGACGGAAATTCTTCTGATTCTCACGGCTTCCCAACAAGCAATACACACAACTTGGCTTTCTCCTACTCTTGGCAACATCTATCTCTCGGTTCTTTCTTCTCTCGGCCTCTCTCACATAGAAGACGATCGGCAGGGACGAACAACACCAAGCTTCGCTCAAGAGCTCGATTAACAGGATCTTTTTACACTCATTGTACTTAGATTCTCACATTAATACTTGTATCCACGAATATTTGTATTAATAACATCTCGCGAGAGCATTCAAGCCTGGGCCTAACAAACCCATCAAATCTTGTGTTTATTCATATCCTCTCGGAAGTGGTCCCGCAACCTTACTTGTTTGTTGTCCGTCCATTCCAGCAGTATTTAATCTTCGGATAAATATTTTGGGCAACAACAACTAGAAGTCTTTACACTCATTGTAATAGATTCTAACATTAATATTTGTACTCGTCAGTATATTTATTAATAACATCTCGCGAGAGCATTCAAGCTCGGGATTAACAACCCCGGCAAATCTTGTGTTATCTATTTTCCCACGGAAGTGTTCTTGTATTTGTTTGTTACTCGATCATTCCAAAGAATACTATCTTCAGATAATATTTTGGGTAACAACACGGGTCACACGTGATGCGAAAGTCCAATGATACTAGTCTGATGAACGATGATTTCAAATGAGACATGACTCGGAAGGTAGTATTCAAAACCACGCTCCGATACCAACTCTGTAACACCCCAAACTAGGCGAATATTACAGTGCCGTGGACCCCCGACCGGGACTCACTAGGCGGATGAAAATTAATGAATTAAGTGATATAATTGTAGTACCGAACCACAGTATATCAATAATTACTCCGATGAGGAGTTTTATTACAACACACCCAAGGAAATGATCGAATACAAGTATATATTTTATATGGAGATAAAATATACAACACTGAATGAACTCAAAATCCAAATGGAAATCTGCAGCGGAAATAAAATAAGGAAAACACGATGAATGAAAGGACTGGGCCCCCCTACTAATATCACTGGGACTCATTGCCGTCAACATTCTCTTCCCGTGCCTTAGCCTTGTCGTGACCTGAAAAACAAAATCGCCCAATGGGGTCAGTTACACAGAACAATAATCCTCAAGAGTTGAATAAACACAATCATATATACTGTATAAACCACAAGTGTGATCAGAAATCTCAAACCGTCGAACACATACAATCAAAAGTGAATCGGCCAGATTATAACCCACTCCTGTTGAAAACATACGCAATCAAACATGCTGTATGAATCAACTAACGGTACGGCTCAAAGGTTGGCGCCACACTACGCCCGAGATGGAAATGTGTCCGTGCACAAGACACCAACGAGTATCGATTGAATACACGTGTGGTCTTGTACTTAATTAGTCTCACGAAGTGATCTTCTCGTGTGGACAGCCCAATGTGAGGCCAACAACCAACACACGACTTAATATGTGCCCGACATACCAATCGGCACGCCAGTATGACCCGGAATGTCACGAGATAACAAAAGTGACATCGAAATCAATAATGACTCACCAAGATGAAATGATAGTGAAATGAATGATAGCTCAATGAAATGATTGGAACCGTCGTTCCTCGTGACTGAAGTGATTAATTAACAATTACAAGTCTCAATACGGTTAATACATCATGAATGAACTATAATTATGAATGAACAACAACGAAAGGAATGAATGTCCTTTTAACCGAGTAAGAATTAACTTACTCAACGCCGATGAAGAATGTCCTTCCACGAACAACGTCCTAAATGAGATGTCGGTCGCTCGAACATCCTTGAATAACATAATTACCAATAATCCGGTTCAAAACATGAATCAAACACGAGTAAAACTAACTCAAAACGTCGATACAACTAAACCAAGTTCATTGAGGCATTATATCGAACACGTTGAGGCCAATCTCCGATCATTTACAACCAAACCTCAATTATACCAATATCAAATTCCCAAGAAGTGTTTCAAACCGACAAAACATCTTCAATACGATCAATAAACCAATATGAATATCCAAATTCGTGATTTCAACAACAATTAATTGAAAACCCCCAAATCCAACTCAATATTCAAAGTGTTCTTGAATAACCTTTCAATAATCCGATGAATTTTCATACATACCCATAATCATATGTATATGTCTTCGTACAACATGATTATAACGTCCAAAACATCATATCTCAACACAAAATCGAAATCCAAGAGGTTTGATGAATATTACCTTTGAAGATCCAAGTACTTTGATCCGATGAAATCGCGTTAGATCGACGATCCAAGCTTCACAACCGAATGAAGATGATGAAAAATCGAGTATTCAAGTGATTGATGATGAAAATCTCTCTCACAAACCCTCTCTCGGAAGTTGGATGAAGAAAAAGGTGGAAATGAGGAAAATCCCGTCGGTCCACCTTATATAGTCCTAAGTACGCACGACCAATCCGCACAACCAAGTGTCCGTGCATCCGGTCGTGCGTGAAGTTACTACCGGCTGTTGAGCGCCGCGCACGAGCAGCAACTCGTGCGGCCTGCTCGTGCGGCCCTGCTCGAACGCTGGGCCTCCTGCCCAGTACAGACGCAACACACGAGCACCACGCCCGAGCAGTTGCTCGTGTGGCCTGCTCGTGCGGCACTAACTCGACCACTGGGCCTCCTGCTCAAACCAGCCGTACACACGAGCACCGCGCACGACCAAGTGCTCATGCGGCCTGCTCGTGCGGCAATGACTCGGCCGCTGGGCCTCCTGCCCAGTCCAGCCGCAACGACGAGCACCGCGCACGACCAGATGCTCGTGCGGCTCGCCAGGCGGCCCCGCCGACAAGCGATTACGCCAAAACGATGCACCGAGTACAAAAATCACAGAATTCGAGAAGTACGGGGACAAAAGTACGAGTATGACAAATATTCCGCCGAACAGTGAACACAATTGAATGAGTATGAATGATGAGTGATTAATAATGAATGAAAATTACTGAGTGGTAATTACTGACTGATAATTACTGAATAAAATGACTGAATTACAACCGGGTATTACAACTACTTACTTGATTCAGTACGTGAAAAGCAGTAGTGAGGAAAGAAAAGAAAGAGAGAATATTATTCTTCTCAAGTCTTCATCATCTTCTTCATTTTTCTTGAGTTCTCTTGGAGGAAATTCAAGATCTATTGAGAGATATTAATTAAACACTAGGGTATTATAATCAAAGCTTCATCACTTGATTCTAGCCGTAACCTTAGAGGTTAATCGAGTGTTGTCATTCCGTTTGTTTCTCCAGCGCGTGACAAGTAGAGATGCGGTTTTTTCGGCGATGGATCATCCAAGGTGTTGTGTCAAGATATATTCATCCCGACAGGCGATCGACTATAGGGCCGAGCGACCGAGTGCGCAACCAGTTAAGCTATGGCTAACTCGCCTAATGAAAGATACTAGCCCACCATCAGGTACCTAGCGACCGACTCCCAAGGCGATCGCCCTTTGGCATCTGGCGATCGACTCCAGTGTCCGTCTAAAGACGGTCAACCTACGCCCCGAACAGAGACGATCGCCCAATAAAGTCATCGAAGACTGGATCTCAGAACAGCACCCACGTGCAGATCCACAAATGGCGCTGGCAGACAAGACCTTTGACTCCAGCCTGTCACCTACCTCACCTACTGACAAGTCCGCCGAAAGTTACAAAGTGGGACCGCCCGTGACAGCGACTCAGGATGCGTGCAGGCTCCTATCGATCAGACAAATTGCCGCCACAGCCGCATGACTTTAAGGGAACAAGCCCATGTGCTAAAAGACGATCGCCCGCTTATTATAATACAGCAAAGGGGATCGCCCGGCATATCCGAGTCCTATAAATAGAGAACCTCCTCCTACTGGAAAAAGGTTCCGAACTCATTCACTTACATTCCAATTTCATTCACAGAACCACAGAAGAACATACGTATCTTCAAACTCCCAGCTTTCTCGCCGGAATCTACCTCAGGATTTCTCTCTCAGAATCTCCCATCCAGAAGACGATCGGCAGAGGCAAGAAGTCTCCACAAGGCAGATTCCAAGAGATTCATAAGCCCAGGAGCTCGAGCATACTGCTAAGATACGCCGTGAGAGACTGTCGATCTCTCACCGCCGCCACAGTTCATCCCCGTTGTAATAAGAACTCACAGAGCATCATATTTGGTTCTTCCGGCAATCTACACGCTCACTAGCTAAGATAACAAGAATCTTTACACTCATTGTTGAAGAGATAAATTCACCACTAGAAGGGGGGTTGAATAGTGGTGATGCGGAATACCGAAATTTCTTGCGAGTAAATAGAAAATAGTGCGGAATTTAAAGACTCAAGAATTTATAGAGGTTCGGAAACTTGCCTACGTCCTCTCTCCGACTTTCTTTTTCTATTGGCTTAAGAAAAACCACAATCTTGACTCATCTTCTATCGGTCCGAGTTCACAATCACATAAATCGCTTGTCTTCTATCGGTCCAAGCTCAACCTTTCCCTCAATATAAATGTTTGTTTATATAGTGTTCTATAGGAACTAGATAATCCTCACTATACGAATATGGGCGTATAATCCTAACAATGCCGGATCAAAGATCCTAATAACACCGGATTAGTGACTCTTGATTCGTTTCTTTTACGCTCAAGTGTAAGTGATGCAACACTTACAACCAAATGAAAGAATACAAAGAATAATAGATATTACAATGAAAATCACTCTTGTATCTTTCTTTTCTCACAACTTGAAATGCAATCAAAGATATAAAACTGAGCTCAAGAATGCTTTGATTGCTTGTATGCTTGTATGCTTGAATGCTTGAAGTTGTGTGTTTGATACCCAAGTCCTTCGGGTATTTATAGGTGAGATCCATCCTTCAAATACTGAAAAACATACTATTAGCGTGCGCTAATAGTGCCCTGTAGCGTGCGCTATCGGTTTTTGACTTGGAATCTCTGAACGGTCACAAAGACTGTTGCAACGGTAAAATACCATGGCTAGCGTGCGCTAGTCATGTATCGGTAGCGTGCGTTAACGTCTGGTCAACAAGTCTTCAATCTTGACTTTGAAAATGTCCGTTTGTCTCTCCAACGACTCTTTATCCAACGGCTAGATTTGGGATTAGTGTGCGCTAGCAAGTATGCATAGCGTGCGCTAGCATTAATTAAATCCAACGTTTCCAGATTTTCCGGATCTGCATTGACTCTTGCCTTCCAACGGTAGAAATTCAAACGGTAATATGTAGACTCCTTTTAGCGTGCGCTAATGCCTATACCTTAGCGTGCGCTACTGATTTATTTCATTAGCGTACGTTACCTTGTGTAACGTACGTAAAGGCCTTAACGAATTGAGTCCAGTAGCTACTGGACTACTGACCGTAATATTGGTAGCGTGCGCTAGAGATGAGCAGTAACGTGCGCTATATCTTTGCTTTAGCGTACGTAAAATGATATGTGTAGCGTGCGCAACATCCATTTCTGATTTCCTTCCAAACTTCACTGACCTCTGGAATAATACGATAGCGTGCGTTATTTTTACTGTAAAGCGTGCGCTAACTGTAGTTGATTAGCGTGCGCTAACATTGAATAGCTTGCGTGCGCTATCGATCAGGCGACTTCACTTGGCTGCAGCTGACTTGTCTGGGCTGTATATGTATATCCCAATAGCGTGCGCTACTATATGATGAGTAGCGTGCGCTAGCTTTATTTAGCTCCTTCAAAATATTATCGAGCCGAGATTGATCTAATTATTTGTTTTGAATGTAATAATCATCAAAATACATTTTGAGTCAACAATATCCCCCTTTTTGATGATGTCAAAACATTTAATTAATACCTGCAAAAACATTTTGAAATGATTCGAATCAAGGTAAACTTGTTCGATATATTAGTATATTTTGGTTTTTGGAGTATTCTCCCCCTTTTTGACATAAACAAAAAGGAACTCCCCCTGAATTGTTGCATTATAACAAATATTAATGAAAATGCCATTATTCAAAGTGTAAACAACAATACTTGTAAACAACAAATGCCAAATGAAGTGAAATGCGAATTTCATTAAGATAAAATGCAAGTAATACAACGAGTTTTCATGACATGAAATATAAAGATTGTTCGAACAACAAGATTCTACATCCAAACATCAAAAATCCTCAAATCTAAAGGTCGGAAGAAGACGAGGGGAAAGGGAACGAAGGGTGTGTGAAACGGATGAACTCGGATATCAACCCGTGCACTTCCCGGACTTCCGAACGTAGAGCCCGAACATCCTCTCGAATCTCAGCCTGAGAGGTCTCGATGCCCCGCATCCGAGCACAAAGGTCGCTTTCCTCTTCTTCCGTGACAACATCTCTCATAGGGCGCTTTCCTTTCGAAGTAGGCTTCCTCACGAACTCCCCGGTTTGCATTTCGCAAAGAGTATGAGGTCCCCGACGAGTGATTTTTCTTCTGCAATAGGCATCCGCGACCCTTTCTCTACTTGGTCGTCGTCGTGTAGGTACGGAAAAAGGATCCAGCCTCTGTTGGACGTCCGGACATAGTGCATAGCCTTAAGCGAAGCGTCCGAGATCTCATGACCGAGGGAGACGGGGACTGCCTTGTCCTTCGACAAGTCGACTTGGTGAAAACTGAAAATGGCCGAGAGAATTGAGCCATAAGGCATTCCAGCCTTGCGAGAACGAGATGCGTAGTTTTTCGACCGAAACAGGTCGCCCTTCACCTTCATCCAGCTGATGATGATATAGGGAAAATTAACTTTATCTTCATTGAGAACTCGATACACCACTTGCTTGTCCACTCCCACTAGTTTGTGCTGGGAATTCACCTTCGGCATTAAGCATTTTGTGAGAGCTACTGTAAGGCATTTAATATTGACCCCAAAATCGTTGTTTTCGAAAAAGCCGTCCGTTATGTCAATAACGGCCTTTGAGCTAAGAAACTCTTTGACATCTATTTCCCCGACTTCATTATCATCGGCCAAAGATTTTCTAGTACAAACAAAACCGTCACAGGGTAAACCAAAAATTTGATACAAAACATCTGAGGAAATTTTCACCCGTGTTCCTCCGACAAGACTTCCTAAAACAAGGGCTGAAGACCCTTCACTTTCGGCCACATGGAGATTGGCATAAAACTCTCGGACGAGTTCAGGAAAGATGGGGTTTTTGCATTCGACAAAACGGGCAATACCAAGCGAGGAGAAGAAATTGGAAATATCGACATTTACCCGTTCCAGACTCAAGAGATTGAAAAAGTAACAGTCCGTGATGTGTTCTTGTGGAAGGATGTCAAAGAAAACCCTCGAGGCGGTGGAGGAGATGAAACGATTCACATCAAATTGGGTGTTGAGAGGTCGTTTGAGGTTGTTGTATTGTTTTGCCATGGCTGTTCGGTTCTTGCTCGACATTAATCGGAGAAGGAATTGAAGTTTGAGGAGGTTTGAAGAATCCGATTAGCGGCTAGGGTTTTTGCAAGACGGGAATGTTCTGCCGATTGCGTACGTTAGGAAGTGTGTTTGTGTGCCTGGGTAGTACGGCATATATATAGTCAACGAACTTTTAGTTAGCGTATGCTAGGGTTTATAGAATTAGCGTACGTTAGGCAGAAATGAAAGGCTTATCGACTGGCCCAAGAGCTAGAATGGAATTAAAAATTTTAATTAGCGTACGCAAGAAAGTAGGGTTTAGCGACGCAATCGAAGGAAGTGTTTAGCGCGTAGAATAAAATGAAGCTAGCGCGCTAGCGAGTGATCCGAATCAAGGATTTTGATGTTTTGAGTAGTAAGCTTATTTCAAAAGTTGTCTACATGTCTCATGCCAAGTTGTAAACGAATGGAGTTAAATGATTCTTCGGGAAGAGGTTTTGTAAAGATGTCAGCAAGTTGGTCCTTCGTCCCGACAAATATTAAACAAATGTCTTTTTTCTGAACATGATCACGTAAAAAATGATGTCTAATATCTATATGTTTGGTTCTACTGTGCAACACAGGATTTTTGCTCAAATTAATTGCACTAGTGTTATCACATAGGATAGGGGTATTTTCAAAATGTATGCCGTAGTCGCGGAGTTGATTTTTAATCCATAGCACTTGAGCACAGGCGCTCCCTGCAGCGACATATTCGGCCTCAGTTGTAGACAATGCTATGCTGGTTTGCTTTTTACTTCCCCAAGATATTAAACAAGATCCAACAAAATGACATGTACCACTAGTACTCTTTTTGTCAATTTTGCATCCGCCGAAATCGGCGTCACTATAGGCAATTAAATTAAAATCCAAGCAAGAAGGATACCATAGACCTAGTCCAATAGTTCCTTTCAAGTAGCAAAAAATGCGTTTACAAGCAATTAAATGTGATTCCTTGGGATTAGCTTGGAATCGAGCACATAGACATGTAGCAAATATTATATCTGGCCTAGATGCAGTCAAATATAGCAAAGATCCGATCATACCTCGATATAATTTTTGATCTACGGATTTGCCATTTTCATCTTTCTCAAGCTTTAATGATGACGACATTGGCGTAGATATCACCTTGCTATTTTCCATATTGAATTTCTTGAGGAGGTCGTTTGAGTACTTCGTTTGATGGATAAAAATTCCATCTTTGCATTGTTTGATTTGAAGTCCGAGGAAGAATGTTAATTCTCCCATCATACTCATTTCGAATTCTCCTTTCATAAGATTAGAAAAATCTTGGCACAAGGATTCATTAGTAGCTCCAAATACAATGTCATCAACGTAGATTTGGCAAACAAGTATATCATCATTTAGTATTTTAACAAACAAGGTATTATCGACGTTGCCTCTTTATAATTATTTGCAATTAAAAATTGACTTAAACGATCATACCATGCTCGGGGTGCTTGCTTCAACCCGTAGAGTGCCTTGTTGAGCTTGTAGACATGATCCGGAAATTGATGGTCTTCAAAACCGGGAGGTTGCTTGACGTAGACTTCTTCTTGAATGAACCCATTCAAGAATGCACTTTTCACATCCATTTGAAATAGTTTGATCTTCTTGTGGGAGGCAAAAGCACATAGCAAGCGAATGGCTTCGAGTCGAGCCACGGGAGCAAAACTTTCTTCGTAATCAAGACCTTCCTCTTGATTATATCCTTGAGCGACCAAACGAGATTTATTTCGAATCGGGTAGCTGTCTTCGTCACTCTTGATTTTATGCACCCATTTAGTTCCGATAATTGTTTTATCTTTAGGAGCGGGAACTAAATTCCATACATTATTGTGCTTGAATTGCACAAGCTCCTCTTGCATTGCCATCACCCAACTTTCATCATCGATAGCTTCGGATATATTCTTGGGAACTATTTCGGATACAAAAGCACAATGAGCCATAAATTCGGTGGTTCTCCTTCGGGTTTGAACACCGTCTTCAATGTTTCCAATCACGAGGTCCTTCGGATGGTCTTTGATGTGCCTCCAATCATTCGGTAAATCAACGATTGTGTTCGTTTCGATTTCCGAAATTTTCTTCACTTCGGGTGAGGGATCCGGAAAAGTACCTGCATCATCAAAATATTCTACCTTTCTCGGGGGTGAGATCATATCATTGAATTTAACGTGTATGGACTCTTCAACTTTATTCGTTCTAATATTATAAACACGATATGCTTTGCTATTAGTACAATAACCAAGAAATATTCCGGAGTCGGATTTGGCATCAAACTTGCCCAAGTTATCCTTGCCATTGTTCAAAATAAATACATTGCAACCAAAAGGATGAAAATAAGCAATATTGGGCTTTTTGCCCTTCCATAATTCATACGGGTTTTAAGATGAGTTCTACGAACATGAACCCGGTTAATCACATAGCATGCCGTAAAAATTGCTTCGGCCCAAAAGTATCGTGGAAGAGAGTATTCATTAAGCATTGTCCTCGACATTTCTTCCAAAGATCGGTTTTTCCTTTCAACAACTCCATTTTGTTGAGGCGTTCTAGAGCCGAAAATTGTGATTAATACCGTATTTATCACATAAAAGTTCAAACGGGTGCAATCAAATTCACCTCCGTGATCGGTGCGAATAGAAATTATGGAGAGATTTTTCTCATTTGATACCAAACGACACCATTTAGAAAACTCGGAAAATGCATCATCCTTATGTGCTAAAAATCTAACCCAAGTAAATCGAGAGAAATCATCAACAATAACCAAAGTGTAAAGTTTACCATTTAAACTAACCTGTCTAGATGGTCCAATCAAATCCATATGCACGAGTTCAAGAACTCGACTAGTGGAAACCTCGAATTTTGGTTTAAACGATTCTCGAGTATGTTTCCCTTTTATGCATGATTCACACAAATGCTTTCTATCAAACTTGAGTTTGGGCAATCCACGAACAAGGTCGTGTCTAGATAAAATAGAAATAACATGTAAAGAAGTATGCCCCAATTTTCGATGCCATAAATATGCATTGTCATCCAAGGTAATAAGACATTTTTCATTGAATGAACTTTTATCGTTAAGATCAACAATATAGATGTTTCCACATCTCAAACCAATGAATGCAATTTTATAATTTCTAAACGCTGTGCAATGCGTTTGCTCAAATAGACTTTTAAAACCTTCATCACAAAGTTGCGAAACGCTAAGGAGGTTATGATGCAAACCTTCAACAAATAGTACTTTGTTGATAGAAGGAGAAGGTTCCTTACCGACTTTTCCGATTCCTTTGATTTTTCCCTTTTGATTATCTCCAAAGGTCACATGTCCTTGATCTTGATATTCGAGGTCTTCAAATAAGTCCTCGGAGCCGCACATGTGCCTTGAGAATCCGCTATCAATGTACCACTTGTTTTTCCTTGGTGCCGGTACCTACAAAAGTAGAATTTCTCGGTTGTTTCGGTACCCAAGCCCGTTTGGGTCCTCCAAAGTTAACTATGCTTATAGCATTCGGAACAATTGTCCCTTTAGGAACCCATATTTGCTTAACTTTGATAGTTCTTAACTTTGAATGAGCATTAACATTGTGAACTCGTTTGAACGGATCTTTTGAGTTCTCGGTTTCAGTTTTCTTTATTTTGTCAAGGTTGATAAGGGATTGTTCCCGTTTAAAAGGATCGAAACCAAGACCGTGTTTGAGCAAGGGCGATTTTTGAATAGATAGGAGCCTTTCGAATTTCTCATTTCCGAGAGTAAATTTGTTCAAAATATATTTTAGCTCCTTTTGAGTTTTTGTTAACTCGATTTTCAAAACATTTTCTTTTTCAAGACATGATGTATGGTCGATCTCAATAGTTTTGCCCTTGTTTTGAAGAGAGGAGTTTTGAGTTCTAGAGATTTTATTTTTCTCTTTACAGATATGTTTAATTTAACCATGTAGTCATAGTCAGTATTTAATGATTCAAACGCACTCAACTACTCATCATCATGTTGAACTTTTTGTTAATCTCAAAAATCAAAAGAGTCATATTCTTCATCATTGAGTTTAGAGCTTACCTCGATATTACTTTCGGAGTCGAGGGCCATGAATGCAAGATTTGCATCTAGAGATCTTTCAATCTCCTCCTCGTCATCACTCCAAGAGGCAATTAGGACCTCCTTCTTTTTGAATCTTTCCATTTGAGGTTTTGAAGAGGATCCTCGGCATTCTTTGGCATAATGACCGGCTTGACCACATTTCCGACAATTATTGTCGAACTTCTTGATGGGAGTATAGCCACTCTTCCAGTATAGCGACTAGTCTTTCCCGAGGCTTTGGTTTTGTGCCTCTAGACTTGAGAACGATCTCATAATTGATGAGTGACCCGATGAGGGCACTAAATTCGAGCTTGTTGAGATCTTTGGACTCCATGATCGCGGTGACCGTGTCATCCCATTCTCGTGGCAACGATCGAAGACTTTTCTTAGCTTTGTCGCTGCTCGATATAGGCTTTCCGAAAGATGTAAGACCATTTGTTATAGCCGAAAATCGATCCAACATATTTGTGATCGTTTCCTCGTCTTTCATGGAAAATAATTCGTAGTCATGGAGTAACATATTAATTTTGGTCTCCTTCACTTGGATGGTTCCCTCATGAGTGACTTCGAGAATTTCCCAAATTTCTTTTGCACTTTCATAGGACGATATCCTATTGAGTTCTTCGGGATTAAGAGCGCAATAGAGAAGTTGAGTAGCTCGTGAGTTGACATGCGTGTTTCTCCAATCCTCATCGTTGAATTCTTCGATCTTTTTCAACGATCCATCCTCTTTCTTAGCAAGTTTAGGACCAAGAGCAATAACTTTCCAGATTTCAATATCGTAGGCTTGAACGAAGATCGCCATCTTCTTTTTCCACCTCATGAAATTGGAACCGTCGAAGAAAGGAGGACGGTTGAGAGCATTTCCTTCAATTTGGCCAAGAAGTGCCATTTGCGGATCTTTTTCTCTTAGGTGGTTAAACCTTTAAAAAGAGACCCGCTCCGATACCAACTGAAGAGATAAATTCACCACTAGAAGGGGGGGTTGAATAGTGGTGATGCGGAATACCGAAATTTCTTGCGAGTAAATAGAAAATAGTGCGGAATTTAAAGACTCAAGAATTTATAGAGGTTCGGCAACTTGCCTACGTCCTCTCTCCGACTTTCTTTTTCTATTGGCTTAAGAAAAACCACAATATTGACTCGTCTTCTATCGGTCCGAGTTCACAACCGTTACAGTCGCTTGTCTTCTATCGGTCCAAGCTCAACCTTTCCCTCAATATAAATGTTTGTTTATCTAGTGTTCTATAGGAACTAGATAATCCTCATTATACGAATATGGGAGTATAATCCTAACAATGCCGGATCAAAGATTCTAATAACACCGGATTAGTGACTCTTGATTCGTTTCTTTTACGCTCAAGTGTAAGTGATGCAACACTTACAACCAAATGAAAGAATACAAAGAATAATAGATATTACAATGAAAATCACTCTTGTATCTTTCTTTTCTCACAACTTGAAATGCAATAAAAGATATAAAACTGAGCTCAAGAATGCTTTGATTGCTTGTATGCTTGTATGCTTGAATGCTTGAAGTTGTGTGTTTGATACCCAAGTCCTTCGGGTATTTATAGGTGAGATCCATCCTTCAAATGCTGAAAAACATACTATTAGCGTGCGCTAATAGTGCCCTCGTAGCGTGCGCTATCGGTTTTGACTTGGTATCTCCGAACGGTCACAAAGATCAAGGTAACGGTAAAATACCATGGCTAGCGTGCGCTAGTCATGTATCGGTAGCGTGCGTTAACGTCTGGTCAACAAGTCTTCAATCTTGACTTTGAAAATGTTCGTTTGTCTCTCCAACGACTCTTTATCCAACGACTAGATTTGGGATTATCGTGCGCTAGCAAGTATGCATAGCGTGCGCTAGCATTAATTAAATCCAACTTTTCCAGATTTTCCGGATCTGCATTGACTCTTGCCTTCCAACGGTAGAAATTCAAACGGTAATATGTAGACTCCTTTTAGCGTGCGCTAATGCCTATACCTTAGCGTGCGCTACTGATTTCTTTCATTAGCGTACGTTACCTTGTGTAGCGTACGTAAAGGCCTTAACGAATTGAGTCCAGTAGCTACTGGACTACTGACCGTAATATTGGTAGCGTGCGCTAGAGATGAGCAGTAACGTGCGCTATATCTTTGCTTTAGCGTACGTAAAATGATATGTGTAGCGTGCGCAACATCCATTTCTGATTTCCTTCCAAACTTCACTGACATCTGGAATAATACGATAGCGTGCGTTATTTTTACTCTAAAGCGTGCGCTAACTGTAGTTGATTAGCGTGCGCTAACACTGAATAGCTTGCGTGCGCTATCGATCAGGCGACTTCACTTGGCTGCAGCTGACTTGTCTGGGCTGTATATGTATATCCCGATAGCGTGCGCTACTATATGATGAGTAGCGTGCGCTAGCTTTATTTAGCTCCTTCAAAATATTATCGAGCCGAGATTGATCTAATTAAATGTTTTGAATGTAATAATCATCAAAATACATTTTGAGTCAACAATTGTAATTGTATTCTTACATTAGTACTTGTATCACCAAATATTGGGATTAATAATATTTCGCGAGAGCATTCAAGCCCGGGACTAACAACCCCGGCAAATCTTGTGTTATTTACCTTACCCACGGAAGTGCTCTCGCATTTGTTTGCTATCCATCCATTCCAGCAATATCTATCTCCGAATAATATTTTGGGTAGCAACAATTGGCGCTAGAAGGAAGGGCATCTATACCTTCATTTTTCATTCCTACCGTCTCGAAGAACACTCACTGTACTCGGGGCATATACTTGAAGTGACACTCACTGCGCTTCAAAGAAAACCTTCAGAATCACGACATCCGCCGGTACATCGAAGAAAGCCACTCTATGAACCGCCGGACTCCATATCCCAGCTCGATCCGAATCCCAGCCGATGACCGGGGGAAGCCGCGGCAACGCGAGACTCTCGATCCCGCACCTGAGGGATGGTCCCAACCTCTCACTCGACCAGTTCCAAACCGAGGAACAGATCGAGGAGGCTATGGCCATCCTAGAGGAGCGACGGAGAGCATGTGCGTCGCCCCCAATAACTCCGTCGATCGTCCGCCGCATGGGAAAACAGAAGTTCAACGGGCTACCAGGCGAGCGATCGTCAGAAAGCCCCAATTCGCGAGAAAAGGCTCTCGCACGACCAGACGGATCCGTATTCAATCGCTTGGGGCGCGACCCATCCTGGCAATCGGGGCATTCTGGTCCCGACCACGAAAGGATGGAATCCAAATCCGTCACCAGAAGTTCAGCCTACCCAACTCGCAGCCGAATGCAGGTCAGCCGTCTGACTCCCGCCCCGATCGCCAGGGGATCAGTACTCGATCGCCTGGGCTCCCGCTCCGAGCGCCGAGCCGCGAGCAGCCAGGCCACGGCGATGGCCGCTATACAACGCCAGCTCGACGAGATGAAAGCACTCTTGGACACTGGGGCAAGCGCCAGCAGAAAGATCACCGGGCCGACCGAGCTACTCGCGGTCCACATCGAGCTTGCCCCCGTGCAACCAACGATCGCTCCTCCCAAAACACATCTGTATGAAGGGAGATCGGACCCCGTAACCCACCTGAGTAAATTCCGAATCTACATGACTGGGTGTGGGGCATCTGATGCAACCAAGTGCCGGATCTTCCCGTTAACATTGGGCGAGCTAGCCCATAGATGGTACGTCTCGCTACCACCACGATCGATCATCTCCTTTGAGAAACTGGCGAATGACTTCACGTCATACTTCGCCACCAAGGTCGCCAGACTAGAAGGGCCCCACCGCATGATGAAAATCAGGCAGGGGGAAGACGAAACCGACACACATTACATCGACCGAGTAGACAAAATCATCCTCACCGGCGAACCCGTCAGTGACGAGCTCGCTCTCTATTCGGTCCTGGGGGGATTCTACGGTCATTCACCCATGTTTAGACATCTCACCAAGGATATTCCCCCAACCTACGCGATCTTCCGCGCTAAGGCTGCTGACTTTCTGGCCAGGCAAAGGCTACTCACCCTCCACCTAGGCGAGGAAACGCCACCTCCTGTCCAGAAGAAGGCGACCGCCAAAACAAAGAAGGCGATCGCCAAGCCACCTGGAGATCTCAAGGCCTTCGAGGACATGGAAGCCCATCTCCTCCATACGTTCAACCGAACTCCGGCCCACATTTTCTATGCCATCAAGGGGCACGAACCGCTAAACAAGCCAAAGGCGATAAGGGACCACAGTCACCTGGACAACAATCAATGCCGCGACCTCCTCAAACAGCTCTGGAGATTGTTCGAGGAGGGCAAGTTGGACAGCTTATTGGCTTAGCCGAAGCCCCTATCAATCTCTATACACGATCATCCGAGTCGAACACAAACAGGTTGGGAAGCTCATACGAGCCGACCCCTAGATCAACCTCAGCGACCGTCTCTACACATTTCAATTAAGAGAAGGGAACCTCGGAAGTCTCTCCCCGATCTCCCTCCTCATTTAAGAAACTGGAGGACTCGCTCGCCATCTACAGTTCACCATCTAACGTGATGGACTAAGGCACGAGATCGCCTCCCCCGCACAACGTACACCATCGAGGGTCGGGATCTACATGACGATCCGAGGTAGAAGAGTGCAGCCATGGTCCTGGTGGTTGATGGAACCGACTGCTTAGGCCATGCAAGGTCCCTCTGGGCCACGATCGCCCGCCCTTCGTTTAGATACGAGGACGACGTAGTCTGAGGGCCCTCCAAAACTAATCAGTGGACACGATCGCCCACCCTCAAAGGTTCATCATTTAATATGGTGAACCCGGACAATGCGACGCGTCACTACCCCCGTCTCAACGTACACCGTCGAGGTTTGCCATCTTCATGGCGGGCCGAGGTGGAAGCAGAGCTAACAAGCCGCGGAAGTGGAGTTGATTAATCCGACGCTGCCCCGCGCAAGGACTCCTCTAGACCAAGACCGCACGCCCTTCGTTTAAATACGAGCCGAGGCGCAGCCTAACAGAGGACCCTCACAATAAAATGAGTCACGAGACAGACAATGTCGTTAGCGCAAAAGACATGGTCATGGAGTCGGTCCATCGAACTCCGTGATCGTGCACGGTTCCTCAAGACGGACGACCGTCCTCGAGGATTCGACAAAATTGAAGACCGCTCACTCAACGAATTATTTTCATCCCCTTACTTTCACTAAATGAATAAAACCAAGGGGCAAGAGTGCGGACTACCTAAACGACGATCGTCCCTATTCAACCACATACAGAGATCGCCATTTTTCAGATGTTGTGCAGTGATCGAATTTGGTGTAAAAGTTATCTTTATGAGTTTATCAATTCATTTGGAACTACCCTCGCAACGATCTCTCCTCACACATTTGTACAAAGTCAAACAAAGACTCAAAAATAGCAATCATTCAAGTGATAAGTCATAAAATCAAACATTCATTTCATTGCTTGAAGGATCAAAATACATGGTCGCCCGAAGGCCAAAATGCTACAAAGAGAAAACTACAAAACTACGAGACAAAAAGCTAAAACAAGCAAGCAAGAGCGAAGAGCCTCAGGCCCCCGCCTTCAGTCGTCGGCTCGACCTACGACCCTTCCCCAGTTTCAAGAGCGGCCTCCCCATCCTTCGGATCGTCAGGATGAACGAGGTTCGCCGGAGTCGGATACCAGCTCAGATCCATGCCAAGCTCCGAGAGATCCAAAATCATCAAGGAGAAGGCAGGGTGGAGAGGATGCTCCAGCGCATACGCCTTGAAATTCTCGGCAAGAGGGACGACCTCCAGCCCTCCCTTCTTGGCAGCCCGGATCGAGTTAGCGAACGCAATATGATAGGCAAACTCGTTGACAAACTCCAAGTTAAGGAAGGGATTGGCCTTGGTCGCCTCTATCTCCCCTTTCAGCTCCGCCATCGCCTGTTGCGACCCTTGGAGCTCGACCTCCCTCGCAGCTATCTTCTCCCTCGACTCCACCAGCTTGCTAGTCAACCGAGCGATCGTCACCTTCTGACGATCGGCCTCCTCCTCAGCAACCTTCTGCGCCCGGACGGCATTAGTCATCCTGTCCCGAAATCGGTCAACCGCCAAACGAGACATCTTGGTTTCCTTCCTCGCCAGCTCAAGCTCTTGGCTCGCCCGCTTGGCTGCCTCCAAAGATTCCTTCTCCATTGCCACGATCTTGTCGGCGAACTCGGCGTTCTCTTTCCGAGCCGCCTTGAGATCCGCCTGCAGGCGAATAGTGGAAGGTCGCCCCTCAAACTCCTGCGCAGCCTGGACAGCCATGGTCGCCGTCTGGAGAGAAAGGGCGAGAACAGCCTGCATCGTACTCCCCGATCGCTGACGAGCGATCGCATCTAGATCAGTCGTCCAGGCCTTTGGTAGAGCAGAAGCGGCCTTGCTGACGTATTGCGGGATGTCACAGGACTGGCGAGAAGATCGGCTCGCTAAGAAATCTACGACCATCGGCGGGCAAGATGGATCTGTGCGACGGATCCTACATCAAAACAACAAAGTTAACACAACTTCTACGCAAATGCAAGTTTCAACCCAAAAATGTAATCTACCTCTCAGCCCTCTCGGGGTCGCGACCGAAGTACGGTTTCCCTCGAGGAGTCTCAGCGTCAGCGATCGCCATCTCCCGCATAAAAGCCGCAGAGGGCGGCTCATTCTCTGGAGAGAGAACGGTGATCGGAGGCGCGGCGATCGGCACCTCATTGGCGGGGGCAGGAACCGGAGTTTCTTCCGGCCTCGGCCTTTTGTGATTGATTCGAAGCCCCTCCTCCCGAGCTCCCTCCTCAGCCACGATCGGCTCCACGCGGGGCTCCGCCTCCGGAATAATTGGCAGCGCAACAGGTGGGGCCCGAGACGACTTCTTGTGCCGGAGACGGCCCAGAACTCCAGGATTCGACATGGCGATTTCCGCTGGGGGCTCCAGAAAGCAAGGAAAGCGAACCTCTACAGTTAAGACGATCGATCAACAGTTAGATATTTTTTCCTCAAGTAAGGCGATCGCCTAGAAGGTGAAAGTCGCATAAACTCATACCTGGTACCGAGAGATGTCTCGGGAAATGGAATAGCCGAGCCGACAACCAACGACTCTCCTTATTGATCCGGCTAGCATCAAGGTCGTCGTCCGACAAGCTCCGTATCCGATCCCAGACAACCATAAAATCAAAGGGCAGCTCCTCGATCGCCGTAATATGAAAACCTGCAAAACCGAAATCAAATTAGATCAGTTCAGAACACATCCGAACAAAGGGAGAGTCTCAGTAGGGATCTCCAGATCGCCCGTAGGATTGTCGCTCGCAGAAGCCCTCCACGCACCGGCGACCCAGAACCATTTCGTCGGGTCGCCCCGCGCCTTATTCGGGACTCCGAGGATTACCCGACCGGATCGGCCCTGAATATGGTGACCTCCGACCGACCCTTTCTGAGCCGTCAGCTTGAACAAGTGGTTCATCTCTGACGGCGAAGGGAGGCGGTACAGGCGGTGACCGCCAAACAGAGTGAGAGTGCATATTATCTCGGAGCTGCGTTCGGCGTCGGGCAAGTGGCGCCACGTTCCAAGCGGCCAGCAGGTGGGAGACAGCAAAAGACAGAGGGAAGCGCAGCCCAGCTTCCATAATCGCCTCATTCACGGCGACCATACCCATCGGGGGTTGATCAGCACGCTCATTCTCCGCCGGCGCAAATATTTCCACATTTGAAGGAACGTGGAACCTCGTCCTCCAGACGGCCAGATCTTTCCTGGTCGCCGAACTCCGGATTTGGCCAAGCGACCACAAAGATCGCTGCGCAGCCCGGTTCTGCGACCGTTTGGCAAGCTGATAAGGGTAGGCGATCGAGTAATCCCGGAAATCAAATCTGGGAGACGGGCCAACCAACTTCTCCATAATCTCAGCAAAAGATAGATAGGACCGGCCGAAAGCGCTATGCTGCTCCTAGTGGGCCCTAATCGCGAGATCTCTCTCCATCTGCGATCGTCTGTCTTCAGCGGCTGCCTCCTTAGCGATGTCGGCTTCATTAAATAAAGCCTCGATTTCAGCAGGGTCAATTCCGGCCCGAATTGCCTCAGCGGCCGTCTCCAGATGGAAGTCGGAAGAAGGTCCTCCCCGGACAGTCGACGTCCCGGCGGCGGAACTGGTGCCCACTCCATGTGATGATGATGTTCCAGCCATTCTCAAAGAAAGAAAGGAGAAAAGGAGTTTTTCTTACCCAAAGATGAAATTGATCGACGATTGGTAGTCGAATCTCTCAGAAGCGTTCTTCAGCAAAGTCCTTCTTTCTCCAGTGATAAAGCGCATAAGAGTTTTGACGCTGCGTACTCACATCCTTTTATAGGAGGAGAAAAGGACTCCTGTGCAATTAAGAAGAACCTCAGGGGTCGGAAGTGCAGCCGTCGCATTTATTGACTCCCTCGAGACCCGCGTACGCGTCTTTTCAAGGACGTGTCAGACGAGGAGTCATTAATGACCGTTGATATCCTCCAACAGAAGCCCGACACATGCGCGGAGACTTTTCCACGCCCATTGCCATTTCCCGCGCAGTTTCAGCGACCTACCAAGTCGTCCAAACTCAGAATCTATCAGCTCAAAGACGATCGCCAGTTCAGTAAAACGCAGAATCGCTCGTCAAAAGTTCAGCGATCGCCAGCATAACCACCTCACCCCCACGTTTCCAACATAGGAGCGAGCTGGGGGGCAATTGTTGTGTCAAGATTTATTCACCCCGACAGGCGATCGACTATAGGGCCGAGCGACCGAGTGCGCAACCAGTTAAGCTATGGCTAACTCGCCTAATGAAAGATACCAGCCCACCATCAGGTGCCTAGCGATCGACTCCCAAGGCGATCGCCCTTTGGCATCTGGCGATCGACTCTAGTGTCTGGCTAAAGACGGTCAACCTACGCCCCGAACAGAGACGATCGCCCGATAAAGTCATAGAAGCGTGGATCTCAGAATAGCACCCACGTGCAGATCCACTTAAATGGCGCTGGCAGACAAGACCTTTGACTCCAGCCTGTCACCTACCTCACCTACTGACAAGTCCGCCGAAAGTTACAAAGTGGGACCGCCCGTGACAGCGACTCAGGACGCGTGCAGGCTCCCCATTGGACCGTACAGCTGGCTGCCAGCAGCAGCCGCGGACTTTAAGGGAACAAGCCCATGTGCTAAAAGACGATCGCCCGATTATTATAATACAGCAAAGGCGATCGCCCGGCATATCCGAGTCCTATAAATAGAGAACCTCCTCCTACTGGAAAAAGGTTCCGAACTCATTCACTTACATTCCGATTTCATTCACAGAACCACAGAAGAACATACATATCTTCAAGCTCCCAGCTTTCTCGCCGGAATCTACCTCAGGATTTCTCTCTCAGAATCTCCCATCCAGAAGACGATCGGCAGAGGCAAGAAGTCTCCACAAGGCAGATTCCAAGAGATTCATAAGCCCAGGAGCTCGAGCATACTACTAAGATACGCCGTGAGAGACTGTCGATCTCTCACCGCCGCCACAGTTCATTCCCATTGTAACAAGAACTCACAGAGCATCATATCTGGTTCTTCCGGCAATCTACACGCTCAGTAGCTAAGATAACAAGAATCTTTACAGTCATTGTAATTGTATTCTTACATTAGTACTTGTATCACCGAATATTGGTATTAATAATATCTCGCGAGAGCATTCAAGCCTGGGACTAACAACCCCGGCAAATCTTGTGTTATTTACCTTACCCACGGAAGTGTTCTCGCATTTGTTTGCTATCCATCAATTCCAGCAATATCTATCTCCGAATAATATTTTGGGTAGCAACACAAGGGCTTGGAGCATTTTGGATCGTTTGGGGAATAGCTCAAGAGAAGGAACTCCATATAATCAACGAACGACAAGGGTATGATTTCGTATCTTCCTTTGTTTATTTAATATTCGTATATGCGTAGCTCGATCGATCCTCGTAGGGATTCAGATCGAATTAATTTTCGTTTTACCGCTTCCGCTGGGCCTTCGTTTTAGACACCGAATTCCAACAGTGGTATCGGAGCAAGGTCTTGCGATCGTATATACGATATTTAGCATTTGGAATGCTTATTTTGTGATTTAGAATCATTTTGATAATCGTAGATATTTTATTGTTCGTCGTAGTGTCGTTTTTCCGTGATTTTATATTAATAATATTCTGATCAGGAATAACAGGATTTTAGAAATCTGCCCGAAAACGAGTTGTATCGAATCGTTGAACGATTTTTCATACAGCTGCCGAGTATGGCCGAGCATGTCCGGCCTGTGGCCGGACGCTTGTGATCTCGCCGAGTCCGCCGAGCGCGTTCAGACGATCCGAGTGCTCGCTGATCCGGCCGGACCATGGCCGATTCTCCGAGTCCGCCGAGCGCTGTCAGACGAGCCGACAGTGCTCGAGCGCCTTGTCAGATTCTCGCTGATAGTGCCGAGCGCCTTCTTGATCCGGCCGGGTACGTGTTGTATCTCGCCGGCGTGTCGGGCATGGCCGGCCCCTTTCTGTCTGGAGCGGCCGTGGCTCGTAGCCGCCGGCGTGGTGCCCGTGCCGGCAGCTTCAGTGTCGCACCGGGTCTCATTTTTCAAGATATTTTCGATTATTGAATTTTCCTGTATTAAAATCATTAATTTGGAATTTTTGATGAGGGAAAACTCAAAGAAAATATTTTAAGGGTACACTACGGACGAAAATTAAATTGTCGATTATTGTTGAATTGATTGGATCAATTCTATTTATTGTTGATTATTGATTGGATCATATGTAATCTTCTCGCTTTCCATTTGTATAGTATTTATTGGATGAATGCTTTAGAATGGGGATGTGGTTCATGGACTTAGTTTGAATTCTTCGTTTTATTCGATTGGGTTGTAAAGGCCGTTTTGAGCCTATTTATTTTACTAGAAAATTTGTATAGGATGCAATTTTTCAAATGTAAAATTTATATGTAATGACGAAGACCGGAGGAAGATCCACTCGAGTAGACGAATATTCAAGACCGAAGACATGTAATTAGATTACGATGTTTTTGTTATAGGAACGGTCCATGAACTGCATGTTGTTAGTTTTAGGTGTGTATGTTTTCATATTGTATGACAAACAAACAAACCGACAAACCGCACTTATAAACGGATTAATGTTCAAAGTGTAACATATAATCGCGTTAATACTCCCACTTACAAACACTAAGTTATAAAGGTTACGAGGTTTCCTACCCTCCGTCAAACTCATGGAAAATTGAAATCTAAACCGGAATATTATTCTTCCGAGTATGTCGGGGTAATATTTTTGGGGAAAGTTGATAAATTCCTAGAGTGCATTAGATGCCTTTGGTTGTGACAAATCAAACCCCTATAAACCGTATGGGTTGCCGGGTAAGATTCAATTGTCAGACTAATAGGAGTTCACAGTTTAAACTTAGATAGTTCGGCGAGCCATAGAAACCGAATGGGTTGAGGGCAAGTGAACTAGGGGTAAAAGAAGATCGAATCATCCATTAAATGGGTTGGTATTAGACACCACTTTATAAAGAATAATAGAATAGAAACCGTATGGGTTGCTCTCTATTAAACTTTGTAAAGAAATCGATCACCACTATGAAGTCACTCAAGACTTCTGGATTTAACATGGGAGTGTGTAAATGCCGATAAAATAGTGGGAGCCGAGTATGAATAAAGAAAGTCCTTAAATTCTTTACTCGGATCATAATTAAATAATCACTAACGAATCTTAAATTATTCTCTGCAGTTAACGAAACTCTCAATATGACAAAAAACCCACTCACTATACTACTTGAAAAGAAAGTCCTGACTGGTCCGAACTATGTGGACTGGCTTCGGAACTTGAGGATTGTCCTAACTATGGAAATGATGGGATACGTCTTGGAGGCGGACATCCCAGCGGCTCCTGTAAGAACCCGAGCCAATCAGGAAGATGTCGATGCCCATGAGAAATGGGTAAAAGACGACATAAGAGTGCGAGGGTACATGTTAGGCTCAATGACCAATGAGCTTCAATGTGCCCATGAAAACATGACATCTTCGAGGGCCATCTTATCGCACCTGGCTGAGTTCTATGGAGAGCATAGCCGAACTGCTAGATATGAGATATCGAAGTGATTATTCGGCGCCAGGAGGAAGGAAGGAGAGAGGGTTGGGGACCATGTCCTCAAGATGATCTCGATGATTGAGAGATTGGAAGCTCTTGATTTTCAGATGCATGCATCTCTCCAAACTGACCTTATCCTGCAGTCACTTCCTGACTCCTTTTCCCAATTTGTCATGAACTTGAACTGCAATGAGATTACATGTAACTTAGCTGGGCTAATTAACAAACTGACGACTGCCCAGTCTCAGATGAAGACAAAGGGAAAGGAAGATGCACTTGTGATTTCTTCTGGGACTTGGAAATCCAAGAATAAGAAGAAAAAGAACAAAATGCAGTTAGGTCCAAAATCCAAGATCGACAAGGGAAAGGGCAAGGCCCCAATGGTTCAAAAGAGCAAGGGGGCCAAGAAAACGGATGTATGCCTCAACTGCGGTGAGCTAGGTCACTGGAAGAGGTACTGTCCAAAGCTTGACCGTAAAGCACCTTCAGGTACGGAACTACTGGTTTTAGAAACAAATTGTTCTGTAATTGTATATTCTACTTCTTGGATACTTGATTCCGGTGCGAGTTCTCACATTTGTACAAGGAATCAGGATCTGGAACGAAGTAGGAAGCTGGATTCAAGGGAGGTGCTGGTCACCGTCGGAAGTGGGCATAGTGTCGAGGCTTCTGATATCGGATCCCTTATGTTGGATGTAACACCCCAAACTAGGCGGATATTACAGTGCCGTGGACCCCCGACTGGGACCCACCAGGCGAATGAAAATTGATGAATTAAATAATATAATTGTAGTACCGAACCACATTATATTACCAAATACTCCGATGTGGAGCTTAAATACAGTACACCAGGACAATACAGAATACTAGTATATTTTATATGAAGATAAAATACACCACCCTGAATAAATAAACATATAAAACGGAATTTTGCAGCGGAAATACAAATGAAGAGAAATAATAATGACTGAAATGACTGAAATGACTGAAATGACTGAAATGACCGGAATGATTGGAGCCCCCTACTAGTATCACTGGGACTCCTCGCCTGTAACACCCCAAACTAGGCGGATATTACAGTGCCGTGGACCCCCGACTCGGACCCACCAGGCGAATGAAAATATATGAATTACATAGGGTAAATGTAGTACCGAACCACATTACAAGATTAATTACTCCGATGAGGAGTTTCATACAACACACCCAAGATATTACAGAATACATGTATATTTTATATGGAGATAAAATATACAACACTGAGTAAAATGAGTATTCAAACGGAATGTCTGCAGCGAAATAAAATGAAGGAAACATAAATGACTGAAAAGACTGGCCCCCCTACTAGTATCATTGGGACTCCTCGCCGTCAACGTGCTCTCCCTGTGCTTTTGCCTTGCCATGACCTGAAAAACAATATCCCCCAACGGGGTCAGTTACACAGAACAACAATCCTCAAGAGTTGAATACACACAATCCTGTTGATAACATACGCAATCAAACATGCTATATGAATCAACTAACAGTACGGCTCAAAGGAATGGCGCCACACTACATTCGGGATGGAAATGTGTCCGTGCACAAGCCACCGATGAGTATCGATCGAATACACGTGTGGTCTTGCACCTAATTAGTCTCACGAAGCAATCGACTCGTGTGCACAGTCCAATGTGAGGCCAACAACCAACACACGACTTAAATGTGCCCGACATGAAAATCCTACACATACCAACCGGCACGCCCGTATGACCCGGAATGCCACGATATAAGAAAAGTGACATCGAAAATAAATAATGACTCACCAAGATGAAATGATGATGAAATGAAGGACAGCTCAATGAAATGATTGGAACCGTCGTTCCTCGTGAATGAAGTAATGAAGTGATAGTTACAAGTTTCAATACGATTAGTACTTTATGAATGAATTCTGATTATGAATGAACAACAACGAAAGGAATGAATATCCTTTTAACTGAGTAAGAATTAACTTACACAACACCGATGAAGAATGTCCGTCCACGAACAACATCCTAAATGAAATGTCGGTCGCTCGAACAACCTTGAATAACACAATTACCAATAATTCGATCAATACATGCATCAAACACGATTATAACCAACTCAAACGTCGATACAACAATATCTAAACTCGTAGATGCACTCTAACGAATACGTTGAAAATATCCTTCCCGTTGGCTACAACCAAACCCAAATTATCGAAACCAACTTCAAATGATTGATTCTAACCAGAAAAACAATATCAATGGCATCAATAATCCCATAGGAATCCACAATTCAAGATTACAACAACATCAATCGGAAAATCCCCAAATTAACCGAAGTCAACCCCAAGGGTTCTTGAAAATAATTCCCCAATCAGACATTAAATCCGTAGAAATATATTTATCCAAGGTAGATAATCCATATCTAACATATTTCAACAACAATCCAAGCTTACACGAAGAAATCGGAAGGAAAAATCCAAAAATCCGAAATTCTAGATCCAAGAGATTAATACCTTAGATTTGATGTTTTAGAGATGATGATGTGATGATTAATCCAACTCAAAGAATTGAAGATGATGATTGATGATTACATCTCGAAGAATACTCTCCAAATCGCTCCAAATCGCCCAGAACCGATGAGAGAATGAGAAGAAATGACAATTGACGAAATCTGGGCTACACTGTCCAATTTATAGAAATCCCAGTTTAGCGCGCGCTAGCCCCAGTTCTAAGCGTGCGCTAACGGGTGTTTTGGCTAGTCCAGTACTCCCTGTCCGAAAACGGTAGCGCGCGCTACGTACCTTCTTATAGCGTGCGCTATGGCTGAACACTTAGCGTGCGCTAACGAATTATCTGATGCCCAGTACTGGAGTCCAGAACCTTCTGTCCTCTGATCTGATCGTAGTAGCGTGCGCTACAATCAATATTTAGCGTGCGCTACAACATCGATTGCGTACGCTAAAAACCACTCATAGTGTGCGCTATGAATTAATCCAATGCAGTCCAGTAGCCACTGGATTCAACCTGATTCGACCTTAGCGCGCGCTATACCGAATGCATAGCGTGCGCTACTCCGGACTACTAGCGCGCGCTAGTTACCATTCGTAGCGTGCACTACTTACAACCCAACTGCAGTCCAGTGCCTTCTAGACTGCCTGCTTGAAACATACTAGCGTGCACTAGTGTTGAGAGGTAGCGTGCTGTCACGGGGTTGGGTTTGAGCACTCGAAAGCTCTTCGGACCCGTGCGGCACTAGAATAGAATTGCCTCGATCTAGCTAGTAAGCCTTAACTCACTCGGTTGCTAAGTGTGTAAGAAGGGGTTAACACTTGGGAGTTGAGAGTAAAACACTTCACTATTTCACAAACACTTTAGAAGTACAAGAATGTTGAGTCTTTGAGGGTTGGGAGCAAATGATCCAACCTCAAGCCTATTTATACTACTCCTAGGACCTAGAAACTTCTCTCCACCTCCTCATTTGGAGGACTCTAGAACATCCTATACAATCCACATACTTCTATCCTATTCTAGAACCTATCTCTAGAATCATCCACACAAGTCTACATACAACACTTACAAACACATTCTAGAGTATTCTACAAGTACAATACTAAGTACAAATCTAGAATGCTCTACAATATTCAAGTAGTACATCCTTCTACGAGGCTCCTAGAAGGTTCTTCCATCATCCCGGGCGCCCGGCCCGTCTCTGTCCGTCCTGGCCCGCATCGGCCCGTCCCGGCCCGCACCGGCCCATCTCAGCCCGATCATCTGGTCCTATCTATGCAATGTTCCAGACTCTTCCCAAAACTCCTGGACCAAGCCGGTCCGCTTCTAGCTGCTTCCGGTCGAGTCTTCCCTACCGAGTGACTCCTCAGCTTTTCAATGTCTATTGCCGCCACAAGGTTTTTTCCGTCTAAGCCTATTATAGGGGGGAGGGTCTCTCTCGCACCTCGCGCGTGCGCGCACACGCACGCCGGCCGCACCCGGCATCCCACGCCCGCGTCCGGCTACCCAGCTCGAGTCTTGTTCCCCGACTCGGCCTTGTCCCGTTGTTCCTTGTCCCACACGACTGCTGCTCGTCCGGCCTTGCCCGCGTCCCCTGCGCTGCCAGACAGTCCCGGACATGTCCCGTCCGCAATGCCCCTTGGGCGATCCGCTTCCCACAGCGGCGTCCGTGCTCCTACAGTTTCCACCCGTGATTCTCCGTCCGATCACGCCGTCCTGAAGGCTGAATATCCCCATGCAGCCCGATGCCATCCATGGCGTCCTGCTCGTGCCGGTCCCTCGGCACCCTGTGCGACCATCTGCACACACATGTCTCGTTGTCAACTGTCGGACGTGACATTCTCCCCCGCCCATTTCATAGACGTCCTCGGCGACGTGGCGGCCCCTCGATGAACCGAACTGCTCCAAGTTGGTAACTCGGATCCTCCTCAAGCTTCCTCACGTACTTGAGTGCCGACATAGCTTGTCTCGAAGGCTCTGTGGTCAAGCGTATTTCCTGCAGCTTGGCTTGATTACACACGTACAGCGCCCTCTTGTGCGGAACTACGCCAACATTGTTCTTCCTCTGGAAGTCCATGCCCAGTATTATGTCCCGATCATCCATGCTCGTCACCTTGAATTGCACGCGCGGTTCCCACGTGCCAATCTTTAGTCGCACCCCATTGGCGACTCCTGTAACCCGAACGGGTGGTGCACTATTCGACTTCATCCAGCCCGTCCCTCGATGACCTGAAGCCCCAACCTATGTGCTTCAGCCTCGTCAATGTAGTTGCGATCGGCCCCTGTGTCGACCAACGCCTTGACGGGTTTCCCATTGATCAGTCCCGTCGCATACATCAAGTATCCCTCAAGCGGTCCTCCGTCCCGCGATGCCATCCCTATGGCTGAGTTCAACACTTGAAGCGCCATCGATGTCCCATCACCCTCGGCATCGTCCCGTGCCTTGGTGTAATCCATGGCGGCTACCCTCGGAAACTTCGAGCATTGCCTCGTCGAATGCTCCGTGCTCCAGCAAATCTCACATTTCTTCTTCTTTGGACATGCTGCTACGAGATGGTCTGCACTCCCGCACCCATGGCAAGTCCGAGCCCATCTTGACTGCTTGCCGTCCTTGGGCCTGGCCATCCTCACGCCCCTATCCGCATTACCCTGGTACGACTTGTCATTCGTATCGATGCCGTCCTCATCCCTCCCGGACTTCCGGCTCTCCCCGGCTGGTTTCAACTCGATCAGCCATTCCGCTATCGCAATCGCCTCGGACACGTTCTGTGCCTTGGCCCTTTGCACCTCCAACTTTGCCCACGGTTTTAGTCCATCCACGAACGCGAACAAAGCTTCTTGCTCACTAAGGCTAGGCAACTCCAGCACGATCTCCTGGAACTCCGTCACATAGTCCTTGATCGCCTTGCTGTGTGTCAACACCTTCAACCTAGCCTGGACCTCAAACTCAACATTCTCCGGGTAAAACTGCCGCTTGAACTTGGCCTTGAAATCCTCCCATGTCTCCATCCGACATGTACCACGCGCGATATCTGTTTCACGGCTTCTCCACCATAGCAGCGCCACATCTGCTAAGAAGAATGGAGCCGTCTGCAACTTGGTCGCATCATCTACTATCCCCGATGCACCAAAGTAACGCTCCATGTTCCACAGGAAGTCGTCCACTTCCCTACCATTCCGCGATCCTTGGAATGAACACGGCCGGGGGATGTCGATTCGATGGGGTGCCGCACCCCGCTGGTCCCTGCCGTGGGCCATCGCCCGCTCGTACAATGCTGTCCTTCCTTCGATGGTCTCAATCCTCCCAATGATCTCCTCTCAAGAGGCTGCGATCATGGACCGAACCTCCTTCCTGACAGACTCAAGGATCTCCTCACACAAGTCACGTCGCAACGCGTTAAGGGTGCCCGTCACCCGATTCTCAAGCTCCTCCAACGACTCGCTCATCTCCGTCACCTGATCTGCCACATTGCTCCATACCTCGAGAGCATCTGCGTGCTTGCCCATGGTTTCCTCCAGCCGAGCCACTCGTGCTTCCATGGCAACACCTCTTTCCACGGACTTGTCCCTAGACCCTTTCCTGGACTCGTCCTTCTCCTGGCCGGGTTGAACTTTGGTGAGGCTGAACGTAGTCTCCATCGGTCCTCCTTACACAAAACCTCTCAGCAACGTCTCAATGCAGAAGCTCCTTGAACCATTAGCGTGGCTCCGATACCACTGGTCATGGGGTTGGGTTTGAGCACTCGAAAGCTCTTCGGACCCGTGCGGCACTAGACTAGAATTGCCTCGATCTAGCTAGTAAGCCCTAACTCACTCGGTTGCTAAGTGTGTAAGAAGGGGTTAACACTTGGGAGTTGAGAGTAAAACACTTCACTATTTCACAAACACTTTACAAGTACAAGAATGTTGAGTCTTTGAGGGTTGGGAGCAAATGAGCCAACCTCAAGCCTATTTATACTACTCCTAGGACCTAGAAACTTCTCTCCACCTCCTCATTTGGAGAACTCTAGAACATCCTATACAATCCACATACTTCTATCCTATTCTAGAACCTATCTCTAGAATCATCCACACAAGTCTACATACAACACTTACAAACACATTCTAGAGTATTCTACAAGTACAATGCTAAGTACAAATCTAGAATGCTCAACAATATTCAAGTAGTACATCCTTCTAGGAGGCTCCTAGAAGGTTCTTCCATCATCCCGGGCGCCCGGCCCGTCTCTGTCCGTCCCGGCCCGCATCGGCCCGTCCCGGCCCACATTGGCCCGTCCCGGCCCGCACCGGCCCGTCTCGGCCCGACCATCTGGGCCCGTATCTGCAATGTTCCAGACTCTTCCCGAACCTCCTCGACCAAGCCGGTCCGCTTCTAGCTGCTTCCGGTCGAGTCTTCCGTGCCGAGTGACTCCTCAGCTTTTCAATGTCTACTGCCCCCACAAGGCTTTTTCCGTCTAAGCCTATTATAGGGGGAGGGTCTCTCTCGCACCTCGCACGCGCGCGCCCGCGCACGCCGGCCGCGCCCGGCATCCCACGCCCGCGTCCGGCCGCCCAGCTCGAGTCTTGTTCCCCGACTCGGCCTTGTCCCGTCGTGCCTTGTCCCACACGACTGTTGCTCGTCCGGCCTTGCCCGCGTCCCCTGTGCTGCCGGACAGTCCCGGACATGTCCCGTCCGCAATGCCCCTTGGGCTATCCGCTTCCCACAGCGGCGTCCGTGCTCCCACGGTTTCCACACGTGATTCTCCGTCCAATCACGCCGTCCTGAAGGCTGAATATCCCCATGCAGCCCGATGCCATCCATGGCGTCCTGCTCGTGCCGGTCCCTCGGCACCCTGTGCGACCGTCTGCGCACACATGTCTCGTTGTCGACTGTCGATCGTGATAGTGTGCTACCCATACTCAATTAGCGCAGGCTAAATAGAGTACGTAGCCTGCGCTACTCCTCACACACAGCACAGTATGAAATGACAACGATGGTAAACACCGCACGATCCTCCAACTAGATTGATGATGAATGACGATTGATACACGATACAATTACTCTGAACGATGAATACAATGATTGAATATGAGTGACAAATGATCATTAATGAGTGAAAAATACTGAGTGACATTTACTGAATGATAAATACTGAATGATAATGACTGAATTACAACCGGGTATTACATACACCCTCCCTTAAAAGACTTTCATCCCCGAAACTAAGGGTCAAACAACTCGGGATAACTCTCCCGCATACTATCCTCGGTTTCCCAAGTAGCCTCTCCGACTCCGTGTCTAGACCACTGAATTTTAACCAAAGGAATCGTCTTGTTCCTCAACTGTTTGATTCGCCGCTCTAAAACTCGTATAAGATGTTCCTCATATGAATGATCATCGGCGATCTCGATTTCGTCGAACTAAAGTATGTGACTCGGGTCGGCAACATACTTCCGCAACTGAGAGACGTGAAACACATTATGAATTCGGCTCAACGCCGGAGGTAAGGCCAATCGATAAGCTAGCTCGCCTACTCGATCCAAAATCTCAAACGGTCCAATGAATCTCGGACTCAACTTTCCCCTCTTCCGAAAACAGAAGATACCACGACTCGGGGATACCTTGACCAAAACATGTTCACCCGTCTCGAACTCTAATGGTCGACGACGATTATCTGCATATGATTTCTGTCGACTCTGAGCGGTCAACAAACGACTCCTAATCAAAGCTACATTCTCCCGGGCGGCTATAAGCATATCGGGCTCGGTGCCGATTGATTCTGATAAGTCATCCCAACACAAAGGAGATCGACAACGACGACCGTACAAGGACTCGTAAGGTGCCATCTTAATCGAAGAATGCCAACTATTATTGTACGTGAACTCGATCAACGGTAGTTGGGCTTCCCAATCATTTTTCCAATCGAGGACGCATGCCCTCAACATGTCCTCCAAAGTCTGAATAGTCCTCTCTGATTGTCTGTCGGACTAAGGATGAAAAGCTGTACTGATAATAAGCTGAGTTCCCATAGCACGATGAACTGATTTCCAAAAATGAGACACGAATCGTCCGTCACGATCGGAAACGATACTTTTAGGAGTACCATGCAATCTCACTATCTCTTTGATAAATAACTGGGCAAGTCTCTCGGGACCCCAAGTATCCTTAATCTCAAGGAAATGAGCTGATTTAGTTAAGCGGTCCACAATCACCCAGATTGTATTCATGCCACGACGACTCGTCGGCAAACTCGTGATGAAGTCCATAGAAATATCTTCCCACTTCCATTCTGGAATAAGGAGCGGTTTCAGCATACCCGCTGGTCGCTGATGTTCAATCTTGACTTGCTGACAGGTCAAACATCTCGAAACAAATTCCACGACTTCTCGCTTCATATTACTCCACCAGTAATTTTGTTTCAAGTCTTTATACATCTTGCTAGACCCCGGGTGAGCGGAATAAGGGGTAGCATGAGCTTCTCTCAAAATTGAGTTTTTCAACTCGTCATTCGCCGGTACGCACAACCGATTCTTAAAACGCAAAAGTCCATCCTCATGGACCACAAACCCGGGGGCTTTCCCCTGAGTCACATCCTCTCGAATGCGTAACAAAAATGGGTCCGAACCCTGATTTTCCCTGATCGCCTCCTCAAGTGGCGATGAAATCTCCAACGTACAAAGTTGCCCTTGTACTCGCTGTAACCAGACCTCGATCTCGGGTCTCATAAATTCCTACTGAAGTTCCTTCTCAACTGTTAATTGAGCAAGCATCTGCTCCTGAATGGACTTTCGACTCAAGGCATCG
This sequence comes from Orobanche coerulescens, assembly GCA_033398695.1. Lineage (NCBI taxonomy): Eukaryota > Viridiplantae > Streptophyta > Magnoliopsida > Lamiales > Orobanchaceae > Orobanche > Orobanche coerulescens. Next base: position 117,359,722 of record CM065815.1, read on the forward strand.
GCGACAACGTTCGCCTTGCCCGGGTGGTAAAGGATCTCGATATCATAATCTTTGATTAGTTCCAACCACCGTCTCTGTCGCATATTTAACTCTTTCTGAGTGAATATATACTTTAAACTCTTATGATCGGTGAATATCTGACAGGTAACGCCATAAAGATAATGACGCCAAATCTTCAATGCAAAAACCACGGCTGCTAACTCCAGGTCGTGGGTTGGATAATTAACTTCGTAAGGTCTCAATTGCCGTGAAGCATAAGCAATAACCTTTCCATTCTGCATGAGTACACATCCGAGACCCTGTCCGGACGCATCACTATAAACCAAAAATCCCTCCGTCCCTTGCGGTAAAGAAAGGACATGTGCTGAAGTTAACCGGCTCTTGAGTTCCTCAAAACTCTGTTGACACGCGTCGGACCTCGTATATTGCTTATCCTTCCGTAAAAGGTTCGTCATGGGTTGAGCGATTTTAGAAAATCCCTCCACAAATCGCTGATAATAACCGGCTAATCCGAGAAAGCTTCGGATCTCCTTAACATTCTTCGGAGGTAGCCAATCTCGAATAGCCTCCGTCTTTTGAGGGTCGACACGAACTCCGTCTGATGAAATTACATGTCCGAGAAACGTCACTTCGGACATCCAGAACTCACATTTGGAAAACTTTCCAAAAAGTTGCTCTCGTCTCAACACGTCGAGCACTTGATGAAGGTGAAACTCGTGTTCCTCCCGGTTACGAGAATAAATCAAAATTCATCAATGAAGACAACCACGAACTGATCCAAATAGTCGATGAAAACCCGATTCATTAACTCCATGAATACCGCAGGTGCATTAGTCAACCCAAACGACATAACCACAAACTCATAATGACCATAGCGTGTTCGAAACGCCGTCCTCGCGATATCCGACTCTCGAATCCGCAACTGATGATATCCAGATCTTAAGTCAGTCTTGGAAAATACTGAAGCTCCCTGAAGTTGATCCAAAAGATCATCGATACGGGGTAAAGGATACTTATTATTGATCGTCACCCGGTTCAATTCCCTATAATCAATACACAAGCAGAACGAACCATCCTTTTTCTTGACAAACAACACTGGTGCTCCCCACGGGGATGCACTCGGTCGGATATAACCTTTCTCGAGCAACTCCTCAAGTTGGTTCTTTAGTTCCTGCATTTCGGTCGGGGCCATCCAGTACGGTGCCTTCGATATTGGGGACGTACCGGGCTCCAACTCAATCGTGAATTCCACATCTCTCTGTGGAGGCAAACTAGGTAACTCGTCTGAAAAAACATCGGCATATTCCATCACTACCGGAATATCCGTCAACATTACTGATGATTTCTCGATTTTGGTCATAGCACCAATAACCAACACACCCCTGACGGAGTAATTTTACTGCTTTCATCAAGTTAATGACTTTACCATATCAGACGGGATTACCTCCCTGACAAACACATTCAACCCCATCGTCTGAAATGATAGTGACCATACGCTTACGGACACTAATGATGGCATCGTGACGATCCATCCAATCAATACCCAGAATGACGTCGTCTCTCGGTAAATCTACCATGATTAGGTCTGCTAACCAATCACGGCCATGAAGCTGAATCGAACAATCCTTAATCTCACGATTCCCGATAATTCTTCTACCATCAGGTAGACCAATGACATAAGGCTCACAACTAGTAGCACTACCCAAACGTAGTCTACTCACACATGACTCGGAAATGAATGAATGCGATGCACCAGTATCAAAAAGGGTACACACAGGTTGAGATAGAATATCGAGTGTGCCTGAGATCATCCGGGCCTCTGGATCGTCGGTCTTCTTCATCTCATAAATTCGGGGCTTGCCGGTCCCCGAACCGGACGCTCCCGTTTGATAGCTCTTGGCTCCGCCTTTAGCTCATGTCGTCTTGAATGACGCTGACTGAGTGGCCTGATTCTGCACCGCTAAATGTCCTGGGGCCTGAGATGACGCCGGAGTAGGTTTAGAGTCCCTTCGGAAAAAACGGGCCCTATGCCCAGCAATCCCACAGTTGTGGCACGTGACAGTCTGTTTCGGACATTTGGTGATGAAATGACCATGTTCCTCACAGTTGAAACAGGTGATGGCCGAACTGGCCGCTCGTGACTGAGATTCCGCGGGTTTAGGTGCCATAGGAGGTCGCTCTGAAAAGGTAGAGCCCACACGTGGTTTTTTGAAAGTGGCCTGACTGCTGTCAGACTGATTACGGTTCTTAGATTTCTTGCCAGCAGATGAAGGTTGTTGCTTGGCAATCTCCTTAGCACTAAGCTCGTAAGTACGAGCTTTCTCGATGAATTCGGCCAGAGTGGTGCAATTATGATTAAGCAACTGTAGCCGCATACGAGGTTTCAGCCTCTTGCTGAAATACTTGATCTTGTCCGCCTCAGAGTGAATGATAGATGAGGCGAACGGAAGAAGTTCCTGAAATTTTTTGGCAATGGCAAGAACATCATCGTCCGCTGAGAGGTCGGGAGTGAGTAATTCCGAAAATTTAGCCTCCCTAAGTGGGGCTGGATAATACCTCTCCATCATGAGAGTTTTGAACTGGTCCCAAGTACATGATCCTTCGGTGGGCTTCAATGATAACCACCATGAATGAGCGCTCTTACCAAGATAGTAGGCCGCAACTGAAACTTTATGCCCTTCAGGGCAATCCACCATAGCAAATAACTTCTCGAAATGCTCAAGCCAATGAACAATATCCGCCGGCTCAGATGAGCCCTCGAAGGTAGGTGGTCGCTGGCGAGAGATATCGCCAATGATACTGCTTACACCCCTCTCTTGCCTCTGAGGTGGCGGCGGAGGAGACTGTTGATTTTGAGTAGTGGAGTTATGCATCGTCTCCATTAGTTGGGCCATCTGAGTCATTTGGGCCATCATGCCCTGCATAAAAGCGAGTGGGTCAACCCGAACACCCTCTGACTGAGCTGTGTCCCGGGTACGACTCCCTGATAGTGAATGATTATGCCCAGGTGAATGAGTGGCAGCATCACTGCTCGATGAGTTAGCATTATTGCTAGCATTCGCGTGTGTATTCACATAAGCTCTCGGGTTCCGGCCTGCACCACGGCCTCTTCCCCCGCGTCCTTTGCCAGCCCTTTCCATACTGAAGTGGAAAGTCATATGATGATTACATATCTCGCATGAATATTACATTATGATTATATTATGAAATGATGAAAATGAGCTTACACTCTCAAATACAACGATTACATGAATGATCAACTGAAATGACGTGATTATCTGATGAAATTCTTGAAATGAATATCTTGAACAATTTAACAAGATTAATGACATGATCCTCAAGATCAACAACTGAACAATGAAATGAACTGAGTGATTAATGAATTCACATGATCGACTTGATCACAAATGAAAATATAGATGAGGAAATCTTACTGTTCTTTGGTCTGAGGGGCTCGGCTCTTGCACAGGTCACACGTGACGCGAAAGTTCGATGATACTAGTCTGATGAACGATGATTTCAATTGAGACATGACTCGGAAGGTAGAATTCAAAACCACGCTCCGATACCAACTCTGTAACACCCCAAACTAGGCGGATATTACAGTGCCGTGGACCCCCGACTGGGACCCACCAGGCGAATGAAAATGAATGAATTACACAGGGTAAATGTAGTACCGAACCACATTACAACATTAATTACTCCGATGAGGAGTTTCATACAACACACCCAAGATATTACAGAATACATGTATATTTTATATGGAGATAAAATATACAACACTGAGTAAAATGAGTATTCAAACGGAATGTCTGCAGTGGAATAAAATGAAAGAAACATAAATGACTGAAAAGACTGGGGCCCCCTACTAGTATCATTGGGACTCCTCGTCGTCAATGTGCTCTCCCCATGCTTTTGCCTTGCCATGACCTGAAAAACAATATCCCCCAACGGGGTCAGTTACACAGAACAACAATCCTCAAGAGTTGAATACACACAATCCTATTGATAACATACGCAATCAAACATGCTATATGAATCAACTAACAGTACGGCTCAAAGGAATGGCGCCACACTACGTCCGGGATGGAAATATGTCCGTGCAAAAGCCACCGACGAGTATCGATCGAATACACGTGTGGTCTTGCACCTAATCAGTCTCACGAAGCAATCGACTCGTGTGCACAGTCCAATGTGAGGCCAACAACCAACACACGACTTAAATGTGCCCGACATGAAAATCCTACACATACCAACCGGCACGCCAGTATGACCCGGAATGCCACGACATAACAAAAGTGACATCGAAAATAAATAATGACTCACCAAGATGAAATGATGATGAAATGAATGACAGCTCAATGAAATGATTGGAACCGTCGTTCCTCGTGAATGAAGTAATGAAGTGACAATTACAAGTTTCAATACGGTTAGTACTTTATGAATAAATTATGATTATGAATGAACAACAACGAAAGGAATGAATATCCTTTTAACTGAGTAAGAATTAACTTACGCAACACCGATGAAGAATGTCCGTCCACGAACAACGTCCTAAATGAAATGTCGGTCGCTCGAACAACCTTGAATAACACAATTACCAATAATTCAATCAATACACGCATCAAACACGATTATAACCAACTCAAACGTCGATACAACAATATCCAAACTCGTTGATGCACTCTAACGAATACGTTGAAAATATCCTTCCCGTTGGCTAGAACCAAACCCAAATTATCGAAACCAACTTCAAATGATTGATTCAACCAGCAAAACAATATCAATGGCATCAATAATACCATAGGAATCCACAATTCAAGATTACAACAACATCAATCGGAAAATCCCCAAATTAACCGAAGTCAACCCTAAGGGTTCTTGAAAATAATTCCCCAATCAGACATTAAATCTGTAGGAATATATTTATCCAAGGTAGATAATCCATATCTAACATATTTCAACAACAATCCAAGCTTACACAAAGAAATCCGAAGGAAAAACCCAAAAATCCGAAATTCTAGATCCAAGAGATTAATACCTTATATTTGATGTTTTAGAGATGATGAAGTGATGATTAATCCAACTCAATGACTTGAAGATGATGATTGATGATTACACCTCGAAGAATACTCTCCAAATCGCTCCAAATCGCCCGGAACCGATGAGAGAATGAGAAGAAATGATAATTAACGAAATCTGGGCTACACTGTCCAATTTATAGAAATCCCAGTTTAGCGCGCGCTAGCCCCACCTCTTAGCGTGCGCTAACGGGTGTTTTGGCTAGTCCAGTACTCACTATCCGAAAACGGTAGCGCGCGCTACGTACCTTCTTGTAGCGTGCGCTACGGCTGAACACTTAGCGTGCGCTAACCCCAATATGTTAGCGTGCGCTAACGAATTATCTGATGCCCAGTACTGGAGTCCAGAACCTTCTGTCCTCTGATCTGATCACAGTAGCGTGCGCTACGATCAATATTTAGCGTGCGCTACAACATCGATTTCGTACGCTAAAAACCACTCATAGCGTGTGCTATGAATTAATCCAATGCAGTCCAGTAGCCACTGGACGCAACCTGATCCGACCTTAGCGCGCGCTATACCGACTGCATAGCGTGCGCTACTCCGGCCTACTAGCGCGCGCTACTTACCATTCGTAGCGTGCGCTACTTACAACCCAACTGCAGTCCAGTGCCTTCTGGACTGCCTGCTTGAAACATACTAGCGTGCGCTAGTGTTGAGAGGTAGCGTGCGCTACCCGTACTCAATTAGCGCATGCTAAAGAGAGTACGTAGCGTGCGCTACTCCTCACACACAGCACACTATGAAATGACAACGATGGTAAACACCGCACGATCCTCCAACTAGATTGATGATGAATGACGATTGATACACGATACAATTACTCTGAACGATGAATACAATGATTGAATATGAGTGACAAATGATCATTAATGAGTGAAAAATACTTAGTGACAATTACTGAATGATAAATACTGAATGGTAATGACTGAATTACAACCGGGTATTACATCGCCGTCAACATGCTCTTCCCGTGCCTTTGCCTTGCCGTGACCTGAAAAACAATATCCCCTAACGGGGTCAGTTACACAGAACAACAATCCTCAAGGGTTGAAAATACACAATCATGATATATCTTTAGTTATGAATTACGCTGAAGAGGAGTATCATAGTACGCCCGTAGTGTTCTGTGCAGGTGTACAAGACGGATGATCGGACACACCCGTCCTTGTACCTAATTAGTCTCACGGAGGTAATCGTTACCATGTGCACAATCCAATGTATCACACCCGGCCACGCAATATGATCCCAGAAGGTCATATGAACGAGAATGACCACAATGAATATCAATAGATAATAATTCGACAAGGTCAAGAATGACTCACCGAGATGAAAATAATAGTGAAGTGATTGATAGTTCAATGAAATGATTGGAACAGTCGTTCCTCGTGAATGAAGTGATTATTCGACAATTACAAGTCTCAATATGGTTAATACAATGATGAATGAGTTATGATTATGAATGAACAACAACAAAAGGAATGAATATCCTTTTAACCGAGTAAGAATTAACTTACGCAACACCGGTGACAATTATCCTTCCACGAACAACGTCCTAATTGAGATATCGGTCGCTCGAACAACCTTGAATAATACAATTACCAACAATCCGTTCAACATACGAATCAAACACGAATATAACGAGCTCAAAATGTCGATACGACTAAACCAAGTTCATTGGGGCATTATATCGAACACTTTGTGGCCAAACTTCGGTTGTTTACAACCAAACTTCAATAATACCAACATCAAATCCCTAAGAAGTGTTTCAAACCAACAAAACATCTTCAATACGATCAATAATCCAATATGAATAACCAAATTCGTGATTACAACAACGATTAATCGAAAACCCCCAAATCCAACTCAATATTCAAAGTGTTCTTGAATAATCCTTCAATAATCCAATGAATAATCAAACATATCCATAATCATGCGTATATCACTTCATACAACATGATTTTAACATCCAAAACATCATATCTCAATACAAAATCGAAATCCAAGATGTTGAAGAAATTACCTCTTGAAGATCCAAGCACTTTGATCCGAAGAACACGCGTTAGATCGACTACCCGGGCTTCACGATCGAAAGGAGATGAAGAAAATCAAGTACTCAAGTGATAGATGATGGAAAATCTCTCCCTCAAGCCCTGTCTCTCGGAACAAGGTGGAAGAAATGAAAGAAATGGGTTGATCCTCTCAAAAAAACGCAATTATAGTGCAGCGTGCACTGTGTGCCACGGCCCGACCGAAGTGTGCCGCGGCACAGGGCCAAGTTCTGCCCCAGTGATCGGCAGCATGCCGCGGCCCGGACGAGTGTGCCACGGCAGTGACTCGGCAGTGTGCCGCGGCCCTGTCGGCATGATCCGCGGCCCCCGGTACAGACGGGTTAGCCGAAAATTGCAACATGAGTGTGCCGCGGCCCGGACGAGTGTGCCGCGACAGTGACTCGGCAGTGTGCCGCGGCCCTGCCGGCATGAGCCGCGGCCCCCGGTACAGTCGGGTCGGCCAAATATGCAGCATGTGTGTGCCGCGGCGCACACTCCCTTGTGCCGCGGCCCACACCCCCCTTGGGTCCTAAAATGATGAAAAATGACCCGGGAAGAGAATAAAAGCAATAGGAATCAATATTTGGGAAACAATAACACCAAATGGAAGTGCGGAAACCCCAAAACGGTGGTTCCAAGCAATGATTACAAGGGTTCGCCCAACAAAAACACAATTTGAACAATGAGGAGATTTGAAATGACATGAACTCCAACGTCAACATCGACTAATGAATCAATTACAACAATCAAGATAATACTCTTGTCTCGATTCCCGAGTAAGGTAGAAACAATGAACAATATCGATACACAACTTGAAGTTATTCCGAACGGTGAACACGGATGAATGATTATTAACAATTGAAAAAAATTACATTGTGACAATTACCGAATGAAATTACTGAATGATAATGACTGAATTACAACCGAGTATTACATTGGATTTAGAATCTGGTTTTATTCTTACTTTAGAAGATGTACTTGTTTTGCCCAATGGGCACAAAAATATTGTATCAATTCCGGTCATGGACCGAAAGGGATTTCACTTCTTCATTGGAGATGGGTCCTGTCGTATTTATTTTAGAAATAAATTTGTTGGTAATGCTACATTATTAAATGGTTTATACCATTTAAATCTAAAGAATAAAACAACTGTGAACACTATAACTAGGAAGCGTGGTAGGGATGAAACGAACCAAGCACTTAAGTGGCATCTTAGACTTGGTCATATCGGTTAGACCAAGGTTCATAAAATGGAGAAAGATGGGCTTACGGGTCTATTAGGATCAGATCCCTATCCAACTTGTGAATCTTGCCTTCAAGGCAAAATGACTAAGTTACCCTTCGCAGGGACTTTTGAAAGAGCTGCTGAAAAACTTGGATTGATCCATACTGACGTCTGTGGCCCTTTTGAAGTGGCACGAGATGGCTTTTAGTATTTCATTACATTCACTAATGACCATACCAGATATGGATTCGTGTACTTAATGAAACATAAGTCTGAAGCTTTTGATAAATTAAAGGAATTTAAAGCCCTAGTTGAAAATCAAACTGGTAACCGTGTTAAGACTCTTTGGTCAGATCGGGGTGGTGAGTACATGAGTACTGAATTTGCTAAGTTCTTAAAAGAACTAGAAATAGTGTCACAATTCACTCCTCCAGCTACTCCACAATTAAATGGTGTATCAGAAAGAAGGAATCGAACCTTGTTGGACATGGTTCGCTCCATGCTTAACTATACTGATCTACCGATTTATCTTTGGGGTTACGCACTCCTTACTGCTGCGCATATCTTGAACAAATGTCCTTCCAAATCCATTCCTAAGACTCCACATGAGATGTGTAGAGGTAGGAAACCAAGTCTTAATCACATTAAGATTTGGGGATGCCCTGCTTATGTCAAGAAGACTAAAGTAGAGAAATTGGAAACTAGGTCTGTGAAAGGTCGTTTCATAGGATATCCAGGGGATTCCATGGGATATCTATTCTACATGCACAAAGATCATAGGATCATCGTTGCTATACAAGCACACTTCCTGGAAGATCCGTTTATTCAGGAAGTAGGGGCAGGTAGAAATATTTCTTTGGAAGAAATAAAAGAAACACCAAATGAGACACCTATGCAAGATATTAGAACCCAACCTTCTGAAATACAAACACAACCTCGCAAGTCTAGTAGAATTTCTCAATTACCTGAGAGGTATGGATATCTGCATCAAGAAGAACTGGGTGTCCATGAGATGACAGAAAGTAGTCAAGAGAATGATCCTTCTACATACGACCAAGCGATGGTAGACGTTGACTCCACCAAGTGGCAAGAATCTATGGAAGATGAGATAGACTCAATGCATGCTAATCAGGTCTGGACTTTAGTAGATCATCCTAAAGGCATAGTGCCTATTGGAAACAAATAGATCTATAAAAGAAAGACTGATGGAGATGGCAAGGTTGATACCTATAAGGCCAGGCTTGTGGCAAAGGGTTATTCCCAAAGAGAAGGAATCGATTACTTCGAGACCTTCTCGCCTGTAGCTATGATTAAGTCTATTCGCGTGATGCTTGCCATAGCAGCCCACTTAGATTATGAAATATGGAAAATAGATTTGAAAATGGCATTCCTAAATAGATTCCTCTAGGAGGAGATTTACATGGAATAGCCTAAGAGATTCATATCTCAAACCAATATTCATAAAGTATGCAAACTTCAGCGTGCCATTTATGGACTGAAGCAAGCTTCACGGAGTTGGAATCTTCGTTTTAACGAGATAGTTAAAGAGTTTGATTTTGTCCAAAACGAAGAGGAGCCCTGTATTTAGAAGAAGGTTAGTGGGAGCAAAACAGCGTTCTTAATACTATATGTTGATGACATTCTACTTATAGGAAACGACGTAGGAATGCTCAGTTCTGTGAAAGCTTGGCTTTCTAAAGAGTTCTCAATGAAAGACTTGGGAGAAGCTACCCATATTCTGGGTATTCGTCTCTACCGGGATAGAGCGAAAAGAATGTTAGGTCTTTCCCAAGCCCTCTATATAGAAAAGATCCTGAAGCAATTTAGGATGGAAGATTCTAAAAGAGGGTTCCTTCCTATGCAACATGGTGCAAAACTTTCCTTAGAGATGTGTCCTCAAAGTGAGGAAAAGAGAAAGGAAATGAGTAAGGTGCCCTATGCTTCGGCAGTAGGTAGCCTTATGTATGCTATGATTTGCACTAGACCGGACATTTCCTATGCTGTGAGCATAGTAAGTCGGTTTCAGTCAAATCCAGGGCAGGAACATTGGACTGCTGTAAAGAACATTCTTAAGTACCTAAGGAGGACTAAAGACTTGGTTCTTACATACGTCGGTGGAGAACTAAGAGTGATGGGTTATACAGACTCATATTTTTCGGGGGACATGGATGCTCAAATGTCCACATCAGGGTATATCTTTACTCTGAATGGTGGGGCAGTTTCTTGGAGAAGTGCCAAGCAAAGTTCGACTGCTATCTCTACATGTCAAGCCGAATATCAGGCAGCCACGAAGGCTGCTAAAGAAGCCTTTTGGATAAAGAAGTTCACTGAGGAACTTCAAGTGGTTCCTAACGCAGAGAAGCCCGTGACACTGTTTTGTTACAACGACGGAGCTGCTGCACAGGCTAAGGAGCCTAGGGCTCACCACAACACAAACATATTGCGAGAAAATATCATTTTGTTAGAGAAATGGTTCGGGATGAGAATGTTATACTGCAGAGAGTAGACACAGCAAATAACGTTGCTGATCCGCTTACCAAGCCACTATCTCAGAAGGTCTTAGAGAGACATCTGGAGAGTATAAGTATTAGATATCATAGTTTGTGGCATTGAGTGCAAGTGGGAGCTTGTTAGGAATATGCCCTCGAATGCCACTCAGAGGATGTTGAGTGAGGGCATTGTACTTGTAATTATGTAAATCATTTATATAAGGCAATGTATGTTTCTTTATTTACTGGTAGTTACTGGCGTTCCTAACTTGTAAATATACGTATAGAAACTAGTCCATGTATTTGAGAGCAAAACATTCCACTCTTTATTGGATAAGGAGGTTGGCACTGGAAAGGTTTATAGCTCAAATACTTAATCGTTCGCAAGTCGATGAAACTTGACTGGGCAATAAGTTTATGTGAAGACTTGTATGACGTGTTCTTTGACATGGAGAGTGCCTGTCGAACGCTAATGGTTAGTGGGAGCACACGTTATAGGTATGCTAATTGGATTAGTATACTCGAACCGACTCTGTAATACCCTGTTGTGAATTCATTAATTATCATTCAGTAATTGCCACTCAGAATTTTTTTTACTCAGTAATAATCATTCATCATTCGTATTCATTCATTTCGGGTTCATCTTTCGGCTTATCTTGGAGTCGTGTATCAGTTTTTATTCATCACTCGTCTCTGTTCGGAGATCGATACGAGAATATTTTCATCATCATCATGATTGGCCGTTTTGTGTTGGGAGTTCCATGATTGTTTCACAGATTGGATATGACTTATTATCGTGTAAGTCGTGTGTAGGCAAGCGTGTCCTGTCACTTTTGTGTTCCCTTGTCTTTTTGGCACTCAGCAGGGACGCACGAGCATGACACACGAGCAGCTGCTCGTGCGTGCTGCTCGTGCATGGCATCAGATTCGGACAGTACACTTTGGCGACCATCAGGGACACACGAGCAAGAGACACGAGTAGGTGCTCATGTGTGCTGCTCATGCGTGAGATCAATGGCCGGGCAGTGGCCTGGCGCACAACCAAACACACGGACATTTGGTCGTGCGTTTTGGTCATGCGTCACTGGATTATATAAGGGGGTCAGACGGGTTTTTCATTTCATTTCCCCCTTTCTCTCCTTCTTCTCGCGGTAGTCGGGCGATTCCGACTAGGGTTTGGGGTTATGATTGATTCTACTCCATCTAATCATATTTTGAGGAGGCTCTAGGTGATCATATCAACATCTAATCATTGTTCTTCGTCGGATTGAGGTAATTTCTTGAAATCTCATAGAATTTGATTTTCGGGATTTCTTATTGATTTTCACTGTTCATCATAATTTGATGAATCAGTTGATGTTAGTAAACATTATTAATCGTGTTCTATGGATTATATATCCATATCTTCGATTCGTTCGACCCGATTGATGATTCTTAAGTTCTTGAGGAACTTTAAACATTTAGTGTTCGATTAAATATCTCAAAGAGTTTCTTTCGGTCGTTGTGTTGATTTCGATTGATATTGTATTATTGAATGAATTGTATTTCATTCAAGGTTGTTCGAGTACTTGTGTTTATCGGAAGACGCTGTTCGTTGTTCGTGGAAGGATTTCATCGCCTTCGGTTGAGGCAAGTTTTATACTTGTACTAGTCAATGAGATTAATGTTATCATATATGTGTATGGATGTGTTGTATCATTCCGAGACTTAGTCTCTTCATAAGTTCATTGACATTAGGGGATCGTTCGATACGATACTCTTCGGCAATTATGCCAAATGTTTATTATCATTCATTAATGGCCGGTAAGGCATTGAGATATTCGTTGTTAATGTTATTATCGATCACCGGTTCGCGGTATCGATGTATCGGTTGTTGTTGTTAATATTGATGCCGATCTAAGACATTATTGTAATCATTGTTATTAATGTTGGCGTCCTGTCATTCATGTTGTATTAGTCGATTGAAGGCATTGTCGTATTCATTCTCATCTTCATCGTCGGTAGCCGATTAAAGGTACCGAGGCATTCATTGTATCATTATCATCGATTAGCCGTTCTAAGGAAATCGAGGTGCTCAATCATTCATTGTATCATTGTCATCGATTAGCCATTCTAAGGCAATCGAGGTGCTCAATCATTCGTTGTATCATTGTTATCGATTGACCATTATAAGGCAATTGAGATATTGAATTATCCGCTGCATCATTGTTATCGGTTGGCCATTCTAAGGAAATCGAGGTATTGAATTGGGGCTGTTGAGGATAGTTCCCATCCATTGTGTCGTTGTTATCGATTGACTATTCTAAGGTAATCGAGGTATTGAATTGGGACTGTCGAGTACGATGCCCATCCGTGAGTCATCATTATCGTGTTGGCCGACTCAAGGTAGCACACTATCATTCTCGTGAATTCGGTAATGTGCGGATCATTGTCGTTTGTCATTAATTATATTATTTTGGATGCTAGTCTCGGCTAGTGCTCATTATGGGTAAGTTTGGGGCTTGAACCTTCACGGTTGGGTTTCCAACACCTACAATTCAGTAGGTCACGGCCATTGGATGGCCAAACTGTGATACGGCTTCGTGCCGTGGCTTCGGCCCTAATTGTGATACGGCTTCGTGCCGTGGCTTCGGCCCTAATGGTGATACGGATTTTGTAATATCCGGAATTTCTACTACTGTTGGTTGATATTATTTTATCCGAGTTATATTGTACAGCGTGGAATCTGTACAGTATGGATAAAATAAATAAAGGACTGAGATGTCAGTATCGGTATAATTGTCGTATATGGTCGACAGTTGCATTTGAGGATATCGTGTATCAGGTTATCGTACTTTCGATATAGAGCATATCGTATAAGAATATTATTGGATTCAGTGTTTGTGTTCAGTGTGTCTTATGTTCGTTTTTGGTATGTCGAGATGTTGGACAAGAATAGCTGAAAATGGCTAAGTGTAACATTATCAGCGCACGCTAATAATAATGAGTAGCGCACGCTATCGTGCAGGTTTAGCGCACATTACAGATATAAGATAACGCACGCTAATGCAGTCCGATCGGAAGGAATCTACGCGTGGACCAGGCCACTTTCGGCGCACGTTCTGATAAGTCAACGGATGTTGTAATGTAGTGTTAGCGCACGCTAATGCATGTTGATTAGTGCACGCTAACTGTATATCAGTCAACAGGGAATCTTGGCATTATTGGCTGCTTTCGGCATGTGGGGTCACGAGCATATTCGGGGTAGGTGCAGACTCTAGCAAGTCAACTTCAGATAGCGCACGCTAAGGGCAAAGGACTTGCGTACGCTTGACAGTGTAAGTTATGTACGCTAATGCATGGGCATTACGTACGCAAGCACATGTACGAAGCCAGACAGTAGCCACTGGACTGCGATAGCGCACGCTAACAAAGTCAGTTAGCGCACGCTAATAATGTATTCTATATAAAGGGGACAGACGGGTATTATGAAGCATTTCGTCCATTTCTTTCCTTGCACCCGATAGATAGAACCTTGGGAGGACATTTGGAGTTTCTAACACTGAGGGATGATCCTCTTTAACAAGATTAAAGATGGAAATCATGGATTAAAGCTTTGTTCTTGAAATCATTGGTGATTCTTGGAATTGGATTCAACCTTGGAAATCAATCCATTCCTTCAAAAAGGTAATCACTCTTTATCTTTGAATTTCGTTTGGATTGATTATTGATGTTCTTAAGTTGATGATTATCATATATTCGAGTTGATGAGCATGATAACGAGTTGGATTACCGAACTAAGTTAGTGTTGTTATCAATATATGAGTATTGATATGTTTCGTATGGTTTTGGATGGAATTCAAGAGATATGTTGATGTATTTCCCTTCTTCAATTCGGATTTTTGATGTTTTGTCGTTGGTTAATTCGTATGGTAACGATTATGGTGGTGCTATTGTGATTCTTGAAGTTATATGAATTGTATGTCGAAGAACATGATGAATAAGGATTTTTAGATGTTAGAACACATCGGATTTTGTCATTTTATGGATCATGAACGTGAATTCGGATGATTTTGGAATATGATTATTCATGATAATAACCGGTAAATTGTTCTATGAATTTACCAAATATGAACAAGAAGGAATCTTGTGGATTCGGGCTTAAAGATTAAAGTTGGAATCGAATATGTTATGAAATCCTTAATATCGAGATGAGTTGATCATTGATATGATGGAAGTGTTAGACGATGCTTGAAATGCATGCCACTGCACAGCATTAGTGCACGCTAAGCTTACTGGCTAGCGCACGCTAACGGGAACAACTTAGCGCACGCTACGTTATGTGTTTAACGTGCGCTAAGTTGGCAGACAATGCAGTATTTTTGTGTTGTGATTATGATTGCGTGATGGTTTGATTTGGTTTTTGTTCAGACTGCATTTATTCGAGGTTTTTGTTGAACCGTTGAGTTCGATTAGTTGGTTTTGCCGGTTGTTGATTATTATCGGATGTGTTGTCATTTGATTATTGCATTAGGTTACGATAATTGATCGTGGATTACGAACGTTATGTTGCTTTTGATCGGGGCTGAGGAGCTCATAGACAAAGGCAATGTGTTCGGTAGCAGCTTCGTGGTATCGGTATCGAGGCAAGTTATTACTTGCTCAGTTATAATATTTAATGAATGGTTTCAGTTTCATTTCGTTTATAATGCATATAGCGATGATTATTATTGTGAACTCTGGATATTCGGATCGCATATCGTTCTTCCGATTCTGGGAGGTAAATCATAATGTATATGCTTTATCTCAGTTATTGGTATGTTCAGGTATCGAGGTTACATTATGGTAAAGACGAGGATATGAGTATCTATAGTTCATTTTATGTTTGGATCGCCGAGCATTGAGGATAATTGCCGGTGATGATTTGACATCGAGATTACTCCTGAAGGACTCGGGACAAGTATCTTAGTTTGATTCGGTTTAGTGTTAACGATGTTGATCATGCAGGTTGTCATTCATGTTGCTGAACATGAAGTCATCTTAGTTGTGTCATCATAGTGTTGTTCATGTTTTGATCCATATGTCATTCATGTTGATGAACATATTGAGTTGCATATGTGTATGCATGATTGTATTGTTTATGTTGTAAATGATCCGATGGGATCATGAAGATCTATGCTGAGGGCGCAGGATCGGATGTCCACCATACGTTGGTTCGACGGGATCATCATGGGATCTATGCTGAGGACGCTGGATCGATGGACAGGTTTTCCACCATGCGTTGGTCCGACGGGATCATCATGGGGATCTATGCTGAGGGCGCTGGATCGTTGGATTACCCAGTATTGTGTTATTGTTGTGCATATGTATATTGTTGGGTATCCACCTCGTGTTGATCTTGTAGGATCATCTTGGGATCTATGCTGAGGGCGCTGGATCATGGGATTTCCATTGAGTATACACTGTTGTTATTGTTTTGAGCATTTTGACCTGGTCATATGAGTATGCATTTGTAGGTCTTGTGTTAGGACCTTGTCTGTATTGCATTGATCTGATCTCGGATTAGACTGATATGATTGTCGTGGCAATTCACATCTCGAGGTATGTTCCGTGTTTCCCTTGGTATTTGTCTATGATGGACAATCTGTTATCGTCTTAGGATTTGATGATGTTATTCGATGGATCGTATTGTTCAGAACTGGTATAATTCCGTATCGCGAGTTGGTAATGATAGTTTGAGAATCTTGAGTATTGTTTGAGGTACAATACATATATTATGTTCGAGTTTATTGGTTAATCGAGTACGAGATGTGAAATGTGATAATGGTTATTCTGATGAGAACTACTTGAGTAAGTAAAGTTATGACGGTAAGATTACGTTGGTCGTATTCTTATGTTGTATTCTCATTGGTATGTAATTATTAATGTATTGTGACGGTTATCATTGTTGGATATTATGGCTGACCCCGTCGTGGGATTTCTTTTTAGGTTCTTGGAGTATCGAGCTTGTAGCGGTCGTGAAGAGATGAGCTTCCCGGAAGATACTGGCTAGGACATGTTTTGTGTATTGAGTTTCTTGATTGGTTCTTGTATTCCGCTGCTAGAGTATCTTTATGGTTGGTCTTTTTCCGCTGCGTGTATATTTTTAAACGCTCTCTTGGTATCTGGTAACTGAGGTTACTTTGGAAATCGTTTTCTAAACTTTTGAGTGTCGGCCGTTTGGCCTTGCAATTTCAAATGAGTTTTTACGACGGTTTTTGATATATGAATTTTATAAGTCTTTGTGCATTTTTAAAGATAGTACCATCGTTGGCCTCTTGGGCATTTGTAAATGTTTGTGAAAATTTCCTTCAGCCTTGTGGGTTCCATCTCGGGGCCCACGGCGCTGTAATATTCCTGGTTATATCTGGGGGTGTTACAGAATATGGTATCGGTGCTTAGGTTGAGAAAACCTAGGCATTTGGGTCGAGTTGGGTCGTGTTTTTGTCGCGTCATTCGAGTTGTCGATTGACAAATACTAGAGCCATGAGTTTTTGTTGTTCACTCGGGCTTGTGCGTTATGTGATTTACCAGTGTGGTGCTGGGTTTGTTGTAAACTTTTCCAAATGGTGTTAACGAGATTCTCTGGAATGAGATGTATTGGGTTCTTGAGTCGAACTGATTTGGCAAAACGTGTGTTTTGAAAATATCCGTGTCGAGTATTTTCTAGAGTGGAGATATGTGCCAGTATCACGGGGAATCGTCGGCTTCACGATCTGTAAGTATTTGGATTTTTGAATCGCATTGAACTTTATAGCCGTTCTAAGTTGATATGTTTTGAGATTCAGAAAGATATTATGCTTCACAGTATGAGATGACAGAATTGGGACCGGATTGATGATCTTGAGAAGTTATGATTTTGGAAATCAATATATCGGTTAGATTTCGGAACGGAATTGTGCATTTGGGAGAAATGTTGTGCATGGTTGAGAAAGAACATGTAGTCATGTTAGTTTATTTTGTGATATATGAAACTGCTTTTGAACATTTGAAAACGATACTTTTCAAAATGAACGCTTTACGGATGTTTTACGGAAAATGATTTTTGGTTCGAGACCCAATCAATTTTGAAGTAGTTTCGTAACTCAGGACTTGGGGTCCAAAAGAGTTTTCTAGTTTTTAAACTTCTTGTAATTTGGGATGAGATACGGGCTGAGACCCTAATGTTTCAAAAGACTTTTCTGTTTTCTAATACTCCCGAGATTTCTAAAACACTCTACCAATTGTTTACCTATTTTATTACTACTGAGGTTTTGATTTACTTGTTCAAATGAAACCTCTCGGGAAATATTTCACTATGTTGATTTGTTTCAATGTTTTGTCATAGCATAATTGAGGTGATCCAAGATGGATTAATGATTGACGTTGTGAGCCATATGTGGAAAAAGGAGTTTTTATCGGAGCCTATGCGTTGAGATTTTGGATTCTATCGTGTAGTTTTCCGACCGAATGTCAGTGGAATTTTTGACGAGCCGGACTGGTATACAGGGGTATAGATGTGGTCAATCATTTGCATAGTTTTCATTTTTAAACTTTGAAATCGTGTGGATTCGGAGGACACTGTTATTGAATACTTGGCATTAGCGAGCCAGTTAATTTTTCGAAAATTGATTTCGTGATCTTACGAAAATTTATGTTTTGAGTTTTGGAATTTTTGAAAAGAACTTTCGAAAATTGTCTTCGTGACAAGATTATATGATTTTAAACTGGTTTTGAAAATGGGATTGATGTACATACGCATTTAGTGCATAATGCATATAGTGGTGAAGCTCTGAGTGAGACTCACCAACTGGATAACACATTAATGGTATTATGAAAGGAGATTCGAACTTTAGTATGGCAGTTTGGTTATACAGGAATGATCGGTTGATTATCGGATAAGAGAATATGCTGCGTGATGTAGAATTTATGCACATGATGTAATTTTGGAACTTCGGGTTTTGTGAAACTGGGACGTATGCGCTACCATAATGTTTTTGAATGGTTTCTTTGTAAGTGTAGATTTGGGGATGGTGCCCCCATGCTGGTTGTTTTGGATATTGAGTGGTCGTTCCCACTCCATGTATGATTGGGTATGTTCGTCGATTTGTGATTGGTTGTTCGTATGCCGAGGGATATGTTCACCATTCGGGTATGTTTATTGAGATCCACTGTATGTGGTTGGTGTGTCATTTTGAGAATATTATTCTTTCGTATATCTGTTTCTGTGGTTCTATGTTGATCGTATTGGAGTTTATCACGTTGATGATATTCTCGATTGTCTTTTGACCTCTGGTTGGTCATATTGGAATTTATCATGTCGATGATAAATTCGGTTGATTGTTGATCATTGTTGGTGATCATCTGAGCGTTCGGATTTTGTGTCAATGTTTCGGGATTCGTATCGTTGTTTTGGGCAGTTGTTTCGCAGATGTATTGTATATTATTCGTCTAATCGGAATTGAGACTTGATTATGTAATCAGGCAGACAGGATTTGATTCGGATAGATTATTTCATCTGACGATGATATAATTTTTTTGAGACTCATGGAATGGTGATTGTAAGCATGTTGAGGCTGTACAGTGAGGTCACTTGCTAGTATCTCAGGAGATCGTCGACTTTGCGCATTAGTAAGTATGCTGTTGTGGTTATTTTATAGTGATGATGATTGATCATTGTCGTGATGGTTTTGGGATATTTTGGGTTGAACGGTATGTTTGTTTGTTTTATGACGGATTGCAAGTTTCGAGGACGAAACTTATTTTAAGTGGTGTAGAATGTAATATCTGGAATTTCTACTACTGTTGTTTGATATTATTTTATCCAAGTTATATTGTACAGCATGGAATCTGTACAGTATGGATAAAATAAATAAAGGACTGAGATGTCAGTATCGGTATAATTGTCGTATCTGGTCGACAGTTGCATTTGAGGATATCGTGTATCAGGTTATCGTACTTTCGATATAGAGTATATCGTATAAGAATATTATTGGATTCAGTGTTTGTGTTCAGTGTGTCTTATGTTCGTTTTTGGTATGTCGAGACGTTGGACAAGAATAGCTGAAAATGGCTAAGTGTAACATTATTAGCGCACGCTAATAATCATGAGTAGCGCACGCTATCGTGCAGGTTTAGCGCACGCTACGGATATAAGATAACGCACGCTAATGCAGTCCGATCGGAAGGAATCTACGCGTGGACCAGGCCACTTTCGGTGCACGTTCTGATAAGTCAACGGATGTTGTAATGTAGTGTTAGCGCACGCCAATGCATGTTGATTAGCGCACGCTAACTGTATATCAGTCAACAGGGAATCTTGGCTTTATTGGTTGGTTTCGGCATGTGGGGTCACGAGCATATTCGGTGTAGCTGCAGACTGTAGCAAGTCAACTTCAGATAGCGCACGCTAAGGGCAAAGGACTTGCGTACGCTAGACAGTGTAAGTTACGTATGCTAATGCATGGGCATTACGTACGCAAGCACATGTATGAAGCCATACAGTAGCCACTGGACTGCGATAGCGCACGCTAACAAAGTCAGTTAGCGCATGCTAGTAATGTATTCTATATAAAGGGGACAGACGGGTATTATGAAGCATTTCGTCCATATCTTTCCTTGCACCCGATAGAGAGAACCTTGGGAGGACATTTGGAGTTTCTAACACTGAGGGATGATTCTCTTTAACAAGATTAAAGATGGAAATCATGGATTAAAGCTTTGTTCTTGAAATCATTGGTGATTCTTGGAATTGGATTCAACCTTGGAAATCAATCCATTCCTTCAAAAAGGTAATCACTCTTTATCTTTGGATTTCGTTTGGATTGATTATTGATGTTCTTAAGTTGATGATTATCATATATTCGAGTTGATGAGCATGGTAATGAGTTGGATTACCGAACTAAGTTAGTGTTGTTATCAATATATGAGTATTGATATGTTTCGTATGGTTTTGGATGCAATTCAAGAGATATGTTGATGTATTTCCCTTCTTCAATTCGGATTTTTGATGTTTTGTCGTTGGTTAATTCGTATGGTAATGATTATGGTGGTGCTATTGTGATTCTTGAAGTTATATGAATTGTATGTCGAAGAACATGATGAATAAGGATTTTTAGATGTTAGAACACATCGGATTTTGTCATTTTATGGATCATGAACGTGAATTCGAACGATTTTGGAATATGATTATTCATGATAATAACCGGTAAATTGTTCTATGAATTTACCAAATATGAACAAGAAGGAATCTTGTGGATTCGGGTTTAAAGATTAAAGTTGGAATCGAATATGTTATGAAATCCTTAATATCGAGATGAGTTGATCATTGATATGATGGAAGTGTTAGACGATGCTTGAAATGCATGCCACTGCACAGCATTAGCGCACGCTAAGCTTACTGTCTAGCGCACGCTAACGAGAACAACTTAGCGCACGCTACGTTATGTGTTTAACGTGCGCTAAGTAGGCAGACAATGCAGTATTTTTGTGTTGTGATTATGAATGTGTGATGGTTTGATTTGGTTTTGTTCAGACTGCGTTTATTAGAGGTTTCTGTTGAACCGTTGAGTTCGATTAGTTGGTTTTGCCGGTTTTTGATTATTATCGGATGTGTTGTCATTTGATTATTGCATTAGGTTGCGATAATTGATCGTGGATTACGACCGTTATGTTGCTTTTGATCGGGGCTGAGGAGCTCATGGACAAAGGCAATGTGTTCGGTAGCAGCTTCGTGGTATCGGTATCGAGGCAAGTTATTACTTGCTCAGTTATAATATTTAATGAATGGTTTCAGTTTCATTTCGTTTATAATGCATATAGCGATGACTATTATTGTGAACTCTGGATATTCGGATCGCATATCGTTCTTCCGATTCTGGGAGGTAAATCATAATGTATATGCTTTATCTCAGTTATTGGTATGTTCGGGTATCGAGGTTACATTATGGTAAAGACGAGGATATGAGTATCTATAGTTCATTGTATGTTTGGATCGCCGAGCATTGAGGATAATTGCCGGTGATGATTTGACATCGAGATTACTCCTAAAGGACTCGGGACAAGTATCTTAGTTTGATTCGGTTTAGTGTTAACAATGTTGATCATGCAGGTTGTCATTCATGTTGCTGAACATGAAGTCGTCTTAGTTGTGTCATCATAGTGTCGTTCATGTTTTGATCCATATGTCATTCATGTTGATGAACATATTGAGTTGCATATATGTATGCATGATTGTATTGTTTATGTTGTAAATGATCCGATGGGATCATGAAGATCTATGCTGAGGGCGCTGGATCGGATGTCCACCATGCGTTGGTTCGACGGGATCATCATGGGATCTATGCTGAGGGTGCTGGATCGATGGACAGGTTTTCCACCATGCGTTGGTCCGAAGGGATCATCATGGGGATCTATGCTGAGGGCGCTG
This sequence comes from Orobanche coerulescens, assembly GCA_033398695.1. Classification (NCBI taxonomy): domain Eukaryota; kingdom Viridiplantae; phylum Streptophyta; class Magnoliopsida; order Lamiales; family Orobanchaceae; genus Orobanche; species Orobanche coerulescens. Next base: position 117,381,994 of record CM065815.1, read on the forward strand.
GATCGTTGGATTACCCAATATTGTGTTATTGTTGTGAATATGTATATTGTTGGTTATCCACCTCGTGTTGATCTTGTAGGATCATCTTGGGATCTATGCTGAGGGCGCTGGATCATGGGATTTCCATTGAGTGTACACTGTTGTTATTGTTTTGAGCATTTTGACCTAGTCATATGAGTATGCATTTGTAGGTCTTATGTTAGGACCTTGTCCGTATTGCATTGATCTGATCTCGGATTAGACTGATATGATTGTCGTGGAAATTCACATCTCGATGTATGTTCCGTATTTCCCTTGGTATTTGTCTATGATGGATAATCTGTTATCGTCTTAGGCTTTGATGATGTTATTCGATGGATCGTATTGTTCAGAGCTGGTATAATTCCGTATCGCGAGTTGGTAATGATAGTTTTAGAATCTTGAGTATTGTTTGAGGTACAATACAGATATTATGTTCGAGTTTATTGGTTAATCGAGTAGGAGATGTGAAATATGATAATGGTTATTCTGATGAGAACTACTTGAGTAAGTAATGTTATGACGGTAAGATTACATTGGTCATATTCTTATGTTGTATTCTCATTGGTATGTAATTATTAATGTATTGTGACGGTTATCATTGTTGGATATTATGGCTGACCCCGTCGTGGGATTTCTTTTTAGGTTCTTGGAGTATCGAGCTTGTAGCGGTCGTGAAGAGATGAGCTTCTCGGAAGATACTGGCTAGGACATGTTTTGTGCATTGAGTTTCTTGATTGGTTCTTGTATTCCGCTGCTAGAGTATCTTTATGGTTGGTCTTTTTCCGCTGCGTGTGTATTTTGAAACGCTCTCTTGGTATCTGGTAACTGAGGTTACTTTGGAAATCGTTTTCTAAAATTTTGAGTGTCGGCCGTTTGGCCTTGCAATTTCAAATGAGTTTTTACGACGGTTTTTGATAAATGAATTTTATAAGTCTTTGTGCATTTTTAAAGATAGTACCGTCGTTGGCCTCTTGGGCATTTGTAAATGTTTGTGAAAATTTCCTTCAGCCATGTGGGTTCCATCTCGGGGCCCACGACGCTGTAATATTCCCGGTTATATCTGGGGGTGTTACAGATTTGTGACGTGGCTTCGGCCCTAATCGATACAGCTTCGGGCTGTTTTGGCTTCATGCGATTGTGATATTTGACAACTTCGGCTGAGTGGCTTTTAGGTCTTTATGATGTCTTGATAATTTCATTGGAGCCTTCGGGCATTGTGATTCATATTTAATTCAGTTCTGGTTTGGTTCATGTCGTGTAATTCATTGTGGTATTCGGTGATTATGATTCGCCGTTGGGCACTTATGTTCTAACCTGTCGAACAGGTATTAATAGTATGCCGTGGGCATAGTGTTTCACGAATGCTCGGTTATTACCTTGGTTTGTGAGCATCTCGTATTATTATTATCATTGTACCGTTTCATTCTGCCTTTGGATGCATATCATGTTATACGTGTATTTGATGTTCATTATCTGGATGACTGACCCCGTGGGGGCGGAACAAGTTTTCATGTTTTAGGTGCTTGCGATGAGAGAGTTAAGACACAAGGGCATGATGATGGCGACGAGGCATTCGAGCGATACTAGTCCGAGTTGTTCATGTTGTTCAGGCAGTTGGAGTGTTCTCCAGTTTGTCAGTCATTGTCATTATGTATTACCCGAGCAGATACTCGTGGATGTTGTTTTATTTTATTTTTTTGGCCATGTAGGCCCATCGTTTTCGTTGAAATTCCTTATCGGAATATTGTGTCGGATATCATGGTAGGGACTATGAGTTTCCCTTGTTGTTTAATTTAATGTATTTTAGTCATGTTCGCGTGGTGGATCTCCTGGCATGGGGTCCACGGCACTGTAATAACCCAATAGGATTTGGGGGTGTTACCGAAGATGGTATCAGAGATTTTGGGTTGTGAGATACCCTGATATGTGAGTTATGTGGCTCTACCGATGCGTTAGTAGTGGGACTGTCAGGTTATGACAATCTGGACAGTCGGGTTTTGTGAGTCGTAATATTAGTACGACTGCACGAGTCATTCATTCATCGAGTCGTCGTCAGTTGAGACTAGTATCGCGAGACCTCGAAGCTTCATATGACCTGTGTAAGGACTCGATTCTCTTTATGTTCATACATTCATCATGTCATTAATTATTCATGCTTTGTTGAAATCTATATGTGATATTAGCGTTATGATTGATTCATGACTAATTGTTTTGGAGCATGTGTGACTTGTGTAAGCGTTAAGGATCAACTCATTCATCAGTTAATAATCCTTAATCATCATTTTGATCTTGTCGATCATGTTAATTTATTCATCACTCAATCAATCTCATCGTTCAGTTAATTCATTCATCACTCAGTCAATCTCATCATTTAGTTAATTCATTCATCACTTAGTCAATCTCATCGTCCAGTTAACTCATTCATCACTTAGTCAATCTTATCGTTCAGTTAATTCATTCATCACTCGGTTAATATCATTGTCCAGTTAATTCATTCATCACTCAGTCAATATCATTACTCAGTTAATTCATTCATCACTCAGTTAATTCATTCATCACCCAGTCAATATCATTTCTCAGTTAATTCATTCATCACTCAGTTAATTCATTCATCACCCAGTTAATATCATTTCTCAGTTAATTCATTCATCACTCAGTTAATTCATTCATCACCCAGCCAATATCATTGCTCAGTTAATTCATTCATCACTCAGTTAATTCATTCATCACTTAGTCAATCTCATTGTTCAGATTAATTAACTAATCATCCAGTCCATCTCACGGTTCAGTTGTTGATCTTGTGAATCAAATTTTCAACCTTGTTAACCTATTCAAGGCAATCATTTCAGGAATTTCATCAGATACTCATGTCACCCCACTTGACCTTTCATGCGATCTTATCATATTCCGGTGTGATGTCGATGATCATTTTACTGCATTATTAATGCATTCATTGTGCTGGAGTGTGTATTCTCATTTTTATCATTCCGTAACATAGTCATAATGTGATGTTCATGCGGGATCTATAATTATCATGTGGCTTTCCTGCTTTACTATGGATAGAGCTGTCAGAGGACGCAGGGGCAGAGGCCGCGGTGCGGGACGAAACCCGGGATATCGTGTGCATGCCCACGCGAACGCAAGGGATATCATTAATTCATCAAATAGCGAGGCTACTCATTCATCAGCAGATAATCATTCACTGTCAGGGAGTCATACCCGAGAGGCATCTGACTCGGAAGGTGTTCGGGTTGACCCATTCATATTTATGCAGGGCATGATGGCCCAAATGACTCAGATGACGCGGATGGTGGAGACCATGCAGACCTCGATGGTTCGTGGTCCACCGCAACAGGGATTCCAGGTGCCGTTTCATGGACAGACTGGAGGAATGAATCAGATTGTTGGCGATATCTCTCGTTAGAGGCCGCCTACTTTTGAGGCTTCGTCGGAACCAGCTGATATTGTTCATTGGATTGAGCATTTTGATAAACTCTTCGACATGGTTCAGTGTCTGGAAGAGAGTAAAGTGGCAGTAGTGGCTTATTACTTGATTAAGGGTGCTTATTCGTGGTGGCTTTCTGTGAAACCCGCCGATCACGATTGTGGTTGGAGTGAGTTCAAGACTCATGTTAGAGAGGTATTATCCGGCTCCACTTCGTGAAGCCAAGTTGTCAGAATTTTTGAACCCCGAATCCATCGAGGACGAGAGTGTTATTGTCATTGATGAGAAGTTTCAGGGACTACTTCAGTTTGCTTCGTCAGTTATCCGTACTGAGGTGGATAAGATCAAATATTTTAGCAAGAGGCTAAATCCGCAGTTGAGGATGCAGTTGTTCAAACACATTTGTAATTCACTTAGCGAGTTCATAGAGAAGGCTCTTGGAGCAGAGCTTTTGATCAAGGAGCTTACTCAGAAGCACCCTTCAGTTTCTTTTGATGGGGGGACTAGGATGCCGGTTCGTTCTGAGGGACATCGGGCTCCGACGTCCAAGAGGTCGTTTTCCAGTCGTCTTCGTGCAGAGAAAGCAGTTTCCTCTCAGACGACGAGTTCGACTGTTGTTTGCTTTAACTGTGATTCAGCAGGGCACGTGAGTACTCGGTGTACGGTGCCAGCTATTGTCTGTTTTCTGTGTGGGCGGTAGGGACACCTTCATAAATACTGCAGGAGTTCTAGTGCCGGTAGATCTCGAGAGAGCTCAAGGGCCTCGAGGGAGTTTGTTACTCCAGCTCGTGCTTCATCCAAGGGGTCCTACCAGGCTTCGAGAGTCCAAGGTAAGGATATTCATCACCGGTTTTGAGCAAGTTAATTCTTGCTCGGTAATAGGATAATCATTTATTTCATTGTCGTTCATTCATTTATATAATCCATTCATCATATATCAATCACGTTGAGACTTATAATTATCAAACTAATCATTCACTTCACGGGGAACAATGGTTCCAATCATTTCATTTGAGCTATCACTCATTACATTATCATTTCACCCCGATGAGTCATTCTTGATCCTTGTTGGATTTCAGTTCATTATCATTCATTGTGATCATTCTTGTTCTTGTGACCTCCCGGGATCATATTGAGCAATGAGTTCAGATTTGGGTCTCCTTAAATCGATGAGATCCAGGAGATCGATTATCTGGAGGATATCGGTGTTGGGTACATTTGATATGTAGCCTTAATTTTTGTATTTTCCCTTCTCAGTTTTCGGATTAATGTGTCACTTAATCCGTATTAATGTATCGTGGTTGTGGATCATTTATTGTTGATCTATTTTATAATGATCGTATTTGACAATATTGAGATTTGGGTCATTTGATGCATTCTTTTTGTACTGTACCCGAGATTTCGTGATAATCTGGGTAATTATTCATTGTGATTCGAGACGTCAAGTCATGGGGACTTAGGCGTGCGATTGATATGGTCCCGAGGACTATATGTGCTTTGTCGTTTTTTTATTTTGAGGCGTGAGTCAGTGCTTATGGGGGGTTGGCCCAGTTGTGCAGGCGAAGTGTTTCGCATTGAGGAGCATTCCTCGAGGTGTTGTTTTCAGATCCTGATGGATAGTTCATATCCCGTGTTGTTTACCCTTAGTTTCGAGGACGAAACTCTTTTTAAGGGGGGGAGTATGTAATACCCTGTTGTGAATTCATTAATTATCATTCAGTAATTGCAACTCAGAATTTTTTCACTCAGTAATAATCATTCTTCATTCGTATTCATTCATTTTGGGTTCATCTTTCGGCTTATCTTGGAGTCATGTATCAGTTTTTATTCATCACTCGTCTCTGTTCGGGGATCGATACGAGAATATTTTCATCATCATCATGATTGGCCGCTTTGTGTTGGGAGTTCCATGACTGTTTCACAGATTGGATGTGACTTATTATCGTGTAAGTCGTGTGTAGGCATGCGTGTCCTGTCATTTTTGTGTTCCCTTGTCTTTTTGGCACTCAGCAGGGACGCACGAGCATGACACACGAGCAGCTGCTCGTGCATGCTACTCGTGCGTGGCATCAGATTCGGACAGTACACTTTGGCGACCATCAGGGACACACGAGCAAGACACACGAGCAGGTGCTCGTGCATAAGATCAGTGGCCGGGCAGTGGCCTGGCACACGACCAAACACACGGACATTTGGTCGTGCGTTTTGGTCGTGCGTCACTGGAGTATATAAGGGGGTCAGACGGGTTTTTCATTTCATTTCTCACTTTCTCTCCTTCTTCTCGTGGTAGTCGGGCGATTCCGACAAGGGTTTGGGGTTATGATCGATTCTACTCCATCCAATCATGTTTTGAGGAGGCTCTAGGTGATCATATCAACATCTAATCATTGTTCTTCATCGGATTGAGGTAATTTCTTGAAATCTCATAGAATTTGATTTTCGGGATTTCTTCTTGATTTTCATTGTTCATCCGAATTTGATGAATTGGTTGATGTTAGTAAACATTATTAATCGTGTTCTATGGATTGTATATCCATATCTTCGATTCGTTCGACCCGATTGATGATTCTTAAGTTCTTGAGGAACTTTGAACATTTAGTGTTCGATTAAATGTCTCAAAGAGTTTCTTTCGATCGTTGTGTTGATTTCGATTGATATTGTGTTATTGAATGAATTGTATTTCATTCAAGGTTGTTCGAGTACTTGTGTTTATCGGAAGACGCCATTCGTTGATCGTGGAAGGATTTCATCGCCTTTGGTTGAGGCAAGTTTTATACTTGTACTTGTCAATGAGATTAATGTTATCATATATGTGTATGGATGTGTTGTATCATTCCGAGACTTAGTCTCTTCATAAGTTCATTGACATTAGGGGATCGTTCTATACGATACTCTTCGGCAATTATGCCAAATGTTTATTATCATTCATTAATGGCCGGTAAGGCATTGAGATATTCGTTGTTAATGTTATTATCGATCATCGGTTCGCGGTATCGATGTATCGGTTGTTATTGTTAATATTGATGTCGATCTAAGACGTTGTTGAAATCATTGTTATTAATGTTGGCGTCCTGTCATTCATGTTGTATTAGCCGATTGAAGGCATTCTCGTATTCATTCTCATCTTCGTCGTCGGTAGCCGATTAAAGGTACCGAGGCATTCATTGTATCATTGTCATCGATTAGCCGTTCTAAGGCAATCGAGGTGCTCAATCATTCATTGTATCATTGTCATCGATTAGCCGTTCTAAGGCAATCGAGGTGCTTAATCATTCGTTGTATCATTGTTATCGATTGACCGTTATAAGGCAATCGAGATATTGAATCATCCGTTGCATCATTGTTATCGGTTGGCCATTCTAAGGCAATCGAGGTATTGAATTGGGGCTGTCGAGGATAGTTCCCATCCATTGTGTCGTTGTTATCGATTGACCATTCTAAGGTAATCGAGGTATTGAATTGGAACTGTCGAGTACGATGCCCATCCGTGAGTCATCATTATCGTGTTGGCCGACTCAAGGTAGCACACTATCATTCTCGTGAATTCGGTAATCTACAGATCATTGTCGTTTGTGATTAATTATATTATTTTGGAAGCTAGTCTCGGCTAGTGCTCATTATGGGTAATTTTGGGGCTTGAACCTTCACGGTTGGGTTTCCAACACCTACAATTCAGTAGGTCATGGCCATTGGATGGCCAAACTGTGATACGGATTCGTGCCGTGGCTTCAGCCCTAACTGTGATACGGCTTTGTGCCGTGGCTTCGGCCCTAACTATGATACGGCTTCGTGCCATGGCTTCGGCCCTAACTGTGATACGGCTTCGTGCCGTGGTTTCGGCCCTAACTGTGATACGGCTACGTGCCGTGGCTTCGGCCCTAATGGTGATACGGCTTTGTGCCGTGGCTTCGGCCCTAATCGATATAGCTTCGGGCTGTTTTGGCTTCATGTGATTGTGATATTTGACAGCTTCGGCTGAGTGACTTTTAGGTCTTTATGATGTATTGATAATTTCATTGGAGCCTTCAGGCATTGTGATTCATATTTAATTCAGTTCTGGTTTGGTTCATGTCGTGTAATTCATTGTGGTATTCGGTGATTATGATTCGCCGTTGGGAACTTATGTTCTAACCTGTCGAACAGGTATTAATAGTATGCCGTGGGCATAGTGTTTCAAGAATGCTCAGTTCTTACCTTAGTTTGTGAGAATCTTGTATTATTATTATCATTGTACCGTTTCATTTTTCCTTTGGATGCATATCATGTTATACGTGTATTTGATGTTCATTATCTGGATGACTGACCCCGTCGGGGCGTAACATGTTTTCATGTTTTAGGTGCTTGCGAGGAGAGAGTTGAGACACAGGGGCATGATGATGGCGACGAGGCATTCGAGCGATACTAGTCCGAGTTGTTCATGTTGGTCAGTCAGTTGGAGTGTTCTCCAGTTTGTTAGTCATTGTCATTATGTATTACCCGAGCAGATACTCGTGGATGTTGTTGTATTTTATTTTTTTGGCCATGTAGGCCCATCGTTGTCGTTGAAATTCCTTATCGGAATATTTTGTTGGATATCATGGTAGGGACTATGATTTTCCCTTGTTGGTTAATTTAATGTATTTTAGTCATGTTCGCCTGGTGGATCTCCTGGCGTGGGGTCCACGGCACTATAATAACCCAATAGGATTTGGGGGTGTTACAGACTCACCCTCGATTCGTCACACGGATTTCACTCTGGGACAGTCAATGACGGAATTGAAAGGTTGTGATACGTATTCGTGAACCTTCGACTTGAGGATTTAGTAGGGATGTGCTTGTGACGTCAAGATTTTCATTAGAGTAGTTTGACCCTATAAACCGGGAGATGGGGGTCAACCTCGACGTGCATCTTGACGGGCAATTAGCAGGTCCTACTGAATACCAAGATAGAATTCTATCTCCCGTTAGTGAGCGGGTTAAATGTCCTATGCGGTTATTGGCAGCTGAGATCATAAGTCTTTGGCTAAATCATTGGAGCTAGTTGTATTGGATACATGAAAGCTCGATGATCTCGTTTTGCATTAACACATGCATAGCGTCAAGTACAGATAGGGTTTGACTGACCGTGACCCTATAACTTGATCAGGACATATGAAAGAAGGGTTTATACGTATACTGGTATTCACGACAGAATGGTTCTTGAATGATCCCAATCATTCGTTCTCGGTTAGAAGTGCAGTGCCGCTAGTTTGGCTAGGTGGTGCTACTACTCTTTGGTTCCTCCCATTGCTGACTGAGACGAACCTACCGAGTCGAGCAATAGGATTGACGACGGAATGAATCAAGCTTATTCTCTCATTATGAATATTAGATATTGGATATCTAATTTGGGACATTGGATGTCTAAATCGATTTATTGGATAAATTGATTTACGACCTAATGGATTAAATAAATTACTGGGTGATTAAATTTAATTCAGGAATATAATTATTTCTTGGAGAAATTAATTATGTCATTATGTATTTGATATGATTAATTAATTAGATTAATTAATCGATATAAATACATTGGAACAGAATCAGAGTTTATCTGTTTGGACTCACGGGAGTTCGAAACGAACTGAAATCGTCCGATTCATCCACATAGCCGCCGCCCTCTTTTTCCACCCACCTTCATTTTGTCTTTATTTCATTATTTATTGAGTGATAAAGACATTGGGGTCATGGTATCTTTTGATGGTGGGGTTGATCACTTATTTGATGAGTTGTATCATGTGAAAAGGAATAGAATAAAAGAGGAAGACTTCTCTTTTCTACTTACTTGATTCAATACGTGAAAAGCAGTAGTGAGGAAAGAAAAGAAAGAGAGAATATTATTCTTCTCAAGTCTTCATCATCTTCTTCATTTTTCTTGAGTTCTCTTGGAGAAAATTCAAGATATATTGAGAGATATAAATTAAAAACTAGGGTGTTATAATCAAAGCTTCATCACTTGATTCTAGCTGTAACCTTAGAGGTTAATCGAGTGTTGTCATTCCGTTTGTTTCTCCAGTGCGTGACAAGTAGAGACGCGGTTTTTTCGGTGTTGGATCATCCAAGGGCTTGGAGCATTTTGGATCATTTGGGGAATAGCTCAAGAGAAGGAGCTCCATATAATCAACGGACGACAAGGGTATGATTTCGTATCTTCTTTTGTTTATTTAATATTCGTATATGCGTAGCTCGATCGATCCTCGTAGGGATTCGGATCGAATTAGTTTTCGTTTTACCGCTTCCACTGGGCCTTCGTTTTAGGCACCGAATTCCAACATAATGACTATTAAAATATATGATGTATGAATACTTGGCTTAAAGTTGTTGTGCAAAATAATACCAAATACTTTGGTATTTATAGGCTTGAGAGCCAAACTAGCCGTTGCTCCCTGTCCTGCTTTAGCGTACGTTATGCTTCCTTCATAGCGTACGTAATGCTGTTTAGCTCACGTAACACATCCATTTGGCGTACGTTATCTTCTATTCATTTCAGTCCAGTAGCTTCTGTCTCTTACGTAGCATACGTTAGTCATTCATCGTAGCGTACGTTATATCAATCTCATATAGCCGTTAATATGATGACCTACTCCATGACGTCACATGCTTTAGTGTACGGTAATAATACCCCGTAGCGTACGTTAACAGTACATATCCATTGCATGCTTTTTGATGATCTAGAATCAATCCAACAGACTGATTTCATTTGAGTTCGGAATTCACCTTGCATAGCGTATGTTAAGTGTTCCTCATCACGCACGTTAAGCTTCATGCATATCGTGCGTTAACCTTGTACCATAGCGTGCGTTAAGCATGTCTTTCTCGACTGACTTCAGCTGGGTCTTCGTTGTGTATGTTGGCCTTGTTCAAAAGCGTACATTATATGTTCTGTCCAGCTGGTGCGTCTTCGACTTCTTCTTGATTAATTGTTGTTTTTCTTTGTTTAGCAACTTATCATCAAATCCTCTAAATTGAATGTGTGGAATAAAATATTCCAACACCATATATGACTCATATTCAAAGGAGTCTAAAAGTCTATCGTGATGGAGTTTAGAAATGCATTTCTTGTTTATGCCAATTGAACAGCGCCATAAGTAATTCGGATTGAAATCATTGAGCTTAGGTTTCTTGGTTGCAATGTTATAGACTTCCAAAATATTGGACTCATCTAGATCAATATTGTAAAGGTCAGTATATAACTTTGCAGTATCATAAAGCAAGTCATCATAGAAAATATGAATAATCTTATTCTTAATAAGAAAACTGTAACCTTCATAATCTAAAGTAGAAACTGTAATAATATTCCAATTCATAGCAGGAACATAATAGGAACTTTTCAAAACTAACAAAATACCATTGGGTTAAACTAGATCATAAGGTCCAACGGCTAGTGAAACAACTCTTGATCCATTGCCGACTCTTAGGTCAACATCCCTTTTATTCAGCTCTCTACTGCTTCTCAACCCCTGCACATTTGTAGAAATGTGAGATCCACATCTAGTATCCAATACCTAGGAGTTAGAAGTTGATAAGTTAACTTCTATAATAAATGTTCCTGTGGCAGCCTCACTACCCTTGGTACGCTTTGGCTCTTCCAAGTAAACCTTGCAATTTATTTTCCAGTGTCCTGGTTTATTGAAATTATGGCAATTTCCATCTTTGGGAGCTTTTGCCTTGAAAACCGACTTAGTTGTTTCTTAGCTTTGGCAACTTTTGTTTTACCTTTACTCTTGCCTTTGTTTTTGAATAATTTCCTTAGCTGACCATCAACACGTGGCTTGGTTTCTTCTTATTATTTTGCTCAGCCGTTTTAAGCATCCCATGCAGCTCAGCAATGGACTTTTCCATCTCATTCATATTATAGTTCACAATGAACTGACCCAAACTGTAGGGCAATGAGCTTAGGATCACATCTATGATGCTCCTTAGAAAGTTGAAAACCAAGCCTATCAAGATGATCAATGTATCCTTTCATCTTAAGTACATGAGCACTGACAGATGTCTCCTCAACCATCTTGCAAGCTTACAAAGCATGAAAGGTTTCATACCTTGTAATACCCGGTTATGAACTCATTTATTTTTCATTCAGTAATTGTCACTCCGTAATTCTCACTCATTATTAATCATTCATCATTCATATTCATTCATTCGTGTTCACCGTTCAGAGTAACTTTAGTCGTGTATCGATATTGTTCATTGTTTCAACCTTACTTGAGAATCGAGATGATAATATTATCTTGATCGTTGTAATTACTTCGTAAGTTAATGTTGATATTGGAGTTCATATCATTTCGAATTTACTCGTTCGGATCATACTATTGTTGGACAAACCCTCATAATCATTGCTCGAAACCACCGTTTTGGGATTTCCGCACTTCCATTTTGTGTTATTATTCCCAATTTTTGAGTTATATTGCTTTTATTCTCTTCCCGGGTCGTTTTTCGTCATTTTTGGGCCCAAATAGTGTGCACCGCGGCACACACCTTATGTTTTTGGTGTTGGATTCGGCTGTACTGCGGGACGCGGCCCTCTGCTTGTCGGGCCGCGGCACTAAGCCAAGTGCTAGAGCAATTTTTTGGTCGCAGGCCACGGCACACTCAGTCCGTGCTGCGGCACGCGAAGTAGTTTACCCCTTTTCAGCGGGTTTGTGAGGAGAGAAGCTCATTTCATCCCTTACCTTCTTCCTTCTCTCCTTGGGCGACTTGTGGGCGATATTTTGGGCGATTTAGCATCATCAATCTCAGAGAATTCATCCTCCTCAAGTTCTTGGTGTGGATTAACAACATCTTTTTGGATTCATCATCCTAATTCAAGGTAACTTCTTCAACCCTAGATTCGATTTTGAGTTGGAGCATTATGTTTTGGATGATATAATCATGATTTGTGAAGGATATACATATGATTATGAGTTTTTATGAGTTATCATCGGATTGTTGGAAGATTATTCAAGAACACTTTAAAGGTTGACTTGGAATTGGGGTTTTCAATTAGATGTTTTTGAAATCTCGAGTTATGTATTCCTAGTGGATTATCGACTGTTGTTGATGGTGTTTTGTTGGTTGAATCACTCTTTTGGAGGTTGGTTTTCGATACAATTGGGACTGGTTGTAAATAATGGGAGATTGTTTACAAAGTGTTTGTCAAAATGCCCCAATGAGTTTGGAATTGTTGTATCGACCTCTTGTAGTGGTTATGATCATAACTGATACGTATATTAAGCGAATTGTTGGTAATTGAGTTATTCATGGTTGTTCGAGCGACCGATACCTCCATCAAGGACGTTGTTCGAGGAAGGACATTATTCACTGGTGTTTGAGGCAAGTTAATTCTTGCTCGGTTAAAAGGATAATCATTCCTTTCGTTATTGTTCGTTCATACATATAATTCATGTTTATTATTAATCATGTTGGGACTTGTAATTATCATACTATCATTCAATTCATGAGGAACAACGGTTCCAATCATTTCATTTGAAGCTATCACGCATTGCGTTATTAGTTCACCTCGGTGAGTCATTCTTGACCCTTGTCGTTTCTATTCATTGTTCCTCATCAGGGTCGCTTTTGTTCGTGTGACCTTCCGGGATTGTATTGCGTTTCAGATGGTATATGTGTGGAATTTTTAGTCGGGCATATTAAGGTCATTGTGTTTGTAGGGATCCGGACACATTGGACTGTGCACACGGTAACGTGCCTCCGTGAGACTAATTAGGCCAAGTTTTACGGGTTTTTATGCAGGATGCCAGGCCCTCGGTAGGCTTATGCACTTGCACATCCCATTCGTGGCGTACTATGATGCCCATCATTCATCTAAATTTCATAACTCATTCATGTGATTATTGTATTTTGTTTAACTCTTGAGGATTGTTGTTTTGTGTAACTAACCCCATTTGGGGATGTTGTTTTAGGTCATGGCAAGGCAAAAGCACGGGAAGAGAATGTTTACGGCGAGGAGTCCCATTGATACTAGTAGGGGCCCCCATTCTTTTCAGTTATTCATGTTTCCTTCATGTGTATTTTTCCGCTGCAGTTCCGTTTGAATTTTCATTTTATTCAGTGTTGTATATTTCATCGTCATATGAAATACACATATATTCTGTATTTCCTGGGTGTGTTGTGCTTGAAACTCCTCATCGGAGTAATTGTAACACCCCCAAAACCATCCGGGATATTACAGCGCCGTGGGTCCCGCGCCAGAACCCACCAGGCTAAAAACCATTTACAAAACCAATTCAAAAATGCCAAAAGGCTGATGACGGTAATATTTTGCAAATACTCAAATATTTTCGAAAATATAATTTTGAAATACCGTCATAAAATACCAGCTGAAAATACAAGGCGAAATGCCAAATCTCGACAGTTAAAAAGGTACGTTAAACCGCCACTTAAACGTACCGAAAAATAATTGGGAAAAAGAGTTTAACGAAATAACCCAAGTTCGCAAAATGCCAAAAAGGCCATTTTAAAATACACACACGAGTTGGTAAAGATACCGAAAAGTCATTTTAAAATACACACGCAGCGGATAAATGCAGTTCAAAATACACATTTGCAGCGGAATAAAACAAGCACAAGAGAAATACTCAATACTAAAAAACATGCCACGACCAGTATCACCCGGGAAGCTCATCCCTTCACGACCGCTACTAGCTCGATCTCCGAGTACCTAAAAATAAAGCCCACGACGGGATCAGCCGCAATACTCAATAATGATATCGATCACATCATCATAAATAATTACATACCAATGTAGTAATACTGTAAGAATACTACCAACGTAATCTTACCGTCATAACCTTACCAATCCATGGCAATTCATAACAAATCAATCCTTACCATAATCCATATTTCGCATTCTCAAATGATGAAATGAACTCAACAACAATTATCTGTACTGAATTCCAGAAACACCAACAATCCTCAAAACATCATCATAACTCATAAGTGCGGAAATAATTCAATCTGTGCCAAATCCTATTTGTTGGATTACACAATCAAATATCAACATGTATAAACCAATAATACACAACATATCTATAGATCAACTACCACATGATAATGATAACGAGTCCCGAACATCGACGTACAGTCCGAATGCTCATACGATCAATAACAATGATCAACCAATACATCACTGAGAATATCATCGACATGATAGCTCCAATATGACCAACGAAGGATCAACGATAACCGAGAGTACCCTCAACAAGGTAAACTCCAAACACGATCAACAAAGGATCAATCAGAATCGAGAATACCCTCAACAAGGTAGACTCCAAATGATCAACAAAGGACCAACAATAACCGAGAATACCCTCAACAAGGTAGACTCCAAATGATCAACAAAGGACCAACAATAACCGAGAATACCCTCAACAAGGTAGACTCCAAATGATCAACAATAATGGATCTCAAGAAATAACTCTGACTGTCGAACAATCCCCTCGGGCGTATGAACAACCAGTCACAAATCGTCGAACATATCCAATCATACATGGAACTATGAACGACCAAATGGTATGGCTCAAAGATGGACATCACAGTACGCCCGATCCGGAAATCTGTCCGTGCACAAGCCACCCCGGGTATCGATCAAATACACGTGTGGTCTTGTACCTAATTAGCCTCACGAAACTACGTCTTGTGTGCACGGTTCAATGCGGAAATAATATCCACGCATAACCATCATGTGCCCAGCTAAAAATCCTACACAATAACCAATCGGAACGCAGATATGACTCCAGATATGTCACGATGCAACATGACAACGAAACTCAAGAATTCACATATCCAATAACGATCAAAAGACTCACCGAAGTGAACAACGACAATCTGACAAAGAAAAGTCGACACGACTAATCAATATTCAAAACAACAATCCTGGGATCACAAACCCTAAAGGATAATCCATACGATTAACAATCTCAGACAACAGTTCTGGGATCAACATCCCTCGATGAGACGATCAACACAACCATTAATACCAACAATAGTCCTGGGATCAACACCCCTCAACGAACAACCAATACGAATCTAAATATACGAAGCCTCAACGTACAACATATACAACAACTCAACATAATAATTATCTCATAACTGAACATAAATTGCCTCAAGGCCGAAGATAACATCCTTTTCACGAACAACATCCCTGAACGAATACACAGTTATACGAATAATCTCAAATAAGGTACCATCCATTCAATACCAATAAACCTGTATCCCGATACTTATGTCATCGCGATAACTATTCTCGATATCCGATATACTATATCCTTGACCAAAGATAACTCACGTATTCTTTGAACATAATTAAATCATATACCTTATGATTTAATACAAACCAGAGCACGATATACAACTCATTATCCAACAACTTACATTTCTAACAACATTGCTATACGAATTATAAATGAAATGAAAACGAAACCATTCATCAAATATCATAAACTGAACAAGTATAAACTTTCCTCGATACCGATACCACGAAGCTGTTACCAGAATCCATAGCCTTCGTCTCCGATCTCCTCAACCCCGACCAAAAGCAACCTACGAACTCTTCAACCTTGACCGCAACACAACGGCCATAATCAACGCTCAATTAACGCGACCTAATGCAATAATCAAATGACAACACATCCGATAATAATCAATAACCGGTATAACCAACCAATCAAACTCAGCGGCTCAACAATACCTCGATCATTTACAAAACCGAACAATACAACTCAAGCAATTACGAACTCATATCAACAATACAAGCCGAAATCCGATAAACCATAATTATCAATCAATAACCAATCAATAAACCCAACAGTTCCACAATATCTCGATTAAACATAGTCTTAAAACAATCCAGTTCAAACCATCACGAATTCATAATCTCAACACGAAAATACTACACTGTCTGCCTACTTAGCGCATGTTAAACGCATAACGTAGCATGAGCTAAGTTGCTCCCGTTAGCGTGCGCTAGCCAATAAGCTTAGCGTGCGCTAATGCTACACAGTTGCATGCATTCCAGCATCGATTAACACTTTGCGGCTACGAATATGAATGTAATGAAAACCATACTCCAAGATCAAACACAACCTTCCAGATCGAAACTCATCATCATACTCATATTCGTATTCTTATACGAATATTATATCAAAACACATAACTTGGCTCTAGATACGAATATCCCATATTCATATCCAAAACACCAACATCTTCTATACATAATCATCATATCCTATAATTTCATAGCTCTTCAAGGACATGAAATATCCGACATCACGTTCAAAACAATATAATCCGAGGTATATATCATAATGTTTATAATTTTCTTCATCATGCAAATCACATAATCCAACCAACCCGATAACAAGGATCATCTCATACATAATATGGAATACAACCTCATATCATGATTTAACTCATCTAAATCGACCACTGAAATTATCATGATTCAGAAATCCATGATTCAACCTCATCAAGTTAAACGAATCACCATTAACATGAAGAATCTTAAATAACATCCGAAAAATCTTATCATAATCCCATTAGGTCTCATAAAAATCACCACATGATTATCCAACATGTTCTCTCACAAGTAATCGTCCTTAAAAACGAACTACTATCAAAGGGATACGAATATTGCCTGAATTTAGATGAACCAAGAAGAAGAACACTTGAACTCCATTCCAAGAATCATGAGTAACTTGAAGAACAAGGCTTGAATCCATGCTCTCTAACTTAATCTTGTTAAAAATCACCACCTCACCGTGTTTGGGAACCTCAAGAACCTCCCAAAGCTCTCTCTATCGACTGAAGGAGAAAGAATGGACTAAATGCATCTCAAAACCCGTCTGTCCCCTTATATAATAAACATTACTAGCGCGCGCTACTCTCATAAAATAGCGTGCGCTAACTGACTTTGTTAGCGTGCGCTATCGCATCTCAGAGGCCACTATCTTGCTCGTACATCAACTTACGTACGTAATTCTCATGCAATAGCGTACGTAATACATCCTGTCTAGCGTACGCAAGTCCTTGCATTTTAGCGTGCGCTAACATCAGTTGACTTGCTACAGTCTACCTACCGCATGTGCCCCCACATGCCGATCTGACAAGGATAAGATTCCCTTTTACCGATCTAAAATTAGCGTGCGTTAAGCCTCATGCTTTAGCGTGTGCTAATCCTTCACGACAAACAACCATTGACCTTATCCGGACACGCGCCAAAAGCAGCCGTGTCCACACGCAGATTCCCTCAGATCTGATCTGCACTATTGTGCGCTACATTATGCATATAGCGTGCGCTAATCATGAACGATAGCGTGCGCTATACTTGAACATTAGCTCGCGCTAATCAGGCTATACTTAGCCATTTCCAACTCTTCTCGTCCGTCTCGACATACCAAATACGAATATACGGCATACTGAATACATGTACTGAATCGAATAACATCATCATATGATATACCCAATATCAAAAGTACGATAACCTGATACACGATATCTTCAAAATAATTATAAATCAAGCACGTCAATTACACAAGGATAAATGTCTCGGTCCTCAATTTATTTTATCCATACTGTATAGACACCAAGCTATACAATATATCTCAGATAAAATAACGCGGAAAATTTATACTGAAAATTCGGGTATTACATACTACCCCCCTTAAAATAAGTTTCGTACTCGAAACTTGCAACCTTGCCACAAACAACAGATCAACCAAAATTTCCAACTCATCACAAAAACAATCAAGCGTCGCCACGAGCGAAATAACAAAAATGATATACTTACAGGTGCGTGAAGCCGATGATCTCCCGTGATACTAGCACACGACTCCCATACGAAGTCTCGACACAACCAACACACACCAATATCACAAATAGCAATTGGAATATATCTGAAAAATTTCGGAATCTCCAAAAATCGATTTGACTCAAAGGTCAGAAAATCATTTTCAAAAGCCACGCTACTACCGTACCGATAGAGCCACATAACACACATGCCCGGATTTCACAAAACCCAATCTCTGATACCATCTTCTGTAACACCCCCAAAACCATCCGGGATATTACAGCGCCGTGGGTCACGCGCCGGAACCCACCAGGCTAAAAACCATTTACAAAACCAATTCAAAAACGCCAAAAGGCTGATGACGGTAATATTTTGCAAATACTCAAATATTTTCAAAAACATAATCTTGAAATACCTTCATAAAATACCAGCTGAAAATACAAGGCAAAATGCCAAATCTCGACAGTTAAAAAGGTACGTTAAACCGCCACTTAAACGTACCGAAAAATAATTGGGAAAAAGAGTTTAACGAAATAACCCAAATTCGCAAAATGCCAAAAAGGCCATTTTAAAATACACACACGAGTTGGTAAAGATACCGAAAAGTCATTTTAAAATACACACGCAGCAGATAAATGCAGTTCAAAATAGATATTTGCAGCGGAATAAAACAAGCAGAAGAGAAATACTCAATACTCAAAAACATGCCACGACCAGTATCACCCGGGAAGCTCATCCCTTCACGACCACTACTAGCTCGATCTCCAATACCTAAAAATAAAGCCCACGACGGGGTCAGCCACAATACTCAAAAATGATATCGATCACATCATCATAAATAATTACATACCAATGTAGTAATACTGTAAGAATACTACCAACGTAATCTTACCGTCATAACCTTACCAATCCATGGCAATTCATAACAAATCAATACTTACCATAATCCATATTTCGCATTCTCAAATGACGAAATGAACTCAACAACAAGTATCTGTACTGAATTCCAAAAACACCAACAATCCTCAAAACATCATCATAACTCATAATTGCGGAAATAATTCAATCTGTGCCAAATCCTGTCCGTCGGATTACACAATCAAATATCAACATGTATAAACCAATAATACACAACATATCTGTAGAGCAACTACCATATGATAATGATAACGAATCGCGAACATCGACGTACAGTCCGAATGCTCAAACGATCAATAACAATGATCAACCAATACATTACTGAGAATATCACCGACATGATAGCTCCAATATGACCAACGAAGGATCAACGATAACCGAGAGTACCCTCAATAAGGTAAACTCCAAACACGATCAACAAAGGATCAACTATAACCGAGAATACCCTCAACAAGGTAGACTCCAAATGATCAACAAAGGACCAACAATAACCGAGAATACCCTCAACAAGGTAGACTCCAAATGATCAACAAAGGACCAACAATAACCGAGAATACCCTCAAAAAGGTAGACTCCAAATGATCAATAATAATGGATCTCAAGAAATAACTCTGTCTGTCGAATATACCCCTCGGGCGTATGAACAACCAGTCACAAACTGTCGAACATATCCAATCATACATGGAACTATGAATGACCAAATGGTATGGCTCAAAGATGGACATCACAGTACGCCCGATCCGGAAATGTGTCCGTGCACAAGCCACCCCGGGTATCGATCAAATACACATGTGGTCTTGTACCTAATTAGCCTCACGAAACTACGTCTCGTGTGCACGGTTCAATGCGGAAATAATATCCACGCATAACCATCATGTTCCCGGCTAAAAATCCTACACAATAACCAATCGGAACGCAGATATGACTCCAGATATGTCACGATACAACATGACCACGAAACTCAAGAATTCACATATCCAATAAGGATCAAAAGACTCACCGAAGTGAACAACGACAATCTGACAAAGAAAAGTCGACACGACTAATCAATATTCAAAACAACAATCCCGGGATCACGAATCCTAAAGGATAATCCATACGATTAACAATCTCAGACAATAGTTCTGGGATCAACATCCCTCGATGAGACGATCAACACAACCATTAATACCAACAATAGTCCTGGGATCAACACCCGTCAACGAACAACCAATACGAATCTCAATATACGAAACCTCAACGTACAACATATACAACAACTCAACTTAATAATTATCTCATAACTGAACATAAATTACCTCAAGGCCGAAGATAACATCCTTTCCACGAACAACATCCCTGAACAAATACACAGTTATACGAATAATCTCAAATAAGGTACCATCCATTTAATACCAATAAACCTTTATCCCGATACTTATGTCATCGCGATAACTATTCTCGATATCCAATATACTATATCCTTGACCAAAGATAACTCACGTATTCTTTGAACCCAATTAAATCATATACCTTATGATTTAATACAAACCAGAGAACGATATACAACTCATTATCCAACAACTTACATTTCTAACAACATTGCCATACGAATTATAAATGAAATAAAAACGAAACCATTCATCAAATATTATAAACTGAACAAGTATAAACTTGCCTCGATACCGATACCACGAAGCTGTTACCAGAATCCATTGCCTTCGTCTCCGAGCTCCTTAGCCCCGACCAAAAGCAACCTACGAACTCTTCAACCTTGAACGCAACACAACGGCTAATAAACGCTCAATTAATGCGACCTAATGCAATAATCAAATGACAACACATCCGTTAATAATCAATAACCAGTATAACCAACCAATCAAACTCAGCGGCTCAACAATACCTCGATTATTTACAAAACCGAACAATACAACTCAAGCAATTACGAACTCATATCAACAATACAAGCCGAAATCCGATAAACCATAATTATCAATCAATAACCGATCAATAAACCCAATAGTTCCACAATATCTCGATTAAACACAGTCTTTAAACAATCCAGTTCAAACCATCACGAATTCATAATCTCAACACGAAAATACTACACTATCTACCTACTTAGCGCACGTTAAACGCATAACGTAGCGTGCGCTAAGTTGCTCCCGTTAGCGTGCGCTAGCCAGTAAGCTTAGCGTGCGCTAATGCTACACAGTTGCATGCATTCCAGCATCGATTAACACTTTGCGGCTACGAATATGAATGTAATGAAAACCATACTCCAAGATCAAACACAACCTTCCAGATCCAAACTCATCATCATACTCATATTCGTATTCCTATACGAATATTATATCAAAACACATAACTTGGCTCTAGATATGAATATCCCATATTCATATCCAAAACACCAACACCTTCTATACATAATCATCATATCCTATAATTTCAGAGCTCTTCAAGGACATGAGATATCCGACATCACGTTCAAAACAACATAATCCGAGGTATATATCATAATGTTTATCATTTTCTTCATCATGCAAATCACATAATCCAACCAACCCGATAACAAGGATCATCTCATACATAATCTGGAATACAACCTCATATTATGATTTAACTCATCTAAATCGACCACTGAAATTATCATGATTCAGAAATCCATGATTCAACCTCATCAAGTTAAACGAATCACCATTAACATGAAGAATCTTAAATAACATCCGAAAAATCTTATCATAATCCCATTAGGTCTCATAAAAATCACCACATGATTATCCAACATGTTCTCTCACAAGTAATCGTCCTTAAAAACGAACTACTATCAAAGGGATACAAATATTGCCTGAATTTAGATGAACCAAGAAGAAGAACACTTGAACTCCATTCCAAGAATCATGAATAACTTGAAGAACAAGGCTTGAATCCATGCTCTCTAACTTAATCTTGTTAAAAATAACCACCTCACCATGTTTGGGAACCTCAAGAACCTCCCAAAGCTCTCTCTATCGACTGAAGGAGAAAGAATGGACTAAATACATCTCAAAACCCGTCTGTCCCCTTATATAATAAACATTACTAGCGCGCTCTACTCTCATAAAATAGCGTGCGTTATTGCCCTAGCGTGCGCTAACTGACTTTGTTAGCGTGCGCTATCGCAGCTCAGAGGCCACTATCTTGCTCGTACATCAACTTACGTACGTAATTCTCATGCAATAGCGTACGTAATACATCCTGTCTAGCGTACGCAAGTCCTTGCATTTTAGCGTGCGCTAACATCAGTTGACTTGCTACAGTCTACCTACCGCATGTGCCCCCACATGCCGATCTGACAAGGATAAGATTCCCTTTTACCGATCTAAAATTAGCATGCGTTAAGCCTCATGCTTTAGCGTGTGCTAATCCTTCAGGACAAACAACCATTGACCTTATCCGGACACGCGCCAAAAGCAGCCGGGTCCACACGCAGATTCCCTCAGATCTGATCTGCACTAGCGTGCGCTACATTCTGCGTCTAGCGTGCGCTAATCATGAACGATAGCGTGCGCTATACTTGAACATTAGCTCGCGCTAATCAGGCTATACTTAGCCATTTCCAACTCTTCTCATCCGTCTCGACATACAAAATACGAACATACGGAATACTGAATACATGTACTGAATCGAATAACATCATCATATGATATACCCAATATCAAAAGTACGATAACCTGATACACGATATCTTCAAAATAATTATAAATCAAACACGTCAATTACACAAGTATAACTGTCTCGGTCCTCAATTTATTTTATCCATACTGTATAGACACCAAGCTATACAATATATCTCAGATAAAATAATGCGGAAAATTTATACTGAAAATTCGGATATTACATACTACCCCCCTTAAAATAAGTTTCGTCCTAGAAACTTGCAACCTTGCCACAAACAACAGATCAACCAAAATTTCCAACTCATCACAAAAACAATCAAGCGTCGCCACGAGCGAAATAACAAAAATGATATACTTACAGGTGCGTGAAGCCGATGATCTCCCGTGATACTAGCGCACGACTCCCATACGAAGTCTCGACACAACCAACACACACCAATATCACAAATAGCAATTGGAAAATATCTGAAAAATTTCGGAATCTCCAAAAATCGATTTGACTCAAAGGTCAGAAAATCATTTTCAAAAGCCACGCTACTACCGTACCGGTAGAGCCACATAACACACATGCCCGGGTTTCACAAAACCCAATCTCTGATACCATCTTCTGTAACACCCCCAAAACCATCCGGGATATTACAGCGCCGTGGGTCCCGCGCCGGAACCCACCAGGCTAAAAACCATTTACAAAACCAATTCAAAAACGTCAAAAGGCTGATGACGGTAATATTTTGCAAATACTCAAATATTTTCAAAAACATAATTTTGAAATACCTTCATAAAATACCAGCTGAAAATACAAGGTGAAATGCCAAATGTCGACAGTTAAAAAGGTACGTTAAACCGCCACTTAAACGTACCGAAAAATAATTGGGAAAAAGAGTTTAACGAAATAACCCAAATTCGCAAAATGCCAAAAAGGCCATTTTAAAATACACACACGAGTTGGTAAAGATACCGAAAAGTCATTTTAAAATACACACGCAGCGGATAAATGCAGTTCAAAATTCACATTTGCAGCGGAATAAAACAAGCAGATGAGAAATACTCAATACTCAAAAACACGCCACGACCAGTATCACCCGGGAAGCTCATCCCTTCATGACCGCTACTAGCTCGATCTCCGAGTACCGAAAAATAAAGCCCATGACGGGGTCAGCCACAATACTCAACAATGATATCGATCACATCATCATAAATAATTACATACCAATGTAGTAATACTGTAAGAATACTACCAACGCAATCTTACCGTCATAACCTTACCAATCCATGACAATTCATAACAAATCAATCCTTACCATAATCCATATTTCGCATTCTCAAATGACGAAATGAACTCAACAACAATTATCTGTACTGAATTCCAAAAACACCAACAATCCTCAAAACATCATCATAACTCATAAGTGCGGAAATAATTCAATCTGTGCCAAATCCTGTCCGTCGGATTACACAATCAAATATCAACATGTATAAACCAATAATACACAACATATCTGTAGATCAACTACCATATGATAATGATAACGAATCGCGAACATCGACGTACAGTCCGAATGCTCATACGATCAATAACAATGATCAACCAATACATCACTGAGAATATCATCGACATGATAGCTCCAATATGACCAACGAAGGATCAATGATAACCGAGAGTACCCTCAATAAGGTAAACTCCAAACACGATCAACAAAGGATCAACTATAACCGAGAATACCCTCAACAAGGTAGACTCCAAATGATCAACAAAGGACCAACAATAACCAAGAATACCCTCAACAAGGTAGACTCCAAATGATCAACAAAGGACCAACAATAACCGAGAATACCCTCAACAAGGTAGACTCCAAATGATCAACAATAATGGATCTCAAGAAATAACTCTGTCTGTCGAATATACCCCTCGGGCGTATGAACAACCAGTCACAAACCGTCGAACATATCCAATCATACATGGAACTATGAATGACCAAATGGTATGGCTCAAAGATGGACATCACAATACGCCCGATCCGGAAATGTGTCCATGCACAAGCCACCCCGGGTATCGATCAAATACAAGTGTGGTCTTGTACCTAATTAGCCTCACGAAACTACGTCTCGTGTGCACGGTTCAATGCGGAAATAATATCCACGCATAACCATCATGTGCCCGGCTAAAAGTCCTACACAATAACCAATCGGAATGCAGATATGACTCCAGATATGTCACGATACAACATGACAACGAAACTCAAGAATTCACATATCCAATAAGGATCAAAAGACTCACCGAAGTGAACAACGACAATCTGACAAAGAAAAGTCGACACGACTAATCAATATCCAAAACAACAATCCCGGGATCACGACCCTAAAGGATAATCCATACGATTAACAATCTCAGACAACAGTTCTGGGATCAACATCCCTCGATGAGACGATCAACACAACCATTAATACCAACAATAGTCCTGGGATCAACATTCCTCAACGAACAACCAATATGAATCTCAATATACGAAGTCTCAACGTACAACATATACAACAACTCAACATAATAATTATCTCATAACTGAACATAAATTACCTCAAGGCCAAAGATAACATCCTTTCCACGAACAACATCCCTGAACGAATACACAATTATACGAATAATCTCAAATAAGGTACCATCCATTCATTACCAATAAACCTTTATCCCGATACTTATGTCATCGCGATAACTATCCTCGATATCCGATATACTATATCCTTGACCAAAGATAACTTACGTCTTCTTTGAAAACAATTAAATCATATACCTTATGATTTAATACAAACCAGAGCACGATATACAACTCATTATCCAACAACTTACATTTCTAACAACATTGCTATACGAATTATAAATGAAATGAAAACGAAACCATTCATCAAATATTATAAACTGAACAAGTATAAACTTGCCTCGATACCGATACCACGAAGCTGTTACCAGAATCCATTGCCTTCGTCTCCGAGCTCCTCAGCCCCGACCAAAAGCAACCTACGAACTCTTCAACCTAGACCGCAACACAACGGCCATAATCAACGCTCAATTAACGCGACCTAATGCAATAATCAAATGACAACACATCCGATAATAATCAGTAACCGGTATAACCAACCAATCAAACTCAGCGGCTCAATAATACCTCGATCATTTACAAAACCGAACAATACAACTCAAGCAATTACGAACTCATATCAACAATACAAGACGAAATCCGATAAACCATAATTATCAATCAATAACCGATCAATAAACCCAACAGTTCCACAATATCTCGATTAAACACAGTCTTAAAACAATCCAGTTCAAACCATCACGAATTCATAATCTCAAAACGAAAATACTACACTGTCTGCCTACTTAGCGCACATTAAACGCATAACGTAACGTGCACTAAGTTGCTCCCGTTAGCGTGCGCTAGCCAGTAAGCTTAGCGTGCGCTAATGCTACACAGTTGCATGCATTCCAGCATCGATTAACACTTTGCGGCTACGAATATGAATGTAATGAAAACCATACTCCAAGATCAAACACAACCTTCCAGATCCAAACTCATCATCATACTCATATTCGTATTCTTATACGAATATTATATCAAAACACATAACTTGGCTCTAGATACGAATATCCCATATTCATATCCAAAACACCAACACCTTCTATACATAATCATCATATCCTATAATTTCAGAGCTCTTCAAGGACATGAAATATCCGACATCACGTTCAAAACAACATAATCCGAGGTATATATCATAATGTTTATCATTTTCTTCATCATGCAAATCACATAATCCAACCAACCCGATAACAAGGATCATCCCATACATGATCTGGAATACAACCTCATATCATGATTTAACTCATCTAAATCGACCACTGAAATTATCATGATTCAGAAATCCATGATTCAACCTCATCAAGTTAAACGAATCACCATTAACATGAAGAATCTTAAATAACATCCGAAAAATCTTATCATAATCCCATTAGGTCTCATAAAAATCACCACATGATTATCCAACATGTTCTCTCACAAGTAATCGTCCTTAAAAACGAACTACTATCAAAGGGATACGAATATTGCCTGAATTTAGATGAACCAAGAAGAAGAACACTTGAACTCCATTCCAAGAATCATGAGTAACTTGAAGAACAAGGCTTGAATCCATGCTCTCTAACTTAATCTTGTTAAAAATCACCACCTCACCGTGTGTGGGAACCTCAAGAACCTCCCAAAGCTCTCTCTATCGACTGAAGGAGAAAGAATGGACTAAATGCATCTCAAAACCCGTCTGTCCCCTTATATAATAAACATTACTAGCGCACGCTGCTCTCATAAAATAGCGTGCGTTATTGCCCTAGCGTGCGCTAACTGACTTTGTTAGCGTGCGCTATCGCAACTCAGAGGCCACTGTCTTGCTCGTACATCACCTTACGTATGTAATTCTCATGCAATAGCGTACGTAATACATCCTGTCTAGCGTACTCAAGTCCTTGCATTTTAGCGTGCGCTAACATCAGTTGACTTGCTACAGTCTACCTACCGCATGTGCCCCCACATGCCGATCTGACAAGGATAAGATTCCCTTTTACCGATCTAAAATTAACGTGCGTTAAGCCTCATGCTTTAGTGTGCGCTAATCCTTCAGGACAAACAACCATTGACCTTATACGAACACGCACCAAAAGCAGCCGGGTCCACACGCAGATTCCCTCAGATCTGATCTGCACTAGCGTGCGCTACATTCTGCATCTAGCGTGCGCTAATCATGAACGATAGCGTGCGCTATACTTGAACATTAGCGCACACTAATCAGGCTATACTTAGCCATTTCTAACTCTTCTCGTCCGTCTCGACATACCAAATACGAACATACGACATACTGAATACATGTACTGAATCGAATAACATCATCATATGATATACCCAATATCAAATTACAATAACCTGATACACGATATCTTCAAAATAATTGTAAATCAAACACGTCAATTACACAAGTATAACTGTCTCGGTCCTCAATTTATTTTATCCATACTGTATAGACACCAAGCTATACAATATATCTCAGATAAAATAATGCAAAAAATTTATACTGAAAATCCGGGTATTACAGTAATTGATGATATAATGTGGTTCGGTACTACAATTATATTAATGAATTCATTAATTTTCATTCGCCTGGTGGGTTCTAGTTGAGGGTCCATGACACTATAATATCCGCCTAGTTTGGGGTGTTACAGAGTTGGTATTGGAGCGTGGGTTTGAATACTACTATCCGAGTCATGTCACATTGAAATCCTCGTTCATCAGACTAGTATCATTGGACTTTTACGTCACTTGTGACCCGTGCAAATGCCAAGCCCCTCAGACTAAGGAAACGGTAAGATTTCTGACGCCATGGTATAATTTTTGGCAATAAGAATCACTCATTCATCATTCATCAGTCAACAATGCTCAATCATCATCTTTATTTTTGATCTTGTCTATCATGTTAACTCATTAATCACTGTCAAGGAGTCATACCCGGGACACAACTCAATCGGAAGGTGTTCGGGTTGATCCACTTACTTTTATGTAGGGCATGATGGCCCAAATGACTCAGATGGCACGTCTGATGGAGACGATGTAGAACTCAACCACTCAGAATCAACATGCTCCTCCGCCGCTACCTTAGAGGCAAGAGAGGAGTGTAAGCAGTATAATTGGCGACATCTCTCGCCAGAGACCACCTACTTTTGAGGGCTCATCTGAGCCGGTGTATATTATTCACTGGCTTGAACATTTTGAGAAGTTGTTTGCTAGGGTGGTGTGTCCCAAAGGGCACAAGGTTTCAGTCGTGGCTTACTATCTGGGTAAGAGCGCTCACTCTTGGTGGCTATCTTTGAAGCCCACCGATGGATCTTGTACTTGGGACCAGTTCAAGACCCTCATGATAGAAAGGTATTATCCGGCCCCACTCAGGGAGGCCAAGTTATCGGAGTTACTCAGTCTCGACCCCTCAGCGGAAGATGATGTTCTCGCCATCGCCGAGAAGTTTCAGGAGCTACTTCCATTCACCTCATCTATTATCCACTCTGAGGCGGATAAGATCAAGTATTTCAGTAAGAGGTTAAAACCTCGTATGCGGATGTAGTTGCTTAATCATCATTGCACCATCCTGGCCCAATTCATCGACAAAGCACTTACTTATGAGCTCACTGCGAAGGAAATTGCTAAGCAACAACCTTCATCTTCTAGCAAGAAATCGAAGAATCGTAATCAGTCCGAAGGCAGTCAGGCAACCTTCAAAAAGCCTCGTGCGGGCCCTACTTTTTCTGAGTGACCTCCTATGGCACCTAAACCTGCGAAATCTAAGTCCTGAGTGGCCAGTTCGGCCATCACCTGTTACAACTGTGGTGAACAGGGTCATTTTAGCACTAAGTGTCCGAGGCAGACTATCATGTGTAATAATTGTGGGATTGCCAGGCATAAGGCCCGTTTCTGCCGAAGAGACTCTAAACCTACTCCGGAAACATCTCAAGCCCCGAAACAGTCAGCAATTCAGAATCAGGCCACTTAGTCCATGTCGTTCAAGACGACGAGAGCAAATAAAGACGGGGCGCAAAGCTATCAGGTAGGAGCATCCGGTGCAGGGACTAGCAAGCCCCGAATTTATGAGATGAATAGAGCCGACGATCCGGAGGCCCGAATGATCTCAGGTACACTCGAAATTTTATCTCAAACTGTGTGTACCCTTTTTGATATTGGCACATCACATTCATTCATTTCCGAGTCATGCTTGCATAGACTTCACCTGGGTAGTGCTACTAGTTGTGAACCTTCTATCATTGGTCTACCTGACGGTAGAAGAATTATCGGAGATCGTGTGATTAAAAATTGTCCGATTCAGCTTAATGGTCGTCTTTGGTTGGTAGACCTGATCATGGTAGATTTACCTAGAGATAATGTTATTTTGGGTATTGATTGGATGTATCATCACGATGCCATCCTTAGTGTACGTAAGCGTATGTTCACTATCATTTCAGATGATGGAGTTGAGTGTGTATTTCAGGAGAGTAATCGCAACTGTTCCGGAAGAGTTATCAATATGATGAAAGCAGTGAAATTACTAAATCAGGGGTATGTTGGTTATTGGTGCTATATGACCAAGACCGAGATATCATCAGTGTCACTGACGGATATCTTGATAGTGAGAGAATACGCCGATGTATTTCCAAACGAGTTACCTAGTTTGCCTCCACAGAGAGATGTGGAATTCACAATAGAGTTGGAGCCTGGTACGTCTCCAATATCGAAAGCACCATATCATATGGCCCCGACCGAAATGCAGGAATTGAAGAATCAACTAGAGGAATTGACCGAGAAGAGTTATATCCAACCGAGTGCATCTTCGTGGGGAGAACCCGTGTTATTTGTCAAGAAGAAGGATGGTTCATTTCTCTTGTGCATGAATTATCGAGAGCTGAACAGGGCGACGATCAAGAATAAATATCCCCTACCCCACATTGATGATCTCTTAGATCAACTTCTGGGAGCTTCAGTATTTTTCAAGATCGATTTGAGATCTGGGTATCATCAGTTGCGAATTCAAGAGTCGGATATCGCAAGAACGGTGTTTCGAACACGCTATGGGCATTACGAGTTTGTGGTGATGCCGTTTGGGTTAACTAATGCACCTGCGGTATTCATGGAGTTGATGAACCGAGTTTTCATCGATTATTTAGATCAGTTCGTGGTTGTTTTCATAGAGGACATTTTGATTTATTCTCGTGACCGAGAGGAACACGAACTTCACCTTCATCAGGTTCTCGACGTGTTGAGACGAGAGCAACTCTATGGAAAATTTTCCAAATGTGAGTTCTGGAAGTCCGAAGTGACATTTCTCGGGCATGTGATTTCATCAGTAGGAGTACGTGTTGACCCTCAGAAGATGGAGGATATCCGAGATTGGCAACCTCCGAAGAATGTTAAGGAAATTCAAAGCTTTCACGGATCAACAGGCTATTACCGGCGATGTGTGGAAGGATTTTCTAAAATCGCTCAACCTATGACGAACCTTTTGTGGAAGGATAAGAAATACATGTGGTCTGATGCGTGTCAGAAGAGTTTTGAGGAGCTCAAGAGTCGTTTTATTTCAGCGCCTGTCCTTTTTTTACCACAAGGGACGGAGGGATTCGTGGTTTATAGTGACGCATCCGGACAAGGTCTCAGATGTGTATTAATGCAGAACGGGAAAGTGATTGCCTATGCTTCGCGGCAACTGAGACCTTATTAGATCAACTATCCGACCCATGATCTGGAGTTAGCAGCCGTGGTATTCGCGTTGAAGATTTGGCGTCATTATCTTTATGGCGTCACCTGTCAGATTTTCACCAATCATAAGAGTTTGAAGTATATATTTACTTAGAAGGATATAAACATGCGACAGAGACAGTGGTTGGAACTGATTAAAGATTATGATATTGAGATTCAATACCACCTGGGTAAGGTGAATGTTGTCGCCAATGCCTTGAGTCGTAAGTCCGTTCAGGAGCAAATGCTTGCTCATTTAACCATTCAGAAGGAGCTTCAACAGGAGTTCCTAAAGCATGAGATCGAGGTTTGGTTACAGTGAGTTCAAGGGCAACTTTGCATGTTAGAGATTTCATCGCCACTTGAGGAGACGATCAGAGTGAATCAGGGTTCATACCCATTTTTTTTGCGCATTCGAGATGATGTGGCTCAGGGGAAAGCCCCTGGATTTGTTGTCCATGAGGATGGACTTTTGCAATTTAAGAACCAGTTAGCGTTCCGGTGGATGACGAGTTGAAAAACTCGATTTTGAGAGAGGCCCACGCTACCCCTTACTCTATTCATCCGGGGTCAAGCAAGATGTATAAAGACTTGAAACAAAATTACTGGTGGAGTAATATGAATCGAGAAGTCGCAGAATTTGTTTCAAGATGTTTAACCTGTCAGCAAGTCAAGATAGAACATCAGCGACTAGCGGGTATGCTGAAACCGCTTCCTATCCCAGAATGGAAGTGGGAAGACATTTCAATGGACTTCTTCACGATTTTGCCGGCGAGTCGTCGTGGCATGAATACAATTTGGGTAATCATGGATTGTTTAACTAAGTCAGCTTATTTCCTTGAGATTAAGGATACGTGGGGTCCTGAGAGACTTTCCCAGTTATTCATTAAAAAGATCGTGAGATTGCACGATACCCCTAAGAGTATCGTTTCGGATCGTGACGGGTGATTCGTGTCGCATTTTTGGAAATCCGTTCATCGTGATATGGGAACTCAGATAAACTTCAGCACAGCTTTTCACCCTCAGTCCGACGGACAATCAGAGAGAACTATTCAGATGTTGGAAGATATGTTGAGAGCATGTGTTCTCGATTGGAAAGATGATTGGGAAGCCCAACTACCGTTGATTGAGTTCACGTACAATAACAGTTGGCATGCTTTAATTAAGATGGCACCTTACGAGGCTTTATATGGCCATCGTTGTTGCTCTCCCTTGTGTTGGGATGACTTATCAGAATCAATCGCCACAGAACCCGATATGCTTATAGCCGCCCGCGAGAAGGTAGCCTTGATCAGGAGTCGTTTGTTGACCGCTCAGAGTCGACAAAAATCATATGTAGATAATCGCCGTCGACCATTAGAGTTCGAGGCAGGTGACCATGTTTGGTCAAAGTATCCTCGAGCCGAGGTATTTTCCGTTTCGGGAAGAGAGGAAAGTTGAGTCCGAGATTCATTGGACCATTCGAGAATTTGGATCGAGTAGGTGATCTGGCTTATCGATTGGCTTTACCTCTGGCTTTGAGCCGAATTCATAATGTGTTTCACGTCTCTCAGCTGAGGAAGTATGTTGCCGACCCGAGTCACATACTTCAGTTCGATGAAATCGAGATCGCGGATGATCATTCGTATGAGGAGCATCCTGTACGAGTCTTAGAACGACGAATCAAACAATTGAGGAACAAGGCAATTCCTTTGGTTAAGACTTAGTGGTCGAGACATAGAGTCAAAGAGGCGACTTGGTAAACCGATGATAGTATACGGGAGAGTTATCCCGAATTGTTTGACCCTTAGTTTCGAGGACGAAACTTTTTTTAAGGGTGGGAATATGTAATACCCGGTTGTGAACTCATTTATTTTTCATTCAGTAATTGTCACTCTGTAATTCTCACTCATTATTAATCATCCATATTCATATTCATTCATTCGTGTTCACCGTTCGGAGTAATTTTGAGTCGTGTATCGATATTGTTCATTGTTTCAACCTTGCTTGAGAATCGAGACGAGAATATTATCTTGATTGTTGTAATTGCTTCGTAAGTTAATATTGATATTGGAGTTCATATCATTTCGAATTTACTTCTTGTTTAGATCGTACTATTGTTGGACAAACTCTCGTAATCATTGCTCGGAACCACCGTTTTGGGGTTTCCGCACTTCCATTTTGTGTTATTGTTCCCAAATTTTGAGTTCTATTGCTTTTATTCTCTTCCCGGGTCGTTTTTCGTCATTTTTGTGCCCGAATAGTGTGCGCCGCGACACAAAGGAGTGTGCGCCGCGGCACACACCTTGTGCTTTTGGTATTGGATCCGGTTGTACCGTGGGCCACGGCCCTCTACTGGCTGGACTACGATACTAAGCCAAGTGCTGGAGCAGTTTTTTGGCCGTGGGCTGCGGCACACTCAGTCCTGTCGCGGCACGCGAAGCAGTTTACCCCTTTTCAGCAGGTTTCTGAGGAGAGAAGCTCATTTCACCCCCTACCTTCTTCCTCCTCTCATTGGGCGACTTGTGGGCGATATTTTGGGCGACATAGCATCATCAATCTCAGAGAATGTATCCTCCTCAAGTTCTTGGTGTAGATTAACAACATCTTTTTGGATTCTTCATCCTAATTCAAGGTAACTTCTTCAACCCTAGATTCAATTTTTAGTTGAAGCATGATGTTTCGGATGATATAATCATGATTTGTGAAGGATATATGTATGATTATGAGTTTTTATGAGTTATCATCGGATTGTTGGAAGATTATTCAAGAACACTTTGAACGTTGACTTGGAATTGGGATTTTAAATTAGATGTTATCGAAATATCGAGTTGTGTATTCCTAGTGGATTATCGATTGTTGTTGATGGTGTTTTCTTGGTTGAATCACTCTTTTGGCGGTTGGTTTTCGATATAATTTTGATTGGTTGTAAATAATGGGAGATTGTTTACAAAGTGTTTGTCAAAAGGCCCCAATGAGTTTGAAATTGTTATATCGACCTCTTGTAGTGGTTATGATCATAATTGATACGTATATTAAGTGAATTGATTGAAATTGTGTTATTCAAGGTTGTTCGAGCGACCGATACCTCCACTAAGGACGTTGTTCGATGAAGGACATTATTCACCAGTGTTTGACGCAAGTTAATTATTGCTCTGTTAAAAGGATAATAATTCCTCTCGTTGTTATTCATTCATACGTATAATTCATGTTTATTATTAATCATGTTTATTCATACGTACAAATGGGACAAACATCGATTGCGACAGATATGTCGTGGTTAAAATCGATTTGTGATGGATTTGTCACGATGAATTGAGCGACCACCACGTTGGTCTTGACCCAATCCCATACTTGGAAAACTACATCTTTCATCCTATTAAAATAAAATATTACATGTGGGTGTAGTGATGCACCGTCTCCTTGCAATATGATATATGAAAGAGTGTAAGAGTACTTCTCATGAATTTTAACATGTAAAGCAATGGCATATTGCGGTAAATACATGAATTCGTTGACCTCAATTATAGTTCGTATGACTATAGGTCCGAATACTTTTCCGAGTATTTGTAAAGGCATGTGCCTTATACATTTGACTATGTTTAGTCGATCTCATTGGATGGTCAAGACGAGTTGGTTATGGTATATTCATTATGTCTAATGGTTCAAAATGCTTAATTATGATGCACCGCATTGCATCCATATAACATGGATATTATGACGTATACTTGCAAATTGAGAATTAAAATTCTTGGTTGATTTGATGCACTTTGGTGGATTTTATCTACACTTTGATCATGACTAGGCGCATCCTCATTGGTATTTGTTTATGCTTTGAAAGTTCAAACGGAATCATTGGTTTTTAAACAGCCTTAGCTGTACCGACATTCCTGCTTTCTCTGCAAGTCTACCAAGTTGGAGTTACCGAAAGGATCATCAGTCGAGATAAGAAATCGAACACCCTGCTGCGTTTAAACGCACCTATGGCTGCCGTTGCCATGTTTTTGCATCGACACTTATGAAATTGGATATGGTCTCAACCCTGTTTTCTCACTAAACTTGATCTAGGTCGTCGGCTAAACCGTTGCAATATTATTTTTTTTTTCGAAAGGGGTTTAGCCGACGACCTAGATCAAGTCGTCGGCTAAAGTATATTATTTTTTTTCGGAAGGGGTTTAGCCGACGACCTAGATCAAGTCGTCGGCTAAAATATATTATTTTTTTTTTGAAAAAGTGTTTAGCCGACAACTTGATCTAGGTCGTCGGTTAATCCGTTGCAATATTATTATTTTTTTCCAAAAGGGGTTTAGCCGACGACCTAGGTCAAGTCGTCGGCTAAAGTATATTATTTTTTTTGAAAAAGTGTTTAGCCGACGACTTGATCTAGGTCGTTGGCTAAACCATTGCAATATTATTTTTTTTACGAAAGGGGTTTAGTCGACGACCCAGATCAAGTCGTCGGCTAAAACTTTTTTTTTTCGTCGGCTAAACATTATCTAGGTCGCCGGCTAAACCTTTTTACTATAGCCGACGACTATGTTGTACTTTAGCCGACCACCTAGATCAAGTCGTCAGCTAAAACTGTTTAGCCGACGGCATTCCGAGTCATCGGCTAAAGTGCAAAGTTTAGCCGACGACACTTTAAAGTCGTCGGCCGTTTTTTTTTGGGTCGTCGGCTAAAGTCCTTTTTTTGGTAGTGACTACCATTCAATTCACGCGGAATAATGGTTCTAACCATTTCATTTGAAGCTATCACGCATTGCGTCATTAGTTCACCTCAGTGAGTCATTCTTGACCCTTGTTTGTTCTATTCATTGTTCCTCATCAGGGTCGCTTTTGTTCATGTGACCTTCCGGGATTGTATTGCATTTTGGATGGTATATGTGTGGAATTTTTAGTCGGGCACATTAAGGTCATTGTGTTTGTAGGGATCCGGACACATTGGACTGTGCACATGGTAACGTGCCTCCGTGAGACTAATTAGGCCAAGTTTTGCGGGTGTTTATGTGGGACGTTGGGCACTCGGCAGGATTGTGCACTTGCACATCCCATTCGTGGCATACTATGATGCCCATCATTCAACTTAATTTCATAACTCATTCATATTTTGTTCAACTCTTGAGGATTGTTGTTCTTTGTAACTGACCCCGGTTGGGGATGTTGTTTTAGGTCATGGAAAGGCAAAAGCTCTGGAAGAGAACGTTGACGGCGAGGAGTCCCAGTGATACTAGTAGGGGCCCCCAGTCTTTTCAGTTATTCATGTTTTCTTGATGTGTATTTTTCCGTTGCAGTTCCTTTTGAATTTTCATTTTATTCAGTGTTGTATATTTCATCATTATATGAAATATACATGTATTCTGTATTTCCTGGGTGTGTTGTACTTGAAACTCCTCATCGGGGTAATTGATGATATAATGTGGTTCGGTACTATAATTATATTATTTAATTCATGTTCCGGGAATTATTATTCCCGTGATGTGTCTTACCTAATACTGATTGTAGATACATAGATGGAAGACTCTAGATCTTTCTAGAGGTAGTAGGATCCTATTAGATGTCTTACCTTATCTAGGAATCCTATGTATGGAAGGACTCTCATTGTAATGCCTATATAAAGGCCCCTCCATCAGTGTTATGAATATAATTGATTGACTCTATTTACAGTCTTTTTACTTTCTCCTGAAATACGTTATCAGCACGTAGTTTCCCAACTGAGCAAGAAAAAAAAAAACCTCCCGTTTTCTGCAAAATTCCGAGAAAAAAAAAATGAAAAAAAATTCTGCAGAAACCCTAGCCGCCGATCGCCATCGCCATCCCCAGATCGCTGATCCACCCCCTTCCTTTTCTTTCTCCAAGTCGGTTTGCCGATATCGACACCCACGAGAGCTCCGATGTCCATGGTCACTGAAATAAGCTTCTGCACTGCTCGATTAAGTCTATCAAATTCATGAGGCGATTTGAAGGTTCGCCTGTTGTTACCCAAAATATTATCCGGAGATAGTATTGTTGAATGATCGAGTAACAAACAAATGCGAGAACACTTCCGTGAGAAAATAAATAACACAACATTTGCCGGGGTTGTTAATCCCGGGCTTGAATGCTCTCGCGAGATGTTATTAATAGATATATTGTCGAGTACAAATATTAATGTTAGAATCTATTACAAGGAGTTTAAAGACTTTTAGTTATCTAGGCTGTAGAGCGCGTAGATTGCCGGAAGAACCAGATAAGTAAATCTGTCAGTTCTTGCTTGGGATGTATGATAAAATGTGTATGAATATCACTATGAATGTATAAGTGGTTTCCAAAGGAGTTTTTGATTCTCTTTTTGTGTGTATTTTGCACTGAATTCGTAGTAAATTCGCGTCCCTTTGGCTGCTGCAGTGAGTTCTCTATTTATAGGGGACAAGGTAGTTGGGACCCCTCAGGCGATCGCGGGCGACCGCCGTTTTCTATATTATAATAAGGTGGACAATCGTCCCGTCACGTGGGGCTGTTCCCTTAAAGTCTGGGGCCTCTGATGGAGCCAGCTGTGCGAGCCAATGGGAGGCCAGCACGCGTCCTGGGTAGCTGTCCGGGGAGGACCCACTTTGTACCTTTTGGCGGCCTTGTCGGTAGGTGTGGTAGGTGACAGGCTGGGGTCAAAGGTCCTATCTGTCGGTATCCTTTGAAGATCCGCACGTGGGCCACCGTCCAAGATTCGGTCTTCGACGACTTTGACGGATGCTGGATCCATACGTGGCACGAGACGATCGCCTCTGGTTCACTCATTAAAGACAATCGTCAGATATCAAAAGACAATCGCTGGGTACCAAAAGACGGTCGCCGTATTGTGCCGAACTCTAAGAGTTTGTCCAGAGTATGTCTTCCATGGTTGGCTTCTCTGATCGTGATGCCGATCCCCTATCGAGGCGTATTAATCGCCGCACAACAATTACCCCCCAGCTCGCCTCGATGTTGAAAACACGGGGTGAGGTGGCACTGTTGGCGATCGCCAATGTTTAGCCGATCAGCCGATCTGAATTCAAATCTGGACGATCTCCTTTCGCGCCGGGAGCAGCGGGAAATGAAGGCGGGCTTTCTAAAAGTGGCAGGGACACGCGTCGCGCCGCTGTTGGGGGAGTCCGACGGTTTTTCAGACTTGTCGGCTGGCGTGCCCTCAAAAAGACGCGTACGTGGGATTCGAGGGCAGCATTTAATGTGTCCCCACGTGACGGTTGCGATCCAGCCCTCGAGATTTCTTCTATTTGCATTTAGACCCCTGCCTCCATCTATAAAAGGGCCAGGGCTTCTTCTCCTTCACTCTTTACGCGTCCTTGCATCCATAGCCGAAACTCTGCAAAAATTTCTGGAGCTTCTTGTGCCGATCTTCTTCTTTTCTCTAGGTAAGAAAAACCAGTCTTCTATCTCCCTCTTCTTTTTATAATATGTCGGGAGGATCCAAAACCTTCGAGGCCGGAAGTTCTTCTGCCGCCACGGCTTCGCCTGACCGGGAGGAGATTCTTGTTGGAGTCGATATGGAAACGGCCGTTGAGGCCATTCGCGCGGGGATTGCACTCGCAAAACTCGAAGAGCTTTTCAACGAGGCCGCAGTGGCGAAGACGGCGGCGACGGCAGAACAGGGGGGCTCGCCGGCGGATGAGGACGAACAGGAGCGGCTAACCTGGGAACGGCAGAGTGTTTTTGGCCCTACCTATATGGCTTTTGCCGAGATTATGGAGGGGATTGCCGGACCCTGTCCGGAATTTGAATTCAACGCCTACTCCGCTGCTCATCCTTATGAACATGTGAAGCGGACGGTTTTCGGGGCCGCCGACCCGTCTTCGTGGACTCTCGGTAAGATCCGGAGTTCGAAGACCAAGAAAGACCTGAGCCGCTGGAGGGTGAAATATCACATCCCCTCTGACGTTTCTCTGCATGTGCCCTCGGAGAATGAACGTGCCGATCAACCGCCCGAGGGTATGGTTGCCGTCAGCGAGATGATTATGGAGGCCGGCCTGCGATTTCCTCTGCCATTCGCCATCTCCTACTTGTTGATCGCCTGGAATTTGGCGCCGCTCCAACTGACGCCGAACGCTTGGCTACAGGTCATCTGCACGTTGACACTGTTCGGCGGCCACCGGTTGTTCCGCCACCTTACTGCGCTGGAGATGAATTATCTGTTTAAACTGGCCGCGCAGAAAGGGTCGATCGGCGGCAATCATATCCAAGGCCGAATGGGGAGAGTGGTCCTCGGTGTGCCGAGCAAGTCCCGAGGTGACCTGGCGAAGTGGTGCTGGGTCGGCGGAGCGTGGCGATCGGCATCGAGTGACCGGCCGGATGAGGAGTTGGAGATCCCCACCACTTTTCGGGAGAGGAATCCGAGTAAGGATTTTAATTCTCCCCTTGATTGAGCTTGTCTTGGACTGATCTAATTTTGTTTTCTGTTTGCAGGACCTCTCGTTCCAGCGATCGGCGATCTCCCTTTCGATTTCTTGATCGTTTGGGAGCGGATTCATGCCTTGCCGGATTCCTTTATTGACGTTCGCTCGCTTGGTAACGAAATTCATCGGTTGGGAGCTCGATTGTTTCGCTTCCCTCAACACTTGAAAGTTCCAGGTATGAGCTTAAGTGGTGCTTCCTTGCTTGACGATCGCCTTCAGGAGGTCGCAGCGCTCAAGTATTTATTTAACTTGTTTGTATTTCTTTTTTGACAGAGGTTCATTTTCCCCGACTTGCGTGCCACCACCAGAGATTGCCATGTCGAATCTAGGACTCATTAGTTGCCTTCACTTGGGTAAGAAGACTGGTCGCGTTCCTGCGACGACGTCTCGCCTTGCTCCGATGATGAGGCCTGCTGAGGTGCCGGTCGCCGAGCCGGTGGTTCAGGGAGAGGAACAGCTTCAGCGCCGTAAGAGGCGGAGGTCGGAGGAGTCCCCGCCGATTACTGAGGCGGATGTATCTATTCTTGAGCCTCCGGTTGCTGCGGATCCTATTTCTGCCATCCCGATGACGGAGCGATCAGGCCCTAGGCCCTCGGCGCCCGGCTCCCGGTCATCGGGCGGCCCGACGAAGAAGGTGGCGATCGCTGAGGCGGAAACCTCTCGGGGCAAGCCTTATTTTGGTCACGATCCCGAGCTGGTCAACAGGTAAGAAAGGATCAAAATTTTCTGAGTTAGGCATTCTGAGCAAGGTATAGGCTAACTCCTTGGTTTCTTTGGTTTGTGCTGCAGGGTTCGTCTCGCCGACCCGGACGTCGCTCCTATGGTGCTGGACTTTTTGTCGAGTAAGGCTCCGCAAACATCTCTCGACGTCCCTACCTACATCCAGCAGGCTATCACCTCTCTGCCCAAGGCCTGGACGACCGATCTTGATGCGATCGCTCGTCGTCGATCTGGAGATGCCATGCAGGCGACCCTTGCCCTGGCTCTCCAGACGGCGACGATGGCCGTCCAAGACGCTAGGGATTTTGAGGGGCGACCCTCCACTGCTCGTCGCCATAGCGACCTCGAGGCCGCCCGGAATAAAAACATTGAATTTGCCAACCGGATCCAGTCTATGGAGAAGGAGTATGAGGAGACGGCCAAAAGGGCTAAACAGGACGTTGACCGATTGAAGCAGGAGTTGAGCCGCTCTAAGGAGGCTGCCGACCGGTCCCGTGATAAGGAGAAGGAAACCCGCCAGAAGTATGCACCTTCGCAGGAGGAGGCGGCCGGGATGAAGGCGATGGTGGATCGGCTCAGCGGTGAGCTGGAGACGGCGAGGAAGGAGCTGGAGAAAGCCAAGGGTGAGAATGCCGCCAAGGTGGTCGAGCTGGCGGAGGCTGAGAAGACGGCCGTGGAGTTGAAGGGGCAGCTGAAAGCGATCGAGGCCGATCCCTACCTCAACGTTGCGCTCGTCGGCGAGTTCGCTTATTACTTGGCCTATGCAGATGCTGTTCGAGCCGCCAAAAAGGCGGGGATCAAGATCGGTCCCTTGATGGAGAGATTCAAATTTTATGCCCTCGAGCACCTTCTGCACCCGGAGTTCTCCTTGCCGATCCTTGACTTTGTCGACTTCGGGATCGACTTGAGTTGGTATATTGGTAAACTAATTCATCCCGAGGCCGATGGGGGGGCCCAAGCCGATCCGCAACCTGAGGGCGATGACCAGCCGGCGGGGCCTTGAGAGACATTTTTGTTTTCCTCTGTAACTCGTACTTTTTTGTTTTCCTTTTGTAATGCCTTCGGGCCCCGTAATGTACGAAACGTGCGTTATGAATAAAATGTTCCTCTTTTCATACTGTCACTTTACATACGATCACCTTTGAATGTTTGCGTGCAATTTTTACAAGTACGTGTATGATTGCTTTCGACGTTTTGTTCATCCGTCCGATTGTCTGAGTGTTGAAAGCATCGATATGTTTTGAATCAGAATTCTTACTTGTAATTTTTGTCGAACGACTCCGATCGTCCTGCGTGTGTTTGAGCGAAGCCGATCGTGCGTGGTTCCTTTTTGTTCGATCGTATTTGGGATTAGCTCTACCCATCTCTGCCCCCTTGTTTTTGTTTACTTATTGTAAGTAAGGAAAGAAAAACTAGTTTGTCTGGCGAGCTATCTTCAGTTTTGCCGATTCTGAAGAATCATGTACGGTTGGGGTGTTCGATGGAACGACCTCCCCAATCGTGTCTTTGTGTGCGAGGGATATTATGTATCCCGCGACTCACTTTTTGTGAGGGCCCTCCGTTAGGCTATGCCTGCCTTGTGTTAAAACGAAAGGCGGGCGATCTTGGTCTGGAGGAGTCCTTGCGCGGGGCGTCGTCGGCTTATTCGACTCCACGTCCGCGGCTTGTCAGCTCTGCTTCCACCTCGGCCCGCTATGAAGATGGCGACCCTCGACGGTGTACGTTGAGATGGGGGTAGTGGCACGTCGCAATGTCCGGGTTCATCATGTTAGATGATGTACCTTGAGGACGTGCGATCGTGTCTACTGCTTATTTTGGAGGGTCCTTTGGCTACGCCGGCCTCGTATTTAAATGAAGGGCGGGCGATCTCAGCCCAAAGGAACCTTGCATGGGCGAAGCTGTCGGTTCCATCGACCTCCAGGACCATGGCTGCATGGATTTTACCTCGGATCGTCGTGATCAACGATCGTCGGCGGTATGCGATATGCCAGGTGGGGCGATCGCCAGAATAGATGGGATAGGAAAAAATCTCATTATATTCCTTGTACATCATTGGAATTGAATACAAAATTTTCACTGGTAGTATTTTTTCAGATGCACGGCGTTCGAGGGGTATTGATCCGGAGTACCGTCAGGATGTTCCAGTTCGTAGGCTCTTTTAGTTAGCCATCTGGATACTCTGAAAGGTCCCTCCCAGTTCGGACCGAAAACGCCTGTGTGGGTTTGGATCTTCTTGAGGACGAGATCGCCCACTTTAAACCTTATTTCTTTGACCTTTGAATTGAAGAACTTCTCGGCTCTCCTTTTGTGGATTGTGTTCTTCATTTCTGAGGCCAGCCGTCGTTCTTCGAGCATGTCTAGGTCGATTCGTCGGGCCACATCATTGTCGGTCGTCATCTCCTGTTCGGTTCGATGGCTAAGGACGGCGATCTCTGAAGGAATCACCGCTTCTGTTCCGAAGGCAAGGGCGAATGGGGTTTTGCCGGTTGAATTGCGGGTCGTCATTCGGTAGGACCACAAAACGTCTGGGAGCTCGCTCGCCCATCGTCCTTGCCT
This sequence comes from Orobanche coerulescens, assembly GCA_033398695.1. Classification (NCBI taxonomy): domain Eukaryota; kingdom Viridiplantae; phylum Streptophyta; class Magnoliopsida; order Lamiales; family Orobanchaceae; genus Orobanche; species Orobanche coerulescens. The sequence continues at coordinate 117,424,815 of CM065815.1, forward strand.
GGATTCGAGTCGTGCTTTAATCATGTGTTTGAGGATCTTATTCACTGCCTCTACCTGCCCGTTCGTCTGAGGGTGATAGGGCGCTGAGAATAACCTTTTGATTCCCCACTTTCCACAGAATTGCATGACTTCTAGGCCGTCGAATTGTTTACCATTATCGGAGATGATGGCCTGGGGAAGACCGAATCGGCATATGATGTTTTTCCAGATAAACTTGATCACCTGTTCCTGGCCGATCTTGTTTAGTGGCTCGGCCTCTACCCACTTGGTGAAATAGTCGACCCCTATGATAGCAAATTTACAGCCCCCGGAGCCGTCGGCAGGGGACCAATAAGGTCGATGCCCCATTGCGCAAATGGCCAAGGGCTGTACATGGAGGTGAGCTGTTCGGGGGAGAGTTTGATGTTTGGGCCCATTATCTGGCACCTGTGACACGATCTGGCATAGGCGATCGCATCCTTCTGAAGTGATGGCCAGAAAAAACCTTGCCTGGTTGTCTTATGGATGAGAGCTCGCCCGCCCGCATGGTTTCCGCAAATCCCGTCATGGATCTCGGCTAAAACGAGCTGACCTTCCTCCGGTGTAATACACTTGAGGAGGAGAAGGCTGAAGGCTCGCTTGTAAAGCCGGTCGTCCAATAGGGTATATCTGGTCGCACGAAGCTGGAGTTGGCGAGCTTTAACACGGTCGTCAGGGACCATTCCGTCCTTTAAGTATTTGATGAACGGAGTCATCCAGTTCTCCTCGGCGATGGCGACCGTGGTAACAAGGCTTCTGTCGATCGCCGGCCTTGCTGACTCTGTGATTTGGATATTGGAGAAGTCGGCTGCCCCATCCGATGATGCTAGTTTGGAAAGTGCATCGGCTTGGAGTTGTGCTCTCTCGAGACTTGTTCGATTAGTACTTCTTCAAATTTTGTGCACATTTCGGCGACCAGCTCTTGGTATTTGACCATCTGTTCACCGCGCGCCTCATATTCTCCCTTGACTTGGTTCACGACCAAAAGGGAGTCCATGAAGATATGGAGGCGACGAACATCTAGGACGAGGGCTAGATCGAGCCCGCCTACCAAAGCTTCGTATTTAGCTTCATTGTTGGTCGCACGAAAACCGAAACATACAGCATTTGTGAAACTTTGACCGTCAGGGCTGATGGGGACAATCCCTGCCCCTGCTCGCGAATTGGTCGCCGAGCCATCCACATATAATTTCCAGGCGGGTCGGTCGACCTGGGTCGGGCTGTGAGGGAAAGTTAATTCCACCACGAAGTCCGCCAGAGCTTGGCCCTTGATCGCCGTGCGAGGAGAGTAAGTGATACCGTATTGGGCGATCTCCAGCGACGACTTGAGGAGTCGCCCGTTGGTGTCCGGTCGGTGTAGGACTTGCCTTAGAGGTAGAGTTGTTAGGACTTCCACTTGGTGATCGAAGAAGTAAGCCCTCAGCTTACGAACACTCATGACAAGGGCGTAGGCGATCTTCTCCAATGGTGTATAATGTGTTTCAGCGTCGTGGAGCGCTTGACTAACATAATAGATGGGCAAGTGGGCTTGTCCCTCCGCTCGCACCAGAACGGCGCTTAGTGCGACCTCCGAGGCTGCCAGGTAAAGGAATAGTTTCTCATCGGGGATCGGCTTTGTCAGGATCTGGGGGTTAGATAGATATTCCTTTATTTTGGCGAACGCTATATGGCTTTCCTTCGTCCATGCGAACTTCTTGTTCTTGATGGTTGCGAAGAAAGGCTTGGTTTTATCGCCGAGCCGTGATATGAAACGGTTGAGGGCGGCTAGACAACCTGTGAGGCGTTGCACCTGCTTGATGTTTCGCGGCTCCTGCATGTCGAGGATCGCCTGAATCTTGGTGGGGTTCACCTCGATCCCCCTTTGGCTCACGATGTGCCCCAGGAATTTCCCGGAGCCTACTCCGAAGTTGCATTTGTTGGGGTTCAGTTTCATGTTGAACTTCTCGAGGATGGCGAACGTCTCGGCGAGATCGTTGAGATGATCCTCCTTCTTGAGGCTTTTGACTACGATATCATCAATGTAGACCTCCATGGTCTTGCCGATCTGATTAGCGAACATTCTGTTGACTAGTCGCTGGTAGGTCGCCCCTGCGTTTTTCAAGCCGAACGGCATTCGGACCCAAAAGTATATGTCTTTTTCCGTGTGGAAAGATGTGTGTTTTATGTCTTCCTCCGCCATTGGGATTTGATGATATCCGGCGAAGGCATCCATAAATGACATCATTTCGCAACCTGCCGTACTATCGACCAAGTGATCAATATGAGGCATCGGAAAGTGATCTTTTGGACATGCCGCGTTGAGGTCGGTGAAGTCAATGCATAACCTCCAGGAGCCAGTTGGCTTTTTGACGAGCACCGCGTTGGCGACCCACTGTGGTTCGTCTGTGGCTACTCCGATTAATTTGTTGTTGAGTAACTTCTGGACTTCTATGTCGAGCGCCGCGTATTTCTCGGGACCGAACTTCCTACGCTTCTGGTGAACAGGCTTCATCGCCCGGTCGATATTCAGATAATGGAAAGCGTGTTCAGGACTTATGCCAACCATATCTTGATGCGACCAGGCAAAGACTCCGATGTTCCTACGTAGCAAGTTGATCAGATCCCCCTTTAATTCGTGGTTGATGCTTGCGCCGATCTGTACTTCCCGTTATGGATGAACCGGATCCATCATAATGCTTTCCAACTCTTCGACAGGGACGGTCGCCTCTCGTTTGGTACGATCTCCGGACTCGGTCCTTGGATCGATGTCGAGACTTGGCTCGAAACCGATCCTTGCCTCGATGTCGTCCGTCGATTGATGAGAGATGTCGTCCCCTGAGTCGGGTTGGTACGATGTGCTCGGCTCGTCGATCTCCATGGGTTTATCGTCGATCGCTTCAATGTTACATATAGTATGGGAAGTATTGAAAGAAGTAACAACATAGGAGTAATTCAAACATCTTTTTTCCATTAGCTGATCTCCTTTTACAGTACCGACCGTCCCATCGGCAGTGGGGAATTTGATACAGTAAAATAAAGACGAGGCGACCGCCTCAAAGGTTTCTAAAAAGGGGCGACCTAGGAACCCATTATAGATGCTGGGCCTATCTATGATTACAAAACTTAGGTTCCTAGTAATCCTAACCTTGGGATCATAAAAGCATATTAGCTCGACTGAGAGTTTGATCCTCCCGTAGGCTTGGACTGTGTTGTCGCCGAACCCTTGGAGCACGGTGTCGAACGGCTTGATGAATTTGATTAAGTTGCCTAGTTGGTCTAGGGTGGATTTGAATAAGATGTTGCAGAAACTCCCATTGTCGACCAGCACGCGATCGACCGTCTTCCCAAGGATGCAGGCGGAGATCACCAGTGCATCCTCTTTGGGGCACTGCACTCCCTCCCTGTCCTTGTTGGAAAAGGTGATGAGTGCGTCTTTAGAAATGGTCGGCTCCGGAGGAACCACGGTATGGACCCCAGCGAATGCCCTCAGCTCGGCCTTTCGCTTCCTGTTTGACATGGTGGAGACCGGGGAAAGGCCCCCGAGGTTTCCATCTCCTGCTTGAAGCATGTTGATCCTACCGCCCGGGTTGATCGTAGGGATCGACTCATCAGAGTATTCTGGCTCATGCTCGATTCTGGCAATCGGATTGGGAGGAGTTCTTTCGTTTGGTCGGCGCTCGCGCCCTCCGGCTCTCTCCGTCCTAGGTTCTAGCTTGGTGATCAAATTGTCCAGTTTGCCTTCCTCAAACAGTCGCCAGAGCTGTTTGAGGAGGTCGCGGCATTGGCTGGTGTTGTGGCCGGGACTCTTATGGTAGGCACAGAATTTGCTACGGTCTAGATGACCGTGGTCCCTTATCGGCTTTGGTTTGGAAAGCCACTCGCGACCCTTGATTGCGTTGAATATATGGGCCGGAGATAAGTTGAGGTTGTGGAGGAGGTGGACCTCTACATCCTCGAAGGCTTTGAACTCGCCAGGCGGCTTTGCGACCGCCTTTCTGGGCTTGGCGACTGCCTTCTTATGGACATGGGATGGCACCTTTCCTTCTCCGGCAGATCCCTCGTCTAAGCGGAGTGAGAGCATCCTCTGCCTGGCCAGGAAACCAGTGGCTTTGCCGCGGAAGACCGAGTAGGTCGGGGGGATATCCTTTGTGAGGTGCCCGAACATGGGCGAGCGTCCGTGGAATCCGCTCATGACTGAGTTGAGACCGAGCTCGTCGCTGATGGGCTCGCCGGTGAGGACTATATCGTCTACCCGGTCGATGTAATCTTCGTCTGACTCGTCCTTCCCCTGTTTGATTTTCATCATGCGGTGGGGGCCTTCAGGGCGAGCGACTTTTGCGTCGAAGTACGACGTGAAGTCGCTCGCCAGCTTCTCAAAGCTATTTATTGAGCGAGGTGGTAGTGAGATGTACCACATGTGGGCGAGGTCTCCCAGAGTTAACGGGAACATTCGACACTTCGTCGCATCTGATGCTCCGCATCCGGTCATGTAGATCCGGAATTTGCTCAAGTGGGTTTCCGGATCTGATCTCCCCTCATATAGAGGTGTTTGTGGGGGATTGATCGTTGGTTGGACTGGGGCGAGCTCGATCTGAGTCGTGAGTGGTTCGCTTGATCCAATGATTGATATCCTGGCGCCTGCCCCATTTTCCAGGAGCGCTTTCATCTCATCGAGCTGGCGTTGCATGGCGGCCATCACCGTCGCCTGACTGCTCGCCGATTGGCTCTCAGAGCACGAACCAAGGCGATCGTGTACCGATCCCCTAGCCTCGTGGTGAATGACGAGCTCCCTGCCAGTGGGTTCCTTTCTTGGGCGAGCAGGGGCTCACGACCGCCTGCCTCTCACGGGAGTCGGATATGCCGAACTCCCAGTAAAGGATTCGATACCGATGTCTCACTGGGCCTGAGTGCCCGGGTCGCCATGAGGGATCGCTCCCTAGGCGGCTGAAGACGGAATCGTCCCGCCTTACGAGAGCCTTCTCCTGTGGCTCGGGGCTTTCTGTCGATTTCTCAACGTAGATCCCCTTGAGCTTCCGTTTGCTTTCCCGGCGGACGGTGGACGGAGTGATGGTGGGCGAGTCGTAGGCCTTCTGTCGCTCCGTGAGGATGGCTATAGCCTCCTCAATCTGTTCTGCGGTCTGGAACTGATCGACTGAGAGGCTAGAACCGTCTCTCGGGGGCGGGAGTGAGAGCCTAGCGTCGCCACGGTCGCCTTCCGCCGTGGGCTGGGATTCGGTCCGGGACGGAACGAGATTTCCGGCGGATCTTAGGGTGGCTCTCTTGGAGGTCGTTGCAGATGTCATTTTCTGAAGGTTTTTCTATAGAAGAACAGTGAGTGTTTCTTCAAGTATATGTCCGGAGAACAGTGAGTGTTCTTCGAGACGGTAGGAATAAAAATGAAGGTTTAGATGCCCCTTCCTCTAGTGCCAATTGTTGTTACCCAAAATATTATCCGGAGATAGTATTGCTGGAATGATCGAGTAACAAACAAATGCGAGAACACTTCCATGAGAAAATAAATAACACAAGATGTGTCGGGGTTGTTAATCCCGGGCTTGAATGCTCTCGCGAGATGTTATTAATAGATATACTGTCGAGTACAAATATTAATGTTAGAATCTATTACAAGAAGTGTAAAGACTTCTAGTTATCTAGGCTGTAGAGCGCGTAGATTGCCGGAAGAACCAGATAAGTAAATCTGTGAGTTCTTGCTTGGGATGTATGATAAAATGTGTATGAATATCACTATGAATGTATAAGTGGTTGCCAAAAGAGTTTTTGATTCTATTTTTGTGTGTATTTTGCAATGAATTCGTAGTAAATTCGCGTCCTTTTGGCTGCTGCAGTGAGTTCTCTATTTATAGGGGACAAGGTAGTTGGGACCCCTCAGGCGATCGCGGGCGACCGCCGTTTTCTATATTATAATAAGGTGGCCGATCGTCCCGTCACGTGGGGCTGTTCCCTTAAAGTATGGGGCCGCTGATGGAGCCAGCTGTGCGAGCCAATGGGAGGCCATCACGCGTCCTGGGTAGCTGTCCGGGGAGGACCCACTTTGTACCTTTCGGCGGCCTTGTCGGTAGGTGTGGTAGGTGACAGGCTGGGGTCAAAGGTCCTATCTGTCGGTATCCTTTGAAGATCCGCACGTGGGCCACCGTCCAAGATTCGGTCTTCGACGACTTTGACGGATGCTGGATCCATATGTGGCACGAGACGATCGCCTCTGGTTCGCTCATTAAAGATGATCGTCAGATATCAAAAGACGATCGCTGGGTACCAAAAGACGGTCGCCGTATTGTGCCTAACTCTAGGAGTTTGTCCAGAGTATGTCTTCCATGGTTGGCTTCTCTGATCGTGATGCCGATCGCCTATCGAGGCGTATTAATCGCCGCATAACATCGCCCATAGAGAAGTAAGCTCGACTTCATTAACTGAGGCACAAGGGATTGATTTGGAAAGCCCCCCAACCCAGTCGCCATTTGCATCTCGTAGTATGCACGCCTATGCCTGCGCGCGTATTGCCGGGGGGGAAGGGCTCACGACGCTCGATTTCGGCCCACACCAAGTGCTGACCCGACCTGGGCTTGCTGATCTGACCCGACCCGCCAACAAATTCCTGCTGCACCATTTTGTTCATTGACCGTTGCCTAAAGCTGCGACCTGATCTGATCGAAGCACCGCCGGATTTTCCTATGGTTTTATGCACGTGATATTTACTGTTTGAAAACCTAGTGCAATCGAGACAAAACCTATCAAAAAAAAAACGAGTGACGAGAATTTCGGCGCGTAAATTTCTGCACAGCGCATTCGTACTAAAAACATGTTTCCCGATTCGTTAACTGTCGGATCGGTGTGAAATTTTGACAGCAACTTCCCAAAACAAATATCTGTATATTCAACAGTGGAGATAAGATTTCGAGTAGTATTGCATACTGAATCTGCTGCCGAACAGAAAAAGATTTTTACGAGGAAATTTGGAGATCCGACCTCATCCAATACCGAGCTGCTGCATCGCTGCGCTCGAGTCCTTTTTCGGCCGAATTATCGAGCCCAGTAGCCCTATTTGGGCGTTTCTCAACTCTCTATTTCCTAATTCATGATTCATTTATCATTAACTTGTATGTTTATGAATCAAACTATGTTTATGCTTTACGTAGCATATAGGAAAATATATTGCTCATGATGATGTGCAAAATATGGAGAGAAGCCATATTTATTATCCCGTTCAAGGATCAAAGTAAATATGGAACCAAGTACCACGAAAATATGTTGCTCATATGGAGAGAAGCTCCCGTTCAAGATCAAAGCAAATATGGAACCAAGTACCCGTAAGATTTTATTAAAGTCCCCGTTTCTCAATTCCTCTCTTTTGGGAAATTCTTTTTGGGGAATTGGGTATTTGGGTTCTTTATCTCCCACGCTACTTTGCGGTGGATGAGACTATGAGAGGTGGTATCACTCTCGTATGTCGAAGTAAACTGTGTGATGGTCCTGGGGGAGTCACGGATAATTGTTGAAAGTCGATATTTGTGGTTGTTGCATACACCACGTTTTGGGTGCGATTTGACGTCGCCGATTTGTCGATTTTAAACCAACAATTGAAAAAAAAAATGAACATTGTCGGTAACGGTAAAGTTATGACTCGTTCATGATTTATCACGGATTTGTGACATACAAATGGGAGAAACATCGATTGCGACACATATGTCGTGGTTAAAATCGATTTGTGACGGATTTGTCACGATGAATTGAGAGACCACTACGTTGGTCTTGACCCAATCCCATACTTGGAAAACTCCATCTTTCATCCTATTAAAATAAAATATTACATGTGGGTGTAGTCATGCACCGTCTCCTTGCAATATGATATATGAAAGAGTGTAAGAGTACTTCTCATGAATTTTAACATGTAAAGCAATGGCATATTGCGGTAAATACATGAATTCGTTGACCTCGATTATAGTTCGTATGACTATAGGTCCGAATACTTTTACGAGTATTTGGAAAGGCATGTGCCTTATACATTTAACTATGTTTAGTCGATCTCATTGGATGGTCAAGACGAGTTGGTTATGGTATATTCATTATGTCTCATGGTTCAAAATGCTTAATTATGATGCACCACATTGCATCCATATAACATGGATATTATGACGTATACTTGCAAATTGAGAATTAAAATTCTTGGTTGATTTAATGCACTTTGGTGGATTTTGTCCACACTTTGATCATGACTAGGCGCATCCTCATTGGTATTTGTTTATGATTTGAATGTTCAAACGGAATCAGTGGTTTTTAAACAGCCTTAGCTGTACCGACATTCCTACTTTCTCTGCAAGTCTACCAAGTTGGAGTTACCGAAAGGATCATCAGTCGAGATAAGAAATCGAACACCCTGCTGCGTTTAAACGCACCTATGGCTGCCATTGCCATGTTTTTGCATCAAAACTTATGCCATTGAAAAAGTGTTTAGCCGACGAATTGATCTAGGTCGTCGGCTAAACCGTTGCAATATTATTTTTTTTCCGAAAGGGGTTTAGCCGACGGCCTAGATCAAGTCGTCGGCTAAAGTATATTATTTTTATTTTTATTTTTGAAAAAGTGTTTAGCCAACGACTTGATCTAAGTCGTTGGCTAAACCGTTGCAATATTATTTTTTTTACGAAAGGGGTTTAGCCGATGACCCAGATCAAGTCGTCGGCTAAAATGTTTTTTTTTTTCGTCGGCTAAACATTATCTAGGTCGTCGGCTAAACCTTTTTACTATAGCCGACGACTATGTTGTACTTTAGCCGACGACCTAGATCAAGTCGTCGGCTAAAACTGTTTATCCGACGGCATCCCGAGTCGTCGGCTAAAGTGCAAAGTTTAGCCGACGACACTTTAAAGTCGTCGGCCATTTTTTTTCGGGTCGTCGGCTAAAGTCCTTTTTTTGGTAGTGACTATCATTCAATTCACGCGGAACAATGGTTATAATCATTTCATTTGAAGCTATCACGCATTGCGTCATTAGTTCACCTCGGTGAATCATTCTTGACCCTTGTCTGTTCTATTCATTGTTCCTCATCAGGGTCGCTTTTGTTCATGTGACCTTCCGGGATCGTATTACATTTCGAATGGTATATGTGTGGAATTTCTAGTCGGGAACATTAAGGTCATTGTGTTTGTAGGGATCCGGACACATTGGACTGTGCACATGGTAACGTGCCTCCGTGAGACTAATTAGGCCAAGTTTTGTGGGTGTTTATATGGGACGCTGGGCACTCGGTAGGCTTCTGCACTTGCACATCCCATTCGTGGCATACTATGATGCCCATCATTCAACTTAATTTCATAACTCATTCATATTTTGTTCAACTCTTGAAGATTGTTGTTCTTTGTAACTGACCCCGGTTGGGGATGTTGTTTTAGGTCATGGAAAGGCAAAAGCTCTGGAAGAGAACGTTGACGGCGAGGAATCCCAGTGATACTAGTAGGGCCCCCCAGTCTTTTCAGTTATTCATGTTTTCTTGATGTGTATTTTTCCGTTGCAGTTCCTTTTGAATTTTCATTTTATTCAGTGTTGTATATTTCATCATTATATGAAATATACATGTATTCTGTATTTTCTGGGTGTGTTGTACTTGAAACTCCTCATCGGGGTAATTGATGATATAATGTGGTTCGCTACTATAATTATATTATTTAATTCATGTTCTGGGAATTATTATTCCCGTGATGTGTGTTACCTAATACTAATTGTAGATACATAGATGGAAGGCTCTAGATCCTTCTAGAGGTAGTAGGATCCTATTAGATGTCTTACCTTATCTAGGAATCCTATCTATGGAAGGACTCTCATTGTAATGCCTATATAAAGGCCCCTCTATCAGTGTTATGAATATAATTGATTGACTCTATTTATAGTCTTTTTACTTTCTCCTGAAACACGTTATCAGCACGTAGTTTCCCAACTGAGCAAGAAAAAAAACCTTCCATTTTCTGCAAAATTCCGAAAAAAAAATAAAAAAAAAACGAAAAAAAATTCTGCAGAAACCCTAGCCGCCGATCGCCATCGCCATCCCCAGATCGCCGATCCACCCCCTTTCTTTTCTTTCTCCAAGCCGGTTTCCCGACCTCGGCACCCACGAGAGCTCCGATGTCCATGGTCACCGAAGTAAGCTTCTGCACTGCTCGATTAAGGCTATCAAATTCATGAGGCGATTTGAAGGTTCGCCCGTAGAGAAGTAAGCTCGACTTCATTAACTGAGGCACAAGGGATTGATTTGGAAAGCCCCCCAACCCAGTCGTCGTTTGCATCTCGTAGTATGCACGTCTATGCCTGCACGTATATTGCCGGGGGGAAGGGCTCTGTCGACGTTCAGTTTCGTCCAGCCCGACCAAGTGCTGACCCGACCCAGTGCTGACCCGACCCAGTTGCTGATCTGACCCGACCCGCCCAACAGTCCCGTTTTCAGACCGTTTTCGTCCAGCCGACTGTTGCCTAAAGCTGCGACCCGATCTGATCGAAGCACCGCCGGATTTTCCTATGGTTTTATGCACGTGATATTTACTGTTTGAAAACCTAGTGCAATCGAGACAGAACCTATCAAAATCGAAAAAAAAAATGAGAGACGAGAATTTCGGTGCATAAATTTTCTGCACAGCGCAATCGTACTAAAAACATGTTTCCCAATTCGTTAACCGTCGGATCGGTGTGAAATTTTGACAGCAACTTCCCAATACAAATATCTGTATATTCAACAGTGGTGATCAGATTTCGAGTAGTATTGCATACTGAATCTGCTGCCAAACAGAAGCAGATTTTTACGAGGAAATTTGGAGATCCGACCTCATCCAATATCGAGCTGCTGCATCGCCGCGCTCGAGTCCTTTTTCAGCCGAATTATCGAGCCCAGTAGCCCTATCTGGGCGTTTCTCAACTCTCTATTTTCCTAATGCATGATTCATTTATCATTAACTTGTATGTTTATGAATCTAACTATGTTTATGCTTTATGTGGCATATAGGAAAATATATTGCTCATGATGATGTGCAAAATATGGAGAGAAGCCATATTTATTATCCCGTTAAAGGATCAAAGTAAATATCGAACCGAGTACCACGAAAATATGTTGCTCATATGGAGAGAAGCTCCCGTTCAAGATCAAAGCAAATATGGAACCAAGTACCCGTAAGATTTTATTAAAGTTCCCGTTTCTCAATTCCTCTCTTTTAGGAAATTTTTTTTGGGGAATTGGGTATTTGGGTTCTTTATCTCCCACGCTACTTTGCGGTGGATGAGACTATGAGAGGTGATATCACTCTCGTATGTCGAAGTAAACTGTGTGACGGTTCTGGGGGAGTCACGGATAATTGTTGAAAGTCGATATTTGTGGTTGTTGCATACACCACGTTTTGGGTGCGATTTGACGTCGCCGATTTGTCGATTTTAAACCAACAATTGAAAAAAAAATGAACATTGTCGGTAATGGTAAAGTTATAACTCATTCATGATTAGTCACGGATTTGTGACGTACAAATGGGACAAACATCGATTGCGACAGATATGTCGTGATTAAAATCGATTTGTGACGGATTTGTCACGATGAATTGAGCGACCACCACGTTGGTCTTGACCCAATCCCATACTTGGAAAACTCCATCTTTCATCCTATTAAAATAAAATATTACATTTGGGTGTAGTCATGCACCGTCTCCTTGCAATATGATATATGAAAGAGTGTAAGAGTACTTCTCATGAATTTTAACATGTAAAGCAATGGCATATTGCGGTAAATACATGAATTCGTTGACCTCGATTATAGTTCGTATAACTATAGGTCCGAATACTTTTTCGAGTATTTGTAAAGGCATGTGCCTTATACATTTGACTATGTTTAGTCGATCTCATTGGATGGTCAAGACGAGTTGGTTATGGTATATTCATTATGTCTCATGGTTCAAAATGCTTAATTATGATGCACCGCATTGCATCCATATAACATGGCTATTATGACGTATACTTGCAAATTGAGAATTAAAATTCTTGGTTGATTTGATGCACTTTGGTGGATTTTGTCTATACTTTGATCATGACTAGGCGCATCCTCATTGGTATTTGTTTATGCTGTGAAAGTTCAAACGGAATCAGTGGTTTTTAAACATCCTTAGCTGTACTGACATTCTACTTTCTCTGCAAGTCTACCAAGTTGGAGTTACCAAAAGGATCATCAGTCGAGATAAGAAATCGAACACCCTGCTGCATTTAAACGCACCTATGGCTGCCATTGCCATGTTTTTGCATCGACACTTATGCCATTGGATATGGTCTCAACCTTGTTTTCTCACTAAACTTGGGAAATACTAAAGCAGCCAATTAAAACATGCACTGTGATCTGAGTTTAATGATCCGTGTGGTTCACAATATATGGATAGAAAGATGCGGAAGTCTAGTTTCCAGAACATCTAATCGTTCGTCCATAGCCTTCCTAACAAGGGAGTTATTGCTTTTTTAGTGAAGAAAGATCAAGCTGCGCGGAATTTTATTTCTAGCGATTGTGCTAACTTTTGTCCCAACCAACTTGGTTCCCATCTTGAATTTGCAAGTGGTCTTATGAAACATGTTTTTCAACCTCTTTTTGGCCGAATTTACCATAGATGATGCAGTTTTTGGTATGCGTTGTATGCTAAACTATCATCTTTCAAATGTTGAAAAACAGTTTCCTTGGGGAAGCCCAAAATACGCACCCTTATAAGAAGGTCGAGCGTATGCATGCTAGTGTTACACCATGCTTGTGTCGTAATGTGCCCCTTAGGCTTATAACCTTGCCATGTTATGCACTCAATATGATAGATCATTTTGATCGTATCTGGTATAAAATCCCTATGTTGTTAGAGTATTCGCTATGCTCATATTTGTAAAATTTTGCAAGCAAAATTGAGTGCGTATTAAGCTATTTTCAAGGAACACGATATTTTTTTGGATTTCGGTTTATAAATCCATTGTGACTATGATGACTAGGTCATAACAATCAATGAGTGGTATAATGCTCAAGTTGTTGAATGCCGAATGGCGTTTTCTAGTCACATATGTTCCGTAACAATTGAACCGTGTTATGACTCGATGACATATATGCCAATGTGTATCACTCATAGCATCTCATTGTGATTTGTGAGAAATAAAATCTTATGTATCACTTGTATTGAATATGTGAAAGGAAAAATATTCATGAGTCAATATGGTCCGGCTTTCATCGGTTTTTGTAACCAGAAGATATATTGGGACATTGACACATTTAGGCTTTAATAGTCCGGAGTTTGGATAGTTTGATGATCCATATACCACGGTATTGTCATGGACATCATTTTCTTTGAACAAAGAAACTAGTTGGATCAAAGACACCAAAGTGCGTTGGTGGAGTCGCGAACAGGGCTCATGACCGATGATGATATTTATGTCATCCGCATCTTGCTTTCATAAGCATGTGTGATGCCAAAGACCCCCCCGATGATCCTTCTTAGCCATGTTCATTTATTAAAGCCTATTCTTTGGCACGATTAGGAGACGACACCCTCCTATGCCAAATAGAATAATGTAGCGACTCGCATACGCATGGTGCTGAGTCCTCTCTTTTCACCGAGTCCTTATACATACATGATCATAAGTATTAGCCTGGGTGGCTTATGATGCTATGATGGTGTTCAAAAATGGTCGTACTCAAGTGATAACATTTATATGTTATGTTGTTCCTTTGACAATGATTGATAAGTTGATGAAACCTGAGTTTATGGTTGTCCAACTTGCGGACCAGTCATTGTAAAGGTCGGTTCACCCACTTTTTAGACCAAGTCTTAAAGTGAAATTTTAACGAGTACTTCCTAACATCCAAGGCTACTTTCTCACAAATTTTGCTGCCATTTGGAGACTTAGAAGGAGGTGAACCGGTTAAATGAAGTTTTCACATACCACCAGCCGTCCCAACGACCAGTTCGATATCATTTCGACCGGTTTTTAACCAGAAGGTTGATGGTTTTGGAATCCTAAACACCCGTTTATACATGCTCACGAAATTGTGAGGTGTTTGGGGCTGGTGAAGGGAGTGAACTCTTCAAGAAAGCACTAGAGGTTCGATAAAACCAACGGCCTATCATCGGTTCAATCATTTCTTCATGTTCGATCCCGGTGGTGTATGGTGGTAGTTTTGTTGGATTCTCAAGACCAGTAGCTACAGTTATGTAGCATCGATCAACATGTCATATTCACCTATACCTATCATCATTCAAATGCTTAGTTACGAGTGTAACAGTATGCATTTTGTTAACTGGATTGTGTTAACACTGAAAACCTTTATCGTCCACATGTTCATGTGCCAAAGTGCGTCACCACAAAGCATTATGACGGGTTATAAATGATGAATATGACATGCGCTTTCACTCATAGTCCGCTTAAAATATACCTTGGCAGATGATCTCGTAAGTCACTTTGATGAGACAGTCTTCCCGTCGTTAGGGGGTGATGCGAACGAATATGTTTGTGTAGAATGACTTGGAATTGTCGTAGTTTGTCCCTACTGTGTCTCACTAAGTTCCCTAAAGTGACGAGATTAAATACATGCTGCAAATATGTCTGCAAGGATTGTGTCCGGTCATGGACGTTCGTCACCTATAAATGGTGATATGGTAACACCACAAATTGTGGTAGATGGTGTTAGTAGGCCGTGGATCTCATAGAGTATTGGAATGCCACTTGGTTCGATAAATACTCTCGCTAAGATTGTATGCGAGTCTGGTACATGAAACTTGATCATCTGATCAAATGAACTCATTCGTCTCATGTGATTCTAGATTATAGTCATTATTGGGGGACGCCTCAATGAATGCCAATCCATAAAGAGTACTCTATGAATAAAGCCGGTTCATGAGGACGTGGAATGTGAGTTTAATCGAACCATACTTCGTTGAAAATCTACAACGTTGTAGCCTTGGCCTAAAATGGAAATATATGCGACTCCAGTATAAACAAAGTGATAGCCCTTTGTTGAAGTGGTTCCAACACTCCAAAGATAAGATCTATCCGTATACTTTGTTAAAGCGAGTGAGAGAAGGAGTTAAACTCACCTCATGGCGCGAGGTTTCTCATGAACGCACTGGAATCGACTACGATGACACGAAACTTAGTTGTGCTATCGTAATGGATGTTATATCATCCACTATCTTTTCAGTTAGATAGTTTCCCAAAAACTGATGTGCAGCTTATGGTTAAATCTTATCTTAGTGGGGAACTAAGTTAAGTGATGAAAGGATCTCGTGGTGGATCAGACTCAAATCAAGTGGTTCCTGACCACGGAGCGCGTCGACAAGTGATTGCCGGGAACACATACTAAGTATATACTTGATTTGGAAGAGATATGAAGCTTTTGCCTGTAAAACTAAGGGTTTATAGTGATGTACTCTTGTGAGACTAAGAGATTCCGAATCCAAAGTTAAGAATGAAAGGATCTTGGGACACTTGATGATGCGTATTCATCAATCGGTTTAAGGAAATCTAGGGGACGGATTCCCTAAGAGACGATAAAGTAATGCCTATATGATTCCCGATGATTAGTCGAAGTCATCAAAAGACTTAGCTCACTTAAGTGATGATGCAGTTTTAAGAGAAAAGTACGGTATTAGGTACTCATGTTTGACTCGATGTACTCATTCGTAATAATCCGGTAAAGACACTGTGATGATGGCCTAGGATGCGCTCACGCAATCTCTGTGATTGATAAGAAGCTTGAAACTCGCTCTATCTCGATAAAAAGGACACTTGAAAACTGGTACCCGAATCTGCCCAGAATGTGTTGGTCTATCTCCCATATGACCTACAGGGCAGCTCACTTGCTGGAAAATGGTGAAATTGGTACCATTGGAAAGGTTTGTGTCTATTTTCCAAGGAAACCAACCATTTGATCACATCCATCATGTTGAGTGACATATGACTATTGTTGCAAAGTAGCACAGGATATGTCCGGTAATTTGCTAAGTCAACTTCGATAGAGCTTTGTGATCTGCTCAGGTCGATCTAGGTTACGTACTGTATGTGAATGAAAAGCTATGGGTGTCTGGTTTTCATAAGTTCTTACAGTTTCGTTGATACCTATTGAATCGAAGAAGTTATGACTGATTTAGTGCATGGAGGTCAAGACTTTAGAAAACTTGATAAAGTCTTTAGCGACTCTGCACTTTGGATGTGTCGCGCTCTTTTTGTCCTTAGACCAAGGTTTGTTTTTCCCATTGGGTTTTCACTTGGTAAGTTTTTAACGAGGCGACCTATGAGAACATCCATACAATGATGCATTGTACTTCTGTTCAACTTAGACCAAGAGGTATTTTTCCCACTGGATTTTTTCATTGGTATAGTTGTGAGGGCAACTTGGCATCCGACTCCTATGATTTGAGGTACTCATCAAGGGGAGTCATTATGTATACATCAGGGGGAGTATACACGACATGTTATGTTGGTGTGTTGCATTCTTTTCCTCATCAAGCCTTTATTTTTCCTATGGGGTTTTGTTTTGGCTTGGAATAGGTTTTTACGAAGGCAACATCTTCTGCACCATTGTTGTATTAGTGCTCGACACAGGGGGAGTGTTCTGGGAATTATTATTCCCGTGATGTGTCTTACCTAATACTGATTGTAGATACATAGATGGAAGGTTCTAGATCCTTCTAGATGTAGTAGGATCCTATTAGATGTCTTACCATATCTAGGAATCCTATGTATGGAAGGACTCTCATTGTAATGCCTATATAAAGGCCCCTCTATCAGTGTTATGAATATAATTGATTGACTCTATTTACAGTCTTTTTACTTTCTCCTGAAACAATTCATTAATTTTCATTCGCCTGGTGGGTTCCAGTTGGGGGTCCACGACACTGTAATATCCACCTAGTTGGGGGTGTTACATACCTCTCTTACCTAGCGTGCTTTGATAAAGTTTACTTGAGGTGAGCATTAAGCTCATAGGCTTCCATTTCTTCCAGATTCTTCTGAAGTTCTAGACAAATGGTAGCCAACATAAGACAACTGACATCAATGGAATCATCACAATATTTCTTCCATTTGTCTTTTGTTGCTTTGTTATCATTGTCATCCAGCTCATCGGGAATTGCTTCCTCAAGAACGTATAACTTTCTTTCTTGCTTGAGAACTATTCTCAAGTGCTAGATCCAATACAGATAGTTGCTGCCGTTCTCTTTGAGCTTGTCCTCCTCAAGGACGGATCACAGTGAAATAGTGGATGTGTTGTTTGATGCCATTCTATTATCTACAAAATTAAATATGCAAATTATTTAGTCAGATTTCTATTTCTGGAAAAAAAATACTCCAACTAAAACAAATTACCCTCAAATTTACAACATTTGTAATTTTAGTGGGCTAAGAGCCCATTTTGCACAATTCTGAACTCAGTGTTGGCATGACGCCTAAAATTAAACTACTTTAGGTGGATAACCCTTTATCGATTACATCATATATAACTCTTAGATTATGGGATTTGGCATCTTATACCCAAGCATGTTATAATCCCATCTTAGGCCTTAAGGTTCAAAACTATTTTGAAATCTTAGTTCATTAAAACACATAGGTATTACCCTTACCTATCCTACCTTACTAAGATAATCTGAGCACCCAAATTTGGCATGACCTGCTCAAGATGATAGAAGTCTTGATATGTGTTTTAATTGAACGGCATTTAAATTTTAACGAGGGGTTTTATCCTATGTTTCATGTATATGTTGGCTAACATACATCTAAACATACATCGCATCACATACCTGCATAAAACATACATAGCATCACATGACATAATAAAGTATAAGACCGTGTATATCATGACTATAATCCTAACGATTTTCATAAGCCAACATGAAAATTACAAAGGTCAACCTAAAGGGTATAATTGGGCTTTATTGATCTCCCAACTCCTTGGAACATCATACGCGATCAATTAACTCCCCGAGTCCATCCTTCATCTCCTTATTGTCCTTATTTTATTAATAAAAAACTATACTACACTAGTAAAGTAAATTACAAAAGGAAAAACGACATGCATATCGTAAATTGAGTAATAAATTCATAGACGACCCACAGGCCGTAAAAACTAATTATAATTAAATGACATGAAGACCATTGAAACCAACTCAAAATTAAATTGAAACATCCAATCACATTGGTCAATTTATGGTCATGCCATACATTAAACACATAGAAAATTAATTATCACATAATTAATTAGACACACAATATGAATCTGCCTTACAGTCAGGCATAAGATAAATATCCACGCAAGAATCAACAATCTGATACATTAGCCTAGTTGGTCGAGCAATCTTATGCCGCACACGGCCGCACGGGTTCGACACCCGCCACCAACAAAAACAACAATTTTTGCAATATTTATTTGGAATTTTGAACAGACGGTACCGCTCAAATAAAACTCGGTGAATAAAATTAACAAATAGGTGCCTCAGCCCAGTTGGTGAGACACGACCCTGGCATCCGGACACCACGGGATCGAACCCCGCCAACAAAATGCTTTGTGAATTTTCCGTGACCTGCGGATTGTGGTCCGCGGTTCGCAACCCGGCCCGACCCGACTTGGTCCACCGACCCGCCAGGAACAAATCTGTTCCAGAACAGTTCTGGACAGAAAAAATCGCAAAAACAGTCCATTGATATTTAGCGATCCGATTTAATCAAATTAAATTATAAAAATATTTATAAAATCTCTATTTTAAAAATATAATTAAGAACACAATTTATATAAACATATTCTACATAAGCAATTAAATTACTTGCAAGTTAGCTCCATACTATTGTTGAATTTTTCGTGTATCTAATACAAGAAATTTGAGCAAAAATGCAGCGGAATAATTATCAAAAAACTCAGATGAGGATCTTCATTCAGTAATTTATTTGATTTAATTAAGAGTTCATCGAATTACCTTAAGTCGAAGAATATATCTAAATTCGGACCTTAAGCTGATGAAAATAGTCTTCCTTTTTCGGTGATCCTTACGAATAATGTTGATAAATAGTACAACAGACAATTCCTTGCTATAATAATTGTACTGTTGATCAAAATAAACTAAGATAAGAAGACGGAGATGGCCGAACCAGACTTCTTGGATAGCAACAATTCGGCCGATATGATGAGATAAAGAGGTCCGATTTTTTCTTACATAATTAGGGTTGTATAATTTTACTCTTATGACAACTCCTTGTCCAAGACCCTTTATTTATACTAAGTAAACCTTAGAGTTAAAACTCAAGTATTTGCTTAGTTACTCCTCAACTTGTTAAATAATACAATATATATAATATCTTATATTATATATTATTTATTATTTAACCCTCTGATAAACATAATCTCCAATATTATATTTATCTTTCCCAGTTTCTATAATTAAATAATATAATATATAATATCCTATATTATACATTACTCATTATTTAATTTTTTTAATAAATGTAATATTTAATATTATATCTATTAGCTATTCTTGCTTGCCTTTAATTGTCGTATGTGTGATCCAGAAGGCTTATATTATGTTGGCGATCATTTAACACCTCATTAAATAATAAATCATAAGCGGTCTTCAGCAAGATATTAAATGAAAATTGTCTTTCTCTTTCGATGATCCACACACGAATAGTTGGTACAAGCCGGATTGCTAGATCCTTATGAATAATATTGATAAACAGTACAACATATAATTCCGTGCTAGAAGGATTGTACTGTTGATCAAAGTCAACTAAGGGAAAAAGACGGAGATGGCCGAACCAGACTTCTTGGACATAAATAATTTGGCCGATATGATGAGAGGGAGAGGGCCGATTTTTCTTACACAATTAGGGTTGTGTAATTTTAATCTTATGTCAACTCCTTGTCCAAGACCCTTTATTTGTACTAAGTAAACCCAAGAGTTAAAACTCTAGTATTTGCTTAGTTACCCCTCAACTTGCTAAATAATACAATATATATAGTATTTTATATTATATATTACTTATTATTTAATCCTCTAATAAATATAATATTTAATATCATGTTCATCTTTTACAGTTGATATAATTAAATAATATAATATATAATATTCTATATTATACATTACTCAATATTTAATTTTTTTAATAAATATAATATCCATATTATATCTATTAGTTATTCTTGCTTGTCTTTAATAGTCGTATGTGTGATCCAAAAAGCTTATATTATGTTGGCAATCATTTAATACCTCATTAAATGATAAATCAATAAGCGGTCTCTAGCAAGACATTATGACTACCCAGCAGATATTTCTCTCTCTTAAAAGAGGGACAAATCTCCATTTTAATTATTCATTGCCCTCTACATGACTCCCATTAATTTCGGTCGCTAACCTTTATGATCACCATGTTTCAGATGACGTGGAATTACATCAAGGCATAGCAGTTATCATGTTGGACTCTATTATAATCTCAGGTTCAAGAATTTATTGACATAATGTTATATTGAGATTCACTTATGATATTTCCATGCAGTGATCTCAATGCGGGTATGTCCAGTATTGCGTTCTCCAACCAATACTCATAAGTTTGATCCATATGATACGCATATTCATCCGATGATTATCAATCAAACTTATACTCGTATATTAATCACTTGAGTCTCCACTCTATTTGATTCGACCACGGACATATGAATAATCTTATTTTTCGTGAATAACAATTATTCGATTATTATAATATTAAAATATGCACACATTATAATAATCAACGAGAAGTAGGTGATATCAAATAACTTTGTTTAAATGTGACAATTACAAATCTTGGCACATAGAATGTCCTAGGGCGCTATTCCCAACATGGAACACATACGCCTCCGTTGGGGTAACCAAGCTATAAGGCCAGCGGACTCCTTTCTCATCGACCCCTGGAATCGTCAATACAATTTGGGGCATAAATAGAGTTAATGGTGGATCAGAAGGCACCTCAAATGACATGCTCAGTGTAGCTCCGTGGCTCCCAAATGTAGGAGGAGTGGAGGAAATGTGGTGTATAGGAGGCATACGAGGTTGAGTCATGGGGTCGTCCTCGGTCTGGGAGTCTGATAACATAAGTGCCTCGCAGGAGTATGTGCTTCATATGCCAGATACAAGTTTCCATCCTTAATTTTTAACCGACTATTCTGTACTAGCTCACGTAAGCGAGAGTTACTTTGACCCAAATACTTACCCACAAATTCGCACGACTGGAAGTTGCGGAACTCTCCGTCAACTCTGGAGTCTTCGACTTTTTATTACCACTCGTTAGTCTCTTAATTTTATCCATTTAACCAGTACACATTCGCAAACTATCATATTAACTAAACTCACACACACCAATATACACACTAGATACCGATAAATTCAACAATTAACACTATTATCCCAACAAATTCAAAACTCATTCCAACACATTAAACACAATAGTATCCAAACAAATTTAACAATCAATACCAATAATCCAACAAATTCAAAAATCAATAAATTCAACAATCAACACTAATATCCCAATAAATTCAATAATCAACACTAATATCCTTACAAATTTAAAAGTCAACACTAATATCCCAACGAATTTAATATCATTCCAACACAATCAACACCACAATATCCCAATAAATTTAACAATAAATACCAATATCCCAACAAATTGAACAATCAATAAATTTTCAACAATCAACACTAATATCCCAGCGAATTCAATAAACATTCCAACACAATCAACAAATAGCCCTAAATTAGAAAAAATATATAAAGAAAATGTACTGACCTGTGCTGGGGGTCCGGTTGTAATACCAAGGGTATTCCATGCTATTTAATATAGTGTACATTATTTTTATAATTAAATATTGTGCTCTATCTCACCATGCTTGTACTTCTATACGTTGTGTTTAGACCGTGTTGTTTTGAATTAAACCTTGTCCGCATTTATTTGTTACGGTGACGAAATTGTATGATGATTGATGATGTGTCGATGACGCACCTTGATGATGCTGAAGCAATTACCGGTGCAAATATGATGGTGGCCAACATATTGTTCCCCGAGGGAATTGCCTTACGCGCCTAAAAGAAGTCACACTGTGATGGTTCAGTATGATATATAACTAAGCAGTTTAAACATACCTAATGTACACTAAAGAATATGCACTACGTACATTATTTGCTTGGTTTTACGTACGTTAAAGGGTGTGGTCTATGTATGTTAACATCTTCATTCTACGTACGTAAAAACATACGGCTTATGCACGTAATCCATCCCTCAGTCTACTGACAAGAATCTTCAATTATGCCTTATCAGGACAACTTTCGGCGCAATCACACAAACAAGTCAACTGTTAGGCGTATTTTTATGCGCTTGTTTATCATTATTTTATATCCATTTGAAGTTGAAATCTGCATAAATGAGCTTTTAATGCACTATTCTTATATGTTTTGCAGGAAATTGGAGTCCGGAAGCCTAAACGACGAAAAACGGGTGAAAACGACAATTTCTAGTCCGGGGCCGCGGCACAAGGAAAGCGAGCCGCGGCACATGCACGGCACACAAAGGCACCGAACACGCTGTACCGGGGGCCGCGGCACGTTGAAGATGAGCCGCGGCCCATGAGGAAAAATAGGCGCCCATGCATAGGGCGCTGAACGTTGGGGCCGCGGCACAGATTAAGTGAGCCGCAGCCCACAGGGCGGTCCTGCTATATTTGCCGCATTTCTGGGCCGTTTTTGGAGCAGTTTTCGACCCAATCCCCGGACGCATTTTGGAGGCTAATGATAGTTATAAATAGGGATTCAAGGTCTGAATAGAGGGGGATCGATCATCAAGAGAATCAAGGAATCGAGAAGAAGCAGAAACACCAAGGAGTAGAGAGCGGAAGACAGAGAACGGAGGAATCCAAGTTCTTCGTCTGCGTTTGATTTCTATGCTATCTTTAATTCTTTTTGGATTTTTATTTTCTAGCATGTCACGCTAGAACCCTAGTCTAGGATTTTGCTGAAACCGAGGTTTTGTTGAATTAACTTTTGATTATCAATTCAATTCCCTTTTCTATTGAGTTTTCCCCAATTGTACTTAATGCTTTCAATTGTGTGGCCTATAATTGAATTGTTTGGTTTACGCAACTCGAATCGGCCGAGGAGAGTTGGTAGGAAATAATTGGTGAGAATCGTTTTATCTTGTGAGATAGGAATATACTCATAGGAATTACGTGGCCTTTCTGAAATTTTCGTACTTTTTGCCTATTGTCGAATTAATCCACCTAGGAATAGAGTGTATTATTCGCCTTAGATAATTCTATTGACCTCGGGAGAGGCGGTAGAGTATTTTAGCAACCTTCGCCTTCAATAAATTGGGAAATCATTAAATTCATATAATTAGGAGTAATTCGGATAAACAGAGGTGGATTCACAATCCTAGATTAATTCCTTATTTGATTTTCTTCCTTTGAATAATTGATTCTACTATTTCTTTGTTTTTATTAATTTTCCTTAATTATTACTTGCACCTAAAATTTCGACAGTTCAAATAAAATTAGAATACGCATAAATCGGTAATTAGTAAGTCAGTCCTCATGGGAATGATATCTTACTCATCTCTTTATTACTTGTTTACGACAACGTGCACTTGCGTTCACCGAATTTCGCAATAAGTTTTTGGCGCCTTTGCCGGGGATTGATTATTTTACTAATATCAATTTCAGTATTTCTAGTCTTAGTTTGAACAATTTTTTTATTTTTGTGTAATTCTTATTATTTGTTTTCCTTTCAGGAATTTCTGGTTAGTGCATGAGAAAATTCGGTAACGAAGGCCTACTACCTTTGGATACCGAACTCGAGCGCACTCTTCGGAAAAGCAAGAAGGAGAAACTTGAGCTACCGACTAAAGACACCATGGCCGAGAACACGGAAAATCATGGAGGAGAAAATCTTATGCAGCAAGTTCAACCGGCATTGGCACTCCGTGATTATGCCATGCCACAAATCAATGCAAACTTTTCGGGGATTCGGCGTCCAACCATCCAAGCAAACAACTTCGAGATCAAGCCGGCTATTATTCAGATGGTACAAGCAAGCCAATTTTGTGGACTGGCGAACGACGACCCCAACGCATATATCGCTTCATTTCTCGAGATTTGTGACACCTTCAAGAATAATGGTGTCACCGATGATGCAATTCGTCTGCGGCTTTTCCCTTTCTCTTTGAGGGACAAAGCCAAATTTTGGTTAAATTCATTACCGCCGGGCTCTATCACGACTTGGGCAGAATTAGCGCAAGCCTTTCTGGCTAAGTTCTTTCCACCATCGAAGATAGCGAGATTAAGGAACGAGATTACTACTTTCGGGCAATTTGATATGGAGTCGCTCCATGAAGCTTGGGAGCGATACAAAGATTTGCTAAGGAGATGCCCACATCATGGCCTACCGGACTGGCTACAAATTCAGACATTTTATAACGGATTGAGTGCTTCTACACGCACTCTTGTTGATGCAGCCGCTGGAGGAGCATTAATGGGAAAGACTATGGCAGAAGCTCATTCTCTATTGGAAGCGATGGCTGCAAATGCTTATCAATGGCCTTCCGAACGTGTGAACCCGCAACGAGTGATGGAAATCTCCGATAATGATCCAATATCTACGTTATCGGCTCAAGTCGCCGCCTTGACTCAGCAACTTCAAGCTTTTTCACATTCTCCTTCCCCCGTTACCACTGAATCATGCAATTGGTGCAACGGATCTCACCCTAGTGCGGAATGTCAAATTGGAAATCCTTTCGAGAAACATCCGATGGAACAAGCTCAGTTTGTGAGGAACGGGAATCGACAGAATAATCCGTATTCCAACACATACAATCCGGGGTGGCGAAATCACCCTAACTTTTCGTGGAAAAACGGACAAAAGGGAAACCAACCTCAGTTTGCTCAACACCAACAGCAACCCCCGCCCGCTCCAAAGATCTCTTTAGAGGAGGCAATGGCGAAGTTAGCAGCAAATACGAATCAGTTCATGACCCGTACGGAAGCAACCTTGCAAAACCATTCCGCCTCTATTCGCAACTTGGAAGTACAATTGGGTCAAATAGCAAATATGTTAACAGCCCGCCCTGAGGGTACCTTGCCAAGCACAACCGAGACGAACCCCAGAGAGAGTATAAATGCCATTAGTTTAAGAAGCGGGAAGGAAGTGTGTGAGCGGCCTGGGCAGAACAAAAAGAGAGGTGATGATGAGGAAAAGAAAAATTCGGCGACTGAGGAATCACAAATGTCTAGACCCTCGAAATTGTTTCCGGATAATCCGACAGCCTATGTGCCTCCCATCCGGTTTCCACAATGTCTGCAAAAGCAAAAATTGGACAAGCAGTTCTCTAAGTTTCTTGATGTTTTCAAGAAACTACATAAAATATTCCATTTGCTGATGATTTGGAACAAATGCCGAGCTATGTGAAGTTTATGAAGGAAATCTTATCTAACAAAAGGAAGCTCGAGGAATATGAACTGGTGGCACTGACGGAAGAGTGCAGCGCAATTTTGCAGAGAAAGATCCCGCCTAAATTGAAGGACCCAGGAAGCTTCACTATACCGTGCACTATTGGGAACTTTTCTTTTGATAAAGCATTATGTGATCTCGGCGCTAGCGTTAATCTCATGCCTCTTTTTATTTTAAAGAAGCTAGGAATTGGGGAAGCGAAACCAACTACGGTCTCTTTACAACTATCCGAAAGATCAATCAAGTACCCGAGAGGGGTAATCGAAGATGTCTTGGTCAAGGTCGATACATTCATTTTCCCTGCTGATTTCATTGTGCTTGATATGGAAGAAGACCAGGAGATTCCGATTATATTGGGTAGACCGTTCTTAGCTACCGGAAAGACCCTTATTGATGTTCAGGAGGGTAAATTGATACTTCGGGTTGAAGATGACCAAGTCATATTCAAAGTGTTTCAATCTCTCCCGTTTCCAAGCAAGGTCGAGAAATGTTCACAAATTGATATCTTTAAGAAAGACACACACCAGGAGAGTTGCTGGTCAAAATGTTCAGAATCCGCTTTAGCTGCTCCAACGTCTAAGATAAATGAAGAATGAATCTTGTATCATAATCATTTGAATATGTCATCTTCAACATCCATTCATCCACCATCGAAAAATTCTCATGCTGTCATAAGTTCGCCCGTGGAGTTGAAAATTAAGCCGGATGTCAAACGAGTACCAAGTCAACTGCAAAATGGGTGTTTTGGGAGGCTACTATTGTTAAAGCCGTTTCGCAAAGAACGTTAGATATCCAAACCAAAAGTCGAATGGTTGAAATTTAATGGTCAACAATTTAAATCACGTAATAACGGTTCGATGGAATGTGCAGAGTCCAAATGGTCTTTGCGAAATGCGAATTGATCTTCAAAAAGTCCGACTGAAGACTATAAACTTAGCGCTTCTCGGGAGGCAACCTGAGTATTAGTGTAGAATTTTATTTTTCAGTGTTTTGTTTCATTTTAGGAGTCTTTATTTTTCGTCATTTTTGCTTTGATATGCTTATCTCTCGTGTTCTAAGTGTTCTCCTTTCAAAATTCTGTGCAGGAATATCCCCAGGGGAAAATTTTACCCTGAGCCGCGGCACAAGGATAGTGAGCCGCGGCACACACAAGTCGAAAAAGGGGGATAAACTTCCTGTACTCTGTTCCATGGCACGAGCTTACTGAGCTGCGGCACACCCGGTCCCTGATCCGCGGCACATATGCACTGAGCCGCGGCACGCCAAATGCCAAACACACGCCCAGAAAGATGTACTCCATGCCGCGGCACGGACCAGATGAGCCGCGGCACACTTACCATATGAGCCGCGGCACCCGTACACTGAGCCGCGGCACACGGCGATAGAACAAAGAAGCCCGGGCAGGCTGTACTCTGGGCCGCGGCTCACTTAAGCTGTGCCGCGGCCCCTGCTGCGAAATTGAACCACCCAGGCTTGCTTTATAACATCGATCGGCCGGCACACCAGGTACGTTTTCTTCCCTTTCTGCGCGCGGCACTCGGACGATCCCATACAATTTTTCTTCTTCTTGCATTTCTTCAATCCAAGCAAGGTAATTCTCAATCTCTTAATCCTAATTGCTACATGACTTGAAAAGTGAAGTGTTGTTATTCATTCGATGATGAATATGTTAGTTTTTCAAAATTATATCAAGCTTGAGTTGGGATATGAAATTTTTGATTGGTTATCGATGGAAATTGTCGATTATGAATGAAATGCTGATGTTATTTGTCGTTTGTCATGGCTATATATTTATGTTGTTATTTTTGGGGATTGGATTTAACCATTAAAATTCTTGTTCTTCATTTAAACTTATGCACACTAAGTGTTTGATGAAATGCGTCAATGAAAAAATTTTGAACCAAACGTTTTGAAACTATGTGCAACGAATTTGTTTATGGTTTACATTGTACCCCAACCCTTACGTCAACTTTAAACGTGAAAGCTCAACTTTAATTTTCTCTCACGACGGTGCAAGCTCGTTCAACTCTATATTCACGTTTGCATACCTTAAGTTAAGTGGTGTTGTTTTCCTTAAAGCTTACGTAATTTCCGGTGTTTTTCTTTCCAGGGAACTCGCCATGGCTAGAAAAAGGAAGGTTAGCACAAGGGCTAGGACATAATCGTCCCCCACAAGAGGGGAGACTTCACAAAGCCGAGCCGATTTGGAGTCTCACCAATTCTCCGACCCGGAAATTCATAAAATATTCAATGAAAAAATACGTCCTCGACCATTAATCCCAGAGCGGGGATTCACACCCGCCCCCCAGGACGGTGAGCTTCTGACTATGATTGACGAGATGGGGTGGGCTCGTTTCGCTGCGCCTCCCGAGTTGGCTATGATCTCTATCGTCCAGGAGTTTTATGCTAGCGCTCTGTTGAAGCATATTCGGGCAGGGCAGATGATGGCGCAATCAGATACTCGGACTCAGGTCGTCGTCCGAGGCCATACTGTGGATTTTTCAGTGGCCGCCATTCGGAGATTATTCGAGCTGCCATTGGTGGACGAGACAGCGTATACGCAAGTTATGAGTGGTCTCACGAGGGAGGCTCTGCTCGAGGCACTCACACAGCCCGGCTCTGTCTGGGAGACGCGCGCCCCGGGTTCGTCAGCCTTCTATTGTAAAAGCTCGCACCTCAGTCAGCTCGGGCGAGCCTGGTTGTATTTCCTCTGCGCACGGGTCGATCCTACCTCGCAGATCCGCTCTGTTTTACTCTCTCGTGCCCGTACACTGTATGCTATCACTACCGGGCTCAGATTCGATGTGGCCCCTCATCTGGTCCGATCTATCCTTCTGTTTATTCAAGGAGGGGCCAAGACGGGGATGAAGCACCCATCTCTCATTTGCGCTCTATGCCGCCAGTCGGGCATGACTTGGTCGGATGATGAGCCGATGCTAGCACCCCAGGGTCCGATTGATCATCGCATTATTTCTCATTTTGACCAGTGGGGTGGAGCGCCGGCACACGCTCGGGGACGAGGATTGCTTCTTGACGAGGCACATGAGCAGTCCCCCGAGCCTCTTCTTCTGACACATGGGCAGGCAGAGTCCAGCCCGCCGCCCGGTAGAGAGCACCTTCAGGCGATGTTCGATGGCCTGAGAGAGGAGATGAGGAGAGAGAGAGAGAGCCACCTAGCTGCCCTGAGAGAGGAGATGCGGGCAGAGAGAGAGAGAGCCTCCTTGCTGCTGTCCGTGAGGAGATGAGAGAGCAGGCCCGCCGGGCCAATCGACGTGAGGAGAGGCCCTTGGCGGTGAGGGATGCTTACCATCGGGAGTACCTTTCTGCGTGGACGAGACATATTCTGCACCCGGACGGGCCATTCATTCCACCAGTTAGGCCAGCCACACCACCCTCCTTGCCGGACGAGGCCGGCACCAGTTCATGAGCGGACATTAGGGGAGTACTTGACCTTTTCTCTTATCGCATATTATTATCTATATCCATTGAGGTCAATGTACGTCCTAAGTTTGGTGGGGGTTTACTTTCAGTTGCTTTTTACTGATTCTTTTTCATTTTTCGTTTTTTTCGTTATTTTTTATGCTAGCCTTGCTTGTCGTGATATTATTTACATTCGTGAATTTTTCGTGGGTCTGTGTGTAAAACTGATGTTACGATACTGATTTCTCTTTGAAGAAACGGTTGACTTTTGATCGAGTTGCAGTCAGCGATATCTGTTTCGGTTGAGTATTCATTTAGGTCCGATTTTTTTTCGTTTTTGTAGAAATTTTAGCGTATAAGAAAGGAGACATGCGTGCTTTCAAATCACTGTCTATACATTTGGTTATACTTTTCGCGTAGCTAGTCGTCCAGTAACATGAGTCTTGTGGGCACTTAAATTGAGTTTAGAGTCGGACAGTTTTTCCCAAAAAGTCGAGATATTATACATGTTCTATGATGGGAAGTCTAGTAACCGGGGGTATTCACGTGACCCGTTGTTTACTCTCGCGTAAAATGACAACCCTGAATAGACTAATGGTTTAGAAATAGCGCATTACCGATGATGGGAAGCCTAGTAACCGGGGGTATTCACGTGACCCATTGTTTACACTCGCGTAAAACAGCAACCTTGACGTGCGGGAATTGCTATCCGAGTTTTTTCTCCGCTGTAGAGGGGGACTTAGTAACTAGAAGCATCTATGTGCCCCATGAGTGTCTTTTACGCCAAACGGTTCCCCAATACATGAGAATGGAATTCCACCCTAGGATTATCCCGATGAAACATCCCGAGATCCGAACCTAGTGGTTAACTCGAATCTTTATTATGATCATACATAAGGGAATGCTGTCTGAAGATTATTTTCGACGATGAAACTCTTGAATTTTTGCCACTTGACTGTGGCACTGGGCGAGTTGGCTTGTTTACTCTAACCCTTCGTATTGGCGGTCGGTTAAATTCACGCTTGTTAATCTTTGAGCTTGATTTTCTTCATAAACAATTGATTAGCACAAAAAATGATTACTTTGTGGAATCAGTGTCCTTGATGTGACTCACTATTACGATACTCGTATTATTCTTTGAGATTTTCAGGGTAGTATTGATTAAGTTGAGCACTACGGATGTGCACAATCATTCACGATACTTTTTATTTGAAAATTGATTTTTGCTTGAGGACAAGCAAAGGCTCAAGTTTGGGGGTATTTGTTAGGCGTATTTTTATGCGCTTGTTTATCATTATTTTATATCCATTTGAAGTTTAAATCTGTATAAATGAGCTTTTAATGCACTATTCTTATATGTTTTGCAGGAAATTGGAGTCCAGAAGCCTAAACGATGAAAAACGGGTGAAAATGAGAATTTCTGGTCCGGGGCCGCGGCACAAAGAAAGCGAGCCGCGGCACACGCACGGCACACAAAGGCACCAAGCACGCTGTACCGGGGGCCGCGGCACGTTGAAGCTGAGCCGCGGCCCATGAGGAAAAATAGGCGCCCAGGCATGGGGCGCTGAACGTTGGGGCCGCGGCACAGATTAAGTGAGACACGGCCCACGGGGCGGTCCTGCTATATTTGCCGCATTTCTGGGCCATTTTTGGAGCGGTTTTCGACCCAATCCTCGGACGCGTTTTGGAGGCTAATGATAGTTATAAATAGGGATTCAAGGTCTGAAAAGAGGGGGATCGATCATCAAGAGAATCAAGGAATCGAGAAGAAGCAGAAACACCAAGGAGCAGAGAGCGGAAGACAGAGAACGGAGGAATCCAAGTTCTTCGTCTGCGTTTGATTTTTATGCTTTCTTTAATTCTTTTTGTATTTTTATTTTCTAGCATGTCAGGCTAGAACCCTTTTCAATTGAGTTTTTCCCAATTGTTCTTAATGCTTTTAATTGTGTGGCCTATAATTGAATTGTTTGGTTTACGCAACTCGAATCGGGAGAGTAGAGTTGGTAGGAAATAATTGTTGAGAATCGTTTATCTTGTGAGATAGGAATATACTCATAGGAATTATGTGGCCTTTCTGAAGTTTTCGTACTTTTTGCCTATTGTCGAATTAATCCATCTAGGAATAGAGTGTATTATTTGCCTTAGATAATTCTATTGACCTCGGGAGAGGTGGTAGAGTATTTTAGCAACCTTCGCCTTCAATAAATTGGGAAATCATTAAATTCATATAATTAGGAGTAATTCGGATAAACAGAGGTGGATTCACAATCCTAGATTAATTCCTTATTTGATTTTCTTCCTTTGAATAATTGATTCTACTATTTCTTTATTTTTATTAATTTTCCTTAATTATTACTTGCACCTAAAATTTCGACAGTTCAAATAAAATTAGAATATGCATAAATCGGTAATTAGTAAGTCAGTCCTCGTGGGAACGATATCTTACTCATCTCTTTATTACTTGTTTACGACAACGTGCACTTGCGTTCACCGAATTTCGCAACATCAACTGAGCCTTACGTACGTAGATCAGTAAACATTATGTACATTACATGAGAACCTTTACGTACGCTACTCTGACATTACATATGTAATGGTGGGGGTCATTCCGGGCAGAGATTTCTGGGCATGCCTTATGTACGTTAACTAGTTGTATATAACGTACGTTAAAAACCTTACGTACGTAAACCTTCAGATATAACGTATGTAAAGAACATCATGATATTATAAAACAGCATTCTCCCTTTCATTTTTCACAAAACAAAAATCATCTCTCTCTCTGTCTCTCTCTCTCTCTAAAATCATCCTCCAACCTTCTCAATCAAGTTCTAACCTCGCTAGCCACATATTATCATAGTAGAGAGGATTGTTCAAGCTCTGGAGAAGGTTTTTGGAAGTGTTGTTTTCCGTTCTTCATCGTCCTTCGTTGTTCTTCCTCATTTCTTGTCAAGTAAGGTAAGTTTATCAAACCTTCGAATCCATTTCGGTGTTGATAGTTATGTTGTACCAGATTTCGGATGTTTTGGATAGTTTAGAACTCTTGACGATAATCGTGTAATATCCGGGGGTAAATTTTCTTGTTTTACTGTTGTGATGACGTATTCATTTGGAATTATACAAGTGTTGTTGTGTTTGACTGCAATATAAACTGTATTGGGATATTCCGAAATCAAATATTCATGCTTGTCGTCGGTATTATTTTGCCGTTTGGATGTTGCTCGGTGAGTTTGGATTTTTGGCTAAGTATATTAGCCATAGCGTACGCTATATGTATAGCATTACGTATGCTATGGGCAGAGTGTTACGTACGTTAAACCATCTTGGTTATGTACGTAACACAGGGTATCTGTTCTGATCCATCTTTCGGTGTGTGGGGCCGAGTGAAACTGTATTCTCGTGGCTTGATCGAGATAGGCAGGTCAACGCACATTACGTACGCTATACCTGGTGGTTAACGTACGTAATGGTGAGGATGGTTACGTACCTAATTTGGTTAACGTATGTAATGGATACCCCGTTTTGAGGTAGCGAGTTTTGGACTACGTAGCATACGCTACGTAGAGGTGATACCGTACGTTATATGCATAATGTACGTTAAGGTGGGAGGATAGCGACCGTAATATACCTTGTAGATTATAAAGACATGTTTTGTCTTTCATTTCTTCACGACCCATTTTTGATTTCTCTTCCTAGAAATCATCCCACTGCATCCCTTAGTGTATTCGAGCCCCTTCCAACTTGTTTTGGAGCTTCACAACTTGGATTGGAGCTTAGGAACTAGAAGTTTGGAGTGTTTCTTGAAGGGTTGGAGATTGTTCTTCCTTCTTCTAGAGTTATGTTGGCTAACCTTGTGTTAATCTCGAGATTATGATGATGTTGTGGTCGATTAGTTTGTGTGTTGATGGGTTGTTGGAGGATAGTTTGATTCTTCATAATTTTTATGAACTTATGATGAAGAATATGATGTAGATGACTTGAGGTTGATGGTGTTCTTAATGTTTAAGAATACTTGGAGATTATAATCATGTATAGGAAGAGTTATGTTGAGATTTTTAGATGATTAACATAGTCTTGAGATGATTATTGCTGTTGGTTGTGTTCTTGAGAGATTTTAACCATTTTAGTATAGGATTATGATGAGTTATGTGATGATTGTCATAATCCTAAAATGGCTAAGTTAATCACGTTGATTAATCTGGATTCTTGGTGAATTGGTGATTGTGATTGTGTAGACATTATGTTGTTATGTTGATGATGTTCTTGAGGTATTGATGATGATATTGGTGATATTATCATTTTGAGATGATTAATATGATTTTGTTCTTAATGATTCTTGTTGAATTTCTTTTACAAGTATTAAGAACATTTTGATCATATTAATCATTGAGGTGATTGGAGGATGTTAGGATTCATAGTTGAGGACTATGATATTTGTTTGTGTGGTCTGATCGATTCACGATTGGATCGTGGTTAGCTTTGGTGTTGTTTTCGATTGATATTGTGTTACTGAATAAATTGTATTCATTCAAGGTTGTTCGAGTGCTTGTGATTGTCGGAGTCCGCCGTTCATCGCTCGTGGGAGGATTTCCTCACCTTTGATTTGAGGCAAGTTTTATACTTGTACTGGTCAATGAGATTAATGTTATGATGTATGTGTATGAATGTGTTGTATCATTTCGAGATGTAGTCTCTTCATGATTTTCGTTGATATCAGGGGATTCTTTGATACGATACCCTTCAGTAATTATGCCAAATGTTATTGTTGATCGTCTTGTTGGGAATGTTGTTGTCGGTATCCAGTTCGCGATATCGATGTATCGATTGTTATTGTTGATATTGATGTTCGATTAAGACATCGATATGAGTGTTACTATTGATGTTGGTGTTTTGCTATCGATGTTGTACTGGCCTATTGAAGGCATTGACGTATTTGATTATCATTTCTATCATTGGTAACCAATTAAAGGTACTGAGGCATCCATTGAGTCATTGTTATCGATTGGTCATTTTAAGACAATTGAGGTATTGAACTGGGATTGTCTAGGATAGTTCCTATCTATTGATTCGTTGTTATTGATTGGTCATTCCAAGACAATCGAGGTATTGAACTGGGACTGTCAAGGATAGTTTTCCTATCTGTTGAGTCGTTGTCATCGACTGATAATTCTAAGGTAATCGAGGTATTGAATTGGGACCGTCGAGGATAGTTCCTATCCATTCAGTCGTTGTTATCGATTGGTCGTTCTAAGACAATTGAGGTGTTGAAGGGATTGTCGAGGATAGTTCCCATCCGTTGATTCGTTGTTATCGATTGGTCGTTATAAGATAATCGAGGTATTGAAATGGAACTGTCGAGGATAGTTCCCATCCGTTGAGTCGTTGTTATCGATTGGTTATTCTAAGACAATTGAGGTATTGAAGTGCACTGTCGAGGATAATTCCCATCCATTGTGTCGTTATTATCGATTGGCCATTCCAAGGCGATCGAGGTAATTGAATTGGGACCGCTGAGGACGATGCCCATCCGTGAGTTATTGTTGTCGTGTTGGCCGAATCAAGGCAGCACACTATCATTCTTATGGATTCGGTAATTTTGTGATCATTGCCATTCGTGATTAATTGTGTTTTGGAGGCTAGTCTCGGCTAGTCCCCGGGATTTTCATTCCGGTTATTTTGGATTTTTTCGGATATTTCTCGGTTGCCGAGTATCAGTATCATTTTTCTCGATTATTGATTTTTGTGTTTATATGGTCTTGTGTGATTAATTATTGCATGATGTTTTCATTTCGGATCGTTGATGTTGTCCTCGGGCGTTTCGTCGTGTTCATTCCGTGCGTTTTTAGAAATCGATTCGCCGGGTCATAGCGGTTGGGCACTGGCCGGACAGTTGCGGCAGGAACTGGCAGGGCGGCTGGGGACTAGCCGGACAGTTGTGGCAGGAACCGACAGGGACCGGCATAGCGCACGCTCCTGTCGGATGGCAGCGCGCGCTAATCGGCAGGCATAGTGCACGCTATCGGTCGGCCAGAGCGCGTAACCTAGCTCGGCAGAGAGGTTTTTGAGGTTCTGGACTCGGGAAGGATTGGCAGGTAGTGCACGCTACTATCGGTCGTGGCGCGCGTTAATCGGCAGGCATAGCGCACGCTATCGCCCGACCAGCGCACGCTACCTGGCCGAGCAATTTAGTCCAGAGAGTTCTGGACAGGTCGGCTAGCGCGCGCAAGTGTTCGTGCAGCGCGCGCTATCGTGGTCGGACAGGAAGGTTCTGGTCGGCATGACCGGGTCGTGCGGGCCCTGGCAGAAGATTATAGACTGAGACAGGCCGATAGCGCACGCTAGTCCGGAAGCCTAGCGCGCGCTAGGGTCGCGCCAGTATAAATATGACTGAGCAATCATATTTTCACTCGTTTTTCATTTCCTTTGTTTTTTCTCCGCGGCTAGAGTCTTGGAGAAGTCGAAGGCATATTGATAAACGATGAATCCACAAAGTTCTTGAGTTCATATCATCGATTAATCATTCCAAAACATCCTTTGATCAAGCGACTCAGGGTAAGTTTTCCTAAAACCTTAAGTTTGGGAAAACTGGGGATTTTACTTGATCTTGTCCGATTAGCCCGTAATAACTTAGATTTGTGGCGGATCGATGGTTATTAAGATGTATTTTATCATTTCCCTTGTTATTCCATGGTTGGATTGTCAAGGATTCGTTGTTTTGTTGAATTCCTAATCGACGCCTTGAAGGTGTCCGATAAAAGGTCTTAGAGGGGGATCCGGGCGTTATGCGATTATTATTCCTCGTACGGTCATTGATTTATTGATGTTATGTATTAGGAATGAAATCCTTGTGAAAAACTCGAGTCGGAACCCTCCCGTTCATTGTCTTATTCGGGGTCCGAGTTTCTCAGTTGAACCGTGTTCTTCGGAGTGTTCGGAAACGGTTATTGAGGAAAGTATCTTGTTATATAACTTGTGTCTTGTGATTAGAAATCATATGTTGTGTTTTGATGGTTGGTTTACCTTTGAAAATGTGGTTCGTGTGAATTGGTTATGTGTTACCCGTTGTATGGGATTGGTGATGACTATGTTACTTGGATATATATATATTGTGTATCGTGTTTTGTGTGCAGAATTGTGATAATCATGTTGGCTTGGTTGTACACATCGTTGTGCAATGTATTGTGTATTGGTTATGACCTATGTTAGTCGTGTGTCGTTGATGATGATGATTTGTGTGTTGAGATTGTGTTGTGTGCGCGTGGTGCGTGATGTTGTGGTGATCAATGTGATTGATTTGCCGTGTATGGACTTGGGGAAATGTGAATGTAACTGTGAAGATATGTGTTGTGATGCTAAGTTCACTCGTGCGGGTTCGAAGGGGCCAACGAGGATTCATGGCAAGGGTCCATGGAATCGGAACTTAGTATGTGGTGCTGAGGTCCAGTCATGTGGGTTTGACGAGGCCTACGATGACACATGGCAGTCGATCATGGGGTCAGGACACAGTACGTCCAATTGTTTGGGTTCGACAGGGCCTAAAGTGACTCGTGATAAAAGATCATGGAGTCGGGACTGGATGTCGTGATTGTTTTAGATTGGCATAGTCCGTGCGTGTTGATGAACCTACGGAGCCACGTGACAAGGGATCGTGAGTGTTGCATTTGTTGTGTTTGACACGTGACATGAGTTCACAGTGTTATGGTTATTGTACTTGGCATAGTCTGTGCGGGTGGATGAACCTGTGGAGCCACGTGACAAGGGATCACGAGTGTTATGATTGTTGTATGCGGTATATGTGACAAGAGTCCACAAACGTTTTGATTGACCGTCATGTTTTTAATGTAAAGGATTTGGACAAACCTAGGACGTGAGTTTCTAGAGGATTTTAACAAACCTAGGACATGAGTGTTAGGAATATGCCCTCGAATGCCACTCAGGGGATGAGAGAGTATGGGCATTGTACTTGTAATTATGGAATAATAAATAATAAAAAGGCAATTCGATTCATTCACTGTTTATTGTATTTCAATTGCATTCTTGACTTGGTAAACATTGAAATGAAGTCCACGTAAATAAATCGAACATTCCATTCTCGTTATGGGATAAGAGAAAATGCACTGGAAGTGTTTTAAGTTTATTTACGTAAATCGTTCGCAAGTGAATAAATTTAAATGGCCATTAAGTTTTAATAAGACTTGTATAACTAATGTTAGGACATGTGCATGTCTTGATAGCATAGTTATAAGTATATTGGTGGGACCAGTATACTCGAACACGACTCATACTCGATTCAGTCAGACGGTTTTCACTCTCGGAGAGTCGATGATGAATCGAAAGGTTGTGATAGTATAAGTGGACCTTTGACTTGAGGGTTCAGTAGAAGATGTGCCTGTGATGTTTAGTTTGTCATTAGAGTAGTTAGACTCATTTGCTTAATTGCTGAGTCGACCTCGAAGTGCGGACTATACGGCAGCAGCGATCTTTACTGTATGCCAAGAAAGGATTCTATCTCCTGTTAGTGAGCAGGCGAATGTCCTATACGGTTAATGGCAAATAAGATCATAAGTCTTTGGCCAAAGCATTCTGATATAGTAGTATTAGATACACTATTGATCAGTTGGTCTTGATTTGTATTAACACATGTATAGAGTTTAGTCAACAGTAGGGTTTGACTTTACCGTGACCCGAAGACTTGACCGGGACATCTGATGAAGGGTCTATACGTATATTGTATTCAAGACATAATGGTTCTGGAAAGATCCCTTCATTCGTTCTCAGTCGGGGTTTACAGTGCGGCCCGCTAGGCTGGCTAAGTGCTGCCCGTACTCATTGGTTCCTCCCAATGCCGGCTGAGACGGACCTACGGAGTCGCGCATTAGGAGCGTTGACGGATAAATGTGAATTTATTATCTCTCTATTAATATTAGATATTGGATATCTAATTATGATTTATTGGATACATCAAATAGCGGTCTTATGAATTAAAATTAAGTTACCGGGTAATTAATTTATCATATATTATATTTCTTAGAGAAATATATTTGTATTTGATATAATTAATTAATTGGATTAATTAGTTTATATAAATACATTGATGATTAAACGGAGTGTATTTAACGAATTCGTTTGACGAACGTCCGGTACACGAGCCGAGTGATTCGGCTCGTTTCTAGGAAAATTCCTCCATGGGCCGCCCCCCCTCACATGGCTCATCACTTTTGCATGTTGTAGTGATTGTCTTGTCTTTGTAATAATGTATGGAGATTCTTTTCTCTCATAATTATTATTACATTATGAGTTGTTATTATAGAGATATAATATAACCAACTCACATGTTTAAAAAGAAGACTTCACATCATATTCTTGTGATTGAGAGCAGCTGCCGAGAGGTTCTTATGTGAGAGAAACAGAAAAAAAAATTTCTTCAATTTTCATCTTAGAGGTGATATAAAAGTTAAGAAAAATTAGAGATATAAATTCCTACGATAACTTCCTAGCCGTCTTGAAGAACGGAGTTACGTCGAATTTTTCCGGGCAACTTCCGACGCGTGTGAAGTAGAGACATCGTATTTTCGGTGCTTGGAACGAAGGGATTTCGTGTTCGGGATGGGATCGTAATCATCGTCTACATTTTACGAAGATTTATTTCAAAGGCTTCAAGGGTATGAACCTTTATCTTTGTATTTTTTTTCGTATATACGTTACTTGATCGATCCTGTTTGGGATTCGTATTTATTTCCGCTGCGTATTTCGTTTTATTTTCGGAATCCCAACAATGAGTTCCTAGAGGCTTTTGACAAACCTAGGACATGAGGTCCTAGAGGCTTTTGACAAACCTAGGACATGAGTTCCTAGAGGCTTTTGACAAACTTAGGACATGAGTTCCTAAAAGATTTGCGTTTTCTAAGATTCCCTAGATGGTATTTCATTTTACAAAGACTCCACTTGTGTCGGTTTCTATATTCATAAATCTTCTAGGGAATACATGAATGGTTGACTTATGATTGGTAATGTGGTTGTCTGATTTACGATATGTAATTGCTTGTCACATTTTGTATGGTTTGGTACTTGCACTAGTAAAACAATGGAGGTTTACTAACCCAGAGTAATCGGGGGGTGGATATCTATTTTGTGTCCAGGTTCATGCTGGGGCATGGAGCAGTCACATGATCAGTATGAGAGATGATGGACATCGATACTAATCAAGAGATATGGAATTCAGTTGTTGTTGTTGTGTCATTGTACTATTTTTTAGTCTTCCGATATGTTGTATCGTTTCGTATTTTGGACCCCGATGTGGGGGATGAGTTGTAACAAATTGTCACTGTTTGATTCTGTTGTGTGACCTTATCGGTCTGTGCCTTTATGCTATTTGATCCTGGCCGGTCAAACGTTTGGTTGTATGTTTGTGTTCAGCCTGGTGGATCTCCGGTGTGGGGTCCACATCGTGTAATATTCCCGGTTGCATTCTGGGGGTGTTACAATGGGTAAGCTTGGGGCCTGAACCCTCGCGGTTGGTTTCCCAACATCTACAGTTCAGTAGGTCACGGTCACTGGGTAATCTCACTATGGGTAAGTCTGGGGCCTGAACTTGTCGCAATTGGTCTCCCAGCACCTGCAATTCAGTAGGCCACGATCATCGAATGACCTCATTGTGATACAACTTCGTGTTCTGTGGCTTTGGACCCTCATTGTGATACAGTTTCATGCTGTGTGGCTTCGGCCCCTCATTGTGATATAACTTCGTGCTGTGTGGATTCGGCCCCTCATTGTAATACAACTTCGTGCTGTGTGGCTTCGGACCCTCATTGTGATACAGCTTCATGCTGTGTGGCTTCGGCCCCTCATTGTGATACATCTTCGTGCTATGTGGCTTCGGCCCCTGATACAGCTTCGGGCTGTTTGGCTTCAGGCCATTGTGATGATTTGCAGCTTTAGCTGAGTGGCGTACAGGCCATTATGATATTTTGTAGCTTCGGCTGAGGGCTTTTGGGCCACGTGTGATGTATTGGTGTTTCCGTTGGAGCCTCCGCGCATTGTGGTTCGTATCTATTTCAGCTTTGGTTTGGTTTTCCTTTGGGTAATTCATTGTTGTGTTCTATATTAATGATTCGCTATTGGGCACTTGTGTTCTAACCTGTTGAGCAGGTATTGATCGTATGCCATGGGCATAGTGTTTCACGAATGCTCGGTTCTTATCTTGGTTTGTGAGCATCTCATATTACCATTGTTGTACCCTTTATTTTGCCTTTGGATGCATATCATGTTGTACATGTATTGGATATTCATTATCTGGATGAATGACCCCGTGGGGGCGGAACATGTTCTCATGTTTCAGGTGTTTGCGAGGAGATAGTTGAGACACAGGGCATGATGATGGCGACGAGGCATTCGAGTGATACTAATCCCCAGTTGTTTCGGTGTTCATGTTGGTTTGTCCAATCAGAGTGTTCTCCAGTTTGTCAGTTGTTGTCTATTTGTGTTATCCGAGCAAGGCTCGTGGATGTTGATGTACTTTTATTTTGGCCATGTAGGCCCATTATTGTCATTGAAATCCCATGATGGAATATTGTGTCTCATATCATAGTAAGGACTATTATTTTCCTTTTTGGTCAGATCGATGTGTTAGTCTTGTTCGCCTGGTGGATTTCCTAGCGTGGGATCCACGAAACTGTAATAACCCAATGAGATTTTGGGGGTGTTACAAATCGAACCGTAGAAACTAGTACTAATCATAATCGTTAAATGAGGGCCTATCAAGATAGCATTTCGTATGACTTGTGTTAATAATCATAGCTGGGTTGTAAAACTCATGATCAACTTATAAACTACCAACACCATGAAATCTTCGTGTATTAGATTGTGTTAGTAATAACTCCTTGGAATTATTAAAATGAGTTAGTTATCAATTACCGGATTAGATAGGTAATCAAGTATATGAGGATTTTGCTAGAATCGTGCTTATCCGTTCTACCCTAGGGTTGAGGAATTTCGAATTCAAGTAATTAGAAAGTTGACAAGTTAGTTGTAGTTGTAGTCGTATCATAGAAATATTGTATAAGAGCATTGTGGTTAAAAGGATGTGATAAATTGATAATCAATGGATTGAGGATTTAAGTAATTTGCATTATTAAACGTAGGATTTTGGTTTCAACATTATGAATCGAACTAGGTTTAGGATTCAATCGGGATGAGGTATTAATCGATGAATATGTAATAGGTTGAGCTCTCGATTGTGGGCGTTCGAGCCATTTTGTTATCAAGGAAATTACTCTCGTCGGAATTAAGGCAAGTGATACCTTGCTCAGACTATGTTATGTTAAATTCCGAAATTTATTGTGTGTCACTATTTGTGAAATTTGTGTTTTCGTCTTGCTTGAAGACTTGATTGATGAGACGATGTGTTGGGGGTAAAACCTGTATGGTACCCGTCCGGAACTGTGTTGAGGGATAAAACCTGAATGGTACCAACATCTGGAGTATTCTTGTGTAGATACTTCCGTGACCCTTGGTTGCGATCTTGGGAGTTAATGTGTTGGTAGAAAAGACAATATCGAGTAATCTGTGATATATTGCCAAATCGAATGATAATATCGTACTGTGAATTTATCTTATTCTATCTATGAATTTTTATTTGTATTGTCTGACCTATGTTGGCTGGCATGATTCGTCGTGCCAGGAAAATTTGTTGAATATGTGCAGGACATTCCCGAAGGTTCCGGTCCAACTTGAG
Source organism: Orobanche coerulescens (assembly GCA_033398695.1). Lineage (NCBI taxonomy): Eukaryota > Viridiplantae > Streptophyta > Magnoliopsida > Lamiales > Orobanchaceae > Orobanche > Orobanche coerulescens. The sequence continues at coordinate 117,466,482 of CM065815.1, forward strand.
CAGTGTTGGGAAGAAGCCTTGTTATTTTGTTTCTTTTGAACTGAATTATGAAATATTCCAAGTTAATGTAATAACTATGTTTGTGAACTTATTTTTCTAAAGTATTTCGCTTCGTAACTGTATCATCGTGGTGTTACTTTCATAAAGAAATTATTAAATGGAGAAATTTTAAAATCCTTCAAATATGCCTTGTGGGTCCCACACGGGATTCACGGAACTGTAACGTTCCGGTAAATTTTGGGGGCGTTACAGAAAATTGTATCAGACAAAACATCCATGTTGAAAGTTTTACCAAAACGTTTCAGTCGGAAACCAGCCACCGTCCTATAATCAAAATGACCAGGAGGCAGAAAACCAGAACAATGGGGGCATAGATCCAGCTTTCATTCAGACTCTTGCCCAGGCCATTGCAATGGGAATCGCTCAGGTCAATCGAGCGGCTCGGGTACCAGTTATTAACGTAGAAGAAAATGCCAGGAAGGACCAATGGCTGGGAGAGATGCTGAAGGCTAGACAACCGTTGTTTGACGGTTCGGGTGATAAACATGTGGACGACTGGATTTCCGAAATGGAGACTACCTTCGAGGTGATCGGTTGCCTGGGAAACCGAAAGGCGCCACTGGGAATCAACTAGCTCCGCGACACTGCAGCCCGATGGTGGAGGACCTATAAGCCGGAGGACAGGGTAGTTGGGTAGACCGAGTTTTCCAAACTGTTGAGAGACGAGTACTGCCCCAGGTTAGCTCAAACTGCTCGTGCACGAAATTTCTTTAGTGCTGGACCACAGAACTTGCCGGTGCCAGAAATCATTCGAGCCTATCGAATTGAACTAAGCTATATCTCTCAAATGGTTGCATCTGAAGATCAATGAATCGGTCACCTTGCACAACGGTTGCCGGAGGGCGTCCAACGTTATGCAGCTGGATTCCACTGCACGACTCTGAGGGCATATGAGGACGTAGTCACGGCATATGCCGGAAGTGTTGTTAGTGACACTGGACATAATCAGAAGAAGCAAAAGACATCTAACCAGTCTGGGTGCACCAGTAGAATGGACTAGGGAACTGGTTTCTCCTCTAAATCAGCAGTTTCGTACCAACAAAAGGGCACATCCGACCGGCCCCTCCGCTGGAACTGTTTCAATTGTGGCATAGCTGGACATACCATGAGCTAGTGTCATAAGATGTCTACTAAATGTTTTTCATGCAGAAACAATGGGCACATGTCTCGATACTGTTCGCGAGATAATCCTGCACCAAATCCAGCTTCTCAGAGTCAGCAAGCTTCTGTACAGTCATCCAGGGCACCTGCCGTTTCCAACTACCGAGCTCCACCATACCAAACTCAACCCCATCACGATACTGGAAGAGGACATGGGCGCGGAGGAGGCACTGCACCCTCCTCTGGGACACTACCATCCCGTTTGTTCGAATTGAGGGGTACCGATGACCAACCCGCACCTGCTGTCTCAAGTACACTTTTTGTTAATTCCTAGCCTTGGGTATGTACTGGATGACTATGTACAGGACGATAATAGACACCTACCACTTGACCATTTTCATTATGACTTGTGACGGTGCCACTCACATAATCAGGGGTCGAGAACACTGTAATACCCGGTTGTAAATTCATTAATTGTCATTCAGTATATTGTCACTCAGTAATTTTCACTCAGTAATAGTCATTCATCATTCATATTCATTCATTGTATTTCACCCTTCGGGGTAATTTGTCTCGTGTATCAGTTATTATTCGTCATTTAACCTAGTTGGAGAACCGGGCGGTGTATATCATCTTTGTCATCTTTGTAGTGGGCTGTGTGTAAGGAGTAGCGCACGCTACATACTCTCTTTAGCGCACACTAATTGAGTACGGGTAGCGCACGCCACCTCTCAGCATTAGCGCACGCTAGTGTGGTTCAGGCAGACAGTCCAGAAGGCAATAGACTGGAATGGTGAGATTCATAGCGCACGTTACAACTGGAGTATTACGTACGCTAATGGTGTTTGCAGCGCACGCTATCGGAATCCAGCGCGCACTAGCGTATTGGGACAGACAGTCCAGTGGGTACTGGACTGAGATGGAATAATTCATAGCGCATGCTAAGAGTGTGTATAGCGTACGCAAGGTTAGTTTGGTCGCGCACGCTAAGCATCAGTCAGCGCGTGTTAAGGCTCAATCAGACCAGAGGACAGTAGGTTCTAGACTACAGTATTCTGGACATCAACCATCAGGTAGCGCGCGCTAACACAAGGTTAACGCACGCTAATAAGAGACGATTAGTGCATGCTACCAAGTCCCATAGTGCATGCTATCGATGCAGGCAGCGGGTACTGGACTACCCGATAAACCTGCTAGCGCACACTAAGCACAGGAGCTAGCGCGCGCTAAACTGGGTTTACTATATATTGGACAATTTAGCCCCATTAGGTCATTTCATCATATCTCTTCCTCCTCCTGCCGGTTTTGGGCGATTTTGGGCATTTCGTGAAGTGTTCTTCGAGCTGCATTCAACTATCATCATTTTCAAGCTTCTAGTTTAGATTATTAATCATCTAATCCTCTCCAACACACCAAATCAAGGTAAACATTTCTTGAATCTAGAATTTGGGATTTTGAGTGTTTTCCTTCCGATCTCTTCGTGTTAGCTTGCTGTTATGTTGGAATATGTTAGATATGGATTATCTACCTTAGATATATGTATTCCTATGGATTTATTGGTGTATATTTCGGATTTGATGAATATTTGGGGAATTATTCAAGAACACCCTAAGGGTCGACTTTGGGATTTTTGGGGTTTCGACTAGATGTTGTCGTCATCACGATTGGAGTATCCCTATTGAATTATTTGATTGTTTTGATGATGCTTTGTTGGAGTTGAACTATACTTTTGGAGGTTGGTTTCGATGTTTGGGGTTGGTTTTATTCAAAGGAAGAATGTTTGCAACGTATTCGTTCGAATGCCCCAATGAGTTTGGTTATTGTTGTATCGACTTTTGGGTTGGCTATAATCATACTTGATACATATATTGAGCATTTGTTGGTAATTATGTTATTCAAGGTTGTTCGAGCGACTGGTATTTTCCACTTAGGACGTTTGTTTGAGGAAGGACATTCAATCACCGGTATTTGTGTAAATTAATTCTTACTCGGTTAAAAGGATATTCATTCCTTCCGTTGTTATTCATTCATATTCATAATTCATTCATGATATATTATTCAAGTCGAGACTTGTAATTATCAAACTAATCATTCAATTCACGAGGAACGACGGTTCCAATCATTTCAGTGAGCTATCATTCATTTCATTATTATTTCATCTCGGTGAGTCATTCTTGACCCTTGTCGATGTTGGGATTCGGTGCCTAAAACGAAGGCCCAGCGGAAGCGGTAAAACGAAAATTAATTCGATCCAAATCCCTACGAGGATCGATCGAGCTACGTATATACGAATATATAAACGAAATCACAAGAGATATAGAAACTCACCCTTGTAGTCTGTTGATTAAATGGATTCCTTTTCTTGAGCTATTCCCCAAGCTTTAGTTGTATCTCCCTACGATCCAAACGTGCTCCAAGCCATTGGATGATCCAACGTCGAAAATACAACGCCTCTACTTGCCACGCGCCGGAGAAACGAACGGGATGACGATCACCTTGCTATCCTCCAAGGATACGGCTAGAGCCAGGTGATGAATCTATTGATTATAACACTCTAAGTGTTTTAATGTTTTCTCTCTTTTATATCTCTCAATTTTCCCCAAGAAAAATCAAGAACATGAAATGAAATGAAGAAGAAGACTTTGAGAAAAACTTTTCTCTCTCTTTCTCTTTCTCATGTAGGAATCAAAATGAATGGAGTGAGAATGATGAGAAGTCTTCCTCTCTTTATTCAATTTCCACTCACATGCACAACAAATCATACCATATGATTTTTGCCCCATAAGCCATGTTCCTTAATATAAAAAGGAAACAACAAGACAATGGGAAGGTGGGTGGAAAGGGTTGGGGCGGCCATGATGAAAAATGGACGAGTTCGGTTTGTTTAGGACTCCCGAGAGTCCAAACAGATAAACTCCGATTCCTTTCCGATGTATTTATATTAATTAATTAATCCAATTAATTAATCATATCAAATACATAATAACATAATTAATTTCTCTAAGAAATAATTATATTTATGTCACGACCCCTTATCCCTAAGGACGGCTCAGTCGGGGTGTGACCCGGGGTAGGAATTAAGAATCGGGGAAGAAAGGGGGAAACATACGTTTCATAAGGCATATGGGTGAATTACCATGAATAACCTATCAAGTTATCATGAAGGGGAGTCAGTCCCGTGGGAACGACTTAGAATCCAAAGTAGAATATACAGTCATAACCTTAGCCTTGAAGTTTAGGAAAAGGCTTCATATCATATTACAATCAACAAGACATAGAAAGCATAATCATAAAGAGTGTTTGCAGCGGAAAAACATGGTTGGTTACATATATGAAGATATGTAACCAGGGCTTAACATTGATCGTAAACAAAAGACTTCCACTCAACACCCTCCGTCACATCCCTTGCTCAACCTGCATATTTAAAAAGATATACAGGGCTGAGTACAACGTACTCCGTGAACATATTGCCAAAACATAAAACATACTTTCGTACTTGTCATCATGCATATAAGCAGTAACACACGGGGGTTTTAGGAAAAAGCCCATGTTTACTAAATCATTTCATTTCATATCATATATCATCAGATTCCCCATATCCAAAATTTACGCCGGGGAAGGTGGCCACCTCCCGCGAACGTTACTCCCCGAGATCGGCCACTCCGAAGAGAGCTCACAATCCCGAGTACTGTGTACACTAACCCTGGCCAGCAACCTTTGTCTAGCTAAGGATCCGATCATTTCATAGGTTGGAAAGCCAAAAGTGATAGGTTCATAAGAATCCACATAAAAGTTTTTATGCATCATAATCATTTGAAATCATAATTTGCTTGTAAAACATTTCATCAAGATAGAGCAAATCTCAAATCATTTTCATATAGAAAGCCCACCTGGACAAGTAATAATGCAAGCAAAATGATTCTAGGCTCTTCCTTACGCTTCAGTCTGCTGCTCCACCTTTCATCGGAAACAACTAAGTTTAGCGGTCGATCGAGCTTAACAAAGTCTAACGGACAACGAACTCGATCTACATGTTTGGACTTTAGAGTTTTGCATTCGACTTAAGTTTAATAATAAAAGCTATGATTCTCTTAGAGAACCTAACTGACCACATAATATATAAAGATACTAACAATAGTAACTGACACTCGATTCCGTTACACATCCCTTGGTTAAAAAAAACCATCATAAAACACTTAATCATAATCATAAAATAATATGCATCAAGTCTGGAAATAATAAGCATTCTGTTAATGCACAGTAAGAACTAGATAGTGAATCTTATACCATTGTAAAGCCACTGAAGTCTAGTTTCAAATATATTTTACAAATATCAAAAACATGAAACTTGGAGAAAGTTATGGCCGTTTCCGTGAAGTATGACGAAACTGCCAACTTCCGACGAAAATGGGAAAACCATCATATTAACCTAGAGCTCGTTTCTAGCAACGAAAACCCTAAACATGTAAACTCTAATCATACATATCATACTTATAACTCATATAGGAGTCGACATACAAGCATATTCCTCGACATTACGAACTCCATTTCAAAATCTTTTCTTTTGCAAAATGACTACTTACTCATTCTTATTTTTCCAATATTAACATTCAAACATCATTAACATCAAACAACACACTTAACATACACTCATGTTGATAATCAAAGTCTTGATCCTAACATACAAATGACCTAAACATTACTTTAAAACCCTCAATACATAACATGCTCCTTAACTACATCAAATATTACCAATACATCTTCCAACTTTATAAATCTAACTTCATGTTCTTGTTTTCAAATAAATTTTCAAAAGCATTTTATAAAAATCTAACAAAAACATATCATGTACTCCTTTCATACCTCATCAAAATTATCAAGTCACTTTTGAACATACAACAACATATCAAGAACTAAGCATGATTCTTCCTTACTTTCAAAACACCAAACATTTTATAAAAATCTCATAAATTCATCATAGCATCATATAATCATATAACAAAATATTGTGTAAGAAAATCATAAGAAAAACAACACATTATTAGGTTATGAAACCATAAAATTTTCGGCCAACATGAAGAAAATCAAGACATGATTACAACTTGTTCTAAACACTTAAAGAACCTTAAAATCAACTTAAAAACATCATACAAAACATTATAACATTAAACCTAAACTCTTCATATATTTTCCAAATTTTAAAGTGGTCCAAAACCTATTTTTACTTGGGTAGAAATGAAGAGAATGAGGTAACTTACTTGTGTTGTTGCCCGAAATATTATCCGAAGATAGATATTGCTGGAATGGTCGAGCAACAGCAAATTGCGAGAGCACGTCCGAGGGAATGGAAAAACACAAGATTTGCCGGGTTTATTAGGCCCGGGCTTGAATGCTCTCGCGAGATGTTATTAATACAAATATTCGGGGATACAAGTATTAATGTAAGAATGCGATTACAATGAGTGTAAAAGATCCTATTTATCTAGCTCTTGAGCGAAGCTCTGCGTGTTTCGTCTCTGCCGACCGTCTTTCGTGTAAGAGGTGCTGAGAGAGAAGAAAGGCCGAAAGATAGTTGTTGCCAAGAGTAAGAAAGCCAAGTTGTGAAATGAATCAGACGGAGTCCGAGAGTCAGAGAGTTTTCCAAGTGCAGGCAGCCTTCTATTTATAGGAGCTGAGATGCTCTGTTTACTGGCGGGCGATCGCGTTTCATGTAATATAATAAGGGGGAATCGTCTTTATGTCACATGGGCTGTCTGCCTTAAAGCCTGCGGCTGCTGCTGGCAGCCAGCTGTGTGGTCCAATAAGGGGCCGGCACGCATCCTGAGTCGCTGTCACGGGCGGTCCCACTGTACACCTTTCAGCGGGTCTGTCGGTTGGTGAAAAGATGTTGACAGGCTGTGGTAAGTGATCCATGTGCTTCGGCGCCTTTTTCGGATCTACATGTGGGTCCTTGCTTCGAGCTTCGGCCTTCGCCGACTGTACGGGCGATGGCTTCGCGTGGCATGAGGCGGTCGTCATTTGGTCGGTCACCAGGAGTCGATCGCCAAGTACCGAGAGACGATCGCCTTAGATGTCGATCGCTCGACACCGGGACCTGTCCTGGGACCTTCGGTCGGCCAATATGCTTTGGCTGCTGGGCTATGGCTCGGTCGCCCGGTCTCTGAGGCGATCGCCTGTCGAGAGGTATAAATTTCGACACAACAATTGCCCCCCATCTTGCTCCGATGTTGTAGACATGGGGTGAGGTGGCTCTGGCGATCGTAGAGGATAAAGACGAGCGATCCGTTGAGCGGACTATGGTTTCGGACTTGGGCGATCTGGTCGATTGGCGAGCTATCTTCGGTCTTGTACCTGCAATAAACAATTTTGCCGATCCCTCGTAGAGAGCTGATTGCTTCGCCGTTGAGGAATCGTGCACAGTCGCGGAGTTCGATGGACCGACTCCATGACCATGTCTTGTGCGCGAGCGACACTTTCTGTCTCGTGACTCATTTTATTGTGAGGGTCCTCTATTAGGCTGCGCCTCACCTCGAAGGGCGTGCGGTCAAGGTCTATAGGAGTCCTTGCGCGGGGCGTCGTCGGATGAATCGAATCCACGTCCGCGGCTAGTTAGCTCTTTTCTACCTCGGATCGTCATGTGAGATGGAAATCCTCGACGGTATACATTGAGACGGGGGTAGTGACGCGTCGCATTGTCCGGGTTCACCATGTTAGATGATGAGCCTTTGAGGGCGGGCGATCGTGTCCACGGATTTGCTTGGAGGGTTCTTCGACTACGCCTGCCACGTATTTAAATGAAGGGCGAGCGATATCAGCCCAAAGGAACCTTGCATGGCCTAAGCAGTCGGTTCCATCGACCACCAGGACCATGGCTGCACTCTTCCACCTCGGATCGTAATGTCAAATCCCGACCTTCGACGGTGTACGTTGTGCGGGGGAAGCGATCTCGTGCCTTAAACCAACATGTTAGATGCTGAACTGTAGATGGCGAGCGAGTCCTCCAGTTTCTGAGATGTTGCTTGATAATGGCGATTGGGTTGGAATACTGGTGATCGTCGCCCGGTCGCCGATCGCGTTGCTCATAGGTTAAAAAGTAACCTTTGCCTGGCCAGAAAATCTGTGGCTTTGGCGCGGAAGATCGCGTAGGTCGAGGGGAGGTCCTTCGTAAGATGCCTGAACATAGGCGAAAGACCATCGAATCCCCCTAGGACCGAGTATAGGGCGATATCGTCTCTTATGGGCTCGCCATTGAGGATGATCTCGTCTACCCGGTCGATGTAGTCGGTATCAGACTCTTCTTCCTCTTGTCTGATCTGCATCATGCGATGGGGACCTTCTGGCCGAGCGACCTTGGCGGCGAAGTACGCTGTGAAGTTTTTCGCCAGCTGATCAAAGGAATTGACGGATCGCGGCGGCAATGAGATGTACCATCTATGGGCCAGGTCGCCCAGTATTAGTGGGAACATTCGGCACCTGGTCGCATCTGATGCCCCACACCCGGTCATGTAGATCCGGAACTTGATCAGGTGAGTATTGGGATCCGACCTTCCCTCGTACAGAGGTGTTTGCGGAGGAGCGATCTTACGCTGCACAGGGGCGAGCTCGATGTGGACCGCGAGTGGCTCGCTCGGCCCGGCGATCTTGCTCTTGGCGCCTGCCCCAGATTCTAGGAGCGCCTTCATGTCATCGAGCTGGCGTTGCATCGCGGCCATCGCTGTAGCTTGGTCGCTCGTGGCTCGGCTTTCGGAGCGGGAGCCAAGGCGATCGTGTACCGATCTCCTGGCTCCGCTGTTGCCGACCTCGGTTCTTTGGCGAGGAGGATCCAGATGGCTGGCCTGCCTTCTGGGAGTCGGATACACCGAACTCCTGGTGACTGACTCGAGCTCCGTCGTCTCGTGGCTGGGGCCGGACTGCCCCGGTCGCCATGATGGGTCGCTGCCTAGGCGGCTGAAAACAGAGGTGCCCCGGCTGGCGAGCGCCTCTTCTTGCGAATGGGAGCCTCCTGGCGATCGCTCGGTCAGTATCCCCTTGATCTTCCATTTGGTCACGTGGCGGATGGCCGAGGGGGTTATAGCAGGCGGCGCATCGAGAGCTCTCCGTCGCTCCCGTAGGGTGGCCAGGGCTCCTTCGATCTGTTCCGCTGTTTGGAACTGGTCGAGTGAGAGGCTTGGGCCGTCCCTCGGGGGCAGGATCGAGAGTCTCGGACTGCGGCGGCTACCCCCCGCCATAGGCTGTGGCTCGGATTGAGACAGAATGAGGCATCTGGCGGATCGGCCAGCGGCTTTCTTCGATGTGGAAGCAGAAGTCATGATTCTGAAAGCTTTTCTCTGAAGAACAGTGAGTGTTTCTTCACGTATATGCCCCGGAGAACAGTGAGTGTTCTTCGAGACGGTGGGAATAAAAATGAGGGTTAGATCCCCTTCTTCTAGCGCCAATTATTGTTGCCCGAAATATTATCCGAAGATAGATATTGCTGGAATGGTCGAGCAACAACAAATTGCAAGAGCACGTCCGAGGGAATGGAAAAACACAAGATTTGCCGGGTTTGTTAGGCCCGAGCTTGAATGCTCTCGCGAGATGTTATTAATACAAATATTCGGGGATACAAGTATTAATGTAAGAATGTGATTACAATGAGTGTAAAAGATCCTATTTATCTAGCTCTTGAGCGAAGCTCTGCGTGTTTGTCTCTGCCGACCGTCTTTCGTGTAAGAGGTGCTGAGAGAGAAGAAAGGCCGAAAGATAGCTGTTGCCAAGAGTAAGAATGCCATGTTGTGAAATGAATCAGACGGAGTCCGAGAGTCAGAGAGTTTTCCAAGTGCAGGCAGCCTTCTATTTATAGGAGCTGAGATGCTCTGTTTACTGGCGGGCGATCGCCTTTCATGTGATATAATAAGGGGCGATCGTATTTATGTCACATGGGCCGCTCGCCTTAAAGCTCGCGATCGTCGCTGCCACTGCGGCGTCCAATGAGGGGCCGGCACGCGTCCTGAGTCGCTGTCACGGGCGGTCCCACTGTACACCTTTCGGCGGGTCTGTCGGTTGGTGAAAAGATGCTGACAGGCTGTGGTTAATGATCCATGTGCTGCGGCGCATTTTCCGGATCTACATGTGGGTCCTTGCTTCGAGCTTCGGCCTTCGCCGACTGTACGGGCGTTGGCTTCGCGTGGCATGAGGCGGTCGTCATTTGGTCGGTCACCAGGAGTCGATCGCCAAGTACCGAGAGACGATCGCTCGGCACCGGGACCTGTCCTGGGACCTTCGGTCGGCCAATCTGCCTTGGCTGCTGGGCTCTGGCTCAGTCGCCCGGTCTCTGAGGCGATCGCCTGTCGAGAGGTATAAATCTCGACAAATACATCTTCCAACTTTATAAATCTAACTTCATGTTCTTGCTTTGAAATAAATTTTCAAAAGCATTTTATAAAAATATAATAAAAACATATCATGTACTCCTTTCATACCTCATCACAATTATCAAGTCACTTTTGAACATACAACAACATATCAAGAACTAAGCATGATTCTTCCTTACTTTCAAAACACCAAACATTTTATAAAAATCTCATAAATTCATCATAGCATCATATCATCATATAACAACATATTGTGTAAGAAAATCATAAGAAAAACAACACATGATTAGGTTATGAAACCCTAAAATTTTCGGCCAACATGAAGAAAATCAAGACATGATTACAACTTGTTCTAAACACTTAAAGAACCTTAAAATCAACTTAACAACATCATACAAAACATTATAACATTAAACCTAAACTCTTCATATATTTTCCAAATTTTAAAGTGGTCCAAAACCTATTTTTACTTGGGTAGAAATGAAGAGAATGAGGTAACTTACTTGAATATGAACTTGGATTCAAGTTTGGAACACAAAGTGATCTTGTAACTTGAGGTTTTAATGAAGAACAATGGTGTTCTTCACTGGTGAAGGGGGGGGGGGTGAAGTAGAGAATAAGAGGGAAGAAGATGAAGTGAGGAGGAGAAAGAAAGGGAGGTGACGTCCCTTTATATACTAGGTTAACCCTAGACGTCGTCATAAACCGGTCGAAGAATATTTTACGTTTCGCTCCTCCACAAATAATATTACTCGGGTATTAAATGTATGACATATACTTAAATTATCGTGTCGCACTTACAGCTTAAAGTCGGAGAAAAGTTTCGCGATTTACGGAACACGAATGATCCGAGAAAATGACTCGACATAAAATATACCCAAAAACTCAAAAAGTAAACTTTTGAAAATCATACTCGTAACGTAAAAGTAGTGTATATAGAAGTCGACGGAATCACGATTATGTCTATCGAAACATAAAAATCAAATTCGGAAGATAAACCCAAGCAAATAACCGAACATCAGATTTCTGAATTAAAAACGTGGAAATATTTCTAACCTTATTCCATTAGTAGGATTTTTATTATTTGTGAATGCAAAACTCTAATGTCTCACTTCAGGTCATAATAATTCATGCATAGAAAAGACCGGGGCATTACATCCTACCCCTCTAACAAGAAATTTCGTCCCGAAATTTACATACCTTATCAAAAAGTTCTGGGTATTTCTCCCTCATCTTACTTTCAAGTTCCCACGTAGCTTCTTCATGACCGTGGTGACTCCATAATACTTTCACCAAAGAAATCGAATTATTCCTCAATTCTTGAACTTTATGGTCTAAAATAGCTTCAGGCCTCTCTACATAACTCGTATCGTGACTAAGAATTATGTCACTCTGATGAATCACATGCTTGGGATCAAATACATACTTTCTCAGCTGAGAAACGTGGAAAATATTGTGAACATTCCCAAGACTAGGTGGCAGAGCCAACCTATAAGCAACTGGGCCGATCCTTTCAAGCATCACATATGGCCCTATAAAATGTGGCCTAAGCTTGCCTTTAACGCCAAACCTGATTATTCCCTTAGAAAGGGAAACCTTGAGGAAAACCTTATCCCCACTTTCGAAATGCAATTCAGTTCGGCATGTATCGTCGTATGACTTCTGTCGAGTCTGGGCCTCTTGTATTCTCTGTCGTATCTTGAAGATAATCTCGATCATCTCGCTGACTGTATCTGGCCCTAAAATGTTCCTCTCACCCACTTCATCACAATAAAGTGGTGATCTGCATTTTCTGCCGTATAAGGCCTCATAAGGCGCCATACCTATCGTTGCATGGTGACTGTTGTTGTAAGCAAATTCGATTAATGGCAAAACATGCTCCCAATTTGCACCTTGATCCAACACTACAGTTCATAACATGTCTTCTAGTGTTTGAATCGTCCTTTCCGATTGTCCATCGGTCTGTGGGTGGAAAGCAGTACTAAAGTTCAGATGTGTACCCAATTCCTTCTGTAGACTCGTCCACAATCTAGTGGTAAATTTTGGATCTCGATCTGACGTGATTGATACCGGTACTCTATGCAAACGTACAATTTCATGGACATACAATTGTGCCAACTTCTCAGATCCGTAAATGATTGGGATAGACAAAAAGTGAGCTGATTTTATGAGTCTGTCTACTATAACCCATATAGCAGTGTTTCCTTGTTTGGTCCTCAGCAAACTAGTCACAAAATCCATCGCTATTCCTTCCCACTTCCATTCTGGAATGGTCAATGGCTGTAACTTCCCATAAGGTCATTGGTGTAGTGCTTTCACTTGCTGACAAGCCAAACACCGCTCGACAAAAGAAGCTACATCCTGTTTCATACTGTCCCACCAGAAATTTCTCTTTAGGTCTTGGTACATCTTGGTACTTCCGGGGTGAGTGGTATAGGGAGTATCATGAGCCTCACTCATAATCTCATTCCTTAATTCCTCATCATGTGGGACACATATTCTCTTTTGGAACATAATTACATTATCAGCCGCTTCGCGGTAACTTCCTGTGTTATCGGATCTAATTCTCATACGTAGTTTCTTGAATGCTTTATCTCTCATCTGCGCATTCACTATTCATCCTCTCAGATCTGGTATCGTCACTAACATCGCAACATGACCCATTATCGTTTCCGGTGGATGAACCACCTCTAAAATCATTCCTTCAAAATCTTGGATTAGATCCCTTTCTGTGGTAAGTAGGTATCCTAATTGCGATTGTGTCTTACGACTCAAGGCATCTGCTACCACATTAGCCTTGCCGGGGTGGTAGTTAATACCACAATCATAATCCTTTACCAATTTGAGCCATCTTCTCTGTCTCATATTCAAGTCCTTCTGCTCGAAAAAGTACTTTAAACTCTTGTGATCCGTGAAAATTTCACATCTTACCCCATAGAGGTGATGCCTCCATATCTTCAATGAGTGCACAATTGTAGCTAGTTCCAAATCATGTGTAGGATAATTCACCTCATGCGGCCTAAGTTGTCTTGATGCGTAAGCTATCACTTTCCCATCTTGCATAAATACACAACCTAGCCCATTCTTAGAAGCATCCGTGTAAACCACATACTCCTTGTTTGCTTCTGGTACTGCTAAAACTGGCGCAGTAGTCAATCTTTTCCTGAGTTCCTGAAAACTCTCGTCACATTCATCCATCCATAAATACTTAATTCCTTTCTGCAACAGTTGTGTCATTGGTCTAGCAATCTTGAAAAATCCTTCGATGAATCTTCGGTAGTACCCAGCTAGACCCAAGAAACTCCTAATCTCATTAGGGTTGGTTGGTGACTTCCAATCACGTACTGCTTCCACTTTAGCTGGGTCCACCTTAATACCATCTACTGACACAATATGCCCAAGAAACATTACTTCTTTTAACCAAAACTTGCACTTACTGAATTTGGCAAAGAGTTTCTCCATTCTTAGTGTTTCCAACACTATCCTGAGATGTTTTTCATGCACCAATACAAACTTATCCAAGTACGGGTGGAAAAATCTGTTCATAAGATCCACGAATACTGCGGGGGCATTGGTTAATCCAAATGGCATGACTATAAACTCTTAGTGTCCATATCTTGTTCGGAAAGCTGTCTTGGGTATATCCTCTGGTCGAATCTTCAGCTTTTGATACCCAGACCTAAGGTCTATCTTAGAAAACACAGTTGTTCCCTTGAGTTGGTCAAACAAGTCATCTATCCTTGGCAGAGGATACCTGTTCCTGAGTGTGAGCTTGTTCAGCTCCCTGTAATCTATATACATTCTCAGTGTATCATCCTTCTTTTTCACAAAAAGGACAGGTGCTCCCCATGAAGAAACACTCGGTCTGATGAAACCTAAATCTAATAGCTCTTGCAGTTGGATCTTGAGTTCTTGTAGTTCCTTCGGTGCCATCCTATATGGTGCTTTCGACACTGGGGCTGACCCTGGCTCCAGGTTGATGTTGAAATCCACCTGTCGATCTGGTGGTAAACCCGGTAACACTTCTGGGAATACATCCTTGAATTCTCGCACAATTGGCACATCACCTATTGTCTGCTCTTATCCAGCTTCTCCATTAAGGTAAAAAAGGAAAGCCTGGCAATCCTTCTTTCTCATCATCTTCTTGGCTTGGACAGCAGAGATAACGGGTGATCCTCTACCCATTCTTATGGCGTGAAAGTCTGTGGGCTCCTTTCCCGATGGTCTGATGGAAATTTTCCTCTCATAACAAAGAATTGTGGCATAATTCTCAGCTAACCAATCTATTCCTAGGATTACATCAACATCCCACATCGTCATAACATTCAAATTATTAGTTACCACTTTAAGATTCCCGAGTTCTAATTCCAGATTAGAACAAACATGCGTGATAGTTGAAATTCCTCCTAGTGGTGAAGATACTCTCATGACATGACTAGCACGTTTCGGTATAATACTAAGATTATACACACATGCTCTAGCAATAAATGAATGTGATGCTCCAGTATCAAACAAAACAATTACAGGTAGGTTAAGAAGTTTGCCCATACCTGCCAAGTTACCCTTATCCTTCTCGGGTTGCTTCTGATTGATGGCATACGATCTAGCATTCTGATTCTGCTGCTTAGGTGGTGGCGGCAGTTGTGGCTGTCCTTGTATTGCTCTTAGTGGCTGGGATTGACCCTGGTGGTTTGGTCTCTCTCACTGCTGCTGCTTAGGACAATTCCTCATAATATGGCCTTTCTGACCACACATGTAACAACTTCCAGTGCCCAACAGACAGGCACCATGATGCTGCTTGTTACACTTGGGACATACGGGGTTTGCAACTTGCCCCTGATTATTGCTTCCCTGAGCAGGAACCATCTGCCGTCCCTGATTGTTGCCTCCTTGAGCCTGAGGCTGTCCATGAGATATATTTCCCTGCCACGACTTCCTATTAGCCTGGTTGTTCCCATTGCCACCATTGTTTCGTCCTTCCCACTTACACTTCCCCTTATATTCATGGGAATTTGTCTGAGTGGGTGGTGGTGTAACTGTGGATGCTCGCTTCTCTTCTGGCATTGCTACCTCAATATCCAGAGCTCTATTCAGCGATTCAGTGTAGCTCAGCCTCCCATGGCTAGCTAGGGACATGCCTATCTCATGTCTTAGTCCTGATCTAAATTTTCCTGCCATCTTCTCATCCAAATCAACTTGGTCTAGAGCATACCTTGATAACTCACAAAATAGTCTATCATACTCGGTCACTGACATCCTTCCTTGCTTCAGATTATAGAACTCAACTTCCTTCTTGACCTTGAAGGTTTTTGGAACATACTTGTCATACAGTGACTCCTTGAATTCCTCCCAAGAGTAGTTTTCCAGTTGCTCAGCCATCAGGATCTTCCCACGCGCTTCCCACCAAAAGTCTGCAGATCCAGTGAGTTGGAAGAGCACACAAGAAAGACGCTCTTGGTTGGTACACCTTAGGAAGTTAAAAATTCGTTACATAGCTCTAACCCAAAGCTCAGCATCGCTTGGGTTTGATGACCCATCGAAAGTGGGCGGATTCTGCTTGAGGAAAATCTCTTCAATAGCCCGTTGGGGTGGAGGAGGAGGTGGTGTAGGGGCGCGTTCATGCCCTCCTCTCCTTCTTTCTCTTCTAGGTGGCATTCTGAGGTGCACATAAGAATCATTAGTTCATTCTCATTGGTCCGTAATTATCATCATACTAGATCACAGAAAGGAGTTCGCGACTACATAATCATAACGCATCAACACATACTCATAGATAACTCTCGTGGCAAGGTCGAGAAATAAATCATAAATAACAACATCATACTCATGAGAAAAAAAGCCCATGAAGGGTCAAAATATATATCAATATATCATTTGCATCGTAATAGTACAATTGCCTTCAACGAGGTCTTACTGACTATCAAAATAAGCTGGTCTAGGCTACCTGCCTTCACATATATGAAAATACGGGATGCTCTAACAAATAGCATTGCCGTCCATAAGATAAGAAAGTGCTAGACATCGGAACGACACGTATAAGCAAAAAAAAGTGACGTTCCGCATACAAAACACAAAATAAATGGCTAGCACCATCCTGAGCTATCTCAAGTCGCCCTCGACTCGGCGGTCGAGCTGTCCTCTTCGGAGAACTCCTATGGATCCTCGTCCGGATCTTCTTCTGACTCCTCGTCTAAAGCTGAAGAGACTGCAACAGGGTCTTCGGTGACTCTGTGCTTCTTTGGGAGAAATAGATGAGCATCATCTGTGATCGGTCGTGGATGGAGTGGATCGATGACTGGCATGGGTTGAAGTGGTGGGGACGTCCTCCTGAGAATAAAAGGCTCCATCCTCATGTCCCTGCGGCGAGGTGCTGATGTCCCTGCCTCCATGTCTAACCCATCCTGAGCATGAGACGGTGCAACGAGAACCACCTGGCTCGGTAGAGGTGTAGCTAGCCTCTCCGGCAAAGCTCCCCTAGCATAAGGTCGGTACACGTAAGCTCCAGGGGGAGGTGCACGGTGTAATACCCAGTTGTAATTCAGTCATTATCATTCAGTAATTTCATTCGGTGATTGTCACTCGGTGGATTTTCACTCATTTATAATCATTCATCAATCATGTTCATTCACCCGTGTTCACCGTTCGGAAAAACTTCGAGTTGTGTATCGTTATTGTTCATTGTTTCAACTTTCCACATATGAGTTCGACTTTGTTAGATCACCATTAACTTTTGGTAAGTCCACAAATTCTGAAACTTTGCAATATTATAGAGCATCGAGTTATCTTTCCAATGGTTCAAACGGTGAGTCAATCGGAGTCCGGACGAGAGACTTATGGTTGTTTTAGCTCACCCGCTCATTTTTCAGTTTTTGGCCGATCACTGCCGACTGAACTCGGCCGTGTCGTCCGACACGGCCGTGCTGTACTCGTCCGGAAATGCCGAAGTCTCTGCCTCAGGACCCGACCGTGTCGTCTGGCACGGCCGAGTCGAACTCTTTCGGATCACCGAACCGATCGCTGTGCGCCCGACCGTGTTCCAGGACACGGTCGAGTCATGCCGAGTCGCTGTCGGACGGGTCACTATCGGAAGGCCCCTCCGCGCCGCGACCGTGTCAAGCACGACACGGTCGAGTCCCTGCCGGCCAGCTGCGTGCCGCGACCGTGTCAGGCGGACACGGTCGAGTCTGTCAGACGAGTCAACCCCTATAAATTCGTTTTTTGAGCATTTCAGCTCATTTCTTCCATTTCTTCCACCTTCATACGAGAGAGATAAGCTTGAGGGAGATATTTTGTCATCATCAATCACTTGTGTATTCGGATTTCATCATCTTGATTCATTGGAAAGCTTGGATAGTCGATTTTACACGTTTTCATCGGATCGAATTGGTTGGATCTTCAAGAGGTAAATTCTTCAACATCTTGGATTTCAATTTTGTGTTGAGATATGATGTTTTGGACGTTATAATCATGTTATATGAAGGGATATGTATATGATTATGAGTTGTATAAGGATTCATTGGATTATTGAGGAATTATTCAAGAACACCTTGAATATCGGGTTGAAATTGGGGGTTTTCGATTAATTGTCGTTATAATCACGTTTTCGGATATTCATTTTGGATTATTGATAGTATTCATGAGGTTTTGTGGGTTTGAATCATTCATTGGAAGTTGGTTTCGGATGTAATTGAGTTTTTGTTGTAAACAATTGGAGATTGTTTACAACGCGTTTGTTTTAATGCCCCAATGAGTTTCGGGTATTGTTGTATCGACTTTTGAGTTGGTTGTGATCATATTTGATTCGTGTATTAAGAGAATTGTTGGTATTTGTGTTGTTCAAGGTTGTTCGAGCGGCCGATAATTTCATTAAGGACGTTGATCGTGGAAGTACCTTCTCGCCTTCGGTTTGAGGCAAGTTTTATACTTGTACTAGTCAATGAGATTAATGTCATCATATATGTGTATGAATGTGTGTATCATTCCGAGACTTAGTCTCTTCATGAATTCATTGATATCAAGAGATCGTTCGATACGATACCTTTCGGCAATTATGCCAAATGTTTATTGTTGTTCATTAACGGCCGATTCAAGGCATTGTGATACGCGTTATTAATGTCATTGTCGATAGCCGGCTCGCGGCATCGATGTATCGATTGTTGTTAATATTGATGTCGATCTAAGACATCGTTCAGATCATCGTTATTCATGTTGGGGGTTGTTATTAAAACCATATTGGCCGAATTAAGGCATTGGCTTATTCATTTCTCATCTTCGTCCTTGGTCACCGATTAAAGGTGCCGAGGCATCCTTCGTATCATTGTCATCGATTGGTCGTTCTCAGGCAAATCGAAATATTCAATTATTCACCATTTCATTGTTATCGGTTGACCGTTCTAAGGCAATCGAGGTATTCTAATCATTCATCGTATCATTCGTAGCGATTGGCCATTCTAAGCCAATCGAAGTGCTTACTCATTCATGGATTCATCCGCTGCATTATTGTTATCGGTTGGCCATCCTAAGGCAATCGAGGTGTTAAATTGGGACTGTCAAGGACAGTGTCTATTCGTGTGTTACTGTCATCGTGTTGGCCGACTCAAGGCAGCACACTATCATTAATTGTGATACGGCTTCGTGCCGTGGCTTCGGCCCTAATTGTGATACGGCTGGATGCCGTGGCTTCGGCCCTTATTGTGATACGGCTTCGTGTCGTGGCTTCGGCCCTAATTGTGATACGGCTGGATGCCGTGGCTTCGGCCCTTATTGTGATGCGGCTTCGTGCCGTGGCTTCGGCCCTAATTGTGATACGGCTGGATGTCGTAGCTTCGGCCCTTATTGTGATACGGCTTCGTGCCGTGGCTTCGGCCCTAATTGTGGTACGGCTGGATGCCGTGGCTTCGGCCCTTATTGTGATACGGCTTCGTGCCGTGGCTTCGGCCCTCATTGATACAGCTTCGGGCTATTTTGACTTCAGGTGTTTGTGATATTTATTAATTTCCGCTGAACGACTTTCAGGCCTTTTGTAATGTCTTGGTATTTTCATTGGAGCCTTTGGGCATTACGATTCATATTAAATTCAGTTCTGGTTTGGTTCATGTCGTTTAATTCATTGTGGTATTCTGTGATTATGATTCGCCGTTGGGCATTTATGTTCTAACCTGTCGAACAGGTATTAATAGTATGCCGTGGGCATAGTATTTCACGAATGCTCGGTTCTTACCTTGGTTTGTGAGCATCTCGTATTATTATCATCATTGTACCGTTTCGTTCTGCCTTTGGATGCATATCATGTTATACATGTATTTGATGTTCATTATCTGGATGACTGACCCCGTGGGGGCGGAACATGTTTTTCATGTTTTAGGTACTTGCGAGGAGAGAGTTGAGACACAGGGGCATGATGATGGCGACGAGGCTTTCGATCGATACTAGTCCGAGTTGTTCATGTTGGTCAGTCGGTTGGAGTGTTCTTCAGTTGTCAGTCATTGTCATTTTGTATTACCCGAGCAGATGTTCGTGGATGTTGTATTTTTACTCTTGGCCATGTAGGCCCATCGTTGTCGTTGAAATTCCTTATCGGAATATTGTGTCGGATATCATGGTAGGGACTATGATTTTCCCTTGTTGTTTAATTTAATGTATTTTAGTCATGTTCGCCTGGTGGATCTCCTGGCGTGCGGTCCACGGCACTGTAATAACCCAATAGGATTTGGGGGTGTTACAGAAATGGTATCAGAGATTTGGGTTGTGAAATACCCTGAGATGTGAGTTATGTGGTCCTACCGACGCGGTAGTAGTGGGATTGTTAGGTTATGACAATCTAGTCAGTCAGGTTTTGTGAGTCGTAATATTAGTGCGACTGCACGAGTCATTCATTCATCGAGTCGTCGTTAGTGAAGACTAGTATCGCGAGACCTCGAAGCTTCGTATGACCAGTGTAAGGACTCGATTCTCTTTGTGTTCATACATTCATCATGTCATTAATTGTTCATGCTTTGCTGAAACCTATATGTGATATTAGTGTTATGATTGATTCATGACTAATTGTTTTGGAGCACGTGTGACTTATGTAAGCATTAAGGATCAACTCATTTATCAGTTAATAATTCTCAATCATCATTTTGATTTCATCACTCAGTTAATTCATTCATCACTCAGTCAATATCATCACTCAGATAATTCATCCATCACTCAGTTAATTCATTCCTCACTCAGTCAATATCATCGCTTAGATAATTCATCCATTACTCAGTTAATTCATTCATCACTCAGTCAATATCATCACTCAGATAATTCATCCATCACTCAGTTAATTCATTCCTCACTCAGTCAATATCATCACTCAGATAATTCATCCATCACTCAGTTAATTCATTCATCACTCAGTCAATATCATCACTCAGATAATTCATCCATCACTCAGTTAATTCATTCCTCACTCAGTCAATATCATCACTCAGATAATTCATCCATCACTCGCTTAATTCATTCCTCACTACCAATATCATTACTCGATAATTCATTCATCACCGCTTAATTCATTCATCACTCACCAATATCATCGCTCAGCTTAATTCATTCATCACTCGCCGATCTCATTGTTCGCTTAATTCATTAATCATTCACCCATCTCACGGTTCGCTTGTTGATCTTGAGGATCGAATTTTCAACCTTGTTAACTTGTTCAAGGTAATCATTTCAGAATTTCATGTGCAATCATGT
The DNA here is from genome assembly GCA_033398695.1 of Orobanche coerulescens. Lineage (NCBI taxonomy): Eukaryota > Viridiplantae > Streptophyta > Magnoliopsida > Lamiales > Orobanchaceae > Orobanche > Orobanche coerulescens. Next base: position 117,487,718 of record CM065815.1, read on the forward strand.
TACCTCATTTGATGTTTCATACGATCTTATCATACTCTGACGTAATGTCGACGATCATTTCATTAAATCATTAATGCATTCATTGTGCGAGAGCGTGTATGCTCATTATTGTCACTCTGTAACGTAATCATAATGCGATATTCATGCGGAATCTGTAATCATCATGTGACTTTCCTACTTCAGTATGGATAGAGCTGTCAGAGGACGCAGGGGAAGAGGCCGCAGTGCGGGCCGGAACCCGGGATCTCGTGTGCATGCCCACACGAACGCGAGAGATATCATTAATCCATCAAATAGCGAGGCTACGCATTCACTGTCAGATAACCATTCACCGTCAGGGAGTCGTACCCGAGAAGCAGCTCACTCGGAAGATGTTCGGGTTGACCCATTCATATTTATGCAGGGCATGATGGCCCAGATGACTCAGATGACGCGGATAGTGGAGACCATGCAGACCTCGATGGTTCGTGGTCCACTGCAACAGGGATGCCAGGTGCCATTTCATGGACAAACTGGAGGAGTGAATCAGATTGTTGGCGATATCTCTCGTCAGATGCCGCCTACTTTTGAGGGTTTGTCAGAACCAGCTGATATTGTTCATTGGCTCGAGCATTTTGATAAACTCTTCGACATGGTTCAAAGGTCCTAAGAGAGTAAAGTGGCGTGAGCGGCTTATTACTTGAGCAAGGGCGCTTATTCGTGGTGGCTTTCGTGAAACCCATCGATCGTGATTGTATTTGGAGCGAGTTCAAGACTCTCATGTTAGAGAGGTATTACCTGCCCACTTCGTGAAGCCAAATTGTCAAGTTTTGAACCCCGAACTGGCCGAGGACGAGGGTGTTATTGTCATTGCCGAGAAGTTTCGTGACTACTTCATTTCGCTTCACAATTATCCGCATCGAGGCGGATAAAATTAAGTATTTTAGCAAGAGGCTAAATCCGCAGATTGAGGATGCGCTTGTTCAATCACAATTGTAATTCACTTAGTGATTTCATCGGGAAGGCTCTTGGAGCAGAGCTTTTGATCAAGGAGCTTACTCAGAAGCATCCTTCAGTTTCTTCAGGTGAGAGGACTAGAATGCCGGCTCGTTCAGAGGGACATCGGGCTCCGACGTCCAAGGGGTCGTTTTCTAGTCGTCTTCGTGCTGGGATAGCATCTTCCTCTCAGGCGACGAGTTCGACTGTTGTTTGCTTTAACTGTGATTCAGCAGGTCACGTTAGTACCCGGTGTACGGTGCCAGCTATTGTTTGTTTTCTGTGTGGGAGGCAGGGACACCGGCAGAAATACTGCAGGGGTTCTAGCGCCAGTAAATCTCAAGAGAGCTCAAGGGCCTCGAGAGACTTCGTTACTCCAGCCCGTGCATCATCCAAGGGACCCTATCAGGCCTCGAGGGCCAGAGGTAAGGACATTCATCACCGGTTTGAACAAGTTAATTCTTGTTCGTTAATAGTATAATCATTCATTTCGTTGTCGTTCATTCATTCATATAATTCATTCATCATACATCAATCATGTTGAGACTTGTCATCATGAAATTAATCATTTAATTCACGAGTAACAACGGTTCCAATAATTTCACTTGAACTATCACTCATGACGTTATTAATTCACCTGGGTGAGCCATTCTTAATCCTGGTCGGATTTATAGTCCATTATCATTCATCATTCATTTTAGTCACTTTCATTCTCGTGACCTTCTGAGATCATAGTTAGCGGCGAGTTCATCGTCGGATATACCTCTAATCGTTGAGGTACCGAGTCGAGGTATTTTCCGTTTCGAAAGACGGGGGAAGTTGAGTCCGAGATTCATTGGACCGTTTGAAACTTTGGATCGAGTAGGCGAGTTAGCTTATCGATTGGATTTGCCTCCGGCATTGAGCCGAATTCATAATGTGTTTCACGTCTCTCAGTTGCGGAAGTATGTTGCCGACCCGAGTCACATACTTCAGTTCAACGAAATCGAGATCGCGGATGATCATTCGTACGAGAAGCGTCCTGTACGAGTGTTGGAGCGGCAAATCAAACAGTTGAGGAAAAAGATGATCCCTTTGGTCAAGATTCAGTGGTCTAGACACGGAGTCGAAGAGGCTACTTGGGAAACCGAGGATAGTATGCGGGAGAATTATCCCGAGTTGTTTGACCCTTAGTTTCGGGGACGAAACTCTTTTAAGGCGGGGTGTATGTAATACCCGGTTGTAATTCAGTCATTATCATTCAGTAATTTCATTCGGTGATTGCCACTCAGTGGATTTTCACTCATTTATAATCATTCATCAATCATGTTCATTCACCCGTGTTCACTGTTCGGAAAAACTTCGAGTTGTGTATCGTTATTGTTCATTGTTTCAACTTTCCACATATGAGTTCGACTTTGTTAGATCACCATTAACTTTTGGTAAGTCCCAAAATTCTGAATCTTTGCAATATTATAGAGCATCGAGTTAGCTTTCCAATGGTTCAAACGGTGAGTCAATCGGAGTCCGGACGAGAGAGTTATGGTCGTTTTAGCTCACCCGCTCATTTTTCAGTTTTTGGCCGATCACTGCCGACTGAACTCGGCCGTATCGTCCGACACGGCCGTGCTGTACTCGTCCGGAAATGCCGAAGTCTCTGCCTCAGGACCCGACCGTGTCGTATGGCACGGCCGAGTCGAACTCTTCCGGATCAGCCGGAACCGACTGCCCAGGCGCCCGACCGTGTTCCAGGACACGGTCGAGTCATGCCGAGTCACTGTCGGACGGGTCACTATCGGAAGGCCCCTCCGCGCCGCGACCGTGTCAAGCCTGACACGGTCGAGTCTGTCAGACGAGTCAACCCCTATAAATTCGTTTTTTGAGCATTTCAGCTCATTTCTTCCATTTCTTCCACCTTCATACGAGACAGAGAAGCTTGAGGGAGATATTTTGTCATCATCAATCACTTGTGTATTCGGATTTCATCATCTTGATTCATTGGAAAGCTTGGATAGTCGATTTTACACGTTTTCATCGGATCGAATTGGTTGGATCTTCAAGAGGTAAATTCTTCAACATCTTGGATTTCAATTTTGTGTTGAGATATGATGTTTTGGACATTATAATCATGTTATATGAAGGGATATGTATATGATTATGAGTTGTATAAGGATTCATTGGATTATTGAGGAATTATTCAAGAACACCTTGAATATCGGGTTGAAATTAGGGGTTTTCGATTAATTGTCGTTATAATCACGTTTTCGGATATTCATTATGGATTATTGATAGTATTCATGAGGTTTTGTGGGTTTGAATCATTCATTGGAAGTTGGTTTCGGATGTAATTGATTTTTTGTTGTAAACAATTGGAGATTGTTTACAACGCGTTTGTTTTAATGCCCCAATGAGTTTCGGGTATTGTTGTATCGACTTTTGAGTTGGTTGTGATCATGTTTGATTCGTGTATTAAGAGAATTGTTGGTATTTGTGTTGTTCAAGGTTGTTCGAGCGGCCGATAATTTCATTAAGGACGTTGATCGTGGAAGTACCTTCTCGCCTTCGGTTTGAGGCAAGTTTTATACTTGTACTAGTCAATGAGATTAATGTCATCATATATGTGTATGAATGTGTGTATCATTCCGAGACTTAGTCTCTTCATGAATTCATTGATATCAAGAGATCGTTCGATACGATACCTTTCGGCAATTATGCCAAATGTTTATTGTTGTTCATTAACGGCCGATTCAAGGCATTGTGATACTCGTTATTAATGTCATTGTCGATAGCCGGCTCGCGGCATCGATGTATCGATTGTTGTTAATATTGATGTCGATCTAAGATATCGTTCAGATCATCGTTATTCATGTTGGGGGTTGTTATTAAAACCATATTGGCCGAATTAAGGCATTGGCTTATTCATTTCTCATCTTCGTCCTTGGTCACCGATTAAAGGTACCGAGGCATCCTTCGTATCATTGTCATCGATTGTCCGTTCTCAGGCAAATCGAAATATTCAATTATTCACCATTTCATTGTTATCGATTGACTGTTCTAAGGCAATCGAGGTATTCTAATCATTCATCGTATCATTTGTAGCGATTGGCCATTCTAAGCCAATCGAAGTGCTTACTCATTCATGGATTCATCCGCTGCATTATTGTTATCGGTTGGCCATCCTAAGGCAATCGAGGTGTTAAATTGGGACTGTCAAGGACAGTGTCTATCCGTGTGTTACTGTCATCGTGTTGGCCGACTCAAGGCAGCACACTATCATTAATTGTGATACGGCTTCGTGCCGTGGCTTCGACCCTAATTGTGATACGGCTAGATGCCGTGGCTTCGGCCCTTATTGTGATACGGCTTCGTGTCGTGGCTTCGGCCCTAATTGTGATACGGCTGGATGCCGTGGCTTCGGCCCTTATTGTGATACGGCTTCGTGCCGTGGCTTCGGCCCTAATTGTGATACGGCTGGATGCCGTGGCTTCGACCCTTATTGTGATACGGCCGCACGTGGCTTCGCCCTAATTGTGGTACTACCGATGCCGTGGCTTCGCCCTTATTGTGATACGGCTTCGTGCCGTGGCTTCGCCCTCATTGATACAAATGCGCTTTTGACTTCGTGTGTTTGTGATATTTATTAATTTCCGCCGAACGACTTTCGTGCCTTTTGTAATGTATTTGTATTTTATTTGGAGCCTTTGTGCATTACGATTCATATTAAATTCAGCCTGGTTTGGTTCATGTCGTTTAATTCATTGTGGTATTCGTGATTATGATTCGCCGTTGGGCATTTATGTTCTAACCTCGTCGAACAGTATTAATAGTATGCCGTGGGCATAGTATTTCACGAATGCTCGGATCTTACCTTGGTTTGTGAGCATCTCGTATTATTATCATCATTGTACCGCTTTCGCTCGCTTTGGATGCATATCATGTTATACATGTATTTGATGTTCATTATCTGGATGATCGACTTCGTGGGGCGGAACATGTTTTTCATGTTTTAGGTGCTTGCGAGGAGAGAGTTGAGACACAGGGGCATGATGATGGCGACGAGGCATTCGAGCGATACTAGTCCGAGTTGTTCATGTTGGTCAGTCGGTTGGAGTGTTCTCAGTTGTCAGTCATTGTCATTTTGTATTACCCGAGCAGATGTTCGTGGATGTTGTATTTTTACTCTTGGCCATGTAGGCCCATCGTTGTCGTTGAAATTCCTTATCGGAATATTGTGTCGGATATCATGGTAGGGACTATGATTTTCCCTTGTTGTTTAATTTAATGTATTTTAGTCATGTTCGCCTGGTGGATCTCCTGGCGTGGGGTCCACGGCACTGTAATAACCCAATAGGATTTGGGGGTGTTACACACGGTACTGGAGGTACTGAGAGGTGATGCGGATAGCAAAGGCCATGAAATCTCTAGAAGGTACTAAAGTCGGCTCACGCAAAAAGGTATAATACCATGAGACTGCAGCAGCCCACTCCCTACACTCGATCGAAAGGAGGTCAATAAGACGTTGAATGCCCTCATAGTCTGAGACACCATGAGGAGCAGCTAAGCGCCATGTCGCCTCTAGGTCTGCCACACACTGGCCCACGGTGGCACCTGTGCCTCGATACGTACTGCGTAAAGCCTCCACAAGGTCGCACGGCGTACGCCTTTTCCTCGTTGACTTAGCGGCGGCGTCTTCGTGGTTGCCATCCTATGAAGAAGGTATACGTATAATACATCAATGTCTCAACATAATAGAACAACTCCACTAAAGGGTTCTCAGAAGAAGGATATAAATCTTATCCTAAGTTCTCGACTCGAACTCTGGACTCTGAGAAACACCTAACATAAAAATATCAATATACTCTCTGACGGGGTATGTTATGAAAGTTATTCGGATTCCGCCATAAATGGACATCCCAATAAAATAACCATACTCGTATTACTCGTACGTAAGTCATATTCGTTTGAGACGTCACTGCATCGTCGTTCCTCGTTATTACATCGTCATTGTTCGTCCATCATATTCGTGCATGTGCTGAAATACTTAAGGCGCATAAGTTCTCGTTCGCATAATAGAAGACACTAAGGAAGTTTCTAGGTTCTCGTCTTTCGTGTTTCTTCATCAGCAACAATTCATGCATACTTGAAAAAAAATAAGGATTCATATAGTCCATGCTTCGTCATACATATATCATTTCATATATGTTCATAATTAACATTTCATAAAAGCTTTTAAAGAGATACATTTTCATGGCAAAAGAAGTTTGAATCATAAAGACTAGTAAATCTTTTACCTTATTCTTCAGGTGAGCATGACGTGACGGGGTGTTGAGTTGACAATTGATTCTTAAATCAGTTTAAAGAATCGAACTAAACTTCGCTTGCAAGAACATAGACTCAGAGTGAACGAACCGCTCTGATACCATTCTGTCACGGCCCTTATCCCTAAGGTTGGCTCAGCTGGGGCGTGACCCGGGGTAGGAATTAAGAAGCGGGGAAGAAAGGGGGAAACATACGTTCCATAAGGCATATGGGTGAATTACCATGAATAACCTATCAAGGTATCATGAAGGGGAGTCAGTCCTGTGGGAACGACTTAGAATCCAAAGTAGAATATACAATCATAACCTTAGCCTTGATGTTTAGGAAAAGGCTTCATAGCATATTACAATCAACAAGACATAGAAAGCATAATCATAAAGAGTGTTTGCAGCGGAATAACATGGTTGGTTACATATATGAAGATATGTAACCAAGGCTTAACATTGATCATAAACAAAAGACTTCCACTCAACACCCTCCGTCACATCCCTTGCTCAACCTACATATTTAAAAAGATATACATGGCTGAGTACAACGTACTCCGTGAACATATTGCCAAAACATTAAACATACTTTCGTACTTGTCACATGCATATAAGTAGTAACACATGGGGGTTTTAGGAAAAGCCCATGTTTACTAAATCATTTCATTTCATAGCATATATCATCAGATTCACCATATCCATAATTTACGCCGGGGAAGGTGGCCACCTCCCGCGAACGTTACTCCCCGAGATCGGCCACTCCGAAGAGAGCTCACAATCCCGAGTACTATGTATACTAACCCTGGCCAGCAACCTTTGTATAGCTCAGGATCCGATCATTTCATAGGTTGGCAAGCCAACAGTGATAGGTTCATAAGAATCCACATAAAAGTTTTTATGCATCATAATCATTTGAAATCATAATTTGCTTGTAAAACATTTCATCAAGATAGAGCAAAGATCAAATCATTTTCGTATAGAAAGTCCACCTGGACAAGTAATAAATGCAAGCAAAATGATTCTCGGCTCTTCCTTACGCTTCAGTCTGCTGCTCCACCTTTCATAGGAAACAACTAAGTTTAGCGATCGATCGAGCTTAACGAAGTCTAACGGACAACGGACTCGATCTACATGTTTGGACTTTAGAGTTTTGCATTCGACTTAAGTTTAATAATAAAAGCTATGATTCTCTTAGAGAACCTAAATGACCACATAACATATACAGATACTAACAACGGTAACCGAGACTCGATTCCGTTACACATCACTTGGTTCAAAAAAAAACCATCATAAAACACTTAATCATAATCATAAAATAATGTGCATCAAGTATGGAAATAATAAGCATTCTGTTAATGCACAGTAAGAACTAGATAGTGAATCTTATACCATTGGAAATCCACTGAAGTCTAGTTTCAAATACATTTTACAAATCTCAAAAATATAACATGGAGAAAGTTATGTCCGTTTCCGTGAAGTGTGACGAAACTGCCAACTTCCGACGAAAATGGGAAAAACATCATATTAACCTAGAGCTCATTTCTAGCAATGAAAATCCTAAACATGTAAACTCTAATCATACATATCATACTTATAACACATATAGGAGTCGACATACAAGCATTCTCCTCGACATTACGAACTCCATTTCAAAATCTTTTCTTTTGCAAAATGACTACTTACTCATTCTTATTTTTCCAACATTAACATTCAAACATCATTAACATCAAACAACACACTTAACATACACTCATGTTGATAATCAAAGCCTTGATCCTAACATACAAATGACCTAAACATTACTTTAAAATCCTCAATACATAACATGCTCCTTATCTACATCAAATATTACCAACACATCTTCCAACTTTATAAATCTAACTTCATGTTCTTGTTTTCAAATAAATTTTCAAAAGCATTTTATAAAAATCTAACAAAAGTATATCATGTACTCCTTTCATACCTCATCACAATTATCAAGTCACTTTTGAACATACAACAACATATCAAGAACTAAGCATGATTCTTCCTTACTTTCAAAACACCAAATATTTTATAAAAATCCCATAAATTCATCATAGCATCATATCATCATATAACAACATATTGTGTAAGAAAATCATAAGAAAAACAACACATGATTAGGTTATGAAACCCTAAAATTTTTGGCCAACATGAAGAAAATCAAGACATGATTACAACTTGTTCTAAACACTTAAAGAACCTTAAAATCAACTTAAAACATCATACAAAACATTATAACATTAAACCTAAACTCTTCATATATTTTCCAAATTTTAAAGTGGTTCAAAATCTATTTTTACTTAGGTAGAAATGAAGAGAATGAGGTAACTTACTTGAATATGAACTTGGATTCAAGTTTGGAACACAAAGTGAGCTTGTAACTTGAGTTTTTAATGAAGAACAATGGTGTTCTTCAATGGTGAGGAGGGGGGATGAAGTAGAGAAGAAGAGGGAAGAAGATGAAGTGAGGAGGAGAAAGAAAGTGAGGTGACGTCCCTTTATATACTAGGTTAACCCTAGACGTCGTCATAAACCGGTCGAAGAATATTTTACGTTTCGCTCCTCCACAGATAAAATTACTCGGGTATTAAATGTATGACATATACTTAAATTATCATGTCGCACTTACAGCATAAAGTTGGAGAAAAGTTTTGCGATTTACGGAACATGAATTATCCGAGAAAACGACTCGACATAAAATATACCCGAAAACTCAAAAAGTAAACTTTTGAAAATCGTACTCGTAACGTAAAAGTAGTGTATATAGAAGTCGACGGAATCACGATTCTATCTATCGAAACATAAAATTCAAATTCGGATGATAAACCTAAGCAAATAACCGAACATTCATTTTCTGAATTAAAAACGTGCAAATAGTTCTAACCTTATTCCATTAGTTAGAGTTTTATTATTTGTGAATGCAAAACTCTAATGTCTCACTTGAGGTCATAATAATTCATGCATAGAAAAGACCGGGGCATTACAATTTATGAATTAAATTAATCACCCAGTAATTTATTTAATTCATTAGGCCATAAATTAATATATCCAATAAATCAACTTAGACATCCAATATCCCAATAAATTAGATATCCAATATCAAATATTCATAATGAGAGAATAAGATCGATTCATTCCATCATCAATCCTATTGCGCGACTCGGTAGGTCCCTCTCAGTCAGCAATGGGAGGAACCAAAGAGTAGTAGCACCACCTAGCCAGCTTGGCGGCCTACACTGTACCCCAACTGAGAACGAATGATTGGGATCATTCAAGAACCATTCTGTTGTGAATACCAGTATACGTATAAACCCTTCTTTCAAATGTCCCAATCAAGTTATAGGGTCACATTCATTCAAACCCTATATGTACTTGACGCTATGCATGCGTTAATGCAAATCGAGATCATCGAGCTATCGTGTATCCAATACAACTAGATCCAATGCTTTGGCCAAAGACTTATGATCTCATCTGCTAATAACTGCATAGGACATATAACCGCTCACTAACGGGAGAGAGAATTCTATCTTGGTATTCAGTAGGACCTGCTACTTGCCCGTCAAGATGCACGTCGAGGTTGACCCCCGTCTCCCAGTTTATAGGGTCGAACTAGTCTAATGAAAATCTTGACGTCACAAGCACATCCCTACTAAATCCTCAAGTCGAAGGTTCACGAATACCTATCACAACCTTTTGATTCCGTCATTGACTGTCCCAGAGTGAAATCCGTGTAACGAATCGAGGGTGAGTCGGTTCGAGTATACTAATCTAATTAGCATACCTATAACATGTGCTCTCACTAACCATTAGCGTTCATAAGGCACTCTCCATGTCAAAGAACACGTTATACAAGTCTTCACATAAACTTAACGCCCAGTCAAGTTTCATCGACTTGCGAATGATTAAGTATTTGAGCTATAAACCTTTCCAGTGCCGACCCCCTTATCCAATAAAGAGTGGAACGTTTTGCTCTCAACTACATGGACTAATTTCTATATGTATATTTACGAGTTAGGAATGCCAGTAACTACCAGTAAATAAAGAAACATCCATTGCCTTATATTAATGATTTACATAATTACAAGTACAATGCCCTCACTCAGTCCTTTGAGTGGCATTCGATAGCATACTCCTAACAATCTCCCACTTACACTCAATGACACACACTATGGTATCTAATACCCATGTTCTCCAGATGACACTCCAAGCTGGTCTGAGAAAGTGGCTTGGTCAGTGGATCAGCGACGTTGTCGGTTGAGTCTACTCTATGCAGCACAATGTATCCCTTGCTAATAAATTCTATTACTAGATGATACTTCCTCTCAATGTGCTTGGTACTATTGTAAAACTCGGCTCCTTGGCCTGTGCTACAGCTCCGTCATTATCGCAGTAAAGCGGAACAGGCAGCTCAGCACATGGTATCACTTGAAGTTCTCCCAGAAACTTCTTAATCCAGAACCCTTCCTTGGAAGCCTCCAAGGCTGCTTGATACTCAGCCTGACAGGTGGAATCAGCAGTCGTGCTTTACTTGGCACTATGCCAAGATACTGCTCCTCTATTAAGAGTAAATGTATCCAGAAGTAGACATAGAATCGTCTCTCTATCCTTGGAAGTCCAATACATTGAATCCCATTATATTTAGTTCTCCACCGCCGTATTTAAGAACCAGGTCTCTAGTTCTTCTAAAGTACTTGAGAACGTTCTTTTACGCCAGTCTAATGTTCCCTAACTGGGTTAGCCCGAAACCTACTTACCACGCTCCCAGCATTCGCAATGCCAGGTCTCGTACACAATAAAGTATATGTAATATCCGTAATTTCCATTTCGGGTAATATCTTTTTTTCGGCGAAAGTCCGTTTTAGCGACTCGATCATGACCTTATCATCATTATGAGAATGATTAATTCTGAACTTTTGTCATTTGAGTTCGTTTCGGTGTCGTTTTGTTGAGTTTCGCGTTCTTAAGTGGCTTTTCCGCACTTGAGTTCGATTCTTGCGAATCTCGTCCGAAACTATTGTTTCGAGTTTCTCGTAAGTTCATTCAATGTTATTATTCATGTTGCGAGCTTTGGTTTGGTGTTTCGATTGTGTATCATGTATTTCGGATGTTTTGGGCCATTTTCGTAATTTCCAAAAGTTTGAGGTAATTACTTCCGTTGTCGAATTTCGACACTTCGGGTGGTCGGAATTGTGTGTTCTCTTAGATTTTAGATTCGTCTTTGCGAGTAATTCGTAACCATATCTTCGGTTTATATTCAGGTTCGGGTTTCAGGGTTGTATGGGCCGTCGGAGTGGCCACGGCCGAGTCACGGCCGGAGCAGGGCCTGGCCTGGCCGAGTTACGGCCGTAAGGTGCCGGTTACGGCCGTATGTGCTAGGCAGACATGGCTGGATGAATGCTGGTTACGGCCGTAAGGACCTGCCGGGTACGTCCGTAAGTGCTGAGTTACGGCCGTAAGGCCCTGTCGGTTACGGCCGTAAGCGATCGGCAGGCGCTGGGCGGATTTTGACGAATGCCGGTTACGGCCGTAACCCTGCCGGCCATATATAGGCCTAGCTCAGCCAGACTTCATTTTTCACCTTATTTCCTCGTTTTTGTGACGGCTGGCGACGGGAGACTCGAGAAATCGAGTTCTTGCCCGATTCTAATCAATTCGAAGGCTTTTTGGAAGATTCTTGTTGATTATATCATCATCTAATCCGTGTTCTTCGTCTGAATCAAAGTATTTTGGCTTGAACCCTTGTTTTTGAAGATTTTGGGGATTTTCCTTTTGATTTCGATTCTAATCCGTTTTTGATCAATTAATTGTTGTATAAACGTTGTTTTGAATATGTTCTATGGATTGGATACTCTTATCTTTGATTCGTTCGACCCGAGGGGTGATTTCTTTGTTCTTGGAGGGTCTCGAACATTTAATGTTCGATTAAATGTTCGAATGAGTTCCCTTGGATAGTTTGTTGGGATTTCCATTGTTTTGGCATTGATTCTCGTCGTAACCATGTGTTATTGTTCCTTCCGGAGGTTTATAGGTGTTCGAGGATTCCGATGTTGAATCTCGTTGGTGATTGATGATTCGTGTGGTGTTATTCACGTAGTAATTGTGGTGCTATCGTGTTCTTGATAGTGTTCGGGAGTTGGGGGCCGTTCGATCGTATTTCATCCGTCGTCTTGTTGCGATTGTGGTTTCGAGGCAAGTACCTTGTCCATACAATTCTTATTTTTGTGGATATGATAATTAGCGATCGTCTCTATGTGTTTGTTTGATCGTTTGATTTGAACTTTCAAAAGATTCGGTTTAGCCTCGTTAAAGGCTCACTTTGAAAACGCGCGTGCTTTGTAAATTGTGTGGGTTGTAAGAGACTACGTGTGTGTACGTATATGGCTTCATTTCGGTGCATTGTGGTTTGATGTGGTGTTTTGCTTAGTGTTTGATGCATCTGGGTGAATTGTTTGGGTATCTTTGTTGCATTGTGCTATGTGTGTGATTGTGTGGATGTGGGCAGGGCCTACGGTGGCACATGGCATGTGATCATGTGGCCAGGATGCAACAAGCGATTGATCCAACCGTGAGAGCCTAAGAAAAACTACGGTGACACATGGCATGCGATCATGTGGTCAGGATGCAACAAGTGATTGATCCAACCGTGAGCACCAAAGATAATCTACGGTGGCACATGGCATGTGATCATGTGGCCAGGATGCAACAAGTGATTGATCCAACCGTGAGATTTTGTGACTTGTGTATCGCTAGCTAGCTCGGGAGGGTCCTTAGAGGCCTCGAGTGGAATTTTTGGCTTCGTCCCGCTCCTAGACGATGCCTATATGTGATTATGTTGTGTTGATTTTATGTCCGTTGAGGACACGTGGTGTGGGTTTTAACCCTGTGAACTGTTGTAGGTTTTAATTGTGAAAACAAAACCTTTGGGCTGTGACTCCTGTTGATTTTGGTAAGAGAAGGATTTGATAATCCTAAATTGTTTTCTACTAAAACTCCCGATGGTTTATTAAACCGTTTTGTAAATTGTTTCCCTTGATCTGTGATCTTTCGGTTTTGGAATGTTTTACCCAAACTCTTGCCTCGGGAAGTACTTTTCGTTATGTTTGCATCTTTGAGGATTCCTGGTTATCGTTGTTCATGGAATGTGGATTGTATGACTCGTATTTTGCACTTTGTATTTGCACTAGCAAAACAGTGGAGTTTTGCTAACCCCCGAGTATTCGGGGGGTGGATGTCTATTTTTGCATTCAGGTTTTGGGAGCATAACGCAGGGTTGGCACGAAGGATGATTAAAGATGATCGATACTAATCACATGAGGACCCGTACATTGTCGTATTGGTTTAGTTGTATTTTATTTCCACTGCGGTATTATTTCCCCGTTGTACGGGAGTGTGTTGTATTCGACCCCTGCGTGGGCATGTATTGTGTTTGAGTTGTATGTATTTATTGAAAGACCAAATCGGTCTACTGAGTCATTTTTAGCCTTAAAGGCATTGTTGAATTGTTCGATGTTGTTACCAGCCTGGTAGATCCTTGAGGAAAGGTTCTACGGCGTGTAATATCCCTGAGCGAATTGGGGGTGTTAAATGGTATCGGAGCTTAGGTTGTGGAAATCTAGGCTATCGGGTTTAGTGGTGTCTGTTGAGTTTTTGTCTCGTCGGATTTTGTGTGATCGAGTCGTGTCGCGACGCGTTGTCTGAGTTCGTTGGTCGTGATTAGTATCATGGGGCGATCATCATCTTCGTGTGACCTGTGGATGTAAGTCTCCCTTCGTTGTGATTGTGCCTCGTCTGATGTGAGTTACTGTTATGATTATGTGTTAAGTGACGGAATCCTCCTATGGATTTTTATTTCGTGATATGTGGTTATTTGACTGTCATATTTTGTTTATATGAGGAGTGGTTTCGCTGGTTATGTATTCTTTGTTGTGCGGCGAATTGTTGTGCCGCGATTTATACGCCTCAACGGCGATCGGCATAATGGTCAGGAGCCAACCAAAGAAGACAGATGCTGGGTAAGCGTCTAGCGGTCGATGTCTAAAGCGATCGTCTTTTGGTATCTAGCGATCGCCTCTAATGTCCGATTGGAGACGATCGTTCCATGCCACGTGTGAATCCAACACCCATCAAAGTCTGCGGAGACCGAATCTCGGGCGAAGACCCACGTGCAGATCCGCAAAAGGCGGCATAAGAAAAGGCCCTACTCCAGCCCATCAGCAGCTGTCAGTGATAAGGACGGCCTCACCAACCAAAAGACCCGCCGAAAAGACCTAAGGTGGGACCGCCCCGGACAACGAGAAGAGGCACCTGTCGCTGTAATATCCGAATTTATTAATGTGTACTTTACCTGTATTCGAACCCTGTATTATTTGGAATTGTGATCTTGATGATTGGAGTATGATATTTCTTACATTGATATCTTTATACATAAGTATAATAACATGCAAAATTTCTCATGCAAACTTGTGATAGCGCACGCTAAGAATGTAGCTTAACGCGCGCTATCGAGCTACTACTAGCGCACGCTACGTATGTAGGAGTTGTGTGCGCTAAGTACTCAATTATTGAGCTGGGCGGCTAGCACATGCGCCAGCCGGGACATGGGTCCGGATAAGATTCCCGCAGACGAACCTGGACAATTTTGAAGTCAACTCTTATTAGCGCGCGCTAAGGAATGCTTAGTAGCGTGCGCTAATCTGCTTTGTGCAGAAAGTTTATATATGGGCCACCACTCCATTTTTATTCCCATTTCCTTCGTCTATACTTCATTCTTGAGAGACCAGAGAGCAAGAATTTCCCTTCTAACACACTTAGAAAACATCTTCTCGATCCTTGAATATTGGATATTACTTGTGAGTGATCATTGAAGTGGAGTAGCACCTTGGAGTGGCATACAACCAACCGGAGTCGGATTCTACCTTACGGTTCAGTGATTTTCGTCATATTAAGGTATGTTCATCCTATCTCCAGACTTAGAGTTGGATTCTAAATAATTAGATGATCATGTTAACGAGATATTGATTTTCATTAGTGAATTATTCAACATGCATCATGTTTGGAATATAGAGATGGTTATGCCTCAAGTACCTTGATTATGAACATCATGATTCGAATATTATTACAATGAACAAGTAGAGGAAGCTTCTATCATTGGTAATCCAAATCTAGTAGATGACTTCATAGCAATCATGGACTTGACTTTAACATCATTATTGTTAGATGAATCTAAGGGACTGATCATGGAAGGATTTATCGAGTATAGATGGAATGTTAAACAACTACAGTATGATAATTTTGATTGATATAAAGGTGTTGATATCAACCGTTAAGCCTTTCGAATTGTCGTATGAAGATTTGTAGTCGAAATGGAATATGGTTTTATAATAGTAAACATATTCTTGAATCCGAAGTTGTTGTTATCCGTAAGATCATTCATAATCATATGAACATGATATTCATGGAGGTAACATGAATTATAATGGAAGATTTCATTGTTTTGATCATGATGAGAACAGTCTTCTGCCCAGTAGTGAACTGCCATGCACAGTTAGCGCACGCTAAGCTATGTAAATTAGCGTGCGCTATCGAGCATCAGTTAACGTACGCTACGTTTGGTACGTAATGTACGCTAGGCCATCAGACGAAGTGCATCGGTGATCGGTGAAATCGACCATGCATAGTTAGCGTACGCTATGCTTTGTTGTTTGCGTGCGCTATCAAGCAGACTTAACGCACGCTACACAGAGTACTTAGCGTGCGCTAAGAAGTTCAGACAGATTACATTTTACGAGCTTTTGGCCATAAATCGAATTGTTAGACATTCGTACGACGTGAGATAAATTCTATATTATTTCTTTTGTTAAGGTTCGAGCTTGTTATGTGATTGATTAAGGGGGGCGACCTTCAAGTGTTCGTTTTGTGGAAGTATTGTTCTTGTCTTCAAATCGAGGCAAGTACCTTGTTTGTTTTACGTATTGATGTTATACATATTGTCATGCATGTATGTCGTTGTTGTATGTCCACCTCGTGTTGGTCCGACGGGATCATCGGGGGATCTATGCTAGCGTGCGCTGGATCATCGGACGGGTTTTTCCCCCACGGGTTGGTCTGACGGGATCATCGTGGGTTCTAGGCAGTGAATGCTGGATCGTCGGAATTACCATATGTATGTTATGATATCATGTTGTGATTATCAGTTGTGTATGTTATGTATGAGTTTCTCGCAGGAGAAGACTCGTTTGACATTTTATCATTTACGTTATTGTTATTCTGCGTGTGGCGTTGGATAATATGTTGTGGTACTTGTACTAGCATCGTTGTGCTAACCCCTTCGGGGGTGAACATTTTGTTTATGTTCAGGATCCAGGAGAACGGGAAAACAACCACTGGAGCTGCATGACGACGAGGGTGCAGAGTGATGTTTCGGCCGGGTTCATTTGTCTGTTGTTTATTGGTTATTTCAATAAGTACTCGAGTACGAAGTCATTTATGATGAATTTGAATTTGGTGATGTATTATTAAGTTTTTGTTGAACAATTGTATTTCCAGTATTTGATCAGAATTGTTGTATCTTAATTCCTTTATTTCCATTCGTTAGTACCTTTTAATGTCTGTTCAATTCTTCAGCCTTGTAAATCCTTATGTAAAGGATTTACGGCGCTGTAATATTCCTGAATATATCGGGGGTGTTACAAAATATGGTATCGGAGATAAGATTATGGATATCTTGGCCATTGGGTTAAAATAGGGGTCATTTACGTCTTTTGAGGTAACCGGCCGTGAATGACATCACTGCACTGCCTACGTCTTCATGCGAACGGTGGTTGTAAGTTCCTAAACTCTATCTCGTTCTTTACATGTTGTGTCTTTTTATACTCGAATATTAGAACGATGTTGTTTCCTGTATATTGAGTATTTATGCTTACAGTATGTTGAGAGGCGGACGTGGACGTGGTCGCGGTCGTGGACGCGGACGAAGAAATGCTGAAAGGGAAGCGTCGCCTTCTAATCAGGCCAGTCATAGCTCAGGCGAGCCGCAACAATCTATTAATAACGAACCAGAACCTCCTGTACCAGATATCCTTCGTCAAGTGGTGAACCAGATGACTCAGTTCGCCCAAGTCGTGGACCGGATGGAAGTGGCGGTGGGACTACAGCAGGGAGAGAGACAGCAAGGGATCCCAGACATGGGGAATCGAGGTGACCGGTGGCTGCAAGAGGTGGCGAAGATGCAACCACCCAAATTCGACGGTATTTCTGAGACTCCCACCTGGGATCATTGGTTGAAGGAACTGGAGAAAATCTTTGCCGGAATTAACTGCCCAGACGACCGGAGAGCCTCTATCGCTCAATACTTTCTGATAGGAGAAGCGTCCGAATGGTGGGAAGCCATCCGGCCTGTAGACCATGATGCTGATTGGACAGAGTTTAAATTGATGATGGAAGCTCAGTACTGCCCTCGTTCTGTGAGGGAAGCTAAGGTTCGGGAGTTTTTCTCCGCTCAGCCTTCGGATGTGCCAGTGTCCCAGGCAATTAAGACGTTTAACCAGCAGCTGGCATTTGTTCGACATCTGGTCAGAACAGATGCAGAAATGATGATCCATTTTGATATGAGGATGAAACCAGAAATCTAGAGGTACATGTCCGGTTTTGAATGTACCACACTCCGTCAATACCAGGATAAGGCGTTGGCGTATGGGATCAAGGAAGCAGCTATGGAAAAATTTTCGGAATCCAAGAAGCAGAAAGTCTATGGCACTTTTACAGAGCACAAGATCAGTGGGCCCCGTAAGGCCCAATCACCTTTCCATTCTTTCAAGAAACTTCCGCACCCAGTTAGGAGCGGAAAGAACTTTGGAGCAACATCAACCATGACTGATGTTACCAGGAAATGCTTTAACTGCGCCCAGACGGGGCACTATCGACGGAATTGCCCCCTACCTGCCGTGACTTGTTTTGATTGTGGTCGAGAGGGACACCGTGCGGTGTTCTGTGAAGAAGCTGCAAAGTCTTTTAGAGCCCGTACACCACAGCCCGGATGAAGGAAGCCGGTATCCAGTGACGCAGCAAAGTGTTCAGATGCCTCAGAATTTTGGCCGCGGACGAGGCAGAGGACAATGGGACCAAAAGGGGACATCGAGTGCCGGATCTGTTCCCCCGCATTTGTACGAGATGAGGAGGACAGAATATCAGGATGCTGCTGTCGAATCAGGTACTGTCCAGATCCTTTCCCAGCCAGTTAGCGTTTTGTTCGATACAGGAGCTACGCATTCTTTTATATCCTTGTCTTGTGTAAATCGTTTGAATATTTCTGGTTTTCATGCTTGTGAACCTTATGTTGTTGGTTTACCAAGTGGAGAGAGGATTGTCGGGAATTTAGAAACTAGAGATTTCCCTGTAACATTTGGAGGCAGAGAGTGGCTCTCAAATCTGATTGTAATAGAAATGCAAGGGGACGACCTGATACTCGGAGACGATTGGCTTAATCAATATGGAGCAATTGTAAACTACTGAAGGAGGAATATCTTGCTGATCGCTGATGATGGTTCCGAAATACTGTTTGAGGGGTGGAAACCGGGAAGCTCAGGAAAGTTGATCAAGGCAATAAAAGCTGTCAAATTGTTGAAACAAGGCTGTACCGGATACTGGTGTTATGCAATGAAGAAAGAAGACGAAATTACAGAACTTTCATCCATTCCTGTTGTGAACGAATTTCTAGATGTATTTCCTGATGAGTTACCTGGACTACCTCCACGAAGGGATGTAGAATTTACCATTGAGCTGGAACCAGGAGCTACACCAATTTCTAAGGCGCCGTATCATATGGCACCTACTGAGATGTACGAACTGAAAAAGCAGCTGGAGGAGTTACTGGACAAAGGCTATATTCAGCCAAGCGTTTCGCCCTGGGGAGCGCCAGTACTTTTTGTCCGAAAGAAGGATGGATCGCTTCGACTGTGTATTGACTATCGAGAGCTGAACAAGATGACGATTAAGAACAAGTATCCGTTGCCACGGATTGATGATCTGTTTGACCAGTTGCAAGGGGCAACAGTATTTTCTAAAATCGATTTGAGATCAGGGTATCATCAGCTGAGGATTAAGGAATCTGATGTTCCGAAATCAGCGTTCAGAACTCGCTACGGACATTATGAGTTTGTAGTGATGCTGTTTGGTCTCACTAACGCACCTGCTGTATTCATGCAATTGATGAACCGAGTGTTCATCGAATATTTGGATAAATTTGTGGTCGTGTTCATTGATGACATTCTAGTGTATTCTAAGAGCCTGGAAGAGCATGCTCAGCATTTGCGGATTGTATTGGAACTTTTGAGAAACGAGCAATTGTACGCCAAACTCTATAAGTGTGAATTTTGGCTGAAGGAAGTAATGTTCCTCGGCCATGTGGTATCAGCTAAAGGAGTCCGAGTTGACCCTCAGAAAATCAAAGCAATTATGTATTGGAAACCTCCAAAGAACGTGAAAGAAGTCCGAAGCTTCTTAGGACTTGCTGGGTATTATCGTCGATTCGTGGAAGGGTTTTCTAAAATTTCCCACCCACTTACTCGACTCCTGCAGAAAACTCAAAAGTTTGAGTGGAACGAGTCGTGTCAGACTAGTTTTAATGAATTAAAGAAGAGATTGACGACGGCACCGATTCTATCACTTCCACAGGGAACTGGAGGATTTATAGTTTACAGTGATGCTTCGAACCAAGGACTCGGGTGCGTATTGATGCAGAATGACAAGGTGATCGCTTATGCATAACGACAGCTAAAACCTTATGAAGTGAATTACCCAACACATGATTTGGAGCTAGCAGCAGTAGTTTTTGCTTTGAAGATCTGGAGGCATTATCTGTACGGGACTCACTGTCAGATCTTTACGGATCATAAGAGTCTCAAATACATCTTCAGTCAGAAAGAATTGAACATGCGGCAAAGAAGATGGTTAGAACTGATTAAGGACTATGACTTGGAGATTTTGTATCATCCAGGCAAAGCGAATGTAGTGGCCGATGCACTCAGCCGCAAGACTGTTTCTATTCAGATGCTCGAGACTCTGACCTCCCAACTTAGCCTTCAACGAGAGATGATTCGAGAAGGAATTGAAGTGTGGTTACAAAGAGTCCAAGGACAACTGTGCGTGATGGAAATAACTTCATCATTAACCGAAGAAATCAAATCTAGACAGGCAGATGATCTTCTGATGATTCGGTTACGTGATGAAGTGATCAAAGGAAAGGCCCCCAGATTCATAATTCATGATGATGGAGTTTTGAGATTCCAGAACCGACTCTGCATTCCCGAAGTCGATGTTCTGAAGCAGACGATTATGAAAGAAGCTCACAGTTCGCCCTATTCTATCCACCTAGGCACCAGTAAGATGTATAAGGACTTGAAGCAGAATTTATGGTGGGGCAACATGAAGAAAGATGTAGCGGACTATGTTTCGAAATGCTTGACTTGTCCGCAGGTTAAGATCGAGCATCAACGGCCTGTCGGAATGTTGAAGCCACTCCCGATTCCTGAATGGAAGTGGGAGGACATATCGATGGACTTTATCACTAGTATGCCGAGAACCAGGACAGGAATGAACATGATTTGGATGATAGTTGATCGTTTAACCAAATCAGCTCATTTTCTAGGCATTAAGGATACGTGGGGACCAGAGAGGTTGGCACGAGTATTTATTTCGGAGATAGTTCGATTGCATGGTACGCCGAAAACCATTGTTTCTGATCGAGATGGCCGTTTTGTGTCGCACTTTTGGAAAGCAGTTCATAAGGCCTTGGGGACCGAATTGAACTTCAACACAGCTTATCACCCGCAGACTGACGGACAATCTGAAAGGACTATTCAAACGGTGGAAGACATGCTAAGGGCCTGTGCCTTATATTGGTCAAACGATTGGGAAATTCATCTACCGTTGATTGAATTTACCTACAACAATAGTTGGCATGCTTCCATTAAGATGGCACTATTTGAGGCATTATACGGGAGGAGATGTAGATCGCCCCTATGTTGGGATGATTCATCCGACCTAATCGGGACAGAACCAGAGTTGATCGTACAGACTCGAGAGAAGATAGCCTTGATTCGTGAAAGGCTGTTGACCGCCCAGAGTCGCAAGAAATCTTACGCAGACGTACACCGTCGCCGTTTGGAATTCAGTACGGGATACCACGTACTTTTAAAGGTTTCTCCTACTCGGGAAATCTTTCGTTTCGGAAGGAAAGGAAAGCTGAGTTCGAGATATATCGGACCATTTGAGATCCTTGAGAGAGTTGGAGAGTTGGCATACAGATTGGCATTGCCGCCGTCATTGTGCCATGTTCATAACGTGTTCCACGTATCCCAGTTACGGAGGTATATACCAGATCCTAGTCATGTCATTGATTTTGGCGAGATCGAAGTCGCTCAAGATGGGACGTTTGAAGAAAGACCGGTCAAGATACTCGAGAGTCGAGTTAAGCAGTTGAGAAACAAACCCATCGTTTTGGTCAAAGTTCAATGGTCACGCCATGGAGTGGAAGACGCCACATGGGAAACGGAAGATGGCATGAAGTCCAGATATCCCGAGTTATTTTCGTCTTGAGTTTCGGGACGAAACTCCTTTTTAGTAGGAGAGTATGTAATATCCGGATTTATTACTGTGTACTTTACCTGTATTCGAACCCTGTATTATTCGGAATTGTGGTCTTGATGATTGGAGTATGATATTTCTTACATTGATATCTTTATACATAAGTATAACAACATGCAAAATTTCTCATGCAAACTCGCGATAGCGCACGCTAAGAATGTAGCTTAACGCGCGCTATCGAGCTACTACTAGCGCACGCTACGTATGTAGGAGTTGCGTGCGCTAAGTACTCAATTATTGAGCTGGGCGGCTAGCACATGCGCCAGCCGGGACATGGGTCCGGATAAGATTCCCGCAGACGAACCTGGACAGTTTTGAAGTCAACTCTTATTAGCGCGCGCTAAGGAATGCTTAGTAGCGTGCGCTAATCTGCTTTGTGCAGAAAGTTTATATATGGGCTAGCACTCCATTTTTATTCCCATTTCCTTCATCTATACTTCATTCTCGAGAGACCAGAGAGCAAGAATTTCCCTTCTAACACACTTTGAAAACATCTTCTCGATCCTTGAATATTGGATATTACTTGTGAGTGATCATTGAAGTGGAGTAGCACCTTGGAGTGGCATACAACCAACCGGAGTCGGATTCTACCTTACGGTTCAGTGATTTTCGTCATATTAAGGTATGTTCAACCTATCTCCAGACTTAGAGTTGGATTCTAAATAATTAGATGATCATGTTAACGAGATATTGATTTTCATTAGTGAATTATTCAACATGCATCATGTTTGGAATATAGAGATGGTTATGCCTCAAGTACCTTGATTATGAACATCATGATTCGAATCTTATTACAATGAACAAGTATAGGAAGCTTCTATCATTGGTAATCCAAATCTAGTAGATGACTTCATAGCAATCATGGACTTGACTTTAACATCATTATTGTTAGATGAATCTAAGGGATTGATCATGGACGGATTTATCTAGTATAGATGGAATGTTAAACAACTACAGTGTGATAATTTTGATTGATATAAAGGTGTCGATATCAACCGTTAAGCCTTTCGAATTGTCATATGAAGATTTGTAGTCGAAATGGAATATGGTTTTATAATAGTAAACATATTTTTGAATCCGAAGTTGTTATTATCCGTAAGATCATTCATAATCGTATGAACATGATATTCATGGAGGTAACATGAATTATCACGGAAGATTTCATTGTTTTGATCATGATGAGAACAGTCTTCTACCCGGTAGTGAACTGCCATGCACAGTTAGCGCACGCTAAGCTATGTAAATTAACGTGCGCTATCGAGCATCAGTTAACGTATGCTACGTTTGGTACGTAACGTACGCTTGGCCATCAGATGAGTCAGTCAGCTGATCAGTGAAGTACTGACCATGCATAGTTAGCGTACGCTATGCTTTGTTGTTTGCGTGCACTATCAAGCAGACTTAACGCACGCTACACAGAGTACTTAGCGTGCGCTAAGAAGTTCAGACAGATTACATTTTATGAGCTTTTGGCCATAAATCGAATTGTTAGACATTCGTACGACGTGAGATAAATTCTATATTATTTCTTTTGTTAAGGTTCGATCTTGTTACGTGATTGATTAAGGGGGCGACCTTCAAGTGTTCGTTTTGTGGAAGTATTGTTCTTGTCTTCGAATCGAGGCAAGTACCTTGTTTGTTTTACGTATTGATGTTATACATATTGTCATGCATGTATGTCGTTGTTGTATGTCCACCTTGTGTTGGTCCGATGGGATCATCGGGGGATCTATGCTAGCGTGCGCTGGATCATCGGACGGGTTTTTGCACCACGGGTTGGTCTGACGGGATCATCGTGGGTTCTAGGCAGTGAACGCTGGATCGTCGGAGTTACCATGTGTATGTTATGATATCATGTTGTGATTATCAGTTGTGTATGTTATGTATGAGTTTCTCGCAGGAGAAGACTCGTTTGACATTTTATCATTTACGTTATTGTTATTCTGCGTGTGGCGTTGGATAATATGTTGTGGTACTTGTACTAGCATCGTTGTGCTAACCCCTTCGGGGGTGAACATTTTGTTTATGTTCAGGATCCAGGAGAACCGGAAAACAACCACTGGAGCTGCATGACGACGAGGGTGCAGAGTGATGTTTCGGCCGGGTTCATTTGTCTGTTGTTTATTGGTTATTTCAATAAGTACTCGAGTACGAAGTCATTTATGATGAATTTGAATTTGGTGATGCATTATTAAGTTTCTGTTGAACAATTGTATTTTCAGTATTTGGTCTGAACTGTTGTATCTTAATTCCGTTATTTCCATTCGGTAGTACCTTTTAATGCCTGTTCAATTCTTCAGCCTTGTAAATCCTTATGTAAAGGATTTACGGTGCTGTAATATTCCCGAATATATCGGTGGTGTTACAGTCACCTCCTCATTGGTTCGCACATCTGGATGCCAGCAGCAGCTGCGGACTTTAAGGAAGCAGTCCCACGTGCTGGGATGATCGCCCGCCTTATTTAAATACAGGAAACAGCGATCGCCCACGGTTGATGGAGAGGTCCCAGCAACCCTTTCACCTATAAATAGAAGGCCTCCTGCATTGGCAAAAGGACGGTCAGAACGTTAACACAGTAACAGTTGACAACGTGAACATATAACACTAAAAGCAAACAATACAGAGAACTCTCCATCTTGGTAGCAAGAACTCACCGAGATTCAACTCTGGTTCTTCCGGCAATCTTCAGCACTCGATATCTAAGATAACTAGAGTCTTTACACTCATTGTAATTGTATTCGAACATTAATATCTATACTCACCATTATTCATATTAATAACATCTCCCGAGAGCATTCAAGCCCGGGACTAACAACCCCGTCAAATCTTGTGTTATTCTTTTCCCTACGGACGTGCTCTCGCATTTTGTTTGTTACTCATCCATTCCAGCATATCATCTCCGGATAATATTTTGGGTAACAACATTCTTGATTGTTGGTTTCGTCCGCTGCGTGTATATCTCAAATTGATTTGTTTGTTTGCAAGTGTTTTCGTGAAACCTTGTGCACAATATGGTATGGAAATGTATATGGGTGCGATTTACTCAGTCCGTAGGGGCTTTGGATGGACCAGTGGTTTAGCCCCGGTCCTAAGCAAGTTTGAATTGCGATGTGACTGTCTGTGTTCCAGTAAAAGACATGTATTGTCTTGATTTTGTACGATTCGATGCGTATATTATAATATGTTTAAACGAATATTGTTACATGAGCATTTTTGGGCATTCTAGCCCATTGAATTATTTTTGAAAACCTTGAGTATCTTAGAAAATAAATTTCGAGACGTACTTTTAAAATGAATTATTTTCTCGTGGCACTTCCAAGGTGCCACAATATGTTTCAAAATTCTTCTACCTCGAGGACCAAAATTTTTTGAGACATTTTCAATGATTTAGAAATACTTTTGCTTAGGCCCGAGGGTCGAATATTTCCGAAAGTTTTTCACGAAAAGAAAGTGTCCTCATTTTTATCGAATGCGAAATGGTTTTACAAAGTCTCGATAATGATGTTTCACGTTTGTACTTTTTGAAAGGTGATACTCAAGATCAATCGGTGTTTCCAAAATTATTTTCAAAAGGTGGTTTCATTTTTTTTAAAACCTATCAATTCCCGTTTGCAGTTTGGGAATGTATGTACGATGTTTGCTTTGTCGTTATGATGTTAACTTCCAAATATGATCGAATTGGTGGCATGAATGTTGAGGCGTTGCCACGTATTTGTAGTACTAGCCCTCTGTGAGAGGTGTGAATTGGTATTTACTATTTGTCGCCTCGTGGTGATTTGCGTGTTGTCGCACGAGTGTGAGCTGTTGAAGCTTGGGTTTGTACGTTTGTGTACATGTGTGATTGTTTCATGTTGTATGTAATTATGTGCTGGTTATCGTTCGGGCCGTTTAGGTCGACGAACGATACCATCGTTGCTGTAATGTTTGTGTGTGTGTATTACCTTACGATGGTAATCGTTGCATATGATATGTCTTATGATTCGTTGTTGTGCTGAGTTGGATCTCCTCTATGTTGTTTTGCGACGTTATGCCCATTTTATCTAGCATTTGTATTTTCGATATGCCGAGCCGAGGTGTTTCAATCCTGATATGCCGGGGCATGCACATGTAAATTGTCCTTCTCGTCACTAACGCATTTCAAGTGCGGACTTGAGGGACACATAATTCAGTTTTGCGAATTGGCTACCGAGACTTTCGGAGTTCGCGCTTCAGCACAGATATCAGGATCGGCTCTGAGAGGCCCATGGGAGATTTTTCTGTCGGTTGCTTTTTGTGTTGTTACCTTGTTTCAGTTGTTGTGAGTTGCTGGGACGACATTTCTTTTATAAGAGGTCGGATGTAATACCCATACTACTTTTGACTTCTGCAGTTTCTCTTTCTAAATTCTATCGACTTGCAGGTGTTCGTTGATACTTTTTGAACTTGTTTGATCTCTCGGTTGTCATTGTTCGAACTGGTTGTGACCTTGTTTTAGATCGATCTGTTTATCGTTGTGACTTTTTCGAGCTCGGTTCGATTCTTGTGAACCTTGTTCGGAGGTAACATCTTTCACTTTCTACTAGTTCTTTTAATGTCTGGAGTTGAAGTGGGGACTTCGGAGTCATTGTTCGACTGTTGTCGTTCGATCATTGTTATTTGACTTTTGTTGTTCGATCATTGTTATTTGATCGTTGTTGTTCGATCATTGTTGTTCGGTCGTTGTTGTTCGATCGTTGTTGTTCGATAGGGGTTGTCTGACTGTTGTTGCCTGATCTCGTATCGCAAAGAATTGTCGTTCATCGTTAGTCAGCTATTTCGAGTGTGGCCGGGTGGGTCACCGAGCCGTGCATTGCGAGACGGTAGCTGAGAGATTTGGGGATTGAGGTTGCGTCTCTGCGCCGAAAGGACACAGAAATGCCTAGTGTAGTTTTTGAGGATTTCGGCGTAGTCTGAATTGTTTGTGGTTGTCCTTGTGGATAGTTTGTGTGTTTATTTCTATTTTCTTGATTGTGCGTGTTTCTTTGTAATGGGTGCTTTGTGTTTTGTGATTGTCCGGATAATCGACTTGGTTGTATTATCTGTTTGATGACGCTTGTCACTTGTTGGTTTTATAATGTCTCTATCAGTGGTGTTGTGTTGGTCGTCGTGGAGCGTGTTTTCACGCCGTATGTCTCTTTGCGTTTCTTGCAGCGTTTCGCCGTTGGGCGTGAGTTTTCGGTTTTTGTGTATCTCGTTGAGTTTTCCTGGCGGGATATTGCTTCTCCCTACTTGTTTTAAGTTTCGGGATGAAACTTCTTTTAAGGAGGGTAGTATGTAATATCCGCAATTTCGATTTCCGGTAATATCTTTTTTTCGGCGGAAGTACGTTTTGACAACTCGATCATGACCGTATCGTCATTCTGAGAATGATTAATTCTGCACTTTTTGCCGTTTGAGTTCGTTTCGGTGTCGTTTTGTTGAATTCCACGTTCTTAAGCGGCTTTTCCTCACTTGAGTTCGATTCTTGCGAATCTCATCCGAAAATGTTGTTTCGAATTTCTCGTAAGTTCATTTAATGTTATTATTCATGTTGCGAGCTTTGGTTTGGTGTTTCGATTGTGTATCGTGTATTTCGGACGTTTTTGGCCGTTTTCGTAATTTCCCAAAATTTGGGGTAATTACTTCTGTTGTCGAATTCCGACACTTCGGGTAGTCATAATCGTGTGTTCTCTTAGCTCTTAGATTCGTCTTTGAGAGTACTTCGTAACCGTATCTTCGGTTTATATTCAGGTTCGGGTTTCGGGGTTGTCCGGGCCGTCGGAGTGGCCACGGCCAAGTCACGGTCAGAGCAGGGCCTGGCCTGGCCGAGTTACGACCGTAAGGTGCCGGTTACGGCCGTACGTGCTCAGCAGACATGGCTGGACGAATGCCGGTTACGGCCGTAAGGACCTGCCGGGTACGGCCGTAAGGACCTGCCGAGTTACGGCCGTAAGGCCCAGTCGGTTACGGCCGTAAGCGATCGGCAGGCGGTGGGCAGATTTTGACGAATGTCGGTTACGGCCGTAAGGTCCTTCCGATTACGGCCGTAACCCTGCCGGCCATATATAGGCCTGGCTCGGCCAGACTTCATTTTTCACCTTCTTTCCTCGTTTTTGTGACGGCTGGCGACGGGAGACTCGGGAAATCGAGTTCTTGCCCGATTCTAATCAATTCCAAGGCGTTTTGGAAGATTCTTGTTGATTATATCATCATCCAAACCGTGTTCTTCGTCCGAATCAAGGTATTTTTGCTTGAACCCTTGTTTTTGAAGATTTTGGGGATTTTCCTTTTGATTTCGATTACAATCCGTTTTTGATCAATTAATTATTGTATAAGCGTTGTTTTGAATATGTTCTACGGATTGGATACTCGTATCTTTGATTTGTTCGACCCGAGGGGTGATTTCTTTGTTCTTGGAGAGTCTCGAACATTTAATGTTCGATTAAATGTTCGAATGAGTTCCCTTGGATAGTTTGTTGGGATTTCCATTGTTTTGGCCTCGATTCTCGTCGTAACCATGTGTTATTGTTCCTTCCGGAGGTTTATAGGTGTTCGAGGATTCCGATGTTGAATCTCGTTGGTGATTGATGATTCGTGTGGTGTTATTCACGTAGTAATTGCGGTGCTATCGCGTTCTTGATAGTGTTCGGGAGTTCGGGGCCGTTCGAACATATTTCATCCATCGTCTTGTTGCGATTGTGGTTTCGAGGCAAGTACCTTGTCCATACAATTCTTGTTTTGTGTATATGATAATTAGTGATCGTCTCTATGTGTTTGTTTGATCGTTTGATTTGAACTTTCAAAAGATTCGGTTTAGCCTCGTTAAAGGCTCACTTTCAAAACACGTGTGCTTTGTAAATTGTGTGGGTTGTAAGCGACTACGTGAATCCTTTGGATATGTTTGGTGTTGATGTTATGCTTGGTAATGCGTGTGTACGTATATGTCTTCATTTCGGTGCATTGTGGTTTGATGTGGTGTTTTGCTTAGTGTTTGATGCATCTGGGTGAATTGTTTGGGTATCTTTGTTGCATTGTGCTATGTGTGTGATTGCGTGGATGTGGGCGGGGCCTACGGTGGCACATGGCATGTGATCATGTGGCCAGGATGCAACAAGCGATTGATGCAACCATGAGAGCCTAAGAAAAACTACGGTGACACATGGCATGCGATCATGTGGTCAGGATGCAACAAGTGATTGATCCAACTGTGAGCGCCAAAGATAATCTACGGTGGCGCATGGCATGTGATCATGTGGCCAGGATGCAACAAGTGATTGATCCAACCGTGAGATGTTGTGACTTGTGTTTTGCTAGCGATCTCGGGAGGGTCCTTAGAGGCCTCAAGTGGGATTTGTGGCTTCGTCCCGGTCCTAGGCGATGCCTGTATGTGATTATGTTGTGTTAATTTTATGTCCGTTGAGGACACGTGGCGTGGGTTTTAACCCTGTGAACTGTTGTTGGTTTTAATTGTGAAAACAAAACCTTTGGGCTATGAACCTTGTTGATTTTGGTAAGAGAAGGATTCGATTATCCTAAATTGTTTTCTACTAAAACTCCCGATGGTTTATTAAACCGTTTTGTAAATTGTTTCCCTTGATCTGTGATCTTTCGGTTTTGGAATGTTTTACCCAAACTCTTGCCTCGGGAAGTACTTTTTGTTATGTTTGGATCTTTGAGGATTCCTGGTTATCGTTGTTCATGGAATGTGGATTGTATGACTCGTATTTTGCACTTTATATTTGCACTAGCAAAACAGTGGAGTTTTGTTAACCCCCGAGTATTCGGGGGGTGGATGTCTGTTTTTGCATTCAGGTTTTGGGAGCATAACACAGGGTCGACACGAACGATGATGAAAGATGATCGATACTAATCACATGAGGACCCGTACATTGTCGTATTGGTTTAGTTGTATTTTATTTCCGCTGTGGTATTCTTTCCCCGTTGTACGGGAGTGTCTTGTATTCGACCCCTGCGTGGGCATCTATTGTGTTTGAGTTGTATGTATTTATTGAAAGACCAAATCGGTCTACTGAGTCATTTTTAGCCTTAAAGGCATTGTTGAATTGTTCGATGTTGTTACCAGCATGGTAGATCCTTGAGGAAAGATTCTACGGCGTGTAATATCCCTGAGCGGATTGGGGGTGTAACATAAATGGTATCGGAGCTTAGGTTGCGGAAACCTAGGCTGCCGGGTTTAGTGGTGTCTGTTGAGTTTTTGTCTCATCGGATTTTGTCTGACTGAGTCGTGTCACGACGCGTTGTATGAGTTCGTTGTTCGTGATTAGTATCGTGGGGCGATCATCATCTTCGTGCGACCTGTGGATGTAAGTCTCCCTTCATTGTGATTGTGCCTCGTCTGATGCGAGTTACTCGTATGATTATGTGTTAAGTGATGGAATCCTCCTATGGATTTTTATTTCGTGATATGTGGTTATTTGACTCTCATATTTTGTTTATATGAGGAGTGGTGTCGCTGGTTATGTATTCTTTGTTGTGCGGCGAATTGTTGTGCGGCGATTTATACGCCTCAATGGCGATCGGCATAATGGTCAGGAGCCAACCAAAGAAGACAGATGCTGGGTAAGCGTCTAGCGGTCGACGTCTAAAGCGATCGTCTTTTGGTATCTAGCGATCGTCTCTAATGTCCGATTGGAGAGGATCGTCCCATGCCACGTGTGAATCCGACACCCGTCAAAGTCTGCGGAGACCGAATCTCGGGTGAAGACCCACATGCAGATCCGCAAAAGGTGACGCAAGAACAGGCCCTACTCCAGCCCATCAGCAGCTGTCAGTGATAAGGACAGCCTCACCAACCGACAGACCCACCGAAAAGACCTAAGGTGGGACCGCCCCGGACAGCGAGAAGAGGTACCTGTCGCCTCATCATTGGTTCGCGCATCTGGCTGCCAGCAGCAGCTGCGGACTTTAAGGAAGCAGTCCCATGTGTTGGGACGATCGCCCGCCTTATTTACATATAGGAAACGGCAATCGCCCGCGGTTGACGGAGAGGTCCCAGCAACCCTTTCACCTATAAATAGAAGGCCTCCAGCATTGGCAAAAGGGCCAGTCGAACGTTAACACAAGAATGATTGACAACGTGAACACATAACACATAATGCGTTTCGCCGTTGGGCGCGAGTTTTTGGTTTTGTGTATCTCGTTGAGTTTTCCTGGCGGGATATTGCTTCTCCCTACTTGTTTTAAGTTTCGGGATGAAACTTCTTTTAAGGAGGGTAGTATATAATATCCGCAATTTCGATTTCCGGTAATATCTTTTTTTCGACAGAAGTCCGTTTTGACGACTCGATCAGGACCGTATCGTCATTCTGAGAATGATTAATTCTGCACTTTTTGTCATTTGAATTCGTTTCGATGTCGTTTTGTTGAATTCCACGTTCTTAAGCGGCTTTTCCGCACTTGAGTTCGATTCTTGCGAATCTCATCCGAAAATGTTGTTTCGAATTTCTCGTAAGTTCATTTAATGTTATTATTCATGTTGCGAGCTTTGGTTTGGTGTTTCGATTGTGTATCGTGTATTTCAGATGTTTTGGGCCGTTTTCGTAATTTCCCAAAATTTGGGGTAATTACTTCTGCTGTCGAATTCCGACACTTCGGGTAGTCGTAATCGTGTGTTCTATTACCTCTTAGATTCGTCTTTGCGAGTACTTCGTAACTGTATCTTCGGTTTATATTCAGGTTCGGGTTTCGGGGTTGTCCGGGCCGTCGGAGTGGCCACGGCCAAGTCACGGTCAGAGCAGGGCCTGGACTGGCCGAGTTACGACCGTAAGGTGCCGGTTCTGACGTCGTGCTTTCAGCGGACATGGCCGACGAATGCCGATTACGGCCGTAAGGACTGCGAATGCGGCCGTAAGGACCTGCGAGTTACGGCCGTAAGGCCGTCGGATTCTGGCCGTAGCGTCGCGGCGGTGGTGGCGGATTTTGACGAATGTCGGTTCTGGCCGTAAGGTCTGCCGATTCTGGCCGTAACCCTGCCGGCCATATATAGGCCTGGCTCGGCCAGACTTCATTTTTCACCTTCTTTCCTCTTTTTTGTGACGACTGGCGATGGGAGACTCGGGAAATCGAGTTCTTGCCCGATTCTAATCAATTCCAAGGCGTTTTGGAAGATTCTTGTTGATTATATCATCATCCAAACCGTGTTCTTCGTCTGAATCAAGGTATTTTTGCTTGAACCCTTGTTTTTGAAGATTTTGGGGATTTTCCTTTTGATTTCGATTACAATCCGTTTTTGATCAATTAATTATTGTATAAGCGTTGTTTTGAATATGTTCTACGGATTGGATACTCGTATCTTTGATTTGTTCGACCCGAGGGGTGATTTCTTTGTTCTTGGAGGGTCTCGAACATTTAATGTTCGATTAAATGTTCGAATGAGTTCCCTTGGATAGTTTGTTGGGATTTCCATTGTTTTGGCCTTGATTATCGTCGTAACCATGTGTTATTGTTCCTTCCGGAGGTTTATAGGTGTTCGAGGATTCCGATGTTGAATCTCGTTGGTGATTGATGATTCGTGTGGTGTTATTCACGTAGTAATTGCGGTGCTATCGCGTTCTTGATAGTGTTCGGGAGTTCGGGGCCGTTCGACCATATTTCATCCGTCGTCTTGTTGTGATTGTGGTTTCGAGGCAAGTACCTTGTCCATACAATTCTAGTTTTGTGGATATGATAATTAGTGATCGTCTCTATGTGTTTGTTTGATCGTTTGATTTGAACTTTCAAAAGATTCGGTTTAGCCTCGTTAAAGGCTCACTTTCAAAACACGTGTGCTTTGTAAATTGTGTGGGTTGTAAGAGACTACGTGAATCCTTTGGATATGTTTGGTGTTGATGTTATGCTTGGTAATGCGTGTGTACGTATATGTCTTCATTTCGGTGCATTGTGGTTTGATGTGGTGTTTTGCTTAGTGTTTGATGCATCTGGGTGAATTGTTTGGGTATCTTTGTTGCATTGTGCTATGTGTGTGATTGCGTGGATGTGGGCGGGGCCTACGGTGGCACATGGCATGTGATCATCTGGCCAGGATGCAACAAGCGATTGATGCAACCATGAGAGCCTAAGAAAAACTACGGTGACACATGGCATGCGATCATGTGGTCAGGATGCAACAAGTGATTGATCCAACCGTGAGCGCCAAAGATAATCTACGGTGGCGCATGGCATGTGATCATGTGGCCAGGATGCAACAAGTGATTGATCCAACCGTGAGATGTTGTGACTTGTGTTTTGCTAGCCAGCTCGGGAGGGTCCTTAGAGGCCTCGAGTGGGATTTGTGGCTTCGTCCCGGTCCTAGGCGATGCCTGTATGTGATTATGTTGTGTTGATTTTATGTCCGTTGAGGACACGTGACGTGGGTTTTAACCCTGTGAACTGTTGTTGGTTTTAATTGTGAAAACAAAACCTTTGGGCTATGAACCCTGTTGATTTTGGTAAGAGAAGGATTCGATTATCCTAAATTGTTTTCTACTAAAACTCCCGATGGTTTATTAAACCGTTTTGTAAATTGTTTCCCTTGATCTGTGATCTTTCGGTTTTGGAATGTTTTACCCAAACTCTTGCCTCGGGAAGTACTTTTCGTTATGTTTGGATCTTTGAGGATTCCTGGTTATCGTTGTTCATGGAAAGTGGATTGTATGACTCGTATTTTGCACTTTGTATTTGCACTAGCAAAACAGTGGAGTTTTGTTAACCCCCGAGTATTCGGGGGGTGGATGTCTGTTTTTGCATTCAGGTTTTGGGAGCATAACACAGGGTCGACACGAAGGATGATGAAAGATGATCGATACTAATCACATGAGGACCCGTACATGGTCGTATTGGTTTAGTTGTATTTTATTTCCGCTGCGGTATTCTTTCCCCGTTGTACGGGAGTGTGTTGTATTCGACCCCTGCGTGTGCATGTATTGTGTTTGAGTTGTATGTATTTATTGAAAGACCAAATCGGTCTACTGATTCATTTTTAGCCTTAAAGGCATTGTTGAATTGTTCGATGTTGTTACCAGCCTGGTAGATAATTGAGGAAAGATTCTACGGCGTGTAATATCCCTGAGCGGATTGGGGGTGTAACATAAATGGTATCGGAGCTTAGGTTGTGGAAACCTAGGCTGTCGGGTTTAGTGGTGTCTGTTGAGTTTTTCTCTCGTCGGATTTTGTGTGACTGAGTCGTGTCACGACGCGTTGTATGAGTTCGTTGTTCGTGATTAGTATCGTGGGGCGATCATCATCTTCGTGCGACCTGTGGATGTAAGTCTCCCTTCGTTGTGATTATGCCTCGTCTGATGCGAGTTACTGGTATGATTATGTGTTAAGTGACGGAATCCTCCTATGGATTTTTATTTCGTGATATGTGGTTATTTGACTCTCATATTTTGTTTATATGAGGAGTGGTGTCGCTGGTTATGTATTCTTTGTTGTGCGGCGAATTGTTGTGCGGCGATTTTTACGCCTCAATGGCGATCGGCATAATGGTCAGGAGCCAACCAAAGAAGACAGATGCTGGGTAAGCGTCTAGCGGTCGACGTCTAAAGCGATCGTCTTTTGGTATCTAGCGATCGTCTCTAATGTCCGATTGGAGACGATCGTCCCATGCCATGTGTGAATCCGACACCCGTCAAAGTCTGCGGAGACCGAATCTCGGGTGAAGACCCACATGCAGATCCGCAAAAGGTGCCGCAAGAACAGGCCCTACTCCAGCCCATCAGCAGCTGTCAGTGATAAGGACGGCCTCACCAACCGACAGACCCACCGAAAAGACCTAAGGTGGGACCGCCCCGGACAGCGAGAAGAGGTACCTGTCGCCTCATCATTGGTTCGCGCATCTGGCTGCCAGCAGCAGCTGCGGACTTTAAGGAAGCAGTCCCATGTGTTGGGACGATCGCCCGCCTTATTTAAATATAGGAAACGGCAATCGCCCGCGGTTGACGGAGAGGTCCCAGCAACCCTTTCACCTATAAATAGAAGGCCTCCAGCATTGGCAAAAGGACGGTCAGAACGTTAACACAGTAACAGTTGACAATGTGAACACATAACACTGAAAGCAAACAATACAGAGAACACTCCATCTTGGTAACAAGAACTCACAGAGGTTCAGCTCTGGTTCTTCCGGCAATCTTCAGCACTCAATAGCTAACATAACTAGAGTCTTTACACTCATTGTAATTGTACTCTAACATTAATATATGTACTCACTAGTATTCATATTAATAAAATCTTGTGAGAGCATTCAAGCCCGGGACTAACAACCCTGACAAATCTTGTGTTATTCTTTTCCCTACGGACGTGCTCTCGCATTTTGTTTGTTACTCGTCCATTCCAGCATATCATCTCCAGATAATATTTTGGGTAACAAAAATTGGCGCTATAGGAAGGGGTCAACCTTCATTTTTTATTCCGACCGTCTCGAAGAACACTCACTATTCTCCGGGGCATATACTTGAAGAAACACTCACTGTTCTTCAAAGA
Source organism: Orobanche coerulescens (assembly GCA_033398695.1). NCBI lineage: Eukaryota > Viridiplantae > Streptophyta > Magnoliopsida > Lamiales > Orobanchaceae > Orobanche > Orobanche coerulescens. Next base: position 117,523,117 of record CM065815.1, read on the forward strand.
AAAACCTTCAGAATCATTACGTATGCCACGACCTCGAAAAGGGCCACTCTACGATCTGCCGGACACCTTATTCCGGCCCAGGCCGAGTCCCAACCTACGGCAGAGGGCGACCACGGCGATGCCATACTCTCACTCCCGCCCCCGAGGGACGGCCCCAGCCTCTCACTCGATCAGTTCCAAACTGCGGAACAGATCGTGGAGGCCATGGCCATCCTCATGAAGCGACAGAGAGCATGCGACTCGCCCACCATTACTCCATCAGCCATCCGCCGTGCAGGCAAGCGGAAGCTCAAGGGGCTATATGTCGAGAAATCGTCAGAAAGCCCCGAGCCGCAGGAAAAGGCGCTCGTAAGGCGGGACGATTCCGTCTTCATCCGCCTAGGGAGTGATCCCTCATGGCGACCCGGGCATTCGGGCCCCAGCCGGGAGACATCGGAGTCCGAATCTGTCACCAGGAGTTCGGCATACCCGACTCCCAGAAGGCAGGCCGGACAACGGGCTCCCAGTCGCCCCAGAATTGAGCTCGGTGGTAGAGAACTCGTCACCTACCATGGGGCCAGGAGATCGGTACATGATTGCCTCGGCTCCCGCTCCGAGAGCCAATCCGCGAGCAGTCAGCTCGGTGGCGGAGAACTCGTCACCTACCATTGTGTTTGAGTTGTATGTATTTATTGAAAGACCAAATCGTTCTACTGAGTCATTTTTAGTCTTAAAGGCATTGTTGAATTGTTCGATGTTGTTACCAGCCTGGTAGATCCTTGAGGAAAGGTTCTACGGCGTGTAATATCCCTGAGCGGATTGGGGGTGTTACAGTATATATAAGGCTACCCAAATTCCGAAGCATATGGTATATTACTCATTTCCTTTCATTGTTCCTCACTATGAGGACACATCTTCAAGGAGAGTTTTATTCCATGTCGCATCGATAGGAACCCTCTTTTAGAATCATCCATCTTAAATTGCTTTAAGATTTTATCGATATAGAGGGCTTGGGAAAAACTTATCATTCTCTTTGATCTATCCCAGTAGAGTCGAATCCCAAGAATATAGGTTTCTTCTCCCAAGTATTTCATGGAGAAATTACTCGAAAGCCAAGCTTTCATAGAACTGAGCATTCCCACATAATTTCCTATTAGTAGAATGTCATCTACATATAGTACTAAGAATGCGATCTTGCTCCCACTAACCCTCTTGTATACACAAGGTTCCTCTTCATTTTGCACGTAGTCAATCTCTTTGACTGCCTCATCAAAACGAAGGTCCCAACTACGTGAAGACTGCTACAGTCCCTATCACGAAGTCTACATCCACCATCGCTTGGTCATAGGTCATTGGTTCGGTCTCTTAGCTATCATTCGGAACCTCATGGAGACCCAGCTCCTCCAAGTGTACAAGTCCATACCTCTCAGGTAAATGAGACACCCTATTAGACCTACGTGGTGGTTGTACTTGTGTTTCAGAAGGTTCGGTTCCATTTTCTTGCACAGGTGTCTCCTGAGGAGTTTCATTGTATTCTTCTAAAGAAATATTTCTACCTGCTCTGCCTTCCTGAATGAACTCTTCTTCCAGGAAGTGTGCATGTAAAGCAATAACGATCTTTCAATCCTTAGGCATGTAGAGTAGATAACCCATCGTCTCATATGGGAATCCAATGAAATGTCTCCTCACACACCTAGCTTCCATTGTCCATCTTAGTCTCCTTGACATAAGCGGGACATCCCCAAATCCTAATGTGATTAAGACTTGGTTTCCTGCCCTCCCACATCTCATGTGGAGTTTTAGGAACGGATTTGGAAGGACATATGTTCAAGATGTAAGTGGTAGTCAGGAGTGCATACCCCCACAGGTAAATCGGTAAGTCGGTATAGCCCAGCATGGAACGGACGATGTCCAACAAGGTCTGGTTCCTCTTTCTGACACACCATTTAACTGAGGAGTGCCTGGAGCTGTTAGTTGTGAAACTATTCCATGTTCCTTCAGGAACTTGTCAAACTCTATACTCATATCCTCGCCACCTAAGTCCAACCGAAGTGCTTTTGATATGATTTTCAGTTTGTTTCTCGACTAGGGCCTTAAATTCCTGTAATTTCTCAAAGGCCTTGAATTTATGTTTCATTAAGTATACATAACCATACCCAGTATGATCGTCTGTGAACGTAATGAAATATTGATATCCATCACGTGTTGCTTCCAAAGCACCATATTCGTCGGTATGGTAATCCTATTTTATCAGCGGCTCTTTCAAAAGTCCCTGTGAAGGGGGACTTGGTCATTTTGCCATTAAGGCAAGACTCACAAGTAGGAAAAAAGGGATTTGATCCCAATGGACACATAAGTCCATCTTTTTCCATTTTGTAAACCTTGGTCTGACCAACATGACCAAGTCTAAGATGCCATTTCAAAACTTGATTTGGTTTCATCCCTACCATGCTTCCTAGTCATAGTATTCACAATGACTTTGTTACTGAGGATTAGATGATACAGTCCATTTAATAATGTAGCAGTGCCCACTAGTTTATTTCTGAAATAAATTTTGCAGGAACCATCACCAATGAAAAATGAAAAGGCCTTTCCGTTCCATGACCGGAATGGATACAATGTTTTATGCCCCTTGGGCAAAACAAGTACATCTTCTAAAACAAAGCTGGATTCTAAATCCAAAAGAAGTGATCCTATGTCGGTCGCCTCAACACTATGCCCGCTTCCGACTGTGATCATAACTTCTCTAGCTCCAAGCTTCCTACTTTGTTCCAGATCCTGATTCACGGTACAAATATGAGAACTAGCACCAGAATCCAAGATTATCAGAAGTAGAAAATACAGTAGCAGAACAATTTGTTTCCAAAACTAAAAGTTCTGTACCTGAAGTGCCATGAAGAATAGGACACTCTCTAGCCTAGTGGCCCAGCTCACCGCACTTGAGACAAACGTCTTTCTTCTTGCTCTTCAAAACCATCGGGGCCTTGCCCTTACCCTCAAGGTCCTCGACTTGTGGTCTCGTCCGCTTCTTGGTCTTTTTCTTCTTGTTCTTGGACCTCCGAGATCCAGAAGAAATCACAAGGGCAGACTCCTTCATCCGCCGAGTCTTCATCTGAGACTGAGCGGTCACTAGTTTGTTCATTAGCCCAACTAATTTACATGCAATCTCATTGCAGTTGAAATTTATAACAAACTGTGAGAAGGAATCAGGGAGAGACTGTAGGATAAGGTCGGTTTGAAGAGAAGTATCCATCTTAAAATAAAGAGCCTCCAATCTCTCGATCATGGATATCATTTTTAGGACGTGCTCCCCAACCTTCTCATCTTCCTTCATCCTTGCACCGAACAGTTGCTTGGATATCTCATATCTAGCAGTTCGATTGTGCTCACCATAAAGCTCGGTTAAGTGAGATAGAATCTGCCTAGCAGATGTCATTTTCTCATGAGCTCTGTGAAGCTCATTAGATATAGAAGCCATCATGTATGCACGGACTTTTACATCATCCTTAACCAACTTTTCATGGTTTTCAATCTCTTCCTGGTTGGCTCTTGTCCGCACCGAAAGTGCCGGAATATCCATCTCCATGACGTATCCCAGTGCCTCTATACTGAGGACTATCATCAAATTACGGAGCCAATCCACAAAGTTAGGTCTGATCAAGGTGTTCTTTTCGAGTAGAATTGCGATTGGATTCATTGTCATATTGAGAGTTATGTCTGCATTAAGTATAACAGATTAATTAGTGACTTGTTATAATTATGATCTGAGTATAGAATTAAAGTCTTTTCTATTCTTGTTACCCAGCTCCCACTATTTTTGTCGGAATAACACACTCCCATGTGAAATCCGGAAGTATCGTCGCTCTACTTTATAGTGGTGATCGAGTTCTTTATAAAGGGCAAATCAGTTTCACAATTGAATCTTATCCGACAACCTATCAGGTTTCTAGGGATAAAATTTGCTCCAACCGAAGGCATCCAATGCGCTCCCGGTAATTTATCCGTCCTCCCCAAATGACTATCCCGATAACTCGGAAGCATAGCACATCCGGTTTGGATTTTAATTTCTCGAAAGCTCGATGGAGGGAAGGAAAACCTTGAAACCTTATAAACTTAATAATTTGTTGTGGGAGAATTATCGTGATTAATTTTACACTTTGCACATTAATTCATTTAAGCGCGTTTGTAGCATTCATACAATATGAACAACAATTCACAACCTAGTTGCTACCAACATGTGGTTCATGGACCGTTCCTAGAAAACAAAAACTCCGTAATCTAATTACAAGTCTTCGTCTTGAATCTTCGTCTTCTCGAAACGGATCTTCCTCCGGTATTCGTCATTAAATATAAATTTTACATTGAAAATTGCATCCTAGATACAAATATTTATAGTAAAATAAATAGGCTCAAAACGGCCTTTACAACCCAATCGAATAAAAGGAACGATTCAAAAACTAAGTCCACGAACCACATCCCCATTCAAAAGCATTCATCCAATAAATACTAAATAAATGGAAAGCGTAGAGATACATTGATCCAATCAACAATACGAACCGATCCAATCAATTATTTCAAAACGAATTAATCCAATTAATTCAAACAACCATCAATTTTAACTTATTTCGGACGATAAAATATTTCATTAAATTAATTCCCCTAAAATTAAAATAACCATAATTAAATCTTAGTGGAATTAAATCTAATTTAATTTGTGGGAAATTAATTATCGAACGAAATATAAAAAACGGAATCGAAAAACACGGCCGGAGCACTGTCGGGCAGGGCCGGCAGGGACCGAGACCATTGCCGTGCGGCCGATAAGTCTTGAGCATGCCCGAGCAGTGCCGAGCATGGCCGACAGGTCCAGATCGCGATCGCGCCTCGGAGGCGGCGACCACCACCAAGGCTGCCGGGTCCGATTACGTTTTCGGCTCGTTTTTCGTCCCGAATCCAAAAATAACATTTTTCTAATCTTTATATTACACTTTAAATCAGTTTTTCATAAGAAAAATAGATTTACATTGTAACATAAAATCATGAAAAAATAATTTTTGGATAAACAATAGAAAATCAACGATTAATTCAATTATGATTCCAAATCATATACCATCTAATCAAGCATTCCAAATACCAATATCATATATATGATCGCAAGACCAACTCTCCGATACCACTGTTGGGATTCGGTGCCTAAAACGAAGGCCCAACGGAAGCGGTAAAACGAAAATTAATTCGATCTGAATCCCTACGAGGATCGATCGAGCTACGTATATACGAATATATAAACGAAATCACAAGAGATATAGAAACTCAACCTTGTAGTCCGTTGATTAAATGAATTCCTTCTCTTGAGCTATTCCCCAAGCTTTAGTTGTATATCCCTACGATCCAAACGTGCTCCAAGCCCTTGGATGATCCAACTTCGAAAATGCAACGCCTCTACTTTCCACGCACCGGAGAAACGAACGGGATGACGATCAACTTGCTATCCTCCAAGGATACGGCTAGGGCTACGTGATGAAGCTATTGATTATAACACTCTAAGTATTTTAATGTTTTCTCTCTTTTATATCTCTCAATTTCCCCCCAAGAAAAATCAAGAACATGAAATGTGTAACACCCCCGATATATTCAGGAATATTACAGCGCCGTAAATCCTTTACATAAGGATTTACAAGTCTGAAGAATTGAACAGACATTAAAAGGTACTAACGAATGGAAATAACGGAATTAAGATACAACAGTTCTGTCCAAATACTGAAAATACAATTGTTCAATAGGAACTTAATAATACATCACCAATTTAAATCCATCATAAATGACTTCGTACTCGAGTACTTATTGAAATAACCAATAAACAATAGACAAATGAACCCGGCCGAAACATGACTCTGCACCCTCGTCGTCATGCAGCTCCAGTGGTTGTTTTCCCGTTCTCCTGGATCCTGAACATAAACAAAATGTTCACCCCCGAAGGGGTTAGCACAACGATACTAGTACAAGTACCACAACATATTATTCAACGTCACACGCAGAATGATAATAACGTAAATGATAAAATGTCAAACGAGTCTTCTCCTGCGAGAAACTCAAACATAACATACACCACTGATAATCACAACATGATATCATAACATACACATGGTAATTCCGACGATCTAGCGTTCACTGCCTAGAACCCACGATGATCTCGTCAGACCAACCCGTGGTGGAAAAACCCGTCCGATGATCCAGCGCACGCTAGCATAGATCCCGTCGGACCAACACGCGGTGGACATACAACAACGACATACATGCATAACAATATGTATAACATCAATACGTAAAAGAGATAAGGTACTTGCCTTGATTCAAAGACAAGAACAATACTTCCACGAAAACGAACACTCGAAGGTCGTCCTCCTCAAACAATCACGTAACAAGCTCAAACCTTGACAAAAGAAGTAATATAGGATTTATCTCACATCGTACGAATGTCTAACAATTCGATTTACGGCCAAAAGCTCATAAAATGTAATCTGCCTGAACTTCTTAACGCACGCTAAGTACTCTATGTAGCGTGCGTTAAGTCTGCTCGATAGCGCACGCAAACAACAAAGCCTAGCGTACGCTAACTATGCATGGTCAGTACTTCACTTATCAGCTGACTGGCTCGTCTGATGGCCTAGCGTACGTTACGTACCAAACGTAGCGTACGCTAACTCGTGCTCGATAGCGCACGTTAATCTACATAGCTTAGCGTGCGCTAACTGTGCATGGCAGTTTACTACTGGGCAGTAGATGGACCTCAACATGATCAAACCAAATGAAATCCTCAGTGTTAGTTCATGTTACCTCCATGAATATCATGTTCATATGGCTATGAATGATCTTACGGATAACAACAACTTTGGATTCAAGGATATGTATACTATTATGAAACCATCTTCCATTTCGACAACAATCTTCATGCAACAATTCGAAAGGCTTAACGGTTGACATCGACACCTTTATATCAATCAAAATTATCATACTGTAGTTGTTTAACATTCCATCTATACTAGATAAATCCTTCCATGATCTATCCCTTAGATTCATCTAACAATAATGATGTTAAAGTTAAGTCCATGATTGCTATGAAGTCATCTACTAGATTTGGATTACCAATGATAGAAGCTTCCTCTACTTGTTCATTGTAATAAGATTCGAATCATGATGTTCATAATCAAGGTACTTGAGGCATAACCATCTCTATATCCCAAACATGATGCATGTTGAATAATTCACTAATGAAAATCAATATCTTGTTAACATGATCATCTAGTTCTTTTGAATCCAACTCTAAGTTTGGAGATAGGTTGAACATACCTTTATATGACGAAAATCACTGAACCGTAAGGTAGAATCCGACTCCAGTTGGTTGTATGCCACTCCAAGGTGCTATTCCACTTCAATGATCACTCACAAGTAATATCCAATATTCAAGGATCGAGAAGATGTTTTCTAAATGTGTTAGATGTGAAATTCTTGCTCTCTGGTCTCTCAAGAATGAAGTATAGACGAAGGAAATGGGAATAAAAATGGAGTGCTGACCCATATATAAACTTTCTGCACAAAGCAAATTAGCGCACGCTACTAAGCATTCCTTAGCGCGTGCTAATAAGAGTTGACTTCAAAACTGTCCAGGTTTGTCCGCGGGAATCTTATCCGGACCCATGTCCCGGCTGGCGCATGTGCTAGCCGCCCAGCTCAATAATTGAGTGCTTAGCGCACGCAACTCCTACATATATAGCGTGCGCTAGTTGTAGCTCGATAGCGCGCGTTAAGCTACATTCTTAGCGTGCGCTATCACGAGTTTGCATGAGAAATTTTGCATGTTGTTATACTTATGTACAAAGATATCAATGTAAGAAATATCATACTCCAATCATCAAGATCACAATTCCGAATAATACAGGGTTCGAATACAGGTAAAATACACAGTAATAAATCCGGATATTACAAAATGAAATGAAGAAGAAGACTTTGAGAAAAACTTTTCTCTCTCTTTCTCTTTCTCACGTAGGAATCAAAATGAATGGAGTGAGAATAATGAGAAGTCTTCCTCTCTTTATTCAATTCCACTCACATGCACAACAAATCATACCATATGATTTTTGCCCCACAAGCCATGTTCCTTAATATAAAAAGGAAACAACAAGACAATGGGAAGGTGGGTGGAAGGGGTTGGGGCGGCCATGATGAAAAACGGATGAGTTCAGTTCGTTTAGGACTCCCGTGTAATATCCGGATTTATTACAGTGTATTTCATCTGTATTCAAACCATGTATTATTCGGATTGGTGATTTTGATTATTGGAATATGATATTTCGTGCATTGATATCATTATACATAAGTATAGAAACTTGCAAAATTGCTCAAGCAACCTCGTGATAGCGCACGCTAAGAATGTATCTTAACGCGCGCTATCGGGCCATTATTAGCGCACGCTATACAGGTAGGAGTAACGTGCGCTAAGGACTCAATTATTGAGCGGGACGGCTAACACATGCGCCAGCCGGGACATGGGTCCGGATAAGATTCCCGCTGACGCACCCGGACAAATTCTGAAGTCAACCATTATTAGCGCACGCTAAGGGATGCTTAATAGCGTGCGCTAACTTGTCAATAATGCAGAATATTATAAATGGGGCAACAACCGTTTTGGCTTTCATTTCTTTCGCCCATTCCTCAACCTTGAGAGTTCAGAGAGCTGTAGTAATACTTCTATACACTTAGAACACATATTGTTGGTGTTTACATATTGGTTATCATTGGGAATGATCATTGAAGAGGAATAGCACCTTGGAGTGGCATACAACCAATCGGAGTTGGATTCTACCTTACGGTTCAGTGATTTTCATCATATTAAGGTATGTTCAATCTATCTCAAGACTTAGAATTGGATTCTAAAGATTTGGATGATCATGTTAACAAGATATGGATTTTCATGGATGAAATATCCAAGTATATCATGTTTGGAATAGTGAGATGAATAAGCCTTAAATACCTTGATTATAATCATCATGATTCGAATCTTATTACACTGAATATGTGAAGAGAAGCTTCTATCATTGGTAAACCGAATCTAATAGATGATTTCATAGTAATCTTGGACTAGACGTTAACATCCTTATTGTTAGATAAATCTAAAGGTTTGATCATGGAAGGATTTATCTAGGATATATATAGGACGTTTATCAACTTCAGTACGATAATATGGATTGATATAGAGGTGTTGATATCAACCGTTAACCTTTTCGAATTGTCGTATGAAGATTTGAAGTCGGAATGGAATATGGTTTTATATTGGTATGCATATCCTTGAATCCGAAGTTGTCTTTATCCGTTAAATCATTCATAAGGGTATGAACATGGTATTCATGGAAGTAACCTGAATTATCACGCAAGATTTCATTGTTTCAATCATGGCAAGAACAGTTTACTGCTCAGCAGTAAACTGCCATGCATAGATAGCGCACGCTATGCTATGGAGTTTAACGTGCGCTATCGAGCACGAGTTAGCGTGCGCTACGGTCGGTACGTAACGTACGCTAGACCATCAGACGAGTCAGTAGGCTGGTCAGTGAAGTACTGACCATGCATAGTTAGCGTACGCTAGTCTTTGTTGTTTGCGTGCGCTATCGGGCAGACTTAACGCACGCTACACAGAGTACTTAGCGTGCGCTAAGCAGTTCGGGCAGATTGCATTTTATGAACTTTTGGCCGTGAATCGAATTGTTAAACATTTGTACGACGTGAGATAAATCATATATCATTTCTTTTGTTAAGGTTTGGTCTCGTTACGTGATTGATTGAGGAGGACGATCTTCGAGTGTTCATTTTCGTGGAAGTGTTGTTATTGTCTTCAAATCGAGGCAAGTACCTTAATTGTTTTATGTATTGTTGTTATACATATTGTCGTGCATGTATGTCGTTATTGTATGTCCACCTCGTGTTGGTCCGACGGGATCATCGGGGGATCTATGCTAGCGTGCGCTGGATCATCGGACGGGTTTTTCCACCACGGGTTGGTCTGACGGGATCATCGTGGGTTCTAGGCAGTGAACGCTGGATCGATGGAATTACCATGTGTATGTATTGATATCATGATGTGATTATCAGTTGTGTATGTTATGTTTGAGTTTCTCGTAGGAGAAGACTCGTTGGTATTTTTTCGTTTACGTTATTATTATTCTTCGTGAGATATGAATAATATGTTGTGGTACTTGTACTAGCATCGTTGTGCTAACCCCTTCGGGGGTGAACATTTTGTTTGTGTTCAGGATCCAGGAGAGCGGGGAAAAAACCACTGGAACTATATGACGACGAGGGTGCTGAGTGATGTCCCGACCGGGTTTATTTATCTGTTGTTTATTCGTTATTTCAATAAGTACTCGAGTACGAAGTCATTTGTGATGGATTTGAATTTAGTGATGTATTATTGAGTTCTGTTGAACAATTGTACTATTTCTGTATTTGGTCAGAACTGATGTACTGTAATTCCGTTATTTCCATTCGTTAGTACCTTTTTATGCTTGTTCAATTCTTCAGCCTTGTAAATCCTTATGTAAAGGATTTACGGCGCTGTAATATTCCCGAATATATTGGGGGTGTTACAGAATATGGTATCAGAGCTAAGATTATGGATATCTTGGCCGTTGGGTTAAAAGAGGGTTCATTTATGTCTTTTGAGGTAACCGGCCGTGAATGACATCACTGCACTGCCTACGTCTTCATGCGAACAGTGGTTGTAAGTTCCTAAACTCTATCTTGTTCTTTACGTGTTGTGTCTCTTTATACTCGAATATTAGAACGATGTTGTTTCCTGTATATTGAGTATTTATGCTTACAGTATGTTGAGAGGCGGACGTGGACGTGGTCGCGGTCGTGGACGCGGACGGAGAAATGCCGAAAGGGAAGCGTTGCCTTCTAACCAGGCCAGTCATAGCTCAGGCGAGCCGCAACAATCTGTTAATAATGAACCAGATCCTGCTGTACCAGAGATCCTTCGTCAAGTGGTGAACCAGATGACTCAGTTCGCCCAGGTCGTGGACCGAATGCAAGTGGCGGTGGGACTACAGCAGGGAGAGAGACAGCAAGGGATCCCAGACATGGGAAATCGAGGTGACCAGTGGCTGCAAGAGGTGGCGAAGATGCAACCACCCAAATTCGACGTTATTTCTGAGACTCCCACCTGGTATCATTGGTTGAAAGAACTGGAGAAAATCTTTGCCGGAATCAGCTGCCCAGACGACCGGAGAGCCTCTATCGCTCAATATTTTCTGATAGGGGAAGCGTCCGAATGGTGGGAAGCCATCCGGCCTGTAGACCATGATGCCGATTGGACAGAGTTTAGATTGATGATGGAAGCTCAGTATTGCCCTCGTCCTGTGAGGGAAGCCAAAGTTCGGGAGTTTTTCTCCGCTCTGCCTTCTGATGTGCCGTATCCTGTGCGATCAAGACGTTTAACCAACAGCTGGCATTTGTTCGACATCTGGTCAGAACAGATGCAGAAATGATGATCCATTTCGATATGAGAATGAAACCAGAAGTTCAGAGGTACATGTCCGGATTCGAATGTACCACACTCCGCCAATACCAGGATAAGGCGTTGGCGTATGAGATCAAGGAAGCAGCTATGGAGAAATTTTCAGAATCCAAGAAGCAGAAAGTCTCTGGTACTTTTACAGAGCACAAAAACAGCGGGCCCCGTAAGGCCCAGTCATCTTTTCACTCTTTCACGAAACCTCCGCACCTAGCTAGGAGCGGAAAGAACTTCGGAGCGACATCAGCTATTACTGATGTTACCAGGAAATGCTTTAACTGCGCCCAGACGGGGCACTATCGACGGAATTGCCCCCTTCCTGCCGTGACTTGTTTTGATTGTGGACGAGAGGGACATCGGGCGGTGTTTTGTGAAGAGGCTGCAAAGTCTTTTAGAGCCCGTACACCACGGCCCGATCGAGAAGGAGGCCAATATTCCATGAGACGCGGCAAAGTGTTCGAGATGCCTCAGAATTTTGGCCGCGGGCGAGGCGAGGACAATGGGACCGAAAGGGGACATCGAGTGCCGGATCTGCTCCCCACGTGCATGCGAGATGAGGAGGACAGACGATCAAGATGCTGCTGTCGCATCAGGTACTGTCCAGATCCTTTCCCAGCATGTTAGCGTTTTATTCGATACAGGAGCTACACATTCTTTCATATCTTCGTCTTGTGTAAATCGTTTGAATATTTCCGGTTTTCATGCTTGTGAACCTTATGTTGTTGGTTTACCGAGTGGAGAGAGGATTGTCGGAAATTTAGAAACTAGAAATTTCCCTGTATCATTTGGGGGCAGAGAGTGGCTCTCAAACCTGATCGTGATAGAAATGCAAGGAGACGACCTGATACTCGGAGACGATTGGCTTAATCGATATGGAGCAATTGTGAACTACCGAAGGAGGAATATCTCGCTGATCGCTGACGATGGTTCCGAGATTCTGTTTGAGGGATGGAAACCGGGAAGCTCAGGAAAATTGATCAAGGCGATGAAAGTCACAAATTGTTGAAACAGTATCATGCAGTGCTGGTGTTACGCAATGAAGAAAGAAGACGAAATTGTGGAACTTTCATCTATTCTGTTGTGAACGAATTTCCAGATGTATTTCTGACGAGTTACCCGGGCTACCTCCACGAAGGGATGTAGAATTTACTATTGGTGGAACACGGAGCGACACCAATTTCTAAGGCGCCGTATCGTATGGCACCTCTTGAGATGTACGAATCAAGAAGCACTGGAGGAGTTCTTGGACAAGGGCTATATTCACCAGCGTTTCACCACGGGAGCGCCGTTCTTTTTGTCCGAAAGAAGGATGGATCGCTCCGACTGTGTATTGACTATCGAGAGCTGAACAAGATGACGATTAAGAACAAATATCCGTTACCACGGATTGATGATCTGTTTGACCAGCTGCAAGGGGCGACAGTATTTTCTAAAATCGATCTGAGATCAGGATATCATCAGCTGAGGATTAAGGAATCTGACGTTCCGAAATCAGCGTTCAGAACTCGCTATGGGCATTATGAGTTTGTAGTGATGTCGTTTGGTCTCACTAACACACCTGCTGTATTTATGCAATTGATGAACCGTGTGTTCATTGAATTTTTGGATAAATTTGTGGTCGTATTTATTGACGACATTCTGGTGTATTCTAAGAGTCCGGAAGAACATGCGCAGCATTTGCGTATTGTATTGGAACTTTTGAGAAACGAACAATTGTACGCCAAACCTTCTAAGTGTGAATTCTGGCTAAAGGAAGTAATGTTCCTCGGCCATGTGGTGTCAGCTGAAGGAGTCTGAGTAGATCCTCAGAAGATCGAAGCAATTATGAATTGGGAGCCTCTAAAGAACGTGAAAGAGGTCCGAAGCTTCTTGGGACTTGCTGGATACTATCGTCGATTCGTGGAAGGGTTTTCTAAAATCTCCCGCCCACTTACTCGACTCCTGCAGAAAACTCAAAAGTTTGAGTGGAATGAATTGTGTCAGATTAGTTTTGATGAACTGAAGAAAAGATTGACGACGGCACCGATTCTATCACTTCCGCAGGGAACTGAAGGATTCATAGTTTACAGTGATGCTTCGAACCAAGGACTTGGGTGCGTGTTGATGCAGAATGATAAGGTGATCGCTTATGCATCGCGACAACTGAAACCTTATAAAGTGAATTACCCGACACATGATTTGGAGCTAGCAGCAGTGGTTTTTGCCTTGAAGATCTGGAGGCATTATCTGTACGGGACTCACTGTCAGATCTTTACGGATCATAAGAGTCTCAAGTACATATTTAGTCAGAAAGAGTTGAATATGCGGCAAAGAAGATGGTTGGAACTTATTAAGGACTATGACTTGGAGATTTTATATCATCCAGGCAAAGCGAATGTAGTGGCCGATGCACTTAGCCGCAAGCCCATCTCTATTCAGATGCTGGAGACACTGACCTCCCAACTTAGCCTCCAGCGAGAGATGATTCGTGAAGGAATTGAAGTGTGGTTACAAAGAGTCCAAGGACAACTGTGCGTGATGGAGATAACTTCATCATTAACCGAAGGAATCAAATCTAAACAGGCAGATGATCCTCAGATGATTCGGTTACGTGATGAAGTGATCAAAGGAAAGACCCCCAGATTCATAATTCATGACGATGGAGTTTTGAGATTTCAAAACCGACTCTGCGTTCCCGATGATGATGATCTGAAACAGACAATTATGAAGGAAGCTCATAGTTCGCCCTATTCTATCCACCCGGGCACCAGTAAAATGTATAAAGACTTGAAGCAGAATTTCTGGTGGGGCAACATGAAGAAAGACGTAGCGGACTATGTTTCGAAATGCTTGACTTGTCAGCAGGTTAAGATCGAGCATCAACGGCCTCCTGGAATGTTGAAGCCGCTCCCGATTCCTGAATGGAAGTGGGAGGACATATCGATGGACTTTATCACTAATATGCCAAAAACCAGGACATGAATGAACATGATTTGGGTGATAGTTGATCGTTTAACCAAATCGGCTCATTTTCTAGGTATTAAGGATACGTGGGGACCAGAGAGGTTGGCACGAGTATTTATTTCGGAGATAGTTCGATTGCATGTTACGCCGAAGACCATTGTTTCTGATCGAGACGGTCGTTTTGTGTCTCACTTTTGGAAAGCAGTTCATAAGGCCTTGGGGACCGAATTGAACTTCAGTACAGCTTATCACCCGCAGACTGACTGACAATCTGAGAGAACTATACAAACGGTGGAAGACATGCTAAGGGCCTGTGCCTTAGATTGGTCAAACGATTGGGAAGTTCATCTACCGCTGATTGAATTTACCTACAACAATAGTTGGCATGCTTCTATTAAGATGGCACCGTTTGAGGCCTTATACGGAAGGAGATGCAGATCGCCCCTATGCTGGGACGATTCATCGGACTTGATCGGAACAGAACCAGAGTTGATCGAACAGACTCGAGAGAAGATAGCCTTAATTCGTGGAAGGCTGTTGACTGCCTGCAGTCGCGAAATCCTATGCGGACGTACGCCGCCGCCCATTGGAGTTCAGTACTGGAGATCACGTACTTTTGAAGGTTTCTCCTACTCGGGGAATCTTTTGTTTCGGAAGGAAAGGGAAGCTGAGTCCGAGATATATCGGACCATTTGAGATCCTCGAGAGAGTTGGGGAGGGGGCATACAGATTAGCATTACCACCGTCATTGTGCCATGTTCATAACGTGTTCCACGTATCCCAGTTACAGAGGTATATACCAGATCCCAGTCATATCATTGATTTCGGTGAGATCGAAGTCGCGCAGGATGGGACGTTTGAAGAAAGACCGGTCAAGATACTCGAGAGTCGAGTTAAGCAACTGAGGAACAAACCAATCGTTTTGGTCAAAGTTCAGTGGTCACGTCACGGAATGGAAGAAGCCACCTGGGAAACGGAAGCTGATATGAAGTCTAGATATCCCGAGTTATTTTTGTCTTGAGTTTCGGGACGAAACTCCTTTTTAGTAGGAGAGTATGTAATGTCCGGATTTATTACAGTGTATTTCATCTGTATTCAAACCATGTATTATTCGGATTGGTGATTTTGATTATTGGAATATGATATTCCGTGCATTGATATCATTATACATAAGTATAGAAACTTGCAAAATTGCTCAAGCAACCTCGTGATAGCGCACGCTAAGAATGTATCTTAACGCGCGCTATCGGGCCATTATTAGCGCACGCTATACAGGTAGGAGTAACGTGCGCTAAGGACTCAATTATTGAGCGGGACGGCTAACACATGCGCCAGCCGGGACATGGGTCCGGATAAGATTCCCGCTGACGCACCCGGACAAATTCTGAAGTCAACCATTATTAGCGCACGCTAAGGGATGCTTAATAGTGTTCGCTAACTTGTCAATAATGCAGAATATTATAAATGGGGCAACAACCGTTTTGGCTTTCATTTCTTTCGCCCATTCCTCAACCTTGAGAGTTCAGAGAGCTGTAGTAATACTTCTATACACTTAGAACACATATTGTTGGTGTTTACATATTGGTTATCATTGGGAATGATCATTGAAGAGGAATAGCACCTTGGAGTGGCATACAACCAATCGGAGTTGGATTCTACCTTACGGTTCAGTGATTTTCATCATATTAAGGTATGTTCAATCTATCTCAAGACTTAGAATTGGATTCTAACGATTTGGATGATCATGTTAACAAGATATGGATTTTCATGGATGAAATATCCAAGTATATCATGTTTGGAATAGTGAGATGAATAAGCCTTAAATACCTTGATTATAATCATCATGATTCGAATCTTATTACACTGAATATGTGAAGAGAAGCTTCTATCATTGGTAAACCGAATCTAATAGATGATTTCATAGTAATCTTGGACTAGACGTTAACATCCTTATTGTTAGATAAATCTAAAGGTTTGATCATGGAAGGATTTATCTAGGATATATATAGGACGTTTATCAACTTCAGTACGATAATATGGATTGATATAGAGGTGTTGATATCAACCATTAAGCTTTTCGAATTGTCGTATGAAGATTTGAAGTCGGAATGGAATATGGTTTTATATTGGTATGCATATCCTTGAATCCGAAGTTGTCTTTATCCGTTAAATCATTCATAAGGGTATGAACATGGTATTCATGGAAGTAACCTGAATTATCACGCAAGATTTCATTGTTTCAATCATGGCAAGAACAGTTTACTGCTCAGCAGTAAACTGCCATGCATAGATAGCGCACGCTATGCTATGGAGTTTAACGTGCGCTATCGAGCACGAGTTAGCGTCTTCACGGTCGGTACGTAACGTCGCTAGACCATCGACGAAGTCGATGGCTGGTCAGTGAAGTACTGACCATGCATAGTTAGCGTATGCTAGTCTTTGTTGTTTGCGTGCGCTATCGGGCAGACTTAACGCACGCTACACAGAGTACTTAGCGTGCGCTAAGCAGTTCGGGCAGATTGCATTTTATGAACTTTTGGCCGTGAATCGAATTGTTAAACATTTGTACGACGTGATATAAATCATATATCATTTCTTTTGTTAAGGTTTGGTCTCGTTACGTGATTGATTGAGGAGGACGATCTTCGAGTGTTCATTTTCGTGGAAGTGTTGTTATTGTCTTCAAATCGAGGCAAGTACCTTAATTGTTTTATGTATTGTTGTTATACATATTGTCGTGCATGTATGTCGTTATTGTATGTCCACCTCGTGTTGGTCCGACGGGATCATCGGGGGATCTATGCTAGTGTGCGCTGGATCATCGGACGGGTTTTTCCACCACGGGTTGGTCTGACGGGATCATCGTGGGTTCTAGGCAGTGAACGCTGGATCGATGGAATTACCATGTGTATGTATTGATATCATGATGTGATTATCAGTTGTGTATGTTATGTTTGAGTTTCTCGTAGGAGAAGACTCGTTGGTATTTTGTCATTTACGTTATTATTATTCTTCGTGAGATATGAATAATATGTTGTGGTACTTGTACTAGCATCGTTGTGCTAACCCCTTCGGGGGTGAACATTTTGTTTGTGTTCAGGATCGAGGAGAGCGGGGAAACAACCACTGGAACTGTATGACGACGAGGGTGCAGAGTGATGTCCCGACCGGGTTTATTTATCTGTTGTTTATTCGTTATTTCAATAAGTACTCGAGTACGAAGTCATTTGTGATGGATTTGAATTTAGTGATGTATTATTGAGTTCTGTTGAACAATTCTACTATTTCTGTATTTGGTCAGAACTGATGTACTGTAATTCCGTTATTTCCATTCGTTAGTACCTTTTTATGCTTGTTCAATTCTTCAGCCTTGTAAATCCTTATGTAAAGGATTTACGGCGCTGTAATATTCCCGAATATATTGGGGGTGTTACATCCCGAGAGTCCAAATAGATAAACTCTGATTCCGTTCCGATGTATTTATATTAATTAATTAATCCAATTAATTAATCATATCAAATACATAATAACATAATTAATTTCTCCAAGAAATAATTATATTTATGAATTAAATTAATCACCCAGTCATTTATTTAATTCATTAGGCCGTAATTAATATATCCAATAAATCAACTTAGACATCCAATGTCCCAATAAATTAGATACCCAATATCAAATATTCATAATGAGAGAATAAGCTCGATTCATTCCGTCGTCAATCCTATTGCACGACTCGGTAGGTCCGTCTCATTCAGCAATGGGAGGAACCAAAGAGTAGTAGCACCACCTAGTCAGCCTGGCGGCCTACATTATACCCCAATTGAGAACGAATGATTGGGATCATTCAAGAACCATTATGTCGTGAATACCAGTATACGTATAAACCCTTCTTTCAAATGTCCCGATCAAGTTATAGGGTCACGGTCAGTCAAACCCTATCTATACATGACATTATGCATGCGTTAATGCAAATCGAGATCCTCGAGCTCTCGTGTATCCAATACAACTAGCTCCAATGCTTTGGCCAAAGACTTATGATCTCATCTGCCAATAACTGCATAGGACATATAACCGCTCACTAATGGGAGAGAGAATTCTATCTTGGTATCCAGTAGGACCTGCTACTTGCCCGTCAAGATGCACGTCGAGGTTGAACCCCGTCTCCCGGTATATAGGGTCGAACTACTCTAATGAAAATCTTGACGTCACAAGCACATCCCTACTAAATCCTCAAGTCTAAGGTTAATGAATACCTATCACAACCTTTCGATTCCGTCATTGACTGTCCGGAGTGAAATCCGTGTGACGAATCGAGGGTGAGTCGGTTCGAGTATACTAATCTAATTAGCATACCTATAACGTGTGCTCCCACTAACCATTAGCATTCGACAGGCACTCTCCATGTCAAAGAACACGTTATACAAGTCTTCACATAAACTTAACGCCCAGTCAAGTTTCATCGACTTGCAAACGATTAAAGTATTTGAGCTATTAACCTTTCCAGTGCCGACCCCCTTATCCAATAAGGAGTGGAACGTTTTGCTCTCAAATACATGGACTAATTTCTATATGTATATTTACGAGTTACGAATGCCAGTAACTACCAGTAAATAAAGAAACATCCATTGCCTTATATTAATGATTTACATAATTACAAGTACAATGCCCTCACTCAACATCCTCTATGTGGCATTCGAGGGCATACTCCTAACAGTCGATTTGTTATTCATTGATATTCATCATGGTCACTTTTGTTCTTGTGACCTTCTGGGTTCATATTGCGTGGCCGGATGTTTATGTGTGGAATTTTTAGTCGGGCACACGATAGTCATGTGAAGGGTTCACCGACACAATGGACTGTGCACACGGTAACATGCCTCCATGAGACTAATTAGGTACAAGGATGGGTGTGTCCGGACACTCGTCTTGTCCACTTGAACGTCTCATTACGGGCGTACTATGATGCCCCTCTTCAGCTTAATTCCATGTCATATATATTTAATGATTGTGCTTGTTCAACTCTTGAGGATTGTTGTTCTGTGTAACTGACGCCATTGGGGGATGTTGTTTTCAGGTCATGGCAAGGAAAAGGCACGGGAAGAGAACGTTGACGGCGAAGCGCCCCAGTGATAGTAGGGGTTCCAGTCCTTTTCAGTCATTCATGTTTCTTCATTTTTATTTCCGCTGCAAAATTCCGTTTTGATATTCATTTTATTCAGTGTTATATATTTTATCTTGATATAAAATATACATGTATTCTGTATTTCCTGGGTATGTTGTAATTAAAACTCCTCATCGGAGTAATTGATGATATAATGTGGTTCGGTACGACAATTATATTATTGAATTCATTAATTTTCATTCACCTGGTGGGTCCCAGTTAGGGGTCCACGGCACTGTAATATCTACCTAATTACGGGTGTTACAGAGTTGGTATCAGAGCATGGTCTTGAATACTACCTTTCGACTGATGTCTCATTTGAAATCATCGTTCATTAGACTAGTATCATTAGACTTTCGCGTCACGTGTGACCCGTGCAAACGCCAATCCCCTCAGACCAAGGAAACGGTAAGATTTCTGACGCCATGGTATAATTTTTGGCAATAAGAATCACTCATTCATCATTCATCACTCAACAATGCTCAATCATCATCTTCATTTTTTATCTTGTCGATCATGTTTACTCATTAATCACTCAATTCACTTCATTGCTCAGTTGTTGATCTTGCGGATCGCATCATTAATCTTGTTCACTTGTTCAAGATAATCATTCATGAATTTCATCAGATAATCATGTCACCTTAGTTTATCATTCATGTAATCATTGTGTTAGAGCGTGTATGCTCATTATTATCATTTCATAATGTAATCATAATGTGGTACTCATGCGAGATCTATAATCAGCATGTGACTTTCCTACTTCAGTATGGATAGAGCTGGCGGAGGACGCAGGGGAAGAGGCCGCGGTGCGGGCCGAAACCCGGGAGCTCGTGTGAATACACGCGCGAACATGAGGAATAATGCTAATTCATCGAGCAGCGATGCTGCCACTCATTCACCGGGAAATAATCATTCACTATTAGGGAGTCGTACCCGATACACGGCTCAATCAGAAGGTGTTCGGGTTGATACAATCTCTTTTATGTAAGGCATGATGGCCCAAATGACACAAATGGCACGTCTGATGGAGACGATGCAGAACTCAGCCACTCAGGCTCAACAAGCCCCTCCGCCGCCACCTCAGAGGCAAGAGAGGAATGTCTCGTGAGAGAATTTGTTCGTAAATGATACATTGTGCTGCATAGAGTAAACTCAGAAGATAAGGTTGCTGATGTTGGAGTTCAGGCCATAAATCGACAATGCAGCGGAAAATAAAGTTGCACAAACCATGCTCATCCGAACTCCTAAAGGGGATTGGTCAAGGATCGTATAAACAAATATATAAAAAGAAACAAGATCTTACCCTCATAGACCCGACTTCTTTATATTGTTGATGATGATGAGCACGAATCCAATCTGTGAAGCTCTTAGAAGTTCCAACGTCGAAAGTGCTGAACGTCTCTACTAAACACGCATTGGACAAATGCCTGGATTAAACTCCATCTTCTTGTTCTCCAAGAACACGGCTAAGAGAAGTATAGTATTGCCTTGATATCTCCCAAAACCCAGAAGAAGAAAATATATATTTTTCTTCTTCACTATTTTGCTATATGTTTTAGAAAGTGGAATGAATCTTATTCTTTTCACTCCCAGTATTCTTCTCTCTCTTTGTAATGTCCCGTAAGTAACAAGCTCTACCGTCTGTATTTCAATGTATCTATTCTTCACCATCTCTCTGATGATGTGATACTTTCTCTGGATATTCTTGGTCTTATGATGAGACATAGGTTCTTTAGCATGTGCAACAGTGCCTTCATTGTCGTAGTAAAGCGGCACTTGGAGCTTTGCACTTGGGACCACTTGAAGTTCTTCAAGATACCTCTTGATCAAACATGCTTCCCTTGACGCCTCCGAGGCTACCTGGTACTCGGCCTGGCAGGTGGAATGTGCAACCGCAATTTGCTTGGAACTCATCCAAGAAATTGCTCCACCATTTAGAGTAAATATATACCCTGAAGTGGACTTTTGTTTGTCCGCATCGCCACCTAAATATGAGTCTGTGAACCCATCCAATCTTAATTCTTCGCCATCATATGTAAGTACCATTTCTTTAGTCCGTTTAAGGTACTTTAGAACGTTCTTTACGGATGTCGAAATCATCAGCGATATCTCTCGCTAGAGGCCACCTACTTTCGAGGGCTCATCTGAGCCGAAATATATTATTCACTGGATTGAGCATTTTGAGAAGCTATTTGCTATGGTGGATTGCCCCGAAGGGCATAAAGTTTCAGTCGCGGCTTACTAGCTGGTTAAGAGCGCTCACTCTTGGTGGTTGTCTTTGAAGCCCACCGACGGATCTTGTACTTGGCATCAGTTTAAGACCCTCATGATGGAGAGGTATAATCCGGCCCCACTCAGAGAGGCCAAGTTTTCAGAGTTACTCAGTCCCGACCCCTCAACGGAATATGATGTTCTCGCCATTGCCGAGAAGTTTCAGGAGCTACTTCCATTCACCTCATCTATTATCCACACCGAGGCGGATAAGATCAAGTACTTCAGTAAGAGGTTGAAACCTCATATGCAGCTACAATTGTTTAATCATCATTACACCACTTTGGCCGAATTCATCGAGAAAGCTCTTGCTTATGAGCTTACTGCTAAGGAAATTTCTAAGAATCAAACTTCATCTTCTGGCAAGAAATCAAAGAATCATAATCAGTCAGAATGCAGTCAGGCAACCTTTAAGAAGCCTCGTGTGGGCCCTACTTTTTCTGTGTGACCTCCTATGGCACCTAGACCCACGGAATCTAGGTCTCGAGCGGCCAATTCGGCCATCACCTGCTTCAACTGTGGAGAACAGGGTCATTTCAGCACCAAGTGTCCAAGGCAGACTATCACGTGCAATAACTGTGGGATTGCTGGGCATAAGGCCTGTTTCTGCCGAAAAGACTCCAAACCTACTCCGGCGACATCTCAGGCCCTGAAACAGTCAGCGGTTCCAAATCAGGCCACTCAGTTCTCGTCGTTCAAGATGACGTGAGCGAATAGAGGCAGAGCCCACAGCTATCAGACAAGAGCATCCGGTTCCGGGGCTGGCAAGCCCCGAATTTATGAGATGAAGAGAGCCTACAATATGGAGGCCCGAATGATCTTAGGTACACTCGAAATTTTATCTCAACCTGTAACACCCCAAATTAGGCGGATATTACAGTGCCATGGATCCCCGATTGGGACCCACCAGGCAAATGAAAACTGATGAATTAAATAATATAATTGTAGTACCGAACCACATTATACTACCAAATACTCCGATGAGGAGTTTAAGTACAAAACACCAGGACAATACCGAATACTAGTATATTTTATATGAAGATAAAATACACAACCCTGAATGAAATGGAGTATCCAAATGAAAATCTGCAGCGGAAAATAAATGACAACAACATGAATGACTGAAAGGATCGGGGCCCCCTACTAGTATCACTCGGACTCCTCGCCGTCAACATGCTCTTCCCGTGCCTTTGCCTTGCCGTGACCTCAAAACAATATCCCCAACGGGGTCAGTTACACAGAACAACAATCCTCAAGGGTTGAAAATACACAATCATGATATATCTTTAGTTATGAAATATCCTTAGTTATGAATTACGCTGAAGAGGAGCATCATAGTATGCCCGTAATGTGCTGTGCAAGTGTACAAGACGAATGACCGGATACACCCGTCCTTGTACCTAATTAGTCTCAGGGAGGTAATCGTTACCGTGTGCACAGTCCAATGTATCGATCCCAATACATGACCATCGCGTGCTCGACTAAAAATTCCACACATCCGCACCCGGCCACGCAATATGAACTCAGATGTTCATATGAACGAGAATGACCAAAATGAATATCAATGAATAATAATCCGACAAGGTTAAGAATGACTCACCGAGATGAAAATAATAGTGAAGTGAATGATAGCTCAATGAAATGATTAGAACCGTCGTTCCTCGTTCATGAAGTGATTATTCGACAATTACAAGTCTCAATACGGTTAATACAATGATGAATGATTTATGATTATGAATGAACAACACAAAAGGAATGAATATCCTTTTAACCGAGTAAGAATTAACTTACACAACACCGATGAAGAATGTCCTTCCACGAACAACGTCCTAAATGAGATGTCGGTCGCTCGAAACAACCTTGAATAACACAATTACCAACAATCCGCTCAATATACGAATCAAACACGATTATAACGAACTCAAAACGTCAATACGACTAAACCAAGTTCATTGGGGCATTATATCGAATACGTTGTGGCCAATCTTCGATTGTTAACAACCAAACCTCAATTATACCAATATCAAATCCCCAAGAAGTGTTTCAAACCAACAAAACATCTTCAATATGATAAATAATCCAAAATGAATATCCAAATTCATGATTACAACAACAATTAATCGAAAACCCCCAAATCCAACTCAATATTCAAAGTGTTCTTGAATAATCCTTCAATAATCCATTGAATAATCGTACATATCCATAATCATGCGTACTTCACTTCATACAACATGATTTTAACGTCCAAAACATCATATCTCAATATAAAATCGAAATCCAAGATGTTTGAAGAATATTACCTTTGAAGATCCCAACACTTTGATCCGATGAACACGCGTTAGATCGACTATCCGAGCTTCACAACCGATCGAAGATGATGAAAATATGAGCACCCAAGTGATAGATAATGGAAATCTCTCCCTCAATCTCTCTCTCTCTCAAGGATATAAGTTGAGGAAATGGGAAAATGAGCTGAAAGTCCCGATCAAGTCCTTATAAACTGCCGGAAGTTACGGCCGTAACTCGGCCGACTTACGGCCGTAATATCCGAGGTCAAAGGCCTTACGGACGTAACCAGCCATCTCGTACGGCCATAAATCGGCTTCGTCCAGAAACTGTCGACAACCATACGGCCGTACCCACACCTGACTTACGGGCATAACTCGCCCTTGTCCAAAACACCTGCCGACATCCATACGGCCATACCCGCACACCTTACGGGCATAACTCGACCGATACGGCCGTATCCGGCCAAACTTACGGGCGTATGACCCCTTCATCGAAACTGGCCAGGCACCCTACCTGCAACGTACGGCCGTATCCGGCCAAGCCTTACAGCCGTACCTGTCTCATCTTACGGCCGTATGCCGCAACCCTTACGGCCGTAAGTCCTTCTCGTCTGACAAATCCTGAAAATCACGAACACCCCTTACGGCCGTAGCCTTCCCACCTTACGGTCGTATCTCTCCTTCGGCCAAAACAACCATAATCCGATGAAAGCATGTTACGGCCGTAACGTATGATTAGTTACGGCCGTAACTCGTTGCTAAACATGAAGAAAATCTGACAACTCTGAGATTGATGAATGATCCGACGTACAATACTCGTGTGAATGAAATTAAGTCCAATAACACACGATAGATGATACTTCCATCACAAGACTATATTCACGATGATTATGATAATACTCTCGTCTCCACCCTCAATCCGAGACAAATGACGATCGGTAACCGATACACGGTCACAAAATGCCAACGATGAATACAAATGAATGAATCATGATTGATGAGTGATTATTAATGAGTGAAAAATTACTGAATGACCATTACTGACTGATAATTACTGAATGATAATGAATGAATTACAACCGGGTATTACATATTCCCCCCTTAAAAAGAGTTTCGTCCTCGAAACTATGGGTCAAACAACTCGGGATAACTTTCCCGCATACTATGTTCGACTTCCAAAGTAGCCTCTTCGATTCCGTGTCTAGCCCACTGAATCCTGACCAAAGGAATCGTCTTGTTCCTCAACTATTTGCTTCGCCACTCTAAAACTTGTATATGACGCTACTCATACGTATGATCATCCGTGATCTCGAATTCATCGAGCTGGAGTATGTTGCTCGGGTCGGAAACATACTTCCGCGACTGAGAGACGTGAAACACATTATGAATTCAGCTCAACGCCGGAGGTAAGGCCAATCGATAAGCTAACTTGCCTACTCGATCCAAAATCTCAAACGGTCTAATGAATCTCGGACTCAACTTCCCCCGTTTTCTGAAATGGAAAAGACCTCGACTCGGGGATACCTTGACCAACACGTTGTCACCTGTCTCGAACTCTAGTGGTCGACGACGATTATCTGCATATGAATTCTGTCGACTATGAGCTGTCAACAAACGACTCGTGATCAAAGCTACCTTCTCACGGGCGGCTATTAAGCATATCATGTTCGGTGCCAATTGACTCTGATAAGTCATCCCAACACAAAGGAGATCGACAACGACGACCGTCCAAGGCGTCATAAGGTGCCATCTTAATCGAAGCATGCCAACTATTATTATATGTGAACTCAATCAACGGTAGTTGGGCTTCCCAATCGCCTTTCCAATCAAGGACGCATGCCCTCAACATGTCCTCTAATGTCTGAAAAGTCCTCTCTGATTGTCCGTCGGACTGAGGATGAAAAACGGTACTGAGATTAAGCTGAGCTCCCATAGCACGATGAACTGATTTCCAAAAATGTGACAAGAATCGTCCGTCATGATCGAAAACGATACTCTTAGGAGTACCATGGAATCTCACTATCTCTTTGATGAACAACTGGGCAAGACTCTCGGGACCCCACGTATCCTTAATCTCAAGGAAATGAGCTGATTTAGTCGACGGTCCATAATTACCCAGATTGTATTCATGCCATGACGACTTGTCGGCAAACTCGTGATGAAATCCATAGAACTATCTTCCCACTTCCACTCTGGAATAGGGAGCGGTTTTAGCATACCTACCGGTCGCTGATGTTCCATCATGACTTGCTTACAGGTTAAACCTTTCGAAACAAATTTTGCGACTTCTCGCTCATATTACTCTACCAGTAATTTTGTTTCAAGTCCTTGAATATCTTGCTGGACCCTGGATGAATGGAAAAAGGGGTAGCATGAGCTTCTCTCAAAATCAAGTTTTTCAACTCGTCATTCGCCCGTATGCATAACCGATTCTTGAATCGCAAAAGTCCATCCTCGTGGACCACAAATCCAGGGGCTTTCCCCTGAACCACATACTCTTGGATGCGTAAAAATGATGGGTCTGAACCCTGATTTACTCTGATTATTTCCTCAAGTGGCGATGAAATCTCTAACATGCAAAGTTGCCCTTGCACTCGCTGAAGCCAGACCTCGATCTCGGGTCTAAGGAATTCTTGTTGAAGCTTCTTCTAAACTGTTAAACAAGCAAGCATTTGCTCCAGAACGGACTTACGACTCAAGGCATCGGCAACCACGTTTGCCTTACCCGGGTGGTACAGGATCTCGATATCATAATCTTTGATTAGTTCCAACCACCGCCTCTGTCGCATATTTAACTCCTTCTGAGTAAATATATACTCCAAACTCTTATGATCGGTGAATATCTGACAGGTGACGCCATAAAGGTAATGACGCCAAATCTTCAACGCGAAAACCACGGCTGCTAGTTCCAGGTCGTGGGTCAGATAATTAACCTCGTAAAGTCTCAATTGCCGTGAAGCATAGGCAATAACCTTCCAATTCTGCTCTAGTACACATCCAAGACCCTGTCCGGACGCATCACTATAAACCACAAATCTTTCCGTCCCTTGCGGTAAAGAAAGGACAGGTGCTGACATTAAACGGCTCTTGAGTTCCTCAAAACTCAGCTAACACACGGCGGACCACGTGTATTTCTTATCCTTTCGCAAAAGGTTCGTTATTGATTGAGCGATTTTAGAAAATCCTTCCACAATTCGCCGATAATAACCGGCTAATCTGAGAAAGCTTCGGATCTCCTTAACGTTCTTCGGAGGTAACCAACCTCGGACAGCCTCCGTCTTCTGAGGATCGACACGTACACCGTCTGATGAAATTACATGCCCGAGAAACGTCACTTCGGACATCCAGAACTCACATTTGGAAAACTTTCCATAAAGTTGCTCTCATCTCAACACGTCGAGAACCTGATGAAGGTGAAACTTGTGCTCCTCCCGGTCACGAGAATAATTTAAAATGTCATCAATGAAGACAACCACAACCTGATCCAAAAGTCGATGAAAACTCGATTCATTAATTCCATGAATACCGCAGATGCATTAGATAA
Source organism: Orobanche coerulescens (assembly GCA_033398695.1). NCBI lineage: Eukaryota > Viridiplantae > Streptophyta > Magnoliopsida > Lamiales > Orobanchaceae > Orobanche > Orobanche coerulescens. The sequence continues at coordinate 117,550,872 of CM065815.1, forward strand.
CCCAAACGGAATTACCACGAACTCATAATGACCATAGCGTGTTTGAAACGCCGTCCTCGCGATATCTGACTCTCGAATTCGCAACTAATGATATCCAGATCTTAAGTCGATCTTGGAAAAATACTAAAGTTCTCTGAAGTTGATCTAAGAGATCATCAATACGGGGTAGAGGATACTTAATCTTGATCGTTGTAACACCCCCGATATATTCAGGAATATTACAGCGCCGTAAATCCTTTACATAAGAATTTACAAGGCTGATTAAAGGAAAAGACGATAACAGATACCGATTCATGAAATTTCTGAAATAAATACAACCGTCTGGTTCAAAACCGAGAATACAAATATCCAATTAAGAGTTATTATTACATCACTAAAATCCAAACATTATAAACGGACGACGTACTCGAGTACTTATTGAAATAACCAACAAACAATGCAGAAAACCCTAGGAACATCACTCTGCACCCTCGTCGTCATGCATCTCCAGTGGTTGTTTCCCCGCTCTCCTGGATCCTGAACATACACAAATGTTTACCGCCTAAGGGGTTAGCACAACGATGCTAGTACAAGTACAATAATCATACAACAGTGATATAATCAACAATTATATCGTAACAAGTTTCTCCAACGAGAAATATTCACAACACATATCATATCATAACAGTTTCAACATACTGTTGGTATTCCAACGATCCAGTAAGACACAACTATAGATTCCCATGATGATCCCGCTGCACCAACACATGGTGGAACTACCTGTCCAACGATCCAGCGCACACAGCTATAGATTCCCATGATGATTCCCGTCGGATCAACGCATGGTGGACATATAACAACAACATATTTACACAATACAATCACATTTTCATAATATAAACAATTCTAATTAGAGTACTTGCCTCGGTTCGTTGACAAGAATAAACTTCCACGAATATCAAAATACTCGAAGGTCGTCCCCTTCGATCAATCACGTGTTAAGCTCGAACCTTAACAAAAGAAATAGCACAGAATTCATTTCATGCCGTACGAACATCTAACAATTCAACAATTACGGTAGGAAGTCCTTAATATGCAATCTGTCTGGATAGCTTAACGCACGCTATGCATCTTATGTAGCATACGTTAATGCTACTCGTTAGCGCACGCAATACACACAGCCTAGCGTACGCTAACCATGCACGGTCAGTACCTCACTGGTCAGCCGACTGACTCGCCTGATGATTTAGCGCACACTAAGTTGCAAATGTGGCGTACGCTAAACATACACGATAGCACACGTTAATTCACGTAGCTTAGCGCACGCTAAGAGTGCATGGAAGTTCATTGGAGGGCAGCAGATTATACAAATGGTGATGAAGTAAGCGAATTCCTCAGTGATTTGATGTTTGTTGTCCGACTTCATGTTATGATCATAACCCTTATGAATGATCTCAAGGATAATAACAACTTCAAGATGCAAGTATAGGTATAATCATCATAACACCATAATCCATCTTGATTACAATTCTCATGCGAAGTTGGTGATCTCCGGCTGATGTGTTAGATTCTACTATCATTATACATATTCAGACTTCATCTTGAGGTGAACTAACAATTCCAACTTATACGAAAGAATATTTCCTAAGATGATTCTTCCTTTAAGTTATTATAATATCACCTCCAATTCATGATCACAAAGATAACATAAATCATACGGATTGTTAACTTCAGAATGTTTCTCTCATCATTTGAAGTACTAGGATTCCGACTTCAAGGTTCCAACAATAATATCGTAATTGTAGACATTCCAATCTTCTAAACATGATGTTGTTGAATAATGCACTAATGAAATTCAATATCTCGTTAACATGATCATCTTATCCCTTGGAATCCAAATCTAAGACTGGTGATAGGTTGAAGATACCTTAATATGCCGAAATCACTGAACCACAAGGTAGAATCCGACTCCGGTTGATTATGTGCCACTCCAAGGTGTTACTTCTCTTCAATGATCACTCACAAGTGATAACCAATATTCAAGGATCACTAATATATGTTCTATGTGTGTTAGAGGGATGATTAAATCTCTCTGGCCTCTCAATAATGAAGAATGGGCGAAAGAAATGAAAGCCAAAATGGGTTGTTGTCCCATTTATAATATTCTGCATTTTAGCTAATTAGCGCACGCTACAATACATACTTAGCGCGCGCTAATGAGCGTTGACTCCAAATATATCCAGGTTCATCCGCGGGAATCTTATCCGGACCCATGTCCCGGCTGGCGCATGTGTTAGCCACCTACCTCAATAATTCAGTGTCTAGCGCACGCAACTCCTATACGTAGCGTGCGCTATCACGAGTTTGTATCAAAAAATTTGTATGATGTTATACTTAAGTACAAGGATGCCAATGCAAGAAATATCATACTCCAATAATCAAAACCTCAAATCCAAATAATACAGGGTCTGAATACAGATGAAATACACAGTAATAAATCCGGATATTACATACTCTCCTACTAAAAGGAGTTTCGTCCCGAAACTCAAGACGAAAATAACTCGGGATATCTAGACTTCATATCAGCTTCCGTTTCCCAGGTGGCTTCTTCCATTCCGTGACGTGACCATTGAACTTTGACCAAAACGATTGGTTTGTTCCTCAACTGCTTAACTCAACTCTCGAGTATCTTGACCGGTCTTTCTTCAAAAGTCCCATCCTGTGCGACTTCGATCTCGCCGAAATCAATGATATGACTAGGATCTGGTATATACCTCCGTAACTCGGATACGTGGAACACGTTATGAACATGGCTCAATGACGGCGACAATGCTAATCTGTATGCCAATTCTCCAACTCTCTCAAGGATCTCAAATGGTCCGATATATCTCGGACTCAGCTTTCCTTTCCTTCCAAAATGAAAGATTCCCCGAGTAGGAGAAACCTTTAAAAGTACGTGGTCTCCCATACTGAACTCCAAAGGGCGACGGCGTACGTCTGCGTAAGATTTCTGGCGACTTTGAGCGGTTAACAGCCTTTCACGAATCAAGGCTATCTTCTCTCGAGTCTGTACGATCAACTCTGGTTCTGTCCCGATCAAGTCTGATGAATCATCCCAACATAGGGGCGATCTACATCTCCTCCCGTATAATGCCTCAAACGGTGCCATCTTAATGGAAGCATGCCAACTATTATTGTAGGTAAATTCAATCAACGGTAGGTGAACTTCCCAATCAGTTGACCAATCTAAGGCACAAGCCCTCAGCATATCTTCCACTGTTTGAATAGTCCTCTCGGATTGTCCATCAGTCTGCGTGTGAAAAGAACTGCTGAAGTTCAATTCGGTCCCCAAGGCCTTATGAACTGCTTTCCAAAAGTGAGACACAAAACGGCCGTCTCGATCAGAAACAATGGTTTTCGGCGTACCATGCAATCAAACTATCTCCGAAATAAATACAGGCGCCAATTTCTCTGGTCCCCTTGTGTCCTTAATGCCTAGGAAATGAGCTGATTTGATTAAATGATCAACTATCACCCAAATCATGTTCATTCCCGTCTTGGTCCTCGGCATACTTGTGATAAAGTCCATCGATATGTCCTCCCACTTCCATTCAGGAATCGGGAGCGGCTTCAACATTCCAGCAGGCCGTTGATGCTCGATCTTAACCTGCTGACAAGTCAAGCATTTCGAAACATAGTCCGCTACATCTTTCTTCATGTTGCCCCACCAGAAATTTTGCTTCAAGTCTTTATACATCTTACTGGTGCCCGGGTGGATAGAATAGGGCGAACTGTGAGCTTCCTTCATAATCGTCTCTTTCAGAACATCGATATCAGGAACGCAGAGTCGGTTCTGGAATCTCAAAACTCCATCATCATGAATTAGGAATCCGGGGGCCTTTCCCTTGATTACTTCATCACGTAACCGAATCATCAGAGGATCATCCGCCTGCCTAGATTTGATTTCTTCGGTTAATGACGAAGTTAATTCCATTACGCACAGTTGTCCTTGGACTCTTTGTAACCACACTTCAATTCCTTCTCGAATCATCTCTCGTTGAAGGCTAAGTTGGGAGGTCAGCGTCTCTAGCATCTGAATAGAAACAGGCTTGCGGCTGAGTGCATCGGCTACTACATTCGCTCTGCCTGGATGATACAAAATCTCCAAGTCATAGTCCTTAATCAGCTCTAACCATCTTTTTTGCCGCATGTTCAACTCTTTCTGACTGAAGATGTATTTGAGACTCTTATGATCCGTAAAGATCTGACAATGAGTCCCGTACAGGTAATGTCTCCAGATCTTCAAAGCAAAAACTACTGCTGCTAGCTCCAAGTCATGTGTTGGGTAATTCACTTCATAAGGTTTCAGCTGTCGTGAAGCATAAGCGATCACCTTATCATTCTGCATCAATACACATCCGAGTCCCTGGTTCGAAGCATCACTGTAAACTATGAATCCTCCAGTCCCTTGTGGAAGTGATAAAATTGGTGATGTCGTCAATCTCTTCTTCAATTCATCAAAACTAGTCTGACACGACTCGTTCCACTCAAACTTTTGAGTTTTCTGCAGAAGTCGAGTAAGTGGGCGGGAGATTTTGGAAAACCCTTCCACGAACTGACGATAATACCCAGCAAGTCCTAAGAAACTTCGGACTTCTTTCACGTTCTTTGGAGGTTTCCAATCCATAATTGCTTCGATTTTCTGCGGATCTACTCGGACTCCTTCCGCTGATACCCCATGACCGAGGAACATTACTTCCTTTAGCCAGAATTCACACTTAGAGAGTTTGGCGTACAGTTGCTCGCTTCTCAAAAGCTCTAATACAATCCGCAAATGTTGTGCATGCTCTTCCGGGTTCTTAGAATACACCAGGATGTCATCAATGAACACGACCACAAATTTATCCAAATATTCGATGAAAACTCGGTTCATCAACTGCATGAATACAGCAGGTGCATTAGTGAGACCAAATGGCATCACTACAAACTCATAGTGTCCGTAGCGAGTTCTGAATGCCGACTTTGGAACATCAGATTCCTTAATCCTCAGCTGATGGTATCCTGATCTCAGATCGATTTTAGAAAATACTGTTGCCCCTTGCAACTGGTCAAACAGATCATCAATCCGTGGCAATAGATACTTGTTCTTAATCGTCATCTTGTTCAGCTCTCGATAGTCAATACACAGTCGAAGCGATCCATCCTTCTTTCGGACAAAAAGAACTGGCGCTCCCCAGGGTGAAACGCTTGGCTGAATATAGCCTTTGTCCAGTAACTCCTCCAGTTGCTTCTTCAGTTCGTACATCTCAGTAGGTGCCATACGATACGGCGCCTTAGAAATTGGTGTAGCTCCGGGTTCCAGCTCAATAGTGAATTCCACATCCCGTCGTGGAGGTAGTCCAGGTAATTTGTCAGGAAATACATCTGGAAATTCATTCACAACAGGAATGGATGAAAGTTTCATAATTTCATCTTCTTTCTTCATTGCATAGCACCAATACCTGCATACACTGTTTCAACAATTTGACAGCTTTCATTGCTTTGATCAACTTTCCTGAGCTTCCTGGTTTCCATCCTTCAAACAGTACTTCGGAGCCATCATCAGCGATCAGCGAAATATTCCTCCTTCGGTAATTTACAATTGCTCCATATCGATTAAGCCAATCGTCTCCGAGTATTAGGTCATCTCCTTGCATTTCTATCACAATTAGATTTGAGGGCCACTCCCTATCCCCAAATGATACAGGGAAATCTCTGGTCTCTAAGTTCCCAACAATCCTCTCTCCACTCGGTAAACCAACAACATAAGTTTCACAAGTATGAAAACCGGAAATATTCAAACGATTTACACAAGACAAAGATATAAAAGAATGCGTAGCTCCTGTATCGAATAAAACGCTAACTGGCTGGGAAAGGATCTGGACAGTACCTGATGCGACAGCAGCATCCTGATCGTTTGTCCTCCTCATCTCATACAGACGTGGGGGAACATATCCGGCACTCGATGTCCCCTTTCGGTCCCATTGTCCTCTGCCTCGTCCGCGGCCAAAATTTTGAGGCATCTAAACACTTTGCTGCGTCTGTTAGATACTAGCTTCCTTCTGAACTGGCTGTGATGAGCGGGTTCCATTGTACTTAGTGGCGTCCTTACAAAACGTCGCACGGTGCCCTTCCTGTCCGCACTCAAAACATGTAACTGGAGTGCGCAAACAATCACGCCAAAGGTGGCTTGGGCGACCACAGTTAAAGCACTTCCTAGCTGTATCCGTCGTGGCTAACATTGTTCCATAATTCTTTCCGCTCTTAGATGGGTGCGGAGGTTTCTTGAAAGAAAAAGAAGACTGGGCCTTTCGGGGCCCACTGCTCTTATGCTCTGTAAAAGTACCAGAGACTTTCTGTTTCTTTGACTCCATAAACTTCTCCATTGCTGCTTCTTTTATTTCATACGCCAACGCCTTATCCTGGTATTGGCGGAGAGTGGTACATTCAAAACCGGACATGTACCTCTAGATTTCTGGTTTCATCCTCATTTCAAAATGAATCATCATCTCCGCAATTGTTCTGACCAAATGTCGAACAAATGCTAACTGCTGGTTAAACGTCTTAATCGTCTGGGATACGGGTGCATCTGATGGCTGAGCGGAGAAAAACTCCCGAATTTTGGCTTCCCTCACAGGACGAGGGCAATACTGAGCTTCCATCATCATTTTAAATTCCGTCCAATCGGCATCATGATCTGCAGGTCGGATAGCTTCCCACCACTTGGATGCCCTATCAGAAAGTACTGGGCAATAGGAGCTCTCCTGTCGTCCGGGCAATTAATTCCAGCAAAAATTTTCTCCAATTCCTTCAACCAATGGTCCCAAGTGGGAGTCTCGGAAAAGCCATCAAATTTGGGTGGTTGCATCTTTGCCACCTCTTGTAACCATCGGTCACCTCGATTTCCCATTTCTGGAATCCTTTGTTGTCCATGTCCCTGCTGAATTCCTGCCTCCACTTGCATTCTGTTCACGACCTGAGCGAACTGAGTCATCTGGTTCATGACTTGACGAAGGATTTCTGGTACACCAGGTTCTGGTTCGTTATTGATGGATTGTTGCGGCTCGCCTGAGCTATGACTAGCCTGATTAGAAGGCGACACCTCCCTTTCAGCATTCCTTCGTCCGCGTCCACGACCGCGACCACGTCCACGTCCGCCTCTCAACATACTGCAAGCACAAGTACTTAATATACAGGAAACAACATTGTTCTAATGTTCAAGTATAAAAAGTACAACATGTAAAGAACGAGATAGAGTTTAGGAATTTACAACCACCGTTCGCATGAGGACGTAGGCAGTACAGTGATGTCATTCACGGCCGGTTACCTCGAAAGACATAAATGACCCCTATTTTAACCCAACGGCCAAGATATCCACAATCTTAGCTCTGATACCATATTCTGTAACACCCCCGATATATTCAGGAATATTACAGCGCCGTAAATCCTTTACATAAGAATTTTCAAGGCTGATTAAAGGAAAAGACGATAACAGATACCGATTCATGAAATTTCTGAAATAAATACAACCGTCTGGTTCAAAACCGAGAATACAAATATCCAATGAAGAGTTATTATTACATCACTAAAATCCAAACATTATAAACAGATGACGTACTCGAGTACTTATTGAAATAACCAACAAACAAAAGACAGAAAACCCGGCCGGAACATCACTCTGCACCCTCGTCGTCATGCATCTCCAGTGGTTGTTTCCCCGCTCTCCTGGATCCTGAACATACACAAATGTTCACTGCCGAAGGGGTTAGCACAACGATGCTAGTACAAGTACAATAATCATACAACAATGATATAATCAACAATTATATCGTAACAAGTTTCTCCAACGAGAAATATTCACAACACATATCATATCATAACAGTTTCAACATACTGTTGGTATTCCAACGATCCAGCGCACACAGCTATAGATTCCCATGATGATCCCGTCGGACCAACACATGGTGGAACTACCTGTCCAACGATCCAGCGCACACAGCTATAGATTCCCATGATGATTCCCGTCGGATCAACGCATGGTGGACATATAACCACAACATATTTACACGATACAATCACATTGTCATAATATAAACAATTCTAATTAGAGTACTTGCCTCGGTTCGTTGACAAGAATAAACTTCCACGAATATCAAAATACTCGAAGGTCGTCCCCTTCGATCAATCACGTGTTAAGCTCGAACCTTAACAAAAGAAATAGCACAGAATTCATTTCATGCCGTACGAACGTCTAACAATTCAACAATTACGGTAGGAAGTCCTTAATATGCAATCTGTCTGGATAGCTTAACGCACGCTACGCATCTTATGTAGCGTACGTTAATGCTACTCGTTAGCGCACGCAATACACATAGCCTAGCGTACGTTAATATTATTTGTTTGATGACGCTTGTCACTTGTTGGTTTTATAATGTCTCTATCAGTGGTGTTGTGTTGGTCGTCGTGGAGCGTGTTTTCACGCCGTATGTCTCTTTGCGTTTCTTGCAGCGTTTCGCCGTTGGGCGTGAGTTTTCGGTTTTTGTGTATCTCGTTGATTTTTCCTGGCGGGATATTGCTTCTCCCTACTTGTTTTAAGTTTCGGGATGAAACTTCTTTTAAGGAGGGTAGTATGTAATATCCGCAATTTCGATTTCCGGTAATATCTTTTTTTCGGCGGAAGTCCGTTTTGACAACTCGATCATGACCGTATCGTCATTATGAGAATGATTAATTCTGCACTTTTTGTCATTTGAGTTCGTTTCGGTGTCGTTTTGTTGAATTCCACATTCTTAAGCGGCTTTTCCTCACTTGAGTTCGATTCTTGCGAATCTCATCCGAAAATGTTGTTTCGAATTTCTCGTAAGTTCATTTAATGTTATTATTCATGTTGCGAGCTTTGGTTTGGTGTTTCGATTGTGTATCGTGTATTTCGGACGTTTTTGGCCGTTTTCGTAATTTCCCAAAATTTGGGGTAATTACAATTGTTGTCGAATTCCGACACTTCGGGTAGTCATAATCGTGTGTTCTATTAGCTCTTAGATTCGTCTTTGAGAGTACTTCGTAACCGTATCTTCGGTTTATATTTAGGTTCGGGTTTCGGGGATGTCCGGGCCATCGGAGTGGCCACGGCCAAGTCACGGTCAGAGCAGGGCCTGGCCTGGCCGAGTTACGACCGTAAGGTGCCGGTTACGGCCGTACGTGCTCGGCAGACATGGCTGGACGAATGCCGGTTACGGCCGTAAGGACCTGCCGGGTACGGCCGTAAGGACCTGCCGAGTTACGGCCGTAAGGCCCAGTCGGTTATGGCCGTAAGCGATCGGCAGGCGGTGGGCGGATTTTGACGAATGTCGGTTACAGCCGTAAGGTCCTTCCGGTTACGGCCGTAACCCTGCCGGCCATATATAGGCCTGGCTCGGCCAGACTTCATTTTTCACCTTCTTTCCTCGTTTTTGTGACGGCTGGCGACGGGAGACTCGGGAAATCGAATTCTTGCCCGATTCTAATCAATTCCAAGGCGTTTTGGAAGATTCTTGTTGATTATATCATCATCCAAACCGTGTTCTTCGTCCGAATCAAGGTATTTTTGCTTGAACCCTTGTTTTTGAATATTTTGGGGATTTTCATTTTGATTTCGATTACAATCCGTTTTTGATCAATTAATTATTGTATAAGCGTTGTTTTGAATATGTTCTACGGATTGGATACTCGTATCTTTGATTTGTTCGACTTGAGGGGTGATTTCTTTGTTCTTGGAGAGTCTCGAACATTTAATGTTCGATTAAATGTTCGAATGAGTTCCCTTGGATAGTTTGTTGGGATTTCCATTGTTTTGGCCTTGATTCTCGTCGTAACCATGTGTTATTGTTCCTTCCGGAGGTTTATAGGTGTTCGAGGATTCCGATGTTGAATCTCGTTGGTGATTGATGATTCGTGTGGTGTTATTCACGTAGTAATTGCGGTGCTATCGCGTTCTTGATAGTGTTCGGGAGTTCGGGGCCGTTCGAACATATTTCATCCATCGTCCTGTTGCGATTGTGGTTTCGAGGCAAGTACCTTGTCCATACAATTCTTGTTTTGTGGATATGATAATTAGTGATCGTCTCTATGTGTTTGTTTGATCGTTTGATTTGAACTTTCAAAAGATTCGGTTTAGCCTCGTTAAAGGCTCACTTTCAAAACACGTGTGCTTTGTAAATTGTGTGGGTTGTAAGCGACTACGTGAATCCTTTGGATATGTTTGGTGTTGATGTTATGCTTGGTAATGCGTGTGTACGTATATGTCTTCATTTCGGTGCATTGTGGTTTGATGTGGTGTTTTGCTTAGTGTTTGATGCATCTGGGTGAATTGTTTGGGTATCTTTGTTGCATTGTGCTATGTGTGTGATTGCGTGGATGTGGGCGGGGCCTACGATGGCACATGGCATGTGATCATGTGGCCAGGATGCAACAAGCGATTGATGCAACCATGAGAGCCTAAGAAAAACTACGGTGACACATGGTATGCGATCATGTGGTCAGGATGCAACAAGTGATTGATCCAACTGTGAGCGCCAAAGATAATCTACGGTGGCGCATGGCATGTGATCATGTGGCCAGTATGCAACAAGTGATTTATCCAACCGTGAGATGTTGTGACTTGTGTTTTGCTAGCGAGCTCGGGAGGGTCCTTAGAGGCCTCGAGTGGGATTTGTGGCTTCGTCCCGGTCCTAGGCGATGCCTGTATGTGATTATGTTGTGTTAATTTTATGTCCGTTGAGGACACGTGGCGTGGGTTTTAACCCTGTGAACTGTTGTTGGTTTTAATTGTGAAAACAAAACCTTTGGGCTATGAACCTTGTTGATTTTGGTAAGAGAAGGATTCGATTATCCTAAATTGTTTTCTACTAAAACTCCCGATGGTTTATTAAACCGTTTTGTAAATTGTTTCCCTTGATGTGTGATCTTTCGGTTTTGGAATGTTTTACCCAAACTCTTGCCTCGGGAAGTACTTTTCGTTATGTTTGGATCTTTGAGGATTCCTGGTTATCGTTGTTCATGGAATGTGGATTGTATGACTCGTATTTTGCACTTTATATTTGCACTAGCAAAACAGTGGAGTTTTGTTAACCCCCGAGTATTCGGGGGGTGGATGTCTGTTTTTGCATTCAGGTTTTGGGAGCATAACACAGGGTCGACACGAACGATGATGAAAGATGATCGATACTAATCACATGAGGACCCGTACATTGTCGTATTGGTTTAGTTGTATTTTATTTCCGCTGCGGTATTCTTTCCCCGTTGTACGGGAGTGTGTTGTATTCGACCCCTGCGTGGGCATCTATTGTGTTTGAGTTGTATGTATTTATTGAAAGACCAAATCGGTCTACTGAGTCATTTTTAGCCTTAAAGGCATTGTTGAATTGTTCGATGTTGTTACCAGCATGGTAGATCCTTGAGGAAAGATTCTACGGCGTGTAATATCCCTGAGCGGATTGGGGGTGTAACATAAATGGTATAGGAGCTTAGGTTGTGGAAACCTAGGCTGCCGGGTTTAGTGGTGTCTGTTGAGTTTTTGTCTCATCGGATTTTGTCTGACTGAGTCGTGTCACGACGCGTTGTATGAGTTCGTTGTTCGTGATTAGTATCGTGGGGCGATCATCATCTTCGTGCGACCTGTGGATGTAAGTCTCCCTTCGTTGTGATTGTGCCTCGTCTGATGCGAGTTACTCGTATGATTATGTGTTAAGTGATGGAATCCTCCTATGGATTTTTATTTCGTGATATGTGGTTATTTGACTCTCATATTTTGTTTATAGTAGGAGTGGTGTCGCTGGTTATGTATTCTTTGTTGTGCGGCGAATTGTTGTGCGGCGATTTATACGCCTCAATGGCGATCGGCATAATGGTCAGGAGCCAACCAAAGAAGACAGATGCTGGGTAAGCGTCTAGCGGTCGACGTCTAAAGCGATCGTCTTTTGGTATCTAGCGATCGTCTCTAATGTCCGATTGGAGACGATCGTCCCATGCCACGTGTGAATCCGACACCCGTCAAAGTCTGCGGAGACCGAATCTCGGGTGAAGACCCACATGCAGATCCGCAAAAGGTGCCACAAGAAAAGGCCCTACTCCAGCCCATCAGCAGCTGTCAGTGATAAGGACGGCCTCACCAACCGACAGACCCACCGAAAAGACCTAAGGTGGGACCGCCCCGGACAGCGAGAAGAGGTACCTGTCGCCTCATCATTGGTTCGCGCATCTGGCTGCCAGCAGCAGCTGCGGACTTTAAGGAAGCAGTCCCACGTGTTGGGACGATCGCCCGCCTTATTTAAATATAGGAAACGGCAATCGCCCGCGGTTGACGGAGAGGTCCCAGCAACCCTTTCACCTATAAATAGAAGGCCTCCAGCATTGGCAAAAGGACGGTCAGAACGTTAACACAGTAACAGTTGACAACGTGAACACATAACACATAACAGCGTTTCGCCGTTGGGCGCGAGTTTTTGGTTTTTGTGTATCTCGTTGAGTTTTCCTGGCGGGATATTGCTTCTCCCTACTTGTTTTAAGTTTCGGGATGAAACTTCTTTTAAGGAGGGTAGTATATAATATCCGCAATTTCGATTTCCGGTAATATCTTTTTTTCGACAGAAGTCCGTTTTGACGACTCGATCAGGACCGTATCGTCATTCTGAGAATGATTAATTCTGCACTTTTTGTCATTTGAGTTCGTTTCGATGTCGTTTTGTTGAATTCCACGTTCTTAAGCGGCTTTTCCGCACTTGAGTTCGATTCTTGCGAATCTCATCCGAAAATGTTGTTTCGAATTTCTCGTAAGTTCATTTAATGTTATTATTCATGTTGCGAGCTTTGGTTTGGTGTTTCGATTGTGTATCGTGTATTTCGGACGTTTTGGGCCGTTTTCGTAATTTCCCAAAATTTGGGGTAATTACTTCTGCTGTCGAATTCCGACACTTCGGGTAGTCGTAATCGTGTGTTCTCTTACCTCTTAGATTCGTCTTTGCGAGTACTTCGTAACCGTATCTTCGGTTTATATTCAGGTTCGGGTTTCGGGGTTGTCCGGGCCGTCGAAGTGGCCACGGCCAAGTCACGGTCAGAGCAGGGCCTGGCCTGGCCGAGTTACGACCGTAAGGTGCCGGTTACGGCCGTACGTGCTCGGCAGACATAGCTGGACGAATGCCGGTTACGGCCGTAAGGACCTGCCGGGTACGGCCGTAAGGACCTGCCGAGTTACGGACGTAAGGCCCGATCGGTTACGGCCGTAAGCGATCGGCAGGCGGTGGGCGGATTTTGACGAATGTCGGTTACGGCCGTAAGGTCCTGCCAGTTACGGCCGTAACCCTGCCGGCCATATATAGGCCTGGCTCGTCCAGACTTCATTTTTCACCTTCTTTCCTCGTTTTTGTGACGGCTGGCGATGGGAGACTCGGGAAATCGAGTTCTTGCCCGATTCTAATCAATTCCAAGGCGTTTTGAAAGATTCTTGTTGATTATATCATCATCCAAACCGTGTTCTTCGTCCGAATCAAGGTATTTTTGCTTGAACCCTTGTTTTTGAAGATTTTGGGGATTTTCCTTTTGATTTCGATTACAATCCGTTTTTGATCAATTAATTATTGTATAAGCGTTGTTTTGAATATGTTCTACGTATTGGATACTCGTATCTTTGATTTGTTCGACCCGAGGGGTGATTTCTTTGTTCTTGGAGGGTCTCGAACATTTAATGTTCGATTAAATGTTTGAATAAGTTCCCTTGGATAGTTTGTTGGGATTTTCATTGTTTTGGCCTTGATTCTCGTCGTAACCATGTGTTATTGTTCCTTCCGGAGGTTTATAGGTGTTCGAGGATTCCGAGGTTGAATCTCGTTGGTGATTGATGATTCGTGTGGTGTTATTAACGTAGTAATTGCGGTGCTATCGCGTTCTTGATAGTGTTCGGGAGTTCGGGGCCGTTCGACCATATTTCATCCGTCGTCTTGTTGTGATTGTGGTTTCGAGGCAAGTACCTTGTCCATACAATTCTTGTTTTGTGGATATGATAATTAGTGATCGTCTCTATGTGTTTGTTTGATCGTTTGATTTGAACTTTCAAAAGATTCGGTTTAGCCTCGTTAAAGGCTCACTTTCAAAACATGTGTGCTTTGTAAATTGTGTGGGTTGTAAGCGACTACGTGAATCCTTTGGATATGTTTGGTGTTGATGTTATGCTTGGTAATGCGTGTGTACGTATATGTCTTCATTTCGGTGCATTGTGGTTTGATGTGGTGTTTTGCTTAGTGTTTGATGCATCTGGGTGAATTGTTTGGGTATCTTTGTGTTAGGAGTATGCCCTCGAATGCCACTCAGAGGTTGTTGAGTGAGGGCATTGTACTTGTAATTATGTAAACCATTTATATAAGGCAAATGAATGTTTCTTTATTTATTGGTAGTAACTGGCATTCCTAACTCGTAAATAAACATATAGAAACTAGTCCGTGTATTTGAGAGCAAAACGTTCCACTTCTTATTGGATAAGGGGGTCGGCACTGGAAAGGTTATAGCTCAAATACTTAATCGTTCACAAGTCGATGAAACTTGACTGGGCGTTAAGTTTATGTGAAGACTTGTATGACGTGTTCTTTGACATGGAGAGTGCCTGTCGAACACTAATGGTTAGTGGGAGCACACGTTATAGGTATGCTAATTGGATTAGTATACTCGAACCGACTCACCCTCGATTCGTCACATGGATTTCACTCCGGGACAGTCAATGACGGAATCGAAAGGTTGTGATAGGTATTCGTGAACCTTCGACTTGAGGATTTAGTAGGGATGTGCTTGTGACGTCAAGATTTTCATTAGAGTAGTTCGACCACCGTAAACGGAAGGCGGGGGTCAATCTCGACGTGCATCTTGACGGGCAAGTAGCGAGTCTCTGAATACCAAGATAGAATTCTTTCTCCCGTTAGTGAGCGGGTTATATGTCCTATGCGGTTATTGGCAGATGAGATCATAAGTCTTTGGCCAAAGCATTGGAGCTAGTTGTATTAGATACACGATAGCTCGATGATCTCGATTTGCATTAACGCATGCATAGCGTCAAGTACAGATAGGGTTTGACTGACCGTGACCCTATAACTTGATCGGGACATTTGAAAGAAGGGTTTATACGTTATCTTGGTATTCAAGATGAATGGTTCTTGAATGATCCCAATCATTCGTTCTCGATCGAGTGCAGTGTAGGCCACCAGGCTGGCTAGGTGGTGCTACTACTCTTTGGTTCCTCCCATTGCTGACTGAGACGGACCTACCGAGTCGCGCATTAGGATTAACGACGGAATGAATCGAGCTAATTCTCTCATTATGAATATTAGATATTGGATATCTAATTTTGGAACATTGGATGTTTAAATCGATTTATTGGATAAATTGATTTACGGCCTAATGAATTAAATAAATTACTGGGTGATTAATTTAATTCATGAATATAATTATTTCTTGGAGAAATTAATTATGTTATTTTGTATTTGATATGTTTAATTAATTCGATTAATTAAACGACATAAATACATTGGAACAAAATAGGAGTTTATCTGTTTGGACTCACGGGAGTCCGAAACGAACCGAACTCGTCCGTTTTCTAGCATGGGCCGCCCCCTCACTTATTACCATGTGTGTGTATTGACTTGTCCCTATCATGGTTTTGGAATCTCATGTGATTGAGGGGACAAGTATCATATACATTATATGGGGGAATCAAACATGATATATGTATTTGTTTTCATGTGGGTTGAATAAGAATATATAGAAGACTTTGATCTCTCATCCTCACTTCACTCTTGGCAATCATACGTATAAGTGAGAAAAAGAGAGAGAATTGTTTTCTCATATAGTCTTCCTTTTCCTTCTTCATCTTCATCACAAGTTCTTGGTTTTTTCTTGGAGAAAACATCAAGACATAAAAGAGAGATTGTGAGTTATATACTTAGAGTGTTATAATTTCATATTGGAAGCTTCATCACTTAGCTCTAGCTGTATCCTCGGAGGATAGCAAGGTGATTGTTGTTCCGGTCGTTTCTCCGGCGCGTGGCAAGTAGAGACGCGGTGTTTTCGGCGTTGGATCGTTCAAGAGCTTGGGGAATAGCTCAAGAGAAGGTTATCCATTTAATCAACGGACTACGAGGGTATGTTTCTTGTATCTCTTGTATTTCGTTTTTGATATTCGTATATACGTAGCTCGATCGATCCTCGTAGGGATTCGGATCGAATTAATTTTCGTTTTACCGCTTCCGCTGGGCCTTCGTTTTAGGCACCGAATCCCAACAGTGGTATCGGAGCGTAGGTCTTGCGATCGTATATACGATATTGGCATTTGGAATGCTTGATTAGATGGTGAATGATTTGGAATCATTTTAGTCATAATCGTGGTATATATTTTTACGTTCGTTGTAGTTATATTTTTCGTAAGTTTATGTCTAAATATAAATCTTAATTTCTTGGAAATATGATTTATATTGAAGATATGAATGTTGAAAAATATTGATATTGGATATCCGGTCGAAAATCGAGCTCCGAATCGTCGTCGGACGATTTTTCGGACAAAGGCGAGTTCTTTGCCAGGTGACTCGGCCGTGTCGTGACACGGGCCGTGTCGGCGATCCCAGCCTTGCCGGCGGACCGACCGTGTCCGGAGACACGGGCCGTGCACGGCCGGGTGCCAGCGTGTCGGCCATGCCAGTATGTGCTGCATGCCGGCAGCGATGACTCGGCCATGGCAGCGATTTCGCCCGGCTCGATTTTTTCGTGTATTCTTGAAAATTAATCTCCCGCATGTTAAATTGGATTTAATATGATTAAAATGATTTATGGTATTTCATTTTGTAAGGGAAATTTGATTAATTGGAATATTTATGGTCGACCGAATTATTTTGAACGTTATCATATTACCGATTGTGTGAATCGATTGGATCGGTTCGTATTGTTGATTGGATCAATGTATCTCTACGCTTTCCATTTATTTAGTATTTATTGAATGAATGCTTTTGAATGGGGATGTGGTTCGTGGACTTAGTTTTGAATCGTTCGTTTTATTCGATTGGGTTGTAAAGGCCGTTTTGAGCCTATTTATTTTACTAGAAATGTTTGTATCTAGGATGCAATTTTCGATGTAAAATTTATATGTAATGACGAAGACCGGAGGAAGATCCATTTCGAGAAGGCGAAGATTCAAGACGAAGACTTGTAATTAGATTACGGAGTTTTTGTTTTCTAGGAACGGTCCATGAACCACATGTTGGTAGCAACTAGGTTGTGAATGGTTGTTTTATATTGTATGAATGCCACAAACGCGCTTAAACGATTAATGTGCAAAGTGTAACGTTAATCGCGATAATTCTCCCACAATAAATAATTAAGTTTATAAGGTTTCAAGGTTTTTCTTCCCTCCATCGAGTTTTCGGGAAATTGAAATCCAAACCGGATGTGCTATGCTTCCGAGTTATCGGGGTAGTCGTTCGGGGAGGACGGATAAATTACCGGGAGCGCATTGGATGCCTTCGGTTGGAGAAAATTTTATCCCTAGAAACCTGATAGGTTGCCGGATAAGATTCAATTGTCAAACTGATTTGCGTCGATGGTATAAACTTAACTTGTTCACGAACCATAGAAACCGTATAGGTTGAGGGGAATGATCAAGGGGAAAAAGAAGATCGAATCATCCATTAGATGGGTTGGTGTTGGACACCACTTTATGAAAATTAATAGACTAGAAACCTGTTCGGTTGCCCTCTATTAAGATTTATAAAGAACTCGATCACCACTATGAAGTAGAGCGACGATACTTCCGGATTTCACATGGGAGTGTGTTATTCCGATAAAAATAGTGGGAGCTGGGTAACAAGAATAGAAAAGACCTTAATTCTATACTAAGAACATAATATAACAAGTCACTAATTAATCTGTTATACTTAATGCAGACAAATCTCAATATGACAATGAATCCACTCGCAATTCTACTCGAAAAGAACACCTTGTTGTTGCCCAAAATATTTATCCGAAGATTAATACTGCTGGAAGACGGACAACAAACAACAATTGCGGGAGCACTTCCGAGAGTAGATAAATAATACAAGATTTGCCGGGTTTGTTAGGCCCGGGCTTGAATGCTCTCGCGAGATGTTATTAATACAAATATTCGTGGATACAAGTATTAATGAGAGAAATCTAAATACAATGAGTGTAAAAAGACTCTGTTAATCCGGCTCTTGAGCGAAGCTTGGTGTTCTTCGTCCCCGCCGATAATCTGCCGGATGAGATAGGCCGGGAGAAGTAAGACCGAATGATAGCTGTTGCCAAGAGTTGGAGATTAGACAAGTGCTTGATGTTTTCTTCTGTATTGCGTGTATAATATCAGAATGCCAGAGCGAGTTTACAAATGCAGGGGACCTTGTATATATAGGGGCTGCCGGGTCCAGTCCTTTTGTGGCCGATCGCCTGTCGGCTAATATATTAATCTGCCGATCGTCTTCCGGCCAATATTATAAGGGGGCGATCTCCAGGGCTGTCGGGCTAAAGTCCAAGGAAGTGGCTGGCAGTCCGTATAAAGTCCAATGCAGTGGCTGGCGCCAGCTGGGCGGTCCAATAAGGGGCCAGAACGTGTCCGGAGCCAGTCAACATGCGGCCCTACTGACAGCTTTCGGCGGCTTGTCGGCTGGTGGAGAGATTCTGCCAGGCTGTGGTCAATGGCCCGTGATTCGCGGATCTTGTCTCGGCCTTTGCACGTGGTGCTAATCTTGAGGCTCGGCCCTCGCCGACTGGATGGCCATCGGTGTTGATCGACATGAGGCGATCGTCTCTAGCTGATCATCCGAGGTCGCCATCGGCCAGGTGCTGGGGGTCGGCAATGGACGGTCACCAATGGTAGGTCGGCAAGTGCCGAGAGATGATTGTCTCCAGTTGCCGGTTGCTAGGAGTCGGTCGCCGAATACCGAGTGATGGGCGTCCGCTTGTCGATCGCCAAGGGTCGGTCGCCGAGTACCGAGAGGCGATCGTCTTTGATGTCGATCGCTCTGCACCGGGACTGGTCCTGTGACCTTCGGTCGGTCGATGTAGCTCGCCCACTGGGTTAAGGCTTGGTCGCTTGATCGCTGATCGGCAGGTCTGCCTTGGCCGCTCGGCAGTAAGTCGGTCGCCTGTCCTCCTAGGAGATCGCCGGTCGGAAGGTGTTAATTCTTGACACAACAATTGCCCCCCAGCTTGCTCCTATGTTGAAGGCATGGGGCGAGGTGGTTCTTGCTGGTGATCGTGTCTGGATGAGGACGGGCGATCTGAGCTGACTTAGGACTCGGACTTGGGCTATCATGGTCGATTGGCTAGCTATCTTTCGGTCTTGTACCTACAAAAACAACATTGGCCGATCCCCCATGGAAACTTTGGTGGTTTCGCTTGTTTGAGGAATCGTGCACAGTCGCGGAGATCGATGGACCGACTCCATGACCGTGTCTTGGTGCGCGAAGACAATGAGTGTATCGTGACTCACTTTATTATGAGGGTCCTCTGTTAGGCTGCGCCTCGCCTCGTATTTAAACGAAGGGCGTGCGGTCTCGGTCTAGAGGAGTCCTTGCGCGGGGCAGCGTCGGATGAATCAACTCCACGCCCGCGGCTTGTTAGCTCTGCTTCCACCTCGGCCAGCCATGGAGATGGCCGACCTCGACGGTGTACGTTGAGACGGGGTTGTGGCATGGGTCCACTGATTAATGTTGGAGAGCCCTCAGACTACGCCGGCCTCGTATTTAAACGAAGGGCGGGCGATCTCGGCCGAAAGGGACCTTGCATGGCCGAAGCAGCCGGTTCCATCGACTGCCAGGACCATGGCTTTATGATGTGCGGTGGAGTCGATCTTATGCCTTAGTCCGTCATGTTATATCTTTGGTGTAGATGGCGATCGTGTCCACCGGGTTGCTGATGATGTTGCGATCTGGCCGGAAGACTGGCGATCGTTGCTCGGCAGCCGATCGCTTTATTCGTAGGTCGATATTGGCGATCGGGCGGCAGCTAGTCCCTCACTTAAAATGGACTGTAGGCGGGGATGGAGTCCTCCGGCTCTGCTGGGTAGTAGCGATCGGGCTGGGAGACTGGAGGTCGTCGTACGGGCGCCGATCGATCTACTCCCAGGCTAAGAAGAAGCCTTTGCCTGGACAGGAAATCTGCGGCTCTAGCCCGGAAGGTTGCATAGGTCGTCGGTAGGGTCTTCGTGAGATGCCTGAACATAGGCGAGAAGCCCTGAAAACCTCCTAGGACCGCGTAGAGGGCGGTCTCATCGCTTACGGGCTCGCCGTTTAGGATGATCACGTCTACCCGGTCGATGTAGTCCGAGTCGGACTCCTCTTCCCCTTGCCTGATCCGCCACATGCGATGGGGTCCTTCTGGCCGAGCGGCCCTGGTGCCGAAGTATTCTGTGAAGACGTGCGCCAGCTCGTTAAAGGAGCCTATGGACCGAGGTGGCAATGAGGTGTACCACCGGTGGGCGAGGTCGTCCAGCGTCAGAGGGAACATTCGGCACCGGGTCGCGTCTGATGCCCCACACCCGGTCATGTAGATGTTGAACTTATGCAGGTGTGTTTGGGGTCCGATCGCCCCTGGTACACGGGTGTCTGAGGAGGAGCGATCTTGTGCTGCACCGGGGCGAGCTCGATGTCGATCGCGAGCGGCTCGCTCGGCTCGGCGATCGTCTTCATGGCGCCTGCCCCGGATTGCAGGAGCGCCTTCACGTCGTCGATCTGACGTTGCATTGCGGCAATCGCCGCGGCTCGGCTGCTTGCGGATCGGCTTTGGGAGCGGGGGCCAAGGCGATCGTGTACCGACCTCCGGACTCCACTGTTGCTGATCTCGGGAATTTGGCGAGCGGGAGCCAGGCGGCTGGATCGCCTTGTGGGAGCCGGGTAGGCCGAGCTCCTGGTGACGGACACAAATTCCGTCGTCTCGTAGGCCGGGCCGCCCGGTCGCTGAGTCGGAGTCGCCTGTGCGATCGAAGACAGAGGTGCCCCGGCTGCCGAGCGCCTCTTCTCGCGGGCGAGAGCCTCCTGGCGATCGCTCGGCCAGCAATGCCTTGAGCTTCCGCTTGGACTTCCGGCGGGAGACCGAGGGGGCGACAGCAGGAGGCGCGCCGAGAGCACTCCGTCGTTCCTGAAGGGCGGCTATGGCCTCTTCGATCTGTTCATTAGTTCGGAACTGATCGAGAGAGAGGCTCGGGCCTCCGTCCCGGGACGGGATCGAGCGTCTCTGACCGCGGCGGCTGCCTTCCACCATCGGTGCCGCTCGGGCCCGGGACAGGCAGTGCTGGCCAGTGGTCAGCGGCTTTCTTCGACGCGGAGGCGGAAGACATGTTTTCTGAAGGATTTCTTTGAAGTGCAGTGAGTGTCACTTCAAGTATCTGCCCCGAGAACAGTGAGTGTTCTTCGGGAC
Organism: Orobanche coerulescens; assembly: GCA_033398695.1. Lineage (NCBI taxonomy): Eukaryota > Viridiplantae > Streptophyta > Magnoliopsida > Lamiales > Orobanchaceae > Orobanche > Orobanche coerulescens. The sequence goes on from CM065815.1 coordinate 117,572,325, forward strand.
GGTAGGTGTAAAAATTTGAGGGTTGGATGCCCTCCTTCTAGCGCCAATTATTGTTGCCCAAAATATTTATCCGAAGATTAATACTGCTGGAAGACGGACAACAAACAACAATTGCGGGAGCACTTCCGAGAGAAGATAAATAATACAAGATTTGCCGGGTTTGTTAGGCCCGGGCTTGAATGCTCTCGCGAGATGTTATTAATACAAATATTCGTGGATACAAGTATTAATGAGAGAAATCTAAATATAATGAGTGTAAAAAGACTCTGTTAATCCGGCTCTTGAGCGAAGCTTGGTGTTCTTCGTCCCCGCCGATAATCTGCCGGATGAGATAGGCCGGGAGAAGTAAGACCGAATGATAGCTGTTGCCAAGAGTTGGAGATTAGCCAAGTGCTTGATGTTTTCTTCTGTATTGCGTGTATAATGTCAGAATGCCAGAGCGAGTTTACAAATGCAGGGGGCCTTGTATATATAGGGGCTGCCGGGTCCAGTCCTTTTGTGGCCGATCGCCTGTCGGCTAATATATTAATCTGCCGATCGTCTGCCGGCCAATATTATAAGGGGGCGATCTCCAGGGCTGTCGGGCTAAAGTCCAAGGAAGTGGCTGGCAGTCCGTATAAAGTCCAATGCAGTGGCTGGCGCCAGCTGGGCGGTCCAATAAGGAGCCAGAACGTGTCCGGAGCCAGTCAACATGCGGCCCTACTGACAGCTTTCGGCGGCTTGTCGGCTGGTGGAGAGATTCTGCCAGGCTGTGGTCAATGGCCCGTGATTCGCGGATCTTGTCTCGGCCTTTGCACGTGGTGCCAATCTTGAGGCCCGGCCCTCGTCGACTGGATGGCCATCGGTGTTGATCGACATGAGGCGATCGTCTCTAGCTGATCATCCGAGGTCGCCATCGGCCAGGTGCTGGGGGTCGGCAATGGACGGTCACCAATGGTAGGTCGGCAAGTGCCGAGAGATGATCGTCTCCAGTTGCCGGTCGCTAGGAGTCGGTCGCCGAATACCGAGTGATGGGCGTCCGCTTGTCGATCGCCAAGGGTCGGTCGCCGAGTACCGAGAGGCGATCGTCTTTGATGTCGATCGCTCGGCACCGGGACTGGTCCTGTGACCTTCGGTCGGTCGATGTAGCTCGCCCACTGGGTTAAGTCTTGGTCGCTTGATCGCTGATCGGCAGGTCTGCCTTGGCCGCTCGGCAGTAAGTCGGTCGCCTGTCCTCCTAGGAGATCGCCGGTCGGAAGGTGTTAATTCTTGACACAACACACCTTAATGGGACCTAACTTTGTGGATTGGCTATGCAATCTGATGATTGTACTCAGTATAGAGGCACTGGGATACGTCTTGGAGACGGACATTCCGGCGCCTCCTGTGCGGACCCAAGCCAATCAGGAAGAGATTGAAAACCACGAAAAGTGTGTTAAGGATGATGTGAAAGTCCGTGCTTATATGATGGCTTCCATGTCTAATGAGCTTCAAAGAGCTCATGAGAAAATGACTTCTGCTTGGCAGATTCTATCTCACTTAACCGAGCTTTATGGTGAGCACAGCAGAACTGCTAGATATGAGATATCCAAGCAACTGTTTGGTGCAAGGATGAAGGAAGGTGAGAAGGTTGGGGAACACATCCTCAAAATGATATCCATGATCGAGAGATTGGAGGCTCTTGATTTTAAAATGGATACTTCTCTCCAAACCGACCTTATCCTACAGTCTCTCCCTGATTCCTTCTCACAGTTTGTTATGAACTTCAAGCAATGAGATTGCATGTAACTTAGCCGGGCTAATGAACAAGCTGGTGACCGCTCGGTCTCGGATGAAGACCCGCGGATGAAGGAGTCTGCACTTGTGATTTCTTCTGGACTTCGGAAGTCTAAGAATAAGAAGAAAAAGACCAAGAAGCGGACTGGACCACAAGCTAAGGACCTTAAGGGTAAGGGCAAGGCCCCGATGGTTCCAATGAACAAGAAGAAGAAGGATGCTTGTCTCAAGTGCGGTGAGCTGGGCCACTGGGCTAGAGACTGTCCGATTCTTCATGGCACTTCTGCAGTAACTTTTAGTTTTGGAAACAAATTGTTCTGCTACTGTATTTTCTACTTCCTGGATATTGGATTCTGGTGATAGTTCTCATATTTGTACCGTGAATCAGGATCTGGAACAAAGTAGGAAGCTTGGAGCTGGAGAAGTTATGATCACAGTCGGAAGCGGGCATAGCGTCGAGGCGACCGACATAGGATCACTTCTTTTGGGTTTAGAATCCGGCTTTGTTTTGACTTTAGAAGATGTACTTGTTTTGCCCAAGGGGCACAAAAAACATTGTATCCATTCCGGTCATGGACCGAAAAGGCTTTTCATTTTTCATTTGTGATGGTTCCTGCAAAATTTATTTTAGAAATAAACTAGTGGGTACTGCTACATTGTTGAATGGATTGTATCATCTAAATCTCAGCAACAAAGTAGTTGTGAATACTATAACTAGAAAACGCGGTAGGGATGAAACCAATCAAGTTTTGAAATGGCATCTTAGACTTGGTCATGTTGGTCAGACCAAGGTTTACAAGATGGAAAAAGATGGACTTATGGGTCCATTGGGATCGGATCCCTTTCCTACTTGTGAATCTTGCCTTAAAGGCAAAATGACTAAGTCCCCCTTCACAGGACATTTCAAAGAGCCGATAAATGGGATTAATCCATACCGATGTATCTGGTGCTTTGGAAGCAGCACGTGACGGATATCAATATTTCATTACGTTTACAGATGATCATACTAGGTATGGTTATGTATACTTAATGAAACATAAATCCGAGGCCTTTGAGAAATTCAAGGAATTCAAGGCCCTAGTCGAGAAACAAACTGGTAATCATATCAAAGCACTTCGGTCGGACCGAGGTGGCGAGTATATGAGTACGGAGTTTGACGAGTTCCTTAAGGAACATGGAATAGTTTCACAACTAACACCTCCAGGTACTCCTCAGTTAAATGGTGTGTCATAAAGAAGGAACCGGACCCTGTTGAACATGGTCCGTTCCATGCTGGGCTATACTGACTTGCCGATTTACCTGTGGGGGTATGCACTCCTGACTGCCGCGTATATCTTGAACGGATGTCCTTCCAAATCCGTTCCTAAAACTCCACATGAGATGTGGGAAGGAAGGAAACCAAGTCTTAATCATATTAGGATTTGGGGATGTCCCGCTTATGTCAAGAAGACTAAGGTGGAAAAGTTGGAAGCTAGGTCTGCGAAGGGACGTTTCATTGGATTCCCATCTGGGACGATGGGATATCTATTCTACATGCCCGAAGATCGAAGGATCATTGTTGCTTTACAAGCACACTTCCTGGAAGATGAGTTCATTCAGGAAGGCGGAGCAGGTAGAAGTATTTCTTTAGAAGAATACAATGAAACTCCTCGAGAGACACTGTGCAAGAAACTGGAACCGAACTTTCAAACACAAGTACAACCACCTCGTAGGTCTAGTAGGGTGTCTCATTTACCTGAGAGGTATGGGCTTGTGCACTTGGAGGAACTGGGTCTCCATGAGGTTCCAAGTGATAGCCAAGAGACCGACCCGACGACCTATGACCAAGCGATGGTGGATGTAGACTCCGCGAAATGGCGTGAAGCTATGGAAGCTGAGATAGACTCGATGCATGTCAATCAGGTATGGACTCTAGTAGACCGCCCCAAGGGCATAGTGCCTATTGGGAACAAGTGGATCTACAAGAGAAAGACAGATGGTGATGGCAAGGTTGACGCCTATAAGGCCAGGCTTGTGGCAAAGGGTTATACCCAGAAGGAAGGGATCGATTACCACGATACCTTCTCGCCCGTAGCCATGATCAAGTCTATTCACATGATGCTTGCTATAGCTGCCTACCACGATTATGAGATATGGCAAATGGACGTAAAGACGGCTTTCCTTAATGGATTCCTCGAGGAGGAAATCTATATGGAGCAGCCTAAAGGCTTTGTGTGCAAGTCGATATTCAGAAAGTGTGCAAGCTTCAGCGTTCCATTTATGGATGAAGCACGCGTCGCGTAGTTGGAACCTTCGTTTTGACGAGGCGGTCAAAGAGTTTGACTTCGTGCAAAATGAAGAGGAACCTTGTGTATATAAGAAAGTTAGTGGGAGCAAGATCGCATTCTTAGTACTATATGTAGATGACATTCTACTAATAGGAAATGATGTAGGAATGCTCAGTTCTGTGAAAGCTTGGCTTTCGAGTAATTTCTCCATGAAAGACTTGGGAGAAGCAACCTATATTCTTGGTATTCGGCTCTAGGATAGAGCGAAGAGAACAATAGGCCTTTCCCAAGCCCTCTATATAGATAAGATCTTAAAGTGATTTAAGATGGATGATTCTAAAGAGGGTTCCTACCGATGCAACTTGGAATAAAACTCACCTTGAAGATGTGTCCTCACACTGAGGAACAACGCAAGGAACTGAGTAATATACCATATGCTTCGGCCGTGGGTAGCCTTATGTATGCTATGTTGTGTACAAGACTGACATCGCACATGCCGTAAGCGTGGTGAGTAGGTTTCGAGCAAACCTGGGTAGGGAACATTGATCGCAGTAAAGAACGTTCTCAAGTACTTGAGAAGAACGAGAGATATGGTTCTTATGTATGGCGGTGGAGATTTGGATGTGGTGGGATTCACTGATTCGGACTTCCAAGGACGAAGGACGACTCGATGTCCACTGCTACATATTTACTCTTAATGGAGGAGCAGATCTTGGCGTAGTGCCAAGCAAAGCGCGACCGATTCCACTGTCATCTTGAGTATCAAGCGGCCTCGGAGGCTTCAAGGAAGGGTTCTGATTAAGAAGTTTGAGGAGAACTTCAAATGATACCATGTCTTTGAGTCTGCTTTGTGACCGCGACAACGACGGAGTGTAGCGCAGCCAAGGAGCCAAGGTTTCACAACAAAGACCAAACATATTGAGAGGAAGTATCATCTCGTAAGAGAATTTGTTCGCAAGGGATACATTGTCTTTGACAGAGTAGAATCGGCCGACAACGTCGCCGATCCATCGACTAAGCCACTTTCTCAGACTAGCTTGGAGCGTCATCTGGAGAACATGGGTATTAGATACCATAGTGTGTGGCAGTGAGTGCAAGTGGGAGATTGTTAGGAGTATGCCCTCGAATGCCACTCAGAGGTTGTTGAGTGAGGGCATTGTACTTGTAATTATGTAAACCATTTATATAAGGCAAATGAATGTTTCTTTATTTACTGGTAGTTACTGGCATTCCTAACTCGTAAATAAACATATAGAAACTAGTCAGTGTATTTGAGAGCAAAACGTTCCACTTCTTTTTGTATAAGGGGGTCGGCCTTTGGAAAGGTTATAGCTCAAATACTTAATCGTTCGCAAGTCGATGAAACTTGGTAGGCGTTAAGTTTATGTGAAGACTTGTATGACGTGTTCTTTGACATGGAGAGTGCCTGTCGAACACTAATGGTTAGTGGGAGCACACGTTATAGGTATGCTAATTGGATTAGTATACTCGAACCGACTCACCTTCGATTCGTCACATGGATTTCACTCCGGGACACCAATGACGGAATCGAAAGGTTGTGATAGGTATTCGTGAACCTTCGACTTGAGGATTTAGTAGGGATGTGCTTGTGACGTCAAGATTTTCATTAGAGTAGTTCGACCACCTTAAACGGAAGGCGGGGTCAATCTCGACGTGCATCTTGACGGGCAAGTAGCGAGTCCTCAATACCAAGATAGAATTCTTTCTCCCCTTAGTGAGCGGGTTATATGTCCTATGCGGTTATTGGCGAGATGAGATCATAAGTCTTTGGCCAAAGCATTGGAGCTAGTTGTATTAGATACACGACATTTCGATGATCTCGATTTGCATTAACGCATGCATAGCGTCAAGTCTGAGATAGGGTTTGGTCGACCGTGACCCTATAACTTGATCGGGACATTTGAAAGAAGGGTTTATACGTATACCTTGGTATTCACGACAGAATGGTTCTTGAATGATCCCAATCATTCGTTCTCGATCGAGTGCAGTGTAGGCCACCAGTGGCTAGGTGGTGCTACTACTCTTTGGTTCCTCCCATTCTTTGATCGAGACGGACCTACCGAGTCGCGCATTAGGATTAACGACGGAATGAATCGAGCTAATTCTCTCATTATGAATATTAGATATTGGATATCTAATTTTGGAACATTGGATGTTTAAATCGATTTATTGGATAAATTGATTTACGGCCTAATGAATTAAATAAATTACTGGGTGATTAATTTAATTCATGAATATAATTATTTCTTGGAGAAATTAATTATGTTATTTTGTATTTGATATGTTTAATTAATTGGATTAATTAAACGACATAAATACATCGGAACGGAATAGGAGTTTATCTGTTTGGACTCACGGGAGTCCGAAACGAACCGAACTCGTCCGTTTTCTAGCATGGGCCGCCCCCTCACTTATTACCATGTGTGTGTATTGACTTGTCCCTATCATGGTTTTGGAATCTCATGTGATGAGGGGACAAGTATCATATACATTATATGGGGGAATCAAACATGATATATGTATTTGTTTTCATGTGGGTTGAATAAGAATATATAGAAGACTTTGATCTCTCATCCTCACTTCACTCTTGGCAATCATACGTATAAGTGAGAAAAAGAGAGAGAAATGTTTTCTCATATAGTCTTCCTTTTCATTCTTCATCTTCATCACAAGTTCTTGGTTTTTTCTTGGAGAAAACATCAAGACATAAAAGAGAGATTGTGAGTTATACACTTAGAGTGTTATAATTTCATATTGGAAGCTTCATCACTTAGCTCTAGCCGTATCCTCGGAGGATAGCAAGGTGATTGTTGTTCCGGTCATTTCTCCGGCGCGTGGCAAGTAGAGACGCGGTGTTTTCGGCGTTGGATCGTTCAAGAGCTTGGGGAATAGCTCAAGAGAAGGTTATCCATTTAATCAACGGACTACGAGGGTATGTTTCTTGTATCTCTTGTATTTCGTTTTTTATATTCGTATATACGTAGCTCGATCGATCCTCGTAGGGATTCGGATCGAATTAATTTTCGTTTTACCGCTTCCGCTGGGCCTTCGTTATAGGCACCGAATCCCAACACTTTGTTGCATTGTGCTATGTGTGTGATTGCGTGGATGTGGGCGGGGCCTACGGTGGCACATGACATGTGATCATGTGGCCAGGATGCAACAAGCGATTGATGCAACCATGAGAGCCTAAGAAAAACTACGGTGACACATGGCATGCGATTATGTGGTCAGGATGCAACAAGTGATTGATCCAACCGTGAGCGCCAAAGATAATCTACGGTGGCGCATGGCATGTGATCATGTGGCCAGGATGCAACAAGTGATTGATCCAACCGTGAGATGTTGTGACTTGTGTTTTGCTAGCCAGCTCGGGAGGGTCCTTAGAGGCCTCGAGTGGGATTTGTGGCTTCGTCCCGGTCCTAGGCGATGCCTGTATGTGATTATGTTGTGTTGATTTTATGTCCGTTGAGGACACGTGACATGGGTTTTAACCCTGTGAACTGTTGTTGGTTTTAATTGTGAAAACAAAACCTTTGGGCTATGAACCCTGTTGATTTTGGTAAGAGAAGGATTCGATTATCCTAAATTGTTTTCTACTAAAACTCCCGATGGTTTATTAAACCGTTTTGTAAATTGTTTCCCTTGATCTGTCATCTTTCGGTTTTGGAATGTTTTACCCAAACTCTTGCCTCGGGAAGTACTTTTCGTTATGTTTGGATCTTTGAGGATTCCTGGTTATTGTTGTTCATGGAATGTGGATTGTATGACTCATATTTTGCACTTTGTATTTGCACTAGCAAAACAGTGGAGTTTTGTTAACCCCCGAGTATTCGGGGGGTGGATGTCTGTTTTTGCATTCAGGTTTTGGGAGCATAACACAGGGTCGACACGAAGGTTTTGGTTTAGTTGTATTTTATTTCCGCTGCGGTATTCTTTCCCCGTTGTATGGGAGTGTGTTGTATTCGACCCCTGCGTGGGCATGTATTGTGTTTGAGTTGTATGTATTTATTGAAAGACCAAATCGGTCTACTGAGTCATTTTTAGCCTTAAAGGCATTGTTGAATTGTTCGATGTTGTTACCAGCCTGGTAGATAATTGAGGAAAGATTCTACGGCGTGTAATATCCCTGAGCGGATTGGGGGTGTAACATAAATGGTATCGGAGCTTAGGTTGTGGAAACCTAGGCTGTCGGGTTTAGTGGTGTCTGTTGAGTTTTTGTCTCGTCGGATTTTGTCTGACTGAGTCGTGTCACGACGCGTTGTATGAGTTCGTTGTTCGTGATTAGTATCGTGGGGCGATCATCATCTTCGTGCGACCTGTGGATGTAAGTCTCCCTTCGTTGTGATTGTGCCTCGTCTGATGCGAGTTACTGGTATGATTATGTGTTAAGTGACGGAATCCTCCTATGGATTTTTATTTCGTGATATGTGGTTATTTGACTCTCATATTTTGTTTATATGAGGAGTGGTGTCGCTGGTTATGTATTCTTTGTTGTGCGGCGAATTGTTGTGCGGCGATTTTTACGCCTCAATGGCGATCGGCATAATGGTCAGGAGCCAACCAAAGAAGACAGATGCTGGGTAAGCGTCTAGCGGTCGACGTCTAAAGCGATCGTCTTTTGGTATCTAGCGATCGTCTCTAATGTCCGATTGGAGACGATCGTCCCATGCCATGTGTGAATCCGACACCCGTCAAAGTCTGCGGAGACCGAATCTCGGGTGAAGACCCACATGCAGATCCGCAAAAGGTGCCGCAAGAACAGGCCCTACTCCAGCCCATCAGCAGCTGTCAGTGATAAGGACGGCCTCACCAACCGACAGACCCACCGAAAAGACCTAAGGTGGGACCGCCCCGGACAGCGAGAAGAGGTACCTGTCGCCTCATCATTGGTTCGCGCATCTGGCTGCCAGCAGCAGCTGCGGACTTTAAGGAAGCAGTCCCATGTGTTGGGACGATCGCCCGCCTTATTTAAATATAGGAAACGGCAATCGCCCGCGGTTGACGGAGAGGTCCCAGCAACCCTTTCACCTATAAATAGAAGGCCTCCAGCATTGGCAAAAGGACGGTCAGAACGTTAACACAGTAACAGTTGACAACGTGAACACATAACACTGAAAGCAAACAATACAGAGAACTCTCCATCTTGGTAACAAGAACTCACAGAGGTTCAACTCTGGTTCTTCCGGCAATCTTCAGCACTCAATAGCTAACATAACTAGAGTCTTTACACTCATTGTAATTGTACTCTAACATTAATATCTGTACTCACTAGTATTCATATTAATAAAATCTTGTGAGAGCATTCAAGCCCGGGACTAACAACCCTGGCAAATCTTGTGTTATTCTTTTCCCTATGGACGTGCTCTCGCATTTTGTTTGTTACTCGTCCATTCCAGCATATCATCTCCAGATAATATTTTGGGTAACAAAAATTGGCGCTAGAGGAAGGGGTCAACCTTCATTTTTTATTCCGACCATCTCGAAGAACACTCACTATTCTCCGGGGCATATACTTGAAGAAACACTCACTGTTCTTCAAAGAAAAACCTTCAGAATCATGACGTATGCCACGACCTCAAAAAGGGCCACTCTACGATCTGCCAGACACCTTATTCTGGCCCAGGCCGAGTCCCAACCTACGGCAGAGGGCGACCGCGGCGACGCCATACTCTCACTCCCGCCCCCGAGGGACGGCCCCAGCCTCTCACTCGATCAGTTCCAAACTGCGGAACAGATCGTGGAGGCCATGGCCATCCTCATGAAGCGACAGAGAGCATGCGACTCGCCCACCATTACTCCATCAGCCATACGCCATGCAGGCAAGCGGAAGCTCAAGGGGCTATATGTCGAGAAATCGTCAGAAACCCCGAGCCGCAGGAAAAGGCGCTCGTAAGGCGGGACGATTCCGTCTTCATCCGCCTAGGGAGTGATCCCTCATGGCGACCCGGGCATTCGGGCCCCAGCCGGGAGACATCGGAGTCCGAATCTGTCACTAGGAGTTCGGCATACCCGACTCCCAGAAGGCAGGCCGGCCAACGGGCTCCCAGTCGACCCAGAATTGAGCTCGGTGGTAGAGAACTCGTCACCTACCATGGGGCCAGGAGATCGGTACATGATTGCCTCGGCTCCCGCTCCGAGAGCCAATCCGCGAGCAATCAGCTCGGTGGTGGAGAACTCGTCACCTACCATTGTGTTTGAGTTGTATGTATTTATTGAAAGACCAAATCGTTCTACTGAGTCATTTTTAGCCTTAAAGGCATTGTTGAATTGTTCGATGTTGTTACCAGCCTGGTAGATCCTTGAGGAAAGGTTCTACGGCGTGTAATATCCCTGAGCGGATTGGGGGTGTTACAGTATATATAAGGCTACCCAAATTCCGAAGCATATGGTATATTACTCATTTCCTTTCATTGTTCCTCACTATGAGGACACATCTTCAAGGAGAGTTTTATTCCATGTCGCATCGATAGGAACCCTCTTTTAGAATCATCCATCTTAAATTGCTTTAAGATTTTATCGATATAGAGGGCTTGGAAAAAACTTATCATTCTCTTTGATCTATCCCAGTAGAGTCGAATCCCAAGAATATAGGTTTCTTCTCCCAAGTATTTCATGGAGAAATTACTCGAAAGCCAAGCTTTCATAGAACTGAGCATTCCCACATAATTTCCTATTAGTAGAATGTCATCTACATATAGTACTAAGAATGCGATCTTGCTCCCTCTTGTATACACAAGGTTCCTCTTCATTTTGCACGTAGTCAATCTCTTTGACTGCCTCATCAAAACGAAGGTCCCAACTACATGAAGACTGCTACAGTCCCTATCACGGAGTCTACATCCACCATCGCTTGGTCATAAGTCATTAGTTCGGTCTCTTAGCTATCATTCGGAACCTCATGGAGACCCAGCTCCTCCAAGTGTACAAGTCCATACCTCTCAGGTAAATGAGACACCCTATTAGACCTACGTGGTGGTTGTACTTGTGTTTCAGAAGTTTCGATTCCATTTTCTTGCACAGGTGTTTCATTGTATTCTTCTAAAGAAATATTTCTACCTGCTCTGCCTTCCTGAATGAACTCTTCTTCCAGGAAGTGTGCATGCAAAGCAATAACGATCTTTCAATCCTTGGGCATGTAGAGTAGATAACCCATCGTCTCATATGGGAATCCAATGAAATGTCTCCTCACACACCTAGCTTCCATTGTCCATCTTAGTCTCCTTGACATAAGCGGGACATCCCCAAATCCTAATGTGATTAAGACTTGGTTTCCTGCCTTCCCACATCTCATGTGGAGTTTTAGGAACGGATTTGGAAGGACATATGTTCAAGATGTAAGTGGTAGTCAGGAGTGCATACCCCCACAGGTAAATCGGTAAGTCGGTATAGCCCAGCATGGAACGGACCATGTCCAACAAGGTCTGGTTCCTTCTTTCTGACACACCATTTAACTGAGGAGTTCCTGGAGCTGTTAGTTGTGAAACTATTCCATGTTCCTTCAGGAACTTGTCAAACTCCATACTCATATCCTCGCCACCTAAGTCCAACCGAAGTGCTTTTGATATGATTTTCAGTTTGTTTCTCGACCAGGGCCTTAAATTCCTGGAATTTCTCAAAGGCCTTGAATTTATGTTTCATTAAGTATACATAACCATACCCAGTATGATCGTCTGTGAACGTAATGAAATATTGATATCCATCACGTGTTGCTTCCAAAGCACCATATTCGTCGGTATGGTAATCCTAGTTTATCAGCGGCTCTTTCAAAAGTCCCTGTGAAGGGGGACTTAGTCATTTTGCCATTAAGGCAAGACTCACAAGTAGGAAAAAAGGGATTTGATCCCAATGGACACATAAGTCCATCTATTTCCATTTTGTAAATCTTGGTCTGACCAACATGACCAAGTCTAAGATGCCATTTCAAAACTTGATTTGGTTTCATCCCTACCATGCTTCCTAGTCATAGTATTCACAACGACTTTGTTACTGAGGATTAGATGATACAGTCCATTAATAATGTAGCAGTGCCCACTAGTTTATTTCTGAAATAAATTTTGCAGGAACCATCACCAATGAAAAATGAAAAGGCCTTTCCGTTCCATGACCGGAATGGATACAATGTTTTATGCCCCTTGGGCAAAACAAGTACATCTTCTAAAACAAAGCTGGATTCTAAATCCAAAAGAAGTGATCCTATGTCGGTCGCCTCGACACTATGCCCGCTTCCGACTGTGATCATAACTTCTCTAGATCCAAGCTTCCTACTTTGTTCCAGATCCTGATTCACGGTACAAATATGAGAACTAGCACCAGAATCCAGTATCCAGGAAGTAGAAAATACAGTAGCAGAACAATTTGTTTCCAAAACTAAAAGTTCTGTACCTAAAGTGCCATGAAGAATAGGACACTCTCTAGCCTAGTGGCCCAGCTCACCGCACTTGAGACAAACGTCTTTCTTCTTGCTCTTCAAAACCATCGGGGCCTTGCCCTTACCCTCAAGGTCCTCGACTTGTGGTCTCGTCCGCTTCTTGGTCTTTTTCTTCTTGTTCTTGGACCTCCGAGATCCAGAAGAAATCACAAGGGCAGACTCCTTCATCCGCCGAGTCTTCATTTGAGACTGAGCGGTCACTAGTTTGTTCATTAGCCCAACTAATTTACATGCAATCTCATTGCAGTTGAAATTTAAAACAAACTGTGAGAAGGAATCAGGGAGAGACTGTAGGATAAGGTCGATTTGAAGAGAAGTATCCATCTTAAAATCAAGAGCCTCCAATCTCTCGATCATGGATATCATTTTTAGGACGTGCTCCCCAACCTTCTCATCTTCCTTCATTCTTGCACCGAACAGTTGCTTGGATATCTCATATCTAGCAGTTCGATTGTGCTCACCATAAAGCTCGGTTAAGTGAGATAGAATCTGCCTAGCAGAAGTCATTTTCTCATGAGCTCTGTGAAGCTCATTAGATATAGAAGCCATCATGTATGCACGGACTTTTACATCATCCTTAACCCACTTTTCATGGTTTTCAATCTCTTCCTAGTTGGCTCTTGTCCGCACCGAAGGTGCCGGAATATCCATCTCCATGACGTATCCCAGTGCCTCTATACTGAGGACTATCATCAAATTGCGGAGCCAATCCACAAAGTTAGGTCTGATCAAGGTGTTCTTTTCGAGTAGAATTGCGATTGGATTCATTGTCATATTGAGAGTTATGTCTGCATTAAGTATAACAGATTAATTAGTGACTTGTTATAATTATGATCTGAGTATAGAATTAAGGTCTTTTCTATTCTTGTTACCCAGCTCCCACTATTTTTGTCGGAATAACACACTCCCATGTGAAATCCGGAAGTATCGTCGCTCTACTTCATAGTGGTGATCGAGTTCTTTATAAAGGGCAAATCAGTTTCACAATTGAATCTTATCCGACAACCTATCAGGTTTCTAGGGATAAAATTTGCTCCAACCGAAGGCATCCTATGCGCTCCCGGTAATTTATCCGTCCTCCCCGAATGACTATCCCGATAACTCGGAAGCATAGCACATCCGGTTTGGATTTTAATTTCTCGAAAGCTCGATGGAGGGAAGGAAAACCTTGAAACCTTATAAACTTAATAATTTGTTGTGGGAGAATTATCGTGATTAATGTTACACTTTGCACATTAATTCATTTAAGCGCGTTTGTAGCATTCATACAATATGAACAACAATTCACAACCTAGTTGCTACCAACATGTGGTTCATGGATCGTTCCTAGAAAACAAAAACTCCGTAATCTAATTACAAGTCTTCGTCTTGAATCTTCGTCTTCTCGAAACGGATCTTCCTCCGGTATTCGTCATTAACGCTTTGTTCCCGAGTTTTAGTAAAGGAAAGAAAAGAAAGGGAAGGAAAATATTGAGAGAAAAGAAAGGGAGGGGAAGGAAAGGAAAAACTACTTTTGTGTTCCCGAGTTAGTAGGAAATGTAAGGAAAATTTAAAAAATGTGTTCCCGAGTTGAAAGGAAGAGAAAGGAAAACAACAACTTTACAATTTTACCCCTAATTTTTTTTTTATCAAAGAATACAATTTTTTATGGAAGTCTCAATCTTCGTAAAGTTTTCTCTCAAGATCTCCATGATGACAAACAAATATGACGAGTCCGATCCATTCATATTTATAAAATCGTGATGAAAATCGAGAAAAAAGTTTTTTCTCAAGAAGAAGAAGAAGTACGAATAGCGGACGGAGACAACTACTTTCACGGCCGCTACTACACTCCCTCGCTTTTTTATCTGAGAGAAGAGCCAAGAAGAAGAAGATGATGAGATACGTGATATAATAGGGTTGAAGGGAAGGCAAATCAAAATAAAAGATATGTATAATAATGTGATTCCTTTCTCTCCAAAACTCTCCAATTTGGAAGGAAAATTTGGAAGGATGATTATCCCCCAAAATCTTTTCTTTTCTTCCCACTTCCTTCCCAAAAAAAACTAGGGAACACATTTTAATTTTTTTTCTTTCCGTTTCTCTCCAATTCCGTTCCTTTCTCTCCTTAAATAAGACTCGGGAACAAAGCGTAAATATAAATTTTACATTGAAAATTGCATCCTAGATACAAATATTTATAGTAAAATAAATAGGCTCAAAACGGCCTTTACAACCCAATCGAATAAAACGAACGATTCAAAAACTAAGTCCACGAACCACATCCCCATTCAAAAGCATTCATCCAATAAATACTAAATAAATGGAAAGCGTAGAGATACATTGATCCAATCAACAATACGAATCGATCCAATCAATTATTTCAAAACGAATTAATCCAATTAATTCAAACAACCATCAATTTTAACTTATTCCGGACGATAAAATATTTCATTAAATTAATTCCCCTAAAATTAAAATAACCATAATTAAATCTTACTGGAATTAAATCTAATTTAATTTGTGGGAAATTAATTATCGAACGAAATATAAAAAACGGAATCGAAAAACACGGCCGAGATCGCCAAAGCAAGTCGCTTAAAGGTCGCCGGCAGGCCGGCAGGGACCGAGACCATTGCCGTGCGGCCGATAAGTGCTGAGCATGCCCGCACAGCCGCCGAGCATGGCCGACACGGGTCCAGATCGCGATCCGCCGCTCGACCGAGGCAAGACCGGCCACCAAGGCCGCCGGGTCCGATTACGCTGCCTGCTTTTTCGGCCCCGAATCCAAAAATAACATTTTTCTAATCTTTATATTACACTTTAAATCAGTTTTTCATAAGAAAAATAGATTTTCATTGTAACATAAAATCATGAAAAAATAATTTTTGGATAAACAATAGAAAATCAACGATTAATTCAATTATGATTCCAAATCATATACCATCTAATCAAGCATTCCAAATACCAATATCATATTTACGATCGCAAGACCTACTCTCCGATACCACTGTTGGGATTCGGTGCCTAAAACGAAGGCCCAACGGAAGCGGTAAAACGAAAATTAATTCGATCTGAATCCCTACGAGGATCAATCGAGCTACGTATATACGAATATATAAACGAAATCACAAGAGATATAGAAACTCAACCTTGTAGTCCGTTGATTAAATGAATTCCTTCTCTTGAGCTATTCCCCAAGCTTTAGTTGTATATCCCTACGATCCAAACGTGCTCCAAGCCCTTGGATGATCCAACTTCGAAAATGCAACGCCTCTACTTGCCACGCACCGGAGAAACGAACGGGATGACGATCATCTTGCTATCCTCCAAGGATACGGCTAGGGCTACGTGATGAAGCTATTGATTATAACACTCTAAGTATTTTAATGTTTTCTCTCTTTTAGATCTCTCAATTTCCCCCCAAGAAAAATCAAGAACATGAAATGTGTAACACCCCCGATATATTCAGAAATATTACAGCGCCGTAAATCCTTTACATAAGGATTTACAAGTCTGAAGAATTGAACAGACATTAAAAGGTACTAATGAATGGAAATAACGGAATTAAGATACAACAGTTCTGTCCAAATACTGAAAATACAATTGTTCAACAGGAACTTAATAATACATCACCAATTTAAATCCATCATAAATGACTTCGTACTCGAGTACTTATTGAAATAACCAATAAACAATAGACAAATGAACCCGGCCGAAACATCACTCTGCACCCTCGTCGTCATGCGGCTCCAAAGGGTTGTTTTCCGTTCTCTGGATCCCGAACATAAACAAAATGTTCACCCCGAAGGGGTTAGCACAACGATGCTAGTACAAGTACCACAACATATTATTCAACGTCACACGCAGTAATGATAATAACGTAAATGATAAAATGTCAAACGAGTCTTCCCGCGAAACTCAAACATAACATACACCACTGATAATCACAACATGATATCATAACATACACATGGTAATTCCGACGATCTAGCGTTCACTGCCTAGAACCCACGATGATCTCGTCAGACCAACCCGTGGTGGAAAAACCCGTCCGATGATCCAGCGCACGCTAGCATAGATCCCCCGATGATCCCGTCGGACCAACACGAGGTGGACATACAACAACGACATACATGCATAACAATATGTATAACATCAATACGTAAAAGAGATAAGGTACTGGCCTCGATTCAAAGACAAGAACAATACTTCCACGAAAACGAACACTCGAAGGTCGTCCTCCTCAAACAATCACGTAACAAGCTCAAACCTTAACAAAAGAAGTTATATAGGATTTATCTCACATCGTACGAATGTCTAACAATTCGATTTACGGCCAAAAGCTCATAAAATGTAATCTGCCTGAACTTCTTAACGCACGCTAAGTACTCTGTGTAGCGTGCATTAAGTCTGCTTGATAGCGCACGCAAACAACAAAGCCTAGCGTACGCTAACTATGCATGGTCAGTACTTCACTTATCAGCTGACTGGCTCGTATGATGGCCTAGCGTACGTTACGTACCAAACGTAGCGTACGCTAACTCGTGCTCGATAGCGCACGTTAATCTACATAGCTTAGCGTGCGCTAACTGTGCATGGCAGTTTACTACTGGGCAGTAGATGGACCTCAACATGATCAAACCAAATGAAATCCTCAGTGTTAGTTCATGTTACCTCCATGAATATCATGTTCATATGGCTATGAATGATCTTACGGATAACAACAACTTTGGATTCAAGGATATGTATACTATTATGAAACCATCTTCCATTTCGACTACAATCTTCATGCAACAATTCGAAAGGCTTAACGGTTGACATCGACACCTTTATATCAATCAAAATTATCATACTGTAGTTGTTTAACATTCCATCTATACTAGATAAATCCTTCCATGATCTATCCCTTAGATTCATCTAACAATAATGATGTTAAAGTTAAGTCCATGATTGCTATGAAGTCATCTACTAGATTTGGATTACCAATGATAGAAGCTTCCTCTACTTGTTCATTGTAATAAGATTCGAATCATGATGTTCATAATCAAGGTACTTGAGGCATAACCATCTCTATATCCCAAACATGATGCATGTTGAATAATTCACTAATGAAAATCAATATCTTGTTAACATGATCATCTAGTTCTTTTGAATTCAACTCTAAGTTTGGAGATAGGTTGAACATACCTTTATATGACGAAAATCACTGAACCGTAAGGTAGAATCCGACTCCAGTTGGTTGTATGCCACTCCAAGGTGCTATTCCACTTCAATGATCACTCACAAGTAATATCCAATATTCAAGGATCGAGAAGATGTTTTCTAAATGTGTTAGATGGGAAATTCTTGCTCTCTGGTCTCTCAAGAATGAAGTATAGACGAAGGAAATGGGAATAAAAATGGAGTGCTGACCCATATATAAACTTTATGCACAAAGCAGATTAGCGCACGCTACTAAGCATTCCTTAGCGCGTGCTAATAAGAGTTGACTTCAAAACTGTCCAGGTTCGTCCGCGGGAATCTTATCCGGACCCATGTCCCGGCTGGCGCATGTGCTAGCCGCCCAGCTCAATAATTGAGTGCTTAGCGCACGCAACTCCTACATACATAGCGTGCGCTAGTTGTAGCTCGATAGCGCGCGTTAAGCTACATTCTTAGCGTGCGCTATCACGAGTTTGCATGAGAAATTTTGCATGTTGTTATACTTATGTACAAAGATATCAATGTAAGAAATATCATACTCCAATCATCAAGATCACAATTCCGAATATTACAGGGTTCGAATACAGGTAAAATACACAGTAATAAATCCGGATATTACAAAATGAAATGAAGAAGAAGACTTTGAGAAAAACTTTTCTCTCTCTTTCTCTTTCTCACGTAGGAATCAAAATGAATGGAGTGAGAATGATGAGAAGTCTTCCTCTCTTTATTCAATTCCACTCACATGCACAACAAATCATACCATATGATTTTTGCCCCACAAGCCATGTTCCTTAATATAAAAAGGAAACAACAAGACAATGGGAAGGTGGGTGGAAGGGGTTGGGGCGGCCATGATGAAAAACGGATGAGTTCGGTTCGTTTAGGACTCCCGAGAGTCCAAATAGATAAACTCTGATTCCGTTCCGATGTATTTATATTAATTAATTAATCCAATTAATTAATCATATCAAATACATAATAACATAATTAATTTCTCCAAGAAATAATTATATTTATGAATTAAATTAATCACCCAGTCATTTATTTAATTCATTAGGCCGTAAATTAATATATCCAATAAATCAACTTAGACATCCAATGTCCCAATAAATTAGATATCCAATATCAAATATTCATAATGAGAGAATAAGCTCGATTCATTCCGTCGTCAATCCTATTGCACGACTCGGTAGGTCCGTCTCATTCCGCAATGGGAGGAACCAAAGAGTAGTAGCACCACCTAGCCAGCCTGGCGGCCTACATTGTACCCCAACTGAGAACGAATGATTGGGATCATTCAAGAACCATTCTGTCGTGAATACCAGTATACGTATAAACCCTTCTTTCAAATGTCCCGATCAAGTTATAGGGTCACGGTCAGTCAAACCCTATCTATACATGACATTATGCATGCGTTAATGCAAATCGAGATCCTCGAGCTCTCGTGTATCCAATACAACTAGCTCCAATGCTTTGGCCAAAGACTTATGATCTCATCTGCCAATAACTGCATAGGACATATAACCGCTCACTAACGGGAGAGAGAATTCTATCTTGGTATCCAGTAGGACCTGCTACTTGCCCGTCAAGATGCACGTCGAGGTTGACCCCCGTCTCCCGGTATATAGGGTCGAACTACTCTAATGAAAATCTTGACGTCACAAGCACATCCCTACTAAATCCTCAAGTCTAAGGTTAATGAATACCTATCACAACCTTTCGATTCCGTCATTGACTGTCCCGGAGTGAAATCCGTGTGACGAATCGAGGGTGAGTCGGTTCGAGTATACTTATCTAATTAGCATACCTATAATGTGTGCTCCCACTAACCATTAGCATTCGACAGGCACTCTCCATGTCAAAGAACACGTTATACAAGTCTTCACATAAACTTAACGCCCAGTCAAGTTTCATCGACTTGCGAACGATTAAGTATTTGAGCTATTAACCTTTCCAGTGCCGACCCCATTATCCAATAAGGAGTGGAACGTTTTGCTCTCAAATACATGGACTAGTTTCTATATGTATATTTACGAGTTACGAATGCCAGTAACTACCAGTAAATAAAGAAACATCCATTGCCTTATATTAATGATTTACATAATTACAAGTACAATGCCTTCACTCAACATCCTCTATGTGGCATTCGAGGGCATACTCCTAACAGTCGATTTGTTATTCATTGATATTCATCATGGTCACTTTTGTTCTTGTGACCTTCTGGGTTCATATTGCGTGGCCGGATGTTTATGTGTGGAATTTTTAGTCGGGCACACGATAGTCATGTGAAGGGTTCACCGACACAATGGACTGTGCACACGGTAACATGCCTCCATGAGACTAATTAGGTACAAGGATGGGTGTGTCCGGACACTCGTCTTGTGCACTTGAACGTCTCATTACGGGCGTACTATGATGCCCCTCTTCAGCTTAATTCCATGTCATATATATTTAATGATTGTGCTTGTTCAACTCTTGAGGATTGTTGTTCTGTGTAACTGACGCCGTTGGGGGATGTTGTTTTCAGGTCATGGCAAGGCAAAGGCATGGGAAGAGAACGTTGACGGCGAAGAGCCCCAGTGATAGTAGGGGTTCCAGTCCTTTTCAGTCATTCATGTTTCTTCATTTTTATTTCCGCTGCAAAATTCCGTTTCGATATTCATTTTATTCAATGTTATATATTTTATCTTCATATAAAATATACATGTATTCTGTATTTCCTGGGTATGTTGTAATTAAAACTCCTCATCGGAGTAATTGATGATATAATCTGGTTCGGTACTACAATTATATTATTGAATTCATTAATTTTCATTCACCTGGTGGGTCCCAGTTAGGGGTCCACGGCACTGTAATATCTACCTAATTAGGGGTGTTACAGAGTTGGTATCAGAGCATGGTCTTAAATACTACCTTTCGACTGATGTCTCATTTGAAATCATCGTTCATTAGACTAGTATCATTAGACTTTCGCGTCACGTGTGACCCGTGCAAACGCCAATCCCCTCAGACCAAGGAAACGGTAAGATTTCTGACGCCATGGTATAATTTTTGGCAATAAGAATCACTCATTCATCATTCATCACTCAACAATGCTCAATCATCATCTTCATTTTTTATGTTGTCGATCATGTTTACTCATTAATCACTCAATTCACTTCATTGCTCAGTTGTTGATCTTGCGGATCGCATCATTAATCTTGTTAACTTGTTCAAGATAATCATTCATGAATTTCATCAGATAATCATGTCACCTCAGTTTATCATTCATGTAATCATTGTGTTAGAGCGTGTATGCTCATTATTATCATTTCATAATGTAATCATAATGTGGTACTCATGCGAGATCTATAATCAGCATGTGACTTTCCTACTCAAGATGGATAGAGTCATGAGGACGCAGGGGAAGAGGCCGCGTTGCGGGCCGAAACCCGGGAGCTCGTGTGAATACACGCGCGAACATGAGGAATAATGCTAATTCATCGAGCAGCAATGCTGCCACTCATTCACCGGGAAATAATCATTCACTATTAGGGAGTCGTACCCGATACACGGCTCAATCAGAAGGTGTTCGGGTTGATACAATCTCTTTTATGTAAGGCATGATGGCCCAAATGACACAAATGGCACGTCTGATGGAGACGATGCAGAACTCAGCCACTCAGGCTCAACAAGCCCCTCCGCCGCCACCTCAGAGGCAAGAGAGGAATGTCTCGTGAGAGAATTTGTTCGTAAATGATACATTGTGCTGCATAGAGTAAACTCAGAAGATAAGGTTGCTGATGTTGGAGTTCAGGCCATAAATCGACAATGCAGCGGAAAATAAAGTCGCACAAACCATGCTCATCCGAACTCCTAAAGGGGATTGGTCAAGGATCGTATAAACAAATATATAAAAAGAAACAAGATCTTACCCTCATAGACCCGACTTCTTTATATTGTTGATGATGATGAGCACGAATCCAATCTGTGAAGCTCTTAGAAGTTCCAACGTCGAAAGTGCTGAACGTCTCTACTAAACACGCATTGGACAAATGCCTGGATTAAACTCCATCTTCTTGTTCTCCAAGAACACGGCTAAGAGAAGTATAGTATTGCCTTGATATCTCCCAAAACCCAGAAGAAGAAAATATATATTTTTCTTCTTCACTATTTTGCTATATGTTTTAGAAAGTGGAATGAATCTTATTCTTTTCACTCCCAGTATTCTTCTCTCTCTTTGTGATGTCCCGTAAGTAACAAGCTCTACCGTCTGTATTTCAATGTATCTATTCTTCACCATCTCTCTGATGATGTGATACTTTCTCTGGATATTCTTGGTCTTATGATGAGACATAGGTTCTTTAGCATGTGCAACAATGCCTTCATTGTCGTAGTAAAGCGGCACTGGGAGCTTTGCACTTGGGACCACTTGAAGTTCTTCAAGATACCTCTTGATCAAACATGCTTCCCTTGACGCCTCCGAGGCTACCTGGTACTCGGCCTGGCAGGTGGAATGTGCAACCGCAATTTGCTTGGAACTCATCCAAGAAATTGCTCCACCATTTAGAGTAAATATATACCCTGAAGTGGACTTTTGTTTGTCCGCATCGCCACCTAAATATGAGTCTGTGAACCCATCCAATCTTAATTCTTCGCCATCATATGTAAGTACCATTTCTTTAGTCCGTTTAAGGTACTTTAGAACGTTCTTTACGGGTGTCGAAATCATCAGCGATATCTCTCGCTAGAGGCCACCTACTTTCGAGGGCTCATCTGAGCCGACATATATTATTCACTGGATTGAGCATTTTGAGAAGCTATTTGCTATGGTGGATTGCCCCGAAGGGCATAAAGTTTCAGTCGCGGCTTACTAGCTGGTTAAGAGCGCTCACTCTTGGTGGTTGTCTTTGAAGCCCACCGACGGATCTTGTACTTGGGATCAGTTTAAGACCCTCATGATGGAGAGGTATAATCCGGACCCACTCAGAGAGGCCATGTTTTCAGAGTTACTCAGTCCCGACCCCTCAACGGAATATGATGTTCTCGCCATTGCCGAGAAGTTTCAGGAGCTACTTCCATTCACCTCATCTATTATCCACACCGAGGCGGATAAGATCAAGTACTTCAGTAAGAGGTTGAAACCTCATATGCAGCTACAATTGTTTAATCATCATTACACCACTTTGGCCGAATTCATCGAGAAAGCTCTTGCTTATGAGCTTACTGCTAAGGAAATTTCTAAGAATCAAACTTCATCTTCTGGCAAGAAATCAAAGAATCATAATCAGTCAGAATGCAGTCAGGCAACCTTTAAGAAGCCTCGTGTGGGCCCTACTTTTCTCGTGTGACCTCCTATGGCACCTAGACCCACGGAATCTAGGTCTCGAGCGGCCAATTCGGCCATCACCTGCTTCAACTGTGGAGAACAGGGTCATTTCAGCACCAAGTGTCCAAGGCAGACTATCACGTGCAATAACTGTGGGATTGCTGGGCATAAGGCCTGTTTCTGCCGAAAAGACTCCAAACCTACTCCGGCAACATCTCAGGCCCTGAAACAGTCAGCGGTTCCAAATCAGGCCACTCAGTTCTCGTCGTTCAAGATGACGTGAGCGAATAGAGGCAGAGCCCACAGCTATCAGACAAGAGCATCCGGTTCCGGGGCTGGCAAGCCCCGAATTTATGAGATGAAGAGAGCCTACGATATGGAGGCCCGAATGATCTTAGGTACACTCGAAATTTTATCTCAACCTGTAACACCCCAAATTAAGCGGATATTACAGTGCCATGGATCCCCGATTGGGACCCACCAGGCAAATGAAAACTGATGAATTAAATAATATAATTGTAGTACCGAACCACATTATACTACCAAATACTCCGATGAGGAGTTTAAGTACAAAATACCAGGACAATACCGAATACTAGTATATTTTATATGAAGATAAAATACACAACCCTGAATGAAATGGAGTATCCAAATGAAAATCTGCAGCAGAAAATAAATGACAACAACATGAATGACTGAAAGGATCGGGGCCCCCTACTAGTATCACTCGGACTCCTCGCCATCAACATGCTCTTCCCGTGCCTTTGCCTTGCCGTGACCTGAAAACAATGTCCCCAACGGGGTCAGTTACACAGAACAACAATCCTCAAGGGTTGAGAATACACAATCATGATATATCTTTAGTTATGAAATATCCTTAGTTATGAATTACGCTGAAGAGGAGCATCATAGTATGCCCGTAATGTGCTGTGCAAGTGTACAAGACGAATGACCGGATACACCCGTCCTTATACCTAATTAGTCTCACGGAGGTAATCATTACCGTGTGAACAGTCCAATGTATCGATCCCAATACATGACCATCGCGTGCTCGACTAAAAATTCCACACATCCGCACCCGGCCACGCAATATGAACTCAGATGTTCATATGAACGAGAATGACCAAAATGAATATCAATGAATAATAATCCGACAAGGTTAAGAATGACTCACCGAGATGAAAATAATAGTGAAGTGAATGATAGCTCAATGAAATGATTAGAACTGTCGTTCCTCGTTAATGAAGTGATTATTCGACAATTACAAGTCTCAATACGGTTAATACAATGATGAATGAGTTATGATTATGAATGAACAACACAAAAGGAATGAATATCCTTTTAACCGAGTAAGAATTAACTTACACAACACCGATGAAGAATGTCCTTCCATGAACAACGTCCTAAATGAGATGTCGGTCGCTCGAAACAACCTTGAATAACACAATTACCAACAATCCGCTCAATATACGAATCAAACATGATTATAACGAACTCAAAACGTCAATACGACTAAACCAAGTTCATTGGGGCATTATATCGAATACGTTGTGGCCAATCTTCGATTGTTAACAACCAAACCTCAATTATACCAATATCAAATCCCCAAGAAGTGTTTCAAACCAACAAAACATCTTCAATATGATCAATAATCCAAAATGAATATCCAAATTCATGATTACAACAACAATTAATCGAAAACCCCCAAATCCAACTCAATATTCAAAGTGTTCTTGAATAATCCTTCAATAATCCATTGAATAATCGTACATATCCATAATCATGCGTACTTCACTTCATACAACATGATTTTAACATCCAAAACATCATATCTCAATACAAAATCGAAATCCAAGATGTTTGAAGAATATTACCTTTGAAGATCCCAACACTTTGATCCGATGAACACGCGTTAGATCGACTATCCGAGCTTCACAACCGATCGAAGATGATGAAAATATGAGCACCCAAGTGATAGATGATGGAAATCTCTCCCTCAAGCTCTCTCTCTCTCAAGGATATAAGTTGAGGAAATGGGAAAATGAGCTGAAAGTCCCGATCAAGTCCTTATAAACTGCCGGAAGTTACGGCCGTAACTCGGCCAACTTACGGCCGTAACATCCGAGGTCAACGGCCTTACGGCCGTAACCAGCCATCTCGTACGGCCATAAATCGGCTTCGTCCAGAAACTGCCGACAACCATACGGCCGTACCCGCACCTGACTTACGGACATAACTCGCCCTTGTCCAAAACACCTGCCGACATCCATACGGCCATACCCGCACACCTTACGGGCATAACTCAACCGATACGGCCGTATCCGGCCAAACTTACGGGCGTATGACCCCTTCATCGAAACTGGCCAGGCACCCTACCTGCAACGTACGGCCGTATCCGGCCAAGCCTTACAGCCGTAACTGTCTCATCTTACGGCCGTATGCCGCAACCCTTACGGCCGTATGCCGCAACCCTTACGGCCGTAAGTCCTTCTCGTCTGACAAATCCTGAAAATCACGAACACCCCTTACGGCCGTAGCCTACCCACCTTACGGTCGTATCTCTCCTTCGGCCAAAACAACCATAATCCTATGAAAGCATGTTACGGCCGTAACGTATGATTAGTTACGGCCGTAACTCGTTGCTAAACATGAAGAAAATCTGACAACTCTGAGATTGATGAATGATCCGACGTACATTACTCGTGTGAATGAAATTAAGTCCAATAACACGCGATAGATGATACTTCCATCACAAGACTATATTCACGATGATTATGATAATACTCTCGTCTCCACCCTCAATCCGAGACAATGATTTACTCCAGAACCGATACACGGTTACAAAATGCCAACGATGAATACAAATGAATGAATCATGATTGATGAGTGATTATTAATGAGTGAAAAATTACTGAATGACCATTACTGACTGATAATTACTGAATGATAATGAATGAATTACAACCGGGTATTACATATCCCCCCCTTAAAAAGAGTTTCGTCCTCGAAACTATGGGTCAAACAACTCGGGATAACTTTCCCGCATACTATGTTCGACTTCCCAAGTAGCCTCTTCGATTCCGTGTCTAGCCCACTGAATCCTGACCAAAGGAATCGTCTTGTTCCTCAACTGTTGGCTTCGCCACTCTAAAACTTGTATATGACGCTCCTCATACGTATGATCATCCGTGATCTCGATTTCATCGAGCTGGAGTATGTTGCTCGGGTCGGAAACATACTTCCGCGACTGAGAGACGTGAAACACATTATGAATTCAGCTCAACGCCGGAGGTAAGGCCAATCGATAAGCTAACTCGCCTACTCGATCCAAAATCTCAAACGGTCCAATGAATCTCGGACTCAACTTCCCCCGTTTTCCGAAATGGAAAAGACCTCGACTCGGGGATACCTTGACCAACACGTTGTCACCTGTCTCGAACTCTAGTGGTCGACGACGATTATCTGCATATGAATTCTGTCGACTCTGAGCTGTCAACAAACGACTCCTGATCAAAGCTACCTTCTCACGGGCGGCTATTAAGCATATCGGGTTCGGTGCCGATTGACTCTGATAAGTCATCCCAACACAAAGGAGATCGACAACGATGACCGTCCAAGGCGTCATAAGGTGCCATTTTAATCGAAGCATGCCAACTATTATTATATGTGAACTCAATCAACGGTAGTTGGGCTTCCCAATCGCCTTTCCAATCAAGGACGCATGCCCTCAACATGTCCTCTAATGTCTGAAAAGTCCTCTCTGATTGTCCGTCGGACTGAGGATGAAAAACGGTACTGAGATTAAGCTGAGTTCCCATAGCACGATGAACTGATTTCCAAAAATGTGACAAGAATCGTCCGTCATGATCGAAAACGATACTCTTAGGAGTACCATGGAATCTCACTATCTCTTTGATGAACAACTGGGCAAGTCTCTCGGGACCCCACGTATCCTTAATCTCAAGGAAATGAGCTGATTTAGTCGACGGTCCATAATTACCCAGATTGTATTCATGCCATGACGACTTGTCGGCAAACTCGTGATGAAATCCATAGAACTATCTTCCCACTTCCACTGTGGAATAGGGAGCGGTTTTAGCATACCTACCGGTCGCTGATGTTCCATCATGACTTGCTTACAGGTTAAACCTCTCGAAACAAATTTTGCGACTTCTCGCTCATATTACTCTACCAGTAATTTTGTTTCAAGTCCTTGAATATCTTGCTGGACCCTGGATGAATGGAAAAAGGGGTAGCATGAGCTTCTCTCAAAATCAAGTTTTTCAACTCGTCATTCGCCGGTACGCATAACCGATTCTTGAGTCGCAAAAGTCCATCCTCGTGGACCACAAATCCAGGGGCTTTCCCCTGAACCACATCCTCTTGGATGCGTAAAAATGATGGGTCTGAACCCTGATTTACTCTGATTATTTCCTCAAGTGGCGATGAAATATCTAACATGCAAAGTTGCCCTTGCACTCGCTGAAGCCAGACCTCGATCTCGGGTCTAAGGAATTCTTGTTGAAGCTTCTTCTGAACTGTTAAACAAGCAAGCATTTGCTCCAGAACGGACTTACGACTCAAGGCATCGGCAACCACGTTTGCCTTACCCGGGTGGTACAGGATCTCGATATCATAATCTTTGATTAGTTCCAACCACCGCCTCTGTCGCATATTTAACTCCTTCTGAGTAAATATATACTCCAAACTCTTATGATCGGTGAATATCTGACAGGTGGCGACATAAAGGTAATGACGCCAAATATTCAACGCGAAAACCACGGCTGCTAGTTCCAATTGCCGTGAAGCATAGGCAATAACCTTCCAATTCTGCTCTAGTACACATCCAAGACCCTGTCCGGACGCATCACTATAAACCACAAATCTTTCCGTCCCTTGCGGTAAAGAAAGGACAGGTGCTGACATTAAACGGCTCTTGAGTTCCTCAAAACTCAGCTAACACACGGCGGACCACGTGTATTTCTTATCCTTTCGCAAAAGGTTCGTCATTGATTGAGCGATTTTAGAAAATCCTTCCACAATTCGCCGATAATAACCAGCTAATCTGAGAAAGCTTCGGATCTCCTTAACGTTCTTCGGAGGTAACCAACCTCGGACAGCCTCCGTCTTCTGAGGATCGACACGTACACCGTCTGATGAAATTACATGCCCGAGAAACGTCACTTCGGACATCCAGAACTCACATTTGGAAAACTTTCCATAAAGTTGCTCTCATCTCAACACGTCGAGAACCTGATGAAGGTGAAACTTGTGCTCCTCCCGGTCACGAGAATAATTTAAAATGTCATCAATGAAGACAACCACAAACTGATCCAAAAGTCGATGAAAACCCGATTCATTAATTCCATGAATACCGCAGATGCATTAGATAACCCAAACGGCATTACCACGAACTCATAATGACCATAGCGTGTTTGAAACGCCGTCCTCGCGATATCTGACTCTCGAATTCGCAACTAATGATATCCAGATCTTAAGTCGATCTTGGAAAAATACTAAAGTTCTCTGAAGTTGATCTAAGAGATCATCAATACGGGGTAGAGGATACTTAATCTTGATCGTTGTAACACCCCCGATATATTCAGGAATATTACAGAGCCGTAAATCCTTTACATAAGACGATAACAGATACCGATTCATGAAATTTCTGAAATAAATACAACCGTCTGGTTCAAAACCGAGAATACAAATATCCAATTAAGAGTTATTATTACATCACTAAAATCCAAACATTATAAACGGACGACGTACTCGAGTACTTATTGAAATAACCAACAAACAACAGACAGAAAACCCGGCCGGAACATCACTCTGCACCCTCGTCGTCATGCATCTCCAGTGGTTGTTTCCCCGCTCTCCTGGATCCTGAACATACACAAATGTTCACCGCCTAAGGGGTTAGCACAACGATGCTAGTACAAGTACAATAATCATACAACAGTGATATAATCAACAATTATATCGTAACAAGTTTCTCCAACGAGAAATATTCACAACACATATCATATCATAACAGTTTCAACATACTGTTGGTATTCCAACGATCCAGCGCACACAGCTATAGATTCCCATGATGATCCCGTCAGACCAACACATGGTGGAACTACCTGTCCAACGATCCAGCGCACACATCTATAGATTCCCATGATGATTCCCGTCGGATCAACGCATGGTGGACATATAACAACAACATATTTACACGATACAATCACATTGTCATAATATAAACAATTCTAATTAGAGTACTTGCCTCGGTTCGTTGACAAGAATAAACTTCCACGAATATCAAAATACTCGAAGGTCGTCCCCTTCGATCAATCACGTGTTAAGCTCGAACCTTAACAAAAGAAATAGCACAGAATTCATTTCATGCCGTACGAACATCTAACAATTCAACAATTACGGTAGGAAGTCCTTAATATGCAATCTGTCTGGATAGCTTAACGCACGCTATGCATCTTATGTAGCATACGTTAATGCTACTCGTTAGCGCACGCAATACACACAGCCTAGCGTACGCTAACCATGCACGGTCAGTACCTCACCGGTCAGCCGACTGACTCGCCTGATGACTTAGCGCACACTAAGTTGCAAATGTGGCGTACGCTAAACATACACGATAGCGCACGTTAATTCACGTAGCTTAGCGCACGCTAAGAGTGCATGGATGTTCATTGGAGGGCAGCAGATTATACAAATGGTGATGAAGTAAGCGAATTCCTCAGTGATTTGATGTTTGTTGTCCGACTTCATGTTATGATCATAACCCTTATGAATGATCTCAAGGATAATAACAACTTCAAGATGCAAGTATACGTATAATCATCATAACACCATAATCCATCTTGATTACAATTCTCATGCGAAGTTGGTGATCTCCGGCTGATGTGTTAGATTCTACTATCATTATACATATTCAGACTTCATCTTGAGGTGAACTAACAATTCCAACTTATACGAAAGAATATTTCCTAAGATGATTCTTCCTTTAAGTTATTATAATATCACCTCCAATTCATGATCACAAAGATAACATAAATCATACGGATTGTTAACTTCGGAATGTTTCTCTCATCATTTGAAGTACTAGGATTCCGACTTCAAGGTTCCAACAATAATATCGTAATTGTAGACATTCCAATCTTCTAAACATGATGTTGTTGAATAATTCACTAATGAAATTCAATATCTCGTTAACATGATCATCTTATCCCTTGGAATCCAAATCTAAGACTGGTGATAGGTTGAAGATACCTTAATATGCCGAAATCACTGAACCACAAGGTAGAATCCGACTCCGGTTGATTATGTGCCACTCCAAGGTGTTACTTCTCTTCAATGATCACTCACAAGTGATAACCAATATTCAAGGATCACTAATATATGTTCTAAGTGTGTTAGAGGGATGATTAAATCTCTCTGGCCTCTCAATAATGAAGAATGGGCGAAAGAAATGAAAGCCAAAACGGGTTGTTGTCCCATTTATAATATTCTGCATTTTAGCTAATTAGCACACGCTACAATACATACTTAGCGAGCGCTAATGAGCGTTGACTGCAAATCTATCCAGGTTCGTCCGCGGGAATCTTATCCGGAGCCATGTCCCGGCTGGCGCATGTGTTAGCCACCTACCTCAATAATTCAGTGTCTAGCGCACGCAACTCCTATACGTAGCGTGCGCTAGTAATAACCGATAGCGCGCGTTAAGCTACATTCTTAGCGTGCGCTATCACGAGTTTGTATCAGAAAATTTGTATGATGTTATACTTAAGTACAAGGATGCCAATGCAAGAAATATCATACTCCAATAATCAAAACCTCAAATCCGAATAATACATGGTCTGAATACAGATGAAATACACAGTAATAAATCCGGATATTACATACTCTCCTACTAAAAAGGAGTTTCGTCCCGAAACTCAAGACGAAAATAACTCGGGATATCTAGACTTCATATCAGCTTCCGTTTCCCAGGTGGATTCTTCCATTCCGTGACGTGACCATTGAACTTTGACCAAAACGATTGGTTTGTTCCTCAACTGATTAACTCGACTCTCGAGTATCTTGACCGGTCTTTCTTCAAACGTCCCATCCTGTGCGACTTCGATCTCGCCGAAATCAATGATATGACTAGGATCTGGGATATACCTCCGTAACTCGGATACGTGGAACACGTTATGAACATGGCTCAATGACGGCGGCAATGCTAATCTGTATGCCAATTCTCCAACTCTCTCAAGGATCTCAAATGGTCCGATATATCTCGGACTCAGCTTTCCTTTCCTTCCAAAATGAAAGATTCCCCGAGTAGGAGAAACCTTTAAAAGTACGTGGTCTCCCATACTGAACTCCAAAGGGCGACGGCGTACGTCTGCGTAAGATTTCTGGCGACTTTGGGCGGTTAACAGCCTTTCACGAATCAAGGCTGTCTTCTCTCGAGTCTGTACGATCAACTCTAGTTCCGTCCCGATCAAGTCTGATGAATCATCCCAACATAGGGGCGATCTACATCTCCTCCCGTATAATGCCTCAAACGGTGCCATCTTAATGGAAGCATGCCAACTATTATTGTAGGTAAATTCAATCAACGGTAGGTGAACTTCCCAATCAGTTGACCAATCTAAGGCACAAGCCCTCAGCATATCTTCCACTGTTTGAATAGTGCTCGATCGTCCATCACCCGTGGGTGATAAGTCTTCTTGAAGTTCAATTCGGTCCCCAAGGCCTTATGAACTGCTTTCCAAAAGTGAGACACAAAACGGCCGTCTCGATCAGAAACAATGGTTTTCGGCATACCATGCAATCAAACTATCTCCGAAATAAATACACGCGCCAATTTCTCTGGTCCCCATGTGTCCTTAATGCCAAGGAAATAAGGTGATTTGGTTAAACGATCAACTATCACCCAAATCATGTTCATTCCCGTCTTGGTCCTCGGCATACTTGTGATAAAGTCCATCGATATGTCCTCCCACTTCCATTCAGGAATCGGGAGTGTCTTCAACATTCCGGCAGGCCGTTGATGCTCGATCTTAACCTGCTGACAAGTCAAGCATTTCGAAACATAGTCCGCTACATCTTTCTTCATGTTGCCCCACCAGAAATTTTGCTTCAAGTCTTTATACATCTTACTGGTGCCCGGGTGGATAGAATAGGGCGAACTGTGAGCTTCCTTCATAATCGTCTGTTTCAGAACATCGATATCAGGAACGCAGAGTCGGTTCTGGAATCTCAAAACTCCATCATCATGAATTAGGAATCCGGGGGCCTTTCCCTTGATTACTTCATCACGTAACCGAATCATCAGAGGATCATCCGCCTGTCTAGATTTGATTTCTTCGGTTAATGACGAAGTTAATTCCATTACGCACAGTTGTCCTTGGACTCTTTGTAACCACACTTCAATTCCTTCTCGAATCATCTCTCGTTGAAGGCTAAGTTGGGAGGTCAGCGTCTCTAGCATCTGAACAGAAACAGGCTTGCGGCTGAGTGCATCGGCTACTACATTCGCTCTGCCTGGATGATACAAAATCTCCAAGTCATAGTCCTTAATTAGCTCTAACCATCTTCTTTTCCGCATGTTCAACTCTTTCTGACTGAAGATGTATTTGAGACTCTTATGATCCGTAATGATCTGACAATGAGTCCCGTACAGGTAATGTCTCTAGATCTTCAAAGCAAAAACTACTGTTGCTAGCTCCAAATCATGTGTTGGGTAATTCACTTCATAAGGTTTCAGCTGTCGTGAAGCATAAGCGATCACCTTATCATTCTGCATCAATACACATCCGAGTCCCTGGTTCGAAGCATCACTGTAAACTATGAATCCTCCAGTCCCTTGTGGAAGTGATAAAATTGGTGCTGGCGTCAATCTCTTCTTCAATTCATCAAAACTAGTCTGACACGACTCGTTCCACTCAAACTTTTGAGTTTTCTGCAGGAGTCGAGTAAGTGGGCGGGAGATTTTGGAAAACCCTTCCACGAACCGACGATAATACCCAGCAAGTCCTAAGAAACTTCGGACTTCTTTCACGTTCTTTGGAGGTTTCCAATCCATAATTGCTTCGATTTTCTGCGGATCTACTCGGACTCCTTCCGCTGATACCACATGACCGAGGAACATTACTTCCTTTAGCCAGAATTCACACTTAGAGAGTTTGGCGTACAGTTGCTCGCTTCTCAAAAGCTCTAATATAATCCGCAAATGCTGTGCATGCTCTTCCGGGTTCTTAGAATACACCAGGATGTCATCAATGAACACGATCACAAATTTATCCAAATATTCGATGAACACTCGGTTCATCAACTGCATGAATACAGCAGGTGCATTAGTGAGACCAAATGGCATCACTACAAACTCATCGTGTCCGTAGCGAGTTCTGAATGCTGACTTTGGAACATCAGATTCCTTAATCCTCAGCTGATGGTATCCTGATCTCAGATCGATTTTAGAAAATACTGTTGCCCCTTGCAACTGGTCAAACAGATCATCAATCCGTGGCAACAGATACTTGTTCTTAATCGTCATCTTGTTCAGCTCTCGATAGTCAATACACAGTCGAAGCGATCCATCCTTCTTTCGGACAAAAAGAACTGGCGCTCCCCAGGGTGAAACGCTTGGCTGAATATAGCCTTTGTCCAGTAACTCCTCCAGTTGCTTCCTCAGTTCGTACATCTCAGTAGGTGCCATACGATACGGCGCCTTAGAAATTGGTGTAGCTCCGGGTTCCAGCTCAATAGTGAATTCCACATCCCGTCGTGGAGGTAGTCCAGGTAATTTGTCAGGAAGTACATCTGGAAATTCATTCACAACAGGAAGGGATGAAAGTTTCATAATTTCATCTTCTTTCTTCATTGCATAGCACCAATACCCTGTACAGCCCTGTTTCAACAATTTGACAGCTTTCATTGCTTTGATCAACTTTCCTGAGCTTCCTGGTTTCCATACTTCAAACAGTACTTCGGAGCCATCATCAGCGATCAGCGAAATATTCCTCCTTCGGTAATTTACAATTGCTCCATATCGATTAAGCCAATCGTCTCCGAGTATTAGGTCATCTCCTTGCATTTCTATCACAATTAGATTTGAGAGCCACTCCCTATCCCCAAATGATACAGGGAAATCTCTGGTCTCTAAGTTCCTAACAATCCTCTCTCCACTCGGTAAACCAACAACATAAGGTTCACAAGTCTGAAAACCGGAAATATTCAAACGATTTACACAAGACAAAGATATAAAAGAATGCGTAGCTCCTGTATCGAATAAAACGCTAACTGGCTGGGAAACGATCTGGACAAGACTCGCGACAAAGCAAAGATCCTTATCGTTTGTCCTCCTCATCTCGTACAGACGTGGGGGAACAGATCCGGCACTCGATGTCCCCTTTCGGTCCCATTGTCCTCTGCCTCGTCCGCGGCCAAAATTTTGAGGCATCTGAACACTTTGCTGCGTCTTTGGATACTAGCTTCCTTCTGAACTGGCTGTGATGAACGGGTTCCATTGTACTTAGTGGCGTCCTTACAAAACGTCGCACGGTGCCCTTCCTATCCGCACTCAAAACATGTAACTGGAGTGCGCAAACAATCACGCCAAAGGTGGCCTGGGCGACCACAGTTAAAGCACTTCCTAGCTGTATCCGTCGTGGCTAACATTGTTCTGCAATTCTTTCCGCTCTTAGATGGGTGCGGAGGTTTCTTGAAAGAAAAAGAAGACTGGGCCTTGCGGGGCCCACTGCTCTTGTGCTCTGTAAAAGTACCAGAGACTTTCTGTTTCTTTGACTCCATAAACTTCTCCATTGCTGCTTCTTTTAATTCGTACGCCAACGCCTTATCCTGGTATTGGCGGAGAGTGGTACATTCAAAACCGGACATGTACCTCTAGATTTCTGGTTTCATCCTCATTTCAAAATGAATCATCATCTCCGAATCGCTCGACCGGATGTCGAGCAAATGCTAATCGCCGTTAAACGTCTTAATCGTCTGGGATACGGGTTCATCTCGATGGCCGAGCGAGAAAAACTCCCGACTTTGGCTTCCTCACGGGACGAGGGCAATAC
Source organism: Orobanche coerulescens (assembly GCA_033398695.1). Classification (NCBI taxonomy): domain Eukaryota; kingdom Viridiplantae; phylum Streptophyta; class Magnoliopsida; order Lamiales; family Orobanchaceae; genus Orobanche; species Orobanche coerulescens. The sequence goes on from CM065815.1 coordinate 117,607,371, forward strand.
TGAGCTTCCATCATCATTTTAAATTCGCCCAATCGGCATCATGATCTGCAGTCGGATAGCTTCCCACCACTTGGATGCCCTATCGAAAGTCTCGGGCAATAGGAGCTCTCTGTCGTCCGGCAATTAATTCCAAAGAAAATTTTCTCCAGTTCCTTCAACCAATGGTCCCAAGTGGGAGTCTCGGAAAAGCCATCAAATTTGGGTGGTTGCATCTTTGCCACCTCTTGTAACCATCGGTCACCTCGATTTCCCATTTCGAATCCTTTGTTGTCCATCTCCCGCCGAATTCTGCCGCCACTTGCATTCGGTCCACGACTGAGCGAACCGAGTCATCCGGTTCATGACTTGACGAAGGACTTCGTACACTGTTACGGTTCGTTATTGATGGATTGTTGCGGATCGCCCGAGCTATGACTAGCCCGATTAGAAGGCGACACCTCCTTTCGGATTCCTTCGTCAAGGCCCACGACCGCGACCACGCCCACGTCCGCCTCTCAACATATGCAAGCACAAGTACTTAATATACAGAAACAACATTGTTCTAATGTTCAAGTATAAAAAGTACAACATGTAAAGAACGAGATAGAGTTTAGGAATTTACAACCACCGTCGCATGAGGACGTAGCGATGCTGATGTCATTCACGGCGGTTACCTCGAAAGACATAAATGACCCCTATTTTAACCCAACGGCCAAGATATCCACAATCTTAGCTCGATACCATATTCGTAACACCCCGATATATTCAGAATATTACATAAAGGCCGTAAATCCTTTACATAAGAATTTTCAAGGCTGATTAAAGGAAAAGACGATAACAGATACCGATTCATGAAATTTCTGAAATAAATACAACCGTCTGGTTCAAAACCGAGAATACAAATATCCAATGAAGAGTTATTATTACATCACTAAAATCCAAACATTATAAACGGACGACGTACTCGAGTACTTATTGAAATAACCAACAAACAAAAGACAGAAAACCCGGTCGGAACATCACTCTGCACCCTCGTCGTCATGCATCTCCAGTGGTTGTTTCCCCGCTCTCCTGGATCCTGAACATACACAAATGTTCACCGCCGAAGGGGTTAGCACAACGATGCTAGTACAAGTACAATAATCATACAACAGTGATATAATCAACAATTATATCGTAACAAGTTTCTCCAACGAGAAATATTCACAACACATATCATATCATAACAGTTTCAACATACTGTTGGTATTCCAACGATTCAGCTCACACAGGTATGGATTCCCATGATGATCCCGTCGGACCAACACATGGTGGAACTACCTGTCCAACGATCCAGCGCACACAGCTATAGATTCCCATGATGATTCCCGTGGGATCAACACATGGTGGACATATAACCACAACATATTTACACGATACAATCACATTGTCATAATATAAACAATTCTAATTAGAGTACTTACCTCGGTTCGTTGACAAGAATAAACTTCCACGAATATCAAAATACTCGAAGGTCGTCCCCTTCGATCAATCACGTGTTAAGCTCGAACCTTAACAAAAGAAATAGCACAGAATTCATTTCATGCCGCATTTAACGTCTAACAATTCAACAATTACGGTAGGAAGTCCTTAATATGCAATCTGTCTGGATAGCTTAACGCACGCTACGCATCTTATGTAGCGTACGTTAATGCTACTCGTTAGCGCACGCAATACACACAGCCTAGCGTACGCTAACCATGCACGGTCAGTACCTCAATGGTCAGCCGACTGACTCGCCTGATGACTTAGCGCACGCTAAGTTGCAAATGTGGCGTACGCTAAACATACACGATAGTGCACGTTAATTCACGTAGCTTAGCGCACGCTAAGAGTGCATGGCAGTTCACTGGAGGGCAGCAGATTATACAAATGGTGATGAAGTAAGCGAATTCCTCAGTGATTTGATGTTTGTTGTACGACTTCATGTTATGATCATAACCCTTATGAATGATCTCAAGGATAATAACAACTTCAAGATGCAACTATACGTATAATCATCATAACACCATAATCCATCTGGATTACAATTCTCATGCAAAGTTGGTGATCTCCGGTTGATGTGTTAGATTCTACTATCATTATACATATTCAGACTTCATCTTGAGGTGAACTAACAATTCCAACTTATACGAAAGAATATTTCCTAAGATGATTCTTCCTTTAAGTTTTTATAATATCACATCCAATTCATGATCACAAAGATAACATAAATCATACGGATTGTTAACTTCAGAATGTTTCTCTCATCATTTGAAGTACTAGGATTCCGACTTCAAGGTTCCAACAATAATATCGTAATTGTAGACATTCCAATCTTCTAAACATGATGTTGTTGAATAATTCACTAATGAAATTCAATATCTCGTTAACATGATCATCTTATCCCTTGGAATCCAAATCTAAGACTGGTGATAGGTTGAACATACCTTAATATGCCGAAATCACTGAACCACAAGGTAGAATCCGACTCCGGTTGATTATGTGCCACTCCAAGGTGTTACTTCTCTTCAATGATCACTCACAAGTGATAACCAATATTCAAGGATCACTAATATGTTCTAAGTGTGTTAGAGGGATGATTAAAGCTCTCTGGCCTCTCAATAATGAAGAATGGGCGAAAGAAATGAAAGCCAAAACGGGTTGTTGTCCCATTTATAATATTCTTCATTTTAGCTAATTAGCGCACGCTACAATACATACTTAGCGCGCGCTAATGAGCGTTCACTCCAAATCTGTCCAGGTTCATCCGCGGGAATCTTATCCGGACCCATGTCCCGGCTGGCGCATGTGTTAGCCACCTACCTCAATAATTCAGTGTCTAGCGCATGCAACTCCTATACGTAGCGTGCGCTAGTAATAACCGATAGCGCGCGTTAAGCTACATTCTTAGCGTGCGCTATCACGAGTTTGTATGAGAAAATTTGTATGATGTTATACTTAAGTACAAGGATGCCAATGCAAGAAATATCATACTCCAATAATCAAAACCACAAATCTGAATAATACAGGGTCTGAATACAGATGAAATATACAGTAATAAATCCGGATATTACAATCGTCACCCTGTTCAACTTCCGATAATTAGTACACACACGAAAAGAATCATCTTTCCTGACAAATAACACTGGTGCTCCCCACGGGGACGCACTCGGTCATATATAATCTTTCTCGAACAATTCCTCAAGTTGAATCTTCGACTCCTGCAATTCGGTCGGGGCCATCCGATATGGTGCCTTCGATAATGGGGGCGTACCAGGCTCCAACTCTATTGTCAATTCCACATCCCTCGGTGGAGGTAAACCAGGTATCTCGTCTGGAAGTACATCGTCAATCGATAACAATGATACCACAAATGATTGAACACCTCGATTGCCCTAGAACGGTCAATCGATGACAATGATACAGTGAATGATTGAACACCTCGATTGCCTTAGAACGGCCAATCGATGACAATGATACAATGAATGATTGAGCACCTCTATTTCCTTAGAACGGCCAATCGATGAAAATGATACAATGAATGATTGAACACCTCGATTGCCTTAGAATGGCCAATCGATGAAAATGATACAATGAATGATTGAACACCTCGATTGCCTTAGAACGGCCAATCGATGAAAATGATACAATGAATGATTGAGCACCTCGATTGCCTTAGAACGGTCAATCGATGAAAATGATACAATGAATGATTGAGCACCTCGATTGAGTAATTACACTGTTTCCATCATATTAATAATTCTTCTGGAACAACGGGGATTACCTCCCTGAAATACACAATCGGCTCCAACGACTGAAATGATAGTGACCAAACGCTTATGAATACTGAGGATGGTATCATGACGATCCATCCAACTAATACCCAATATTACATCGTCCTTAGGTAAATCTACCACGATGAGGTCTGCCAACCAATTACGGTCATTAAGCTTAGTTCGGTCTGTTCTTAACCTCATGATTTCTGAAATTCTTCTACCGTCAGGTAGACCAATGATATAAGGTTCACAAATAATAGGACTATCCAAATTAAGTCTATTCGAACATGATTCGGAAATGAATGAATGCGATGCACCAGTATCAAAAAGGGTACACACAGGTTGAGATAAAATTTCGTGTATACCTGAGGTCATTCGGGCCACCGGATCGTCGGTCCTCTTCCTCGCGTGAATTCGGGACTTGCCGGCCCCCGAACCGGACGCTCCCGTCTAATAAATATGAGCTCCGCCTTTATTCGCTTCTGTCGTCTTAAACAACGCTGACAGAGCAGCCTGATTCCGAATTGCTGATTGCTTCGGGGCCTGAGATGCCGCCGAAGTCGGCTTAGAGTCCCTTCGGCAATAACGGGCCTTATGCCCAACAATCCCACAATAATGGCACGTGATAGACGGTTTCACACACTTAGTGCTGTAATGACCCGGCGCTCCATAGTTGAAACAGGTGATGGCCGAACTGGCCGCTCGGGACTGAGATCCCGCACGATTAGGCGCCGTAGAAGGTCGCTCAGAAATGTTAGGGGCCGCACGAGGCTTCTTGAAAGCTGACTGGCCGCCTTCAGACTGATTACGCTTCGTTGATTTCTTGCTGACAGATGAAGGTTGTAGCTCAGCAATTTCCTTAGTAGCAGGCTCATACGGGAGAGTTCTCTCAATTAATTCGGCCAGAGTGGCGCAATGATGATTAAGCAATTGCATATGGGTCATCATGACCTGCATAAAAGTGAGTGGATCAACCCGAACATCTTCTAATCGAGCCGAGTCCTGGGTACGATTTCCCGACGGCGAGTGATTATTTCCCGGGTTTCGGCCCGCACCGCGGCCTCTCCCCGTGCATCCCCTGACAGCTCTCTCCATACTGAAGTAGGAAGGTCACATGATAATCATAGATCTCGTATGAGTACCGCATTATGATTTATGTCATGAAATGATAAAAATGAGCATACGCGCTCTAACACAGTGATTACATGAATGATTAACTGAGGTGACATGATTATCTGATGAAATTCTTGAAATGATTATCTTGAACAAGGTAACAAGATTAATGATATGATCTTCCAGATCAACAACTGAGTAATGAAATGAATTGGGTGATTAATGGGTTAACATGATCGTCCTGATCAAAATGAAAATGATGTTTGAAGATTGTTAACTGATGAATTATGAATGAATGATTATTGCCAGAAATTATACCATGGCCTTAGAAGTCTTACAGTTCCATCGGTCTGATTGGCTCGGCATTTGCACAGGTCACACGTGACGCGAAAGTCCAATGATACTAGTCTGATGACGATGATTTCAAATGAGACATGACTCGGAAGGTAGTATTCAAAACCGCGCTCCGATACCAACTCTGTAACACCCCAAATTAGGCAGATATTACAGTGTCGTGGATCCCCTACTGGACCCACCAGGCGAATGAAAACTGATCAATTAAATAATATAATTGCAGTACCGAACCACATTATATTACCAAATACTCCGATGAGGAGTTTAAGTACAAAACACCAGGACAATACCGAATACTAGTATATTTTATATGAAGATAACATACACAACCCTGAATGAAACGGAGTATCCAAATGAAAATCTGCAGCGGAAAATAAATGACAACAACATGAATGACTGAAAGGATCGGGCCCCTACTAGTATCACTGGGACTCCTCGCCGTCAACATGCTCTTCCCATGCCTTTGCCTTGCTGTGACCTGAAAACAATATCCCCAACGGGGTCAGTTATACAGAACAACAATCCTCAAGTGTTGAAAATACACAATCATGATATATCTTTAGTTATGAAATATCCCTAGTTATGAATTACGCTGAAGAGGAGCATCATAGTACGCCCGTAATGTTCTGTGCAAGTATACAAGACGAATGACCAGACACACCCGTCCTTGTACCTAATTAGTCTCACGGAGGTAATCGTTACCGTGTGCACAGTCCAATGTATCGATCCCAATACATGACCATCGCGTGCTCGACTAAAAATTCCACACATCCGCACCTGGCCATGCAATATGAACTCAGAAGGTCATATGAACGAGAATGACCAAAATGAATTTTAATGAATAATAATCCGACAAGGTTAAGAATGACTCACCGAGATGAAAATAATAGTGAAGTGAATGATAGCTCAATGAAATGATTGGAACCATCATTCCTCGTTAATGAAGTGATTATTCGACAATTACAAGTCTCAATACGGTTAATACAATGATGAATGAGTTATGATTATGAATGAACAACACAAAAGGAATGAATATCCTTTTAACCGAGTAAGAATTAACTTACACAACACCGATGAAGAATGTCCTTCTACGAACAACGTCCTAAATGAGATGTCGGTCGCTCGAAACAACCTTGAATAACACAATTACCAACAATCCACTCAATATACGAATCAAACACGATTATAACGAACTCAAAACGTCAATACGACTAAACCAAGTTCATTGGGGCATTATATCGAATATGTTGTGGCCAATCTTCGATTGTTAACAACCAAACCTCAATTATACCAATATCAAATCCCCAAGAAGTGTTTCAAACCAACAAAACATCTTCAATATGATCAATAATCCAAAATGAATATCCAAATTCGTGATTACAACAACAATTAATGGACAACCCCCAAATCTAACTCAATATTTAAAGTGTTCTTGAATAATCCTTCAATAATCCATTGAATAATCGTACATATCCATAATCATGCGTACTTCACTTCATACAACATGATTTTAATGTCCAAAACATCATATCTCAATACAAAATCGAAATTCAAGATGTTTGAAGAATATTACCTTTGAAGATCCCAACACTTTGATCCGATGAACACGCGTTAGATCGACTATCCGAGCTTCACAACCGATCGAAGATGATGAAAATTTGAACACCCAAGTGATAGATGATGGAAATCTCTCCCTCAAGCTCTCTCTCTCGGATATAAGTTGAGGAAATGGGAAAATGAGCTAAAAGTCCTGATCAAGCCCTTATAAACTGCCGAAAGTTACGGCCGTAACTCGGCCAACTTACGGTCGTAACATACCAGGTCAACGGCCTTACGGCCGTAACCAGCCATCTCGTACGGCCGTAACTCGGCTTCGACCAGAAACTGCCGACAGCCATACGGCCGTACCCGCACCTGACTTACGGGCGTAACTCGCCCTAGTCCAAAACACCTGCCGACATCCATACGGCCATACCCGCACACCTTACTGGCGTAACTCGACCGATACGGCCGTATCCGGCCAAACTTACAGGCGTATGACCCCTTTGTCGAAACTGGCCAGGCACCCTGCCTGCAACGTACGGCCGTATCCGGCCAAGCCTTACGGCCGTATCCGGCCAAGCCTTACGGCCATACCTGCCTCATCTTACGGCCGTATGCCGCAACCCTTACGGCCGTAAGTCCTTCTCGTCCGACAAATCCTGAAAATCACGAACACCTCTTACGGCTGTAGCCTGCCGACCTTACGGCCGTATCTCTCCTTCGGCCAAAACAACCATAATCCGACGAAAGCATGTTACGTCCGTAATGTATGATTAGTTACGACCGTAACTCGTTGCTGAACATGAAGAAAATCCGACAACTCCGAGATTGATGAATGATCTGACGTACAATACTCGTATAAATGAAATTAAGTTCAATAACACGCGATAGATGATACATCCATCACAAGACTATATTCACGATGATTATGATAATACTCTCGTCTCCACCCTCAATCGGAGACAAATGACGATCGGTAACCGATGCACGGTTACAAAATGCCAACGATGAATACAAATGAATGAATCATGATTGATAAGTGATTATTAATGAGTGAACAATTACTGAATGACCATTACTGACTGATAATTACTGAATGATAATGAATGAATTACAACCGGGTATTACACAACCTGTGTGTACCCTTTTTGATACTGGTTCATCACATTCATTCATTTCTGAGTCATGCTTGAGTAGAATTCATCTGGATAGTGCTACTAGTTGTGAACCCTATATGATTGGACTACCTGACGGTAGAAGAATTATCAGAGATCATGAGATTAAGAATTATCCGATTCAGCTTCATGGACATGTTTGGTTAGCAGACCAGATCGTGGTAGATTTACCTAGAGATGATGTCATTTTGGGTATTGATTGGATGGATCGTCATGATGCCATCCTTAGTGTCCGTAAGCATATGGTCACTATTATTTCAGACGACGGAGTCGAGTGTGTGTCTTAGGGGGGTAATCCCAGCTGTTCCGGAAAGGTTATCAATATGATGAAGGCAGTGAAATTACTCAATCAAGGTTGCGTAGGTTATTGGTGCTATATGACCAAGACTGAGAAACCATCAGGGACGTTGGAGGATATCCCAGTAGTGAGAGAATACGCTGATGTTTTTCTAGATGAGTTACCTGGTTTGCCTCCACAGAGAAATGTGGAATTCACGATTGAGTTAGAGCCTGGTACGTCCCCAATATCGAAGGCACTGTATCGGATGGCCCCGACCGAAATGCAGGAATTGAAGAATCAACTGGAGAAATTGTCGGAGAAAGGTTATATCCGACCGAGTGCATCCCCGTAGGGAGCACCTGTGTTATTTGTCAAGAAGAAGGACGGTTCTTTTCGCTTGTGCATTGATTACCGAGAATTGAACAGGGTGACGATCAAGAATAAATATCCCCTACCCCGCATCAATGATCTTTTGGATCAACTTCAGGGAGATTCAGTATTTTCCAAGATCGATTTAAGATTTGGGTATTATCAGTTGCGAATTCGAGAGTCAGATATCACTAGAACGGCGTTTCGAATACGCTATGGTCATTACGAGTTTGTGGTGATGCCGTTTGGGTTAACTAACGAACCTGCTGTATTCATGGAGTTGATGAACCGAGTTTTCATCAACTATTTAGATCAGTTCGTGGTTGTTTTCATAGACGACATTTTAATTTATTCTTGTGACCGAGAGGAGCACGAGTTTCACCTTCATCAGGTTCTCGAAGTGTTGAGACGAGAGCAACTTTATGGAAAGTTTTCCAAATGTGAGTTCTAGATGTCAGAGGTGACGTTTCTCGGACATGTGATTTCATTAGACGGAGTACGCATCGACCCTTAGAAGCGGAGGCTATCCTAGATTGGCAACCTCCGAAGAATGTTAAGGAAATCTGAAGCTTTCTCGGATTATCTGGTTATTATCGGCGATTTGTGGAAGGATTTTCTAAAATCGCTCAACCCCTGACGAACCTTTTGTGGAAGGATAAGAAATACGCGTGGTCTGACGCGTGTCAGTGGAGTTTTGAGGAACTCAAGAGTCGTTTCATTTCAGCGCCTGTCCTTTCTTTACCACAAGGGACAGAGGGATTCGTGGTTTATAGTGATGCATCCGGACACGGTCTCGGATGTGTACTAATGTAGAATGGGAAGGTGATTGCCTATGCTTCGCGGCAACTGAGACCTTACAAGGTCAACTATCCGACCCACGACCAAGAGCTAGCGGCCGTGGTATTCGCGTTGAAGATTTGGCGTCATTATCTTTATGGCGTCACCTGTCAGATTTTTACCGACCATAAGAGCTTGAAGTATATATTTACTCAGAATGAGTTTGTTGTGCGGCGATTTATACGCCTCGGTGGAGATCAGAATAAGTGCCGAGCGACCGAGTCCACGACCAAATAAGCTACGACAAACTTGCCTAAACGGAGATAACTGTCCACCTTCGAGTATCTAGCGATCGACTCCCAAGGCGATCGCCTTACGGCACCTAGCGATCGACTCTGGTGCTTGACCTAAGACGATCGTCCTGTTCCGCAAACAAAGACCTTCGTCCGTCAAAGTCTACGAAGACTGGGTCTCAAAGTAGCGCCCATGTGCAGATCCGCGAAAGGCGCCGCAGAACATGGATCGTTGACCACAGCCTGTCACCACCTTCTCACCTACCGACAGACCCACTGAAAGGTACAAGGTGGGACCACCCGTGACAGCGAATCTGACGCGTGCAGACTTCTCATTGGACCGCACAGCTGGCTGCCAGCAACTCCTGCGGACTTTAAGGAGACCAGCCCATGTGCTAAAAGACGATCGCCCACTTATTATAATACAGCAGAGGCGATCACCCAGCATCTCCCAGTCCTATAAATAGAGAACCTCCAGCAACTGGAAAAAGGTTCGAAAACACATTCATAAAAAACGTACACATATGTTCATCTCCAAAGAATACATACATTCCTTCAGGCTCTCGGCTTCCTCTCTTGGATCTACCTCAAGATTTCTCTCTCAGCACCTATCATCCAAAAGACGGTCGGCAGAGGCAAGAAACTCCTTGCAGTACAGATTCAACAAGACCCGCAAGCTCAGGAGCTCAAACATACAGCTAATACACATCGTGAGACACTGTCAATTTCTCACGGTCGTCACAGCTCATCAACGTTGTTACAAGAACTCACAGAGCATCATATCTGGTTCTTCCGGCAATCTTCACGCTCAATAGCTAAGATAACTCGGGTCTTTACACACATTGTAATTGTACTCTAACATTAATATTTGTACTCCAAAGTATTTGTATTAATAATATCTCGCGAGAGCATTCAAGCCCGGGACTAACAACCCCGACAAATCTTATGTTATTTACTTTCTCTACGGAAGTGCTCTCGCACTTTGTTTGCTATCCATCTATTCCAGCAATATCTCTCTCCGGATAATATTTTGGGTAGCAACAATTCGCGCTAGAAGAAGGGGGGCAAATCTAAACCTTCATTTTTATTCCTACCGTCCCGAAGAACACTCACTGTTCTCGGGGCATATACTTGAAGTGACACTCACTGCGCTTTAAAGAAAGCCTTCAGAATCATGACGTCCACCACTACATCGAAGAGAGCCTCTCTCCGAACCGCCGGACACCATATCCCGGCTCGATCCGATCCCCAGCCGACGGCAGAGGGAAGCCGCGGCGACGCGAGACTATCGATCCCGCACCTGAGGAGTGGCCCCAGCCTCTCACTCGACCAGTTCTAAACCACGGAACTGATCTAGGAGGCTATGGCCATCCTAAAGGAGTGACGGAGAGCATGCGCGACGCCCGCTATAACTCCCTCGGCCATCCGCCGCGTGGGCAAACGGAAGTTCAAAGGGTTACTGGGCGAGCGATCGTCAGAAAGCCCCAATTCGCGAGAAAAGGCTCTCGCAAGGCCAGACAGTTCCGTATTTAGTCGCTTGGGAAGCGACCCATCATGGCGACCTGGCCACTCTGGCCCCAACCATGAGACGAAGGAATTCGAGTCTGTCACCAGGAGTTCGGCATACCCAACTCCCAGCCGAATGCAGATCACCCGTCCGACTCCCGTTCCGAACGCCAGGGGATCAGTACTTGATCGCCTCGGCTCCCGCTCCGAGCGCCTAGCCGCGAGCAGCCAGGCCGCGGCAATGGCCGCTATGCAACGCTAGCTCGACGAGATGAAAGCACTCTTGGATACTGGGGCAAGCACCAGTAGAAAGATCATCGGACCGACGGAGCCACTCGCGGTCCACATCGAGCTTGCCCCCATGCAACCAAGGATCGTTCCTCCCAAAACGCCTCTGTACGAAGGGAGATCGGACCCTGAAACCCACCTAAGCAAGTTCCGAACTTACATGACTGGGTGTGGGGCATCAGATGCAATCAAGTGCCGAATCTTCCCGTTAACATTAGGCGAGCTGGCCCATAGGTGGTACGTCTCACTACCACCATGATCGGTCATCTCCTTTGAGAAACTGGGGAGTGACTTCACGTCATACTTCGCCGCTAAGGTCACTAGACCAGAAGGCCCCCACCGCATGATGAAATCAGGCAAGGGGAAGACGAATCCGACGTTGATTACATCGACCAGGTGGATGAAATCGTTCTTACTAGTGAGCCCATCAGCGACTAGCTCACTCTCTACTCGGTCCTGGGGGATTCTACGGTCATTCACCCATGTTTAGACATATCATGAAGGACATTCCCCCAACCTACACGATCTTCCGCGCTAAGGCTGCCGACTTTCTGTCCAGGCAAAGGCTACTCACCCTCCGCCTAGGCGAGGGAATGCCTCCTCCTGTCCGAAAGACGGCAATCACCAAAACCAAAAAGACGGTCGCCAAGCCATCCGGCGACCACAAGGCCTTCGAGGATGTGGAAACCTATCTCCTGCAAAAGTTAAACCGAACTCCAGCCCACATTTTCTACGCCATCAAGGGGCGCGAACCGCTAAACAAGCCAAAGGCGATAAGGGACCACGGTCATCTGGAGCACAATCAATATTGTGCCTACCACAAGAGTCCCGGCCACAACACCAACCAATGCCGCGACCTCCTCAGATAACTCTGGAGATTGTTCGAAGAAGGCAAGTTGGACAGCTTATTGGCTTAGCCGGAGCCCCACCAATATCCCAACACGGTTGCCCGAGTCGAACGCGAACAGGCCGGAAAGCTCATACGAGCCGACCCCTAGATCAACCTCGGCGACCGTATCTACATGCTTCAATCAAGAGAAGAGAACTTCGGAAGTCTCTCCCCGATTTCCCGCCTCATCAAATCAAAGGCTACTGCCTGAGCAAACGCTTCAAAAACGAGGATGACTCGCTCGCCCTATAAAGTTCATCATCGACATAATGGACCTAGGCAGCAATCGCCTCCCCTAGCACAACGTATACCGTCGAGGATCGTCATCTGACATGATGGTTCGAGGTAGAAGAGTGCCGCCATGGTCGCGAAAATCGATTAAACCGACGATCCGTCCATGCAAGGTTCCTTTGGGCTCCGATCGCTCGCCCTTTGTTTAAATACGAGGCGGGCGTAGCCGAAGGACTCTCCAAAACAAATCAGAGGATTACACGCTCGCCCTCTAAAGTTCGTCATCTACATGAAGAACCTAGGCAGGCGATCTCCTCCCCTTACACAACGTATACCGTCGAGGATCGTCATCCGACTTGATGGTCCGAGGTAGAAGAGTGTCGCCATGGTCGTGGAGGACGATGGAACCGTTCTCTATGCCCATGCAAGGTCCCTTTGGGCCACGATCGCCCGCCCTTCGTTTAAATACGAGGTCGGCGTAGTCTGAGGGCCCTCCAAAACTAATATGTGGACATGTTCGCCCGCCCTCAAAGGTCCATCACTTAACGTGGTGGGTCCTTCTCGGACAATGCGACGCGTCCCTCCCCCCATCTCAACGTATACCGCCGACGGTCGCCATCTTAATGGCGGCCCGAGGTAGAAAAGAGCTAACAAGCCGTGGACGTGGAGTTGATTAATCCGACGATGCCCCGCGCAAAGAATCCTCCAGACCAAGACCGCACGCCCTTCGTTTAAATACGAGGCGAGGCGTAGCCTTCGGAGGACCCTACCAATTATGTGAGTCGCGAGAACTTAGCCATCAGATGGAATGTCGCTCGCGCATAAGACATGGTTGTGGAGGTCGGTCCATCGAACTCCGCGATCGTGCATGGTTCCTCAAGACCGAGATGGATGACCTTCCTCGAGGAATCGACAAACTTGAATACCGCTCACTCAATGATTTATTTTCCTCCCCTTACTTTCACTAAGTGAACAAAAACAAGGGGGAAGAGTGTGGAGCTATTTATACCACGATCATCCCTATTCAATTACATACGGAGATCGGCATTTTTCAGATGTTTGTGTAGCGATCGAATTTGTTGTAAAAGTTATCTATATGAGTTTATCAATTCACTTGGAGCTATACACCCAACAATCTCTCCTTACACATTTGTACAAAGTCATGCAAAGACTCAGGAAAGCAATCATTCAAGTAATAAATCGAAGAAACAAACACTCATTTCATTACTTGAAATATCGGAGTACATACACGGTCGCCCGAAGGCCTAAGTACTACAAAGGAAAGCTACAAAATTACAAGGCAAAAAGCTAAAACAATAAGAACGAAGAGCCTCAGGCCCCCGCCTGGCCTTCGCCTTCAACTACTGGATCGGCCTGCGACCCTTCGCCAGCTTCCGGAGCTACCTCCCCGCCCTCCAGAGCGTCTGGATGAACAAGGTTCTCCGGAGTCAGGTACCAGCTCAGGTCTATGCCGATTTCCGAGAGATCCAAGATCGGCACAGAAAAGGCAGGATGAAGAGGGTGCTCCAACGCATATGCCTTGAAGTTTTCAGCAAGAGGGCCGACTGTTGTGCGGCGGTTAATACGCCTCGATAGGCGATCGGCATCATGATCAGAGAAGCCAACCATGAAAGGCATACTCTGGGCAAACAACTAGAGTTCGACATAATGCGGCGATCGTCTTTTGGTAACCAACGATCGTCTTTTGGTAACCAGCGATCGTCCTTTGATACCTGGCGATCGTCTTTAAAGAGCGGACCAGAGGCGATCATCTCATGCCACGTGGGGATCCAGCATCCGTCAAAGTCGTCGAAGACCGAATCTTGGATGATGGCCCACCCGCGGATCTTCAAAGGATACCGACAGATAGGATCATTGACCCCAGCCTGTCACCTACCACACCTACCGACAAGGCCGCCGAAAGGTATGAAGTGGGCCCTCCTCGGACAGCGACTCGCAACACGTGCTGGCTTCCCATTGGTTCACCCAACTGGCCTTCAACTGTAACCTCGGACCTCAAGGGAGCAGGCCCACGTGACGGGACGATCGGCCGTTTTATTTTAATATAGAAAACGGCGATCGCCCGCGATCGCCTGAGGGATCCCAACTACCTTGTCCCCTATAAATAGAGGACTCACTGTTGCGGCCAGATGGGAGACGAATTCTACTACGAATTAAGTGCAAAATACACACCAAAGAGAGAATAAAAGGCTCTTTTGGCAAACACTAACACATTCGTAGTGATATTCAGACACCTTCATCATATATCCCAAGCAAGAACTCACAGATTCATCTATCTGGTTCTTCCGGCAATCTACGCGCTCTAAAGCCTAGATAACTAGAAGTCTTTACACTCCTTGTATTAGATTCTAACATTAATATTTGTACTCGACAGTATATTTATTAATAACATCTCGCGAGAGCATTCAAGCCCGGGATTAACAACCCCGACAAATCTTGTGCTATCTATTTTCTCACGGAAGTGTTCTCGCATTTGTTTGTTACTCGATCATTCCAGCAATACTATCTCCGGATAATATTTTGGGTAACAACAATTGGCGCTAGAAGGAGGGCATCTAAACCTTCATTTTTATTCCTACCGTCTCGAAGAACACTCACTGTTCTCCGGACATATACTTGAAGAAACACTCACTGTTCTTCAATAGAAAAGCCTTCAGAAAATGACATCAGCAACAACCTCCAAGAGGGCCACCCTGAGATCTGCCGGAAATCTTATTCCGGCGAGGACCGAATCCCAGCCCACGGCGGAAGGCGACCGCGGCGACGCTAGGCTCTCACTACCGCCCCCGAGGGACGGTTCTAGCCTCTCACTCGATCAGTTCCAGACGTCGGAACAGATTGAGGAGGCTATAGCCATCCTCAGGGAACGGCAGAGGGCCCGCGATTCGCCCACCATCACCCCGTGCCTAACCGCCGGCAAGCAAACTAAGCTCAAGGGGATCTATGTTGAGAAATCGACAGAAAGCCCCGAGCCGCAGGGAAGGCTCTCGTAAGGCGGGACGATTCCGTCTTCGGCCGCCAGGAGCGATCCTCATGGCGACTGGCACTGAGCCCCAAATGGAGACATCGGTATCTGAATCCTTTACCAGGAGTTCGGCATATCCGACTCCCAAGAGACAGGTCGGTCAGCGAGCCCCTGATCGCCCAAGGAAGGAACCCACTGGCAGGGAGCTCGTCATTCACCACGGAGCTAGGGAATCAGTACACGATCGCATTGGTTCGCATTCTGAGAGCCAATCGGCGAGCAGTCAGGCAACGGCGATCACCGCTATGCAACGCCAGCTCGACGAGATGAAGACGCTCCTAGAAATTGGGGCAAGTGCCAGGAGACCGATCGCTGGGCTAAATGAACCACTCGCGGTCCAGATCGAGATCGCCCCAGTCCAATCAACGATCAATCCCCCACAAACACCTCTATATGAGGGGAGAACGGATCCGGGAACCCACTTAAGCAAATTCCGGATCTACATGACTGGATGCGGAGCTTCAGATGCGACGAAATGTCGTATGTTCCCGTTAACTCTGGGCGATATCGCCCACAGGTGGTACACCTCACTACCATCTCGCTCAATCAATTGCTTTGAGAAGCTGGCGAACGACTTCACGTCGTACTTCGCCGCCAAAGTCGCTCGCCCGGAAGGTCCCCACCGCATGATGAAAATCAGGCAGGGAAAGGACGAATCGGATGAGGATTACATCGACCGGGTGGACGAGATAGTCCTCACCGGTGATCCCGTCAGCGACGAGATCGCTCACCACGCAGTCCTGAACGGATTCCACGGACGCTCGCCCATGTTCAGGCACCTCACAAAGGATTTTCCTCCGACCTATACAGCGTTCCGCGTCAGAGCCGCCGATTTTCTGGCCAGACAGAAGATGCTATCACTCCGCTTGGACGAGGGACAGTCCGAAGAAGGAAAAGCACCTTCCCATGTCCAGAAAAAGGCGGTCGCCAAGCCCAGAAAGGCGGTCGCCAAGCCGCCTGGCGAGTTCAAAGCCTTCGAGGATGTAGAGGTCCACCTTCTTCACAACCTCAACTTATCTCCGGCCCACATCTTCAACGCGATCAAGGGTCGCGAGTGGCTTTCCAAGCCAAAGCCAATAAGGGACCACCGTCACCTAGACCGTAGCAAATTCTGTGCCTATCATAAGAGTCCCGGCCACAACACTAGTCAATGCCGCGACCTCCTCAGACAGCTCTGGCGACTGTTTGAGGAAGGCAAACTGGACAATTTGATCACCAAGCCAGAACCCAGGACGGAAAGAGCCGGAGGGCGCGAGCACCGACCAAGCGAAAGAATTCCTCCCAATCCGATCACCAGGATCGAGCATGAGCCGGAGTACTCTGATGAGTCGATCCCTCCGATCAACCCTGGCGGTCGGATCAACATGCTTCAAGCTGGAGGTGGGAGCCTCGGGGGCCTTTCCCCGGTTTCCACCCTGTCAAACAGAAAGCGAAAAGCCGAGCTGAGGGCTTTCGCCGAAGTCCATGTTGTAGTACCTCCAGAGCCGACCATCTCAAGAGACGCGCTCATCACCTTTTCCAACAAGGACAGGGAGGGAGTGCAATGTCCCAAAGAGGATGCACTAGTAATCTCCACTTGCATCCTTGGGAAGACGGTCGATCGCGTGTTGGTCGACAATGGGAGTTTTTGCAACATCATATTCAAATCCTCCCTAGACCAACTCGGCAACCTAATCAAATTCATCAAGCCTTTCGACACCGTGCTCCAAGGGTTCGGCGACAACACAGTCCAAGCCTACGGGAGGATCAAGCTATCCGTTGAGTTAGTATGCTTTTATGATCCCAAGGTTAGGATTACTAGGAACCTAAGCTTTGTAATCATAGATAGGCCCAGCATCTATAATGGGTTCCTAGGTCGCCCCTTTTTAGAAACCTTTGAGGCGGTCGCCTCATCTTTCTTTTACTGTATCAAATTCCCCACTGCCGATGGGACGGTCGGTACTGTAAAAGGAGATCAGCTAATGGCAACGAGATGTTTGAATTACTCCTATGTTGTTACTTCTTTCAATACTTCCCACACTATATGTAACATTGAAGCGACCGACGATCAACCCATGGAGATCGACGAGCCTAACACTTCGTACCAACCCGACTCAGGGGACGCCATCTCTCATCAATTGACGGACGACATCGAGCCAAGGATCGGTTTCGAGCCAAGTCTCGACATCGATCCAAGGACCGAGTCCGGAGATCGTACCAAACGAGAGGCGACCGTTCCTGTCGAAGAGTTGGAAAGCATTACGATGGATCCGGATCACCCCGAACGGGAAGTACAGATCGGCGCAAGCATCGACCACGAATTAAAGGGGGATCTGATCAACTTGCTACGTAGGAACATCGGAGTCTTTGCCTGGTCGCATCAAGATATGGTTGGCATAAGTCCCGAACACGCTTGCCATTATCTGAAGATCGACTGGGCGATGAAGCCTGTTCATCAGAAGCGTAGGAAGTTCGGTCCCGAGAAATACGCGGCGCCAACATAGATGTCAGATAATGGGCCCCAACATTAAATTATCACCCGAACATCTCACCTCCATGTATAGCCCTTGGCCATTTGCGCAATGGGGCATCGACCTTATAGGTCCCTTGCCGACGGCTCCAGGGGGTTGTAAGTTCGCCATCGTTGGGGTCGATTATTTCACCAAATGGGCTGAGGCTGAACTGCTCAACAAGATCGGCCAAGAGCAAGTGATCAAGTTTATATGGAAAAACGTCATATGCCGATTCGGTCTACCCCAGGCCATCATCTCCGACAACGGGAAACAGTTCGACGGCTTAGAAGTCATGCAATTCTGTGAAAAGTGGGGAATCAAAAGGTTATTCTCAGCGCCCTATCACCCTCAGACGAACGGGCAGGTAGAGGCAGTGAATAAGATCCTCAAACACACGATCAAAGCACGACTCGAATCCAGGCAAGGACGATGGGCGAGCGAGCTCCCGGACGTTTTGTGGTCCTACCGAACGACGACCCGCAATTCAACCGGCGAAACCCCGTTCGCCCTTGCCTTCGGAACAGAAGCGGTGATTCCTTCAGAGATCGCCGTCCTCAGCCATCGAACCGAGCAGGAGATGACGACTGACAACGATGTAGCCCGACGAATCGACCTAGACATGCTCGAAGAAAGACGGCTGACCTCAGAAATGAAGAACACAATCCACAAAAGGAGAGCCGAGAAGTTCTTCAATTGAAAGGTCAGAGAAAGAAGATTTCAAGTGGGCGATCTCGTCCTTAAGAAGATCCAAACCCACACGGGCTTTTTTGGTCCGAACTGGGAGGGACCTTTCAGAGTATCCAGATGGCTAACTAAAGGAGCCTATAAACTGGAACATCCTGACGGTACTCCGGACCAATACCCCTGGAACGTCGTGCATCTGAAAAAATACTATCAGTGATAAATTTGTATTCAATTTCAATGATGTACAAGGAATATAATGTGATTTTTTCCTATCCCATCTATTATGGCAATCGCCCCACCAGGCATATCGCATACCGCCGACGATCGCTGATCACGACGATCCTAGGTAAAATTAATGCAGCCATGGTCCTGGAGGTCGATGGAACCGACAGCTTCGCCAATGCAAGGTTCCTTTTGGCTGAGATCGCCCGCCCTTCGTTTAAATACGAGGCCGGCGTAGCCGAAGGACCCTCCAAAATAATCAGTAGGCACGATCGCACGTCCTCAAGGTACATCATCTAACATGGTGAACCCGAACAATGCGACGTGCCGTTACCCCCGTCTCAACGTACACCGTCGAGGATCGCCATCTTCATGGCGGGCCGAGGTGGAAGCAGAGCTGACAAGCCGCGGACGTGGTGTCGAATAAGCCGACAACACTCCGCGCAAGGACTCCTCCAGACCGAGATCGCCCGCCTTTCGTTTAAACACAAGGCAGGCGTAGCCTAACGGAGGACCCTCACAAAAAGTGAGTCGCGGGATACACAATATCCCTCGCACGCGAAGACACGATTGGGGAGATCGGTCCATCGAACACCCCAACCACACATGACTCTTCAGAATCGGCAAAATGAAGATAGCTCGCCAGACAGACTAGTCTTTGTTTCCTTACTTACAATAAGTGAACAAAAACAAGGGGGCAGGGATAGGTCGAGCTAACCTCAAATACGATCGAATAAAGAGGAACCACACTCGATCGGCTTCGCTCAAAAACATGCAGGGCGATCGGGGTCGTCCGACAAAAATTACAAGTAAGAATTCCAATTCAAAACATGTCAATACTTTCAACACTCAGACGATCGGTCGGATGAGCAAAACGACGAGAGCAATCATACACGTACTCGTAAAAATTGCACGCAAAACATTCAAAGGGCGATCGTATATAAAAAGACAGTATGAAAAGAGGAACATTTTATTCATAACACGAGTTTCATACATTACGGGGCCCGAAGGCATTACAAAAGGAAAACAAAAAGTACAAGTTATGGAGGAAAAACAAAAATGCCTCTCAAGGCCCCGCCTGCTGGTCTTCGCCCTCGGGTTGCGGATCGGCTTCGGCCTCGGGATGAATGAGTTTTCTCGTATACCAACTCAAGTCGATCCCGAAGTCGGCTAAGTCAAGGATCGGCAAGGAGAACTCCGGGTGCAGAGGATTCGCGAGGGCGTAGGATTTGAAGCTCTCCATCAAGGGACCGATCTCGATCCCTGCCTTCTTTGCAGCTCGAACAGTGTCAGCATAGGCCAAGTAGTAGGCGAACTCGCCGGCGAGCGCCACACGTTGGTAGGGATCGGTCTCGATCGCCTTCAGTTGGCCCTTCAACTCCACGGCCGTTTTCTCAGCCTCCGCCAGCTCGGCAACCTTGGCGGCATTCTCACAGTGGGCCTTCTCCATCTTCTTCCTCGCCACGTCCAGCTCACCGCTGAGCCGATCAACCATCGCCTTCAGTCCGGCCGCCTCCTCCTTGTAACACCCCCAATCCACTCAGGGATATTACACGCCGTAGACCCCTTTCCACAAGGAGCTACCAGGCGAGAGACTACAAATCAAAACCCACATGCGGTCAACTTGACCAAAACATAATACCGTAGACCGATTAGGACTCTCAAAACATAGCATAACCGTACATCTGATGAAACTAAATTACAACTCGATCACATAGTACATAAAATGTCCATCCCCTCAAGGATGACAAGAACTCAAACTGACATATCACCGATGCATTGACGGACTACAATCGTGAATAGTATCGCCGCATTGCATCATCCTCCGAGCCAATCTCGTGGTTGCTCACTCTCGATCAGAACACCGGAATAAATAACAAAATCCCCAACGAGGGTTAGCGATGGAATCGCTAGCAAGTAACCAAGCTATACAATTATACATCAAGAATACAACCGTTATGAAAATAACATTTCGACAAGGTAGTAACACGATCCCCGAGTCTAAAGTCTTTTGAAAATTTATTCCTTTAAAACAAACCATGGGGATTACTCCAGAAATCACTGTAAGAGATCATTTAGAGACTTCGGGGGTCTCAGTGTAAAATCCTGAAATATGAATATTTTTCCTTTTCAAAAGGTTTTCTTTCAAAATCATACAAATGATTTTATTCTCAACTCAACCTCAAGACCAAAACCATATTCACCAACATAATCGGGATTCAAGATTCAAAACATAAACAATTCAGAAATATCAAATCAACAGTCAAAACGTCTCCGTGGCCCCGAAGGGTCCCACCCGGATTAGTCATCAAGAATAAACTCGAACACACCCATAAGTTATCTTGACATCGCACTCGCAAGTGACGATTCTCGTAGCCCTCTCCAGACCTACCCGATTAGATAACCTTATGGTCAAATCGTAACATCTGGCCGTACTCGCAAGCACGCGCCTCCGGAGGCCTCGACGGACCCTACCCGGATAACACCATTCAAGCACGCCCATAAGTTATCATGACATCGCACTCGCAAGTGCCGATTCTCGGAGCCCTCCCCAGACCTACCCGAATTGATAACCTTATGGTCACAACATAACGTCTGGCCGTACTCGCAAGCACGCTCCTCCGGAGGCCTCGACGGGACCCTACCCGGACAACATCTCAATTCGCTAAGATACACAACAACAACAAAGGCACAATATTCACTACAACCGGAAACACGTAACATATAAGTTAATGTAACATAACTTCCACAAAGGCACAACATCCACAGCAAACCATCATTCAGGAAAAAGGCCAACGAGCAAATAATACAAGTATTACGCGATTCCACAATTCTTCAGTTAACTACTCATTTCTAGTATTTATTTTAACAAAATAACATGAAGAGGTAGTTATCATTATTCTTGAAACTAAAGTTTACGTTGGTAATTACCTTCATAAAATCACATCTTCATTTAAAGTAAGTTACGGTTAAATATACCGTCACTAACGAGTCCACGTTAAATTCACGACACATCACATTCTCAAAGTATAAGGAATATAGACGAGATACTCGCCTCAAGTCCAACGCACGCGGAGCAACGGGAAAGCTCGACTTAATGACCGCTACCGAACACTCCGAAGAACACGATTCAACCGGGAAGCTCGGACCCCGAAGAAGACAACGAACGGGAGGGTTCCGACTCGAGTTCTTCACAAGAATTCGACCCTAACAACATATAATCAATAAATCATCGATCATACGAGGAAGAATAATCGAAGAACGCCCGAAAACCCCTCTATGACATTTTGTCGGACACCTTCAAGGCGTCGACTAAGAACTCGACCAAAACAACGAATCGATACGATCCAACCATGGAATAACAAGAGAAATGATATAATACATCTAAATAATCATCAATCTATCATAATCCTAAGTTAAATCGGATTAATCGGACGAAAACAACCAAAATACCCAAATTCCCCAAAACTAGATTTCTAGGAAATCGACTGGTCAGTAGATCGGAGGATGTTATAGGACGGATGATTGATGATATGAACCTCAAAACTTCATGTATTCATCGTCCAACAACATCTCTAGATGATTCACACACCCACAGCCGCGTACGGGAAGAAAAAGAATGAGAAATGGTCAAGAAAACGCCGCTGGCCTTTTATAAGCCGATTGCCGTAGGGTTACGTACGTAACCGGCCAAGGGTTACGTACGTAACCGAGTCACTGCCCCAAAACTGCCGGCCCGCTATGTACGTACCGGCCAGGGCCTTACGTATGTAACCGGCCCTTACGTACGTAACGGCCGAGCACTAACGTACGTTACTCGACCAGGGCTGGCCTGGCCCGAGCATGCCCGGTCATGGCTCGGCCGGGACCAATTCCGACGGCCCGAACGACCCCGAAACCCGAACCTGAGTACGAATCGAAGATACGGTTACGAAGTACTCGCAAAGACGAATCCGAGCACTAAGAGAACACACGATTCCGACCACCCGAAGGCTCGAAATTCGACAATGGAAAGTAATTACCCCAAACTTTGGGAAATTACGAAAACGGCCCAAAACGCCCGGAAATCACGATACGTGATCGAATAACCAAACCGAAGTTCACAACACGTCTAACAAAGTTAAACGGACTTGCGGGAAACTCGAAACAGCAGTTTCGGACGAGATTCGCAAGAATCGAACTCAAGTGCGGAAAAACCGCTAAAAAGCACGGAACTCAACAAAACGACACCGAAACGAGCTCGGATGACAAAAAGTGCAGAATTAATCAATCTCGAAATGACGAAACGGTCATGAGCGAGTCGTCAAAACGGACTTTCGCCGAAAAAAAGAAATTACCGGAAATCGAAATTACGGGTATTACATTCTACCCCTCTAAAAAAAAGTTTCGTCCCGAAACTTAAACTAAAAAAAAAAAATGAAGTCACAAACAACAAAGCACGGCCGACAAAATCTCAACAGTCCCGACGAACCGATCCCGATACCGATGCCGAAACACGATTCTGGGAAACCTCATGGAATAATTCACAATACTGAACTCTGTGGCCCTCGAGTCCACAATTATAACAAGTAATCTGTTGCGAAGGACAATTAGCTTGCACATGACCGACAACATTGCAGTTAAAGCACCTCCCAGTCTGACTAGGAGTCAAAGAAGACAACTTGGAACTCTTGGTTCCACCGAACGAAGAAATTGAAGGTTTCGCCGTACGACTACGCGAAACTCGATGAGAAGAATTTCCGTCTCTTGCACCGTCCGAAAAATCTCCAGACGTCCTCTGTCTCTTCGACTCATGCGAAGGCCCAGTAGATAACGATGCCATCTCGTACGCCATGGCTCGATTCTGATACTCTCTCAAAGTAGCACAAGTGAAACCCGACATGTACTGTCGAATCTCTGGTCTCATCCGCATTTCAAAATGACGGATCTTGTCCTGCTCGGTCCTCACCTGATTCTTCACAAAGGCGAGCTGTCGACTATAATCGACAATAGCCTGTGACACGGGTACATCCTGTGGCTCAGCTAGGTAAAAATCTCGGATCCTCTGCTCTCGGATCGGTCTCGGGCAAAACTCCGCTTCCATCAACTTCTTGAACTCTTCCCAAGTAACAGCATGATCTTGAGGCTCAACGGCCTCCCACCAGTTAGCGGCGTCATCAACGAGAAGAAACTGAGCGATAGGAATCCTCCGCTCCTCGGGACAACCAATCGCCTTGAAAATCTTCTCCAATTGGATAAGCCAGCCGTCCCAGCCCAAAGTATCACCCGCTCCTGCAAAGCGAGGGGGACGCATACGAACCACTTCTCTAAGCCACCGAGTCGATCCAACATCCTCATTCGCAGTATGGTTACGCTGAACCACCTGAGCTAAATGTGTCATATGGTCTGCCACCTGTTGGAGCACAGTAGCAACACCAGTACTAATTCCATTACCGGTAGTACGATCCTGGTCGCGCGGAGGGTTACCACGACCTCGACCTCTCGGCATACTGAATGGACAACCGTTTAGAACAACAAAACAACCACCACATAATCAATATAGAGCAACCAACAATAACACAATAAAATACTCATTCCGAGTTGTAACACGAATACATGAACTATCACTGCAACGACAGAATTCAAATTCATAAATCATTCACTTAGCCATGTTAACATAACATACGACCTTTACCAAGTTTATCACGGTCAAAGCCACAAACATATCATCAGGGTCGAATATGGGTAATATTTTAAAAACAATTTTTTTTTTTAAGGTGCTTGTCCAAATGATAGCACTTTAAAATTCCTGAATTTGAAAAATTTGCTGAAGGGAATTTTAGAAAAGAAAAGTTTGATCAAAACTATGAATCTATTATCATATCTGTCTCGTTTTGAAAACCATGTACAAGACATTCTGAATTACCACATCCGGATAACGTCAAAGAAATAACACAATTAAACCGAACTATGAAATCATCGTATCTGGGCGTACACCCATAACTTGCTAACAAGAATTGTGACAATATATAATACGTCAATAATATCCACACAGGTGAAGCAACTAAGTGCAATACTGATATCGCAGTTAGGGTTCATGATCGTCACAGACGGACCATATGATTAGGTCGATAGAGATTGAGCAACAGAAAATGATCACCTATAGAATTGTAACAGCAAAGGTACTGTAAAAAAAAAATTTCCGACGGGCAAAACAACATAACAAACATATAACAGAAATTTTTCAAAATTCTTTTGGTCTCAACCGAAGGTGACGGTAATATTTTGCAGTGCCCGAAATACATTAATATACATTTTTCCTCATATCGCCTGATGGTGTCATTTGAAAATACAGGATTAACTCTGTCAAAACTCGACCGATTTCAAAATTCATACGGGCTGCTGGTTTAATCGAACCATAAATATATTTTCAAAATCAACTTTCACAAAAATGTTCCGACCCTTATGGCCCCTCAAAAATATATTCTCAAATCTACCCGCAGCGGAATAATTACGATAGTCCAGACAAAGTGATCGAACTAAAAACCACCTGCTCAAACGACAAACAAAATCACAAATTCAACCAAACACATTTCGGGTGCATCAAGTTAAAACATATATCAAGACTATCATTTGAGCTTTTCACCGAATCAACTGTCGGCACACTTTCGAAACCCATCAAGGTTCACAAATTTCACAACATACCACCCCACACGGCGGTTCAAAGTCAAAACATCAATACGTCCAGTCATATTCGTATACCGTGCGTCACGAGCATCGAATACAACTCCCTTACGCAACACCGTGTAAATAAGGACACACATCACATTTAATTCGCACACGTAAAAACATGAAATACAGGTACCTCACATAAAGGAGGAGACTTACGTCCACAGGCCGCACGGAGATAATGGCTGCAACACGATACTAATCACAACGAACCACAATTGATCACAACGGATCGCAATGATCTCGCTTGTTCACAACTGCTCACCCGGGTGACACGACAAGACACGACTCGGACAAGACACGACTCGACAAGACCCAACTAGACCCAACCGCCTAGGTTTTCGCAAACCTAAGCTCGATACCATTTATGTAACACCCCAATCCACTCGGGGATATTTCACGTCGTAGACCCCTTTCCACAAGGAGCTTCCAGGCGGGAGACTAAAAATCAAAACCCACATACGGTCAACTTGACCAAAACATAATACCGTAGACCGATTAGGTCTCTCAAAACATAGCATAACCGTACATCTGATGAAACTAAATTACAACTCGATCACATAGTACATAAAATGTCCATCCCCTCAAGGATGACAAGAACTCAAACTGACATATCACCGTGACAGACAGGACTACAACCGTGACTAGTATCGCCGCATTGCATCATCCTCCGAGCCAATCCTGTGGTTGCTCACTCTCGATCAGAACACCTGGAATAAATAACAAAATCCCCAACGAGGGGTTAGCGATGGAATAGATATCAAGTAACAAAGATATACAATTATACATCAAGAATACAACCGTTATGAAAATAACATTTCGACAATGTAGTAAAACGATCACCGAGTCTAAAGTCTTTTGAAAATTTATTCCTTTAAAACAAACCATGGGGATTACTCCAGAAATCACTGTAAGAGATTATTTAGAGACTTCGGGGGTCTCAGTGTAAAATCCTGAAATATGAATATTTTTCATTTTCAAAAGGTTTTCTTTCAAAATCATACAAATGATTTTATTCTCAACTCAACCTCAAGACCAAAACCATATTCACCAACATAATCGGGATTCAAGATTCAAAACATAAACAATTCAGAAATATCAAATCAACAGTCAAAACGTCTCCGTGGCCCCGAAGGGTCCCACCCGGATTAGTCATCAAGAATAAACTCGAACACACCCATAAGTTATCTTGACATCGCACTCGCAAGTGACGATTCTCGGAGCCCTCTCCAGACCTACCCGATTAGATAACCTTATGGTCAAATCGTAACATCTGGCCGTACTCGCAAGCACGCGCCTCCGGAGGCCTCGACGGACCCTACCCGGATAACACCATTCAAGCACGCCCATAAGTTATCATGACATCGCACTCGCAAGTGCCGATTCTCGGAGCCCTCCCCAGACCTACCCGAATTGATAACCTTATGGTCACAACATAACGTCTGGCCGTACTCGCAAGCACGCTCCTCCGGAGGCCTCGACGGGACCCTACCCGGACAACATCTCAATTCGCTAAGATACACAACAACAAAGGCACAATATTCACTACAACCGGAAACACGTAACATATAAGTTAATGTAACATAACTTCCACAAAGGCACAACATCCACAGCAAACCATCATTCAGGAAAAAGGCCAACGAGCAAATAATACAAGTATTACGCGATTCCACAATTCTTCAGTTAACTACTCATTTCTAGTATTTATTTTAACAAAATAACATGAAGAGGTAGTTATCATTATTCTTGAAACTAAAGTTTACGTTGGTAATTACCTTCATAAAATCACATCTTCATTTAAAGTAAGTTACGGTTAAATATACCGCCACTAACGAGTCCACGTTAAATTCACGACACATCACATTCTCAATGTATAAGGAATATAGACGAGATACTCGCCTCAAGTCCAACGCACGCGGAGCAACGGGAAAGCTCGACTTAATGACCGCTACCGAACACTCCGAAGAACACGATTCAACCGGGAAGCTCGGACCCCGAAGAAGACAACGAACGGGAGGGTTCCGACTCGAGTTCTTCACAAGAATTCGACCCTAACAACATATAATCAATAAATCATCGATCATACGAGGAAGAATAATCGAAGAACGCCCGAAAACCCTCTATGACATTTTGTGGACACCTTCAAGGCGTCGACTAAGAACTCGACCAAAACAACGAATCGATACGATCCAACCATGGAATAACAAGAGAAATGATATAATACATCTAAATAATCATCAATCTATCATAATCCTAAGTTAAATCGGATTAATCGGACGAAAACAACCAAAATACCCAAATTCCCAAAACTAGATTTCTAGGAAATCGACTGATTCAGTAGATCGGAGGATGTTATAGACGGATGATTGATGATATGAACCTCAAAACTTCATGTATTCATCGTCCAACAACATCTCTAGATGATTCACACACCCACACCGCGTACGGGAAGAAAAAGAATGAGAAATGGTCAAGAAAACGCTGTGCCTTTTATAAGCCGATCGGCCACGGTTACGACGTAATCGCCAAGGCGGTTACGACGAATCGAAGTCATCGCCTAAATCGCTGCCCGCTACGCACGTACCGCCAGTGGCCTTACGACGAATCGCCCTTACGCACGTAACGGCCGAGCACTAACGCACGTTACTCGCCGAGTCGGGCTCGCCCGAGCATGCCCGGCCATGGCTCGCCGACCAATTCCGACGGCCCGAACGACCCCGAAACCCGAACCTGAGTACGAATCGAAGATACGGTTACGAAGTACTCGCAGAGACGAATCCGAGCACTAAGAGAACACACGATTCCGACCACCCGAAGGCTCGAAATTCGACAATGGAAAGTAATTACCCCAAACTTTGGGAAATTACGAAACGCCCAAAACGCCTAAAATCACGATACGTGATCGAATAACCAAACCGGTTCACAACACGTCTAACAAAGTTAAACGGACTTGCGGGAAACTCAAACAATAGCCGGACGAGATTCGCAAGAATCGAACTCAAGTGCGGAAAAACCGCTAAAAAGCACGGAACTCAACAAAACGACACCGAAACGAGCTCGGATGACAAAAAGTGCAGAATTAATCAATCTCGAAATGACGAAACGGTCATGAGCGAGTCGTCAAAACGGACTTTCGCCGAAAAAATGAAATTACCGGAAATCGAAATTACGGGTATTACACTCCTGCGACGCCGTGAGCTTCTGGCGAGTTTCTTTCTCCTCATCACGGGACCGATCGGCAGCCTCCTTGGAGCGGCTCAGCTCCTGCATCAATCGATCCACGTCCTGCTTAGCCCTTTTGGCCGTCTCCTCATACTCCTTCTCCATAGACCGGATCTGGTTAGCATCCTCGATATTTTTGTTCCGGGCGGCCTCGAGGTCGCGATGGAGATGAGCAGTGGAGGGTCGCCCCTCAAAATCCCTAGAAGCTTGGACGGCCATCGTCGCCGTCTGAAGAGCCAGGGCAACGGTCGCCTGCATGGCGTCTCCAGATCGCCGACGAGCGATCGCATCGAGATCGGTCGTCCAAGCCTTAGGTAGAGAGGTGATAGCCTGGCGAACGTAAGCAGGGACTTCGAGAGACTGTTGCGTAGCCTTGCTCGACAGAAAGTCCAGCACCATGGGAGCAACGTCCGGATCGGCAAGACGAACCCTGCAGCGTAAACCAAGGAAACCAAGGAGTTAGCCTAAACCTTACTCAGAATGCCTAGCTCGGAAGGTTCAAACCATTCTCACCTGTTGACCAGCTCGGGATCACGGCCAAAAAAGGGCTTTCCCCGAGGAGTCTCGGCGTCAGCGATCGCCGTCCTTTTCAAAAAGCCGGCAGATGTCCGGGAGCTTGATGCCGATGGCCTGGGACCAGACCCCTCCGCCATCGGAACGGAAGAAACAGGGGGAGCGGCGATCAGCGGCTCCAAAATAGCTAAATCCGCCTCAGCCGACGGAAGGGACCCCTCCGGCCTCCGCCTCTTGCGGCGCTGGAGCTGTTCCTCTTCCTGGACCACCGGCTCGGCGACCGGCACCGCAGCGGGCCTCACCACAGGGGCAGGGCGAGACGACGTCGCAGCAACGCGACCCGTTTTCTTTCCCAGATGAAGGCGACTGATAAAACCGGGATTAGACATGGCAATCTCCTGCGGTAGCTCGGCGATACGGGGAAAATAAATCTCTGCCAAAAGAAGAAACTCAAACAAGTTAGACACTTACTTAGACATGGCGACCTCTTGGAGACGATCGCCTCGCAGAAGAGAGTATATGAAAGGTCATACCAGGGGCCTTCAGGTGGCGGGGGAAGCGAAATAGTCGAGCTCCCAACCGATGAGATTCGTGGCTGACTGACTGAACGTCCTTATAGGAATTCGGCAATGCGCGAATCCGCTCCCAGACGATCGAGAAATCAAAGGGGAGATCGTCAATCGTTGGAACAAGGGATCCTGCAAAAAGGGAAATAAATTAGACCAGTCCAAGGAGTATCCAAATAAAGGGAGAATGGAAACCCTTACTTGGATTCCTCTCCCGAAAATTGGTGGGGATATCCAACTCCTCCTCCGGCGGTTCGCTCGATGCCGACCTCCATGCACCACCAACCCAGCACCACTTTGTCAGGTCGCCCCATGCCTTGCTCGGCACCCCAATGACCACCCTACCCAGGCGACCTTGGATATGGTAACCGCCGATCGATCCTTTCTGCACAGTCAGCTTAAAGAGATAATTCATCTCCAGCGCAGAAGGCAAGCGAAACAACCTGTGACCGCCAAACAATGTCAATGTGCTGATAATCTGCAGCCAGGCGTTCGGCGTCAACTGAAGAGGCGCCAAATTCCAGGCGATCAGTAGATACGAAACGGCGAACGGCAAGGGAAACCGCAGTCCGGCAGCCAGGGTCATTTCGTTGATGGCGACCATACCCTCGGGAGGCTGGTCGGCACGTTCGTTCTCGGAGGGCACGTGCAATGACACATCAGAGGGAATATGATATTTGGCCCTCCAGCGGGTCATGTCCTTCCAGGTCGCCGAACTCCGAATCTGACCAAGAGTCCATTGAGACGGTTCAGCAGCCCGAAACTCCGTCCGCTTCACATGTACGTAGGGATGAGCGGCGGAGTAAGCCTCGAAATCAAACTCCGGACAGGGCCCGGCAATCCCCTCCATAAGTTTAGCAAAAGCCGTGTAGACGGGGCCGGAGACGCTATCTTTTTCCCAAGACAAATGCATCAGTTCGTCTTCCTCCACCGGCGACGCATCTCGCTCCTCTGCCGCCGTAGAGCCCGCCACTACGGCCTCGTTGAAAAGCTCCTCAAGCTCTGCGGGTGTAATCCCCGCACGAATCGCCTCTGCGGCCGTTTCCACGGGGATTCCCACAGGAATTCCCTCCCGGTCCGGCGAAGCCGCGGCGGCAGAAGTGCTTCCGACCTCGAAGACCTTAGATCCTCCCGACATATTCTCAAAAAACTAAGGGAGAAAGAAGAATTGGGTTTCTTACCTAAAGAAAGGAAGACGGTCGGCACGACAAGCTCCAGAAATTTCTGCAGAATTTCGGATATGGATATAAAGGACGCGTAAAAAAGTGAAGAGAAGAAACACAGGCCCCTTTTATAGATGGAGACGAGGGTCTAAGTGCAAATAGGAAAAACCTCGAGGGCTGGATCGCAACCGTCACGTGGGGACGCATTAAATGCCGCCCTCGAATCCCGCAGACGCGTCTTTTCGAGGGCACGCCAACCGA
Organism: Orobanche coerulescens; assembly: GCA_033398695.1. Classification (NCBI taxonomy): domain Eukaryota; kingdom Viridiplantae; phylum Streptophyta; class Magnoliopsida; order Lamiales; family Orobanchaceae; genus Orobanche; species Orobanche coerulescens. The sequence continues at coordinate 117,638,841 of CM065815.1, forward strand.
CAAGACCGACAAAACCGTCGGACTCCCCCAATAGCGGCGCGACGCGTGTCCCTGCCACGTTAGAAAGCCCGCCTTCTTTTCCCGCTACTCCCGACGCAAAAGAAGGTCGTCCATATTTGAAGTCAGATCGGCTGATCGTTTAAACATTGGCGATCGCCAACAGTGCCACCTCACCCCGTGTTTTCAACATCGAGGCGAGCTGGGGGGCAATTGTTGTGCGGCGGTTAATACGCCTCGATAGGCGATCGGCATCACGATCAGAGAAGCCAACCATTAAAGGCATACTCCGGGCAAACACCTAGAGTTCGGCATAATGCGGCGATCGTCTTTTGGTAACCAGCGATCGTCTTTTGGTAACCAGCGATCGTCCTTTGATACCTGGCGATCGTCTTTAAAGAGCGGACCAGAGGCGATCATCTCATGCCACATGGGGATCCAGCATCCGTCAAAGTCGTCGAAGACCGAATCTTGGACGATGGCCCACCCGCGGATCTTCAAAGGATACCGACAGATAGGATCATTGACCCCAGCCTGTCACCTACCACACCTACCGACAAGGCCGCCGAAAGGTACGAAGTGGGCCCTCCTCGGACAGCGACTCGCAACACGTGCTGGCTTCCCATTGGTTCACCCAGCTGGCCTTCAACTGCAACCTCGGACCTCAAGGGAGCAGGCCCACGTGACGGGACGATCGGCCGTTTTATTTTAATATAGAAAACGGTGATCGCCCGCGATCGCCTGAGGGATCCCAACTACCTTGTCCCCTATAAATAGAGGACTCACTATTGCGGCCAGATGGGAGACGAATTCTACTACGAATTAAGTGCAAAATAAACACCAAAGAGAGAATAAAAGGCTCTTTTGGCACACACTAACACATTCGTAGTGATATTCAGACACCTTCATCAGATATCCCAAGCAAGAACTCACAGATTCATCTATCTGGTTCTTCCGGCAATCTACGCGCTCTAAAGCCTAGATAACTAGAAGTCTTTACACTCCTTGTATTAGATTCTAACATTAATATTTGTACTCGACAGTATATTTATTAATAACATCTCACGAGAGCATTCAAGCCCGGGATTAACAACCCCGGCAAATCTTGTGTTATCTATTTTCTCACGGAAGTGTTCTCGCATTTGTTTGTTACTCGATCATTCCAGCAATACTATCTCCGGATAATATTTTGGGTAACAACACCGACCTCCAACCCTCCCTTCTTAGCAGCTCGAAGAGAGTCAGCGAACGACATATAATAGGCAAACTCACTGACGAACTCCACGTTAAGAAAGGGATCGGTCTCGGTCGCCTCTAGCTTCCCTTTCAGCTCCGACATCGCCTGTTGCACACCTTGAAGCTTGGCCTCCTTAGCGACCGTTTCTCCCCTCGACGCCGCCAGCTCATTAGTCAGCCGAGCGACAGTCACCTTCAGTTGATCGGCCTCCTTCTCAGCGGCCGCGTGCAACCGACGGGCGTCTGTCATCTGGTCCCGAAATCGGTCGACCGTCGCCCGAGCTCGCTCATAATTCTCTCATCAGCTCAAGATCATGACTTGCCCGCTTTGCTGCATCCAGGGAGTCCTTCTCCATAGCCACGATCCTATCGGAGAACTCGGCGTTCTCTTTCCGAGCGGCCTCGAGGTCCGCCTGCAGACGAGTAGTAGAAGGACACCCCTCGAACTCCTGCATAGCCTGGGTAGCCATCATCGCCGCCTGGAGAGAGAAAACGAAAGCAGCCTGCATTGTATTCCCGGATCGCTGGCGAGTGATCGCATCTAAGTCCGTCGTCCAGGCCTTCGGCAAAGCAGAAATGGCTCGGTTGACATACAGTGGGACATCGCAGGCCGCACGAGGAGATCAGCTCGCGAGGAAATCCAGCACCATCGGCGGGCAAGCTAGGTTAGTGCTACGGATCCTGCATCAAACAACAAAAAGTTAGCACATCTCCCACGCAAGTGACGAAACTCAGCAAATAGACAAAGTTTACCTCTCGGCTCTCTCAGGATCGCGGCCGAAGTATGATTTCCCGCGAGGGGTCTCAGCCTCGGCGATCGCCATCTCTCGCAAGAAAGCCGCAGAGAGCATAGGCTCGTCCACTGGAGGAACAACGGTGATCGGAGCCGCGGCGATCGGCACCTCACTGGCAGGGGCAGAAACTGGAGGTTCTCCCGACCTCTGCCATTTGCGGTTCGTCTGGAGCCCCTCCTCTCGATCTTCCTCCTCCGCTATGATCGGCTCCACGTTGGGCCTCACCTCCGGAATGAGAGGTAACGCCACCGGAGGAGCCTGAGATGACTTCTTCTGGCGAAGACGGCTCAGAACTCTGGGGTTCGACATGGCTATCTCCGCTGGAGGCTCCAGGAAACGAGGAAAGCGGACTTCTGCAATAAAGAACAATCAAACCACGGTCATACGCACTCTCCAAGCAGGACGATCGCCAAGCAATTGGAAATCGTAGAAACTCATACCTGGGACCGAGAGATGTCGTGGGAAATAGAATAGCCGAGCAGACAGCCAACGGCTCTCTTTGTTGATCCGGCGAGCATCTAAGTCATCGTCCGGCAAACTTCGTATCCGCTCCCAGACGACCAAAAAGTCGAAATGAAGCTCGTTGACTGTCGGAATATGGAAACCTGCAAAAGGAAAACCAAATTAGATCAGTTCAGAACATATCCAAACAAAGGGAGAGTCAGAACCCTTACCCGGATTCCTCTCCCGAAAGCTAGTGGGAATATTCAGCTCGTTAGTGGGGTTGTTGCTCGCCAATGCCTTCCATGAACCACCGACCCAGAACCACTTCGCCGGGTCGCCCTGCACCTTGTCCGGGACTCCGAGGATCACCCGACCGTAAAGGCCTTGAATGTGATAGCCTCCAACTGACCCTTTCTGAGCCGTCAACTTGAACAGGTGGTTCATCTCCAACGGCGAAGGAAGGTGGTACAGTCGGTGACCGCCGAACAAGGTGAGAGCGCAACTGATCTAGAGCCAGGCATTCGGCATCAACTGAAGTGGCGCCACATTCCAAGCCGTCAGCAAATGGGAGACAGAAAAAGACAGAGCAAACCGCAGACCGGCCTCCATGATTGCTTCGTTCACGGCGACCATGCCCTCCGGAGGCTGATCGGCACGTTCATTCTCGGTCGGCGCAAAAAGATCCACATCTGAAGGGACACAATACCTCGTCCTCCAGACGGCCAGGTCCTTCCTGGTCGCCGAGCTCCTTATCTGGCCAAGCGACCATGGAGATCGCTGCGCAGCCCGAAACAGCGATCGGTTAGCAGGTTGATGAGGATGACCGATCGAGTACTCCCGATAATCGAATTTAGGTGACGGACCGGCCAACCTCTCCATGATTTCAGCAAAGGCCAAATAGGCCTGGCCAATGGCACTATGCTGCTCCCAGTAGGCCCTCACCGCCAAATCACTCTCCATCTACGAGCATCTTTGCTCAACCACCGCCTCCGTGGCAACGTCGGCTTCATTGAATAGCGCCTCGACTTCCGCGGGGTCAATACCGACCCCGGATAGCCTCGGCGGCCGTCTCCAAATGGAATTATGTGGAGGATCCTCCCCGGGCAGTCGAAGCCCCAGCGGCGGAGGTGGTGCCCATTCCGTGCGATGAAGATGTTCCAGACATTTTCGAAAAGAAGAGGAGAAAAGGAGTGTTTTCTTACCAAGGATTGAATCGATCGAGGATCAGCAGTCAAATCTTCAGAAAATTCTTCGGCGAAATTCTTCTTCTCCGATAAAAGCGCATAAAGGTTCTTAAACACTGCAACCCAACGCCTTTTATAGGAGATGGCAGGGGCTTCTATGCAATTAAGGAGAATCTCAGGGGTCAGAGTACAACCGTCGCAATTAATGACTCCCTTGAAACCTGCAACGTGTCATTTCGAGGGCACGCCAGACGAGGAGTCGTAACTAACCATTAGTCTCCCCCAACAGGAACCCGACACGTGCCCCGGAGACTTTTCCATGACCGCTGTCATTTCCCGCTCATTTCAGCGACCGACCAGGTCATCCAAATCCAAACTAATCTGCTCAAAGACGATCGCCAGTTCCGTAAAATGCAGAGTCACTCGTCAAAATTCAGTGATCGCCAACAGAACCACCTCACCCCACATTTCCAACATCGGAGCGAGCTGGGGGCAATTGTTGTGCGGCGATTTATACACCTTGGCGGCGATCAGAATAAGTGCCGAGCGACCGAGTCCACGACCGAATAAGCTACGACAAACTTGCCTAAATGGAGATAACAGTCCACCTTCGAGTATCTAGCAATCGACTCCCAAGGCGATCGCCTTCCGGCACCTAGCGATCGACTCTGGTGCCCGACCTAAGACGACCGTCCTGTGCCACGAACAAAGACCTTCATCCGTCAAAGTCTACGAAGACTGGGTCTCAAAGCAGCGCCCATGTGCAGATCCACGAAAGGCGCCGCAGAACATGTATCGTTGACCACAGCCTGTCACCACCTTCTCACTTACCGACAGACCCACCGAAAGGTACAAGGTTGATCGCACGTGACGACTCGACGCTGCGTGCACTTCTCATTGACCGCACAATCGGCGGCCAAAGAACTCCTCGCGAGTTTAAGGAGACCAGCCCATATGCTAAAAGACGATCGCCCGCTTATTATAATACAGCAGAGGCGATCGCCCAGCATCTCCCAGTCCTATAAATAGAGAACCTCCAGCAACTGGAAAAAGGTTCGAAAACACATTCATAAAAAAACGTACACATACGTTCATCTCCAAAGAATACATACATTCCTTCAGGCTCTCGGCTTCCTCTCTTGGATCTACCTCAGGATTTCTCTCTCAGCACCTCTCATCCAGAAGACGGTCGACATAGGCAAGAAACTCCTTGCAGTACAGATTCAACAAGACCCGCAAGCTCATGAGCGCAAACATACAGCTAATACACACCGTGAGAGACTGTCAATTTCTCACGGTCGTCACAGCTCATCAACGTTGTTACAAGAATTCACAGAGCATCATATCTGGTTCTTCCGGCAATCTTCACGCTCAATAGCTAAGATAACTAGGGTCTTTACACATATTGTAATTGTACTCTAACATTAATATTTGTACTCCAAAGTATTTATATTAATAATATCTCGAGAGAGCATTCAAGCCCGGGACTAACAACCCCGGCAAATCTTGTGTTATTTACTTTCTCTACGGAAGTGCTCTCGCACTTTGTTTGCTATCTATCCATTCCAGCAATATCTATCTCCAGATAATATTTTGGGTAGCAACAGAGTTAAATATGTGACAGAGACGGTGGTTAGAACTGATTAAGGATTATGATATTGAGATTCTATACCATCCGGGTAAGGCGAACGTTGTCGTCGACGCCTTGAGTCGTAAGTCCGTTCAGGAGCAAATGCTTGTTCGTTTAATAGTTCAGAAGGAGCTTCAGCAGGAATTCCTAAGACCTGAGATCGAGCTCTAGTTACAACGAGTACAAGGGCAACTTTGTATGTTAGAGATTTCATCGCCACTTGAGGAGGCAATCAGAGTGAATCAGGGTTCAGACCCATTTTTGTTGCGCATTCGAGATGATGTGGCTCAGGGGAAAGCCCCTGGATTTGTGGTCCACGAGGATGGACTTTTTCGATTTAAGAACCGGTTATGCATTCCGGTGAATGACGAGTTGAAAAACTCGATTTTGAGAGAAGCTCATGCTACCCCTTAATTCATTCATCTGGGTCTAGCAAGATGTACAAGGACTTAAAACAAAATTACTGGTGGAGAAATATGAAGCGAGAAGTCGCAGAATTTGTTTCGAGATGCTTAACCTGTCAACAGGTCAAGGTAGAACATCAGCGACCGGCGGGTATGCTGAAACTGCTTCCTATTCCAGAATGAAAGTGGGAGGATATCTCAATGGACTTCATCACGAGCTTGCCGATGAGTCGTCGTGGCATGAATACAATTTGGGTAATCGTGGACCGCTTAACTAAGTCAGCTCATTTCCTTGAGATTAAGGATACGTGGGGTCCCGAGAGACTTGCCCAGTTGGTCATCAAGGAGATAGTGAGACTGCACGGTACTCCTAAGAGTATCATTTCTGATCGTGATGGGCGATTCATGTCACATTTTTGGAAATCCGTTCATCAAGCCATGGGAACTCATCTCAATTTCAGCACAACTTTTCACCCTCAGTCCGATGGACAATCAGAGCGAACTATTCAAATGTTGGAGGACCTGTTGAGAGCATGTGCTCTCGATTAGAAAGATGATTAGGAAGCCCAGATACCATTGATCGAGTTCATGTATAATAACAGTTGGCATGCTTCGATTATGATGGCACCTTACGTGGCCTTATACGGTCGTCGTTGTCGATCTCCCTTGTGTTGGGATGACTTATAAGAATCAATAGGCACCGAGCCCGATATGCTTATATCCGCCCGCGAGAAGGTAGATTTGATCAGGAGTCATTTGCTGACCGCTCAGAGTCGACAAAAATCATATGCAGATAATCATCGCCGACCATTAGAGTTCGAGGCAGGTGACCACGTTTTGGTCAAGGTATCCCCGAGTTGAGGTATTTTCCATTTCGAGAAGAAAGGAAAATTAAGTCCGAGATTCATTGGACCATTTTAGATTTTGGATCGAGTAGGCGAGCTGGCTTATCGATTGGCCTTACCTTCGGCGTTGAGCCGAATTCATAATGTGTTTCACATCTCTCAGTTGCGGAAATATGTTGCTGATCTGAGTCACATACTTAAGTTCGATGAAATCGAGATCACGGATGATCATATGTACGAGGAGCGTCCTGTACGAGTCATAGAACGGCTAATCAAACAGTTGAGTAACAAGACGATTCCTTTGGTTAAGATCCAGTGGTCTAGACACGAAGTCAAAGAGGCTACTTGGGAAACCGAAGATAGTATGCGGGAGAGTTATCCCGAATTATTTTAACCCTTAGTTTCGGGGACGAAACTCTTTTAAGGGGGGGTGTATGTAATACCCGGTTGTAAATTCATTAATTGTCATTCAGTATATTGTCACTCAGTAATTTTCACTCAATAATAGTCATTCATCATTCATATTCATTCATTGTATTTCACCCTTCAGAGTAATTTGTATCGTGTATCAGTTATTATTCGTCATTCAACCTGGTTGGAGAATTGGGTCGTGTATATCATCTTTGTCATCTTTGTAATGGGCTGTGTGTGAGGAGTAGTGCACGCTACGTACTCTCTTTAGCGCGCGCTAATTGAGTACGGGTAGTGCACGCCACCTCTCAGCATTAGCGCACGCTAGTGTGGTTCAGGCAGACAGTCCAGAAGGCACTGGACTTAGACGTTCCCAACGCCGGGTCCGGGTTCGGGTCCGGGTCGGACCCACCGGGCCGTCGGGTCGGCAGGCCAGGACCCGGACCCCACCCGTACATATGAAATGTACGGGTTGGCGGGTCGACGGGTCGGCCACGGGTCCGGGTCCGGGTCCGACCTGTCTCAAATTTTTATTGAAGTATATAAAACTTTTATTTGTAACCATTTTATACATGAAAAATAACTATAAGTGAACAAAGAAATCATTTGAAAAAATTAGCTTGTATTTAATTTTAAGTTTTTACTTAAAATTAAATTGCCTACGTATCCTCGTGAGGAATCAAAGCTCCACGTAGTTCTTTTACTTGCGAAGAGTTAAAAAAATGGGCTTGTGTTTAATTTTAAGTTTTCACTTAAAATTAAATTACCTACGTATACTCGTGAGGAATCAAAGCCCTACGTAGTTCTTTACTTACCTGACTTACCTTACTTACCTTTAGTCGAAGTCGATGTCGTCGTCGTCTTAATCATCGGTTTGACTCATTTGACTAGACTCTCCTTTAGTAGTGCCTTCTTGATAGGCATCTTGGTCCGCTAATAGGTCATCCCACTTATTTTCTTGATCTTGTAACTCGGCTTTTGTTGCGTCTTTAAGCATCATTTGAGCCTCGAGATTTTTTGGCGTCATTCGGGATCTCCGCTCGTCCAACATATAGCCTCATTCACTAAAAGCACTCTCAACGGGGACTGTGGATGCGGGCATTGCAAGAATTTCTTGTGCCATAATGGAAAGTATGGGAAATTCGGTTCCCCTTCTCTTCCACCAATCCAAAAGATCAAATGTACCTGCATTGTCATCCTCCGGCACAAAACTAGTTGCATAAAATGCCTTTTAAAATTTCCATATCCATCCCCGGCTTTATACGGATACTCTTTCGAGCGGTAGCTGTAAGATATCTTCACGAACCATATGATATTTTTTCCTTTTTAAAGTGTTTTGAAAAAAGTTCGGATACCAGTTTCTTTTCTGCAATAGGGGCAAGCTTCTTTCTCGCTTTAGTTTTCTTGCTTCCTCTTCCTTTCACAGTTTCTTCCTCCTCGGACGATAACTCTTCAACATAAGGAGGTTCTTCTTTAGCTTGGCTTGCCGCAGGACGCTTCGACTTTGATTTTTGCGTCGGAGTTGGTACGCCATGAAGAGTGCGCTCGAACGTTGCATATATTTGATTTAACATAGCTTCATAGATTTTATGGTCCATTTCTTCATCAATGTTTTGCAGTTGTTGACGATTCGGGACACGTCTAAATCCCCGGAGATCAACTTCTTCACTAGTAGTTGTTATACTACCGTAATAGATACTTTCATGTACAGCATCATATTCAGCTTCTTGACATTCATTTTCAAAACCGGGTGGAGTTTGGTTTTGGGGCTCCCGAATAATTATTCCAGATGGTTTCTTCGATTTGCCCCAAAGACCCATTCGCTCGAACTTGGATATTTTGGAATTTTTAGGAGATGTAGCAATACCCTTTCCCTTGTCAGAACTCGACATAATGATTAAATGCGAAAAAAGAGAGAGATCAAGTAGTATAGCAATTAGCAATAAGAGTTTGAGAGATTGATTATATTGAAGGTGTGAAAAAAATGTGTTGAGTAGTGAGGTATTTATAGATAGGATTTTTTTTTTAAAATCTACACTAGCCATTAGACCCGCCGGTCCGGGTCCGACCCGCCGGGTCTAATGGCCAAATTTCAATTTTTTTTTTACTTTTCCGCCGGGTCGTCGGGTCGAACCCGGCGGGTCGCCGGGTAGGCAAAACCTAGACCCAAACCCCACCCGTGTATACCATGGGTCCGGGTCGACGGGTCCGACGGGTCAGCCAGGTCCGAGTCGGCGGATCGACCTGGCGGGTTAGGTCGTTTTGGGCACCTCTAACTAGACTGGATTGGTGAGATTCATAGCGCACGTTACAAATGGAGTATTACGTACGCTAATGGTGTTTGCAGCGCACGCTATCGGAATCCATCAGCGCGCGCTAGCATATTGGGACAGACAGTCCAGTGGGTACGGGACTGAGATGGAATAATTCGTAGCGCACGCTAAGAGTGTGTATAGCATACGCATGGGTTAGTTTGGTAGCGCACGCTAAGCATCGGGTAGTGCGCGCTAAGGCTCAATCAGACCAGAGGACAATAGGTTCTGGACTCCAGTATTATGGACATCAACCATCAGGTAGCGCGCGCTAACACAAGGTTAACGCACGCTAATAAGAGACAATTAGTGCACGCTACCAAGGCACGTAGCGCATGCTATCGATGCAGGCAGCGGGTACTGGACTACCCGGTAAACCTGCTAGCGCACACTGAGCACAGGAGCTAGCGCGCGCTAAACTGGGTTTACTATATATTGGACAATTTAGCCCCATTAGGTCATTTCATCATATCTCTTCCTCCTCCTGTCGGTTTTGGGCGATTTTGGGCATTTTGTGAAGTGTTCTTCGAGCTACATTCAACTATCATAATTTTCAAGCTTCTAGTTCGGATTATTCATCATCTAATCCTCTCGAACACACCAAATCAAGGTAAACATTTCTTGAATCTAGAATTTGGGATTTTGAGTGTTTGCGTTCCGATCTCTTCGTGTTATCTTGCTATTATGTTGGATTGGATACATGTATTCCTATGGATTTACTGGTGTATATTTTGGATTTGGTGAATATTTTGGGGAATTATTCAAGAACACCCTAAGGGTTGACTTTGGGATTTTTGGGGTTTCGACTAGATGTTGTAGTCATCAAGATTAGAGTATCCCTATTGAATTATTTGATTGTTTTGATGATGCTTTGTTGGAGTTGAACTATACTTTTGGAGGTTGGTTTCGATGTTTAGGGTTGGTTGTAATCAAAGGAAGAATGTTTGCAACGTATTCGTTAGAATGCCCCAATGAGTTTGGTTATTGTTGTATCGACTTTTGGGTTGGCTATAATCGTACTTGATACATATATTGAGAGTTTGTTGGTAATTATGTTATTCAAGGTTGTTCGAGCGACCGAAATTTTCCACTTAGGACGTTTGTTCGAGGAACGACATTTCATCACCGGTATTTGTGTAAGTTAATTCTTACTCGGTTAAAAGGATATTTATTCCTTTCATTATTGTTCATTCATATTCATAATTCATTCATGATATATTATTCATGTCGAGACTTGTAATTATCAAACTAATCATTTAATTCATGAGGAACGATGGTTCCAATCATTTCAGTGAGCTATCATTCATTTCATTATTATTTCATCTCGGTGAGTCATTCTTGACCCTTGTAGATTTGTTACTCATTGATATTCATCATGGTCACTTTTGTTCTTGTGACCTTCTGGGTTCATATTGTGTGGCCGGGTGGTTATGTGTGGAATTTTTAGTCGGGCACACGATAGTCATGTGAAGGGTTCACCGACACAATGGACTGTGCACACGGTAATGTGCCTCCGTGAGACTAATTAGGTACAAGGACGGGTGTATCTGGACACTCGTCTTGTGCACTTGTACATCCCATTACGGGCGTACTATGATGCCCCTCTTCAGCTTAATTTCATGTCATATATATTTAATGATTGTGCTTGTTCCATTCTTGAAGATTGTTGTTCTGTGTAACTGACCCCGTTGGGGGATGTTGTTTTCAGGTCATGGCAAGGCAAAGGCACGGGAAGAAAACGTTAACGGAGAGGAGTCCTAGTGATACTAGTAGGGGGCCCAGTCCTTTTCAGTCATTCATGTTTCTTCATTTTTATTTCCGCTGCAAATTTCCGTTTAGATATTCATTTTATTCAGTGTTGTATATTTTATCTTCATATAAAATATACATGTATTCTGTATTTCATAGGTGTGTTGTACTTAAAACTGCTCATCGGAGTAATTGATGATATAATGTGGTTCAGTACTACAATTATATTATTGAATTCATTAATTTTCATTCGCCTGGTGGGTCCCAGTTGGGGGTCCACGGCACTGTAATATCCACCTAATTAGGGGTGTTACAAACACTTCAACACAAAAAGGTCCCTCAGCCTCCTTGTATCGGAAGAATTTTGTGACACTCGAGAATTGTATCACTGGTGTTATGTTGCAAGAGGACACATCACAACTATCGGTTGTTAACATTCCCATGGTGAGTGAATTTCCAAATGTTTTTCCCGATGAATTACTAGGGTTGCCTCCATGCGGGAGGTCTGATTCATCCGAGCACTTCGTCGTGGGGTGCGTCGGTCCTTCTTGTGAAGAAAAAATACAAGTCCCTATGATTGTGTATCGACTACAGAGAACTAAGCAAAGTCACTATCAAGAATCGCTATCCACTTCCAAAGATTGATGGTCAACTGGATCAATTACAGGGAGCGACGGTATTCTCAAAAATTGATTTACGGTCTGGATATCACCTATTGAGGATTCGGGAGGAGGATATTCCCAAGACTACATTTCGATCAAGATATGTACACTACGAGTACATGGTGGTGTCATTTCGCTTGACTAATGCCCCAACCGTTTTTATGGAATTGATTAACAAGGTTCTAATGGATTTTCTCGATAAGTGTGTCGTGGTTTTTGTTGACGACATCTTAATCTATTCCCAGAGCCGACAAGAACATGAGGAACACTTGAGGCAAGTGTTAAGTGTTTTGAGGCAACACCAATTTTATGCAAAACTTTCTAAATGCGAGTTCTCGATGTCGGAGATGACCTTTCAGGGACATGTTATTTCAGTAGAAGGCGTCAGGGTAGATCTGCAAAAGATCGAGATAGTGATGAGTTGGGAACCACCAAAGAACGTCAAGGAGGTAAGGAGTTTCCTGGAATTCGCTGGTTATTATCGACAGTTCGTTGAGGCTTTTTCTTGTATCGCTCAGCCGTTGATGAACCTACTAAGGAAGAGTACCAAGTTTGTTGGACTATGGATTGTCAGGAGAACTTCGACGAGCTAAAGAGGAGACTGACTACCACTCTGGTGTTAGTACTACCGCAGGGCATAGAAGGATTCGTAATATATACGGATGCATCTAAACATGGTCTAAGATGTGTCTTCATGCAAAATGACAAAGTTATTGTATATGCCTCTCGACAACTTAAGCCGTACGAAGTGAACTACCCGACACATGACTTGGAACTAGCCGCAGTGGTCCATGCTCTTAAGATCTGGAGACACTACCTTTACGGGGTTACCTGTGAGATTTTTACGGACCACAAGAGTTTAAAATATATCTTCACCCAAAGGGAGTTAAACATGAGGCAGAAGTGTTGGCCGGAGCTAATCAATGATTATGATGTGGAGATTTTACATCATAATCCTTGACGGAAGACTGCGCAATAGATGACACTATCTGGGTTAACAGTACAGCCGGAACTGCAACAGGACCTTAGGAGGAATGGTATTGAAGTGTGGATACAACACCGTCAGGGACAGTTGTGCTCAATTAATATTCATTCATCCTTGCTGAATGAGATACGCCTAGCGTAGATGGAATACCCCGAACTACGTGCGATCGGTGCAAGAGCCGAGGGGGGATTATTTGAGACTACAGGATCCAAAGGGGCTTGATAAGATTTAAGGACAGGATCTGTATCCAGCCAAATGACGAGCTAAAGCAAACTATACTGAAGGAAGCTCATTATACTCCCTATTCTGTGCATCCCGGGGCGAGCAAAATATACAAATATCTGCGGAAAATCTTTTGGTGGGAAAACCTGAAACAGGAAGTAGCAAGATTTGTTGCTTGATTTATGACATGTCAACATGTAAAGATCGAACACTGCAGACCGGACGGAATCATGCAGCCTTTACCATTCCGGAATGGAAATGGGAAAGCATATCAATGGATTTTATCACCAAGTTACCGGTGATGACGGGAGGAAAGGACACGATATGGGTCATTGTAGAACAACTGAAGAAGTCAGCACATTTCATTTCGATTCAGGAGACTACCGGAACAGAGCAGTTGGCCACCATCTTTATTTGGGAAATTATGAGGTTACATGGCGTCCCCTCAGCTATCATATCAGATAGAGACACTAGGTATGTGTCCCATTTCTGGAAAGCTGTCCACAAGGCTATGGATATTCAACTGCATTTCAGCACAAGCCATCATCCTCAGACAGACGAACAAACAGAACGTACGATACAGACCCTGGAGGATATGCTCAGAGACTGTGTACTTGATTGGGGTAAATACTGGGTTAAACATCACTGTTTAGTGGAGTTTTCATACAACAACAGTTGGCATGCAAGCATAAGCATGGCACCCTTCAAAGCCTTGTACGGTAGAAGGTGCAAATCTCCCCTATGTTGGGATGATGCTTCTGATGTCGTCGCTACCGAGTTAGATCTGATCTAGGAATCTATTAACAAAGTTTCCATTGTTCAAAAACACATGTTAGCACCGTAGAGCCCACTACTATAAAAAATACCTTTTAAATCGGTTAAAATAGGCCTTTTAAATCAGTTCTCGAACCATTATAGATCCAGCTGATGTAGAAAATCGACGCATTTAACATTGGTTATTTAGCCGATGTAGAAAATACTTTTAACATCGGTTATTTAACCAATTTAGTAAGTTGATATAACCGATTTCGAATCTCACATTCCAGATCGGATATCCAGAAACCCGATTTAGAATGTTTAGTTTCTAAATCGGTTACTGCTTTAACCGATTTAGAATGTGTAGTATTCTAAATCGGTTACTGCTTTAACCGATTTAGATGTGTAATATTCTAAATCGGTTACTGCTTTAACTGATTTAGAAAAATTGATATTCTGGTTCAAAAATGGTAGATTTAGAAAAGCCTTGTTCAAAAGTGGCAATTTTTAGATCATGACAGAATCCCGCCTATAAAACAGAACATGAACAATAAAATCTCCAACAAGACGCCATATATTCTACCCAAATTATCAAGTTTACACTATTCGATTATAAAACCCTATTTACATCTTGCAAAAAATGTACAATAGCAGTTATTACAAGAGATTTATAAATCCTGCAAAAAAAAGTACAATCACAAAATGATGAATGATCCCTACGCAGCAAATCCCTACGTACCCGGTTCCCATATTCCTCTCTTACTGCTTCGATAAAGATGTAAAATCAAGAAAATATTGAGTCTAGCGTCTTCGTACGTCATCAATATCATCCTTCGAATAAGGCTCTTCCATATCAAATGTCTGCAAATTAACAAGAGGCCACCAATTGATCAAATATCCATAAACATTTTAATTTTGATTTTGAACAACTGATATTCTGCCATTTCTCCTTCTTTTATTGTCAACAACCATTTTTGTGGTAAAAACCCGGAAAATAAGCGGGTTGGGGGGTTCTATTTTCTAAATATTTATGTCAAACTAAAGTAAATAATACACCAAAATAAAACAGTGGGTTGTACACAGTAAATGCCCAAACGAGCTAATTTTTTTTACTAGTAAACAAGAAACCAGTGGCCATGCCCTCTTTATAGCCTCACTTCTACGTGACGTAAACAAAATACCTTTTCGAATGAGTCGACAAATAAGGCAGTGAGCCTCCTAGGGATATACCATCCTCTTTGACAGAGTGAACAGACCTAGTAAATCGAAAGGCCGGACCAATAATTTTGCTGCTTCTTCAACAGTTGCACTACAGTTTTCAGCACAGACACCAACGTGATCTACAGTTCCATAGCTGAACAAAACCACAAGAGAAGAGATAATAATTCAGCCTTTGACCCACTTATAAAAAGATAGATAGACCTAAGACCTTATACATATAGAATAGTAATATTTAAAGTTTGAGAAGATGTAAGAACCTGGAAGACTTACCCTATACCAGTTCCAGACAAATCAAACTCCAGGTGTATGCAAGAGCGATTAGATTCCGAGGTCTCGAGTTCTCTTTGAGCGGAAACATGCACCCTTGAGAGAAGCAAATAATAACCCAGTCATTAAGCACATAGGAATAAAATACACAAACAAAATAGAATACCTGCATGGGTGGTGAATATCATACGAAGCATCCCCATTAGCAACGGATGTGTGGTTATCATCATAAGATGATGTGGCATGATCATGAGTTAGAACTCTATACTCTGGAATTGCAGCTGCGTATGGAATAACCGCAGATTCTGCATCATCATCGCCCCTAAGAATTAGATCTAATTCAGGCCATAATTGCTCCCTCATACAATCTCAAAATTTTCTCACGGTTATAACAGCATCAATTCTGATGTCATACTACCTCAATAGTATCATAATTCACATAAAGCATAAAACTAAGAAAAATGGGACAGAGCTATCATAGAAAAAAAAATTATTAACGTCATTGAAAATGTAGGTAATAAGAAAGTATACAGCATACCAAGCAGATAAATCATCTTTGATGCATTGATCATCATCTCCAAGACCTAATGCTACAATACGTTTTGCAGCTGACATAGAAAAAGCAGTTGCACAAGACAACCAGTCACATCGTAACAAAATGTAGGCTAATTGCCAATGGATCCAATGTTGGGGCTGGTATTATTTGGGACCACTAACATATTGAGGTACTGTTTGAGATTAGAAATGCGTCAACAGATAAAGTAATGTGCACATATGCACAGATGTATGCAAAGAGGTAAAGCAGAAGAAAGAATAAAAGGTCACTAAGTTGTTCATCAATTTCCTTTCCAATCTGCTTTAGAAAGGCATCCGTCAGATCAGATTATAACTGTATGCTATAAAGTACTGCATGCATGATTCTCCCAAAAAAATGGGGGAAATAAGAAGAAAAAAGGAGCGAAAAAGCTACGGAGCAAGAAATATCCCGTATAATGCAAATATAACAGTGAATAAATGGAGATGACGAGCATATACCTTGTTGAAATGTTCATATTGGCGATTACGTAAACCAAATACTCCATAGGTAAGCCGCTTAAGTAGGGTTCTCTTTCTTCAGCCTATATCATTTACAATATGTAGTCAGTAGAAAGCTCCACAAGAGGGGTGCAAACAATAAATACAATCATGTCAACAACCTCCGTGAACCATTTATAAAATCTAGCAGCATTATCAGTCGGATCCCCATCTCCATAACCGTACAGGACATCTCAAGCATTCAGCATTAGTTTCAGCAAGGAAAAGTGGAACAAAAAAAAATTATGACTTACATCATGACCATGAAAAATGCCAGGGACTCTTTATTGAGCTTCTCCTCATATTGATCATCATCTGCAGCATAATCATCCTGATGGGAAAAAGAAAGCGAAGCAAATATATAAAGTACAAATGAAACAAAAACTTATACATCAAAGAGAAAGCACATTTTTCCCACTGTAGCAAACTGCACGTAAGACATACTAAGTTTATAACCTTAAAAACTGCCTTCTCGTATCTTGCTTTGATCTCCTCTGATAAAGCCTACACGAGCATATAATTTGATATAAAAATAACAAGATTCGTATCATAGATGGAACATGCACAATTGTAGTTGTTATATCCCCAACAGTGGCAATAACTTTTTCAATAACACAAATAAGATATAGGTCATAGTGCAATTACTTTCAATTCGGCAAATTGATTGGCACCTGAGACCACAATTGTGTTATACTTGGATTCTGGTCCTACCGAATTATGAATTTGCCACCACTTTATGACCAAGTATTTTATTGCTGCTCATACATAACTAGAAGCTGAAAGCCTAACATATAAATATTTTACCAAAAGCTTCAAGACCCAGCAACAGCGTAGGCTCCAGTCAATATAAAATAAATAAATAATAGCACACAACATATACAGCATCACCACCAAAATTTGCATATTTTGGTATTTCGCTACACAAATTCAAATCAAAAGAGTAGAAAATTTGTCAGTTGGTACATGACTGATCATGCACTATTAGTGCTGATTAAAATGGGACTAAAAACTACAGGAAATCAGGAAAGCTACTCCAAATTTGAACTCCTAAAAGACAAACGGAAATCAGGAGTCCTTAGTGACAGTGATACCTTCGAACAACATTCGGCAGTGCTAGTCTGGGTTCCAAAGAAGATGGTGACATCACCTTGTCAGGTCCGACATCCTCCTCCTCTGCCTCAAGCAGCACCGTCTTGTGGAAAACTAGCTGCGTAACCTCCTTGCCGTGATTATCGCTCGACCTCTTCTAGGGAAATATCAGAAGGCCAAAGATCAAAGCCATCGATGACGTAAGCACCACCAAGACCATGTCATCCTCCAACTTCACCTCCAAGGCTTGCTCCACTGATCTCAACAACTCCAGTGACGCGCGGTGGTTGGAGCTTTTAGTCGGTATGTGAATCGCAAGGTTGAGGGGAGGAGATTGAATCGCAGGGTTGAATAAGCGGGGAACGGGAGAAGATTGAATGACCTAAAATGGGTAGTGGGGGCCGTTTTATGTGTTGGTATATGAGAACCGATGTGAAACATACACATACTACGTCGGTTTTTTATTAACCGATGTAAAAAACTGATATATTAAATCAGTTCCCTATTGACCGATGTGAAAAACTGATATATTACATCGGTTTCCTAATAACCGTTGTAAAAGGAAACCTAATCACTTTTTAAATCGGTTATACTGCAACCGATTTAGAAAGTGCGATGTAAAATGGTATTTTTCCACGAGTGGCCGCCAGAAGTCATACGCTATGGATCACCAGCGACCGTTGGAATTTCTAGTTGGGGACCACGTTTGGGTCAAAGTATCACCGATGTGGGGCATTCGACGTTTTGTCCAGAAGGGCAAGTTGAGCCCGAGATTTATTGATCCGTTTGAGATTTTAGACCGAGTCGGTAGACTTGCTTACCGATTATCATTGCCGCCATCGTTAGACGGAGTGCATAATGTCTTCCACGTCTCCCAATTGAGAAAGTACGTTTATGATCAAAGCCACAACATCAATTTCGAAGAAGCAGAGATTTCTAATGATGCTAACCTTTAGAGAAGTGCCAATCGCAATTCTAGATCGACGCATAAAGACACTAAGGAATAAATCCACACCTCTTGTGAAAGTTCAGTGGTCGCATCATGGCATTGAAAAAGCAACTTGGGAGACTGAGTCGAGCATGAGAAAGAGTCATCCCAATTCATTTTCTTAGTTTTGGGATGAAACTATTTTAAGGAGGGTGGTATGTAATACCACGGGTATTCCATGTTGTTTAATAAGTACACTGTCAAGCCTTCTCCATAAATTAATTCCACTACTTCGGAAAGAACACCGTAATATCCACCGTTAATTTTGCTCAGGGTGACGCTGTAAGCTGCTTCGGCATTTTGTGTTTCACCTTCCCTTCCTTCAACCATAAATGTTATCTAATGTTCATTTCTGTTAAACCAATGCGTGCCTTAGGGTCGTCTTTAGTCTTTTCTTCCCAACATAACACTGTATCGACAAGACTTTCACATACATTTTTTTTCTATGTGCATCATATCTAGGTAGTTCCTAATCAACAACTTACTCCAATAAGGTATATCTCAGAATATACTCTTTTGGGACCAGTACTTATACATGCCCGGTCTTTCGGGAGTTGCCGCTACTATATCAGGATGGTTGCTCAACTACCCATAATCATACTCATTCAGCACGACCAAAATTTCTTCACCAGTCCACTCTGATAGTGGATCACCCACCTCTTAAGTCCCATCAAATGCTTAGCATCCGTATGCCAGAATGCATCCTCTAAAGCCATAAACGGTGACGTATGTTGAAAACCTTCCGACAGTGATACCTTGCGCAGTCTGCATTCAAGCACATTGGACATCCTCTATATCCACTATTAATAGATCGAGACAACATCTCGTACGCAGGAAAATCACTAATGGTACCGGTACACATAGCACGTAAGTAGAACATCTCATGTGAGTAACTATTGTGCGTCTGATGACCTTGCTCCCACAAAAACTTCAGCTTCTCTATCAAATGTCTCAAATAAACATCAATACACTTTTCTGGACACCCAGGGCCAGGTACCAAGAGAGTCAACATATTATACTCCTTCTTTATGCACATCCATGGAAGAAGGTTTTGAGGAACCATTACCACCGGTCATATACTATACGAAAGACTCATGTTGCCACAAGGGTTGAATCCGTCAGATTCGAGTCTGAGTCTTACATTTCGGACATCTGATGCAAACTCTAGAAACTCCATATCTATTGCTTCCATGCTGCTCCATCGGAATGGTGTATCATAGTATCCTCATCATTAACGGGAGGCTCGGCGTGCCATCTCATCGCCTTGGCTGTGTGAGGAGACATAAAATGCCTCTCGAGTCTATCCTTCAGAGGGAAATACCAAAGAACCTTCATAGCTTTCTCTACCAGAAGGAGTGAACCTGTACCTCTTTGTGTATACCGTGACATTTCTTTATGTATTCATTAGGCTTTCCCCAAAATAAAGCACAATAATATTTGCATATGTGGATCTTGATGTACGATAGACCAAGACCTTTCAGGATACGTCTCATTTTACTGTGATTACTAGGAAGATGATGACCTTATGTGAGCACTTTCCCTCTAAGTTTCAAATAATCCACAATTTTAATCGAGGTTTTAATTTCCATCTTGACTCTCATAGTCTCTATGACACTCTGAAGAACCGTCATGTGACATCCAGGCTAAAGAAGAGTCTGTTGGAGCTGGATTACCTTGTTGTATCTATCAATAGAAAGAGTGTTAACGGGTATCGATGTACGCGTCATATTACTGGTTGATCATCTATATGGTACTCTTGACCTTTAGCCGGCACGCCTTCCCGTAATAACCAAACACGTCATCAGTCAACCTTCTTATGGGATCATTGGATGTGCTACCACTGTACTGTCCTTGATCATGGGGAATAAGTGAATTTGATCTTTCACCGTGGTAAATCCAACATGTATATTTTTCCCAAAACCCATTCTTTTTCAAGTGTTCCCATACAACATCAAGTGTAGAACGGTACATATCGCCGCGACATTTACATTTACTGCATGGACAGTAATGAATTATACTATCACTATCATGCTCCTTCACAGACCGAATAAACCCTCTCATTCCATCTATGACTCTTGGATCCCATTTTTGCAGACCAATCCAACTTTTATTTCCTATAACAAATAACAACAATATTACACAATCATAATTCGTATTTGTCAAGAACATACAAAAATTACGACTTCAATCATCATAGCTCGAATTCAAGATATTAAATCCATATATATATATATACATATTATTAAAAAACAATACTTGATCATATAATCATCGAAATATGTTATACATACACCAAAAAATCTTCAAGAAAATGAATTAATTCTTAAACATTTTCATAATCATCAAAATAAATTTAATTTATATATATGCATAATATAAATAATTGATATAAAATTTCAATAAACATACCTTCATATGATTTCTTCAATGATCAAACCATATAAAATTGTTGTTTTCGTGTTCTTGTTGTGCAATTTGTGAGTGTGTTGTAAATGGTATGTTGAAGTGTGAGATGGTGATATATTCTTCACAAAAAACAGGTAATACTTTAGCCGTCGACAAGCCGTCGGTTAAAGTATGGTAGCTGTCAGATAAACAATTAAAAGTCGTCGGGTAAAGTCTCGTAGCCGTCGGCTAAACTACTCCACTTTAGCCGACGGCTCGCTGGACTTTAGCCTACAATATAAAGTATTTCCCGGTACGCCAGAAGAAGAATTTTTAAAATTTATAAAATATTTTTTTAAGAGAATATCATACGTTCGACTGTCGCTACTTCGTTACTCCATTCCAAGGTAATCAGTTTCAACTCATGTTTATGATGGGTTTTCTATGCATCGAATACAAAATAATCGGAGTAAAAACGCAGCGGAATAATAAATATGAAAACCCAATTTAGGATCTCATGCAGTAATTTAATTGTTTGATTAAATGGTTAATCGAATTACCTTAATCCGATTGAACAGTTCTAGATCCAGACTAGAAGCAGATGAATATCTCCTTCCTCTTTTGGTGACCCACACACGAACAATTCCACAAGCCAGATTGCTAGATCCTTACGAATAATATTGATAAATAGTACAACACAAATTCCTTACTAGAAGGATTGTACTATTGATCAAGATCAACTAAGGGAAGAGTATAAGACGACCGACTTCGTTCTCCTACAGTAGGAAGTAGAGGGCCGGTTTTTTTCTTGTTCTTGAAGGGGGCGATTTTTAGGTCTTGTTTTCCCAATGACAACTCCTTGTCCAAGACCTTATATTTATACTAAGTAAACCCTCGAGTCAAACTCTAGTATTTGCTTAGTTGCCCCTCAACTTATTACATAATATAATATATATAATATCCAATATTATATATGACTTTATTTAATCTCCTCATAAATATAATATCCAATATTATATTTATTATTTTCAGTTGATATTTATTCCTGCTTGTCTATAATTGTCGTACGTGCGACCCAAAAGGCTTATATTATGTTGGCAATTATTTAATACCTTATTAAATAATAAATCATAAGCGTCCTCTACAAGACATTATGATTACCCAAATAATATAAGTTAATAGTCCAGTAAACCTTTTAACGTGTCAAATCCCTTTGTCACGCGATATCATATTTGAACTAAGTCATGGAGTTTGTCATACTTATTTATGTTCAAATACTTTCTCGATCTTAAGTAGACTGATTAAATCAAATGACTCTTCATTTGAGCATGACCATGCATTTCCTTCAGTCCTACTTATCGAGGGCCCCAGCAGATAAAAAAGTGAGGGACAAACTCACTTAAGAGAGGGACAAATCCCCATCTTGATTATTCATTGCCCTCTACATGACTCCCACTAATCCCAATCGCTAACCTTTATGATCACCATGTTTCAGATGACGTTGGATTACGTCAAGGCATAACAGTTATCAAGTTGGACCACTAGTAGAAAAATGACTTTAGGTAACACCTTGCAGGTAACACTTTTGATAATTGAAAATTAGAAAGTGCATAGGTAACACATAGGTAACACTTTTTTATTAGGTAACACACAAGGTAACACTTTCAAAACAGGTAACACTTTCAGGTAACACATTTTTGTGTTACTTAGTTTAGGTAACACTCACGGTAATACTTTCAAAATAGGTAACACTTTCAGGTAACACTTTTTGTGTTACTTAGTTTAGGTATCAATCCAAGTAACACTTTCAAAATAAGTAACACTTTCAGGTAATACTTTTTGTGTGTTACATAATTTAAGTAACACTTATGTAACACTTAGAGAATATGTATAATTATTTGAAGTTATATTATCACTTTTTTTGAGTTACAATAATATTATTGTTAACTACATATTAAAAATATATAACAGTAAGGATATATATTAAAATTCGATTTATCTTAGGTATTACTAAATGTAACAAATTAAAAATAAAATGTTTTAAATATAATAGGATAAATGAATTTTTTTGTCACTCAACTATTAGCTCTTTTAAAAACCTACCACTCAACTAAAAGTTTATTTATTATAGGCACTAACGTTACACATGTTTACCATTTAGTCATTTCGTTAAATATATTTGTTTTATTGTTTCAAAATATTATATATATATATATATATTATCATTATATTATATTTTATTATACATTACATTGATTAATTATATTTTTAAATTATATTTAATAGAAGAAAAGTTATTTTTCAACTTGCATAATTTCGTTTCAGTTTTTATACAAACTTCTCCATATTAAATATATTTTTTTAAAAACAAAAGTATTTTTTTTTGAAATGTGGGGTATTCACTCGCGAAAATTATAAATTTTTTATGTTTTATATTCTAAAAATAAAAAACAATTTTTAATGGTCAAATGTAAAAATTTGCCCCTCGCGGGGCCTGTTCTAAGAAAAAAAATATTTTTAATGGTTAAATTTAAAAATTACAAATATTTTTAATTAATATAACAAGGCTATGTTGGTCTCTCTTTTAAGTTAAAAACTGATAATAAGACATATAATTATGATATTATTAAAACGGGACATATTTATAAATTGACCCATTAATTTGTGATATATTATACAAATTCCCTTTTATTTAGTTTTTTCTGAAATATATTAAAAAACAAAATTCCCATGAAAGTATTATTTTCTGAATTTTTTGACTAGTATAATCCACGTCAACGTGTAAAAAAAAAAAATTCCCCTTAATTTTATTTTTTTAACGAAAAATTGAAAGAATTAAGGGAATGATAACAGAATGACTAAAACGGTAACTATGTGTAACTTTAGTGCCTACAATAAATAAACTTTTAGTTGAGTGGTAGGTTTTTAAAAGAGCTAATAATTGAGTGACAAAGAAATTCATTTTTCCAATATAATATAATGCCTCATAGTATTTTAATACAATTAAAACTATATGGTTAAAGATGTAATTTAACATCAACTATTAGTGTGTGAATTTTGCACGATTTTTCTTCAAGTTTCTCATGGTCATTGTCATCAAAAACCCTTGTCACTGATGAGATTCCTCAAAATCACCGCCAACTCCTACACTTCTCTGCTCAGTTTTGGAATCTTAGACGATGGCATTTCCACTCTTTTAATTACACCCTTTTCACCTCTCTCTTCCTCTCCCACTGATAGCGAGAAACAAATATCAGGAGAACTCCGCCCGACTGTGCTCTTCTACAAGGGATGGACTGGGAGACGCGATTGGACCCGGTGGAAGAATTAGATGGTGCGGCGAAGCTCCACGGCGGTGGGACTAAGCGGCAGCGGCGGTTAGGCTAAGAGTCGAAGGTTTCCCGACCAAAACTCAGATTTGAGTTTGCAGGTCTGGAAATTTATGTTCTTGAAAATACTTGGTGAAAATTGATGTGCGCGATGGCCAGAGGATACTTAATTGATGAAACGTGGTTTGGACCGATCGACGCCTAGGGTTGAAAGAAACACTTCTACCGAAAGCAAAGGTTGGTTTCTGTATTTTTTTTTTTTTTTGGATTTTTTGGGTTATAGAAATGGAAATTTCTGAAATCTTGTTGGTGTGTATGAAGTCGTTCGGGTCAGAGAAGAAATTGATGTGGTGTGTATGATGTTGGACTGAACAGATTTTCATGTTCGTGGTCATTCTGGTTGTATTTTTGTGGATGGGTTTTTCGGGTTTTCTGATATTTGTGTTCGGATTCTCTGGAATTAACAATTCTTGAGGCTTTTTCATTAGGGTTCTTGTTGGTTGAAGTTGGTTATTCTTTCTTGGGGCTTAATTTATGCTATGTTGTGAATGTGCTAGACAGGAAAAACACAACTGGGAGAGTATTTCTGGAACTTGATGAATCTTAACCAAGAATTAAATTCATTTTGGGGAATGTATTTAACATAAACTACATATACACATTAAAATAATTAAATAGGTGTTAGTAGAAGAGGCAAAAAAGACTTGCATTTTAAATTTTTTGCTCGCTAGATTGTTTGTGAATCAAAAATTGCCAACATAATAAAACATTCAGTAGATGAATCATCAGGTCCGAGTATTGGAGGAAAAAATGAGACTCGCGTAGTAGAATAAAAAAACAAGTTTATAACAATGTAGGTTTGTTGTTCTGATCACCTTCTTATTTTT
Organism: Orobanche coerulescens; assembly: GCA_033398695.1. Classification (NCBI taxonomy): domain Eukaryota; kingdom Viridiplantae; phylum Streptophyta; class Magnoliopsida; order Lamiales; family Orobanchaceae; genus Orobanche; species Orobanche coerulescens. Next base: position 117,663,712 of record CM065815.1, read on the forward strand.
CTCAATTCCTTTTTTCTTGTGTGATATTGATGTTATGGAACTGGAATGTTTAGTGACTAGGTTAGATTTTATTAGTTGGATTCAGGTGTTCTTAAGCTTCTGGTCAGGTTTTCTTTTCATAGAGCGAGAGGATATAATAAATATTATTGATTGGTATTGTTCTTTTCATGGAGAGCGAGCTAAGGAACAAATAGATATGTGAAAAAAAGAGACTATTGTTCATATAAGGCTTGCTGTTAGTGTTTTGGTCTGGGATACATCTTACAGACGTTATATACTACACAAAGGCCAAAGCATAAGCTCCTTATGATATAAATAAAAAAGGATTATTCGTTAGCCCTGTACTTTTCTGGTGTTTGTTATGGTGAGCGCGAGCAGGCAAGTGAGCTATTTGATGCATTCAAACATTTGAACTGTTATTCCCCGTGTTTCTTTTAGCATGATACATTTTAACTTACTTTTTAGGCAATATGTGAAACTTGCGAGTTAAAGGTTGAAAGCCGATCTTCCTTATTGGATGGAAAGGCCATGTGGTGTTTGTGTGTGGTGTTTGCTTGATTACTACTTCCGCAAAGAAAATAACTGTTCATGCTCTTTCAAAAAGTAACATCTTCATTGGGAAATTTTCCGGAGGTAATGATGACTTTTATTTTCAGCATTTAATATTAGATGTGGGAATAGCAATCTCACTATATCTTAGTTCTTTATTGTACCAGGTCAGTACGAGTTCAGGTTGAGCATTTTGGTGCAAGAATGATAAACACTGAACCTTTTTTTGTTTGACATCTACTTATGTGAGCAGCTTCCAATATCAGATATCTTTCATGCCTGTTTTTGGTTTTTGTATTTTGTCATATATTTTCCCAGTAATGTAGGTATTCTTGATCTAACATTTTAGTTTTTTTTCTTGAGTACACTTTTGTTACCATTTTGAAATACCTCATAAATTTTGATTTAAGGATCGCTCACAGTTGTTGCTTGCTTTCTATCTGTGATTCAATCTCGGTTTCTATTTCTTCGCTGCACTGTGCAAGGTAAGGGCTGAAATGATCCTTATTCAAATTTTCCTTTACTCAATCGGGATTCTACAATGTCCATTTTCCTAGCTTGGTGTGGTTTGCTGACTAAATGTTCTATAACATTGTAGGATGGCTCTAGAGGTTATAGAGCAAGTGCATGGTTACGACTTTAAGTCTGTATGTGCACACTTTCTAGTTTTTTTGGGTACCAGACTAGATAGGTCACGAATTTTATTAAATTTCTCCATTTTTCTCAGAGCAGATATTTGGTCATTTGGGATATAACTGCATTGGAGCTTGCTTATGGCCATGCTCGTTTCTCAAAGTATCCGCCAATGAAGGTCCACTAATAATCCTAAGTTGTTTTTCTTTGATCTGAAATGGACCCTTATTATTAAGCTCCAATTATTTTTATATTGGTAGGTGTTGCTTATGACTCTGCAAAATGCACCCCCTGGACTTGACTATGAGCGACATAACAAGTTCTCAAAGGTATGCCACTAATAAGCTGAACTATATTAGTTTTACGATCATGTTATTAATCATATATTTGTTTTTCTTTCTTAGTCATTTAAGCAGAGGATTGCTAGCTGCTTGGTTAAGGATCATTCGAAACGACCTACTGCCAAAAAACAACTCAAACATTCTTTCTTTAAGCAAGCCAGATCAAACGGTTATATAGCAAGAAAGTTGTCGGATGGGCTGCCTGCTCTTGTGAACGCTATATGCATAGAGGCCGACCCCATTGAAGAAAGCATGTGGAAGTTCAAGACAACAACAACAACAATGGCATCATTAATATTAACAACAAATTGAAGATATATGGGAGCTATTTTTTATACAAGTTACAAATTAGACAACAATTAGGTTATTGTTTTTTTAGTTATTGGATATGTGTTTGACATACTATGATCTATGTATTATTGTTATTGGATTATTTATTTGAGTTTTATCAATATATTTTCTCGTTATTTATATATGAAAAAATAGTTTCTTCTAGTTTTCATATTATTGATAAATATTAATCAAAATAATAATAATAAAATAATGATAATAATAATAATAATAATAAAAATAATAATAATAATAATAATAATAATATTAAAGTGTTACTTAATAATGAATAAGTGTTACTTAAGCTAGCACCCATATAATCGAAAGTGTTCCTTAAGGTATTTAAAGTGTTACTTAAAAAAATGGATACATTTAAAAGTGTTACAAAGGTGTTACAATAGTGTTCCTTAAACAATTTGAAAGTGTTACCAAGGTGTTACCTAAGAAATTTCTAAAGTGTTACTAAGGTGATCCTTAAGATGACTTTGGGGAACACGTTTTAAAGTGTTACCAGAATTGATCAAAAGTGTTACCTAAGAGCATAGGGAACACGGGCAGAGGTAACACCCAAAATGTGTTACCTATGGTCTATAGGAACACCTTAGGCTCTTTAGGGAACACTTTATGGGTGTTACCTAAAGGCATTTTTCTACTAGTGGACTCTATGATAATCTCAGGTTCAAGGATTTATTGATATACTGTTATATTGAGATTTACTTATGACATTTCCATGCAGTGATCTCAATGCGGGTCTATCCAGTATTGGTTCTCCAACCAATATCCATAAGATTGATCTGTACCGTACGCATAACCATCCGATGATTATCAATCAAACTTATACTAGTATATTAATCACTTGAGTCTCTACTCAACGCGATTGTACCAGGGACATTTGAATAATCTTATTAGTCGTGAATAACTATTATTCGATTATTATAATATTAAAACATGCACACATTATAATAATCAATGAGAAATAAATTATATCAAATAACTTTATTTATATGTGACAATTAAAAATCTAGGCACATCGAATGTCCTAGGGCACTTATCCTAACAATCTCCCACTTGCACTAGGACCATTCATTCATGACTTTTAGTCCTATCGCTATAGCATGCTCAACATGCTTTCTTTGTGAGAGAGGCTTGGTAAGTGGATCTGCAACATTCTCTTTCGTTGCTACTTTGCATATTATAATATCTTCTCGTCTGACGATCTCTCTGACTAGGTGATATTTTCTAAGTATATGTTTGGAATTATGATGGGACCTAGGCTCTTTAGCTTGTGCAATAGCACCATTATTGTCACAATAAAGGCTTATGGGACCCTGGATGGTCGGCACCACTCCTAGTTCGGTAATGAACTTCTTGATCCATACGGCTTCCTTAGCTGCATCCGATGCTGCCAGGTACTCAACTTCTATAACAGAATCAGCAACCATGCTTTGCTTGGAACTCTTCCAACTCACAGCACATCCATTCAATACAAACACATAACCAGTTTGCGATTTGAAATCGTCTTTGTCGGTTTCGAAACATGCATCGGCGTAACCTCTTACAGCCAGCTCGTTTCCCACCCCTCCATAAACTATGAAATCATCCTTAGTTCTTCTCAAGTACTTTAGGATGATTTTCACTGCTATCCAGCGACTTTCGCCTGGATTCGATTGGTATCGACTTGTCATGCTAAGGGCAAACGATACATCTAGTCGAGTACAAATCATGGCATACATGATCGACCCAATGGCCGAAGCGTATGGTATCTTGCTCATGCGGTCTCGCTCATCAGGAGTCGAAGGACTCTGAGTCTCACTCAGATGAATGCCATGTGACATTGGCAAGAGTCCTCTCTTGGAGTCTTGCATATTGAACCTCTTCAATATTTTATTAATGTAGGTACATTGACTCAGACCTGTCAATATCTTTGATCTATCTATATAGATCTTTATCCCAAGAATGTAAGCAGCTTTTCCTAAGTCTTTCATTGAGAAACAACTTCCCAACCAAGTCTTGACTGTCTGCAAGGTGGGAATGTCATTTCCAATGAGTAATATGTTATCTACATATAAGACTAAGAAAACAACTATTCTCCCACTAACCTTCTAGTACACGCATGGTTCATTTTCATTTTGAATGAACCCAAACTCTTTGACAGTTTCATTAAAACGAAGATTCCAGCTTCGAGAAGCCTGCTTCAACCCATAAATGGATCTTTGAAGCTTGCAAACCTTTTTATAATTTTCTGGATGAACAAAACCTTTAGGTTGTGTCATGTACACATCCTCGAGTAAGTTTCCATTAAGGAATGGTGTTTTGACATCCATTTGCCATATTTCATAATCCTAGTATGCGGCAATGGCAAATAAAATTCTAATTGATTTAAGCATTACTACTGGCGAAAAGGTCTCATCATAGTCAACACCATGAATCTGTCTATAACCTTTTGCCACTAGTCTAGCTTTATAGGCTTGCAGATTATCATCCATGTCTTTCTTCTTTTTATAGACCCATTTGCACCCTATGGTTTTAACACCATCAGGTGGATCTATCAAGTTCCAAACTTGATTGTCATACATGGACAGCATCTCTGACTTCATGGCTTTTAGCCATTCCTCGGATTCTGGTCCTGAAGCAGCTTATGTATAGCTACTAGGCTCATCATCTATGAGCGATGCGTCATCATCCTCTGTTACGAGATAACCATATCTCTCAGGTTCATGTCGCATCTTATCAGATCTGCGAGGGACTTGTGTGCTTTGAACGGGTTCTTCAATTGATAGTTGAGCCTATTCGATTTCCATTGGTGAAGCAATGTCTTCTCGTGGTTCTCGAGTTTCCTCGAGAATTACTCTTCTCTCACTGTCTCTTTTGGAAATAAATTCCCTTTCTAAGAATACAGCATTCCGAGCAACAAACACTTTGTTCTCAGCGGGCTTATAAAAGTAATATCCTTTAGTTTCCTTAGGATATCCCACAAATAAACATCTTTCAGATCTGGCTGATAGTTTGTCAAACACTTGGCGTCTTATGAATGCTTCGCAACCCCAGATCTTTACAAAAGACAAGTTTGGTCTCTTACCAGCCCATTTCTTAAATGGTGTCTTTTCAACTGCTTTAGATGGAACACGGTTAAGGGTGAATGCTGCTCTTTCTAAGGCGTGGCCCCAAAATGATAATGGAAGCTCTATTCAACTCATCATTGATCGAACCATATCTAAGAAAGTTCGATTCCTCCTCTCGGACACTCCGTTATGCTGAGGTGTTCCGGGAGGAGTAAACTGCGAAACAATTCCACAACTCATAAGATGATTATCGAATTCTTGGCTCAAGTATTCGCCACCTCGATCCGATCGAAGGGCTTTAATTGTCTTGCCAAGTTGATTTTGTACTTCATTCTGGAATATTTTGAACATTTCAAAAGATTCATGTTTATAATTCATAAGATAAACATATCCATATCGGCTAAAATCATCGGTAAATGTAATGAAGTATTGGTATCCGCCTTTGGCATGAGTGCTAAGAGGTCCGCATACATCAGTATGTATTGTAATACCCACGATTTTCGTTCCGGTTATTTTGGATTTTTTTTCCGGATATTTCCCGGTTGTCGAGTTCCGGTATTATTTTCTCGACAACTGATTTTGGCTTCTAAGACCGTAGGTGATGATTTGTTATCCGTTGTTTTCATTTCGGACCAATGATGTTGTCCCCGAGTATTTTGTCGTGTTCGTTCCGTGCGATTTCGGAAAATCGAGTCGTCGAATCATGGTGGTCGAACACTGGCCGGACGATTGGGGACGGTGGTCGGACGGCTGCAGGCACTGGCCGGACGAGTGCAGGCACTGGCCGGGCGGTTGCGACAGGAACCGGCGTAGCGCACGCTACGGTCGGAAAGTACCGCACGCTACGGCCAGGAGGCAGCGCACGCTATGGCCGGTTGGCTGCGCGCGCTAGTCGGCCGAGGCGATGAAGGCGAAGGTTACGGGAGGAGATCGGCAGTAGCGCACGCTCTGCCGGACACTGCATGCCTTCTGGCCGGCCGTAGCGCACGCCTTCTGGCCGGAAGGCTGCGACGCTTCTGGCCGAGCCAGAAGTCTGGATTGTGTTCTGGCCGGCCAGCGCACGTGTCGGCACATGATGGCGGGCCGGCCGAACATTCTCGACCATGACCGCCGCTAGCGCACGCTAGCTCGGCGATCTAGCGCACGCTAGGTCGCACATAAGATAAATATGACCAGCGATCCTGTTTGCACTCATTTTTCATTTCCTTCCTTTCGTACGCGGGCCGAGTATTGGAGGTGAAGAAGGCATGTTGTTATACAACTAATATACGAAGTTTGGGAGCTGATAACATCGATTAATCACTCCATAACATCCTTCAATCCAGCGAATCAAGGTTAGTTTTCCTAAAATCATAGTTTTGGGAAAAATTGGGGATTTTGTTGATTTCGTCCGTTTGATTCGTTATAACTTAGAATAGTGAAGGATTGTTGATTATTAAGTTGTTTTATATCGAATTCCTTGTTTTTCCATGGTTGGATTACCAAGGATTCTTTGTTTTGTTGAGTTCCTAATCGGTGCCTTGAGGGTGTCCGGTGAAAATCCTTAGAGGGGGGTTTTGGGCGTTCTACGATTATTCTTCCTCGTAAGATCGTTGATTTTGACGGTATTATGTTAGGGTCAGGTTCCTTGCGAAGAACTCGAGCCGGAACCGTTCTGTTCGCCGTTTTCCGATCGGTGGTTCTACCGTCGTTTCCGCCGGAGAGTTTTGGGCATTCGAGGTTTTCCGGTTAATCCACGTTCGTCGGAGTGTCCGGTATCAACTACTGAGGCAAGTATCTTGCCCATACATTACGTATTTTGTGAATATGATGATTGAAAATTGACGATACGTGTTAAACAATTGTTTACAACCATTTTTCTAAAGAATCGTTATAACTATAATCATGGTTTTATTTAAAGAGGATTCTTGTGTTCGGAAATTAATGTGCTTAATTGACTATGCGTATTGGTTTCGAGTATAGGATCACATTATTTTCGAGTGATGCCATTATGTGTGATTTTGTTGTTGATAAGTTAAAGTTCAATCATTTTGTTAAGATTTTGTGTGGAGTCATGCGGATGTGTGTGAATGTGTGAACTTGTGTGATATTGGTTGTGTCGATTGGTGCTGTTTAGATGGTTTGTTTCTTTGTGGATAGTATAAATTTTGGGTCGTGGGTATGTGTTGGATAATATGGCCATTTTAGCAAAATACCTCGACTATATATATTGTGATTGACTCTTGAGGATTGCGGTTTTGGAAATGTGAATTGATGAGAGTTGTAAGGTTTTTCTCGGGTACTCTCACTCGGGGATTGACTCGACGGGTCACACGGGGACACGTGGCTTAGCGGATGGACCGGGTCGCGAGAGTTACTTCAGTGGGCATTCTCACCGGGGATTGCTCGACGGGGCACACAGGGACTTGGTGGTCTTACGGCGGGACCGGAGGGCTGGACCGGGTCGCGAGAATTGCCGAGTGTTTGTACTGTTGATTAATTGTGATATGTCCTAGTATCACAATGCTTGTTGCTCGAGTCGAGAGACATTATATATCGAGTCTTGGTGTTTGGCTAAAATGGCATAAACATAATGTGTTATGTGTAATGTATTTTGAAAGTGAATTGAAGTGAATGAACGGGTCGTGGACCTGTGTTGGTGATCGAAATGATTGGGTCGTGGACCTGTGTTTTGTATCGGAATGAATTGGGTTGTGAACCCCGTGTTTTGTTAATCGGATTTGCATTTTTGGAAAATGAATATTGGGCGGTGACCCTAAGTGGCTTTTGGAGAATTAAGAACTTTACTATCGCAAATGTTTTCGAAAACTCCCGAGATTTGAAAATGTTTTCAAAGTGCTTTCTTGTTTTGGTTTCTACTTTCAAGACTTGAACTATTTTAATTATCAAATATCTCGGGAAGACTTTTGTTGTATTCTCAGAATGTGTTTTGTATGGCTCGTATTTGCACTTTATACTTGTACTAGCAAAACAGTGGAGTTTTGCTAACCCCCGAGTATTCGGGGGTGGATGTCTGTTTTTGCATCCAGATACATGCAGGTTTGGGAGCAAAACACAGGATCGGCGCGAAGGATGATGGAAGGCGAATGATACTAATCACACGAAGGACAGTGTTGGATACAGTCAGTCGGAGTTTGTGTATGGTCTTTTTTTTCTGTCGTACTTTTGGTTTGTGAGTGTATTTTACCCTTGTACGGGTATGAGTCGAGATGGAAATGTGTATTTTTGACTTGTATGTTAGTGACGAAAGACCAAGTTGGTCTACGGATTTGGTATTTTATCATGTCGGTATGTAATTTATTGTGTAGTTTTGACGTCTAGCCTGGTGGATCCTCACGGAGAGGGTCTGCGGCGTGTAATATTCCCGGTTTGATTCAGGGGGATTTACATTTATGGTATCGCAGCATAGGTTGCGGAAACCTAGGGTCATCGGGTCGATCGGGTATTGTCGTGTCTTGTTCACGCCGATTGTGTCTGTCTAAGTCGTGTCGCGACGCGTCGTCTGTGATGTCGGCCGTGATTAGTATCGAGGTGCAGCCATCATCTTCGTGTGACCTGTGGATGTAAGTCTCCCTACTATATTGTGCCTTGTGATATACGAGCTTGTATGATTTTTTGTTATGATGTGGAGCTAAAGGTGATTTGTGAGTATGTGGCTGTTGTTTGATTTTCGTATGATGACCTCAAGGTCAAAATTTTTGGAGAAATCCAACTACCGATATTTTATTTTCATTTTATATTATAAGTTTTCAAACTCGATTTTTGAACCCAAGTGAAGTTTACAAAATGTAGACAAGACGTGACTCTCGTTTTCAACTTATCGGTTTTATGACTGTTAGTCGACAAATACGTGATGATGTTCTTGTTGTCCGGGTAGTGTTGCCAGTTTTAAATTAAAACTTTGATCTGAATGCTGGATCGTTCGATTTGTGTGCATTGAGATAGCTCTCTTTAATAAGAGGTGAGAATTCGGTTTTTGAATAACAATTTTCTTTTGATGGTTTCTCATGAAGTGTCGAATCAATGGCTTTGAGACTCGAACGTGTTGTTGTTTATTTGTGACCAATGATTTTAGTAATGTTGTATATATGTTCGTAATCACGTGCTGAATTTGAGCTGTTAGCGCACGCTAAGTACAAGGCTAGCGCGCGCTAATGTGGCATGAGTAGCGCACGCTAATGTTGTTGTAACGCGCGCTAATGCAGCATGAATAGTGCACGTTAAATAATTGTTGTAGCGTGTGTTAGTTAGCTGGGACAGAGGATGTGAAACCGCATTTTAGCCGTTAGTTCTAACTTTCTACAGTCAGTCGTCTGTGACTGTATTCTATGTGCGTTGTCTAGTGATGACAACCGTTTGATGTGGACGAGTGTTGTGACCTTTCATTCGCGCTAAGTGATAATTGATTTTGTTCGATGAGTTGATAAATTATGTCTGCTGTGTGTGTGTGTGTGTTCGAAATGTTTTCCTAAAACTTTCATAAGTTTGTGCAAGTTGCGGAAATCAATTTTGAAACTAATTTGACGTTGCGATTATGCCGGCGGCTTTGTATGAACTTTGGAAATTGTTTGAAATTTGCGAGCCGGCCTAGGATTCTCCAATAAAACCTCGACGGTATTGAAAGAGTTGTTTTAAAATACCTTGAACATTTTGTAAAATGCTACCGTCGTTGATTCTTGTGTAGTGTTGGGAGAATTTTCAGAAATGACTTTAACGTACTATTGTATTTTCGAATAATTCGAGTACATGATTTTCAAAAATCTTTCACATCATAAAATATTTTTTTTTTCAAAAACCAATACGATTTCTTTTTCAAAAATATATAGTGAAAGATGAAAAATCTCACTCGATGTAAAGTTCAAACTCGGATTTTGAAATGCTAGAGTATGTAGGAATGGTTTGATAATTGCATGGTTAACTTGTTGGTTGTTAACGGTGATGGTGATGAGTAAAGGCATGACGATTTTGATAACGCCGGTTACAAGGAATTATTATTTTGGCAAATGATTTCAAATGAGGCGGTTGGAGTATGTTGATTACAAGTTTTGATGAAATAACCCGAGGTACCAAAAGTACTTTTAAAGTTTATTTTGAATAACATACAAATCCAATGATTTTCAAGGATTTTCTTTAAAGGGATACCTCGTGGATTTTCCTTGCGAGTTGCTATTGGTAACCTTATGTGATATGTCATGCTAAGTTGGTACTTTAGCATATTTATTTTTGCGAAGTGGTGCAATCGTATTGAGTGAGAATCCGCTTAGTATGCCGAGGGACAGCGGGCGCGACCGTGACCGCGATCTGATTGGTTATGGAGACTAGATGCGGGACCAAGAGGATATGGGGAAGGTTGATATTCAAACACTTCGTTTCATTGTTTAGGTTTCGGGGACGAAACCTCTTTTAAAGGTGATATGATGTAATGCCCGCATTTTTTTTCTTCTTCTTCTCGTTTCCGTTTTGTTCGACCGTATTGAGGCGATTGTGTTCGTTAATGCTTCTGACCTTGTGTTGTTTCTCTCATTTGTCATTCGAGCGAGTTCTGATATTGTTCCAAATTGATGTGTATATCGTTGTGATCTTTCCAAGTTCGGAGCGAGTTCTGATATTGTTCCAAATTGATGTGTATATCGTTGTGATCTTTCCAAGTTCGGACCGATTTCTTGTGAACCGTGTTCGGAACTAACACCTCGTGCTTCCTACAAGTTATTGGTGTCTTGATTTGAGGTATGTACTTCAAAGGTTATCGTTGTTGTTCGATCATTGCTATTCGTTCGTCGTTGTCCAATCATTATCGTTTGACCTCGAAATCGTGATTATTGTACATCTGGGCCATTTTGCGATTTCCATAAGTGTTGGGAAATTGTCTTCGTATTTGATCTTCCAAATCTGTGAGTTATTGGAATTTCATACCTTTCAGCGTTGGAATCATAATTTGATTTTTGTATTGCTCGGTTTTATCAAACGCAGCGATTCATGCTCGTTGCTTTTCGTAGGCATTCTTGCGTATTGAATCGGATCGTAGTGGCTTTATACTGCATGGAGTTCTGGTGTGTTGTCGAGAGTCGCCTTGCTTTTGTTTTAAGTTTTGGGACGAAACTTATTTTTAGGGGAGTAGAATGTAATACCCACGATTTTCGTTCCGGTTATTTTGGATTTTTTTTTCGGATATTTCCCGGTTGTCGAGTTCCGGTATTATTTTCTCGACAACTGATTTTGGCTTCTAAGACCGTAGGTGATGATTTGTTATCCGTTGTTTTCATTTCGGACCAATGATGTTGTCCCCGAGTATTTTGTCGTGTTCGTTCCGTGCGATTTCGAAAAATCGAGTCGTCGAATCATGGTGGTCGGACACTGGCCGGACGGTTGGGGACGGTGGCCGGACGGCTGCAGGCACTGGCCGGACGAGTGCAGGCACTGGCCGGGCGGTTGCGACAGGAACCGGCGTAGCGCACGCTACGGCCGGAAAGTAGCGCACGCTACGGCCAGGAGGCAGCGCACGCTATGGCCGGTTGGCTGCGCGCGCTAGTCGGCCGAGGCAGTAAGGGCAGAAAGGTTCTGGACTGGGGAGATCGGCAGGTAGCGCACGCTACTGCCGGACACTGCGCACACTACCTGGCCGAGCCAGGAAGTCTCTGGATTGTGGCTGGGCCGACAGCGCACGTGTCCAGCACATGATGGCGGGCCCGGCCGAACATTCTCGACCATGACCGCCCGCTAGCGCACGCTAGCTCGGCAGTCTAGCGCACGCTAGGCTGCACCAGTATAAATATGACCGAGCAGTCCTGTTTGCACTCATTTTTCATTTCCTTCCTTTCGTGTACGCGGCTGGAGTATTGGAGGTGACGAAGGCATATTGTTATACAACTAATATACGAAGTTTGGGAGCTGATGACATCGATTAATCACTCCATAACATCCTTCAATCCAGCGAATCAAGGTTAGTTTTCCTAAAATCATAGTTTTGGGAAAAATTGGGGATTTTGTTGATTTCGTCCGTTTGATTCGTTATAACTTAGAATAGTGAGGGATTGTTGATTATTAAGTTGTTTTATATCGAATTCCTTGTTTTTCCATGGTTGGATTACCAAGGATTCTTTGTTTTGTTGAGTTCCTAATCGGTGCCTTGAGGGTGTCCGGTGAAAATCCTTAGAGGGGGGTTTTGGGCGTTCTACGATTATTCTTCCTCGTAAGATCGTTGATTTTGACGGTATTATGTTAGGGTCAGGTTCCTTGTAAAGAACTCGAGCCGAACCGTTACGTCGCCGTTTTCCGATCGGTGGTTCTACCGTCGTTTCATAGGAGAGTTTTGGGCATTCGAGGTTTTCCGGTTAATCCACGTTCGTCGGAGTGTCCGGTATCAACTACTGAGGCAAGTATCTTGCCCATACATTACGTATTTTGTGAATATGATGATTGAAAATTGACGATACGTGTTAAACAATTGTTTACAACCATTTTTCTAAAGAATCGTTATAACTATAATCATGGTTTTATTTAAAGAGGATTCTTGTGTTCGGAAATTAATGTGCTTAATTGACTATGCGTATTGGTTTTGAGTATAGGATCACATTATTTTCGAGTGATGCCATTATGTGTGATTTTGTTGTTGATAAGTTAAAGTTCAATCATTTTGTTAAGATTTTGTGTGGAGTCATGCGGATGTGTGTGAATGTGTGAACTTGTGTGATATTGGTTGTGTCGATTGGTGCTGTTTAGATGGTTTGTTTCTTTGTGGATAGTATAAATTTTGGGTCGTGGGTATGTGTTGCATAATATGGCCATTTTAGCAAAATACCTCGACTATATATATTGTGATTGACTCTTGAGGATTGCGGTTTTGGAAATGTGAATTGATGAGAGTTGTAAGGTTTTTCTCGGGTACTCTCACTCGGGGATTGACTCGACGGGGTCACACGGGGACCTGGTGGCTTAGCGGCTGGACCGGGTCGCGAGAGTTACTTCGAGTGGGCATTCTCACCTAGGGATTGCTCGACGGGGCACACAGGGACTTGGTGGCCTTACGGCGGGACCGGAGGGCTAGACCGGGTCGCGAGAATTGCCAGAGTGTTTGTACTGTTGATTAATTGTGATATGTCTGGAATATCACAATGCTTGTTGCTCGGAGTCGAGAGACATTATATATCGAGTCTTGGTGTTTGGCTAAAATGGCATAAACATAATGTGTTATGTGTAATGTATTTTTGAAAGTGAATTGAAGTGAATGAACGGGTCGTGGACCCTGTGTTGGTGATCGAAATGATTGGGTTGTGGACCCTGTGTTTTGTGACTGGAATGAATTGGGTTGTGAACCCCGTGTTTTGTTAATCGGATTTTCATTTTTGGAAAATGAATATTGGGGCGGTGACCCTAAGTGGCTTTTGGAGAATTAAGAACTTTACTATCGCAAATGTTTTCGAAAACTCCTGAGATTTGAAAATGTTTTCAAAGTGCTTTCTTGTTTTGGTTTCTACTTAGACTTGAACTATTTTAATTATCAAATATCTCGGGAAGACTTTTGTTGTATTCTCAGAATGTGTTTTGTATGGCTCGTATTTGCACTTTATACTTGTACTAGCAAAACAGTGGAGTTTTGCTAACCCCCGAGTATTCGGGGGTGGATGTCTGTTTTTGCATCCAGGTACATGCAGGTTTGGGAGCAAAACACAGGATCGGCGCGAAGGATGATGGAAGGCGAATGATACTAATCACACGAAGGACAGTGTTGGATACAGTCAGTCGGAGTTTGTGTATGGTCTTTTTTTTCTGTCGTACTTTTGGTTTGTGAGTGTATTTTACCCTTGTACGGGTATGAGTCGAGATGGAAATGTGTATTTTTGACTTGTATGTTAGTGACGAAAGACCAAGTTGGTCTACGGATTTGGTATTTTATCATGTCGGTATGTAATTTATTGTGTAGTTTTGACGTCTAGCCTGGTGGATCCTCACGGAGAGGGTCTGCGGCGTGTAATATTCCCGGTTTGATTCTGGGGGTGTTACATTTATGGTATCGGAGCTTAGGTTGCGGAAACCTAGGCTATCGGGTCCAGTCGGGTATTGTCGTGTCTTGTTCTGTCAGATTGTGTCTGTCTAAGTCGTGTCGCGACGCGTCGTCTGTGATGTCGGCCGTGATTAGTATCGAGGTGCAGCCATCATCTTCGTGTGACCTGTGGAGGTAAGTCTCCCTACTATATTGTGCCTTGTGATATACGAGCTTGTATGATTTTTTGTTATGATGTGGAGTTAAAGGTGATTTGTGAGTATGTGGCTGTTGTTTGATTTTCGTATGATGACCTCAAGGTCAAATTTTTTGGAGAAATCCAACTACCGATATTTTATTTTCATTTTATATTATAAGTTTTCAAACTCGATTTTTTAACCCAAGTGAAGTTTACAAAATGTAGACAAGACGTGACTCTCGTTTTCAACTTATCGGTTTTATGACTGTTAGTCGACAAATACGTGATGATGTTCTTGTTGTTCGGGCAGTGTTGCCAGTTTTAAATTAAAACTATGATGTGAATGCTGGATCGTTCGATTTGTGTGCATTGAGATAGCTCTCTTTAATAAGAGGTGAGAATTCGGTTTTTGAATAACAATTGTCTTTTGATGGTTTCTCATGAAGTGTCGAATCAATGGCTTTGAGACTCGAACGTGTTGTTGTTTATTTGTGACCAATGATTTTAGTAATGTTGTATATATGTTCGTAATCACGTGCTGAATTTGAGCTGTTAGCGCACGCTAAGTACAAGGCTAGCGCGTGCTAATGTGGCATGAGTAGCGCACGCTAATGTTGTTGTAACGCGCGCTAATGCAGCATGAATAGTGCACGCTAAATAATTGTTGTAGCGTGTGTTAGTTAGCGGGGACAGAGGATGTGAAACCGCATTTTAGACGTTAGTTCTAACTTTCTACAGTCAGTCGTCTGTGACTGTATTCTATGTGCGTTGTCTAGTGATGACAACCGTTTGATGTGGACGAGTGTTGTGACCTTTCATTCGCGCTAAGTGATAATTGATTTTGTTCGATGAGTTGATAAATTATGTCTGTTGTGTGTGTGTGTGTGTTCGAAATGTTTTCCTAAAACTTTCATAAGTTTGTGCAAGTTGCGGAAATCAATTTTGAAACTAATTTGACGTTGCGATTATGCCGGCGGCTTTGTATGAACTTTGGAAATTGTTTGAAATTTGCGAGCCGGCCTAGGATTCTCCAATAAAACCTCGACGGTATTGAAAGAGTTGTTTTAAAATACCTTGAACATTTTGTAAAATGTTACCGTCGTTGATTCTTGTGTAGTGTTGGGAGAATTTTCAGAAATGACTTTAACGTACTATTGTATTTTCGAATAATTCGAGTACATGATTTTCAAAAATCTTTCACATCATAAAATATTTTTTTTTTCAAAAACCAATACGATTTCTTTTTCAAAAATATATAGTGAAAGATGAAAAATCTCACTCGATGTAAAGTTCAAACTCAGATTTTGAAATGCTAGAGTATGTAGGAATGGTTTGATGATCTTGCATGGTTAACTTGTTGGTTGTTAACGGTGATGGTGATGAGTAAAGGCATGACGATTTTGATAACGCCGGTTACAAGGAATTATTATTTTGGCAAATGATTTCAAATGAGGCGGTTGGAGTATGTTGATTACAAGTTTTGATGAAATAACCCGAGGTACCAAAAGTACTTTTAAAGTTTATTTTGAATAACATACAAATCCAATGATTTTCAAGGATTTTCTTTAAAGGGATACCTCGTGGATTTTCCTTGCGAGTTGTTATTGGTAACCTTATGTGATATGTCATGCTAAGTTGGTACTTTAGCATATTTATTTTTGCGAAGTGGTGCAATCGTATTGAGTGAGAATCCGCTTAGTATGCCGAGGGACAGCGGGCGCGACCGTGACCACGGTACAGTTGGTTATGGAGACTAGATGCGGGACCAAGAGGATATGGCCGGGAAGGTTGATATTCAAACACTTCGTTTCATTGTTTAGGTTTCGGGGACGAAACCTCTTTTAAAGGTGATATGATGTAATGCCCGCATTTTTTTTCTTCTTCTTCTCGTTTCCGTTTTGTTCGACCGTATTGAGGCGATTGTGTTCGTTAATGCTTCTGACCTTGTGTTGTTTCTCTCATTTGTCATTCGAGCGAGTTCTGATATTGTTCCAAATTGATGTGTATATCGTTGTGATCTTTCCAAGTTCGGAGCGAGTTCTGATATTGTTCCAAATTGATGTGTATATCGTTGTGATCTTTCCAAGTTCGGACCGATTTCTTGTGAACCGTGTTCGTAACTAACACCTCGTGCTTCCTACAAGTTATTGGTGTCTTGATTTGAGGTATGTACTTCAAAGGTTATCGTTGTTGTTCGATCATTGCTATTCGTTCGCCGTTGTCCAATCATTATCGTTTGACCTCGAAATCGTGATTATTGTACATCTGGGCCATTTTGCGATTTCCATAAGTGTTGGGAAATTGTCTTCGTATTTGATCTTCCAAATCTGTAAGTTATTGGAATTTCATACCTTTCAGCGTTGGAATCATAATTTGATTTTTGTATTGCTCGGTTTTATCAAACGCAGCGATTCATGCTCGTTGCTTTTCGTAGGCATTCTTGCGTATTGAATCGGATCGTAGTGGCTTTATACTGCATGGAGTTCTGGTGTGTTGTCGAGAGTCGCCTTGCTTTTGTTTTAAGTTTCGGGACGAAACTTATTTTTAGGGGAGTAGAATGTAATACCCACGATTTTCGTTCCGGTTATTTTGGATTTTTTTTTCGGATATTTCCCGGTTGTCGAGTTCCGGTATTATTTTCTCGACAACTGATTTTGGCTTCTAAGACCGTAGGTGATGATTTGTTATCCGTTGTTTTCATTTCGGACCAATGATGTTGTCCCCGAGTATTTTGTCGTGTTCGTTCCGTGCGATTTCGGAAAATCGAGTCGTCGAATCATGGTGGTCGGACACTGGACGGACGGTTGGGGACGGTGGTCGGACGGCCGCAGTAATCGGGCCGGACGAGTGCGTAATCGCCGGGCGCGACAGAACCGGCGAGCGCACGCCACGGCCGGAAGTAGCGCACGCTACGGCCAGAGGCGCCGCACGCCGTGGCTGGCCGCTGCGCGCGCTAGTCGGCCGAGGCGTAAGGGGCGAAGGTTCTGGATCGGGAGATCGGCAGTAGCGCACGCCATCGCCGGACATCAAGACGCACGGCCGGCCGCAGAGCGCACGCTACGGCCGGAAGGCTGCGCACGCTACCTGGCCGAGCCAGGAAGTCTCTGGATTGTGGCTGGGCCGACAGCGCACGTGTCCAGCACATGATGGAGGGCTCGGCGGAACATTCTCGACCATGACCGCCCGCTAGCGCACGCTAGCTCGGCAGTCTAGCGCACGCTAGGCTGCACCAGTATAAATATGACCGAGCAGTCCTGTTTGCACTCATTTTTCATTTCCTTCCTTTCGTGTACGCGGCTGGAGTATTGGAGGTGACGAAGGCATGTTGTTATACAACTAATATACGAAGTTTGGGAGCTGATAACATCGATTAATCACTCCATAACATCCTTCAATCCAGCGAATCAAGGTTAGTTTTCCTAAAATCATAGTTTTGGGAAAAATTGGGGATTTTGTTGATTTCGTCCGTTTGATTCGTTATAACTTAGAATAGTGAGGGATTGTTGATTATTAAGTTGTTTTATATCGAATTCCTTGTTTTTCCATGGTTGGATTACCAAGGATTCTTTGTTTTGTTGAGTTCCTAATCGGTGCCTTGAGGGTGTCCGGTGAAAATCCTTAGAGGGGGGTTTTGGGCGTTCTACGATTATTCTTCCTCGTAAGATCATTGATTTTGACGGTATTATGTTAGGTCGTTCCTTGCGAAGAACTCGAGCCGGAACCGCCTGTTCGCCGTTTTCCGATCGGTGGTTCTACCGTCGTTTCCACGGAGAGTTTTGGGCATTCGAGGTTTTCCGGTTAATCCACGTTCGTCGGAGTGTCCGGTATCAACTACTGAGGCAAGTATCTTGCCCATACATTACGTATTTGTGAATATGATGATTGAAAATTGACGATACGTGTTAAACAATTATTTACAACCATTTTTCTAAAGAATCGTTATAACTATAATCATGGTTTTATTTAAAGAGGATTCTTGTGTTCGGAAATTAATGTGCTTAATTGACTATGCGTATTGGTTTCGAGTATAGGATCACATTATTTTCGAGTGATGCCATTATGTGTGATTTTGTTGTTGATAAGTTAAAGTTCAATCATTTTGTTAAGATTTTGTGTGGAGTCATGCGGATGTGTGTGAATGTGTGAACTTGTGTGATATTGGTTGTGTCGATTGGTGCTGTTTAGATGGTTTGTTTCTTTGTGGATAGTATAAATTTTGGGTCGTGGGTATGTGTTGGATAATATGGCCATTTTAGCAAAATACCTCGACTATATATATTGTGATTGACTTTTGAGGATTGCGGTTTTGGAAATGTGAATTGATGAGAGTTGTAAGGTTTTTCTCGGGTACTCTCACTCGGGGATTGACTCGACGGGGTCACACGGGGACCTGGTGGCTTAGCGGCTGGACCGGGTCGCGAGAATTACTTCGAGTGGGCATTCTCACCTGGGGATTGCTCGACGGGGCACACAGGGACTTGGTGGCCTTACGGCGGGACCGGAGGGCTGGACCGGGTCGCGAGAATTGCCAGAGTGTTTGTACTGTTGATTAATTGTGATATGTCCGGAGTATCACAATGCTTGTTGCTCGGAGTCGAGAGACATTATATATCGAGTCTTGGTGTTTGGCTAAAATGGCATAAACATAATGTGTTATGTGTAATGTATTTTTGAAAGTGAATTGAAGTGAATGAACGGGTCGTGGACCCTGTGTTGGTGATCGAAATGATTGGGTCGTGGACCCTGTGTTTTGTGACTGGAATGAATTGGGTGGAGAACCCCGTGTTTTGTTAATCGGATTTGCATTTTTGGAAAATGAATATTGGGGCGGTGACCCTAAGTGGCTTTTGGAGAATTAAGAACTTTACTATCGCAAATGTTTTCGAAAACTCCCGAGATTTGAAAATGTTTTCAAAGTGCTTTCTTGTTTTGGTTTCTACTTTCAAGACTTGAACTATTTTAATTATCAAATATCTCGGGAAGACTTTTGTTGTATTCTCAGAATGTGTTTTGTATGGCTCGTATTTGCACTTTATACTTGTACTAGCAAAACAGTGGAGTTTTGCTAACCCCCGAGTATTCGGGGGTGGATGTCTGTTTTTGCATCCAGGTACATGCAGGTTTGGGAGCAAAACACAGGATCGGCGCGAAGGATGATGGAAGGCGAATGATACTAATCACACGAAGGACAGTGTTGGATACAGTCAGTCGGAGTTTGTGTATGGTCTTTTTTTTTCTGTCGTACTTTTGGTTTGTGAGTGTATTTTACCCTTGTACGGGTATGAGTCGAGATGGAAATGTGTATTTTTGACTTGTATGTTAGTGACGAAAGACCAAGTTGGTCTACGGATTTGGTATTTTATCATGTCAGTATGTAATTTATTGTGTAGTTTTGACGTCTAGCCTGGTGGATCCTCACGGAGAGGGTCTGCGGCGTGTAATATTCCCGGTTTGATTCTGGGGGTGTTACATGTATTAGGCCTAATAGATCACTAGCCCTTTCTCCATGACCGGTGAAAGGATTCTTCGTCATCTTACCTAACAAACAAGATTCGCATGTTCCATATGATTCATAGACAAAAGAGTCTAAAAGTCCATTATTATGGAGTTTAGAAATGTGTTTCTCGTTTATGTGACCAAGTCGACAATGCCATAAGTAAGTCGGATTAGAATCATGGATCTTAGGTTTCTTGGATGCAATGTTATAGACTTCCAAAGTGTCGGACTCATCTAGATCAATATTGTAAAGGCCAGTATACTGTAAAGGCCAGTATATAAATTTGCAGCACCATAAAGCAATTCAACAAAGAAAATACGAATAATCTTATTCTTAATAAGAAAACTGTAACCTTCACAATCTAATGTAGAAACTGAAATAATATTCCTATTCATAGCAGGAACATAATAGCAATTGTTCAAAACTAACAAAAGCCCATTGGGAAAACTAGATCATAAGTTCCTACGGCTAATGCAGCAACTCTTGCTCCATTGCCAACTCTTAGATCCACTTCCTCTTTCTTCAGTTCTCTACTTCTTCTCAACCCTGCACATTTGTACAAATGTGAGATCCACATCCAGTATCTAATATCCAGGAGTTAGAAGTAGATAAGTTAACTTCTATAACAAATATACCTATGGCAGTCTCACTACCCTTGGTACGCTTTAGCTCTTCCAAGTAAATCATGCAATTTTTTTTCCAGTGTCCCGCTTTATTGCAATGATGGAAATTTCCATCTTTGGGAGCTTTAGCCTTGAAAGATGGCTTAGCAGTGTCCCGCTTTACTTTTGACTTACCCTTGCCCTTGCCATTCCTAAGGGAAGAAGATTAGACGACCGACTTCGTTCTCCTACAGTAGGAAGTAGAGGGCCGATTTTTTTCTTGTTCTTGAAGGAGGCGATTTTTAGGTCTTGTTTTCCCAATGACAACTTCTTGTCCAAGACCATATATTTATACCAAGTAAACCCTAGAGTCAATATCTAGTATTTGCTTAGTTGCCTCTCAACTTATTACATAATACAATATATATAATATCCAATATTATATATTACTTATTATTTAATCTCCTCATAAATATAATATCCAATATTATATCTATTATTTCCAGTTGATATTTATTCTTGCTTGTCTATAATTGTCGTACGTGCGACCCAAAAGGCTTATATTATGTTGGAAATTATTTAATACCTTATTAAATAATAAATCATAAGCGGCCTCTAGCAAGACATTGTGATTACCCAAATAATATAAGTTAATAGTCCATTAAACCTTTTAACGTGTCAAATCCCTTTGTCACGCGATATCATATTTGAACTAAGTCATGGAGTCTGTCATACTTATTTATGTTCAAATACTTTTTCGATCTTAAGCAGACTGATTGAATCAAATGACTCTTCATTTGATCATGGCCATGCATTTCCTTCAGTCCTACTTATCGAGGGGGGCCCAGCAGATATCTCTCTCACTTAAGAGAGGAACAAATCCCCATCTTGATTATTCATTGCCCTCTACATGACTCCCTCTAATCCCGATCGCTAACCTTTATGATCACCATGTGTCAGATGACGTTGGATTACATCAAGGCATAGCAGTTATCATGTTGGACTCTATGATAATCTCAGGTTCAAGGATTTATTGACATAGTGCTATATTGAGATTCACTTATGACATTTCCATGCAGTGATCTCAATGCGGGTCTGTCCAGTATTGGTTCTCCAACCAATACCCATAAGATTGATCCGTACCATACGCATAATCATCCGATGATTATCAATCAAACTTATACTAGTATATTAATCACTTGAGTCTCTACTCAACGCAATTGTACCAGGGACATTTGAATAATCTTAATAGTCGTGAATAACTATTATTCGATTTATAATATTAAAACATGCACATATTATAATAATCAACGAGAAATAAATGATCTCAAATAACTTTATTTATATGTGACAATTACAAATCTAGGCGCATCGAATGTCCTAGGGCACTTATCCTAATAGTTTATATCATACATACTTTTAGCATAACATCGTAAATTTAATAATTTTATGCAATTATACATGTATTCTGTTAGTATGGCAGGATTTATGGTGACTTCTCGTAAGAAGGTTGAGGCAGGGTCCAGCTCGCGACCTTTGACACATAGAGATTCTTAAGGTAATCGAGGACTGCCCGAGAACGCCCCACATTACGTGATCGAAAGGGTACATAAATAATTCATGTCTGGGAAGACCGGTGAGCCAGTTGAGGAAGTCGAGCACCTGATCATAACTCTACCTAATGACTAGAGTTACTCTATGTATCATCTTTGACATGAAGCAAACTGCAGGACTCCTGAGGAAAGAACAGTTGTTGATGATTTTCAGTACATTGCTAGAAAGATTCTCGATTTGTACTCGAGAGCCAAAATTTCCAGGATTGTTGAGATACATGATACCCCATTGCAGCCTATGGAGGAGTTTGAGGAGGATCCAGATGAGGAGGATTCAGAGCTCGAGCAGATGGTTGACTCAGATGACGAGGATATCATCTCTTAGGCTGAGGCGCCACCCCCTATTCCTGTCATAGAGATCCATAACAGTGATGATGAGGAATAGTTGTATTGTTTGGAATGTCATGATTTTATTATTTTAGTAATAATTATTAGTTTCAAACATTTCTTTAAGTATTATTCAAGAATTTATGTTGGCTATCAGAGTTGTAATTAATGAAATGTTTATTTTTTCGCAGTAACTAATTCCAATATGTAATGTTCTTTTATTTTATATTACGCATATAAATACATTTATCTCTACCTCATTTCTCACACTCAAGAACTTACTAGAACAACAATTCGTTGGCAGGACATGGCTCCACGCGAAGCTACCTCTAATACCGATCCTCGAAACCAAGCTCAAGGCGCACTGAATACGCATTCAAGTGAGAATGACGCCCCTAATCAGTAGTTGCTCTCAGGCTTAACCACTCTTCTCTAAGGAGAAACTATAGTGCCTCCAGCCACTCAAGGACAAGTCCATGCCAGGGTGATAAACCAGTTCAAACCTCCAACCTTCCTCGGGAGGGAAGGACCAGCTGCCATTAAGGAGTGGTTACTGAACTTAGAAAGCATCTTTGATTACATGGCATGTACAGATGCTCAAAAGGTTTCATGTGCTGTATTCCAACTCAAAGAGGATGCCAGGACCTAGTGGAATGGATCCTGGAGACTCCGAACCGAAGAAGAACGTAGGATGCTTTTTTGGGGGGGACTCAAGGAAATAGTGATAGATAAGTATTACCCAAGGGCGTACAAGCCCAATATGCAAAAAGTGTTTTTGGACTTAACTCAAGGAGGCATAACCGTTACGGAGTATGAAAAAAAGTTTAATCACATATGCTGATTTGCATCATACATGTTTGAGACTGGGGACACAAAGGCGCAAAAATTTCGTGATGAACTTCAAGACAGAATTCGACATCATCTAGCTAGTCATGAGAAGATAACATATAAGAAAGCTGTTTCTAGAGCCAAGGATATCTCATCTAGCTTGGATATGGAAAAGGCTAGGGCTCTACCAGTCTTGAATTCAAACAAGAGGAAGTGGCTGGGACATAGTAACAACAAGAATGGTGGTAAGGAATGACCATCCGGGCCAAAGGCACAGTATGACTACCCAACCTGTTTGAAGTGTGGAAAAAGACACCAGGGAGTTCGCATGCAAGGACATATCTATGTTATCGGTGCCATGAAGAAGGAGACATGGTCTTCCAGTGCCCATAGAAGAATAATTGTAACACCCCCAATCCACTCAGGGATATTACACGCCGTAGACCCTCTCCTCGAGGATCTACCAGGCTGATAACTAAAACCAAACATCTAAACATCGCCTTTAAGGCTAAAATGACTCAGTAGACCTATTTGGTCTTTCAATAATAACATACAACTCAATTACAACACATACCCACGCCGGGGTCAAAATACAATAAACTCCCGTACAACGGGGAAAAGATACTGCAGCAGAACAGAAATTACAACTAGACCAATACGACATCAACGGATCCTCGTGGTTTTAGTATCGTTCATCTTTCATCATCCTTCATGCCGACCCTGTGCTATGCTCCAAAACCTGAATGCAATACAGACATCCACCCCCCGAATACTCGGGGTTTAGCAAAACTCCACTGTTTCGCTAGTGCAAGAACAAGTGCAAAAATACGAGCCATACAATACAAGTTCCAAGAACAATAATAATCAGGAATCCTCAAAGATTTAAACATAACGAAAATACTTCCCGAGGCAAGAGTTTGGGTAAAACATTCCAAAACCGAAAGATCACAGATCAAGGGAAACAATTTACAAAACGGTTTAATAAACCATCGGGAGTTTTAGTAAGGATTATTGAATCCTTCTCTTACCAAAATCAACAGTGGTCACAACCCAAAGGTTTTGTTTTCACAAATAGAAAACCGACAACAATTCACAGGGCCAAAATCCAAGTCCGGTGTCCTCGACGGACATAAAATCAACACGGCATAATCACACATAAGCATCGCCTAGGGCCGGGACGAAGCCACGAATCCCACTCGAGCCCTCTAAGGACCCTCCCGAGCTGGCCATATTATAAAACAAATCACGCACATGCATCGCCTAGGACCGGGACGAAGCCTCAAATCCCACTCGAGGCCTCTAAGGACCCTCCCGAGCTGGATAGCTAAACAATTCACACACCATATCTCACGGTTGGATCAATCACTTGTTGCATCCTGACCACATGATCACAAGCCATGTGTCACCGTAGATTATCTCAGTCTCTCACGGTTGGATCAATCACTTGTTGCATCCTGACCACATGATCACATGCCATGTGTCACTGTAGACCTTCAACCATATCCACACATTCACACAAATAACATATCACATCAAATATCCAAGTAATTCACTCAATGACAACAAACACAATGCACAACGCAATGGTCAAATCACAACGCACAATATGAGATAATATATACATATATATTATCAAAGCACAACGACAACACCAAGTGTATTCATAGTAATTCACGTAACCATCCACGAACACAATGTTCACAAAACACACACGTTTTGAAAGGGGGCCTTTAAAAAGGCTAACCGGGTCTTTGAAAGTGAAATTCAAATGATCAAATAAACACAAGGATACGATCACTAATTATCATATCCATAAAACAAGAATTGTATAGACAAGGTACTTGCCTCGAATAACCACAACACGGAGAATCGACCGAAGTAGGTTGGCACGGACCGACTACGAACTCGCCGACTCCATCGAATGCCAACTCGCGATAATAAACTACGAAGGACAATAACAACAATGAAAATGAATTCCATAGCACGACTTAAGGCCGTTGAATTCAAAGAACAAATGAAGAAAGTTCAAGTGTTTTCCCCAAAACGGCCAAGAACACGATTCGTCCCGTCAAAACACGAAAACGGAGTTCCAAATCGAAATATGGATATACAATCCATAGGGTATGTATAACAACATCATTTAACAACAATAAATCCATCAAAAACGGATGGAAAATGATATCAAGAACAAATCCCCCAAAAAGTCGATTCAAAGGAAATCAAGAAATATACTTTGATTCGACGAAGAACAATGGATTAAATGATGTTAAACACAAGAATACTATTAAGATTAATCATACCCATCATGGATTAATCAATAATATGGAACGAATCGGACAAAAACGCAAAAACCCCAAAATTCAACAAACTAGGGTTCTAAGAAGAGATTACCTTGATTCGCTGGATCAAAGGATGATATAGGATGATCAATCGATGATATGGACTAAAAAACTTCATGGATTTGTTGTTCAACAACATGGCTTCGCCTCCTCCGAAGCTCCAGCCGCGGATCGCAAAGAAGGGAAATGAAAAATGAGTGAAAATGTGACTGCTCTGCCACATTTATACTGGTGCAGCCTAGCGTGCGCTAGGCTGCCGAGCTAGCGTGCGCTATCGGCCCGGGACGCAATCCATAACCTCACTGTCCTACTGACTCGGCCAGGTAGCGTGCGCAGCCTTCCGGCAGTAGCGAGCGCTACCGCCAGAAAGCGCGCGCAGCGTTCGACAGCGTGCGCTACCCGCCGATCCTACCCGCCCGTAACCTCATAACCCCTCCGCCTGCACTGAGAAGCGACGTTGGGCCGGCCGATAGCGTGCGCACGCTGGGTTCTGCCGTGTTTGCGGCCGGCTCAAGACTTCCGACCGTGCCGGGCCGCACTGTCCGGCCGGTTTCACCGACATGATCCGACGACTCGATTTCCGAAAACGTACGGAACGAAAACGACGAAAAGCTCGCGGACAACATCATCGGCCCGAAATGAAAACATAATGCAATAATTAATCATACGCGACCAAGAAAAGGGTCGAGACAACAAATACAGATACGAATACTCATAACTTTGGGTAAATTACAAAATGGCCCAAAACGCCCGAAAATCACGATACGTGATCGAATAACCAAACCGAAGTTCACAACATGTCTAACAAAGTTAAACGGACTTATGGGAAACTCGAAACAGCAGTTTCGAACGAGATTCGCAAGAATCGAACTCAAGTGCGGAAAAGTCGCTAAAAAGCACGGAACTCAACAAAACGACACCGAAACGAACTCGGATGTCAAAAAGTGTAAAATTAATCATTCTCAGAATGACGAAACGGTCATGAGCGAGTCGCCAAAACAGACTTCCGCCGAAAAAAAAAATAAATTACCGGAAATCGAAATTACGGGTATTACATTCTACCCTCCTTGAAAGAAGTTTCGTCCCGACAACTTAAAACAAGTAGGGAGAAGCAATATCCCCGCCAGGAAAACTCGACGAGATACACAAAAACCGAAAACTCGCGCCCGACGGCGAAACATTGCAAGAAACGCAAAGAGACATACGGCGTGAAAACACGCTCCACGACGACCAACACAACGCCAACGGTAGAAACATAATAAAAC
Organism: Orobanche coerulescens; assembly: GCA_033398695.1. NCBI lineage: Eukaryota > Viridiplantae > Streptophyta > Magnoliopsida > Lamiales > Orobanchaceae > Orobanche > Orobanche coerulescens. Next base: position 117,690,277 of record CM065815.1, read on the forward strand.
CAACAAGTGACAAGCGTCATCAAACAGATAGTACAATCAATTCGATTATCCGAACAATCACAAAACACAACGAACGAAAATCAATACGATTGACCAACCCAACGGTTCATCAATCAAAACGCGAGCCAAACGCTGAACAAATACGGATCACTGCCCAAGGGTTGGAAGATCGAAAACGAGATTAATTTCCCGAACTTAAGGGAATTACGAAGGAGTCTGAACGTTCAACAATCACGAGACGAGATCAAAAAAAACCGAACAATCAAACGATCGAACCACAACGATCGAGACAACAAAAATCGAACAATCATGTTCGAATCACGAAGAACAATAAAAGCCAAACAACAACTCCAAGGTTCACAAGAATCGAACCGAACTCGGAAAAGTCACATCAACAAACGAGTTATTCCGAAATAATACCACACTCGTTCGATCAACAAAAACAAGGGGCAAGACAAGCTCAGAAAACGTCAACGAACATAAACGACTCGACAGAGTCGAAAATACCGAAGTTCAAAATCCGATCCACTTAGAATAAAAGAACTTAATTTCCGAAGTTCGAAACAACAAGGTAAGGAAGTAACATAACATACAACTGATAGACCACGCCCCTCAGGAACTCCTCGGAGCCGGTCCTGATATCAATGCTCAAGTCCGTGCCTCGGAAGGCTCGGTAATCAACTCACAAAACTGAACATGGTGTCCCTCGAGTCCGCACTTGAAACGCGTCACAGGCGAGGAAGGACAAATTGCACGTACATTCCCCCGGCACATCACGGTTGAAACACCTCAGCTCGGCATACCAAATATACAAATGCTAAATACAATGGAACATAACATCGCGAAACGACAAACCAGAGATGCCAACTTGGCATAACATATCAACACATACTAAAATCACAACAACCACGGCATCATTCGACGATTACAACGGCCCGAACGATGACCAGCATATAATCACAAACATCATGAAACAATCACCCATGTGCATAAACGCACAAAAACCCAAGCTTTAACAACTCACACTCGTGCGCCAACATGCAAATCACCACGAGGCGATAAACAGTAAACACCAGTTCACACCTCTCACAGAGAGCTAGTACAATAAATGCGTGGCAACGCCTCGACGTTCATGCCACCAATTCGATCATACTCCGGAGCAAACATCATAGCGACAACGCGAACGTCATACATACATACCCAGCCCTCAAATGGGAATAGATAGGTTTTAAGAACGAAAACCTCCTTTTGAAAATAATTTAGAAAAATACCGGTTGATCTTGAGTATCACCTTTCAAAAAAAAGTACCAACGTGAAACATCGTTATCGAGACTTTGGAGAACCATTTCGCATTTAATAAAAATGAGGACACTTTCTCTTAGTGAAAAACTTTCAGAATATTCGACCCTCGGGTCTAAGTAAAAGTGTTTCTAAAACATTGAAAATATCTCAAAACATTTTGGTCCTCAAGGTAGAAGAATTTTGAAACATATTGTGGCACCTTGGATGTACCACGAGAAAATAATTCATTTTAAAAGTACGTCTCGAAATTTATTTTCTAAGATACTCAAGGTTTTCAAAGATAATTCAATGGGCTAGAATGCCCAAAAATTTCAGGTAATTACACGGAACATTATAGTGCCGTGGGTCCCGCACCGGAACATACCAGGCTAAAAACCATTTACAAAAACGCCAAAAAGGTCGATGACGGTAATATTTCAAAAACTCACAAAAGCCATTTACAAAATACTAAATACCGTCATAAGAATTTTGCCAAAACGATCAAGGCCATAATGCCGAAAACTCGGTTAATGGAATCGGTTTTCGAAATAAAACTCAGTCGGTAAAATACCGAAAGCCATTACAAAGTAACTCACGCAGCGGATAAAAGAAATACAGTCCAACATGCACAATCCAGCAACACTACTCCTCATATGAACGAAATATGAGAGTCAAATAACCACATATCACGAAATCAAAATCCATAAGAGGATTCCGTCAATTAACTCATAGTCATACCTGTAACTCGCATCAGACGAGGCACAAACAGAAAGAATGGAGACTTACATCCACAGGTCGCACGAAGATGATGATCACCCCACGATACTAATCACGACCAACAAACTCAAACGACGCGTCGCGACACGACTCAGTCAGACAAAATCCGATGAGACAAAACTCAATAGACACCACTGACCCGACAGCCTAGGTTTCCACAACCTAAAGCTCTGATACAATTTATGTAACACCCCTAATCCACTCAGGGATATTACACGTCGTAGACCCTCTCCTCGAGGATCTACCAGGCTGATAACTAAAACCAAACATCTAAACATCGTCTTTAAGGCTAAAATGACTCAGTAGACCGATTTGGTCTTTCAATAATAACATACAACTCAATTCTAACATATACCCATGCCGGGGTCAAAATACAATAAACTCCCGTACAACGGGGAAAAGATATTGCAGCGGAAAAGAAAATACAACTAGACCAATACAACATCAACGGATCCTCATGTGATTAGTATCGTTCATCTTTCATCATCCTTCATGCCGACCCTGTGCTATGCTCCAAAACCTGAATGCAATACAGACATCCACCCCCCGAATACTCGGGGGTTAGCAAAACTCCACTATTTCGCTAGTGCAAGAACAAGTGCAAAAATACGAGCCATACAATACAAGTTCCAAGAACAATAATAATCAGGAATCCTCAAAGATTTAAACATAACGAAAATACTTCCCGAGGCAAGAGTTTGGGTAAAACATTCCAAAACCGAAAGATCACAGATCAAGGGAAACAATTTACAAAATGGTTTAATAAACCATCGGGAGGTTTAGTAGAAAACAATTAGGATTATTGAATCCTTCTCTTACCAAAATCAACAGGGGTCACAACCCAAAGGTTTTGTTTTCACAAATAGAAAACCGACAACAATTCACAGGGCCAAAGCCCAAGTCACGTGTCCTCGACGGACATAAAATCAACACGGCATAATCACACACAAGCATCGCCTAGGACCGGGACGAAGCCACGAATCCCACTTGAGGCCTCTAAGGACCCTCCCGAGCTTGCCATATCATAAAACAAATCACGCACATGCATCGCCTAGGACCGGGACGAAGCCACGAATCTCACTCGAGGCCTCTAAGGACCCTCCCGAGCTGGATAGCTAAACAATTCACACACCATATCTCACGGTTGGATCAATCACTTGTTGCATCCTGACCACATGATCACAAGACATGTGTCACCGTAGATTATCTCAGGCTCTCACGGTTGGATCAATCACTTATTGCATCCTGACCACATGATCACATGCCATGTGTCACCGTAGACCTTCAACCATATCCACACATTCACACAAATAACATATCACATCAAATATCCAAGTAATTCACTCAATGACAACAAACACAATGCACAACGCAATGGTCAAATCACAACGCACGATATGAGATAATATATACATATATATTATCAAAGCACAACAATAACACCAAGTGTATTCATAGTAATTCACGTAACCATCCACGATCACAATGTTCACAAAACACACACGTTTTGAAGGGGGCCTTTAAAAAGGCTAACCGAGTCTTTGAAAGTGAAATTCAAATGATCAAATAAACACAAGGAGACGATCACTAATTATCATATCCATAAAACAAGAATTGTATGTACAAGGTACTTGCCTCGAATAACCACAACACGGAGAATCGACCGAAGTAGGTTGCACGGACCGACTACGAACTCGCCGACTCCACCGAACGCCAACTCGCGATAATAAACTACGAAGGACAATAACAACAATGAAAATGAAATCCATAGCACGACTAAAAGCCGTTGAATTCAAAGAACAAATGACGAAAGTTCAAGTGTTTTCCCCAAAACGGCCAAGAACACGATTCGTCCCGTCAAAACACGAAAACGGAGTTCCAAATCGAAATATGGATATACAATCCATAGGGTTGTTTAACAACATCATTTAACAACAATAAATCCATCAAATACTGATGGAAAACGATATCAAGAACAAATCCCCCAAAAAGTCGATTCGAAGGAAATCAAGAAATATACTTTGATTCGACGAAGAACAATGGATTAAATGATGTTAAACACAAGAATACTATTAAGATTAATCATACCCATCATGGATTAATCAATAATATGGATCGAATCGGACAAAAACGCAAAACCCCCAAAATTCAACAAACTAGGGTTCTAAGAAGAGATTACCTTGATTCGCTGGATCAAAGGATGATATAGGATGATCAATCAATGACATGGACTCAAAAATTTCATGTATTTGTTGTTCAACAACATGGCTTCGCCTCCTCCGAAGCTCCAGCCGCGGATCGCAAAGAAGGGAAATGAAAAATGAGTGAAAATGTGATTGCTCTGCCACATTTATACTGGTGCAGCCTAGCGTGCGCTATCGGCCCGGGCCGCAATCCAGAACCTCACTGTCCTACTGACTCGGCCAGGTAGCGTGCGCAGCCTTCCGGCCGTAGCGCGCGCTACCTGCCGGTCGTAGCGTGCGCAGTGCCCGACAGTAGCATGCGCTACCTGCCGATCCTACCCGAGTCCAGAACCTCAGAACCCCTCTGCCCAGACCCGATAGCGTTCGTTGGGACGGCCGATAGCGTGCGCTACACCTGCCGGTTAGCACACGCAGCCTTCCGGCCGTAGCGTGCGCTACGCCGGTTCCTGCCGTGCTTGCCCGGCCAGTGCCCAGCACTTCCGACCGTGCCGGACGCACCTGTCTGGCCAGTGCTCAGCCGTCATGATCCGACGACTCGATTTCCAAAAACATACGGAATGAACACGATGAAAATATCGTGGACAACATCATCGACCCGAAATGAAAACATAATGCAATAATTAATAATACGCGACCAAGAAAAGGTTCGAGACAACAAATACAGATACGGATACCCATAAATTTGGGTAAATTATAAAATGGCCCAAAACACCCGAAAATCACGATACGTGATCGAATAACCAAACCAAAATTCACAACATGTCTAACAAAGTTAAACGGACTTATGGGAAACTCGAAACAGCAGTTTCGAACGAGATTTGCAAGAATCGAACTCAAGTGCGGAAAAGTCGCTAAAAAGCACGGAACTCAACAAAATGACACCGAAACGAACTCGGATGTCAAAAAGTGTCGAATTAATCATTCTCATAATGACGAAACGGTCATGAGCAAGTCGTCAAACGGACTTCCGCTGAAAAAAAAAAAGAAATTATCGGAAATCGAAATTACGGGTATTACAATAATGGCCCAGACAAGAGGGTCTAGGATCAAGGTTCCAGGGGAAAGGCTTGTATGCAAAGTCTATCTGAGATTGACAAGGAGAAGCCCGGGACGATGTCAGGTATGTTATCTATCGCTGGAATTCTTGCTTTGGTGTTATTTAATACTGGTGCATCCCATTCATTTATCTATAAAAAGTTGTTTGACATGACTGGATTTCGAAGTAGAAAAACTTTAAAAAGCCTTGAAGTTAGTATACCAGTAGGAGAAATAATTTCTGTTGATGATATAGCTAATAGTATAACCGTAGAGATAAATGAACACTTATATCTAGCCGATCTATATATATTAGAGATGAATAACTTTGATGTAGTCTTGGGTATGGATTGGTTGGATAAGTATGATGCCATTTTGCATTGCGCAATGAGGAACGTGTTCTTGCATCCATTAGTCGAAGTAGAGGATGTTTTCCAAGGGGTTAATGTAACACCCCAAATTAGGCGGATATTACAGTGTCGTGGATCCCCGACTGGGACCCACCAGGCGAATGAAAACTGACGAATTAAATAATATAATTGTAGTACTGAACCACATTATATTACCAAATACTCCGATGAGGAGTTTAAATACAAAACACTAGGACAATACCGAATACTAGTATATTTTATATGAAGATAAAATACACAACACTGAATGAAACGGAGTATCCAAATGGAAATCTGCAGCGGAAAATAAATGACAACAACATTAATGACTGAAAGGATTGGGGCCCCCTACTAGTATCACTGGGACTCCTCGCCGCCAACATGCTCTTCTCGTGCCTTTGCCTTGCCGTGACTTGAAAACAATATACCCCAACGGGGTCAATTACACAGAACAATAATCCTCAAGGGTTGAAAATACACAATCGTGATATATCTTTAGTTATGAAATATCCTTAGTTATGAATTAAGCTGAAGAGGAGTATCATAGTATGCCCGTAATGTTCTGTGCAAGTGTACAAGACGAATGACCGGACACACTCGTCCTTGTACCTAATTAGTCTCACGGAGGTAATCGTTACCGTGTGCACAGTCCAATGTATCGGTGACCCAATACATGACCATCGCGTGCTCGACTAAAAATTCCGCACATCCGCACCCGGCCACGCAATATGAACCCATAAGGTCATATGAACGAGAATGACCACAATGAATATCAATGAACAAAAATCCGACAAGGTCAAGAATGACTCACCGAGATGAAAATAATAGTGAAGTGATTGATAACTCAATAAAACGATTGGAACCGTCGTTCCTCGTAAATGAAGTGATTATTCGACAATTACAAATCTCAATACGGTTAATACAATGATGAATGAGTTATGATTATGAATGAACAACAACAAAAGGAATGAATATCCTTTTAACCGAGTAAGAATTAACTTACACAACACCGATGAAGAATGTCCTTCCACGAACAACGTCCTAAATGAGATGTTGGTCGCTCGAAACAACCTTGAATAACACAATTACCAACAATCTGGTTCAACACACGAACAAACACGAGTATAATTAACTTAAAGCGTCGATACGACTAAACCAAGTTCATTGGGGCATTATATCGAACACGTTGTGGCCAATCTTCGATTGTTTATAACCAAACCTCAATTATACCAATATCAAATCCCCAAGAAGTGTTTCCAACCAACAAAACATCTTTAATACAATCAATAATCCAATATGAATATCCAATTTCGTGATTTCAACAGCAATTAATCGAAAAACCCCAAATCCAACTCAATATTCAAAGTGTTCTTGAATAATCCTTCAATAATCCAATGAATATTTATACAAACTCATAATCATATGTATATCTCTTCATACAACACGATTATAATGTCCAAAACATCATATCACAATACAAAATCGAATTCCAAGATGTTGAAGAAATTACCTCTTGAAGATCCAACCACTTTGATTCGATGAACACGCGTTAGATCGACAATCTGAGCTTCACAACCGAATGAAAATGATGAAAAAAGAGTACTCAAGTGATTGATGATGAAAATTCCTCCCACAACCCCTCTCTCTCGGAAGTAGGATGAAGAAATGGTGAAAATGAGGAAAAAGTCCCGATCAAGTCCTTATAAACTGCCACATGTTACGGCCGTAACTTGGCCTACTTACGGCCGTAACATCCCAGGTCAATGGCCTTACGGCCGTAACCAGCCAGCACGTACGGCCGTATCTCGGCTTCGTACAGAAACTGCCGACAGCCATACGGCCGTACCCGCACCAGACTTACGGGCGCAACTCACCCTCGTCCAAAACACTTCTCGACACCCATATGGCCGTACCCGCTCACCTTACGGGCGTAACTCGACCGATACGGTCGTAACCGGCCAAACTTCCGGGCGTAAGCCCCCTTCGTCGAAACTGACCAGGCACCTAGCCTGTAACGTAAGGCCGTATCCGGCCAATCCTTACGACCGTACTTGCCTCATCTTACGTCCGTATGCCGCAACCCTTACGGCCGTAAGTCCTTCTCGTCCGACACATCCTGAAAAATACGAATACCCCTTACGGCCGTATCCTGCCGATCTTACGGTCATAACTCGCCTTCGGCCAAAAACGCCTGGGCACCCTGCTCGACACATACGGCCGTATCCGGCCAAGCCCTATGGCCGTACCTGCTCAACTTACGGCCGTATGCCACAACCTTACGGCCGTAAGTCCCGTTCGTCCAAAATGGCCTGAAATCAATGAATGCCTATTACGGCCGTATTCCACAATCCTTACGGTCGTAACTCGTTGCTGGACAAGGTGAAAATCCGACAACTCCGATTTCTCGATACGATTGATGAATGATCCGACATATCATATGTATGTGGAAGTAAATAAGCCCAACACATGCCAAAAATGATACTTCCAGCACAAGACTACCAATCACGATGAAAATGATAATACTCCCGTCTCGATTGATAAACGGAGATGAAATAACGATCGGTAATTGAGACACGGTTACAACATGCCAACAGTGAACGCAAATGAATGAATCATGAATGATGAGTGATTAATAATGAGTGAAAATTACTGAGTGACAATTACTGACTGATTAATACTAAATGAAAATGAATTGTTGGCCACTTAAGTATACTGGATACAGTTTGGGAAATCGTTTAAACAACAAACTGTATGGAATCTAAATCTGAGTGCGTAGCGGAAGTCTTGGATACAGTTAGTTGCCATGGATACAGCAACGACGTATTAGGTGTATACTTAATATATCACAGTAATTTCAAACAGTAAAAGCTGAAGGTAAATGACACAGTAATTTAAGTGGTTCGAGGTAAACCCCTCTACGTCAACTGGTCCTCCACACAGGAGTAAAAAGTTTATTATATAATTACTGCGTACACAACTACGTAATTATAAACAAACCTATCCTTGTATCGTTCACACAGATTGATACAAAGAATGTCACTTTCAACCGTTCACACAGATTGGTTAAAGCTTCCTTCTTGACTAGCTTCTTCACACACAGTTCCAAAGCTTCGTCCTTATTCGTCCCACACAGGTCAGAATAACTTGTTGAGTTCACACAGAGCTCGGTTTTTACACAGAGGTAAAAGGTTAGGTAACCAGGTAAGAACAGCAGCTTTGAATATCAAAATCTGATGATAGCTGTTCTTGATGTTTGAGCACTGTATATCTCTTTCGTTCTTAATAGCAGTATGCTTTGGAGATATGTTTGCTCAGATGATAACTTTGATAGCTTTGAGAGTTACTTTGATTCGTAATTGGTCACTGATCTTCAATGTCTTCAAGGATATATATAGCCTCTGAAGAAAGTATCCGTTGAGATGTCCGTTTGAATAAGATTTCCTTCAACGGGAATATGACATGATCCGGATTTCGCAGGATTCTGAAGATCTGAAGACTGACAGTATTTAAATACTTTATCCTTGAGTATTTAAATACTTCTTTGTTCAACGGAACTTGACTTGTGTTCTTCTTTGTCCTTTAGTGAACTGTATGGAAGGTGACTGTATTTAAGGCATCGAGACAGTTTTCCATACTTGATCTATTACAAGTCTTCTTCTTTGTCTTGTGAGCTTCACTTATCTTGATTCGAGGTGGTCTTGATACATGATAAATCCTTGAATCCTCGATACGCTTTTCTTTCTTGTATTTGGCATATATGTCAAAACCTTCTAAATAACAAATAACAATCGATACAGGATCGGGTATCCATTGAATCGATACTGAGGGTGTTGTTTTTCCTAACAATTTCCCCCTTTTTGACAATTTGCCAAGACTTGACTTAAACTCTTCGAGTCTTCTTGATGATGCCAAAACCTTCTTCATGAAGCATTCTTCTTCGATGACTTGCGATTTCTTGGTCTCTTGTCAATAGGTCGACTTAGTGACTTAGTCTACAATAATGAGCATTTCGCAGCACGTTCGATATAGTTTGAGATTTATTACAACTTAAGCCTATGATTGGCGCGCGAGCACAATCTTACAATGTATTCTAAGTTTACAATCGAAACTATGAAGCTGTTCGTAGACTAGTTAAATGCCTTAATTTTTCAATCAAGTTTATCTAACTTGAGATTCCTATCAAACAATTTTAAATAATCATACATTAACACAAAGATTACGAGTTGTAATCTTTCAAGACAAACAAACTGTTTTATTGATATTCAAAAAGATTGAGTACAAAGTTTGTGTTGAATAGAAATTACAAAAACAAAACTAATATACATAAATTTGACTTTTTATCTTTGATCCGCATGCCTCCATGGTCTCTTTCTGGCTCATACTCGGTCGCGCCACCAGTTTTGAAGTGAATCATTGCCTCGTTCCTGGTAAATTGCTCTTCCTTCATATGAACGATCAAAGGCAAGTATCCAATCCTCTGGATGGGTGACCCGATCTCCTCTTCTATGTTTTGATTTCATTTCAATTTGGAGAGGGAGTTTACCTTCTTCGAGCATCTTTGAAAACCTATCTGCCGCTTCCGCCAACGTCTTATAATTTTTGAAGATGGCGGATTCCCTGATGAGTCTGACAAAATATCTCATCAGTTCATTCTTCCTCCAGTGCTTCACTTCTTCGGCAGTTGGGTTGCGGTTGGTTGGCAGACGTATTTCCGAAGGTCTTTGTACAAGATTTTGCCAAGGGACATTTGGGTCATGGAATTCTGGTCTGGAGCCTGAAATTCTAAAGCTTTGGGGTTGAGGTGCTAGCTTGTTTAATTCGGCAGTGATACTGCTCTGAGCAGCCTCAAATTCCCTTTCCTGTTGCAGTCTTATTCTCCTTGCAGCTTCTCGAGCCTCTTCCCCCTTTTTGGCTTCATCAAGACTTTGCAGGATTTCAAGAGCGGCGTCCTGTTTGGTCTCGATGCTGTTTATTCTTTCAACAAGGGAGGAAAGAGTCTGCGACATCTCTTGAATGGATTTGTCATGCGCACGCAGCTGAGAGCTGTTCTCTATCATTGCACAGGCTGTCTTGGCTTCAGCAATTCTTGTCTTTGAAGCTTCCTCCTTCAGCAGTTGCGCTTGTTTATCCTCCATAATCTTCAAGGCTTGCTTTAACACTTCTGGCAAGATGATGAATGCGTCGACAACTCGAGATACTTCGTGTTGAAGAGTTGTCATTTCTTCAACTGCAGAGGTGTGCATCGATTGATGCCTTTTCTACGGAAGAGAGAGCGTTAACTGCATCTTGGATAAATACAGTCTGAAGGCCAAGAGCTCGCAGGCGCTCTTTGCGTGCAGCAGAGATAGGAGAGTCAGGCTGGGCGAAGTCTTCAGCACAGTTCAACCTCCTTACGTTCACGGATGGACGTGAAGTAAGTTGGACATCCTCAGGTTCGTTACCGTCCTCGGATTCCAAGGTTGCAGGGGCGGGAGAAGCTTCTTGTGGTACGGCGACAGTTGGTTCAGAAGCATCCTGTGGCGAAGGTTCTTCGGCAGATATGGATGCAGGAGGGACTGAATCCTCCTGTTGGGTTGTAGGACTGGCTTCTTTGGTCGCAACAGGCTCGGGTGCCTGTTCCAAAATTTCTTGATTTTCCACGACTGGAGGGACTGATTCCTCCTGGTCGGGAATGTTCTCCGGCTGTGGCGAAGGTGGATTAGCTTGGGTAGATGGCCCTTCGTCTTTTCTGGTTGGAGAGGTGGCTTGGGCTTCAGCCTCTTCACGGCTCCTTCTCAGACCTGCTTGAAGAGCATTGTCTTCATCGTCTGAGTCATGGTCGTCGTCGTCTTTTGGATTGATGGGAGAGTCCTCTGACTTCTTCTTTCCTTTTCTTCTGGCGTCGGATTTGTGCAGCAGGTGGCTTTCAATGAGATCTTTGCAAGAAGCGTTGTCCCATCGAAGCAGTGCCTCAATTTGATTGAGTGCATTGCTTGAGACAAATCGCTCTTCGTGGCTCCATTCGCTCCGGTTATACGGTGTGTCGTACGGAGCTAGCCTAAAGCTTTTCCATTACGAAATCTTTAAATGCGCTGTTCAATTTGTCTTGAAAGAAGTGTTTGATTTATAATTGAGTCTGGGGAGGGACTTCGAATCACGTCTGGAGACGCTGTTTCGAGGGATTCCGGTACAGGTATGGGATCCTGTATGGAAGATGGACTCCTTGCAGGGGATGGTGCCCCGAAGGAAATTGGATCCTGCACGGGTGTGGGATCCCGTAGAGGAGAAGTGGCTTTTGGCTCCGAATGGGCAGCCGACGTGCTAACGTCTTGAATGTTGGCAGATGTCTCTACATCCGTCGTAGCCGCCAAAGGCTCGGGATCTACTGTCGAAGCAGTAGGAGACACCTCTTCCGCAGGGGTTGGGCCCTGGGGTGCTATATCAGTGGGTTGCGCCACGGGCGAGACATCCTCGGAGTGTTTGGCTTTGATTTTTGAGAGCCTCCGGAGTCTCTTCTTCGACTTCTCATCAGCAGAGTGCTTCTTGCTGTGAGAACGCTTGCGCTTCTTCTTTGAAGATTCCAATTCAGGGACCTTCACGGTTTCGTCTCTGGGGTTGTCAGAAATAGGCATGTGCCTGGTTCTCGGGTGATTGGCATGCATTGTGCTTTGGTTATAGGCAGAGGGTTTGACGCCTCCTAAATATATCCGTGAGCTGTTTTTCTTGGCATCGGCGGATTGCTGGACTCCGCACCTCGTCAGAATGTAGTTTAGCATTAAACCAAATGATTTCTTTTGGGTGGCCGGTTTGCACACCTCTTCCTGAAGTCGTTTCAAAATGATTTGGCACCAATTGACCTTTTCACAGGTCAAGATAGCGACCATCATTCTGAACCTAAGATTCGTGCACATCTCGAACGCACCGGTTCGATTTTCAATGATCCTGGAACAGAAGTCATGCAGATAGACGAAATGAAGAAGAAAATTTTTCTTGTGGCAAGTGGTTGTCACCATGTAAACCACTTTGGACCCGGTAAAAAGTCCATAAAACTTGGTAATCAGCTCTTGAGACCCAAACGTCTCAAGCTGGTCCATGGTCAGGCCGTCGGAGGGCAGCCTGTAGATTTTCTGAATTAAATCGCTATTGATGCAGACTTGCACTCCTTGGACTGTTGCGGTGATGTCAGCAACATGTCCTCCCTGGGCTAGTGAGAGAAAACGAACGGCAGCGTTGAGGTAGAATTCCTCAACTAGATGAGCGTCGTATTTGTCGGCGATTTTGCTTCCAAAGCGATAGAGTCCTTGTTGTTCAAGACGAGTAATGATATACTCCATCGGTTCAGTGTCGTTGGTTTCCGAGATGATACGCTCGATGATGACTGGTTTAGAGAAGATCCGGCCATCAATGATGCTGGAAGTTTTCTTCAGAACGGGGGATGAAGATTGAGTAGCCATGGATGTTTTTTTAAAACGAAGGTAGAAGAAAACAGTAGAAATTCTCAGTGAATATGCAGAAAATATGTAGGCTGTGTGCTTGAGATCTCTTGTAATTTGCAGAAAGCGTAAAGAGTCTATAATGGCAGATACAGTCCTTTTATACTTGGGCGGCGAAATAGGGTTTTGCAGAGTACGAATGGTCAGATTTTAAGGGATGGGAACCGGTTTTGAAATCGACGGTCAGGATGGATTTAGTGTAACTGGTACGCTAATCCATTAAAAGGTTTTAAAATACAGCGGGTCCCACTTTTGACATAGGTTGATTACCCTAAATGCCTAAAACGGCGGTTTAAAAATAATAAACAATTTAAAAGCATCGCGGCTTTTGAGATTCAGTTGTCCAGATGTCGTGTAAGGCATTTAATGAACATGACGTTTGACATAAACACAGGGCACGTGGACAAAAATTATTTTAAAAAGGAAATAATATTATATTATATACTGAATCGAAATCCTATAGTATGTGCTGTTCTCCGCGTCGATACAGCGTTCCCCCTTAAAAAGGTACTAATAGGTTTTAAATTCCATACAGCAATATTTGGATTAATGCTGTATTCATGGGTCCTACAGTATTCCCCCTTAATTATTGCACACATCAGCTGTAGGATTCATATGCCTTCGTTCGCTACAGTACTGTATTGATGATTCTGAGTGTACATATAATTAATGTTGGATACTGTATTCACGGGTCTTACAAAGATTCCCCTCAATTGTTGAGTAAAAGCAGAAATTTACTTACAGGGAGTCCGGTGCAGTATTCCCAATTCTGTTCTTAGCATGTTGAATCTTGCTGTGTCGAGAGGCTTGGTGAAAATGTCGGCCAATTTGGATGTGTATGAACTTTTTCAGCGAACATCCTTGTTCTCGACATGATTCTGATGAAATGATGCTTCATGTTGATATGCTTAGTGCGCGAGTGCAAAAGCGAGTTGTGCGTGATTGCAATTGCACTCGTGCTATCACACATGATTGAGTCTCTCTAGCATCGATTCCATAATCGGCGATTGTTGCCGCATCCAAAGGATGCATACGGCTGACTACAAAGACATAGTACTGATTCAGCCGTGGAAAGAGAGTTAGCCAATTGCTTCTTCGAACCAAGATACGAGTCTAGGTCCGAGAAAGTGACAAGTTCCACTTGTACTCTTCCTATCTAGCTTGCAGCCTCCGAGATCCGAGTCGTTGTATCCAACTAAATCGAATCCGCCTTCCTTAGGATACCACAGTCCTGCATCGACTGTTCCTTTGACGTATTTCAGGATTCGTTTAGCTGTATTGAAGTGTGATTCCTTAGGTGCAACTTGGTATCTCGCACACACTCCAACAGCAAACTGGATATCGGGCCTGCTAGCCGTTAGGTACAGGAGCGAACCAATGAGCTTCCTGTAGAGTGATTGGTCAAACGGCTTTCCGGCTTCATCAGCACTAATTTGCACGGAAGTGCTCATGGGGGTTGGCGAGGATTTGGAAGTGTTCATTCCAAATTAGTTGAGAAGATCCTTCTCGAGCATTTCAGCATGGGCTTGGCCCTCAATCCTTGCGGCTGGATTGACCTTCATAATCTTGATCGGACCATCCTGTATAACAAAGATCATCTCTTCGTGCATTGCTGCAAGATGAGCTTCCATTCTAATTCTCCAGTCGTCAAATTCATAAATAGAGAACATAGGGACTTTGTTAATCATAGAAGTATCCATACTGATAATATAGGAATGAAAGAGACTGTTTTGAAAATAAGTGATTTGAATCTGATTCGGTGAAAAGAAATACGACTGATTCTTTTTAGAATCAACCTCTCCGATACCACTTGTTGGCCACTTAAGTATACTGGATACAGTTTGGGAAATCGTTTAAACAACAAACTGTATGGAATCTAAATCTGAGTGCGTAGCGGAAGTCTTGGATACAGTTAGTTGCCGTGGATACAGCAACGACGTATTAGGTGTATACTTAATATATCACAGTAATTTCAAACAGTAAAAGCTGAAGGTAAATGACACAGTAATTTAAGTGGTTCGAGGTAAACCCCTCTACGTCCACTGGTCCTCCACACAGGAGTAAAAAGTTTATTATATAATTACTGCGTACACAACTACGTAATTATAAACAAACCTATCCTTGTATCGTTCACAGATTGATACAAAGAATGTCACTTTCAACCGTTCACAGATTGGTTAAAGCTTCCTTCTTGACTAGCTTCTTCACACACAGTTCCAAAGCTTCGTCCTTATTCGTCCCACACAGGTCAGAATAACTTGTTGAGTTCACACAGAGCTCGGTTTTTACACAGAGGTAAAAGGTTAGGTAACCAGGTAAGAACAGCAGCTTTGAATATCAAGATCTGATGATAGCTGTTCTTGATGTTTGAGCACTGTATATCTCTTTCGTTCTTAATAGCAGTATGCTTTGGAGATATGTTTGCTCAGATGATAACTTTGATAGATTTGAGAGTTACTTTGATTCGTAATTGGTCACTGATCTTCAATGTCTTCAAGGATATATATAGCCTCTGAAGAAAGTATCCGTTGAGATGTCCGTTTGAATAAGATTTCCTTCAACGGGAATATGACATGATCCGGATTTCGCGGGATTCTGAAGATCTGAAGACTGACAGTATTTAAATACTTTATCCTTGAGTATTTAAATACTTCTTTGTTCAACGGAACTTGACTTGTGTTCTTCTTTGTCCTTTAGTGAACTGTATGGAAGGTGACTGTATTTAGGGCATCGAGACAGTTTTCCATACTTGATCTATTACAAGTCTTCTTCTTTGTCTTGTGAGCTTCACTTATGCTGATTCGAGGCTGGTCTTCGATACATGATAAATCCTTGAATCCTCGATACAGTTTTCCTTTACTGTATTTGGCATATATGTCAAAACCTTCTAAATAACAAATAACAATCGATACAGGGATCGGGTATCCCGGCTGAATCGATACAGGGTGTTTGTTTTTCCTAACATGAATGAATTACAACCGGGCTCGAAACTAAGGGTCAGACAACTCGGGATAATTCTCCTGTATACTCTCCTTGTTTTCCCAAGTAGCCTCTTCAACTCCGTGTCTAGACCACTGAATCTTGACCAAAGGAATCGTCTTGTTCCTCAACTGTTTGATTCGCCGCTCTGAAACTCGTTTGGGACGCTCCTCATACGAATGATCATCCGCGATCTCGATTTTGTCGAACTGAAGTATGTGGCTCGGGTCGGCAACATACTTCCGCAATTGAGAGACGTGAAACAAATTAAGAATTCAGCTCAACGCCGGAGGTAAAGGCAATCGATAAGCTAACTCGCCTACTCGATCTAAAATTTCAAACGGTCCAATGAATCTCGGACTCAACTTTCCCCGTTTTCCGAAATGGAAAATGCCTCGACTCGGGGATACCTTAACCAACACGTGGTCACCTGTCTCGAACTCTAGGGGTCGACGATGATTATCTGCATATGATTTTTGTCGACTCTGAGCGGTCAACAGACGACTCCTGATCAAAGCTACCTTCTCACGGGCGGCAATAAGCATATCGGTCTCGGTACTGACTCTGATAAGTCATCCCAACACAAAAGAGATCGACAACGACGACCGTACAAGGCCTCGTAAGGTGCCATCTTAATCGAAGCATGCCAACTATTATTGTACGTGAACTCAATCAATGGTAATTGGGCTTCCCAATCGTCTTTCCAATCGAGGATGCATGCCCTCAACATGTCCTCCAATGTCTGAATAGTCCTCTCTGATTGTCCGTCAGACTGAGGATGAAAAGCGGTACTGAGATTAAGCTGAGTTCCCATAGCACGATGAACTGATTTCCAAAAATGAGACACGAACCGTCCGTCACGATCGGAAACGATACTCTTAGGAGTACCATGCAATCTCACTATCTCTTTGATGAACAACTGGGCCAGTCTCTCGGGACCCCACGTATCCTTAATCTCAAGGAAATGAGCTGACTTAGTCAAACAGTCCACAATTACCCAGATTGTATTCATGCCACGACGACTCGTCGGCAAACTCGTGATGAAGGCCATGGAAATATCTTCCCATTTCCATTCTGGAATAGGGAGCGGTTTCAGCATACCTGCCGGTCGCTGGTATTCTATCTTGACTTGCTGACAGGTCAAACATCTCGAAACAAATTCCGCGACTTCTCGCTTCATATTACTCCACCAGTAATTTTGTTTCAAGTCTTTGTACATCTTGCTAGACCCCGGATGGATGGAATAAGGGGTAGCATGAGCTTCTCTCAAAATCGAGTTTTTCAACTCATCATTCGCTGGTACGCACAACCGATTCTTGAATCGCAATAGCCCATCCTCGTGGACCACAAATCCAGGGGCTTTCCCCTGAGCCACATCCTCACGGGTGCGCAACAATGATAGGTCTGAACCCTGATTCGCTCTGATTGTCTCCTCAAGTGGCGATGAAATCTCTAACATGCAAAGTTGCCCTTGCACTCGCTGAAGCCAAACCTCGATCTCGGATCTAAGGAATTCTTGCTGAAGCTCCTTCCGAACTGTTAAACGAGCAAGCATTTGCTCCTGAACGGACTTACGACTCAAGGCATCGGCAACCACGTTTGCCTTACCCGGGTGGTACAGGATCTCGATATCATAATCTTTGATTAGTTCCAACCACCGCCTCAGTCGCATATTTAACTCCTTCTGAGTAAATATATACTTCAAACTCTTGTGATCGGTGAATATCTGACAGGTGACGCCATAAAGGTAATGACGCCAAATCTTCAACGCGAAAACCACGGCTGCTAACTCCAGGTCGTGGGTCGGATAATTAACCTCGTAAGGTCTCAATTGCCGTGAATCATAGGCAATAACCTTCCCATTCTGCATTAATACACATCCGAGACCGTGTCCGAACGCGTTACTATAAACCACGAATCCTTCCATCCCTTGTGGCAAGGAGAGTACAGGTGTTGAAATTAACCAGCTCTTGAGTTCCTCAAAACTCCGCTGGACCACGTGTATTTCTTGTCCTTTCGCAAAAGGTTCGTCAAAGGTTGAGCGATTTTAGAAAATCCTTCCACAAACCGCCGATAATAACCGGCTAATCCGAGAAAGCTTCGGATTTCCTTAACATTCTTCGGGGGTAAACAATCTTGGATAGCCTCCGTTTTATGAGGATCAACACGCACTCCGTCTGATGAAATTACATGCCCGAGAAACGTCACTTCGGACATCCAGAACTCACATTTGGAAAACTTTCCATAAAGTTGCTCTCGTCGCAACACGTCGAGAACCTGATGAAGGTGAACCTCGTGCTGATATCGGTTACGAGAATAAATCAAAATGTCATCAATGAAGACAACCACGAACTGATCCAGATAATCGATGAAGACTCGATTCATTAATTCCATGAATACCGCAGGTGCATTAGTTAACTGATGGATTCAAATTAAATACTCGCAAGTGTACGAATCGCTCTTGTAGTGAGCGGCAAGTAACTCCGAGGTCGATCTCTCGAGGAATTGGAAACGGTTTAAAATTCGATAATGTTCGGCAAATAGTCGAATGAACAAAAGTAAATTAAATTAAAATACATCATTGGTTGATTATGATTACAATTACTAATGCACAAAATTTAAATTGAACTAAGTGATAACAACACCAATTTGATAGTCGGATAAATGAGAGATAATATTAATGAGATTAATATGGGAATTTAGAGTCACCGACACACATGTAATTAATTATTAGTTCCGATACTCAAATAAATAAGGTTAGGGATTATCGATTGCTCACGATTAAAAGAAATCCGTTTGATGGCGGAAATTCTAAAAATCACGATTGTTCTCAACGAAAATTAAGGGATACTCTTTTGATGGGGACGAAACCTAGCTAACAATCAATTAACCGACTACTTTTGATGAGGTAAATCGTTAAAAGATCGCGAAAAAGCTCGAGAACATTCACAATCGTTTCTTTGTCGTTTGATGGCGAACACCGATAAAAACCCTCGATTCGAATAATAATAACAACAATGAAAAAGGTTTGATGATCTAATTCAAAAGTTCTTAAACGAAGAACGAACAAGAGGAACAATCCCAAACTTTATCCGGAAAATCAAAAGGAACTAACAATCAAAAACATGTGTGTGGCTATATCTAAAAACCCATATGAAGTGTTTAGCCACACATGATTAATTCAACAACAATAATGGAAATTGAAGAACAAAACATGGTAAAAACTTCCCTTGTAAATGCCGAAATCGAATTCCCGATGAAGGTTTGATGATCTTCTTACAAGAACTCACAACAAATTTATACAAGGAATTATTATATCTCACTAAGTATTTTTCTCACTACCAAGAACACACAAGGAAGATGATGAAAATCTCTTTCTTTCCCCCTCTTTTGGTGTTTTTCCACCCTAATCTTGTGTTTTTCCACAAAATATCTTCTTCCCAAGACAAGTACCCCTCTCAAGGGGTCACTCCACTTTGTTTTATAGCCAAAAAATCAAGACAAAGGCTTAAAATATGCAAAGATGTCAAGGAAAGTGACATGAAACAACAAGTGGCACGGCCCGTGTCCTGGGACACGGCCGTGTCTCACTGCGCTGAATAATCGAAAAGTTGTCTGTCGAGAGGCTCGGCCGTGTCCCGTGACACGGCCGTGCAGCACTATGCGGGAAAGGCGAAATGACCGAAAGTGACTCGGCCGTGTCCCAAAAGGCACGGTCGAGTTCTTCTTATCCGGAAAGCACAGTTCTTGCTGGAATGAGACCCGGCCGTGTCCTGTGACACGGCCGAGTTACCTGATGTGGATCGAGTCGCCTGGTGCAGCCTAGTTGAGTCGCCTGGTGCAGCCTAGTCCGGGTTTTGGTCTTCTTCGGCATGATCCTTCGTTCTTGTATCAATTCACCTCGGATTTTAGCATATGATATACCGTTTCGAAGCTAATTTCACGAGGAATTTATATCAAAGGAGAATACATCTCAATTCGGAGTGGAGATTCTGGTATTTAGGAGATTCGACCGATATTGCTTAAATCTTTCGTCGTTTTAGGCCCCGTTCGCGCTCTTGATCGTCATAAACTCCAACATTGGCCATAAAAGCGCATATTTCACTACAATCTTCGTCCGGATACCTACAAAACAAAAACACAACATACCACGCGTAAAAAGGGCAAAAACACTCGAAAACAAATGAAAGTGCGACTCGATAGAACAGAATGAGACGATCAAAAATCGACTCATCAAATCCCCCCAAACCTAAACTTTGCTTGTCCCCAAGCAAAAATAAATCAAACACACGACAAAGAAAACGAGAAGGATTGAATAATCAAGTTAATCATCGGGTATACATACAATCAACCGGGGATGTAAAAGTATCGTAAAGTCTCGTAATTCATCATGGAAGCCTAAACTCACAAATGAGTGGAAAGCAATGGCACTAGATCGAACATGCAAGAAAACAAGTCTTAATAATCCCTCACTGAATTATATCGATTCACTCATCTCTCAAGTGTTTAGATAGGTCAATACGCTCAACTCGATTCAAATGGAAAGTTCTACTATAAGCTTGCATTTCTTCTCTTCATCAAACGCATCAATATTCACAAAACATGAGTCATAGGGTCTTACTTTTGGTTGTAACAGGGCTGTGGCTCAGGTTGGGAAAATTTGGCTAGTAGTTACAAGTTCAGTCCAAGTAGAGCATATACGATCCTCATATATATGAAATAAAAACTCAAAGCAAGATCGATCATTCTACTTCAATTCTCCCGTATATATATCTCCCTCTTTTTTTTTTCTAGGCCTTGTTAAGTGTAATTCTTATGATATTGGCCTATTTCTCACAACCCAACGACTTCCCTTTTGTTTTCTTAGGCTCACTCCTCTCCTCCCTATTTTTCTATCCCACTATTATTATTAGGATGGGGCTTATTATTTTCGAGGACGGAGAGAAGATTTTTGCCTCTATACACCACAAACTTTGCACACCTTCGTTTTCAAATATACCCTCTCGTGCTCTTACGTGGACCAATACTTGGGTAAGTTATGGCTTTTGGATATGGAGCAATAAGATGCGGGTTTTTCGAACAAAATTACGGCTAAAGGCTCAACGAGGCTAGCAAAGGATATTGATATGAATTGGTGGATATTTTTAGACAAGTAGGTTCAAGACAAAAAAGGCGGCACCCTAATCATTCCTCGTGTATGTAAATATCAACACGTCATCCGACAGAATCATGCAAGTTCTAAAGAATACAATCCATAAGAAGAGAAATCACTCATGAAAGAATTTCACCGCTAAAAGTGAACGGTTAAATTAGACACAAGGACTCACGGCTTTTGGACTACCATACTCATTCCTTACACGTCAAATCAAGTAACCAAAAACTATACATTCACACGCAAGGTCAAGCAATCAATTAGATTTATTAAACTCTACGAGCCAAACACAAACACGATTAATCATCCATATACCCAACAGTTAACAAGGTTATTGCAATCCAACTACGACATCACGCAAAAAAAAAAAAAAAAAAAAAAAAATCGAAGAAGTTGCACTCCCCCAAACCTAAACCTTTGCTTATCCCCAAGCAGAAAGATTAAGTCAGGACAAATGCGAAAATGCAAATTAAAAAGAAAGAAAATAAAACTACCGGATTAAGATGTGTGGTTTTTTTTTGATCGCGGAGCACCATGCTTTTGTGCTCGGGTCTCTACTTTCAATAGGCTAGGTTTCTTCCTCAGATGAATACTTCCTTTATTAGATTACCTACACACGCCACAGACAAAAACAAAATTAATGCAATAATAATAATAATAAAAGCGATAAAAATTAAAACTCCCTTGGGTTGCCTCCCAAGCAGCGCTTTTTTATAGTCTTTAGCTCGACTTCTTCGGATTCTTCTATCCGGGATTAAATGGAAATGTGCTAGGTCCAACCATATAGCTCGTCATTTTTCGCTCGTTTTCCTTTGTAAGGATGTGGAGAGTTGTTCCATGGATTTCCATTGTGAGCGCTTTTGTCACCATTTCAATTTTCATTATCATCGTCACCATGAAATGTCTTCCTTGAAGAATAAGTGACGTGATTTTTGTTGGTGATGTTTCTTCTATGTTTGGTATCACGAAATCCATCGGGACTATTACCTCCCCCAAACCTAGTGGCGAGTATATTGGTTTTTGTGTTAAATTAATACTCGCTCCTAAGTTCACAGTGGGAACTTCTTTCTCCACGAAAAGAACTTCCATGTCAAAGCTTTCTAGGTCCTCCTTTCGATGCATTGATTTGACCGGTTCGCTCTTATTCTCTTCAATTGGCTTCTCGATTGGATCTTTAGATTTGTCCCAAGGAATTCGAGTCTCGCAAGATTGGGTAGCAGTTACTCGGATTTCTTCATCGTTCGACTCATCCTCTTCAATCACCATAGATTTCTCCGATTGACTCGGCAATTCTTCTTTCTCACCGCCCCTCTCTTTCGCTTCGGAAATTATCTCTTTATTTATCACTTTACCACTTCGGATGGTGGTAATGGCTTGAGCTTGCTCGGGCTGACTTGGTAGTTTACCCTTTTCTTGGTTGCATGCCTCGGTAGCAAGTTGCCCAATTTGAATCTCCATTTTCTTCATCGAAGCTTCTAAAGATTCGAACCTTTTATTGTTCTCCACTCGGTTTTCCTTGCCCTCCTTAATGAATGCCGCAATACTCTCCTCAAGAGAGTTCCTTTGTTGTGGAGGTGGTTCACTTCGCGTTGGTTGTTGGGCTCGGTTTCCTCCGTTGTATTGAGTTTGGACATTTGCGTCGTATGCCATCGGATGATAAGTATTTGGGAGAGGTGCATTTCTTGCGTTTCCGCCATAATTATTCCTCCTCTCCTCCCTCGGGCCTTCCGTGCTTTGTCCCATAGCCCAATTAACTTGTTCGGTTTGTTCTCCGGAAAAATATAAGGGCAAGAATTAGCATGATGTCCGGGTCCCCAACAAATTTCGCAAACTCGTGAGCTCGAAGATTTATTTTGAATCTTGAGTTGTCTTAGTTCCTTCATTAACTCATCGACTTTAGATTGCATCTCGTCCTTCTCGCTTACTTGGTTCACAACTCCTCTATGAACACGCACATTTTTTTGTTGAGAATTAGCCCCCAATAATTCAAATACGTCATAAGCTTGTCTCTCCGTTAACCCCCAAGCGAACCACCGTGGCGTTATCCACCGCTCCTTGGCAATATTGAGTCAATCCGTCATAGAAGAATTGATTGAGTAGTTGAAGCGGATAGTGATGGTGTGGGCATTGAATGAGGAGCATCTTGAATCGGTCCCATGCTTCATGAAATGCCTCTCCGTCTTGTTGTCCGAATGTTGAGATTTGGGCTCTCAATTGTGTAGTCTTTGAATGGGAGAAGTACTTGGTAATGAATTTATCGTAAATTTCATCCCATGTTCTTAGTGATCCGGGCGCCAAAGTCATCAACCATTGTTTCGCCCCGTCCTTGAGTGTATAAGGGAAACACTTCATTCGTAGTTGATCCTCGCTCAACCCATTCAATGGGAAGTTATCAATCGCCACATAGAAATCTCGAATGAATGATAACGGATCCTCTCGTGCTAATCCGTGAAATGAGGGCAATTGCTCTATGTGAAATCCGCTTATGTGGTAGTTCCTTGCGGCCGGTGCTAATTGGATGCATGAAATGGCGGTGTTCACTACGGGTTTTGCATAGTCCCTCATAAGATGTTCGACCGGAGGTTGTTGCGGCATGTTATAGTTCGCCTCCATCCCATATTGAGATCCGGGATAATAATTCGCTCCATATTGCACTCCAACGGGTGGTTGTCTCGGATAGAAGTATCTCCCTTGTTGAGCTTCGTGCATCCCTTGATTGCGCCCAACATGATCATATCTCGGAAACCTTGGTTGACGAATGTTTTCTCTCTCAAGCAATTGGTGCTCTTCAAGATCCGGATTATTCTCGTCGTTTGCCATTGATGATTGCGCTATTATTTTTGGTGCTCTAATTCTTTGAACCTCATCTATGGGTGGAAGAATCGGGTTCCCCAACGATCCCCTACCAAGCATAAACAAGAGAAGTTAGAGCGAATTTTAAGTCTTTATCGAAAATAATGAAAACGGAAAAATAATCAAGAAAAACAATTCAACTATTATTAAAACAAGATCAAAAATTAAACGCCAATTCCCCGGCAACGGCGCCAAAAACTTGATGGATTCAAATTAAATACTCGCAAGTGTACGAATCGCTCTTGTAGTGAGCGGCAAGTAACTCCGAGGTCGATCTCTCGAGGAATTGGAAACGGTTTAAAATTCGATAATGTTCGGCAAATAGTCGAATGAACAAAAGTAAATTAAATTAAAATACATCATTGGTTGATTATGATTACAATTACTAATGCACAAAATTTAAATTGAACTAAGTGATAACAACACCAATTTGATAGTCGGATAAATGAGAGATAATATTAATGAGATTAATATGGGAATTTAGAGTCACCGACACACATGTAATTAATTATTAGTTCCGATACTCAAATAAATAAGGTTAGGGATTATCGATTGCTCACGATTAAAAGAAATCCGTTTGATGGCGGAAATTCTAAAAATCACGATTGTTCTCAACGAAAATTAAGGGATACTCTTTTGATGGGGACGAAACCTAGCTAACAATCAATTAACCGACTACTTTTGATGAGGTAAATCGTTAAAAGATCGCGAAAAAGCTCGAGAACATTCACAATCGTTTCTTTCGGTCGCGTTTGATGGCGAACACCGATAAAAACCCTCGATTCGAATAATAATAACAACAATGAAAAAGGTTTGATGATCTAATTCAAAAGTTCTTAAACGAAGAACGAACAAGAGGAACAATCCCAAACTTTATCCGGAAAATCAAAAGGAACTAACAATCAAAAACATGTGTGTGGCTATATCTAAAAACCCATATGAAGTGTTTAGCCACACATGATTAATTCAACAACAATAATGGAAATTGAAGAACAAAACATGGTAAAAACTTCCCTTGTAAATGCCGAAATCGAATTCCCGATGAAGGTTTGATGATCTTCTTACAAGAACTCACAACAAATTTATACAAGGAATTATTATATCTCACTAAGTATTTTTCTCACTACCAAGAACACACAAGGAAGATGATGAAAATCTCTTTCTTTCCCCCTCTTTTGGTGTTTTTACACCATAATCTTGTGTTTTTCCACAAAATATCTTCTTCCCAAGACAAGTACCCCTCTCAAGGGGTCACTCCACTTTGTTTTATAGCCAAAAAATCAAGACAAAGGCTTAAAATATGCAAAGATGTCAAGGAAAGTGACATGAAACAACAAGTGGCACGGCCCGTGTCCTGGGACACGGCCGTGTCTCACTGCGCTGAATAATCGAAAAGTTGTCTGTCGAGAGGCTCGGCCGTGTCCGTGACACGGCCGTGCGGCACTATGCGGGAAAGGCGAAATGACCGAAAGTGACTCGGCCGTGTCCCAAAGGCACGGTCGAGTTCTTCTTATCCGGAAAGCACGATTCTTGCCGGAATGAGACCGGCCGTGTCTGTGACACGGCCGAGTTACCTGATGTGGATCGAGTGCACAGTGCGGCTAGTTGAGTCGCTGAGTGCACTTAGTCCGGGTTTTGGTCTTCTTCGGCATGATCCTTCGTTCTTGTATCAATTCACCTCGGATTTTAGCATATGATATACCGTTTCGAAGCTAATTTCACGAGGAATTTATATCAAAGGAGAATACATCTCAATTCGGAGTGGAGATTCTGGTATTTAGGAGATTCGACCGATATTGCTTAAATCTTTCGTCGTTTTAGGCCCCGTTCGCGCTCTTGATCGTCATAAACTCCAACATTGGCCATAAAAGCGCATATTTCACTACAATCTTCGTCCGGATACCTACAAAACAAAAACACAACATACCACGCGTAAAAAGGGCAAAAACACTCGAAAACAAATGAAAGTGCGACTCGATAGAACAGAATGAGACGATCAAAAATCGACTCATCATTAACCCAAACGACATTACCACGAACTCATAATGACCATAGCGTGTACGAAACGCTGTCCTTGCGATATCCGACTCTCGAATTCGCAACTGATGATATCCAGAACTCAAGTCGATCTTGTAAAATACTGAAGCTCCCTGAAGTTGATCCAAGAGATCATCAATACGGGGTAGAGGATACTTATTCTTGATCGTCACCCTGTTCAACTCCCGATAATCAATACACAAGCGAAATGAACCATCCTTCTTCTTGACAAACAACACTGGTGCTCCCCACGGGGACACACTCGGTCGGATATAATCTTTCTCGAACAACTCCTCAAGTTGATTCTTCAACTCCTGCATTTCGGTAGGGGCCATCCGGTACGGTGCCTTTGATATCGGGGACGTACCGGGCTCCAACTCAATCGTGAATTCCACATCTCACTGTGGAGGCAAACCAGGTAACTCATCTGGAAATACATCGGCATATTCCCTCACTACCGGAATATCCGTCAACATTATTCGTGATTTCTCGGTTTTGTCATATAACACCTATAACCAACACACCCCTGACTGAGTAATTTCACTGCTTTCATCAAGTTGATGACTCTCCCGGAACAACTAGGATTACTTCCTTGAAAAACACATTCGACCCCATCGTCTGAAATGATAGTGACCATACGCTTACGGACACTAATGATGGCATCGTGATGATCCATCCAATCAATACCCAAGATGACGTCGTCTCTTGGCAAATCTACCATAATAAGGTCTGCTAGCCATACACGGCCATGAAGTTGAATCGAACAATTCTGAATCTCACGATTCCCGATAATTCTTCTACCATCACGTAGACCAATGACATAAGGCTCACAACTAGTAGCACTACCCAGACGTAGTCTACTCAAACATGACTCGGAAATGAATGAATGCGATGCACCAGTATCAAAAAGGGTACACACAGGTTGAGATAGAATAACGAGTGTACCTGAGATCATCTCGGCCTCTGGATCGTCGGTCTTCTTCATCTCATAAATTCGGGGCTTGCCGGCCCCCGAACCGGACGCTCCAGTCTGATAGCTCTTTGCTCCGCCTTTGTTCGCTCCTGTCGTCTTGAGCAGCCTTGGTGAAGTGCTTTGATTATGAGCAATTTGGCCGGGGCCTGAGATGATGCCGGAGTAAGTTTGGAGTCCCTTCGGAAAAAACGGGCCTTATGCCCAGCAATCCCACAGTTATGGCATGTGATAGTGTGCCTCGGACAATTGGTGCTGACATGACCAATTTCCCCACAGTTAAAACAAGTGATGGCCGAACTGGCCGCTCGGGACTGCGATTCCACCGGTCTGGGCGCCACAGGAGGTCGCTCAGAGAAAGTAGTGCCTGCATGAGGCTTCTTGAAGGCTGTCTGACCGCCTTCAGACTGATTACGATTCTTCAATTTCTTGCTAGCAGATGAAGGTTGCTGCTTAGCAATCTCCTTAGCAGTGAGCTCATAAATAAGTGCCTTCTCAATGAATTCGGCCAGAGTGGTGCAATTATGATTAAGTAACTGCATCCGCATCCGGGGTTTCAGCCTCTTGCTGAAATACTTAATCTTATCTGTCTCAGAGTGAATGATAGATGAGGCGAACGGAAGAAGTTCCTGAAATTTCTCGGCAATGGCGAGAACATCTTCATCCGCTGAGGGGTCGGGAGTGAGTAATTCTGATAGCTTGGCCTCCCTGAGTGGGGCCGGATAATACCTCTCCATCATGAGAGTCTTGAATTGATCCCAAGTACATGATCCGTCGGTGGGCTTCAACGACAACCACCAAGAATGAGCGCTCTTACCCAGGTAGTAAGCCGCAACTGAAACTTTGTGTCCTTCGGGACACTCTACCATAGCAAATAACTTCTCGAAATGTTCGAGCCAATGAACAATATCTGTCGGCTCAGATGAGCCCTCAAAAGTAGGTGGCCTTTGGCGAGAGATGTCGCCGATGATACTACCCACACTCCTCTCTTGCCTCTGAGGTAGCGGCGGAGGAGCCTGTTGATTTTGATTAGCTGAGTTATGCATCGTCTCCATCAGTTGTGTCATCTGAGTCATTTGGGCCATCATGCCCTGCATAAAGGCTAGTGGATCAATCCGAACACCTTCTCACTGAGATGTGTCCCGGGTACGACTCCCCGATAGTCAATGATCACGTCCAGGTGAATGAGTGGCAGCGTCGCTGCTTCATGAGTTAGCATTATTCCTCGCATTCGCACGTGTATTAACGCGAGCTCTCGGGACTCGGCCCGCACCACGGCCTTGTCCTCCACGTCTTCTGCCTGCTCTCTCCATACTGAAGTAGGAAAGTCATAAGATGATTATATCTCTCGCATGAATATCACATTATGATTACGTCATGAAATGATGAAAATGAGCATACGCGCTCTAACACAGTTATTACATGAATGATTAACTGAGGTGAGATGATTATATGATGAAATTCTCGAAATGAATATCTTGAACAAGTTAACAAGATTAATGATATGATCTTCAAGATCAACAACTGAGTAATGAAATGGACTGAGTGATTAATGAGTTAATATGATAAACATGATCAAAATGAAAATGATGTTTGAGGATTGTTAACCGATGAATTATGAATGAATGATTATTGCCAGAAATTATACCATGGCATTAGAAGTCTTACAGTTCTTTCGGTCTGATTGGCTCGGCGTTTGCACAGGTCACACGTGACGCGAAAGTCCAATGATACTAGTCCGATGACGATGATTTCAAATGAGACATGACTCGGAAGGTAGTATTCAAAACCATGCTCCGATACCAACTATGTAACACCCCAAATTAGGCGGATATTATAGTGCCGTGGATCCCCGACTCGGACCCACCAGGCGAATGAAAACTGATGAATTAAATAATATAATTGTAGTACCGAACCACATTATATTACCAAATACTCCGATGAGGAGTTTAAATACAAAACACCAGGACAATACCGAATACTATTATAATTTATATGAAGATAAAATGCACAACACTAAATAAAACGGAGTATCCAAATGGAAACCTGCAGCGGAAAATAAATGACAACATGAATGACTGAAAGGATTGGGGGCCCCTACTAGTATCACTGGGACTCCTCGCCGTCAACATGCTCTTCCCGTGCCTTTGCCTTGCCGTGACCTAAAAACAATATACCCCAACGGGGTCAGTTATGTAATATCCAGGAAATTTAAACTAATTTTGGCGGTATTAATTTTTTTTAATTATTATTAATTTATTTTAACTTTCATTTCTAATTTAATTAGCTGCCTAATTAAGAACGTGGCGGAGATATTGGACCAAAGAGTTGGTAAGTCATTGATGGTTGATGTTAACTTACGCATTATGTATTAATCGCATAATTGAACCAGAGGACGGAATAACAGATTCGAGATCGATCCATTTTTAATAGGATAAATTATAACCAAATCTTATTGGTCAAATACCAAATTACTCACTATATATAAATATATATATATATATATATATATATTCTCCCCCACTCACGGATCTTACCCCTCACATTGTCACTCTCTCTCCATTTATATCTCTTCCCACCCACCATCTTCCTTTTCTTCTTCAACGATGATGGGTGACGGGATGGCAAAAGCTCAAAGTGGTCGCCGACTCACAGCTGCGCTTTGGCTTGGTGCCGGACGGATGAAGGGGGTCCTTCTCGGTGGCGGAAATCGACAGGGGAGATAAGGGCGAATCTGGATCTCTGGGAATAACGATCGGAGTTTTCCGGCATATCGGGCTCTGACGGCACCGTGGGGGAGGATGTCAGTATTCTATCTCTTTTCTTCTGGAGTCGATCGTTGTTGGTTCAGGAGTTTTTTGGCGATGGGTTGGAAGAGGCAAGCACTGGATGGCTCGATTTCGGCGGCGGATCTGATTTCTAGATCAGATTCGAGCTCGATTCTTGGTGATTCCACTTCAGGCTCATGTTTTGGTTACCGTTCGTGATTTTTTTTCTGATGAAGGTCGGGCACCGGCGGTTAGTTTTCTGGAAGGGCTGCGTCCGTGTGTATCTATATGTATATATGTTTGTGTGTGTGTGCAGTATAGGTGTGTGTGTGTGCAGTAGGTGTGTGTGTGTGAAGTGGGTTGTGTGTGTTTGTGTGTGTTGTGTGTGTGAACTATATATATATATATATATATATATGTTTGTATGTATGTGTGCTGGTGTGCAAGTATTTGTGTGTGTGAATTTGTATGTTTGTGTGTGTATATATATATATATATATATATATATATATATATATATATATGCGTGTGTGTAGTCGTGGTTGTGTGTGTGTTCGTATTGGAATTCGGACGAGGAAAAACATAGATGTAGATGAAGGTTTTGGTAAATTTGGAGTGGTGTAATTAGACCTACGAAGTGATTTCGAGTTCGGAGTTCGTATTCGGAGCAATCATTTAGGAACTTGGACCCGGGTTGATTATCGTTAGTCGTTTTATTCGATCGATAAATTAAGGGCACGATGGAGGTATTTTATCATCCAATTAATTACCTTGTAATTATAAGATATTAAATTGAACCCTTATATTAAATTGTCTATTATGTATTGATAATAAAGGTTGGGATTTCAATGGATCGATCGGGTGAGCCGTGTTCGCCGTGAGCTTTCGCATCAATTATCGAGGCAAGTATTCTTGTCTATACAATTTATATCGTGTGAATTGAGGTTGCATATGTAATTGTGTTGGTTTGTGCATTTTTGTTGATTGTGCCTTATGTGAATTATCGTAGTTATGTGGTTATGTGAAATTAGTGTTGGTTCATTGCTTGTCATAGGGATATGTCAATAGAGACGTCGTGTAGATAGTACACCTAGACATGTGCTATAATATTTTGGTGATCACCGGGTTGTGTGGGTTAAGTTGTTTGTTATGAGTTGGGTTAGTCGTAATGGTTGATCGGTTGTTATGTCGTTGATGTGTGGAGATGCGTTCAGGATTGTTAGGTTGTAGTATAGCTAGGTCGGTCGTAGCTATGCATCGGATAATTGGCCATTTCTAGCAAGTGCCTTGATTATATATATATATATATATATATATATATATATATATATATATTGTGATTGACCTTCGAGGCTTGTGGTTTGCAATTGTGATTTTGGAACGTGTGTGTGTGTGTTGTTCCTTCCACCCGGAGTGTTCGACGGGATGTCTGGGGTCGATACTAAGGGGTACGGCCACGGAAGTGAACTTGGGTGCGTGCGTTGCTGACCTTCCACCCGGAGCGTTCGACGGGATGTCTGGGGGCCGATACTAAAGGGTAGGGCCGCGAAAGTGGTTTCCCACTCGGAGCGTTCGACGGGACGTCTGGGGGTCGATACTAAGGGGTACGGCCACGGGTTACCAAGTATGGCTTCGTGATATTGGTGATGTTTTTCGATATTTGTGATATGTTCGGAATATCACAACGTTTTGGTTCTCGATGTTGATGTACATTATGTATTGAATCTTGGTACTTTGCTAGAATGGCACTAGGATTTATGTCGTAAGTGTTTAACTCCTTGACTGTGAGGTTTTGGTGTTGCATAACGAACTTGTTATTGTTTTCGTGTACTGTGGTTGACGAAATCATGGGATGAGATCCCAACGGTTGTGTTAAGATTGCTTTTGCGGAAAATGACTTTGGGTTGAGACCCATTTGTTTCGAAATGATTTCGGAATTTAGGACGTGAGGCCCAGAAGAATTTACTATTTACGAAAATGTTTGTTTCACAAAGAGATTTGGGCCGAGACCCCATTATTTTCGAATAAGGCTTTATAATCTTGAACTTGATGTTCCAAAGGACTTTCTGTCATTTTCCAAAACTCTCGAGTTCTTATATATCTCATCTTTAAAGACTTGAGTTGTACCTTAAATATTGAAAACCCCTCGGGAACTTCTTTCACTACTGTTGTTATTGTATTATAACCGATATTGGCGTGATATATTTTGTATATACTGAATTACTTGTACTAGCCATTCAAATGCTAACCCCTTAAATGGGGGAAATGCGTATCATGCATTTCAGGTGTGCTTAGTTCGTTGGAGCAACCATAGGGACGGCATGGAAGAAGACGAGCCGCGATACTAATCAAGAGTTAAGAGTCCAGTTTAATGTCGTTGTATTGTTGAGTTATTTTAAGTCTTCCGTTGTATTGTATTTTGACCCCTGCGTGGGTATGTACAATAATGAGTTTATTTTTGGGTTGATTTAATCGCGAGACCTCATCGGTCAGTGTAATTAATATTTGACCTTATCGGTCTGTGTTAGTAAGTTGTTTGACCTCGGCCGGTCAAACATTGTTCGTATCGTGGTGGTTAGCCTGGTAGATCCTTATGGAAAAAGGGTCTACGGCGTGTAATATTCCCGGTAGTTTCTGGGGGTGTTACATTTATGGTATTGGAGCTTAGGTTGTGGAAACTTAGGCTGTCGGGTCGAGTCGAGTCATGAGTAGTCGAGTCATGTTTTGTCGCGTTGTCCGAGTTGTCGGTTAACAAGTCGACTTGTGCGTTGTCATATCATGTCGTCCGTGTTGTCCGTTGAGATTAGTATCGTGGGCGATCGTCTTCTTCGTGCGACCTGTGGATGTAAGTCTCCCCTTTTATATGTTATATTATATATTTTTTGTATTGCATAATTTTATTTGCAAGCAAGAGGTAAGATAGAAACTGTATTTGATACTTGCGGTATATTACGTGTGTAGCAATTGGAATATACTGGTAGATTGAGTTTTGATTGGTACAATGTGTCATGGAAGTTTCTGGACATTAATGTGTTTCAAGAGGCGTATTGGCGACAAAGATTGTCGGAAACACAAACGGATGGTTTCGATTTATGTTTGATTTAAGATTATATTCATGAGTGGTATCGGTTAGTATGATGATTTGAATGCTATATGGGCACGTGTTTGAGAACCGGATATGTTTGACTAATTGTTGCTAATTGCTACAAATGTGTTCATATTGATAACTGTGTTGGCTGCGCGCGTATTTGAAAATATTTCTGAAAATTTCATAGACTCGAGTATGTTATGAAAAATCGAATCTTCTAAAACATTTTACTAGTACGGTTAAATGGCGATTAGTGTGAATTTTTGAAAATTTTCTAAAATTTTGGACAAGCCGGCTGTATATTTTCAAATAAGAGAGTTGATTGATTGTTTCTTGCTACCTCAATGTACTCTCGTCGTTACCTATATCCGTTGCACGTGTATTTTTAAATGACTTACAAATATTTTGCAATCTGAGTTAAATTAGAAAATTGTTGTAATTATTTTATTGGTACGTGTAAACCGTGATTTAACGTATGTTTGAAATTGTTGACCTTTGCAATTCGGGCCATTTTCAAGTGAGATTTTTATGACGACACTCAGAAAATGGATAATTGGAAAGTATTTAAATTATTTTGAGGATTAAAAATAATTTTTGTTTGTTTTGAACGACAGATTGACATGTCAATATTTTATATAGAATCTCTTGTGAGTATTTTAAAATGGGAAAACAAATAATCTTTTGAAATTATTATTTTTTAAAATATAAGATGAAAATCTTGATAGTCCTTTTTAGCAATTATGGGTAGAGTTGAAAATCATTTTGATTGGCATGTATGAATATTTTTAAGTGGGATAGGTTCCCCCAAGCGAATATATATATGATGAGAATAGTGTTGAACGAGAAGGACAATTATTCTGATTGTTTAATGAACGGCAAGTTGGCCTGATGGCTGTCACAGACAAGGTAATCTCTCTTGAGTATCGTTTTGTATATTGAGGACTATGTACGTATGAATCGATCGAATCATGAGATCATTGATATTACTGAATGGTTCGTATGCATAATTGGAGTGACGTTACAGTGAGATGGGTGATGACATGGCAAGTTTCGGGGATGAAACTTATTTTAAGTGGGGTAGTATGTAATATCCAGGAAATTTAAACTAATTTTGGCGGTATTAATTTTTTTTAATTATTATTAATTTATTTTGACTTTCATTTCTAATTTAATTAGCTGCCTAATTAAGAACGTGGCGGAGATATTGGACCAAAGAGTTGGTAAGTCATTGATGGTTGATGTTATCTCACGCATTATGTATTAATCGCATAATTGAACCAGATGACGGAATAACAGATTCGAGATCGATCCATTTTTAATAGGATAAATTATAACCGAATCTTATTGGTCAAATACCAAATTACCCACTATATATATATATATATATATATTCTCCCTCACTCACGGATCTTACCCCTCACATTCTCACTCTCTCTCCCTTTCTATCTCTTCCCACCCACCATCTTCCTTTTCTTCTTCAAGGATGACGGGTGACGGGATGGCAAAAGCTCAAAGTGGTCGCCGACTCACAGCTGCGCTTTGGCTTGGTGCCGGACGGATGAAGGGGGTCCTTCTCGGTGGCGGAAATCGACAGGGGAGATAAGGGCGAATCTGGATCTCTGGGAATAACGATCGGAGTTTGCCGGCGTATCGGGCTCTGACGGCACCGTGTGGGAGGATGTCAGTATTCTATCTCTTTTCTTCTGGAGTCGATCGTTGTTGGTTCAGGAGTTTTTTGGCGATGGGTTGGAAGAGGCAAGCACTGTATGGCTCGATTTCGGCGGCGGATCTAATTTCTAGATCAGATTCGAGCTCGATTCTTGGTGATTCCACTTCAGGCCCATGTTTTGGTTACCGTCCGTGATTTTTTTTCTGATGAAGGTCGGGCACCGGCGGTTAGTTTTCTGGCCGGGCTGCGTCCGTGTGTATCTATATGTATATATGTTTGTGCGTGTGTGCAGTATAGGTGTGTGTGTGTGCGAAGTGGGTTGTGTGTGTTTGTGTGTGTTGTGTGTGTGAACTATATATATATATATATATATATATATATTTGTATGTATGTGTGCTGGTGTGCAAGTATTTGTGTGTGTGAATTTGTATGTTTGTGCGTGTGTGTGTGTCAGGCATGTGTGTTTACTGTGTTGGTGTTTGTATGTGTTGGGTATATATATATACACTATATATTATATGTGTGCAGATGTGTGTATGCAGGAGTGTGTTGTGTGTGTTGTATGTATATATATATATATATTATATGTGTGTAGGTGTGTGTGTGCAGGAGTGTGGTGAGTGTGGTGTAGTGCAGCTTTGTGTATATATATATATATATATATATATATATA
The DNA here is from genome assembly GCA_033398695.1 of Orobanche coerulescens. NCBI lineage: Eukaryota > Viridiplantae > Streptophyta > Magnoliopsida > Lamiales > Orobanchaceae > Orobanche > Orobanche coerulescens. The sequence goes on from CM065815.1 coordinate 117,725,624, forward strand.
TATAGATGCGTGTGTGTAGTCGTGGTTGTGTGTGTGTTCGTATTGGAATTCGGACGAGGAAAAACATAGATGTAGATGAAGGTTTTGGTAAATTTGGAGTGGTGTAATTAGACCTACGAAGTGATTTCGAGTTCGGAGTTCGTATTCGGAGCAATCATTTAGGAACTTGGACCCGGGTTGATTATCGTTAGTCGTTTTATTCGATCGATAAATTAAGGGCACGATGGAGGTATTTTATCATCCAATTAATTACCTTGTAATTATAAGATATTAAATTGAACCCTTATATTAAATTGTCTATTATGTATTGATAATAAAGGTTGGGATTTCAATGGATCGATCGGGTGAGCCGTGTTCGTCAGAGCTTTCGGCATCAATTATCGAGGCAAGTATTCTTGTCTATACAATTTATATCGTGTGAATTGAGGTTGCATATGTAATTGTGTTGGTTTGTGCATTTTTGTTGATTGTGCCTTATGTGAATTATCGTAGTTATGTGGTTATGTGAAATTAGTGTTGGTTCATTGCTTGTCATAGGGATATGTCAATAGAGACGTCGTGTAGATAGTACACCTAGACATGTGCTATAATATTTTGGTGATCACCGGGTTGTGTGGGTTAAGTTGTTTGTTATGAGTTGGGTTAGTCGTAATGGTTGATCGGTTGTTATGTCGTTGATGTGTGGAGATGCGTTCAGGATTGTTAGGTTGTAGTATAGCTAGGTCGGTCGTAGCTATGCATCGGATAATTGGCCATTTCTAGCAAGTGCCTTGATTATATATATATTGTGATTGACCTTCGAGGCTTGTGGTTTGCAATTGTGATTTTGGAACGTGTGTGTGTGTTGTTCCTTCCACCCGGAGTGTTCGACGGGATGTCTGGGGGTCGATACTAAGGGGTACGGCCACGGAAGTGAACTTGGGTGCGTGCGTTGCTGACCTTCTACCCGGAGCGTTCGACGGGATGTCTGGTGGCCGATACTAAGGGGTACGGCCGCGGAAGTGGTTTCCCACTCGGAGCGTTCGACGGGACGTCTGGGGGTCGATACTAAGGGGTACGGCCACGGGTTACCAAGTATGGCTTCGTGATATTGGTGATGTTTTTCGATATTTGTGATATGTTCGGAATATCACAACGTTTTGGTTCTCGATGTTGATGTACATTATGTATTGAATCTTGGTACTTTGCTAGAATGGCACTAGGATTTATGTCGTAAGTGTTTAACTCTTTGACTGTGAGGTTTTGGTGTTGGATAACGAACTTGTTATTGTTTTCGTGTATTGTGGTTGACGAAATCATGGGATGAGATCCCAACGGTTGTGTTAAGATTGCTTTTGCGGAAAATGACTTTGGGTTGAGACCCATTTGTTTCGAAATGATTTCGGAATTTAGGACGTGAGGCCCAGAAGAATTTACTATTTACGAAAATGTTTGTTTCACAAAGAGATTTGGGCCGACACCCCATTATTTTCGAATAAGGCTTCATAATCTTGAACTTGATGTTCCAAAGGACTTTCTGTCATTTTCCAAAACTCTCGAGTTCTTATATATCTCATCTTTAAAGACTTGAGTTGTACCTTAAATATTGAAAACCCCTCGGGAACTTCTTTCACTACTGTTGTTATTGTATTATAACCGATATTGGCGTGATATATTTTGTATATACTGAATTACTTGTACTAGCCATTCAAATGCTAACCCCTTAAATGGGGGAAATGCGTATCATGCATTTCAGCTGTGCTTAGTTCGTTGGAGCAACCACAGGGACGGCATGGAAGAAGACGAGCCGCGATACTAATCAAGAGTTAAGAGTCCAGTTTGATGTCATTGTATTGTTGAGTTATTTTAAGTCTTCCGTTGTATTGTATTTTGACCCCTGCGTGGGTATGTACAATAATGAGTTTATTTTTGGGTTGATTTAATCGCGAGACCTCATCGGTCAGTGTAATTAATATATGACCTTATCGGTCTATGTTAGTAAGTTGTTTGACCTCGGCCGGTCAAACATTGTTCGTATCGTGGTGGTTAGCCTGGTAGATCCTTATAGAAAAAGGGTCTACGGCGTGTAATATTCCCGGTAGTTTCTGGGGGTGTTACAAGTCACACAGAACAACAATCCTCAAGGGTTGAAAATACACAATCATGATATATCTTTAGTTATGAAATATCCTTAGTTATGAATTAAGCTGAAGAGGAGTATCATAGTACGCCCGTAATGTTCTGTGCAAGTGTACAAGACGAATGACCGGACACACCCGTCCTTGTACCTAATTAGTCTCACGGAGGTAATCGTTACCGTGTGCACAGTCCAATGTATCGGTGACCCAATACATGACCATCGCGTGCTCGACTAAAAATTCCGCACATCCGCATCCGGCCACGCAATATGAACCCAGAAGGTCATACGAACGAGAATGACCACAATGAATATCAATGAATAATAATCCGACAAGGTCAAGAATGACTCACCGAGATGAAAATAATAGTGAAGTGATTGATAACTCAATGAAACGATTGGAACCGTCGTTCCTCGTGAATGAAGTGATTATTCGACAATTACAAATCTCAATACGGTTAATACAATGATGAATGAGTTATGATTATGAATGAACAACAACAAAAGGAATGAATATCCTTTTAACCGAGTAAGAATTAACTTACACAACACCGATGAAGAATGTCCTTCCACAAACAACGTCCTAAATGAGATGTCGGTCGCTCGAAACAACCTTGAATAACACAATTACCAACAATCCAGTTCAACACATGAATCAAACACGAGTATAATTAACTCAAACCAAGTTCATTGGGGCATTATATCGAATACGTTGTGGCCAATCTTCGATTGTTTATAACCAAACCTCAATTATACCAATATCAAATCCCCAAGAAGTGTTTCCAACCAACAAAACATCTTCAATACAATCAATAATCCAATATGAATATTCAATTTCGTGATTTCAACAACAATTAATCGAAAACCCCCAAATCCAACTCAATATTCAAAGTGTTCTTGAATAATCTTTCAATAATCCAATGAATATTTATACAAACTCATAATCATATGTATATCTCTTCATACAACACGATTATAACGTCCAAAACATCATATCTCAATACAAAATCGAAATCCAAGATGTTGAAGAAATTACCTCTTCAAGATCCAACCACTTTGATTCGATGAACACGCGTTAGATCGACAATCCGAGCTTCACAACCGAATGAAAATGATGAAAAACGAGTACTCAAGTGATTGATGATGAAAATTCCTCCCACAAACCATCTCTCTCGGAAGTAGGATGAAGAAATGGTGAAAATGAGGAAAAAGTCCCGATCAAGTCCTGATAAACTGCCAGAAGTTACGGCCGTAACTCGGCCTACTTACGGCCGTAACTCGGCCTACTTAAGGCCGTAATATCCCAGGTCAACGGCCTTACGGCCGTAACCAGCCAGCACGTACGGCCGTAACTCGGCTTCGTCCAGAAACTGCCGACAGCCATACGGCCGTACCCGCACCAGACTTACGGGCGTAACTCGCCCTCGTCCAAAACACTTGTCGACACCCATACGGCCGTACCCGCTCACCTTACGGGCGTAACTCGACCGATACGGCCGTAACCGGCCAAACTTACAGGCGTAAGCCCCCTTCGTCGAAACTGACCAGGCAACTAGCCTGTAACGTACGGCCGTATCCGGCCAAGCCTTACGGCCGTACTTGCCTCATCTTACGACCGTATGCCGCAACCCTTAAGGCCGTAAGTCCTTCTCGTCCGACACATCCTAAAAAATACGAATACCCCTTACGGCCGTATCCTGCCCATCTTACGGTCGTAACTCACCTTCGGCCAAAAATGCCTGCGCACCGCGCTCGACACGTACGGCTGTATCCGGCCAAGCCTTACGGTCGTACCTGCTCAACTTACGCCCGTATGCCGCAACCTTATGGCCGTAAGTCCCGTTCGTCCAAAATGGCCTGAAATCAACGAACGCCTGTTACGGCCGTATCCCACAATCCTTACGGTCGTAACTCGTTGCTGGACAAGGTGAAAATCCGACAACTCCAATTTCTCGATACGATTGATGAACGATCCGACATATCATACGTATGTGGAAGTAAATAAGTCCAACACATGCCAAAAATGATACTTCCAGCACAAGACTACAAATCACAATGAAAATGATAATGCTCCCATCTCGATTGATAAACGGAGATGAAATGACGATCGGTAATTGAGACACGATTACAACATGCCAACAGCGAATGCAAATGAATGAATCATGAATGATGAGTGATTAATAATTAGAGAAAATTACTGAGTGACAATTACTGACTGATTAATACTGAATGAAAATGAATGAATTACAACCGGATATTACATACTCCCCCCCCCCCCTTAAAAAGAGTTTCGTCCTCGAAACTAAGGGTCAAACAACTCGGGATAATTCTCTCGTATACTCTCCTCGGTTTCCCAAGTAGCCTCTTCGACTCCGTGTCTAGACCACTGAATCTTGACCAAAGGAATCGTCTTGTTCCTCAACTATTTGATTCGCCGCTCTAAACCTCGTATAGGACGCTCCTCATACGAATGATCATCCACGATCTCGATTTCGTTGAACTGAAGTATGTAGCTCGGGTCGGCAACATACTTCCGCAATTGAGAGACGTGAAACATATTATGAATTCGGCTCAACGCCGGAGGTAAAGCCAATCGATAAGCTAACCCGCCTACTCGATCTAAAATCTCAAATGGTCCAATGAATCTCGGACTCAACTTTCCCCATTTTCCGAAATGTAAAATGCCGCGACTCGGGGATACCTTGACCAACACGTGGTCACCTGTCTCGAACTCTAGTGGTCGACGACGATTATCTGCATATGATTTCTGTCGACTCTGAGCGGTCAACAGACGACTCCTGATCAAAGCTACCTTCTCACGGGCGGCTATAAGCATATTGGGCTCGGTGCCGATTGACTCTGATAAGTCGTCCCAACACAAAGGAGATCGACAACGATGACCGTACAAGGCCTCGTAAGGTGCCATCTTAATCGAAGCATGCCAACTATTATTGTACGTGAACTCAATCAACGGTAATTAGGCTTCCTAATCGTCTTTCCAATCAAGGACGCATGCCCTCAACATGTCCTCCAATGTCTGAATAGTCCTCTCTGATTGTCCGTCGGACTGAGGATGAAAAGCGGTACTGAGATTAAGCTGAGTTCCCATAGCACGATGAACTGATTTCCAAAAATAAGACACGAACCGTCCATCACGATCGGAAACGATACTCTTAGGAGTACCATGCAATCTCACTATCTCTTTAATGAACAACTGGGCCAGTCTCTCAGGACCCCACGTATCCTTAATCTCAAGGAAATGAGTTGACTTAGTCAAACAGTCCACAATTACCTAGATTGTATTCATGCCACGACGACTCATCGGCAAACTCGTGATGAAGTCCATGGAAATATCTTCCCACTTCCACTCTGGAATAGGGAGCGGTTTCAGAATACCTGTCGGTCGCTGGTGTTCTATCTTGGCTTGCTGACAGGTCAAACATCTCGAAACAAATTCCGCGACTTCTCACTTCATATTACTCCACCAGTAATTTTGTTTCAAGTCTTTGTACATCTTGCTAGACCCCAGATGGATGGAATAAGGGGTAGCATGAGCTTCTCTTAAAATTGAGTTTTTCAACTCATCATTCACTGGTACGCACAACCGATTCTTGAATCGCAATAGCCCATCCTCGTGGACCACAAATCCAGGGGCTTTCCCCTGAGCCACATCCTCACGGGTGCGCAACAATGATAGGTCTGAACCCTGATTCGCTCTGATTGTCTCCTCAAGTGGCGATGAAATCTCTAACATGCAAAGTTGCCCTTGCACTCGCTGAAGCCAAACCTTGATCTCGGATCTAAGGAATTCTTGTTGAAGCTCCTTCCGAACTGTTAAACGAGCAAGCATTAGCTCCTGAACGGACTTACGACTCAAGGCATCGGCAACCACGTTTGCCTTACCCGGGTGGTACAGGATCTCGATATCATAATCTTTGATTAGTTCCAACCACCGCCTCAGTCGCATATTTAACTCCTGAGTAAATATATACTTCAAACTCTTGTGATCGGTGAATATGTGACAGGTGACGCCATAAAGGTAATGACGCCAAATCTTCAACGCGAAAACCACGGCTGCTAACTCCAGGTCATGGGTCGGATAATTAACCTCGTAAGGTCTCAATTGCCGTGAAGCATAGGCAATAACCTTCCCATTTTGCATTAATACACATCCGAGACCATGTCCAGATGCGTTACTATAAACCACGAATCCTTCTGTCCCTTGTGGCAAGGAGAGTACAGGTGCTGAAATTAACCGGCTCTTGAGTTCCTCAAAACTCCGCTGGACCACGTGTATTTCTTATCCTTTCGCAAAAGGTTCGTCAAAGGTTGAGAGATTTTAGAAAATCCTTCCACAAACCGCCGATAATAACCGGCTAATCCGAGAAAGCTTCGGATTTCCTTAACATTCTTCGGGGGTAAACAATCTTGGATAGCCTCCGTTTTCTGAGGATCAACACGCACTCTGTATGATGAAATTACATGCCCGAGAAACGTCACTTCGGACATCCAGAACTCACATTTGGAAAACTTTCCATAAAGTTGTTCTCGTCGCAACACGTCGAGAACCTGATGAAGGTGAACCTCGTGCTCATCTCGGTTACGAGAATAAATCAAAATGTCATCAATGAAGACAACCACGAACTGATCCAGATAATCGATGAAGACTTGATTCATTAATTCCATGAATACCGCAGGTGCATTAGTTAACCCAAATGACATTACCACGAACTCATAATGACCATAGCGTGTACGAAACGCTGTCCTTGCGATATCCGACTCTCGAATTCGCAACTGATGATATCCAGACCTCAAGTCGATCTTGGAAAATACTGAAGCTCCCTAAAGTTGATCCAAGAGACCATCGATACGGGGTAGAGGATACTTATTCTTGATCGTCACCCTGTTCAACTCCCGATAATCAGTACACAAGCGAAATGAACCATCCTTCTTCTTGACAAACAACACTGGTACTCCCCACGGGGACGCACTCGGTCGGATATAACCTTTCTCGAACAACTCCTCAAGTTGATTCTTCAACTCCTGCATTTCGGTCGGGGCCATCCGGTACGGTGCCTTCGATATCGGGGACGTACCGGGCTCCAACTCAATCGTGAATTCCACATCTCACTGTGGAGGCAAACCAGGTAACTCATCTGTAAATACATCGGCATATTCCCTCACTACCGGAATATCCGTCAACATTATTCGTGATTTCTCAGTTTTGGTCATATAGCACCAATAACCAATACACCCCTGACTGAGTAATTTCACTGCTTTCATCAAGTTGATGACTCTCCCGGAACAACTAGGATTACTTCCCTGAAAAACACATTCGACCCCATCGTCTGAAATGATAGTGACCATACGCTTACGGACACTAATGATGGCATCGTGACGATCCATGCAAACAATACCCAAGATGACGTCGTCTCTTGGCAAATCTACCACAATAAGGTCTGCTAGCCATACACGGCCATGAAGTTGAATCAGACAATTCTGAATCTCACGATTCCCGATAATTCTTCTACCATCAGGTAGACCAATGACATAAGGCTCACAACTAGTAGCACTACCCAGACGTAGTCTACTCAAACATGACTCGGAAATGAATGAATGCGATGCACCAGTATCAAAAAGGGTACACACAGGTTGAGATAGAATAACGAGTGTACCTGAGATCATCCGGGCCTCTGGATCGTCGGTCTTCTTCATCTCATAAATTCGGGGCTTGCCGGCCCCCGAACCGGACGCTCCCGTCTGATAGCTCTTTGCTCCACCTTTGTTCACTCCTGTCGTCTTCAATGACGCAGACTGAGTGGCCTGATTATGAACAGCTGACTGCTTCGGGGCCTGAGATGACGCCGGAGTAGGTTTGGACTCCCTTCGGCAAAAACGGACCTTATGCCCAGCAATCCCATAGTTATGGCATGTGATAGTCTGCCTCGGACACTTGGTGCTGACATGACCAATTTCCCCATAGTTAAAACAAGTGATGGTCGAACTGGCCGCTCGAGACTGCGATTCCTCCGGTCTGGGCGCCACAGGAGGTCGCTCAGAGAAAGTAGTGCCCGCATGAGGCTTCTTGAAGGCTGTCTGACCGCCTTCAGACTGATTACGATTCTTCGATTTCTTGCTAGCAGATGAAGGTTGCTGCTTAGCAATCTCCTTAGCAGTGAGCTCATAAGTAAGAGCCTTCTCAATGAATTCGGCCAGAGTGGTGCAATTATGATTAAGTAACTGCATCCGCATCCGGTTTCACCTCTTCTTTGAAATACTTAATCTTATCTGCCTCGGAGTGAATGATAGATGAGGCGAACGGAAGAAGTTCCTGAAATTTCTCCGCAATGGCGAGAACATCTTCGTCCGCTGAGGGGTCGGGAGTGAGTAATTCTGATAGCTTGGCCTCCCTGAGTGGGGCCGGATAATACCTCTCCATCATGAGAGTCTTGAATTGATCCCAAGTACATGATCCGTCGGTGGGCTTCAACGACAACCACCAAGAATGAGTGCTCTTACCTAGGTAGTAAGCCGCAACTGAAACTTTGTGTCCTTCGGGACACTCTACCATAGCAAATAACTTCTCGAAATGTTCGAGCCAATGAACAATATCTGTCGGCTCAGATGAGCCCTCAAAAGTAGGTGGCCTTTGGCGAGAGATGTCGCCGATGATACTGCCCACACTCCTCTCTTGCCTCTGAGGTGGCGGCGGAGGAGCCTGTTGATTTTGATTAGCTGAGTTATGCATCGTCTCCATCCGTTGTGTCATCTGAGTCATTTGGGCCATCCTGCCCTGCATAAAGGCGAGTGGATCAATCCGAACACCTTCTGACTGAGCTGTGTCCCGGGTACGACTCCCGATAGTGAATGATCACGTCCAAGTGAATGAGTGGCAGTGTCGCTGCTTCATGAGTTAGCATTATTCCTCGCGTTCGCAGGTGTATTAACGCGAGCTCCCGAGATTCGGCCCGCACCACGGCCTTGTCCTCCACGTCTTCTGCCTGCTCTCTCCATACTGAAGTAGGAAATTCATAAGATGATTATATCTCTCGCATGAATATCACATTATGATTACGTCATGAAATGATGAAAATGAGCATACGCGCTCTAGCAAAGTGATTACATGAATAATTAACTGAGGTGAGATGATTATATGATGAAATTCTCGAAATGATTATCTTGAACAAGTTAACAAGATTAATGATATGATCTTCAAGATCAACAACTGAGTAATGAAATGAACTGAGTGATTAATGAGTTAATATGATCAACATGATCAAAATGAAAATGATGTTTGAGGATTGTTAACCGATAAATTATGAATGAATGATTATTGCCAGAAATTATACCATGGCGTTAGAAGTCTTAGAGTTCTTTCGGTCTGATTGGCTCGGCGTTTGCACAGGTCACACGTGACGTGAAAGTCCAATGATAGTAGTCCGATGACGATGATTTCAAATGAGACATGACTCGGAAGGTAGTATTCAAAACCACGCTCCGATACCAACTTTGTAACACCCCAAATTAGGCGGATATTACAGTGCCGTAGATCCCCGACTGGGACCCACCAGGCGAATGAAAACTGGTGAATTAAATAATATAATTGTAGTACCGAACCACATTATATTACCAAATACTTCGATGAGGAGTTTAAATACAAAACACCAGGACAATACCGAATACCAGTATATTTTATATGAAGATAAAATACACAACACTGAATGAAACGGAGTATCCAAATGGAAATCTGCAGCGGAAAATAAATGACAACAACATGAATGACTGAAAGGATTGGGGCCCCCTACTAGTATCACTGGGACTCCTCGCCGTCAACATGCTCTTTCCGTGCCTTTGCCTTGCCGTGACCTGAAAACAATATACCCCAACGGGGTCAGTTACACAGAACAACAATCCTTAAGGGATGAAAATACACAATCATGATATGTCTTTAGTTATGAAATATCCTTAGGTATGAATTAAGCTGAAGAGGAGTATCATAGTACGCCCGTAATGTTCTGTGCAAGTGTACAAGATGAATGACCGGACACACCTGTCCTTGTACCTAATTAGTCTCACGGAGGTAATCGTTACCGTGTGCACAGTCCAATGTATCGGTGACCCAATACATGACCATCGCGTGCTCGACTAAAAATTCCGCACATCCGCATCCGGCCACGCAATATGAACCCAGAAGGTCATATGAACGAGAATGACCACAATGAATATCAATGAATAATAATCCGACAAGGTCAAGAATGAGTCACCGAGATGAAAATAATAGTGAAGTGATTGATAACTCAATGAAACGATTGGAACCGTCGTTCCTCGTGAATGAAGTGATTATTCGACAATTACAGATCTCAATACGGTTAATACAATGATGAATGAGTTATGATTATGAATGAACAACAATAAAAGGAATGAATATCCTTTTAACCGAGTAAGAATTAACTTACACAACACCGATGAAGAATGTCCTTCCACGAACAACGTCCTAAATGAGATGTCGGTCGCTCGAAACAACCTTAAATAACATAATTACCAACAATCCGGTTCAACACATGAATCAAACATGAGTATAATTAACTCAAAACGTCGATACGACTAAACCAAGTTCATTGGGGCATTATATCGAACATGTTGTGGCCAATCTTCGATTGTTTATAACCAAACCTCAATTATACCAATATCAAATCCCCAAGAAGTGTTTCCAACCAACAAAACATCTTCAATACAATCTATAATCCAATATGAATATCCAATTTCGTGATTTCAACAGCAATTAATCGAAAACCCCCAAATCCAACTCAATATTCAAAGTGTTCTTGAATAATCCTTCAATAATCCAATGAATATTTATACAAACTCATAATCATATGTATATCTCTTGATACAACACGATTATAATGTCCAAAACATCATATCTCAATACAAAATCGAAATCCAAGATGTTGAAGAAATTACCTTTTGAAGATCCAACCACTTTGATTCGATGAACACGCGTTAGATCGACAATCCGAGCTTCACAACCGAATGAAAATGATGAAAAACGAGTACTCAAGTGATTGATGATGAAAATTCCTCCCACAAACCCTCTCTCTCGGAAGTAGGATGAAGAAATGGTGAAAATGGGGAAAAAGTCTCGATCAAGTCCTTATAACCTGCCGGAAGTTACGGTCGTAACTCGGCCTACTTACGGCCGTAACATCCCAGGTCAACGGCCTTACGGCCGTAACCAGCCAGCACGTACGGCCGTAACTCGGCTTCGTCCATAAACTGCCGACAGCCATACGGCCGTACCCGCACCAGACTTACGGGCGTAACTCGCCCTCGTCCAAAATACTTGCCGACAACTATACGGCCGTACCCGCTCACCTTACGAGCGTAACTCGACCGATACGGACGTAATCGGCCAAACTTACGGGCGTAAGCCCCCTTCGCCGAAACTGACCAGGCACCTAGCCTGTAACGTACGGTCGTATCCGGCCAATCCTTACGGCCGTACTTGCCTCATCTTACGGTTGTATGCCGCAATCCTTACGGCCGTAAGTCCTTCTCGTCCGACACATCCTGAAAAATACGAATACTCCTTACGGCCGTATCCTGCCCATCTTACGGCCGTAACTCGCCTTCGGACAAAAATGCCTGGGCACCCTGCTCGACACATACGGCCGTATCTGGCCAAGCCTTACGGCCGTACCTACTCAACTTACGGCCGTATGCCACAACCTTATGCCGGAAGTCCCGTTCATCCAAAATGGCCTGAAATCAACGAACGCCTGTTACGGCCGTATCCCACAATCCTTACGGCCGTAACTCGTTGCTGGACAAGGTGAAAATCCGACAACTCCGATTTCTCGATACGATTGATGAATGATCCGACATATCATACCTATGTGGAAGTAAATAAGTCCAACACATGTCAAAAATGATACTTCCAGCACAAGACTACCAATCACGATGAAAATGATAATACTCCCATCTCGATTGATAAACGGAGATGAAATGACGATCGGTAATTGAGACACGGTTACGACATGCCAACAGTGAACGCAAATGAATGAATCATGAATGATGAGTGATTAATAATGAGTGAAAATTACTGAGTGACAATTACTGACTGATTAATACTGAATGAAAATGAATGAATTACAACCGGGTATTACAGTTAAGCCTTGTAAATCCTTTCAAGTGATAGCCATGAAAGCAACCAAGATATTGTGTAAGGGCAATTGTCAAGGATATCTGGTGAATATCATGGGAGAGCCGAAGTCCGAGGAAACGATCGAAGACGTCCATAATGTGAAGGATTATTCAGATATTTTTTCTAGATAACTTGTCGGGTGTTCCACTAGATAGACAAGTGGAGTTTACAATTAACTTGGTGTCTGGAGCATCCCCTATATCAAAGGCCCCGTACAGGATGGTGCCAAAGGAACTACAAGAACTGAAGGTGCAAATTCATGAGTTACTCGATACGGGCTATATTCGACCAAGCGTATCACCTTGGGGAGAACCTGTGTTATTCATGAAGAATAAGGATGGAAGCATGAGAATGTGTACTGATTATTGTGAGTTGTATCGACTCACGATAAAGAACAAGTATCCACTTCCCCAGATCGAAGATTTATTTGACCAGCTTGGAGGTTCTGGAGTGTTCTCGAAGATAGATTTGAGGTCAGAATACCATCAATAAAATATCAAAGACAATGACATTCCAAAGACTGCATTCTGAACAAGATATGGCCACTACGAGTTCGTAGTAATGCCATTTGGATTGAGTAATGCCCCATTAGTCTTTATGGACTTGATGAATAGAGTTTTCCATCCCTATTTGGATCAGTTTGTCATCGTGTTTATAGATGACATACTAATTTATTGGAAGGGTGAAGTAGAACATGAGAAACATCTACGAACAGTTTTGGAGATACTTCGCAAAGAGAAAGCTGTATGCGAAGTTTAGCAAGTGCGAATTTTGGCTTAAGAGGGTAGCGTTTGTTGGACATGTTGTTACTGCTCAAGGGATTGAAATCGACCCAACTAAGGTAGAAGCTATCAATGATTGGAAGACACCAAATAACACCAATGAAGTTTGCAGTTTCCACGGACTAGCAGGATATTATAGGAGGTTTATTGAAGGATTCTCTAAGATAGCCACACCGATGGCATTGTTGGAATATAAAACGCAGCCGAAGCGAATTAGTATAATATTTTATATTCGGTTTTATATACTAACTAACATAATTAGCGGATCTATTTAGGCTTGTCAGTTAATTAATTAAACAGATTAATAAGCAATTTAAATACACCTATTTACGCAGTACAATAGATAATTCATACCTTTGACGCGAAGTGGTAGTATTATTCCTTTAGGGTCGATCGAAGTCTCCTCCTTGCTCCTAGCTGATATCCTTATATTTCTACCTTTTAGATCTTCTAGAGTATATCCCACCCAAGATCCAGATGCTGTGTAGGCAACAATCTACCGGATCAAACTTGGACTGCAGTACAGGGTGACACGGCTAAAACTTGATCTTCAAGAATTACCTCACAAATTTTCTCTTTATTTTTCTTGAGTATTTGTGTATTTAGAAAAATATTGTGTTAGCTAAATTATGGAATCCAAGACACAAGTCAAGATCCACAATTAAACACGAAGTATAGAAAAATAAAAAATTCTTGTTCAATGAAGGATGAAAATCGGCCAACCCATTTGTCCTATCTATAAGTGTTATGGGCTACTCTAGGGACCTTAAGGAGGATAAGGTAAGGACTCTCAATAGATCTCATCTTACCATATTAAGAATCTTCCTAATATTGTGAGTCTATTAATATCAACTTAGTCCACTAAATAGTGGATATTGCACTTCTACCAAAATCCCAAATTACGAAATTGGGCTCCTTTTTGAATTAATTATTTCTCGTGTTTAAGATATCCCATGTCTATCAATTAATTTAAGCTACTGACAGCTTTTAATTAATTAATATATTATACATGATCATACCACTCGACCTTTATTATTATATCGAAAAATTAATTCCACCTGCAGGGTTTAATATAATAATCATTTCGAGTGCCTCAAGGGACATGATCAACCCGACTGGTCGGGACAAGATTTCTAGCTATAATATTAATTATTATATAAATAATAATATTACCCAAAATATCGAGCAATTGAGTCCATCATTGTGGCTCTCACCCATGATAAATCAATGCAATAAATATTAAATATTAATTACTAGAAGAGAAAATTATCAAATTGGTCCCGTATGTGGGATCAATTGGCCAGAAAAATCATCTGTCTCCGGCAGACCAAAAAACCCCACATCTCCCCCCTACTTTAGCCAATTTAGTCCTCCGTCGCCGGCCGGAGTATTTTCCGGCCACCGGAGCAGACGTGGACGACACGTGGCTGAAACGTGTCAAAAAAAATATAAAAAACTAAATAATATAAAAAAATCTAAAAAAATTAAAAAAAATCTGGAATATTAAAAAATCTAAATTTAAAAAAATTTAAAAAATCTAAAAAAATTTAAAAAAATTTAAAAAAAATTTAAAAAATATAAAATAAATTTAAAAAAATTAAAAAAAATATATAAAAAACTAAATAATATAAAAAATCTAAAAAAATTTAATTTTTAATTTAATTTAATAATAGAACCTTAGGTAATTATTTTTAATTCTGAAATATTAATATAAATATATTAGAATTATTTATTTATTTTTTAATTTTATAATTCTAAAAAGATTTTTTTTTCAGAAAAAAAATCTTTTTAATTCAAAAGATTAATTTTATAATTTTGAAAAAAAAATATTTTTAATCTTTTTAATTTCTGAAAAAAAAATTATATATTTTTAATTAATTTTATAATTCTGAAAAAAGAATCTTTTTAATTTCTGAAAAGATTCTGAAAAAGATCGTTTTGATAATTTTCTCATTTTTTTCAGAAACTAAAAAGATTTTTTTCAGAATATAAAATTAAACAAATATAATTTTTTTTTTCAGAAATTAAAAAGATTAAAAAGATTTTTTTTTCAGAATTGTAAAATTAATCTTTTGAATTAAAAAGATTTTTTTTCTGAAAAAAAAATCTTTTCAGAATTATAAAATTAAAAATCAAATAAAATATTCTAATATATTTATATTAATATTTTAGAATTAAAAATAATTACCGAAGGTTCTAATTTTTTTTAAATTTTTTACGATTTTTCAGATTCTTTAAATTTTTCTAGATTTTTTAATTTTTTTTAATTTTTTTATATTATTTAGGTTTTTATATTTTTTTAAAAAATTTTAGATTTTAAATTTTTTAATTTTTTTTAATTTTTTTTAAATTTAGGTTTTTTAATATTCCAGATTTTTTAATTTTTTTTAGATTTTTTTATATTATTTAGGTTTTTATATTTTTTTGCCACGTGTCGTGCACGTTAGCTCCGGTGGCCGGAAAATACTCCGGCCGACGACGGAGGACTAAATTGGCTAAAGTAGGGGGGAGATGTGGGGTTTTTTGGTCCGCCGGAGACAGATGAGTTTTTTTGGCCAATTGATCCCACATACGGGACCAATTTGATAATTCTCTCATTATTAGAATTAAGAAATAATAATTGTCCGAGATGTACGTTCTTCTTATAGTCACTACAGAAGAATCTATATCACCTCGATCCTGTTCAACGTATACCAAATATGCTAATATATGCTAATGGTCAAGACCAACCAATCTCAAGCATATACTACAACCTCTCACATAACCGTATGATGTTATATAGGTTGTGAACTAATTATTATTATATAAGAAACGGATAATGTGATCTTCTGTGTGACTCGACACACCACATTATCTACAATATAAAGTAATTATACAACATCTGCATAACCATAGCGTGAATAAATATGCAAAACAGGTGATGAAATGAATTAAATATTTTCATAGATAAAGACCGAGAAATTAGGTAATACAAGCATAAAATATGCTTTGATGTATACAACCCTAACAATATCCCACTTATACTCAAAGCATGCTTTGATGTATACTATCTAGACTATGTCTATCTATCTCCCACTTATACTCAAAGCATTGCTGCCATACATCTCAACCTCATTCCTTCCACATGCCCTTCAAATGACTTTGAGGGCAACCCTTTCGTGAAAGGATCAGCTAGTTGTCTTCTGATGCAATCTTGGAGACAATAATTTTCCCTCTCTTCACAAAATCTCGAATGAGATGATATTTTCGATTGATATGTTTGCTTGCTTTGTGGTCCCGTGGTTCCTTCAAATTTGCAACAGCACCGGAATTATCACAATAAAGTGTAATACTCCTAGGCAAATTAGGAATCACACCCAAATCCTTTAGGAAGTACTTGAGTCATACCGCCTCTTTAGCTGCCTTTGAGGCTGATACATACTCAGCTTCCTTGGTAGAGTCCGCTTTGCATTTCTGCTTCACACTCCTCCAACTGATGGCTCCATCTCCCAAAGTGAAAATATATCCGGAAGTTGATTTCAACTTTTCTTTGTCTGAACTGAAATTTGAGTCAGTGTAACCCAAAGGACAAAGTGTATCCGATTGATATACAAGCATATGCTCCCTAATACTTCTCAAGTACTTGAGTATATGCTTGACAGCAATCCAATGTCTCGGTCCTGGGTTCGACTGATATCTTGCCACCATGCCTACAGCGTGACAGATATTAGGCCTATTGCAAAGCATATCATATATGAGGCTTCCCACTGCCAAAGCATAAGGGACCAACTTCATGTCATCTATCTCCTTCTGTGTCATAGGACACATAGCCTTAGATAGCTTAATTCCATATCTATAAGGTAAGAAACCTTTCTTGGAATTCTCCATGCTAAATTGCTTTAGCACCGTATCGATAGGATGACTCAGATAAGCACAACATCCTTTTCTTGCGATCTCGAAAGATCCTAATACCAAGGATGTTCCTAGCTTCTCCCAAATCCTTCATATCGAACTGCTCAGACAGACGTACCCTTACATCTAATAATACCCTCAAATTGTTTCCAATTAGAAGTATATCATCTACATATAGTACAAGAAACACCAACACGTTTCTATCACACTTTTTGTATACACAAACCTCACTAGGACATTGTACAAAACCATACGACTGTATGGCCTCATCAAATCGTATGTTCCAAGACCTTGATGCTTGCTTAAGACCACAAATGGATCTCTTAAGCTTGCACGCTTCTCCTTCAGCAATAGATCCCTCAGGTTGGTGCATATAGATTTCCTTGTCAAGACTCCCATTCAAGAACGCAGTCTTGACATCCATCTGCCAAATCTCCATATCCAAATACACTGCTATATCTAAGAGAATCCAGATTGATTTAAGCATGGCTACTGGTGAAAAGGTCTCATCATAGTCGATGCCCTCCTTCTGAGTGTAACCTTTCGCAACAAGCTTGCCTTTAAGATTTCAACCTTCCGTTTCGATCCTCTCTTACGCTTGTAGACCCCCTTACTTCCAATGAGTTTTACCCTATTGGGTATCTCTACTAGCTCCCACACTTGATTAGAATCCATAGGTCCCATTGCGGATTCCATTGCTGTTTGCCTGGATTCAGCATCCTTGTCCTGAACTGCCTCTCTATACGTCCATGGATCCATTTCATCCTAGCCCGGGGAGTGGTCCGAAGATGCTCCCATGCCAATGAAATGATCATGTTGACGAACAACCCTCCCACTACGACGAGACGTGTCCTTAGTTTGTGTATCCACAATAGTGTTAATATGTGGTACACTAGGTGTTGAACAATTGGTATTGTCGAAATCTCGTCCCTAAGTTCCTCAAGAACGACCTCACTCCTAGGCTTGTGACTTATTACATAGTCCTCCTCTAAGAACCAGGCATTGGTGCTAACAATGACCTTCTGATCTTTAGGACTGTAGAATAAGCCACCTTTCGTTCCCTTTAGATATCCTACAAACACTCGTACTTCTGTACGAGATGCCAACTTATCAGCTTCCTTATTCAGCACGTGTGCTGGTGAACCCAAAATCCGAACATGTCCCAGACTGGGCTTGTGCCTATTCTAGAGTTCTGTGGGTGTTTCTGGAACTAATTTCGAAGGCACCAAGTTTAGGATATACGCCGCTGTTTCCAAGGCGTATCCCCAAAACGAAATAGGCAAATCAGAATAACTCATCATTGACCTAATCATCTCTAATAAAGTACGATTCCTTCATTCGGTAACACCATTTTGTTGTGGTGTACCAGGTGCAGTGAGCTGTGAAGTAATCCCCTCATGTGCCAGGAAATCCAAAAACTCTCCACTAAGGTATTCGCCACCACGATCAGATCGTAGTGACTTGATACTCTGTCCATGACGCTTCTCCATCCCAGCCTTGAATTCTTCGAACTTATCAAAAGATTTAGACTTAAGACGTATCCATATCTCAAATAATTATCTATAAACATGATGAAGTATTCGAAACCACCCCTAGACCGGATGTTCATTGGACCACATATATCTGTATGAACCAACTCCAACACAGTCTGTGCATGATTTCCTTTGCTTTGGAAATCCCTTTTAGTTATTTTACCTTCCATACAGGATTCACAAATTGGAAATTACTCAACTTGGAGTGAATCCAATGGGCTATCGCTCACCAATCTTTGAATACTTCTAAGGTTAATATGACCCAATCGTAAATGCCACAAATATGTTTGATTTATGCTCGAAGGTTCTTTTCTTTTATTAGGATTAGTCAAAGAATTAAGCGATTTATAATTATGCAAGGAAG
This sequence comes from Orobanche coerulescens, assembly GCA_033398695.1. Classification (NCBI taxonomy): domain Eukaryota; kingdom Viridiplantae; phylum Streptophyta; class Magnoliopsida; order Lamiales; family Orobanchaceae; genus Orobanche; species Orobanche coerulescens. The sequence continues at coordinate 117,744,513 of CM065815.1, forward strand.
TTTGTACAACATTAATTATGTAAAGTCCTTCATTATAAGTACTTGTGCAAACATATTCACCATTTCTTTTGATAACTGCTTTATCGTCAAAAGAAACTGAATATCCATCACAATGCAATTTAGAAACCGAAATTAAATTCATTCTAAAATCAAGTACGAATAATACATTATTTAAGACTAGAATCCTATCATTAACTTTTAACTGCACGACTCCCACTGCAACAGCCTTCAGCATGGAATAGTCTTCCCAGTTGATAGTAATCTCATCTGCACTAAGCACCATGGTTACTTGGAACACATGCGAGTCATAACAAACATGATCAGTGGAGCCGGATCTACTATCCACGAAGTGATAGAACAAGCAGCCAAACATGTTTTGACTACTAGTGCATGAGATGTACCTTTCTTAGGGCAGTCACTCTTGAAATGCCCCTTCAGACCGCACTTATAGCACTTGCCCCGCGGCTTTTTGTTTGCCTCGAAATGAGGAGCCTTGGACTGAGGAGCCTTCCCTTAGCTTTGAAGGTTGACACTTGCTTCAAGCTAACCTGCTTTTTCTTCTTTCCCCATTTGGGTTTTGAAGAAGTAGCACCGGTTCCCACCAGAATTTGATGATAACCTTGTTTGAAGAGACCTTCAGCAGATTGAAGCTCTATCAGAAGTTCCGCCAAAGTATATGTCTTACGGTTCATATTGTCGTTAAGGCGAAACTACTCAAAGCTTCTTGGTAAGCCCCCAGTATGCTCAGTTCGTTCAAATGAGACATCATTTTCAGAACATGATCCCTTACTGGAGTCCCTTTAGACATTTGGGTTATCAACACCCTCATTGCATTTTGCCTAGTCCCCCGGTTTTGATGACCAAACATCTCGGTGAGATTTTTCATCATCTCCGCGGCTGAGGCCATCGTCTGATGGTGATGCTGCAATACATTTGTTAGTGAATCCAAAATGTAACAGCGAGCCATCTCATCAGACTTCTTCCATTTTTGAAAACCAGCCAACTCTTCAGGAGTGGCATCCGATTATGGATCCAGAGGGCTTTCCTCAGTTAACACAAAGTTATGCCCCTCGGCAGTCCAGACAATGTCAAGGTTTCTTTTCCAGTCGCCAAAGTTAGTGCCATCAAGTTTATTTTCTTTGAGAATAGCAGCAAGTGGATTGAAAGACATCTGAGAATAAAATTAAAACACCATTCATCACATAATTCGACGTAAAATATATTGAAGAACCTTAAAACACAATATATATGCAATCAACCAACACCTCGAAAAACCGCACATGCAAGCCACGTTAGTATGGATATTTACACATACATTTTTCAAGTAGATTTTAACGTCTTTAATTTTACTATCTAGTCAAGATGCGTTTTGACAAGTAAAATTAATAGTTGGTTCTTCTTGACCATGTATTGAATTAACATAGACTCCGATGGGGAGCTTATTAATTAATACACTTAAGTGAACACCATAATTTAACAAACCTTAGAATATTATTTAATAATTATAGTCCTACAGATGGAGAGGTCCTATCATAAAAAATAAAATTCACATTTTTGTTATCTAATTGAAGTTTAAAACCAGTGAACCAATAATTATCACATCCGATGTAGAGGAAGATTCTAATGTGCGCATGCTAATTATTTCACAATTTAAACCAATTATGGAGGCCAACTGAATTTGAAAAAAAAAACAATTTTCAAAACCACTTAGTTATTTTAAAAAAAATAAGGTTTTTAATATTCTCGTCATAACATGCAAGAAACATATCACGCATACATTCATACATGCCATACATCAAAACAATAAAAACCAACAAATAATTAAAACTGGGCAATTAAGTCCAATTATCATGGCTTTTATTCCTCGTTTTGAATAACGAGAAAAGCTCCAACTGCTTCAAGCATCTCGTCACCTCCTCACGGTTGGGCCAAAAATATTGTCAAATTTAGAAACTTTCTTCCATGCAAAAATTAATTTGATAAGAAATTTCTATATTTAAATATATTGTGATCCAACGGACGTAACGAACGGCGGAAAAACTGAACAGGATCTGAAATTGCTCGACCCGATCCGAAACTGCCTGACCCAGAATGTCGGACCCGCGGTCCTGCCCAGCCCGACCCGACCCGATGCTATCGGCCGACCCGACCAGTGGCACCCACGGCAAGGACCGCATGCTCTTGGTCGAGTCCCAATCGGCAACAGGCTGGTCTCGTTCGGTTGGTCCGATCGGGACTTCTTTTCGCGCTGGACTTCTTTTTCCTTCGTACTTCGTGTACTCCAACTCGATTACAATTTTACACGAAATAAAATATATCGAATTTACAATAAAAATTACGAGGAAAAATAAATCATACTCTACCCATGGATTTTCTCATGGGAAAAACTTATACATGCCTCAAAACGGGCCAAATTACCAAAAACGCATAAATAAAATAAAAAATTCATATAGCCATGATAATTGGACCATATTCACTGGCAAGACAATTTCTAGCAAAAATATTCCAATACCATACTACATGAATGTTTAAATTGCTAGCAAATTAATCACCAAATTAACTAATTTGAATAGAACCTAAAGACCGGATCTAATACCAATTGTTGGAATATAAAACGTAGCGGAATAGAATTAATATAATATTTTATATTCGATTTTATATACTAACCAACATAAATAGCGGATCTATTTAGGCTTGTCGATTAATTAATTAAACAGATTAATAAGCAATTTAAATACACCTATTTACGCAGTACAATTGATAATTCATACCTTTGACGCGAAGTGGTAGTATTATTCCTTTAGGGTTGATCGAAATCTCCTCCTTGCTTCTGGTTGATCTCCTTGTATTTCTACCTTTTAGATCTTCTAGAGTATATCTAACCTAAGATCCAGATGCTGTGTGGGCAACAATCTATTGGATCAAACTTGTACTGCAGTACAGGGTGACACGGCCGAAACTTGATATTCAAGAATTACCTCACAAATTTTCTCTCTATTATTCTTGAATATTTGTGTATTTAAAAAGATATTGTGTTAGCTAAATTATAGAATCCAAGACACAAGTCAAGATCCACAATTAAACACAAAGTAGAGAAAAATCAAAAATTCTTGTTCAATGAAGGATGAAAATTGGCCAACCCCTTTGTCCTATTTATAGGTGTTATGGGCTACTTTAGGGAACTTAAGGAGGATAAGGTAAGGACTCTCAATAGATCTCATCTTACCATATTAGGAATCTTCCTAATATTACGAGTCTTTTAATATCAATTTAGTCCACTAAGTAGCTGATATTACACTTCCTACCAAAATCTCAAATTACGAAATTGGACTCCTTTTTGAATTAATTATTTCCCGTGTTTAAGATATCCCATGTCCATTAATTAATTTAAGCTACTGAAAACTTTTAACTAATTAATATATTACACATGAGCATACCACTCGACCTTTATTATTATATCAGAAAATTAATTCCACCTGCAGAGTTTAACATAATAATCCTTTCGAGTGCCTCAAGGGACATGATCAACCCGACTGGTCGAGACACGATTTCTAGCTATAATATAAATTACTATATAAATAATAATATTGCCCAAAATATCGAGCATATTGAGTCCATCATTGTGGCTCTCACCCATGATAAATCAAAGCAATAAATATTAAATATATATAATTAAATATTAATTACTAGAATTAAGAAATAATAATTGTCTGAGATGTACGTTCTTCTTATAGTCAGTACAGAAGAATCTATCTCACCTCGATCCTGTTCAACGTATACCGAATACGCTAATACATGCTAATGGTCAAGGCCAACCAATCTCAAGCATATACTACAACCTCTCACATAACCGTCTGATGTTATATAGGTTGTGAACTAATTATTACTATATAAGGAACCGATAATGTGATCTTCTGTGTGACTCGACACACCACATTATCTACAATATAAAGTAATTAGACAACATTTGGGCAACCAAATGTAAAATATGTAAAATATGTGATGAAATAAATTAAATATTTTCATAGATAAAGACCGGGAAATTAGGTAATACAAGCATAAAGTATGCTTTGATGTATACAACCCTAACAGGCACGACTAATGATGAAGGGTGAACAGTTTCTGTGGAATGAGAAGTGTGAAGAAAGTTTTCAAGAGCTTAAGCGGAGATTGACCTCAACCTTAGTTTTGACAATTCCTGACTCGTCGATTGAATTCGTAATGTATAGTGACGCATCCAAGCAGGGATTAGGATATGTTCTGATGTAGCGAGCTAAGGTCATAGCCTATGCCTCAAGGCAATTTAGGCCGCATGAGTTGAATTATCCGACACATGATTTAGAACTAGCCGCGGTAGTTCACGCCTTAAAGATATGGCGACATTACATTTACGGAGGTAAATGTAATATCCGCAATTTTCGATTTTCGGTAAATTTCTTTTTTCGGTCGGAGTCCGTTTTGACGACTCGCTCATGACCGTTTCGTCATTCTGAGAATGATTAATTCTACACTTTTTGACATCCGAGTTCGTTTCGGTGTCGTTTCGTTGAGTTCTGTGCTTTTTAGCGACTTTTCCGCACTTGAGTTCGATTCTTGCGAATCTCGTCCAAATCGTTGTTTCGAGTTTCCCGCAAGTCCGTTTAACTTTGTTAGACGTGTTGTGAACTTCGGTTTGGTTATTCGATCACGTATCGTGATTTCCGGCGTTTTGGGCCATTTTGTAATTTCTTGAAAGTTACGTATCCGTATCTGTAATTGTTGTCTCGACCCGTTTCTTGGTCGCGTATGACTAATTATGGTATTACGCTTTCATTTCGAGTCGCTTATGTTGTCCGCGAACTTTTCGCCGTGTTCGCCCGCACGCTTTTGAATTCGGTCGCCGAGCCACAGCGGTGGATCGCCGACGGCATGGATCGGCCGGACGATTGCGGCACCGCCGGACGGTGCGGCAGAACCGGCGAGCGCACGCCACGGCCGGAAGGTCGCGCGCGCTAACCGGCAGTGTAGCGACGCCGCCGTGGCCTAGCGACGCTTATCGCCCGGGCAGCGGGTTTCGAGGTTCGACTCGGCCAGATCGGCAGTAGCGCACGCTACGCTTAGCGTAGCGCGCTAGTCGGGCAGCGAAGCGCACGCCGGCCGGATAGCGACGTTACTGCCGGGCGGTTCGATCCGGTGGCTCTCGGATGTGCCGGCTAGCGCGCGCAGGCATCCGGCCGTAGCGCACGCTAGCGGGAGTTGGGTCGACAGGTTCGGTCGGCAGGGTTGGTCGGTGATGCCGGGTGTTGTGGGCCCTGGCCGAGGGTACTCGGCCGATACCGGCCGATAGCGCACGCTAGTCCGGGAAGGCTAGCGCACGCTAGGCTGGCCCGGTATAAATATGGCTGAGCAGTCACATTTCACTTCGTTTTTCATTTCCTTCCTTCTCCATCCGCGAGTGGCGATTCATGGGCGACGAAGCCATGTTGTTTAACAACAAAACCATGAAGTTCTGGAGTCCATAACATCAATCGATCGTCCTTTATCAACCTTTGATCCAGCGAATCAAGGTAATCTTCCTTAGAACCCTAATTTCGTGAATTTGGGGATTTTTGCATTTTCGTCCGATTCGTTCCGTGTTGTTGATTAATTCATGATGGGTATGATTAATCTTGATAGTATTATTGTGTTTAACATCATTTAATCCATTGTTCTTCGTCGAATCGAAGTATATTTCTTGATTTCCTTCGAATTGACTTTTTGGGGGATTTGTCCCCGATCTCGTTTTTCATCCGTTTTCGATGGATCGATTATGGTTAAATGATGTTGTTAAACATATTCTATGGATTGTATATCCATATTTCAACTTGGAATTTCGTTTTCGGGTTTTGACGGAACGAATCGTGTTCTTGGCCGTTTTGGGGGAAATCCGTGAACTTTCGTCATTCGTTCTTTGAATTCAACGGCTTTGAGTCGTGTTATGGAATTCATTTCATTGTTATTATTTGTTCTTCGTAGTTTATGAACGTGAGTTGGCATTCGGTGGAGTCGGCGGGTTCGTAGTCGGTTCGGGCCAACCTACTCCGGTCGATTCTCCGCGTTGTTCTTATTCGAGGCAAGTACCTTGCCCATACTTTTCTCGTTTTAGGGATATGATGATCGGTGGTCGTCTTAATGTGTTTGTTTGGTTATTTGAAATGAAGTTTCAAAGGATTTCGGTTTGGCCTCGTTAAAGGCTTTCTTTCAAAACGAGTGTGATTTGTGAACGGTGTTTTGAGAATTGATTATGATTTGATTGTTTTGAACGTTGAAGGATTTTATGATGATACTCCTATTGTTTAAGTTATGGAATCGTGTATTCCGTATTTAATCCTGTTATTGTATTTTTGAAGAGTTTGGTAATGGTGTCGAGTTAATGGCCATCTCTAGTGAGTATTCTTAATGAACTTACATTCTTAGCATGTTAGTATTGCATGAGTAACTGTGTGTGTGTGTATGCTCACTACGGGTTAGACTCGACGGGGTCTCGGTAGGGTTCCACGAAGCTGTGGACCGCGAGCTTGCTTTTAAACACTGTGGGTTAGATCCGACGGGGTCTCGGCAGGGATCCACGAAGCTGTGGGTCCGCGGTTAATTGTGGTGCATTTTTACAAATGTGGTTTGATCATTGGCATTTCCGGAAATGAGTGCTTTTGAACGGTTTTCATGATTGCATGCATTGACTAAGTGTATAAGAGGTAAGTTGTTCGTTTGGCCTACTTGGCTAGGATGGCTCTAGAGTATTTTGTTGTTTGTTTTAAATCCTTTATTTGTGGATTTTGATGTTGGGATACGAACCTCGTGGTCGTTCTTGTGTACTGTGAGTTGATGAGATTTGGGGCTAAAATCCCAATGGTTTTGCAAAAGTCGTTTTACGGATTTGGGGCTAAAATCCCAACGATTTGGTTAATGTCATTTTTCAGAAAGTAAACTTTTGGGGCGGTGACCCCTTTGTCTTTTGGATTTTGAAAAGTAGGATTTGATAATCCTAAATTGTTTTCTATTAAAACTCTCGATGGCATTCTAAATCATTTTATAAATTACTTCCATTGATTTATGATATTTCGATTTTGAAATGTTTTCTCAAACTCTTGCCTCGGGAAGTGCTTTTCGTTTCGTTTGGATCTTTGAGGATCCTCGGTTATTGTTATTCGTGGAATGTGAATTGTATGGCTCGTATTTGCACTTTGTTCTTGCACTAGCAAAACAGTGGAGTTTTGCTAACCCCCGAGTATTCGGGGGGTGGATGTCTGTTTTTGCATTCAGGTTTTGGAGCATAACACAGGGTCGGCACGAAGGATGATGAAAGATGATCGATACTAATCACATGAGGAACCGTACATCGTGTGTTGGTTCAGTTGTACTTTATTTTCCGCTGCTGTATTGTTCCCGTTGTACGGGTGTAGTTGTGCTTTGACCCCTGCGTGGGTATATGTTGTAATTGAGTTGTATATTTTATTGAAAGACCAAATCGGTCTACTGAGTCAGTGTAGCCTTGAAGGCATTGTCGAGATGTTAAATGTTGTTACCAGCCTGGTAGATCCTCGAGGAGAGGGTCTACGGCGTGTAATATCCCTGAGTGGATTGGGGGTGTTACATAAATGGTATCAGAGCTTAGGTTGAGGAAAACCTAGGTCCGGGTCAAGTCGTGTTGTTTGAGTCTTGTTTCGTCGGATTTTATCTGACTGAGTCGTGTCGCGACGCGTCGTTTGAGTTTGTTGGTCGTGATTAGTATCGTGGGGCGATCATCATCTTCGTGCGACCTGTGGAAGTAAGTCTCCCTTCTTTGTGTTGTGCCTCGTGTGACACGAGCTATTTTTATGATTATTTGTTAAGTGATGGAATCCTTATGTGAATTTTGATTTCACGATATGTATTTAGTCGACTCTCGTATTTGATTTATACGAGGAGTGTCGCTGCTTGTGATGTCTTTTTATTGTTGTTTTTCTCCGTTGTTGATGATTTTCGAATCGATTTGCACGCTTTACAAGTCTCTTGTGGAAGCTTTGTGCTTATACGCTGTCGACTTGTTCACTAGCTGCCATGGAGAGTATTTTATCAGTGGTTTTGTTTTGAATGTGGTATTTTATTGTTTATTTCCGTTTAAAGACATGTATTGTCTTGATTTTAAACGTTTTGATGCGTGTGCTAGGAGTTGTTTTAGTGAACGTCGGTATGTGTGAGTTTTGGGCATTCTGGCCTATTGGATTTTTGAAAACCTTGAGTATCTTAGAAAAATAAACTTCGAGACATACTTTTCAAATGACTTATTTTCTTGTGGTACATCCTAGGTGCCACAATATATTTCAAAAATTTTCTACCTCGAGGACCAAAATATTTTGAGATATTTTCAACACTTTTATTTAGACCCGAGGGTCGAATATTTTGAAAGTTTTCACTAAGAGAAAGTGTCCTCATTTTTATCAAATGTGATATGGTTCTCCAAAGTCTCGATAATGATGTTTCACGTTTGTACTTTTTGAAAGGTGATACTCAAGATCAACCAGTATTCTTCTAAATTATTTTCAAAATGAGGTTTTCATTTTTTTTTAAAACCTATCCATTCCCGTTTGAGGGCTGGGTATGTACGTGTGATATTCGCGTTGTCATTTTGATACTTTCTCCCGAGTATGATCGAATTGGCGGTGTGAGCGTTGAGTCGCTTTCCACACATTTGTTGTGTTAGCCCCCTGTGAGAGGCGGGATGTTGGTGTTGAATATTATCGCCTCGTAGTGACTCCTGCGTTGTCGCGCATGTGCGAGCTGTTAGAGCTTGGTTTGGTATGACCGTGTGCATCGGTGATGGTTCCGTTATGTGTCGATTGTTTAAAGTCTTGTTGCCTTGCTTCCGTTTTTGTGAATTTCGTGGACGAGGTCGGAGGTAATGCCCGTACTATTTTGACTTCTGTATTTTCTCTTTCCCCAGTCTATCGATTCGTTCATGATCGTTGGTACTTTATGAACTTGTTCTATATTTCGGTTTCATCGTCCGAACGAGCTGTGATCTTGTTGTGGGTCGATCTGGTTATCGATGTTACTTTTTCGGGTTCGATTCGATTCTTGTGAACCTTGTTTGGGAGTGACATCATCCGGTTCTACTAGTTCTTTTATTCAAGTGGAGCGGCTTTGGAACTCTTGTGTTTTCGACTGCCGACTCATTTATGTTCGTTGACATTTCTGAGCTTGTCCTGCCCCTTGCTTTTGTTTATCGAACGAGTGTGGTATTGTTTCGGAATAACTCGTTTGTCGTTGTGACTTTTTAATTGCTATTCCCTTTCCTGTGGATCTTATGGGAATGCACATCCTGTTGTTTTCACCAGATCATATATTGTCTCGAGTCGAGATGTGAACCTTGGAGTCGTTGTTTGAATTTTATTATCCTTCGTGATTCGAACATGATTCTTCGATTTTGTTGTCTCGATCGTTGTGGTTCGACCGTTTGATTGTTCGGTTTTTATTGATCTCGTTCCGTGATTGGTGAACATTCAGGCTCCTTCGTAATTCCCTTCAATTCGGGAAATTAGTTTCGTTTTCGATCTTCCAGCCCTTAGGCGATGGGATTCCGTGTTTGTTCAGCGGTTGACTCGCGTTTTGATTGATGTACCGTTGGGTTGGTCAATCATATTGGTTTTCGTTCGTTGTGTTTTGTGATTGTCGGATAATTGACTTGGATATATTATCCGTTTGATGACGCTTGTCACTTGTTGGTTTTATTATATCCCTAACGGCGACGTTGTGTTGGTCGCCGTGGAGCGTGTTTTCACGCCGTATATTCCTTTGCGTTGTTTGTGACATTTCGCCGTTGGGCGTTAGTCACGCATTCTTGTGTGTCTCGTTGAGTTTTTCCTGGCGGAATATTTCTTCTCCCTACTTGTTTTAAGTTTCGGGACGAAACTTCTTTTAAGGAGGGTAGAATGTAATATCCGCAATTTTCGATTTTCGGTAAATTTCTTTTTCGGTCGGAGTCCGTTTTGACGACTCGCTCATGACCGTTTCGTCATTCTGAGAATGATTAATTCTACACTTTTTGACATCCGAGTTCGTTTCGGTGTCGTTTCGTTGAGTTCTGTGCTTTTAGCGACTTTTCCGCGCTTGAGTTCGATTCTTGCGAATCTCGTCCAAATCGTTGTTTCGAGTTTCCCGCAAGTCCGTTTAACTTTGTTAGACGTGTTGTGAACTTCGGTTTGGTTATTCGATCACGTATCGTGATTTCCGCGCTTTGGGCCATTTTGTAATTTCTTGAAAGTTACGGTATCCGTATCCGTAATTGTTGTCTCGACCCGCTTCTTGGTCGCGTATGACTAATTATGGTATTACGCTTTCATTTCGAGTCGCTTATGTTGTCCGCGAACTTTTCGCCGTGTTCGCCCGCACGTTTAATTCGGGTCGCCGAGCTCAGCGGTGGATCGCCGACGGTATGGATCGCCGGACGATTGCGGCACCGGCCGGACGGGTGCGGCAGAACCGGCGAGCGCACGCCACGGCCGGAAGGTCGCGCGCTAACCGGCAGTGTAGCGACGCCGCCGGTGGCCTAGCGACGCTATCGGCCCGGGCAATGGGGGTTTCGAGGTTCGACTCGGCCAGATCGGGCAGTAGCGCACGCCACGCCGAGCGTAGCGCGCGCTAGTCGGGCAGCGTAGCGACGCCGCCGGGCCGATAGCGACGTTACACTGCCGGGCGAGTCGGTGGGCTACCGGATGTGCCAAGCGCGCGCAGTATCCGGCCGTAGCGCACGCTAGCGGAGTTGGGTCGGCAGTGTTTGGTCGGGCAGGTTGGTCGGTGATGCCGGTGTTGTGGGCCTGCCGAGGGTACTCGGCCGATACCGGCCGAGAAGCGCACGCTAGTCCGGGAAGGCTAGCGCACGCTAGGCTGGCCCAGTATAAATATGGCTGAGCAGTCACATTTCACTTCGTTTTTCATTTCCTTCCTTCTCCATCCGCGAGTGGCGATTCATGGGCGACGAAGCCATGTTGTTTAACAACAAAACCATGAAGTTCTGGAGTCCATAACATCAATCGATCGTCCTTTATCAACCTTTGATCCAGCGAATCAAGGTAATCTTCCTTAGAACCCTAATTTCGTGAATTTGGGGATTTTTGCATTTTCGTCCGATTCGTTCCGTGTTGTTGATTAATTCATGATGGGTATGATTAATCTTGATAGTATTATTGTGTTTAACATCATTTAATCCATTGTTCTTCGTCGAATCGAAGTATATTTCTTGATTTCCTTCGAATTGACTTTTTGGGGGATTTGTCCCCGATCTCGTTTTTCATCCGTTTTCGATGGATCGATTATGGTTAAATGATGTTGTTAAACATATTCTATGGATTGTATATCCATATTTCAACTTGGAATTTCGTTTTCGGGTTTTGACGGAACGAATCGTGTTCTTGGCCGTTTTGGGGGAAATCCGTGAACTTTCGTCATTCGTTCTTTGAATTCAACGGCGAATTCATTTCATTGTTATTATTTGTTCTTCGTAGTTTATGAACGTGAGTTGGCGTTCGGTGGAGTCGGCGGGTTCGTAGTCGGTTCGGGCCAACCTACTCCGGTCGATTCTCCGCGTTGTTCTTATTCGAGGCAAGTACCTTGCCCATACTTTTCTCGTTTTAGGGATATGATGATCGGTGGTCGTCTTAATGTGTTTGTTTGGTTATTTGAAATGAAGTTTCAAAGGATTTCGGTTTGGCCTCGTTAAAGGCTTTCTTTCAAAACGAGTGTGATTTGTGAACGGTGTTTTGAGAATTGATTATGATTTGATTGTTTTGAACGTTGAAGGATTTTATGATGATACTCCTATTGTTTAAGTTATGGAATCGTGTATTCCGTATTTAATCCTGTTATTGTATTTTTGAAGAGTTTGGTAATGGTGTCGAGTTAATGGCCATCTCTAGTGAGTATTCTTAATGAACTTACATTCTTAGCATGTTAGTATTGCATGAGTAACTGTGTGTGTGTGTATGCTCACTACGGGTTAGACTCGACGGGGTCTCGGTAGGGTTCCACGAAGCTGTGGACCGCGAGCTTGTTTTTAACCACTGTGGGTTAGATCCGACGGGGTCTCGGCAGGGATCCACGAAGCTGTGGGTTCGCGGTTAATTGTGGTGCATTTTTACAAATGTGGTTTGATCATTGGCATTTCCGGAAATGAGTGCTTTTGAACGGTTTTCATGATTGCATGCATTGACTAAGTGTATAAGAGGTAAGTTGTTCGTTTGGCCTACTTGGCTAGGATGGCTCTAGAGTATTTTGTTGTTTGTTTTAAATCCTTTATTTGTGGATTTTGATGTTGGGATACGAACCTCGTGGTCGTTCTTGTGTACTGTGAGTTGATGAGATTTGGGGCTAAAATCCCAATGGTTTTGCAAAAGTCGTTTTACGGATTTGGGGCTAAAATCCCAACGATTTGGTTAATGTCATTTTTCAGAAAGTAAACTTTTGGGGCGGTGACCCCTTTGTCTTTTGGATTTTGAAAAGTAGGATTTGATAATCCTAAATTGTTTTCTATTAAAACTCTCGATGGCATTCTAAATCATTTTATAAATTACTTCCATTGATTTATGATATTTCGATTTTGAAATGTTTTCTCAAACTCTTGCCTCGGGAAGTGCTTTTCGTTTCGTTTGGATCTTTGAGGATCCTCGGTTATTGTTATTCGTGGAATGTGAATTGTATGGCTCGTATTTGCACTTTGTTCTTGCACTAGCAAAACAAAGGGAGTTTGCTAACCCCGAGTATTCGGGGTGGATGTCTGTTTTGCATTCGTGTTTTGGAGCATAACATGGTCGGCACGAAGTATGATGAAAGATGTTCTAAACTAATCAAAAGAAGAACCGTACATCGTGTGTTGGTTGCTTGTACTTTATTTTCCATTTGTATTGTTCTGCCAGACGGGTGTAGTTGTGCTTTGACCCCTGCGTGGGTATATGTTGTAATTGAGTTGTATATTTTATTGAAAGACCAAATCGGTCTACTGAGTCAGTGTAGCCTTGAAGGCATTGTCGAGATGTTAAATGTTGTTACCAGCCTGGTAGATCCTCGAGGAGAGGGTCTACGGCGTGTAATATCCCTGAGTGGATTGGGGGTGTTACAGTCAATGTGTGATCTATACCGACCATAAGAGCCTAAAGTATCTATTCACTCAAAAGGAACCAATGAGACAAAGAAGATTGTTTGAATTCGTGAAGGACTACGATTTAACAATTCACTATCATCTAGGCAAAGCGAACGTGGTCGCAGATGCTCTAAGTTGTAAGGTCAGAGGATAATTGAATTGTATATTGACTACAGAGGACAAATTACTAAGAGATTTCAAGGATGAACCTAAAGGTGGCTATACCGTTAAAGTCGGTGGAAGCAATTTAATGATGTTTACAGTATAACCGACCTTGAGAGAGAAAATCAAGGAAGGTTAGAGTCAAGATGAAGGAGCGTATTATAGTTGTAGAGGATAAAGACCAAACCAAACCAAACATACCCAGTATATCCCGCTCAGAGCAGGGTCTGGGGAGGGTAAGATGTACGCAGACCATGCCCCAACCTATTACGGTAGGGAGGCTGTTTCTGTGAAGACCCTCAGCTTAGTGCATAACAACATATTGAGTGAAAAATACAAAGGGAAGCATATGATACGAAAAAACTCAATACCATACCTGAGCTCATGGCTCAATCCACATGGGACTTACCTAAGAGGAATTTGGCTACATCACTCCCGATGAACGCTGCTCAAACAGAAGAGAGGTTGACTCCGCGCACAACTCCCTGTCAAAAATACACCACACGCAAAAGGCAATAGGATAAAATATAAAATAAATGTAAAAATGCAATGCTCTAGGTCAAAGCTAACCGAAAAAACCCAACCCTGAGGCTCTCAACTACAGCACCACTCCCAACTAAAGAATCCACAACTCTGATCTGGCGCCTCCAAGCGCACCTATCAACAGTCATGGTCTCGGAAAGGTTTAAGGCCTTCAAATCTAATCTCAGCTACTCCTCCCAGGTCCTTGTTGTGAGGAAATCCCTCACACTATGCCGCAAGTGCACGGTGTCAACAAGTAATAAAGTGATAAGTAAGATATCGTTCCCTCGAGGACTGATTTCACTAAGTACCAAAATATAGTCAACTCACAATTTTATTTGAAGAACAATTATATAGAATTTATTCCTAAACTAATTGCAGAAAATAAATAATAGTACTAATAATAATAATAATACTAATAAGGGCGTAGGATTATGATTTTCACCTCAAACAATCATGATTGATATTTATTCAATTTAATTCACTTTTATTCAATTGATTGTAAGCCAAGAATTCCTAAATTATTCTAAAGCCTTTCCCAAGGTCGATAGAAAATACTACGAATTATTAACTCGATATATCCCTATTCGAATTAGATAATTAATAGCTAAAACAGTTCAAGAATTCCCACAATAAATGGACTTCACAATTCCCATGAGTATATCCCTATCCCACGAAAATTATGATTCGTCTCACAAGAACTATGCCTAAATTTCATCTCCCATATCCATAAAGACATTCAAAACAATTTAACTGTTGGTCAGACAATTAAAAAGCATTAAGAGCAGTAACAAGAATCCAACTCAATACGAATAACGAGTAAATCGAAATAATAATAAATAAATCAAACCGTCATGAAATCGGCTACAATCACAATCCTACTCGAATAAATCTAGAAATTTAGATGCAGAAAAACTCAGAAAAACCGTAGGGATCCGTGGTCTTGTCGTCGCCCCACAAATCTCCTCCTTGTGTTCTTCTCTCTTTCTATCGATGCCCTTCCTTGATCGATGATGATCCCCTTTTTTCTTCAGCCCTTCAATGTTTATTTATAGTCGTCATCAGCCTCCAAAACACGTCCGTGTGATTAGGTCGAGAACAGGCTCCAAAACGGCCCAAAACCGCGCAAAACACACCAAAACCGCCCCGTGGGCCACGGCTCACTTAATCTGTGCCGCGGCTCACGGTGCACAGCGCCTATGCCTGGGCGCGACATTTTCCTCCTGGGCCGCGGCTCACCTAAGCTGTGCCGCGGCTCAGAGTACAGTTTGCTCGGGACTTTCAGGCCATCTTCGTGTGCCACGGATCACTTGGTTTGTGCCGCGGCTCATGACCAAAATCATTGCTACTCGCTTTTCATCGTTTCGGCTTCCGGACTCCGATTTCCTGCAAAACATATAAGAATAGTGCATTAAAAGCTCATTTATACTGATTTAGGCTCAAGATGGATATAAAATAATGATATAAAAGCGCATAAAAATACGCCTAACAAATACCCCGAAACTTGAGCCTTTGCTTGTCCTCAAGCAAAAATTATCAATTTTTAAACAAAATGTATCGTGAATAATCATGCAAGTCCATAGTGCTCAACTTAATCAATACTACCCTGAAAATCTCAAAGAATAGTACAAGTATCGTAATAGCGAGTCACATCCAGGACACTGATTCCACTAAGTAACCAATTTCAGTCCTAATCAATCGTTCATGCAGAAAATCAAGCTCAAAGATTAACAAGCGTGAATTTAACCGACCGTCAATATGAAGCGTTAGATTAAACAAGCTAATTCGCCCAGTCCCACAGTCTAGTGGCAAAATTCAAGAGTTTCATTATCGACATTACTCCTCGGACCGCACTCCCTTATGTATGATCAATAATATAGATTCGAGTTAACCACTAGGTTTGGATCTCGGGATGTTTTATCGGGATAATCCTAGGGTGGAATTCCATTCTCATGTATAGGGGAACCGTTTGACGTAAAAGGCACTCATGGGTCACATGGATGCTTCTAGTTACTAAGCCCCCCTCTACAGCAGACAAAAAACTCGAATAGCAATTCCCGCATGTCAAGGTTGCTGTTTTACGCGAGAGTAAACAACGGGTCACGTGAATACTCCCGGTTACTAGGCTTCCCATCATCGGAAATGCGATATTTCTAAATTATAAATCTATTCAGGGTCGTCGTTTTACGTGAGAGTAAACAACAGGTCACGTGAATACCCCCGGTTACTAGATTTCCCATCATAGAACAACTAATATCTCGACTTTTTGGAAAAACTGTCCGACTCTAAACTCAGTCCAAGTGCCAACAAGACTCATATTACTGGACGATTTAACCAAACGTATAAACGGTGATTTGAAAAGACGTATGTCTCCTTTCTTTTCTGCTAAGATTTCTACAAAAACGATAAAATTTCGGACCTAATTGAATGCTCAACGGAAACAGATATCGCTGACTGTAACTCGACTAAAACTCAACCGTTTCTTCCAAGAGAACTCAGTATCGTAACATCAGTTTTACACACGGAAGCACGAAAAATTCACGTTTTTAACCATCAACAGCTTGCAAAAAAAATAAAGCAATCGCAATTTATAACCAAGAAAAATTAAGAAAATTATCGCATGCTTCAATTTATTCCACTACACATAACATCATCAATAATAAAACTCATGTGAAAATAAAAGAGATAAGAAAAAGTGAAACTTATTCCAAATGTCTTCTTGAAAGCCAGCACATGTCTGAGTGGAATCAACTGTCGATCCATACTTCAATTAATGCTCAACATCACGAGGAACCCCCAAACTTAGTCTCTAGTCATGAAACAACTGTAGACATTAGGTCAAGAAAGACTAGAATACGAAGAATAATAACTCATTTGGGGTTAAAATATACGAATCCAAAAGAAATAACAAAACAAAGAAAAAATTAATAACTAAAAATCAAATAAAAATAACTAACTAGAAAGCAATTAAAAATAATGGGTTGCCTCCCATCAAGCGCTCTATTTTACGTCTTGAGCACGACGTGGCAAAAAGAGTTTAACGTGGCTTCTTTCTAGGGAGATTGTCAAATGCCCCCTTCTTGCAATCTATAAGCCTCTTATTCCATAGGGGAGGCTTTGGTTCATGCCCGGTTGCCACAAATAATGAGTAAGAATAATTATGAGGACAACCAAAAAATGATGGAAGAATATAATAATGATAAGGCATGAAAAAATAAGCAGAGTTTGAATGGGTAGATAATAAAGACATATCATGAACAACCTCATTAGAACTCATGGTATCAGCCTCAACAAAATCAAAAGTAATGGGGTCAATCTCTCCCATTATGGATTTAGGAAAAATTATGCGTGGCACCGTTAATAAAATTTTTGGCACAAAAGTGTTCACCTTATTAGTCGAAGTTTGATGACAATTTAATGAAATTTCTTTGGAAACATCATCAATGGTAACTTCTTCTACAGGCTCATCACACTTTATGTAATTATCGGGTCTTTGGGGATCGACCCTAAAACTTAGCATGTCTTTCTTCTCAACCTCCCCTCAACTTCACTACTAAATATATGAGTGGAAAATAACCATAGTGAATCTCAAGACCACGACTTGCACATTCTCGCTCAAAAAGGGTACTATCGGGATTTTTGAGAACGTCTACACATTGTTCAAGCATGGTCTTTTGTTTTGGGGAGGGGCCGATCAATTCTATTTGGCAAATTATTAAGAACATCGAAATTTATGAACTGCCAAGGGCCACGATACTCAAAGGAAAACATAATGAAAAAATAAAAATATAGAGACTAAAGAAAAAAAAACTTCAAATTAAAATTAGAGTCGCTTGGTATTGATATTAGCGAAAAATCAGTCCCCGACAACGGCGCCAAAAACTTGTTGTGAGAAAATCCCTCACACTATGCCGCAAGTGCACGGTGTCAACAAGTAATAAAGTGATAAGTAAGATATCGTTCCCTCGAGGACTGATTTCACTAAGTACCAAAATATAGTCAACTCACAATTTTATTTGAAGAACAATTATATAGAATTTATTCCTAAACTAATTGCAGAAAATAAATAATAGTACTAATAATAATAATACTACTAATAAGGGCGTAGGATTATGAATTTCACCTCAAACAATCGGGATTGATATTTATTCAATTCAATTCACTTTTATTCAATTGATTGTAAGCCAGGAATTCCTAAATTATTCTAAAGCCTTTCCCAAGGTCGATAGAAAATACTACGAATTATTAACTCGATATATCCCTATTCGAATTAGATAATTAATAGCTAAAACAGTTCAAGAATTCCCACAATAAATGGGCTTCACAATTCCCATGAGTATATCCCTATCCCACGAAAATTATGATTAGTCTCACAAGAACTATGCCTAAATTTCATCTCCCGAATCCATAAAGACATTCAAAACAATTTAACTGTTGGTCAGACAATTAAAAAGCATTAAGAGCAGTAACAAGAATCCAACTCAATACGAATAACGAGTAAATCGAAATAATAATAAATAAATCAAACCGTCATGAAATCGGCTACAATCACAATCCTACTCGAATAGATCTAGAAATTTAGATGCGGAAAAACTCAGAAAAACTGTAGGGATCCGTGGTCTTGTCGTCGCCCCACAAATCTCCTCCTTGTGTTCTTCTCTCTTTCTATCGATGCCCTTCCTTGATCGATGATGATCCCCCTTTTTCTTCAGCCCTTCAATGTTTATTTATAGTCGTCATCAGCCTCCAAAACACGTCCGTGTGATTAGGTCGAGAACAGGCTCCAAAACGGCCCAAAACCGCGCAGAACACACCAAAACCGCCCCGTGGGCCACGGCTCACTTAATGCAGCCGCGGCTCACGGTGCCACGCCTATGCACAGGCGCGACATTTTCCTCTGGGCGCGGCTCACCTAAGGCTGTGCATGGCTCAGTCTGATTGCTCGGGACTTTCGAGGCCATCTTCGTGTGCCGCGGCTCACTTGATTTGTCTGCTGGCTCATGACCAAAAGCTACTTTATTTTTCGTTTTTCATTGTTTGGCTTAGGACTCCGATTTCCTGCAAAACATATAAGAATAGTGCATTAAAAGCTCATTTATACTGATTTAGGCTCAAGATGGATATAAAATAATGATATAAAAGCGCATAAAAATATGCCTAACAATCCTCCTCGGTCTGCCTCTCCTCCTCTCCCCGACAACTACTAAACTCTCGACCCTCCTCACCGGAGCAGATGCCTGCCTCCTGCGGACGTGGCCAAACCATCTCAATCTCCCTTCCCTAACTTTCGCTGAAATGGGTGCCACTTCTAGCGCGTTCCTGAAGACCCATGGAATTAAAGAAGATGGTACGATATACTATAAGGAACGAATTTGTGTGCCCATGGAATTAAAGAAGATAATTTTGGAGGAGGCATATAACACACCGTACGCTGCTCATCCCGGTAGTACAAAGATGTATCAAGATTTGAAAAGCAAATTTTGGTTGGAAGGTTTGAAAAGAGACGTGGCTGATTTTGTCAGGAGATGTATTGTTTGTCAGCAGGTGAAAGCCGAACATCAACGTCCATTTGGTTTGTTAAAGTCACTCCACATCCCAGAGTGAAAATGGGAACACAACACTATGGACTTTGTGGTAAGCTTACCTCGATCGAAAAGAGAAAATCAGGCGATTTGGGTAGTGGTTGATCGCCTCACAAAGTCAACTCATTTTATTCCCGTAAAGATGAACTTCAGGATGTATCATTATGCACAGTTGTATATTAAAGAGATCGTAAAGCTACATGGAGTAACAGTGTATATCGTTTCAAATAGAGATACTCGTTTCATGTCACATTTTTAGGAAAGTTAGCAGGAAGCATTGGTAACTAAATTAAATTTTAGTACAGCCTATCACCCACAAACTGTCGGCAAATCAGAAAGGACGATACAGATACCTGAAGACATGTTGAGAGCTTGTGTACTAGACATGGGTAATAGTTGGAAACAGTTACTACCCTTGGTAGAATTCGCATACAATAAACGTTTTCAGGCCACGATCGGAATGTCCCCTTGGGAGGCACTTTATGGGAGAAAGTGCAGATAACCGGTTTATTGGGATGAAGTAGATGAAAGGAAAATTCTGGGTCCCGAGATGGTCGAGGAGACCGTGGGTGTAGTCAAAAAGATCCATGAAAGGATTAAGACAGCTCAAGATCACCATAAGTCTTATGCCGACAACCGAATGAAGAATGTTGAGTTTAATGGTCTTCCTAAAAGTAGCCTCGACTAAAAAAGTTATTCGGTTCGGATTGAGGTACAAGTTGAGACCAAGATATGTCGGACCATTGAGATCCTCGACCGAATTGTAGATTTGGCATATCGTTTGGCGTTATCACCGGAATTCTCAGCAGTACACAATGTTTTTCACGTTTCGTAGTTGAGAAAGTCTGTTCACAATCCAGGCCACGTTATCAACTATTCAATTGTGGAAGTGAACAAAGATATCATCTACGTCGAACAACCAGTAGCGATAATCGACAGAAAGGTTATTCTATTAAGGAATAAAGAGAGAGCGCTCGTTAAGGTTCAATGGCGAACTCACACCAAGGATGAAGATACTTGGGAGCGTGAAGAGGAACTTCGAGCTTGCTATCCCAATTTTCTTAATCACGGTATGTATTCTTTCTAGGACGAGAATTTTTCCAACAAGGTAAGATGTAATATCCGCTTAGGAGTAATTTCTAAATTTATTTACTAAATATTTATATTTCGCATGATAATTAATAAATAAATTTTAATATTTAGTTGGGGCTATAATTTATTTATTGAGCCAAATCATTATAAGTCTAGTTTTATGTAAAGCATCATTCTTACAATTGTTCTAAGTCCATTAAGTCCAATAATTAAGCCTAATTCACGAATTTTTATTGTAATCCTAGACTCAAGTTAATTAATAATTTACATACTCAAGTCCAATTAGAATTGATATTTAAGTCATTCAAGCCCAAGCCCCAACCCACAAATCCCACGATCAGAATTGAGAACTCCACGTTCTGTGTTCTCACGTCTTCAACAGTTAGCAGGAGTGGAGTTAACAAGAGTGGGGGGAAGAAATTAAACATCATGGGAGAAATCACTTGATAAAATTCTAGTAGTATAAAACCTACAATCTGGAGAAAAATTTACAGATTCACACTTCACAATACAACAAAAAAATGCTTACACACCAAGAACAAACACATACATCTTCACTCCGGAACATATACAAAATCTGTAATCGTTCGAAGCCGTCCTTCAATCCCTATGGCAATCAACTCTTCACCAGAAAAGGTAAACAACACCTGCCATCTCATTCACCCAAAAATCTTTACTGGCCTGCTACCTTAAAAATCACAGACACGCACACACGAGTGGATTTCAGAATCAAATTCATTTCCAAAAAGAATCACAATTTCAGAAATGAAACCATTCCTAGGTGTTATTATTTTGGCCCAATTTGGCCCAGAAATATTATCTCCCTCTGGCCCATGCCATTTACTGTGCCGGCCCAGCCCATTGGCAGCCCTTTAATTGGAGTCGTCCGATCCAGACTTAATTTCTACTCCTTATCTGAACCGTCCGATCTCCCTTTAAAAACCCAACCCTAACCCTACCTCCCTCATTTTCTTCTCTGCGCCTCCATCTCTCAACCCGTCTCCCCCTTTTTCCTTTCTTCTCACCCGTGAGTTCTCTCTCGGTCAAATCGTCGACTTTGCTCTCTATTCTCCATCCGAATTTGCCCTTTTATTTTTTTTTATTTTTTACCCATTTATTTTTCGCCTCACGTGGGTGGCACATGCTGGAGTCCCGCAAAACTATGATTTTGTGCGGTTTTCAATATCAAAAATGCCCCGCCCCGCAAAAACCCGCACCGCACAAAAATTGCGGGGCGGATGCGGTTTTACCTTCGCCCCGCCCCAACCCGCCCCGCCCCCAGCCCTATGCTGGACCTCATTGTAATATATATAACACTTTTGGACTTCAGTGTAATAAATTTTCAAGCTTTCTAGAAAAAAATATTTTTGTCAAAAAAGAAAGTATTTTCTGGAAAAAAATATATTATTTTTCAAAAAAATAAAAAAAATATTTTCTGGGAAAAAAATTATATTTTTGAAAAAAACATTATTTTGTGGAATTTTTTATTTTTTCGAAAAAATTAAAAAATATTTGCTGGAGAAAAAAATTATTTTTTGGCAAAATAATATTTTTTTTCGAAATAAAATTATTTTCTGGAAAAAAATAAAACAAATATTTTTAGACAAAATTAAAAAAATCTGGAGGAAAAATATTTTTGGCAAAATAATATTTTTCGAAATAAAATTATTTTCGCAAAAAATATTATTTTTTGAAAAATAAAATTATTTTATGGAAAAAATAAAAAAATATTTTCGAAAAAATAAAAAATATTTTGTAGAGAAAAGTTATTTTTGGCAAAATAATATTTTTCGAAATAAAATTATTTTCTTGAAAAATATTATTTTTGGAAAAAATAAAATTATTTTACGGAAAAAAATAAAATAAGATATTTTTGAGAAAAAATAAAAAAATATATTTTCTGGAAAAAATTATATTTCGAAAAAAAAATTATTTTCTGAAAAAAGAATATTTTTTAAAAGAAATATATTAGTTAAACACTTTAATAACTTATAAGCTATTTGTTTCATATTAAATGTATTTTAAAAGAAATGTTTTATTCAAGTAAATAGAGGGGCATTTTCGTCTTTTTAATGGAAGTCAACACCAATTCAGATTTTTATCCTTCGCTGTAATTTATGAAACAATAGGGACTAAAGTGTAAAGAGGTCATCTAATAGGGTAGTTATATATATATATACGGGGTGGGTTATGGAGTGAAATGGTATAAGTGTAAGAAATAGGAATGATTGTGAGCCATTAATCCTTGGAGATTAATGACCCAGATTTCGTTCTGGTGTGCTAACACGGGAAATTAGGAGTGCTAACGAATTTAATTATTGGGGGTACCAATGTAATTTGATTAATTTATCTTATGGGAAGTTACTAAAATCATGGGAAGTTCCTATATTCATGGGATTTCATATTTTAGGTTAATATCTATTTTTTTATGGGATTTCATATTTTTTAGTCGTTCAAATATTTTATATTTTTGGTGTATTTATTTTTATTTTTTAAAAAAACTAACATTATCTTTTTTTCTATTTGATTTTTATTTTTAAAAATCGGAACTGTATCTTAACCATTTATTTTGTGTGTCTTTATGATTGGAAAGCAGTGCGGTTCTAGTTATATTCCAATTATATGATTTGTTTGTTATGCTTTATTGTGTACAATACAGTCAATTTTGATACAATGTATTGTGCTTTATTTTTTTGGAAGATAAATAATCATACTCGTTTTCAAGTATAGGTACAAAATGATTTTCGCGTCATTTACTAAAAAAATACAATAAATACAATAAGACTCCATTTGTAAATCCCATAAACTGCTATGCAAGCATTACATACCATATATGCTAGTATTACCTATTAAATGTGCTAATACAAATAACATTTTAATGTTAAACTCTACTATTAAAACATTAACAGAAATAAAATGTATTAACAATGCAAAATTTTACAAATTTAAGTGCTAACTATCACACAAATGACATCACAATAATTATCAAAACAATATTATCAAAGGTGCTAAAATTTGGGAAGAGATAAGAAGTGGGATATGAAATTCCATGATTGTAGGAAATACTAAACATAAAATCTGTATAATTACAAAAATATCCCCTCAAAAATATTCCGCGTAGCACACTTAGGTCAACTCTTTAGCACAACGTGCACAAATCGCAGCCATTAATCACCAAAGATCAAGGGCCCAGAATCATTCTTATTTCTTACGGGAAAAAACTTTGCTACCTGAACCTATCCCTATATATACCTACTTTAGTCTAACATATATACATATATACTATATATATTATATATATCAGTTATATATATATATATATATCTACACATATATATAATATATATTGGTTTCGGATCTGTCTTGAATATTGTATTCCGATTGATCTGTTCTGAATATTGTATTCCGATTGTTGGATATTATCATTATCGTTGTTAACCTGGAATTGGCTATTTATGATTGCAGATTTGTTCTGATCGTTTTCAGTCAGCTTGTTCCTCGGGATTATTGCAATAATTATATTGGTTATAATTATAGGTTTATCTAGTTGGCCTGTAATCCTTAATCCCTATCCCGTAGATTATAATTATAATTGTTTATTCGTTTAATCCGCTTGTATTATCGATCCTATCTTTAGCCATTGTACGACCCGATACCCAACAGTGGTATCGGAGCCCGTTTTGTCGGGTGTCCGGTTCTTTAGCTTTGTTGTGATACGGAATAACCCATCCGGGTTTCCGCTCAGGTATATCGGCTTGAACCTCTCTTTTATTATTGTTGCTAGCTTCGGTTCTATTGTCAACTGCTGTCCTTAAACTGTTTATTATCGGTTTGCTTGCCGCGGCCTATCTATGTGTTATCTGGTTGGATTCAGTTTTCGGGCGACTCTTGTTTCCTTATTAATTAAAACTCAAACAAATTAAACCTTAAAATCCAAAACAGCACTAATCTTGTGCTGCCAGGACCGAAAGTGTCCCTTGGATCTTTGTCAAGAGCTTGAGGATCCCGGTTTTAATTTAAACGGGTTTTAATCTCAAAAATCAAATCGAGTCCCTGAATTTTGATTCTCAACAGCTGTGTGCTTCTTTTTCTGTGTGATTTGCGGTTGTCTTTGTGATTACCTTATATTGTGTGTTTCAATGGGCTCTTTCTCTGTCTTTAACATTGCACCTTTTGATGGTAAAGGAGATTTTCAAATTTGGCAACAAAAAATAAAGGGCATTCTAATTCAACAAAAAGTTTTCAAAGCTATTGATCAATCTTTTTCTGACAACACTGCTGCCGATAAAAAGGCCGAGGCAGATGAGTTTGCGTATTCATCAATTATCCTAAATCTGTCCGATTCTGTAATTCGGAAAATTGGTAAACATGATACAGTTCAGGCTTTATGGGAAAAATTGGAAGAGACTTATACTGAAACTTCCTTGCCTAACAAACTGTTTTTACTTGAAAAAATTTTCCGGTTCAAACTTGATATTTCAAAGGATATAAATGATAACCTGGACACTTTTACAAAATTAATCCAGGATATCAAACAAACCATTGATAAAAATATTGATGAATACACCCTATTGTTCTTTTAAATGCCATCCCTGATTCTTACAGTGATGTTAAATCTGCTATTAGGTACGGCAGAGATAAAGTAACTCTTGATACTGTTATAAACGATTTGAAAAGTAAAGAATTGGATTTGAAAAACAATAAGGGGAATAAATCTCTAGGTGAGGTTAATTTTGTGAGGGGAAGGCCTCAAAACCGCTTTCGAAAACTGAAACCTTCATCAAGTCAAAATCTACAGAGTAATTTTTCTGAAAAGAAGAAGGGCAAATGGAAGAGTAGGTCAAAGTCTCGATCTAAGAACCGTAAGTGCTATAATTGTGGTGAATCTGGTCATTACATTCATGAGTGCACTAAACCTAAGAAAAATTATCAAAATGATAATGCCAACCTTGTGGCTGAAAATGGCCGTGAAGATGAAGTTTTCATGGTTTCTGAAATTTGTGAACAAGCTAATACTGTGCATACTCTCACTTTGTGTGAAGATGAGTGGCTTGTTGATTCCGCTTGTACGTTTCATATGTCGCCTTTCAAAAGGCTATTTTCTGAATATAGAGAAGTGACAAATTGGTCTGTCTCTATGGCTAATGAGAAAAAGTGTCAAGTTCATGGTTTAGGGGATATTAAGATAAGATGTGACTCTGGTTATTTGTTAACTTTAAAGAACGTGAGGCATGTTCCTGATTTGTGTCACAATCTTGTTTCTTGTGGTACCCTTGATGATGAGGGGTATGAAGGTAAGTGGGGTAATGGGATTATGAAAATCTTTAAAGGAAACTTGTGTGTTTTCAAAGCAATAAAACGGAATAACCTCTATGTGAAAACTGCAAAATATGATTCTTTTGTGAATGCTGTCCAAGGTGACTCAACAGATCTGTGGCATAAACGTCTAGGCCACATTAGTGATAAGGGTCTGGAAATTTTGCAAAAATAAGGGGTGTTTGGGAAAGATAAATTGTCCTCTGTGCCGTTTTGCGACTCCTGTGTGGTAGGTAAACAACATCGTGTTAAATTTCCAAATCCCCATCCCCCTAGAACTCCTACCACTTATGACACTTTACATTATTTGCATGCTGATGTGTGGGGGCCATCTAGTGAACCCACACACGGTGGAAATAGATATTTTCTATTTGTGATTGATGATTATTCCGGTAAGGTCTTTGTGTTCCTTCTGAAAAACAAATCTGATGTCTTTGAGAAATTCAAAAATTGGAAAACGTTGATTGAAAATCAAACTGGGAAGAAAATTAAAATCTTAAGGACCGACAATGGCCTTGAGTTTTGCAATCAAATGTTTGATGAGCTTTGTGCTCAATCTGGTATTCAGAGACATAAGTCTGTCCCTTATTCACCCCAACAGAATGGGGTGGCTGAACGCATGAATAGAACCTTGCTAGAAAGGGTCAGAAGTATGTTGGCTATGTCTGGGCTCTCGAAAAAGTTCTGGGGTGAGGCTTTACTTACTGCTGCTTATTTGATAAATAGATCTCCCTCTGTGACGTTGAATGGTAATTATCCTGAATGTGTTTGGTCTGGTCGATCAATTGATTTTTCTAATCTTCGTGTATTTGGCTGCTCTGCTTATGTGCATCAGAAAAATGATAAGCTTGAGCCTCGTTCTGTGAGATGTGTGTTTCAAGGATACCCGGAAGGGGTAAAAGGCTATAGGGTTTGACTGAAAGGCCAACCCGGTTTCAAAACCATTATTAGTCGAGATATTATTTTCAACGAAATGAATTTCCTTGCCTTTTACCGGATCCGGAAAACCCCCCTTCTCCAAATGAGGTGGAGCTGCACATTTCTTTAGATAATATGGATAATGTGCAAACAGAAACGAATCTTGATAATCATGATAATGCTGATGTGCATGATGAAACAGAAGAAGTTCTTGAAGATAATTTGCATGATTATCAACTTGCTCGAGATAGGCCTAGGAGAGAAATTAGAAGACCTTCTCACTTGAATGATTATCATAATCATATGCACTCAATATGTTTGAATCTATTGATAATTGTGAACCCAAAATATATGATGAAGCTTTGAAATCTGAACACTCAGAACAGTGGCTTTATGCAATGAATGAAGAAATGACTTCATTGCACTCAAATGAAACTTGGGCTCTTGTGCCCCGACCGCCCAACTGTTCGGTGGTTGACTGTAAATGGCTTTTCAAAGTTAAGGAAGAAAATGAGCCGGTCAGATTCAAAGCTAGACTCGTTGCTAAGGATTTCACCCAGAAAGAAGGGGTTTACCATTGGCAAGCCGTCAAATGGCTCTTAAGGTACTTGAAGGGCTCAACCAGGTATGGTCTTAAATTTTCTCGACACCCGCAAGGTGTAAAATTGGTTGGATACGTGGATTCTAATTACGCTGCTAATCGTGATAACCGTAAGTCTACTACTTCATATGTGTTTACTTTGTGTGGCACACCGATCAGTTGGAAGTCACAATTACAACCTATAGTTGCTTTATCTACTACAGAATCTGAGTATGTTGCTATAACAAAATCATTAAAAGAAGCTATATGGTTAAAAGGACTATTATCAGAAATCGGTTCTCTAAAGGATAAAATCGAAGTTTTTTCAGATAGTCAATCCGGTATTCAACTGTGCAAGAATCCAGTTTTTCATGATAGAACAAAACATATTGATGTTCGTTTCCATTTCATACGAGATGTTGTTGCTAAACGTATAATCTATCTTCAAAAAATACCCTCCCAATTTAATCCTTCAGATATGGGTACTAAGTGTTTACCCGTCGAGAAATTTAAATCTTGTTTAAAAAGACTGAATTTCGATTCGGTCGAATAAATTTTTTGAACTTTGTGTTCTTTAGGGGATCTCTTTGTGAGTTAGTCTTCTTTGTGAATTCTTTTACCTTATTTACTTTGTGTATGTGCAGGTAACCCCGGAGATAGGCGATGATGAGTCTTCTCCGAAACCCGAAAATGCAATTTGACTGGTTGGTCCAAAAGGTGGAGAAATGTTATTATTTTGGCCCAATTTGGCCCAGAAATATTATCTCCCTCTAGCCCATGCCATTTACTGTGCCGGCCCAGCCAATTGGCAGCCCTTTAATTGGAGCCGTCCGATCCAGACTTAATTTCTACTCCTTATCTGGACCGTTCGATCTCCCTTTAAAAACCTAACCCTAACCCTACCTCCCTCATTTTCTTCTCTGCGCCTCCATCTCTCAACCCGTCTCCCCCTTTTTTCTTTCTTCTCACCCGTGAGTTTTCTCTCTCGGTCAAATCATCAACTTTGCTCTCTATTCTCCTTCCTCCTCTTCCCCGTGAGCGATTGAATATCACAATGGAATCCCGTGACATCCGATTCCCTACTTGTGTGTATATATATCGCGGCCGGGGTTGGAGTTTAATACACCGAGAAGAGAAAAAACGTTTTGTGCCTTGAGAATCCGAGTGAAAACGAGAGTGATATCTGTGGTGTGATATCATTGAGGGAGACCGGGATTAGTTCCTGAGATTTTCTGGGTTAGGATAAGGCGCTACCGGGCTGTTGTGCCGGCCGACGGTGGTTCGGCGTTCGTCCTTCGTGGAATCGAACTTTCTTGGTGTCAAATTGCAAAGGGTTCGGAAGATCTGATCCTAATATATCTCTTTCACAAAGGGGGTTTTCTTGATTCTATTTATTTCGGTTTATATTGCTGTTCTTGGTGAATTTTTTGTGCAATATATTATACATATATATATATATATATTATATATATTGGTTTCGGATCTGTCTTAAATATTGTATTCCGATTGATCTGTTCTGAATATTGTATTCCGATTGTTTGAATATTATCATTATCGTTGTTAACCTGGAATCGGCTATTTATGATTGCAGATTTGTTCTGATCGTTTTCAGTCAGCTTGTTCCTCGGGATTATTGCAATAATTATATTGGTTATAATTATAGGTTTATCTAGTTGGCCTGTAATCCTTAATCCATATCCCGTAGATTATAATTATAATTGTTTATTCGTTTAATCTGCTTGTATTATCGATCCTATCTTTAGCCATTGTACGACCCGATACCCAACACTAGGAAATCAAAATCGGGAAAGGGAAGGAAATTCACACCTGAGAAATGTTTGTTTGACCACGACCAACTCAGCATGTTGCCGCCGCCCACTTGCTTCCCCTTTCAAATCGCGCCGCCGCCACACGGTTCCCAGCAACCGTGGCCAGTTCCCATCCAGTCGCACCACAATCCTTGGTTCCACGAGGAGTCATGCGAACCCCCAACCCAGCCTTGAATAATCGCCGTCGCTGCGGCTCCGAATTTGGGCATAGTCATCGCCGACTCCAGGTGGTCCATCGCTAGGATCGGAAAGTTTTGCGAGAGAAGGGAGAACAGATATGAAAAAAAAGAGGGGGCACAAGAGGGAGATGAGTTACAGATGGGCAGTCGGCTTTTCTTAAGGCCTAATAAGCAAATTTTATCTTTTGGCCCGATTTAAGCCCAAACACTTGCCTAATTCCAACTTTAGTCAAATAAGCCCATTGAACTGCCCCTATTATTTAATGGCTCGATCTGTTCATACTTCATTTCAGCCTAAACAATTATTTTTAATTACAATTATTTTTACAAGTATATTATATATATATATATTTATTGAAATACACGTTTCCTTAATTGTAGGATACAATAATCGAGAGTTCGTGGATAGAATTTTCGAATTAGCATTCAACCATTTCATGTCATCTCAATTTCAGATGGGAATTATTACTTGTTGATTTTAATTGCTTTATTTGGACTGTGAATGTGATATTATATTTATGATTAACATGTAATCACGTGTTTTTCATACCAAGTATCAACATATGTTTATATGCAGTCACATGTTTACATGCTCAAGTTATATGTTGATATAACAAATACATGCTATGCCTCCGTTACATATTGTGATTATTGTTGACTTGTAATGTTCCCATGAGGGAAAGCTCATCTCATTTTCTATGTAAAATTTTCAGGTTAAATCGGAATGTCGAGCAACGAGTTGCAGGACAGGCTGACTTATGATATATCTAATGTTATTTATTTCTTTTAAATTCCGCTCAAGTTTAATATGAAACATTTGATTTTGTTTTTGGCAATCATTTTCCGCTGCTAGAATTTTATGGATTGTATCAGAGATTTAAAACCATTTTATTTCCGCGAATGTTTTTTCTTAGAAAATGTTAGTTTCCGTAACGGCTTGAAATTTCTACAAGTTTGTTATTATTAAACAAAATATTCATAATATACGTTAGAAAAATCGGGTCATTACAGAACCAAGCTGATTTCATGGTTCAAAAAGAAGCAGACATCAAATTCAATATCTACAACTGAATGTGAATAATTAGCTGCAGGCAGCTGCTGTGCTCAATGGATCAGACGAGCCAATAGCCTTCAACATTTACAACGATGTTTCAATATGGTATGACAACAATAGTGCAATTGCCATAACAAACAACCCAGTGCTTCACTCAAAGACAAATCACATTAATGTTAAGCATCATTTTATCACAGACCACGTCATTTACAAGAGAGTTCGTGTGGAAAGAGTCGGCAAGAATGTCAAATAGATGATACCTTTACCAAATCATTACGAGAAGAAAGATTCTTGAACTTCTAGATTCGAAATCAAATATTCGCCGACAATCTAGTCAACGAGATACCCAGGTGCTAACAACAAAAGACTCAACTGATGACCTAGATGATGCAGCAACACAACTAGGATCATAAGCCAATTGGAACAAAACATAGTTGGAGTCAATCCAGAACAATCGACCAGCTAAGTTCCTGAACCCAGCAATGTTATTATTTTATTATTTAATTTATAACACATAACAAAACATCCACGATCTAAAATCGTGGTTACTTTTTAACCACGTCGACTCCCATAATCACAATTAAACACGTTCACATGATGTGACTGCTGAAGACCAACCGATAAAAATGTTAATTTTCTTCAAACCGACAGAATTCAAATCACCTCAAAATTCATTCAGTACCTTATCATATTCAAACCCTAACTTTCCTAAAAGCAGAAAAAGCAAAATTTTTGAACTTTATTTATACTCGAACAATACTTTCTTCCTTGCACAGAGATGGAATACGAGAACTATTTCAACGGAATCAACATCAAAACCACGAAGGAGCAGATTAACTACAGTATTGTAGTTGACTTTGCCGGACTCCTGGAAACAGGGAACAGGCTGATGATGGCTTACACAATCATGAATATGAAGAAGAATGATATCTCTACCATTACATGAGCACAAACCCGACAGAGCTGTACAAAGAATCCATCGTATGCTTCTACAAGGAAGCCCGAGTGACCAAATTCGGAACTGAAAATTTTGTTGGAATAATTCGATACTTGCACGTGTATTACAAATAAAATTCTGAACTTAACTATAACAAAGAATAGAAAGAAAATATTACACTTTGAAGGTAACAAACAATGTTTAATAAAAGGACTAAAGATCGTCCGAAGCTAGAGCTTCTGCCCGCAAGACGAGAATACGCCCCGGTAGTGCTCACGGTGAAGCGGCTCGTCCCCAAAGGTTAAAACGATCTGAACGTCTCGGCAGTAGCAGCACCGCAAACTGACCGAGCACCTGCGAACTGGACTGGAATGAAGACTGAACTGTATATGATATGATAAAAATGCACTAATTTTCGTGTCTTGTGCAATGACCAGAATGATGATTTATATATATAGCACTCCTTGATCAGGTGAAGGGACTCGTCGCCATTACTCCTGCCATTATGGCTGGCGGTTTCAGACGCCCAAAGGGCTGGTCGGATGAAGAGTCTTGCCAACTCAAGAGCCAAGCCAACTCAAGAGTCTTGTCCATACCAAAAGGCTAGTGGACTTACGGATTTGGTCCAAAAAGATAAGCCCAAACACCAGCCCAAAGTACCAATTGCCAAGATCCAAGTCCTGGGCCTGGACTGAGCCTGAGCCTGAGCCCGTGCCCGACCCGACCCGACCCGACCCGGACGGACGGACGAATGGTCGGTCGGCGGCGCGCACGTGGACACCCATACACATCAACCCACTTGTTATTAAGCCCATAAAGGCAAAGACTTTAAATACAAGCCAAAACATCCATCCACAATCAATGTGGGATAACTAACATCATATACCTCATGTTAGTTCCTACTCCAACATCCAACTTTAACATATAATATCTCACTCACCGGAAATCAGTTTAGAAATATTAAATATACCACGTTCATCTACTCACGACGTAGATTAACATTCAATAAATATTTTAATTAAATAATAATTATTTAATTAACAATATTTATTTTTAATAAATGGTTAATTACTAAACCATTTCCAACAATCCCCCACATGAGTGAGAATGCCAATGCAAAATGAATGCAAATGCATAGTTCAGTCCTCAAGAGACAATATTGCATTTGGCTAGGTGGCTTGTGACCTTGAACCTATCCATTGTCAACATCATCGAGTATACTGGCGGCATAGTGGTCATGAAAACCTTGAAGTAGTCCTTCATGGTGTATACTGAGACAATAATATAGACACAATATCATCTCAATTCCATCCGTTCTAAAGTTTTGTGTCCTTTTCGGCCTTGAACACCCCTTTGGATTCATAAGTGTATCAACTGAAGTGGCCCTCACTTCACACTTATATAGGTGATTCTTATTCCCAAGTATCCTACTATACTTGACCTCTCCAAGGTAATCAAGAATTATTAAAAATCATAAGACTTAACCTCACCACATGTAGGTAAACAATCACTCACTGTTCTCAGAGAATAGGTATGTTTGAGTGTTTTAACACACGGATTATTATAACTTCGTTATCCCATTGAACCAAGCTCTTGGGATCCTCCAATCTACAAGGTTGGGTTTCCGCTATAATCATCCTTAAGATGTGGATTTAACACCCATTCCCTCTAACAATTTATACATTTGATCTCGATTAATACTCTTCGTCAGCGGATCCGCCAGATTATCAATTGACCTTACATAGTCAATTAAGATAATCCCACTCAAGATCAAATGTCTCACGGCATTATATCATCGACGAATATGTCGAGACTTACCATTATAAAACATATTTTGTGCCCGTCCAATAGCAGCTTGGCTATCATAGTGTATCAACACAGACGGCACATGTCTCGTCCAACATGGAATATCCTCGAGGAAATTTTTAAGCCATTCAGCCTCTTCACCAGCTTTATCCAAAGCTATGAATTCAAATTCCATGGTAGACCTAGCAATACAAGTTTGTTTCTTGGACTTCCAAGATACAGCACCACCTCCAATAGTGAACACATATCCACTCGTAGAAAATGAGTCTTTCGATTCGGATATCCAATTAGTATCACAATACCCTTCAAGTACAGCAGGCTCTCTTGAATAATGAATCCCAAAGTTCTGAGTATATTTTAAATAACTGAGTACTCGTTCTAGAGCCCTCCAATGTTCTTTACTTGGATTAGCTGTGTAGCTACTCAACTTGTGAACCGAGCATGCTATATCAGGACGGGTACAATTTGACAGATACATTAAACTCCCAATGATCTTAGCATATTCATCTTGACCCATAGGTTCACCCTTATGATAATTCAGATGAACATTCGGTTCCCAAGGAGTCTTAGCAATGGGTTTATCAAAAGCGTTGAATTTCCTTAACACTTTGTCAACATAATGAGATTGCGTCAAAGCAATTCCGTTAGGCGTTTTCAGAATCTTAATTCCAAGAATAGTATCAGTCAAACCCATATCTTTCATGCTAAAATTCTTACTTAGCATTCGTTTCGTTTCACCAATCACACGAGAGTTGCTACCCATTATCAAAATGTCATCTACATATAGACAAACAATGACGTAATTGTCACCCGTTTTCTTAACATAGGCACATTTGTCACTCTCATTGATATTGAAACCATTTGACAACATCACTTCATCAAATTTCAAATGCCACCGCAGAGGTTCTTGTTTCAAACCATATAAAGACCGTTGTAGTTTGCATACCATATGCTCTTTTCCAGGTACTACAAACCCTTCCGGTTGTTTTATATAGATTTCATCTTCTAGCTTCCCATACAAGAATGCAGTCTTAACATCCATTTGATGAATCTCGAGATTGCGCAAAGCAGCAATAGCGAGTAGCACCCTAATAGAAGTAAGTCTTGTCACGGGCGAGTAGGTATCAAAGAAATCATAACCAGCTTTTTGCCTAAAGCCTTGAACTACAAGTCGGGCCTTATATTTGTCAATAGTACCGTCAGACTTGTACTTCTTCTTTAGGATCCATTTGCATCCTAAAGCCTTACAACCCTGTGGTAATTCAACTAACACCCAAGTATGATTCAGCATAATAGACTCAATCTCAATGTCTATTGCCTCTTTCCAGAAAGCCGCATCTGGACCGGATAAAGCTTCTTTTACAGATACCGGTTCACCGTCTAACATCAAAACGACATAGTCGGGTCCGTATATCTTTACTTTCCGTATTCTAGTACCTCGTCTAGGTTCTACATTGACTGGCGTATACCTAGGTCGCTTTCTGTTCGGTCGTTCAGATAACACCGGATTCGAGCTAGAGGCTTCATCTATGGTTTCATAACACATAGGCTCATCTACAAGTTTAGAACTTGTAGCTTCATCATCAACTCCTTTGCTAGAGTTAGGATCAACCTTATTCTTATAAGGATAGATATTTTCAAAGAATACAGCATTTCTTGATTCAATCATTGTATTTACATGAATGTCGGGTATCTCGGATTTGTGTACAACAAACCTGTAGGCGCTGCTGTTAAGTGCATAACCAATAAAGATACAATCGATCGTCTTAGGACCAATTTTAACTTGTTTAGGTAGAGGCACCTCAACTTTCGCCAAACACCCCCACACTTTGAGATATTTGTATGATGGTTTTCTTCCTTTCCACAACTCATAAGGAGTAACATCCTTACCTTTGCGTGGAATTTTGTTCAATATGTAGTTGGTTGTCAAGACAGTTTCCCCCCACATGTTCTGGGGCAACCCTGAACTAATTAATAAGGCATTCATCATATCTTTAAGTGTTCGATTCTTACGTTCGGCAACACCATTAGATTGTGGAGCATATGGAGCCGTGGTTTGATGAATTATACCACTTTCGTTGCATAATTCCTCAAATGGAGCTACATATTCACCTCCTATATCACTTCGAACCATCTTAATACGACAGCCTAATTGATTCTCGGCTTCATTCTTGAAGTTCTTAAAGGCTTCAATAGCCTCATCTTTACTTCTCAAAAGATAAAGATAACAATATCTTGTGCAATCATCGATGAAAGTGATAAAGTACTTCTTACCACCTCTAGTTTGCACAAATTTTAAATCACACACGTCTGTGAATTAATTCAAGGAATTTTGTGTCCCGTTTTACCGAATGAAACGGTAGTTTCGTCATTTTTGCCTCAACACAAATCTCACATTTGTTTTGATTTTTGATTTTATTTAATTTTAGTAAATCTAAGTTTACTAATCTTTTTATAGCATTTAGATTCACATGACCTAATCTACAATGCCATAAATTTGAGCACTCAAGCAAATAAGCGAATGTAGCATTATTATTAGCAACTGCCTTTGGAGGCTTACAAGTACGAACGCTAAGTTTGAACATGTCCTCGACAATATGACCTTTCCCGAGAGTCTTGCCAAACTTGCGTATTATCATAAAATCGCTACGAAGGTCTACATCAAATTTAGATCTAACTAATTTGACACCAGACACCAAATTCTTGCGGATTGCCGGAGCATGCAGCACATCCTTCAGAGTTATCTCCACACCGGAGGTGAATTGAAGCACAACCGTTCCAATTCCAAGAACTGGAGAGGTACGATCACTTGCCTCTGTGATGAAGCGGTCTTGAATCTCCTTGTAAGTGAAAAACAAGTCTCGGTTCACACAGATGTGAACAGTCACACCTGTATCAAGAAACCAAGTAACAGGGTCAGGTTCCGAGACATGATTTACCTCGGTGATCATGGCAGCAAGATCATCTTTGTCCCAAGAGTTAAAGTCCTTCTCGACATGGTTGACTTTGCCTTTTTCCTTGTTCTTCTTCGGCTTTCGGCAGTTTTTCGCCATATGGCCGGGCTTGTCACAGTTGTAGCACGTTCCGGTAAACTTCGTCGGAGGTGCCACATCCTTTCCCTTGCCTTTGGTAGGAAGTGGACGCTTTTTGGAAGGTTCGCCCCTAACTTCAGTCAGATTAGCCTTAACATCCATAGGAGCTTTGGTTTTCAAGTCTTGATCACGGACTTGAGCTTCAGTTTGGAGCTTAGCAACCAAAATTTCAAGAGTCATTTCCTTTCGCTTATGCTTAAGGTATCCCTTGAACTCCTTCCAACTAGGCGGCAACTTGTCAACCAAGAGCGCCACAGTGTACGCCTCGGGTAGAGGCATCCCCTCAGAATGAACATCATGTATAAGAGTTTGGAACTCTTGTACTTGGGGCATCATTGGACGAGAATCCACCATTTGGAATTCGGAGAGCCTCGTCACAACAAACTTCTTCGTGCTAGCAGGATTAACACGGTATTTCAACTCAAGAGCATCCCAAATTTCTTTGGCAGTCTCCTTGATGTTGAACACATTGAACAGGCCATCATCAAGCCCGTTCAGCAACATATTCCGACACATATAGTCGGAATAAACCCAGGTATCATAGTCGGTACGCACTTGAACACTCGCCTCGTTCTCAGCAGGGACATGAGGCTTTTCTTCACGCAGGAAGATCGCAAGCCCCATTGTGGTAATGTAGAACAGCATCTTTTGAGACCAACATTTGAAGTCGGAGCTCGAGAAAACATGAGGTTTCTCGGCAATAGGCATTAGCCGAGCAGCATTGTGAATGGGAGCCATTGAAGAGCTTGATGATCCAATGGTTCCAGAACCGGTGGATAGATTAGTGGATGCACTGGTGCTTGCATTGAATGGCATTTTTCTCCAGCAAAAGTTTTAGGATGACACGAACAAGTATGGTCGATTATTCTTGATTGCGATTGTTGGAATAATTCGATACTTGCACGTGTATTACAAATAAAATTCTGAACTTAACTATAACAAAGAACAGAAAAAAAATATTACACTTTGAAGGTAACAAACAATATTTAATAAAAGGACTAAAGATCGTCCGAAGCTAGAGCTTATGCCCGCAAGACGAGAATATGCCCCGGTAGTGCTCACGGTGAAGCGGCTCATCCCCAAAGGTTAAAACGATCTGAACGTCTCGACAGTAGCAGAGGAAGCCGAGCACTGCGGTGGGCAGAACGAAGATCGTATATGATATGATAAAAATGCACTAATTTTCGTGTCTTGTGCAATGACCAGAATGATGATTTATATATATAGCACTCCTTGATCAAGTGAAGGGACTCGTCGCCATTACTCCTGCCATTATGGCTGGCGGTTTCAGACGCCAAAAGGGCTGGTCGGATGAAGAGTCTTGCCAACTCAAGAGCCAAGCCAACTCAAGAGTCTTGTCAAGATAAGCCCAAACACCAGCCCAAAGCACCAATTGCCAAGATCCAAGTCCTCGGCCTGGACTGAGCCTGAGCCCGAGCCCGAGCCCGTGCCCGACCCAACCCGACCCGACCCGACCCGACCCGCCCGGACGGAGGTACAGACGGACGGACGGTCGATCGGTCGGCGGCGGCGCGCGTGTGTGTGTGTGCACGAGGACACCCATACACACCAACCCACTTGTTATTAAGCCCATAAAGGCAAAGACTTTAAATACAAGCCAAAACATCCATCCACAATCAATGTGGGATAACTAACATCATATCGCCGTATGTTGATTCTCTTTCAATATCCAACTTTAACATATAATATCTCACTCACCGAAAATCGATTTAGAAATATTAAATATACCACGTTCATCTACTCACGACATAGATTAACATTCAATAAATATTTTAATTAAATAATAATTATTTAATTAACAATATTTATTTTTAATAAATGGCTAATTACTAAACCATTTCCAACAAATTTTATCTTTGGTGAGGAAATCCATATCACTAAGCAAGTGATGGCTGACGCCATTGGAATGAAGAATAGAGGAAACTCAAGAGAAGACTTGGAAACTCATCAAATATCTGGGACAGCCAAGTAAACAAAAGATTAATGTCAAAACGCCTGAAATCCAGAAAGATTACAAGTAATTGGTGAAGGATGTCAATAAAGCTAGTTGGTATAGAGAGAATAACAAGTTCATCTAGAAACTATCCGCGATGTGCTATAGACAAGCTTGCAGAAATGTGATATAGACAAGCTTGCAGAAATACTACAAGTAATTGGTGAAGGATGTCAAAACGCCTGCAATGGTACTACAAGTAATTGGTGAAGTAATTGGTATTACAAGTTCATCTAGATTACAAGCTTGCAGAAATATTACAAGTAATTGGTGAAGGATGTCAAAACGCCTGCAATGGTATTACAAGTAATTGGTGAAGTAATTGGTATTACAAGTTCATCTAGATTAATGCCAAAACGCCTGAAATCCAGAAAGATTACAAGTAATTGGTGAAGGATGTCAATAAAGCTAGTTGGTATAGAGAGAATAAAAAGTTCATCTAGAAACTGTCCGCGATGTGCTATAGACAAGCTTTCAGAAATGTGATATAGACAAGCTTGCAGAAATGTGCTATAGACAAGCTTGCAGAAATGACTTTTGACACTTAATCTTACAAGATGAGTTCAAAATCCGAAGAAGGAGAAGAAGGGGAATCTGCAGCAGCTATGATGCCCATAACTGAGATTCCAGCAACTAAAGCATCAATTGAGGCCCCTGCAATGGAGCTGACTTCAGGTGAGATAAATGCAACTAGAATTCTTGTAGCCGAGTTATATGTAGCTGAGTTACCAGAAACTACAAAACCTATCTCAATCCATGAAGATGAGGACAGTGACAATCTACCCTTGTCCATATAATTTTAAAAGGTAAAACTCTTGAGAAGGAGATTGTTGAAGCCTCCACACTATCCCACGTGGAACTTAAGTGAAAGAAGAGGAGAAGATTGGTGAAAAAGTATAACAAACCAGCTGTTACCCTATTGAGTATGTGGAGGTCAACATAGCTGCCGATCCAGTCCCTACAGCTGACTTACCAATCGAGCCTCCATCCCGGCTGATATTTTCATCATCATAGTCAAGATTGAGCCAGCCGCACCATAAGTTGAGCTGATTCCTTCAATAAAAGTCATAGATGAAGAAGAGGGACGAGCTGACCAACCTTAGACTGAGAAACTTCCGGAGCTTCCAAGCACACCAGAGGAAGTTGAAGAAGTTGAGGAACTGGAGTATTACTACAAGTTTGTTTTGGAAGAAAATAATCCATTATTTCTAGCAACCAAGCAGCTCTAAAGGTAAAGAATCCCACTGTTAAAACTCCCATGAAAAATGCATATACTGAGTGGAGAGATTCTAGGTGTATGAGTTTTTATGACATAAGGAACTTTGTTGAAAAAGTGGATGAGACTACCCCATAACCGCTGAAGAACTTATCATGCATTTTTGTCAAAAAAAAGACATTGATAAACTGATGAGCGAGGAGTGGTTTGTGACAAACTTTAAAAGTAACATGCATTAATATACTTACTCCACTATGGAAGATGTAGACCATGGAAGGCCACTTACTATTGATAAGGAAGAGGACGGAGTTGAAAAATCAGAAGAAGGAGTTGAAGAGATTGAATGACTTGAAAAATAAAAAGAAGAAGAAGAAGTAGTTGAAAATAGAAAAAAGAAGGTGAAAAAGAAAAATAAAACAAAGAATAAAATGAGGAAGAAGAAATGGAGACAGTACATATCTTCGATGATGATCACCATAAGAATGATGCTGCACAAGGAGGATGGGTGGTGAAGGTGATAAAGAAGCTGAAAAAGAGGAGGAACCAGGTGAACCAGAATTAAGATAAGGGGAACAAACCAAATTTGAGGTACCTGCTATAATATTCGACTGTAATTCTTCATTTTTATTTGTCGTTGTATTACTCGAGTAATTTGAATATCGTGGATCGTTGCATTCAGTATTATGTTGAGGTGTTATAGATCTGAGCTTCGTATCGTTGTTATTTCATTTCATACTTGATGATTCAATGTTATGGGAGAGTTACATTTTTTTGGGCCTTTTCTGGCGGTGTAGCGTACGCTACGTAGCAAGATTAACGTACGTTAATCTTGTGCCTTAACGTACGTAATGCTTTCTATGTTGAGTACGCTAAGAGAGAATATGACATCAGTTGATATCCGCACGTGAACCTGTTATCCATTGGCATACATGTGTATGATGTCTGAGCTGTCGTGTCGGTCAGAGTCAACCTTTAATAGCGTACGTAACACCCTTTAATTAGCGTACGCTAATGGCGTGCGGATTCAAGGTAGTAGCCACTGTAAGCCGCTTACGTACGTAACATTAACCGGCTAGCGTACGTAAGAGTGTTAACGTACGCTAAAATTGATCGATAGCGTACGTTAAGCCTGTGCAGTCTATTTATAGGACTAGCCTGTTTTTCATTTCTTTTCAGTTTCAACTCGTGTAAAACCCAGATTTTTGAACATGTTAAAATACCCTTTAATCTCGAATCTATAAAAGACGTTTAATTATTTAAAATATTGCATTACGATTATAACCTAAGTATTTAAATCGTTAACATTTGAACAAATTAATGTAATACGAATATAAGACTTATATTGAATAATTTGTACACATTTAAAATTGTCACACGTTTTCTATTTTTGTCCCTAGCCGAATGATATGTTGTACACAAACATATGGAATCGTGAATCATGTCAAGGTTCATGATAGGTTTTAAATTTGGTCAAGTCTTCCATCAAATCCCCATAATTTAGGCATTTTCCTTTTTGAAATTCCTCCTCACTCGCCTATATATATCACACGCACATACTTCACAAAACTAAAAACCCTAAAACTTAAAACTAAAAACGGCGGCTACCTAGTTCTCTACCATTCCTGTTCGACCGAGGCGTACACAAAGGAAGGCTTGGTGGTAGATTGAAGGTCTCGGGTCCGTTGGTATGATTAAACACGTTATATGATGGCTTAAATGAATTCTGGAATTAAGACATCTTGTATACTTGAATTTATGAATAAGCTAGGTCATGATATATAAGGATTCAATTCAGTTTTTTTTGATGAAAACCTATTTTTATGTCTTAGTTAAGTTCTACAATTGGTTTGGAGTGATTTCGAGTTGTTTTGGTCGTGTTTTTGATTTTTGTGTGATTAAGTGTTGAATCTGATATTCGGGAGTCTGAAATCAGTCCACTTTGTCGATTTTTGATTCAAAACCTATAATGAGTTGGGCCATAAAACTATCCACTATGTAACTTTTATATGATTAGTAATACCATGAATTTTTGGGAATTTTTCCTGGATGTTTTGCTAGGTCGTTGAGGCGGATACTTTTTGGGTACAACTGCAGGTCGATTTTCTGAATTGTCTGAGTTTGAGTATTTTTCGTGTGGGGTTAAGCTAACTAATAAATTCTGGAAAAATTCGTGTGGGTTCTAAAGATATTGAAGTACCTGTGTGAATTTTTGTGAATTTTACTTTTGAGTTCTGATGTGGTTCAAAAATTCATCAAGTTGTAACTTGTTCATAGATAAAAAGCTGATAAAAAGGTTAAAAGGCTAATAAAGGTTAGGGTTGTATTGAATTTATCTCCAGGTATGCTGTCAGGTTTTGGGTCATATTGAAAGGGGTCCATTTTAATGATACCAACATGTTTTTGAGTGATTCTTGAGTCTAAAATCAATTTATGGAAAAGTACTTTCCGAATATGTAAGTCTTGTAATTTTTAGAAGTCAGAGAGAATGTCTTTTCTGATTTTACAAGTTCAAGTGTCAAACTTGTCAATTAGTAATCCGAATTTCAACCTTAGTTTATGATTTTTGTTCTGAAATCTGTAAGGAATCATTAACTCAAATTAGACAGGGCTTAAATATAAGATGTCTTTGGCCTCTGTGATTTTTGGTGGAATTTTTAGAGTAGCACATCATGGTCTCTTAATTGCTTACTTTTTGAGTCTCAGATCTGTCACCGAATCTGGACTAGTTTTGATAAGGAATTTTTGTTCTACTACCTGGAAATTCTACAAAAATTACACAAAGTAGAAAACATATGTACCTACCTGGGGTAATATTTCTAAGGCTCCAGGAGGTGCACAAGTATACTTTAAAAATCCGGAAACGTGATACATGTTTTGATATTAAAAGATGAGTTTTCTTAAAAAGATGGTTACACACTAAAAGTCTATTATATTACTAAAATGAGTAACCAAATTCATTTGGACTTAAAGTATTACTTGGTTATTGATCCGTATAGGTTCCGTGAAGCGGGAGTGATCCTGTATCTTGTGATCCATCTATCTTTGTTTACTTTTGCTGTTGAATAAGGTACAGATATTCCGTACTCTTTCAGCAAGAGTACAACTACTTTCTCTCTCATGACCTTTCTCTCTCTTCTATATTATTTGCCTATCTTATTTTGGACTGTTGATATTCGAACTCTTCTTTTTAACATTTGACATTGCATCTTTGATTTGATACATGTGAATTGAACCTTTGATATTAGCCCTTTGATTATTCG
Organism: Orobanche coerulescens; assembly: GCA_033398695.1. Taxonomy (NCBI): domain Eukaryota; kingdom Viridiplantae; phylum Streptophyta; class Magnoliopsida; order Lamiales; family Orobanchaceae; genus Orobanche; species Orobanche coerulescens. The sequence goes on from CM065815.1 coordinate 117,787,204, forward strand.
AACCTTTGATATTGAACTTTGACTATATGATTATGACCTACACTTTGATTTGGACTTGTACTTTTTGTCCCTTCAGTATTTACCCAGGTATTATCTGTTTCCAGTTATGGGGGGTCCATGACCGTAGCATTGATGCACCAATATTATGACTCTAGTGTGGTTGGAGATATCGTCCCTTATCTGCTATCTGCTATGGCCATTATTATGATTATGAATTGTTTGCAGGGGCGTATGGATGCATCCTAGATTTGTTTGTTATTTGTTTGGGCTACTATGATGATATGGATACATATTATATTTGTTTGGTGATTGGGCATGCGTGCATGCAGTCCCTTCACATTTGGGAGTTGATCACTCCATTGGGCTACTATTTGTTTGGATATTTGTTTGGGCCTGGGGTAAAATACTGAATCCACATTCATACACTTTATACTTAAACTTTTATATCATTTTGATTATCCATTGACACCATATGTATTCTATATTCGCATTCCTTTGATTATCTTATCTCGTTTGATCTGTTTTGTTATTTGCTTTATATCTATTCACTGAGCTTTTTATGCCCAACCACTTTTCTTCTCCATGCGGCAGGTACTTAAGCTAGGAGCAGGGTTATTAGCTTGGGGATGAGAGAGAGTGGATTACCCTATAGCTTTATTTAAATAAATGACTTTATTTCCTTATCGTTATTTCCGGATTTTGGATATTTGTATCGTACTTTATTTTGTTTGGTTTTGGGGACACTTGGTGTTGTTTTAGTCCCCTTTTGATACTCTTTTGATAATTTTTATTTAAGACTTCCACTGTTTGATGTGAATCTGTTGTATCTGATATGTCACCATAAAGTGACGCTTTTACCCTTGCCGGGTTGGGGCGTTACAACTCGATTTTCTCTCCGTATATTCCCTCTCCTGCCTCCTCAGACCGATATTAACGTCCTCCACCTTGGTTTTGAGTCCTGTAACTTGGATTGGAGCTCATTGATTCGAAGTTAGAAGGTGTTCTTGAGCTTGAAGTGTGTTTCTTGTGGTGTTGAGAGTTGTTCTTTGTTTATGGAGGTATGTATATGTTTATCCTATGTATTTTTCGTATATTAATGTTAGTAGTGTAGAATACTTCACTTAGAGTTTAAGCAACCAAGTAGAACATGGTTATAATTAAACTTTTTAAACACTTCTTGATGAATATGATAAATGAGGGTTTAGATGGATGTGTTCTTGATGCTATGGTGATAGTAACCATGATATAAATGTTATGCTCATCTTGCTGGACGAAGTAACCTCAGTAGAACATTAATAATCATTTAGCTTCTTCATAAACTGGGTTTGATCGATGGAATTGTTATCATAAAGTGTTAAAACACCATACTTGATATTCATTTACCTTGGGAGGAACTTGACAATATTGAAGATAGAATGATGTTCTCTTATTCAGGAACCTTAGAAGTTTTAACATCATTATGGTTCAGATTGACAAGTCCATGAGGAATGATAAGAATACCTTGTTGAATGTTAGAAGATTAGTATGGTAATTCTAAAGCCTAAGCTAGGTGATTTCGTAAATGATATTAGTGGATATTCCAGTTTTGTAAGGATGGTTTTGACAATCTTCATGAATATGGTGTAATCTCATAACTAATATAACCTTATTATAAGCTTAATATTCAATTTAGATGAGATGTATTGATGAACTTAATTGTGCAGATTTTTACATTTCAACATTGTAATGTTTTTAGAAAGTTTAACCAACATAAGATGATATTGACACCATAAGTGGTTGTTTAACATGTTCTTGATAAATTCTTAGTTATGAAGAATCATGCAAACATTCGGTAAATGTCTTGTGAACCGATTTTAAGGTTGAATTGAGGTTAAAAGAATTCTTGGTATAAGACTTCGATATTTTTGAGATAGCGCAACTATTCTAATGGATTGTAGGGTGTCGTCTTACTAATTCTATACCGATAATTATACGGATATGTTATTGAGTAAAATGTATTTCATTTAAGGTTGATTGTTCGAGTAAACGATATTAATCGAGGACCGTGCATTCGTTTCGACAAGGGAGGATTATTCTCGTCTCTATGTTGAGGCAAATTATCTTGCTTGGTTATAATGATAATTAGATTCTTGTGATGATTATACGTTTCATGTGTATGAAATGTTTATAAATTGGTGACTCGTAATTTGATACTGTCCTTTACGTTATTCCGTTTTTCATCATGGGATTGCATTCCCAAGTATGTCACTTTGAATCGTTGATCTCGTTTGGTCCTTGTTGTCATTTCGGTGAGTTTCTCTTGATCCTTAATTGGATATGTGATTTGTTGAATTCGTTGTCATGTTGTATCGTGACATATCTGGAATCACATCTGCGTGCCGATTGGTCATTGTGTAGGATTTTTAGCCGGTCACTTATATAGTCATACATGGATGTTTTCCGTATTGAGCTGTGCACACAAGACGTAGTTCGTGAGGCTAATTAGGTACATTGTCACATGTATATTCTGGATTCCGTTTACGGGGTGGACATGTACACGGACATATTTCCGGATCGGGCGTACTATGATGTCCATCTTGAGCCATATTGTTTAATCATTCATAGTCCATGTATGATTGGATATGTTCAATGATTTGGGACTTATTGTTCATACGCCCGAGGGGTATGTTCAGTAGTCGGGATGTTTTCTTTGAGATATAATATATGTGGATTGTATAATGTCGGGAGAATCATTTATCATGTATATCTGACCCTGTGTTGTGGGCAAAATACTTGTGTTGTATTTTAGGTCGAGGCAAAGGCAAGGCACGAAAAGAGCACGGTGACGGCGAAGGGTTCGAGGGATACTAGTTCGGGGGGCCCATGTCTTTTATGTCCGGTTATTTCAAACCGTGTAATGTTACTTTAATTCCGCTTTACTTATATTATCGTTCGGTTGTATTTTAAAGTATATTCCATCTACATGTATTTCGGATCATGTGTATTATAAAGCCGTTGGCCATACCATTGGTGAACTCCTAATCGGAGAAAGGACTATTTAGAGTGGTTCGGTATCACAAAGTAATACTTATTTAATCTGTATTTTGATATCGCCCGGTGGGTCCCAGTCTGGGGTCCACATCACTGTAATTGCCGCATTTTAGGGTGTTACACCTGCTGAGGAGGAGGCTGAATCAGCTAAGTCTCCAACTGCTAAGAACCCAGCTGCCGCATATGACCAAGCTGAAACCATCCGAGCTACTCAGCTATCTTCACCTCAAGTCTTACTTGAGTAACCAAAAAGTTGATTTAAGAAGTGATTGATGGGATTTTGGCCATTAGGTTGAACCTTAATTGAGAGAACTCAACAACGAGATGGATATGATTCTGAACATGAAGGAATCATCCCCAACTCATGCATCAGTCAGGGTGCCCCCTAGAAGGTAGGTCTTTATGTCCAAGGTAGAGAGTCAGCTTGCTTAGCTCATTGATGGTGGCAAAAAGGGAAAAGAGAGAAAAATTAGAACACAGAGAACTCACCATTGTTGTGGTTCGAACCAGGAAACTCTCTCAGCCTGCTACTTATCCAACTGATCCAATAGGAGGCACCTCAATAAAAATATCTGACCAACTCAACCCACTAGACCCACCTGTTCCATTAAACAAGACAAGGAGGAGAAATTATAAAAACAAATAATTGGCTTGATGAAAAAGGAACTTTGTCATGTTGAAGACTTCTGCCCTGATGAAGCTTTCACCATGTGGGTTACTGCTAAGAGGCAGTTCACTGAAAAATACTATCTTTGGAAAATTCTACAAGATCCCCAAAGTACCCCATAATAGATATTTATTAACTTCATGAAGCAAAATTGGCCAAATTTATGGATTATATTTATGAAGCATGCTGCAAATTTTTTTGATGCCTATCATATGATCCCTCCATTCAGACCTCAGTAACCACTTTTAGATCAAGAAAGGAATATGGATGAGAGTGCTCTTCAACATAAAACCCAAATAATTTGTATTGAAAATAAATATGTCTCTGTAAAAGATCAGGCTTTTGCCACTCGAGTGGTAAAGAAGAAGTATGGGCTGATTCAAGTTATGGAAAAGCCTATAAAAGCAAAACCTCTAAGGACACCTCCTCTAGCTGGGACCATAGGAAGAAGTCAATGAAGGAGTTGATTTTTGTTTTGTTTTTTACAAACTTACCTATAATTTTATTTTCTGTCTTGAAATTCAGAGATATAATGTACTCAACTGCTATAACTGTGTATATAGTTAAATTAAATGACACATGTTAGTTGTTTCAAACAGACTGAATTTTTATTTTTCTGCAAGTTTATACCTATTTATGATGATTTTTACCTTTAAACAAATATTAATTTTTGCCATCATCAAAATAGAGGGAATTTGTTAAAAATACAGTTGACTTTGATGATGTCATCCATGTAATAATGTTATATTCAAGTGTAAGTTCTAAGTACTTGGTATTATAAAGAACCAAATAAGTATCTTCAATATGCCTTAAAATCTACTTTAAGCTACATATAAGTAAGTAGGTAGCTAAGTCCAGAATTCAGCGAAGTATGGACAATCGGATAACCCAACTATTAAAAGGTAGCCAACTATGGATAGCCAGGAGTTTCGATACTTGGAAAATTACCAAGTATCATCTAACTAAGTCCACGTCAGCAAAGTTGATAGTCAACAAAATCGGCAAGACACATACATACATGAATAAAACAAATGAAGAGACAAACGAGCAAATCACATAACTTGCATGGAAAGTAAGAATAAGATAATCCACTAGGTTCATGCCCAATACTTTCTTAATTAAAGAAATAAAACATTATGGCGATGACATTTTATATGGAAGAAAGATCTTCAAAGATGCAGATTTGAATAAAACAACAAGCCTTTGCAAGAAACATAATACTAAATAAAAAAGTCTCCCCAACAGACTAATTTGTTCAAGAGATGCAACAGCTATGACAAAGTGCTCAAGGATCATAATATAAATATATGAAGACTTGAAAAGATACAGTAAGATGCTATCAAACTTTCGCGTATCAAATGCAACTAGCTCTAATATTTTGGTCAAAGACTTACGATCTCATTTGTCATTAAACACATAAGACATTTACCTGTTCACTTACAGGAGAAAGAATCCTATCTTGATACTTAGTAGAGACTGCTACTTGCCCACTAAGTTGCACTTTGAGGTTGATCCCACCAATTGGTGATTGGATCGAATGTCTTGGGGGAGTAAATAGACTATTAAAACTTTTATGTTTGACTGAAATAGTTATAGAAACTTGGCTGAAACAGCTAGGTTGTAAATACTTTGCTGTGTAGTTCAGTTGTCAGCTGAGTGTCAATAAATTAGAGGAAGTCTTGCAGTTGACTATGTTTGTTATGCAATAGATAAGATGGATACAATATTTAAGTATGACGCAAGAAAGCAGTAAATAACTCAATAGTTATAGTGGTTTTAGAGGATGTTAGAGATTTCTTTTTGAATAATTAAGTTTTTCTGTTACCCATTATGTCAGAAAAATCTATTATCGCTTGTTAATTCTTTGAGCATTTTACCTGGTTTTGATATAACCGATGTGGAAGTATTGAGCATGAAAGACCATTTCAATGAAAAATGCTGGAATTATGGAGTTCTTGTTAAAAAGTACGAGTGGGCTAATGTAAGTACTTGGTTGAATTAATAAATAAATAACCTTGATTAGGGCTGTGAGTGGACACAAATATTCGATTCCGCTCGAGATATTAGGCTCGAAAAGTTCGATTTGAACTCGATTCGCTCCATCAAATATCAAATCAAATATTTATTTTCGATTCGATGCAATCGGACCGAACGGTTCCGTCCGGTCCGTTATTTTTACCCCCCTGCCCATATATATTCATTTAAAGCCCCCTGCCCATATATATTTATTTAAACCCCCATGCGGCCCTGTCCATATATATATATATATATATATATATATATATATATATAAATATATATATATATATATATATCCTAAACTTGTTGTTCTAGATCTCGCCGTCTCTCTTGTCTCTACATCTCTCTATAGAACTCTCCGTCTCTATCTCTGTGTGTGTCTCTAATCCTTGGCGGCGATATTTGCCACCAGTTGAGACCTCTATTGTCACTGGCTCCCTCGATCATCTCATATAAAACTTAGACCTCGATTCCCCTTCGTCACCTATAGGTAAGAAATAATGAAACGATTATTAGGGTTTTGGTTTCTATTTCGATTGTCGATTGTATAATGTAGCGATGTTGTTAGTGTTTTCTATTATGATGGTTTTGGTTACGATTATTAGAGTTGGTTTTGATTATTGATAATTAGGTTTTGCTTTCGATTTCGATTGTTGATTGTCTGATGTTGTTAGTTTATCAGTTATTATAGTTTTCGTTTCGAGGGTCGATTATTAGGGTTTCTGATTTGTACGCATGTTTGTTGTGTATGATTTAAGTTTAATTAAGGCACGCATGTCTATTTTATTACCTAAATTGGGTACCTAGTTTTTCAATTTTTTAACTAGAGTTTTCATTTTGTAGATACGGTTTCTCAATTTTGTAATTAGGGTTTTACAATTTCTTAATTAGGTGTTTTCAATTATTACGTAAAATTGACTATTGTTGTATGATTTTAGTATTTAATAAGTTAAAATAATTAAGGTTTGCATTTCTAAATTGTGATGCCTTTGTCTATTGCTGAATCATTAGATACTCCACCTTTAGAATCTGATGATGAATTAATGGGATTTGTTGAATCTGAAGATGAAGTGATGGGGTCTGAGGGTGATGATGATGGGCCTGAGGAGCCTGGAGGCACAGGGATGCTTGGGTTACTGGCAAAAATAGGGGGAATGGATGGTAGTACCGGTACTCATGTTATTCCCAATGATGAATCTGTAAATGGTGGTGGTGAGGGGGATGATTCTATGATTCCTTACCATTAATCAGGTCAATCTATAGCATGGTTGAACTTTATGAATCCACTGCCATCTGGGGTGAAGAAAAACAAGTGCATACATTGTAAAGTAGTTGTATGTGCAAGCTAAGAAAACAACATTACACTTAATCAGGCATCCGAAAGAAGCTTGTCCCTTCAGACACAAAGTATTTCCAAAGCCACTTAATGATCCAGGTAGCTCTGTTGAGGCTTCTAAACATACTCAATTGTCTAGTGTTATTATTTCTGAATGTGAAAGCTCTGTCCAGACCTTTGTGTTTAGTTTTGATAAGATTAAAACCCTAGCTGCTCATATGGTGTTAGCTCATGAATACCCTTTTATAATTATGGAACATAGTGTGTTCAATGAGTCTCTAAGGGCTTATACTCCATACTATCGAAAAATAAGCATATGGATGGTTAGAGAGTGCTTTAATGTGTCTGATAGAGAAAGGGAGAGATTGAAATGTAATATCCGCAATTTCGATTTTCGGTAATTTTCTTTTTTCGGCGGGAGTCCGTTTTGACAACTCGCTCATGACCGTATCGTCATTATGAGAATGATTAATTCTGCACTTTTTGTCATCCGAGTTCGTTTCGGTATCGTTTCGTTGAGTTCTGTGTTCTTAAGCAGCTTTTCCGTACTTGAGTTCGATTCTTGCGAATCTCGTCCGAAACTGTTGTTTTGAGTTTCTCGTAAGTTCATTTAATGTTATTATTCATGTTGCGAGCTTTGGCTTGGTGTTTCGATCGTGTGTCATGTATTTCGGACGTTTTGGGCCGTTTTCGTAATTTCCCAAAGTTTGGGGTAATTACTTTTCATTGTCGAATTTCGAGCCTTCGAGTGGTTGGAATCGTGTGTCCTATTAGTGCTTGGATTCGTCTTTGCAAGTACTTCGTAACCGTATCTCCGATTTTTATTCAGGTTCGAGTTTCGAGGTTGTCCGGGCCGTCGGAGTGGCCACTGAGTCTGGCCGGACGAGGGCACTGCTTTGGCGAGTTCTGGCCGTAAGGTGCGATTACGGCCGTAGGTGCTCAGCGAAATTGGCTGGACGAATGCGATTCTGCCATAAGGGCTGTCGATTCTGGCCGTCTGGTGCGAGCGATGTTTGGGCGAATGCGATTCTGGCCGTAAGGACTGCATACGGCCGTAAGTGCCGAGTTACGGCGGAAGGCCCTGTAGGTTACGGCCGTAAGCGATCGGCAGGCGCTGGGCGGATTTTGACGAATGCCGATTACGACCGTAACCCTGTCGGCCATATATAGGCCAGGGACCGGCCAGACCTTCATTTTTTCCCTTTTCCTCGTTTCTTGCGGCGGCTGGCGACGGGGGTTCGGGAACTCGAGTCCTTGGTCGGTTCTAATCAATTCCAGGGTGTTTTGGAAGGCCCTTGTCGATTATATCATCATCCAATCCGTGTTCTTCGTCGAATCAAGGTATATTTCTTGATTTTCCTTCAAGTTGACCTTTTGGAGAATTTGTTCTTGATTTCGATTCTAGTCCAATTTTGATACATCGGTTGGTGTAGTATGATGTTATTAATCCTGTTCTATAGGTTGTATATCCTTATTTCGTGTTTGTTCAACTCGATTAGTGATTTGAGTGTTATCGAACATTGAGTGTTCCATTAAATGTCCCAATGAGTTTCCCTTCGATAGTTTGGTGGGATTTCTGTTGTTTTTGACCTTGATTCTCATTGTGATCGTATCTCCGTGTTCTTGGCCATTTTGGGGGAAACCCTTGAATTTGTGTCGTTCGTCCCTTCAATTCAACGACTTTAGGTCGTGCTATGGAATTCGTTTTCATTGTTGTTATTGTTGTTCGTAGTTTATTATCGCGAGTTAGCGTTCGGTGGAGTCGGCGGGTTCGTGGTCGGTTCGTGCCGACCTACTTCGGTCGATTCTTCGCGTTGTGGTTATTCGAGGCAAGTACCTTGTCCATACCATTCTTGTTTTGTGGATATGATGATTGGGGAATGCCTTAGCATGTTTGTTTGATTGTTTGAAATGAGTTTTCAAAAGAATTGGTTTAGCCTCGTTAAAGGCTCACTTTCAAAACGCGTGTGTTTTGTGAATGTTGCGTCTCGTGAATGGTTAAGTGAACCCTATGAATATGCTTGGTATTGTTGTTGTACTTTGATAATATATATGCGTATATTATCTCATTTTGGTACGTTGTGATTTGACAATGGTGTTGTGCTTTGTGTTTGTTGCGTTTGGTTGAATTGCTTGGATATCCTTGGTGTGACATGTTGATTGTGTGATTAGTGAATGTATTTTGCTCACCTCGGGAGGGTTCGACGGGGCCACGGAGGGAGTCCAATGGTTTCGCCCTGGATTCACGAGTAAAAACTTCATAGGTTGGTGTGTATGTTTAGTGAATGTATTTTGCGCACCTCGGGAGGGTTAGACGGGGCCACGGAGGGAGTCCAATGGTTTCGCCATGGATTCACGAGTAAAAACTTTATAGGTTGGTGTGTATGTTTAGTGAATGTGTTTGCTCACCTCGGGAGGATTCGATGGGGCCACGGAGGGAGTCCAATGGTTTCGCCCTGGATTCACGAGTTAAACTTCACGAGTGCGTGTGTATGTTTTTTGAATGTGTTTGCTCACCTCGGGAGGGTTCGACGGAGCCACGGAGGGAGTCCAATGGTTTCGCCCTGGATTCACGAGTGAAACTTCACGAGTGCTTGTGTATATTTTGTGAATGTGTTTGCTCACCTCGGGAGGGTTCGACGGGGCCACGGAGGGAGTCCAATGGTTTCGCCCTGGATTCACGAGTGAAACTTCACGGGTGCGTGTGTATTTTATGTCCGTCGAGGACGCGTGACGTGGGTTTTAACCTTGTGTATTGTTGTTGGTTTCATTTGTGAAAACAAAACCTTTGGGTTGTGACCCCTGTTGATTTTGGAAAGAGAAAGATTCGGTAATCCTAAATTTGTTTTCTATTAAAACTCTCGATGACATTTTAAACTGTTTTATAAATTGTTTCCCCTGATTGGTGATCTTTCGGTTTTGGAACGTTTTCCCAAACTCTTGCCCTGGGAAGTACTTTCCGTTACGTTTGTCTTTTTGAGGATTCCAGGTTATTGTTATTCGTGGAATGTGAATTGTATGACTCGTATTTTGCACTTTGTTCTTGCACTAGCAAAACAGTGGGGTTTGCTAACCCCGAGTATTCGGGGGGTGGATGTCTGTTTTTGCATTCAGGTTATGGGAGCATAACATAGGGTCGACACGAAGGATGATGAAAGATGATCGATACTAATCACATGAGGAACCGTACGTTGTTGTATTGGTTCAGTTGTATTTTATTTCCGCTGCAGTATAATTACCCCATTGTACGGGAGCATTTTGTATTCGACCCCTGTGTGGGCATGTATTGAGTTATATGTTTTTATTGAAAGGCCAAATCGGTCTACTGAGTCTTTTTAGCCTTAAAGGCATTGTCGAGTTGTTCGTTTGTAGTTACCAGCCTGGTAGATCCTTGAGGAAAGGTTCTACGGCGTGTAATATCCCTGAACGGATTGGGGGTGTTACATGAAAGGGATATTGGACAAGTTACTAGAGTTAGTCTTACTACTGATCGTTGGTAGGGGAAATTTTATTTTACAAATGAAAATGCTGTATTCTATCTATGGATAGATATATTGGTAGATTCACACCTGAGATCTTTTGACTAGAGGTGGCCAAAAAACCCGGAACCGAGAACCGAACCGTGAAATCGGACCGTATGGGACGGTTCTGGAACCGGAACCGTGTTAGACGGTTCCAAACCGGAACCAAAACCGTGTCCAACCGGTTCAGTTTCGGTTCCAGAAAATGTAACCGGCGGTTCCCGGTTCAGAACCGTAACCGAACCGTGGAACCGCGAACCGTCCAGAACCGCCGGTTCTCACGGTTCAAACCGGGAACCGTTTTAAAAAAAGAGAACCGGCCGGACCCACTTTGGCACATGGTGGGAGATTTGGTTCCCACTTTTGGAGATTTTTTTTTTATTTTTTCAGATTTTGGTTCACAAGGTGTTGAATTTCAAATTTAAATTTCAAATTTGAATTTCAAATTCAAATTTCTCCCAAATTTCTCCCAATTTTACCTGAAATTTAATGTATTTTTTAAAAGAGTTTAATACTCCTTCATGGGTTTTCTAAGGAATAATAAGAAATACTACAAACTATTATCTAAGGAATAATAAGAAATAGTTAGCACTAATCTCTTCTCTCTCTATATATATATATATATTTCTTTTCGGTTCTTTTTCAAAATTGTTTCTTTTATTTTATTAATGATTATATTAACTTATACAAAAATACATTTAAACAACAAAAAACAATTAAAATGAAGTTTACGAAAAAAAAAGGTTCGGATGGTTCGAACCGAGAACCGCCGGTTCGGAACCGGAACCGGAACCACCGATTCCCGGTTCGAACCGGAACCGTGGCACTATGTTACCGGTTCGGTTCTGGTTCCCGTTTCTGGAACCGTGGAATCGACGGTTCGGTTCCGGTTCGAACCGGAACCGGAATCGTGGCCACCTCTACTTTTGACCGCTAGTAGTTGTATCCACCCCCTATGGCCCCATGTTATATTCGGAGGAATTATTTTTTCGGAGAGATGGCTGAGGGGTTTAAAGCCCCGGTCTTGAAAACCGGCCTAGTAATGAACTATCGAGGGTTCGAATCCCTCTCTCTCTCCTTTTTTGTTCATTGAATAGAATTTTCTACATTGATTTTGCCCGGATTTATCCAAGTAAAGGGAATGGTTCGGTTATCCCACCTAGCCAAGCCAAAGAGGTTATATGGTTGTTACTGGACACTTTATTGACAGAAACTGGACTTTACAATGATCCAGCTCAAAATGCCTCTCCACCTCAAAATGGTCCAGCTTAAGCCAAACAGGTTCACAGGGTATGTAATGTTTATGGTATGATAAGGTCTGTTCTGTAACTATTGACAATGCATTTGAAATTGATGTTTGCATTGCAGTTCTGAAAAAAAGATCACAATCTGCATTCCAATCTTGTTTTAGAAGGGAAGTTATTTCATGTTAGATGTTGTGCTGAATCATTTGTTTGTTAGTTGGATATGGATTGAAAGAGATTGAACCAATTGTTGAGGTGGTTAGGGAGGGAGTTAAATATCTGTTTGGTTCAGAGAATAGGATAAGATCTTTTAATGAGCATATGGTCAATCTTAAACACCCTTCACACAAGTTGGTTCTGGATAATAATACAAGATGGAACTCTACTTATGTGATGCTTCAAACTGCGTATACTTGTAGAGATTGTTTCACTAAGTATGTGGAAGATGATGATTCTTTTGAGAGGTTTGTTCCAAATTCAGTTGAATGGGCTCTAGTTCATGAGGTTTGTGAGTTTTGGAGATGTTTTTGGGTGTTACTAACCTAATCAGTGGTAGTAACTATCCAACAGTAAATTTGTTTTTGCTTGAACTATCTAGAATCAAAGAGTTGATAAATGCTCAACTAGATGACAATAGTAGGAAACGTATGCAGAGTATGGCAATAAGAATGGCTCTTAAGTTTGTCAAATACTGGTCAGAATGTGATCTTTTGCTAGCTTTTGGATCAATCTTGGATCCTAGGTATAAAAAAGGAATGATTCAATATGCATATACATAAATGTATCTAACCGATTATCATAAAAGAATAGATGATGTGATGCTTGCTTTTAATCATATGTTTGATCGGCATGTGAGTATATATGGGAATCCAAAGGGAAAGGGACAAAATCATGCATTCATTACTTAAAACAACCCCCCATCTACTATTGGGAAGAGAAAGTTTGATGACTTCATGATGAAGTTGCAAACTAAAAGGAAGGAAAAGAATGACTTGTAATTGTATTTTGATGAAGCCTATTTCCCTAATCTTGCAAATTTTGATGCTCTGGATTGGTGGAAAGGTAATGAGGGAAAGTAAAAATTTCTTTCCAGAATGGAAATGGTTTATCCATTCCAATCACCATAGTTGCCTCTGAGTCTACCTTCTCTGCTGGAGGCAGAATTATAGACAAAAAAGAGCCTCAATGAGAAGGGACACCATTGACGTGTTACTTTGTGGTGGAAACTAGATCAAAGAGGCATATAGAATAAGAAGTTTGAAAGAGGTAATTCATAATGTTCAATGTATTCTGATTTCCTCTTTTTTTGTAATTATTCAACTTTGATACTATTTTTGATCACACTGTGTTTGTTGATTTATATGTCAGGAAAATGAGGATCTAGTATAGTTGGAATTTGAATCTGAATATGAAATGAAGGATCCAAATGAACCTCCATCATCTACTGGTAATCAAATTCTATGTTGCCTTTTAGTGATCACTCAATAATGATCATATAGGAAAAATGATGACATTATGAATTGTGATCACATTTTAATTGTGATCACATTGTTTCTGATTTCCTATGTTGCCTCAATAACATGACTAGTGACAACATTTGAAAATATTGCCTCGGTTGAAATGTTGCCTCAGTTTGAAGATGTTGATATCTCTCATTTGTGTACTTGTGTAACACCTATTAAGTTATAGTTTAGTTGCCTTGCACAATTGGAGAATCTTGAATATTGGGGAAGATGATGACATATTGACATGTTTTGATTCCTATGTCCAATTATAAACTGAAAATATGATGAATGTACAATTCTGATTTCCATTACATGAATGTCCCCACTACCAATGTTAGACTTTAGCCGACAGCAAAAAGTCATCGGCTAAAGTCAAAAACCGTCGGCTAAAGTGGCCAGTTGTCGGCTAAAAGTCAGTCGGCCGAGGTCGGTCGGCTAAACTTTTTCGACGGCAAATACAAAAGGTCGTCGGCTAAAGCTCAACTTTCGCCAACGACGTTGAAGTGGTCGGCTAAAATATTTAGGTTTTAGCCGACAACTTATATGTTGTCGGCTAAAGTATTACATATTTTAGCCGAAGATTAATTTGTTGTCGGCTAAATATCTAACTTTTAGCCGAAGACTAAAAATTTATCGGCTAAAGTGTTTTTTTATTTTTTTTAATATAAACTTTAGCCGACAATTTGTGCAAATGCCGTCGGCTAAAGTCTATTAAAAAAATATATTCAGAATTTGGTATCCCCAAACTTGTTTGGATAACTTGTTATTCCAAATGTGCAACACATCACCATACATCACAATGAATATACATCAATGTACGAAAAGCATATTTATACACCAACAGTATAAAAATCACACCATATCAACATGCCATGTAGCAACATCAACAAAATCACTATAAACACCAACGCTAACGAACACGAGTCTAAATAAAAAAATATTTAGCATTAATAATATGTTTATATAGCAAAAGGACTACCACAATGACAACTAAAATCCTCAAAGATCCGTCAAACTCTTAAAGATAGAAGAAGGATTACTACCGTATTGCATGTCGTCGTCCCGAGGCTGTGAACAAGAGGGGGGTGTTTATGAGTCGAAGAATTGAGGTGGTGATGGTACCGAAATTCCCGACTGAGCCACGGTCTCACTCAATGACATCATATACTGCATCATGGCTTGTTGAACCTTCCTTTGTTCCTCTTGCAATTTATGGAACTGGTCTTGACACTTCCTTTGCTCCTCAGCTCGAATCTTCTTCTCGATCCTCAATTACTCCTCCAGATAGGCCTTTTGAGTGTCACCCATTTGATTGCGCTAAAACCCTATAGTATTTTTCAATAATTGGTTACCTTTAGCTCCCATCATCGGCGTCCGGTAATGACTCCCTTTAGGAGGGTAAATGTTAGCCCACACCCTGTAATACCTGAGATATTCATTCCGGTTTCGTTGAATTTTTATGCGGTTTAGTGGAATGTTGTCATCCATGTCTTTGGAATCATGTGCCATGTTTTATGTGTAAAATGTTTGACACGTGTTTAGTTGCGATTCAGATCGTTGCGTGAGTTTTGGTTCATTGTAGTGTAGCGCACGCTACTAAGTGATGTAACACGCACTACTGTGCCACGGTTAGCGCATGCTACGTGGATTGTAGTGCACACTAACTGGAAGTCCGGAGGCAGTCCAGGAGCTACTGGACTGAGATTGGTGTCGCGATAGCGCAAGCTAAGGTTGGTTAGCGCACGCTATCGACTGTTTTAGCGCACGTTATTTCTCATTCTAGCGCACGCTACCTGGAAGGTGCAGAACTGTTCAGAAGCCACTGGACTGGACACATGACTCATTAGCGCATGCTACACATATTGTCTAGCACACGCTAACAGTGTTTCGGGCAGAAGGTGCTGGAGAGTCGACCTCGTTAGCGCGCACTAAATATATTGGTTAGCACACGCTAATAACTGTCCAGTATAAATACTGGACAACAACCTCTTTTTCCTTCATTTCCTATTTCTTTCATTTCTAGCCGTCGGAAGAAGCTTCTGGGGTGATCTGGAGCGATCTTCATCATCAAGCTTCATCTTGGTGAGTCTTCTTCACGTTTATAACATCATCTAACTTGTTTTCATTCGAGATCGAAGTATTTCCTTCTTAGAACCCTATTTGTGCAATTTTGGGGATTTTTCCATGATTTCTTGATTTAATTTGAGGTGGATGAATTGGTTAAGTAATTCTTATTGTCTTGTTTGTGATCTTCAGATTGGGAACTCATTTATCGATTTTATTTCATCCGGAACATGATTTTCTATTTCTTTGAGTAACCCTTGAACCCTTGTTGCTCCTGGTGTCGAATCGGACTCCAGTTAGTGTTGTTGACTCATGAGGGTGTTATTCTCGTAGTGTTCGTGGGGTTGTCGGATTCTTGGTTGTTCTTGGAAGTTCAGGGACTGCTTGACTCCGTCCGTTTGTTGTTCCCTTACTCGTGGTTTCGAGGAAAGTATCTTGACCATACACTTCATGTTTCGTAGACGTAATAGTTGGTAACTGATTATATGTGCAATTTGAATGTTTTAATAAACTTTCAAAAGAATCGGTATATTCTCGATAAAGGTTTTCCTTCGAAGATAACTCGTATGCTTTGTGAACAAAGGTGTTTTTCTGAATATATGTATTAGTGTGGTATGTTGGAATATGTTGTAGTCATATTACGTGGTTATAGTAGTCCTTTTTCGCTTTTCGAAGATTGCATATCGATATGTGTACCCGTTTGGCAAATATATGATGTTGTGTGATATCAGTTGTGACTCTTTTGTAAGGAGGTTGTGACGTTCAGTGTTGTTTGAAAAAATGGTACTTCCTTGTTGTTGTGTGATTGTTGTAAGTGATGTGCCACCGGGTAAAGATTTGTTGAATCTCCGGGATCCGTCATTGCTAGTACGGATCGGGCGTGACCATGGAGTTATCCAATTGAGTATGTCTTGTGAAGACTCCGAGGTTCGTGGCTTGCTAGCCCGATGCCGGGATAACTTGTGGGGTTATCCAAACTGGGTATGTCAATGCAGAGACTCCGAAGTTCGTGGCTTGCTAGCCCGATGCCGGGATAACTATGGACGTATGTCATGGTTGTAGCTATGGTGACTGTTGTCACGGTGATGTGTGATATTATGTGGTTTCCCATTAGTTTATTCACTCGGGTATGTCTCAAGGAGACTTTGAGGTTCATGGCTTGTTAGCACGGGGCGCGAATAATCCTTGGGAGAATGTTGGATGTGGATGATTGGGTCGTGGACCCATGTTTTGTGATCGGAATTGTATGATTAGGTCGTGGACCCCGTGTTTTGTAATTGGATCTGTATTTTGGAAAAATTCTCTTTGGGATGTGTCCCTAAATGGTTTTCAAAAAAATTGAGAATTCTTAAATCCTTGATGTTTTTAAAACTCCCGAGATCTTAAATTGTTTTGCAAGATGTACATTGATTTCATTCCTATTTCATGGTTCGAACGGTGTTAATCAAGTGAACTATCTTGGGAAGTCTTTGTTATGATTAACTGGTTGGATGTTCTCGATTGTTATGTTTTCTGAATATGTGATGTATGGCTCGTATTTGCACTTTATACTTGCACTAGCAAAACAGTAGAGTTTTGATAACTCTCGAGATATCGGGGGGTGGATGTCTGTATTGCGTCCAGGAACTTGCAGGTTCTTGGGGAGTTAATCACAGGATCGATAGGAAGGATGATGAAAGACGATGATATTAATCACATGAAGACCAGCTCTGAGTATTTTGGACAAGGCATGTTGTGGTGTCTTTTCCAACATTGTATTTTCTGATTGTAAGAGTATGGTTGGTGTATTTGATCCTGGTTTGGGTTTGAGTGGTATCAGAGTTATGTGTGTCTGATTTGTATATTGGGGAGGAATAGCAAATCGGTCTAATGGTTCGTTATTTAGCAATGTCGGCACGTAATGTGATGTACTGTTTATGCATTTAGCCTGGTAGATCCTCACGGAGAGGGTCTGCGGTGCTGTAATACTCCCGAGAGGTTTGGGGGTATTATAGAATATGGTATCAGAGCAAGGTTGCTGAAACGTAGGCTATCGGGTTGAGTTGAGTGTTGTTGAGTCTTGTCTTGTCTGGTTGTGTCTGACTGAGTCGTGTCACGATACGTCGTTTGAGATGTCGATCGTGATTAGTATCAAGGTGCAGTCATCATCTTCGTGCAATCTATGGATGTAAGTCTCCCTACTATATGTTGTGTCACGTGTTATACGAGCTTGTGTGATGCTGTGTTATGATGTCGAGTTTAAATGTGAATTGTGAATACGTGACCTATGTTCGTTTGATCCTCATATTATGTTGCAATGAAGAGTAGTGCCGGTGTATATACCTTTGTATAAACTGTTTTTACAGGAGTAATGACTTCGGAATTTTAAGGTTTTGAACGTTATGGGGAGTCACGTAATTTTTATTTTAAATCATCCTCCAAGGGAGGAAAAAGTTTGATTTTCATATGAAGAGATCAAGGCCGAATTTTTTTCAAGAATTCAAACTATTAATATTTCATTTTCATCTTGTATTATAATTTTTTTTTAAAACATGATTTTTTTAAACTAAAATGAGGTCTACCAAAATTACTGACGTGACTCTCGCTTTTAACTACTTGGTTTCATAGTTGACAGAGAGGAAGTATGTGTATGGTGTTGGTTGCTTGTGTGCTGTAATCATGTGAATCAATGGCGTTTGGATTCGTATGTTGTTGTTTATTTGTAACCTCCAGTTATAGTACTGTTTAGGATGTGTTTGCGATTATGTTGCTGAATCTGAACAATTAGTGCACGCTAAGTGTGAGGCTTGCACACGCTAATGCAGCATGTGAAGCACACGCTATTTTATGTTGTAGTGCGCGCTAATCAAGCTGGGCAGAAGCTATGGAACTGCATTTTGGCCGTTAGGTCTAACTTTTGCGATCGTTAGACCAATCATCTGTGACCGTATTCTATGTGTGTTGTCTAGTTATGACAATTGTTGTGTGTGATTTTGTGTTATGATTTTTCGTTGCGCTTGGTGGTTACTTGTTAGTATGCCGAGGGGCAGATGTCGTGGTCGTAACCGTGGTACAAATGGCCACGGGGATCAGACATGGGATCGAGAGAATATTGCCGTGAATGATATTAGTATTGGTGTTGCTACTATATTGCAACAAGTAGCAGCACAGATGGCTCAGCTGACCCAGGCGGTTCAACGTAGCATTGACATGACTCAGAACGTTGGTGTAAATCAATGGCTTCGAGAGGTCATTCGTATGAATCCTCCTCGATTTTTCGGTGCTGCATATGCATTGAGCTGGGATGGTTAGCTTGTTCAGTTGGGAAATATATTCAAGGCAGTTGATTATCCCAAAGACCGGAAGGTGCCTATCGCTCAGTACCTTCTTGACAAAGATGCCGCTAATTGGTGGGAAGCTGTTAAACCTCGTGATCGTGTAGTCAAGTGGACAGAGTTCCAGGAATTTATGGAAGCTGAGTTTTGTCCGAAACCGATTAGAGATGAGAGGATCCATGATTTTTATTTGGCAGAACCGCAGGATGTATCAGTGTCGCAAGCCATTATCGATTATAGCAAACAACTCAGTTATGTGCGAGATCAGGTGATGATTGAATAAGAGAAGATCCGTCATTTTGACATACGGATGAAGTCGGAGATTCACAAGTATATGGCGGGACTCACTTGCACTTCGTTGAGAAATTATCAGAATCAAGCCTTAGACTACGAGCTAGCTCTGTTATCATCAGAACGTATGCCCGAGTCGAAGGAATAGAGGAAATCCGATGACCTTATGGTCAGAACAGGAGTTGGTGTTTCTAAGCTGCAACGCAGTAGTCTTTCTGCCATAAAGCTCAGTCGCTCGATGAGTGGGGCTAAGAGTTCCAAGTTGTCAGTTTTGACTCCTGGTAAGGCCATGAAGTGTTTTAACTGTAATATGTCGGGGCATGTACGTGCACATTGTCCTTCCCCGCCAGTAACGTGTTACAAGTGCGGACTCGAGGGACACCGAATTCAGTTTTGCGAGTTGGTCACGAGTCTTCCGAGGCACGGACTCGAGCACTAATATCAGGATCGAATCTGAGAAGTCCCTGAGAGGTGTACTCTACTAGTTGTTCATTATGTTATTTCCTTGTTTTGTTGCTTCGAATTTTAGGGAAAAATTTCTTTCAACTGATGGTCTTGGTATCGGATCTTCCAAATATTTGGGGCTATAAAAAATTCATACTTGTTCAGTGTTAGACGTGTGTTTTGGTCCTTGTGCTGTTCGAATTAATCTACCATAGTGATGGTGTTGATTGCATTTTGTTATCGCTCTGGCATAGCGAATTGAACTGTAGCAATTATGTAGTTCATGAGGTTTGTTGTGATCTGTCAGTAATAGATAACGGGTGTTATCTAGAGTCGCCCTGCCTTGACTGTTCCATGTTTTAAGTTTCGGGACGAAACTTATTTTTAGGGGGGGTAGAAAGTTATACCCGAGATCTTCATTCTGGCTTCGTTGAATTTTTCTTTTTAGCGGATTGTTGTCGTCCATGTCTTTGGAATCGTGTGCCATGTTTGGGTGTACAATGGTTGACACGTGTTTGGTTGCGATTAAGATCATTGCATGAGTTTTGGTTTATTGTAGTGTAGCCCACGCTACTAAGTGGTGTAACGCGCGCTACTGTGCTGCGGTTAGTGCAGGCTACGTGGATTGTAACACACGCTAACTGGCAGTCCGGAGGCAGTCCATGAGCTACTGTACTGGGATTGGAGTGTCGATAGTGCATGCTAAGGTTGGTAGTTAGAGCATGCTATCGACTGTTTTAGCGCACGTTATTGCTCATACTAGCGCACGCTACCTGGAAGGCACAGAACTGTCCAGAAGCCACTGGACTGGACACATGGCTCGTTAGCGCACGCAATGCATATTGGCTAGCGCACACTAATAGTGTTTCGGGCAGAAGGTGTTGGAGAGATGACCTCGTTAGCGCACGCTGGGAGAAGCTTCTAGGGCGATCTGGTGTGATCTTCATCACCAAGCTTCATCTTGGTGAGTCTTCTTGACATTAATAACATCATCTAACTTGTTTTCATTCCGGATCGAAGTATTTCCTTCTTAGAACCTTAGTTGTGCAATTTTGGGGATTCTCCATGATTTCTTGATTTAATCCGAGGTGGATGAATTGGTTAAGTAATTCTTGTTGTCTTGTTTGTGATCTTCGGATTCGGAACTCGTTTATTGATTTTATTTCATCCAGAACATGATTTTTGATTTCTTTGAATAACCCTTGAACCCTTGTAGTTCCTGGTGTCGAATCGGACTCTGGTTAGTGTTGTTGACTCATGAGGGTATTATTCACGTAGTGGTCATGGGGTTGTCGGATTCTTGGTTGTTCTTGGAAGTTCAGGGGCTGCTTGACTCCGTTCGTTTGTTGTTCCTTTGCTCGTGGTTTCAAGGCAAGTATCTTGCCCATAAACTTCGTGTTTCATAGACGTAATTGATTATATGTGCAATTTGAATGTTTTTAATGAACTTTCAAAAGAATCGGTATATTCTCGATAAAGGTTTTCCTTCGAAGATAACTCGTATTCTTTGTGAACAAATGTGCTTTTCTGATTATATGTATTAGTGTGGTATGTTGGAATATGTTGTAGTCATATTACGTGGTTATATTAGTCCTTTTTCGCTTGTCAAGGATTGCATATTGATATGTGTACTCGTTTGACAAATATGTGATGTTGTGTGATATTAGTTGTAACTCCTTTGTAAGGAGGTTGTGATGTTCGGTGTTGTTTGGAAAATGGTACTTCCTTGTTGTTGTGTGATTGTTATAAGTGATGTGCCACTGAGTAAGATTTGTTGAATCTTCGGGATCCGTCCTTGATAGTACGGTTCGGGCGTGACCACGGGGTTATCCAATTGGGTATGTCTTGCAAAGACTCCGAGGTTCGTGGCTTGCTATCCCGATGCCGGGATAACTTGTGGGGTTATCCAAACCGGGTATGTCGATGCGGAGACTCCGAGGTTCGTGGCTTGCTAACCCGATGTCGGGATAACTATGGATTTATGTCATGGTTGTGGCTATGGTGACTTTTGTCATGGTGATGGGTGATATTGTGTGGTTTCCCATTGGGTTATTCACTCGGGTATGTCTCGAGGAGACTCTGAGGTTCGTGGCTTGTTAGTACGGGACGCAAATAATCCTTGGGAGAATCTTGGATGTGGATGATTGGGTCGTGGACCCCATGTTTTGTGATTGAAATTGTATGATTGGGT
The DNA here is from genome assembly GCA_033398695.1 of Orobanche coerulescens. Taxonomy (NCBI): domain Eukaryota; kingdom Viridiplantae; phylum Streptophyta; class Magnoliopsida; order Lamiales; family Orobanchaceae; genus Orobanche; species Orobanche coerulescens. The sequence goes on from CM065815.1 coordinate 117,808,830, forward strand.
CATGGACCCCGTGTTTTGTTATCGGATCTATTTTTTGTAAAAAAATGATCTTTGGGATGTGTCCCTAAGTGGTTTTCGAAAAGTTTGAGAGTTCTTAAATCCCAAATGTTTTTAAAACTCCCGATATCTTAAATTATTTTGCAAGATGTACATTGATTTCACTCCTACCTTTCATGGACAATTTTAATCAAGTGAACTATCTCGGGAAGTTTTTGTTATGATTAACTGGTTGGATGTTCTTGATTGTTATGTTTTCAGAATATGTGATGTATGGCTCGTATTTGCACTTTATACCTGCACTAGCAAAATAGTGGAGTTTTGCTAACCCCCGAGAATTTGGGGGATGGATGTTTGTATTGCATCCAGGTACTTGCAGGTTCTTGAGGATCTAATCACAGGATCGGTATGAAGGATTATGGAATACGATGATACTAATCACATGAAGACCAGTGCTGAGTATTTTGGACAAGGCATGTTGTGGTGTCTTTTCCACAGTTGTATTTGTCTGATTGTAAGAGTATGGTTCGTGTATTTGAACCTGTTTTGGGTTTGAGTGGTATCAGAGTTATGTGTGTGTCTGATTTGTATATTGGGGTGGAATAGAAAATCGGTCTAATGGTTCGTTATTTAGCAATGTCGGCACGTAATGTGATGTACTGTTTATACATTTAGCCTGGTAGATCCTTACGGAGAGGGTCTGCGGCACTGTAATACTCCCAAGAGGTTTGGGGGTGTTACGGAATATGGTATCAGAGCAAGGTTGCTGAAACATAGGTTGTCGGGTTGAATTGAGTGTTGTTGAGTCTTGTCTTGTCGGGTTGTGTCTGACTGAGTCGTGTCGCAATGCGTTGTCTGAGATGTAGGTCGTGATTAGTATCAAGGTGCAGTCATCATCTTCGTAAAATCTATGGATGTAAGTCTCCCTACTATATGTTGTGTCACGTGTTATACGAGCTTGTGTGATTCTATGTTATGATGTGGAGTTTAAATGTGAATTGTGAATACGTGACCTATGTTCGTTTGATCCTCGTATTGTGTTGGAATGAAGAGTATTGCCGGTGTATATACCTTTGTATAAACTGTTTTCACAGGAGTAATGACTTCGGAATTTTAAGGTTTTGAACGTTTTGGGGAGTCACGTAATTTTTATTTTAAAACATCCTCTAAGGGAGGAAAAAGTTTGATTTTCATATGAAGAGATCAAGGCCGAATTTTTTTCAAGAATTCAAACTATTAATATTTCATTTTCATCTTGTATTATAATTTTTTTTAAAACATGATTTTTTTGAACTAAAATGAGGTCTACCAAAATTACTGACGTGACTCTCGCTTTTAACTTCTTGGTTTCATAGTTGACAAAGAGGAAGTATGTGTATGGTGTTGGTTGCTTGTGTGCTGTAATCATGTGAATCAATGGTGTTTGGATTCGTATGTTGTTGTTTATTTGTAACCTCCAGTTATAGTACTGTTTAGGATGTGTTTGCGATTATGTTGCTGAATCTGAACAATTAGTGCACGCTAAGTGTGAGGCTTGAACACGCTAATGCAGCATGTGCAGCACACGCTATTTTATGTTGTAGTGCACGCTAATCAAGCTGGGCAGAAGCTATGGAACTGCATTTTGGCCGTTAGGTCTAACTTTGGCGATCGTTAGACCAATCATCTGTGACCGTATTCTATGTGTGTTGTCTAGTGATGACAATTGTTGTGTGTGATTTTATGTTATGATTTTTCGTTGCGCTTGGTGGTTACTTGTTAGTATGCCGAGGGGCAGATGTCGTGGTCGTAACCGTGGTACAAATGGCCATGGGGATCAGACGTGGGATCGAGAGAATATTGCCGTGAATGATATTAGTATTGGTGTTGCTACTATATTGCAACAAGTAGCAGCACAGATGGCTCAGCTGACCCAGGCGGTTCAACGTAGCATTGACATGACTCAGAACGTCGGTGTAAATCAATGGCTTCGAGAGGTCGTTCGTATGAATCCTCCTCGATTTGTCGGTGCAGCATATGCATTGAGCTGGGATGGTTAGCTTGTTCAGTTGGGAAAGATATTCAAGGCAGTTGATTATCCCAAAGATCGGAAGGTGCCTATCGCTCAGTACCTTCTTGACAAAGATGCCGCTAATTGGTGGGAAGCTGTTAAACCTCGTGATCGTGTAGTCAAGTGGACAGAGTTCCAGGAATTTATGGAAGCTGAGTTTTGTCCGAAACCGATTAGAGATGAGAGGATCCGTGATTTTTATTTGGCAGAACTGTAGGATGTATCAGTGTCGCAAGCCATTATCGATTATAGCAAACAATTCAGTTATGTGCGAGATCAGGTGATGATTGAATAAGAGAAGATCCGTCATTTTGACATACGGATGAAGTCGGAGATTCACAAGTATATGGAGGGACTCACTTGCACTTCGTTGAGAAATTATCAGAATCAAGCCTTAGACTACGAGCTAGCTCCGTTATCATCAGAACGTATGCCCGAGTCGAAGGAATAGAGGAAATCCGATGACCTTATGGTCAGAACAGGAGTTGGTGTTTCTAAGCTGCAACGCAGTAGTCTTTCTGCCATAAAGCTCAGTCACTCGATGAGTGGGGCTAAGAGTTCCAAGTCGTCAGTTTTGACTCCTGGTAAGGCCATGAAGTGTTTTAACTGTAATATGTCGGGGCATGTACGTGCACATTATCCTTCCCCGCCAGTAACGTGTTACAAGTGCGGACTCGAGGGACACCGAATTCAGTTTTGCGAGTTGGTCACGAGTCTTCCGAGGCACGGACTCGAGCACTAATATCAGGATCGAATCTGAGAAGCCCCTGAGAGGTGTACTCTACCAGTTGTTCGTTATGTTATTTCCTTGTTTTGTTGTTTCGAATTTTAGGGACAAATTTCTTTCAACTGATGGTCTTGGTATCGGATCTTCCAAATATTTGGGGCTATCAAAAATTCATACTTGTTCAGTGTTAGACGTGTGTTTTGGTCCTTGTGCTGTTCGAATTAATCTACCATAATGATGGTGTTGATTGCATTTTGTTATCGCTCTGGCATAGCGAATTGAACTGTAGCAATTATGTAGTTCATGAGGTTTGTTGTGATCTGTCAGTAATAGATAACGGGTGTTATCTAGAGTCGCCCTGCCTTGACTGTTCCATGTTTTAAGTTTCGGGACGAAACTTATTTTTAGGGCGGTAGAAAGTTATACACGAGATCTTCGTTCTGGCTTCGTTGAATTTTTCTGTTTAGCGCATTGTTGTCGTCCATCTCTTTGGAATCGTGTGCCAGGTTTAGGTGTACAATGGTCGACACGTGCTTGGTTGCGATTAAGATCATTGCGTGAGTTTTGGTTTATTGTAGTGTAGCCCACGCTACTAAGTGGTGTAACGCGCGCTACTGTGCTGCGGTTAGTGCAGGCTACGTGGATTGTAACACACGCTAACTGGCAGTCCGGAGGCAGTGCATGAGCTATTGTACTGGGATTGGAGTGTCGATAGTGCACGCTAAGGTTGGTAGTTAGAGCATGCTATCGACTGTTTTAGCGTACGTTATTGCTCATACTAGCGCACGCTACCTGGAAGGCACAGAACTGTACAGAAGCCACTGGACTGGACACATGGCTCGTTAGCGCATGCAACGCATATTGGCTAGCACACACTAATAGTGTTTCGGGCAGAAGGTGTTGGAGAGATGACCTCGTTAGCACACGCTGGGAGAAGCTTCTAGGGCGATCTGGTGTGATCTTCATCACCAAGCTTCATCTTGGTGAGTCTTCTTGACATTAATAACATCATCTAACTTGTTTTCATTCCGGATCGAAGTATTTCCTTCTTAGAACCCTAGTTGTGCAATTTTGGGGATTCTCCATGATTTCTTGATTTAATCCGAGGTGGATGAATTGGTTAAGTAATTCTTGTTGTCTTGTTTGTGATCTTCGGATTGGGAACTCTTTTATTGATTTTATTTCATCCAGAACATGATTTTCGATTTCTTTGAATAACCCTTGAACCCTTGTAGTTCCTGGTGTCGAATCGGACTCTGGTTAGTGTTGTTGACTCATGAGGGTGTTATTCACGTAGTGGTCATGGGGCTGTCGGATTCTTGGTTGTTCTTGGAAGTTCAGGGGCTGCTTGACTCCATTCGTTTGTTGTTCCTTTGCTCGTGGTTTCGAGGCAAGTATCTTGCCCATACACTTCGTGTTTCATAGACGTAATTGATTATATGTGTAATTTGAATGTTTGTAATGAACTTTCAAAAGAATCGGTATATTCTCGATAAAGGTTTTCCTTCGAAGATAACTCGTATTCTTTGTGAACAAATGTGATTTTCTGATTATATGTATTAGTGTGGTATGTTGTAATATGTTGTAGTCATATTATGTGGTTATATTAGTCCTTTTTCGCTTGTCAAGGATTGCATATTGATATGTGTACTCGTTTGACAAATATATGATGTTGTGTGATATTAGTTGTGACTCCTTTGTAAGGAGGTTGTGATGTTCGGTGTTGTTTGGAAAATGGTACTTCCTTGTTGTTGTGTGATTGTTATAAGTGATGTGCCACTGAGTAAGATTTGATGAATCTTCGGGATCCGTCCTTTCTAGTACGGTTCGGGCGTGACCACGGGGTTATCCAATCGGGTATGTCTTGCAAAGACTCCGAGGTTCGTGGCTTGCTATCCCGATGCCGGGATAACTTGTGGGGTTATCCAAACCGGGTATGTCGATGCGGAGACTCCGAGGTTCGTGGCTTGCTAACCCGATGTCGGGATAACTATGGATTTATGTCATGGTTGTGGCTATGGTGACTTTTGTCATGGTGATGGGTGATATTGTGTGGTTTCCCATTGGGTTATTCACTCGGGTATGTCTCGAGGAGAGTCTGAGGTTCGTGGCTTGTTAGTACGGGACGCAAATAATCCTTGGGAGAATCTTGGATGTGGATGATTGGGTCGTGGACCCCATGTTTTGTGATTGAAATTGTATGATTGGGTCGTGGACCCCGTGTTTTGTTATCGGATCTATTTTTTGTAAAAAAATGATCTTTGGGATGTGTCCCTAAGTGGTTTTCGAAAAGTTTGAGAGTTCTCAAATCCCAAATGTTTTTAAAACTCCCGATATCTTAAATTATTTTGCAAGATGTACATTGATTTCACTCCTACCTTTTAATCAAGTGAACTATCTCGGGAAGTCTTTGTTATGATTAACTGGTTGGATGTTCTTGATTGTTATGTTTTCAGAATATGTGATGTATGGCTCGTATTCGCACTTTATACTTGCACTAGAAAAATAGTGGAGTTTTGCTAACCCCCGAGAATTTGGGGGATGGATGTTTGTATTGCATCCAGGTACTTGCAGATTCTTGAGGATCTAATCACAGGATCGGTATGAAGGATTATGGAATACGATGATACTAATCACATGAAGACCAGTGCTAAGTATTTTGGACAAGGCATGTTGTGGTGTCTTTTCCACAGTTGTATTTGTCTGATTGTAAGAGTATGGTTCGTGTATTTGAACCTATTTTGGGTTTGAGTGGTATCAGAGTTATGTGTGTGTCTGATTTGTATATTGGGGTGGAATAGAAAATCGGTCTAATGGTTCGTTATTTAGCAATGTCGGCACGTAATATGATGTACTGTTTATACATTTAGCCTGGTAGATTCTTACGGAGAGGGTCTGCGGCGCTGTAATACTCCCAAGAGGTTTGGGGGTGTTACGGAATATGGTATCAGAGCAAGGTTGCTGAAACATAGGCTGTCGGGTTGAGTTGAGTGTTGTTGAGTCTTGTCTTGTCGGGTTGTGTCTGACTGAGTCGCGATGCGTTGTCTGAGATGTAGGTCGTGATTAGTATCAAGGTGCAGTCATCATCTTCGTACAATCTATGGATGTAAGTCTCCCTACTATATGTTGTGTCACGTGTTATACGAGCTTGTGTGATTCTATGTTATGATGTGGAGTTTAAATGTGAATTGTGAATGCGTGACCTATGCTCGTTTGATCCTCGTATTGTGCTGGAATGAAGAGTAGTGCCGTTGTATATACCTTTGTATAAACTGTTTTTACAGGAGTAATGACTTCGGAATTTTGAGGTTTTGAACGTTTTGAGGAGTCACGTAATTTATATTTTGAAACATCCTCCAAGGGAGGAAAAAGTTTGATTTTCATATGAAGACCTCAAGGCCGAATTTTTTTTTGGGAATTCAAACTATTAATATTTCATTTTCATCTTGTATTATAATTTGTTTTAAAACATGATTTTTTTAAAACTAAAATGAGGTCTACCAAAATTACTCAAGACGTGACTCTCGCTTTTAACTTCTTGGTTTCGTAGTTGACAGAGAGAAAGTATGTGTACGGTGTTGGTTGCTTGTGTGCTGTTGTAATCTTGTGAATCGATGGCGTTTGGATTCGTATGTTGTTGTTTATTTGTAACCTCCAGTTCTAGTACTGTTTAGGATCTGTTTGCGATTATGTTGCTGAATCTGAATAGTTAGCGCAGGCTAAGTGTGAGGCTAGCACGTGCTAATGCAGCATGTGTAGCGCATGCTATTTTCGGTTGTAGTGCGCGCTAACCAAGCTGGGCAGAAGCTATGGAACTTCATTTTGGCCGTTAGGTCTAACTTTTGCGATCGTTAGATCGATAATATGCGACCGTATTCTATGTGTGTTGTCTAGTGATGACAATTGTTGTTTGTGATTTTGTGTTATGATTTTTCATTGCGCTCGGTGGTTACTTGTTAGTATGCCGATAGGCAGAGGTCGTGGTCGTAACTGTGGTACAAACGGCCACGGGGATCAGACGCGGGATCGAGAGAATATTTCCGGGAATGATATTAGTATTGGTGTTGCTACTATATTGCAACAAGTAGCAGCACAGATGACTCAGCTGACCCAGGTGGTTCAATGTAGCATTGACGCGACTCAGAATGTCGGTGTAAATCAATAGCTTCGAGAGGTCATTCGTATGAATCCTCCTCTATTCGTCGGTGCTGCGGATGCTTTGAGCTGGGGTGGTTGGCTTTTTCAGTTGGGAAAGATATTCAAGGCAGTTGATTATCCTGAAGATCGAAAGGTGCCTATCGCTCAGTACCTTCTTGACAAAGATGCCGCTAATTGGTGGGAAGCTGTTAAACCTCGTGATCGTGTTGTCATGTAGACAGAGTTCCAGGAATTTATGGAAGCTGAGTTTTGTCCGAAACCGATTAGAGATGAGAGGATCCGTGATTTTTATTTGGCAGAACCGCAGGATGTATTGGTGTCGCAAGCCATTGTCGATTATAGCAAACAACTCAGTTATGTGCGAGATCAGGTGAGGACTGGAGAAGAGAAGATCCGTCATTTTGACAAACGGATGAAGTTGGAGATTCACAAGTATATGGAGGGACTCACTTGCACTTCATTGAGAGATTATCAGAATCGAGCCTTAGCCTACGAGATAGCTCCGTTATCATCAGAACGTATGCCCGAGTCGAAGGAACATAGGAAATCTGATGACCTTATGGTCAGAACAGGAGTTGATGTTTCCAAGCTGCAACGCAGTAGTCTTTCTGCCATGAAGCTCCATCGCTCGATGAGTGGGGCTAAGAGTTCCAAGTCGTCAGCTTTGACTCCTGGTAAGGCCAGGAGGTGTTTTAACTGTAATGTGTTGGGGCATGTACATGCACATTGTCCTTCCCTGCCAGTAACGTGTTACAAGCGCGGACTCGAGGGACACCAGATTCAGTTTTGCGAGTTGGTCACCGTGTCTTCCGAGGCACGGACTCGAGCACTAATATCAGGATCGACTCTGAGAAGTCCCTGAGAGGTGTAGTCTACCAGTTGTTTGTTATGTTATTTCCTTGTTTTGTTGTTTCGAATTTTAGGGACAAATTTCTTTTATTAGAAGCGGATCGGATTTTTGAACTTCTGTATTTTCAATTTTATCGACTCGTTTGTGTTTGTTGATATTTTCTGAACTTGTTTTGTTCTTTGTTTTTTTGATCGGGCGAGTTCTGATATTGTTCGGATTAATCCATTTACCGTTGTGAATTTTTCCGAGTTCGGTGCGATTCCCGTGAACCCTATGTGAATGAATATCTTGTAGTCCGTACAAGATTAGTTGATGTCTTGAGTGAGGTGTAAACTTCGGCGTTGTTGGTCAATCCTTGTTGTTTTGATCGTTGTTGTTTGATCGTTGCTGTTCGATAGTTATTGGCTGATTGCTGTCGTTTGATCTTGTATCATGATTATTGAGCATTTGAACCGTTTCGTAATTTTTCAGAGTTTCAACTGATGGTCTTCGTATCGAATATTCCAAATATTTGGGGCTATCAGAAATTCATACTTGTTTTGTGTTAGACGTGTGTTTTGGTCGTTATGCCGTTCGAATTAATCTACCATAGTGATGTTGTTGATTACATTTTGCTCTCGCTCTGGCATAGCGAATTGAACTGTAGCAATTATTTAGTTCATGAGGTTTGTTGTGATCTGCCAGCAACAGATAACGGGTGTTATCTAGAGTCGCCCTGCCTTGACTGTTCCATGTTTTAAGTTTCGGGACGAAACTTATTTTTAGGGCGGTAGAAAGTTATACACGAGATCTTCGTTCTGGCTTCGTTGAATTTTCTGTTTAGCGCATTGTTGTCGTCCATCTCTTTGGAATCGTGTGCCATGTTTAGGTGTACAATGGTCGACACGTGCTTGGTTGCGATTAAGATCATTGCGTGAGTTTTGGTTTATTGTAGTGTAGCCCACGCTACTAAGTGGTGTAACGCGCGCTACTATGCCGTGTTTAGTGCACGCTACGTGGATTGTAGCACACGCTAACTGGCAGTCCGGAGGCAGTCCATGAGCTACTGGACTGGGACTGGAGTGTCGATAGTGCAAGCTAAGGTTGGTTGTTAGTGCACGTTGTCGACTGTTTTAGTGCACGTTATTGCTCACACTAGCGCACACTACCTGGAAGGCACAGAACTGTCCAGAAGCCACTGGACTGGACACATGGCTCTTTAGCGCACGCTATGCATATTGGCTAGCGCACGCTAATAGTGTTTCGGGCAGAAGGTGCTGGAGAGTTGACCTCGTTAGCGCATACTGGGAGAAGCTTCTAGGGCGATCTGGAGCGATCTTCATCATCAAGCTTCATCTTGGTGAGTCTTCTTGACATTAATAACATCATCTAACTTGTTTTCATTCCGGATTGAAGTATTTCCTTCTTAGAACCCTAGTTGTGCAATTTTGGGGATTTTCCATGATTTCTTGATTTAATCCGAGGTGGATGAATTGGTTACGTAATTCTTGTTGTCTTGTTTGTGATCTTCAGATTGGGAACTCGTTTATCGATTTTACTTCATCCAGAACATGATTTTCGATTTCTTTGAATAACCCTTGAACCCTTGTTGTTCCTGGTGTTGAATCGGACTCTGGTTAGTGTTGTTGACTCATGAGGGTGTTATTCACATAGTGTTCATGGGGCTGTCGGATTCTTGGTTGTTCTTGGAAGTTCAGGGGCTGCTTGACTCCGTTCGTTCGTTGTTCCGTTGCTCATGGTTTCGAGGCAAGTATCTTGCCTATACACTTCGTGTTTCATAGACGTAATTGATTATATGTGCAATTTGAATGTATTTAATGAACTTTCAAAAGAATCGGTATATTCTCGATAAAGGTTTTCCTTCGAAGATAACTCGTATTATTTGTGAACAAATGTGTTTTTCTGAATATATGTATTAGTGTGGTATGTTGGAATATGTTGTAGTCATATTACGTGGTTATATTAGTCCTTTTTCGCTTGTCGAGGATTGTATATTAATATGTGTACTCGTTTGGCAAATATGTGATGTTGTGTGATATTAGTTGTGACTCCTTTGTAAGGAGGTTGTGATGTTCGGTGTTGTTTGGAAAATGGTACTTGTTGTGTGATTGTTAAAAGTGATCTGCCACTGAGTAAGATTTGTTGAATCTCCGGGATCCGTCCTTGCTAGTACGGATCGGGCGTGACCACGGGGTTATCCAATCGGGTATGTCTTGCAAAGACTCCGAGGTTTGTGGCTTGCTATCCCGATCCCGGGATAACTTGTGGAGTTATCCAAACCGGGTATGTCGATGCGGAGACTCCGAGGTTCGTGGCTTGATATCCCGATGCCGGGATAACTTGTGGAGTTATCCAAACCGGGTATGTCGATGCGGAGACTCCGAGGTTCGTGGCTTGCTAAGCCGATGTCGGGATAACTATGGATGTATGTCATGGTTGTGGCTATGGTGACTGTTGTCATGGTGATGGGTGATATTGTGTGGTTTCCCATTGGGTTATTCACTCGGTTATGTCTCGAGGAGACTCTGAGGTTCGTGGCTTGTTATCACGGGATGCAAATAATCCTTGGGAGAATCTTAGATGTGGATGATTGGGTCGTGGACCCCATGTTTTGTGGTCGAAATTGTATGATTGGGTCGTGGACCCCATGTTTTGTTATCGGATTTGTATTTTGGAAAAAAATGATCTTTGGGCTGTGTCCCTAAGTGGTTTTCGAAAAGTTTGAGAGTTCTTAAATCCCAAATGCTTTTAAAACTCCTGAGATCTTAAATTATTTTGCAAGATGTACATTGATTTCATTCCTACCTTTCATGGTTCGAACAGTTTTAATCAAGTGAACTATCTCAGGAAGTCTTTGTTATGATTAACTGGTTGGATGTTCTCGATTGTTATGTTTTCGGAATATGTGATGTATGGCTCGTATTTGCACTTTATACTTGCACTAGCAAAATAGTAGACTTTTTCTAACCCCCGAGAAATCAGGGGGTGGATGTTTGTATTGCCTCCAGGTACTTGCAGGTTCTTGGGGAGCTGATCACATGATCATTATGAAGAATGATGGAAGACGACAATACTAGTCACATGAAGACCAGTGCTGAGTATTTTGGATAAGGCATGTTGTGGTGTCTTTTCCACCGTTGTATTTTCTGATTGTGAGTATGGTTCGTGTATTTGAAGCTATTTTGGGTTTGAGTGGTATCATAGTTATGTGTGTCTGATTTGTATATTGGGGTGGAATATCAAGTCAGTCTAATGGTTCGTTATTTAGCAATGTCGGCACGTTACGTGATGTACTGTTTATGCATTTAGCCTGGTAGATCCTCTTGGAAAGGGTCTGCGGCACTGTAATATTCCCGAGCGGTTTGGGGGTGTTACACACCCTTGCCCTAATGTAGGGATCGACCTGATCGATCTCTCGATGTGCTAACTCGAGGCCAATCTCGTCCAAATCCGGATGCTCCTCCCTCGCCATCTCTGTCAACATCCTCTCAGACTTCTCAGTCACACTCTCCTAATTAAGTGGGAACAAAAAAAGTAACCGAATATTAATAAAGTTCAGAGGTAAAGACTGATAGCAGCATTAAAATGGTTAGGATACATTTACAACTTACAAGTCTATCCGGGTAGTTCGAATATGCCTATGAGTCATGTAGACAAAGGCAATCGCCACATTTTCATCAGAAGTGGCCTCGTGCGAAACTCTTGCTAACGATCGCGAACCTAAGATGTGTTGCTCCGTCAAACCCTTACATTTACCAGTGTTGATTGAACTTCTCGCCTACACATAGAAACATGTAATTTTCATTTAACAAGGAACAAAATTACCACAAGTAAGTTTCATATACGTTAAATATATTTAAACAACAATAACATTACGACAATATTTAGAGCTCGATTACATATAATATAGCCTGAGTCGCTATAATGTGCGCATAGCCACCTCCACTCATACTCACGAGACTTGAACTCCTCGGGAGTAGCCTCGCGGGAAGTACCCCAAGCTGACAAAATATTTGTAGCTCATTTTTCCAAGATTTGTACCTATAACAAATATTTATAAATAATAATCAAACACTTGTCAAATATATTTGTAAAGTATTTTGTAAATTTTATGTATTTATTTATTGTGATTTTGTGTTATTGTTTTATTCTTATTAATAATGTTATTTGTTTATTATGTTATTCATAAATAATCTGTTGTGTGTGTACAGTTGTTATTATATAGTTGAATGTTAAGATTTAAGTTTAGTGATTATGTTAAATGTCATTTTATATTTGTTGTTTGTGTATGATTATATAATATTAATGTTAATGTGTTAGTTTTATTATTTTTATGTATAATTAATATCATAATGTTTTATGTAATTCTAAAAGTGTATGTTATAATACTCATAATTACAAGTAAACTAGAATGTTTGCCATGTTTAAATTTATCAGTCAAATTACCTTATACGTTTACAAGTTTTGAATTTTATATTACAAAGTATTATATATTAATAAATAAATTATTAAAACATTTGACAAATACATATTTTTAACAATAACTAAAATGATGCAAAAATTCCTCCAGTAATTACTCAACTATGTATTGTGAAAATTACTTACTAGATAGTTTGCACCTCATCGCACCAAGTATGTAGTAGGAAAGTAGGAACATCAAACCAAACCTACGATTAGCATATAATATATATTACTAAATTTTTTCTGAATTTAAATAAAAAAGCAGCTTTCAGAATTGAGATAAACTTACCGACATAGCATTGTCCAATGCATCCTTCACACATTGTGGCACATCCTTCCACTCAGCCCACAATACCGAACCCTATCGCGTATGACAAACCCAACATTATGACAATATGCCGTACAAGCATCCTAAGCCAAAATGGGTCTTTGATACTTTTTATCTACTGCTATCTTATGACGGCCATTTTTTGAAACATATGCATCAAGTTCTAGATCCTTCAATGGGCCACGAGTCTTCTTCTTCTTTTTCGGCTCGGTTCGGTACGACCCTCCTCATTCTCAAGCTCCGCAAGCGCCACGTGCAACTTCATCTTAGATATCTGACATGTCCGCCAAATCATCTTCTCAGGCCACGCCAGGAACACATACGCCTCCGTTGGGTTAACCAAGCTATATGGCCGGCAGACTCCTTTCTAATCGACCCCTGGAATCGATGGTACCATATGGGGCATAAATAGAGTCTACGGTGGACCAGAAGGCACCTCGAATTACGTGCTCGGTGTAGCTCGGCTGCTCCCAGATGTAGTAGGAGGGGAGGGAATGTGGTGTATAGGAGGCATACGAGGTTGAGTCATCTCAACAGTAGTGGGGGTCGTCCGCGATTTGGGAGTCTGATACGATAAGCGCCTCGCAATAGTATGAGCTTCGTCCGCTGGATACAAGTTTCCATCCTTACACTTCAATCCACTATTCTCTACTAGCCCACTTATGCGACTGCAACTCTCATTCAAATATATACCCACACGACCCGCATGATTGGAAGTTGCGGAACTATCCCCCGACTCCGGAGTCTTCGATTTTTCTTACCACACGCTTGTCTCTTAATTTTATCCACTTAACCTGTACAAATTCAAAAACTATCAAATTAACTAAACACGCACACACCAATATACACACTAGATACCAACAAATTCAATAATCAATAAACTCAACAATCAACACTATTATCCCAATAATAATCTTTCCAGCACAATCAACACTAATATCCCAATAAATTCAAAATCAACACTAATATAGTTAGGTTTGAACAGAAAAAGGGTGGATAATTAACATTCCCTTTCTTGGTATTATAACATCTTACATGGAAGGTTTGAACATTTTGTGATCACTTCATTTACTATTTCTCAATTTATAGTGTATCATCAAATAAAGTGATCAAATATGTAAACTCAGTTACTTCACATACCTAAGATAGCCAATCATCAAAGAAACACCCCCAAACAGTGGTTTCTCTTTCTCTACTGTATGGACTAATATCACCTGCTGCCTACATATGAAATATTTGAATTCTCAATATGTACATGATTTAAAAAGACAGAGCACATGAATCACTTGATATTTTGAAGCTACGCTTCATAGTTTACAAACAAGAGAAGCATCATATTTTAAGTTATCAGGTCCAGACATAAATTCTTCATGATACCAATTATCTCACATTTTTAGTCAAAATCAGAATCCAAAACTACGTCATTCAAAATCAGAACCTACTTATAATTTTTTTCCAAAATTTCAAAGCAGCAACAAATAGTTTGTTCATTGGGTCTTCCTACCCTTTGGGGGCCGCCGGAGGAGGAGCGCTGTTGGCTTATGGAGGAGCGGTGGAGGAGGAGCGGCTTACAGTGGAGGAGGAGCGGCTTACAGAGGAGCGTGGAGGAAGAGCGGCTTATGGTGGAGGAGTAGCGGCTTATGTAGGAGCAACTTACGGAGGAGCGGCTGCCCGGTGATGGGTGCAGCGGTTGGCTTCGGATCTTTCGACAGTGGTGGAATTTTTCGCCGGGAGTAAAATGAGCTGAAAGCTTTTTTTTTCGGCTCGTTGAGGACAGAGGGAACGAGGGTTACAGGAAGAAGAAAGGAAAAAAATAACACCAGTCCCCTTTTTTACATATAAAGGCACTTTAGTCGACGATAGTCATCGGCCAAACTAAATTCTAAAAATAAAAAAAACATGCTCAGTGGCAGTCGGGGTTCGAACCCGGGCCATTTGTATAGATTATATGGCGTTTTGCCACTGAGTCATGTTTATCATTCGTACATTTTAAGATATCTATATATTCAATAATATTTTATGGACTTAGCTGACGGTTGTCGTCAGCTAAATAAAATTTAATTATAATAGAATTTTATATATTTATACAGTTTTTATATAATGATATTTTATATATTTAAATTTAATTATAAATTTATTTAATACAAAATTAAGATATCTATATATTTAATAATATTTTACGGACTTTAGCGGACAGTGATCGTCAGCTAAACTAAATTCTAAAAATGTTGATTATATATTTGTAAGTATATTTGAATTTAATTAAAAATATATATTTATAAATATTTATATATATATATATATAATGATTATATATTTGCATATATTTACAAAGTTTAAATATAATGATATTTTATATATTTAATTTTAATTATACTTTTAGCCGACGGTCTTGAGGCTGTCGGCTATACCCGGGACTTTAGCCGACGGTTGTCGTCGGCTCTACTTAATCCCCCCAAAAAAACACGACCCAGTGGCTGCCGGTGTTCGAACCCGGGCCATTTGTATAAGTGATATGACATTTTGCCACTGGGTCATGTTTATCCTTCGTCCATTTTAACCCAGTTTTTATATTTATACATGTCTTCTATATAATAATATTTTATATATTTGGATTTCATTATAAATAAATATATATAATAATTTTATATATCTGTATATTAATTTATATAGTTTTTATATAATAATATTTTATATATTTATACTTGTTTTGTATAAAATATTTTTTTATATATTTAAATTAATTATATATATAATACTTTATATTTGAAAAAATCATCAACACAACAATGAATATAATAAAATAAAATAAAATAAAATAATATAATAATATCACTTTTTCGATTCGTTCGAGCGGCACACAACAATGAATATTTCAGGAACTTTTACAAATGATATGTCCTTCTAAGGCTCGTAGTCAGAATCACCACTTGAATATGTCTCTGTGTCGGAGTTGATAACTGACAGCATATGTCTGAACTCTTCATCATCATCTAGATCCTTCGATGGGCCACGAGTCTTCTTCTTCTTTTTCGGTTCGGCTTCGGTACGACCCTCCTCATTCTCAAGCTCCGCAAGCGCCGCGTACAACTTCGTCTTAGGTATTCGACATGTCCGCCAAATCATCTTCTCGGGCCACGCCAGGAACACATACGCCTCCGTTGGGTTAACCAAGCTATATGGCCGGCAGACTCCTCTCTAATCGACCCCTGAAATGTAATACCCATGATTTTTGTTCCGGTTATTTAGGATTTTTTTCCGAATATTTCCCGGTTGTCGAGCACTGGTATTATTTTTATCGACTACTAATTATGGATTTATGGCCGTATGGGGTGATTTGTTATCCGTTGTTTTCATTCCGGATGGATGTTGTCCTCGAGCGTTAGTCGTGTTCGTTCCATGCATTTTTGGAAAATCGAGTCGTCGAGTCATGATGGCTGGGCACTGGCCGGACGGGTGCAGGCACTGGCCGGACGAGTGCAGGCATTGGCTGGACGGGTGCGGGCAATGGCTGGGCTGGTGCGGCAGGAACCGTCATAGCGCACGCCACAGTCGTGTAACACCCCAAACTAGGCGAGTATTACAGTGCCGTGGACCCCCGACAGGGACCCACTAGGCGAATGAAAATTAATGAATTAAGTGATATAATTGTAGTACCGAACCACAATATATCATTAATTACTCCGATGAGGAGTTTCAAGTACAACACACCCAGGAAAATACAGAATACAAGTATATTTTATATGAAGATAAAATATACAACACCGAATGAAAATGAACATCCAAATGGAAATCTGCAGCGGAAATAAAATGAAGAAAACATGAATGACTGGAAGGACTGGGCCCCACTACTAGTATCACTGGGACTCCTCGCCGTCAACGTTCTCTTCCCGTGCTTTAGCCTTGCCATGACCTGAAAACAACATCCCCAACGGCCGGGCCATACGTAACAACAATCCTCAAGAGTTGAATAAACACAATCATGATATATCTTAATTTTGAAGTTAAGCTAAAGAGGGGCATCATAGCACGCCCGTAATGGTATGTGCAAGTGCACAAGACGAGTGTCCGGACACACACGCCCTTGTACCTAATTAGTCAAACGGAGGTACGTTACCGTGTGCACAGTCTAATGTGTCGGTGAACCCAATCACATGACTATCACGTGCCTGACTAAAAATTCCACACATCCCCACCCAGCCACGCAATATGAACCCATAAGGTCATATGGACAAGAATGACCATGAAGAATATTAATGAAACAATCCGACAAAGTCAAGAATGACTCACCGAGATGAAATGATAGTGAAATGAATGAGAGCTCAATAGAATGATTGGAACCATCATTCCTCGTGAATGAAGTGATTATTTGACAATTACAAGTATCAATACGGTTAATACATTATGAATGAATTATGATTATGAATGAGCAACAACGAAAGGAATGAATATCCTTTTAACCGAGTAAGAATTAACTTACTCAACACCGGTGAAGAATTTCCTTCCTCGAACAACGTCCTAAAATGAGATGTCGGTCGCTCGAACAACCTTGAATAACACAATTACCAATAATCCGCTCATTATACGTATCAAGCATGAATTATGACTACTCAAAGGTCGATACAACAATATCCAAACTCATTGAGGCATTCAAACAACCACTTAGCGAACATCAACCCTTGATTATAACCAAAACCCAAATATATCGAAACCAACTCCAAAATGAGTAGTTCAATCCAACAAAACACCTTCAATTATATCAATATTCCAATAGGAAACCACAACTCGAAGTTACGACAACTATAATCGCAAACCCCCAAAGATAACCAAAGTCAACATCAAGGGTTCTTGATTAATTCTCCAAATGTTCATCAAATCCGAAAAACATAACAATAAATCCATAGGAATACATTTATCCAAGGTAGATAATCCATATATTACATGTTCCAACATAAATCCAAGCTTACACGAAGAGATCGGAAGAAAAATACTCAAAATCCGAAATTCTAGATCCAAGAAATAATTACCTTGATTTGATGTGTTGGAGAGGATGAAATGATGATTAATCCAACTCAGAAACTTAAAGATGATTATAGGTGAGTGAAGCTCAAATAGATTCTTCCAAATCGCCCGGAATCGCCCAAAAATGAAGTGAGAAATGAGAAATGACGAAACCTGGGCTGACTGTCCTATTTATACTGTTCCAGATTAGCGCACGCTAAGCCCTGATATTTAGCTTGCGTTAACGGGTGTCCTGGGTAGTCCAGTACCCTCTGTCCAAAATGGTAGCGTGCGCTATGTACCTTTTGTAGCGTGCACTACAGCCATATACTTAGCGTGCGTTAACCTCAAATGTTAGCGTGCGCTAACTGAATATCTGATGCCCAGTAACTGAAGTTCAAAACCATCTCTCCTTAGGTATACTCGCGATAGCGTGCGCTACACCTCAGTTTCAGCGTGCGCTACTATACCATCAGCGTACACTAAATTCTACTCATAGCGTGCGCTATAAACTATTTCAGATCCATCCAGTACCCACTGGACTCTGCCTGATCGGCCTTAGCGCGCGCTACACTGACTGCATAGCGGGCACTATCCAAACTTACTAACGTGCGCTACTTACCATTCGTAGTGTGTGCTACTCCAACTCGACTGCAGTCCAGTGCCTTCTGGACTGCAGGCCTGAACCACATTAGCGTGCGCTAATACGGAGAGGTAGCGTGCGCTACCCGTACTCAATTAGCGCGTGCTAAAGAGAGTACGTAGCATGCGCTACTCCTCACACACAGCCCACTATGAAGATGACAATGATGATAACCACGGTTCAATCATCTAACCAGGTAGGAAGACGAATAATAACTGATGTACAATATAAATACTCTGATCGGTGAATACAATGAATGAATATGAACGATGAATGATCATTAATGAGTGAATAATTACTGAGTGACAATTACTGAATGATAATGACTGAATTACAAAAGGGTATTACAAGTCGGACGGCGCGCGCTAACTCGGCAGGAGTAGCGCACGCTATTCGTCCGACCAGCGCACGCTATCAGGATGGCCAGAGAGGTTCTGGACTTCGGGCAGACAACAGGTAGCGCACGCCACTATCGGACACGGCGCGCACTAATCGGCAGGCATAGCGCACGCTACGGCCGGAAGGCTGCTCGCGCTACCTGGCCGAGCAGTCTAGTCCAGGGGTTCTGGATGGACCGGCTAGCGCACGCAAGGCCCTGCGCAGCGCGCGCTACCGCGGTCGGACAGGAAGGTTCTGGACAGCAGGACAGGTCGGCAGGATAGGTCAACGCGGGCCCCGACCAAACATTCTCAACTATGACCGCCCGTTAGCGAACGCTAGCTCGCCAACGTAGCACACACAAGGCTGCACCAGTATAAATATGGTCGAGCAGTCCAGTTTCATTCATTTTTCCCACTTCTCTTTCTCTCTTCCGCGGTTGGCGCCTTGGGTAACTTGAAGGCATGATGTTAAACAATTAATCCACGAATTTCCTAAGCCTATATCATCGATATACCATCCCGTAACATCCTTCAATCCAGCGAATCAAGGTTAGTTTTCCTAAAATCCTAGTTTTGGGAAAATTGGGGATTTTGTTTGATTTCGTCCATTTGATTCGTTATAACTTAGAATAGTGATGGATTAATGATTATTAAGTTGTATTATATCGAATCCCTTGTTGTTTCATGGTTAGATTGCCGAAAATCCGTCGTTTTGTTTCTTAATCGACGCCTTGAAGGTGTTCGATAAAATGTCACAAAGAGGATTCGGGCATTGTACGATCATTCTTCCTCGTACGATCGTTAATTTATTGATGGTATGATGTTAGGGTTAGGTTTATTGCTAAGAACTCGAGTCGGAACTCTTCCATTCGTTGTTTCCCGATCGGTCGTGTTACCGTTATTTCCGCCGGAGAATTGTAGGTGTTTGAGATTACCCGGTTGAGCCGTGTTCGTCGGAGTATCCGGTATCGATTATCGAGGCAAGTATCTTGCCCATACATTACGTGTTTTGCGGATATAATGGTCGGGAATCGACGATATGTGCTAAATGAATCTTTACAACCATTTCTCAAAAGAATCAGTATATTTACAATCATGGTTTTCTTAAAAGACGACTCTTGTGTTCGGGACTTAATGTGCTTAATTGACTATGTGTGTTAGTGTTGAGTATAGGATCTCCTTACTTTCGGGTGATGTCATTATGTTTGATTATGTCGTCGGTAATTTAAGGTTCAATCCTTTTGTTAGGAATTATGCGTGGAGTCATGTGGTTATCGGTGAATATGTGAGTTGTGTGATATTGGTTGTGTCATTCGGTGTTGTTGAGATAAGTGTGCTTCCTTGTGGATAGTATTAATTCTGGGTCGTAGTATGTGTTGGATAGTTTGGCCATTCTAGCAAAATACCTCGACTATATATATTGTGATTGACTCTTGAGGATTGTCGTTTTGGAAATGATGATTGATGAGAGTTGTAAGGTTGTTCTCGAGTACTCTCACTCGGAGATTGACTCGACGTGGTCACACGGGGACCTGGTGGCTTAGCGGCTGGACCGGGTCGCGAGGGTTACTTCGAGTGCGAATTCTCACCTGGGGATTGCTCGACGGGGCACACAGGGACTTGGTGGCTTGAGGGCCGGACCGGGTCGTGAGAATTGCCAGAGTGTTTGTACTGATGATTATTTGTGATATGTCCGGAGTATAACAATTCCTGGTGCTCGGGGTCGAGAGACATTATATATCGAGTCTTGGTGTTTGGCTAAAATGGCACAAGAATAATGTATTATGTGTAATGTGTCTTTGGTAGTGAATTGAAGTTGATGATCGGGTCGTGGACCCCGTGCTTTGTGACCGGAATGGTTGGGTCATGGACCCCGTGTTTTGTTAACGGATTTGCATTTTGGAAAATGAACTTTGGGGCTGTGATCTAAGTGGCTTTCGAGGAATTAAGAACTTTTCAATCACAAATGTTTTCAAAACTCCTTAGATTTGGAAGTGTTTTCAAAGTGCTTACTTGTTTCGTTTCTACTTTCAAGACTTGAACCATTTTTAATTTAAACAAAATATCTCAGGAAGTCTTTCGTTGTATTCTCGGAATGTGTTATGTATGGCTCGTATTTGCACTTTATACTTGTAGTATCAAAACAGTGGAGTTTTGCTAACCCCCGAGTATTCGGGGGGTGGATGTCTGTTTTGCATCCAGGTACATGCAGGTTTGGGAGCAAAACACAGGATCGGCGCGAAGGATGATGGAAGGCGAATGATACTAATCACATGAAGGCTAGTTTTGGATGCAGTTAGTCGGAGTTCGTGTATGGTCTTTTCCGCTGTCGTGCTTTTTGTTTGTGAGTGTATTTTACCCTTGCATGGGTATGAGTCGAGATAGAAATGTGTATTTTTGACTTGTATGCTTGTATGTTAGTGATGAAAGACCAAGTTGGTCTATTGATTTGGTATTTTATCATGTCGGTATGTAATATATTGTGTTGTTTCGATGTCTAGCCTGGTGGATCCTCACGGAGAGGGTATGCGGCATGTAATATTCTAGGTTTGATTCTGGATGTGTTATATTTATGGTATCGGAGCTTAGGTTACGGAAACTAGGCTGTCGGGTCTAGTCGGGTATTGTCGTGTCTTGTCCTTTCAGACTGTGTTTATCTAAGTCGTGTCGCAACACGTCGTCTGTGATGTCGGTCGTGATTAGTATCGAGGTGCAGCCATCATCTTCGTGCGACCTGTGGATGTAAGTCTCCCTACTATGTTGTGCCTTTTGTTATACGAGCTTGTAT
Organism: Orobanche coerulescens; assembly: GCA_033398695.1. Classification (NCBI taxonomy): domain Eukaryota; kingdom Viridiplantae; phylum Streptophyta; class Magnoliopsida; order Lamiales; family Orobanchaceae; genus Orobanche; species Orobanche coerulescens. The sequence goes on from CM065815.1 coordinate 117,830,213, forward strand.
GATTTTGTGTTATGACGTTGAGTTTAAAAATTTGTGATTATGCGGCCTATGCTTGTTTGATCCTCGTATGGTGCTAGAATGAGAGTGGTGCCAGCGTATATGTATATATACACACATCCTGGTATAAGTCGTTTTTACAAGAGTAATGGCCTTGGTGTGGTTACGCAAAGAAAAATTCTTCAATGTGATATTTTAAAGCTTTACATGTTTTTGGGGAGTCACGTAAATTTTGTTTCAAAACATCCTCCAAATGGAGGAAAAAGTTTGATTTTTGTATAATGACCTGAAGGCCGAATTTTTTTTTTTGAGAATTCAAACTACCGATATTTTATTTTCATCTTGTATTATAAGTTTTCAAAACACAATTTTTAAACTCAACCGAGGTCTACAAAATGTAATCAAGACGTGACTCTCACTTTCAACTTATCGGTTTTATGGTTGTTAGTAGAGAAATACGTGATAATGATCTCGTTTTTTGGGCAATAGTGCCCAGTTTTTTTGATTAAAACGGTAATGTGAATGCTGAGTCAATCGATATGTATACGTTGAGATTGCCCTCTTTATTAAGAGGTGAGATTTAGGTTTGAATGACAATTGCCTTTTGATGGTTGCTCGTGCGGTGTTGTAAGTATGTGAATCGATGGCATTTAGGTTCGTATGCTGCCGTTGTTCATTTGTAACGTTTGGTTCTAATAATGTCGTATATATGTTCGCAATCATGTTGCTGAGTTGGAGCAGCTTGCGCACGCTAAGTGCGAGGCTAGCGCGCGCTAATGTGGCATGAGTAGCGTACGTTAATGTTGTTGTAACGCGTGCTAATCAGCCTGGGCAGAGGATGTGGAACCGCATTTTTAGCAGCTAGGTTTAACTTTCTGCAGTCAGTCATCTGTGACTGTATTCTATGTGTGTTGTCTAGTGATGACAACTATTGTGTGTGAATGTGTTATGACTTTTTGTAAGTGCTTGGTGATAACTGATTGTGTTTGATGAATTGATAAATTATGTCTGATGTGCATGTGTTCGAAAACGCTTTTATGAAACCTTCATACGTTTGTGCAAGTTGTGGAAAATCAATTTTTGAAACTAATTTGACGTTGCGATTAAATCGGCAGTTTCGTATGAACTTTGGAAATTGTTTGAAATTTGCGAGCCGGCTTAGGATTCTCAAATAAAACCTGGACGATATTGAAAGAGTTGTTTTAAAGTACCTTGAACATTTTGTAAAATATTACCGTCGTTGATTTTTGTGTAGTGTTGGGAGAATTTTCGGAAATAATTTTTAACGTACTATTGTATTTTCAAATAATTCGAGTACATGATTTTCAAAAATCTTTCACACTAATTTTTTTTTTCAAAAACCAATACGATTTTTTTTTTAAAAATATATAGTGAAAGATGGAAAATCTTACTTGATTTAAATTTCAAACTCGGATTTGGAAATGTTAGTGTATGTACGAATGGTTTGATAATCTTGCGTGTTTACCTTGTTTGTTATCAATGGTGACGATGATGCGTAGTGGCATGGTGATTTTGATGATGCCGGTTACAAGAAATTATTGTTTTGCAAATAATTTTAAAATGGGACGGTTAAAGTCTTTTGTTTACAGGTTTTGATAAAACACCCCGAGGTACCAAAAATACTTTCAAAGTTTTATTTTGAATATCATCCAAATTCAAAGATTTTCAAAAGGATACCTCGTGGATTTTCTTATCGAGTTGTTATTAGTTCACTTATGTGGTATGTCGTGCTGAGTTGGCACTTTAGTATGTGGTTTTGCAAAGTTGTGCCATCGTATTGAGTGATAATCCGCTTAGTATGCCGAGGGACAGAGGACGCGGTCGTGACCATGGTACTGTTGGTCATGGAAATCAGATGCAGGACCAAGAGGATATGGCTGGGAAGGTTGCTATTCCAGCACTTCGTTCTCGTTGTTTAGGTTTCGGGGACGAAACCTCTTTTAAAGGTGATATGATGTAATAACCATATTTTTTTCACTTCCATTTCGTTCGACCGTATCGACTCGATTGTGTTCGTTGATGCTTCTGACCTTGTGTTGTTTCTCACCTTTATCATTCGAGCGAGTTCTGATATTGTCTCAAATTGATCTGTATATCGTTGTGATCTTTCCAAGTTCGGATCGATTTCCTGTGAACAGTGTGCGAAATTAACACCTCGTGGTTCCTACAAGTTATTGATGTCTTGATTTGAGGTGTGAACTTCAGAGTTTATTGATGTTGTTCGATCATTGCTATTCGTTCATCGTTGTCCAATCATTATTGTTTGATCTTGTAATCGCGATTATTGAACATCTAGGCCACTTCGTAATTTCCATAAGTGTTGGGAAATTGTCTTCATATTTGATCTTCCAAATCCTTGAGTCATTGAGATTTCATATTTTTTCAGCGATAAACTTGTGATTTGATTGTTCTACTACTCAGTTTCTTTTATCAACCGCAGTGATTCATGCTCGTTGCTTTTCGTAAACATTCTTGTGTATTGAATCGGATTATAGTAGCTTTATACTGCATGGAGCCCTGGTGTGTTGTCGAGAGTCGCCTTGCTTTTGTTTTAAGTTTCGGGACGAAACTTATTTTTAAGGGGATAGAATGTAATACCCACGATTTTTGTTCCGGTTATTTTAGATATTTTTTCGGATATTTCCCAGTTGTCGAGCGCTGGTATTATTTTTCTCGACTACTAATTTTGGATTTATGGCCGTATGGGGTGATTTGTTATCCGTTGTTCTCATTCCAGATGGATGTTGTTGTCCTCGAGCGTTGGTCGTGTTCGTTCCGTGCATTTTCGGAAAATCGAGTCGTCGAGTCATGACGGCTGGGCACTGGCCGGAGGGGTGCGAGCACTGGCCGGACGAGTGCGGGCATTGGCCGGATGGATGTGGGCACTGGCTGGGCAGGTGCGGCAGGAACCGTCATAGCGCACGCCACAGTCGGACGGCTGCGCGCGCTAACTCGGCAGGAGTAGCGCACGCTATTCGTCCGATCAGCGCACGCTATCGGACTGGCTAGAGAGGTTCTGGACTTCGGACAGACAACAGGTAGCGCACGCCACTGTCGGACACGGCGCGCGCTAATCGGCAGGCGTAGCGCACGCTATGGCCGGAAGGCTGCGCGCGCTACCTGGCCGAGCAGTCTAGTCCAGGGGGTTCTGGACGGACCGGCTAGCGCACGCAAGGCCCTGCGCAGTGCGCGGTACCGCGGTCGGACAGGAAGGTTCTGGACAGCAGGACAGGTCGGCAGGATAGGTCAACGCGGGCCCCGGCAGAACATTCTCGACCATGACCGCCCATTAGCGCACGCTAGCTCGGCAGCCTAGCGCACGCTATGAAGAGATAAATTTACCACTAGAAGGGGGGTTGAATAGTGGTAATGCGGAATATCGAACTTTTCTTGCGAATAAATGAAAATAGTTTGGAAAATAAAAGACTCAAAGATTTATAGAGGTTCGGCAACTTGCCTACGTCCTCTCTCCGACTTCTTTATGACTTACAGTATAGAACAATATGCGAAGATTTATATTCGAGAGATTGTGAGGTTACATGGTGTTCCAGTGTCGATCGTCTCGGATAGAGATCCACGATTTACGTCTAAATTTTGGAAAAGTCTGCAAAGTGCATTGGGCACTAAATTGAATTTCAGTACTGCATATCATCCGCAAACCGATGGTCAATGTGAACGGACTATCAAGACACTTAAGATTTGTTGAGGGTATGTGTTCTTGATACTGATGAGAATTGGGAAAATATTTTGCCTTTAGTAGAGTTTACTTATAACAATAGTTACCAAGCGACTATACAAATGGTCCCATATGAGGCAACTTGGGAACATGAAGAGGAGATTCGTTCTAAGTATCCAACAGTCATTTTTCAAGGTACGTAACTTAATTTTCAAGGACAAAAATTTGTTAAAGGGAGGCAGGTTGTAACGCTCCGATTTCGCATATACATTTATTGTGAATTATAGAAAACATGTTCAATATTATTAAATTAATGCCCGAATAAGTTTATCATCTAATTCATTTCATTCTCATGATTAGGGCTGAGCACAAATGGTCCGGACCCGGTTTTTACTTGGACCCGGACCGGACCCGGACCGGACCTGTTAATTAGGTGCGGGTCCCGGGTCTGCATTTTGTCAAAAACCGGGTTCCGGGCCAGACCGGGTCAAAACCCGGAAAATTCGGGTCTAGCCCGGATCGACCCGGTAAAAATAAAAATTCGAAAAAATATATTTTTTATTGTAATTTACCCTCGTTGATGATGAAATAATGATGATTAATGGCTCGATTATGATTGCACATTATTTTAATTAAGTTTATTTATACTAGAATATTGTTGAACTTGGGAGTTTGATGACTAAATAAAGATATTAAGATTGATAATTGTATTTTATGGGAGTATGTAAAAAAGAAAACATTTTATATGTAATAAAAGGACACTTAATATGCAATTTTTTTTTTTTTACAAAATCGGCTAGAATCAAGGCTAGCTTGACCGGCTTTTCTGGTCCGACCGGTTTGCCTTGCTCAATAGGTCCGGCCGGTCGATAAGGTCCGACCATTTATAATCCGAGCCATTCCGAACCGGTCGGTCCGGCCGGTCGATCTGGCCAAACTTCTACGTACGATCATGCAAATTCATTTATGCCATTATTATTCATGACAAGTCATGTGATTCGTTCGTTTCATTTCTCATTTAAATTCATTGTTTCAACTCGTAATTTCCAGGCCCGAGTCAAATTTTAAGCGGATTTAATCGTTACCCAAAAACTTTAAAAGTCAAATAATAATATTATTTATTATTATTATATAGTTTAGCTCAATTATTATTTATTTTCATTATAGGGCCATATTAATTTTGTGTCCTAAATTCTTTTACTAATTGGTCCAAGTCCTAAACCTAAGCCCATAGCTTTTCTGTCCTAAATCTAATTTTATATACATTATAAATACTATATTGTATACACAGAATATACAAATATATTTTTTTCCTTCTTTCTGCAGTCATCCCGTCCATTTCTGCAAGCAGGTAAAAATCTCAAATTCACCTTATTGTTTTTTTTTTCTTTACTCCTCTACTTGTATTCTTACGTGCTTCTTCCTCGTGTGTTCTTTTGTACCTCAAATCAAGAACTCCAGCCCAACTTCATCAAACCACCTTATGAAATTTCACCATCAAATTCAGAATCCACCCTCCTCCTCCGCCTACAAATCGAGGCCAACTACAACACTGTCTCTTTAAACCCAAATTGTCGGCCCAAATCAACTGAAATCAGTTACCGTTCGAATCAAATCAGAATCATCAAAGAAACTCAGATTGAATCTATAAACCCAAAACTCAAATCAGAATACCAAATTGGTCCAGAATCGAAAATCCAAACCAAGCTTCTGAAACAACACTTTACTTGGCCCGTAATCTCCACGATTCTGGCCGTTCGCCACACCCACAGCATCACCTCTGCGTCTCAAATCGTCGGCCTGAAATTATCAAGATCGTGCGCTGCATCTGTGACCGCCGTCCCCTTTCCTTTCTTTTTTTGTCCGTCGTGGTCTGAGCGGGTGAAGGGTGTGTATCTGTGTTATATATATATATATATATATATATATATATATACACATGTGGGTGTGTGTGGGTGTTTTATAGCAGAGAGATAATTTTGATTTTAGAGTGCGTGTGTGTGCTTCTGCAAAACACAGCAGAGAGGGATAGGGTAGAGAGAGGGATGAGAGTTCCGATTATTTGCAGAAGGTTAGTGAGCGAGATAAGCAGAATGAAGGGTTGTAGAGAGAGTGAGATGAGTTGGATGATGGATTAAGAATTTCGGCCGACTTCTTTGAGGATAAGGGTTTTAAGAAAACTTTCTTTTTAGGGTTTTTCAATTGAGTCCTCAAGTTCCATATCTTTCAATTTGAACCCAAATCAACTTTTCAGTGTATTCAATTTCAATCCCTGAATTTTCCAATCCTTTTAATTCCCACCAGCCAGATTCAATATTTTAACATGTTGACATTTTTAATTACTATTATTATTCACATACTATTTAATTTTCGGTCATATAATAATAATAGATTATTATTATTGTAGATTATAACAAGAACTTACGGGCCTAGAATTGTCGAGTCAAGCATCTCATCACATTCAAGTTCAAGAACTGCATTTTATCCAGGTGTGGGGATTTATTACGCTTTTGTTTATTTTAAATGCTTTATATATTTTCTTGTATGTGCACGTGAAATCAGTCAGAAGCACTTAAATGTGCAAACCAGTTAGAAACACTTAAATGTGAAAATCAGTCAGAAGCACTTAAATGTGCAAATCAGTCTGAAGCACTTAATTGTGCATAAAGCCTTCGGGCTAGCCGACGGGCTTCAGAATTTATCAATCATGTTATTTATACTTGCTACTATATTTAGTAATTAACGTAGACATATTGCGTACTCTCCACACAGAGCGAGTTGGAAGCTCACTCCACTATTTAACCACTTTCAGATTGAGGAGCTCGATGTGGCATGCGATTGAGAGTGGGATGATCAAGCTTCATGATTAGTGTTTATTTATTTAATGTTATTTCTCTCAAACTATGTTTTATGAACAAATGTTCGATTGGTTTTAATTTCACGTCGAAGTATGATTTTATTTAATGGTGACTTGAGAATATTACTTGCGATTATTAAGTTTGTCATTTTGAAATGTATTTCCACTGCAAAAATTTTTATTTATTCTTCTTAAAATTAGAAGAATTATTTTTCTAAAGTGGTCGCTACACTAGTGAAGAAAGGTACTACCCATATCAAAGTACACGTTACACAAATCTTGTCTAAATTTAATGCTCAGTTAGTTTTATCGACTTGTGAACTAGCTAAGCATTCGAGCCCTAAACACTACCAGTGCCTATCTCTTATCTTCATAATAAGTGGAATGTTTGCTCTCAAATGCAAGGACTATTATTCTATATACCAAATCACGATACCAATAATATATAATAATATAGTAATAATAAATACATTATTCAATTTTATGTTCATAATTACAATACAATGCTCTTACTCTCATCCTCTGAGTGGTATTCGAGAGCATATTCCTAAAAGATTTACAACAATTGGACCCCCCCATTATGGTCTTGAACCCGGGTCCTCATGGGCTTAGCCACTATGTTCAATAGGTCAGATTTAAGTATTAATTAATCTAATTAAATGAATACTTTATAATTAATGAATAATTTTTCCAATAAATTAATTAATTGGCCAAGTAAGTAAATTAATTACCGAGTAATGTAATTTAATTCACTTCACCATGATATTATCAAATAAATTTCACTAGAACTCCAATGTCTAATATTAACAGAGAGAGAATTAACTCGTATTAATATCTCGTCTATCCTATTGCATAACTTTGTAGGTTCGTCTTAGTAAGTAATGGGAGGATCCAAAAAGTGTGATCCAGCCAGACCCGTGACTCAAACTATAACCCAATTGAGCATGAACGATTAGGATCATTTCAAACTTTCATGTTATGAGTATCTTATATATATAAACCCTTCAATCAGATGCCTCGATCAAGTTTTAGCGTCATGGTAAGTCAATACCTTTTTCAACTTGACTCTATGCCGTATTAGTGAAAATCAAGATTACATAGCGCTCGTTTCTCAAATACATCTTACTCATCTGCTTTGGCCAAAAACTTCTGATCTTAGTGGACACTAACCTCATAGGACATTCACATGTTCACTTATAGGAAAAATAATCATATCTTGGTATTTCATAGAGAATACTACTTGCCCATTAAGCTGCACTTCTAGGTTGACCCACTGGCAGGTGATTGGATCGATGTACTCTAGTGACTAACTTGAGGTCCCAAGTAAATCTCTTACTGAAACCTCAAGTCAAAGATTCACATATACCTTTCATCACCTTATTTCAGTCATTGACTATCCTAGAGTGAAGTCCATGTGAATGAATCGAGGTGAGTCATATTCGAGTATACTAATCTCATTAGCATACCTATAGGGAATGCTCCCACTATATCCGAGTGAAGACATGCACATGTCCAGATAAGTTTTATCGACTTGTAGATTACCTACGCAATTGAGTTATAGACACTTCCAGTCCCAAAAACAAATTATCTTGTAAGGAGTGGAATGTTTTTAATCAATTTCAACGACATTGATTCTATTTATTTACCAAATCAAGAATACCCATAACATACGGTAAATTAAGAAATAACAACTGCCTTTATATTAATGAGAAAAAAGTTCATAATTATATATAAATACCCTAACTCTCTCATTCTTAGAGTGACATTCAGGGGTATATCTAACGATCCCCCACTTGCACTTAATGCCATAAACTGTGATATCTAGTACCCAAATTATTCAGATATCGCGCTAAAATAATCCACGACCGCGGCTTGGTGAGCGGGTCAGCGAGATTATTTGCCGAGTCTACTCTCTGCAGTTATATGTATCTAGTCTCCACCATCTCTCTGGCGATTTGATACTTTCACTCAATATGCTTGATATTGTCATGATACCTGAGCTCTTTAGCATGTGCAATATGTAATATCCGCATTTTTCTTTCCCTTGTATTTTTCTTTTTCGGCGTATTTCCCGATAGTAGTGACCCTCGTGTATCTTTCAGTGTATCTTTCCTATTATCTATGGATTTTATTCCCATTATTGTCTTGCGGAACCGCCGTTGCGGGGTTGCCGTGGATCCATTCTACGTTATGATCCTTAGAGGCCTCGGGTGGGATTCGTGGATTCGTCCCGGTCCTAGGCGATGCCTGTGCATGATTTGTTTTATGAAATGGCCAGCTCGGGAGGGTCCTTAGAGGCCTCGGGTGGGATTCGTGGCTTCGTCCCGGTCCTAGGCAGATTAATTGTGACTGTTTGTTTCCGGAAAAGACATGTCTGGTTTTGACTTTTGAAAATGATATTGGTGCATGTACTATGAAATGTGTAAGCGATTGGTTTGCCTTGACTACTTGTACTAGTAATTGCTAACCCCTTTGGGGACCCGTTTTGGGGAAATTCCTGTTATGGATTTCAGGTCATAATTATCCGGACGAGCGAGCACCGGGACAGTACGAGGATGTTGGCCAAGGCCGTTGACATGTGCATTTGGGTCGTCTTATTTCCTTTGTCTAATTCGATATGGTTGTTTCCTATATTTCTAAACTTATAGATTGTACTCGCGAGTACTTAGGCTTTTCCTTTCTGGTTGTGTTTGGACTTCGTTGGAGTTACCATATTTGTCGGATGATGTTTATTATGCCGGTTGTACCGGGCGTGTAGTTTTATGTTCTTGTTCTTAATAATATTGTCTCCTTGCTAACCGAGACGGTTAGTCGAGAGGTGTTATCTTGTGTTAGCCTGGTGGATTCCATGTAGGGGTCCACGGCGCTGTAATACACCTCGAATATCTTGGGGGTGTTACAGAAATGGTATCAGAGCTCTAGGTTTATGGATACCTAGGCTTGTCGGTCATTTGGGTGTAGTCGTGTTTTGTTTTGCACATTGTCACGCCGCTGCCAGCATCCCGGTACTTCCAGTGCTCGTAAGTTTTCCTATTCGGCTCTTTTGTTTCTTGCATTGTATTTCTACTTCTGAATCGTAATTGCTTTTCCCCCTTACTCATCATCGATATACTTCTGTTATCTCTCAACATCAGTATGGATGCCGGAGGAAACCGTGGTCGTGGTCGTGGTCATGGCCGTGGGCGCGGCCGAGGACGTGGGGCAGCCGGTGGGGCGGCCACGTCGCATTCTTCGAGCCGGCGATCGGTGACCATCACGGTCATGCTTCTTCTCGAGCGCGCCGATCTTGGTATTGCGGTCATCGGCAAAGAAATGGTTAACCAGATGGCGCTATAGCTCAAGTGGTCCACAACCCCGATCGCCCACGCTAATCGGGCGGAGCGGATCGGCCGGCTCAGGATGTCATCAAGATGCATCCTCCTCGATTCTCGGGAGCTTCGGACCCGACCGGGCCGGGAAGGGTGGATCAAGGAGATATCCAAAGTCTTCATCGCTACCAATTGTCCCGAGGACCGTAAGGTCCCTATTGCTCAATACTTTCTCACGGGAGATGCTACAGATTGGTGGGAGGCCGTTAGTCCCAAAGATCATGTTGCTTCGTGGGCCGAGTTTCAGAGTTGATGGAAACCGAGTATTGTCCGTGGCGGTCGACATGTGCTCGAGTGCATGCTTTCTACGATGCCCAACCTCGGGATATTCCCGTATCCCAAGCCATTGCCGATTTCAATAAAGAGTTGGGTTATGTGAAGACCCAAGTTGTCGCCGAGAGCGACAAAATTTTCCATTTTTCCAGAGAATGAAACCGCCATTCGGGACTATATGTCCGGACTTGTATGTACTACCTGAAGGATTATCGAGTCGAGCTCTTGCCTACGACATGTCGGTGACGGCCAGGCGGCGGTTCGGGAGAGTAAGAAGCAGAAATCCGCGGAAATTTTTCGGTCACAGAGGTGGAGGCCAGCAGAAGTCTCACTGTGAATATTCCCGGAGGTAATTCGGCTCGCTTTCTCGGGGCTATCGGTACTGCGGTGCCTGCTCGGGATGCCAAATGCTTTAAGCTGCGAGCCGGCCATCGAATCGGGAGTGTCCTCGTCCGCCTCTAACTTGTCACACTTGTGGTCGGTCGGGCCACAAGGCCTTCTTTGTGAGCGGGTAAGAAAGCTTCCCGGTGCTCGCTTCTTTTCCAAAGACCTTTGGAGCCAAGTGTGAATCGGGGTTCTTTTGCTCCGCCGCCACCTCCGAGTGCTTGGTCGAGGTAGGGGTCGGGTCGGCCCGCTAGAGGAGGAGCTTCCGGTGTCGGCTCGCCTGACCGCGTATCTACGAGATGAGGAGGGCCGATGACCCAAAGACTCTCGTGGCGGCAGTACCGTTCATATTCATTCCCATCCCGTCGGTGTGCTTTTCGATTCGTGCTACACATCTGCTCATATCGCCGGGGTGTGTGCGCCGCTTGAGTCTCGACGCTTGTCGCCTTGCGAGTCTTTCATCGTTAAACTTCCTAGCGGTGATGGATCGTTGGCGATCGAGAGGTCCGAGACTGCTCGTGTTTATTTGTGAGAGAGCCCGGCTCTCTAATCTTATCGTTGTTGATATTGAGGGTGAGGATCTAATTCTCGGGGATGATCGCTCGAGCGGCATGGCGCAATCATGAACTACCGCACGAGAATCATCACTATGTTAGCCGAGGATGGCACCGAGCACTCGCTCGCGGGCGAAAGAGGGAAACCAAGTTCGTTATTAATGCCTTGAAGGCGATGAGTCTCTGCGAAAGGGGTGTACTTGGTTATTGGTGCTATGCCTTAAAGACGGAAAATGGTGGAGTCGAGCTTCGTCGATTCCATCGTTAATGAGTTTCGATGTTTTTCCCGACGAGTTACCGGGATTGCCACCGGATCGTGAGGTCGAGTTTGCTATAGAGTTAGAGCCGGCGCGGCTCTGCTTCAAGGCGCCGTATCGCATGGCACCTTCAGAGATGTCGAGTTGAAGAAGCAATTGAGTGAGCTTCTTGAATCGGGTATGTTCGACCGAGCGCCTCGCCTTGGGGCGCGCCGGTCTGTTTGTGCGGAAGAAGGATGGTTCACTACGTTTGTGTATCGACTATCGCGAACTAAACAAGGTAACCATCAAGAACAAGTATCCTTTGCCTAGGATTGATGATTTGTTCGATCGATTACAGGAGTGCGGTATTCTCGAAGATTGATTTGAAATCGGGTACTATCACCGGGTGAGAGAGTCCGACGCGTCGAAACAGCCTTTTCGGACAAGATACGGACATTATGAATTCGTAGTTATGCCTTTCGGGTTAACTAATGCGCCGGTGTTCATGCGCTTGATGAACAAAGTCTTTATCGAATATTTGGATAAGTGTGTCGTCGTCTTCATTGACGATATTCTTATCTATTCGAGGAATGAGGAAGAGCATGCCCACCATTTGCGGATAGTGTTAGACATTTTGAGGACCGAGCAACTCTATGCGAAGTTCTCGAAATGTGAGTTCTGGTGAAGGAAGTGATGTTTTGGGTCACGTGATTTCACCAAGGGGTTCGTGGACCCGCAGTAAAATTGAGGCAAGATTGGATTGGGCATCGCCACAAATGTGAAGGAGGTCCGTAGTTTCTTGGGTTTGGTGGCTACTACCGTAGGTTCGCCGAGGGTTTCTCAAAACTAGCTCGGCCACTTACTCGATTGCTCCATAAATCCGAGAAGTTCGTCGGACCGATGAGAGGCGATCGAGTTTCGAGGAGTGAAGAAGCGTTTGACTTCAGCCCGGTCTTGGCGTTGCCATGTGGCAACGAGGATTCGCCGTTTATAGCGATGCTTGGTCGTGGTCTCGGGTGCGATTAATGCAAGACGGCAAGACCATTGCCTATGCGTCGAGACGCTTAAGGCCGTATGAACTTAGCTACCCTACTCACGATTTGGAGTTAGCGGCGGTAGTCTTTGCACTCAAGATTTGGCGTCACTATCTTTTCGGCTCTACATGTCGATTTTTACCGATCATAAAAGTCCAAATACATATTTACTCAGCGGGAGTTGAATATGAGGCAGAGGAGGTGGTTAGAGCTGATTAAAGATTATGACCTTGAAATTCTTTATCATCCGGGCAAGGCGAACGTCGTGGCCGACGCCTTAAGTCGGAAACCGATTGCGTTGCGAACGCTTGAGGTCCTTACGCCTCGCCCGAGCTTCGGCGGGCTTTGATCGGGTTAGATGTTGAGGTTTTGTTGCACGGAGTCTGGGCAACTTTGTGCTTTAGAGATTTCGCTGCCCTTGATCGATGAAATTAAGTCAAACAATCAGAGGACCCGATGATTACTCAAATCCGAGAGAACATCCTTAAAGGAAAGTCTCCTGGATTTGTGATTCACGAAGATGGTGTTTTGAGATTCCAGAGTCGGCTTTGTGTGCCGAACGATCCAGAGTTACGACAGAGTATTTTGCGTGAGGCCCATTCCACACCTTATTCCGTTCATCCCGGTTCGAGTAAGATGTACAAGGACACGAGGAGGAACTTCCGGTGGAATGATATGAAGGAGGAGGTCGCACGCTTTGTAGCGAGATGTTTGACGTGCAAGAGTCAAAATCGAGCATCAACGACCATTGGTTATTGCGATCACTTCGCTCCGGAATGGAAATGGGAAGACTTATCGATGGATTTCGTTACGAGTTTGCCAAGATCGAGGTCGGGCATGAACATGGTATGGGTGATTGTTTATCGTCGACCAAGTCGGCACATTTTCTCGGGCATCAAGGACACTTGGGGCCGGAGAAGTTAGCTCGTGTGTTTATCGCGCAGATTGTGAGACTTCACGGTACTCAAGTCTATTGTTTCGGATCGTGATGGTCGCTTTCGTATCGCACTTTTGGCAAAGCGGTGCATAAGGCGTTAGGTACCCGTTTGCATTTGAGTACCTCTTTTCATCCCGGTCGATGGACGGTGAACGAACCATCCAGACATAAGAGGACATGTTGCGTGCTTGTGCCCTCGAAAGGACAAGCGACACGGAGGAGCATTTTCCATTGAAAGAATTCACGTACAACAATAGTTGGCACGCGTCGATTCGGATGGCACCGTATGAGGCACTTTATGGGCGGCGATGTCGATCGCCGATTTGTTGGAATGAGGCGTCCGATTTGGTCGGGACCGAACCGGATGTCGTTTTAGAGACGAGACGGAAGATAGAATTAATTCGAGAACGGATGTTGACTGCCCAGAGTCGGCGAAGTCATATGCCGATGTTCGCTGCCGACCTTTAGAATTCGAGGTGGGGGACCACGTTTTGCTTAAGGTGTCGCCGACGAAGGGAATTTTCCGTTTCGAGAAAAAGGGGAAGTTGAGTCCGAGATTTATTGGACCCTTCGAGATTCTCGAGCGAGTCGGTGGGTTGGCATACTGTTTGGCGTTGCCCCCGGCCCTGAGTCATGTTCATAGCGTTTTTCATGTTTCCCGGTGAGGAAATACGTCCTGACCTAGTCACATCATCGATTATGATGAGATTGACGTCGCGAGGATATTACTTTTGAGGAGCGCCCTTTGAAGATTTTGGAACATCGGGAGAAACGATCGAGGCATAAGACCATCCTTTTGGTCAAGGTGCGGTGGTCGAGACACGGTGTCGAGGAGGCAACGTGGGAGACCGAGGATAGCATGCGTGCTAGGTACCGGAGTTGTTTGTTTCTTAAGTTTCGGGACGAAACTTGTTTTTAGAGGGGTAGAATGTAATATCCGCATTTTTCTTTCCCTTGTATTTTTCTTTTCGGCGTATTTCCGATAGTAGTGACCCTCGTGTATCTTTCGGTGTATCTTTCCTATTATCTATGGATTTTATTCCCATTATTGTCTTGCGGAACCGCCATGGGTTGCCGTGGATCCATTCTACGTTATGATGCTGTTGAGATGTCCCGTTTGATGTTTCGCTCACATTCCGTGTTTTTGGACCGTTCATATTTCGTACCTAGCGCACGCTACTCTTTCGCATAGCGCACGCTAGGGTTCTTAGTAGCGCACGCCACGTTTGTTCCAGAGCGCGCGCTAGCGAGTAGCCCCGGGAGTGGCGGTGTTGTTTTTCCAAATTTTCGGACCAGCGTATTAGCGTACGCTACATGCTAGCGCACGCTAATGTCGAGAGGCTAGCGCACGCCGATGATGCCCGTAGCGTGCGCTAGCATGAGTGTCCAAGATCGATGCTTTACTACCGAACCCACAGTGCCATGAAGCGACGCTACGCTTGTATGGTAGCGCACGCTAACGGATCGATTAGCGCACGCTACGCTTGTATGGTAGCGCACGCTAACGTATCGTGGGTTACGGCGGTTGCCACCGGACTCGGCCGATGTCCGTAGCGCACGCTATTGGTCGATAGCGCCGCTACCGAGAGTTATTAGCGCACGCCACGCTTCGAGTAGAAGACGCTAACGGCCAAAAGTCCGGGCCGGATCGACGCTAACTAGTTGGCTCGTAATTTTTCTCGTTAGCGCACGCTAACCTTAAGGATTAGCGACGCTAACACTCCTCGGCTATATAAACCAGGAGTTGACCGAGATAGTCACAAATTCTCATTTCTCTCCTTCTTCCGCGGCCGAGCGACTCCAGAGGCGATTTGAGGCGATTTTCTTCTTCCAATCACTTCAGAGATTCTTTTGCTTGAATTCTTGGTGTAGATTAACATCATCCACTTGTGTTTCTCATCCTAAATCCAAGGTAATCTCTTAGAACCCTACTTTTGGATAATTTGGGGGTTTTGGGATTTTCTTCCGATCCGTTTCGTTTTGTCGATGGATTCATGATGAATATGATTAATCTTGCTGGTATTCTTAGTTTCCCTACGGATTCATGGTATATTTCGTGATTTTTACGGAATCGAGAGGGTTTGGTTGTGATCCACCCTCGTTGTTGTTTATATACGAATATACATGAATCGTAGGCGGGTTTTCGGGTGTATTCCAATTCCGTATTCGTTTAGAAATGGTTGTGATTGTATTCTTCGAATCGTTAGGTTCGGTTTCATTGGTTCCTAGCGTTCGTCGGTGACTTTCCTTTCGTTCTTCGCGTCGTCATTAATTCAAGGCAAGTATTTTTGGAAACCTTTATGCTTAACATGAAATGGTAATGTATATTGTGTGTGCTTGACTCACCCTGGGAGGGTCCGACGGGGCCTCGGGGGAATCTATGACTTCACTCTGGATTCATGAGTTTGTTTCGCTAGCCAGCTCGGGAGGGTCCTTAGAGGCCTCGGGTGGGATTCGTGGCTTCGTCCCGGTCCTAGGCGATGCCTGTGCGTGATTTGTTTTATGAAATGGCCAGCTCGGGAGGGTCCTTAGAGGCCTCGGGTGGGATTCGTGGCTTCGTCCCGGTCCTAGGCAGATTAATTGTGACTGTTTGTTTCCGGAAAAGACATGTCTGGTTTTGACTTTTGAAAATGATATTGGTGCATGTACTATGAAATGTGTAAGCGATTGGTTTGCCTTGACTACTTGTACTAGCGTAATTGCTAACCCCTTTGGGGACCCGTTTTGTGGAAATTCTTGTTATGGATTTCAGATAATTATCCGGACGAGCGAGCACCGGGACAGTACGAGGATGTTGGCCAAGGCCGTTGACATGTGCATTTGGGTCGTCTTATTTCCTTTGTCTAATTCGATATGGTTGTTTCCTATATTTCTAAACTTATAGATTGTACTCGCGAGTACTTAGGCTTTTCCTTTCTGGTTGTGTTTGGACTTCGTTGGAGTTACCATATTTGTCGGATGATGTTTATTATGCCGGTTGTACCGGGCGTGTAGTTTTATGTTCTTGTTGTTAATAATATTGTCTCCTTGCTAACCGAGACGGTGAGTCGAGAGGTGTTATCTTGTGTTAGCC
Organism: Orobanche coerulescens; assembly: GCA_033398695.1. Taxonomy (NCBI): domain Eukaryota; kingdom Viridiplantae; phylum Streptophyta; class Magnoliopsida; order Lamiales; family Orobanchaceae; genus Orobanche; species Orobanche coerulescens. The sequence goes on from CM065815.1 coordinate 117,846,626, forward strand.
TGGTGGATTCCATGTAGGAGTCCACGGCGCTGTAATACACCTCGAATATCTTGGGGGTGTTACACAATAGTTTCGTCCTTGTAGCAGAATAGCAGCACCGATAACTCCGTGCAACAGATTATTTGAAGTTCTTAAAGAAACTTTGTGATCTAAGATGCTTCCCATGTAGCCTCTAAGGCCGCCTGGTACTCCGCCTGATAGGTGGAACGTGCAGTCACTGTTTTCTTGGAATTCATCCAGGATACTGCTCCACTAGTCAGAGTGAATATGTACCCTGAAGTGGACTTACTTTCATCCACGTATCCCTAGAAGTCTGAGTCCGTGAACCTATCCACTCTTAGTTCTCCATCACTATGTAAGAACCATTTATTTAGTCTGTCTGAGGTACTTAAGAATGTTCTTTAAGGGTATCCAATGTTCTTACCTATGTCTGCTTGAGACCGCCTGACTACGCTTGGTCCCTAGTACGTTAGGTAAAAGTCTAGAGTGGGGTGAATATACTTTTAAAAACTTTTACATTCGACTGAATTGGTTTTAGAAACTTGGCTGAAAAAGCTAGGGTGTATATACTTTGTTCTGCAGTTCAGTTGTCAGATGAGTGTCAATAAATTAGCTGAAGTCTTGTAGTTGATTATGTTTGTGAGATTAATCGCTTATGTGGTCAACTCGGTTCTGGATTTGGGAATATGTTCAGGTTTCCCAATCGTGATGGCCTCTGTCGTGTTGTCCTTTTGCTAGATAATAGGACCTTCTTCAATGATGCTCCAAATATCATCATGGATGGATATAAGTGTGCCTACAATCTTATCTTCCAAAGATCATAGTCAACAATAGAACAAATGGGAAGTCTTGAGTGTGTGTGTTCCATCCTATGAATGAAAATATGTAGTCAAACACATATGGACTAAAGCATCATGAAGGGCTGGCATCTCAAAATGCATATCCCGAGAAGCTCTTGAGTTGGAAAAAAACAACAAACTCTTATCAACCGATTTGAGTGAGGGGTACTTTTTTAAACTAGGTTCTTGAAAGTTGAGGTTGTACGACAGCCAGAGTTCTTAATTGGAAGGTTATAAATAACTTAAGAGTTGTGAGGCATCCAAGGGTTTTCAATCGATAAGTGACAAGCAACCAAGGAAGGAGTTACTGTGGCCAAGGGTTTTTCGCTGGTTGAAAGCTGCTGTAACAAGTTCATTGTAACCATCAAAAATTTTAGTACATTTATCTCCAAGTGGATTGTAGAAAAGTGGATTAGTAAAAGTTTACCCAACCTCAAAATATGTAAGCAAAGAATCAACTAGGACTTGTAGGAACTTTCAATGGGTGATTTGGACTACGGAGGAAAAATAGGCTAACTCGATATTGAAATATCAAATGGCCTTCATATTCAGAACTCTATAGGGTGAAAATCGAGAACTCTCTTCAATTCCAAAATCATTGAAGTTACAAAATAATGACGTGTTTGATCGACTTTTCTCCCTCACATTTATTAATTAATTTGTAATGCTTGAGATATAAATATATGTAGTTTAGTAAAAAAATCTTATGAATACATCCGGTCACTTCATGTAAAATTTATTTTATCCGTTGTTGGGTGGATACCATAAACATACTTGGTCACTTCGTGTAAAAATATACAAAAGCAATTTTACTATAAACTTAGTAAGGTTAGGGCTGTGATCGGGCCGAACTATACCGAATAATATGATAGTTTGGTCCGGTCCTTTTTTTTAATTATTCGGTCCGGTCCGATTCGATCAAATACCAGACATTAAGGTTCGATTCGAGTTCGAAGCATATTTTTTGAACACGACGTCTGATTCGGCGCGGTATTTCAGAGCGAACGTTTGCAAATAGTTCGGTCCGAATTTTTTTACAACTTTTTTAACAAATGTTTTATATATATACAAAAATAAGACAAGTACATAAAAGGCCAAATGATAACATATTAACAATCTAACCAATGTTCGATTTCAGTCCCCAAAAGGCCAAAATGATCACTTCCACACCCACTGACTCACAGAGTCACAGTCCCAAAATGATACCAGATCGTTCACATTCAGCATATTATAATCCCAAAATGATAATAGTTAATAATTACAAATGTCTAAATGTTTAACAAAACAAGGCAGCAGAAACAGGTGAACAACACAACTAAAAGATCATGTTCTTCAGGGCTTTTTGAATTGGTTTGGGGCCTTCTTTGCAGTTCTTAGAGGCTTTCTTAGATGGCATGGAATTGGATGTTTGAACTTGAACTTGAACAGATGTAGTTGAAGTATTAACACTGGCAGGCTGGTTTGCAACTTTGGCTATATTAAATATATGTCAGCACATAGCATAGCCACATGTAATCAGAATTATAATGGTCCATTTCAATGGACACTCATGTAAAGGAAATCAGAATTGTACTTGTACATTCATCATATTTCCAGTTTATAATCAGAATTGGACATTTAACATAGCCACATAAGAAATCATAATTGTACATTCATGTAATCAGAATTGTAATGGCACTACCAAAAATAACACTTTAGCCGACGACTAGCCAGAGAACGGCCAACAGCCGTCGGAAGTCGTCGGCTAAAGGGGGAAGATCTAGCCAACGGTGGATGTGTTGTCGGCTAAAGATGTTTAGCAGACGACTTTGATTTTGGTCATCGGCTAAATTCATGGTAGTCGTCGGCTAAAGTTGTGTAGTTTAGCCAACGACAACGAGACTTTAGCCGACGACTTTGTAATGTTTAGCCGACGACTATTAGACTTCAGCCGACGGCTTGTCGTCGGCTTAAGTCTTACGTGTTTTTTTGTGCAAAATATATCATCATCTAACACTTCAACGCACCATTTACAACAAACTCAGAATTACAAAATAAAAACACGAAAAACAATAATTTTCTCTGGTTTGATCATTCAAGAAGTCATATTATTGAAGGTATATTTATTGAACTTTAATATCAATTATAATTATATTATGCATATAATATATCCATTTTGATATTATGAACATGTTTAAGAATTAGTTTGTTTTCTTGAAGATTTCTTGGTGTATGTAAAACACACACACACACGACCAAAAGCATGGCCAAAATTTCCTCACGTCATCTTAATTAATATCTAGATGACGCACATACAAAGTGATGGCCATCCGATGTGGTCACGTGAGTTGATGCTTCTTTCAATGAAGCCTGTTATATCTAGAGTTTATTCAATGGTTGACTTTTTGACTTCTTGTCTGCTCTGCATCAGGTGAGGTATGTCGCCTATGGTTGATGTCAGCTAACTTTTCCGCCTTAGGTGATGTTTCTTGACTGGTCTGATCAGGTGACTTTTCTTCACTGGTCTGATCAGGTGATAAGTCTTGGCTGGTACAGATCAGATGAATTTTCGCCTGCTCCAGATCAGGTGACTTTTCCTTCATCTCTTGTCTGCTTCAGGTCATATGACTTTTCTCATCTATTTCCGGATCAGGTAATGTTCCTTGTTTGGATCAGGTGACTTCTCTTGGCTGGTCCAGGTCAGATGAGATTTCTTCATTTGTCTGATCAGATGACTTTTCTTGTCCTGTTCAGATCAGATGATTTTTTTCGCCTGATGAATTACTTGTCTGAACCTCGGTTGCTATAGTGTTTTGGTCAAACCACTCTATAATTATAGTTGACCAAAGCTCGGCTGATAATGAAATCGCCTGGAGACTTATCTGATATTTTGGTAGTTCTATACTCATCCGATTTTCTACTCAATAACTCTAGAATCAAACTTAGCCTATTCAATAGCTTATAGAAGATACTCATTTGATACTTCTTTAAAATGCCAAGTACTTAGACCATACATTTGAATAAATCATTAATACAGAGATGACATCATCAAAATCTAACAAGTATTCCTAACAACTCCAATAGACTCTTCTTTATCGTGGGTGTCACATGACGATTCTTGATCGTGTCATAGAGACTATGAGAGTCAATGTGGAGAATAAAACCTCGATTAAAGTTGTGGGTGATTATTTGGAACTTACAGGAAAAATGCTCCCAGAAGGTCATCATCTTCCTAGTAATCACAGTAAAATGAGACATATCCTAAAAGATCTTGGGCTATCATACATCAAGATCCATGTATGCATATATGATCTTGCTTTATTTTGGGGAAAGCCTAATGAAGACCTAAAGAGATGTCCGGTATGTGACATACAGAGGTATAAGTTCACTCCTTTTGGTAAAGAGAAAGCTATGAAGGTTCTTTGGTATTTCCCTCTGAAGGATAGATTGGAGAGGCTTTTCATGTCTCCTCACACAGCCAAGGCGATGAGATGGCATGCCGAGCCTCGCGTCATTGATGAGGATACTCTGATACACCATTCTGATGGAGCGGTTTGGAAGCATATAGATAAGGAGTTTCCAGAGTTTGCATTAGATGTCCGTAATGTAAGACTCGTACTTGCATCTGACATGAGTCTTTCGTATAGTATATGGCCGGTGGTAATGGTTCCTTACAACCTTCCTCCATGGATGTGCATGAAGAAGGATTATAATATGTTAACTCTCTTAGTACCTGGCCCTGGGTATCCAAGAAAGTGTATTGATGTTTATTTGAGACCTTTGATAGAGGAGCTGAAGTTGTTGTGGGAGCAAGGTCATCCGACGTACGACAATTACTCACATGAGATGTTCTAGTTACATGCTATGTGTACCGGTACCATCAGTGATTTTCCTACATACGGGATGCTGTCCGGATCTGTTATTAATGGATATAGAGGATGTCCAGTGTGCTTGAATGCAGACTGCACAAGGTATCATTTTCGGAAGGTTATCAGAATGCGTCACCGTATATGGCTTGAGAGGATGCATGTCTGGCGTACGGATGCTGCAACTTTGATGGGACCGTGATCCACCACGGGAGTGGACTGGTGAGGAAATTTTGGCCGTGCTCAATGAGTATGATTATGGACAGTTGAGAAACCATCCTGATATAGTAGCGGCAACTCCTGAAAGACTGGACAAGTATAAGTACTAGTCCCACAAAAGTATTTTATGGGATGTACCTTATTGGAGTAAGTTGTTGATTAGGAACTACCTAGATGTGATGCACATAGAAAAAAATGTTTGTGAAAGTGTTGTCGGTACAGTGTTATGTTGGGAATGGAAGACTAAAGACGGCCCTAAGGCACGCATTGGTTTAAAAGAAATGAACATTAGAAAACATTTATGGTTGAAGGAAGGGAAGGGGAAACACAAAATGCCGAAAGCTCCTTACACCGTCACCCCTGAGCAAAAGGCTAAGATTTTTTTGTGGATGAAGGCTACTAGGTATCTCACCGGATATGTTGGAAATATAGGGAGGTATGTTAACTTCAAGGAGAACAAGTTAACTGGACTGAAGATCCATGATTGTCATATCTTCTTACGATGCTTGTTTCCTATGTTTGTTCGATCATACTTGTCTAAACAGGTGGTCGATCCTTGTGTATCATTATCTAGGTTCTTTCGAAAGTTATGCACTAGGGAAGTAAGGAAGTCAGATCTCCGGCTCATGCAAAAGGAGATCATTTATATCTTATGTAAATTTGAGAGGATCTTCCCACCAAACTTTTTGATCTCATGCCTCACCTCATGATCCATCTTCCTCGCCAACTTTTACTAACAGGTCCGGTCCACTACACGTGGATGTTTCCGATAGAAAGGCAACTTGGTGAGTACAAGGACTCTGTGACTGATATGTAACACCCCCAAGTTATTTAGGGAATATTACAGCGCCGTGAGTCCCACAAGGCTAAACATACGCGGAACTATACATTTTGACCGAGAAGGTCTACATACAATGGAATGAGGAACAATACAAAGGGTATTCGAAAACATATCCAATGTATCCAAAGGAATTACAACACAAAATCAATACCTCGGCAACACAGGCCGGAACATCAAGGAAAACGGAAAACAATACTCGAGTATTCAATAACCATTCCAGTACAACAACACTTAACGGAGAAACACAAAACATAACCAAAGATAAGACGCAGTATCACACTTGCCCATCATCTTCATGCCGACCCGATACCTTCCTATCTGCTCTATTGGAACCTGAAATACATAAAACGTATTCCCCCCATAAAGGGGTTAGCTGTCGAATAGCTAGTGCAAGTATATCAAGTATGAAATACACTACTCCTCGACAGTAAAGTAAAAGTAACCGTCAATTCATCAATTCAAGACTAGTATTCCGGAATAATTAAATCTCATAGCATCACAACAATACATATATGAATACCGTGTAACCGCACCAGAGGCTACGGAACCCTCAGAGGACTAGTCGGTCCATCCCAGAGTTGTTCGTTCATATCATCCGTGGAATCGCACCAAGAGGCTACGAAACCCTCAGGGGACCCGTCGGCCCGCCCCAGAGTGGATATTAATAATCATGGCATTAATACACCTTACTTTCAAAGTCGAGAACGTACAATCATAAATATATACTTGCCTTTGAGACATCGAGAAATTGAACGGAAAAAGGGGTATGAGTTTGGTAGGTCCGAGAATGCGCTTCCAGCACCTAAACGATTCACAAGGAATATGATAATAAATAATCCATACTCAAATTACTCGAAGAAACTCCCGAAACCCATCTACGATTCACGAAAATACACGGATAAACAACTAGAGGTTGAAAAATCGCCCAAACTCTCACAAGTCTGAAAACAGCACAATCCAATCCATAAAATCGTAGGAAAAGCATGTATATGGAATAGATACATCATAATCTCAAGGTTCTCAAGCCTCAAAACGGATAAGTCGGACGAATCTATGAAAAACCTCAAAATTCCCAAAAATAGGGTTCTAAGGATTTATACCTTGATTTGGACGTTAGAATGGATTAGATGTTGTATAGTCCTTGTTCTCCAACCAAAGATGTTGATGTTAGAAGAAAAATTGCTTCCAATCGCCCAAAATTGTCTCTCCCGAGCTGCTCCCATTGGAAATGAGTGAAGAGGATGAACAATGACGAAATGGAAGTCAACTGTCCAATATATATTCGCCCAGTCTAGCGCACGCTATGCCTCCTTTATTAGCGTGCGCTAGCGAGGTCACCGGGTAGTCCAGTGGCTTCTTCCTGCCCCGTTAGTGTATGCTAATCGCTTATCTTTAGCGTGCGCTAGCCAAGAAGTGGTGTCCAGTAACTGGAGTCCAGACCCTACTGTCCCCTGCCCTGCTCGAGTCTTAGCGCGCGCTACCGCTATAGCTTAGCGTGCGCTAGCCGAAGCCTAGCGTGCGTTAACTGATAATCCACAAAACCTAACAACCTCACTGTCTCTGCTAACCAACCCGTTAGCGTGCGCTACGGACGTATGTTAGCGTGCGCTACTGACCACGAATTTGTGTGTGCTAATGAACTCCTAGCGTGTGTTAACTGCCAGTCCAGAGAGCAGTATGTGTTACAGGTTCTGAACTGACTGGTACCTTAGCGGGCACTACGGCTCAAAGCTAGCGTGCGCTAATCAAGCAGAATTAGCGTGTGTTAGCCTAGGCCTAGCGTGCGCTATACCTCTGATCCAAAACACTTCCGCAAGGTCCAATAACACGATCGTGATCCAAACAAGATACGAAACTCTATAATAATATCAACAACGTCACCAAGAGTTTATAGAGCGACAAAATAAGGAGAACGGCAAGGTGAAATAGTCAATAAAAAGTACGGGTATTACATGATAAGTCTGCACCAGAAGGATCATATAGTGAAGCATATCTTGCATGGGAGTGTGTAACATATACAAAGTTCTATTTAGATGCGATGGATCCCACACCCGAGCCTATGTCAACCATTCCAGTACAATTTAACCTCTCCATCATCACCAGCGAAGTTGAAGTTCGAGGAAGATTACCTGACAGACATTTACAACCTTACGAGCTAGGAATTTCACATTGGTGGATATTGCTTAACTTTCCAGAAGTTAAATATTGGAAAAACATTCACCTTTCATGTGATGCTGTGAATGGAGATATTAGATTCCACAATGAAACATTTGCTGATTATTTCGGACAATGGAAGTGTTTAATTAGTGTTTACTTAATTTGCTTACATATTTTACTTAATTATGGCATTCATCTTAATTAATATCCAGATGATGCACATACAAAATGATGGCCACCCGATGTGGTCACGTGAGTTGATGCTTCTTTCGATGAAGCCTGTTATATCTAAAGTTTATTCAATGGCGAAGGTAAATGGTATGACATTTGTATGTATCGACAGAGATCAAAGAAGGAGATGTCAAAATTCTGGGGTTATGATTAACGGTGGATATTATGATGCTCTTCTCGAAGTAGTGGAACTAATTTACGGAGAAGGCTTGACAGTTTACTTATTCAGGTGTAGGTGTTTTGATACAAATCCTTAAATCGGAAGGGAGGATAATTATGGACTCTTATCTGTTGATACTTCTACAAGTTGGTATGAAGGTGATACTTTTATTTTTGTAATATCTGCTAAACCAGTTTACTACCAGGATGACTTGGTAAAAAAAGGAGCATGTGGCTACGAGAAATACATATAGTGCAGCTACACTTGGACAAGCAGTCGATAAGGATGACAACGAGGCATATCAAGAGCCGGATACAACTAATATCCCAACATCCTCCACAATACTACCGAATAATGTTGTAGAAGGTCGAGTGGTTCGACTACATGGTGAAGAACGTGGGTTCATATCTGTAGGTACAGATGAATTACTTGCAGACTCTGATGAAGATGATGATGAAGAGTTCAGACATATGCTGCCAGTTATCAACTCCGACACAAAGACAGACTCAAGTGATGATTCTGACTACGAACCTTAGAAGGACATATCATTTGTAAAAGTTCCTTAAATATTCATTGTTGTGTGCCGCTCGAACGAATCGAAAAAGTGATATTATTACATTATTTATTTTATTTTATTTTATTTTATTCATTGTTGCATTGATGATTTTTCCAAATATAAAATATTATATATATATGTATATTTATAATTAATTCAAATACATAAAAAATTATTTTATACAAAACAAATATAAATATATAAAATATAATTATATAAAAACTGTATAAATTAATATACAGATATATAATCTTATTATATATATATATATATTTATAATGAAATCCAAATATATAAAATATTATTATATAGAAGACATGATAAATATACAAACTGGGTTAAAATGGACGAAGGATAAACATGACCCAGTGGTAAAATGTCATATCACTTATACAAATGGCCCGGGTTCGAACCCCGGCAGCCACTGGGTCATGTTTTTTGGGGGGGATTAAGTATAGCCGACGACAACCGTCGGCTAAGGTCCCGGGTATAGCCGACAGCTTCAAGGCTGTCGGCTAAAAGTATAATTAAATTTAAATATATAAAATATTATTATGTAAAAACTGTATAAACATATAAAAATATATAATCATTATATATATATATATATTTATAAATATATATATTTATAATTAAATTCAAATATACTTACAAATATATAATCAGTATTTTTAGAATTTAGTTTAGCTGATGACCACCGTCCGCCAAAGTCCGTAAAATATTATTAAATACATAGATATCTTAATTTTGTATTAAATAAATTTATAATTAAATTTAAATATATAAAATATCATTATATAAAAACTGTATAAATATATAAAATTCTATTATAATTAAATTTAGTTTAGCTGACGACAACCAGCAGCTAAGTCTGTAAAATATTATTAAATATATAGATATCTTAAAATGTACGAATGATAAACATGACTCAGTGGCAAAACACCATATAATCTATACAAATGGCCCGGGTTCGAACCCCAGCTGCCACTGAGCATGTTTTATTTATTTTTAGAATTTAGTTTAGCCGACGACTGTCGTCGGCTAAAGTGCCTTTACATGTAAAAAAAAAGGGTTTGGTGTTATTTTTTTCCTTTCTTCTTCCTGGAACCCTCGTTCCCTCCGTCCTCAACCAGCCGAAAAAAAAGCTTTTAGCTCATTTCACTCCCGACGAAAAACTCCACCACCGCCGAAAAATCCGAAGCCCACCGCCGCACCTAGCACCGAGCAGCCGCTCCTCCGTAAGCTGCTCCTACATAAGCCGCTCCTCCTCCACCATAAGCCGCTCTTCCTCCACGCTCCTCCGTAAGTCGCTCCTCCTCCACTATAAGCCGCTCCTCCTCAACCGCTCCTCCATAAGCCAGCAACGCTCCTCCTCCAGCGGCCCCCAAAGGGTAGGAAGACTGTAATACCCGATTGTGAACTCATTTATTTTTTTTATGCAGTAATTGTCACTCTGTAATTTTTCACACATTAAGAATCATTCATTCGTGTTCACCGTTCGGCGTAACTTTGAGTCGTGTATCGATATTGTTCATTGTTCAACCCTGCTTGAGAATCGAGACAAGAATATTATCTTGATCGTTGTAATTGCTTCATAAGTTGATGTTGTTATTGGAGTTCATATCATTTCGAATTTACTCCTTGTTCGGATCGTGCTATTTTTGGACCAACTCTCGTAATCATTACTCGGAACCGCCGTTTTGGGGTTCCCGCACTTCCATTTCGTATTTTTGTTCCCAAGTTTTGAGTTCTATTACGTTTATTCTCTTCCCACGTTGTTTTTCGTCATTTTTGGGCCCGAATAGTGTGCGCCGCAGCACAAGGGAGTGCGCGTCGTGGCACACACCTTGTGCAGTTGGAGTTGGCACCGGATGTACCGCGGGCCGCGGCCCTCTGCTGGTTGTGCCGCGGCACTAAGCTAAGTGCTGGGAGATGTTTTGGGCCGCAGGCCGCGGCACACTCAGTCCGCGCCGCGACACGCGAATCAGATTACCCTTTTTCAATGGATTTTTGAGGAGAGAAGATCATTTCATCCTCTTCCTCATTCCTCCTCTCCTTGGGCGACTTTTGGGTGAATTTTTGGGTGATTTAGCATCATCAATCTCAGATATTTCATCCTCCTTGAGTTCTTGGTGTGGATTAACAACATATTTTTTATTCTTCATCCTAATCCAAGGTAACTTCTTCAACCCTAGATTCGATTTTGAGTTGGATCATGATGTTTTGGATGATATAGTCATGATTTGTGAATGATACACGTATGATTATGAGTTTTTATGAGTTATCATCGGATTGTTGGAAGATTATTCAAGAAAACTTTGAAGGTTGACTTGGAATTGGGGTTTTCAATTAGATGTTATCGTAATCTCGAGTTGTGTATTCCTATTGGATTATCGATTATGTTGATGGTGTTTTGTTTGATTGAATCACCCATTTGGAGGTTGGTTTTCGATACAATTGGGATTGGTTGTAAACAATGGGAGATTATTTACAACGTGTTTGTCAAAATGCCCCAATGAGTTTGGATTTGTTGTATCGACCTCTTGAATTGGTTATGATCATAATTGATACGTAAATTAAGCGAATTGTTGGTAATTGTGTTATTCAAGGTTGTTCGAACGACCGATAACTCCATTAAGGACGTTTGTTCGAGGAAGGACATTATTCACCAGTATTTGAGGCAAGTTAATTCTTGCTCAGTTAAAAGGATAGTCATTCCTTTCATTGTTGTTCATTCATGCGTATAATTCATGTTTAGTATATTAATCATGTTGGGACTTATAATTATCAAACTAATCATTCAATTCACGAGGAACAACGGTTCCAATCATTTCATTTGAAGCTATCACTCATTGCGTCATTATTTCACCCCGGTGAGTCATTCTTGACCTTGTCGGATTTCTAGTCATTATTCTTCATCATGGTCGCTTTTGTTCTTGTGACCTTCCGGGATTGTATTGCGTTTCGGGTGGTATATTTGTGGAATTTTTAGTCGGGCACACTAAGGTCATTGTGTATATGCGGAAATCCGGACACATTGGACTGTGCACACGGTAACGTGCCTCCGTGAGACTAATTAGGCCAAGTTTTGTGGGTGCTTATGCGGGATGCCGGGCACTCAGAAGGCTTGTGCACTTGCACATCCCATTCGTGGGGTAATATGATGCCCATCCTTCAACTTGATTTCATAACTCATTCATGTGATTATTGTATTTTGTTCAACTCTTGATGATTGTTGTTCTGTGTAACTGACCCCATTGGGGATGTTGTTTTTAGGTCATGGCAAGGCAATGGCACGGGAAGAGAACGTTGATGGCGAGAAGTCCCAATGATACTAGTAGGGGCCCCAGTCTGTCCATTTGTTCATGCTTCTTTGATATGTATTTTCCGCTGCAGTTCCGTTTGGATTCATTTTATTCAGCGTTGTATATTTTATCTTCATATGAAATATACATGTATTCTGCGTTTCTTGGGTGTATTGTACTTGAAACTCCTCGTCGGAGTAGTTGGTAATATAATGTGGCTCGGTACTATAGTTATATTATTTAATTCATTAATTTTTATTCATCTGGTGGGTCCCAGTTGGGGTCCACGGCACTATAATATCCGCCTAGTTTGGGGGTGTTACAGAGTTGGTATCGGCGCGTGGTTTTGAATACTAATATCCGAGTCATGTCTCATTGAAATCATCGTTCATCAGACTAGTATCATTGGACCTTCACATCACGTCTGACCTGTGCAAGCGCCAAGCCCCTCAGACCGAAAGAACAGTAAGATTTCTGACGCCATGATATAATTTCTGGCAATAAGAATCACTCATTCATCATTCATCAGTCAACAATCCTTAATCACCATTTTCACTTTTGATCATGTCGACCATGTTAGCTCATTAATCACTCAGTTAATTTCATTGCTTAGTTGTTGATCTTGTGGATCGTATCATCAATCTTGTTAACTTGTTCAAGATGATCATTTCAATAATTTCATCACATAATCATGTCACCTAAGTTGATCTTTCATGCGAAACTATAATTATCATGTGACTTTCCTACTTCAGTATGGATAGAGCTGTCAGAGGATGCAGGGGAAGAGGCCGTGGTGCGGGCCAAAACCCGGGAGCTCGTGTGAATACACGCGCGAACGCGAGGAATAATATTAATTCAATGAGCAGAGACACTGCCACTTATTCACCTGGAGATAATCATTCACCATCAGGAAGTCTTACCCGAGATACAGCTCAATCGAAAGGTGTTAGGGTTAAGCCACTCGCTTTTATGCAGGGCATGATGGCCCAAATGACTCAGATGTTGTAACACCCCCAGAATACGACCGGGAATGTCACACGCCGTAGACCCTTTTCACAAGGATCTACCAGGCTAAACTCCAAAAGACTACTCAATGATTGACCAACCGGGGTCAAAATTAAATACAAAGCAGACCGACAAGGTCATAAACCAATTCAGAAACTAACAACATTCATGTTACAATGACAATAATAAACTTGAACACAGAAAAGAATGACAACTCAATTTAATAAATGAAAACTACACCCATGCAAGGGTGAATACTCGAACGATAGAGAAATACCGACCAAAATGAAACAAAAGAAAAGACTCTGACTCTGGTGTGATTAGTATCATTCTCCTCCATCCCCTTCTAAGCCAATCCTGTGACTGCTCCCGAGCTGCCAAAACCTGAGCGCATAACAGGCACCCACCCCCCGAAAACTCGGGGGTTAGCAAACTGGAATTTTGCTAGTGCAAGTACATAATATACAAGATATACGAACAATAACAACACAAAATTCAACCGTCGTGAAGCCTTAACACAAACCATACATTCCCATAGTCAACACAGAATAACACTCGCATACACAAGGTGAAATATAATCACATAGTCATATTCTCTTTACGGAACATAACACCAATGAAATTTTAAATGAGCCCAAGGAGTCAGAAAAATCCCTTTTGTAAAAGGAAAAGTATTTTGATAAGATAGTTTGCAATTATTATTATTATTGACTCGGGCCGTCTTGGGGTTTTGAAAATCGAATGGGAACACTTTTGGAAAATAATTTCAAAAGCTCTCGGGTCCTTGACCCAACATATGAAAAACGATTACACGAAAACCAAATCAACTTATTTGGGGTCCTCGACCCAATTTATAGAACACTATCACAAACGAAATCATTACAACATCTCACAGGGTTCTCAACCCAATCCAAATAACATCATCACGAAATCAATCATCTCAACATTCCATAGGGTCCTCGACCCAATATACAGAATAGCACTACAATACAATCAAAGGCACAATCTCTCATTCGACATATCCTGCTCAAGACCCCCGATTAATTAACCCTCGGAGATTTCGTCAAACCTCCTTGGTTAATTAACCCTGATACCAACGCTTTAAAAACAAGTTGAAACAATCTTTCAAAAACACGAATCGCGGTCTATATCAAGACAAACATTCAAAAGTGAGTTGAAAGAATTTGAGATACGAACATCGTTCGGTAACGGGTCTTAGCTATCACTCAAATACCCGTAACCAATAAGCCTGCCAGGCTCCTCCCTTGCGCACCTGTGTACCGGCGTTCACTCCATCATGTTGGCCGCTCCCTGAACATATCACCGCGCCGGCGATCACTCCCGTAAGAGCCGCCCCTTGCACGCGCATTAGGTAACACCAGCGTTCACCACCCATATGGAGCCGCACGTTGCAGCATACACCAGGCCGGAGTGCACGCCCCGCCCTCAGAGGTTCCTGGATATGATGTTTCTCACAACAAGTATCCACATTATTACAAACATCAAGCACACAGACAAACGTCATAACAATTATCAACTCGGTACATCAAGTCACACAGTTTTTCCACCAGTCCATAACCACACAAATAAACAATAACACGCACGTTATCAATCAAAACTCAATCACAATAAGCCTTCAAGCATAACCAACCAACACCGCACATATATCTCTATATTGCGACTCAACCGAATATATATTTATATATATAGATATATAGATATATATAACCTTACTATATTATATGAATAACTATAGTTCATCCATCAATCCAAGTTGAGTACGTCAACTAGTGTTAGCATTCATCACTCGTCGTTCACCGACATAGGCATACATATCAATATACGTATATACATACATATATTTAACATATAAATATATATAAATATATATATATATATATACACACACATATATATATACACACATATATACATACGTATAAATTCATACACTTCGACAACAATAATTTCACGCAGTTACAATTCGTATATCAAGGTACTTGCCTTGGTAATCTCTCGCGGATACTCCGAAAATACGGTCGGTTGGCAAAATCCGGAACTCCAATGAAAACAACGATCGAAAGGGCTCAACACCAGATTTTTGTAGGGAAATCATCCCTAATATCCTATCATCGAATAAACAATCAATCACACGAGGAAAAACATCACAAAACGACCAAATTTCTCTCTGCGGCATTTCCCCGGACACCTTGAAGGCGTCAAACGAAAGTTCATATAAACGACGAATCAGAAATGGTAAAACCATGGAAAGATGATTAAAATGATAGAATACAACTTAATCTACAATTATCCATCAGTAATTTAAGTTCATATGGCTCAAACGGACGAAATCTACCAAGATCCCCAAATTTCCCAAAGTTTGGATTTTAGGAAAAACTAACCTTGATTCGGTCGATTGAAGGATGTTATGGAATGATCGATCAATGATAAGAACTCAGAATCTTCGTGGATTTGTTGTTCAACAACATGCCTCCTTGCTCTCAAAAGATCCAGCCGCGGACATGAAGGAAGAGAAGTGAAAAATGGATTAAAACAGGGCTGCTCGGTCATATATATACTGGTAACTGACTAGCGTGCGCTAGGTTGTCCGGGCAGCGTGCGCTATCGGCCGGCCCTGGTCCAGAATCTTGGTCCGGGGTCCGATAGCGTGCGCAAGACACGGCAGCAGCGTGCGTAATCGGCCCGTCCAGGACCTACTGGACTAATCTGCCCGACCAGCGTGTGCCGGCCGAGCCGGTACCGTGCGCTAGCCTGCCGAGTTAGCGCGCGCAGCTGTCCGGCCGTAGCGTACGCTACCTGCTGGTCTGGCCGAAGTCCAAACCCTACTGCCTAGACTGCCCGACCGATTAGCGTGCATTACCTCCCGGCAGTGGCGTGCGCTATTCCTGCGGGTTAGCACGCGCAGCTGTCCGGCCGTAGCGTACGCTAGGCCGGTCCCTGCCGCAACTGTCCGGCAGTTCTCAACATCCGTGCCGGTTCCTTCCGCACCTGTCCGGCAGCGCCCAGCCGCCATGACCCGACGACTCGATTCTCCAAAATCGCACGGAAACGAACATGATGAAATGCTCGGTAGGAGTCTCGATCACGAATTCAAATCTCTAATATTCATCAAAGGAAATATTGCAGAAGAAAGTTCGTAACGAATTATAATAATATTATAAGTCACAAAAACCGAGATATACGAAAACGGGACAAAATAGGATTCTCACACGGTTAGACGTTCGATGACTTTTCGACCACTTTAACGCACCGGTTATGATCCAAAACGATAACGAGCAAATTACGAAGCATAAAATATCCCGAGCACGGAACGAACACGACGAAAAGCTCGTGGTCAACATCCACGATCCGAAATGAAAATGATGATATTCAACAATTCACCACATATTGCCCTATATACAAAATCGATCGTCGAGAGGGAGAAATAAATAAATGCTGATGCCCGACAGGTGAGAAATTTCCGGTCTACAAAGAA
Organism: Orobanche coerulescens; assembly: GCA_033398695.1. Lineage (NCBI taxonomy): Eukaryota > Viridiplantae > Streptophyta > Magnoliopsida > Lamiales > Orobanchaceae > Orobanche > Orobanche coerulescens. Next base: position 117,863,280 of record CM065815.1, read on the forward strand.
AAATTCAAATTAAACCGGAAATGAAAAATCTCGGGTATTACATTCTACCCCCTTAAAATAAGTTTCGTCCCGAAACTTAAAGTAAGGAGCAGTGGAACAATCAAGGAAAGTAATTACGTGCTCAGCCCCAAAACATCACGAGCAAAGCGCGAATGCAAGGTTCCAGAAGTACGATGAACTGACCTAGCAAGTACAAGGCAGTTTAAAATGGTCGAAAGGTTAACAGATGAATTACCAACAACGAAAGTCATCCCAAACCGAAAATACTAAGAAGAGTACGGGTAATACATTCCCCCATACTAAGAGGACATTACGATCCTGAAACTTAGAACAACAAAAGATGGAAACGTAAAGCAATGAAACGAAAAATGATCGAAGTCACGATTGTTGGAATCAGCAACGATTAGGACATATTACAAAATATTCATTCTCCCATGTTAGGCTCCTCAGAAGGAGACATAGGATTTCGGGATATTCTACGGTCACTTACTCTGTTCGCCAATAGGGTAGCATTCTTTGCCAGTTCGGAAATTATCTCACAATGTTTCTCCCGATGACCTTCACACCCGCACCGGTAACAAGTCAAGAGTGGAAAAGAGCAATTTGCACGAACATGTCCCCGATGATTGCAGTTGAAGCACCCTCCCTTCTTACCGAGAGTCACCGATGCTGGCTTGGGATTCCCAGCGCTCACTCCCGATCGCGAAGACGACGCGTTCGAACGACGTGGGAGTTTGGGAGCCTTAGACTCCTCACCGACCAAAAATTTCCCAGATGTCCTCGGTCTCTTGGCTTCGCTCGTGGGCTCGACTACTGAGGAGATTTCATAGGATATCATTTGATTTTGATACTCCTTCACTGTAGCATGAATCGTTGTCGTACGAACCAGCTCGCCGCTTCCATTCCCATCATCACGTCTACGTCCGCCGAGGCTCGACATACTAATGCAGATAATACCGTTCAACAATATTAATTTATCAGTCGTACAATATACCACAATTATCACCCGAGTTTTAGTTAGCATCCTTAGAATAACGGTAATATCGTAAAGCACAAAGTTTTATGAAGTCAATTTCGAGTCCTTCGACGAGGACGATCATTATATGTATGCACTTAATGAAAACAATTTTTTGAAAAAGAGGGATAGTCACGTTGCGCCCAAGACTTGTAAATACCGTCTTTTATTTCGGAAGAGGAAGTTTATATAACGACTCTAAAAATTATTTTCGAGTGATGTATAAAAGAAAAATCGAAAATTGAATTGTAACTAATTTGAAATATTTCAAAAGTGTTGAGTCCCAAATACCACAATTTTGAAAATATTTCCTCTTCTTCCAAAATGTTTATTCGAAATAATTTTCCACCGAGATACGTGACCGTTTAACATGACGATATTAAATCATGGCTTTTCACAATGTTAGAAAATTTCAAAGCATCACTTTAAAATATTCGTGATACTACAGCGCCGTGGGCCCCGTGCCGGAACCTACCAGGCTAAAAATCATTTTAAAAAAAAATGTTCAAAATGCCAAAAAGGCCGATGTCGGTAATATTTTCAAATACTCACAAAAGTCATTTATAAAATATCAAATACCGTCATAAGAATACTATCAAAACGTGCAAGATCAAAATATCAAAACTCGGTTTGCAAGATACCAAAAGCCATCTTAAAATACTCATGCGGCGGATAAAATTAACATTCATAAATTTATTCTAATAAAGTGCAGAAACAGATAAATATGCTCGACTTCCGAAGCATACTACATAACCATTTTTACTCGGACCGCATACGCATGTTATATCCTAAAACAATAATATCACCAACAAGTTCCAATTCCTAGTTCACATTAAACACATTAGCACAATATAATCAAATACGTATATAAGGGGACTTACGATCGGGAGGCTTACCATCACGGATTGCCGGAAGATGATGTCGGAACCACGATACTAATCACAACTCTGATGCGCGCGACTTACACAAGACATGGACTTGACCCAACGGCCTAGGTTTTTCGCAAACCTAAGCTCCGATACCATAAATGTAACACCCCCAGAATACGACCGGGAATGTCACACGCCGTAGACCCTTATCACAAGGATCTACCTGGCTAAACTCCAAAAGACTACTCAATGATTGACCAACTGGGGTCAAAATTAAATACAAAGCAGACCGACAAGGTCATAAACCAATTCAGAAACTAACGACATTCATGTTACAATGACAACAATAAACTTGAACACAGAAAAGAATGACAACTCAATTTAATAAATGAAAACTACACCCGTGCAAGGGTGAATACTCGAACGACAGAGAAATACCGACCAAAATGAAACAAAAGAAAAGACTCTGACTCTGGTGTGATTAGTATCATTGTCCTCCATCTCCTTCCAAGCCAATCCTGTGACTACTCCCGAGCTGCCAAAACCTAAGCGCATAACAGGCACCCACTCCCCGAAAACTCGGGGGTTAGAAAACTGGAATTTTGCTAGTGCAAGTACATAATATTCAAGATATACGAACAATAACAACACAAAATTCAACCGTCGTGAAGCCTTAACACAAACCATACATTCCCATAGTCAACACAGAATAGCACTCGCATACACAAGGTGAAAGATAATCACATAGTCATATTCTCTTTACGGAACATAACACCAATGAAATTTTAAACGAGCCCAAGGAGTCAGAAAAATCCTTTTTGTAAAAGGAAAAGTATTTTGATAAGATAGTTTGCAATTATTATTATTATTGACTCGGGCCGTCTTGGGGTTTTGAAAATCGAATGGGAACACTTTTGGAAAATAATTTCAAAAGCTCTCGGGTCCTTGACCCAACATATGGAAAACGATTACACAAACACCAAATCAACTTATTTGGGGTCCTCGACCCAATTTATAGAACACTGTCACAAACGAAATCATTACAACATCTCACAGGGTTCTCAACCCAATCCAAATAACATCATCACGAAATCAATCATCTCAACATTCCACAGGGTCCTCGACCCAATACACAGAATAGCACCACAATACAATCAAAGGTATAATCTCTCATTCGACATATCCTGCTCAAGACCCCCGATTAATTAACCATTGGAGATTTCGTTAAACCTCCTTGGTTAATTAACCCTGATACCAACGCTTTAAAAACAAGTTGAAACAAGCTTTCAAAAACACGAATCGTGGTCTATATCAAGACAAACATTCAAAAGTGAGTTGAAAGAATTTGAGATACGAACATCGTTCGGTAACGGGGTCTTAGCTATCACTCAAATACCCGTAACCAATAAGCCTGCCAGGCGCCTCCCTTGCGCACCTGTGTACCGGCGTTCACTCCATCATGTTGGTCGCTACTTGAACATGTCACCGCGCCGGCGATCACTCCCGTAAGAGCCGCCCCTTGCGCGCGCATTAGGTAACACCGGCGTTCACCACCCATATGGAGCCGCACATTGCAGAATACACCAGGACGGAGTGCACGCCCCGCCCTCAGAGGTTCCCGGATACGACGTTTCTCACAACAAGTATCCACATTATTACAAACATCAAGCACACAGACAAACGTCATAACAATTATCAACTCGGTACATCAAGTCACACAGTTTTTCCACCAGTCCATAACCACACAAATAAACAATAACACGCACGTTATCAATCAAAACTCAATCACAATAAGCCTTCAAGCATAACCAACCAACACCGCACATATATCTCTATATTGCGACTCAACCGAATATATATTTATATATATAGATATATAGATATATATAACCTTACTATATTATATGAATAACTATAGTTCATCCATCAATCCAAGTTGAGTACGTCAACTAGTGTTAGCATTCATCACTCGTCGTTCACCGACATAGGCATACATATCAATATACGTATATACATACATATATTTAACATATAAATATATATAAATCTATATATATATATATACACACATATATACATATGTATAAATTCATACACTTCGACAACAATAATTTCACGCAGTTACAATTCGTATATCAAGGTACTTGCCTTGGTAATCTCCGCGGATACTCCGAAAATACGGTCGGTTGGCAAAATCCGGAACTCCAATGAAAACAACGATCGGAAGGGCTCAACACCAGATTTTTGTAGGGAAATCGTCTCTAATATCCTATCATCGAATAAACAATCAATCACACGAGGAAAAACATCACAAAACGACCGAATTTCTCTCTGCGGCATTTCCCCGGACACCTTGAAGGCGTCAAACGAAAGTTCATATAAACGACGAATCGGAAATGGTAAAACCGTGGAAAGATGATTAAAATGATAGAATACAACTTAATCTACAATTATCCATCAGTAATTTAAGTTCATATGGCTCGAACGGACGAAATCTACCAAGATCCCCAAATTTCCCAAAGTTTGGATTTTAGGAAAAACTAACCTTGATTCGGTCGATTGAAGGATGTTATGGAATGATCGATCAATGATAAGAACTCAGAATCTTCGTGGATTTGTTGTTCAACAACATGCCTCCTTGCTCTCAAAAGATCCAGCCGCGGACATGAAGGAAGAGAAGTGAAAAATGGGTTAAAACAGGGCTGCTCGGTCATATATATACTGGTGTCCGGGCAGCGTGCGCTATCGGCCGGCCCTGGTCCAGAATCTTCGGCCGGGATCCGATAGCGTGCGCGAGACACGGCAGCAGCGTGTGCAATCGGCCCATCCAGGACCTACTGGACTAATCTGCCCGGCCAGGTAGTGTGCGCCGGCCGAGCAGGTAGCGTGCGCTAGCTTGCCGAGTTAGCGCGCGCAGCTGTCCGGCCATAGCGTACGCTACCTGCTGGTCTGGCCGAAGTCCAGACCCTACTGCCTAGACTGCCCGACCGATTAGCGTGCGTTACCTCCCGGCAGTGGCGTGCGCTATTCCTGCGGGTTAGCGCGCGCAGCTGTCCGGCCGCAGCGTACGCTAGGCCGGTCCTCGCCGCAATCGTCTGGCAGTTTCAAGATCCGTGCTTCCTTCCGCACTGTCCGTGGCAGCCGCCGCCATGACCCGACGACTCGATTCTCCAAAATCGCACGGAAACGAACATGATGAAATGCTCGGTAGGAGTCTCGATCACGAATTCAAATCTCTAATATGCATCAAAGGAAATATTGCGGAAGAAAGTTCGTAACGAATTATAATAATATTATAAGTCACAAAAACTGAGATATACGAAAATGGGAGAAAATAGGATTCTCACACGGTTAGACGTTCGATGACGTCTCGACCACTTTAACGCACCGGTTATGATCCAAAACGTTAATGAGCAAATTACGAACCATAAAATATCCCGAGCACGGAACGAACACGACGAAAAGCTCGTGGTCAACATCCACGATTCGAAATGAAAATGATGATATTCAACAATTCACCACATATGGCCCTAAATACAAAATCGATCGTCGAGAGGGAGAAATAAATAAATGCTGACGCCCGACAGTTGAGAAATTTCCAGTCTACAAAAAAAATTCAAATTAAACCGGAAATGAAAAATATCGGGTATTACAGATGTCACGTCTGATGGAGATGATGCATAACTCAGCCACTCAGGCTCAGCAGGCCCCTCCGCCACCACCTCAGGGGCAAGAGAGGAGTGTGAGCAGTATTATCGGAGATATCTCTCGCCAAAGGCCACATATTTTCGAGGGCTCATCTGAGCCGACGGATATTATTCACTGGCTTGAACATTTCGAGAAACTATTTGCTATGGTGGAGTATCCCGAAGGGCACAAAGTTTCAGTTGCGGCTTACTATCTGGGTAAGAGCACTCACTCTTGGTGGCTATCTTTGAAGCCCACTGACGGATCTTGCACGTGGGACTAGTTCAAGACTCTCATGATGGAAAGGTATTATCCGGCCCGACTCAGGGAGGCCAAGTTATCGGAGTTACTTAGCCCTGACCCTTCAGTGGAGGAAGATGTTCTCGCCATCGCCGAGAAGTTTCAGGAGCTACTTCCATTCGCCTCATCTATTATCCACTCTGAGGCGAATAAGATCAAGTATTTCAGTAAGAGGTTGAAACCTCGTATGCGGATGCAGTTGCTTAATCATCATTGCACCACCCTGGCCGAATTCATCGAGAAAGCTCTTATGAGCTTACTTCGAAGGAAATTGCTAAGCACCAGACTTCATCTTCTAGCAAGAAATCAATGAATCGTAATCAGTCCGGAGGCAGTCACGCAACCTTCAAGAAGCCTCGTGCGGGTCCTAATTTTTCTGAGCGACCTCCTACGACACCGAAACCTGCGGAATCTTAGTCCCGAGCGGCCAGTTCGGCCATCACCTGTTTCAACTGTGGAGAGCAGCGTCATTTCAGCACTAAGTGTCCGAGGCAGACTATCACATGTAATAACTGTGGGATTACTGGGCATAAGGCCCGTTTCTGCCGAAGAGACTCCAAACCTACTCCGACAGCATCTCAAGCTCCGAAGCAGTCGGTCGTTCAGAATCAAGCAACTCAGTTCGCGTCGTTTAAGATGACGGGAGCAAACAAAGGCGGAGCCCACAGTTATCAGACAGGAGCATCCGGTTCTGGGGCTGGCAAGCCCCGAGTTTACGAGATGAAGAAGAGCGACGATCGGAGGCCCGAATGATCTCAGGTACACTCGAAATTCTATCTCAACATGTTTGTACCCTTGTTGATACTGGCGCATCACATTCATTCATTTCTGAGTCATGTTTGAGCAGACTACACCTGTGTAGTGCTGCTAGTTGCGAACCTTATGTCATCGGCCTACCAGACGGTAGAAAAATTATCGGTAATCATGAAGATAATGATTGTTCGATTCAGCTTAATGTCCGTGATTGGTTGGCGGACCTGATCATTGTAGATTTACCTAAAGATGACGTTATGTTGGGTATTGATTGGATGGATCATCACGATGCCATCCTTAGTGTCCGTAAGCGTATTTCAGGAGATGGAGTCAAGTGTGTATTTCAGGGGAGTAATCCCAGCTGTTCCGGAAGAGTTAACAATATGATAAAAGCAGTGAAATTACTCAATCAGGGGTGTGTTGGTTATTGGTGCTATATGACCAAGACCGAGAAGTTGTCAGTGACTTTGACGGATATCCCGGTAGTGAGAAAATACGCCGATGTATTTTCCAGACGAGTTACCTGGTTTGCCTCCGCAGAGAGATGTGGAATTCACAATAGAGTTGGAGCCTGGTACATCTCCAATATCGAAAGCACCATATCGTATGGCCCCGACTGAAATGCAGGAACTGAAGAATCAACTGGAGGAATTTACCGATAAGGGCTATATCTGACCGAGTGTGTCCCCGTGGGGAGCACCAGTGTTATTTGTCAAGAAGAATGATGGTTCATTTCGCTTGTGCATTGATTATCGAGAGATGAATAGGGTGACGATCAAGAATAAATATACCCCACCTCGCATCGATGACCTCTTGGATCAACTTCAGGGAGCTTCAGTATTTTCCAGACCGATTTGAGATCTGGGTATCATCAGTTGCCAATTCGAGAGTCGGATATCGCAAGAACGGCATTTCGAACACGTTATGGGCATTACGAGTTTGTGGTGATGCCGTTTGGGTTAACTAATGCACCTCCGGTATTCATGGAGTTGATGAACCGAATTTTTATCGACTATTTAGATCAGTTCGTGGTTGTTTTCATAGATGACATTTTGATTTATTCGCGTGACCGAGAGGAGCACGAACTTCACCTTCATCAGGTCCTTGATGTGTTGAGACGGGAGCAACTCTATGAAAATTTTTCCAAATGTGAGTTCGGGATGTCCGAGGTGACGTTTCTCGGACATGTGATTTCATCAGACAGAGTATGTGTCGACCCTAAGAAGACAGAGGCTATCCAAGATTGGCAACCTCCGAAGAATGTTAAGGAAATCCGATGCTTCCTCGGATTAACAGGCTATTACTGGCAATTTGTGAAAGGATTTTCTAAAATCGCTCAACCTATGACGAACCTTTTGCGAAAGGATAAGAAGTACATGTGGTCTGACGCATGTCAGCAGAGATTTGAGGAACTCAAAAGCCTTTTAACTTCAGCGCCTGTCCTTTCTTTACCACAAGGGATGGAAGGATTCGTGGTTTATAGTGATGCGTCCAGACACAAGGGACTTCAACACCTGTCCTTTCTTTACCACAAGGTATGGAAGGATTCGTGGTTTATAGTGACGCGTCCAGACACGGTCTCGGATGTGTATTAATGTAGAATGGGAAAGTGATTGCCTATGCTTCGCGGCAACTGAGGCCTTACGAGGTCAATTATCCGACTCACGACCTGGAGCTAGCAGCCGTGGTATTCGCATTAAAGATTTGGCGTCATTATCTTTATGGCGTCACCTGTCGGATTTTCACCAATCATAAGAGTTTGAAATATATATTTACTCAGAAGAAGTTAAATATGCGACAGAGACGGTGGTTAGAACTGATTAAAGATTATGATATTGAGATACAGTACCACCCGGCTAAGGCGAATGTTGTCACCGACGCCTTGAGCCATAAGTCTATTCATGAGCAAATGCTTGCTCGTTTAACTGCTCAGAAGGAACTTTGGCAGGAATTCCTAAGGCATGAGATCGAGGTCTGGTTACAGCATGTATAAGGGCAACTTTGCATGCTAGAGATTTCATCGTCACTGGAGGAAGTGATCAGATTGAAACAGGGTTCAGACCCATTTTTGTTGCGCATTCGAGATGATGTAGCTCGGGGGAAAGCCCCTGGATTTTTGATCCACAAGGATGGACTTTTGCGATTTAAGAACCGGTTATGCGTTCCGGCAGATGACGAGTTGAAAAACTTGATTTTGAGAGAGGCCCATGCTACCCTTTATTCAATCCATCCGGGGTCTAGCAAGATGTACAAAAACTTGAAACAAAATTACTGGTGGAGTAATATGAAGCGAGAAGTCACAGAATTTTTTTCGAGATGTCTGACCTGTCAACAAGTCAAGATAGAATATCAGCGATCGATGGGTATGCTGAAAGCACTCCCTATTCCGGAGTGGAAGTAGGAGGATATTTCAATGGACTTCATCACAAGTTTGCCGACGAGTCGTCGTGACATGAATATAATTTGGGTAATTGTGGACCGTTTAACTAAGTCAGCTCATTTCCTTGAGATTTAGGATACGTGGGGTCCTGAGAGACTTGCCAGTTATTCGTTAAAGAGATTGTGAGAATGCACAGTACTCCTAAGAGTATCGTTTCTGATCGTGATGGGCGATTCGTGTCGCATTTTTGGAAATACATTCATCGTGCCATGGGAACTCAGCTAAACTTCAGCACAACTTTTCACCCTCAGTCCGACGGACAATTGGAGAGAACTATTCGGACATTAGAGGACATGCTGATGGCATGTGTTCTCGATTGGAAAAATGATTGGGAAGCCCAACTACCGTTGATTGAGTTCACGTATAATAACAGTTGGCATGCTTCGATTAAGGTGGCACCTTACGAGGCCTTATACGGTCGTCGTTGTCGATCTCCCTTGTGTTGGGATGACTTATCAAAATCAATCGGCACTGAGCCCGATATGCTTATAGCCGCCCGCGAGAAGGTAGCTTTGATCAGGAGTCGTTTGTTGACCGCTCAGAGTCGACAAAAATCATATGCAGATAATCGTCGTCGACCATTAGAGTTCAAGACAGGTGACCACGTTTTGGTCAAGGTATCCCCAAGTCGAGGTCTCTCGCATTTCAGGAAGCGGGGAAAGTTGAGTCCGCGATTCATTGGACCATTTGAGATTTTGGATCGAGTAGGCGATCTGGCTTATCGATTGGCTTTACCTCCAGCCTTGAGCCGAATTCATAACGTGTTTCATGTCTCTCAGTTGTGGAAGTATGTTGCCGAGCCTAGTCACATACTTCAGTTCGATGAAATCGAGATAGCGGATGATCATACGTATGAGGAGCGTCCTGTACGAGTCTTAGAGCGGTGAATCAAACAGTTGAAGAACAAGACGATTCCTTTGGTTAAAATTCAGTGGTCAAGACACGGAGTCGAATAGGCTACTTAGGAAACCGAGGATAGTATGCGGGAGAGTTATCCCGAATTGTTTGACCCTTAGTTTCGAGAACGAAACCCTTTTTAAGGGAGGGAGTATGTAATACCCGATTGTGAACTCATTTATTTTCTTTATTCAGTAATTGTCACTTTGTAATTTTTTACACATTATTAATCATTCATCATTCATATTCATTCATTTGTGTTCAACGTTCGGCGTAACTTTGAGTCATGTATCGATTTAGTTCATTGTTCAACCCTGCTTGAGAATCGTGATGAGAATATTATCTTGATCGTTGTAATTGCTTCGTAAGTTGATGTTGTTATTGGAGTTCATATCATTTCGAATTTACTCCTTGTTTGAATCATGCTATTTTTGGACTAACTCTCTTAATCATTACTCGGAACCACCGTTTTGGGGTTCCCGCACTTCCATTTCGTGTATTTGTTCCCAAGTTTTGAGTTCTATTATGTTTATTCTCTTCCCGAGTCGTTTTTCGTCATTTTTGGGCCCGAATAGTGTGTGCCGCGGCACACACCTTGTGCAGTTGGAGTTGGCGCCAGCTGTACCGCGGGTCGCGACCCTCTGCTGTCCGTGCCGCGACACTAAGCTAAGTGCTGGGATATGTTTTTGGCCGTGGGCCGTGGCACACTCAGTCCGCGCCGCGGCACGCGAATCAGATTACCCTTTTTCAGCGGATTTTTGAGGAGAGAAGCTCATTTCATCCTCTTCCTCTTTCCACCTCTCCTTGGGCGACTTTTGGTCGAATGTTTTGGGCGATTTAGCATCATCAATCTTAGAGATTTCATCCTCCTTGAGTTCTTGGTGTGGATTAACAACATCTTTTTGGATTCTTCATCCTAATCCAAGGTAACTTCTTCAACCCTAGATTCGATTTCGAGTTGGAGCATGATGTTTTGGATGATATAATCATGATTTGTGAAGGTTATACGTATGATTATGAGTTTTATGAGTTACCATCGGATTGTTGGAAGATTATTCAAGAAAATTTAAACGTTGACTTGGAATTGGGGTTTTCAATTAGATGTTATCATATCTCGAGTTGTGTATTCCTATTGGATTATCGATTGTGTTGATAGTGTTTTGTTGGATTGAATCACCCATTTGGAGGTTGGTTTTCGATACAATTGGGATTAGTTGTAAACAATAGGAGATTGTTTACAACGTGTTTGTCAAAATGCCCCAATGAGTTTGGATTTGTTGTATCGACCTCTTGAATTGGTTATGATCATAATTGATACGTATATTAAGCGAATTGTTGGTAATTGTGTTATTCAAGGTTGTTCGAGCGACCGATAACTCCATTAAGGGTGTTTGTTCGAGGAAGGACATTATTCACCGGTACTTGAGGCAAGTTAATTCTTGCTTAGTTAAAAGGATAGTTATTCCTTTCGTTGTTGTTCATTTATATGTATAATTCATATTTAGTATATTAATCATGTTGAGACTTGTAATTATCAAACTAATCATTCAATTCACGAGGAACAACGGTTACAATCATTTCATTTGAGGCTATCACTCATTGCGTCATTATTTCACCTCGGTGAGTCATTCTTGACCCTTGTCGGATTTCTAGTCATTATTTTTCATCATGGTCGCTTTTGTTCTTGTGACCTTCTGGGATTGTATTACGTTCCGGGTGGTATATGTGTGGAATTTTTAGTGGGCACACTAATGTCACTGTGTATATGCGGGAATCTGGACACATTGGACTGTGCACACGGTAACGTGCCTCCGTGAGACTAATTAGGCCAACTTTTGCGGGTGTTTATGCGGGATGCCGGGCACTCGGTAGGCTTGTGCACTTGCACATCCCATTCGTGGCGTACTATGATGCCCATCATTCAACTTTATTTCATAACTCATTCATGTGATTATTGCATTTGTTCAACTCTTGAGGATTGTTGTTCTGTGTAACTGACCCCGTTGGGGATGTTGTTTTTAGGTCATGGCAAGGCAAAGGCACGGGAAGAGAACGTTGACGGCGAGGAGTTCTAGTGATACTAGTAGGGGCCCCCAGTTTGTCCATTTGTTCATGCTTCTTCGATGTGTATTTTCCGCTGCAGTTCCGTTTGGATTTCATTTTATTCAGCGTTGTATATTTTATATTCATATGAAATATACATGTATTCTGTGTTTTCTGGGTGTGTTGTACTTGAAACTCCTCATCGGAGTAGTTGGTAATATAATGTAGTCCCAGTTGGGGGTCCACGGCACTGTAACATCCGCCTAGTTTGGGGGTGTTACAAAGACCTAATGAACAAACTATTTGTTGCTGCTTTGAAATTTTAGAAAAAAAAATTACAAGTAGGTTCTGATTTTGAATGACATAGTTTTGGATTCTGATTTTGACTAAAAATGTGAGATAATTGGTATCATGAAGAATTTATGTCTGGACCTGATAACTTAAAAGGTGATGCTTCTCTTGTTTGTAAACTATGAAGCGTAGCTTCAAAATATCAAGTGATTCATGTGCTCTGTCTTGTTAAATCATGTACATATTGAGAATTCAAATATTTCATATGTAGGCAGCAGGTGATATTAGTCCATACAGTAGAGGAAGAGAAACCACTGTTTGGGGTGTTTCTTTGATGATTGGCTATCTTAGGTATGTGAAGTAACTGAGTTTACATATTTGATCACTTTATTTGATGATACACTATAAATTGGGAAATAGTAAATGAAGTGATCACAAAATGTTCAAACCTTCCATGTAAGATGTTATAATACACAGAAAGGGAATGTTAATTAATCACCCTTTTTCTATTCAAACCTAACTATATTAGTGTTGATTTCGAATTTATTAGGATATTAGTGTTGATTGTGCTGAAACGATTATTATTGGGATAATAATGTTGATTGTTGAGTTTATTGATTGTTGAATTTGTTGGTATCTAGTGTGTATATTGGTGTGTGCGTGTTTAGTTAATGTGATAGTTTTTGAATTTGTACAGGTTAAATGGATAAAATTAAGAGACTAGCGTGTGGTAAGAAAAATCGAAGATTCTGGAGTCGGGGGATTGTTCCGCAGCTTCCAATCGTGCGGATCGTGTGGGTAAATATTTAAATGAGAGTAGCAGTCGCATAAGTGGGCTAGTAGAGAATAGTGGACTGAAGTGTAAGGATTGTATCCGGCGGATGACGCACATACTATTGCGAGGCGCTTATCATATCAGACTCCCAAATTGTGGACGATCCTCACTACTGTCGAGACGACTCAACCTCGTATACCTCCTATACACCGCATTCCCTCCCTCCTACTACATCTGAGAGCAGCCGAGCTACACCGAACACGTCATTCGAGGCGCCTTCTGGTCCGCCGTCGACTCTATTTATGCCCCCTATGGTACCATCAATTCCATGTAACACCTCCATAATCAAACCGTGAATATTACACGCCGCATACCCTCTCCGTGAGGATCCACCAGGCTAGACATCGAAACAACACAATATATTACATACCGACATGATAAAATACCAAATCAATAGACCAACTTGGTCTTTCATCACTAACATACAAGTCAAAAATACACATTTCTATCTCGACTCATACCCATGCAAGGGTAAAATACACTCACAAACAAAAAGTACGACAACGAAAAAGACCATACACAAACTCCGACTAACTGCATCCAAAACTGGGCTTCATGTGATTAGTATCATTCGCCTTCCATCATCCTTCGCGCTGATCCTGTGTTTTGCTCCCAAATCTGCATGTACCTAGATGCAAAACAAACATCCACCCCCCGAATACTCGGGGGTTAGCAAAACTCCACTGTTTTGCTAGTACAAGTATAGAGTGTAAATACGAGCCATACATAACACATTCCGAGAATACAACGAAAGACTTCCCGAGATATTTTGTTTAAATTAAAAATAGTTCAAGTCTTGAAAGTAGAAACGAAACAAGTAAGCACTTTGAAAACACTTTCAAATCTCGGGAGTTTTGAAAACATTTGTGATTGAAAAGTTCTTAATTCCTCGAAAACCACTTAGGTCACAGCCCCAAAGTTCATTTTCCAAAATACAAATCCGTTAACAAAACACGGGGTCCACGACCCAACCATTCCGGTCACAAAGCACAGGGTCCACGACCCGATCATCAACTTCAATTCACTACCAAAGACACATTACACATATAATACATTATTCTTATGCCATTCTAGCCAAACACCAAGACACGATATATAATGTCTCTCGACCCCGAGCACCAAGCATTGTGATACTCCGAACATATCACAATTAATCATCACTACAAACACTTTGGCAATTCTCGCGACCTGGTCCGGCTCTCAAGCCACCAAGTCCCTGTGTGCCCCGTCGAGCAATCCCCAAGTGAGAATTCCCACTCGAAGTAACCCTCGCGACCCGGTCCAGCTGCTAAGCCACTAGGTCCCCGTGTGACCCCGTCGAGTCAATCCCCAAGTGAGAGTACCCGAGAACAACCTTACAACTCTCATCAATTCTCATTTCCAAAACCACAATCCTCAAGAGTCAATCACAATATATATAGTCGAGGTATTTTGCTAGAATGGCCAAACTATCCAACACATACTCACGACCCAGAATTAATACTATCCACAATGAAGCACACTTATCTCAACAACACGGAACGACACAACCAGTATCACACAACTCACATATTCAGCGATAACCACATGACTCCACGCACAATTCTTAACAAAAGGATTGAACCTTAAATTAGCGATGACATAATCAAACATAATGACATCACCCGAAAGTAAGGAGATCCTATACTCAACACTAACACACATAGTCAATTAAGCACATTAAGTCCCGAACACAAGAGTCGTCTTTTAAGAAAACCATGATTGTAAATATACCGATTCTTTTGAGAAATGGTTGTAAACATTCATTTAGCATATATCGTCGATTGCCGACCATTATATCCACAAAACACGTAATGTATGGGCAAGATACTTGCCTCGATAATCGATATCGGATACTCCGACAAACATGGATCAACCGGGTAATCTCGAACACCTACAATTCTCCGACGGAAATAACGGTAACACAACCGATTGGGAAACGACGAACGGAAGAGTTCCGACTCGAGTTCTTCGCAAGAAACCTGACCTTAACATCATACCATCAATAAATTAACGATCGTACGAGGAAGAATGATCGTAGAACACCCAAATCATCTTTCTGACATTTTATCGAACATCTTCAAGGCGTCGATTAAGAATTCAACAAAACGATGGATTTTCGGCAATCCAACCATGAAACAACAAGGGATTCGATATAATACAACTTAATAATCATCAATCCATCACTATTCTAAGTTACCCAAGGCTCCAGCCGCGGAAGAGACAAAGAGAAATGGGAAAAATGAATGAAACTAGACTGCTCGACCATTTTTATACTGGTGCAGCCTAGCGTGTTGACTCAAAGTATTTTGATGATGATCACTTTCAAAACATTTAACAAATTGTATTTCATCAAGATGCTACATTGAAGGAAATCTGTGTTCATAGCGCACGCTACATTCTCAAAGGTAGCGCATGCTATCGAAGGTTCGAGTTACCTGCAGTCAGGCATGCTATCTGCAGCCCAGTGAAGTTACCTGATGGATAGCGCACGCAAAGGTCATATTATCAGCGCACGCTAAACTGTTAGTTTTTGCGCACGCTATCATATCTATGTAACGCACGCTATCGCATCTCTAGTCAGAGGATAGTAAGGTTTGGAAAGAAAAAGAAAAAAGGACTTGCGCACGCTACGGACGATCATTTACGTACGCTACTATGAGGACTTAGCGCACGTTGCTCTTTATATCTTGCGCACGCTACCGAATAACATGGTTAGTAGTCCAGTAGCCACTGGACTCAAAATGAGAAGGCATTTACGTACGCTACACAGGGTAACGTACGTTACTAAGGAAAGCATCTAGCACACACTACACGATATATATTAGCGCACGCTAAATCAGTCAAAAGTCTACCGTTGGATTTTCTACCGTTGGAACGCAGGAGTCAAAGAAGATCCGTGAAATCTGGAAAAGCTGAAATTAAATAATACTAGTGCACGCTATGCATAATTTCTAGCACACGCTAAGTACAAATTTAGCCGTTAGATAAAGAGACGTTGGGGAGACAAACCAACACATTTCAAAGTCAAGATTGAAGACCTGTTGAACAACCGATAGCGCACGCTACGAGTACATGACTAGCGCACGCTAGCCATATAATTTTACCGTTGGAACAGTTTTGTGACCGTTCAGAAAGGCCAAGTCAGAGACCGATTGCGCACGCTAGAAGGTATTATTAGCGCACGCTAATAATACAAATATCAGTATTTGAAGAAAGGCTGACACCTATAAATACCCATAGGACTTGGGTATCAAATACACAACTTCAAGCATTCAAACATACAAGCATACAAGCAATCAAAGCATACTTGAGCTCAGTTTTATATCTTCTATTACATTCTAAGTTGTGAGAAGAAAGATACAAAGAGTGATATACCTTGTAATATTTATTATACTTTGTATTCTTTCATTTGGTTGTGAGTGTTGCATCACTCATACAAGATCTTTAGAGAAACGAATCAAGAGTCACTAATCCGGTGTTATTAGGATATTTGATCCGGCATTGTTAGGATTATACTCCAATATTCGTAAGTGAGGATTATCTAGTTCCTATAGAACACTAGATAAACATAGTTTATTTTTGAGAGTGGTTGAGCTTGGACCAATAGAAGACAAGCGGTTGTAACGGTTGTATACTCGGACCGATCGAAGATGAGTCAAGTTTGTGGTTGTTCTTGAGCCAATAGAAAAAGAAGTCAGAGAGAGGACGTAGGCAAGTTGCCGAACCTCTATAAATCTTTGAGTCTTTTATTTTCCGAACTATTTTCATTTATTCGCAAGAAAAGTTCGATATTCCGCATTACCACTATTCAACCCCCCTTCTAGTGGTAAATTTATCTCTTTAATTGGTATCGGAGCGGGTCTCTTTTTAAAGGTTTAACCACCTAAGGGAAAAATATCCACGAATGGTACTTCTTGGCCAAATCGAAGGAAATGCTCTCAACCGTCCACCCTTCTTCGACGGTTCCAATTTCATGACATGGAAAAAGAAAATGGCTATCTTCGTTCAAGCCTACGATATTGAAATTTGGAAAGTTATTGCTCTTGGTCCGAAGCTTGCCAAGAAAGAGGATGGATCGTTGAAAAAGTTCGACGAATTTAATGACGAGGATTGGAGGAACACTCACATCAACTCCCATGCTACTCAACTTCTCTATTGCGCCCTTAATCCCGAAGAACTCAATAGGATATCTTCCTACGAAAGTGCAAAGGAAATTTGGGAAATCCTCGAAGTAACTCAGGAGGGAACCACCCAAGTCAAGGAGACCAAAATCAACATGCTACTTCATGACTACGAACTCTTCTCCATGAAAGACGAGGAAACGATCACCAATATGTTGGATCGGTTCTCGGCTATAACAAATGGCCTTGCATCATTCGGAAAGCCTATATCTAGTAGCGACAAAGCAAAGAAAATTCTTCGCTCGTTGCCACGTGAATGGGATGCCACAGTTACCGCGATCATGGAGTCCAAAGATCTCAATAAGCTTGAGTTTAGTGCCTTCATTGGCTCACTCATCAATTATGAGATCGTTCCCAAGTCTAGAGGCACCAAACCAAAGCCTCATGAAAAGGTAGTCGCATTCAATGTTGATAGCGATGTTGAGGAAGATGTTCCCGAAGATGAAGATGACGAGGAACTTGCTCTCTACGCCAAGAACTTTAGAAGGTATAAAAGCCTAATTCAAAAGAGGCGAAGTTTTCTTGGTCGGGATGGCAAGCCGGAGCAAAAGAAGAGTGGCTATGCTCCTATAAAGAAGTTCGACAATAATTGTCGGAAATGTGGTCAAGACGGTCACTATGCCAAAGAATGCCTAGGGTCCTATTCAAAGCCTCAAATGGAAAGATTCAAAAAGAAGGAGGTCCTAATTGCCTCTTGGAGTGATGACGACGAGGAGATTGAAAGATCTCTAGACGCAAATCTCGCATTCATGGCACTCGACTCCGAAAGCAATATCGAGGTATTGGTACCAAGGAAAAGCAAGTGGTAAATTGATAGCGGATGCTCAAGGCACATGTGCGGCTCCGAAGACTTATTTGAAGACCTCGAATATCAAGAACAAGGACATGTGACCTTTGGGGACAATCAAAAGGGAAAAATCAAAGGCATCAGCAAAGTCGGTAAGGAACCTTCTCCCTCTATCAACAAAGTATTGTTTGTTGAAGGTTTGCATCATAATCTACTTAGCGTTTCACAACTTTGTGATGAAGGTTTTAAAATTCTCTTTGAGCAAACGCATTGCACAGCATTTAGAAATAATAAAATTGCATTCATCGGTTTGAGATGTGGAAACTTCTACATTGTTGATCTTAATGATAATAGTTCATTCAATGAAAAATGTCTTATTACTTTGGATGATAATGCATATTTATGGCATCAAAAATTGGGGCATACATATTTACCTATTATTTCCATTTTATCTAGACACGACCTCGTTCGTGGATTGCCCAAACTCAAGTTTGATAGAAAGCATTTGTGTGAATCATGCATAAAAGGGAAGCACACTCGAGAATCTTTTAAATCAAAATTCGAGGTTTCCACTAGTCGCGTTCTTGAACTTGTGCATATGGATTTGATTGGACCATCTAGACATGTTAGTTTAAATGGCAAGCTTTACACTTTGGTTATTGTTGATGATTTCTCTCGATTTACTTGGGTTAGATTTTTAGCGCATAAGGATGATGCATTTTCCGAGTTTTCTAAATGGTGTCGTTTGGTATCAAATGAAAAAAATCTCTCCATAATCTCTATCCGCACCGATCGCGGAGGTGAATTTGATTGCACTCCGTTTGAACTCTTATGTGACAAATACGGGATTAATCATAATTTTTCGGCTCCTAGAATGCCTCAACAAAATGGGGTTGTTGAAAGGAAAATCGATCTTTGGAAGAAATGTCAAGGACTATGCTTAATGAATACTCTCTTCCACGATACTTTTGGGCCGAAGCAATCTTTACGGCATGCTATGTGATCAATCGGGTTCATGTTCGTAGAACTCATCTTAAAACCCCGTATGAATTATGGAAGGGCAAAAAGCCAAATATAGCTTATTTTCATCCTTTTGGTTGCAATGTATTTATCTTAAACAGTGGTAAGGATAACTTGGGCAAGTTTGATGCTAAATCCGACTCTGGAATATTTCTTGGTTATTGTACAAATAGCAAAGCATACCGTGTTTATAACATTAGAACAAATAAAGTTGAAGAATCCATTCATGTTAAATTCAATGATATGATCTCACCCCCGAGAAAGGTAGAATATTTTGATGATGCAGGTACTTTTTTGGATCCCTCAACCGAAGTGAAGTAAATTTCGGAAATCCAAACGAATACAATCGTTGATTTACCGAAAGATTGGAAGAACATCAAAGACCATCCAAAGGATCTCATGATTGGAAATATTGAAGATGGTGTTCAAACCCGAAGGAGAACCACCGAATTTATGGCTCATTGTGCTTTCGTATCCGAAATAGTTCACAATAACATATCCGAGGCCCTTGATGATGAAAGTTGAGTGATGGCAATGCAAGAGGAGCTTGTACAATTCATGCACAATAATGTATGGAATTTAGTTCCCACTCCTAAAGATAAAACAATTATCGGAACTAAATGGGTGCACAAAATTAAGAGTGACGAAGACGGTTATCCAATTCGAAATAAATCTCGTTTGGTCGCTCAAGGGTATAATCAAGAGGAAGGTCTTGATTACGAAGAAAGTTTTGCTCCCGTGGCTCGACTCGAAGCCATCCGTTTGCTATGTGCATTTGCCGCTCACAAAAAGATCAAACTATTTCAAATGGATGTGAAAAGTGCATTCTTGAATGGCTACATTCAAGAAGAAGTCTACGTCAAGCAACCTCCCGGTTTTGAAGATCATCAATTTCCGGATCACATCTAAAGGCTCAAAAAGGCACTCTATGGGTTGAAGCAAGCACCCCGAGCATGGTATGATCGTTTAAGTTAATTTTTAATTGCAAATGAATATAAAAGAGGCAAAGTCGATAATACCTTGTTTGTAAAAATATTGAATGATGATATACTTGTTTGCAAATCTATGTTGATGACATTGTATTTGGAGCTACTAATGAATCTTTGTGCCAAGATTTCTCTAATCTTATGAAAGGAGAGTTCGAGATGAGTATGATGGGAGAATTAACGTTCTTCCTCGGGCTTCAAATCAAGCAATGCGAAGATGGAATCTTTATCCATCAAACGAAGTACTCAAACGATCTCCTAAATAAATTCAAAATGGAAAGTAGCAAGGTGATTTCTACGCCAATGTCTTCATCATTAAAGCTTGAAAAAGATGAAAATGGCAAATCCGTAGATCAAAAATTATATCGAGGTATGATCGGATCTTTGTTATATTTGACTGGATCTAGGCCATACATAATATTTGCTACATGCTTATGTGCTCGATTCCAAGCTAATCCCAAGGAATCACATTTAATTGCTTGTAAACGCATTTTTCGTTACTTAAAAGGGACTATCAGACTAGGTCTATGGTATCCTTCTTGCTTGTATTTTAATTTAATTGCATATAGTGACACCGATTTCGGCAGATGCACAATTGATAAAAAGAGTACTAGTGGTACGTGTCATTTTATTGGATCATGTTTAATATCTTGGGGAAGTAAAAAGCAATCCAGTGTAGCATTGTCTACAGCTGAGGCTGAATATGTTGCTGCAGGGAGCGCCTGTGCTTAGGTGTTATGGATTAAAAACCAACTCCGCGACTACGGCATATATTTTGAAAATACCCCTATTCTATGTGATAATACTAGTGCGATTAATCTGAGTGAAAATCCTGTATTGCATAGTAGAACTAAGCATATAGACATTAGACATCACTTTCTACGCGATCATGTGCAGAAGAAAGATATCTGTTTAATTTTTGTCGGGACGAAGGACCAACTTGCTGATATTTTTACAAAACCTCTTCCCGAAGAATCATTTAATTCTATTCATTTACAACTTGGTATGGGACATCTAGATAATTTTTGAAATAAGTTTTCTACTCGAGAAATCAATATCCTTGAATCCTTCCATTCGCTAGTGCGTGCTAGCCTCATTTTTCTTAACGCGCGCTAACTTTCGCTTTCAATAGTGTAAGCTAATCTTATATATTTTGTGTGCGCTAATTCAAACTCTTCATATTCCAAATCGGCTACTGGATAGTCCAGTGAGCTTCCTATTTACACCTAACGTACGCTAATCACACATTCCTAGCGTACGCTAATTAAAATTCAGTTCACTATATAAACTCTGTACGGCCTAGTAACATTTTCATTCTATCTTAACGTACGCAAACGCAGAAACCCCTTTTCAGCAAAAAACCCTAGCCGACACATTCGAACCATCAACCTCCGATTTCTCCCTCAAATCTTCAAATTTCTTCCAGATTCATGTCGAGCAAGGGACGCAAAGCCATGGAAAAATCCTACAAAAACCTAAAATGCCCTCGCAACGCCGAATATGATGCGACCCGATTTGTCTCATACACCGCATCGAAGGTGTTTTCTGAAATCCTTCCTCAAGAGCATATTACCGATTGTTACTTGTTTAATTTCAGAAGTCTCGAATGAGCAAAGGTCAATATTCGTGAGTTTTTTGAAGCTCTAGGGATAGCCCGTTTCGTTGAGTGCAAGGAAATCATTTATCCTTCTTGTGTCCGGGAATTTTATGCTAATTTGCATTTGGGAGACAGTGATAATTCTTCTGGTGGATTTGTTCTCGGTAGATTGGTGAAAGGAACCGTGGTGAAAATTTCGTCGGAAATTCTTCACGAATTATTTGGATTAACGAAGGATGGTTTTGATTGCTGTGGGAAGTCAATTGACGAAGAATCACTCGTGTCTGAGAAAGATGTTGCCAATTTTCTGTGCTCTAAACTGTCATCGAGGTTACCGATGACATTTTCGAAATCAATGACTTCGGTATTCATATTCGCTTGTTGTTGGCTGCACTCACTAAGTGCTTGATGCCGAAGGTGAACACCCAACATAAGTTAGTAGGAGTTGACAAAAACGTGGTGTACCGAGTGCTAAAAGACGACAAGGTGGATTTCACCGGAATTGTGTTGAATTAGATGAGGGCAAAAGGAGACTCCTTTCGCTCAAAACACTACATGTCGAGGACGCGGAAGTCAGGGCTGCCTTTTGGTTCTATACTCACCGTAATCTTCCATCATTTCCATGTCGACTTGTCAAGCGAGGCATCGGTTCCGGTGTCTCGAGGACACGAGATTAGCGATCTCACCCTCAAAGAAATGCACTATGTTGAAACATTCAATAGAGGTTGGGTGGTATTCCCGTATCTTCGAGAAGACGACCAAGTGCCGAAAGGGATGCGAACACCAACTCCGGCCGAACGTGTGCTACATCGAGGACCTCATACACTTCGGGAATTGCAAACCGGAAAGTTTGTTCATCACCCGAAGACAAAAGGCAAGCGACTGATGAGAGACTCCATCACGGAAGAAGAAGAGAGTGATCTTATTGCTCGGATGCGGAGCATCGAGACCTCTCAAATGGAAATACGAGAGGATGTTCGGTCTCTTTGCTCGGAAGTCCGGGAAGTTTGCTCGGAAGTCCGGGAAGTTCGCGGGCCGATCTCTGATTTCATTCGATACACTCATCCGTCATTCCCATTCCCATCCTCCTCTTCCGATCAAGCCCCTTAGAGTATAGGAGTTTGATACTTGTTGTAGAAACTTATCTTTCGAATGGTTTTTATGTGTCATGCTTTGAATGTTTGTAATGCTTGAACTTCGTTTTAATGAAATTTGCATTTTATCTTCGTATGGCATTTGTTGATTATGTGCTTTCATTTTGGTTCATGGTATTTGTTGGTATTATGTCTTATATGCAACGAGACAGGGGGAGTCCTTTTTGTTTATGTCAAAACAGGGGAGAATACTCCAAAAACCGAAACTAATATATCGAACAAGTTACCTTGATTCAAAACTTTTAAAAAACGTTTTTGCAGGTATAAATTAAATGTTTTGACATCATCAAAAACGGGGAGATTGTTGACTCAAAGTATTTTGATGATGATCGCTTTCAAAACATTTAACAAATTGTATTTCATCAAGATGCTACATTGAAGGAAATCTATGCTCATAGCGCACGCTACATTCTCAAAGGCAGTGCACGCTATCGAAGGTTCGAGTTACCTGCAGTCAGGCATGCTATCTGCAGCCCAGTTAAGTTACCTGATGGATAGCGCACGCAAAGGTCATATTATCAGCACACGCTAAACTATTAGTTTTAGCGCACGCTATCATATCCATGTAACGCACGCTATTGCATCTCCAGTCAGAGGACAGTAAGGTCTGGAAAGAAAAAGGAAAAAGGACTTGCGCACGCTACGGATGATCATTTACGTACGCTACTATGAGGACTTAGCGCACGTTACTCTTTATATCTTGCGTACGCTACCGGATAACATGGTTAGTAGTCCAGTAGCCACTGGACTCAAAATGAGAAGGCATTTACGTACGCTACACAAGGTAACGTACATTACTAAGGAAAGCATCTAGCGCACGCTACACAATATATATTAGCACATGCTAAATCAGTCAAAAGTCTACCGTTGGATTTTCTATCGTTGGAACGCAGGAGTCAAAGAAGATCCGTGAAATCTAGAAAAGCTGAAATTAAATAATACTAGCGCACGCTATGCATAATTGCTAGCGCACGCTAAGTACAAATTTAGCCGTTGGATAAAGAGACGTTGGGGAGACAAACCAACACATTTCAAAGTTAAGATTGAAGACCTGTTGACCAACCGATAGCGCACGCTACGAGTACATGACTAGCGCACGCTAGCCATATAGTTTTACCGTTGGAACAGTTTTGTGACCGTTCAGAAAGGCCAAGTCAGAGACCGATTGCGCACGCTAGAAGGTATTATTAGCGCACGCTAATAATACAAATATCAGTATTTGAAGAAAGGTTGACACCTATAAATACCCATAGGACTTGGGTATCAAATACATAACTTCAAGCATTCAAGCATACAAGCATACAAGTAATCAAAGCATACTTGAGCTCAGTTTTATATCTTCTATTACATTCTAAGTTGTGAGAAGAAAGATACAAAGAGTGATATACCTTGTAATATTTATTATACTTTGTATTCTTTCATTTGGTTGTGAGTGTTGCATCACTCATACGAGAGCTTTAGAGAAATGAATCAAGAGTCACTAATCCGGTGTTATTACGATCTTTGATCCGACATTGTTAGGATTATACTCCTATATTCGTAAGTGAGAATTATCTAGTTCCTATAGAACACTAGATAAACATAGTTTATTTTTGAGAGTGGTTGAGCTTGGACTGCAGCATAGGAATGTCGTTTCCAATCAAAATAGTCTCATTGACATATAGGATTCAGATCACAACTTTGCTCCCACTAACTTTCTTATATACCCAATATTCCTCTTTGTTTCTTATGAAGCCAAATTTGTGAATCGATTCATCAAACCAAGGATTCCGACGTTAAGATGCTTGCTTTAAACCATAAATGGCTCTTTGAAGCTTGCATACTTTCCCAACATGTTTTGTATCCTTAAAATCTTATGGTTATGTCATATACACATCTTCTGAAATCCCATTTAGGACGGCGATTTTGACATCCACTTGCCACATTTCATAATCGTAATGAGCTGCAATAGCTAAGATGATCCAAATGGACTTAAGCATAGTGACTGGAGATAAGTTTCATCATAATCCACCCCGTGAACTTGTTTGTAACCTTTAGCTACCAATGTAGCTTTGAAAATTTTCGATTTTCTATCCATGTCGGTTTATATCTTAAAAACCAATTTATTACCTATAGGTCTTGCCCCATCAGTCAAATCAACTAAGATATATACTTGATTTCGTATATGGAGTCCATTTTGGATTTCATGGCTTCTCGCCATTTCTCGGAATCCAGGCTTGTCTCAGCTTCTTTATAGGTGCTCGGTTCATTGCTTTCTAAAAGCATTACTTGATAACTTTTAGTTAGATTAATATCATAGTATCTTTTTGGCTGAATTATATAACTTTGAGACCTACGCAGTGGTTGAGCAACTTCTATATCAGTTTTCAAAACCGCTTCTGGATTCTCCGGAGCAACTTCGTACGAAACAGGTGCTTCAAATGAAGTAGGAGTTTCCATTTCTGTTTGTTGCTCTTCTTGAACTTTTTCGAGGTGGACTTTACTCCCACTTGTCTTTTTGGAAATATTTTTCTTCTCCAGAAATACACCTTCTCGAGCAACAAACACTTTATTCTCAGAAGGGTGGTAGAAGTAGTACCCCTTTTGTCTCTTTTGGGTAACCCACAAAGAGATATTTGTCTCATTTGGAGCAAGCTTATCAGATACTAGGTGTTTCACGTATGCTTTGCATCCCCAGACTTTGATAGAAGATACTTTGGAAGCCTTCCCAGTCCATATCTCATATAGTGTTTTTTCTACAGCTTTAGATGGTGCCAGGTTTAAGCAGTTGATAGAGCATATCCATAGAAAAAGATCGAAAGATCATCTTGACTCATCATGGATTGAACCATATAAATAGTGTTTGATTCCTCCTTTCTGACACACCATTCCATTGAGGTTGTCCAGGAGGGATGAATTGGGATAGAACTCCACAACTCTTTCGATGGTCATCAAACTCTTGGCTCATATATTTGCCACAATGATCCGATTGACGTGCTTTTATCTTTTTTCCAAGTTGATTTCCTACTTCACTTTGAAATTCTTTGAATTTCTCGAAAGATTTGGACTTATGCCTCATTAAGTAGACATATCCGTAACTACTTAAATCATCGGTAAATGTGATAAAGTATCTCAATCCACATCTTGCATATGAATTCATTTGTCCACAAACTGTTCAGAATAGTGCCCTAGGACATTCGATGCGCCTAGATTTGTAATTATCACATTTAAACAAAGTTATTTGATAACATCTATTTCTTATTGATTATTATAACGTGTGCTTGTTTTAATATTATAATAATCCAATAATAGTTATCCATGAATAATAAGATTATTCAAATGTCCCTAGCTCAATCACATAGAGTGGAGACTCAAGTGATTAATATACCAATATAAGTTTGATTGATAATCATTGGATGGTTATGTGTGTGGTACAGATCAAACTTAGGGGTATTGGTGGGAGAACATAATATTGGACAGATCCGAATTGAGATCACTACATGGAAATATCATAATTGAATCTTAATATAATAATATGTCAATGAATCCTTGAACCTGAGATTATCATTGTAACACCCCCAAGATATTCAGGAAATATTACAGTACCGTGGACCGCTACATGGGACCCACCAGGCTAATTAAGAAATACCACTCGTCTAACTATCTCAGTTAGCGAGAAAACACACATCACTAGGATGAAAATAAATGAAACGCCCGGTATAACCAGCAAAAACAGACATCAGTGACAATCATAAATGACATATAATAATACAAACAACATTCCCAGTAGAAATGCCTAAGTACTCGCGAGTACTTTCTATAAGTTCACAAGTTTAAATAAAACAACCGTATCAAAAAGGACAACAGAAATAAAGAGACTCAATTGCACACGTCATCAACCCTGGACAACATCCTCGTACTGCCCCAGTGCCCGATTGTCTGGCTGAACATAACCTGAAATTCATAACAAGAATTTCCCCAAAATGGGCCCGCAAAGGGGTTAGCAATTATACTAGTACAAGTAACCAAATGAACAACTTACACCTTACACATGTAGTCAAAGCATGAAAATGAGAAAACATTAGCTCAAACACACATTTCCGGAAACGCCATAACCCAAACCACATTTATAAAATGCACCACAATTAACCGTTGATCCACGCCTCTGTGGACCCCTATCGAGACCCCGTCGGATCTAACCCGTAGTGGTTAAAATCCAAGCTCGTCGATCCACGCCTCTATGGACCCCTACCGAGACCCCGTCGGATCTAACCCGTAGTGAGCATACACACACACGTTACTCATGCAATACTACCTTGTTAAGCATGTAAGATCATTAAGGGTACTTGCCTCGATTATCACGACGAAATGACGGAATGAAACAATCGTGGTTGCGAGAAATTGGACACACCAAACCTAGATGATTCGTCAAACACCATTACAACCAATTCGACAAGAATAATAATAATGGAAAACACCCGAAACCCCCTCCTACGATTCATGTAATTTCGTACAAAACAACAAGGACTTTCGCAACCGAACCCTCCCGATTTCACAAGTATCACTAAACTTACCATGAACTCGTAAGGAAATAAGAATATCATCAAGATTAATCATATACATCATGGATTAATCAACAATACAGAACAAATCGAACAAAAACTCGAAAACCCCCAAATTTCCCAAAATAGGGTTCTAGGAGATTACCTTGGATTAAGGATGAAGAACAAGTGTTGGTGTTGTTAATCTACACCAAGATCTCAAGGAAAATGATATCTGAAGTGATTGGAAGAAGAAATCGCCTTCAAATCGCCAAAAGAATCACTCGACCGCGGAGGAGGATAAGAAATGAATAATGAGATGAGTCTGGGTCAACTCTCTAATTTGTATAGCCATAGAGCTTTAGCGTGCGCTAACGATCAAAGTTAGCATGCGCTACCCAGCTAAAAACCAGTCTAGGTTCTGGCCCGTTAGCACTAGCGTCCGCTAACAGCCCCTCAATAGCGCGCGCTATTGGGCCATAGCGTGCGCTACCTGGACACCAGGCCGAGTCCAGAAACATTCTGCCCAGTTCTGGACTTCCGGATTAGCGCGTGCTACCGGACACCCAACGCGCGCTAAGCCTAACCCATAGCATGCGCTAAAACACAATCTTAGCGTGTGGTAGGCTGCTCGTCTAGAGAGCAGGAACAACTCATTGTCACTGTTGTGCTCGAGTTGTTAGCACACGCTACTAAACAAATATAGCGTGCGCTACAAACAAACGATAGCGTGTGCTACACAACAACAATAGTGTGCGCTAATGAGTGCAGACAGCAGCACCGACAGCACTCAAGGATGGAAAACAGCGAATTCCATCTCGGATGAAAACAACGCGCATCCGACACCAAACAACGGGCCTAAGAAGACACACAAACAACAAGATCGAGTCACAACCAAAATGCTAAAAGAAAACACGATTCCGACTACCCGAGGGTTCGGAAAACTACAACATTAGTAATCACCCCAAAACTTTAGGAAATTACAAAACGGCCTAAAATATCCGAAACACACGATACATGATCGAAATAACAAACGAAAGCTCACAACATGCATAACAACATGAGATGGATCTACAGCAACCCCGAAACGGTGATTCCGAACAACGGTTACAAGAATCGAATGGAACAGCGACGGAAATAACATTAAACACGGAATTGAGTAAAACAAGTCCGAAACAAGCTCGGATGACAAAAAGTCCAGTATTAAATATTCTTGAAATATCAAACGGTTACAAGCGAGTCGCTAAAAATAAAAAAATACATGAAAAATGAAAATACCGAAAAAAAATGCAGATACTACATTCTACCCCTCTAAAAATAAGTTTCGTCCCGAAACTTATGAAACAAACAACTCGGGGTACCTAGCACGCATGCTATCCTCGGTTTCCCAAGTTACCTCCTCGACACCATGCCTCAACCACTGCACCTTGACCAAAGGGATGGTCTTATGCCTCAGTCGCTTCTCACGGTGCTCCAAAATCTTCACGGGACGCTCCTCGAAGGTAATATCCTCGACGACATCAATCTCACCATAGTCGATGACGTGACTAGGATCCGGAACATATTTCCTCAGCTGGGAAACATGGAAAATGCTATGAACGTGACTCAAGGCCGGAGGCAACGCTAAATGGTATGCCAACTCTCCGACTCTCTCGAGAATCTCAGAGGGCCCAATAAATCTCGGACTCAACTTTCCCTTCTTCCCGAAGTGGAAAACTCCCCTCGTCGGCCACACCTTTAGCAAAACGTGGTCTCCCACCTCGAATTCCAAAGGTCGATGATGGACGTTAGCATATGACTTCTGTCGACTCTGAGCAGCCAACATCCTCTCCCGAATCAATTCTGCCTTCCGCCTCGTCTCCATAGCGATATCCGGTTCGGTCCCGACCAAATCGGACGCCTCATTCCAGTAAATCGGCGATCGACATTACCGCCCATAAAGCGCCTCATACAGTGCCATTCGAATCGATGCGTGCCAATTATTGTTGTATGTGAACTCGATCAACGACAGATGCTCCTCCCAATCAATGCTCCAATCGAGAGCACAAGCGCACAATATATCCTCAAATATATGGATAGTGCGCTCCGACTGCCCATCCGTATGAGGATGAAAAGAAGTGCTCAGACGCAAACGAGTACCCAATGCCTTATGTACCACCTGCCAAAAGTGTGATACAAAATGGCCATCACGATCCTAAACAATAGACTTCGGAGTACCGTGAAGCCTCACAATCTGCGCAATGAAAACACGAGCCAACCTTTCCGGACACTAAGTATCCTTGATGCCCATAAATTGTGCCGACTTGGTCAGACAATCCACAATCACCCAAACCATATTCATACCAGACCTCGACCTCAGCAAATTCATGACAAAGTCCATCGAAATATTTTTCGATTTCTATTCCGAAATGGGAAGGGATTGCAACAATCCGGCTAGCTGCTGATGCTCAATTTTGACCTACTGACAAGTCAAACATCTCGCTACAAACCGTGCGACCTCCTCTTTCATGTCGTTCCACCAAAATTTCCTCCTTAAGTCCTTGTACATCTTACTCGAACCAGGATGAACTGAGTAAGGCGTAGCATGGGCCTCACGCAAAATACTTTGCCTCAACTCCAAGTCGTTCGGTACACAAAGCCGACTCTGGAATCTCAACACACCATCCTCGTGAATCACAAATCCCGGAGACTTTCCCTTAAGGACATTCTCTCGGATTTGAGTAATCATCGGATCCTCCAACTGCTTCAGTTTAATTTCATCGATCAGCGACGATGAAATCGCTAAAGCGCAAAGTTGCCCGACAGCTACTGGCAAAACAATCTCAACACTCAACTCGATCAAATCCTACTGAAGCTTAGATTGAGACGTAAGTATCTCAAGCGTCTGCAACGCAACCGGTCTCCGACTCAAGGCATCCGCCATGACGTTCGCCTTGCCCGGCTGATAAAGGATCTCGAGGTCATAATCATTAATAAACTCCAACCATATCCTCTGCCTCATATTCAACTCCCGCTGAGTGAATATGTACTTCAGACTTTTATGATCGGTAAAAATCTGACATGCAGAGCCAAAAATATAATGACGCCAAATCTTGAGCGCAAAAACAACTACCGCTAACTCCAAATCGTGAGTAGGGTAGTTGAGCTCATTCGGCCTCAACTGTCTCGATGCATATACAATAGTCTTGCCGTGCTGCATCAG
This sequence comes from Orobanche coerulescens, assembly GCA_033398695.1. Lineage (NCBI taxonomy): Eukaryota > Viridiplantae > Streptophyta > Magnoliopsida > Lamiales > Orobanchaceae > Orobanche > Orobanche coerulescens. The sequence goes on from CM065815.1 coordinate 117,893,878, forward strand.
CACGCACCCAAGACCCTGACCCGAAGCATTCCTAAAGACAGCAAAACCCTCGTTGCCAGATGGCAGCACTAGAATCGGGTCTTAAGTCAAACGCCTCTTAAGCTCCTCAAAACTCGACTGTCTTTCGTCATTCCAGACAAACTTCTCAGATCTCTGAAGCAGCTGTGTAAGTGGCCGAGCCAGTTTCGAGAACCCCTCGACGAACCTACGATAGTAGCCAGCCAAACCCAAGAAAATACAGACCTCCTTCACATTCTGAGGCGGTGCCCAATCCAAAACTGCCTCAATCATATGTGGATCCACACGGACCCCCTCGGCTGAAATCACGTGACCCAGAAACATCACTTCTTTCAGCTAGAACTCCAATTTCGAGAACTTGGCATAGATTCAATCGGTCCTCAAAATGTCTAACACCACACGCAGATGATGTGCATGCTCCTCCTCATTCCTCGAATAGATAAGGATCGTCAATGAAGATGACGACACACTTATCCAAATACTCTATGAAAACTTTGTTCATCAACTGCATGAACACTGCCTGCGCATTGGTTAGCCCAAAGGGCATAACCATAAACTCAATGTCTGTATCTTGTCCGAAAAGTTGTTTTCGGAACATCAGACTCCTTCACCCGAAGCTGATAGTACCCCGATCTCAAGTCGATATTCCAGAATACTGCAGGTCCCTGCAACTGATCAAACAAGTCATCAATCCTCGTCAAGGGATACTTGTTCTTGATGGTCACCATGTTTAGCTCTCGGTAGTCGATACATAAACGCAGTGAACCATCCTTCTTCCGCACAAACAGAACCGATGCGCCCCAAGGTGAAGCGCTCAGTCAAATATACCCTGACTCAAGAAGCTCACTCAACTGCTTCTTCAACTCAGCCATCTCTGAATGTGCCATGCGATACGGTGCCTTCAAAATTGGAGCCGGACCCGGTCGTTCATTATATTCACCGTTCAGCATATTCGGAATCTTGGATCAGTTATTATTCATCTTCCAACCTTTTTTGTGAATTAAGTCGAGAATATTATCATTATCATCGAATTTAGTATCATGTGTGTGGGGAGTATCGCATGCTACATACTCTTTATAGCGCGCGCTATTTGGGTACTGGTAGCACACGCTATTGGTCTTCATCAGCGCACCCTAGTGCAATTGGGGCAGACAGTCCAGTAGGTACTGGACTGAATTGGAGAATTCGTAGCGCACGCTATGAGTGGGAAATAGCGTACGCTAGTTGTGGGTACTTGTAGCGCACGCTATCGGTCTTCATCAGTGCGCGCTAGCGTATTGGAGGCAGACAGTCCAGTAGGTACTGGACTGAAATGGGAAATTCTTAGCGCACGCTAGGGGTGGATATAGCGTATGCTAGTTGTATTGATAACGCATGCTAAGCAATTAGTGTAGTGCGCGCTAAGGCTCGATCAGACAGTGGACAGTAGGTTCTGGACTCTAGTTACTAGGTACCAAATATCAGGTAGCACACGCTAACTTTCGGTTAGCGCACGCTAAGAGGAAGGTGTTAGCGCACGCTACCAGGTATGTAGCGCATGCTAACAAGACAGGCAGAGTTCACTGGACTACCCAGTGAGCCTGCTAGCGCACGCTAACATCAGGATCTAGCGCGCGCTAAGTTTGGTTTAGTATATATTGGACAGTTTAACCCCATTTCGTCATTTCTTCATCTCCCTTCCTCATTCGGGAAATTTTAGGTGACTTTGGACATTTTGTGAAGTGTTCCTCGAGTTGCAATCAACTAACAACATCTTCAAGCTTCTAGTTTCGGATTAATCAACTTTTCATCTTCTCCAACTCTCTGAATCAAGGTAACTTTTCTTGAATCTAGAATTTCGGGAATTGAGGGATTTCTTCCCGATCTCTTCGAGTTAGCTTGATTATGTGTTGGAATATGTTGGATATGGATAATATATCTTGGATACATGTGTTTCCTACGGATTTGTTGGTGTATTTTTCGGAATTGTTGAGTATTTGGGGAATTATTCAAGAACCCTTGATGATTGACTTTGGTAATTTTGGGGGTTTCCGATTAGATGTTGTCTTAATCTCGAGTTGTGCATTCCTATTGGATTATTGATATCATTGAAGATATTTTGTTGGATTAAATCACTCGTTGGGAGGTTGGTGTTAGATATATATGAGATTAGTCGTAAACAATTGGGGGTTGTTTACAACGTATTTGTTACAATGCCCCAATGAGTTTGGATATTGTTGTATCGACTTTTGAGTTGGTTGTGATCATGCTTGATTCGTATATTAAGCGGATTGTTGGCAATTGTGTTATTCATGGTTGTTCGAGTGACCGATAATTCCACTTAGGATGTTTGTTCGAGGAAGGACTTTTCTTCACCGGTATTTGTGTAAGTTAATTCCTACTCGGTTAAAAGCATACTCATTCCTTTTGTTGTTGTTCATTCAAACATCTAATTCATTCATGGTATATCAATCATGTTGAGACTTGTAATTATCCAACTAATCAGTCAATTCACGAGGAACAACGGTTCCAATCATTTCATTTGAAGCTATCACTCTTTGCGTCATTATTTCACCTCGGTGAGTCATTCTTGGCCCTTGTCAGATTTCTATTCATTATTCTTCATCATGGTCACTTTTGTTCTTGTGACCTTCTGGGATTGTATTACGTTCCGCGTGGTATATGTGTGGAATTTTTAGTCGGGCACATTAAGGTCATTGTGTTTATGTGGGGATCCGGACACATTGGACTGTGCACACGGTAACGTGCCTCCGTGAGACTAATTAGGCCAAGTTTTGCGGGTGTTTATGCGGGACGCCGGGCACTCGGCAGGCTTGTGTACTTGCACATCCCATTTGTGGCGTACTATGATGCCCATCATTCAATTTGATTTCATAATTCATTCATGTAATTATTGTAAATTGTTCAACTCTTGAGGATTGTTGTTTTGTGTAATTGGCCCCATTGGGGATGTTGTTTTTTGGTCATGGCAAGGCAAAAGCACGGGAAGAAACGTTGACAGTGAGGAGTCCCAGTGATACTAGTAGGGGGCTCCAGTCTCTCCATTTATTCATGTGTCTTTGATGTGTATTTCTCCGCTGCAGTTCCGTTTGGATTTTTATTTTATTCAGTATTATATATTTTATCTTCATATGAAATATACATGTATTCTGTATTTCCTGGGTGTATTGTACTTGAAACTCCTCATCGGAGTAATTGATGATATAATGTGGTTCGATACTAGAATTATATTATTTAATTTATTAATTTTCGTTCGCCTGGTGGGTCCCAATTGAGGGTCCACAGCACTGTAATATCCGCCTAGTTTGGGGTGTTACAGAGTTGGTATCAGAGCGTGGTTTTGAATACTACCCTTCCGAGTCATGTCTCCTTTGACTAGTATCATTGGACTTTCGCGTCACGTGTGACCTGTGCAAGCGCCAAGCCCCTCAGACCAAAGAAAAGGTATGATTTCTGACGTCGTGGTATAATTTCTGGCAATAAGAATCACTCATTCATCATTCATTAGACAACAATCCTCAATCATCATTTTCTTGGATCTTGTCGATCATGTCAACTCATTAATCACTCAGTCAATCTCATTGCTCAGTTGTTGATATTGTGGCTCGTATTATCAATATTGTTAACTTGTTCGAGATAATCATTTCTAGAATTTCATCAGATAATCATGTCACTTCCGTTGATTATTCTTGCGATCTTATCATATTTTGGCGTAATGTCGACGATCATTTTATTGCATTATTTATGCGTTCATTGTGTTAGAACGTGTATGCTCATTAGTATCGTTTCATAACGTAATCATAATGCGATATTCATATGAGATCTATAATTATCATGTGTTTCCTACCTTCAGTATGGACAAAGCTGTTAGAGGATGCAGGGGAAGAGGCCGCGGTGCGGGCCGAAACCCGGGAGCTCGTGTGAATACCCGTGCGAATGCGAGGAATAATATCAATTCAACTAGTAGGGACGCTGCCACTCATTCACCTGGAGATAGTCATTCACCGTCAGGAAGTCGTACCCGAGATACAGCTCAATCGGAAGGTGTCCGTGTTGATCCACTAGCTTTTATGCAGGGCATGATGGCCCAAATGACTCAGATGGCACGTCTGATGGAGACGATGCAGAACTCAGCCACTCAGGCTCAACAGGCCCCTCCGCCTCCACCTCAGAGGCAAGAGAGGAGTGTGATCAGTATCATTGGCGACATCTCTCGCCAGAGGCCATCTACTTTTGAGGGCTCATCTGAGCCGGAGGATATTGTTCACTGTCTTGAACACTTTGAGAAACTATTTTCTATGGTGGAGTGTCCCAAAGGGCACAAAGTTTCAGTTGCGACTTACTATCTGGGTAAGAGCGCTCACTCTTTGTGGCTATCTTTGAAGCCCACCGATGGATCTTGCACTTGGGACCAGTTCAAGACTCTCATGATGGAAAGGTATTATCTGGCCCCACTCAGGAAGGCCAAGCTATCGGAGTTACTCAGTCCCGACCCCTCTGCGGAAGAAGATGTACTTACCATCGATGAGAAGTTTCAGGATCTACTTCCATTTGCCTCATCTATTATCCACTTCGAGGCGGATAAGATCAAGTATTTCAGTAAGAGGTTGAAACCTCGTATGCGGCTACAATTGCTTAATCATCATTGCGCCACTCTGGCCGAATTCATCAAGAAAGCTCTTACTTATGAGCTTACTGCGAAGGATATTTCTAAGCATCAAACTTCATCTTCTGGCAAGTAATCGAAGAATCGTAATCAGTCTGAAGGCAGTCAGGCCACCTTCAAGAAGCCTCGTGTGGGCTCTACTTTTTCTGACGACCTCTTACAGCGCCTAAACCTGCGGAATCCCAGTCCCAAGCGGCCAGTTCGGCCATCACCTATTACAAATGTGGTAAATAGGGTCATATCAGCACTAAGTGTCCGAGGAAGACTATCACGTGTAATAACTGTGGGATTGCCGGGCATAAAGCCCATTTCTGCCGAAGAGACCTCAAACCTACTCCGACGACATATCAGGCCCCGAAGCAGTCAGCGGTTCAGAATCAGTCCACTCAGTCCGCCTCGTATAAGACGACAGGAGCAAATAAAGGCGGAGCCCATAGCTATCAGACGGGAGCATCCGGTTTAGGGACTGGCAAGCTACGAATTTGTGAGATGAAGAGGATCGGCGATCCAGAGGCCCGAATGATCTCAGGTACACTCGAAATTTTATCTCAACCTGTGTGTACCCTTTTTGATACTGGCGCATCACATTCATTCATTTCCGAGTCATGCTTGAGTAGACTTCACCTGGATAGTGCTACTAGTTGTGAATCTTATATCATTGGACTACCTGACGGTAGAAGAATTATCGGAGATCGTGAGATTAAGAATTGTCCGATTCAGCTAAATGGCCGTGATTGGTTGGCGGACCTGATCGTGGTAGACTTACCTAGAGACGACGTTATTTTCGGTATTGATTGGATGGATCGTCACGATACCATCCTTAGTGTCTGTAAGCGTATGGTCACTATAATTTCAGATGATGGAGTCGAGTGTGTATTTCAGGAGAGTATTCCCAGCTATTCCGGAAGAGTTATTAATATGATGAAAGCAGTGATCACTCAATCAGGGGTGTGTTGGTTATTGGCGCTACATGACCAAGACCGATAAATCATCAGTGACTTTGGCGGATATCCCGGTAGTGAGAGAATACACCGATGTATTTCCAGACGAGTTACCTGGTTTGCCTCCACAAAGAGATGTGGAATTCACGATAGAGTTGGAGCCTGGTACGTCTCCAATATCGAAAGCACCATATCGCATGGCCCCGACCGAAATGCTGGAACTAAAGAATCAGCTGGAGAAATTGACCGAGAAAGGTTATATCCTACCGAGTGCGTCCCCGTGGGGAGCACCCGTATTATTTGTCAAGAAGAAGGATGGCTCATTTTGCTTGTACATTGATTATCGAGAGCTGAACAGGGTGACGATCAAGAATAAATATCCCCTACCCCGCATCGATGATCTCTTGGATCAACTTCAGGGTGCTTCAGTATTTTTCAAGATCAATATGAGATCTGGGTATTATCAGATGCGAATTCGAGGGTCGGATATCACTAGAAAAGCGTTTCAAACACGCTATAGACATTACGAGTTTGTGGTGATGCCGTTTGGGTTAACTAATGCACATGCAATATTCATGGAGTTGATGAACCGAGTTTTCATCGACTATTTAGTCCGGTTCGTGGTTGTTTTCATAGACGACATTTTAATTTATTCTCATGATCGAGAGGAGCACGAATTTCACCTTCATCAGGTTCTCGACTTGTTGAGATGAGAGCAACTCTATGGAAAGTTTTCCAAATGTGAATTCTGGATGTCCGAGGTGACTTTTCTCAAACATGTGATTTCATCAGACAGAGTATGTGTCGACCCTCAAAAGACGGAGGCTATCTGAGATTGGCAACCTCCGAAGAATGTTAACGAAATCCGAAGGCTTCTCGGATTAGCAGTCTATTCCGGCGATTTGTGGAAGGATTTTCTAAAATCGTTCAACCTATGACGAACCTTTTGCGGAAGGATAAGAAATACATGTGGTCTGACGTGTGTCAGCAGAGTTTTGAGGAGCTCAAGAGCCGCTTAATTTCAGCACCTGTTCTTTCTTTTTTTTTCTTTAAAAAAAAAAAAGAAAAATCGTCCAGTGTGGACGAGGGGTGGAGGCGGGACCCACCAACCTGTTCTTTCTTTACCACAAGGAACGAAAGGATTCGTGGTTTATAGTGACGCGTCCGGACACGGTCTCGGATGTGTACTAATGCAGAATGGGAAAGTTATTGCCTATGCTTCGCGGCAACTGAGACCTTACGAGGTCAATTATCCGACCCACGACCTGGAGCTAGTAGCCGTGGTATTCGCGTTGAAGATTTGGCGTCATTATATTTATGGCATCACCTGTCAGATTTTCACCGATCATTAGAGTTTTAGGTATATATTTACTCAGAAGGAGTTAAATATGCGACAGAGACGGTGGTTGGAACTGATTAAAGATTATGATATTGATATACATTACCACCCGGGTAAGGCGAACGTCGTTGCCGATGCCTTGAGACGTAAGTCCGTCCAGGAGCAAATTCTTGCTCGTTTAACCGTTCAGAAGGAGCTTCAACAGGAGTTCCTAAAGCATGAGATCGAGGTTTCGTTACAGCGAGTTCAAGGACAATTTTGCATGTTAGAGATTTCATCGCCACTTGAGGAGGCGATCAGAGTGAATTAGGGTTCAGACCCATTTCTGTTGCGCATTAGAGATGGTATGGCTCAGGGGAAAGCCCCTGGATTTGTGGTCCATGAGGATGGACTTTTACGATTTAAGAACCGGTTATGCATTCCGGTAGATGACGAGTTGAAAAACTCGATTTTGAGAGAGGCTCCCGCTACCCCTTATTTTATTCATCCGGGGTCTAGCAAGATGTACAAGGACTTGAGACAAAATTACTGGTGGAGTAATATAAAGCGAGAGGTCGCAAAATTTGTTTCGAGATGTTTGACCTGTCAGCAAGTCAAGATAGAACATCAGCGACTGGCGGGTATGCTGAAACCGCTTCCTATTCCAGAATGGAAGTGGGAGGGTATTTCAATGGACTTCATCACGTGTTTGCCGATGAATCGTCGTCGCATGAATACAAATTGGGTAATTATGGACCTTTTAACTAAGTCAGCTCATTTCCTTGAGATTGAGGATACGTGGGGTTCTAAGAGACTTGCCCAGTTGTTCATCAAAGAGATTATAAGAATGCACGGTACCCCTAAGAGTATCGTTTACGATCATCACGGGCGATTCGTGTCGTATTTTTGGAAATCCATTCATCGTGCTATGGGAACTCAGCTCAATTTCAGCACAACTTTTCACCCCCAGTCGGACGGACAATCAGAGCGAACTATTCCGACGTTGAAGGACATGTTGAGGGCATGCGTTCTCGAATGGAAAGATGATTGGGAAGCCCAACTACCGTTCATCGAGTTCACGTACAATAATAGTTGGCATGCTTCGATTAAGATGGCACCTTACGAGGCCTTATATGGTCGTCGTTGTCGATCCGCCTTATGTTGGGATGACTTATCAGAATCAATCGGCACTGAGCCCGATATGCTAATAGCCGCTCGTGAGAAGGTAGCGCTGATCAGGAGTCATTTATTGACCGCTCATAGTCGACAAAAATCATATGCGGATAACCGTCGTCGACCATTTGAGTTCGAGGCAGATGACCACGTTTTGGTCAAGGTACCCCGAGTCCAGGTATTTTCCGTTTCGGGAAATGGGGAAAGTTGAGTCCGAGATTCATTGGACCATTTGAGATTTTGGATCGAGTAGGCGATCTGGCTTATCGATTGGCCTTACCTATGGCTTTTAGCCGAATTCATAACATGTTTCACATCTCTCAATTGCGGAAGTATGTTGCCGACCCGAGTCACGTACTTCAGTTCAACGAAATCGAGATCACGGATGATCATACAGACGAGGAGCGTCCTGTGTGAGTCTTAGAGCAGCGAATCAAATAGTTGAGGAACAAGACGATTCCTTTGGTTAAGAGTCAGTGGTCTAGACACGGAGTCGAAGAGGTTACTTGGGAAACCAAGGATAGTATACGGGAGAGTTATCCCGAATTGTTTGACCCTTGGTTTCGAGGACGAAACTCTTTTTAAGGGGGGAGTATGTAATACCCGGTTGTAAATTCATTCATTATCATTCAGTAAATTGTCACTCAATAATTTTTCACTCATTGATAGTCATTCATCATTCATGTTCATTCATTGTATTCACCGTTCGATGTATTTGGAATCTTGGTTCAGTTATCATTCGTCTTTCAACCTTGGTTGAGAATCGAGTCGAGAATATTATCATTATCATCGAATTTGGTATCCTATGTGTAGGGAGTAGCGCACGCTACATACTCTTTATAGCGCGTGCTATTTGGATACTGGTAGCGCACGCTATCAGTCTTCATCAGCGCACACTAGTACAATTGGGGCAGACAGTCCAATAGGTACTGAACTGAATTGGAGAATTTGTAGCGCACGCTATGAGTAGGAAATAGCGTACGCTAGTTTTGGGTACTTGTAGCACACGCTATCAGTCTTCATCAGCGCACACAAGCATATTGAAGGCAAATAGTCCAGTAGGTACTGGACTTAAATGGGAAATTTTTAGTGCACGCTAGGGGTGGATATAGCGTACGGTAGTTGTATTGATAATGCACACTAATCAATCAGTGTAGTGCATGCTAAGGCTCGATTAGACAGTGGACAGTAGGTTCTGGACTCCAGTTACTGGGTACCAAATATCAGGTAGCGCACGCTAACTTTCGGTTAACGCACGCTAAGAGGAAGGTGGTAGCGCATGCTACCAGGTATGTAGAGCACACTAACGAGACAAGCAGAGTTCACTGGACTACCCGGTGAGCCCGCTAGAGCATGCTAACATCAGGAGCTAGCGCGCGCTAAGTTGGGTTTAGTATATATTGGACAGTTTAACCCCATTTCACCATTTCTTCATCTCTCTTCCTCATCCGGGCGATTTTGGGCGACTTTGGACATTTTGTGAAGTGTTCTTCGAGCTGCAATCAACTATCAACATCTTCAAGCTTCCAGTTTCGGATTAATCAACTTTTCTGAATCAAGGTAACTTTTCTTGAATCTAGTATTTTGGGAATTGAGGGATTTCGTCCCGGTCTCTCCATGTTAGCTTGCTTGTGTGTTGGAATATGTTGGATATGGATAATCTACCTTGGATACATGTGTTTCCTACGGATTTGTTGGTGTCTGAATTGTAGAGTATTTGGGGAATTATTCAAGAACTCTTGATGGTTGACTTTGGTAATTTTGGGGGTTTCCGATTAGATGTTGTCGTAATCTCGAGTTGTGCATTCCTATTGAATTATTAATGTCATTGAAGATATTTTGTTAGATTAAATCACTCGTTGGGTGGTTGGTGTTAGATATATTTGAGATTAGTGGTAAGTAATTGGGAGTTGTTTACAACGTATTTGTTAGAATGCCCCAATGAGTTTGGATATTGTTGTATCGACTTTTGAGTTGGTTGTGATCATGCTTGATTTGTATATTAAGCGGATTGTTGGTAATTATGTTATTCCAGATTGTTCGAGGGACCGATAATTCTACTTAGGACATTTGTTCGACGAAGGACTTTTCTTCACCGGTATTTGTGTAAGTTAATTCTTACTCGGTTAAAAGGATACTCATTCATTTCATTGTTGTTCATTCATACATATAATTCATTCCCGGTATATCAATCCTGTTGAGACTTGTAACTATTAAACTAATCATTCAATTCACGAGGAACAACGGTTCCAATCATTTCATTTGAAGCTATCACTCTTTGCGTCATTATTTCACCTTGATGAGTCATTCTTGGCCCTTATCGGATTTCTATTCATTATTCTTCATCATAGTCGCTTTTGTTCTTGTGACCTTCCAGGATTGTATTGCGTTCCGGGTGGTATGTGGGTGGAATTTTTAGTCGGGCACATTAAGGTCATTGTGTTTATGTGGGGATCCGGACACATTGGACTGTGCACACGGTAACATTCCTCCGTGAGACTAATTAGGCCAAGTTTTGCGGGTGTTTATGCTGGACGCCGGGCACTCGGCAGGCTTGTGCACTTGCACATCCCATTCGTGACGTACTATGATGCCCATCATTCAACTTGATTTCATAATTCATTCATGTAATTATTGTAAATTGTTCAACTCTTGAGGATTGTTGTTATGTGTAACTGACCCCGTTAGGGATGTTGTTTTTAGGTCATGGCAAGGCAAAAGCACGGGAAGAGGACGTTGACGGCGAGGAGTCCCAGTGATACTAGTAGGGGGCCCTAGTCTCTCCATTTATTCATGTGTCTTTGATATGTATTTTTCCGCCGCAGTTCCGTTTGGATTTTTATTTTATTCAGTGTTGTATATTTTATCTTCATATGAAATATACATGTATTCTGTATTTCCTGAGTGTATTGTACTTGAAACTCCTCATCAGAGTAATTGATTATATAATGTGGTTCAGTACTACAATTATATTATTTAATTCATTAATTTTCATTCGCCTGGTGGGTCCCAGTTGGGGGTCCACAGCACTGTAATATCCACCTAGTTTGGGGTGTTACACTCGGTGCCGTCCTCGGCTAACATGGTGATGATTCTCGTGCGGTAGTTCATGATTACACCATGCCGCTCGAGCCAATCATCCCCGAGAATCAAATCCTCACCCTCAATACTCACAACAATAAGATTAGAGTGCCAAGCCCTCTCACAAACAAACACAGAACAGTCTCGGACCTCCTGATCACCAACGATCCTATCACCACTAGGAAGCTTAACGATGAAAGGCTCACAAGGCGTCAAACAGTTGAGACTCAAACGGCACACACACTCCAGAGAGATGAATGAATGCATAGCACCCGAATCAAAAAGCACACTGACAGGATGAGACTGAATATGAACGGTACCTATGGCCACGGTGGCGGTTGGATCATCGGCCCTCTTCATCTCATAAACACGTGGATGGGAGGAGCTGACACTGGAAGCTCCCCCTCTAGTGGGCTGACCCCGACCTCTCGCTCGACTGGCACTCGGCGGGGACTGAGAAGTAAACAACCCTTGGTTCACACTTAGTTCCATATGCGCTGGGAAGGAAGTCTGGGAGCCAAGAGTTCTCTCTCTCTGTCTCTCTCAGCATAGAAAGCAGCCTTGTGGCCCGGCTGGCTACACCGATTACACGTCAGCAAAGGACTCAGACGTGCTCGATCTTTCATCTTGCACAAGAACTTATCACGTGGTTGAGCCTCCTTAATCTTATCCCTCAAGTTTGGTTGCAAGACCAAAGATGATAGGATTGCTTTCGAACTCTTTGAAGACTCAACTACCTCAATCCTCAATTGAGATAACTCTTTTATTAAACGCTCCTGATCGGTCAAGCAAGCTAACTCGCCTATAGTCTTCCGACTCAAGGCATCCGCTACCACATTAGCCTTACCCGGATGGTAATGAATAGTACAATCATAGTCCTTCACCAATTCTAACCATATCCTTTGTCTCATGTTAAGATCCTTCTTCGTGAAAAGATACTTCAAACTTTTATAGTCTGTGTATATCTCACACTTCCCTCCGTAGAGATAGTGATGCCAAATCTTCAGCGCATGTACTACAGCATCCAACTCCAGATCATGCGTTGGATAGTTCAACTCATGTTGTTTAAGCTGTCTCGATGCATAGGCTACTACTTTATCATGTTGCATCAGAACACAACCCAACCCTTGCTTTGAGGCATCACTATAAATAACGAAGTCCTCCGTCGGATCAGGAATCGTTAAAACCGGTGTCGAGGTTAGTCTCCTTTTCAACTCTTGAAAACTTTCCTCGCACCTGTCACTCCATTCAAACCTCACGTCTTTCCTTGTTAACTGGGTCATAGGAGTGGCAATTTTCGAAAATCCTTCGATAAATCTTCTATAATATCCAGCTAGGCCCAGAAAGCTACGAACTTCGCTCGCATTCTTGGGTACTCCCCAACTACCCACTTCTACAACCTTGTCGGGATCTACCTCAATTCCTTTTGAAGTCACCACATGTCCAAGGAATCCAACTCTGTTTAACCAAAACTCACATTTCTTGAACTTGGCATACAACTTCTCCATGCGAAGTGTCTCAAATGTAATCCTCAAATGCTCTTGGTGTTGTTCCTTGTTCTTAGAATACACAAAGATGTCATATATGAAGATGATCATGAACTTATCCATGTAAGGTTGGAACACCCTGTTCATCAAATCCATTAATACTGGAGCTGCGTTACTCAGAACAAATGGCATTACTACAAATTCAAAATGCCCATAACAGGTCATGAAAGCCATATTGGGAATGTCACACTCCCAAATATTCAGTTGATGGTACCCCGACCTCAAATCAATCTTCGAAAAGGTTCCGGCTCCCCTCAACTGATCGAATAGATCCTCGATTCTCGGTAGTAGGTATTTGTTCTTCACCGTGAGTCGATTCAACTCTCTGTAATCTATATACATCCGAAGTGACCCATCCTTCTTTCTTAGGGGTGGCAAAATATACCGAAATACTGAAATACCGTATTTACCGTACCGAAAAATTACCGAAAATATCGAAAATTTCGGTATACCGAATTTTCGGTACGATATGGTACCGTACCGAAAATTTTCGGTACAGTAACGGTATGAAACTTTTTTTTTCGGTATTTACCGAAATACCCAAAAAAATCGGTATTTCAATATATTTATATCGGTATATCGATATTTTCGGTATTTTACTTGTTCGGTATTTCGGTATATATTGGTATATCAAGATTTTTTCGATATTTTGGTAATTCGGTATTTCGATAAGTTCAGTATATACCGATACCGAAATAAAATTCGGTATACCGAAATTTCGGTACGGTATCGGTATGGACCGAAAGCCATACCGAAATTTCGGTATACCAGATTTCGGTATACCTAAACATTCGATACGGTGTCGGTATGAATTTTAGTGTACCGAAACTTTCGGTACGGTATACGGTATTGGGAAAAAACTTCGGTACGGTACGGTATACCACCCCTATTCTTTCTTACAAACAGCACTGTGCACCCCATGGTGACACACTAGGACGAATAAATCCGAGTTCCAGCAGCTCTTGAATTTGGACTTTCAATTCTTGAAGTTCCTTCGGAGCCATTCTATATGGCGATTTGGATGTCGGGCCGCCCCAGGGACAAAATCAATACTAAACTCCACTTGTCGGTCGGGTGGGACTCCCAGCAGATCTTCTGGAAACACATCCAAAAGCTCCCGTACTATATGTACGTCTATAGGGGACACCTCATTAGTACGAGTGTCGACCAAACTCACCAAGTAACCCTGACATTTCTCCTTCCTTAGACTTCTTAGTGCTTTCATAGTTGTGATTACTCTGGGTACTGTCCTACTCTTAGTACCATAAAAAGTGATCGACTCGCCTTCGGAACACCTCAATGTCACCTTCTTCTCACGGCACCTTATATCGGCTTCATGTCTATCGATCCAGTCCATACCAAGGATCACGTCAAAATCCATCGAGCTAATCAAATACAGGCTAGCGTCAAATTCTCTTCCTCCTATCTCAATATTCTTGTCAATCATTCTATTAGTGAGGATCGTATTTACCGACGGTATGCTAACCTCAAGAGACTCAACAGTTCTAACGCTTCTATGACCAATGGCATGATAAAACTTTGCAGACATAAAAGTATGTGTGGCACCAGTGTCAAATAAAGCGAAAGCAGGCACATTAGAGATCATAAGCATACCTGACACCGTGCCGGGATTCTCATATGCATCCTTTTAGGTCAAAGTATAAATGCAAGCTTTTCCTCCAGAACCTTGACCGTTGGCCCTTTGGAGATGACAGTTCGAAGTTGAATGCCCTGGCTCCTTGCATCTGTAGCAGACACCTTTACCGTACAGGCACTCCCCTCCATGATGCTTACCACACTTCGAGCACTCTGGCTTACTGTTTTGAGGCTTAGGTCCCAACTTTTGATCCACCTTTGCTTGCTTATTAGAAGCCACAACCTTATTTTGGTTCCAATTCCAATGCCTCTTACCGGTATTAGGCTTAGTAGACTGTTGTTGATCCAGATTATGGCTAGCCTCAACCTCTTGAGCTCGGAACACCATCTCAGTATATGGTAGCACCCCATGACCAGCCACGATGTGACGAATACTCGGGCGTAAACCACTCTGAAACATAAGGGCCCTCTTTCGATCTGTATCCACCATGTGCTCCACAAAGAAGCTGATTTGGTTGAATTTCCTCTCATATTCTTCAACCGTCATTCCTTCTTGTTCGAGATTCCAAAACTCTCTCTCCATCTTCTTTCGGTAATGCTGTGGGTAGTACTATTCCATCACTATTTCCTTGAATCGATCCCAAGTTAATGCAGCATGCTCGGCCACCGGCTTCAAATGCCAATAGCTTATCCACCAGCGTCCAACATCCTCCACCATTTGGTATTGGCCGCAAAGAATTCTTTGCGCATCAGTGCACCCAATGAGCACAAAAGTGTGCTCGAGCGACATGAACCATTCATCAACAAAAGCTGGTCCTTCTCGCCCGTTGAATGTTGGTGGGGTGAAACGCTGGAACTGTTGCACAACTTGTGCCTGAGTAGGAGCTGACACGTTATTATTGTGGTTATCCTGACCTCCATTACCACCACCACCGGCACCAAGGTTGGCATTCTGACCAACGATAATATCTGCACCTCGGTTAACTGGGCGTCCACATCCACGAGTTGCCATTATCCTATGGCATACCGCACGCAACGATCCTTCAGTACTTACCCAACGAGAGGGAGAAATAAAATGGGGAGTTACATTACATCTATAGGTTGAGTACCAGAGATTTCTAGCAATGATGATTTACGCATGTCACACATATACTTATGAATTTATAAGAAAACAATTTCATGCCCAAATACTTTATCATAAAATTCTTATGTACAAAATAGACTGAAGATGCATCTTTAAAGCATGAATCGTGGTTGATCTGGTGAACTGCATTTATCACATAATGAATAATAACCTACCTTGGAGTCGACGTGGAGCGACAGAGGTGGATGATCATAATTGATAAAAATATTTGACTAATTACGAAAATAAAATTTCAGTTTAGAAAAAAAAAACATTTTAACGAGTCTACATAACCATAGACCCGCTCCGATACCACTTATGTAGCGACCACTTTAAAAATATAATTCTTCTAATTTTATGAAGAATAAATAAAAATTTTTGCAGCGGAAATACATTTCAAAATGACAAACTTAATAATCGCAAGTAATATTCTCAAGTCACCATTAAATAAAATCATACTTCGATGTGAAATTAAAACAAATCGAACATTTGTTCATAAAACATAGTTTGAGAGAAATAACATTAAATAAATAAACATCTAATCATGAAGCTTGATCATCCCACTCTCAATCGCATGCCACATCGAGCTCCTCAACCGGAAAGGGGTTAAATAGTGGGGTGAGCTTCCAACTCGCTCAGTGTGGAGAGTACGCAATATGTCTACGTTAATTGCTAAATATATTAGAAAGTATAATCAACATGATTGATAAATTCTGAAGCCCGTCGGCTAGCCCGAAGGCTTTATGCACAATTAAGTGCTTTTGACTGATTTGCACATTTAAGTGCTTCTGACTGGTTTGCACATTTAAGTGCTTCTGACTGATTTCACGTGCACATACAAGAAATTATATAAAGCAATTGAAATAAACAAAATCGTAATAAATCCCCACGCCTAGATAAAATGCAGTTCTTGAACTTGAATGTGATGAGATGCTTGACTCGACAATTCTAGGCCCGTAAGTTCTTGTTATTATCTACAAATAATAATAATAATCTATTATTATTATATGACCGAAAATTAAATTGTATGTGAATAATAGTAATTAAAAATGTCAACATGTTAAAAGCTTGGCCGAAAGGGACTGATTTTTAAAATATTGAATCTGGCTGGTGGGAATTAAAAGGATTGGAAAATATAGGGACTGAAATTGAATACACTGGAAAGTTGATTTGGGTTCAAATTGAAAGATATGGACCTTGGGGACTCAATTGAAAAACCCTAAAAAGAAACTTGGTATAAAACCCTTATCCTCAAAGAAGTCGGTCGAATTTCTTAATCCCTCATCCAACTCATCTCACTCTCTCTCCAACCCTTCATTCTATTTCTCTCTCTCACTAACCTTCTGCAAATAATCGGAACTCTTATCCCTCTCTCTACCCCATTTATCTCTGCTGTGTTTTGCAGAAACTGTTGGGAGTATGCCCTCGAATGCCACTCAGAGGATGTTGAGTGAGGGCATTGTACTTGTAATTATGTAAATCATTATCATAAGGCAAATGAATGTTTCTTTATTTACTGGTAGTTACTGGCATTCCTAACTCGTAAATATACATATAGAAACTAGTCCGTGTATTTGAGAGCAAAACGTTCCACTCCTTATTGGATAAGGGGGTCGGCACTGGAAAGGTTATAGCTCAAATACTTAATCGTTCGCAAGTCGATGAAACTTGATTGTGCGTTAAGTTTATGTGAAGACTTGTATGACATGTTCTTTGACATGGAGAGTGACTGTCGAATGCTAATGGTTAATGGGAGCACACGTTATAGGTATGCTAATTGGATTAGTGTACTCAAATCGACTCACCCTCGATTCGTCGCACGGATTTCACTCTGGGACAGTCAATGACGGAATTGAAAGGTTGTGATAGGTATTCGTGAACCTTCGACTTGAGGATTTAGTAGGGATGTGCTTGTGACGTCAAGATTTTCATTAGAATAGTTTGACCCTGTAAACTAGGAGGCGGGGGTCAACCTCGACGTGCATCTTGACGGGCAAGTAGCAGGTCCTACTGAATACCAAGATAGAATTCTTTCTCCCATTAGTGAGCGGGTTAGATGTCCTATGCGGTTATTGGCAGATGAGATAATAAGTCTTTGGCCAAAGCATTGGAGCTAGTTATATTAGATACACGAGAACTTGATGATCTCGATTTGCATTAACGCACGTATAGCGTCAAGTACAAATAGGGTTTGACTGACCGTGACCCTATAACTTGATCGGGACATTTGAAAGAAGAGTTTATACATATACTGGTATTCATGACAGAATGGTTCTTGATGTAACACCCCCGAGATATTCGAAGTATATTACAGCGCCGTGGACCCCTACATGGGACCCACCAGGCTAAAACAAGAATAACTTCACTCGACTAACCATTCAGTTAGCGAGGACGCACATTTAAATAATACAACATATAAAAATACGCCCAGGGTAACCAGCGAAATAAACATCAACCGACAATAGAGAAATTTGAGTTAATACAAAACGAAGTTCGGAGTGAAAAGGGCCTAAGTACTCGCGAGTACAATCTATAAGTTTATAAATGTGGGAAACAATCATATCGAAATAGACGAGAAATAAGAAGACTCGAATGCACATGTCAACGACCCTGGCCAACATCCTCGTACTGTCCCAGCGCCCGCTCGTCCGGCAGAACATAACCTGAAATCCATAACAAGAATTTCCCCAAAACGGGTCCCCAAAGGGGTTAGCAATTACACTAGTACAAGTAATCAAGGCAAACCATTCGCTTACACGTTTCATAGTATAATGCACCAATTCATTTCAAAACCAAAACCAGACATGTCTTTTCCGGAAACAAACAGTCAATCACATTTGCCTAGGATCGGGACGAAGCCACAAATCCCATTCGAGGCCTCTAAGGACCCTCCCGAGCTGGCCATATCATAAAACGAATCACGCACGTGCATCGCCTAGGACGGGACGAAGCCATAAATCCCACTCGAGGCCTCTAAGGACCCTCCCGAGCTGGCTAGCTAAACAAACTCATGAATCCAGGGCACAAACCATTGGACTCTGTAACACCCCAAACTAGGCGGATATTACAGTGCCGTGGACCCCGACTGGGACCCACCAGGCGAATGAAAATGAATGAATTATACAGGTAAATGTAGTACCGAACCACATTACAACATCAATTACTCCGATGAGGAGTTTTATACGACACACCCAGGATGATACTGAATACCAGTATATTTTATATGGAGATAAAATATACAACAATGAGTGAGATGAATATTCAAACGGAATGTCTGCAGCGGAATAAATAAAAGAAACAAAATGACTGAAAAGACTGGGGCCCCCTACTAGTATCACTGGGACTCCTCGCCGTCACCGTGCTCTCCCCATGCCTTAGCCTTGCCATGATCTGAAAAACAGCATCCCCCAACGGGGTCAGTTGCACAGAACAACAATCCTCAACGGTTGAAAATACACAATCATGATATATCTGAAATTATGAATTATCCCGTCGAAACATACGCAATCAAACATGCTATATGAATCGACTATCAGTACGGCTCAAAGGAATGGCGCCACACTACGTCCGGGATGGAAATGTGTCCGTGCACAAGCCACCATCACACGTGGTCTTGTGCCTAATCAGTCTCACGAAGCAATCGACTCGTGTACCCAATGTGAGGCCAACAACCATCACACGACATAATTGTGCCCGTCATGAAAATCCTACCCATTCCAACCGCACGCCAAGATGACCCGGAATGTCACAATATGTCAAAAGTGACAACGAAAATGAATAATGACTCACCAAGATTAAATGATGGTGAAATGAATGATAGCTCAATGAAATGATCGGAACCGTCGTTCCTTATGATCAAGTGATTAATTGACAATGACGAGTTTTGATACGGTTAATACAATGATGAATGAGTTACGATTATGAATGAACAACAACGAAAGGAATGAATATCCTTTTAACCGAGTAAGAATTAACTTACACAATACCGATGAAGAATGTCCTTCCACGAACAACGTCCTAAATGAAAAGTCGGTCGCTCGAACAACCTTGAACATCAATAGTTACCAACAACCGATCAATACACGACTCAAATACGATCATAACCGACCGAAACGTCGATACAACAATATCCGAACTCGTAGATGTACTCTAACGAAAACGTTGAGATACCCGTTGGTTAAAACCAAACCCAAATAATCGAACCAACTCCAACATGATTGATTCAAACCAGCAAAACATTATCAATGATATCAATAATCTCATAGAAATCCACAATCCAAGTTTATAATAACGACAATCGGAAATCCCCAAAATAACCGAAGTCAACCCCAAGGGTTCTTGGAATAATTCCGAAAATAACCATTAAATCCGTAGGAATATATTTATCCAAGTTAGATAATCCATAACTAACATATTCCAATGATAATCCAAGCTTACACGAAGAAATCGGAAGGAAAACCCAAAAATACGAAATTCTAGATCCAAGAGATTAATACCTTTGATTCGATGTGATGAAGATGATGAAATGATGATCAATCCGAAAGATGAGCTTGAAGATGATGATTGATGATTACGCCTCGAAGAATCCTCTCCGAATCGCTCGAAATCGCCCAAAATTACCGAAGGAATGAAATGAGATGAATAAATGACGAACTCTGACTAAACTGTCCAATTTATAGTCAGTCCAGGTTAGCGTGCGCTAGCCCTTGTGCGTAGCGTGCGCTAACGAGTAATTTGGGTAGTCCAGTACCCACTGTCCGAACACGGTAGCGCGCGCTACGTACCTTCTTGTAGCGTGCGCTACGGCCATACTACTAGCGTGCGCTAAGATCCATTATTAGCGTGCGCTATCGAAATATTGATGCCAGATCGAGTCCGTAAAAGCTGCCTCGACCCGATTCGACCCGATAGCGTGCGCTACAACCATTGTTTAGCGTGCGCTAATATATCGGTTGCGTACGCTAACAACAATACATAGCGTGCGCTATGAATAAATCCAGTGCAGTCCAGTAGCCACTGGACTCAACCTTATCCGTCCCTAGCGCGCGCTACTCCACACATATAGCGTGCGCTACTTCAACCCGTTAGCGCGCGCTACTTACCACTCGTAGCGTGCGCTACCTCACTGCTCGCACCTTCGGATCGCAGAGGTAACCTTAGCGTGCGCTAAAGCTGAGTGGTAGCGTGCGCTACCTATACCCAAATAACGTACGCTAAAAGGAGTATGTAGCGTGCGCTACTCCTCATGCACAGCTCGCAACGAAAATGACAATGATGATAAACACGGCACGAAACTCCAATCAGATTAGTGATGAATGACGATTGATACACGATACGATTACTCGAATGATGAATACCATGATGAATATGAGTGACAAATGATCAATAATGAATGAAATTAATGAGTATCAATTCTTGAATGATAAATCTTGAATGATAATTCTCAATTACAACTGGGTATTACATACGCCCCCCCTTAAAAGAGTTTCGTCCCCGAAACTAAGGGTCAAACAACTCGGGATAACTCTCCCGCATACTATCCTCGGTTTCCCAAGTAGCCTCTTCGACTCCGTGTCTAGACCACTGAATTTTAACCAAAGGAATCGTCTTATTCCTCAACTGTTTGATCCGCCGCTCTAAAACTCGTATAGACGTTCCTCATATGAATGATCGTCGGCGATCTCGATTTCGTCGAATCAAGTATGTGACTCGGGTGGGCAACATACTTCCGCAATCGAGAGACGTGAAATACATTATGAATTCGGCTCAACGCCGGAGGTAAAGCCAATCGATAGGCTAACTCGCCTACTCGATCCAAAATCTCAAACGGCCCAATGAATCTCGGACTCAACTTTCCCTCTTCCCAAAACGGAAGATACCACGACTGGGATACCTTGACCAACACGTGGTCACCCGCCTCGAACTCTAATGGTCGATTTACGGCTATCCGCATACGATTTCGCCGACTGAGCCGCCAACAAACGACTCTGATCAAAGCTACCTTCTCACGCGCTATAAGCATATCGGGCTCGGTGTCCAATGATTCTCGATAGGTCGTCCCAACACAACGGAGATCGACAACGACGACCATACAAGGCCTCGTAAGGTGCCATCTTGATCGAAGCATTCCAATCGTTATTATACGTGAACTCGATTAATGGTAGTTGGGCTTCCCAATCGTCTTTCCAATCGAGGACGCATGCCCTCAACATGTCCTCTAAGGTCCGAATAGTCCTCTCTCGATTGTCCGTCTGACCGAGGATGAAAAGCGGATCGAGATTAAGCCGAGTTCCCATAGCACGATGAACTCGATTTCCAAAATGCGACACAAACCGTCCGTCACGATCGGAAACGATACTTTTAGGAGTACCGCAGTGCCCGACTATCTCTTTGATGAACAGATTGAGCAAGTCTCTCGGGACCCCACGTTTCCTTGATCTCAAGGAAATGAGCTGATTTAGTTAAGCGGTCCACGATCACCTGATCGTATTCATGCCACGACGACTCGCCGGCAAACTCGTGATGAAATCCATAGAAATGTCTTCCCACTTCCACTCGGGAATAGGAAGGGGTTTCAAAGATACCCGCCGTCGGCCGATGTTCAATCTTAACTTGTTGATGAGTTAAGCATCTCGAAACAAATTCTGCGACTTCTCGCTTCATATTACTCCACCAGTAATTTTGTTTCAAGTCCTTGTACATCTTGCTAGACCCCGGATGCACAGAATAAGGGGTAGCATGAGCTTCTTTCAAAATCGAGTCTTTCAACTCGTCATTCGCTGGTACGCACAACCGATTCTTAAACCTCAAAAGTTTATCCTCGTGGACCACAAATCCAGGGGCTTTCCCCTGAGCCACATCCTCTCGGATGCGCAACAATGATGGGTCCGAACCCTGATTCTCTCGGATTTCCTCCTCGAGTGACGATGAAATCTCTAACATACAAAGCCGCCCGAACTCGCCGGCTGCACTCGATCTCGGATCTAAAGAATTCCCGCCAAGCTCCTTCGAATCGTTAAACGGGCAAGCATATGCTCTGAACGGACTTACGACTCAAGGCGTCGGCGATAACGTTCGCCTTGCCCGGTGGTAGAGGATCTCGATATCATAATCTTTGATTAATTCCAACCACTGCCTCTCGACGCATATTTAACTCCTTCGAGTAAATATATACTTTAAGCTCTTATGATCGGTGAATATCTCGATGTAACGCCATAAAGGTAATGACGCCAAATTTTCAAAGCGAACACCACGGCTGCTAGCTCCGTGTCGTGGGTCGGATAATTAACCTCGTAAGGTCTCAATTGCCGTGAAGCATAGGCAATAACCTTCCTGCTCGCATGAGTACACATCCGAGACCCCGTCCGGATGCATCACTATAAACCACAAATCCTTCCGTCCCTCGCGGCAAGGAGAGTACAGTGCCGACATTAAGCGGCTCTTGAGTTCCTCAAAACTCCGTTGACACGCGTCGGACCACGTGTATTTCTTATCCTTCCGCAAAGGTTCGTTAAGGGTTGAGCGATTCTAGAAAATCCTTCCACAAACCGCCGATAATAACCCGCTAATCCGAGAAAACTTGGATTTCCTTAACGTTCTTCGAGGTAGCCAATCCCGAATAGCCCCGTCTTCGAGGATCGACACGAACTCCGTCTGATGAAATTACATGTCCGAGAAAAGTCACTTCGGACATCCAGAACTCACATTTGGAAAACTTCCCAAAAAGTTGTTCTCGTCTCAACACGTCGAGCACTTGATGAAGGTGAAACTCGTGTTCCTCCCGGTCACGAGAATAAATCAAAATGTCATCGATGAAGACAACAACAAACCGATCCAAAAAGTCGATGAAGACCCGATTCATTAACTCCATAAATACCGCAGGTGCATTAGTCAAACCGAACGGCATAACCACAAACTCATAATGACCATAGCGTGTTCGAAACGCCGTCCTCGCGATATCCGACTCTCGAATCCGCAACTGATGATATCCAGATCTTAAGTCGATCTTGGAAAATACTGAAGCTCCCTGAAGTTGATCTAAGAGATCATCAATACGGGGTAAGGGATACTTATTCTTGATTGTTACCCTGTTCAACTCCCGATAATCAATACATAAGCGGAATGAACCATCCTTCTTCTTGACAAACAACACTGGTGCTCCCCACGGGGACGCACTCGGTCGGATATAACCTTTCTCGAACAACTCATCAAGTTGGTTCTTTAATTCCTGCATTTCGGTCGGGGCCATCCAGACGGTGCCTTCGATATCGGGACGTACTGTGCTCCAACTCAATCGTGAATTCCACATCCCTCTGTGGAGGCAAACCGTAACTCGTCTGAAAAACATCGGCATATTCCCTCACCACCGGAATATCCGTTAACATTATCGATGATTTTCGGTTTGGCCATATAGCACCAATAACCGACATCCCCGATTGAGTAATCTTACGCTTTCATCAAATTAATGACTTTACGAGCAATGTAGGGATTACCTCCTGAAACACATATTCGACTCCATCGACTGAAATGATAGTGACCAAACGCTTTCGGACACTAATGATGGCATCATGACGATCCATCCAATCAATACCCAAGATGACGTCGTCCCTCGGCAAATCTACTACGATTAGGTCCGCTGGCCATACACGACCATGAAACTGAATCGGACAATTCTGAATCTCACGGTTACCGATAATTCGTCTACCATCAGGTAGGCCAATGACATAAGGCTCGCAACTAGTAGCACTACCCAGACGTAGTCTACTCAAACATGACTCGGAAATGAATGAATGAGATGCACCAGTATCAAAAAGGGTACACACAGGTTGAGATAGGATATCGAGTGTACCTGAGATCATCCGGGCCTCCGGATCGTCGGTCTTCTTCATCTCATAAATTCGGGGCTTTCCGGCCCCGAACCGGATGCTCCCGTCTGATAGCTCTTGGCTCCGCCTTTAGCTCCTGTCGTCTTGAACGACGCTGACTGAGTGGCCTGATTCTGCACCGCTGAATGACATGGGGCTTGAGTTGACGCCGGAGTGGTTTTAGATTCCCTACGGCTATAACGGGCCCTATGCCCGCAATCCCACGATTATGGCACGTGATGCCGCCGGACATTTTGTCCGAAATGACCACTGTTCTTCACGATTGAAACAGTGACGAATCGCCGCCGAGATTGAGATTCCACGGGTTTAGATGCCAGGGGAGGTCGCTCAGAAAAAGTAGAGCCCGCCCGCGGTTTCTTGAAGGTGGCCTGACTTCCGTCAGACTGATCACGGTTCTTAGACTTCTTGCCATCAGATGAAGGTTGCTGCTTAGAAATCTCCTTAACAGTAAGCTCGTAAGTGAGAGCTTTCTCAATGAACTCGGCGAGAGTGGTACAGTTATGATTAAGCAACTGAAGTCTCATACGGGGTTTCAGACTCTTGCTGAAATACTTGATCTTGTCCGCTTCTGAGTGAATGATAGATGAGGCGAACGGAAGAAGTTCCTGAAATTTCTCGGCACTGGCGAGAACATCCGCGTCTGACGAAGGGTCGGGAGTGAGTAACTCTGACAGCTTGGCCTCTCTGAGTGGGGCCGGATAATACCTCTCCATCATGAGAGTCTTGAACTGATCCCAAGTACATGATCCGTCTGTGGGCTTCAATGATAACCACCATGAATGAGCGCTCTTACCGAGATAGTAAGCCGCAACTGAAACTTTATGCCCTTCAGGGCAATCCACCATAGCAAATAACTTCTCAAAATGCTCAAGCCAATGAACAATATCCACCGGCTCAGATGAGCCCTCAAAGGTAGGTGGTCGCTGGCGAGAGATATCGCTAATGATATTGCTTACACCCCTCTCTTGCCTCTGAGGCGGCGGCGGAGGAGCCTGTTGATTTTGAGTAGTGGAGTTATGCATCGCCTCCATTAGTTGTGCCATCTGGGTCATTTGGGCCATCATGCCCTGCATAAATGCGAGTGGGTCCACCCGGACACCCTCTGACTGAGCCGTGTCCTGCACGACTCCCGGCTGAATGATCGCGTCCGGTGAATGAGTGGCACATCGCTTTCGATGAGTTAGCATTATTCTGGCATTTGCACGTGTATTCGCACGAGTTCCTGGATTCGGCCCGCTCCACGGCCTCGTCCTCCACGTCCTCGCCACCCTTTCCATATCGAAGTGGAAAGTCATATGATGATTATATATCTCGCATGAGTATCACATTATGATTATATTATGAAATGATGAAAATGAGCATAAGCGCTCAAATACGATTGCATGAATGATTAGTTGACGTGACATGATTATCTCGATGAAGTTCTTGAAATGATTATCTTGAATGAGTTAACAAGATTAATGATTCGATCTTCACGATCAACAATGAACAATGAAATGAATTGGTGATTAATGAGTTAACTCGACCGTCCGGTCAAAATGACAATGATGATTGAGGATTGTTAATCGATGAATTATGAATGAATGATTAATGCAGAAATTATACCATGGCATTAGAAATCTTACGATTCTTGGTACGATTGGCTCGGCATTTGCACAGGTCACACGTGACGCGAAAGTCCAATGATACTAGTCCGATGACGATGATTTCAAATGAGACATGACTTGGAGGGTAGTATTCAAAACCACGCTCCGATACCAACTCTGTAACACCCCAAACTAGGCGGATATTACAGTGCCGTGGACCCCCGACTGGGACCCACCAGGCGAATGAAAATGAATGAATTATACAGGTAAATGTAGTACCGAACCACATTACAACATCAATTACTCTGATGAGGAGTTTTATACAACACACCCATGATGATACTGAATACCAGTATATTTTATATGGAGATAAAATATACAACAATGAGTGAGATGAATATTCAAACGGAATGTCTGCAGCGGAATAAATAAAAGAAACAAAATGACTGAAAAGACTGGGGCCCCCTACTAGTATCACTGGGACTCCTCGCCGTCACCGTGCTCTCCCCGTGCCTTAGCCTTGCCATGACCTGAAAAACAGCATCCCCCAACGGGGTCAGTTACACAGAACAACAATCCTCAAGGGTTGAAAATACACAATCATGATATATCTGAAATTATGAATTATCCCGTCGAAACATACGCAATCAAACATGCTATATGAATCGACTATCAGTACGGCTCAAAGGAATGGCGCCACACTACGTCCGGGATGGAAATGTGTCCGTGCACAAGCCACCATCACACGTGGTCTTGTGCCTAATCAGTCTCACGAAGCAATCGACTCGTGTGCACAGTCCAATGTGAGGCCAACAACCATCACACGACATAATTGTGCCCGACATGAAAATCCTACACATTCCAACCGGCACGCCAGTATGACCCGGAATGTCACAATATGTCAAAAGTGACAACGAAAATGAATAATGACTCACCAAAATTAAATGATGGTGAAATGAATGATAGCTCAATGAAATGATCGGAACCGTCGTTCCTTATGACTGAAGTGATTAATTGACAATGACGAGTTTTGATACGGTTAATACAATGATGAATGAGTTACGATTATGAATGAACAACAACGAAAGGAATGAATATCCTTTTAACCGAGTAAGAATTAACTTACACAATACCGATGAAGAATGTCCTTCCACGAACAACGTCCTAAATGAAAAGTCGGTCGCTCGAACAACCCTTAACATCAATAGTTACCAACAACCGATCAATACACGACTCAAATACGATCATAACCGACCCAAACGTCGATACAACAATATCCGAACTCATAGATGTACTCTAACGAAAACGTTGAGATACCCGTTGGTTAAAACCAAACCCAAATAATCGAACCAACTCCAACATGATTGATTCAAACCAGCAAAACATTATCAATGATATCAATAATCTCATAGAAATCCACAATCCAAGTTTATAATAACGACAATCGGAAATCCCCAAAATAACCGAAGTCAACCCCAAGGGTTCTTGGAATAATTCCGAAAATAACCATTAAATCCGTAGGAATATATTTATCCAAGTTAGATAATCCATAACTAACATATTCCAATGATAATCCAAGCTTACACGAAGAAATCGGAAGGAAAACCCAATAATCCGAAATTCTAGATCCAAGAGATTAATACCTTTGATTCGATGTGATGAAGATGATGAAATGATGATCAATCCGAAAGATGAGCTTGAAGATGATGATTGATGATTACGCCTCGAAGAATCCTCTCCGAATCGCTCGAAATCGCCTAAAATTACCGAAGGAATGAAATGAGATGAATAAATGACGAACTCTGACTAAACTGTCCAATTTATAGTCAGTCCAGGTTAGTGTGCGCTAGCCCTTGTGCGTAGCGTGCGCTAACGAGTAATTTGGGTAGTCCAGTACCCACTGTCCGAACACGGTAGCGCGCGCTACGTACCTTCTTGTAGCGTGCGCTACGGCCATACTACTAGCGTGCGCTAAGATCCATTATTAGCGTGCGCTATCGAAATATTGATGCCCAGTACTGGAGTCCAGAAAACTGTCTGACCTCTGATCTGACCCCGATAGCGTGCGCTACAACCATTGTTTAGCGTGCGCTAATATATCGGTTGCGTACGCTAACAACAATACATAGCGTGCGCTATGAATAAATCCAGTGCAGTCCAGTAGCCACTGGACTCAACCTTATCCGTCCCTAGCGCGCGCTACTCCACACATATAGTGTGCGCTACTACAACCCGTTAGCGCGCGCTACTTACCACTCGTAGCGTGCGCTACCTATAACTCTCACCCGGTACCAAGATCTTCCGGATCGCAATGAGGTAACCTTAGCGTGCGCTAAAGCTGAGTGGTAGCGTGCGCTACCTATACCCAAATAACGTACGCTAAAAGGAGTATGTAGCGTGCGCTACTCCTCATGCACAGCTCGCAACGAAAATGACAATGATGATAAACACGGCACGAAACTCCAATCAGATTAGTGATGAATGACGATTGATACACGATACGATTACTCTGAATGATGAATACCATGACTGAATATGAGTGACAAATGATCAATAATGAATGAAATTACTGAGTATCAATTACTGAATGATAAATACTGAATGATAATTACTGAATTACAACTGGGTATTACAGACTCCCTCCGTGATCCCGTCGGACCCTCCCGAGGTGAGCAAATCGTACACAATATACATTACCATTTCACGTTAAGCATAAAGGTTTCCAAAAATACTTGCCTTGAATAATTGATGATGCAACGAATGGAAAGGAAAATCACCGACGAACGCTAGGAACCAACGGAACCGAACCTAACGATTCGAAGAACATAATCACAACCAACTCTAGACGAATACGGAAATGGAATACACCCAAAAACCCACCTACGATTCATGTATATTCGTATAAAAAATAACAACGAGGGCGGACCACAACCAAACCCTCTCGATTTCGCAAAACCATGAAAATATACCATGAATCCGTAGGAAAACTAATGATATCAACAAGATTAATCATATTCATCATGGATTAACCAACAAAACGGGACAAATCGGACGAAAATCCCCAAACCCCCAAATTATCCAAAAGTAGGGTTCTAAGAGATTTACCTTGGATTAGGATGAAAGATTCGCGTTGATGTGGTTATTATACACCAAGAACTCAAAGAAGATGATGGTTGAGATGATTGGAGGAAGAAATCGCCAAGAAAATCGCCCAAAATCGCCAAAGCCATGGAGAGGGAGAAGAAATGAGAAAAGACGTACATCTGGGTCAACTCCCTGGTTTATATAGCCAGGGAGTGTTAGCGCGCGCTAATCCTCAAAAGTTAGCGTGCGCTAACGGGACAAAACTCCAGTCCAGAAGTTAACGTCCCAGTCCAGTAACCAGATTTCTGGGCCGTTAGCGTGCGCTACCCGAAACGTAGCATGCGCTAATAGCCTCTCGGTAGCGCACGCTATCGGCCATAGCGTGCGCTGCCTGGACATCAGCCGAGTCCAGAAGTTAACTGCCCAGTACTCACGTGACCCCGTTAGCGCACGCTATCGACCAAACATAGCATTCGCGGAAAGCGTCTCGGTAGCACGCGCTATCGGCCATAACGTGCGCTACCTGGGCACCTGACCTAGTCCAGTAGCAAACTGTCCAGTACTGGGGCTACCAAAACAATAGTAGCGTGCGCTATACCTTAATATTTGCGCGCGTTAGGCACAGGATGAAAACGGTCCTCAATACCGAAACATCAAACGGAACCACAAAATATGCATAATTACATACGATGAATTTACGGCAACCCCATACGGCAGTTCTGAGCAACAATTATGAGAATTAGATCAACAAACGACGAATGAACCGAGAAACGTAGAACTGGATGACAAAAGAGTCTCGAAACAAATATTCTCAAAAATTAATACGGTTACACGAGGGTCACTAAAAACGAGAAATACACCGAAAAGTGTAAATACCAGGAAAAGAAAATGCGGATATTACACTTGAATGATCCCATCATTCGTTCTCAGTTGGGGTACAGTGTAGGCCGCCAGGCTGGCTAGGTAGTGCTACTACTCTTTGGTTCCTCCCATTGTTGACCCAGACAGACCTATTGAGTCGCGCAATAGGATTAACGACGCAATGAATCAAGCTAATTCTCTCATTATGAATATTAGATATTGGATATCTAAATTTGGGATAT
Source organism: Orobanche coerulescens (assembly GCA_033398695.1). Taxonomy (NCBI): domain Eukaryota; kingdom Viridiplantae; phylum Streptophyta; class Magnoliopsida; order Lamiales; family Orobanchaceae; genus Orobanche; species Orobanche coerulescens. Next base: position 117,923,999 of record CM065815.1, read on the forward strand.
TGGATGTTTAAATTTATTTATTGGATAAATTAATTTATGGCCTAATGAATCAAATAAATTACTGGGTGATTAATTTAATCCATGGATATAATTATTTCTTGGAGAAATTAATTATGTTATTATGTATTTGATATGATTCATTAATTGGATTAATTAATCGATATAAATACATCAGAACGGAATCGGAGTTTATCTGTTTGGACTCACGGGAGTCCGAAACGAATCGAACTCGTCCGATTTTTCATCTTGGCCGCCCCCTTCCACCTAACTTCATCTTGTCTTTGGTATTCATTTTTAAATGAAAAGACAAAGACTTTTGTGTGGCAATCACTCATGTGACATGAGTTCAGAACATGGGGTGGAATTAGAATAAGAAGGGAAAACTTCATCTCTCTCCTACACAATTCATTGCTACGGTTGGTGAGAGAGGAAAGAGAAAGAACTTTGAGTTCATTTCATAATTCTCTAGTCTTCTTCTTCCTTTTCTTCATTTTTGTTCTTGGTAGTTCTTAGAGAAAAATCAAGAATTCAAAGAGAGATTGTGAGTTATACACTTAGAGTGTTATAGTTTCATATTAGAAGCTTCATAACTTAGCTCTAGCCGTATCCTCGGAGGATAGCAAGGTGATCGTCGTTCCGGTCGTTTCTCCGGCGCGTGGCAAGTAGAGACACGGTGCTTTCGGCGTTGGATCATTCAAGAGCTTGGAGCGGATTGAATTGCAGGTAGATCGCCTAAAGATTGGGGAATAGCTCGAGAGAAGATTACCATTCAATCAACAGACATCCAGGGTATGTGTTTCTCGTATCTTATTTGTTCGTATTATATTCGTATATACGTAGCTCGATCGATCCTCGTAGGGATTCGGATCGAATTAATTTTCGTTTTACCGCTTCTGCTGGGCCTTCGTTTTAGGCACCGAATCCCAACAGAAACACACACATTCACTCTAAAATCAAAATTTTCTCTCTCTATGCTATAAAACACCCCCACACACCCACATGTGTGTGTGTATATATATATATATACACCCTTCACCGCTCAGACCACGACGGACAAAAAAAGAAAGGAAAGGGGACGGCGGTCACGGATGCAGCGCACGGCGTTGATAATTTCAGGCCAACAATTTGAGACGCAGAGGTGATGATGTGGGTGTGGCGAACGACCAGAATCGTGGAGGTTACGAGCCAAGTAAAGTGTTGTTTCAGAAGGTGGGTTTGGATTTCTGATTCTGGACCAATTTGGTATTCTGATTTGAGTTTTGGGTTTATAGATTCAATCTGAGTTTCTTTGATGATTCTGATTTGATTCGAACAGTAACCGATTTCAGTTGATTTGGGCCGACAATTTGGGTTTAAAGAGACAGTGTTGTAGTTGGCTTCGATTTGTAGGCGGAGGAGGAGGGTGGATTCTAAATTTGATGGTGAAATTTCATAAGGTGGTTTGATGAAGTTGGGATGGAGTTCTTGATTTGAGGTACAAAAGAACACACGAGGAAGAAGCACAAAAGAAATACAAGTAGAGGAGTAAAGAAAAAAAATTATAACGTGAGTTAGAGATTTTTACCTGCTTGTAGAAACGGATGGCACGACTGCAGGAAGAAGGAAAAAAAATATATTTGTGTATTATGTGTATACAATACAGTATTTATACTGTATACAAAATTAGGTTTAGGGTAGAAAAGCTGTGTGGGCTTAGGTATAGGACTTGGATCAACTTATTCATTTGGACTAGTAAAAGAATTTGGGCCACAAAATTAATAGGGCCCTACAATGAAAATAAATAATAATTGGGCTAAACTAATTAATAATAATAATATTAATAATAATAAAAATAATAAATAATATTATTATTTGACTTTTAAAGTCTTTTAGGTAATGATTAATATCGCTTAAAATTTGACTCGGGTCTAGAAATGACGAGCTGAAACAATGATTTTAAATGAGAAATGAAACGAACGAATCACATGACTTGTCATGAATAATAATTTGCATGATCATGAGAATGAAATGAACTAGATGATAAAATTATTCGGGTATTAATTTAATAATATTGAAAATGTTTTCTACAATTCACAATAAATGTATATGCGAAATCGGGGCGTTACAACTAGGAATAGTGGGAGCACACGTTATAGGTATGTTAATAGAATTAATGCACTCGGACTCGACTCATCTTGATTCGGTCACATGAATTTCACTCCGGGAAAGTTAATGACTGAATCAGAAGGTTGTGATAGGTATATATGAACCTTCGAATTGAGGATTCAGTATGAGAATGTGCTTGTGACATTAAGTTTCTCACTAGAATAGTTCGATCCAATCACCGGTTGACGTGGTCCACCTCGAAGTGCAACTTAGTAGACAAGTAGCAGTCTCTACTAAATACCAAGATAAGATTCTGTATCTTGTAAGTCAGCAGGTGAATGTCCTATGCGGTTAGGGGCAAATGCGATTATAAGTCTTTGGCAAAGCATTTAGAGCTAGTTTTATTCGATACACGAGAGCTCGATGTTTCTCGGTTTGCACTAATAGATACATAGAGTCAAGTTACAATAGGGTTGACATTGTCGTGACCCTAATACTTGATCGGGACATATGATTGAAGGGTTTATACGTATACGGTATTCAGAACGTAAAGATTTTGGAATGATCCCTATCATTCATTCTCAATTGGGTTACAGTGTAGGCCACGTGACTGGCTAAGTGGTGCTAACACTCTTAGGATCCTCCCATTGATAACTGAGATGAACCTCCAAAGTCACGGCACATGAATTGCCGATGGATTATATTTAGCTTATTCTCTCTTGGTTAATATTGGATATTAGATGTTTAATTTAATATATTAGATAAATTAAAGCGATATCGAGAATTAAATAAATTACTGGGAAATAAATTTTATTCATCATACTTTTCTTAGAGAATTTATATTGAATATAATTAATTAATTGGATTACACTACACCATATATGGGTTTCAGAAACACCTAAAAAGCTGTGTTCAAAAGTCCGAAAAGTGTTGCTGAAGGCAAAAAACAGGTTACAGCTACACTTTGACAAAATTTGAAGGTGTTACAAAAACGGCCGCAACCATAGGTGTCTAAGGTAACACTTTTCTTGTTTTGGGTAACATGTGAAAAAAGTGTAACAATAGACCCCTATGCCAACACTTTTCTTGTCTGTGCCTACACTAGATTTTGGGTTGCTGTAGATTTAAGGCCACATTTTTATATATTTAGTGACACAAATGTTTGTGTAGCTGTAGACATATGCTAACACTCTGAGGTCTAATGTAACATTAAATTGTGAGACACTTTGACATCTTTACCAACAACTTTAACACTATGGCTATACCTATATATGAACAGTTCTAACTTTTGCCAACACACTTTTAACATATTTTTTATATTTCGCCAACAGAAAGAATTATAAATTAGAGTCTATGGCTATATTTTTGCAGGTTTTTACCAATATTTTTCATGGTAAAAAGCAACATGTTATATTGGAAAATAGATATTACCGTAAAACAGTCAATACCATTAAAACACTGTCAACCATAACAACATCCAAAATACATGACTGCCAAATATTCAATCTATATTCAGACAGCCAAATGCACTTACATAACCCAACATCCAAAATCTAACTCAAAATGCCATTCAACAATTAGCTTAAGTACTATTTAATAGCTAAGAAAAAGTTACCATCGCAATCCATAAATATGACAAAACTACTTGAGGCACTTAGAAAAATTTCATCATCTCATCCCCCCAAAACGACAGCTCTAGTTGCCTCATGGTCTATGTCGAGCAGAACGTTTTGCGTCTCCGACTTCTTTCCTCGCACTCTCAGTTGTAGAGTATGTTGTTGTATTTGAGAAGAGCCTGCATTATCTCCCTGACTTGGAGAAAATTCCCAGCCTCCACTACTATGCTGGCCAGTTTGTGGCCTATTATTACCAATCACCAAACGAATCAACAGTTAATTACAAAGTACAACAATTAGCAAAAAAACTACAGAGCACATCGCTTAATTTCTGATACAAAACACAGGACATACCATGAGCATGATAAACTAGAACTAAAGTGTGAGAAACTATCATTAATAAGCAACCAATATTTGAATGCAAAAACACAACAATGGTTTTTAAATAAGAAACCATTAAAGTAGTATAACATTCTTTTCAAGACAGAAAATTATCATGGATACATTTATGCCGAAATAAATCTAGTTGAGCACACAAACTCAGACTTTCTCCAAAGCATAGCCAGCTGCTAAGAAATCTAGTTGAACATATATAGTGACTTTTAGCTAACCTTGGTGTAATAATAGTTTTCGACTTGTTTTTTATCTGCATTGAACCTTACATCCTTGGCAATCATGGAATTGAACCCACCGCACCAGATTGATATTATAAGGCATCTCGAACCTAGAATGGTAAATGATAATAATTTAGTCTGAAGTCGTATATTATACAGCTCCTAACATAAGAATTGTATCTTATTAGATCATTCAAGTGTTCTAACTCAGAAGGAAATACAGGCATAAGAACTATACATTTTTCAACAATCGCGATAAATTTATATGCTTATATGCATACTTTTCATAGATGCACAAGGACCAAAAACATTAATGTATTTTTAAATATATTAGTATTGAGTACTATCACAAAAGTGGCAGAACTACAAGTTCATGTTGCACTATTGCTGGAAGTTGTAGACCTTTCAACTTCTTAGAATTATATATATGCCAACTTTAAATGACCGTCATTTTTTGGTCGCCAAACAGTTTAACGGACATTTATAACCACTTTATATGGTGAACATCCTTCATACATCTAAACAGAAATGACACCAAAGATATACAAGGTGGTGATATATATGCCTGAATCATATTTATCCATAATAATCATATACTTAAAAATTTGTCAAACTACGAGGAAACACACAACAATCCTGCATCAGTTACTTCAAATTTCTTATTACAATTCTTATAATAAAAAATGAGATGTCATTAGTAATATCCAAAAATAAAACAAAAAATGGAAAGAAGTATTATTTTTCTTTGTACATTATAATCGAAATACCCTGGTCTAATTTCTTGACTCTCTCCCTCAAGGCATGCTGGCCATTGAACTTGTTCAAAGAACCTTGAAAAAGATTGTTAATTTAAGATTCTAGAACATTGACTTTAATATTAGGCATGCATGTTTGCATCTATGTAATTTAAAATTCTTAGTAACCGTACCTGATGTGGAGTCCATTCTGCTGGATAGTAAAAAATTTCCGCTCTACCAGCAGCAAGCATCGACTGAAAAAGGAGAAACAAGTAGATTATAAGCATAGAAGTGGAAAGTGAAAAAGATCAGGCGAAATATTAGTTTTCACCCATCAAAATACGAATCCTTTGAGATGCAGGTATTCAGAATATAATCTAACTGGACGTTTCACGTTTGAAACTAAAAGAGCAAGTTTACAGTATAAATGTATAATTGTATCATGCTTTCCCATAGATGTGGATTGTGGAGTGGAAATGAGATCATCAAAGTGCTAAAAATTGTATTCATCTCCAACAAATAAATATTTTACTCACATAGATATACTTCTTGTTTAATATGAGTTCCTAACGAGTAAACCGAACAATTTACACTCCCAAACAATAAAAATGGAGGGCGCAAAGAATGCAGCTCCTAATTCCTTGACAACATATATCTTAATTGGTCATTTGGTCCGTGCCAAGGATATGGCCCTAAATATGCTATATTACATATAATTAAGACAAACATACAACATAGAGTTATTGCTGATCTCAATACATCCAAAGTGGACACAATATTTTAAATAGGATAAAGCACAAAGAATACAAGTGCTTCATATCTACTATAACAGCAAATGTATAACTATATATAAAATACATATACACACACACAATTATATACTGTATACCTGTGGAGTATAATCCTCTTGATTACCAACAAAGAAATAATCATATTTTTCCATGCATATTGATAGTTATGGGGGAACTTCATTAGAAGATCCAAGAGATTGTGTTCTAAATCCATGCTTAATGTCCATTTCATCCAAATGCTTGCAACACTATTAGGTGTCTGGGTAATTAAAAGCTTCTCATCTGTAGAAACTTTCTTGTTGAGGTTTATCTCCATCTGGTCCTGACTAGAATAGCATTCCGTAAGAAGTTGTCTCACAATTGCATCATATATTAGAGTAAAAAGCTTAGCGTTCTGTAAATAAACTTAACTCGATCTTCAAGAATTCATTAGGAAACCGATATATCGTATCTTAGAATATATCTATTATCCTAGGAGGAAGCTAACAGGAATTAGCAGTGAACCACTTTAGAATCACTTTGTATGTAATTTACATATAATCAACAAGTGTCTTACCCGCGAATGCGGTCTCTCAGGTCACCATCTGAAATCTAGGGCCTGACATAGCTAAAGATGTAAACTTCATGTGACTACAAGAAACCCTGTCAAAGACCACGCCAAACTAGTATAAAACACAAAATTCAGTCTCGTAAGATCTTAAAGAATTCATTAGGAAACAGATATATTTTACAATAATGAGAAGCAGAAAGAAAGACCTGGCGATACATGTTAAAGAGTGCAGGGAAAGTCTTTTTCTTGGAAAAATCACCAGAAGCACCAAGCACAATAATAGATAGGCAACCAGGTTCTGACACAGGTGGTTCACTATCCCCAGATTTTTGAACATGTTAAAATACCCTTTAATCTCGAATCTATAAAAGACGTTTAATTATTTAAAATATTGCATTAGGATTATAACCTAAGTATTTAAATTGTTAACATTTGAACAAATTAATGTAATACGAATATAAGACTTATACTGAAATAATTTGTACACGTCTAAAATTGTCACACGTTTTCTATTTTTGTCCCTAGCCGAATGATATGTTGTACACAAACATATGGAATCGTGAATCATGTCAAGGTTCGTGATGGGTTTTAATTTGGCAAAGTCTTCCATCAAATCCCCATAATTTAGGTATTTTCCTTTTTGAAATTCCTCCCCACTCGCCTATATATATCACACACACATACTTCACAAAACTAAAAACCCTAAAACCTAAAACTAATAACGGCGGCTACCTAGTTCTCTACCATTCCCGTTCGATCGAGGCATGCACAAAGGAAGGCTTGGTGGTAGATTGAAGGTCTCAGGTTTATTGGTATGATTAAACACGTTATATGATGGCTTAAATAAATTCTGGAATTAAGACAGCTTGTATACTTGAATTTGTGAACGAGATAGGTCATGCTATATAATGATTCAATTCAGTTTATTTTAATGAAAACCTAGTTTTATGTCTTATTTAAGTTCTCCAATTGGTTTGGAGTGATTTCGAGTTGTGTTGGTCGTGTTTTTTATTTTTGTGTGATTAAGTGTTGAATCTAAAATTTGGGAGTCTGAAATCAGTCCACTTTGTCAATTTTTGATTCAAAAACTATAATGAGTTGGGCCATGAAACTCTCCAGTATGTAACTTCTATATGATTAGTAATACACTGAATTTTTGAGAATTTCCCTGGATGTTTTGTTAGGTCGTTGAGGCGGATACTTTTTGGGTACAACTGCAGGTCGGTTTTCTGAATAGTCTGAGTTTGAATATTTTTCGTGTGGGGTTAAGCTAAGTAATAAATTCTGGGAAAATTAGTGTAGGTTCTAAAGACATTGACGTATATGTGTGAATTTTTGTGAATTTTAATTTTGAGTTCTGATGTGGTTCAAAAATTCGTCAAGTTGTAACCTGTTCATAGATAAAAGCTGATAAAAAGGTTAGGGTTGTATTGAATTTATCTCCAAGTATGCGGTCAGGTTTTTGGGCCATATTGAAAGGGGTCCATTTTAATGATACCAACGTGTTTTTGAGTGATTCTTGAGTCTAAAATCAATTTCTGGAAAAGTACTTTCTGAATATGTAAGTCTTGAAATTTTTAGAAGTCGAGAGAATGTCTTTTCTGATTTTACAAGTTCAAGTGTCAAACCTGTCTCTGATACCATAAATTGTAATACCCCAACCCGGCAAGGGTAGAAGCGTCAACTTTGAGAAATACTCGGTCGCCAACCTGAAACTCTAACTCACGTTGGTGCTTGTCGGCGTAACTCTTCTGTCTGGACCTGGCTTCCTTAAGCTTCTCTCTAGCAACAATCACCTTTTCGCGGCGTCAAACCTTTTGGCATTAAGGGCAAGTTGAGTCCCCGTTCAATCGAGGCGTGCACAAAGGAAGGCTTGGTGGTAGATTGAAGGTCTCGGGTGTGTTGGTATGATTAAACACGTTATATGATGGCTTAAATGAATTCTGGAATTAAGACAGCTTGTATGCTTGAATTTGTGAACGATATAGGTCATGATATATAATGATTCAATTCAGTTTATTTCGATGAAAACCTAGTTTTATGTCTTAGTTAAGTTATCCAATTGGTTTGGAGTGATTTCAAGTTGTGTTGGTCGTGTTTTTGATTTTTGTGTGATTAAGTGTTGAATCTAAAATTCGGGAGTCTGAAATCAGTCCACTTTGTCGATTTTTGATTCAAAAACTATAATGAGTTGGGCCGACAATTTGGGTTTAAAGAGACAGTGTTGTAGTTGGCTTCGATTTGTAGGCGGAGGAGGAGGGTGGATTCTAAATTTGATGGTGAATTTCATAAGGTGGTTTGATGAAGTTGGGATGGAGTTCTTGATTTGAGGTACAAAAGAACACACGAGGAAGAAGCACAGAAGAAATACAAGTAGAGGAGTAAAGAAAAAAAATAATAACGTGAGTTTGAGATTTTTACCTGCTTGCAGAAACGGATGGGACGACTGCAGGAAGAAGGAAAAAAAATATATTTGTGTATTATATATATACAATACAGTATTTATACTGTATACAAAATTAGATTTAGGGTAGAAAAGCTGTGTGGGCTTAGGTATAGGACTTGGATCAACTTATTCATTTGGACTAGTAAAAGAATTTGGGCCACAAAATTAATAGTTCCCTACAAAAAAAATAAATAATAGTTGGGCTAAACTAAATAATAATAATAATATTAATAATAATAAAAATAATAAATAATATTATTATTTGACTTTTAATGTCTTTTAGGTAATAATTAATATCGCTTAAAATTTGACTCGGGTCTAGAAATGACGAGCTGAAACAATGAATTTAAATGGAAATGAAACGAACGAATCACATGACTTGTCATAAATAATAATGGCATAAATGAATTTTCATGATCATGAGAATAAAATGAACTAGATGATAAACTTATTCGGGCATTAATTTAATAATATTGAAAATATTTTCTATAATTCACAATAAATGTATATGCAAAATCGGGGCGTTACAACTAGGAATAGTGGGAGCACACGTTATAGGTATGTTAATAGAATTAATGTACTCGGACTCGACTCATCTTGATTCGGTCACATGGATTTCACTCCGGGAAAGTCAATGAATGAATCAGAAGGTTGTGATAGGTATATATGAACCTTCGAATTGAGGATTCAGTATGAGAATGTGCTTGCGACATTAAGTTTCTCACTAGAATAGTTCGATCCAATCACCGGTTGACGTGGTCCACCTCGAAGTGCAACTTAGTAGACAAGTAGCAGTCTCTACTAAATACCAAGATAAGATTTTGTATCCTGTAAGTCAACATGTGAATGTCCTATGCGGTTAGGGGCAAATGCGATTATAAGTCTTTGGCAAAGCATTTAGAGCTAGTTTTATTCGATACACGAGAGCTCGATGTTTCTCGGTTTGCACTAATAGATACATAGAGTCAAGTTACAATAGGGTTGACATTGTCGTGACCCTAATACTTGATCGGGACATATGATTGAAGGGTTTATACGTATACGGTATTCAGAACGTAAAGATTTTGGAATGATCCCTATCATTCATTCTCAATCGGGTTACAGTGTAGGCCACATGACTGGCTAAGTGGTGCTAACACTTTTCGGATCCTCCCATTGATAATTGAGATGAACCTCCAAAGTCACGGCACATGAATTGCCGATGGATTATATTTAGCTTATTCTCTCTTGGTTAATATTGGATATTAGATGTTTAATTTAATATATTAGATAAATTAAAGCGATATCGAGAATTAAATAAATTACTGGGAAATAAATTTTATTCATCATACTTCTCTTAGAGAATTTATATTGAATATAATTAATTAATTGGATTACACTACACCATATATGGGTTTCAGCAACACCTAAAAAACTGTGTTCAAAAGTCCGAAAAGTGTTGCTGAAGGCAAAAAACAGGTTACAGCTACACTTTGACAAAATTTGAAGGTGTTACAAAAACGGCCGCAACCATAGGTGTCTAAGGTAACACTTTTCTTGTTTTGGGTAACATGTGAAAAAAGTGTAACAATAGACCCCTATGCCAACACTTTTCTTGTCTGTGCCTACACTAGATTTTGGGTTGCTGTAGATTTAAGGCCACATTTTTATATATTTAGTGACACAAATGTTTGTGTAGCTGTAGACATATGCTAACACTCTGAGGTCTAATGTAACATTAAATTGTGAGACACTTTGACATCTTTACCAACAACTTTAACACTATGGCTATACCTATATATGAACAGTTCTAACTTTTGCCAACACACTTTTAACATATTTTTTATATTTCGCCAACAGAAAGAATTATAAATTAGAGTCTATGGCTATATTTTTGCAGGTTTTTACCAATATTTTTCATGGTAAAAAGCAACATGTTATATTGGAAAATAGATATTACCGTAAAACAGTCAATACCATTAAAACACTGTCAACCATAACAACATCCAAAATACATGACTGCCAAATATTCAATCTATATTCAGACAGCCAAATGCACTTACATAACCCAACATCCAAAATCTAACTCAAAATGCCATTCAACAATTAGCTTAAGTACTATTTAATAGCTAAGAAAAAGTTACCATCGCAACCCATAAATATGACAAAACTACCTGAGTCACTTAGCAAAATTTCATCATCTCAGCCCCCCAAAACGACAGCTCTAGTTGCCTCATGGTCTATGTCGAGCAGAACGTTTTGCGTCTCTGACTTCTTTTCTCGCACTCTCAGTTGTAGAGTATGTTGTTGTATTTGAGAAGAGCCTGCATTATCTCCCTGACTTGGAGGAAATTCCCAGCCTCCACTACTATGCTGGCCAGTTTGTGGCCTATTATTACCAATCACCAAACGAATCAACAGTTAATTACAAAGTACAACAATTAGCAAAAACACTACAGAGCACATCGCTTAATTTCTGATACAAAACACAGGACACACCATGATCATGATAAACTAGAACTAAAGTGTGAGAAACTATCATTAATAAGCAACCAATATTTGAATGCAAAAACACAACAATGGTTTTTAAATAAAAAACCATTAAAGTAGTATAACATTCTTTTCAAGACAGAAAATTATCATGGATACATTTATGCAAAAACAAATCTAGTTGAGCATACAAACTCAGACTTTCTCCAAAGCATAGCCAGCTACTAAGAAATCTAGTTGAACATATATAGTGACTTTTAGCTAACCTTGGTGTAATAATAGTTTTCGACTTGTTTTTCATCTGCATTGAACCTTACACCCTTGGCAATCATGGAATTGAACCCACCGCACCAGATTGATATTATAAGGCATCTCGAACCTAGAATGGTAAATGATAATAATTTAGTCTGAAGTCGTATATTATACAGCTCCTAACATAAGAATTGTATCTTATTAGATCATTCAAGTGTTCTAACTCAGAAGGAAATACAAGCATAAGAACTATACATTCTTCAACAATCGCGATAAATTTATATGCTTATATGCATACTTTTCATAGATGCACAAGGACCAAAAACATTAATGTATTTTTAAATATATTAGTATTGAGTACTATCACAAAAGTGGCAGAACTACAGGTTCATGTTGCACTATTGCTGGAAGTTGTAGACCTTTCAACTTCTTAGAATTATATATATGCCAACTTTAAATGACCGTCATTTTTTGGTCGCCAAACAGTTTAACGAACATTTATAACCACTTTATATGGTGAACATCCTTCATACATCTAAACAGAAATGACACCAAAGATATACAAGATGGTGATATATATGCCTGAATAATATTTCTCCATAATAATCATATACTTAAAAATTTGTCAAACTATGAGGAAACACACAATAAGCCTGCATCAATAACTTCAAATTTCTTATTACAATTCTTATAATAAAAAATGAGATTTCATTAGTAATATCCAAAAATAAAACAAAAAATTGAAAGAAGTATTCTTCTTCTTTGTACATTATAATCGAAATACCCTGGTCTAATTTCTTGACTCTCTCCCTCAAGGCATGCTGGCCATTGAACTTGTTCAAAGAACCTTGAAAAAGATTGTTAATTTAATATTCTAGAACATTGACTTTAATATTAGGCATGCATGTTTGCATCTATGTAATTTAAAATTCTTAGTAACCGTACCTGATGTGGAGTCCATTCTGCTGGATAGTAAAAAATTTCCGCTCTAGCAGCAGCAAGCGTCGACTGAAAAAGGAGAAACAAGTAGATTATAAGCATAGAAGTGGAAAGTGAAAAGGATCAGGTGAAATATTAGTTTTCACCCATCAAAATACGAATCCTTTGAGATGCAGGTATTCAGAATATAATCTAACTGGACGTTTTGTAACACCCCCAAACCGTTCGGGAATATTACAGCGCCACAGACCCTCTCCGTGAGGATCTACCAGGCTAAATACAGAAAACGCAACAACACATTACATACCTACATGGGTAATTAACAGACCATTAGACCGATTTGGTCTTTTACCACAACCTACACATCAACCATACATTACTATTTCTCGTAACTCATACCCATGCAGGGGTTAACATAAATCAACATTCCCGTATAAGGGGAAAATAAACACAACGGAAGGACAAAACATGACATCACCAAATACTCAACACCGGTCTTCATGTGATTAGTATCGGCGTCTTCCATCATCCTTCGTAACGATCCTGTGAATTTCTCCCCAGCAACCTGCAAGTACCTGGACGCAAAACAGACATCCACCCCGCGAATACTCGGGGGTTAGCAAAACTCCATTGTTTTGCTAGTGCAAGTATAAATACAAAGACAAGCCATACATATCATACTCCAAGGACATAGAAACTGTGAATATACTTCCCAAGATAATTCACTTGATCAAAACCGTTTGAATTATGAAAGATAGGAATAAAACCATTTTATATATTACAAAACATTTTACAATCTCGGGAGTTTTAGAAACATTTGTGGTTTAAGAATTTTCAAGCCTTTCGAAACACTTAGGGACACAGCCCGAAAATCATTTATTTCTAAAAATAATTCCGATAACAAAATATGGGGTCCACGACCCAATCATAACATTCCATCCACAATCACGGTGGGGTTCGTGACTCAACTTATCCACATCACATACTCACAAGAATAACCCGACAGAAACTACACCGTGCCAAACATTACCGTGACAACAGTCTCACAGAACGACAACAGAGAGCACAATTTTGCAACTTAACCATACGGTCGAACTCGACACACCACAGAGCTACAATACACAGAGCAACCACAAGACTCACGTACCCATACCAAATTATCACAGCCAAGGTACACATCACACATAACACATTTACTGGTGCCATTCCAGCCAAGTACGATAACATTTGGACTGCAATTCTAATCAGACGAAATATGCGCCAAAAATCACAGTTCTCCAACAAAACATTTCAAAGTTAACCGTTGGTACGAGACTCACGGCCGTCGTACCCCGCAGAGCCCCGTCGGACATCCCTGGGTGGTTAACCCTAGTTCGCGATACGCACACACCGCAATACGTATCCCTAGAGGCCCCGTCAGACCATCCCTAGGTGAACATACACATATCATCCACAACGCCACGGAAAGCCATAATTCGAATACTAGAATATGCATACAAATGCTAGGTACTTCGCTAGAATGGCCACTTTAACCGGCATATACTCACAATCAATGTCACACAACGACAAGCAAATACCAATGCCAAACAACACCAAGTGTCCCAACCTCCTTACGAAGGAGTAACAACTAATATCACACAACGTCACATATTCACCGTACAAGTACATATCTCAATACACAATCCTCGGCAAATAAAATATGTTCAATATCTTCCATCACACAACAATGATACACATAATCAGAAAACACAATTATTCACAAAGCCTATGAGTTATCTTCGAAGGAGAACCTTTATCAAAAATATACCGATCCTTTTTGAAGTTCATTAAAACATTAAAATTCCACATATAATCAATTACCAATTATCACGTCTACGAAATACGAAATGTATGGGCAAGATACTTGCCTCGATACCACAAGCAATGAAACGACGAACGGACACGGTCGGGTAGTCCTCAAACTTCCAAGAACGAAAAAGAACTCGACAACTCCAGAAAACTACGAAAATAACATCACCACGAATCAATATCGCTAAACGGAATTCGAATCAACTCGAAAAACAACATGGATCCGAGGGTTTCTTCAAGACAAATTGAGAATCAAGTTCCGGGTGATAAAAATTGATAAATGAGTCACAAAATCCGAAGACCATGATCAATACAACAAGAATACCAGGAACAATTCATCAATCTCGGACAAAATCAACGAATCATGAAGAAAACCCCCAAAATACCCGAAATTAGGGTTCTAAGAATTTTACCTTGATTAAAATGGGGAAAGATGTTGGGATGTTGTTAAATCCATACTAGAAACTCAAAGATGTTGATGGGTGATGATATCTGGCCAAAATCCATGCTTATACGCCCTCAAGATCGTCTAGATCGCCGGAAGGAAGAAAAGGGAGGAAGAAATGATGAAAGTTGGCCTCTGCAGTCCTATATATACTGTCAACAGTTAGCGCACGCTAAGGTATGTGTAGCGTGCGCTAGCGGCCTCAAAAATGTACCAGAACCCTCTGCCAGACATCGTTAGCGCGCGCTAATACATGCGTTTAGCGTGCGCTAATTATACACTGTGTAGTCTTTGTTATTTCGACCACAACTCCTTCGCCCGGACTCCGATTGACTCACCGTTTGAACCATTGGAAAGCTAACTTGATACTCTATCATACTGAAAAGATTCAGAACTTTTGGAGTTTCCAAGAATCGATGGTGATTTTACAAAGTCGAATGAATACGTCGATTAATCCGAAACAATATCAAAACTTGCTCGAATGACGAAATGTGCTGAACAAATCATGTCTGAAATGTGTCAATGAACACAAGCAAGTCACTAGAATAGAAAAATATAGAAATAGAAAGTATGGGTATTACATTCTACCCCACTAAAAAGAAGTTTCGTCCCGAAACATAAAACATAAAACGATCAATGTAAAACAATCTCAGATAACACACTCTGTCCGTTGCCAACGCCTTGCAACGAATCACATGCAGCACGTGGATGCTAACATCCACATCGCCATTTCAGAATGATAACAAAACGCACGGACAAAAATCAGTATGGTTGAACAACCCAAGCAGGTACATCAATCAAAACGCGAATTAATCGCTGAACAAATACGAAATTCCACAACACGAGGATTGGAAGATCGAAAATGAAGTTAATTTCCCGAACTTAAGGAAACTACGAAGTGGTCTGAACGTTCAAAAACCATGATACGATATCAATGAATACCGGATAACAAACGATCGAACAACAACGATCGAGACATCAACAGTCGAACAATCATATCCGAATCATAACGAATAACAGAAATCGAATAGCATCCCCGAAGTCCACAGCACAAATCAAGACAATATATGATCCGATAAAAACGACATGATATACATTTTCATAAGATTCACAGGAGCGGAGCCGAATTTAGAAAAGTCACAACGACAAATGGATTAACCCGAAACAATACTGCAACTCGTTCGAACAACAAAAAGTGAAGAGTAGAACAAGTCCAGAAAATATCGACGAACACAAATGAGTCGATAGAGTCGAACAAAATGAAAGCGAAAAAAAAAATATGGGTATTACACCATATCACCTATAAAAGAGGTTTCGTCCCCGAAACCTAAACAACAAGAACGAAGTGCTAGAATAGCAACCTTCCCGGAAACCTTCTCTTGGTCCCGCATCTGATCTCCATGATTTATGCATCATGGTCACGACCGCTCCCTTTGCCCTCGGCATATTAAGCGGATACTCACTCAATACAATGGTACAACATCGCAAAATAATATACCAAATTGCCAACTCGGCTTTACATATCACATAAGACAACTAATAGCAACTCGATAAGAAGATACACGAGGTATCCTTTTACATGATATCGTTTGAAAATACTTGGATTTGCATGTTTATTCAAAATAAAACTTTGAGAGTATTTTTGGTACCTCGGGCTTTTTGTCAAAACTTGTAAACAAAAGACTTTAACCGTCTCCTTTTGGAATTATTTGCAAAACAATATATCCTTGCAACTGCCACTATTAAAATAACCATGCCACTACACATCATCATCATCGTTAATAACAAACAAGGTAACCACGCAAGATCCTCAAACCATTCGTACAAGCACTAAATATTCCCACCAATCATCAATCATTTTGGGGTGATCCAAGATCACGCACGATAACTGGCTCAGTATAGAAAACTTTTCCAAATCCGAGTTTGAAGTTTAAATCGAGTAAGATCCTTCATCTTTCACAATATATTTTTGAAAATAAAAAATTTTGATAATGTGAAAGATTTCTGAAAATCATGTACTCGAATCATTTGAAAATACAACAGTACGTCAAAAATCATTTTTGAAAATCTTCTCAACACTACACAATAATCAACGACGGTAACATTTTACAAAATGTTCAAAGATACTTTAAAACGACTCTTTTAATACCGTCGGGGTTCCTTTAGGAAATTCAAGGCCGGCTCGCCAATTTTAAATGATTTTCAAAGTCCACACGAAGCCGCCGATTAAGCGAACCGTCAAAACTTTATGAAATTTAATTTTCCACAACTTGCTCAAGTTTATAAAATTTTCAGAAAAGCGTTTTCGAATACACACACAATAGACATAATTTACTATTTTATCAAAATACGATCCATTACCATCAAATCCAATCACACGTCAACATCATATATCTACATAATTACAGTATCGCACAAGCAACCGTCAAAAGATAATTAACATCTAAAACTGAAATACAACCTCTCAGTAATGAGGACTCTCACAACAAGTGCATTTAGGACGACTTAATGTTCACACCACCAACTTAATCACAATTTTGAGCATTATTGACCAAATAATAATGCCAACATCACTACATACCCCCGAACCGACGATCATGAAATCAAAAAGTCGAAAGCAAGAGCCACGTTTCGAGTAAATTTTTGGTAGACCTCATTTGAGTCTTTAAAATCAAATTTTGAAAACTTGCAATGCAAGATGAAAATAAAATATAAGTAGTTAAGTTCTAAAAAAAAGTCCGGTCTCGAGGTCATCATACGAAATCAAAATTTTTCCTTTCTTGAAGGATGTTTTAAAACAAAATTTACGTGACTCTTCAAAAATAACTAAACATTGAAATATCACATTGACAAACTTTCCTTGCGGAAACACACCAAGCCGTTACTCCAGTAAAATGATTCACACAATATATATACACATTTATACACCGATATCACTTTTCATTCCAGTACAACACAAGAATCAACAAACATGGATTGCATATTCACAATTCACATTTAAACTCCACATAATAACACATAATCACACAAGCTCGTATAACACGAGAGCAACAAAGTAGGGAGACTTACATCCACAGATCGCACGAAGATGATGGCTGCACCTCGATACTAATCACGACCGACACCTCAAACGACGCGTCGCGACACGACTCAGTCAGACAAAATCTGACAAGACAAGACAAGGCCCGACAACACACAACTCGACCAGACAGCCTAGGTTTCCGCAACCTAAGCTCTGATACCATATTCTGTAACACCTCCAAACCGTTCGGGAATATTACAGCGCCGCAGACCCTCTCCGTGAGGATCTACCAGGCTAAATACAGAAAACGCAACAACACATTACATACCGACATGGGTAATTAACAGACCATTAGACCGATTTGGTCTTTTACCACAACCTACACATCAACCATACATTACTATTTCTCGTAACTCATACCCATGCAGGGGTTAACATAAATCAACATTCCCGTATAAGGGGAAAATAAACACAACGGAAGGACAAAACATGACATCACCAAATACTCAACACCGGTCTTCATGTGATTAGTATCGCCGTCTTCCATCATCGTTCGTAACGATCCTATGAATTTCTCCCCAGCAACCTGCAAGTACCTAGACGCAAAACAGACATCCACCCCCCGAATACTCGGGGGTTAGCAAAACTCCATTGTTTTGCTAGTGCAAGTATAAATACAAAGACAAGCCATACATATCATACTCCAAGGACATAGAAACTGTGAATATACTTCCCAAGATAATTCACTTGATCAAAACCGTTTGAATTATGAAAGATGGGAATAAAACCATTTTATATCTTACAAAACATTTTACAATCTCGGGAGTTTTAGAAACATTTATGGTTTAAGAATTTTCAAGTCTTTCGAAACACTTAGGGACACAACCCGAAAATCATTTATTTCTAAAAATGATTCCGATAACAAAATACGGGGTCCACGACCCAATCATAACATTCCATCCACAATCACGGTGGGGTTCATGACTCAACTTATCCACATCACATACTCACAAGAATAACCCGACAGAAACTACACCGTGCCAAACATTACCGTGACAACGATCTCTCACGAGCGACAACAGAGAGCACAATTTTGCAACTTAACCATACGGTCGAACTCGACACACCACAGAGCTACAATACACAGAGCAACCACAAGACTCACGTACCCATACCAAATTATCACAGCCAAGGTACACATCACACATAACACATTTACTGGTGCCATTCCAGCCAAGTACGATAACATTTGGACTGCAATTCTAATCAGACGAAATATGCGCCAAAAATCACAGTTCTCCAACAAAACATTTCAAAGTTAACCGTTGGTACGAGACTCACGGCCGCCGTACCCCGCAGTTCCCCGTCGGACATCCCTGGGTGGTTAACCCTAGTTCGCGATACGCACACACACGGCAATACGTATCCTAGAGGCCCCGTCAGACCGTCCCTAGGTGAACATACACATATCATCCACAACGCCACGGAAAGCCATAATTCGAATACTAGAATATGCATACAAATGCTAGGTACTTCGCTAGAATGGCCACTTTAACCGGCATATACTCACAATCAATGTCACACAACGACAAGCAAATACCAATGCCAAACAACACCAAGTGTCCCAACCTCCTTACGAAGGAGTAACAACTAATATCACACAACGTCACATATTCACCGTACAATTACATATCTCAATACACAATCCTCGGCAAATAAAATATGTTCAATATCTTCCATCACACAACAATGATACACATAATCAGAAAACACAATTATTCACAAAGCCTATGAGTTATCTTCGAAGGAGAACCTTTATCAAAAATATACCGATCCTTTTCGGAAGTTCATTAAAACATTAAAATTCCACATATAATCAATTACCAATTATCACGTCTACGAAATACGAAATGTATGGGCAAGATACTTGCCTCGATACCACAAGCAATGAAACGACGAATGGACACGGTCGGGTAGTCCTCAAACTTCCAAGAACGAACAAGAACTCGACAACTCCAGAAAACTACGAAAATAACATCACCACGAATCAATAACGCTAAACGGAATTCGAATCAACTCGAAAAACAACATGGATCCGAGGGTTTCTTCAAGACAAATTGAGAATCAAGTTCCGTGTGATAAAAATTGATAAATGAGTCACAAAATCCGAAGATCATGATCAATACAACAAGAATACCAAGAACAATTCATCAATCTCGGACAAAATCAACGAATCATGAAGAAAACCCCCAAAATACCCCAAATTAGGGTTCTAAGAATTTTACCTTGATTAAAATGGGGAAAGATGTTGGGATGTTGTTAAATCCATACTAGAAACTCAAAGATGTTGATGGGTGATGATATCTGGCCAAAATCCATGCTTATACGCCCTCAAGATCGTCTAGATCGCCGGAAGGAAGAAAAGGGAGGAAGAAATGACGAAAGTTGACCTCTGCAGTCCTATATATACTGTCAACAGTTAGCGCACGCTAAGGTATGTGTAGCGTGCGCTATCGGCCTCAAAAATGTACTAGAACCCTCTGCCAGACATCGTTAGCGTGCGTTAATACATGCGTTTAGCGTGCGCTAATTATACACTGTGTAGTCTTTGTTATTTCGACCACAACTCCTTCGTCCGGACTCCGATTGACTCACCGTTTGAACCATTGGAAAGCTAACTTGATGCTCAATCATACTGAAAAGATTCAGAACTTTTGGAGTTTCCAAGAATCGATGGTGATTTTACAAAGTCGAACGAATACGTCGATTAATCCGAAACAATATCAAAACTTGCTCGAATGACGAAATGTGCTGAACAAACCATGTCTGAAATGTGTCAATGAACACAAGCAAGTCACTAGAATAGAAAAATATAGAAATATAAAGTATGGGTATTACACGTTTCACGTTTGAAACTAAAAGAGCAAGTTTACAGTATAAATGTATAATTGTATCATGCTTTCCCATAGATGTGGATTGTAGAGTGGAAATGGGATCATCAAAGTGCTAAAAATTGTATTCATCTCCAACAAAGAAATATTTAACTCACATAGATATACTTCTTGTTTAATATGAGTTCCTAACGAGTAAACTGAACAATTTACACTCCCAAACAATAAAAATGGAGGGCGCAAAGAATGCAGCTCCTAATTCCTTGACAACATATATCTTAATTGGTCATTTGCTCCGTGCCAAGGATATGGCCCTAAATATGCTATATTACATATAATTAAGACAAACATACAACATAGAGTTATTGCTGATCTCAATACATCCAAAGTGGACACAATATTTTAAATAGGATAAAGCACAAAGAATACAAGTGCTTCGTATCTACTATAACAGCAAATGTATAACTATATATAAAATACACACACACACACACAATTATATACTGTATTCCTGTGGAGTATAATCCTCTTGATTACCAACAAAGAAATAATCCTATTTTTCCATGCATATTGATAGTTGTTGTGAGGGAATCCCTCACACTATGCCGCAAGTGCACGGTGTCAACAAGTAATAAAGTGATAAGTAAGATATCGTTCCCTCGAGGACTGATTTCACTAAGTACCAAAATATAGTCAACTCGTAATTTTAATTGAAGAACAATTATATAGAATTTATTTCTAAACTAATTGCAGAAAAATAAATAGAAAATAATACTAGTACTAATACTAATAATAATAATAATAATAATAATAATAATAATAATAATAATAATAAGGGCGTAGAATTATGATTTTCACCTCAAACAATCAGTAGTGATTTTTATTTAATTCAATTCACGTTTATTCAATTGATTGTAAGCCAGGGATTCCTAAATTATTCTAAAGCTTCTCCCAAAGTCGATAGAAAATACTAATAATTATTAACTCGATATATTCCTATTCGAATTATATAATTAATAGTTAAACAGTTCATGAATCCCCATAATAAATAGGCTTCACAATTCCCATGAGTATATCCCTATCTCACGAAAATCATGATTTTTCTCACAAGAACTATGCCAAAATTTCATCTCCCGAATCCACAAAGACATTTAAATCAATTCAACTATTGGCCAGACAATTGAAAGCATTGAGAACAGTGAGAAGAATCCAATTCAATACGAATAACGAGTGAATTGAAATAAAAATAAATAAATCAAACCGTCATGTAATCGGCTACAATCACAATCCTACTCAAACAGATCTAGAAAATAAGATGTGGAAAAATTAAGAAAAACCGTAAGGGATCCGTGGTCTTGTCGTCGCCCACAAATCTCCTCCAATAGTTCCTTGATGATCGATCCTCTGCCTCGATGATGATCTTTTTCTGACCTTCAATCTTTATTTATAGCTATCCTAAGCCTCCAAAACGCGTCCTGGAATTAGGTTGGGAACAGGCTCCAAAAACGGCCCAGAACCGCGGCCAACACATCAAAACCGCCCCGTGGGCCGCGGCTCACTTAATATGTGCCGCGGCTCACCATGCTCAGCGCCTATGCTTGGGCGCACGTTTTTCCTCCTGGGCCGCGGCTCACTTTCCTTGTGCCGCGGCCCCCGGTACAGTCCGCTCGGCGCTCTGCTAGCTACCTTCGTGTGCCGCGACCCGCTTTGCTTGTGCCGCGGCTCATAACCAGAAATCACCGTTTTTGCCCGTTTTTCGTCGTTCGAGCTTCCGGACTCCAATTTCCTGCAAAACATAAAAGAATAGTGCATTAAAAGCTCATTTATGCAGATTTACACTTCAAATGAATATAAAATAATGATAAATAAGCATATAAAAATACACCTAACAAATACCCCCAAACTTGAGCCTTTGCTTGTCCTCAGGCAAAAATCAACTTTCAAATAAAAAGTATCGTGGATGATTGTGCAAATCCATAGTGCTCAACTTAATCAATACTACCCTGAAAATCTCAAAGAATAATACGAGTATCGTAATAGTGAGTCACATCAAGGACACTGATTCCACAAAGTAATCATTTTTAGTACTAATCAATCGTTCATGAAGAAAATCAAGCTCAAAGATTAACAAGCGTGAATTTAACCGACCGCCAATATGAATGGTTAGAGTAGGGCTGTCAAAATTCGGTTTTTGTTTTTTGCAGGAACCAAACCCGAACCGAATTGTGTAATTCGGGTTCAGTTCCATATTTTTTTTCATTCGAAACCAAACACAACCCGAACCGAAATTTTCGGTTCGGTTCCGATAATATTTCGGTTTCATTTTTTTCATGTCTATATGAATCTATTCATCTGTTTCAATCTAAATTCAATTTTAAACAATAATAGTCTTTAAAAACAAATTTTGACTCCAATTTAAATTTCTAAACAACAATAATTCAATTAAAAACAAGATAGTGAAGATACAATATTAAATGTTTAGTTGATACAATCAAAATATCAAACAAAATGAAGCAACAAAAGAGTAACTTGAACTTCAATAAATTAAGTAAGACGGTATACTTCTAGGATTTTTTTTATTTTTCTTTATAAATTAACTAATGTTAATAAAAAAAAGGTAAATAGGTAATTTCGGGTTTTTGTGAATTTTTTTTGCAGGAACCGAACCCGAACCGAATTTCTAAATTCGGGTTCGGTTCCAAAAAAATAAATAATTTCAACACCGAGGAACCGAACCGAACCGAGAATTTCGGTTCGGTTCCGGTCGGTTCCACTGGTTTCGGGTTGAAAATTCCCAGCCCAAGGTTAGAGTAAACAAGCTAACTCGCCCAGCCCCACAGTCTAGTGGCAAAATTCAAGTGCTTCATCATCAAAATTACTCCTCGGACAGCATTCCCTTATGTATGATCATAATAATGATTCGAGTTAACCACTAGGTTCGGATCTTGGGATGTTTCATCGGGATAATCCTAGGGTGGAATTCCATTCTCATGTATTGGGGAACCGTTTGACGTAAAAGACACTTATGGGGCACATGGATGCTACTAGTTACTAAGTCCCCCTCTACAATGGAGAAAAACTCGAATAGCAAGTCCCGCATGTCAAGGTTGCTGTTTTACGCGAGAGTAAACAACGGGTCACGTGAATACCCCCGGTTACTAGGCTTCCCATCATCGCTAAATGTGATGTTTCTAAACCATTAGTTTAGTTAGGGTTGTCGTTTTACACGAGAGTAAACAACGGGTCACGTGAATACCCCCGGTTACTAAACTTTCCATCATAGAATATGTATAATATCTCGACTTTTTGGGAAAAACTGTCCGACTCTAACTCAATTTAAGTGCCCACAAGACTCATGTTATTGGACGACTAGATACGCGAAAAGTATAACCAAACGTATAGACGGTGATTTGAAAACACGTATGTCTCCTTTCTTATCTGCTAAGATTTCTACAAAAACGAAAAAATTTCGGACCTAAATGAATACTTAACGGAAACAGATATCACTGACTGCAACTCGACCAAAAGTCAACCGTTTTTTCCAAAAAAAAATAAGTATCGTAACATCAGTTTGACACATGGAAGCACGAAAAATTCACGAAAAAAATTCATGTTTTTGGCAAAAACCATCAACAACATGCAAGGACAATAAAGCAATGATGAAATCGCAATTTATAACCAAGAAAAATTAAGAAAATTTTGCATGCTTCAATTTATTCCACTACACATAAAATCACCAACAATAAAACTCATGTGAAAATAAAAGAGATAAGGAAAAGCGAATCTTATTCCAAATGTCTTCTTGAACGCCAGCACATGTTTGAGTGGAATCGTCTGTCAATCCATACTTCAAATAATGCTCAACATCACCAGGGACCCCCAAACTTAGTCTCTAGTCATGAAATAACTATAGACATTAGGTCGAGAAAGACTAGAATATGAAGGATGATAACTCATTGGGTTATAAAAAATATTTAAGAAATAAGGGCCAACAAGAATACACGAATCCAAACGAAATAACAAACAAAGGAAAAAATTATTAACGAAAAAAATCAAATAAAAACAACTAACTAGAAAGCAAGTAAAAATGATGGGTTGCCTCCCATCAAGCACTCTATTTTACGTCATGAGCACGACGTGGCAAAAAAATTTAACGTGGCTTCTTTCTAGGGAGATTGCCAAATACCCCTTCTTGCAATCTATAAGCCTCTTATTCCACAAGGGAGGCTTCGGTTCATGCCTGGTTGCCAAAAATAATGAGTAAGAATAATTATCCGGACAGCCAAAAAATAATAGAAGAATATAATAATTATAAGGTATGAAAAAATAAGCAGAGTTCGAATGGGTAGATAATAAAGACATATCATGAACAACCTCATTAGAACTCAAAGAATCAGCCTCAACAAAATCACAAGTAATGGGGTCAATCTCTCCCATTATGGATTTAGGAACAATTATGCGTGGCACCGTTAATAAAATTTTAGGCACATAAGTGTTCACCTTATTATTCGAAGTTTGATGACAAATTAATGAAATTTCTTTGGGAACATCATTAATGGTAACTTCTTCTACAAACTCATCACACTTTATGTAATTATCAGGTGCTGGGGGATCGACCCAAAAACTCAGCATGTCTTTCTTCTCAACCTCCCCCTCTACTTCACTACTAAAGCGATGAGCTGGAAAATAACCATAGTGAATCTCAAGACCACGACTCGCACATTCTCGCTCAAGAGGGGTACTATCAGGATTTTTGAGAGCGTCTACACATTGTTCAAGCATGGTCTTTTGTTTCGGGGGAGGGGGCTGACTGACCCTATTAGGCAAATTATTAAGATCATCGAAATTCATGAAGTGCCAAGGGTCACGATAATCAAAGGAAAACATAATGAAAAAATAAAAATATAGAGACTAAAGAAAAAATCTTCAAATTAAAATTAGAGTCGCTTGGTAATGATATTAGCGACAAATCAGTCCCCGGCAATGGCGCCAAAAACTTGTTGTGAGGAAATCCCTCACACTATGCCGCAAGTGCACGGTGTCAACAAGTAATAAAGTGATAAGTAAGATATCGTTCCCTCGAGGACTGATTTCACTAAGTAGCAAAATATAGTCAACTCGTAATTTTATTTGAAGAACAATTATATAGAATTTATTTCTAAACTAATTGCAGAAAAATAAATAGAAAATAATACTAATACTACTACTACTACTAATAATAATAATAATAAGGGCGTAGAATTATGATTTTCACCTCAAACAATCAGGAGTGATTTTTATTTAATTCAATTCACGTTTATTCAATTGATTGTAAGCCAGGGATTCCTAAATTATTCTAAAGCTTCTCCCAAAGTCGATAGAAAATACTAATAATTATTTACTCGATATATTCCTATTCGAATTAGATAATTAATAGTTAAAACAGTTCATGAATCCCCATAATAAATAGGCTTTACAATTCCCATGAGTATATCCCTATCTCACGAAAATCATGATTTTTCTCACAAGAACTATGCCTAAATTTCATCTCCCGAATCCATAAAGACATTCAAATCAATTCAACTATTGGCCAGACAATTGAAAGCATTGAGAAGAGTGAGAAGAATCCAATTCAATACGAATACCGAGTGAATTGAAATAAAAATAAATAAATCAAACCATCATGTAATCGGCTACAATCACAATCCTACTCAAACAGATCTAGAAAATAAGATGCGGAAAAATTAAGAAAAACCGTAAGGGATCCGTGGTCTTGTCGTCGCCCACAAATCTCCTCCAATAGTTCCTTGATGATCGATCCTCTGCCTCGATGATGATCTTTTTCTGACCTTCAATCTTTATTTATAGCTATCCTAAGCCTCCAAAACGCGTCCTGGAATTAGGTTGGGAACAGGCTCCAAAAACGGCCCAGAACCGCGGCCAACACATCAAAACCGCCCTGTGGGCCGCGGCTCACTTAATCTGTGCCGCGGCTCACCATGCTCAGCGCCTATGCTTGGGCGCGCGTTTTTACTCCTGGGCCGCGGCTCACTTTCCTTGTGCCGCGGCCCCCGGTACAGTCCGCTCGGCGCTCTGCTAGCTACCTTCATGTGCCGCGGCCCGCTTTCCTTGTGCCGCGGCTCATAACCAGAAATCACCGTTTTCGCCCGTTTTTCGTCGTTCGAGCTTCCGGACTCCAATTTCCTGCAAAACATAAAAGAATAGTGCATTAAAAGCTCATTTATGCAGATTTACACTTCAAATGAATATAAAATAATGATAAATAAGCGTATAAAAATACGTCTAACAATAGTTATGGGGGAACTTCATCAGAAGATCTAAGAGATTGTGTTCTAAACCCATGCTAAATGTCCGTTTCATCCAAATGCTTGCAACACTATTAGGTGTCTCGGTAATTAAAAGCTTCTCATCCGTAGAAACTTTCTTGTTGAGGTTTATCTCCATCTGGTCCTGACTAGAATAGCATTCCATAAGAAGTTGTTTCACAATTGCATCATATATTAGAGTAAAAAGCTCAGCGTTCTGTAAGTAAACTTAACTCGATCTTAAAGAATTCATTAGGAAATCGATATATCGTATCTTAGAATATATATATTATCCTAGCAGGAAGCTAACAGGAATTAGCAGTGAACCACTTTAGAATCACTTTGTATGTAATTTACATATAATCAACAAGTGTCTTACCCGCGAATGCGGTCTCTCAGGTCATCATCTGAAATCTAGGGCCTGACATAGCTAAAGATGTAAACTTCATGTGACTACAAGAAACCCTGTCAAAGACCACGCCAAACTAGTATAAAACACAAAATTCAGTCTCGTAAGATCTTAAAGAATTCATTAGGAAACAGATATATTTTAGAATAATGAGAAATAGAAAGAAAGACCTGGCGATATATGTTAAAGAGTGCAGGGAAAGTCTTTTTCTTGGAAAGATCACCAGAAGCACCAAGCACAATAATAGATAGGCAACCAGGTTCTGACACAGGTGGTTCACTATCCCCAGATTTTTGAACATGTTAAAATACCCTTTAATCTCGAATCTAAAAAAGACGTTTAATTATTTAAAATATTGCATTAGTATTATAACCTAAGTATTTAAATCGTTAACATTTGAACAAATTAAAGTAATACGAATATAAGACTTATACTGAAATAATTTGTACACATCTAAAATTGTCACACATTTTCTATTTTTGTCCCTAGCCGAATGATATGTTGTACACAAACATATGGAATCGTGAATCATGTCAAGGTTCGTGATGGGTTTTAATTTGGCAAAGTCTTCCATCAAATCCCCATAATTTAGGCATTTTCTTTTTTGAAATTCCTCCCCACTCGCCTATATATATCACACACACATACTTCACAAAACTAAAAACCCTAAAACTAAAAACTAATAATGGCGGCTACCTAGTTCTATACCATTCCCGTTCGATCGAGGCGTGCACAAAGGAAGGCTTGGTGGTAGATTGAAGGTCTCGGGTGCGTTGGTATGATTAAACACGTCATATAATGGCTTAAATGAATTCTGGAATTAAGACACCTTGTATACTTGAATTTGTGAATGAGATAGGTCATGATATATAATGATTCAATTCAGTTTATTTCGATGAAACCCTACTTTTATGTCTTAGTTAAGTTCTCCAATTGGTTTGGAGTGATTTCGAGTTGTATTGGTCGTGTTTTTGATTTTTGTGTGATTAAGTGTTGAATCTAAAATTCGGGAGTCTAAAATCAATCCACTTTGTCGATTTTTGATTCAAAAACTATAATGAGTTGGGCCATTAAACTCTCCAGTATGTAACTTCTATATGATTAGTAATACAATGAATTTTCGAGAATTTTTCCTGGATGTTTTGTTAGGTCGTTGAGGCGGATACTTTTTGGGTACAACTGTAGGTCGGTTTTCTGAATAGTCTGAGTTTGAGTATTTTTCGTGTGGGGTTAAGCTAACTAATAAATTCTGGGAAAATTTGTGTGGGTTCTAAAGACATTGACGTACATGTGTGAATTTTTGTGAATTTTTCTTTTTAGTTCTGATGTGGTTCAAAAATTCGTCAAGTTGTAACCTGTTCATAGATAAAAGCAGATAAAAAGGTTAAAAGGCTAATAAATGTTAGGGTTGTATTGAATTTATCTCCAGGTATGCTGTCAGGTTTTTGGGCCATATTGAAAGGGGTCCATTTTAATGATACCAACATGTTTTTGAGTGATTCTTGAGTCTTAAAATCAATTTCTGGAAAAGTACTTTCTGAATATGTAGGTCTTGAAATTTTTAGAAGTCGAGAGAATGTCTTTTCTGATTTTACAAGTTCAAGTGTCAAACCTGTCTCTGATACCATAAATTGTAACGCCCCAACCCGGCAAGGGTAGAAGCATCAACTTTGAGAAATACTCGGTCGCCAACCTAAAACTCTAACTCACGTCGGTGCTTGTCGGCGTAACTCATCTGTCTGGACCTGGCTTCCTTAAGACTCTCTCCAGCAATAGTCACCTTTTCGCGGCGTCAAACCTTTTGGCATTAAGGGCAAGTTGAGTCCCCGTTCGATCGAGGCGTGCACAAAGGAAGGCTTGGTGGTAGATTGAAGGTCTCGGGTGCGTTGGTATGATTAAACATGTTATATGACTGAATCAGAAGGTTGTGATAGGTATATATGAACCTTCGAATTGAGGATTCAGTATGAGAATGTGCTTGTGACATTAAGTTTCTCACTAGAATAGTTCGATCCAATCACCGGTTGACGTGGTCCACCTCGAAGTGCAACTTAGTAGACAAGTACCAGTCTCTACTAAATACCAAGATAAGATTTTGTATCCTGTAAGTCAACAGGTGAATGTCCTATGCGGTTAGGGGCAAATGCGATTATAAGTCTTTGGCAAAGCATTTAGAGCTAGTTTTATTCGATACACGAGAGCTCGATGTTTCTCGGTTTGCACTAATAGATACATAGAGTCAAGTTATAATAGGGTTGACATTGTCGTGACCCGAATACTTGATCGGGACATATGATTGAAGAGTTTATACGTATACGGTATTCAGAACGTAAAGATTTTGGAATGATCCATATCATTCATTCTCAATCGGGTTACAGTATATGCCACGTGACTGGCTAAGTGGTGCTAACACTCTTCGGATCCTCCCATTGATAACTGAGATGAACCTCCAAAGTCACGGCACATGAATTGCCGATGGATTATATTTAGCTTATTCTCTCTTGGTTAATATTGGATATTAGATGTTTAATTTAATATATTAGATAAATTAAAGCGATATCGAGAATTAAATAAATTACTGGGAAATAAATTTTATTCATCATACTTTTCTTAGAGAATTTGTATTGAATATAATTAATTAATTGGATTACACTACACCATTATGGGTTTCAGCAACACCTAAAAAGCTGTGTTCAAAAGTCCGAAAAGTGTTGCTGAAGGCAAAAAACAGGTTACAGCTACACTTTGACAAAATTTGAAGGTGTTACAAATGTAACACCCCGAGATATTCGGAATAATTACAGCGCCGTAAACACTTTAAGTAAGGATTTACAAGGATAATTAAAAGGGTTGTAAATATAATCCAACCATACCACAGAAATTCAAAATACAAAACCGGTTCCAACTGATTCAACGAGTTAATTAATACAACCATATCAAAATGATATTAATAAGACACGCGTACTCGAGTACTGAAATTGAACCAAGAAGACAAATCACAAACAACAACAAACATCACTGAACCCCTTCGTCATCACATTGGTACTGTGGCTGTTTCCCCGCTCCTCGACTACCTGAACATCAAAACAAATGTCCACCCCCGAAGGGGTTAGCAAAATGATGCTAGTACAAGTATCATTTAAACAAATCGAATATGGATCAACAATACATAACAAGATACACCACACAGACTTCCGCTACCGGAATCCGACAATGCGAATCCACAAGATTCCATTAACACAACATGAGTATTCCAATGATCTAGCGCCCTCAGCATAGATCCCAAGATGATCCCGTCGGACCAACACGAGGTGGAAAAATCCGTCCAATGATCCAGCGCCATCAGCCTAGATCCCAAGATGATCCCGTCGGACCAACACGAGGTAGACATCCGATCCAGCGCCCTCATCATAGATCGTACAACATACACAAACACAACTCATGCATACATATATGCCAAATCATTATGTCCATCAACATGAACATACAAACACTAGATAACGAGGATCATGACAATTTAACGAAATAAATTCCATGTTCAACAACATGAATAAACCACATGCATGCTCAAAATACCAATATTAACTCATTACGATACTTGCCTCGAAGATGGCAAGAACTAAACACTCCAATGATCACAACACACTCGAAGGCCGCCTCCTTCAATCAACGTAGCAAGCTCGAACCTTAACAAAATAAAATGATATAGAATTCATCTCAAGTCGTACGAATGCCTATCAATCCGGTCTACGGCCAAAAGCTCTAAATATGTAATCTGCCTTAACTACTTAGCGTACGCTATGTATTCTACGTAACATGCGCTAAACCTGCCCGTTAACGTACGCAACTGACCAAGTCTAGCGTACGCTAGCTATGTACTGATAGTTCTCTCTGATCAGCCGACTGACTCGGCTGATGACATAATGTACGTTACATACTAAACACAGCGTACGTTAACTCACTCCGGATAGTGCACGTTAATATACATATGTTAGCGTGCGCTAACCGTGCATGGCAGTTTACTACTGGCAGAAAACTTGATCTAATGGTGATGAAACTCATGAATTCTACGGTGTTAATACATGTCCTCTCCCTGCATATCATGCTCATATGGTTGGTGAAAGATCTTTACGGATTAACCGACTACGAGATACAAGGATCACAACACCATAATTTATCTTTGATCTTCAAGAAAATATCCTAAGTTCAATCCATTACATGTCCCAAAACGTATGATTCCTATGTAAAGACATAAGAACTTGGTAATCTCCATCTACTGGTCATAATCGGTTTTGAAGCTTCATGAATATGCTAGGAGTTCAAACACTAATAGGTTCAATGGATTATACGATGGATAAGTACCGAAACATCGAAAATATCCTTCTAACACATGATGTTCGACTACTTACGAATTTAACTGACTAGATAATCCCAAAACATGATCAAAACGTCCTTCAGAATACTACTAATATTGGTGAAGAATCACCTACCTCAAAGTAGCGAAGAACACGAAGGAACTTGAGGAAATCCAACACCCAGGGCTTGAACACAAATCTCCAATGATCTACAATCTTCAAACTCGTGCTAGGATGATGATATGAAGGGTTTAGGATGGAGAGAGTGACTCTCCAAGTCCAAGAATTCGGATGTGGGAAGTGAAAAGGCTGATAATATGAAAAAGGATGCTGTCCTATTTATAGAAAATGGTTATTAGCGCGCGCTAGTTGTAATATCCGCATTTTTCTTTCCCTTGTAATTGTGTTTCCGGTGTAATTCTCGATTGTAGTGACCCTCGTGTATCCTTCAGTGTAACTTTTCCGTCATCTTTTGATCTGATTCTCGTAATTGTTGTGCGGAACCGCCGTTTCGGGGTTGCCGTGGATTCATTCTATGCTATGATGCGTTTCGAGGTGTTCTGTTTGATGTTTCGTTCGTATTCTGGTGTAGTGGACCGTTTATGTTCTGTACCTAGCGCACGCTAATTTTTCTGCATAGCGCGCGCTAGAAGTTCCTTTGTAGCGCACGCTACGTTTACTTCGTAGCGCGCTAGCGAGTGAACCCCCGGGTGGCGATTCAACTCCTGTGCCTCGGACTATCGGATTAGCGCGCGCTATCTTGTCTAGCACACGCTAATGTCGGGAGACTAGCGCACGTTAAGTTGTTCAGTAGCGCGCGCTAGGGTGACTTATCAAGATCGGGCGCTTTACTCCGAACTCAATCAGATGCTAGTTAGCGCACGCTACGCTTGTATGGTAGCGCACGCTAACGGGTCAGGTGAGTTTTGGGCATTTGGCTACTGGACTCGGCTGATGTTCAGGTAGCGCACGCTATTGGTCGATAGCGCGCGCTACCTAGAGGTTATTAGCGCACGCTACGCATGTATGGTAGCGCACGCTAACGGCCAAAAACCTGGCTACTGGACTGGGACGCTAACGGTGAGGTTTGTAATCTTATCCCGTTAGCGCACGCTAACCTTGAGGTTTTAGCGTGCGCTAACACTCCCTGGCTATATAAACCAGGGAGTTGACCGAGATAATCACATTTTCTCATTTCTTTCCTTCTTCCGCGGCCGAGCGACTCCAGAGGCGATTTGAGGCGATTTTCTTCTTCCAATCACTTCAGAGATTCTTTTGCTTGAATTCTTGGTGTAGATTAACATCATCCACTTGTGTTTCTCATCCTAAATCCAAGGTAATCTCTTAGAACCCTACTTTTGGATAAATTGGGGGTTTTGGGATTTTCTTCCGATCCGTTTCGTTTTGTTGATGAATTCATGATGAATACGATTAATATTGTTAGTACCTTTAGTTTTCCTACGATTCATGGATATTTTGCGGTTTTTACGGAATCGAGAGGGTTTGGTTGTGGTCCGCCCTCGTTGTTATTTTTGGTACAAATATACATGGATCGTAGGCGGGTTTCCGGGTGTATTCCATTTCCGTAATCGTCTAGAGTTGGTTGTGATTGTGTTATTCGAATCGTTAGGTTCATTTCCGCCGGTTCCTTGCGGTCGTGCTTGATTCTTCCGTTCCGCTCGTCACCGTCTATTAATCGAGGCAAGTATCCTTATGAACTTACAATCTTGACATAGTAGTTTTGTATGAGAAAGTGTGTGTGTGTGTATGCTCACTACGGGTTAGACTCGACGGGTCTCGGTAGGGGTCCACGGAGGTGTGGATCGACGAGCTTTGCTTTTAACCACTACGGGTTAGATCCGGCGGGGTCTCGGTAGGGGTCCACGAGGTGTGGATCGACGGTTAATTGTGGTGAATTTTACAAATGTGATTTGATACTGGCATTTCGGAAATGAGTGTTTTGAACGGTTTTTCTATTGCATACATTTACTATATGTGTAAGATGTAAGTTGTTCATCCGTTACTTGTACTAGCGTAATTGCTAACCCTCTGGGACCCGTTTTGGGGAAATTCGTTTTATGAATTTGGTCGGAGTTCATCGACGAGCGGGCATTGACCAAGACACGGATGATGGCCATGCGTGATGATTGTGCATAAGTGACGTCTTAATGTCTTTTTGTCTTTTCATCTTTTGTGGCTTTTGAACTAATAGTTGTACTCGAGTACTTAAGAGTTCTTGTTCGTCCGGATTGTATTGTTGCCTTTATGTTTGTGTTGATTGATGATGTTATGTTTGACCGGTTGAACCGGGTGGTTTATTCTGTTTTGCGTCTTTATGACATGGTGTTGGTTTGTCGTTTATGTGAGTCGATGAGTATGATGCTGTTCAGCCTGGTGGGTCCCATATAGGGATTCACGGCGCTGTAATATACCTCGAATATCTTGAGGGTGTTACAGAAAATGGTATCGGAGCTCTAGGTTTATGGATACCTAGGCTTGTCGGTTTATTGGGTCTTGTGGTGTTTTGTTTTGCACATCATCGTCACGCCGCCATGATTCAGGTACTACCAGTGTCCGTAAGTTTTCCTTCCTCTGTTCATTAATTCCTTGTATCGTACCCTTGATTCTCGACTTGTGATTGTTCTTTTCTTGTACTGATCCTCGTATGGCTTTTGCTACTTATTTAACTCCAGTATGGATGCTGGAAGAGGTCGTGGTCGCGGTCGTGGTCGTGGACGCGGCCGGGGACGGGGCGCCACGCCACGTCTTCGAGCCGCGATGCGGCGACCGTCATAGCCATGCTTCTTCTCAGGAGCGTGCCGATCTCGGTATTGCGGCCGTTATGCAACAAATGGTGAACCAAATGGCGGCAATAGCTCAGGCGGTTCAGAACCCGGATCAGGCCCATGCTAATCGGGGCGGAGCGGACCGTTGGCTCCAAGATGTCATCAAGATGCATCCTCCTCAGTTTTCGGGAGCTTCAGACCCGATTGGCTGGGAAGGGTGGATCAAGGAGATGTCTAAGGTCTTCGTTGCCACTAACTGTCCCGAGGACCGTAAAGTCCCTATTGCTCAATACTTTCTCACAGGGGACGCTACGGACTGGTGGGAGGCCGTTGGGCCCAAAGACCATGCTGCTTCGTGGGCTGAGTTTCAAGAATTGATGGAGGCTGAATATTGCCCGTGGCCGACAGCCTCGGGTACATGCTTTTACGATGCTCAACCGCGGATATCCCCGTATCTCAAGCCATTGCTGATTTTAACAAGGAGTTGGGTTATGTGAAGACCCAAGTCGTCGAAGAGAGCGACAAAATTTTCCATTTCTCCACGGATGAAGTTGCCGATTCGGGACTATATGTCGGGCTTGTATGCACTACATTGAAAGATTACCAGAGGTGGCCCTTGCTTATGATATGTCCGTGACGGCAGTGAGGCGGCCCGCGAGAGTAAGCGTAAGTCCGCGGGAACTTTTCGGCCACAAGAGTGGGGGTCCAGAGATCCCAATCGCTAACTTCCCACGGGCGGTGGACCAGCCTGTTCACTTGGGGGTCCTCGTGGAACTACCGGTGCTCCTTTCGTGATGTGAAGTGTTTCAATTGTGGTCGCACAGCCACATCAGCCCGTACTTGTTTGAGCCCTTTGCCGACGTGTAATCGGTGGGCAAGCCGGGCCACAAAGCCGTCTGGCCGAGAGGGAGAAAATTCTTGGTGCCGGGCTTCCATTCCAGCCTAGGGAACCAAGTGTGAATCGAGGATCGTTTGCTCCTCAATCCCCGCCGAGTGCTAGTCGGGAGAGGTCGGGTCAGCCCTCTAAGGGGGAGCTTCCAGTGTCGCTCACCCACCGCGTGTCTATGAGATGCGGAGAGCCGATGATCCAGTGGCTACCGTGGCGGCAGTACCGTTTATATTCTTTCTCATCCCGTCGGTGTGCTTTTCGATTAGGTGCTACGCATTCGTTCATATCTCTGGATTGTGTGCGCCGTTTGAGTCTCGACCGTTTGATGCCTTGTGAGCCCTTCATCGTTAAGCTTCCTAGCGGCGATAGGATCGTTGGTGATCAGGAGGTTCGAGACTGCTCTGTACTTATTTGTGAGAGGACTTGGCCCTCTAATCTTATTGTTGTGAGTATCGAGGGTGAGGATTTGATTCTTGGTGATGATTGGCTCGAGCGGCATGGTGCGATCATGAACTACCGTACGAGAATCATCACTATGTTAGCCGAGGACGGCACCGAGCACTCTTTCGCGGGGCGAAAGAGGGGAAACCAGAAATTCGTTATTAACGCCTTGAAAGCGATGAGACTCCTGCGAAAGGGGTGTACTGGATATTGGTGCTACGCCTTGAAGGCGGAGGATGGTGGTCGAGCTTTCGTCGATTCCGATCGTTAATGAGTTTCTGATGTATTTCTGACGAGTTACCGGATTGCCACCGGATCGTGAGGTTGAGTTCGCTATAGAGTTAGAGCGCGCGGCTCCGATTTCAAGGCGCCGTATCGCATGGCACCTTGAGAGATGGCGAGTTGAAGAAGCGGTTGAGTGAGCTTCTTGAGTCGGGGTATGTTCGACCGAGCACCTCGCCTTGGGGCGCACCGGTCTGTTTGTGCGAAGAAGGATGGTTCACTACGTTTGTGTATCGACTATCGCGAACTAAACAAGGTGACCATCAAGAACAAGTATCCTTTGCCGAGAATTTATGACTTGTTCGATTGCGTGGAGTGCGGTATTCTCGAAAATTGATTTGAAATCGGGTACTATCACCTGGGTGAGAGAGTCCGATGTGCCAAAAACACTTTCGGACGAGGTACGGACATTATGAGTTCGTAGTCATGCCTTTCGGGTTAACTAATGCTTGGCGGTGTTCATGCAATTGATGAACAAAGTTTTTATCGAGTATTTGGATAAGTGCATCGTCGTTTATTGATTGATATTCTTATTTATTCGAGGAATGAGGAAGAGCATGCCCATCATTTGCGGAT
Organism: Orobanche coerulescens; assembly: GCA_033398695.1. Classification (NCBI taxonomy): domain Eukaryota; kingdom Viridiplantae; phylum Streptophyta; class Magnoliopsida; order Lamiales; family Orobanchaceae; genus Orobanche; species Orobanche coerulescens. The sequence goes on from CM065815.1 coordinate 117,960,747, forward strand.
AGTATTAGACCTTTTAAGGACCGAGCAACTCTATGCAAAGTTCTCGAAATGTGAGTTCGGTGAAGGAAGTGATGTTTTTAGGTCACGTGATTTCACTGAGGGGTTCGTGTGGATCCGTGAGAAGATTGAGGCCGTATTGGATTGGGCACCGCCAAGAATGTGAAGGAGCTCCGTAGTTTCTTGGGTTTGGTGGCTACTACCGTAGGTTCGCCGAGGGTTTCAAATCGGCTCGCCACTTACGCAGCTTGCTCCGTAATCCGAGAAGTTCGTCTGGAATGACGAGAGGCGATCGAGTTTTGAGGAATCGAAGAAGCGTTTGACTTCAGCCCCGGTTTTGGCATTGCCATGTGGCAACGAGGGTTTTGCCGTTTATAGCGATGCTTCGGGTCGTGGTCTTGGGTGCGTATTGATGCGGACGGCAAGACCATTGCCTATGCGCTTGAGGCCGTATGAGTTGAACTACCCTACTCACGATTTGGAGTTGGCGGCGATGCTTTTGCGCTCAAGATTTGGCGTCACTATCTTTTCGGCTCTACATGTCAGATTTTTACCGATCATAAAAGTCTAAAATACATATTTACTCAGCGAGAGTTGAATATGAGGCAGAGGAGGTGGTTAGAGTTGATTAAGGATTATGACCTCAAAATCCTTTATCATCCGGGTAGGGCGAACGTCGTGGCCGACGCCTTGAGTCGGAAACCAGTTGCGTTGCGAACGCTTGAGATCCTTACGCCTCAGTCTGAGCTTCGGAGGGCTTTGATCGAGTTAGACGTTGAGGTCTCGTTGCCGGGAGCTGTCGGGCAACTTTGTGCTTTAGAGATTTCATCATCTTTGATCGATGAAATTAAGCTGAAGCAATCAGAGGATCCGATGATTACTCAAATCCGAGAGAACGTTCTTAAGGGAAAGTCTCCTGGGTTTGTGATTCACGAGGATGGTATTTTGAGATTTCAGAGTCGGCTTTGTGTGCCGAACGACTCAGAGTTGAGGCAGAGTATCTTACGGGAGGCCCATGCAACACCTTATTCCCTTCATCCAGGTTCGAGAAAGATGTACAATGACCAGAGAAGAAAATTCAAGATGAATGATATGAAGGATGAGGTCGCACGATTTGTAGCGAGATGTTTGACTTGTCGCAGGTCAAGATCGAGCATCGCCGACCATCAAGTTATTGCGATCACTTCGCTCCAGGAATGGAAATGGGAAGATATATCTATGGATTTCGTTACGAGTTTGCCGAGATCGAGGTCGGGCATGAATATGGTATGGGTGATTGTTGATCGTCGACCAAGTCGGCACATTTTCTCGGGCATCAAGGACACTTGGGCCGGAGAAGTTGGCTCGTGTGTTTATCGCGCAGATTGTGAGACTTCACCGTACTCAAGTCTATTGTTTCGGATCGTGATGGCCGCTTCGTATCGCACTTCGGCAAAGCGGTGCATAAGGCGTTGGGTACCGTTTACATTTGAGTACCTCTTTTCATCCCGATCGGATGGACAATCGGAACGCACTATCCAGACGTTCGAGGACTTGTTGCGTGCTGCTCTCGATTGGAGTAGTGATGGAGGAACATTTGCCATTGATCGAATTCACGTACAACAACGGTTGGCACGCGTCGATTCGGATGGCACCGTATGAGGCACTTTACGGGCGGCGATGTCGATCACCGATTTGTTGGAATGAGGCGTCCGATTTGGTCGGGACCGAGCCGGATGTCGTTTTAGAGACGAGGCGGAAGATAGAGTTAATTCGGGAACGGATGTTGATCGCCAGAGTCGGCCAGTCGTAGCCGACGTCCGTCGTCGACCTTTGGAATTCGAGGTGGGAGATCACGCTTTTGCTAAAGGTGTCGCGACGAAGGGAGTTTTCGTTTCGGGAAGAAAGGGAAGTTGAGTCCGAGATTTATCGGCCCCTTTGAGATCCTCGAGCGAGTAGGTGGGTTGGCATACCGTTTGGCGTTACCTCCGGCCTTGAGTCATGTTCATAGCGTTTTCCATGTTTCCCATTGAGGAAATATGTCCGGATCCTAGTCACATCATCGATTATGGTGAGATTGATGTCGCCGAAGATGTTACTTTCAAGAGCGCCTTTGAAGATTTTGGAGCATCGTGAGAAACGATTGAGGCATAAGACCATACCTTTGGTCAAGGTGCAGTGGTCGAGACACGGTGTCGAGGAGGCAACTTGGGAAACCGAGGATAGCATGCGTGCTAGGTACCCCGAGTTGTTTGTTTCTTAAGTTTCGGGACGAAACTTATTTTTAGAGGGGTAGAATGTAATATCCGCATTTTTCTTTCCCTTGTAATTGTGTTTCCGGTGTAATTCTCGATTGTAGTGACCCTCGTGTATCCTTCAGTGTAACTTTTCCGTCATCTTTTGATCTGATTCTCGTAATTGTTGTGCGGAACCGCCGTTTCGGGGTTGCCGTGGATTCATTCTATGCTATGATGCGTTTCGAGGTGTTCCGTTTGATGTTTCGTTCGTATTCTGGTGTAGTGGACCGTTTATGTTCTGTACCTAGCGCACGCTAATTTTTCTGCATAGCGCGCGCTAGAAGTTCCTTTGTAGCGCACGCTACGTTTACTTCGTAGCGCGCGCTAGCGAGTGAACCCTGGGGTGGCAGTTCAACTCCCAGGCCTCTGGACTATCGGATTAGCGCACGCTATCTTGTCTAGCGCACGCTAATGTCGGGAGACTAGCGCACGTTAAGTTGTTCAGTAGCGCGCGCTAGTGTGACTGTCCAGTACTGGGCAGTTTACTACTGAACTCAATCAGATGCTAGTTAGCGCACGCTACGCTTGTATGGTAGCGCACGCTAACGGGTCAGGTGAGTTTTGGGCATTTGGCTACTGGACTCGGCTGATGTTCAGGTAGCGCACGCTATTGGTCGATAGCGCGCGCTACCTAGAGGTTATTAGCGCACGCTACGCATGTATGGTAGCGCACGCTAACGGCCAAAAACCTGGCTACTGGACTGGGACGCTAACGGTGAGGTTTGTAATCTTATCCCGTTAGCGCACGCTAACCTTGAGGTTTTAGCGTGTGCTAACACTCCCTGGATATATAAACCAGGGAGTTGACCGAGATAATCACATTTTCTCATTTCTTTCCTTCTTCCGCGGCCGAGCGACTCCAGAGGCGATTTGAGGCGATTTTCTTCTTCCAATCACTTCAGAGATTCTTTTGCTTGAATTCTTGGTGTAGATTAACATCATCCACTTGTGTTTCTCATCCTAAAACCAAGGTAATCTCTTAGAACCCTACTTTTGGATAAATTGGGGGTTTTGGGATTTTCTTCCGATCCGTTTCGTTTTGTTGATGAATTCATGATGAATACGATTAATATTGTTAGTACCTTTAGTTTTCCTACGGATTCATGGATATTTTGCGGTTTTTACGGAATCGAGAGGGTTTGGTTGTGGTCCGCCCTCGTTGTTATTTTTGGTACAAATATACATGGATCGTAGGCGGGTTTCCGGGTGTATTCCATTTCCGTAATCGTCTAGAGTTGGTTGTGATTGTGTTATTCGAATCGTTAGGTTCATTTCCGCCGGTTCCTTGCGGTCGTGCTTGATTCTTCCGTTCCGTTCGCGTCACCGTCTATTAATCGAGGCAAGTATCCTTATGAACTTACAATCTTGACATAGTAGTTTTGTATGAGAAAGTGTGTGTGTGTGTATGCTCACTACGGGTTAGACTCGACGGGGTCTCGGTAGGGGTCCACGGAGGTGTGGATCGACGAGCTTTGCTTTTAACCACTACGGGTTAGATCCGACGGGGTCTCGGTAGGGGTCCACGGAGGTGTGGATCGACGGTTAATTGTGGTGAATTTTACAAATGTGATTTGATACTGGCATTTCCGGAAATGAGTGTTTTCGAACGGTTTTTCTCTATTGCATACATTTACTATATGTGTAAGATGTAAGTTGTTCATCTGGTTACTTGTACTAGCGTAATTGCTAACCCCTCTGGGGACCCGTTTTGGGGAAATTCGTTTTATGAATTTCAGGTCAGGTTCATCGGGACGAGCGGGCGCTGGACCAGTACACGGATGATGGCCATGCGTGATGATTGTGCATAAGTGACGTCTTAATGTCTTTTTGTCTTTTCATCTTTTGTGGCTTTTGAACTAATAGTTGTACTCGAGTACTTAAGAGTTCTTGTTCGTCCGGATTGTATAGTTGCCTTTATGTTTGTGTTGATTGATGATGTTATGTTTGACCGGTTGAACCAGGTGGTTTATTCTGTTTTGCGTCTTTATGACATGCTGTTGGTTTGTCGTTTATGTGAGTCGATGAGTATGATGCTGTTCAGCCTGGTGGGTCCCATATAGGGATTCACGGCGCTGTAATATACCTCGAATATCTTGAGGGTGTTACACTAGTCCATACTCATAGCGTGGTACTCAGCGATTAGCGTGCGCTATCCTCATATCATTAGCGTGCGCTACCGCGTTGACTTGGCTTTTCCCGAAAGCCATCCAGGTTCATCCCGACACGATCCGACCGAGATCCGCAGCCGATCTCACCTACCACCCTGTCTTAATCATGCTGACTACGTATAGCGTGCGCTAAGGTTCATGCACAGCGTGCGCTATGGATCCAGATTAGCGTACGCTACACTTAGTCGATAGCGTGCGCTACATGCGCAGAATCACAATTTAGATTACATTCATGAAATCATGCGCTCAACAACACTGGATCATGAAATACGGAGAATTATACTCAGATCAAAATGCAACAATTACAATATCACAAGGTTCAAATACATATCAGAAATCTCGGGTATTACAACAAAAACGGCCGCAACCATCGGTGTCTAAGGTAACACTTTTCTTGTTTTGGGTAACATGTGAAAAAAGTGTACCAATAGACCCCTATGCCAACACTTTTCTTGTCTGTGCCTACACTAGATTTTAGGTTGCTGTAGACTTAAGGCCACACTTTTATATATTTAGTGACACAAATGTTTGTGTAGTTGTAGACCTATGCTAACACTCTGCGGTCTAATGTAACATTAAATTGTGAGACACTTTGACATCTTTACCAACAACTTTAACACTATAGCTACACCTATATATGAACAGTTCTAACTTTTGCCAACACACTTTTAATATAATTTTTATATTTCGCCAACAGAAAGAATTATAAATTAGAGTCTATGGCTACATTTTTGCAGGTTCTTACCAATATTTTTCATGGTAAAAAGCAACATGTTATATTGGAAAATAGATATTACCGTAAAACAGTCAATACCATTAAAACACTGTCAACCATAACAACATCCAAAATGCATGACTGCTAAATATTCAATCTATAATCAGACAGCCAAATGCACTTACATAACCCAACATCCAAAATCTAACTTAAAATGCCATTCAACAATTAGCTTAAGTACTATTTAATAGCTAAGAAAAAGTTACCATCGCAATCCATAAATATGACAAAACTACCTGAGTCACTTAGCAAAATTTAATCATCTCAGCCCCCCAAAACGACAGCTCTAGTTGCCTCATGGTGTATGTCGAGCAGAACGTTTTGCGTCTCCCTGACTTGGAGGAAATTCCCAGCCTCCACTACTATGCTGGCCAGTTTGTGGCCCATTATTACCAATCACCAAACGAATCAACAGTTAATTACAAAGTACAACAATTAGCAAAAAAACTACAGAGCACATCGTTTAATTTCTGATACAAAACACAGGACATACCATGATCATGATAAACTAGAACTAAAGTGTGAGAAACTATCATTAATAAGCAACCAATATTTGAATGCAAAAACACAATAATAGCTTTTAAATAAAAAACCATTAAAGTAGTATAACATTCTTTTCAAGACAGAAAATTATCATGGATACATTTATGCCGAAACAAATCTAGTTGAGCACACAAATTCAGACTTTCTCCAAAGCATAGCCAGCTACTAAGAAATCTAGTTGAACATATATAGTGACTTTTAGCTAACCTTGGTGTAATAATAGTTTTCAACTTATTTTTTATCTGCATTGAACCTTACATGCACCCTTGGCAATCATGGAATTGAACCCACCGCACCAGATTGATATTATAAGGCATCTCAAACCTAGAATGGTAAATGATAATAATTTAGTCTGAAGTCGTATATTATACAGCTCCTAACATAAGAATTGTATCTTATTAGATCATTCAAGTGTTCTAACTCAGAAGGAAATACATGCATAAGAACTATACATTTTTCAACAATCGCGATAAATTTATATGCTTATATGCATACTTTTCATAGATGCACAAGGACTAAAAACGTTAATGTATTTTTAAATATATTAGTATCGAGTACTATCACAAAAGTGGCAGAACTACAAGTTCATGTTGCACTATTGCTGGAAGTTGTAGACCTTTCAACTTCTTAGAATTATATATATGCCAACTTTAAATGAACGTCATTTTTTGGTCGCCAAACAGTTTAACGGACATTTATAACCACTTTATATGGTGAACATCCTTCATACATCTAAACGGAAATGACACCAAAGATATACAAGGTGGTGATATATATGCATGAATCATATTTCTCTATAATAATCATATACTTAAAAATTTGTCAAACTATGAGGAAACACACAACAAGCCTGCATCAGTTACTTCAAATTTCTTATTACAATTCTTATAATAAAAAATGAGATGTCATTAGTAATATCCAAAAATAAAACAAAAAATGGAAAGAAGTATTATTCTTCTTTGTACATTATAATCGAAAATACCCTGGTCTAATTTCTTGACTGTCTTCCTCAAGGCATGCTGGCCATTGAACTTGTTCAAAGAACCTTGAAAAAGATTGTTAATTTAAGATTGTAGAACATTGACTTTAATATTAGGCATGCATGTTTGCATCTATGTAATTTAAAATTCTTAGTAACCATACCTGATGTGGAGTCCATTATGCTGGATAGTAAAAAATTTCCGCTCTAGCAGCAGCAAGCGTCGACTAAAAAAGGAGAAACAAGTAGATTATAAGCATAGAAGTGGAAAGTGAAAAAGATCAGGTGAAATATTAGTTTTCACCCATCAAATACGAATCCTTTGAGATGCAGGTATTCAGAATATAATCTAACTGGACGTTTCACGTTTGAAACTAAAAAAGCAAGTTTACAGTATAAATGTATAATTGTATCATGCTTTCCCATAGATGTGGATTGTGGAGTGGAAATGGGATCATCAAAGTGCTAAAAATTGTATTCATCTCCAACAAAGAAATATTTTACTCACATAGATATACTTCTTGTTTAATATGAGTTCTTAACGAGTAAACTGAACAATTTACACTCCCAAACAATAAAAATGGAGGGCGCAAAGAATGCATCTCCTAATTCCTTGACAACATATATCTTAATTGGTCATTTGGTCCGTGCCAAGGATATGGCCCTAAATATGCTATATTACATATAATTAAGACAAACATACAACATAGAGTTATTGCTGATCTCAATACATCCAAAGTGGACACTATTTTAAATAGGATAAAGCACAAAGAATACAGGTGCTTCATATCTACTATAACAGCAAATGTATAACTATATATAAAATACACACACACACAATTATATACTGTATACATGTGGAGTATAATCCTCTTGATTACCAACAAAGAAATAATCATATTTTTCCATGCATATTGATAGTTATGGGGGAACTTCATCAGAAGATCCAAGAGATTGTGTTCTAAACCCATGTTAAATGCCTGTTTCATCCAAATGCTTGCAACACTATTAGGTGTCTGGGTAATTAAAAGCTTCTCATCCGTAGAAACTTTCTTGTTGAGGTTTATCTCCATATGGTCCTGACTAGAATAGCTTTCCGTAAGAAGTTGTCTCGCAATTGCATCATATATTAGAGTAAAAAGCTCAGCGTTCTGTAAATAAACATAACTCGATCTTAAAGAATTCGTTAGGAAACCAATATATCGTATCTTAGAATATATCTATTATACTAGCAGGAAGCTAACAGGAATTAGCAGTGAACCAGTTTAGAATCACTTTGTATGTAATTTACATATAATCAACAAGTGTCTTACCCGTGAATGCGGTCTCTCAGGTCATCATCTGAAATCTAGGGCCTGACATAGCTAAAGATGTAAACTTCATGTGACTACAAGAAACCCTGTCAAAGACCACGCCAAACTAGTATAAAACACAAAATTCAGTCTCGTAAGATCTTAAAGAATTCATTAGGAAACAGATATATTTTAGAATAACGAGAAGCAAAAAGAAAGACCTGGTGATACAGGTTAAAGAGTGCAGGGAAAGTCTTTTTCTTGGCAAGATCACCAGAAGCACCAAGCACAATAATAGATAGGCAACCAGGTTCTGACACAGGTGGTTCACTATCCCCAACAGCAGGGTCTGCTACATAGACTCTCCACTATCTTTAACAAAAGGGTTAGCTTTTTCTCTAAGCACCATTTACCCGACATCTTATGAACTATGTCACACACTGCCGATTTCATAATGAAATGAATTAAAAATACCAACTGAAGGCAAAACAAATAAATCCATATTATATCACCTTTCGGTTCCAAATAACACAAAACAACTTTAGGTTGTAAGATTATATCACCTGGACATATACCCTGGACACCATAAATCCATATTTTTATTTATTTCAACAGTTAAATAACACATATGCTACAAACATGCTACAACAGGAATCTCCGATCATATAAATCCACCAATAATAAAAAAGAAATCAAATCAAACCCTAAAAAACCCGAATAACACCACATAAACACATAAAGACCATCCGAACAGAACGAGCTCCGAGAATGCCAAAATCAGCAAACCCCTAGAGCAGACCAAATTCTCTAACAAAATGCAAAAACATTATCATTTAAAAATAAAAAAAAAACTTATTTTGAATAGCATACATTTGTAAATAAAGAAAACCATCCAGTATAGACACTACAGGCTATTGAGAATATGGAAATAGAATTACTCATCATCAGACATATCCATCTCCCAATTCGAGTAGTTAACAGTTATAATTAATCAATTAAATATGTAAATGATACCTAATTTGTCCGATTCGATAACAAGTGGATCCACACCCACCCTCTTGAACAAAGATTTTACCTATGAAGAGTACCTTAAAAAAAGCTAAGATCAGAAGCAGAACGAACAAATATGTTTGAGCGAGAGGGGCACTTACGAACTCTTAGGAATACTTGTTAGATTTTGATGATGTCATTCGTGTATTAATAATTTATTCAAATTATGCTCTAAGTACATGGCATTGTAAAGAAGAACCAAACGAGTATGTTCTATAAGCCATTGAATAGGCTAAGTTTGATTCTAGAGTTATTTTGTAGAAAATCGGCTAAGTATAGAATAGCTAGCATATCAGATGAGTTCTATATTGGGCAAGTTTCGGTCAATAGAAATATCAGACGAGGTTTGACCAAAACTCAGCTGCAGCTGAGTTCTGAAAAAGGCAGTATATTAGGCGAGTTATGGTCAAACAAAGTATATCAGAGTTTGACCACAGGTGAGTTATCAGCTGGCTTTCAGACAATGAGCACATCAGGCGAGTATTTCTCCAACTAAAAGCAGACAAGTCTTCGGTCAGCAAATATATCAGATGAGAGTTGACCACATACGAGTTATTTATCAGCCAAGGTTTCTGGTCAAACCAAACATCAGATGAGGTTGACCTAACCATTACTGCAACCAAGTTTCTTAATCCACATCAGCAAAGCGTTGAAAGTCAACAATAATGGAAAGATGTGCGGATGTGATTTTAAGGACACAAACTGAATAATTCCCTGAAAGTTAGGAATAAAATATTCCTTGAGATCCACATTCTGAAGACTTATGGATATACAAATCAAGAAAAATAGTGTGCATAAAAGAATTCTTTCAAATGGTAGGAATTGAAAAGGGAATCAAGCCGTGCAAAGAGATGAACGAATAAATAAAGAAGTTTACTCTTAAACGGACGGATTTGTTACAGTAATGCAACAGCTATGAAGAAGCTCTAGATTTGTAATATAAATATCTGAAGACAGAATTGAGCAAAGTACAATGCGAACAATACATACAAGTGATCTAAGCAACCAAAGCAATCAAAGTGAACAATAACATCGTGAAGATCAAGCTTAAACAGTCATATTCTGAGAAGCTCTTAAGTTGGAGAAGACAAAAAATTTTGTCTTAAAAGTTTGAGTACAGGGTTGCTTTCTTGAATGAGGTTCTTGAAAGTAAAGAGGTTGTAATGCATCCACGAGTTCTTGATTTGAAGGTGATAGACACCTTGCGATTTATTGAGGCATCCCCGGGTTTTCGATCAAGAGGTGCAAAGCAGCCAAAGGGAGTTGCGACGGCCATGGGTTTCCACTGGTTGGAAGCTGTTGTAACTGTATGAATCATTGTAATGTTTATCACAGGTTGAAAGTTATAGTTAATTCATCTACAACTAGTTTGGAGAAAAATGGACTAGTAGAGGATTACCCCACCTCTGAAACCACTATAAGTGCTTTCGTGTTTTACTACATAACATCATACTTACATGCTGCATTCATATTTACTGTTCCATTTATTAGTCAATTGTCTTCCGCATAACTTAGTTTTATAGTTGACATAAGTCATCTGCAGTCGACATAAGTCACCTACACTGTCATTAGATGTGCTTCTGCATTACTTATCTGTAGTTAAGTCTTGTAGCTGCATACTTAGCAGCTGAGTTTACTCACCTGAGAGTCGGGAAAAGAGTGTAATAAGTCTATTCACCCCCCTATAGACTTATTCCTGACGACTTGTGACCTACACATGGTATTAGAGAAGTTGGTTTAATTTCACAGAACCAGATCCATATATCTGAGCATATATAAATCTCTCATTATAATGGAGCACATGCAGCACATGCACTCTAGATTACCTGTATTTTATGTTGATGAATATGACCTCTGGAAAATAAGAATGCAGTCACATCATTCATCTATACATGATGATATGTGGTGTATCGTAGAAGATGGACCATTCATCTTTCAGAAGGAAAAACACACCAGAAGAAATTGCAGCTGGGAAGCCAGAGAAGATTCCCAAAAAGAGGACCGAAATGTCACTGGAATAAAGGAAGCTGGCCATTCTTAACAACTGGGCCAGAGATGTATTATATCAGACTCTTGACAAGGCAACCATGGTCAAGATCAAAAACTGCAATAATGCCAAGGAAATTTGGGACACATTAGCTATAATGTGTGAAGGAACCGAGCTGATCAAAGAAAACAAGTTGTCAATAGCCACCTTTTTGACAACTTCAAAATAAAAAGTGGAGAAACAATTGATCAGGTGGATGGGAGATTCAGAGAGATTATGAATGAAATCGATTATATTGGAAAAAACTATGGCAACAGGGAGATGGCTCTGAAAGTTCTAAGGTCTCTTAACCCAGAATGGAGCATGAAGGCAGCAGCCATGAGGGAATCCAAAGCTCTTAACAAGATAAAGATCCAGGAGTTGTTCTATGACTTGCATCCTCATCATCAACTGAATCAACAGAGAAAGGTTTAGCATTCGCAGCTGAATCCCCAACAAAGAACCTGTCTGAAGTTAAACCTCCAAATCCTCTAGATTTTGAGGAAAAAATGGCATTCATCATGCAAAGATTCAGCAACTTCAGGAAAAACTACTCCAAGTATAAGAAGAATAACAAAGTTAATCCAATGAGGAACCAGAAGTCTGGAAAGTGGAAGATTGAATGCTACAACTGTCATAAGACAGGACACATCCAATTTGATTGCCCTAATTTCAAGATAGATGAAGATAAGAAGGATGTGGGCAAGAAAGAAGACAAGAGAAAATCTCTCATTGGAGAAGACCTAGAAAGAGTAAAATCAAGCAGTGGACTCTTCTCTGATGATGATGAAGACTACAACTGTCTGATGGCCAACCTAGCTGATGAAGAGGTAACGTCTAAACCTTCAATTTCAAATAATAACATCTCAGACATGTCTCAAAATATTGACTTATATAAATCTGTCAATCAACTCCTCAAAGACTTTGAAAAATTTAAAACTGCACACTTAACTGTGACAGTTGAGAAAACACAGCTGCAAGATCAGAATTTTAATAGCCGGATTTTCAGTATAAATTTTTTTGCGTTATTTTATCTGAGGTATACTGTATAGTTTGGTATCTATACAGTATGGATAAAATAAATTGAGAACCGAGGCAGTTATACTGGTGTGATTATCGTTTTTTATTGACAGATATATTCGGGGTATGTTGTATCAGGTTGAACTGATTTGGATATCAGGTACATCGTATGAGAATATTTTTGGGTTGAGTATATGTGTATTCAGTATGTCGTATGTTCGTATCCAGTATGTCGAGACGAACAGGAATAATTGGATTTTTGGCTAAGTATAAAAGCCATTACGTACGTTAAGCCTTGGAGCTTATGTACGTAAAATGTGTTAGCTTACGTACGTTATATAGTGTGCATAACGTACGTAACAAGAGGAATCGGACATGACCGAATCTTGGTCGGCAGGTGGGACCCTGTGTCGGCAGCTTTCGGCGGAGGATGTGGACTGCAAGTCAACCTCGGCCATTACGTACGTTATCGATGCTGAATTACGTACGTAATACGGGTATGGCACTGTAGCAAGTCAACGTATGTATTACGTACGTTATGGTGAAGGTGTTACGTATGTAAGGAAGTACGCAAAACAGGTCAGTTAACTCTGGACTGAGTTACGTACGCTACCAAGGTCAGATAGCGTACGTAAGGGTGTGTTACGTACGTTAACTAAGGAAGGTTACGTACGTAACAAACAGAATTATCTTATAAGTGGATGCCCGTCCTTCATTTCCCTTCAACATTTCATTTCATTTTTTTCGTCTCCAAACACTGAGAGAAGGAGATTTAGCCCTCCTAAGTCGATTTTGAGCTTGAGGGCTTGGATTTGAGGCTTGAGATATGAAGATGTTGATGATTCTTGAAGTATTTGCTAGTGTTCTTCATCTTCTAAGAGGTATGTTGGATAATCCTCTCTTGAATTTTGGATTTTTGATGTTGTTGTTGATAAATGGTTCGTATGAAGATGATTATGATCTTGTTATTACGATTCTTGAGGATATATGAGGTGTATGTTGAAGGAAGATGATGATATGTTGGTTTATGTCTTGAATATGTTGATTATGAGTATGAAATCATAGAGTTCTTGATGTTCTTGATATTGTTGTTGCGATTTTTGATGTTAGGAAGATCGTATGTTGAAGAACATGATGATATACACCTGGAATTATGATTAAGGATTATTTAGATGTTAGAAAACATCAGATTATGTCGTTTTATGGATTATGAACGTGAATTTGGATAATTCGTGTTCTTGAAGAACTCTTGAGATACATGTCATGATTTTTAGGGAGTTTACGGTTAATTTTGGAATGTGATTATTCATGATAATAATCGGTAAATTGTTTTCTACGAATTTACATGTATAACAAGAAGGAGTCTTGTTGATTCATGTTTGGAATTGAAGTTGGAACCGAATACATTACGAAATCCTTAATGTCGAGATGAATTGATCATTGATATGATGAATGTGTTGGTGTTTTGGATATGAATATGGAATATTCATATCTATAATCAAGTTATGTATTTTGGTACAATATTCGTACAGGAATACGAATATGATTAAGGGTTTGATAAGATTATAATTCATCTTTGAATTTGGAAATTCATACTTATTGAACAAGTGTTCAATTCGAATGTTTGAGTTATATGAAATCCTTGGAATCTGTTTATCTATGATGTTGAATTAATCGGATCGCCCGGATTGGTGATGATAATCGGTAATTGGTTTAATTATGATTATACAAGGAGGAAACTTGTAATCATATTTAAGATTGAATATGGAATCGGTAATGCTTAGACTTGGTTAAATTGATTATTGATATGATCTTCGAATTGTGGAATTGTATTGTGGTTTTGAATTCGTGTTTGATTGGTTTGGGTTGTTTCGATATGTGTTTAATCGGGATATTGTAGAACCATTGCGTTTGTTGGTCGGTTATTGATTGTTATTTGTGATCATCGAGTTACGGCTTGTATCGTGGATATGAGTTCGGATTTGTTGAGTTGGATTATTTGGTTTTATGTATATGGTCGAGGTACTGTTGAGACGTTGAGTCGATTGGTTGGATATATCGGTTATTGATTGTTATTGGATTGTTGTTAATTGATTATTGCAATTGGTTGTGATGTTTTGATCGTGGTTTATGACCGTTGTGTTGCGGTTGAGGTCAAAGAGTTCGTAGGTTGCTTTTGGTCGGGGCTGAGGAGCTCGTAGACGAAGGCAATGGATTTTGGTAACGGCTTCGTGGTATCGGTATCGAGGCAAGTTTATACTTGTTCAGTTTATAATATTTGATGAATGTTTTCGTTTTCATTTCATTTATAATTCGTATAGCAAATTTGTTAAAAGTGTAAGTTGTCGGGATAATGGGTTGTATATCGTACTCTGGTTGTAATAAATCATAAGGTATATGATTTAATTGTGTCCAGGGAAGACGTGAGTTATCTTTGGTCAAGGATATAGAATATCGGATATCGAGGATAGTTATCGTGATGACATAAGTATCGGGATAAAGGTTTATTGGTATTAAATGGATGGTACCTTATTTGAGATTATTTGTATAACTGTGTATTCGTTCAGGGATGTTGTTCGTGGAAAGGATGTTGTCTTCGGCTTTGAGGTAATTTATGTATTGTTCAGTTATGAGATAATTATTATGTTGAGTTGTTGTATATGTTGTATGTTGAGGCTTCGTATATTGAGATTCGTACTGGTTGTTCGTTGAGGGATGTTGATCCCAGGACTATTGTTGGTATTAATGGTTTTGTTGATCGTCTCATTGGGGGATGTTGATGGATATGGTCCTCGGCTTTGAGGTAATCTAAGTATTTGTTCAGTCATGTGGATAATTAGTATGTTGAGTTGTTATATATGTTGAGGTTTCGTGTAATGAGTTTCGTATCGGTTATTCGTTGAGGGATGTTGATCCCAGGACTGTTGTATTGAGATCGTAGATCGTGTTGGTCATTCATTTGAGGATGATGATCCCAGGATTGATGTTTTGGATATTAATTAGTCGTGTCGACTTTTCATTGTCAGTATGTTGTTGTTCACTTCGGTGAGTCTTTTGATCCTTATTGGATATGTGTTTCTTTGAGTTTCATTGTCATGTTGCATCGTGACATATCTGTAGTTATATCTGCCTGCCGATTGGTTATTGTGTAGGATTTTTAGCCGGGCACATGATGGTTATGTGTTGATATTTCCACATTGAACCGTGCACACGAGCCGTAGTTCGTGAGGCTAATTAGGTACAAGACCACACGTGTATATGATCAATACCTGGGATGGCTTGTGCATGGACACATTTCCGGATCGGGCGTACTATGATTTCCATCTTTGAGCCATATTGTTTGGTCGTTCATCCTCCATTCATGGTTGGGTATGTTCGACTTTTTGTGACTGGTTGTTCATACGCCCGAGGGGTATGTTTCGACAGTCGAGGTTATTTTATTGAGATCCATTATTGTTCATCGTTTGGAGTTAACCTTGTTGATGGTATTCTCGGTTATTGTTGGTCCTTTTTTGATCATTTGGAGTTTACCTTGTTGATGGTATTCTCAGTTATTGTTGGTCCTTTGTTGATCATTTGGAGTTTACCTTGTTGATGGTATTCTCGGTTATTGTTGATCCTTCATTGATTACGTTCGAGATTTACCTTTTTGATGGTATTCTCAATTATCGTGATCCTTTATTGGTCGTATTGGAGTTATCATGTCGATGATATTCTCAGTGATGTTTTGGTTGATCATTGTTATTGATCGTATGAGCATTCGGACTGTACGTCGATGTTCGGGTTTTGTTATCATTATCATGTGATAGTTGAGCTACATATATGTTGTGTATTATTGGTTTATCCAGGTTGAGATTCGATTGTGTAATCCGACGGACAGGAGTTGGCACAGATTGGATTATTTCCACACGTATGAGTTATGATGATGTCTTGAGGATTATCGGTATTTTTGGAATACAATAGAGATGATTGTTGTTGAGTTCATTTCGTCATTCGAGGATGCGAAATGTGGATTATGGTAAGGATTGGATTGTTATGGATTGGTAAGGTTATGTCGGTAAGATTACTTTGGTAGTATTCTTATTATATTATTACATTGGTATGTAATTATTTATGTTCATGTGATCGATATCATTGTTGAGTATTGTGGCTGACCCCGTCGTGGGCTTTATTTTTAGGTACTCGGAGATCGAGCTAGTAGCGGTCGTGAAGGGATGAGCTTCCCGGGTGATACTGGTTGTGGCATGTTTTGGAGTATCGAGCATTTCTTTTCTGGTTATTCATTTCCGCTGCAAATGTGTATTTTGAGCTGCATTTATCCGCTGCGTTTGTATATTTCAAAATGGCTTTCCGGTATTTTTACCTGCGTGTGTATTTTAAAATGGTTTTCCGGTATTTTTACCTGCGTGTGTATTTTAAACGGCCTTTTTAGGTATTTCGTAAACTTGGGTTATTTCGTTAAACCCCTTTTCCTAAACTATTTTATCGATACGTATAAGTGGTAGCTTAACGTACATTTTGAACTGTCGAGATTTGGCAGTTCGCCTTGTAATTTCAAATGGTATTTTATGACGGTATTTGGGAACTATGTTTTTGAAAATATTTAAGTATTTAAAATACTACCGTCATCGGCCTTTTGGTGTTTTTAAATGGTTTTTAGCCTGGTGGGTTCCGGCGCGTGACACACGGCGCTGTAATATCCCGGATGGTTTTGGGGGTGTTACAGAAGATGGTATCGGAGCTTGGGTTTTGTGAAACCCAGGCGTGTGTGTTATGTGGCTCTACCGGTACGGTAGTAGCGTGATTTTTGAAAATGATTTTTCTGACTTTTGAGTCAAATCGATTTTTGGAGTTTCCAAAATTTTTGAGATCTTTTGAAACTGCTATTTGTGATATTCGTGTGTTTCGATTGTATTGAGACTTCGTGTGGGAGTCGTGTGCTAGTATCACGGGAGATCATCGGCTTCACGCATCTGTAAGTATATTGGATTGGTTATTCGCTCGTGGCGACACTTGATTGTTTTGTGATGAGTTGGAAAGTTTGGGATTGATCTGTTGTTGGTGACGGGTTGCAAGTTTCGAAGATGAAACTTATTTTAAGGGGGGTAGTATGTAATACCCGGATTTTCAGTATAAATTTTTTTGCGTTATTTTATCTGAGGTATACTGTATAGTTTGGTATCTATACAGTATGGATAAAATAAATTGAGAACCGAGACAGTTATACTGGTGTGATTATCGTTTTTGATTGACAGATACATTCAGGATATATTGTATCAGGTTGAACTGATTTGGATATCAGGTACATCATATGATAATATTTTTGGGTTGAGTATATGTATATTCAGTGTACCGTATATTCGTATCCAGTATGTCGAGACGAACAGGAACAATTGGATTTTTGGCTAAGTATAAAAGCCATTACGTACGTTAAGCCTTGGAGCTTATGTACGTAAAATGTGTTAGCTTACGTACGTTATATAGTGTACATAACGTAGGTAACAAGCGGAATCGGACAGGACCAAGTCGTGGTCGGCAGGTGGGACCCTGTGTAGGCAGCTTTCGGCGGAGGATGTGGATAGCAAGTCAACCTCGGCCATTACGTACGCTATCCATGTTGAATTACGTAAGTAATACGGGTATGGCACTGTAGCAAGTCAACATACGTATTACGTATGTTATGGTGAAGGTGTTACGTACGTAAGGAAGTACGCAAAACAGGTCAGTTAACTCTAGACTGAGTTATGTACGCTAGCAAGGTCAGATAGCGTACGTAAGGGTGTGTTACATACGTTAACTAAGGAAGGCTACATACGTAACAAATAGAATTATTTTATAAGTGGATGCCCGTCCTTCATTTCCCTTCGACATTTCATTTCATTTTTTTCGTCTCCAAACACTGAGAGAGGGAGATTTAGCCCTCCTATGTCGATTTTGAGCTTGAGGGCTTGGATTTGAGGCTTGAGATATGAAGATGTTGATGATTCTTGAAGTATTTGCTAGTGTTCTTCATCTTCTAAGAGGTATGTTGGATAATCCTCTCTTGAATTTCGGATTTTTGATGGTGTTGTTGATAAATGGTTCGTATGAAGATGATTATGATCTTGTTATTACGATTCTTGAGGATATATGAGGTGTATGTTGAAGGAAGATGATGATATGTTGGTTTATGTATTGAATATGTTGATTATGAGTATGAAATCATAGAGTTCTTGATGTTCTTGGTATTGTTGTTGCGATTTTTGATGTTAGGAAGATCGTATGTTGAAGAACATGATGATATACACCTTGAATTATGATTAAGGATTGTTTAGATGTTAGAAAACATCGGATTATGTCGTTTTATGGATTATGAACGTGAATTTGGATAATTCGTGTTCTTGAAGAACTCTTGAGATACATGTCATGATTTTTAGGGAGTTTACGGTTAATTTTGGAATGTGATTATTCATGATAATAATCGATAAATTGTTTTCTACGAATTTACAAGTATGACAAGAAGGAGTCTTGTTGATTCATGTTTGGAATTGAAGTTGGAATCGATTACATTATGAAATCCTTAATGTCGAGATGAATTGATCATTGATATGATGAATGTGTTGGTGTTTTGGATATGAATATGGAATATTCATATCTATAATCAAGTTATGTATTTGGTACAATATTCGTATAGGAATACAAATATGATTAAGGGTTTGATAAGATTATAATTCATCTTTGAATTTGGAAATTCATACTTATTGAACAAGTGTTCAATTCGAATGTTTGAGTTATATGAAACCCTTGGAATATGTTTATCTATGATGTTGAATTAATCGAATCGCCTGGATTGGTGATGATAATCGGTAATTGGTTTAATTATGATTATACAAGGAGGAAACTTGTAATCGTATTTAAGATTGAATATGGAATCGGTAATGCTTAGACTTGGTTAAATTGATTATTGATATGATCTTCGGATTGTGGAATTGTATTGTGGTTTTGAATTCGTGTTCGATTGGTTCGGGTTGTTTGGATATGTGTTTAATCCGGATATTGTAGAACCGTTGCGTTTGTTGATCGGTTATTGATTGTTATTTGTGATCATCGAGTTACGGCTTGTATCGTGGATATGAGTTCGTATTTGTTGAGTTGGATTATTTGGTTTTATGTATATGGTCGAGGTACTGTTGAGCCGTTGAGTCGCTTGGTTGGCTATGTCGGTTATTGATTGTTATTGGATTGTTGTTAATTGATTATTGCAATAGGTTGTGATGTTTTGATCGTGGTTTATGACCGTTGTTTTCCGGTTGAGGTCGAAGACTTCGTAGGTTGCTTTTGGTCGGGGCTGAGGAGCTCATAGACGAAGGCAATGGATTTTGGTAACGGTTTCGTGGTATCGGTATCGAGGAAAGTTTATACTTGTTCAGTTTATAATATTTGATGAAGGGTTTCGTTTTCATTACATTTATAATTCGTATAGCAATGTTGTTAGAAACGTAAGTTGTCGGGATAATGGTTTGTATATCGTACTCTGGTTGTAATAAATCATAAGGTATATGATTTAATTGTGTTCAGGGAAGACGTGAGTTATCTTTGGTCAAGGATATAGAATATCGGATATCGAGGATAGTTATCGTGATGACATAAGTATCGGGATAAAGGTTTATTGGTATTGAATGGATGGTACCTTATTTGAGATTATTTGTATAACTGTGTATTCGTTCAGGGATGTTGTTCGTGGAAAGGATGTTGTCTTTGGCTTTGAGGTCAATTATGTATTGTTCAGTTATGAGATAATTATTATGTTGAGTTGTTGTATATGTTGTATGTTGAGGCTTCGTATATTGAGATTCGTATTGGTTGTTCGTTGAGGGATGTTGATCCCAGGACTATTGTTGGTATTAATGGTTGTGTTGATCGTCTCATTGGGGGATGTTGATGGATATGGTTCTCGGCGTTGAGGTAATTTAAGTATTTGTTCAGTCATGTGGATAATTAGTATGTTGAGTTGTTGTATATGTTGAGGTTTCGTGTAATGAGTTTCGTATCGGTTATTCGTTGAGGGATGTTGATCCCAAGACTGTTGTATTGAGATCGTAGATCGTGTTGGTCATTCATTTGAGGATGATGATCCCAGGATTGATGTTTTGGATATTGATTAGTCGTGTCGACTTTTCATTGTCAGTATGTTGTTGTTCACTTCGGTGAGTCTTTTGATCCTTATTGGATATGTGTTTCTTCGAGTTTCGTTGTCATGTTGCATCGTGACATATCTGGAGTTATATCTGCGTGCCGATTGGTTATTGTGTAAGATTTTTAGCCGGGCACATGATGCTTATGTGTTGATATTTCCACATTGAACCGTGCACACGAGACGTAGTTCGTGAGGCTAATTAGGTACAAGACCACACGTGTATGTGATCAATACCGAGGGTGGCTTGTGCACGGACACATTTCCGGATCGGGCGTACTATGATTTTCATCTTTGATCCATATTGTTTGGTCGTTCATCCTCCATTCATGGTTGGGTATGTTCGACGTTTTGCGTGTAACACCCCCAATCCGCTCAGGGATATTACACGCCGTAGAACCTTTCCTCAAGGATCTACCAGGCTGGTAAAAACATATAACAACTCAACCATGACTTTAAGGCTAAAATGACTCAGTATACCGATTTGGTCTTTCAATAAATACATACAACTCGAATACAACTCATGCCCACGCATGGGTCAAAATACAACCACACCCGTACAACGGGAAAAATATAGCAGCGGAAAATAAAGTACGACTGAACCAATAAACAATGTACGGTTCCTCATGTGATTAGTATCGATCATCTTTCATCATCCTTCGTGCCAACCCTGTGTTATGCTCCAAAACCTGAATGCAAAAAATAGACATCCACCCCCCGAATACTCAGTGTAACACCCCCAATCCGCTCAGGGATATTACACGCCGTAGAACCTTTCCTCAAGGATCTACCAGGCTGGTAACGACATATAACAACTCAACCATGCCTTTAAGGCTAAAATGACTCAGTAGACCGATTTGGTCTTTCAACAAATACATACAACTCAAATACAACTCATGCCCACGCAGGGGTCAAAATACAACCACACCCGTACAACGGGAAAATATAGCAGCGGAAAAATAGAGTACAACAGAACCAATAAACAAAGTATTGTTCCTCATGTGATTAGTATCGATCATCATTCATCATCCTTCGTGCCGACCCTGTGTTATGCTCCAAAACATGAATGCAAAAACAGACATCCACCCCCCGAATACTCGGGGGTTAGCAAAACTCCACTGTTTTGCTAGTGCAAGAACAAAGTGCAAATACGAGCCATACAATTCACATTCCACGAATAACAATAACCAGGAATCCTCAAAGATCCAAATGAAACGAAAAGTACTTCCCGAGGCAAGAGTTTGAGAAAACATTTCAAAATCGAAATATCATAAATCAATGGAAGTAATTTATAAAACGGTTTAGAATTCCATCGAGAGTTTTAATAGAAAACAATTCAGGATTATCAAATACTACTTTTCAAAATCCAAAGACAAAAGGGGTCACCGCCCCAAAGGTTTACTTTCCGAAAAATGACATTTACCAAACCGTTGGGATTTTAGCCCCAAATCCGTAAAATGACTTTTACAAAACCATTGGGATTTTAGCCCCAAATCTCATCAACTCACAGTACACAAGAACGACCACAAGGTTCGTCTCCCAACATCAAAATCCACAAATAAAGGATTTAAAACAAACAACAAAATACTCTAGTGGCATCCTAGCCAAGTAAGCCAAACGAACAACTTACCTCTTACACACTTAGTCGATGCATGCAATCATGAAAACCATTCAAAAGCACTCATTTCCGGAAATGCCATAATCAAATCACATTTGTAAAATGCACCACAATTAACTGTGTATCCACCCCTCCGTGGACCCCTACCGAGACCCCGTCGGATCTAACCCATAGTGGTTAAAAGCAAGCTCGTGGATCCACCCCTATGTGGACCCCTACCGAGACCCCGTCGGATCTAACCCATAGTGAGCATACACACACACGTTACTCATGCAATAATAATATGCTAAGAATGTAAGTTCATCAAGAATACTTACTAAGGATGGCCACTAATCCGACACCATTATCAAACTCTTCAAAACACAATAACAAGATTAAACACGGAATACACGATTCCATAACTTTTAAACAACAAGGATATCATCAAAGCCTCCAACGTTCAAAATAATCAAATCATAATCAATTCCCAAAACACAACGTTCACAAAACACACACGCATTTTGAAAGAGAGCCTTTAACGAGGCCAAACCGTAATCTTTTGAAACTTCATTTCAAATAACCAAACAAACACATCAAGACGACCACCGATCATCATATCCATAAAACGAGAAAAGTATGGGCAAGGTACTTGCCTCGAATGACCACAACGCGGAGAATCGGCCGAAGTAGGTTGGCACGAACCGACTACGAACTCGCCGACTCCACTGAATGACAATCCACAACAATGAGCTACGAACGAAAACAATAACAACGAAAATGAATTCCAAAGTACGACCCAAAGCCGCTGAATTCAAAGAACAAATGACGAAGGTTCAAGGATTTCCCCCATAACGGCCAAGAACACGATTCGTCCCGTCAAATCACGAAAACGGAATTCCAAGTTGAAATATGGATATACAATCCTTAGAATATGTTTAACAACATCATTTAACCATAATCGATCCATCGAAAACGGATGAAAAACGAGATCGAGGACAAATCCCCTAAAAAGTCAATTCGAAGGAAATCAAGAAATATACTTCGATTCGACGAAGAACAATGGATTAAATGATGTTAAACACAAGAATACTACCAAGATTAATCATGCCCATCATGAATTAATCAACAACACGGAACGAATCGGACAAAAATGCAAAAACCCCCAAATTCACGAAATTAGGCTTCTAAGAAAGATTACCTTGATTCGCTGGATCAAAGGATGATATAGGATGATTTATTGATGTTATGAACTCAAGAACTTCGTGGATTTGTTGTCAAACAACATGGCTTCGCCACCCTCGAATCGCCAACCGCGGATAGAAGAGGAAGGAAGTGAAAAATGACTGAAAATGTGACTGCTCTGTCACATTTATACTGGGCCGGAACTAGCGTGCGCTAGCCTTCCCGGACTAGCGTGCGCTATCGGCCGGTATCGGCCGAGTACCCTCGGCCAGGGCCCGCACGACCCGGCACCACCGACCAAACCTGCTGACCCGACTCCCGCTAGCGTGCGCTACGGCCGGAAGCCTGCGCGCGCTAGCCGACCTGTCCAGTAGCCTCTGGACTAAACAGCTCGGCCTGGTAACGTACGCTAGTCGGCCGACAGCGTGCGCTACCCCTGCCGGTTAGCGTGCGCTACGACCGACAGTAGTGTGCGCTACCTGCCGATCCTGACCGAGTCCAGAACCTCAGAACCCCACTGCCCAGACCGATAGAGTGCGATACACCTGCCGGTTAGCGCGCGCAGCCTTCCGGCCGTAGCGTGCGCTACGCCGGTTCCTGCCGCACCTGTCCGGCCAGTGCCCGCAATCGTCCGGCCAGTCCCGCAACCGTCCGGCCAGTACCCGACCACCAGGGCTCGACGACCCGATTTCCGAAAACGTACGGAACCAACACGACGAAAAGTTCGCAGACAACATTAACGACCCGAAACTAAAACATAATACCATAATTAATCATACGCGACCAAGAAACGGGTCGAGACAACAATTACAGATACGGATACCCGTAACTTTTAAGAAATTACAAAATGGCCCAAAACGCCCGAAAATCACGATACGTGATCGAATAACCAAACCGAAGTTCACAACACGTCTAACAAAGTTAAACGGACTTACGGGAAACTCGAAACAGCAGTTTCGAACGACATTCGCAAGAATTGAACTCAAGCGCGGAAAAGTCGCTAAAAAGCACGGAACTCAATAAAACGACACCGAAACGAACTCGGATGTCAAAAAGTGCAGAATTAATCATTCTCAGAATGACGAAACGGTCATGAGCGAGTCATCAAAACGGACTCCTTCCGAAAAAAGAAATTTATCGAAAATCGAAAATTGCGGATATTACACTCAGGGTTTTGCAAAACTCCACTGTTTTGCTAGTGCAAGTACAAAGTGCAAATACGAGCCATACAATTCACATTCTACGAATAACAATAACCAGGAATCCTCAAAGATCCAAACGTAACGAAAAGCACTTGCCGAGGCAAGAGTTTGGTAAAATATTCTAAAATCGAAAGGTCGCAATTTAAGGGAAAACATTTTATAAAACGGTTTATAGTGCCATCGAGGGTTTTAATAGAAAACAATTTAGGATTATCGAATCCTTATCTTTCCAAAATCAATAGGGGTCACAACCTAAAGGTCTTGTTTTCACAAATAAAACCAACCATAATACACAAGGTTAAAACCCACGTCATACGTCCTCGGCGGACATAAAATACACACGCACCCGTGAAGTTTCACTCGTGAATCCAGGTCGAAGCCATTGGAATTCCCTCTGTGGCCCCGTTGAACCCTCCCGAGGTGAGCAAACACATTCACAAAACATAAGCAACCGCACTCGTGAATCCAGGGCTATACCATTGGATTCCCTCCGTGATCCCATCGGACCCTCCCGAGGTGAGCGAAAAACAATCACAAAATATACACACGTAGCGGTGAAGTTTCACTCGAGAACCCAGGTCGAAGCCATTGGAATTCCCTCCGTGGTCCCGTCGAACCCTCCCGAGGTGAGCAAACACATTCACAAAGCACGTACTCGCATCGCCTAGGACCGGGACGAAGCCACAAATCCCACTCGAGGCCCCGTCAGACCCTCTCGAGCTGGTTAGCGAAATACTCAAGCACCACACGTCACCTAGGACCGGGACGAAGCCACGAATCCCACTCGAGGCCCCGTCGGACCCTCCCGAGCTGGCCGCGAAATAATCAAGCACAAGTAACTTATCACACCAAGGATATCCAAACAACTCAACAAGAGGCATCAAACACTTAGCAAAACAACACGTCAAACCACAATGCACCGAAATGAAACAATATACGTCCACACGCAAATACCAAGTGCATCATCAACACCAAACATATCCATAGGATTCACATAGTCAATTACAAGACACACCATTCACAATACACAGGCGTTTTGAAAACAAGCCTTTAACAAGGCTAACCCAAATCTTTTGAAAGTTCAATGCAAACGACCAACAAACATATTTAGACGATCACTAATTATCATATCCACAGAACAAGAAAAGTATGGGCAAGGTACTTGCCTCGAATAAGAACAACGCGGAGAATCGATCGAAGTAGGTTGACACGAACCGACTACGAACCCGCCGACTCCACCGATCGCCAACTCGCGATAATAAACTACGAAGGACAATAACAACAATGAAATGAATTCCATAGCACGACTTAAAGCCGTTGAATTCAAAGAACGAATGACGAAAGTTCAAATGTTTCCCCCAAAACGGCCAAGAACACGATTCGTCCTGTCAAAACACGAAAATGGAATTCCAAGTTGAAATATGGATATACAATCCATAGAATATGTTTAACAACATCATTTAACCACAATCGATCCATCAAAAATGGATGGAAAACGAGATCGAGAACAAACCCCCAAAAAGTCGATTCGAATGAAATCAAGAATTATACTTCGATTCGACGAAGAACAATGGATTAAATGATGTTAAACACAAGAATACTACCAAGATTAATCATACCCAACATGAATTAATCAATAATACGGAACGAATCGGACAAAAATGCAAATACCCCAAAATTTCTCAAAATAGGGTTCTAGGAAATCTCACCTTGATTCGCTGGATCGAAGGATGTTATAGGATGACACTACGCCATAAGTGCTCATATGCAACGCATATCTCTAGTGTTGCAAGAAAAAGTATTGCAATAGCCCTCTGATCTTCGGTCTTTTGCAATACTACTCAATTAGTGTTGCATTAGACCAGAATGCATTTATTGCAAAGACGTTAATGCAACACCAAGCTAAAGTGTTGGATTATATGTGAACTTAAAGCGTTGCAATAGACTAAATCATCTTAGTTACGAAAAATATTTTAAATATTTTTAAAAAAATATCGTCAAATTTAAATTTTACACTAAAACAAAATAAATTATTTGAATTTGTTTAATTATTTTATATCGGATTTTTATAATAGCACATATAGTTTTTTACTTAAAAAATTTTCGGATTAAAATTAATAAATTTAAAAATATTAAAAAAGAAATTAATTCCTGAAAATTAAAATAAATAAAATATATTATATGAATACATATTTTTTTCTTTTAAAAATTATAATCTAAAATTAAAATAAAAAATTAAATTTATACATTCAACTCTTCAAAATATAATAAGAAATACTTCCTCCGTCCCAACTCCTAGTCTAAGTCACTCATCTTTTCATTTTAGGTGTCCCACTCTAAGTTGCTCGTTCCATTTTTGGTAAGTTCACGGGCCACTAAAATATTAAAAGTTCATACAACTTTAATATTTACAATAATTACCACTCAACTAATACACTTAATATCTCTGAATCAGATTAATTAGCCTATAAACCCATTAACTTGATTGGGTCCATAATTAAACCTCACAACTAATCTGATCACCACAACACCCGATTCACATCTCATTCTCAAACCCTATTTCCTGTTCTTGAGTTGGAATACAAATCGCCTCTCTCTCGCTCAAAAACCCTATACTATCTCTCAAAATCAACGGCGTTCTGATCGAGAATGTCCAGCCTCAAATTCTCATCTACAAGTCCTTCGAGCCTATCCTCCTTCTCGGCCGCCACCGCTTCTCCGGCGTGGACATGCGCGTCCGTGTCAGGGGCGGTGGTCACACCTCTCAGATCTACGCTATTCGTCAATAGATCTCGAAGGCTCTCGTTGCCTTCTACCAGAAGTACGTCAATGAGCAGTCGAAGAAGGAGATTAAGGATATTCTGGTGAGGTACGATAGGACTCTGCTGGTGGCCGATCCGAGGCGTTGTGAGCCGAAGAAGTTTGGTGGATGTGGAGCTCGTGCGAGGTTCCAGAAATCCTACCATTGAAATATCGTTAGTGGTTGCTCTTTTATCTATTTATTCACTACTTTTGCTTTTCTGTGGGCTGAATTGAAGTTGAGATAATGTTCTTATTTGGATGTTTTCTTATCCTTTGTTATTTTCTTAAGAATTGTATGAGAGAGTTTTGAGACACATTTAATCTGTAGTCATTACATTTCTGGTTACAGTGAAGATGATTGGTAATTTGCATCAGTAAATAAACCCAGAGAACCCGTTGGGCATGAAAGTACGTTTCTCATACTTGGGACATTATAACAGCCATGCTCTTTGAGTAGTTGTACATTTTCACTTCCATCCATGGGTTTTCTCTTTTGCAGTTCACAAAAGATTGTTGCCTTTTCGGTCATTCAGATTGCCTCGAAATGTTATTCATACTATGCCATAAATTTGATTTCTTTTCATGTATTTTCCATTTATACCTTTTATTATTTTTAATGATGATTCGAGTTTCTTGAAAAGAAAGATATATAAGAGAGCTTGTGTATGGTGACTTAGTAAGTGCTCCAGTTGTATAGATTATTTGGTGGATCTTTTGCAGAGTTCTGTGTTATAGAAATTAGGATCGGTCATTCTTCTTGTTATGTTGTATGATTTAAGTTGGGTTCAATATAACGTAGTTTAGAGTGCCCTGTGGTTGCTTCCATACTACAGTAGGTCCCGTAGCTCTTAATTTCTCCAAAAGAGACCCTTTAAGTTGTTATTTATTACTTATGATTATGCTGTTTTTCTGTTTGTACCGTAGATACGATGCTCATATGGATGTGACTGAGAGTGATCATAAACCCGTACGGTGCAAGTTCAATGTGGACATTGCTCGTGTTGAAAGATCAATAAGGAGGCAGGAGTTGGGAATACTTCTCCAGTCAAACGATGATATTAGATCAAGCCTTGAAGTACTACGATTTGTTCCCGAGACAACTGTTAATACAAACAGAATATTTCTCCAGAACCAAGACACATTTAATTTTAAAATTACTAATCGAAGTGGGGAAGACATCGTCTTTTATCAAATTATATGTGAAGGTCAATCCACCCTTAGTGAGGGTGAAGTAGCATCTGAGTACCATCAAAGAGGCTCTCTCGGTTTTCCTCGTTGGCTTGAGGTATCTTTAGCTTTTCCTTCCAAAAAGAAAAAATTGTCAGTTATGGCTAGAAAAAAAGAAGTAATCGTTAGGGTACTAGAAATATAAGTTTTTTGCATTTTTCTCATCCTCTTTTTTCTTCCCTTTTCTTTGTGCATCATTGAGTTAGTTTTTATCTCTCTTCTATCAGAAGGAAACATAAAGTAGTGAATCGTGGTTTTAGGTGACTCCAGCAGCTGGCATGATCAACCCGGATCAAGTTGCAGAGGTATCGGTACATCACCAAGAGTACCAATTGTTGGATGAATTCATTGATGGGATTCCTCAAAGCTGGTGGTCCGAAGACACCAGAGATAAGGAAGTGATTCTGTTGGTGAGTGTGAGAGGAAGTTGCTCGACCGACATGAAGAATCACCGAATACATGTCTGTCATTGTATGTATAATTGAGATAAGCTGTCAATGTTTATTCTTTTCTGCCTCTCAATTATCTGAAAATGTCCTTATCTTCACCAAGTTTCATTATTCAATATTCAATCAAATTAGACCAATCTTTCAAATTTTTCTGTGAATCAAATTATGTTACTTTAATTACCAAAGTTATTGAACTTGCTCTGTGGCTTTTACATCTCGGAGAAAGTTAAGGAAATTGTGTGGTAGTTTTTGTTGTTTTTCTATTATCTTTTATACTTCAGCTAACATCCGGTGGATTGCTATTATTGCAGGGCTAGTACCGGTCCACATTAGTATGTCCAATTAGTAGAAAAGTGTCCGTTACCTTTGACCCATTCATGTACCTGTCTTTACCTCTGCCGTCGTCATCTATGCGGACAATGACTCTGACCGTGGTAAAAGCAGATGGCAGTACTAAGCCATCCCCATTTACTGTTAATGTGCCCAAGAATGGAAAGCTTGAAGATTTGACTCAGGCTTTAAGCATTGCATGTTCACTGGGGGCTGATGAAACACTTTTGGTAGCTAAGGTAACTGCAGCGATTACACTGATCCATTAATATTGCAAGTCGTTGGGGTTTCTAGTATCTTGTCTATTTTGCCATATGCGATGGTCACTAAATACAAGGAACATGGCAACAGCTAGCTAGTGGGAAGGAGAGGTAAAAGGTCCGAAGAACAAGATCCTGCTCCTGCTGTGTAGAAATCGAGATATTTAATAATGTCTAGTATTTAGAACTTTGGTCACTTGGTACTCTTGAATTAGACTTGGTAATTTGGTCTAGTTATGGTGTTGCGTGTCGAATTGTTAGTATAAGTTGGTATTTTGCGTCGACTGTTTGTTGGGATGTTGGTATTTGGTATTGAATGGCAGGGTGTGAATATTGGATGGTATTTTATTTGTATAGAATGATATATGTACGAAATGGTTATTTCGAAATTTTTATTTAAAGTGTTGCATTTATCTTTCAGTTATTGTTGCATATTCTCAAATTAGTGTTGTATATAACAATCATGTTACTGTTGGATATAATAATAGTGTTGCATTGTGTTTGGTGGGACCCACCGCTGACGTGGATGAAGTGAGACCCACTAATGACGTGGATGAAGTGGGACCCACTAATGACATGGCAAAAGGGCTTATTGCTGACGTGTCATTGGTTAGGGGCCCCATTTTTCTAAACTGTATTCTCCTCTAAGCCAACACTATTTTCTGTTGCATATATTTTATTTTGTGTTGCACTATGTACATAATGCAACACTTTCCCTCTGTTGCATTAGAAAGGAAAAGTGTTGGATTAGAGGTCAAATCCCACGCGAGCAGATGCAACACTCACAAAGTGTTGTATATATCAATTTCTGGCCTAAGGCAACAGAAAATGGGGCATAATGCAACAATAGGAAGCGTTACATATGAGCACTTATGGTGTAGTGTGATTGATCAATGATATAACCTCAAGAACTTCATGGATTTGTTGTTAAACAACATGGCTTCGCCACCTCCGAATCGTCAGCCGTGGACAGAAAAGGAAGGAAGTGAAAAATGAATGAAAATGCGACTGCTCTGTCACATTTATACTGGGCCGGACTAGCGTGCGCTAGGCTGCCGAGCTAGCGTGCGCTATCGGCCCAGACCGCAGTCCAGAGCCCCCACTGCCCTAGTGACTCGGCCAGGTAGCGTGCGCAGCCTTCCGGCCATAGCGCGCGCTACCTGCCGGTCGTAGCGTGCGCAATGCCCGACAGTAGCGTGCGCTACCTGCCGATCATCCCCGAGTCCAGTACTCTAGTAACCCCTCTGCCCAGCCCGACAGCGTACGCTGGGCCGCCCGATAGCGTGCGCAACACCTGCCGGTTAGGGCGCGCAGCCTTTCGGCCGTAGCATGCGCTACGCCGGTTCCTGCCGCGCTTGCCCGGCCAGTGCCCAGCACTTCCGACCGTGCCGGCCGCACCTGTCCGGCCAGTGCCCAACCGTCATGATCCGACGACTCGATTTCCAAAAATGTACGGAACAAAGACGACGAAAAGCTCGCGGACAACATCATCGACCTGAAATGAAAACATAATGCAATAATTAATCATACGCGACCAAGAAAAGGGGCCAGACAACAATTACAAATACGGATACCCATAACATTGGGTAAATTACAAAATGGCCCAAAACGCCCGAAAATCACGATACGTGATCGAATAACCAAACCGAAGTTCACAACACGTCTAACAAAGTTAAACAGACTTACGAGAAACTCGAAACAGCGGTTTCGAATGATACTCGCAAGAATCGAACTCAAGTGCGGAAAAGTCGCTAAAAAGCACGGAACTCAACAAAACGACACCGAAACGAACTCGGATGTCAAAAAGTGTAGAATTAATCATTCTCAGAATGACGAAACGGTCATGAGCGAGTCGTCAAAATGGACTTCCGCCGAAAAAAAAGAAATTACCAGAAATCGAAATTACGGGTATTACATTCTACCCTCCTTAAAAGAAGTTTCGTCCCGAAACTTAAAACAAGTAGGGCGAAGCAACATCCCACCAGGAAAACTACAAGAAACGCGTAACTTACGCCCAACGGCGAAACGTTACAAGCAACACAAAGGAATATACGGCGTGAAAACACGCTCCACGACGACCAACACAACGCCACCGGTAGAGACATAATAAAACCAACAAGTGACAAGCGTCATCAAATGGATAATATAGTCAAGTCAATTATCCGAACAATCACAAAACACAACGAACGAAAATCAATACGATTGACCAACCCAATGGTTCATCAATCAAAACGCGAGCCAAACGCTGAACAAATACGGAATTCTACCGCCCAAGGGTTGGAAGATCGAAACGAGACTAATTTCCCAAAGGAGTCTGAACGCTCAACAATCACGAGATGAGATCAACAAAAACCGAACAATCAAACGATCGAACCACAACGGTGGAGACAACAAAAAGCGAACAATCATGTTTGAATCACGAAGAATAATAAAATTCAAACAACAACTCCAAGGTTCACAAGAATCGAACCGAACTCGGAAAAGTCACAGCGATAACCAGATCGACTCAAAACAAGATCACAGCTCGTCCGAACGATGAAACCGAAATACAGAACAAGTTCAGAAAGTATCAACGAACACGAGCGAGTCGATAGAATTGAGAAAGAGAAAATGCAGAAGCCAAAAATAATACGGGTATTATACTCGACCTCTTCTAAAAGAAGTGTCGTCCCCGAAACTCACAACAACGAAATCAAGGAGACGACAGAACAAGCAACCGACAGAAACATCCTTCGAAGGCCTCTCAAAGCCGATTCTGATAACTGTGCTGAAGCGCGAACTCCGAAAGTTTTGGTAGCCAATTCGCAAAACTGAATTCGGTGTCCCTCGAGTCCACACTTAAAATGTGTTACCGACGAGAAGGACAATTTACACGTGCATGCCCCGGCACATCACGGTTGAAACGCCTCTGCCCGGCATACCGAAAATACAAATGCTAGATACAATGGGGCATAACGTCGCAAAAAAACATAGCGGAGATGCCAACTCAGCACAACAAAGAATCACAACACATATCATATACAACGATTACCATCGTAAAGTAATACACACACAAACAATACAGCAACGACGGTATCATTCGGCGACCTTAACGGCCCGAACAATAACCAGCACATAATTACAAACATCATGAAACAATCACACATGTACACAAACGTACAAACCCAAGCTTTAATAGCTCACACAGGTGCGATAACACGCAAGTCACCACGAAATGACAACATTAAAGATCGTCATCACACCTCCCACAAAGGGCTAACAAAACATATGCATGGCGAACGACTCAACGTTCACACCACCAATTCAATCACAATTCGGAGGGCTAACACCCTAACAACAATACCAACATCATACACACCTTCTCCGACCACAAGCAGGAAATGATGTGTTTAAAAAAAAAACGAAAACCACCTTTTGAAACCAGTTTGGAAACACCAGCTAATCTTGAGTATCATTTTACAAAAAGTTGAACAAACATCATTTTCGAGACTTTGAAAATCATCTTGCGTTTGAACAAAAATGAGGACACCTTTCTTTTAGTGAAAAACTTTCAGAACATCCGACCCTCGGGTCTAAGTATAAGTGTTTCTAAACATCGAAAATATCTCAAGACATTTTGGTCCACGAGGTATAAGAATTTCTGAGACATGTTGTTGCACCTTGGATGTACCACGAGAAAATAATTCATTTTAAAAGTACGTCTCGAAGTTTATTTTCTAAGATACTCAAGGTTTTCAAGGATAATTCAATGGTCTAGAATGCCCAAAAATTTTTTTAGGTAATTACACAAAACTTTACAGCGTCGTGGGTCCCACGTCGGAACCCACCAGGATAAAAACCATTTACAAAAATGCCAAGAAGGCCGATGATGGTAATATTTCAAAAACTCACAAAAGCCATTTACAAAATACTAAATACCGTCATGAGAATTTCGCCAAAACGATCAAGGCCATAATGCCACAAACTCGGTTAAGGGAATCGGTTTTCGAAATAAAACTCAATCGGTAAAATACCGAAAGCCATTACAAAAGAACTCACACAGTGGATAAAAGAAATAAAGTCAAACATGCACAATCCAGAAACACCACTCTTCATATGAACGAAATATGAGGGTCAAATAATCACACATCAAGAAATCAAAATAGCTCGTGTCACACGAGGCACAACACAAAGAAGGGAGACTTACAGCCACAGGTCGCACGAAAATGATGATCGCCCCACGATACTAATCACGACCAACAAACTCAGACGACGCGTCACGACACGACTCAGTCAGACAAAACCGGACGAGACAAAAACTCAACAGACACCACTAAACCCGACAGCCTAGGTTTCCACAACCTAAGCTCTGATACCATTTATGTAACACCCCCAATCCGCTCAGGGATATTACACGCCGTAGAAACTTTCCTCAAGGATCTACCAGGCTGGTAACAACATATAACAACTCAACCATGCCTTTAAGGCTAAAATGACTCAGTAGACCGATTTGGTCTTTCAATAAATATATACAACTCAAATACAACTCATGCCCACACAGTGGTCAAAATACAACCACACCCGTACAATGGGAAAAATATAGCAGCGAAAAATAAAGTACGACTGAACCAATAAACAATGTACGGTTCCTCATGTGATTAGTATCGATCATCTTTCATCATCCTTCGTGCCGACCCTGTATTATGCTCCAAAACCTGAATGCAAAAAATAGATATCCACTCCCCGAATACTCAGGGGTTAGCAAAACTCCACTGTTTTGCTAGTGCAAGTACAAAGTGCAAATACGAGCCATACAATTCACATTCTACGAATAACAATAACCAGGAATCCTCAAAGATCCAAATGTAACGAAAAGCACTTCCCGAGGCAAGATTTTGGTAAAATATTCTAAAACCGAAAGGTCGCAATTCAAGGGAAAACAATTTATAAAACGGTTTATAATGCCATCGAGAGTTTTAATAGAAAACAATTTAGGATTACCGAATCCTTATCTTTCCAAAATCAATAGGGGTCACAGCCCAGAGGTTTTGTTTTCACAAATAAAACCAACCATAATACACAAGGTTAAAACCCACGTCATGCGTCCTCGACGGACATAAAATACACACGCACCCGTGAAGTTTCACTCGTGAATCCAGGTCGAAGCCATTGGAATTCCCTCCGTGGCCCCGTCGAACCCTCCTGAGGTGAGCAAACACATTCATAAAACATAAGCAACTGCACTCGTGAATCCAGGGCTATACCATTGGATCCCTCCGTGATCCCATCGGACCCTCCCGAGGTGAGCGAAAAACAGTCACAAAATATACACACGTAGCGGTGAAGTTTCACTCGTGAACGCAGGTCGAAGCCATTGGAATTCCCTCCGTGCTCCCGTCGAACCCTCCCGAGGTGAGCAAACACATTCACAAAACACGTACTCACATCGCCTAGGATCGGGACGAAGCCACAAATCCCACTCGAGGCCCCGTCGGACCCTCCCGAGCTGGCTAGCGAAATACTCAAGCACCACACGTCACCTAGGACCGGGACGAAGCCACGAATCCCACTCGAGGCCCCATCGGACCCTCCCGAGCTGGCCGCGAAATAATCAAGCACAAGTAACATATCACACCAAGGATATCCAAACAACTCAACAAGAGGCATCAAACACTTAGCAAAACAACACGTCAAACCACAATGCACCGAAATGAAACAATATACATCCACACGCAAATACCAAGTGCCCAGCACTTCCGACCGTGCCGGCCGCACCTGTCCGGCCAGTGCCCAACCGTCATGATCCGACGACTCGATTTCCGAAAACGTACGGAATGAACACGACGAAAAGCTCGCGGACAACATCATCGACCCGAAATGAAAACATAATGCAATAATTAATCATACGCGACCAAGAAAAGGGGCGAGACAACAATTACAGATACGGATACCCATAACTTTGGGTAAATTATAAAATGGCCTAAAATGCCCGAAAATCACGATACGTGATCGAATATCCAAACCGAAGTTCACAACACGTCTAACAAAGTTAAACGGACTTACGGGAAACTCAAAACAGTAGTTTCGAACGATATTCGCAAGAATCGAACTCAAGTGCGGAAAAGTCGCTAAAAAGCACGGAACTCAACAAAACGACACCGAAACGAACTCAGATGTCAAAAACTGTAGAATTAATCATTCTCAGAATGACGAAAGGTCATGATCGAGTCGTCAAAACAGATTTCCGCCAAAAAAAAGAAATTATCGGAAATCAAAATTACGGGTATTACATTGCGACTGGTTGTTCATACGCCCGAGGGGTATGTTTCGACAGTCGAGGTTATTTTCTTGAGATCCATTATTGTTGATCGTTTGGAGTTTACCTTGTTGATGGTATTCTCGGTTATTGTTGGTCCTTTGTTGATCATTTGGAGTTTACCTTGTTGATGGTATTCTCGGTTATTATTGGTCCTTTGTTGATCATTTGGAGTTTACCTTGTTGATGGTATTCTAAGTTATTGTTGATCCTTCATTGATTACGTTCGAGATTTACCTTGTTGATGGTATTCTCAATTATCGTGATCCTTTACTAGTCGTATTGGAGTTATCATATCGATGATATTCTGAGTGATGTTTTGGTTGATCATTGTTATTGATCGTATGAGCATTCGGACTATACGTCGATGTTCGGGTTTTGTTATCATTATCATGTGATAGTTGATCTACAGATATGTTGTGTATTATTGGTTTATCCAGGTTGAGATTCGATTGTGTAATCCGACGGACAGGAGTTGGCACAGATTGGATTATTTCCACACGTATGAGTTATGATGATGTTTTGAGGATTATCGGTATTTTTGGAATACAGTAGAGATGATTTTTGTTGAGTTCATTTCGTCATTCGAGGATGCGAAATGTGGATTATGGTAAGGATTGGATTGTTATGGATTGGTAAGGTTATGTCGGTAAGATTACTTTGGTAGTATTCTTATTATATTATTACATTGGTATGTAATTATTTATGTTGATGTGATCGATATCATTGTTGAGCATTGTGGCTGACCCCGTTGTGGGCTTTATTTTTAGGTACTCGGAGATCGTGCTAGTAGCGGTCGTGAAGGGATGAGCTTCCCGGGTGATACTGGCTGTGGCATGTTTTGGAGTATCTTCTTTTCTGGTTATTCATGTCCGCTGCAAATATGTATTTTGATCTGCATTTATCCGCTGCGTGTGTATATTTCAAAATGGCTTTCCGGTATTTTTACCTGCGTGTGTATTTTAAAATGGCTTTCCGGTATTTTTACCTGCGTGTGTATTTTGAACGGCCTTTTTAGGTATTTCGTAAACTTGGGTTATTTCGTTAAACCCTTTTTCCTAAACTATTTTATCGGTACGTATAAGTGGTGGCTTAACGTACATTTTGAACTGTCGAGATTTGGCACTTCGCCTTGTATTTTCAAATGCTATTTTATGACGGTATTTGGGAACTATGTTTTTGAAAATATTTGAGTATTAAAAATACTACCATCATCGGCCTTTTGGCGTTTTTAAATAGTTTTGTAAATGGTTTTTAGCCTGGTGGGTTTCGGCGCGGGACACACGACGCTGTAATATCCCGGATGGTTTTGGGGGTGTTACAGAAGATGGTATCGGAGCTTGGGTTTTGTGAAACCCAGGCGTGTGTGTTATGTGGCTCTACCAGTACGGTAGTAGCGTAATTTTTGAAAATGATTTTTCTGACTTTTGAGTCAAATCGATTTTTGGAGTTTCCAAATTTTTTGAGATCTTTTGAAACTACTATTTGTGATATTCATGTGTTTCGATTGTATTGAGACTTCGTGTGGGAGTCGTGTGCTAGTATCACGGGAGATCATCGGCTTCACGCACCTTTAAGTATATTAGTTTGGTTATTAACTTGTGGCGACACTTGATTGTTTTGTGATGAGTTGGAAAGTTTGGGATTGATCTATTGTTGGTGACGGGTTGCAACTTTCGAGGACGAAACTTATTTTAAGGGGGGTAGTATGTAATACCCGGATTTTCAGTATAAATTTTTTCGCGTTATTTTATCTGAGGTATACTATATAGTTTGGTATCTATACAGTATGGATAAAATAAATTGAGAACCGAGACAGTTATACTGGTGTGATTATCGTTTTTTATTGACAGATATATTCAGGATATGTTGTATCAGGTTGAACTGATTTGGATATCAGGTACATCGTATGAGAATATTTTTGGGTTGAGTATATGTGTATTCAGTATGCCGTATGTTCGTATCCAGTATGTCGAGACGAACAGGAACAATTGGATTTTTGGCCAAGTATAAAAGCCATTACGTACGTTAAGCCTTGGAGCTTATGTACGTAAAATGTGTTAGCTTACGTACATTATATAGTGTACATAACGTACGTAACAAGAGGAATCAGACAGGACCGAGTCGTGGTCGGCAGGTGGGACCCTGTGTCGGCAGCTTTCGGCGGAGGAGGTGGACAGCGAGTCAACCTCGGCCATTACGTACATTATCCATGTTGAATTACGTACGTAATATGGGTATGGCACTGTAGCAAGTAAACGTACGTATTACGTACGTTATGGTGAAGGTGTTACGTACGTAAGGAAGTAGGCAAAACAGGTCAGTTAACTCTGGACCGAGTTACATATGCTACCAAGGTCAGATAGCGTACGTAAGGGTGTGTTACGTACGTTAACTAAGGAAGGTTACGTACGTAACAAACAGAATTGTTTTATAAGTGGATACCCGTCCTTCATTTCCCTTCGACATTTCATTTCATTTTTTTCGTCTCCAAACACTGAGAGAGGGAGATTTAGCCCTCCTAAGTCGATTTTGATCTTGAGGGCTTGGATTTGAGGCTTGAGATATGAAGATGTTGATGATTCTTGAAGTATTTGCTAGTGTTCTTCATCTTCTAAGAGGTATGTTGGATAATCCTCTCTTGAATTTCGGATTTTTGATGTTGTTGTTGTTGATAAATGGTTCTTATGAAGATGATTATGATCTTGTTATTACGATTCTTGAGGATATATGAGGTGTATGTTGAAGGAAGATGATGATATGTTGGTTTATGTCTTGAATATGTTGATTATGAGTATGAAATCATAGAGTTCTTGATGTTCTTGGTATTGTTGTTGCGATTTTTGATGTTAGGAAGATCGTATGTTGAAGAACATGATGATATACACCTTGAATTATGATTAAGGATTGTTTAGATGTTAGAAAACATCGGATTATGTCGTTTTATGGATTATGAACGTGAATTTGGATAATTCGTGTTCTTGAAGAACTCTTGAGATACATGTCATGATTTTTAGGGAGTTTACGGTTAATTTTGGAATGTGATTATTCATGATAATAATCGGTAAATTGTTTTCTACGAATTTACAAGTATAACAAGAAGGAGTCTTGTCGATTCATGTTTGGAATTAATGATGGAATCGAATACATTATGAAATCCTTAATGTCGAGATGAATTGATCATTGATATGATGAATGTGTTGGTGTTTTCGATATGAATATGGAATATTCATATCTATAATCAAGTTATGTATTTTGGTACAATATTCGTATAGGAATACGAATATGATTAAGGGTTTGATAAGATTATAATTCATCTTTGAATTTGGAAATTCATACTTATTGAACAAGTGTCCAATTCGAATGTTTGAGTTATATGAAACCCTTGGAATATGTTTATCTATGATGTTGAATTAATCGGATCGCCCGGATTGGTGATGATAATCGGTAATTGGTTTAATTATGATTATACAAGGAGGAAACTTGTAATCGTATTTAAGATTGAATATGGAATCGGTAATGCTTACACTTGGTTAAATTGATTATTGATATGATCTTCGGATTGTGGAATTGTATTGTGGTTTTAAATTCGTGTTCGATTGGTTCAGGTTGTTTGGATATGTGTTTAATCGGGATATTGTAGAACCGTTGCGTTTGTTGATCGGTTATTGATTGTTATTTGTGATCATCGAGTTACGGCTTGTATCGTGGATATGAGTTCGTATTTGTTGAGTTGGATTATTTGGTTTTATGTATATGGTCGAGGTACTGTTGAGCTGTTGAGTGGCTTGGTTGGCTATGTCGGTTATTGATTGTTATTGGATTGTTGTTAATTGATTATTGCAATAGGTTGTGATGTTTTGATCGTGGTTTATGACCGTTGTGTTGCGGTTGAGGTCGAAGAGTTCGTAGGTTGCTTTTGGTCGGGGCTGAGGAGCTCGTAGACGAAGGCAATGGATTTTGGTAACGGCTTCATGGTATCGGTATCGAGGCAAGTTTATACTTGTTCAGTTTATAATATTTGATGAATGGTTTCGTTTTCATTTCATTTATAATTCGTATAGCAATGTTGTTAGAAATGTAAGTTGTCGGGATAATGGTTTGTATATCGTACTCTGGTTGTAATAAATCATAAGGTATATGATTTAATTGTGTTCAGGGAAGACGAGAGTTATCCTTGGTCAAGGATATAGAATATCGGACATCGAGGATAGTTATCGTGATGACATAAGTATCGGGATAAAGGTTTATTGGTATTGAATGGATGGTACCTTATTTGAGATTATTTGTATAACTGTGTATTCGTTCAGGGATGTTGTTCGTGGAAAGGATGTTGTCTTCGACTTTGAGGTAATTTATGTATTGTTTAGTTATGAGATAATTATTATGTTGAGTTGTTTTATATGTTGTATGTTGAGGCTTCGTATATTGAGATTCGTACTGGTTGTTCGTTGAGGGATGTTGATCCCAGGACTATTGTTGGTATTAATGGTTGTGTTGATCGTCTCATTGGGGGATGTTGATGGATATGGTCTTCGGTTTTGAGGTAATCTAAGTATTTGTTCAGTCATGTGGATAATTAGTATGTTGAGTTGTTGTATATGTTGAGGTTTCGTGTAATGAGTTTCGTATCGGTTATTCGTTGAGGGATGTTGATCTTTGTATTGAGATCGTAGATCGTGTTGGTCATTCATTTGAGGATGATGATCCCAGGATTGATGTTTTGGATATTGATTAGTCGTGTTGACTTTTCATTGTCAGTATGTTGTTGTTCACTTCGATGGGTCTTTTGATCCTTATTGGATATGTGTTTCTTTGAGTTTCGTTGTCATGTTGCATCGTGACATATCTGGAGTTATATCTGCGTGCCGATTGGTTATTGTGTAGGATTTTTAGCCGGGCACATGATGGTTATGTGTTGATATTTCCACATTGAACCATGCACACGAGACGTAGTTCGTGAGGCTAATTATGTACAAGACCACACATGTATGTGATCAGTACCCGGGGTGGCTTTTGCACGGACACATTTCCGGATCGGGCGTACTATGATTTCCATCTTTGAGCCATATTGTGTGGTCGTTCATCCTCCATTCATGGTTGGG
This sequence comes from Orobanche coerulescens, assembly GCA_033398695.1. Classification (NCBI taxonomy): domain Eukaryota; kingdom Viridiplantae; phylum Streptophyta; class Magnoliopsida; order Lamiales; family Orobanchaceae; genus Orobanche; species Orobanche coerulescens. The sequence continues at coordinate 118,001,495 of CM065815.1, forward strand.
TATGTTCGACGTTTTGCGACTGGTTGTTCATACGCCCGAGGGGTATGCTTCGACAGTCGAGGTTATTTTCTTGAGATCCATTATTGTTGATCGTTTGGAGTTTACCTTGTTGATGGTATTCTCGTTTATTGTTGGTCCTTTGTTGATCATTTGGAGTTTACCTTGTTGATGGTATTCTCGGTTATTGTTGGTCCTGTTAGGAATACTTCTTAGATTTTGATGATGTCATTAATTTAAAATCAAATGTTTATTAATTGGCAAAATGTAAGGAAGAACCAAATAAGTATCTTCCATAGGCCAAAATATGTTAAGTATAACTTGGCAAAATGTAAAGAAGAACCAAATGAGTGTCTTCTGTAGGCCAAAGTTAGTTAGGCTGAAAATCGGCTAAGTACCAAAGCACTTAGTCCATCGTGAGAAGTACAAATGACTCGATCGAGTAGCTGCAGTCAACTAAAATTTATCGAGAAATTTTGACCAGATCACCTCTAGGTACCTCGGGAAGTCACTGACTGCACAAGTCACAAACAAAGCAATGAGAGGACCTACCTGCAGAGATGTAAGCTGCACATCAGCCTACTCAACTACAGCCTAGTACTCCAAGTCCACGTCAGCATGCTTTGAAAAGTCAAATATTACGGAAAGCTCACATGCAACGTGAAGAGACAAATTGGAGTGATTCACGCAAGAGATATGATTTAATTAAATCATCTTGACCCACCGTGAAGACTTTAATCCTTTTATATTCAAAAGATTCGGCGCTCACATGCAGAAGTCCTCACAATGGTCGGAAGATAAAATTAAATAATGGGAATCCAGCCTTGCAACGTTCAGAAAAGATTAAACAATGAAGTCTCCCTCCAACGGACGGATTTGTTCAGATTTGCAACGGCTACAAGGAAGAAGCTCAGAGATCGTGATCTATATATATCCAGAGATTTGAAACTGAGCAACTACTGGTGCGAACATATACTCTAGCGATCAAAGCAAACAAAGCAATCTCAAGCAATCAAATAGCATCGTGAGAAGAGCAGATCTAGAAGTTCATTCTTAAAGAAGCTCTTAAGTTGGAGAAGACAAACACTCTTGTCTATAAATCTTGAGTACGGGGTACTTCACTGGTTGAAGTAAGAGACTGTAAGGGCATCCGAGGATCGAGGATCAAGAGGTGCAAGGCGCCAAGTGTGTATACAACGGCACGGAATTCCACCGGTTGGAAGTGTTGTAGTGTGTTGTGAATCACCTGTAATATTTATCACCGGTTGAAAATTATAGTGAATTCATCTCCAATCGGTTTGGGGAAAAGTGGATTAGTAGAGGATTACCCCACCTCGAGACCACTATAATTGCTGTGTCATTTATGCTTTATCTTGCATCATACTCTAACTGCTGCATACATTGTTAAGTGTTTCATTAAGATTAATTTATATTCGTCATCAGCTGATTTCCGCACTTATCCAAGAACAAACGACTCCAAGTCATTTGTTTGACTATCAGCTGAAGAAACACACTCTTCCGAAAAAGAGTTCAAGAGTTTCAACAAGTCTATTCACCCCCCCTAGACTTGTTCCTGGACGACTTGTGACCTACAAGTGGTATCGGAGCGGTTGGTTCATTTTTCTCACGAACCAGATCTATACTAGATATACATCTTATCTCTCACTTTATAATGGAATACATGCACTCTAGACTACCTGGCTTTTCAGTTGACGAGTATGATCTCTGGAAGATAAGAATGCAGGCACACTTATCTTCAATTCAAGACGACATGTGGTGCATCATTGAAGACGGTCCATTCATTTTCGAGAAGGATAACACAGCCGAGGAGATCGCAGCTGGGAGGCCCGAAAAGATTCCTAAGAAGAGAACGGAGCTGACCCCCGAAGAGAGAAAACTGGCCAATCTTGACAACAGGGCCAGAGATGTGCTATACCAAACTCTTGACAAATCCACAATGGTCAAGATCAAAAACTGTAAGAATGCCAAAGAAATTTGGGACACATTAGCTCTAATGTGTGAAGGAACGGAGCTGATCAAGGAAAACAAGCTGTCAATAGCTATCCAAAAGTTTGACAACTTTAAAATGAAGAATGGAGAATCTATAGACCAAGTGGACACAAGGTTCACGGAAATTATCAATGAAATCAACTCCGTGGGCAAAACCTATGGCAACAGGGAAATGGCACTTAAGGTCCTCAGATCTCTAAATCCCGAATGGAGCATGAAGGCTGTAGCTATGAGAGAGTCCAAAGACCTGAATAAGATAAAAATTCAGGAGCTGTTCTCTGATCTAAAGGCTTATGAGTTCGAGCTTCCAAGCTCATCCTCAACTGAGCCTGCAGAGAAGGGAATCGCATTTGCAGCCGAGTCCCCTGCTAAGAGCCTATCTGATGTGAAACCTCCAAATACACTAGATTTTGAGGAAGAAATGGCTTTCATAATGCAAAGGTTCAGCAATTTCAGAAAGAACTACTCCAAGTATAAGAAAAACTACAAGGAGAATCCAAGAAGGAACCAGAAGGTGGAAGTGGAAAGTTGAATGCTACAATGTCACAAAATAGGACACATCCAAATGGATTGTCCCGAGCTCAAGAAGGACGAAACCAAGAAGGAGGTGGGCGAAAGGAAGACAGAAGAAAAGCTCTCATCGGAGAAGACCGGGAGCATGTCGAATCAAGCGGCGATTTCTTTTACGATGAAGACGAGGAGTATGATTGCACGATGGCAAACTTAGGCGATGAAGAGGTAACCTCTAAACCTACCGGTTCAAATAATAGCTCGGCCATGTCGCAAGATATGGATTTACATGAATCGGTAAATCAGTTATTCAAAGATTTTGAAACACTTAAATCTGCACACCAAGCTGTATCAGCAGAGAAGACTCAGCTGCAAGATGAGAATAGGCAGCTGAAAAATGATTTCGAAAAACTCAGCCTAGATTTAAATAAGGTTGAGACAACTACAGCTGACTTTAAAAACCAGGCAAGTGTCAATACAGCTGAGATAGACCGGCTAAATATTTTACTTAAAGAAAAATCAGCTGCACTTGCTCATGCCAAAGCTGAGTTTACTAAGCTGGCACAGATAAATAAAACTCAGGCGCAGGAAATAACCTCCCTGAAAGCGTCTTCAACTCTGGGCGAATTGTGTACTTATAAGAGGTCATTATATACCAAATCAGGCCTTGGATTGATTCTCACACTCCCTCTAGTTCTGAAACCAAGTTTATCAAGGGAGAAACAATGGTCTCGACTGCTGAGCCTGTGTATAAACCGATATTCAAAAACAGGCAACAAATTAAGTCAAACGTCTAGCCGCAATCGGGTTACACTGCATAAATGACCTAGACAGCGATCAGCAAAGGCCTGTGCAAAAGCAAAGATCGCACAACATGCCCACTATTACCAACAACTCCCCAAAAATAGATTTCATAATGGGAGGGGCAGATGGAAACCTCAAGGTTATCCAAATTACCAAAATGAACAAGTGTGGAGACCACAAAGGTTTAATAAATGGTCTCAGCCTAGATTTAGAAATGGCCCACACTATTTTGAGGAATATTCGGTATACAATCCAACCAGGAGATTTAGACCTCGACCACAGGCACCTTATAAGGGTTATAATAATAATAATAACAATTTCCATAATCCAAGGAGAAATCAATTCTCCAGGAAACCATCTAACCCCAAAGGACCCACACAAATTTGGGTACCTAAATCTCTGCTTGTTTAATTGCAGAAAAGGTGGAAGGACTACAACCACATCTCCTCAAGCTCAAATTTTGGAGGTGAAGAATGGTTTGTAGACTCTGGATGCTCGAGGCATATGACCGGGAACAAGAAGATGCTGACCAAATATGTCAAAGAAAGAGGTCCCGATGTAACCTTTGGAGATAGCTCTAGAGGACAGACAAAAGGCTTTGGAGAGCTGCACCGAGGAAACATTGTAATATCCAAAGTTCATTATGTCAAAGGGCTCAAGTACAACCTCCTGAGCATCAGCCAGTTCTGTGACGAGAAGAATCTAGTAGTCTTTACCATCTTGAAGTGTATGGTGATAGACATCTTATCTGGAGAAATAAAGCTACAAGGATTCAGAAGAAGAGATGTATACATGATTGATTGGAACACAGGAACACCTAACTCCTGTTTTCTATCCAAGACTGTAGCTGAGAATGGATGGCTGTGGCACAAAAGACTATGTCACCTAAACTTCAAAGCCATCAACAAGATTAGCTCTCAGAAGCTGGTCAGAGGACTTCCAAATGAAGCATTCAAGAAGGAAGCACTCTGTGATGCATGTCAGAAGGGAAAGCAGACCAAGGCATCGTTCAAGCCAATTCAGCCTACAACGCTCACAACAAGGATCTTAGATCTACTCCACATGGATCTATTTGGTCCTATCAAACCAAGGACTTTGAGCGGGAGAAAGCATGCTCTTGTGATTGTAGATGATTATTCAAGGTACACTTGGATCATTTTTCTATTCAAGAAAAGTGAAACCCTGACCAAGTTACCTGAGCCGAGAAGGATCCAGAATGAGAAATCCCTCTCTATAATCAAGATCAGATCGGATAGAGGAGGAGAGTTTCTCAACAAGGCGATAATCGATTTCAGTGATCGAATGGGATCCAAAGATGAGCTCTCTACCCGTGACGCTCCAGCAGAATGGTGTTCTTGAAAGAAGGAACAGAACCACGAAGGAAGCAAAGCAAGGTCCATGATTGCGAAGACCTACCCAAGAGGTTCTGGGCTGTCAGCCAACACACTGCCACACCTGCAACAGAGTATGATAGTAGGGAGACATGGCAAAACTCCTATGAGGTTTGGAATAATAGAACTCCTCATTGCTTACTTTCATGTTTTTGGTTGTAAGTGTTTCATCCACAACAACGGTAAAACACACTAAATGCCTTTGATGCTAAAACTGATGATGGTCTATTTATGGGATATTCCCAAAGAAGCAAGGCATATAGAGTTTTTAACAAAAGAACCTTAGTTGTGGAAGAAACACCCCATGTTGTTTTTGATGAATCTCCGTTGAGTACAGAAACAACTTGAGCAAATTGAGAACAAGCTCAAGTCAAGAACCCTTGAAGAAGTCATTATTCATGACACTGGAATGGTGGACTCACTGCAGATCGGCTGATGACCCAATGCAGATCGACAGGATCACCAAACCTATCTCGATCCGATTCTTCTGAAGAAGACCCAGTAGGAGATGACAAAGACTCATCTGCGATTCAGAACCAAGATGCAGATGACAAGGCGGTAGCCGATCCGATTGCGGACTTAATCCAAATGATACAGATAACCACGAGCAATCCAACAGGGGAACAAACCCGAAGAGGACGAGATCCCCAAATGGCTCAAGGATCATCCAATTCAAAGAAATTATCGGAAAGTTGGTGATGGAGTCAAGACAAGACACCAACTCTACCAGCAGAATGGCGATGTTCTCATGTTTCATGTCACAAATTGAACCCAAGACGAGAACAAGCCTTGGAAGATTATTCATGGATTAATGCCATGCAAGAGGAATTGGAGCAGATGGAAAGAAACAAAGTTTGGGAACTAGCATGCACACGATCACAAGAAAGTTATTGGCACCAAATGGGTGTATAAAAACAAGAGTGATGAAGACGGAGTTGTTGTTAGGAATAAAGCCGACTCGTAGCAAAAGGATATGCACAAAGGTGAGGGAATAGATTTTGATGAAACTTATGCACTGTTGCAAGATTAGAAGCCATCGACTATTCCTCGCATATGCTGCATTCAAGGACTTTGAAGTCTACCAGATGGATGTGAAAAGTGCGTTTCGAATGGAATCCTAGAAGAAGACATCTATGTAGAGCAACCCCTGTGTTTTGTCAAAGGAGACAAAGTCTATAAGCTGTTGAAGGCTCAGTATGGACTCAAGCAAGCACCAAGAGCGTGGTATGAAACACCTCTGTGTTTCTTGAGAAAAATGGATTTTGCAAGGGAAAAGTGGACAAGACCCTATTCAGAGTGGAACACGAAGGCCACATTTTAATAGTTGATTTATGTGGATGACATCATATTCGGGTCAACCAATCAAGAACTATGCGAGAAATTCTCCAAGCTCATGCAAGGAGAATTTGAGATGAGTATGATGGGAAAGCTTAACTTCTTTCTCGTATTACAAGATAATCAGATGGAAAAAGGAATTTTCATCAACCAAGCAAAGTATACTAGAGATCTTATCAAGAGATATGGAATGGAATCACCAAGCCCGCAAGAATTCCAATGAGCACAAGCACTCACACGGATGCGCAGGCGGGCATATCGGTGGACTCAACCCACTACAGAGGACTCATCGGATCTCTTCGCACCTCACCGCAAGGTGCCGGACATATCATATGCGGTTGGAGTTTGTGCAAGATTCCACCAAGCCGAAGCAATCACACCTAGATGCGCCAAGAGAATAATTAAATACCTAAAGTCTACCATTAATGTTGGGTGTGGTATCCCAAGGATGACAACTTGAGCTATCAGATACTCGATGCCGATTTCGCAGATGCAAAATCAATAGGAAGAGCACTAGTGGAACGTGTCAATTCCTAGGAACCAGGTGATATCTGGTTTAGCAAGAAGCGTTTCTAACTCCATATCCACTACTGAGTCGAATACCTAGTTGCAGTAGTCACAGCATGATTCTATGGATCAGACAACAGTTAAGGGACTATAATATTATTGCCAACGAAGTTCCTATTTGGTGTGACAACAATAGTGCTATTGCAATAACCAACAATCCGGTTTTGCACTCAAGGACGAAGCACATTGACGTTAAGCACCATTTCATTCGAGACCATGTGCTTAACAAAAGGGTTAGAGTTGAAAGAGTCAGCACAGACTACCAAATAGCTGACATCTTCACCAAACCATTGCCAGAAGAAAGATTCCTAGAGCTTAGCAGAGACCTTGGATTACTAGATTGGGAATCTAGTTCTGAAGCAAGTTGAAGGAAGGACGGACACTCAGAATCAGCCTAAGCTGATGCAGGCGAGAAGACGAAGGCCAGAATAAGCAACTTAGCTGTACAGAATACCAGGCGAGAAGTCAAACTCACCTGATTGCAGAGTGGTCAACAGTCAACAGTCAACGAAATCAGACCAGCTAAGTTCTCTAAACTAATCTCTAAATTTTTAATTATTATCTGTCACATTTATAAATATTATTTTGGCTAAAATGGCATTTAAAATATACATCTTTATTAGCCAAGTGGCAATTTTAAATACACGCGTCACACGCCTATTTAATTAACCTCTACGGTGGCCAATCAGAATCAACCGTCAAATTTTAAATGGGGCCACCGATTCAAATTTGAAATTCAAAAGAATATCAAAAGGCGTACCACCGTTTAAATTTATAATAAACTAATCCAAACGTCTTTTCATCTTCTTTATAAGGAAGAAAACCTTTCACTTTACCCATTACGCTTACAGAAACCCTAGAATCTACAGAGCAAAATATACACTAAAAAATCCTAAAATTCTTTTTGCAGAAATGGCATCTTTTGAAGGCGTAAACTTGAAGGCGGTGAAGGACCAATTCATCTTCTCCATGGTCGTCGACTTCGAAGGTTTATTGGAAGCAAATCTAGAGGACTTCGATATGCTTAATTTAATCCGGGCGATGAAGCTGAACGAAATCTACCCGTTTCTCGACATCAACCCGCAACATTTGTTCAAGGAAGATGTCGTCGAATTTTATCGTAATGCCTCTCTGATTCAGCACGGGATTAACAGCTCAGTCGGCGGAACCCCTATCACCATAGATCGAGAGAAGATCCGTTCCGTATTCGGGATGAAACATCGCGGCTTGGCGGTCGAAGCTCTTAAACAATCACCCGCCGAAACCTGGAAGACGATCAAAATCGAAAACATCCCAGAGAAATTGAAGTTTACAGCGAAGAGGAATGAGTTGGAAAGGATTTATCGAGTTGCCTTGGACATCACAAACAAGATAGTGATGGGGATGGCAGGCAGCTATGACCAACTGTCATCATCCAAATTCATGGTGTTGGGTGCGTTGATCCAAGAAGAAGAAGTTGATTGGGCGGACTATATTTTCAGGCAACTTGTTCGCGAGGTGAACAAGGTCGAATGGCTTGAAGGTGAGAATAAATTCAAAACTAAGTTGGCGTTCGGAACGCATCTTAGTTGGCTTTTGGAGAAAATCGGAGTGGCCAAGGGAAATATTGACCCTTTCCACCCGAACAAGAGGCTAGGTCACATGGACCATGACAAGAAGAAGGTTGGAGTCACTGGGAGAGCAGCCCAGTTGTTGAAGGATTTTCCAGACTCAAGCTATTTCCCAAGATACGATTTATCAGACTCGGACCAACCTGCAGCTGAGATCGGAACTGCAGTCGAGTCCGGGAATTAGTCTGACGATACACCAATCGCCATCCGATTCAAGAGACGGGGACCAGCCCCAGCAGGACCCTCTAACCTGCAGTCATCACCTGAACCCTCACCAAAGAGGCCAAGGAAGCTGCGAGGGAGAGCAGCCTGAGCACCATACCAGCCCATCAGTCCAGTCACCAATCCATCCAGACTTACCTGCACCAGATACTGAAACTCGGATTGTACCCGTTATTACACCTCCTGTGTACATAACCGAAGAAGAGGAAGCAGGTCTTGTTATCTCTATTCCTGAAGCAGATTACACTTTTAATCTTTTAGAAAATAATACTTTTAATCTCTCTATTGAGCAACTTCAGCTTGTCAAACCACAAGCAGAAAAACACTCCTTTGTAAATATTTTTAAAGAGTGGAAAACTCTCAAAACCATGTCTTTTACAAATTTTCAAATCTTTATTGAAACTAGTGGTTGGGAATATCCCCAAGCCACTGAGGATGTTCTGACTGATTTTTGCAAAGAGTCAGATTTAGCCTTACTCCTCCAGGATAACTGGTTCATGTCACATTTTGAGACAAACATGGACCAATTTATCCATTCTATAATGCTCAGTATTTTTAATGGCACTTTTGAAGAAGAGGAGGAAGAGGAAGTAGAGAAGGAGATTAGTATTGAAGAAGTTGATGGTGAGAATGAAATTATCAATTTGGAGGCTGAAGAAGAAGAAGAAGAAGAAAAAGAATCTGAAGAAAATATACCAGTTGAAAAACAAACAGAGGAGATTGAGAAAACAGAAGAAGTAGCTGATGAAGGAGATGAAGAAGAAGGAGAAGAAGTAGAGCAGGAAAAAGATGAAGAAGATAAGGAGGATGAGGACGATGAAGGAGAAGAGAAGGAGAAAGATGATGATAAAAATGATGATGATGATGATGATAATGATGATGGAGGTGAAGGAGGAGCAGAAAAAGAAAAAGAAAAAGATGAGGAAAAAGAGAAAGAAAAATCTGGAGAAGAAGAGAAAGAAAAATCTGGAGAAGCAGAGAAAGAAAAATGGAGAAGAAGAAGGAAAAGAAGGAGAGAGAGAAGGAGCCAAAGAGCCAGAGCGAGCCAGAGGCAACTCATGAAGCTGCAGATAGGATTGTTGTACTGCCCGGTACACTCACCTAGACGCAGAGTCGGGCAGAGGACTCAGTCGTGGACCCTGAGAAAACCCAATCGACCTACCTGCTGCAGCCAGGAGCCTGCAGTCTAGTGGTTCTCTTGCAGAAGGTTCAGGAGAGCACTCCCCATCAGCTCAGTTATCACCTACCATGACTGAGCTGATCAAGCAAATTGTCAGAGACACTATTGGGGAGCTGCTATCAACTCAGGTCACTCCTGACCTTCAAACCATAAATGCCAAGATTGACACCCTACTTCAGCGAGAAATCCCTCAGCCTCCTCCTCCTACAAACAACAGAATGCCTTTTGGCATGTCTGACTGGATGAGCCACATGGAACAATGATTGACAACCCTTATTGATGCTGGCAAAAAGGGGGAAGTGAGGATTCAGGGGGAAGAAAGAGAAATCAGAAGCAAGAAGAAGCAGGATGTCCCTCAGATTGAAGGACCCTCCAGTCTGAAAAGAAAGGAAGCTGAAGACCCAGAAGACCAGGCTGTGCAGCCTGTAGGAAAAAAAAGAAGGACCAGAGGCAGCTTTGAACCTACTCTTGAATGGGAAGGGATGGAGCTATGGTATGTTGAGGACTTCATCCCATTTGAAGCTCTTGAAATGTGGGGAGCTGCTAAGAAGAGGTTCATCAAAGACTATTATGTCTGGGAACTACTTCAAGATGACAAACTCTCCCCACAGGAAATCTTCATAAACTTCATGGAAGAAGTCCATCCGAATCTTTGGGCTGTTCTGAAGAAGCACGCTAAGGAGCAAAATGCCTTTCCTATGATTCCCTTATTCAGAGCTGAAGAAGCACCAATCCGCATGGATGGTGAACTTGATGAGCTACAACTTCAAAAGGAAATCAAGCTAGTGTGCCTTGAGAACAGATTCAGATCTCAGCAGGAGCAGGATTTCGCAGCACTCGTGGTGAAAAGGAAATATGGTCTTGCTCCAGTAAAGGTAAGACCTATCGGAGCCAAACCATTCAAGCCTGCCAAGCAGCCTACTCGAAGAGGCAGAGGAAGAGGCAGATGACCTTAGTTATTTCTCTTACTTGTAATTTTATTTTCTGTACTTAAAACATTCTTGTAAAATTTCAATGATAAGTCAGAAAAATTTTATGAACAGTCTGTTGAATGACAATTTTCCAGTTGTCTCAATATTAGACTGATTTCAGTTTTTGTCTCGCACCTAAGTGCAGACTTGGTCATTTGATTTCTTACTTAGTTTTGCCATCATCAAAATAGGGGGAATTTGTTAGGAATACTTGTTAGATTTTGATGATGTCATTAATTTAAAATCAAATGTTTATTAATTGGCAAAATGTAAGGAAGAACCAAATGAGTATCTTCCATAGGCCAAAATATGTTAAGTATAACTTGGCAAAATGTAAAGAAGAACCAAATGAGTGTCTTCGTAGGCCAAAGTTAGTTAGGTGAAAATCGGCTAAGTACCAAAGCACACCTAGTCCATCAGAGAAGTACACCGACTCATCGAGTAGCTCGGTCAACTAAAATTTATCAGAGAAGTTTGACCAGTGCGGCCCTAGGTACCTCGTGGAAGTCACCCGACTGCACAAGTCACAAACAGTGAATGGCCGAGAGGACCTACTGCAGAGATGTAAGCCGCACATCACCACCGAACTACTGACCTAGTACTCCAAGTCCACGTCAGCATGCTTCGAAAAGTCAAATATTACGGAAAGCTCACATGCAACGTGAAGAGACAAATTGGAGTGATTCCCGCAAGAGATATGATTTAATTAAATCATCCTGACCCACCGTGAAGACTTTAATCCTTTTATATTCAAAAGATTCGGCACTCACATGCAAAAGTCCTCACAACGGTCGGAAGATAAAATTAAATAATGGGAATCCAGCCTTGCAACGTTCAGAAAAGATTAAACAATGAAGTCTCCCTCCAACGGACGGATTTGTTCAGATTTGCAACGGCTACAAGGAAGAAGCTCAGAGATCGTGATCTATATATATCCAGAGATTTGAAACTGAGCAACTACCGGTGCGAACATATACTCTAGCGATCAAAGCAAACAAAGCAATCTCAAGCAATCAAATAGCATCGTGAGAAGAGCAGATCTAGAAGTTCATTCTTAAAGAAGCTCTTAAGTTGGAGAAGACAAACACTCTTGTCTATAAATCTTGAGTACGGGGTACTTCACTGGTTGAAGTAAGAGACTGTAAGGGCATCCGAGGATCGAGGATCAAGAGGTGCAAGGCAGTCAAGTGTGTATACAACGGCACGGAATTCCACCGGTTGGAAGTCATTGTAGTGTGTTGTGAATCAACGTAATATTTATCACCGGTTGAAAATTATAGTGAATTCATCTCCAATGGTTTGGAGAAAAGTGGATTAGTAGAGGATTACCCCACCTCTGAGACCACTATAACTGCTGTGTCATTTCTCGTTTTACTGCATCATACTCTAACTGCTGCATACATTGTTAAGTGTTTCATTAAGATTAATTTATATTCGTCATCAGCTGATTTCCGCACTTATCCAAGAACAAACGACTCCAAGTCATTTGTTTGACTATCAGCTGAAGAAACTCACTCTTCCGAAAAAGAGTTCAAGAGTTTCAACAAGTCTATTCACCCCCCCCCCTCTAGACTTGTTCCTGGACGACTTGTGACCTACAGGTCCTTTGTTGATCATTTGGAGTTTACCTTGTTGATGGTATTCTCGGTTATTGTTGATCCTTCATTGATTACGTTCGAGATTTACCTTGTTGATGGTATTCTCAATTATCGTGATCCTTTATTGGTCGTATTGGAGTTATCATGTCGATGATATTCTCATTGATGTTTTGGTTGATCATTGTTATTGATCGTATGAGCATTCGGACTGTACGTCGATGTTCGGGTTTTGTTATCATTATCATGTGATAGTTGATCTATAGATATGTTGTGTATTATTGGTTTATCCAGGTTGAGATTCGATTGTGTAATCCGACGGACAGGAGTTGGCACAGATTGGATTATTTCCACACGTATGAGTTATGATGATGTTTTGAGGACTATCGGTATTTTTGGAATACATTAGAGATGATTGTTGTTGAGTTCATTTCGTCATTCGAGGATGCGAAATGTGGATTATGGTAAGGATTGGATTGTTATGGATTAGTAAGGTTATGTCGGTAAGATTACTTTGGTAGTATTCTTATTATATTATTACATTGGTATGTAATTATTTATGTTGATGTGATCGATATCATTGTTGAGTATTGTGGCTGACCCCGTCGTGGGCTTTATTTTTAGGTACTTGGAGATCGAGCTAGTAGCGGTCATGAAGGGATGAGCTTCCCGGGTGATACTGGCTGTGGCATGTTTTGGAGTATCGAGTATTTCTTTTCTGTTTATTCATTTCCGCTGCAAATGTGTATTTTGAACTGCATTTATCCGCTGCGTGTGTATATTTCAAAATGGCTTTCCGGTATTTTTACCTGCGTGTGTATTTTAAAATGGCTTTCCGGTATTTTTACCTGCGTGTGTATTTTAAACGACCTTTTTAGGTATTTCGTAAACTTGGGTTATTTCGTTAAACCCCTTTTCCTAAACTATTTTATCGGTACGTATAAGTGGTGGCTTAACATACATTTTGAACTGTCGAGATTTGGCACTTCGCCTTGTATTTTCAAATGGTATTTTATGACGGTATTTGGGAACTATGTTTTTGAAAATATTTGAGTATTTAAAATACTACCATCATCGGCCTTTTGGCGTTTTTAAATGGTTTTGTAAATGGTTTTTAGCCTGGTGGGTTCCGGCGCGGAACCCACGGCTCTGTAATATCCCGGATGGTTTTAGGGGTGTTACAAGAATAGGCAGCTGAAAAGTACTTTGGAAAAACTCAGCCTAGAGTTATCAAAAACCAAATATGAAATCGAAAAACAGGCTGAAAATAAATTGAAAAACTCTCCGGTTAAACCTTCACTTCTTGATTAAGTCTTGTGAATAGGAAATTCCACGTTACATGCATTGGAGTCGAAAATCTATGAAAACTCGGGTTTATTTATTAGATTCGAGCCTATTGTACTCAGAGTTGACTATAAGAGCTTCGATTAATCTTTTACTTCTTGATTAAGTCTTATTGTAGCAAGGATTGGATATAAGAGCTTTGGTTAATCCTTTACTTCATGATTAAGTCTTGTTAATAGGAGATAAGACCCCATTTCATGCATTCGAGTTGGAACTCTATGAAAACTCGGGTTTATTGATTAGATTCGAGCCTGTTGTACTCAGAATTGGCTATAAGAGCTACGATGAATCTTTTACTTCTTGATTAAGTCTTGTTGTAGCAAGGATTGGATATAATAGCTCCGATTAAGCCTTTATTTCTTGATTATGTCTTTTTAATCGGAGATAAGACCACGTTTTATGTATTCGAGTCGGAACTCTATGAAAACTTGGGTTCATTGATTAGATTCGAGCCTTTTGTACTCAGAATTGGCAATAAGTGTTCCGATTAATCTTTTACTTCTTGATTAAGTCTTGTTGTAGCAAGGATAATAGCTCCGATTAAATCTTTACTTCTTGATCAAGTCTTGTTAATAGGACATAAGACCACATTTCATGCATTCGAGTTGGAACTCTATGAAAATTTTGGTTTTCCGGTTTAATTATTTTATAATTGCATATATATAAAATGATACTTAAAATTGCCGTTAAAAATTTAAGTACGTCATATGGGCAGCTACGTAGTTCGATTGTTCATAATGTCTAGAATCATTAAAAAAAATTCAAGTTTAATTAACACGGAAACGGAGTTGGAAATTTTATTATTTCCAAAAATTAAAACAAAAATAACTAAATATATATAAATACTTCAAGAGAAAAACGCACGAAACAGAATCGAAGAATTATTTACGGATCAAAAGTTATTCGCAATTTAAGTTATGTTTCTGCACTTAAAATCAGTCTTGACTTCCCCATATTCACTCATTTTTACATATCTAAATGATGTCTAATATGATATTAAAAAATTAATATTTTAGTGATGTATTTTATATACAAAACGCACGAATAAGATATCAAACGTCACTTACGGATTGGTAGATAATCGAACTCAAATATAGCACCTTGATCTGGATTTCAGAAATTCACAGGGATTTCAATCGGACAGTTCGACAAGTATGTCGGGAAAGTCGGTCCGACTTGCCGGAAAACGATCCCGTATCGTCGTCAGAACGGACTCTTCTAGGAAATATAAAGATGTATATTTATAAATATTGAGTGTCTGTATATATTTACATAAGTTTTGAGTATAAATGAATTAGGAAAAGGCTATATTTATAGGACAAAAAACAGGTGCCCAGTCAATTTGACAAAGCCGCCCTACGTCACACAAAGATCAAGGCCGAGCCACGTGCGCGGCCCTACCGAGTCACTCATCGGCAGCCATGGCCGAGCCACGTGCGCGGGCCCTAGCGAGTCACTATCGGCAGCCCGGCCGAGCCACGTGCGTAGGTCCCGCCGAAGATTCTGGTGCTCGCGGTTGGCGATTCCACTAAATCGATCATAACTTTTTCGTTCGGACTCCGATTGACTCGCCGTTTGAACCATTGGAAAGCTAACTAAATTCTCTACAACACTGTTAATTTTTAGAATTTTTTTTAACTTCCAAAAATCTTTGGTGATTTTTTTTCAAAGTTGATACTTGTCCACGATACTTCCGAGAAAATGTCCAAATATATATTTTAAAATTTATTATGTAATAATACCACAATAATTTATTTAAATCAAGATATCACTTTTATAAATAATTTCACTAATTATTGTCATATAATAGTATCTACTTTATAATTTATATAATGTAAAATATTGGGATTTTACATACTCTCCCTCTAAAAATAAGTTTCGTCCCGAAACTTGGAACGAGGTTATCATCATTAAGTCATTATCGAGTACATTTCCCAATATTCGCTGAAAAATCCTGTCGGAGAACACGACGTTGTGCACCGTCGGGTTCTATTAGGGAGAAGAAATATCCCGCCAGGAAAACTCAACGAGATACGCAAGCAAACGCGTAACTTACGCCCATCGGCGAAACGTTACAAGCAACGCAAAGGAATATACGGCGTGAAAACACGCTCCACGACGACCAACACAACGCCGCCGTTAGGGATATAATAAAACCAACAAGTGACAAGCGTCATCAAATGGATAATACAATCAAGTCAATTATCCGAACAATCATAAAACACAACGAACGAAAATCAATACGATTGACCAACCCAACGGTACATCAATCAAAACGCAAGCCAATCGCTGAACAAATACGGAATTCCACCGCCCAAGGGTTGGAAGATCGAAAACGAGACTAATTTTCCGAACTTGGAAAGGTCACAACGATATATAGATCAATTTGGGACAATATCGAACTCGTTCGAATGACAAAGGTGGGAAACAACACTGTGTCGAAGCATCAACGAACACGGTGAGTCGATACGGTTGGACGAAACAAGAGAAAGAAAGAAAATGCGGGTATTACATCATATCACCTTTAAAAGAGGTTTCGTCCGAAACCTAAACAACGAACGAAGTCTTGGAATAGCAACCTTCCCGACCATATCCTCTTGGTCCACATCCGATCTTCATGGCCATTAGTATCGTGGTCACGATCAAGGCCGTCCTCTGCCCATCGGCATACTAAGCGGATTCCCACTCAATACGATTGCACAACTTCACAAAATGTTATACTAAGGTACCAACTCAGCACGACATATCACATAAGGTAACCAATAACAACTCGAAAAGAAAATCCATGAGGTATCCTTTTAAAGGAAATCTTTTGAAAATCCTAGGATTTGTATGCTATTTAAAATAAACTTTAAAAGTACTTTTGGTACCTCGGTTTGTTTCATCAAAACTTCTAAACAACATACTTTAACCGTCTCATTTGAAATCATTTGAAGTCATCATGCCTCTACGTATCATCATCGCCGTTAACAACTAACAAGTTAACCATGCAAGATCATCAAATCATTCTTACATACTCTAACATTTCCGAATCCGAGTTTGAACTTTACATCAAGTGAGATTTTTTTTATCTTTCACTATATATTTTTGAAAATAAAAATCGCATTGGTTTTTGAAATAAAATATTTTTATGGTGTGAAAGATTTTTGAAAATCATTCACTCGAATTATTTGAAAATGCAACAATACATTAAAATTATTTTCGAAAATTCTCCCAACACTTCACAAACATCAACGACGGTAATATTTTACAAAATGTTCAAGGTACTTTAAAACAACTCTTTCAAATACCGTCGAGGTTTTATTTGAGAATCCTAGGCCGGCTCGCAAATTTCAAACAATTTCCAAAGTTCATACGAAGCCGCCGGCTAATCGCACTTGCACAAACTTATGAAAGTTTTAGAAAAGCGTGTTCGAACACACTCGCAGCAGACATAATTTATCAATTCATCAAACACAATCAAATATCACCTAGCAATACGAAAAGTCTTAACACACATTCACGCACAACAGTTGTTATCACTAGACACCACGTAGAGAATACAACTACAGGTGATTGGCCGCAAAAGTTAGACCTAACGGCTATAATGCGGTTCCATAGCCTCTGCCCAGACTGACTAACGCTCGCTACAACACATATTTAGCGTGCGCTACCCATGCTGCATTAGCGCGCGCTAGCCTTACACTTAGCGTGCGCTAACGGTTCTATTTTAGCAACATGATTGCGAACATATATACGACATTACTGGAATCGAAGGTCACAATTAAACAACAACAATATTCGAATCTCAAAGCCATCGATTCACATAATTACAACACATCATGAGCAACCATCAAAAGGCAATTGTCATTCAAAACCGAAAAGTTAAAAGCAAGGGTCACGTCTTGAGTATATTTTGTAGAACTCATTTGAGTACAAAACTCGTGTTTTGAAAACTTATAGTACACAGTGGAAAAGAATTATCAATAATTCGAGTTTTCAGAACTTACAGCCTTGAGGTCAACATACGAAAATCAACTTTTTCCTCCCTTGGAGGGCATTTTAAAAATTTTACGTGACTCCCCAAAAGGATTCGAAAACTTAAAATTCCAAGGTATATACTCTTGCAAGAAAAATGATTTATACAAAGATACATTCAACAATATCATTCTACATTTTAGCGCAAGACGGGAATCAACAAATATATGTCACTTACTCACGATGCACCTTCAAATATTAACTACATAACACAAAATTACACAGGCTCGTATAGCTCGTGGTACAACCTGTAGTAGGGAGACTTACATCCACAGATCGCACGAAGATGATGGCTGCACCCTGATACTAATCACGGCCGACATTCCAAACGACGCGTCGCGACACGAGATCAGTCAGACTCAATCTGACAAGACAAGACCCAACAATACACGACTGGACCCGGCAGCCTAGGTTTCCGCAACCTAAGATCTGATACCATAAATGTAACACCCCCAGATCAAACTGGGAATATTACACGCCGCAGACCCTCTCCGTGAGGATCCGCCAGGCTAGACATCAAAACAACACATTACATTACATACCGACGAATCAAATAACGAACTAATAGACCGATTTGGTCTTTCGTCACTGACTTACAAATCAAAATACATAAACTCATCCAGACTCATACCCATGCAAGGGTAAAATACTCGCAACAATGAACAATAAGACAGCGGAAAAGACAATACAATGGACTCCGACTAACTGAACCCAAAACTGGCCTTCGTGTGATTAGTATCATCCGTCTTTCATCATCCCTCGTACCGATCCTGTGTCTTGCTCCCGAAAACCTGCATGTACCTGGACACAATACAGATATCCACCCCCCGATTACTCGGGGGTTAGCAAAACTCCACTGTTTCGCTAGTGCAAGTATAAAGTGCAAATACGAGCCATACACAACACATTCCGAGAATACAACGAAAGACTTCCCGAGATATATTTAGTTAAAAATAGTTCAACTCTTGAAAGTAGAAACGAAGCAAGTCAGCACTTTGAAAACATTTCCAAATCTCGGGAGTTTTGAAAACATTAGAAGTTGAAAAGTTCTTAATTCCTCGGGAGTCATTTAGGGTCACAACCCCAAAGTTCATTTTCCAAAATGCAAATCCGTTAACAAAATGCGGGGTCCACGACCCAACCATTACGGTCACAAAACACAGAGTCCACGACCTGATCATCCCCTTCAATTCACTTACAAGTGACATTACACATAACACATTAATCTTATGCCATTCTAGCCAAGCACCAAGACTCGATATATAATGTCTCTCGACCCCGAGCGCAAAGCATTGTGATACTCCGGACAATATCACAATTAATCATCAAAACATCAACATCAATATCACAGAAACCACACTTGGTAACCCGTGGCCGTACCCATTAGTATCGGCCCCCAGAGGCCCCGTCGGACCGTCCCCAGGTGGGAAACCCCTTCCGCGGCCGTACCCATTAGTATCGGCCCCCAGAGGTCCCGTCGAACCGTCCCCAGGTGGAAGAACATCAACACACGCACCCAAGTCCACTTCCGTGGCCGTACCCATTAGTATCGGCCCCCAGAGGCCACATGCCATCCCCAGGTGGAAGAGTAACAACTCACAGATTACAAAACCATGACTCTCAAAGGTCAAACACACAAAATATATATAGTCGAGGTACCTTGCTAGAATGGCCAAATTATCCAACACGTACTCACGACCCGAACTATATCAATTCACAAGGGAGCACAAGATTTCAACAGCACCGAACGACACAACCAATATCACCAAAAACTCACATATTCGTCCATAGCCACGGGACTCCAAGCACATAATTTGACAAAAGAATTACACTTTATATTTACCAACGACATAATCATATGCAATGACATCACAAGAAAGTACGGTGATTCTATACTCGACACTAGCACACATATTCAACTAAGCACATTAATTCCCGACACACACGGGTCACCTTTACAAAAACCATGATGGTAAATATACCGATTCCTTTGAAATATGGTTATTAACATTTATTTAGCACATATCGACGATTAACAACCATAATATCCACAAAACACGTAATGTATGGGCAAGATACTTGCCTCGATAATCGATACCGGACACTCCTACAATCACGGCTCAGTCGGGACACCTCGAACACCTACGATTCCCCGGCGAAGGAAAAGAATACACCCACGATCGAGAAGCTTGAAGAAAACGACGAACGGAAGGGTTCCGACTCGAGTTCTTCACAAGAATTCAACCCTAAAAACATATAATCAATAAATCATCGATCATACGAGGAAGAATAATCGTAGAACGCCCGAAAACCCCTCTATGACATTTTACCGGACACCTTCAAGGCATCG
This sequence comes from Orobanche coerulescens, assembly GCA_033398695.1. Classification (NCBI taxonomy): domain Eukaryota; kingdom Viridiplantae; phylum Streptophyta; class Magnoliopsida; order Lamiales; family Orobanchaceae; genus Orobanche; species Orobanche coerulescens. The sequence goes on from CM065815.1 coordinate 118,021,398, forward strand.
ATCAAGAACTCGACCAAAACAACGAATCGATACGATCCAACCATGGAATAACAAGGGAAACGCTACAATACATCTAAGTAATCATCAATCCGTCAAAATCCTAAGTTAAATCGGATTAAACGGACGAAAACGAACAAACTACCCAAAATCCCCAAAATTAGATTTCTAGAAAATCTGACCTGATTCGGTAGATCGGAGGATGTTATAGGATGGATGATTGATGATATGAACTTCAAAACTTCATGGATTGATTGTCCAACAACATCTCTCCATGATTAACCAAGCTCCAGCCGCGGAAGGGAAGAAAACGAGTGAGAAAAATGGCCAAAAACCCGTCTGCAGGGCCATAAATAGGCTGCACAGTGTGCCGCGGCCCAGCGGGAGTGTGCCGCGGCACAGGCCCAAAAATGGCTCCCAGTGGTCGGCAGTGTGCCGCGGCTCGGCCGGAGTGTGCCGCGGCACCCGGTACAGTCGGTTTGGCCGAAAAAATGCCACAGAGTGTGCCGCGGCCCTGCCAGCATGTGCCGCGGCCCACGGACTGCTCGGCCAGAAGCTGCCGAGCACTGCCGGCCGTGACTCGGCCAGAAGCTGCCGAGCACTACCGGCCGTGACTCGGCCAGTGCCGGCCTGGGCCCAGGTTGCCCGGCCATGACTCGGCCGGGGCCAACTCCGACGGCCCGAACGACCCCGAAACCCGAACCTGAATACGAATCGATGATACGGTTACGACGTACTCGCAAAGACGAATCTAAGAGCTAAGAGAACACACAATTCCGACCACCCGAAGGCTCGGAATTCAACAACGGAAGTAATTACCCAAAACTTTGGGAAATTACGAAAATGGCCCAAAACGTCCGAAAATCACGATACGCGATCGAAACACCAAACCAAAGCTCGCAACATGAATAATAACATCAAATGAACTTACGAGAAACTCGAAACAACAGTTTCGGACGAGATTCACAAGAATCGAGCTCAAGTGCGGAAAAGTCGCTAAAAAGCTCGGAACTCAACAAAACGATACCGAAACGAACTCGGATGACAAAAAGTGTAGAATTAATCATTCTCGAAATGACGAAACGGTCATGAGCGAGTCATCAAAATGGACTTCCGCCGAAAAAAAGAAAATTACCGAAATTCGAAATTACGGATATTACACTCATTGGGGGATGTTGATGGATATGGTCCTCGGCTTTGAGGTAATCTAAGTATTTGTTCAATCATGTGGATAATTAGTATGTTGAGTTGTTGTATATGTTGAGGTTTCGTGTAGTGAGTTTCGTATCGGTTATTCGTTGAGGGATGTTGATCCCAGGACTTTTGTATTGAGATCGTAGACGTTTTGGTCATTCATTTGGGGATGATGATCCCAGGATTGATGTTTTGGATATTGATTAGTCGTTTCGACTTTTCATTGTCAGTCTGTTGTTGTTCACTTCGGTGAGTCTTTTGATCCTTATTGGATATGTGTTTCTTTGAGTTTCGTTGTCATGTTGCATCGTGACATATCTGGAGTCATATCTGCATGCCGATTGGTTATTGTGTAGGATTTTTAGCCAGGCACATGATGGTTATGCGTGGATGTTTCCGCATTGAACCGTGCACACGAGACGTAGTTCGTGAGTGTAATACCCGTGATTTTCTCTTTCGGTACTTTTTCGTTTCTGGCATCTTTCTGGTTTCCAGAAGCTCACTTGCGAGCGTTTTGACATTTTGATAATGTTTCGTTCTGCGTGTTTGGTCATTCGAGTTGTTCTGGGGCTGTTTTACTCGAATCCGTGTCTTGAGCGACTTTTCCCGCTATTTGATTCATTTCATGTGATAATGGTTCGAAACTACGGTTTCATGTTTTCTATAAGTCCGTTGAGCTTTGTTATACGTGTTGTGAGTTTCGATTCGGTTGCTTGATGTCATATTGTGATTTACGGACGTTTTGGGCCGTTTCGTAATTTCTCAAAGTTTGGGGTGATCATACATTATCGTATTCGAACCTTCGGGTAGTCGGGAATAGGTTTTCCTTCAATACTTAAGTTCGTCACCTCGAATCCTTTATGTTCGTACCATCGGGAGTTGTTCACCATTGCATATTGATTTTTTCGGTTCCTTTCTTGCCTTCTTGTGCTAGCCGCTGTACTCCCCAAATAGGCACCTTACGTACGTAATGCATGTCTCGATTACGCACGTAACGGCCTTTGTAAAATAGTGCAGAATTCTGCGATTTTACGTGCGTAAGCATGGGAGTCTTACGACGTTAACAAGCTAACGTCGTTAGCCGCCTATGGCTAACGTCGTAACACGGCACGGGTTTATATACCCGGGAGTTGACCGAATTCGTCATTTCTTCACCTACACTTCGTCTCTCCGTGGTGGGCGACTCGTAGGTGATTGGAAGGTGATTTTGGGGTCTTGTAACTCCAAGTTTACATCTTCCTTGAGTTCTTGGTGTTGTTTAACATCCTTAATCCGTGTTCTTCACCTTCGATTCGAGGTAAACATCTTGTAAACCCTTCCTCTATATTTCTGGAATCTTCGAGTTTCGGGTTGTTCTTCTTGATTCTTGTTGTTGTATATCATCAATCGGTTATATCGATTCTCTTCCTATGATTTGATTCGTATTTCTTACCGTATTCGGGTCCGGATTATGTTCTTGTTGTTCTTGGGGAAGTATTGAACCCCAAGTGTTCGATCTTTTGTTTCTACGAATTCTTGTTGGGAATTTCGTATGTTTTCCATCCCTCTTGTGATCGACTTCGTAGTAATTATATTGTTCTTGTGTTTTCGACCTAGTTGGAAGATTCTAGGATTGCCGGTCAAGCTTTTTCGTCGCTTCGCGTGCTTTGGATTTGAGGCAAGTACCTTTATATACGAATTATAACAATGTGAAATCATTGTTGCCGAAGTGTGTGAATTATATATATTTATATACTAAATATAAGTATGTATATATATAGATATACACATACCTATGTCGTGTGATTAATATCGATAATAGTTGACGTACTCGACTTGGATTGATTGATGAACTATACTTATTTATATATATATATATATATATATATATATATATATATATATATTCGGTTGAGTCGCAATATAGCGATATATGTGCGGTGTTGGTTGGTTATGCTTGAAGGCTTATTGTGATTGAGTTTTGATTGACAACGTGCGTGTTATTGTTTATTTGTATGGTTATGGACTGGGGGAGAGATTGTGTGATTTGATGTACTGAGTTGATAATTGTTGTGACGTTTGTCTGTGTGCTTGATGTACGAAATAATGTGGATACTTGTTGTGAGAAACGTCGTATCCGGAACCTACGAGGGCGGGCGTGCACTCCGGCACGGTGTATCTTGCAATGTGCGGCTCCATATGGGTGGTGAACGCCGGTGTTACCTAAATGCGCACGCAAGGCGGCTCTTGCGGGAGTGATCGCCGGCGCGGTGACATGTTCAAGGAGCGGCCAACATAGTGGAGTGAACGCCGGTACAGTGCGCAAGGGAGGCGCTGGCGGGCTTATTGGTTACGGGTATTTGAGTGATAGCTAAGACCCTGTTATCGAACGATGTTCATATCTCAAATTCTTTCAACTCACTTTTAAATGTTTGTCTGATATAGACCGCGATTCGTGTTTTGAAAGTTTGTTTCAACTTTGTTTTTAAAGCGTTGGTATCGGGGTTAATTAACCAAGGAGGTTTGACGAAATCTCGAGGTTAATTAATCGGGGTCTTGAGTAGGATATGTCGAATGAGAGATTGTGCCTTTGATTGTATTGTGGTGCTATTCTCATGTATTGGGTCGAGGACCTGTGAAATGTTGAGATGTTGGTTCTCGTGATGATGTTATTTGGATTGGGTTGAGAACCTTGTGAGATGTTGTAATGATTTCGTTTGTGAGTGTTCTATAAATTGGGTCAAGGATCCTAAGTAACATTGACATGGTTTTCGTGTAATTGTTTTCCTTATGTTGGGTCAAGGACCGAGAGCTTTTGAAATTAATTTCTTAAAGTATTCCCATTCGATTTTATAAACCCCAAGACGGCCCGAGTCATTAATAATGTTTTCAAACTATCTTATCAAAATACTTTCCCCTTTATTAAAATGGATTTTCAACTAAACCTTTTGACTCCTTGGGCTCGTTTAAAGTTTAATTGGTGTTATGTTCCATAAAGAGAATATGACTATGTGATTATTTCTCACCTTGTGTATGCGAGTGCTATACTGTGTTGACTATGGAAATGTATGGTTTGTGTTAAGGCTTCGCGGCTGTTGAGTTTTGTGTTGTTATTATTCGTATATCTTGAACATTATGTACTTGCACTAGCAAAATTCCAGTTTGCTAACCCCGAGTTTTCGGGGTGGGTGCCTGTTATGCGCTCAGGTTTTGGCAGCTCGGGAGCAGTCACAGGATTGGCTTGGAAGGAGATGGAGGACAACGATGCTAATCACACCAGAGTCAGAGTCTTTTCTTTTGTTTCATCTTGGTCGGTATTTTTCCCATTTGGTTAAGTATTCACCCTTGCACGGGTGTAGTTTTCATTTATTGAATGAAGTCATCATCCCCTTTTGTGTGAAAGTTTATTTTTGTCATTTGAGATGTAAAATTCATTAGTTTCTGAATTGTTTAATGACCTTGTCGGTCTGTGTTGTATTTAGATTGACCTCGGTCGGTCAATCATTGTGTAGTCTAGTGGAGTTTAGCCTGGTAGATCCTTGTGAGAAGGGCCTACGGCGTGTAACATTTCCGGACGTATTCTGGGGGTGTTACAATTATGGTATCAGAGCTTAGGTTTGCGAAAAACCTAGGCCGTTGGGTCAAGTCCATGTCCTGTGTAAGTCGCGCGCGTCAGAGTTGTGATTAGTATCGTGGTTCCGACATCATCTTCAGGCAATCCGTGATGGTAAGTCTTTCGATCGTAAGTCCCTTTATATATGTATTTGATTATATTGTGATAATGTGTTTAATGTGAACTAGGGATTTTAACTTGTTGGTGATATTATTGTTTTAGGATGTAACATGCGTATTTGGTCCGATTGAGAATGGTTATGTAGTATGCTTAGGAAGTCGAGTGTACTTACCAATGTCTACATTTTATTACAATAAATCCTTGTGTGTTAATTTTATCCGCTGCGTGAGTATTTTGAAATGGCTATTGGTATCTTGCAAACTGAATTTTATTTCGTAAAACCGATCCCCTAAACCGAGTTTTGGCATTTTGTCTTGCATGTTTTGACGGTATTCTTATAACGGTATTTGATATTTTGTAAATGACTCTTGTGATTACTTGAAAATACTACCGTCATCGGCCTTTTGGCATTTTGAACGTTTTAAAAATAGTTTTCAGCCTGGTGGGTTCCGGTGTGGGGCCTACGGTGCTGTAATGGCACGAACATTTTAAAGCGGTGCTACTAAATTTTATAATATTGTGAAAACCCATGATTTAATGTAGTCATGTCAAATGGTCACGTATTTCGGCGAAAAAAATCCTTTCGATTAGACATTTTGGTAGAAGTGGAAAGATTTTCAAATTGTGGTATTTGGAACTCAACACTTGAAATATTTCAAATTAGTTACGATTCAACTTTCAATTTTCTTTTATGCATTGCTCAAAAATAATTTTTAAAGTCATTGTATAAACTCCCTCTTCCAAATAAAGGACAGTATTTACAAGCTTTGGGCGTAACGTGACTCGCTCTCTTTTTCAAAAATTTGTTTTCATTAAGCACATATATATATAATGATCATCCTAGTCGAAGGACCGGAGTTAACTTCATAAAACTTTATGCTTTACGATATTACCGTTATTCTATAGATGTTAACTAAACCTTGTGTTGATAAGTGTGGTATCTTTACATTGATTATTTGATAATGCTGAATGGTACTATCTGTATTAGTATGTCGAGCCTTGGCGGACGTAAGTGTGATGACGGAAGTGAAAACGACAAGGTGGTTCGTACGACAACTATTCATGCTATAGTGAAGGAGTATCGAGATCAAACGATATCCTATGAAATCTCCTCAGTGATCGAGCCCACGAGCGAAGCAAAGAGACCGAGGATATCGGGAAAATTTCTGGGCGGTGATGAGACTAAGGCTCCCAAGCCCTCACGTCGTTCGAAAGCGTCACCTTCGCGGTCGGGAGTGAACGCTGGAAATCCCAAACCAGCATCGGTGACTCGCGGTAAGAAGAGAAGATGTTTCAATCAGAATCGAGGACATGTTCGTAAATTGTCCCTCTCCACTCTTGACTTGTTCTGGTGTGGGTGTGAAGGTCATCGGGAGAAACACTGTGAGACGGTTTCCGAATTGGCAAAGAATGCCGCCACGAGAGAGCGAGCTAGTGATCGGGAAGTGTCCCGAAACCTATGTTTCCTCAAGATCCTAGCATGGGAGAATGAAGATTTTGTACTATGTCTTAATCGTTGATGTTTCAAACAATCGTGACTTCGATCGTATTTCGTTTCATTGCTTTACGTTTCCAACTCTTGTTGTTCTAAGTTTCGGGTCGTAATATCTTTTTAGTATGTGGGAATGTATTACCCATTACTTTTTGATACTTTCAGTATTGTGTCACCTTTCATTGTTGGCAATTCAATTGTGATCCTCGACGATTTTAAACCACCTTGTTTTACTTAGCCTACCGTCCTCCGAACGAATTTCAAATGCTTTTGCTAAATCTCGTGGATTCTGTGGCCTTTTCACATCCGAATATGATTCTTGCAAATTTTGTTTGAAATCATTGTTCCATCGCTCTCTATTTTAAGTTTCGGACGAAACTTCTTTTAAGGAGGGTAGAATGTAATACGTGATTTTCTCTTCGGTACTTTTTCGTTTGGCATCTTTACGGTTTCGAAGCTCACTTGCAGCGTTTTGACATTTTGATAATGTTTCGTTCTGCGTGTTTGGTCATTCGAGTTGTTAAAAATTTGTTTTACTCGAATCCGTGTCTAGAGCGACTTTTCCCGCTATTAGATTCATTTCATGTTATAATGGTTCGAAAATACGGTTTCATGTTTTCTATAAGTCCGTTGAGCTTTGTTATACGTGTTGTGAGTTTCGATTCGGTTGCTTGATGTCATATTGTGATTTACGGACGTTTTGGGCCGTTTCGTAATTTCTCAAAGTTTGGGGGTGATCACTTCTGTTATCGTATTCCGAACCTTCGGGTAGTCGGGAATAGGTTTTCCTTCAACACTTAAGTTCGTCGCCTCGAATCCTTTATGTTCGTACCATCGGGAGTTGTTCACCATTGCATATTGATTTTTTTTTTCGGTTCCTTTCTTGCCTTCTTGTGCTAGTGCTGTACTCCCAAATAGGCACCTTACGTACGTAATGCATGTCTCGATTACGTACGTAACGGCCTTTGTTAAATAGTGCAGAGAATTCTGCGATTTTCGTTACGTACGTAAGCATGGGAGTCTTACGTACGTTAACAAGCTAACGTACGTTAGCTGCCTATGGCTAACGTACGTAACACGGCCTGGGTTTATATACCCAGGAGTTGACCGAATTCGTCATTTCTTCACCTACACTTCGTCTCTCCGTGGCTGGGCGACTCGTAGGTGATTGGAAGGTGATTTTGGGGTCTTGTAACTCCAAGTTTACATCTTCCTTGAGTTCTTGGTGTTGTTTAACATCCTTAATCCGTGTTCTTCACCTTCGATTCGAGGTAAACATCTTGTAAACCCTTCCTCTATATTTATGGAATCTTCGAGTTTCGGGTTGTTCTTCTTGATTCTTGTTGTTGTATATCATCAATCGGTTATATCGATTCTCTTCCTATGATTTGATTCGTATTTCTTACCGTATTCGGGTCCGGATTATGTTCTTGTTGTTCTTGGGGAAGTATTGAACCCCAAGTGTTCGATCTTTTGTTTCTACGAATTCTTGTTGGGAATTTCGTATGTTTTCCATCCCTCTTGTGATCGACTTCGTAGTAATTATATTGTTCTTGTGATTTCGACCTAGTTGGAAGATTCGAGGATTGCCGGTCAAGCTTTTTCGTCGCTTCGCGTGCTTTGGATTTGAGGCAAGTACCTTTATATACGAATTATAACTATGTGAAATCATTGTTGCCGAAGTGTGTGAATTATATATATTTATATACTAAATATAAGTATGTATATATATAAATATGTATATATATAGATATACACATACCTATGTCGTGTGATTAATATCGATGATAGTTGACGTACTCGACTTGGATTGATGGATGAACTATACTTATTTATATATATATATATATATATATATATATTCGGTTGAGTCGCAATATAGCGATATATGTGCGGTGTTGGTTGGTTATGCTTGAAGGCTTATTGTGATTGAGTTTTGATTGACAACGTGCGTGTTATTGTTTATTTGTATGGTTATGGACTGGGGGAGAGATTGTGTGATTTGATGTACTGAGTTGATAATTGTTGTGACGTTTGTCTGTGTGCTTGATGTCTGAAATAATGTGGATACTTGTTGTGAGAAACGTCGTATCCGGGAACCTCGAGGCGGGCGTGCACTCCGGCACGGTGTATCTTGCAATGTGCGGCTCCATATGGGTGGTGAACGCCGGTGTTACCTAATGCGCGCGCAAGGCGGCTCTTGCGAGTGATCGCGGTGCGGTGACATGTTCAAGGAGCGGCCAACATAGTGGAGTGAACGCCGGTACAGTGCGCAAGGGGCGCTGGCGGGCTTATTGGTTACGGGTATTTGAGTGATAGCTAAGACCCGTTACGAACGATGTTCATATCTCAAATTCTTTCAACTCACTTTTAAATGTTTGTCTGATATAGACCGCGATTCTTGTTTTTGAAAGTTTGTTTCAACTTTGTTTTTAAAGCGTTGGTATCGGGGTTAATTAACCAAGGAGGTTTGTGAAATCTCCGAGGTTAATTAATCGGGGTCTTGAGCGGGATATGTCGAATGAGAGATTGTGCCTTTGATTGTCTTGTGGTGCTATTACATGTATTGGGTCGAGGACCACGTGAAATGTTGAGATGTTGGTTCTCGTGATGATGTTATTTGGATTGGGTTGAGAACCTTGTGAGATGTTTTAATGATTTCGTTTGTGATGTGTTCTATAAATTGGGTCAAGGATCCCAAGTAACATTGACATGGTTTTCGTGTAATTGTTTTCCTTATGTTGGGTCAAGGACCCGAGAGCTTTTGAAATTAATTTCTTAAAGTATTCCCATTCGATTTTATAAACCCCAAGACGGCTAGAGTCATTAATAATGTTTTCAAACTATCTTATCAAAATACTTTCCCCTTTATTAAAATGGATTTTCAACTAAACCTTTTGACTCCTTGGGCTCGTTTAAAGTTTAATTGGTGTTATGTTCCATAAAGAGAATATGACTATGTGATTATTTCTCACCTTGTGTATGCGAGTGCTATCTTGTGTTGACTATGGGAATGTATGGTTTGTGTTAAGGCTTCGCCGTTGAGTTTTGTATTGTTATTATTCGTATATCTTGAACATTATGTACTTGCACTAGCAAAATTCCGGTTGCTAACCCCGAGTTTTCGGGGTGGGTGCTGTTATGCGCTCGAGTTTTGGCGGCTCGGGAGCGATCACGGGATTGGCTTGGAAGGAGATGGAGGACAACGATGCTAATCACACCGCAGTCGAGTCTTTTCTTTTGTTTCATCTTGGTCGGTATTTTTCCCATTTGGTTAAGTATTCACCCTTGCACGGGTGTAGTTTTCATTTATTGAATGAAGTCATCATCCCCTTTTGTGTGAAAGTTTATTTTTGTCATTTGAGATGTAAAATTCATTAGTTTCTGAATTGTTTAATGACCTTGTCGGTCTGTGTTGTATTTAGATTGACCCCGGTCGGTCAATCATTGTGTAGTCTAGTGGAGTTTAGCCTGGTAGATCCTTGTGAGAAGGGCCTACGGCGTGTAACATTTCCGGACGTATTCTGGGGGTGTTACAGTGAGGCTAATTAGGTACATGTCCCACGTATATCCTGGATTCCGTATACGGGGTGGACATGTGCACGGACACATTTCCGGATCGGGCGTACTGTGACGTCCATCTTTGAGCCATACCGTTTGGTCATTCATAGTTCCATGTATGATTGGATATGTTCGACGTTTTGCGACTGGTTATTCATACGCCCAAGGGGTATGTTCGACAGTCAGAGTTATTTCTTGAGATCCATTATTGCTGATCATTTGGAGTCTACCTTGTTGAGGGTATTCTCGGTTATAGTTGATCCTTTGTTGATCATTTGGATTTTACCTTGTTGATGGTATTTGTAACACCCCCAGATTTAACCGGAAATATTACAGCGTCGTGGGCCCCGAGATGGAACCCACAAGGCTAAAAGAAATTTTCGCAAACATTTACAAATTCCCAAGAGGCCAACGACGGTACTATCTTTAAAAATTCACAAAGACTTATAAAATTCATTTATCAAAAACCGTCGTAAAAACTCATTTGAAATCGCAAGGCCAAACAGCCGACACCCAAAAGTTTAGAAAACGATTTCCAAAGTAACCTCAGTTACTAGATACCAAAAGAGCATTTCAAAATACTCACGCAGCGGAAAAAGACCAACCATGAAGATGCTCTAGCAGCGAAATACAAGAACCAATCAAGAAACTCAATGCACACAACATGTCCTAGCCAGTATCCTCCGGGAAGCTCATCTCTTCACGACCGCTACCAGCTCGATACTCCGAGAACCTAAAAAGAAATCCCACGACGGGGTCAGCCATAATATCCAACAATGATATCAATCACATCACATCAATAATACATACCAATGAGAATACAGAATAAGAATACGACCAATGTAATCTTACCGTCATAACTTTACTTACTCAAGTAATTCTCATCAGAATAACCCTTATCACATTTTACATCCTGTACTCGATTAACCAATAAAATCGAACATAATATCTGTATTGTACCTCAAACAATATTCAAGATTCTCAAATTGTCATCACCAACTCACGATACGGAAATATACCATTACCGACCAATACGATCCATCGAATAACATCATCAAATCCCAAGACGATAACCGATTTTCCATCAAAGACAAATACCAAGGAAATACAGAACATACCTCGAGATATGAAGTGCCACGACAATCATATCAGTCTAATCCGAGTTCAGATCAATGCAATACGGACACGGTCCTAACACAGGACCTACAAATGCATACTCATATGACCACGTCAATATGATCACAGCAATATAAATCATGTATACTCAATGGAAATCCGACGATCCAGCGCCCTCAGCATAGATCCCTTTGTTGATCCTATCAGATCAACATAAGGTGGATAGCTAACAATACACATGAACAACAACATATGATACAATCAATGATGCGAATTCACAAGATTCCATCAACACAATACTGGTAATCCAACGATCCAGCGCCCTCAGCATAGATCCCCATGATGATCCCGTCGAACCAACGCATGGTGGAAAACCTGTCCAACGATCCAACGCCCTCTGCATAGATCCCCATGATGATCCCGTCGAACCAACGCATGGTGGACATTCGATCCAACGCCCTCAGCATAGATCTCATGATCTCACAGGATCAACACAACGTATAAATCACATGATCTCACAGGATCAACACAACGTATAAATCACATGATCTCACAGGATCAACACAACATAAACAATACAATTATGCATACACATATGCAACTCAATATGTTCATCAACATGAACAACATAACATGCACGATAACATGACAATTTACTAGGATGGCTCCATGTTCAACAACATGAAAGAAAATGTACGAGACCAGAATAGATAACACTAAACCATAACCAATATGGAATACTTGCCCCGAGTCCTTCGGGAGCAACCTCGATGTCCAATCATCACCGACGATTATCCTCAATGCTCGGCGATCCAAATACCCAGAGTTCACAATAATGATAGTCATCGCTATATGCATATAAACGAAATGAAACTGAAACCATTCATTAAATATTATAACTGAGCAAGTAATAACTTGCCTCGATACCGATACGACGATGATGAGGTCGTTACCAATTCCATTGTCATCATCTACAAGTTCCTCGGTCCCGACCAAAGCAATTCACGAACATCCTCGAACACGACCGCAGCATACGGTTATAGACACCGATCAATAAACTTGACCTAGTACAATAATCGATTAAACAACAATCCGATAATAATCAACAATCGCTAAAACCACTTCACAAACCCAACGGCTCAACAATATCTTAGTTAACCACAAGTCTGATCAAACCAACTAAAATGATCACGAATTCATAACCGAAACAGAATATATTACCCTGCCTGTTAACTTAGCGCACGTTAATCTTTTACTGTAGCGTGCGCTAAGTTGTTCCCGATAGCGTCGCTTCTTGGTAGGCTTAGCGTGCGCTAATAACGTGCAGTTACATGCATTTCGGATACCGATCAACATCTGGCGATTATCAAAGACTCTAAGTGATTCTGAATCATGTTCATAGCTATCAAACAACGAAATCCAATATCCTTTAACATATAGGTAATCATCCGACTTTTAATTCAAGTCATATATTCATATTTCATCTTTCTTAAAATCAACAACCTAAACACCAAGAACTCATAATCATGCCATGTTCATCATCATATGGAGGAACCAACAACAACAACATCACAGATCCGAATTGAAGGAAGACATTATCCAACATATCTCTTTGAAGATAACAACTCATTCGAAACCATCAAATTCATATCAATATCTTCATATCAACAATAACATTATCATAATCCGGTAATCCAACTCATAATCATACTTATGAACTTGTTTATATGATAATCATCAGCTCAAGAACATCATATACAATCCAAAATGAAATCTCAAAGTGAAGAGTAATTACCTTTTTGAAGGAATGGATTGATTTCCAAGGTTGAATCCATTTACAAGAATCACCAATGATTTCAAGCTTCAAATGTTGTTATGGATGATTAACTCCATCTTAATCCAGTGTTTGGAACCTCAAATATATCCCAACTCTCTCTCTCTCTCTCTCTCTCTCTCTCTCTCTCGGCTGAAAGAAGAAAGAATGACGAAATGCTTAATAACACCCTTCTGTCCCTTTTTATAATATTCATTATTAGCGTGCGCTAACATCTCATGTTTAGCGTGCGCTACCGCCTTAGCGTGCGCTAACTGACTTTGTTAGCGTGCGCTATCGAAGCCCAGAGGCTACTGTCTTGCTTCGTAAACTAACTTACGTACGTAATGCCCATGCATTAACGTACGTAAATCATCCTGCTTAGCGTACGCAAGTCATTTACCTTAGCGTGCGCTAATACCAGTTGACTTGCTACAGTCTACACCTACCACGAAGATGCTCATGACCCCACACGCCGAAATCAACCAATAAAGCCAAGATTCCCTGTTGACCGATATAGAGTTAGCGTGCGCTAATCAACATACATTAGCGTGCGCTAACACTACATTACAACATCCGTTGACTTATCAGAACGTGCGCCGAAAGTGGCCTGGTCCACGCGTAGATTCCTTCTGATCTGACTGCGTTAGCGTGCGCTACATTCTGCCTCTAGCGTGCGCTAACCATGAACGATAACGTGCGCTATACTTGACCATTAGCGCGCGCTAGTCAGGCTATACTTAGCCATTTCCAACTCTTCTCGTCCAATGTCTCAACATACCGAATACGAACATACGGCATACTGAATACATATACTTCTTAAATGTAATTATCAACCAAATATGACAATTATACCAATACAGATGTCTCAGTCCTTTATTTATTTTATCCCTACTGTACAGATTCCATGCTGTACAATATAACTCGGATAAAATAATATCAAACAACAGTAGTAGAATTTCCGGATATTACAGTATTCTCAGTTATCGTGATCCTTTATTGGTCGTATTGGAGTTATCATGTCGATGATATTGTCAGTTGATTTATCGGTTGATCTGGTTATTGATCGTATAAGCATTCGGACTATATGTCGATGTTTCAGGATTTGTTATCATTATCATGTGGTAGTTGATCTACAGATATGTTGTGTATTATTGGTTTATACATGTTGAGATTTGATTGTGTAATCCGGACGAGGATTTGTACAGATTGGATTATTTCCACACTTATGAGTTATGATGATGTTTTGAGGATTGTCGGTATTTTTGGAATACAGTAGAGATGATTGTTGTTGAATTCATTTCGTCATTTGAGAATACGAAATATGGAATATGTCAAGGATTGATTTAGTATGGATTGTTATGGATTGGTAAGGTATGACGGTAAGATTACTTTGGTAGTATTCTTACAATATTATTACATTGGTATGTAATTATTTATGATGATGTGATCGATATCATTATTGAGTATTGTGGCTGACCCCGTCGTGGGCTTTATTTTTAGGTACTTGGAGATAGAGCTAGTAGCGGTCGTGAAGGGATGAGCTTCCCGATGTGATACTGGCGGTGGCATGTTTTGGAGTATCGAGTATTTCTTTTCTGGTTATTCATTTCATTGCAAATGTGTATTTTGAATCGCATTTATCATTGCGTGTGTATATTTCAAAATAGCTCTTTGGTATTTTTACTAACTCGTGTGTGTATTTTAAAATGGCCTTTTGGGCATTTTACGAACTTGGGTTATTTTCATCAAACTCTTTTTCCCAAATTATTTTATTTGTACGTTTAAGTTGGGGCTTATCGTATATTTTAAACTGTTGAGATTTGGCACTTCGCCTTGTATTTTCAAATGGTATTTTATGACGGTATTTCAAAATTATGCTTTTGAAAATATTTGAGTATTTAAAATATTACTGCATCGGCCTTTTGGCGCTTTTGAATTGGTTTTGTAAACGGTTTTTAGCCTGGTGGGTTCCGGCGCGGGACCCACGGCGCTGTAATATCCCGGATGGTTTTGGGGGTGTTACAGAACGTTATTGCGAAAAGTCCGTTATGATATGAGGATTGAAAGTCAGAAGTCGCATGAAAGTTTACCTTTCGAATATTACAATTTTGCTCTTTCGTCTTTTAAGTACTATAATTATTATTTTTACTATAATTGTATGACTTTGGATAATTCGGTACGGATTGATTATACATCCGGAAATTACGAAATTTATTGCGAAAAGTCTGTTATGATATGAGTATTGAAGGTCAGAAGTCGCATGAAAATTTACCTTTCGGAAATTACAATTCCGCCCTTCCGTCTTTTAAGTACTATCATTATTATTTTTACTATAATTGTATGAATTTGGATAATTCGGTGCAGATTGATTATACGTCCGAATATTACAAATTTTATTGAGAAAAGTCCGTTATGATATGTGGATTGAAGGTCAGAAGTCACATGGAAGTTTTACCTTTCAGAAATTACAATTCTGCCCTTCCGTCTTTTAAGTACTATCATTATTTTTCCTAAAATATTATAAATTTGATTAAGTCGGAACGGTTTGATTGTATGTCCGAAAATTATGAACTTTATGGAAAAAAGTCCGTTATAATACAAGGTTCGGAGATCAGAAGTTGCATGGAGGTTTTTACTTTCATAAATTTCAATTCTGCCCCTTTGAAATTAAAGTACTATTATTATTATTTTTATTTAGTTTTGTCTTATAATTTTGATTAATTCGTTTGGATTCATTTAAACTTCGAAAATTATGAATCCAGTTGCGATTTGAACTTTATGGATTGTAATTTTAGATTACGTTCAGTTTTAATTTCTATTCTTTTAGAAATTATAATTTCACCCCTTCATTTTGCCTTAATCGGTATTTTAGTATTCTTGACATATCTTTTTCATTTCTTGTCGGATTGACCTCAAATTTTAGGGATAAGCTCCTTATGTTATTACGAGTCCAGAGAGCTCAACTTTTCTGGAAAATTTATTTTCGAAATAGTAAGTTTCTGTAAATTACAGTTTTGGCCCCGAATTCTTGAAATTTACATTTTTGCCCCGATTTTCTATTTTAGTAAATTCCGATTTTGGTGAAATTTTATAGATAACTTATGTTTGATATATTAAGACTTACTTTCAGGATATAAGACCAGAATTATAGAATATAACAATTTTACCCCAAGATTTATCTTATTTAAATTATTTTAATTATCCTTCGAATTTAGGTTCGAATTATCAAATCTTCCGGTGACTAATTATCTTCTTACCACAGTCTAGTATATACTCATATATTTTGGAGTTTTAATAACCAAAGGTCAGATTTACCATATTCAACCAAAGTTTTCACCAATGAATCAATTTGCACATATAATCAAAATATGACAAACTAAAATTCAACAATTGCAAAGATCATTACATGCATGGTGATGAATGTTATTTTTAATCAAGTATAGCTAACTAAAGTCATAATACTTGCATGCACCATATATTTAACTTATAATAATCTTGAATAAGAGAAAAGAAGGAAAACAATTTTACCCACCTCGATTTCTTGGAGTTGTGCAGGAAATTAGGTATTAGACTAGTCGAATCAACCTTTCTTTGAACTCTCCTATTTTCGGCCAACATGTACACCATGAGAGTTCATGATAGGACATGCTTTAAGTTGGTTCATGTAGGATACACATTTTTGTATGTATTTATATGTTAATATATATAAAATGATGAACTTACCTTCTTGAGTTTGGACCTTTCTTCTTCTTCTTCTTCTTCTTCTTCTTCTCTTCTTCTTTCTTTCCCTTCTCTTTTTTTTTCTTCTTCTTATTCTTGGCTTCGGCCTACTCTCCCTCTCTCTCTCTAACTTTTCAGATTTTTTTTTTGCATGTGAAATAAGGTGATACTGGTGTATATTTTTAAGTGTTTAAAAAGAGGTGGTCGAGGCATGGGGAAAGGGAGCACAAGACACAAGGTCATGTCTTGCATGAGGAGGACATGAAGACTCTAGATATCCTCCCCCTCTCCACTTGGCCGCCCATTTTGTGTGTGTGTGTGTGTGTGTGTGTGTGTGTGTGTGTGTATTTTGTATATTTTAAGTGTGTAGAATATTAATATAATTAGTTGGATATTTGCTTAATTATAAATGAATTAAGTAGTTGGGTTGGGCCTTCAACTATAAATTCAAGACTTAGGAATTTTATTAGGTTGGGTTTGAGTCCATTAGTGAGTTATGTTAGTAAATATTGGTACACATAGCCCATTAGGTGAATCAATATTCTACTTTAACTTTTAATTAATTTATTATTTATGAAACAATCAAGTAAAATAAAATGAAACTAGATGTAGATTATATTATATTATAACAAATGTTATTAAAATTACATCACGATATAATAAACCGTACATGTAGTGAGCTATCGAATTTTAGGGGGTTCTACAGTAAACTTTCATACAACTACTGACCTTTAATCCCTATATTATAATGGACTTTTCAAAATAAAGTTCGTAATTTTCGGACGTATAATCAATCCGTACCGAATTATTCAAATTCATGTAATCAAAGTAATAATAATAAGACTTAAAATTCGGAAGGACATAATTGTAATTTTGAAAGGTAAAACTTTCATACAGCTTCTGGCTTTCAATCGTTACATCACAATGTACCTTTCGCAATAAAGTTCATAATTTCTGGACGTATAATCAATCCGTACCGAATTATCCAAATCATGTAAGTATAGTAGTAATAATTATTTAAAATTTGGAATGGCAGAAATTTAATTTTCGAAAGATAAAACCTTCATGCAACTTCTGACATTCAACCCTTATATCATAATGGACTTTTCACAGTAGAGGTCATAATATTTGAATGTATAAATATTATATACCGAACTATTCAAGCTTAAGATTTTATTATGAAAATATATTATAAATCACACAATAGTCATCTGATCACCGACCGGTTGAACTAATTTCTCTAAATTACCCAAGTCCATTTATTATAAAATAAACATGTTCACATCTTATAATATGCATGATCGTCGTTAATCACAACAATAATTGTTATTTCAATAGAAATCGGGAGTAATTCGTGTACGGAACTATGTAATACAAAACTTCGGGTGTAAGTTGTTGGGATTCGATGCCTAAAACGAAGGCGCAGCGGAAGCAAAAATGAAATAACTGAACCCCTAAAGAGGATAAGATCATGCAACGTATATACAAATATAAAAGGACAAGAATAAAGATATGAAATCATAATAGAATATTGAGATTGATCCCGGTCACCGCAAATCCGATTTGATAAGTCCTCGATGATCCAAACACCGAAATCACCCCATCTCTACTAGCCACGCACTGGGAGATGATCTTAACAACAACTACTTGATTATCATCCAAGGATACGGTTAGAAACAAGTAGTAGGAAATGATTCTCTCAAATTTGTGATTACTCCAAGTGATATAATTTTGTTCTTGTTTTTCTTTCTCATTGTAAGAGTATAAGAATATCAAGATGAACTCTCCCCCTCTCTATACAATGTGTTGGCCGATTTTCTTGTTCCAAATGATGGAGGATGAACTTTGTTTTATAACAAAGTCTACACAAGCCTCCAACCTACACACCTAAGGGTGATCATGATAAGATCCCATCTTATCACCCCTTTTGTCCCCCAAGTGGTAGGAAAAGTCCTCAACACATGCAACCATGGGGACAAAAATCATCTTCCAAGATGATTCAAGGTGTGGGGCGGCCCACACAATAATAGGGAAGGATTTTGTTCGTTTCGGTCTATGAAACGGACCGTTGTGTATCCAGTATTACTGATACATCTTTGTTCGTCTTAATTAAAATTAATACAATTGATTAATCTAATTATTTAGTTATATCAAGATATTATTTCTCCAAGAAATAATAATGCATGAATTAAATTAATTACCCAGTAATTTATTTAATTCACCTGACCGATTTAGTTTATCTAATAAATTAAATAAGACATACAATGTCTAAATTTCACAATAAGAGATGCAGTTCAAATTATTCCGTCGTCTTCCTAATGCTCAACTCGGTAGGTCCGTCTCAGTATACAATGGGAGGAATCAAAGAGTAATAGCACCACCTAGCCAGTCCCGCGGCCTATACTGTAACCTTACTGAGAACGAATGATAGGGATCATTCAATAACTATTCTGTCGTGAATACCAGTAAACGTATAAACCCTTCTTTCATATGTCCCGATCAAGTTATAGGGTCACGATCATTCAAACCCTATTTATACTTGATTCTATGTTTGAGTTAATACTAATCGAGATCACCGAGCTCTCGTGTATCCAATACAACTAGCTCCAATGCTTTTGCCAAAGACTTATGATCTCATCTGCCAATAACCACATAGGAAATATACCTGTTCACTTACAGGAGAAAGAATCCTATCTTGGTATTTAGTAGATCCTGATACTTGTCCGTCAAGACGCACGTCGAGGTTGGCCCCCACCTCTCGGCTTTCTAGGTCGAACTACTCTAGTGAAAATCTTAACGTCACAAGCACATCCCTACTAAATCCTCAACTCGAAGATTCACGAATACCTATCACAACCTTTCAATTCCGTCATTGACCGTCCCGGAGTGAAATCCGTGATGAATCGAGGGTGAGTCAGTTCGAGTATACTAATCCCATTAGCAAACCAACAATGTGTGCTCCCACTAACCATTAGTGACGACAGGCACTCTACAAGTCAAAGAACACGTCATACAAGTCTTCACATAAACTTAATGCCCAGTCAAGTTTCATCGACTTGTGAACGATTAAGTATTTGAGCCTAAACCTTTCCAGTGCCGATCCCCTTATCCATTAAGGAGTGGAATGTTTGCTCTCAAATACACGGACTAGTTTCTCTCTCTCTCTCTCTACATATATATATATATATATATATATATATATATATATATATATATATATATATATATACGAGTCAGCAATGCCAATGACTGCCAGCAAATAAGAAACATGCAATTGCCTTCTGATAATGATTTATATAGTAACAAGTACAAAATTCCCTCTCTCATACATCCTCTGAGTGGCATTCGAGGGCATATTCCTAATAATCCCCCACTTGCAGTCAATGCCACATACTATGGTATCTAATACCTATTTTCTCCAGATGACACTCCAAGATTATCTGAGAAAGTAGATCAACTGTTGGCGTATGCCCTCGAATGCCACTTTGAGGATAAGAGAGTTAGGACATTTATTTGTGATTATGAATTCACTAATAAAAGGGAGTGATTATTTCTTTATTTATTATATATCATTGCCGTTCCTGATTTGGTAGATAAATAGAAATGATGCCCGTGCTTTTGAGTAGAAGCATTCCACTCCTTATGAGACAATGAGTCATGCACTGGAAGTGTTTGGAACTCAGAAGCTTAACTATCCGCAAGTCGATAAAACTTAATTGGACATTAAGTTGTTTAATGAAAACTTGTATATCCTATGCTTGGGCATGTGCACGTCTTCACTCAAGAGGAGTGGGAGCATTCAGTATGGGTATATTAATTGGATTAATATATTCGGATACGAATCACCTCGATTCGATCACATGGATTTCACACTTGGATAGTCAATGATTGAATCATAAGGTTATAATTGGTATATGTTAACCTTCGACTTGAGGGTTCAGTAGAAGATGTGTTTTTTTCATTAAGTTATTCATTAGAGTAGTTCGATCCAATCACCTATCGGTACGGATCAACCTTGAAGTGCAACTTAATGGGTAAGCAACAGTCTTTACTAAATACCAAGAAAGGATCTTTTCTCCTGTAAGTGACCAGGATAATGTCCTATGCGGTTAGTGGCAACTCAGATCAAAAGTCTTTGGCCAAAGCAATTGAACTAGTTGTATTTGATACACGAGAGTTCGATATTGATTTGCACTAACACATGCATAGAGTCGAGTGTATATAGGGTTTGACTTAACCGTGACCCTAAAACTTGATCGGGACATATGATTGAAGGGTTTATACGTATATGATATTCACAACAGGTTTTGGAATGATTCCCATCATTTGTTCTCAGTTGGGTTACGGTGTGAGCCACGGACTGGCTAAGTGTTCCTCACACTCTTTGGATCCTCCTATTACTGACTGAGACGAACACACAGAGTCGCGCATACAGGATTAATGATGGATAAATTACGCCTATTCTCTCTTAATAAATATTAGACATTGGATGTCTAATTGAATTTAATTTATTGGATAAATTAAATCGGTCAGATAAATTAAATAATTACTGGGTAATTAATTTAATTCAAATATAATTATTTCTTAAAGAAATTAATTATATTGTATTTGATATAATTAATTAATTGGATTAATTAATTTTAGGTACAAATATGACTGACTAAAGTTTATATGTAGGACAAGATACACGAGGTTCAGAACACGGACTAAATGGTTGGACTATTTAAATGTCCAAAGTTGACCGTCCCACTTAATTATCAAGTAAATTAATAATAGTATTTTGATTAATTAATCGTGTATTAAGGTATGATAATTGGAAGTAATTCGGGGACCATTGAGCTTGTGAGCTATCATGTGATTGGAAATCATATTTTTTGGACCTAAGGTTGTTTGTTGATTGATTGGTTTGTCCATTCGATTGTCTCTCGTTCTTTTCATGGAGGACGTTGTGATCATGCAGAAGCATTTTACATCTTCGATATCGAGGCAAGTGAATTCTTGCCTGGTTATGATGATAATATGTCTTATATATATCATATATATTTACATTAATTTATGCTTTATGAATTTTGATTCATAATGATGTTATTATTGATCTTGTCGATAATCCATTGAGGAAGACTGGTTCCGAGTCTTATTTATACCTTCGTTGCATTTCGGTATGTTGATTTGATCTTCGTTGGATTCATATTTCCTTCATTGAGTCATTTGGTCCCTTGTTGGGAATTGTTAAGTCATTATTGAATTTCGATGTCACTTTTGTTATCTCGTGGTATTCCGGGTCACACTGGTGTGCCGGTTGGTATGTGTAGGATTTTTATGTCGGGCAAATATAAGGTCGTGTGTTGGTAGTTGACCTCATATTGGACTGTGCACACGAGATGGTTACTTCATGAGACTGATTAGCTATAAGACCACACATGTATTCGATCGATACCCGTTGGTGGCTTGTGCACGGACACATTTCCATCCCGGGCGTAATGTGGCGCCATAATTTGAGCCATAAATGTTAGTTGATTCATATGTTTGATTGCGTATGTTTTAAACGGGATTGGGTTATAATCTGGCCGATTCACATTTTGATCGTATGTGTTCGACGATTTGAGATTATGATCGAGCTTGTGGTTTATACAGCATGTGTGATTGTGTATATTCTAATTTTGGATAATGCTTTGTTAATTCATATAGCATGAGTGATGATGTACGTTCGACATATTGAGATTTATTATCTTGTGTAACCGACCCTGTGATTTTGGGCGAAATATGTTTTTTTATCATATTTTAGGTCGCAGGAAGGCTAAGACACGGGAAAGACAAGGTGACGACGAAGAGTCTCAAGGATACTATTCAAGGGCCCGAATCTTCTTGTTTCCGGAAGTATTTATTTTCAGTTCTGCTGCATTTTTGTTCTCCTATATTTGTATTGTATTGGTAAATCTATCTTCATATAGAGTATACCTGTATTATGTTGATCCTGGTCTGTTTGACGCATGTTTGCCAAAATATATGTATAAACTCCTCATCGGAGTATTTGATAAACATAATGTAGTTCGGTACTGCAGTTATGTTATGTCAATCATTGTACTGTGTTTTGCCTGGTGGCTCCCAGTTGGGGTTCACGGCACTGTAATAACTGCCGGGTTCGCGGTATTACAAAAGATGGTATCAGAGAGTGGTTTTCGAATACTACACATCCGAATCATTTCTCCTTGTAAAGTCTTCATTGATCGAACTAGTATCAAGAGATCTTCGCGTCACGTGGGACCTATGCTAGTGCCGATCCCTACCTATGAAGTACGGTACGTGATTTTGTGCCATAATTTAATTACTTATAAGATGAATCGATAATTTGTTGATATCGTCTGTTGATTTTGTTCGAGTTTATCATGGCATTGATATTCTCGGTTGATTTTGTTGGAGTTTATCATGGTATTGATATTCTCGACTGATTTTATTGGAGTTTATCATGGTATTTATATATTCTGTTGATTTTGTTGGAGTTTATCATGGTGTTGATATTTTCGATTGGTTTTGTTGGAGTTTATCATAGTATTGATAGTCTCGGTTGACTTTGTTGGAGTTTATCATGATGATGATATTCTCGATTGATTTTGTTCGAGTTTATCATTTTGTTGACGTTCTCGAATTTTGTTTTTAGAGTTTATCATTTACTCCAATAGTCCAGCCTTTTTGAGGCTTCAAATCAGGACTTTGGTCGTTATCATGGTCATATTTCATTTCATGTCATTCATGTTTTTCCTGATTTAAGAAAGTGATGGTCAGATCAGAAATATGAACAGTGAAAAGTTTATTGTTGATAATTTGTTATACTGTAGTAGTTGTGAGTTTTTTTGGCAGGAAGGACATACCGCTTTTGCGACCAAGGGGGAGGCAGATACTGAGGTACGGTCTTGCTAGCTTATGGAAATGCAATATCAAAATGATCTGTATGCAATAATGACATTTTTTAGCATATGATTGCCAATGTTAGTGAGAATTATCTAACCATAAAGAAAGTAACTCATGTCCTAAACTTTTGATGCGACTGAGGATCTCTTCGACTTGTTATCGCCTTGGACGCTCAGAATTAAATACCCTTAACATGATGAAGCAATATTTTTCTTGAATAACCTCATAAATAGTTGCTACAATATTCTATATAAATTCTGTATACAGTGTTTCTTTTTGATCCCTGGATTTTTCTAAATTAATTTATGTGCACTGTTTGTATTATGTTCTAAGTGTTTTTAAGTTGAGGTTTTTTTTAAATGCTTCCTTTATTATTCTTCTAAATTGTCTTGATTCACAAAGTTTGAGGTTCTTTAGCTACAATATTGTGATGTTGTTTGTGATGTTACTCTGACATAATAGTTTATGATGAACTATTAAGGAACTTTATTCACTATTTTTCTGAACGGTTGGCTTCCCGTCATGACAGGATTTTATCCCGAAAACCGGACATGGTGTGTAGGGTGCAACTTCAAATTATGCAGGCGAAATTTTGCAAAAAAGTTAGATTATTTTTGAGGATGAGAAAGGAGAAAATTTCATGGTGCAGCACAATTCATGGGCTTATACCACGAGAACGGTAGATGACCTTCTCATTATTCTATTTTTTGTTCTTGAAATATCGGTCAATGCAGGGATTGCCTATACATGTTGTTTTATGTTCGTTAATGTTATAGTTATTTTAAAAATATTAGCTCGTAAGCCAGAAAGATAGGCAAATATCTCAATATTCTTCTTAAGAACACCAACAGAGATATAAGACCACATTACATGCATTCGAGTTGGAACTCTATAAAACCGGGATTAATTGATTAGATTCGAGCCTTTTTTTTATTCAGAATCGGCTATAACAACTTCGATTGAGCTTTTACGTCTTGATTGTCATGTTTTAGTAAGGATTGGCTATAATAGCTCCATTTAAGCCTTACTTTTTGATAAGTACTATTAATAGGAGATAAAACCATGTTACATGTATTCGAATCGGAACTCTATGAATAAAATAAAGGAAGATTTGTGGATATGTAATAGTGTGGAGTTTGCCCATATATATTGTTTTGTGAGTTTGTTATATGTTACGGTATCGGACAACATAAATTTTTATTAATTTATATTCATCTATAATTTGGAATTTAGAATTAGTAGATTCTTAAATAAGAATATCTTTTTTAAATGAGAATTTTTCGAATCTAGATATTTTGCATAATGATGTTATAAACATTTAAAAAAATGAGATAGATAAGATTCAACACTATCTAGACTGCTTTTTATTATTGTCTATTGTGCAATTTTTGTTATGTAGATCATATATTGTTTGAAATACGATCTTTTTTTTTCGTTCAACATTCTTTCCCATTTATGTACATTTGATCAAGGTAAAGGACAACAAAAGCCCTTATCACTAACGTTTATGTAAATGTGTTGTATAACCAAGGTTCCATTGATACTTTTACTTTGTAACAAGAAATCACTCAACATTTAATTGCAAAATGAAAGAATAGAAAGAGGAAATAATTGCAAAGAAAATAACGGCCTTGTATTTGAGATCCAGGCACAACTACCACATCCAGATTTTTGAGGGTTACATTACAAAAATACCCTTGAGGTTTCACCAAATTACATATAAAATTCCTGTTATCTTCCAAAATTAGAAGTAACTCTATTCACTTTTGCATTTTCTCAACATATAGCCCCTCCTCGAGTGTTGAAACTTGAAAATATAAGAAACAAGTGTCAAGAGTCTATTTGTAATCTATGAGGCATGGACATGATACATGATACGATATGACATATCTAAACGATTCATGTTTTTCCCCCAAAATGTAGGAACATCACTTGGTCACCCGACATTAAAAGAAACAACATCACTAGGTCGAACCAACATTAACCGCCTCATTCATTGCATCCTCAAAGATCCAACATTACACTATTCTATCTTACCCCCTTTAAGGTTTGACCCTCCCTTCTTCTTATACTTCTGGATACTTATTTGTGGGCGTATCCAGCGGTATCACAGGATTCTTGAACATCGGGGATAGTATCCGTGCTTCATAGTCTGCAATTTCAAAAGAAAGCTTTTTTTTTTGTGTGTTATTACACTGAACCTTGAGGGTGGTTTTTGTAGTTAACTATTTTTTTTAACTTATAAGTGTATATGTTGACAATGGATCATCACAACCAACTTCATTAAGATATTAAAATGAAGTTCCTCCAAGAAGTCAATGAGAGAAACGAACTTTATAACAAAGTCTTGGAATTGAAAGGTAAGTGCTGGACTTGTTAGTACTGATTTTTTCATATCAAATAAGGCTCTAAAATTAACAGATTTTGTTTCCTCAGGAAACATCAGAGTATGTTGCCACTGCAGGCCTTTGAACACCGACGATATTGATGGAGGAGTTCCGATTTCCACTGCAGGCCTTGTGTTTTATCTATGCTTGACCGATAGTAGGACCAATTTACAAAAATTACCCCTGAGGTTTAGTCTAATTATAAAAAAAATAAAAAAATAAAAGTTATCTTTCAAAATTACAATTATTACCTTTACATTTGTTTCTCTTTTACGTATTGCATGCTCAAGAGGGTGGTTTTTGCGATATTGAAAGATAACCGGATAAACCCCAGGTGCAGTTCTGTAATTATCTCTATGCAACCAACATACACGTTACTTTCTGTTTTGCTTCTTGGTGCAAGTTGATGTTTTTGAGGAAACGTCACCACTTTCAATGTCGGTTCTGGACAGGTATAATGTCTATATATTCTCCTACGGGCAGACGGGGACTGGAAGACTTTCACTATGGTGGGAATAGATGAGGCACGCGGATTAACTATACAACTCTCGAGAGGCTATTCAACATCATCGAAGGACGGAAGAAAATGGTCTGATATGAAGAGTCCGTGAGTGTGCTGGAATGAGCAGATAAGGGTTTATTAGTCTCGGATTCACAGCCCGGTTTAAGTTCAAAGAGGTATTGTATCAGTAATAATAAATAAAAAGTTGGGTTATTATTCATCACTTCAGTTTTTTGAGAATGATAATTTAGTAATTACAAAAGATACCCAACTATCTCTCAAAATTACACACCCCCTTAATGTGTAACACTCGCGCGAATGTTATTTTTGATCTCTAAAAATCGAGGAAAAATATAGACTCGAGATAAAAACAGGTAGGTGAAGGAGGACATCATGTGTTTTTTGATGTTTCATAGTGTCGCCTGTTCTTGGTTTTAGTGGCAACTGCTGTTACCATTTTTTCTTTGCCAGGAGTGTCTTCTGGAGGCGGTATCTTAAATGAAAATTTGAACTATAATTGCATTTTTATTATTTTTGCTGATTTTTGATTTGTATCGTTGGCAATTGAGGGGAAAATGAAAGAGAATAGCATATGGTTTTCGTCACTATGCAACCTGACAAGGAAGTTGAAGGTACAACAGAGACATTTGCATATATGAGGTTCTCTAATGAGTTTTTTTCTTCTGAATCTTGGATTATTATTTGATGAAAGATTCTAAAGATGTTAGGCTTACGGAAGATGCTTCGATGTTTAGGCAATACATTACAGAGATGCAGGGTGTGGGATCTATTGTAGAGTCTTAAGACTTGGTTTCCTACCCTCCCACATCTCATGTAGAGTCTTAGGAACGGACTTGGAAGGACATCTCTTCAGGATATAAGCAATAGTAAGGAGCACATACTGTAATACCCTGTTATAAATTCATTGATTATCATTCAGTAATTGTCACTCAGAATTCTTTTCACTCAGTAATAAACATTCATCATTCATATTCATTCAGTTGTGACCATTGTTAAGCGTACTTTGGAATCGCATATCAGTTGCTATTCGTCATTCATCACTGTTTGAGATTGAGCCAAGTTTATTGTCATCATCATCATTATATTTTGGTAGTATGTGTGTGAGATAGTGCATGCTACATACTCCTGTTAGCACGCGCTAGTGGGGTATAGGTAGTGCAAGCTAGGCATCAGTAATTGCGCACGCTAGCGCAAATGAGGCAGACAGTCCAGAAGGCACTGTACTGCAGTTGAGTGCTAGTAGCGCACGCTATGAGTGGTAAGTAGTGCACGCTAGAAGTTTGAGGTAGCACACGCTATGCAATCGGTATAGCGCGCGCTAAGGCCAATCAGGCAGAGTCTAGTGGGTACTGGACTGAATCGGATTAATTCATAGCGCACGCTACGAGTGGTAAGTAACGTGCGCTAACTGTGCTAGTAACGCACGCTAAGTCGCATTGGTAGCGCACGCTAATCGCGAACAGGTCTGAGGATAGGAGGTTCTGGACTTCAGTTTCTGGGCTTCAGACATCAGTTAGCGCACGCTAACAATTTGTTAACGCACGCTATCGGGAAGGCGTTAGCGCGCGCTACCAAGTTCGTAGCGCACGCTAACAATGCAATCAGGGCTCACTGGACTGCCCAGTTAACCGCTAGCACACGCTAAACATCAGGTCATAGCGTGCGCTAATCGAGGATCAGTATATATTGGACAGTTCGGTCCAGGTTTGTCATTTTTCATTTCCTCCTCCTCCCATCGGTTTTGGGTGATTTTGGATGTTTTGGAGAGAACTTTTTGAGCTGTATTCACCTATCATCATTTTCAAGCTCAGTTTCATCACTCCAAATCAAGGTAAATTTTCATTGAAGCTTGAATTTCGGGATTTGAAGGTTTTATTCCCGATCTCTTTGTGTTAGCTAGCTTTTATGTTGGAATATGTTAGATATGGATTATCTACCTTGGATACATGTATTTCTACGGATTCATTGGTGTAATTTTTGGAATTTGTGAATCATTGTGGAATTTTTCAAGAAAACCCTTGGTGTTGACTTTGGAATGTTTGGGGGTTTCGACTAGATGTTGTTGAAATCCCGATTTAAGTATTCATATTGGATTATTGATGGTATTCTTGACATTTTGTTGGATTGAATCATTCATTGGAGGTTGGTTTTCGATATTATTGGGTTTAGTTGTAAACAATGGGAGATTGTTTACAACGTGCTTGTTTTAATGCCCCAATGAGTTTTGAGTAGTGTTGTATCGACTTTTGAGTTAGTTTTGATCATGCTCGATTCGTATATTGAGCGAATTGTTGGTATTTGTATTGTTCAAGGTTGTTCAAGCAGCCGATATTTTCATTAAGGACGTTGATCGTGGAAGGACTTTCTCGCCTTCGGTTTGAGGCAAGTTTTATACTTGTACTAGTTAATGAGATTAATGTCATCATATATGTGTGTTAATATGTTGCATCATTCCGAGACTTAGTCTCTTCATGAGTTTATTGACATTAGGGGATCGTTCGATACGATACTCTTTGGTAATTATGCCAAATGTTTATTAATGTTATTGTCGATGGCCGGTTCGCGGTATCGATGTATCGATTGTCGTTGTGGATATGGATGTCAAATTAAGACATTGTTGTAGTCATTGTTATTCATGTTAAGTAGCTTATCATTAATGCTGTATCGGCCGAATAAAGGCATTAGCGTATTTTTTCCTCATCTTCGTCGTCGGTAACCGATTAAAGGTGCCGGGACATCCTTCGCATCATTGTTATGGATTGACCGTTCTAAGGCAATCGAGGTGTTCAATCATTAATTGTATCATTCGTATCGATTGGCCATTCTAAGTCAATCGAAGCGCTCAGTCATTCATTAAATCATACTCTGCATCATGGTTATCGATTGACCGTTCTAAGGCAATCGAGGTATTCAATCATTTACTGCATTATTGATATCGGCTGACCATTCTAAGGCAATCGAGATATTGATTTGGGACTGTCAAGGACGGTGCCCATCCGTGAGTTACTGTCATCGTGTTGTACGACTCAAGGCAGTACACTATCATTCTTGTGATTTCGGTAATCTTTGGATCGTTGCCGTTTGTGATTAATTGTGTTTTGGGGGCTAGTGCTCATCTCATTATGGGTAAGTTTGGGGCTTGAACCTTCGCGGTTGGTTTCCTAACACCTACAGTTCAGTAGGTCACGGTCATGTTGATGATCTTATTATGGGTAAGTCTGGGGCTTGAACCTTCGCGGTTGGATTCCCAGCACCTGCAATTCAGCAGGTCACGGTCACTAGGTGATCTTATGGGTAAGTTTGGGGCTGGAACCTTCGCGGTTGGTTTCCCAACACCTACAACTCAGTAGGTCACGGTCATTGGAGGACCTCATTGTGTGTTGGCCGACTCAAGGCAGCACACTATCATTCATTGTGATATGGCTTCATGCCGTGGCTTCGGCCCTTATTGATACAGCTTCGGGCTGTTTTTGTAACACCCCCAATCCGCTCAGGGATATTACACGCCGTAGACCCTCTCCTCGAGGATCTACCAGGCTGGTAACAACATTTAACATCTCGACAATGCCTTCAAGGCAAAAATGACTCAGTAGACCGATTTGGTCTTTCAATAAATACATACAACTCGAATACAACTCATGCCCACGCAGGGGTCAAAATACAACCACGCCCGTACAACGGGAAAAATATAGCAGCGGAAAATAAAGTACAACTATACCGATACGACATCAACGGGTCCTCGTGTGATTAGTATCGTTCATCTTTCATCATCCTTCATGCCGACCCTGTGC
This sequence comes from Orobanche coerulescens, assembly GCA_033398695.1. Lineage (NCBI taxonomy): Eukaryota > Viridiplantae > Streptophyta > Magnoliopsida > Lamiales > Orobanchaceae > Orobanche > Orobanche coerulescens. The sequence continues at coordinate 118,051,616 of CM065815.1, forward strand.
TCTGCTCCAAAACCTGAATGCAATACAGACATCCACCCCCCGAAAACTCGGGGGTTAGCAAAACTCCACTGTTTTGCTAGTGCAAGTATAAATACGAAAACAAGCCATACATATCATACTCCACAAAAACAGAATAATCGCGAATATACTTCCCGAGAAAATTCACTTGATCAAACCATTCAAAACGTGAAAGGTAGGAAATAACCCAACGTCCATATTACAAAACATTTGACGATCTCGGGAGTTTAGAAAACATTTGGGATATAAGAATTCTAAAACCTTTCGAAAACATTTAGGGACACGACCCAAAAGTCATTTTCCAAAATTCAAGTTCCGGTAACAATACGCAGGGTCCACAACCCATTTCACAAAACACGGGTCCGTGACCCAAATCACAAATCACATGTTCCTAAGGATTATTCGTGTCCGTGCTAACAAGCCACGAACCTCAGATGCTCCCGAAGAACAAACCCGAGTGAATAACCCAATAGGAAAAACATATCAAATCACATGTCTCCACGACACGAATATCACAACCAAACCACAACCATAAGTTATCCCGGCATCGCGCTAACAAGCCACGAACCTCGGAGTCCCCGCAAGACATACCCGATGATAACCTCACAAGTTATCCCGGCATCGGGCTAGCAAGCCCCGAACCTCGGAGTCCCCGCAAGACATACCCGTATTGGATAACCCTACGGTTTCGCCCGACCCATACTAGCAAGTATAGATCCCGGAGATTCAACAATCCTACCCGGAGGCACATCACATACAACAAGCACACAACAATAGTCGATTATCAAGACAAGCAACATTAAGCATCACAACCTCCTTTCAAAGGAGTAACGACTAACATCACATCATGTCGAATACCCACCGAACAAACATACAATTCAATACACAATCCTCGACAAACAATTATGGTCTATTATATTCACTCAATGCGATTATAACGTCTCTCAACGTACGAAACTAACACAAATATTCCGAGAACATATCCATTCACGAAGTATTCGAATTATCGTTGAAAGACAATATTTATCGAGGACATACCGATCGTTTTTAAGGTTCATTAAACATTGGATTTCGCATAAAATCATTTATCAATAATTATGCCGATGAAATATGAAATGTATGGGCAAGATACTTGCCTCGATACCACGAGCACGGAACCACGAACGGATACGGCTCAGCGGAAGCTTGGGCGCCCGATGCTAGCGAAAGGAAGGCGACAACGAACGGAAGGGTTCAACACGGTTTCTTCACAAGAAACTCGACCCTAACAACAATATAATCAATAAATCATCGATCATACGAGGAAGGATAATCGTAGAACGCCCGAAAACCCCTCTAAGACATTTTACCGGACACCTTCAAGGCGTCGGTCAAGAACTCGACTCAAACAACGAATCGATACGATCCAACCATGGAATAATAAAGGAAATGATATAATACATCTAAATATTCATCAATACATCATAATCCTAAGTTAAATCGGATTAAACGGATGAAAACAACCAAAACACCCAATTTCCCCAAAACTAGATTTCTAGGAAATCTGACCTGATTCGGTAGATCAAAGGATGTTATAGGATGGATGATTGATGATATGAACTCCAAAACTTCATGGATTTGTTGACCAACAACATCTATCCATGATAGGAATAACTCCAGACGCGGAAGAGAAGTGGAAGAAGGAGAAAAATGGCGAGAAAAACGACTGCTGGGCCTTAAATAGGCTGACAGACTCGACCGTGTCCGCCTGACACGGTCGTGGCCAGCGATTGACAGCGGTGACTTCGGCCGTGTCTCGCTAGACACGGTCGCGGCACGGAGGGGCCTTCCGATAGTGACCCGTCCGACGGCGACTCGGCACGACTCGGCCGTGTCTGGAACACGGTCGGGCGTCTGGGCGATCGGTTACGGCCTATCCGGAAGAGTTCGACTCGGCCGTTCAGACGACACGGTCGGGTCTGGCGAGACTCCGGCGTTTCCGGGACGAGTACGGCACGGGCCGTGTCGGACGACACGGCCGAGTTCGGCCGGTGTGATCGGCAATAACGGCCGGGTGAGCTAAAACGACCATAACTCTCTCGTCCGGACTCCGATTGACTCACCGTTTGAACCATTGGAAAGCTAACTCGATGCTCAATAATATTGTCAAGATTTAGAATTTTTAGAGTTACCAAAAATTAATGGTGATCTAACAAAGTCGGACTCATACTTAGAAAAGTCGTTTAGTAATCCTGAACTCAACAAAGCAGCACCGAAACGAACTCGGATGACAAAAAGTGCAGAATTAAATATTCTCCGAATGACGGAACGGTCATGAGAGAGTCGTCAAAACAGACTTCCGCCGAAAAAAAAAAAAAGAAATTACCGGAAATCGAAATTACGGGTATTACATTCTACCCTCCTTAAAAGAAGTTTCGTCCCGAAACTTAAAACAAGTAGGGAGAAGAAATATCCCGTCAGGAAAAACTCAACGAAATACACAAGAAGTGCGTAACTAACGCCCAACGGCGAAACGTTACAAACAACGCAAAGGAATATACGGTGTGAAAACACGCTCCACGACGACCAACACAACGCCACCGGTAGAAACATAGTAAAACCAACAAGTGACAAACATCATCAAATAGATAATACAATCAAGTCAATTATCCGAACAATCACAAAACACATCCAACGAAAATCAATACGATTGACCAACCCAACGGTATATCAATCAAAACATGAGCCACATGCCGAACAAATACGGAATTCCACCGCCCAAGGGTTGGAAGATCGAAAACGAGACTAATTTCCCGAACTTAAGGGAATTACGAAGGAGCCTGAATGTTCACCAATCACGGGACGAGATCAAGAAAAACCGAACAATCAAACGATCGAACCACAACGATCGAGACAACAAAAATCGAACGATCATGTTCGAATCACGAATAACAATAAAAATTCAAACAACAACTCCAAGGTTCACATCTCGACTCGAGACAATATATGATCCGGTGAAAACAACAACATGTGCATTCACATAAGATCCACATGAGAGAGGATAGAAATTGAAAGGTCACAACGACAAACGAGCTATTCCGAAACAATACCACGCTCGTTCGATCAACAAAAGCAAGGGGCAGGACAAGCTCAGAAAATGTCAACGAACATAAACGAGTCGACAGAGTCGAAAATACGGAAGTTCCAAATCCGATCCACTTCGAATAAAAGAACTAGTAGAACCAAAAGATGTTACTTCCGAACAAGGTTCACAAGAATCGAACCGAACTCGGAAAAGTCACAGCGATACCAGGTCGACCCAAAACAAGGTCACAGCTCATTCGAATGATGAACCCGAAATACAAAACAAGTTCAGACAGTATCAACGAACACGAGCGAATCGATAGACTGGAGAAAGAGAAAATGAAGAAGTCCAAAAACAATACGGGTATTATATTCGACCCCTTCTAAAAGAAGTGTCGTTTCCGAAACTCACAACACAAAATCAAGGTGACAACACAACAAGCAACTGACAGAAACATCTTTCAAAGGCCTCTCAAGGCCGATTAGATATTTGTCTTTGAAGCGCGAACTCCAAAAGTCTCGGTAGACAATTCGCAAAACTGAATTCGGTGTCCCTCGAGTCCACACTTGAAATGTGTTACTAACGAGAAGGACAATTTGCACGTACATTCCCCCGACACATCACGGTCGAAATGCCTCGGCTCGGCATACCGAAAATACAAATGCTAGATACAATGGAACATAACACCGCAAAACAACATAGCGGAGATGCCCACTCAGCACAACAAAGAATCATAACACATACCATATACAACGATTACCATCGTAAAGTAATACACACACAAACACTACAGCAACGACGGTATCGTTCGGCAACCTCAACGGCCCGAACGATAACCAGCACATAATTACAAACATCATGAAACAATCACACGTGTGCATAAACGCACAAAAATCCAAGCTTTAACAACTCTCACTAGTGCGACAACACGCAAATCACCACGATATGATAAACAGTAAACACCAGTTCACACCTCTCACAGAGGGCCAACAAAACATATGCGTGGCGAACGACTCGACGCTCACGCCACCAATTCAATCACAATTCGGGGTTGACACCGTAACGAAAGTTTGAAAACCATACACGCATTTCCGGTCCATAAGCGGGAATGATAGGTTTTAAAAGCGAAAACCACCTTTGAAGACGGTTTGGAAACACCGGTTGATCTTGAGTATCATTTTACAAAAAGTTGAACAAACATCATTTTGAGACTTTGAAAATCATCTTGCGTTTGAACAAAAATGAGGACACCTTCGTAGTGAAAAACTTTCGAATAATCGACACTTGGGTCTAAGCAAGCGCATTTCTAAAAGTAATTGAAAATATCTCAAAATATTTTGGTCCTCAATTGGAATGATTTTGAAACATATTACGGTACTAGAAGGCACCTTGAAAGTACTGCAAGAAAATAATTCGTTTTAAAAGTACGTCTCGAATTTTAATTTTCTAAGATACTCAAGGTTTTCAAAAATAATTCAATGGGCTAGAATGCCCAAAAATTTGAGTAATTACGAACATTATAGCGCCGTGGTCCCACGCCGGAACCCACCAGACTAAAAACCATTTACAAAAATGCCAAAGCCGATGACGGTAATGTTTCAAAAACTCACAAAAGCCATTTTACAACATGCTAAATACCGTCATAAGAATTTCGCCAAAGCGATCAAGGCCATAATGCCAAAAACTCGGTTAAGGGAATCGGTTTTCGAAATAAAACTCGGTCGGTAAAATACCGAAAGTCATTGCAAAAGAACTCACGCGGGATAAAAGAAATACGGTTCAACATACACAATCGAGCAACACTACTCCTCATATGAACGAAATATGAGAGTCAAATAACCACATATCACAAAATCAAAATCCATAAGAGGATTCCGTCACTTAACAAATAATCATAAAAATAGCTCGTGTCACACGAGGCACAACACAAAGAAGGGAGACTTACATTCACAGGTCGCACGAAGATGATGATCGCCCACGATACTAATCACGACCAACAAACTCAGACGACGCGTCGCGACACGACTTAGTCAGACAAAATCCGACGAGACAAAAACTCAATAGACACCACTGACCCGACAGCCTAGGTTTCCACAACCTAAGCTCCGATACCATTCTGTAACACCCCCAATCCGCTCAGGGATATTACACGCCGTAGACCCTCTCCTCGAGGATCTACCAGGCTGGTAACAACATTTAACATCTCGACAATGCCTTCAAGGCAAAAATGACTCAGTAGACCGATTTGGTCTTTCAATAAATACATACAACTCGAATACAACTCATGCCCACGCAGGGGTCAAAATACAACCACGCCCGTACAACGGGAAAAATATAGCAGCGGAAAATAAAGTACAACTATACCAATACGACATCAACGGGTCCTCGTGTGATTAGTATCGTTCATCTTTCATCATCCTTCATGCCGACCCTGTGCTCTGCTCCAAAACCTGAATGCAATACAGACATCCACCCCCCGAAAACTCGGGGGTTAGCAAAACTCCACTGTTTTGCTAGTGCAAGTATAAATACGAAAACAAGCCATACATATCATACTCCACAAAAACAGAATAATCGCGAATATACTTCCCGAGAAAATTCACTTGATCAAACCATTCAAAACGTGAAAGGTAGGAAATAACCCAACGTCCATATTACAAAACATTTGACGATCTCGGGAGTTTAGAAAACATTTGGGATATAAGAATTCTAAAACCTTTCGAAAACATTTAGGGACACAGCCCAAAAGTCATTTTCCAAAATTCAAGTTCCGGTAACAATACGCAGGGTCCACAACCCATTTCACAAAACACGGGGTCCGTGACCCAAATCACAAATCACATGTTCCTAAGGATTATTCGTGTCCCGTGCTAACAAGCCACGAACCTCAGATGCTCCCGAAGAACAAACCCGAGTGAATAACCCAATATGAAAAACATATCAAATCACATGTCTCCACGACACGAATATCACAACCAAACCACAACCATAAGTTATCCCGGCATCGCGCTAACAAGCCACGAACCTCGGAGTCCCCGCAAGACATACCCGATGATAACCTCACAAGTTATCCCGGCATCGGGCTAGCAAGCCCCGAACCTCGGAGTCCCCGCAAGACATACCCGTATTGGATAACCCTACGGTTTCGCCCGACCCATACTAGCAAGTATGGATCCCGGAGATTCAACAATCCTACCCGGAGGCACATCACATACAACAAGCACACAACAATAGTCGATTATCAAGACAAGCAACATTAAGCATCACAACCTCCTTTCAAAGGAGTAACGACTAACATCACATCATGTCGAATACCCACCGAACAAACATACAATTCAATACACAATCCTCGGCAAACAATTATGGTCTATTATATTCACTCAATGCGATTATAACGTCTCTCAACGGACGAAACTAACACAAATATTCCGAGAACATATCCATTCACGAAGTATTCGAATTATCGTTGAAAGACAATATTTATCGAGGACATACCGATCCTTTTAAGGTTCATTAAACATTGGATTTCGCATAAAATCATTTATCAATAATTATGCCGATGAAATATGAAATGTATGGGCAAGATACTTGCCTCGATACCACGAGCACGGAACCACGAGCGGATACGGCTCAGCGGGAAGCTTGGGCCCGATGCTGAAAAGGAAGACGACAACGAATGGAAGGGTTCAACACGGTTTCTTCACAAGAAACTCGACCCTAACAACAATATAATCAATAAATCATCGATCATACGAGGAAGGATAATCGTAGAACGCCCGAAAACCCCTCTAAGACATTTTACCGGACACCTTCAAGGCGTCGGTCAAGAACTCGACTCAAACAACGAATCGATACGATCCAACCATGGAATAATAAAGGAAATGATATAATACATCTAAATATTCATCAATACATCATAATCCTAAGTTAAATCGGATTAAACGGATGAAAACAACCAAAATACCCAATTTCCCCAAAACTAGATTTCTAGGAAATCTGATCTGATTCGGTAGATCAAAGGATGTTATAGGATGGATGATTGATGATATGAACTCCAAAACTTCATGGATTTGTTGACCAACAACATCTATCCATGATAGGAATAACTCCAGACGCGGAAGAGAAGTGGAAGAAGGAGAAAAATGGCGAGAAAAGCATTCTTGGGCCTTAAATAGGTGTGACTCGACCGTGTCCGCGACACGGTCGTGGCGCTGATTGACCGTGATGACTCGACCGTGTCTCGCTAGACACGGTCGCGGCGCGGAGGGGACTTCCGATAGTGACCGTCCGACAGCGACTCGGCAAGACTCGGCCGTGTCTGGAACACGGTCGGGCGTCTAAGCGATCGGTTACGCCTATCCGGAAGAGTTCGACTCGGCCGTGCCAGACGACACGGTCGGGTACTGAGGCAGAGACTCCGGCGTTTCCGGACGAGTACGGCACGGGCCGTGTCGGACGACACGGCCGAGTTCGGCCGGCAGTGATCGGCCAATAACGAGCGGGTGAGCTAAAACGACCATAACTCTCTCGTCCGGACTCCGATTGACTCACCGTTTGAACCATTGGAAAGCTAACTCGATGCTCTATAATATTGTCAAGATTTAGAATTTTTGGAGTTACCAAAAATTAATGGTGATCTAACAAAGTCGAACTCATACTTAGAAAAGTCGTTTAGTAATCCTGAACTCAACAAAGCAGCACCGAAACGAACTCGGATGACAAAAAGTGCAGAATTAAATATTCTCCGAATGACGGAACGGTCATGAGAGAGTCGTCAAAACAGACTTCCGCCGAAAAAAAAAAAAAAGAAATTACCAGAAATCGAAATTACGGGTATTACAGTTTTGGTTCAGGTGATTGTGATATTATGACAGCTTCGGCTGAGTAACTTTTAGGTCTTTATGACGTCTTGGTAATTTCATTGGAGCCCTCGGGCATTGTGATTCATGTTTAACTCAGTTCTGGTTTGGTTCATGTTCGTGTAATTCATTGTGGTGTTATATGATTATGATATGCCGTTGGGAATTCATGTTTTGATCTTTTGAGCAGGTATTAGTAATATGCCTTGGGCATAGTACCTCACGAATGCTCGATTCTCACCTTGGTTTGTGAGCATCTCGTATTATTATTATCATTGTACCGTTTCATTCTGCCTTTGGATGCATATCATGTTATACATGTATTTGATGTTCATTATCTCGATGACTGACCCCGTGGGGGCGGAACATGTTTTCATGTTTTTGGTGCTTGTGAGGATAGAGTTGAGACACAGGGGCATGACGATGGCGACGAGGCATTCGAGTGATACTAGCCCGAGTTGTTCATTGTTGGTTAGTCAGTTGGAGTGTACTCCAGTCTTGTCAGTTGTTGTCGTGTTGTATTTTCCGAGCAAGGCTCGTGGATGTCATTGTATTTCATTTTGGCCATGTAGGCCACTTTTGTCGTTGAAATTCCTTATCGGAATATTGTGTCGGATATCATGGTAGGGACTGTGATTTCCCTTGTTGGTTAATTTAATGTAATTTAATCGTATTCGCCTGGTGGATCTCCGGGCGTGGGATCCACGACACTGTAATAACCCAATGGAATTTGGGGGTGTTACACATACCCCCATAGGTAAATCGGTAAGTCAGTGTAGTTAAGCATGGAACGAACCAAGTCCAACAAGGTTCGATTCCTTCTTTCCGACACACCATTTAACTGAGGAGTTCCTGGAGGTGTGAGGTGTGACACTATTTCGTGCTCCTTAAGGAACTCGTCAAACTTTGTACTCATATACTCGCCAACTCGGTCTGACCGAAGTGCTTTGATATGATTACCAGTTTTTTTTTCAACTAGGGCCTTAAATTCCTAGAATTTCTCAAAGGCCTCGGATTTATGTTTCATTAATTATACATAACCATACATAGTGTGATCATCCGTAAATGTAATAAAATATTTATATCCATTACATGCTGCTTCCAAAGCACCACATACGTAAGTATGGACTAATCCAAGTTTATCAGCAGCTCTTTCAAAAGTCTCTGTGAAGGGGGACTTAGTTATTTTACCTTTACGGCAAGATTCACAAGTTAGAAAGGGATCTGATACCAATTGACCCATACGTCCATCCTTTTCCATTTTGTAAACCTTGGTCTGACCAATATGACCAAGTCTAAGATGCCATTTCAAAACTTGATTAGTTTCATCCCTACCATGCTTCCTAGTCATAGCGTTCACAACGACTTTATTTCTTAAGTTTAGATGATACAGTCCATTTAACAGTGTAGCAGTGCCTACTAATTTATTTCTAAAATAAATTTTGCAAGTACCACACCAATGAACACTAAAAATCCTTTCTGATCCATGACCGGAATGGATACAATATTTTTAGGCCCCTTGAGCAAAACAAGTACATCATCCAATGTTAAAACAAAGCCGGATTCTAAATCCAAAAGAAGTGATCCTATATCAGTTGCTTCGACACTATGCCCGCTTCCGACAGTAATCATCAGTTCTACAGCTCCAAGCTTTCTACTTTGTTCAGATCCTGATTCATGGTGCAAATGTGAGAACTAGCACCTGAATCCAGTATCCAAGAAGTATAAAATACGGTAGCAGAACAATTCATTTCCAAAAGTAAAAGTTCCGTACCTGAAGTGTCATGAAGGATCAGACAGTCTCTTGCCCAATGGCCCAGCTCACCGTATTTGAGACATGTGTCCTTCTTTACTTTTTTGCTCTTAGGGACCACTGGGGCCTTGCCCTTACCCTTAAAATCTTTACATTCTGTGCCCATCTACTTCTTGGTCCTTTTCTTCTTGTTCTTGGACTTCCGAGATCCAGAAGAAATCACAAGGGCATATTCCTTCACCCGTGGTGTCTTCTTGTGAGAGTGAGCAGTTACAAGTTTGTTCATCAACCCAGCTAAACTGCAAGCAATTTCATTGCAGTTGAACTTCATAACAAACTGAGAGAAGGAAGCAGGAAGAGATTGTAGGATAAGGTCAGTTTGGAGAGAAACATGCATCCTAAAATCAAGAGCCTCCAATCTCTCGATCATAGAGATCATTTTGAGGATGTGGTCCCTAACTTTCTCACCATCCTTCATCCTAGCACCGAGGAGTTACTTAGATATCTTATATCTAGCTATTCGACTGTGCTCACCATAAAACTAGGTTAAGTGAGATAAGATCTGCCTAGCAGAATTCATTTTCTCCTGAGCAATCTCAAGTTCATTAGACATAGAGCCCATCATACAGCCACAGACTCTAATATCATCCTTAACCTATTTTTCATGATTTTCGACATCTTCCTAACTGGCTCTGGTCCGCACTGGAGGTGCCGGAATGTCCGCGTCCAAGACGTATCCCAACGCCTCCATACTGAGGATAATCATCAGATTGTGGAGGCAGTCCACAAAGTTTGGTCTGGTTAGTTGCTCTTCTCGAGTAGAATTGCGAGTGGGTTCATTGTCATTATGGGAGTTGTTATTATGTTGTCTGCGTTAAGTAAAACAAATTGATTAGTGACTTGTTTGATTATGATTTGAGTTTAGAATTAAGGTCTTTTCTATTTATTTAACCCAGCTCCCACTACTTTTATCGGAATAACATACTCCCTTGTGAAATCCGGTAGTATTAGTTCGCATTACTTCATAGTGGTGATCAAGTTCTTTATAAATTTTAATAGAGGGCAACCGAACAGGTTCTGGTCTATTAATCTTCATAAAGTGGTCTCAACACCAACCCATCTAATGGATGATTCGGTCTTGTTTTTCCCCTTGTTCACTCCCCTCAACCTATACAGTTTCTATAGTTCGTGAACAAGCTAAGTTTATACCATCTACGCTAATCAGTTTCAAAATTGAATCTTATCTGGCAACCGAACATGTTGCTAGGGATAAGATTTGTTCCAACCGAAGGCATCCAATGTACTCTCAGAATTCATAGACCCTCCCCGAATGACTACCCCGATAACTCGGAAACATAGCACATCCGGTTTGGATTTCAATTTTTCGAGAGCTCGATGGAGGGAAGCAAAACCTTGAAACCTTTTAAACTTAATATTTTGTCGTGGGAGAATTTTCGCGATTAATGTTACACTTTGCACATTAATTCATTTAAGCGCGTTTGTCGACATTCATACCATATGAATAAACATACACAACCTAGTTGCTACCAACATGTAGTTCATGGACCGTTCCTAGAACCAAAAAACATCATAATCTAATTACATGTATTGAGTCTTTAATCTTCGTCTCTCGAATGTATCTTCCCCCGGTCTTCGTCATTACATATAAATTTTACATTGAAAAATTGCATCCTGAATACAAATACTTCTAGTAAAATAAATAGGCTCAAAACGGCCTTTACCACCAATCGAAAAACGATTCAAAAACTAGGTTCACGAACTACATTATCATTCACATAATAATGCAACAATCACATTAGAATTAATGGCATACACAATTAAACTTAATATTGATCCAATAAATATAAATTAATCCATCCATAAGAATTAATCCAATTAATTCAATCAATCGTTATTTTTAACTTGTTTCGGACGAGAAAATATTTCATTAAATTAATTTCCCTAAGAATAAAATTACCATAATTATATCTATGTCAAATTAAATCTAATTTAATTTGTGGGAAATTAATTACCGACCGAAATATAAAAACAGAGTCGAAAAACATACGCCCCGGCCAAGCCGGGAGCTGCCCAGCACACTGCCCAGCAGTGCCGGACCGCGGTCCACAGTGGGGACTGCACGGCAGCGACCTGGCAGCTCCAACCTGCCCGGTCCGATCTGTAACACCCCGAGATATTCGGAAATATGTTACAGCGCCGTAGACCCCTACATGGGACCTACCAGGCTACAATAGGAAAACTCCACTCGACTAACCATCTCGGTTAGCGAGGATACACAATTAAATAATATGATATATAAAGATACGCCCGAAACAACCGGAAAAATAAGCATCAACCAACAACGTGACAATTTAAAAGTAGTACAACACGGAGTTTGAATCGAAAAGCCTAAGTACTCGCGAGTACAATCTATAAGTTTAAAGCTGCGGGAACAACCATATCGAAATGGACAAAGGAAATAAGTAGACCCAAATGCACATGTCAACGACCCTGGCCAACATCCTCGCATCGTCTCCGGTGCTCGCTCGTCCGGATAATCATAACCTGAAATCCATAACAAGAATTTCCCCAAAACGGGTCCCCAGAGGGGTTAGCAATTACGCTAGTACAAGTAATCAAGGCAAACCAATCGCTTACACATTTCATAATACATGTACCAATATCAATTTCAAGAGTCAAAACCAGACATGTCTTTTCCGGAAAATATACAGTCCACAATTAGCCTTGAGAACAGGGCGGCAGCATACATTCTCACTCGAGGCCTCGCAGGGACCCTACCGAGTTGGCTACAATTACAGAAAAACAAAACCACGCACACGCTATGCCGTGAGAACAGGGCGGCAGCATACATTCTCACTCGAGGCCTCACAAGGACCCTACCGAGTTGGCTAGCGGTACGAAACTCGTGAAATCCAGGGCGGCAGCATAGATTTCCCTCCTTGACCCCGTCGGGCCAACACAAGGTGAGTTACACACAAGTAATATACATCACCATTTCATGTTAAGCTTAAAGGTTTCCAAAAATACTTGCCTTGAATTATTGACGATGCAACGAACGGAAAGGAAAGTCACCGAAACGCTAGAACCAATGAAACCGAACCTAACGATTGAAGAATACAATCACAACCATTTCTAAATGAATACGGAATTGGAATACACAGAAAACCCGCCTACGATTCATGTATATTCGTATATAAACAACAACGAGGGCGGACCACAACCAAACCCTCTCGATTCCGTAAAAATCATGAAATATACCATGAATCCGTAGGGAAACTAAGAATACCAACAAGATTAATCATATTCATCATGAATTAATCAACAAAACGGAACGAATCGGACAAAAACACGAAAACCCCCAATTTTACCAAAAGTAGGGTTCTAAGGATCTAACCTTGATTATTTGGATTAAGGGATGATATCGGACGGATTATTGATGATATAACCTCAAGAACTCCATGGATATGTTGTTAAACAACATGGCTTCAAGCTTAGAACACGCCAGTGCGGAAGAGGAGGAGAAGAAGGTGAAAAATGGCAAGAAAACGTCTGCAGGCCATTTATAGGGGTTGATCTGCTGACACGGCCCGTGCCGGTCGGCACGGTCGTGTCGCATACCTGGCCGACAGGACTCGACCGTGTCTCGCTTGACACGGTCGCGCGGCGCGGAGGGCCTCCCGACGATGACCCGTCCGACCGACTTCGGCATGACTCGGCCGTGCTGCATTTACACGGTCGGGCGTCCGGGCGAACAATTCTTGATTATCCGGAAGGTTCGGCACGGGCCGTGTCGACGACACGGCCGATTTCGGTCGGCAGAAACTTTGGCATTTCCGGACGAGTACGGCACGGGCCGTGTCGGACGACACGGTCGGGTCCGGTCGGCAGTGATCGGCCAAAAACTGAAACGACCATAACTCTCTCGTCCGGACTCCGATTGACGCACCGTTTGAACCATTGGAAAGCTAACTCGATGTTCTATAATATTGCAAAGTTTTAGAATTTTTGGAGTCACCAAAAATAAATGGTGATCTAACAAAGTCGAACTCATATGAGGAAAGTTGAAACAATGAACAATAACGAGAATACAGTTCAACAGTTGACAGGAAGGACATACTGAAAGATACACGAGGGTCACTATGACCGAGAAATAAACCAAAAATGAAAATACAAGGGAAAGAAAAAATACCGGATATTACACGATCATATTTTCAGCTCGTATTTTTATCTCGATTCCAAAAATAAAATTTTTGTAATCTTTATATTACATATTTAAATCTGTTTTTCAAATAAAAAATAGATTTATATTATAACATAAAATCATGAAATTAATTTTTAGATGAACAATTAAAATTAATGATTAATACAATTATGATTCCAAATCATACGAACACCCAATCAAGCATTCCAAATGCTAAATATCGTATATACGATCGTAAGACCTCTATCTGATACCACTGTTGGTGATTGATGCCTAAAGCGAAGGCGCAGCGGAAGTAAAAATGAAATAACCGAACCCTTAAAGTGGACCGATCATGCAACGTATATATGAATATAAAAGGACAAGAATAAAGATATGAAATCATACCCTTGAAGTCCTTTGATAGAATGTTGAGGTTGATCCCGGTGACCGCAAATCCGATTAGATAAGTCCTCGATGATCCAAACGCCAAAACCACCGCGTCTTTACTAGCCACGCGCCGGGAGATGATCAGAACAACAACTACTTGATTGTCCTCCAAGAATACGGTTAGAAACAAGTAGTAGGAAATGATTCTCTCAAATTTGTGATCACTCCAACTGAAATAAATTTGTTCTTGTTTTTGTTTCTCTCTCTAAGAGTCTAAGTATATCAAGATGAACTCTCTTTCTCTCTATACAATGTGTTAGGCCGATTTTCTTGTTCCAAATGATGGAGTTTGATCTTTGTTTTATAACAAAGTCTACACAAGCCTCCAACCTACACACCTAAGGGTGATCATGATAAGATCCCATCTTATCACCCCTTTTGTCCCTAAGTGATAGGAAAAGTCCTCAACACATGCAACCATGGGGACAAAAGTCATCTTCTAAGATGATTCAAGGTGTGGGGCGGCCCACACAATAATAGAGAAGGATTCGTTTCATTTTGGTCAATGAAACGGACCGTTTGTATCCAATCCGACTGATACATCTTGGTTTGTCTCAATTAAAATTAAAACAACTGATTAATCTAATTAATTAATTATATCAAGATATTATTTCTCCAAGAAATAATAATGCATGAATTAAATTAATTACCCAGTAATTTATTTAATTCACCCGACTGATTTAATTTATCTAATAAATTAAATAAGACATCCAATGTCTAAATTTCACAATAAGAGATGCAGTTCAAATTATTCCGTCGTCTTCCTAATGCGCAACTCGGTAGGTCCGTATCAGTATACAATGGGAGGAACCAAAGAGTAATAGCACCACCTAGCGAGTCCCGCGGCCTATACTGTAACCTTACTGAGAACGAATGATAGGGATCTTTCAAGAACCATTCTGTCCTGAATACTAGTAAACATATAAACACTTCTTTCATATGTCTCGATCAAGTTATAGGGTCACGATCAGTCAAACCCTATCTGTACTTGATTCTATGTTTGAGTTAATGCAAATCGAGATCACAAATCCCTCGTGCATCCAATACAACTAGCTCCAATGCTTTGCCCAAAGAGTTATGATCTCATCTGCCAATAACCACATAGGACATATACCTGTTCACTTATAGGAGAAAGAATCTTATCTTGGTATTTAGTAGAACCTGTTACTTGTCGGTCAAGACGCACGTCGAGGTTGACCCCCACCTCTCGGCTTTCTGGGTCAAACTACTCTAGTGAAAATCCTAACGTCACAAGCACATCCCTACTAAATCCTCACGTTGAAGGTTCACAAATACCTATCACAATCTTTTGATTCGTCGTTGACTGTCCTGGAGTGAAATTCATCTGACGAATTGAGGGTGAGTCGGTTTGAGTATACTAATCCCATTAGCATACCTACAACGTGTGCTCCCACTAACCATTAGTGATGACAGACACTCTCCAAGTCAAAGAACATGTCATACAAGTCTTAACATAAACTTAACGCCCAATCAAGTTTCATCGACTTGCGAACGATTAAGTATTTGAGCCATAAACCTTTCCAGTGTCGATCCTCTTATCGAATAAAGAGTGGAATGTTTGCTCTTAAATACATGGACTAGTTTATATATATATATATATATATATATATATATATATATATATATATATATATATATATATATACGAGTCAGGAATGCCAGTGACTACCAGTAAATAAGAAACATGCAATTGCCTTCTGATAATGATTTACATAATAACAAGTACAATGCCCTGTCTTATCACTACGCCATAGATGGCCTATCGCCACCTCATGGGCATGGTGTTGCCTTCCCAGGTGTTGCAGTAGCTATGAAATTTTTGCTTTATCGCAACCTTGTAACCTTGGTGTTACCGTAGACATAAATCTGTGTTGCTGTAGCTATAAATAGGTGTTACACACTGCAACACTATGCCTGTGTTGCCTTAGACTATTAATAATTAAAAAGATAAATTTCTTTCAAAATAAAAATTATACTTTAAGACTAATTAAAATTTAATAAAACCAAAAAAGATATTTTATATAAAATATGTCTCCATTAAATAAATACTATTTTTTTTCAAAATTTTCTTACAATATATAATTTTATTAAAAAATTAAAAAAATAATATGTAAAAATTTATTAAAACAAAAGAAAGATATTTTATACAAAATATGTCTTCATAAATACTATTTTTATTTTATAAATACTATTCTTTTTCAGAATTTTCGTACAATATGTAATTTTATTAAAAAATTAAAAAAAATAATATATTAGAAGTAAAATACTATAAACAACTTCACTTTAACATTTGGTGCAGTAACACAATATATTAGATTTCACCCAAAAAACACGGGATAGGTCGAAAAGTTTAAGTTGAATATACTTCAGTAATTTGATAATTATTGAAGTAAAAAGTGCAATGAAGTTTTTTGAATAAAAATATCTCCCCATTAATAACATCGTGTCTAAACTGGAATTTTACCCAAACCCTACTTCTCGGTAATCGCCCCCCTCAATCTTGTCATTTTTTTCCATTTCTTTTCTCTCCATGTCTCTCTGTCCTTCCCCTCCCGATCTCCCTCTCCCTATTCTTCTTATTTTTTTTCTCTCTCAAAACTCTCACACACACACACATACACACACTCGACTCCGTCTGCACACACACGCACATGATTTCAGCAGCGGACGTGACATCGGAGGAGCAGCGAGCGGTTAGGGCTGCGGTGCAAGCAAGTTGACGGTTGTTCACTCAGCTGGAATTCACTGAAGAAGAATCCAAATTATGGGCAGCATCGATCCATTCAAGCAGTATTATGCTAATTAACTATGATTGAGCTTTTGCTTTGTTCGTTTTCGCAAATTATTGACATGCTCTGTGTGTTGTTGCTTGTATTCACGTAAACGAATAGATTGGTGAAGCTTGCGGCGAGGGCTTTTTAGGATGACATAACTACGAAGGGATAAAATCAGCCGAAGATGGGGAGGAGCGATAACAGAGGGGTTGCTGTTGTTGTTCTCGATGCTCTTACATGGTAATTTCGGATGAGAGGGCTGCGACGGTGATGGTGGTGGTCGCGATTGGATGTGAAGCTCTCCCCAGTCGTTTACAGGTATACTTGTTGAGGACCTTTGTTTTCATACCTTATTGTTTATTTCCATGCTCCAATTGTCTACTGAGTGACTAATTCGGCTAGACTAGATATCATTTGGTTTTTTTCATTTTTGGGTCGAGTCTGATTTATGCTGGAAGTGAAGTTTAGAATGCTGAGTTTGCATCACATGTAATAATTGATATGTGCATGATCGAAATGTAGGGGTTTCTTTAGTAATCTTTTTTAGTTGTTGTGTTTTAATTGAGGCTAAATCAGATTTGTTGAGTCTACTATTAGATTTTTAGGGTAGTGTCATAAAAACTATCAACTGGAAAGAAATTTAACTTGGCAGATGAAATTTTAGTGCAGATAGATGGTTACTATATAATTGGGCTTTTTGATCTATCAAATCAGATGCTTGCTACTGTTAGTGGAGTGGAATTTTGCTGTTATTCTGGTAACAAGAGTTTCCAATTTTGGATTACAAAAGTTGAAATCAAGTATGAGTAAATTTCTGAGCGATTTCAGCTTACTTTGAATTTCAATGCAGTGAAGTGAAACTTTGGTGATAGTTCTTTTATACAGTTAGAACTAAGAAATAGTGGATTTTGGAAGTTTTGCCAAAGTAAATTGTTTAAAAACACCTCATATAGTAATCTCCGTTTGATACTATATGTTCTTGTATATTCTCCAGAAGAGTTATACCATCTTAAAGGAAGAAGATATACAGCAACGTCAAGAGGAAGACATTACCAATATTTCTACGGTCCTTTCAATTCTAAGGGACGCGACATGCATACTATTACGTCATCATAACTGGTAATCCTGGTCCTGCGTTTATCCAAATTAAGGTCTATTTGAGATTGTTATACAAAATTATGTTTTTTATTTTTGCTTTCTTGGGCTGAAATCCCTTGCCCTACCTTTTCAATTTTTTTATGTTTCATTGTCTTGCACATCAAATGTGCAAAAAAGCCATCCCCTTTAGTTGATGAAGTACATTGGCAATGGCATCTTTCTTATAGGTATCACACAGGAAAAAGTAGATAGAGGCTCTGTGGGGACACCTGTTGATGTGGGTCTCAGCAAGGTATCGTCTTTTTAAATTGTTAATCTTGTTTCGTGCAGATATTCTTACTTGTCGAAATGTCAAAAGTAAGTAGATTTCTTCAAGTCTGAACACCTTATGTTTGTACATGATCCTTGTCAATGTAAAAGCCTAATTGTGCAGAATATACTGATTGATCAAATTCTTGAACCTGGAAGAAGAGTCACAGTAGAGATGGGAACAAATCGTAATCTAGATGCAGGTCTGTAAGTAATAAATATTCTCCCCCCAACCCCCCCTTTTTTTGTTTTCTAAACAAAACATAATTAGGTCCACGGAAAATTGTTCCTTCATCGAGGCCAATGGAAGAGGGAATGTACTGGGGATATAAAGTGCGATATGCTTCCAGCATTAGTTCTGTGTTCAAGAACTACCCGTATCAGGTCTTTGTTATCTTGTTTTTTTAACAGTGGGTGCCATGTTTTATGAGGGTTTTGCTCACCGGAGTTCATTTTACTCATTGACAGGGAGGGTATGATCATCGGATTGGTACCTCCGAACATGGGTCAGTTATTAAACCATCAAAGTTTGCTCTACCATCATTCAGGTACGCACATAACCTAATCCATTGTGGCTTCAACTAGTAGTTTTGGCTCGTTACTTGTCAATTTCAGCCGAATGTATGCTGAATAGGTCTGCGGTTTATATCACATAGTATATCTTTCTTCGGTGTCTGATTTAGTTTCTGTCTCAACTTGCAAACTTATTCGGGTTATTTGTTTTAAAATAAAGTGTTTCATGTTCCTCAAAAGACTTGGGGGACTTTTTTATTAATAAAAAAATCGAGTTTCTTAGCTGAAAAGGCGGTTCATTTTTTGGATGTGTGTGATAAAATTGTTATATTTTCATAAACTCCAACTTGCTGTTTTTGAAACTGCTCTGGTCTTGCTTGGTGCCTTAGTTGTGTAGGAATATAGTGATATGTCTAACATTACACTAAGTGCGTGCTGTTTCATTAGTGTACTTATGTTGTCAAGAAGCAAACCTTTCATAGTTCTTAGTCTATGTTTGACTAAATATGGTTGTATATTGTCCATATTTTAACATAATAAACATGTGATTCCAAATGGAACAGAGATTAATTGTCCATAAAGAGCACGGACAAAGGCACTACCAAGGTGACTTCAAGTTCTTGCGTGGCATAACCACACAGGCTGGGACGTCCGCTGCTATGCCAAAATTTGGGCTTAATGGTGTCACATCGTTTTCAGCATCCTTTATTCCTTACTTAAATCCCTTGCCCTACCTTTTCAATTTTTTTTTCTGCCGAATGTATGCTGAATAGGTCTGCGGTTTATATCACATGGTATATCTTTCTTCGGTGTTTGATTTAGTTTCTGTCTCAACTTGCAAACTTATTCGGGTTATTTGTTTTAGAATAAAGGGTTCCATGTTCCTCAAAAGACTTTGGGGTCTTTTTTTATTAATAAAAAATCGAGTTTCTTAGCTGAAAAGGCGGTTCATTTTTTGGATATGTGTGATAAATTTTTTATATTTTCATAAACTCCAACTTGCTGTTTTTCAAACTGCTCTGGTCTTGCTTGGTGCCTTAGTTGTGTAGAAATATAGTGACATGTCTAACATTACACTAAGTGCGTGCTGTTTCATTAGTGTATACATTGTCAAGAAGCAAACCGTTCATAGTTCTTAGTCTATGTTTGACTAAATATGGTTGTTTATTGTCCATATTTTAACATAATAAATATGTGATTTCATATGGAACAAAGATTCATTGTCCCTAAAGAGCCTGGGCAGTGCAGCTACCACCAGTAACTTAAAGTTCTTGCATGGCATTACCACACAGGCTGGGACTTCCGCTGCTATGCCGAAATTTGGGCTTAATGGTGTCACATCGTTTTCAGCATCATTTATACCTTACTTAAACCCGCTGCTATGCATACATTCGTTGAAGTCCCTAAATCCTGCCTGCAACTGCTTTTCTATATGATATCTTCAATGGTTACATTTCTTCTTTTGATTCACTTCGTTTTACATAATTAATTGTTTATGCAGGAGTGTGAATAATGTGCATGAGGAATGGTTTGCTAATGAAGTAGTTCTTAAAGCTGTTGGCTTATTGGAGAAACATACATTCGTTAAGTGTCTGAATTATAAGGAAGTGAGTTACTTACTAATTGGTAGGATCTTGTTGACGAAGTGGAGGTGAAGGTTACCGATAGGGTCAATGAAGAAATAGATACCAAGGTGAATCATAAGGTCCGACACAACCTGACATGAATTCTGAAAAAATTAGGTGAAGCCAACCCTAACTTGAAAATTGATATTGGTGCAACACTTTCCGGTGACACGCGAGGAGATGGCACTCCAATTATGCGAGAAGATGGCACTCCAATTACGCGAGAAGATGGCACTCCAATTACGCGAGTAGATGACACTCCAGTTATAGGAGGCCTTAGCTCTTAGATGTCATCCATTTTTTCTTCTCTTTTGAACAATTTTCAACCATCTATCCTGCCCATTACATTTTCATGTGGTTGGTTGACAATAACCATATTATTTTCTAGTAATTCTACGTATGTTCTTGAATTGGTTGTCTATTTGGTTGATGTTGTTGGTTGATGTAGTGGATTGGTTGATGTTTTTGATGGATTGTTGTACTTGTTGGTTTAACTATAGCTAGTTAATGATGCAAAATTGGTTTTTTTTTTATGGGAAATGCAATATTTTATTCTGTTCATTTGAGGTGCTGCAATAAGTAGTTAGTGTGTTGCAATTGGTTAATATTTTGCAATACACATTGGGTTGCAGTTGTTATTATGTGGTGTTGCATTAGATAGAACCATGTTGCCACAATATGGGTCCCACAGGTAGGCCCCACAGGTGTGTTCCACACAATCTGGTATTTATTTTATTAAACTATAACATCTATTGCAACACAGATAAAATGTTGCAATAGGGTGCCAAGTATGTTGCCATAGGCTCTTATGGTAACATGAGAACAGGGTGTTACCTTAGACAGTTGGCATGTTGCCTTTGTGGTCAAAGGCAACTGCTGAGAACACAACACACTTTTGGTGTTACCTTTGCCCTTTTCGGGGCTAAGGCAACACTAAATCAGGTCTATGGTCACACAGTTTCAGGGTTGTTGTAGGCCATCTATGGCGTAGTGTATATATCCTCTGAGTGGCATTCAAGGGCATATTCCTAGCATAAGTTTCCACTAGAATCTATTCGAGTATCTCTAGAGTGCCTTTTTCTATCTATATGCATGTAGAGGCATTTAGTCTAAGTCATGAATCGAGCAGCGTGGTTGTGGTTATAGGCAAATCCATTGTCGTATCTGTTGGCCACTAAGTATACAATAAACAGCTTGAATATGGAAACACAGTAATCTGTACGATTTTCGGAGTTAGCATGTGTAGCGGAAGTTTGATGTGTCAGTTGCTGTAAATACAGCAACTAGGTGTTCTCCTGTTTGCTTGCTACGTACATGGTTTACATTGTATACTATCAAATCACAATAGAGTGAAAACAGTAAATAGTGAAAGTAAATAACACACAGTTTAAGGTGGTTCGACGTAAACCCTTATGCGTCCACTAGTCCTCCACACAGGACTAAAGAGTTTATTAAAATCACTAAACCGGCCTCTATATCGTTCTCACAGATTGATACAGGTACTGTAGCTTTGGGCCGTTCACACAGATTGGCTTGAGCTATTTCTCGACTCGCTTCTTCTCACACAGATCGAAGCATAATCTTCAATGCCATTCTTCACACACAGGTCGGAATACGCAAGGATCCTTAGTCCACATAGGGCTAATGGTAAACTCAACGAATAAGGTAGAACACTTCTCAAACAACAGTTTTATCACGGATGAACAATCACTATATGCTGTGCTATTTGCGTTGAGGACTTGTATATTTCTTCGCTTGGATACTGCTGTATGATCATGAAATATCAGTGATCTTGTCAGAGCTTTTAAGATTATGAATAACTTGGTTGTTTGTGTCCTATGGCTTGGGGGGTATTTATAACCTTGGAAATGTATCCGTTCTAAATGAAGATGTTGCTAGTTGTTGAGATGTTGACGTCTGTCACTTGGTTGGAGACTGCTGATTGTTTGAATTAAAGTAGATTACATTTAATGCCTCAGATATCCCATCTGTCTTTGCATTAAATGCTCTTCAGAGCGTTCAGACTTGTCTCTCTCCAGCTGCATTAAATGTTGTCCTATCAGCAATAAATGCTGCTTTAACTGTGAATACTTTATCAATAAACAATGTTTATCTCACAACGGTTTAAAGTCTTTTTATATTCAGTCTTGTTGGATGTGTTTTATTTTTCCTAAGTAAAACACCTTCAGCCTGAATGTTGTATCCGACAAATTACGTCTCTTTGCTGTATGGGGAAGGTTCTGTAGGATAGACTATCGAACTCCTTGATGTATGTTGGGCTTGTATGACGAGTTCTAACTGTTTCCATACTTGACAGTTTTCTGACTTCTTTGAAACTACTTGTTGTATGTTGGCAATTATCAAAACATGAATATTTATCGCAACACCAAAACTCTTCTATAGATGACTTCATCTGGGTTCACAGAGGCAGTATTTGAGTCTTCTTTCCGAATGATCTTATCTTCAATACTTATACTAGAAATATGAACTGCTCGCAGGCAAGACAGGCTAACTCCTGTACTGAGAATGTCTCCAGCGCATTCTGTCAGGATCATTTTCAGTTCCTTTCCACCAATTGACTAGGGAGTCATTGCCTCGATCATGATAAATGCTTCTTACTTCAGGGGATTGATCATAGGCAAGTATCCAGTCCTCATGGTGGGTGATCCGTTCACCTTTTTGATGCCTTGATTTCATCTTCATTTGCAGAGGGAGATTTCCTTCCGCTAATAGTCTTGAGAACTCATTTGCGGAATCCTACAACATTTTGAATTTGTTAAACAGGGGGAATTCCCAGATGAGCGTATAGAAGTATCTCATCAGTTGGGTTTTCTTCCAGTTCTTCAAATCATCGGCTGAAAGCTGTCGATTAGTGGGTAGCCATATCTCAGATGGATCTCGCACGTTGTTTTTCCTGGGGGTGTTGGGATCTCGGAACTCCGTCCGAGATCCAAATACCCTATATGCTTTTATAGGTGCAGCCAGACTGCTTATCGCAGCAGCAACATTTTCCTCCAGAGCCACTTCGATCTCTCTCTCTCTCTCTCTCTCTCTCAAGTCTCCATTGGTGACATGAATTTTTGGCTTCTTCCCCCTTTTTGGCATGCCATTGTCCTATTTGGTCGCTAGAGTATCGATCTTATCAACCAGAGTACCGAGAACTAGAGACATGTTATATATCTTTTGATCATCATCTATCAGTCTGGTTCCGGTCTCCTTGAGGACAGCAACCGTCTCAGCATATGAAATTCAGAGCTTTTTTGTTCTTATCGAAGGACTCTTTCCTGATGCTGCTTGAGCTGATTGATCGCTTGCCATAATGCATTAGGCATTAGGAGGAACGCATCCTCAACATTGGTGATTGCAGTCTTCAGATCGGAGAGCTCATCTTGCGCAGTTCCTCCCATCCAATCGAGTTCTTTACCGACATCATACAGTTCCTTCACGGCATCTTGTAGAAACACTATCTGTCGTCCGATTAGATGAAGTTGCTTGATGCGGACTTTGGTTTGCGGGGATCCAGGATGTGCAATTTTGGAATCCTAAGGCTCACTGAGTTGACGTAGAACCACATGATTATGGGGTCATCGTGGTCTGTCATCAGGCAAGAAACCTTTATCGGAATCTGACTTGGAGCTCACAGAGATAGGGGATGCGGGGGCATCTTGAGCGGGCTCTTCAGCAGCAAGTGCTTAGTGAGCAGGAGCTTCAGAAGCTGGTGCCTCGGAATATTGTGCGGCATGATCTGTCTCGGTGATAGGATGGACTGATTCCTCCTGTTTGGTTTGGTTTTTTGAAGTCAGGAATACAGGAGGGACTGAATCCTCCTGTCGACTCTCAGCTTCCGCCTGATCCAAACGAGGGACTGATTCCTCTTATCGGACAGCATGGGCGGCATCTTCTTGTTGTTGCAGGACATGATGGGCTTCCTGTTCAGGTGCTGCTTTATCTTCAGTGGTAACAAGAGGGACTAATTACTCCTGCTATTGATCTTTGATAGCTTCCTGTTTCGGAGGAGGGGGATGATTTCTGTTAGATGTCCCCTGACCCTGTTGGCTATGGTTATTGGCCATTTCTCGTTCCCTGGCCTCTTCACGGCTTATTAGCAAACCTGCCTGTATGGAATCATCATCAGCATCCGAGTTAGGGTCAGAGTAATGGCTTGGTGAGGGATCTTTGTCAGCGGACTGCAATTTCCCTTTCAGTATAGCTTTCTCTTTTGCCTTTTAATAGTCAGAAATGAGCTCTTGGCAAAAGTGATCTTCCCAATGGATGAAGACTTCAACATTGTGGGTGTCCATGACCTCCAGAATGAGCAATTCTTCTTCCTTCCAGTCAGGCCAGTTGTACAGGGTGTCATATGGGGCGACCTTGTATGTCTTCCATATGTTGAAGCATTCAAACGTTGCTCTATTTGGACTTGAAGGAGAGTATTCTTGATTGTTTTTGTTGGGGAGGGACTCCGTATAGTAATTGGGTTTACTGTTCGGATTGGATCCTCAACAGGTATGGGAGCCTGTTTCAGAGAGGGATCCCGGACAGGGGATGGTACCCTGTGGGGAGAGGGATCCTGTACAGGTGTGGGTACCCTATCAGAAGTTGCGGCTTTTGGCTCCAAGGAGGCAGCCGATTCGCCAGAACCCTCTAGTTTGGCAAACAATGTTCTTCCGTCATAGCCGCCATAGGCTCGGGATCTGCTGTCTGTGCAGCAACTGTTGCTTCCATAGGGGTTGCACCCTGTGGGATAGGATCAGCGACAGGAATTGGAGAGGCCTCTACAGTAACTGTTGTGGGTACTATAGGCACAGTCTTCGAAGAGTTCTTTTCGTTATTTTTATTTTCCCGATAGCATGGGGGGCACTTCTCTTCTTTGATTTCTCCTGGCTCGCGATTCACTAAGTGACATCACTTGGGTCACTTGAGATTGGCAAGGCTTTTGCGTTTGGCATTTTAGCAATCAAAGGTGATTTCTTGAATACAGTGGAAGTCATCCCTCCACTGAACTTCCCGGGGTCAATCTTCTTGGCATGCTCGGATTGCTTAACTCTGCAGGTGGTAAGGATATAGTTGAGAATGAGGCCGAAAGATTTCTTAGAGGAATCAGGTTTGACAGCCTCCTCCTATATCCTTTTCAGCAGAATCTGGCACCATTTTACCTTTTCTCCATGGCCACATCATCCGGAAGCGAAGGTTTGTGCACATTTCGAATGCTCCTGTACGGTTCTGAATAACCCGGCAGCAGACATCATGCAGATAGACATAAGGCAGGCAAAAATTCTTTTTGTGACATGAAGGATGAACGTTATGTGCATCCGCATCCCCAGTGAATAGCCTCCAGTAGGCAGTCAGCAATTCTTCCGACCTGAGGGTCTCTAGTTCTTCCATCTTCAGGGCATCCGACGGCAGCCTATAGATCTCTTCAAGCATATCTTTGTTCAAAGAGACTGAATCCCTTGAACGGTTCAAGAAATTTCAGATACTTCACCTCCTTTCTGTTAGGAATACTTGTTATATTTTGATGATGTCATCCCTGTATTCATGATTTATTCAAATGTATGCACCAAGTACTTGGCATTGTAAAGAAGAACCAAATGAGTATCTTTCTATAAGCTATTGAATAGGCTAAGTATTGATCAAGTGTTGATCAGATAGTATAGAACTGACAATATGAGATAAGTTTCCAGGCGAGTTCATTATCAGGCGAGTTTTGGTCAAAAGAAATATCACACGAGGTTTGACCAAAACTCAGCTACAGCCGAGTTCTGAAGAAAGAATAATATCAGGTGAGATAATATCAGGCGATATATCAGGCAAGTTCTGGTCAATAGAATACATCAGCGAGGTTTGACCGCATATGAGTTATTATCAGATGAGGTCTAGTCAACTCAAAGTATCAGCTGAGGTTTGACCATAGATGAGATATTAAAAGGCGAGCTATCAGGCGAGTCTTTAGGTCAAAAGAAATATCAGCTGAGGTTTTACTACAGACAAGTTCTTTATCAGTCGAGGTTTTAGGTCAAACTGAATATCAGAGGAGATTGATCAAACCAATTCTGCAGCCAAGTTCGAGTATTAGAAAAGAAGCTCACTCCACGTCAGGAAAGCATTGAGAGTCAATAATAACGGCAAGACACGTGCGGATGTAAAAGCAAGAGACAAAGCGAAGATTCCCGAAAATTTAGGAATAAAATATTTCTTGAGATCCACGCTCTGAAGACTTATGAATATATAATTCAAGAAAAGCGGCGCGGACAAAAGAATATCTTCAATCGGTCGGAATTGAAAAAGAAATCAAGCTGTGCAACGGATTGAAAAGATAAACAATGAAGTCCACTTCCCAACGGACAAATTTGTTACAAGATATGCAACGGCTATGAAGAAGCTCAAGATTCGTACTATAAATATATGAAGAACAGATTGAGCAAAGTACGATGCGAACAATACATACAAGCGATCAAAGAAAACAAAGCATACAAAGCACTCTATAGCATCGTGAAGAGCAAGCCTAAAAGTCATATTCAAGAAAAGCTCTTAAGTTGGAGAAGACAACACTCTTGTCTTTAAGATTGAGTACGGGGTACTTCTTTGAACTAGGTTCTCAGAAGTTTCGAGGCTGATAAGGCATCCACGGGTTCTTGATTGGAAGGTGATAGACAGCTTGCGAGTTGTTGAGGCATCCAAGGGTTTTCAATCAAGAGGTGCTAGGCAGCCAAAGGGAGTTGCAATGGCCACGGGTTTCCACTGGTTGGAAGCTTTTTTAACTAAGTAATTCATTGTAACATTTATCACTGGTTGAAAGTTACAGTGAATTTATCTCCAACTGGTTTGGACAAAAGTGGACTAGTAGAGGATTACCCCACCTCTTGTGTGTTTTACTGCATTTCATCATACTTATCTAAGGGTTTTCAATCATGAGGTGCTAGGCAGCCAAAGGGAGTTGCAATGGCCATGGGCTTCCACTGGTTGGAAGCTTTTTTAACTAAATAATTCATTGTAATATTTATCACTGCTTGAAAGTTATAGTGAATTTATCTCCAACTGGTTTGGACAAAAGTGGACTAGTAGAGGATTAACCCACCTCTGAAACCACTATAAGTGCTTGTGTGTTTTACTGCATTTCATCATACTTATCTGCTGCATTCATATTTGTTATTCCATTAAATTTTCACCTGCAGTCAACTTAGTCATCTGCATTGTTATCAGCTATGCTTCTGTATTACTCATCTGCAGCCAAGGTTTGTTAGCTGCATATATAACAGCTGAGGTTACTCACCTGAGATTCAGGAAAAGAGTTTAATAAGTCTTTACACCCCCCACCCCCTCTAGACTTTTTACTGATGACTTGTGACCTACAAGTGGTATCAGAGAGGTTGGTTCAATTTTACAGAACCAGATCCATACACTTGAGTATATGTATCTTAATCTCTCAATCTAAGGGAACACATGCATTCTAGATTACCTGTCTTTTCTGTTGGTGAATATGACCTTTCAAAAATAAGAATGCATGCTCATCTATCATCTATCCATGATGATATGTGGTGTATAATCGAGAAAGGACCATTCATCTTCCTGAAGGACAATACCGCTGAGGAGATTGCAGCCGGGGAACCAGCTAAGATTTCCAAGAAGAGAACTGAGATGTCACCTGAGATGTATTATACCAGACCCTTGACAAGGCAACCATGGTTAAAATCGAGAACTGCAAAAATGCCAAGGAAATATGGGACACATTAGCTGTAATGTGTGACAAAGAGAACAAGTTGTCAATTGCCACTCTGAACTTTTTGATATCTTCAAGATGAAGAATGGTGAAACAATTGACCATGTGGATATAAGATTCACAGAGATCATAAACGAAATAAACTCTCTTGGTAAAACCTATGGGAACCTGGCGATGACTCTAATGTTCTAAGGTCTCTTACACCAGAATGGAGCATGAAGGCTGTTTTTATGAGGGAATCTAAGGATCTTAATAAAATAAAGATCCAAGAAATTTTCTCAGAACTCAAAGCATTAAAGTTTGAGCTGCCCTGCTTATCAAGTAATGAGCCATCTGAGAAAGGAATAGATTTTGCAGCAGAATCACCTGCAAAGAGTCAAGTTCAAGTCCCCCCCTGAATTTTGAAGAAGTGATGGCATTTATTATGCTGGAAACTGGAAAGTATAATGTTACAACTGTCACAAAACCATACATATCCAGTTTGACTGCCCTGAACTCAGTAAGGATGAAAGCAAGAAGGACATGGGCAGAAAAGATGATAAAAGGAAAGCTCTCATTGGTGAAGATCAAGAAAGAGTTGAATCAACCAGTGGATTCTTTTCATATGATGATGATGACTACAACTGCTTGATTGCTAATTTGGCTGATGAAGAGGTAACATCTAAACCTCAAACTTCAGAAGGTTTCAGTTCTGACATGTCTGAAGACATTGATCTTCATAAATCTGTAAATCAGCTAATTAAAGATTTTGAATCCTTAAAATCAGCCCACCTGTCTGTTACAACTGAGAATGCACAGCTGAAGAAAGAGAAAGTCCAACTAAAAAATGATTTTGACAAACTCAGCCAAGAGTCAGCAAAGTTTAGAAACATCATAGCCGAGTTAGAAGAACAATCTGAAAAATACCTTGAAAAACTCAACGGAAAATACGCAGCTGAGGTTCATCAGCTGACTATTTTAAATAGTAAAAAGTCAGATGCACTTGTTCATGTTAAAACTGAGCTTTCTAAATTGAAACAGCTAAACAGTGCACAAGCTAAAGAAATAACATCTCTAAAAGCATCTATAACCTTAGATGGTTTGGGTATAAACAAGAGGCCACTTTATTTAAAATCAGGCATTGGATATGACCCAAACACTCCTTCTAGCTCAAAAACCACCTTCATCAAGGGAGAAACCTATGTCCAGACTGGCGAGCCTACAAACAAACCTGTATCTCAAAATAGGCAGTAACCTAGTCAAAAGTTTAGGCAGTAGCCAAGCCTTACAAGGCAGCCACCTAGACAGGACACTAGGCAATGGCCAAGGCAGAAGCAGTTGTCAAAACATTATTCTGCTTATTATCAAAGACTCCCCAAAAACAGATTTCAAAATGGGAGAGGTAAATGGAAACCTCAAGGTTACCCAAATTTTCAAAAAGAATAGGTGTGGAGACCCCAAATCTTTAATAAATGGTCTCAGCCAAGATTTAAAAATGGCCCACACCAAAACCATTTTCAATCATATCTTATATACAAACCAAATCAAAGATATTGACCTAGACACTATGCACCCCATAGGAAAAACCAGCATTTTCAAAACAACAGGAGAAATCAATTCTCCAGGAAGCCCACTAACCCCAAAGGACCCACTCAAGTTTGGGTACCTAAATATATGCTTGCCTGATTGCAGAAAATGTTGAAGGACTACCATTATGTCACCCCAAGTTCAACAATAGGAGATGAATAATAGTTTGTGGATTCAGGATGCTCAAGGCATATGACAGGAAATAAGAAGGTTCTGACAAACTACATCAAAGAAAAAATGTCCTGATGTAACTTTTGGAGATAGTTCTCGAGGCCAAACAAAAGGTTATGGGGAGCTGCACAGAGGAAACATAATCATATCAAAAGTGCAGTATGCCAAAGGGCTCAAATACAACCTGTTGCGCATAAGTCAATTTTGTGATGAAAAGAACTTAGTAGATTTCACTATTTGGAAATGTATGGTGATTTATATCCTATTTGGAGAAGCGAAATTACAAGGATTCAGAAGAAGAGACATTTACATGATAGATTGGAATACAGGCACTCAAAACACCTGTTTTCTAATGGATGGCTATGGCACAAAAGATTATGTCACATGAACTTCAAAGCCATCAACAAAATCAGCTCTCAAAAGTTGGTCAGAGGACTTCCAGAAGAAGTATTCAAGAAAGAAGCCCTCTGTGATGCATGTCATAAGGGGAAAGCAAACCAAAGCAACTTTCATATCAGTTCATCCTACCACTCTCACCACCACAATTCTGGATCTGCTTCATATGGATCTCTTTGGCCCCATAAAGCCAAGGACATTGAGTGGAAGGAAGAATGCCTTAGTAGTAGTGGATGACTGCTCCAGATATACATGGGTTGTTTTCCTCTATAAAAAGACTGAAACTTTAACCAAATTACCGGAGCTGCTGAGGAAAATTAAAAATGACAAATCCCTCTCCATCATAAAGATCAGATCAGACAGAGGTGGAGAATTTCTCAACAAGGCAATCACTGAATACATTGATCAGAATGGAATCCAGCATGAAGTCTCTGCCACAAGAACACCACAGCAAAATGGTCCAGCTGAAAGAAGAAACAGAACCCTGAAGGAAGAAGCCAGGTCAATGATTACTGCAGCTGACCTGCCAAAGAGGTTCTGGGCTGAAGCCGTCAACACAACATGCCATACTCAGAATAGGAGTATGATAGTCGGGAGATATGGCAAAACTCCCTATGAGGTTTGGAATGGCAGAACACCAACTGTTGCATACTTTCATATTTTTGGTTGTAAGTGTTTCATCCACAACAATGGTAAAAACCCAACTGAATACCTTTGATGCTAAAACTGATGATGGTCTCTTTATGGGATACTCACAAATAAGCAAGGCATATAGAGTATTTAATAAAAGAACATTAGTTGTGGAAGAAACACCCAATGTTGTGTTTGATGAATCCACTGTTGAGTACAGGAAACAGGTGGAATCAATTGAGAAAAGGCTCAAATCCGCCTCCCTGGAAGAAATTATCATCAATGACACAGGAATGATGGACACAGCTGATGAAGACCCAACTGAAGATCAGACAGGAACCCCAACCATAGGTGATCCAACTGAAGATCAGACAGGAACCCCAACCATAGGTGATCCAACCATAGCTGACAAAGTCAGAGTTGATCCAACCACAGCTAAGGAAGACCCAACTGCAGATCGGATAAGGTCCACAACTGCAGTTGACAAAATCGTAGCTGAATTAGATCCATCTCATGACATCCTAAACCAAGCTGATGCAGAACCAGATGCAGTTCCTACAAGCAACTCAATAGGGGGAACAAACCTTGAAGATGATACCCCCAAATGGATCGAAGATCACCCCATTCAACAGATTATTGGAAACCTAACTGATGGAGTCAAGACCAGGAAATCCAAAGAAGCAGCACGAATGGCCATATTCTCATGCTTCATGTCTCAAATGGAACCAAAAATAACAGATCAAGCCCTGGATGACTACACATATGTAATTGCAATGCAAGAGGATCTAAACCAAATGGAGAGAAGCAATATCTTGAAACTAACAGACAGACCAGATCACAAGAAAGTCATATGCACCAAATGGGTTTACAAAAACAAATGTGATGAAGATGGAGCTGTTGTTAGGAATAAAGCCAGATTAGTTACAAAAGGATATGCTCAATGTGAAGGAATACATTTTGATGAAACATATGCACCAGTAGCAAGACTAGAAGCAATCAGACTATTCCTTGCATATGCAGCATTCAAAGCTTTTGAAGTCTACCAAATGGACGTGAAAAGTGCATTTCTCAATGGAGTACTAGAAGAAAAAGTTTATGTTGAGCAACCTCTTGGATTTGTCAAAGGAGACAAAGTAAACAAGCTTCTGAAAGCCCTCTATGGGCTCAAGCAGGCACCAAGAGCATGGTATGAAACCCTATTTATTTTTCTTGAGAAAAATGGATTTTGCAAAGTAAAGGTGGACAACACTCTCTTCAGAATTGAACACGAAGACCACATATTACTAGTTTAAATATATATGGATGACATCGTATTTGGCTCAACCAATCTTGAGCTATGTGAGAAGTTCTCAAATCTCATGCAAGGAGAGTTTAATGAGTATGATGGGAAAACTAAACTTCTTTCTTGGTTTGCAAGTCAAACAAGTTGACACTGGAATATTCATCAACCAAGTAAAGTATACAAGGGAGCTAATCAAAAGATTTGACATGGACTCAGCCAAACCCCTAAGAGTTCCTATGAGCACATCCCTACACATTGATGCAGATGAAGGAGGCATTTCAGTGAATCCAACAAACTACATAAGACTAATTGGATCACTTCTATACCTCACTGCAAGCAGACCTGATATTTCATATGCAGTAGGAGTGTGTGAAAGATTTCAGTCCAAGCCAAAGCAGTCTCATCAGGAAGTAGTTAAAAGGATAATCAGATACCTTAAGTCTATAATCAATGTTGGACTATGGTATCCAAAAGATGACAACTTTGAACTATTAGGATATTTAGATGCTGACTTTGCAGGATGCAAGATTGACAGGAAAAGAACCAGCGGAACGTGTCAATTCCTTGGAACCAGACTTATATCATGGTTCATAAAGTAGCAAGTATCTAACTCGGTATCCACAACTGAGTCAGAATACTTCGCTGCAGGTAGCTGTTGTACTCAGATTCTATGTATCAGACAACAACTAAGGGACTACAACATCATAGCAAATGAAGTTCCTATATGGTGTGACAACAATATTGCAATTGCTATAACCAACAATCCAGTCCTACACTCAAGAACAAAGTACATAGATGTCAAACATCACTACATCAGAGACCATGTGCTTAACAAAAGAGTAAGAGTGGAAAGAGTCAGCATAGAGTATCAAATTGCTGACATATTCACTAAGCATTTACCACAAGAAAGGTTTCTGCAACTCAGCAGGTATCTTGGGTTACTAGATTGGGAATCTACTACTTAGCTCAAAATCAGATGAGAAAAAGTCACCTGATCCGCAGACCAGACGAGGAAGCCACCTGATCGGACAAATGAAGAAAAGTCATATGATCTGAAGCAGACTAGAAAAGCTACCTGATGAGAACCAAATGGAAGAAGTCACCTGATCACAGTAAACAATGATCCAAAGCACATACAAGGAAAAGCTATCTGATCAGAAGCACAGACAAGAAATGTCCCCTGATCAAAGCAGATAAGGAACTGAAATCACAGCTCATCAGAGGACAAACGGTCAATCAGCTAAGTTTCTCATCCCTTGACCAACATGTGGTTATTTAATTATATTTTTTTATCAACATGTGGACTAAAACACACGATCCCACTAACTCCACCTACATCAATCAGTAATACGAATTGCCGCTTGCTTATTTAATTAATTAATTCAAAAGCGTCTTTTCAATTGGGTATATAAGACGACTGAAATCATTTCACAAAAATCTTATCGTCTTCAAGCTCAAGAACCCTAAAATCGCAAAAAAGTAAAACCCTAATTTTTTGAAGCAGAAAAATCTCCAGAACATCAATACACTAAAATCCGAAAAATCTTTTAGCAAAAATGGACGCTAACGCCTATTTCGAAGGAGTTAACCTGAAGATGGT
This sequence comes from Orobanche coerulescens, assembly GCA_033398695.1. Classification (NCBI taxonomy): domain Eukaryota; kingdom Viridiplantae; phylum Streptophyta; class Magnoliopsida; order Lamiales; family Orobanchaceae; genus Orobanche; species Orobanche coerulescens. The sequence continues at coordinate 118,085,666 of CM065815.1, forward strand.
GAAAGAGAAAATAATCTCCAGCATCGTCATCGACTTTGAAGGTTTACTAAAGTCCAAAAACACGGTGGAGATGGCTCACCTGATCTCAATGATGAAGAAGAGTGGTATCTACCATTTCCTAGATATCAATACCACTCAGCTTTTCAAGGAAGTTGTTATCTATTTTTCAAAGAAGCACATGTCACATAATTCGGGATTGAAAGTTCAATCTTTGGCGAACCAATCACTATCACCAAACATACGGTCACCGACACCTTTAAAATGGAGAACAGGCGCATAGCTGTCGAGGCCCTAAAACAAAATCCAACTAACATTTGGTACAAGATCAAATTACCAGAGCAGTCAATGAAAGTCAAACTCACTGCCAAAAAAGGAGATCTCACGAGAGAGTACATGTATATTCTGGACATAACTAATAAAATAGTCATGTGGATGGCCGTAAGCTTTGATCAATTATAATCATCAAAGTATATTGTTATGGGAGCCTTGACTCAACAGCGGAGGATTAAGTGGGCAGATTACATTTACAGGCAGTTATTCCGAGAGATGAACAAGGTGAATTGGGATTCAGAGAATAACAAGTTTGTACAGAAGCTAACTTATGGAACACAAGTTAGTTGGATTCTCGAATTCCTCGGGAAGTCCAAGAACAAAGCAGATCACTTTCATGCCAGCAAAAGACTTGGTCACCTAGACCAAGATGCATTAAGGAATCTTGGAGACAATAAGCTCAAAGCAGCTGAGATAATTAAGAAGATGAGGAGTGGAACATCTCCTTACAAAGGACCTACAGACTCAGCTGAGGTCCAGTTTGACATAGATGCCCAAACCCCACCTGAGAAAACTGCAAAGGAGATGACGTCAGCTCCAACTGCAACTGAGATTGTGCAAAAGTCATCTGCATCTGAAGTATCACCTACAGATGACTCTGACAGTGACAACCTACCTCTGTCGAATATGTTCAAAAAAAAGTCACCTGAACCAGGGGAAGTTGTCCATGTCACCTCCTCCCCTGGATCTACCCCAAAAAAGCTCAAGGAATTGATGGTTTAGACACCAGAATAAGAAATGCAGATTGTAGTTTTAGCTGCAACTGCATCAACTGTAGAACAGCCAGATCAGTCCACAGAGCTGGTGACAAATGTGATCCATTTCTTAAATCTCCCAAGCATAATAGAAGAAGAAGAGGCATAATAGACTATTGAAGTGCCAGAAATAGATTACTCTTTCAACCTCAGGGAGAACAACCCCCTGAATTTATCAAAGCCCAATTACAGTTGGTAAGACAACAGGCTCTGAAATTTTCATTTATCAATATCTATGAAGAGTGGAAGGAATTGAAGACCCTTAGCTTCTCTCGGCTAAGAGTATTTATTGAAAAGTGTACCTAGGATTATCCAATTGCCACAGAGCAACTTACTATGCACTTCTGTCAGGAGACAGATGTAAAATTATTACTGGAGGAGAACTGGTTCATCTCTCATTTTAAACATAATATGGACCAGTTCATCCTTCATATCATGGAAAATGTAGCCCATGGAAAGACCCTTGATGAAGAGGAAGGAGAACAAGGGAAGAATGAAGAAGAAAAATAAAAGAAAGGGATTACCATTGAAAAAGTTGAGGTTGAAAAAGAATAAGTTGAAAAGAAAGAAGAAGAAGAAAAGGAAGATAAGAAGAAAGAAGAAGAAAGAAAGGAGGATGAGAAGAAAGAATAAGGAGAGGAGAAGGAAGAGAAGGAAGAAGAAAGAAAAGAAGAAGACGATGAGGAACATCGTCAGAATACACCTGATCAGGCCTCTAGCTCAGATCATTCTGAGGAAGCAAAAAAGTCAGGGAATCAGGGGGACCAACTTAATAAAAGCCCCTCTCAAAAGAAGTCATCTGCAGAGAAGAAGTCTAAGTCACCTGCAAATGAGGATAGATCTGAAAAAACAGGAACCCCTGACAAGACCCCATCTGATCAGAGTCCAGTTGATAAGCAAATCTCATATGAGAAATGTATTGATCAGAGGCCAACTGCAGAGGAGGAATCAGGAGAGAATATTGCTCAGGCACATGTATATCACCTGCCTCATACCTTCTCTGAGATGGTCAGAGGTATTGTTAAAGAAACTATTGCTGATCTTCTAGCAACTGAAGTCAAGCCTGATCTGCTGTCCTTGGATACAAAAATGGACACTCTTCTCCAGAGAAAGGAACCCTCTCCACCACTTCAAATTCAAGAATGCCTCTTGGCATGTCAGATTTCATGCATAAGGTGGAGGAACAGCTAGCGATGATTCTTGATGCTGGCAAAAAGGGGGCAAATATGAAGCAGGGGGCAATTGAGATAAGAAAGAGGGAAGAGAGAACCAAACAACAAGAAGCACTAGTGTTGATCCCTGGAACAAGCACCTTAAAGAGAAAAAATACAGATGCACCATCTAATGAACCTGCAGCTAAAAAGAAAAGATCCAGACAAGATCCAGTGGTGACAGTCCAATGGGAAGGTAAAGAGCATCAATATGTTGAGGAATTTTTGCCCGCTGAAGTTGAGTCCATGTGGGGAAGAGCAAAGGACTTCTTAGAAAAGTATTACCTATGGGAAGTACTTCAGGATAAATACTGTCTCCCCCAACAAATTTTCATTGATGTGGCTGAAGAAGATTTCAATGCATATCTTATGATTCCCAACTTCAGGACAAAAGATCCCCCAATTGATATCAATGGAAAGCTGGTTGACATGGCTCTTCAGGAGGAGATCAAGGCCATCTGCATCAAGAAAAAATATACTACCTCTGAAGGCAAAGAATTTGCCTCCTTGATTGTCAAGAAAAAATATGGGTCAACCCCAGTTGCAAAAAGACCCATAGGAGTAAAGCCTTTGAAGACACTCCCCCCCAGCAAACACCAGGGGATGTGGCAGAGGAAGAGGGAGATGAATTCTCATTGTAATAATACTTGTAATTTTTTCAGTTTACTTGTAATTTTTTATAGTACTTGTAATTTTCATTTTTACTTGTATTTTTCATTAGATGATTATAATATAATATGTAACTCTGAAAATGTATAACAGTCAACTTGAATGGCAACAACTAGTTATCTCAAAAAGACTGAGGGTGATTTTTGTCTTGCACTTTACCTTTGTGCAGACTTATTTACATATGAATGCTTAAGTTTTGCCATCATCAAAATAGGGGGAAATTGTTAGGAATACTTGTTAGATTTTGATGATGTCATCCCTATATTCATGATTTATTCAAATGTATGCACTAAGTACTTGGCATTGTAAAGAAAAACCAAATGAGTATTTTCTATAATAGGGTAAGTATTGATCAAGTATTGATTAGATAGAAAATAGGCTAAGTATAGAACTGTCAATATATCATATAAGTTTTCAGGCGAGTTCATTATCAGGTAAGCTTTGGTCAATAGAAATATCAGATGAGGTTTGACCAAAACTCAGCTGCAGCCGAGTTCTGAAGAAAGAATAATATCAGGCGATATATCAGGCAAGTTCTGGTCATCAGAATACATCAGAGAGATTTGACCGTAGACGAGTTATTATCAGATGAGGTCTAGTCAACTCAAAGTATCAGCTGAGGTTTGCCCACAGATGAGATATTAATAGGCGAGTCCAGGACAAAAGAAATTTCATCTGAGGTTTGTCTATAGACAAATTCTTTATCAGTCGAGGTTTCGGTCAAATTGAATATCAGAGGAGGTTGATCAAACTAATTCTGCAGCCAAGTTTGAGTATAAGAAAAGAAGCTCAGCCCACGTCAGCAAACCGTTGAATATCAACAATAATGGCAAGGCACATGTGGACGTAAAAGCAAGAGACAAGGTGAAGATTCCCGGAAATTTAGGAATAAAATATTTCTTGAGATCCACACTCTAAAGACTTATGAATATACAATTCAAGAAAAGCGGCACGGACAAAAGAATATCTTTAAATAGTCAGAATTGAAAAAGAAATCAAGTCGTGCAACTGAATGAAAAGATAAACAAAGAAGTCCACTCTCCAACAGACGGATTTGTTACAAGAGATGCAACGGCTATGAAGAAGCTCAAGATTCGTACTATAAATATCTGAAGAACATATTGAGCAAATTACAATGTGAACAATACATACAAGCGATCAAAGCAAACAAAGCATACAAAGTAATATATAGCATCGTGAAGAGCAAGCCTAAAAGTTATATTTAAGAGAAGCTCTTAAGTTGGAGAAGACAACACTCTTGTCTTTAAGATTGAGTACGGGGTACTTCTCTGAACGAGGCTCTCAGAAGTTTCTAGGCTGATAAGGCATCCACGCGTTCTTTATTGGAAGGTGAGAGATAACGTGCGAGTTGTTGAGGCATCCAAGGGTTTTCGATCAAGAGGTGCTAGGCAGTCAAAGGGAGTTGCAACGGCTATGGGTTTCCACTAGTTGGAAGCTGTTGTAACTGAGGAATTCATTGTAACATTTATCACTGGTTGAAAGTTATAGTGAATTTATGTCCAACTGGTTTAGAGAGAAGTGGACTAGTAGATGATTACCTCACCTCTGAAACAACTATAAGTGCTTGTGTGTTTTACTACATTTCATCATACTTATATGCTACATTCATATTTGCTGTTCCATTAAATTGTCACATGCAGTCGACTTAGTCACCTGCATTGTTATCAGCTGTGCTTCTGCATTACTCATATGCAACCAAGGTTTGTTAGCTGCATATATAACAACTGAGGTTACCCACCAGAGATTCAGGAAAAGAGTTTAATAAGTCTATTCACCCCCCCTCTACACTTAATCCTGAAAACTTGTGACCTACACTTTCCACTTAGACGCGTAAATGATTGATGCGTCCAGGTAGAATTTTTCTACAATGCTCTCATCATATAATTCAGTGTGGTGACTAGAAAGGCGGTAGAGCCCTTGCTGTTTCACCTGAGAAACAATGACTTCAATTCCATTAGAGTCTTCTTCTTCGACGATAATTCTTTCCATCACCACAGACCTTGCGAAAATGCATCCGTCGATGATAGTCTCCTTGTTCTTCATGGAGATGGAGGAAGTCTTAGAAGTAGTCATTTTAGTAGAGAAATATTGAAGAAAATTTGAAAGTATCGCAGCGAATATGCAGCAAATACAAATAATGTAGGCTGTTTTTGCTTGAGACTCATTTAGAATTGTAGAAAGCGTAAAGAGTCTACGGGAGCAAGATACAGTCCTTTTATAGGGTGCAGAAAGATTAGGGTTACATACAATAAACGGTCAGATTTAAGGTATATGAACCGTCTTTATAAAATGAACGTACAGGATGGATTCAGAATAACTAGTACGTCTTATCCATCTATTTTTGAAATGATAACCGGTCCCACTTCTGACAGTTCATATCCCTTTATTGCACGAAATGGTAGTTTTGAAATAATTAAAATCGCGTTATTTGAGGCATTGAAGTCCAGATGTCTTTAAAGCATTAAAGAATAAAACGTGTGAAATGTAAACAGGGCACGTTGACTTAAAAACATTTTAGTATGAATGGTATTATAATATTATATTATATTAATTAACATCCTACCATGTATGTGCTGTAACCGCGAAAATACAGCGTCCCCCCTTAAAAGGTACATAGAGGATTCAATTCTCACACCAATATCTGGATTGATACTGTATTCATGGGTCGTACTGTCCCCCTTAATTAATGAACATGTCAACTGTAGGAAGGTTTCATGCCTTCTTTGTCCTACAATACTATCTGACTGGTTCTGATGTACAATTAATTAATGTGGATATTGTATTCATGGGTCTTACAACATTCCTCCTTAATTGATGAGTAAAATCATAAAAACTTACAGGGAGTCCGGCTGCAGCATTACCAATTCTTGACGAAACATGCAGAATCTGGTCGTGCTGAGTGGTTTTGTAAAGATGTTGGCCAACAGAATGTCTATATGAATCTTTTTGATTCGAACATCCTTATTCTCAACATGATTCCTGATGAAGTGATGCTTCATATCAATGTGCTTAGTTCGCGAGTGCAATACAGGATTGTGCGTTATTGCAATTGCGCTCGTGCTATCACACATGATTGGCGTCTCTCTGGCACTGATTCCATAATCTGATAATTGCTGTTGCATCCAGAGAATCTGCATACATCAACTTCCAGCGGCATAGTACTCTGACTCAGCCATAGAAAGTGAGTTGGCCAACTATTTCTTACTGAACCATGACACAAGTCTAGGTCCAAGAAAGTGACAAGTACCGCTTGTACTCTTCCTATCCAACATACAGCCTCCGATATCCAAGTCAGTGTAGCCAACTAAATCGAATCCTCCTTCCTTGGGATACCACAATCCTACATCAACTGTTCCTTTAACGTACATAATGATTCATTTGGCTATCATGAAGTGTGACCCCTTAGGTGCTACTTGATACCGAGGACACACTTCTACAACAGACTGGATATTTCACGTCTGCTAGCCGTTAGGTACAGGAGTGAGCCAATAAGCTTCCTGTAGAGTGATTTATCAACCGACTTTCCATATTCGTCAGCACTAATTTGCACAGAAGTGCTCATGGGGGTTGACGAGGATTTGGAGTTGTTCATACCAAATTTGTTGAGTAGCTCCTTGCTGTACTTCTCCTGGTTGATAAAGATTCTTCTAGGAAATTGCTTCACCTACAATCCTAGGAAATAACTAAGTTTGCCTCATCATACTCATTTCAAATTTACTTTGCATGAGATGAGAGAACCTTTGACATAAAGCAAGGTTAGTAGAACCAAATATAATATCATCGACAAATATTTGCACTATTTACAGGTCATCTCCTTCTTGTATCCTGGATAGAGTCTTGTCCACCACACCTTTCTCAAACCCATTATCGGTAAGGTACAGGGACATGGTTTCGTACCATGCTCTCGTGCTTGCTTAAGTCTATACAGAGCTTTCCGTAGTCTGTATACTAGGTCTTCGCCTTCAATGTTCATAAACCCTGGTGGTTGTTCAACATAGACTTCTTCAGCGAGGTCTCCATTCAGGAATGCACTCTTAACGTCCATTTGATAGACGATAAAACTTTTATGGGTGGCAAAAGCTAGGAATATCCTGATGGCTTCTAGTCTGGCTGTAGGGGAAAATATCTCATCATATTCTATGCCTTCTTCCTGTCTGTAGCCTTGTGCGACTATACGGAATTTGTTCATGATAACAAGTCCATTCTCATCCTTCTTGTTTCTAAATACCGATTTGGTTCCAATTACAGCTTGATGTTCTGGCCTGGGTGCTAGATACCATACATTGTTTCTTTCGAAACCATCAAGTTCTTCTTCCATAGAAGTGATCCAGTGAGAATTATTCAAAGCTTCATTGATAGAAACAGGTTCGGATTGAGCTAGGAATATAACTAGGGTGCACATAGCTAGTCTCCTAAGTTCAGCTTGAGATTTCTATACAGGAAAATGAGATTTCTCATAATCGAATTCTTCTTGCGCACACAGTTCAGTTCCTTGTGTACTTTGTATTCTTCTTCGATAGACACACCAGCATAAATATCACCTATAATTAATTCTTGTGGTTGATCTTTCAACCATATCCTGTCAGGTTCTAGTTCGGCATCTCGTACCATATCTTGAGGTGCTTTATGTAACACCCCGAGATATTCGGAATAATTACAGCGCCGTAAACCCTTTAGATAAGGATTTACAAGGCTAATTTTAAAAGAAGTGTAAAAATAAACCAATCGAACACTGGTATTCACATACAGATTTGAAACAAACGATCAAATGTGCTGACTTATACAACCATATCGAAAAGACTTTATTAATACAGACATACTCGATTACTAAACGAACCAAGAAGACAAATCATAATCGTAAGAACATCAACCACATCACTGAGCCATCTCATCGTCCTGTCGGTACTGTGGCTGCCCTCCCGCTCCTCGACTACCTGAACATCAAAAACAATGTCCACCCCCGAAGGGGTTCGCAAAACAATGCTAGTACAAGTATCGTCATAGAATAAATCATTAATACATCATAAAACATGCAAACGGACTTCCGCCACCAGAATCCAACGATGCGAATCCTCACGATTCCATCTACACAATACAGGGTAATCCAGCGATCCAGCGCCCTTGGTATAGATCCCCATGATGATCCCGTCGGACCAACGCATGGTGGAAAACCCGTCCAGCGATCCAGCGCCCTCAGCATAGATCCCCATGATGATCCCGTCGGACCAACGCATGGTGGACATTCGATCCAGCGCCCTCAGCATAGATCCTCATGATCCCCTCGGATCATTTATACCATAACCAATCAACTATGCATACACATATGCATTTAATATGTTCATCAATACGAACAAATAATCAACTAATATCATGAGAATTTTCAGAAATACATCTCATATTCAACAATATGAACAAAACCACAAGCATGATCAAAGATTCAATATAATTCGAACTCGACATATGATACTTGCCTCGAAAATGGCAAGACGAAATACTTCGATGATCTCAACACACTCGAAGGCCGCCTCCTTCGATCAACATAACAGGCTCGAACCTTAACAAAAGGAACGATATACAAATCATCTCAAGTCGAACAATGGCCTAACAATTCGGTCTACGGCCGAAAAGCTCAAAATAACCAATCTGCCTGGACTGCTTAGCGCGCGCTACGTACTCTACGTAACGTGCGCTTAAGACAGCTGTTAGCGTGCCTTATCGTATAAGACTAGCGTCGCTAGCCACGGTGTGGCGATCGACTCGGTTTGGTCTCATAACGACGCTACGTGCGTTTGGCGTTATCGACCCGATAGCGCACGTTAACTCACACGTGTTAGCGTGCGCTACTATTGCATGGCGAGAATCGCAAGCCAAAATCGGGTTGAATGGTGAGGAACTCATGAATCCTACCGTGATAATACAAGTTATCCTCGGGCAAATCATGCTAATAAGGTTTGTGGAAGATTTATGATCGTGAAATACAAATATACGGATAGCCAACTCAACATCATAATTCATCTACGATCTCCAAGAAATAATCTAAGTTCCATTTGTTCTACGTTCCAAAACACATGATTCCATCGTGTAAAACGTATCAAGGGTAAATATCCGATTATTGATCATAGCTTGATTTGAACATGCTTAGAGTCCTTATAATAAGATGGTTCAAAGGTTCATACGATATATAATGCCGATACGTCAAAAGTATCCTTCTAACATGTGATGAACGAAATACTTGCTATCCAAACATGATTCAAATCTTCCTTATGAACATACTAATCATTGGTGAAGAATCACCTACCTCGAAGTAGTGAAGAACACGGATGAAATGAAGCAATCCAACACCGAAGGCTTGAACACCAATCTCCAATGATGTATGATCTTCAATCTCGAACTAGGAGGTTGATATGAAGTGTTTAGGACGAATGGAGTTATGTTTCAAGTGCAAGAGTTCGGGTTATGTGGGAAGAAAGGATCAAATCACGAATAGGATGTCATCTCTATTTATAATAAATGGCTATTAGCGCGCGCTACACCCTGTTCGTAGCGTGCGCTAACGGCTCACAGTCTAAACTGTACTCGGCACTTAGCGTACGCTACGCATATACCTGTAGCGTGCGCTAAGGCGTTGACCCGGCTTTTCCCGAAAGCCGTCTAGGTACACCCGACACGATCCGACAGGGGTCCCCCGTCCAGATCTCACCTACCGCACGTCCCAATCAATTTGACCACGCATAGCGTGCGCTAATTACATTCTGTAGCGTGCGCTATGAAACCATGTTAGCGTACGCCACCCTTAGCCTGTAGCGTGCGCTACATGCACAGAATTTCAACCTTACAAATCACAACCATGAAATTAAACGCTCGGCAACATCGGATTATGAAATACGGAGAATAATACTCAGACAAAAGTACAATCATTACAATATCACAAGTTCCAATTACATAACAAAGATCTCGGGCATTACATCCTTCCTCCCTAAAAAGAAGTTTCGTCCCGAAACTTATGATGAAAACAACTCCGGATATTTAGCCTTCATACCGTCCTCCGTTTCCCAAGTGGCCTCTTCGACTCCATGTCGTGACCATTGTACTTTAACCAAGTGTATTGGTTTATTTCTCAACTGTTTGATCCGGCTCTCAAGTATCTTGATTGGTCTCTCTTCGAAGGTGCCATCATTAGCTATCTCGATCTCGTCGAAATCAATGACGGATCGGGTCCGGTACATACTTCCGATTGGGATACGTGAAACACATTGTGAACATGACTCGGCGATGGCGGTAAGGCCAACCGGTATGCTAAATCCCCAACTCTCTCTAGATCTCAAATGGTCCGATGTATCTCGGACTAAGCTTGCCTCTTCTCCCAAAACGGAAAATCCCTCGTGTAGGAGACACCTTCAATAGTACGTGGTCTCCGGCCGAACTCTAGAGGGCGACGACGTACATCGGCATAAGACTTGCCGACTGGGCGGTCAGCAGTCTCTCTCGAATCAAGGCTATCTTCTCTTGAGTCCGAATAATCGATTCGGTTCCGTCCCGATCAAATCCAAGAATCATCCCGGCCACGGGGTGATCGGCATCTTCTCCGCATAAAGCTTCAAATGGTGCCATCTTAATAGAAGCATGCCAACTGTTATTATAAGTGAACGCGATCAAGGGCAAGTGAACTTCCCAATCGATCGACCAATCTAAAGCACAAGCTCTAAGCATGTCTTCTCATCTGTATAGTTCTTTCAGATCGACCATCCGTTTGGGGATGATAAGTCATGCTAAAGTTGAGCTCGATCCCCAAAGCCCCGTGAATCGCTTTCGAAGTGTGACACGAAACGACCATCTCGATCCGAAATAATGGTCTTCGGCGTCCCGTGCAATCTGACTATCTCCGCAATAAATATTCGTGCCAATTTCTCGGGTCCCCATGTATCTTTAATTCCCAGGAAATGAGCCGTCTTGGTTAGTCGATCAACTACAACCCAAATCATGTTCATTCCCGTTCTAGTCCTTGGCATACTAGTGATGAAATCCATCGAGATATCCTCCCACTTCCATTCAGGATCTAAGTGGCTTTAACATTCCTACAGTCGTTGATGTTCAATCTTAACTCACGACAAGTCAAACACTTCAAACGTACTCCGCCACGCCCTTCTTCATATTCCCCACCAAGTTTTGTTTAAGATCCTTATACATCTTATCACGCCTCGGTGAATAGAATAGGCGCGCTATGAGCTTCTTTCGTAATAGTCCGTCTCAAGTCATCATCGTCGGGAACGCAAAGTCGACTCAAATCTCGTAACTCCATCGTCTTGTATCACGAATCTCGGGCTTTTCCTTTCTTTACTTCCACATAATCGAAGGATCGAGAATCGCTCAATTGTTTAGACTTGATCTCTCGACTAGTGATGAAGTCGGCCCATCACATAAAGTTGCCCTCGATTCCCGGTGCCCATACTTCAATCCTCGCGGATCGGGCCTCGTTGAATACTGGTTTGGGACGTGAGTGCTTCCAACACTCGAAGGGAAACAGTTTACGGCTCAAAGCATCGGCTACTACATTTGCTTTCCCGGATGATAGAGAATCTCCAAGTCGTAATCCTTGATCAATTCCACCACCTTCTCTCGCCTCATGTTTAACTCTTCTCGATCGAAAATGTACTTGAGGCTCTTATGGTCTCAGAAGATCCGACAATGAGTGCCGCATAAATAATGTCGCGATTTTCAAGGCAAAGACCACACTGCTAGCTCCGGATCATGAGTCGGATAATTAACTTCAGACGGTTTCAATTGCCGAGAAGCATAAGCAATCACTTTATCCTTCGCATCAACACACAACCCAAACCCCGATTTGAAGCATCGTCAGATACCATAAATCCGCTGGGCCTTTCTCGGCGCTAATATAGGTGTCGCCGCCTCCTCTTAAGTTCGCTAAAACTAGCCCGGCACTCCTCATTCCACATGAACTTTTGAGTTTTCTCAGAATAAATGAGTGAGCGGACGAGCAATTTTGGAAAATCCCTCTACAAAGCGGCGATAATATCCAGCCTAGTCCTAAGAAGCTTCGGACTTCTTTCACGCTTTTAGAGCTTCCCACTCCAAGATTGCTTCGACTTTCTTCGGTCCACCCAACTCCGTCGGATGATATCACATGCCCAAGGAAGGTTACTTCCTTAAGCCAAAATTCGCATTTAGAAAGCTTAGCATACACTGTTCCTTTCTCAAGATGCTCAAAACCACACGTAAATGTTCAAGATGATCCTCTGCGTCCCTCGAATATATCAAGATGTCGTCAATGAAAACGACCACAAATTTATCCAAGTACTCCAAGAATACCCGATTCATCAATTGCATGAATACCGGGAGCATTGGTAAGTCCAAATGGCATCACTACAAATTCATAATGCCCGCATCGGGATCTCAAAGCGATTTCGGTATATCCGATTCCTTAATTCTCAACTGATGGTATCCCGTTCGCAAGTCAATATTCGAGAATACCCTTGCCCCTTGCAGTTGATCAAACAAGTCGTCGATCCGAGGTATAGGATACTTGTTCTTGATTGTCATCTTATTAAGCTCCCTGTAATCAATACACAGTCGGAGGGATCCGTCTTTCTTCCGGACAAAGAGAACGGGCGCTCCCCAAGGAGAAACGCTTGGTTGAATATAACCCTTCTGCAACAATTCCTCCAGTTGTTTCTTGAGTTCACACATCTCGGTTGGCGCCATGCGGTAGGAGCTGCTCCAGGCTCTAGTTCAATAGTGAATTCCACTCCCCTCTGCGGAGGTAACCCAGGTAGTTCGTCAGGAAATACATCGGAGAACTCATTCACCACTGAAATGGACGAGAGCTCTACTCCTTCCTCTTTCCTCATGGCATAGCACCAAAGTCCGTGACATCCTTGCTTGATAATTTCGGCTTTCATTGCCTTGATCAATTTCCCGAGCTTCCTGGTCTCCATCCTCTAATACGTGTTCGAGATCCGTCATCGGCAATGATGGAAATGGCTCTCTCTCGGTAATTCAGATGACTCCATAACGGTTGAGCCAATCATCTCCGAGAATTAAATCGTCACCGCAGATGTCAACCACAATAAGATTCGATGGCCAATCTCTTCCTTCTATAGATACCTGGGAAATCCTTAGCTTCTAAGGTTCCCACAATTTTCTCTCCTCGGTAATCCCACAACATAAGGTTCACAATTATACAAGCACGAGATGTTCAAACGATTAACACAGCTTCAAAGACATAAAAGAATGCGTAGCTCTGAATCGAACAAGACACTAATCGGTTGCAAAAGGATCTCAATCGCACTGATGCAACAAATGTGTTCTCGATCATCGATTTCCTCATCTCGCACGGGCGTGGAGGAACGGACTCAAAGATGGATGCCTCTCTCTTCCCAAAGATTCTCGCTGAAATCCACTTTGCCGCATCTCGGTTCACACTGCCTCTTTCGGACTGGAGCCGGAGCGAGTACCAAAAGATCGGGTCGCATTCCCACAAAATGTTGCGCGATGTACTTCCTGTCCACACTAAACAGTCACAAGAGCGCAAACAATCACGCCGAACATGTCCCGCCTTGCCACGCTTGTAACACTTCTTCCTCGTGTCGAAATGATGCCGCCCGAACTTCTTTCCTCCTCGACTAGGATGCGAGGTCTCTGGATGAGTGAAAAGAGGACTGACACGGCGGGGCCCGCTATTCTTATTCTCCGCGAAGTTGCCCGACACCTTCGCTTTCTTTGCTTCCGTCGATTTCTCTACCGCTTCCTTCATATCGTAGGCCAACGCCTTGTCCCGAGCATCGCCTCAAGGTGGTACAATCAAATCCGACATATATTGCTGAATTTCCGGCTTCATTCGCATGTCAAAATGGAAAATCCTTTCCGCCTGGCCCGACTGTGTGGCGCACATAAGCCAGCTGGTGATTAAAAGTCTTAATCACTTCCGTCACAGATGCTTCCGAATTTTGCGGTGAGAAAAACTCCCGAACTCGGGCCTCTCTAACCGGGCGAGGACAATACTGCGCCTCCATCATCGGGCTTGAATTCGTCCACCAACATTATGCTCCTCTGGTCGAATGGCCTCCCACCAGTCGAAAGCCTCCCCGGTCAAAAGATACTGGGCGACCGGATCCTTCCTATCGTTGGGACAGTTAATCCCCGCAAAAATCTTCTCTAATTCTTTCAGCCAATGATCCCACGAAAGCATCTCAGTGGAACCGTCAAATTTCGGAGGATGCAATTTGACCACCTAGGTAAGCCATTTATCTCCCCGATTATCCCCGTTATTCATTGCCCCATCGCTGCCTCGCATGCGATCCACAACTTGAGCAAACCGGTTTATCTGGGCAACCACCACTGAAGCACTCCCGCACGTTAGATCTCGCATTATTATTTGCCGATCCTCGCCGCCCCGGAATGTGAATCCGTTTGGCTAGCGGCTATCTCGTGAGTAGATACCGATTCTTCTTGCCTCGCATTTCCACGTCCGGCCCACGATCAAGGCCCGCGTCCACGACCTCCCCTCAACATACTGTAAACATAAATACTCAATATCCAGGGCAAACGTTCTAAAAGTACATCCATCAATGTTTACAAGACAAGAATTAAATAAAACAGTAGTATTCGAGGTTAGGAAACTTACAACCACAGTCCAATTGACGATGCTGGCTCAGCAGTGATGTTACGAACGACCAATAGTCAATAATGTAAACAGACCCAACTAACCCAACTGCCAAGATATCCATAAATCTTAGCTCCGATACCATATTCTGTAACACCCCGAGATATTCGGAATAATTACAGCGCCGTAAACCCTTTAGATAAGGATTTACAAGGCTAATTTTAAAAGAAGTGTAAAAATAAACCAATCGAACACTGGTATTCACATACAGATTTGAAACAAACGATCAAATGTGCTGACTTATACAACCATATCGAAAAGACTTTATTAATACAGACATACTCGATTACTAAACGAACCAAGAAGACAAATCATAATCGTAAGAACATCAACCACATCACTGAGCCATCTCATCGTCCTGTCGGTACTGTGGCTGCCCTCCCGCTCCTCGACTACCTGAACATCAAAAACAATGTCCACCCCCGAAGGGGTTAGCAAAACAATACTAGTACAAGTATCGTCATAGAATAAATCATTAATACATCATAAAACATGCAAACGGACTTCCGCCACCGGAATCCAACGATGCGAATCCTCACGATTCCATCTACACAATACAGGGTAATCCAAATGATCCAGCGCCCTTGGTATAGATCCCCATGATGATCCCGTCGACCAACGCATGGTGGAAAACCCGCCCGATCCAGCGCCTCAAGATAGATCCCCATGATGATCCCGGACCAACGCATGGTGGACATTCGATCCAAAGGCCTCAAGATAGATCCTCATGATCCCCTGATCATTTATACCATAACCAATCAACTATGCATACACATATGCATTTAATATGTTCATCAATACGAACAAATAATCAACTAATATCATGAGAATTTTCAAAATACATCTCATATTCAACAATATGAACAAAACCACAAGCATGATCAAAGATTCAATATAATTCGAACTCGACATATGATACTTGCCTCGAAAATGGCAAGACGAAATACTTCGATGATCTCAACACACTCAAGGCCGCCTCCTTCGATCAACGTAACAGCTCGAACCTTAACAAAAGGAACGATATACAAATCATCTCAAGTCGAACAATGGCCTAACAATTCGGTCTACTACGGCGAAAAGCTCAAAATAACCAATCTGCTTAGATCGCTTAGCGCGCGCTACGTACTCTACGTAACGTGCGCTAAGACAGACTGTTAGCGACGCTATCGTATAAGACTAGGGTGCGCTAGCCACGGCTCCGCGCCTCGACTGCTGGTCTCATAACGTACGCTACGACGCTGGGCGTTATTCGACCCCGATAGCGCACGTTAACTCACATGTGTTAGCGTGCGCTACTATTGCATGGCGTAATCATCGCAAGCCGAAAATCGGGTTGAATGGTGAGGAACTCATGAATCCTACCGTGATAATACAAGTTATCCTCGGCAAATCATGCTAATAAGGTTTGTGGAAGATTTATGATCGTGAAATACAAATATACGGATAGCCAACTCAACATCATAATTCATCTATGATCTCCAAGAAATAATCTAAGTTCCATTTGTTCTACGCTCCAAAACACATGATTCCATCGTAAAACGTATCAACCGGGTAAATATCCGATTATTGATCATAGCTTGATTTGAACATGCTTAGGAGTCCTTATAATAAGATGGTTCAAAGGTTCATACGATATATAATGCCGATACGTCAAAAGTATCCTTCTAACATGTGATGAACGAAATACTTGCTATCCAAACATGATTCAAATCTTCCTTATGAACATACTAATCATTGGTGAAGAATCACCTACCTCGAAGTAGTGAAGAACACGGATGAAATGAAGCAATCCAACACCGAAGGCTTGAACACCAATCTCCAATGATGTATGATCTTCAATCTCGAACTAGGAGGTTGATATGAAGTGTTTAGGACGAATGGAGTTATGTTTCAAGTGCAAGAGTTCGGGTTATGTGGGAAGAAAGGACTGAAATCACGAATAGGATGCTGTCCTATTTATAATAAATGGCTATTAGCGCGCGCTACACCCTGTTCGTAGCGTGCGCTAACGGCTCACGCCTAAATCGTACTCGGCACTTAGCGTACGCTACGCATATACCTGTAGCGTGCGCTAAGGCGTTGACCCGGCTTTTCCCGAAAGCCGTCTAGGTACACCCGACACGATCCGACAGGGGTCCCCCGTCCAGATCTCACCTACCGCACGTCCCAATCAATTTGACCACGCATAGCGTGCGCTAATTACATTCTGTAGCGTGCGCTATGAAACCATGTTAGCGTACGCCACCCTTAGCCTGTAGCGTGCGCTACATGCACAGAATTTCAACCTTACAAATCACAACCATGAAATTAAACGCTCGGCAACATCGGATTATGAAATACGGAGAATAATACTCAGACAAAAGTACAATCATTACAATATCACAAGTTCCAATTACATAACAAAGATCTCGGGCATTACACTTTAGCTTCAGCTTCATCTTGTACACCATCGGATTCGACTACTTCTATTCTTACAGCTGTGGGATTGATTTCTAAGTCTACGATAGGTTCTATTGGAGTCTGAGGGTCTTCAATGGAAAGTGTTCCTATATTCCGGGTCAAGCCTTCTACTTGTATGATCGAAATGAGGTTCATCGAGCACTACATGGACAGATTCCTTGATTGCAGCTTCCTTTTGTTAAAGATCCCGAAAGCTTTACTGACAGAATAGTATCCTATAAATATTCCTACATCCGACTTCTCATCAAAGGTCTTGAGTTGATCTTTCCCATTATTCAAAACATAACACCGACATCCAAAGATGTGAAAATACGAAGATAATGGAGTTTTATTATTCTATACCTCATAGGCTATTTTGTTGTGATGCTTGTTGATGATACATCAGTTTTGTGTGTAGCACGCTGTATTTATTGCTTCGCCCTAGAACCACTTCGGCAACTTGCTTGCGGCGATCATGGTTCTTGTATCTTCCTTGAGCGTCCTATTCTTTCGGTCGACAACACCATTTTTTTGAGGAGTCCGGGCTGCTGAGTATTCATGCTATATTCCACTGTCCGAAAAGTATTGCTCAATAAAGCGATTTTTAAATTCGGTACCTCTGTCGGAATGAATGGACACGATACTCAACCCTTTCTCATTCTAAAGCTTTTTTTGGTGCTCTGACAATTTCGTTGTATTTTCTTTCTTCTTGCTTAGAAAGATTATCCAAGCATATTTGGAGTAATCATCAACAATAACGAGATAATATTTCTTACCTCCTAAACTTATAAGGTCTACAGGGCCGTAGAGGTCCATGTGTAGCATATCCAGAACCCTGTGGGTGGATAGGTATGATTTGCTTTTCAGGATGGTTTTGATTTGTTTGCCTTTCTGACAGGGTCCGTAGACGCTGTCTTTCTGAAACGACACATCAGGCAAGCCTCTAACCATTTCCTGTCTGGAAAGTTTGTTGATTGTCTTGAAGTTGATGTGAGACATCCTATTGTGCCATAGCTAGGTTTGATCTGCAGTGCCTTTGGCAACAAAACATGGAATAGTGGATCTCGAAGGCTTCCAGTCAGCAATATACATATCACCTGACCTGTTTCATGTGAGAACAACTTCTTTGGTCTTTATGTCCCTCACTCTACAATGATCTATATAGAATTTCACCGAAAACTGTTTGTCACAGAAGTGGCTGATGCTAAGTAGATTGTATTGTTGTCCTTCAACACAGGCTACATAGGAGACTTTGAACTTTCCTACAAGCAGGGTTTCCTTCCCTCCTGTTCTTCCTTTGGACTTATCACCGAAGCGCACCTTTGGACCGTGACTTTCTACATAATCTGACAACTTGCTGATATCTCCTGTCATGTGCCAAGAACATTCGCTGTCAAAGTACAATATGTCCCTTTCCTTGATATCCTGTAAGCATAGAATTTAAGTAGATTTAGGTCGCCTTTGATTGTTGGGTCCATGTATGTTAGTGCCTTTTGGTACCCATATTTACCTAACAGCAATTGGTTTACTGTAGGTTACTTTTGGTCCAGTTTTGCGATATCTACGTGGGGCAGGCACGTAGTCACTGTAACTTTGATAATCATGCATGTAGAATCTAGGGTTATTATTATTATTCCAGTATGATTGCTGTCTCGGAGGTGGAACCATTTTTTTTAGACTTTACATCTTGTCTTCTTGGTCTCCAGTTGGATTCCTAGAGCTGTTGATGATACTGCGCGGCGACCTACTTTTTAGATGGATAACAGGGCTTCTGTATCCAATATCTAGGAGCACTGTACTGTTGAAAGTACTGAGGTACTTGCCTTTGATACTTAGATACAACCTTCTTTCTGAACGGCTGTTGGCGCTTTTGATATGCTCGGGGAGCATGCTGGTGATCACGCCTTACAGGTCTAGGAGGCTGAGGTTTCCACTGTTTGTGATATAACTAGGTGGCGGAATCACAGCCTTCGCTGTACAAGGGGCAGCTGTAGCCTTTGCAGGGCTTGCAATTTCTTTAGGTACATGAATGGATTCCACACCCCTGACGAATACCATACTAATTTTTTCCTTATTGAGAATGAGTTATATCATAAGCCACTTTTATCATGAGCATGTTGCCCAGTGCTTAGAATTTCTTCCATCCATTTAGATGATTTCTCGAATGATTTCAGGATGGTCTCTAAGTCTCCTTCTCGCTTCTCGAGATTTTACTTTGGCTTCGAGTAAAGTAAAATCATTTGTCTTGTCTTCATTTTGAGAATTAGCCTCATTTAGATTGTGGGCAAGTTAATGATTGCTTTTCATGAGTTTTTCAAATGTGACCTTGCTGTTTTCGCAATCAATAGACATATTTTCGTAATTATTTTTTAGTAACTCATTTTCATCTTTCAGCTCTCAGTTTGAAATTTGGAGTTGTAAGTTTTCTCGTTTTAATGTCTCATGGGCCTTTTGAATGTTCTTGAATTCGTTCATCATGTTTTCAAAAGTATGCAATGCATTTGTGGGAGTAATTGAATTTGATCTTACTTCATCATCATTATCATCCTCATCGTCTTCAATTTCTTTGGCCATAAAGCACATATATGCTTTATCTTCGATCTCATCATCAGATGAGTCACTGTCAGTGACAGTCTGACGGCATTCCTCGGTCTTGTTGGATGCAGGCGAGGCTTCTGATTCACCAATCAGGACCTTGAGCTTGTTTTTCCAGACACGTCTTCTTTCATTATTTTCTTGTTACTCAACTTTTGGAAACTTTTGCACTTTCGGATGTGGGCATTTATTTGCATAATGTCCGGGTTTCCTACAGTTATAGTATAAGTTAGAGTCACCAGATGAGGGAGTTTCTGAGTTTACCTTGTGAAAAGGCTTGGGCATATATGGAATCTTTCCAAACTGTTTGACGAACTTTTTGAATTTGTGCATGAGCAAGGCCATTTCATCTTGTGATAGGATGTCATCATCGCTGTCTGCAGTCTTGGTGAGGATTTGGATGTGCTGGGTGCAGAACTGTCTCCTGTCAGATACAACAGCCAGCGATGTAGTCTTGGCAGGCGACTCTTCGTCCTTTTCCCTCCTGTCAATATCATACTCCAAAGCTTTGAGGTCAGTGAATAGGTCAAAATTATAAATATCATTAAGGTTACAGGATACATGCATAGCTGTAGCCTTAATGTCCCATCGTGTAGGGAGTGATCTAAAGATTTTTAAATTTTTCTCCTTTTGGGTATACACTTTACCCAATGCTTCAAGTTCACCGATAATACCAGTGAATTTGAGGTCAAGCTCCTCAAGAATTTCGGAATATTTCATTTCAAAATATTCAAATTGATGAGTAAGTTTGGAAATTTTGTTTTCTTTCGAGAGCTTAGTACCCTCGCAAATCAGCTTGAGTTTCTCCCATATTTCCTTAGCTGTCTTACAGGTTTTACCTTTGAGAATGTCCATTTGTCAAGAGTGACAAACAATGCATTCTTAGCTACATTATCGAGATTCTCACGCTTGCGATCATCAGCTTTCCATTGCTTTCGCTCCTTCTCGAGCATTTCAGTGTAAGGTTATCCTTCTATCCTTGCGGCAGAATTAATCTTCATTATCTTTATTGGACCTTTTTGGATGACGAATATCATCTCCTCGTGTATAGCTGCAAGATGAGCCTCCATCCCAATTCTCCAGTCATCAAACTCGTTAATAGAGTACATCGGAACCTTATTTCATAGAGGTATCCATTTGAGAAATAGGCAAGATGATGAAAATGTGATACGGTTTTCAAAAAGTAGTGATTCGTGGATCTGACTCAATTAAAAATCGACTGATTATTTTTATAATCAATCGGTCTGATACCACTTGTTGGACACTAAGTATACAATAAAAAGATTGAATATAGAAACACACTAAGCTGTACGATTTTCGGAGCTAGTTTGCGTAGCGGAAGATTGAGGTGTGAGTTGCTGTAAATACAACAACTAGGCGTTCTCCTGTTTGGTTGGTGTGTACAGAGTCTTACAATGTATACTATCAAATAACAGTAGAGTAAAAACAGTAAATACTGAATGTAAATAGCACACAGTTTAAAGGGGATCGAGGTAATCTCCTCTACGTCCACTGGTCCTCCACACATGAGTAAAGAGTTTCTTAAAATCACTACGTACACAACTACATGACTTTAACTAAACATGTCTCTGTACGTTCATACAGATTGATACAGGGACTGTAGCTTTGGTCCGTTCACACAAATTAGCTTGAGCTCTTTCTCGACTCGCTTCTTCTCACATAGATCGAAGCTTCGCCTTCAATGTTATTCTTCCCACACAGGTCGGAATACGCAAGGATCCTTAGTCCACACAAGCCTAATAATAAACTCAACGAATAGGGTAGAACACTTCTCAAACAGCAGCTTTATCACGGATGAACAATCGTTGTATGCTATGATATTTGCGTTGAGGACTTATATATTTCTTCGCTTTGATACAGCTCTATGCTCGCGAAATATACTTCTTTGTAATCGCTAGAATGTCAGTGATATTGTCAGAGCTTTCGCGATTATGAATAACTTGGTTGTTTGTGTCTTCTGGCTTAGGAGTATTTAGAACCTTGCAAATGTATCCATTATAAATGAAGCCGTTGCTGGTTGGTGAGATGTTGACGTCTATCACTTGATTGGTGGATGTTGAATGTTTGAATTAAAGTAGATTACATTTAATGCTTCAGACATCTTATCTGTCTTTGCATTAAATGCTCTTTAGAGCGTTCAGACTTGTCTCTATTTAGCTGCATTAAATGTTATCCTATCAGCAACAAATGATGCTTTAACCGTGAATACTTTATGAATAAACAATGCTTATCTCACAACGGTTTAAAGCTTTTTTATATTCAGTCATATTGAATGTGTTTTACTTTTCCTAAGTAAAACACCTTCAGCTTGTATGCTGTATCCAACATATTATGTCTCTTTGCTGTATGTGGAAGGTTCTGTAGGATGGACTATCGAACTCTTTGCTGTATGTTGGGCTTGTACGACGAGTTCTAACAGCTTTCATACTTGACAATTTTCTGACTTCTTTGAGACTACTTGCTGTATGTTGGCAATTATCAAAACAAGAGTGTTTATCCCAACAGTATCCTATTTCATTGAATCTGAAGGAAGAAGTGTTCCTAAAGTGACTCGGTCGTATATTCGGGTATAGTCGTGATTATGATATGATCTCGGCATAGACCCAACCTAAGGATGTATGGAACCGAGAAAAGAATAAGGAAGCACGTCACCAAGCGTGAGGGTGATGAGCCTAAATGGGAATGTTATAGTGATGGTCCGACAAATGCCCAAAGCTACGGTTATTAGACCAAAGGTCGTGGCGATGATCAAAGGCCGAACACTGATGACGGTCTAAGATGTCATGCCCCACACTGGGGTTGGACGAGAACGTGTCAGTTAACGTAATAAATAATGTTTGTGACAATAAATTCCAGTAAAGCATACATCTGCCAGATCTTAGCCCAATGAACTAAGATTGGTATTTGATTTGATAAAAGAAACATTCAAGAGTACAGCAGAATTATTACATCAAGTACAAAAGAGTACAGTGGAAATCAGAATACATTTTTGACACCGAAATAAAAGAAATGTTAAACACAGAATCGTGAATACTATGTCTTTGCAGCACTCGAGCTCAGTCTTCACTTCTTACCAACATCTGCCTCTTCTTCATCTTCGTCTTCTTCATCTAGTGGGGTTTTAGAAATATCAAAGTGGGGGTGAGAATAATAGATTCTCAGTGAGTTGGATTTGAGTATTTTATGAGTTTGTATATATATTTCTTTTTGAAACAGACTGTATTTCTCCCACATTTGCAAAATAATATTGTTAATAATTGGTGCGAATTTCAAAAAGAATACAACGAATTATAACATAATGTACAGTCAATCTCTGTAGATTGTTGTTGAGTATGATGATGTGCGGCGTCGAGCGCCCAGTGAATATTTAGCTTTGGGAGGTCGTTTATATGACTAAATCCCTTTGCCTCCTTGTAACATCTTAGACCGTTATCCGTGTTTGGCCTTTGACTCTCGCCACGACCTTTGGTTTAGTAAACATAGCCTTGGGCATTTGCCAGACCGTCACTATAACATTGGCCTTTGAGCTTATCGCTCTCACGCTTGGTGACGTGCTGTCTTACCTCTTATATGGGCTCGATATGCCCTTAGCTTGGGTTTATACCCGGATTATATTATAATCGTGACTATACTCGAATTCTACGACCCAGTCACCTTAGGAACACTCCGTCCTTCTGCTTCAAAGGAATAGGATACAACGGTAGCTTTGTCTAGAACCGCAGACACACTGCTCGATCCATAACATAGACTAACCACCCCTCGTGCAGATAGATAGAAAAAGGGACTCTAGAGGTATTCGTACGGACTCTAGCGGTGGATCCCGGCCGAGGGTCGTAGCACTTAGCTCCGCACAGTACTCACTCTCGATTTCAATGGAATAACAATTAATGTCGTGATTAACGACGATCGTGCACATTATGAGATGTCAATATTTATTTGATAATAACTGGACTTGGATAATTTAGAGGAATTAATTCAACCAGTTGGTGACCAGATGGCCTATTATGAGATTTTTTATATGTTTTATGATAATTTCATAAATTTGATAGTTCGGTACGGAATATTTGTACGTCCAAAAATTTCGAACTTGGTTGCGAAAAGTGGTATCTTTCAAAATTTACAATTCTGCCCCTTCCCAATTTATAAGTACTATTATTATTATTATTATTATTATTTTTTGAAGCTATTATTATTATTATTATTAAATTATGGTAAATTTGTTTAAGTCAGAACGGGATGATTATAAGTCCGACAATTATGAAGTTTATTGCGAAAAGTTCGTTATGTCATAAGGATTTAAGGTCAGAAATTGCATGAAAGTTTTACCTTTCAAAAATTACAATTTCTGCCCTTCCAACTTTTAAATATTATTATTACTATAATTGTATGAATTTGGATAATTATGTACGGATTGATCATGCGTCCGAAATTACATTTGAAAATTCCATTATAATATGAGGATTGAAGGTCTTAAGTTTCATGAAAGTTTTACCTTTTGGAAATTACACTTCAGCCCTCTCGAGTTTTAAGTATTATTTATTATTTTAACAGAAAAGTTATTAAGTCAAAACGGAGTGATTAGACGTCCGGAAATTACGAACTTTACCGCGAAAAGTCCGTTATGATGTGAGGAATTGAGTTCGTAAGTTGCATGGAGATTTTTCCTTCCATAAACTACAATTCTGCCCTTCCGAAATTTAAGTACTATTATTATTATTATTATTATTTAGTTTTTGTCTTATAACTTTGATTAATTCGTTTGGATTCATTTTAACCCCGAAAATTACGAATCCAGTTGTATTTTGATCCTTATGACTCGTACCTTCAGATTCAGTTCAGTTTAACTTATTATTCTTTTAGAAATTACAATTTCACTACTTCATTTTGTCTTAATTGAAATTTTAGTATTCGGGTCATATCTCTTCTGTTCCTTGTCGGATTGACCTCAAATTTTTAGGATAAGTTTTTTACGTTATTATGAGTCCAGAGAGTTGAACTTTTCTGAAATTTTATTTTCAAAATAGTAAGTTTCTGTAAATAACAGTTTTGGCCCCGAATTCTTGAAATTTTTATATTTGCCCCGACTTTCAATTTTAATGAATTCCGATTTAGGTTAAATTTTATAGATAATGTGTTTTTAATGTATTAAGACTAATTATAAGGATATAAGACCACATTTGTAGATTTTATAATTATTACTCAAAATTCATCTTCATTGGATTGTTATTCTTCGAATTTAGGTTCGAATTTGAAATCTTCCGGCGTGTAATTCTCCTCTTACCATAGTCCATAACTAAAATGACATGTTTTTTTAATCTTAATTCTAAAAGTTCAGATTAACCATGATCAACACACAAGTATAAATAAGGCAATTTTTCTCAATCTATCAAGTATGTCTTTAAAATTCAAACATAATCAAGATCACCATATGCATGATGAATAAATTTATGTTCAGTCAGGCATAGATAATTTAAGGTTATAATATTTGCATGCACCATAATATATACAAAATACTTGCAATAATTTTGAATAAAGGAAAGACGGCACATTTTACCCACTTGAATGTGTCTTGATCTTGATGATGAAAATGGAACTAAGGTGTTCTTCCTCTCCTCCTCCTCCTCCTTGAGTGTTTTGGTCGGTCCAAAGGGTGATTTTTTGGTATGTTAGTTTCACTAGTAGAATAAACATCAAAGACTTCGGTACATCTCACTTCGGTAATGTATATTAGCAAAGTAAAAACAAACAACAACTTCGCTTTTCAATTTACTGAAGTAAAAAACCCACATAGACTTCAGTAAATGGTACCAAACAAAAAAGTAGGAGCTAGTTAGAAATTTTAAGTTACAAAGACTTCGCTAATTTGATAATTACTGAAGTAAAAAATGTGAAATTTTATTTTTTACCAAAAAAATTTTACAATAGCGAAGTGTGTGTCTTGATACCGGGAATTAATATTTTTAGGTTCAATCTGAAGAGATTAGAAGCTGACTGAGGTTAAAAATCATAAGTTCTGAAACTTGAGGGCTAGATTGAATTAACCTAAAAAAGTAAATTTAAATTTAATTCGACATTTTTAATATACCATTTCAATCTAAATTGATCCAAAGTAAATAACATTTTCTTTGCCAAGTTTGAGTAGACCACTTCTAGAAGTCCCCGTATTTTCAGGAATCAGAAAAATAGAACATAAAAAAAAATGGTTGAGGGTTTGAGGCGACATTAAAGTTTGGACTCTCATCTTTATCCTTTTCATTTATTTCACTAGGGGTTGAACTGAACATAATGGAAATAACGAAAATCCCCGTGCACTTTTACAGTATGGATTCATACTCCCATTAATTGAAATTGTCATGTATGAAGAAGGTCCATTAACCCTTCACATAGTTTCATCGGCCCGCATAAAAAAGTACAAGGGGAAAAGAAAGTTACAGAAAAAGGAGAACCCTAAGCAATGTGCTCTTCAATTTCAACCTTATCGTTCTGCTTGCCCTCGAGGATCCCTTTTCTGTTACGCCACCGTTCCACTTTCAGTTTTCCGGGAAACCCATTATACTTCGGGCCGAAAAACCCTAACCACATTCTGCTGTCAGCTCCAGTTGCTGAGAAAATGTCGAGCCTTGAAGTTTCTTGGATTTTGTGGGACAAAATTGCCCTTGATGACTATAATGGTTGGGCCATTGATGAATCTTCTCCCGAACCTGTTAAAAAGACGGGTAAGTGTTTGATACATGGGCTTTTTGTGAACCTTACTTTTGGATTATTTTTGTTTTATTTTGTAGTTTTTAAGTAGTGTGGATTGTTGTGAAATGGGTTTTTGTAGGTTTTTGCAGATTGTCTGTAATCGGTCTTGGGAGTTCAGTTGTTGCAGTTCTTGGTTTACTTGCATATTTTTCATTCTCCAACAGAGGTTGAGTTTTTCTATCACTAAGATTTCCACTTAATGTATTATTAGGTTAATTTCAAGTGTAGTTGACCTTGCTTTTGCTTCATCAGGCTATATGTTTCGTCTCAGAAGCCCGTTTAGTACTTTACATGGATTTCCAGCACCTTCTTCAACTATTACAGATGATACGGAAAGTGAAGAAGTTATTCATGATGTGTTATTTGGAGATGCTCGGGTGCCTGATGAAAATGTGATTGATGTTTCAGATTCAATTGTGAGGACACGTGATTTTTGCTAACCAGCTATTTTGAAGTTAATCCACGTAATTTCTAATAAGGTCTAATGCACTTTGGAAAGACATTGTCGAATTACCAATACTGTAAAATGATTTTTGGTTAGAGTGAATCCATATTTGTAGCATCAGGTAGCATAATTCTTGAGGCGATTCTATCGTTGTATTACTTTTCTATATCTTAGTGTCCCTATCGAGCTAATCTGCGCTTCATTTATGTAAGAGACAAGCTTAAATACAATGAAAGAACAAAAGCTCGAGCGTATTATAGTTCCGCTTGCTGTGGATTCTGCTCAATAAGAAGCTCTCATGTCCCTAAAGACACTCAACGTATATGTTTTCAGTGGCTTCACATTATAATACTTTTATCTTCGACAACGTTCAATTTACATAAGTTTCGTTTTTTTAATTATTTCATATGTTCCACATAAAGAGTCATGTTTCAAAAATAAACTCCGTTTCCTTTTAATGAGTCATGTTTCTATTTTCTGACATGTCATGTCTATATGGACATGTGGGGTATGAAATAATTCCCTAACTAATAAGTAAGGATATAATTGAAAAAATGGGTAAAATTATGCGTCGTCTAAAGTGGAATCTTTACGTGGAACGGAGAGAGTACTATTATTCAGTTGGATAATTCTATTTTCACAACTTATAAGCCAGTATTCTTATATATTTCATCGTAAATATATATTTCTCAGTTCTGCGCTTTTCTTCTTACTGTTCTGGTTAAGGTTTGCAGATTATTGAAGATGATGTTAAAGCAGATGAACTATGTACCAGACGAGAATAATGCTCGGTGGTTAGTTTGGGCGAATTCACAACTGGAGAGGTACTCGTAGAATCATACATTTATAATCTTAAACTAAGTCCTGTTATATGATCCTCAATCACCCATGTTGTACTCGGTTCGCAGGAGTAGGAAGCATCGTATAAATGCGCCAGCTGTGCTTTCTGGATCTAGAATTACCGCTTTTGATGATGTGGGGATTGAAGACCCTGATTTTGAATATATTCAGTGTAAGACTTGGTTAAGAAATCACCCGGTTTGTGATCCTGTATTTGCTAAATAAAAAATAAATAAAGTATCGTATAAATTGTGTGTTGAAGCCTAAATTTAGCTCTAGCTGAAGTTGGTGTTATAAGAAGCAAACTGTCAGATAGAAATTCCAGCTCAAATTCGAATGTGGAGACCAAGGATGTTCCAAGTTTTTTCCCGAGAGGTACCTCAAGTCTTAAATTTCATTTAACCCCCCTTCATTAGCCCGCTGCCGACTAAAGATGGAGAATAAGATACCGTTTGCATTATTTTAACCAACAATCGTACGGTTTAATGTAATAATAGGTTTATATATCGCCAGGATCTGATTAGTTGGAAGGCAAAAATAGAGTATAGAGTCACGCCGCGAGTCCATGAAGAGGTAGGAGTTGTTGTAGACATCTAAATACAATTGTTAGTTTTCATTTGTTTCTAAGAAACTGACTTTTCTTGCAGTTCAGATGTGTCTGAAGAAAATTGGTCTTCTAGATGTGAAGAAAATTGGTTTTCTGGATGTGCTGAAGAGATATATTGTCGTTTCGAAGTATATGATCTTTTTTAATCCTTTTTGTCCTATTTGTGGTATTCATGATGAAATAGATAGAAACTTATTATACATTCTTTATCTTTGTTATGATATGTATCTGGTTTTGAATTGGTTGGAACGCATCTTATTTTTTTTAAGATGGGATGATATGAAATTGTTGGTTCTTATATTATTGAGCTCTTGTGGTTGATGGTTAGTTATAGTTGAATGTAGATTTTGGCAATGAATTTTAAATTGAAATGTGAACTATTAATATATATTACTGCAGAAAATACTAATATATATTATGCAATAATTGAGGTAAAAAGTTCTTTATTTACTACGCCAATTATAAAATAATCGAAGTTAAAGGCATTATTTTACGTCACTTATTCCCCATATTTGGATCATAATTAGAAAAAAACCGAGATAGACTTCGGTTATTAGGATATTAGACTTTGCATAAAAAGCGAAGTCTAAAGTATACCTTTTACTACACGAACATAGACTTCGGTAATTATGACGTTTTTACTTAAGATATTATCTGAAGTCTTTGACGTTTATTCTTATAGTGTTTGTTTCAAGGTCAAAACTTATAAGTAAAAATGAAGGATATATATATATATATATATGAAGAGGGTGAAGATCTTACCTTTGATGAACAAGAGTTAGAATTTTTTTCTCTTTTCTCTTCCTTCTCACTTGGCCGCTCTCTCTCTCTCTCTCTCTCTCTCTCTGTCTCTCTCTATGTGATTTTTTTGTGTGTTATAAAATGGTGAAAATTACTATATTTTGCTATCTATAAGGGATCTTAAGTCAAAGGGAGTGATCAAATCACCTCCCAAGTGTCTTCTTGGTGTGTTTATGGAGTGACAGCTCCACCCCCTTTGTCCCCCACTCACCCCACGGCCAAACTGCTTTTATTTTATTATTATTATTTTTTATTTTTTATGTTTTTTGGAATATTTGTTGTAGTTGTATTTAATTTAATAAATGGAAGGGGTACTTGATAATTGGTTGGGTTTGGTATAATTTTGGGCTTGGTGTAGTGTTTTATGTGATATGTGGTTCATTACTTAGATGGTCATAAGTCCATAATGCCTCCTAGTTCAAATTTTAATAATAAGTCCACTAATCAAGTTGTACTATTAAATCAAATAGCCCATTTAGCTAATATCTTTATAAATTTAAAATTATAAACCAATTAAGTTATTAAAAACTTATAGGATATTATTTAGCTAACGAGACTATACATATGGTAAGAACTAAATTTATTCGACAATGAGATAATATAAAACTTTATTTTATTTATTGAGAATTGATAATCTAATCTACTTACAGAAGAATGGGGTCTCACATCCTCCCCACATTGGGAGAATTTGGTCCGCAAATTCATATTCGAATAGTTCTGGAAATTCTTCTTCATCTCATCCCATGCTTCCCACGTGGCGTCTTCTTCTCGGTCGTGGTTCTACCATACGACCTTAACCAACGGTATCTTCTTGTCTCTTAGTTCGCGTACTTGTTGATCCATGATCCTGATCGGCTTTTCGGCATAAGTTAAATTCTCTTTCATCAGTGGTATGTCATGCCCGGTGACATGTTCAGTATCTGAATGATATTTCTTCAATCTCGAGACATGAAGTACATCCTGCATTCCGGCAAGATCGATTGGTAGATCTAGCCAATATGCTAATTCTCCAATCATTTCTAGGATCGTGAAAGGTCCGACATACCTGGGGTAAGCTTACCTCGTTTCTTTGAGTTAATTAATACCTTCTGTGGTGATAATCGAAGGAATACTTTGTCTCCTGTGTCGGATTCCAATCCCTTCCTTCTCTGGTCTGCATAACTTTTCTGTCGGCTCTGAGCAGTGCAAATTTTCCTTAATGACTCGGACTTTATCTATAGCTTCTTCTACTAGATCAACTCTCAGTATCGGGTTTCGGTTCGGCCTAGTCCTTGGTGTCCATCGGTCGTCGATCTCCCAATGTATTGGTGATCGACACTTTCTCCTCTATAATGCTTCATATGGGGCCATTCCAATAGTTGCCCGATAGCTATTGTTGTATGCAAATTTAGCTACAGGTAGGTGGTGACTCCAACGTTTATAAAAATCTAGTGCACATGCCCGTAACATAACCTCAAAGACTTGTATCGTTCTCTCAGATTGTCCCTCTGTCTGAGGGTGAGCTGCACTACTGAAACTCAATGTCGTCCCAAGTTACTGATGAAGTCTCTTCCAAAATCATGAGAAAAACTGTGGTCACGATCTGATAAGATGTCTACAGGTACTTCATACAGTCTAACGATTTTTCGAAATCCTTGCTAGCTTGTGCGAACTATCATTCTTTCTTACAGGTAATAAGTGGGCTGACTTTGAGAGTCTATCCATGACTACCTAGATTGCATTATATCCTCCATTAGTTGTTGGTAAATCTGTCATAAAGTCCATCGTGATTAGTTACCATTTCCATTAGGGAATCTCGAGTGGTTGTAGCAATCCTGATGGTCTCTGGTGTTCAGCCTTCACCCTTTGACAAGTTAAACTGATACGGGATTGACAAGTGCAAGGGAAGAAGACAAGGTGATGATCGATATAAGCGGCCATGCTACATACTTAGGCGAGAAGATAGACACGAGGCTTGGAGTGACTTTGGTGGTCGGGCTCGGAATAACATAGTTTATCATTATTTTGTATTATTTATTTAATAAAGGGTGCGACATGTGTAGCCCTATGTTGCTTTGTGTCTTATTTTCCCTAATCAGTAGTATCCCAAACTTGTTTAAGGGCGTTTTAGGGAGTAATCTTATTTATGTTACTAGGGTCTGGCGGCTATATATGTTGGGAGTATGCCCTCGAATGCCACTCAGAGGATGATTGAGTGAGGGCATTTTACTTATAATTATGTAAACCACTAATATAAGGCAATGGATGTTTCATTATTTACTGGTAGTTACTGGCATTCCTAACTCGTAAATATACATATAGAAACTAGTCCGTGTATTTGAGAGCAAAACGTTCCACTCCTTATTGGATAAGGGGGTCGGCACTGGAAAGGTTTATAGCTCAAATACTTAATCGTTCGCAAGTCTATGAAACTTGTATGACGTGTTCTTTGACATGGAGAGTGCCAATCGAACGCTAATGATTAGTGGGAGCACACGTTATAGGTATGCTAATTGGATTAGTATACTCGAACCGACTCACCCCCAATTCGTCACACGAATTTCACTCCGGGACAGTCAATGATGGAATCGAAAGGTTGTGATAGGTATTCGTGAACCTTCGACTTGAGGATTTAGTAGGGATGTGCTTGTGACTGTAATATCCGCAATTTCGAATTTCGGTAATTTTCTTTTTTCGGAGGAAGTTCGTTTTGGCAACTCTATCATGACCGTTTCGTCATTCCGAGAATGATTAATTCTGCACTTTTTGTCATCCGAGTTCGTTTCGGTGTCGTTTTGTTGAGTTCTGTGTCCTTAATCGACTTTTTCACATGGGAGTTCGACTTTGTAAAGTCACCATTAATTCTTGGAAACTCCAAAAATTCTGAATCTTTGCAAAATTATAGAGCATCAAGTTAGCTTTCCAATGGTTCAAACGGTGAATCAATCGGAGTCCAGACGAAGGAGTTATGGTCGAAATAGCTAAGACTACACGATGTGCCTTTTCGTGTTGGAGTGGACTGTACCGTGTGCCGCGGCACACTTCAGCTGTGCCGCGGCACTAAGCTGATTCCTGGGCGTTTTTCTTGGCCCTGGGCCGCGGCACACTTGTCCTGTGCCGCGGCACACGGGCTTTTTCTGCGTTTTTTAGCAGATTTTCGAGGAGAAACATTCATTTTCTCCTCTCTTCTTCCTCCTACCATTCTAGGCGATTCTAAGGGCGATTTTGGGCGATTTGAGTGCTCCCAAACTTGTATAGATCATCCACCTCAAGTCTTGTTGTAGATTTTCGACCTCTACTTGAATCCTTCATCCAAATCAAGGTATTTTGTCTTGAACCCTTGTTTTTGTCGATTTGGGGATTTTCCTTTTTGATTTCGATTCCAATCCGTTTTTGATCAATTAATTGTTGTATAAACGTTGTTTTGAACTTGTTCTATGGATTGGATACTCGTATCTTTGGTTCGTTCGACCCGAGGGGTGATTTCTTTGTTCTTGAAGGGTCTTGAACATTTAATGTTCGATTAAATGTTCGAATGAGTTCCCTTTGATAGTTTGTTGGGATTTCCGTTGTTTTCGGCCTTGATTCTCGTCATAATCATGTTTTATTATTCCTTACGGAGGATTATAGGTGCTCGATGATTCCGATGTTAAATTCCGTTGGTGATTGATGATTCATGTGGTGTTTTCCCGTAGTAATTTCGGTGCTATCGCGTTCTAGATAGTGTTCGGGAAATTGAGGGCTACCCGGCCGTATCCGTTCATTTTTCCATTTCTCGTGATATCGAGGCAAGTACCTTGTCCATACTGTTCTTGTTTTGTGAATATGATAATTGGTGATCGTCTTTATGTGGTTGTTTGATTGTTTGAAATGAGTTTTCAAAAGATTTGGTTTAGCCTTGTTAAAGGCTTGCTTTCAAAACGCGTGTGTTTTGTGAATGGTGTGGTTTGAGAATGACTATGTGAAATCTATGGATATGTTTGGTGTTGATGTTGCACTTGGTATTTGCGTGTGGACGTATATTGTTTCATTTCGGTGCATTGTGGTTTGACGTGGTGTTTTGCTAAGTGTTTGGTGCTCTGGGTGAATTGTTTGAATATCCTTGATGTGATATGTTATTTGTGTGAATGTGTGGATACGGTTGAAGGTCTACGGTGACACATGGCACGTGATCATGTGGTCAGGATGCAACAAGTGATTGATCCAACCGTGAGAGCCTGAGATAATCTACGGTGGCACATGGCATGCGATCATGTGGCCAGGATGCAACAAGCGATTGATCCAACCATGAGATGTGTGTGATTTGTTTCGCTAGCCAGCTCGGGAGGGTCGTTCGAGGCCTCGAGTGGGATTTGTGGCTTCGTCCCGGTCCTAGGCGATGCGCGTGTGCGATTATGTTTTGTTGATTTTATGTCCGTCGAGGACACGTGATGTTGGGCTCTGGCCCTGTGAATTATTGTCGGTTTTCTATTTGTGAAAACAAAACCTTTGGGCTGTGACCCTGTTGATTTTTGGAAAGATAAGGATTTGAAAATCCTAAGTTGTTTTCTATCAAAACTCTCGATGGCATTTAAACGGTTTTATAAATTGCTTTCCCTTGATTTGTGACCTTTCGGTTTAGAATATTTTACCAAACTCTTGCCTCGGGAAGTGCTTTTCGTTACATTTGGATTTTTTTGAGGATTACTGGTTATTGTTATTCGTGGAATGTGAATTGTATGGCTCGTATTTGCACTTGTACTTGCACTAGCAAAACAGTGGAGTTTTGCTAACCCCCGAGTATTCGGGGGGTGGATGTCTATTTTTGCATTCAGGTTTTGGAGCATAGCACAGGTGTAATATCCGCAATTTCGAATTTCGGTAATTTTCTTTTTTTTGGTGTATTTCTCGATCGTAGTGACCCTCGTGTACCTTTCAGTGTGTCCTTCCTGTCAACTGTTGAACTGTATTCTCGTTATTGTTGTGCGGAACCGCCGTTTCGGGGTTGCCGCGAATCCATTTCGTGTTATTGGTTCCCGAATATTGATTCCTATCGTTTTATTCTCTTTCCGGATCATTTTTATCATTTTGGAACCCAAAAGGAGGTGTGGGCCGCGGCACAAGATGTGCGTGCCGCGGCACACAAATTCCTTCAGTGTTGGTCGATCCAACTGTACTGTGTGCCGCGGCACACCCATCCGGTGCCGCGGCACAGTGCCAGGCCGGTGCCGCGGCACACTCGTGTGTCTTCTGCGACCAAAACCCAACTGTACCGGGTGCCGCGGCACACGCAGGCTGTGCCGCGGCACAATGCTAAAACCTGGGAGTAAATTTTCGGCCTGTGCCGCGGCACACTTCGGCTGTGCCGCGGCACACGAAGCGGTCAACTGCGCAACTCGTCTTTAATAGACGAAATCGACCGTCTTCTTCCTCATTTTCACCTGCAGCGCGAGAGAGAGAGAGAGAGGGGAAGAGTTCTTCATCCTTATCCTTTGGGGGGTCGATTTTCACCATTTTTCTTCGGTAGTGAAGCCCGGGCAATCAATCTAACGCGTGTTCTACGGATCTTGGTACTTGAATCTCCTAAGGTAATATTCTAAAACCCTATTTTCGATTAATTTGGGGGTTTCGGGTTTTTCTTCCGATTCGTTCCGTTTTGTTGGTGGATTCATGATGTATACGATTAATATTGTTAGTATCTTTAGTTTTCCTACGAATTCATGGATATTTTGTGGATTTTTACGGAATCGGGAGGGTTTGGTTGTGGTCCGCCCTCGTTGTTATTTTGGTATGAATATACATGAATCGTAGGCGGGTTTTCGGGTGTATTCCATTTCCGTAATCGTTTAGAAGTGGTTGTGATTGTGCTATTCGAATCGTTAGGTTCATTTTCGTCGGTTCCTCGCGGTCGTGCTTGATTCTTCCGTTCCGTTCGTTGTCGTCTCCCTTTTCGTTAGCATCGGGCATTCCAAAGCTTCCCGGTTGAGCCGTATCCGTTCGTGGTTCCGTGCTCGTGGTATCGAGGCAAGTACCTTGCCCATACTTTTCTCGTTTTATGGATATGATGATCGGTGGTCGTCTTAATGTGTTTGTTTGGTTATTTGAAATGAATTTTCAAAAGATTTCGGTTTGGCCTCGTTAAAGGCTTTCTTTCAAATGCGTGTGCGTTTTGTGAACGGCGTGTTTTGGGAATTGATTATGATTTGATTATTTTGAACGTTGAAGGATTTGATGATGATACTCCTATTGTTTAAAGTTATGGAATCGTGTATTCCGTATTTAATCTTGTTATTGTGTTTTGAAGAGTTTGATAATGGTGTCGAGTTAATGGCCATCTCTAGTGAGTATTCTTAATGAACTTACATTCTTAGCATGTTAGTATTGCATGAGTAACGTGTGTGTGTGTATGCTCACTGCGGGTTAGATCCGACGGGGTCTCGGTAGGGCTCCACGAAGCTGTGGAACCGCGAGCTTGCTTTTAACCACTGTGGGTTAGATCCGACGGGGTCTCGGCAGGGATCCACGAAGCTGTGGGTCCGCGGTTAATTGTGGTGCATTTTACAAATGTGGTTTGATCATTGGCATTTCCGGAAATGAGTGCTTTTGAACGGTTTCCATGATTGCATGCATTGACTAAGTGTGTAAGAGGTAAGTTGTTCGTTTGGCCTACTTGGCTAGGATGGCTCTAGAGTATTTTGTTGTTTGTTTTAAATCCTTTATTTGTGGATTTTGATGTTGGGAGACGAACCTTGTGGTCGTTCTTGTGTACTGTGAGTTAATGAGATTTGGGGCTAAAATCCCAATGGTTTTGTAAAAGTCGTTTTACGGATTTGGGGCTAAAATCCCAACGGTTTGGTAAATGTCATTTTTCGGAAAGTAAACCTTTGGGGCGGTGACCCCTTTTGTCTTGTGGATTTTGAAAAGTAGGATTTGATAATCCTAAATTGTTTTCTATTAAAACTCTCGATGGCAATCTAAACCGTTTTATAAATCATTTCCATTGATTTATGATATTTCGACTTTGAAATGTTTTCTCAAATTCTTGCCTCGGGAAGTATTTTTCGTTTCGTTTGGATCTTTGAGGATTCCTGGTTATTATTATTCGTGGAATGTGAATTGTATGGCTCGTATTTGCACTTTGTTCTTGCACTAGCAAAACAGTGGAGTTTTGCTAACCCCCGAGTATTCGGGGGGTGGATGTCTGTTTTTGCATTCAGGTTTTGGAGCATAACACAGGGTCGGCACGAAGGATGATGAAAGATGATCGATACTAATCACATGAGGAACCGTACTTTGTTTATTGGTTCAGTTGTACTCTATTTTTCCGCTGCTATATTTTCCGTTATGCAGGTGTGGTTGTATTTTGACTGCGTGGGCATGAGTTGTATTTGAGTGTATGTATTTATTGAAAGACCAAATCGGTCATCGAGTCGTTTAGCCTTAAAGGCATGGTTGAGTTGTTATATGTCGTTACCGGCTGGTAGATCCTTGAGGAAAGGTTCTACGGCGTGTAATATCCCCGAGCGGATTGGGGTGTTACATAAATGGTATCGGAGCTTAGGTTGTGGAAACCTAGACCGTCGGGTCAAGTCGTGTTGTTTGAGTCTTGTTTCGTCGGATTTTATCGGTCGAGTCGTGTCGCGACGTCGTTTGAGTTTGTTGGTCGTGATTAGTATCGTAGGGCGATCATCATCTTCGTGCGGCTTTGTGGAAGTAAGTCTCCTTCTTGTGTTGTGCCTCGTGTGACACGAGCTGTTTTTATGATTATTTGTTAAGTG
Organism: Orobanche coerulescens; assembly: GCA_033398695.1. NCBI lineage: Eukaryota > Viridiplantae > Streptophyta > Magnoliopsida > Lamiales > Orobanchaceae > Orobanche > Orobanche coerulescens. Next base: position 118,122,560 of record CM065815.1, read on the forward strand.
ATGGAATCCTTATGTGGATCTTGATTTCACGTTATGTATTTAGTCGACTCTCGTACTTGATTTATACGGGGAGTGTCGTCGCTTGTGATGTCTTTTTATTGTTGTTTTTGTCCGTTGCTGATGATTTTCGAATCGATTTGCACGTTTTACAAGTTCTCTTGTGGAAGCTTTGTGCTTATACACGTTCGACTTGTTCACTAGCCAGTGCGGGAGGGTCCTTAGAGACCTCGAATGGGGTCAGTGGTTTTGTTCTGAATCCTAGGCGGTCTTCGACTGTGGTATTTTATCGTTTGTTTCCGTTTAAAGACATGTATTGTCTTGATTTTAAACGTTTTGATGGGTGTACTAGGAGTTGTTTTAGTGAACGTCGATATGCGTGAGTTTTGGGCATTCTAGCCTATTGGATTTTTGAAAACCTTGAGTATCTTAGAAAAAAAATAAAATTCGAGACATATTTTTCAAATGAGTTATTTTCTTGTGGTACATCCAAGGTGCCACAATATATTCCAAAATTTTTCTACCTCGAGGACCAAAATGTTTTGAGATATTTTCAATGTTTTAGAAACACTTTTATTTAGACCCAAGGGTCAAATATTTTGAAAGTTTTCACTAAGAGAAAGTGTCCTCATTTTTTTTATCAAATGCGAAATGGTTCTCCAAAGTCTCGATAACAATGTTTCACGTTTGTACTTTTTGAAAGGTGATACTCAAGATCAACCGGTGTTCTTCTAAATTATTTTCAAAATGAGGTTTTCGTTTTTAAAACCTATCCATTCCCGTTTGAGGGCTGGGTATATATGTATGATGTTCGCGTTGTCATTTTGATGTTTGCTCCCGAGTATGACCGAATTGGCGGTGTGAGCGTTGAGTCGTTTTCCACACATTTGTTGTGTTAGCCCTCTGTGAGAGGTGGAATGTTGGTGTTGAATGTTGTCGCCTCGTGGTGATTTCTGCGTTGTCGCGCATGTGCGAGCTGTTAGAGCTTGGTTTGGTATGACCGTGTGCATCGGTGATCGTTCCGTTATGTGTCGGTTGTTTAATGTCTTGTTACCTTGCTCCTGTTTTTGTGAATTTCGTGGACGAGGTCGGAGGTAATGCCCGTACTATTTTGACTTCGGTATTTTCTCTTTCTCCAGACTATCGATTCGCTCATGTTCGTTGATACTTTCTGAACTTGTTCTGTATTTCGATTTCATCATCCGAACGAACCGTGATCTTGTTGTGGGTCGATCAGTTACTTGTGACTTTTTCGGGTTCGGTTCGACTCTTGTGAACCTTGTCCGGGAGTGACATCATCTGGTTCTATTAGTTCTTTTATTCGAAGTGGATCGGATTTGGAACTCTTGTGTTTTCGACTTTGTCGACTCATCATGTTCATTGACATTTTCTGAGCCTGTCCTGCCCCTTGCTTTTGTTGATCGAACGAGGGTGGTATTTCGGAATTACTCGTTTGTCGTTGTGACCTTTCAATCATTATTCCCTTTCCTGTGGATCTCATGCGAGTGTGTATCTTGTTGTTCTCACCGGATCATGTTTTGTCTCGAGTCGAGGTGTGAACCTCGGAGTTGTCGGCTGAACCTTATTGTTCTTCGTGATCCGAACATGATCGTTCGATTTTTGTTGTCTCGATCTTTTTGGTTCGATCGTTTGATTGTTCGGTTTTTGTTGATCCCGTTTCGTGATTGTTGAACGTTCAGACTCCTTCCAAATTTCCTTAAGTTCGGGAAATTAGTCTCGTTTTCGATCTTCCAACCCCTGGGCGGTGGAATTCCGTATTTGTTCAGCGTGTGGCTCATGTTTTGATTGATATACCGTTGGGTTGGTCAATCGTATTGATTTTCGTTGGTTGTGTTTTGTGATTGTTCGGATAATCGACTTGATTGTATTATCTGTTTGATGACACTTGTCACTTGTTGATTTTATTATGTCTCTACCGGTGGCATTGTGTTGGTCGCCCTGGAGCGTGTTTTCACGCCGTTTATTCCTTTGCGTTGCTTGTAACGTTTCGCCGATGGGCGTAAGTTACGCATTTCTTGTGTATCTCGTTGAGTTTTCCTGGCGGGGATATTGCTTCTCCCTACTTGTTTTAAGTTTCGGGACGAAACTTCTTTTAAGGAGGGTAGAATGTAATATCCGCAATTTCGAATTTCGGTAATTTTCTTTTTTTGGTGTATTTCTCGATCGTAGTGACCCTCGTGTACCTTTCAGTGTGTCCTTCCTGTCAACTGTTGAACTGTATTCTCGTTATTGTTGTGCGGAACCGCCGTTTCGGGGTTGCCGCGAATCCATTTCGTGTTATTGGTTCCCGAATATTGATTCCTATCGTTTTATTCTCTTTCCGGATCATTTTTATCATTTTGGAACCCAAAAGGAGGTGTGGGCCGCGGCACAAGATATGCGTGCCGCGGCACACAAATTCCTTCAGTGTTGGTCGATCCAACTGTACTGTGTGCCGCGGCACACCCATCCGGTGCCGCGGCACAGTGCCAGGCCGGTGCCGCGGCACACCTGTCCGGTGCCGCGGCACACTCGTGTGTCTTCTGCGACCCAAACCCAATCAGACTGGGTGCCGCGGCACACGCAGCCTTGCCGCGGCACAATGCTAAAACACGGGAGTAAATTTTCGGCTGTGCCGCGGCACACTTGCCGTGTCGCGGCACACGGCGGTCAATCACTGCGCAACTCGTCTTTAATAGACGAAATCGACCGTCTTCTTCCTCATTTTCACCTGCAGCGCGAGAGAGAGAGAGAGGGGAAGAGTTCTTCATCCTTATCCTTTGGGGGTCGATTTTCACCATTTTTCTTGGTAGTGAAGCTTGGGCAATCAATCTAACGCGTGTTCTACGGATCTTGGTACTTGAATCTCCTAAGGTAATATTCTAAAACCCTATTTTCGATTAATTTGGGGGTTTCGGGTTTTTCTTCCGATTCGTTCCGTTTTGTTGGTGGATTCATGATGTATACGATTAATATTGTTAGTATCTTTAGTTTTCCTACGGATTCATGGATATTTTGTGGATTTTTACGGAATCGGGAGGGTTTGGTTGTGGTCCGCCCTCGTTGTTATTTTGGTATGAATATACATGAATCGTAGGCGGGTTTTCGGGTGTATTCCATTTCCGTAATCGTTTAGAAGTGGTTGTGATTGTGCTATTCGAATCGTTAGGTTCATTTTCGTCGGTTCCTCGCGGTCGTGCTTGATTCTTCCGTTCCGTTCGTTGTCGTCTCCCTTTTCGTTAGCATCGGGCGTACCGAAGCTTCCCGGTTGAGCCGTATCCGTTCGTGGTTCCGTGCTCGTGGTATCGAGGCAAGTACCTTGCCCATACTTTTCTCGTTTTATGGATATGATGATCGGTGGTCGTCTTAATGTGTTTGTTTGGTTATTTGAAATGAATTTTCAAAAGATTTCGGTTTGGCCTCGTTAAAGGCTTTCTTTCAAATGCGTGTGCGTTTTGTGAACGGCGTGTTTTGGGAATTGATTATGATTTGATTATTTTGAACGTTGAAGGATTTGATGATGATACTCCTATTGTTTAAAGTTATGGAATCGTGTATTCCGTATTTAATCTTGTTATTGTGTTTTGAAGAGTTTGATAATGGTGTCGAGTTAATGGCCATCTCTAGTGAGTATTCTTAATGAACTTACATTCTTAGCATGTTAGTATTGCATGAGTAACGTGTGTGTATGTATGCTCACTGCGGGTTAGATCCGACGGGGTCTCGGTAGGGCTCCACGAAGCTGTGGAACCGCGAGCTTGCTTTTAACCACTGTGGGTTAGATCCGACGGGGTCTCGGCAGGGATCCACGAAGCTGTGGGTCCGCGGTTAATTGTGGTGCATTTTACAAATGTGGTTTGATCATTGGCATTTCCGGAAATGAGTGCTTTTGAACGGTTTTCATGATTGCATGCATTGATTAAGTGTGTAAGAGGTAAGTTGTTCGTTTGGCCTACTTGGCTAGGATGGCTCTAGAGTATTTTGTTGTTTGTTTTAAATCCTTTATTTGTGGATTTTGATGTTGGGAGACGAACCTTGTGGTCGTTCTTGTGTACTGTGAGTTAATGAGATTTGGGGCTAAAATCCCAATGGTTTTGTAAAAGTCGTTTTACGGATTTGGGGCTAAAATCCCAACGGTTTGGTAAATGTCATTTTTCGGAAAGTAAACCTTTGGGGCGGTGACCCCTTTTGTCTTGTGGATTTTGAAAAGTAGGATTTGATAATCCTAAATTGTTTTCTATTAAAACTCTCGATGGCAATCTAAACCGTTTTATAAATCATTTCCATTGATTTATGATATTTCGACTTTGAAATGTTTTCTCAAATTCTTGCCTCGGGAAGTATTTTTCGTTTCGTTTGGATCTTTGAGGATTCCTGGTTATTGTTATTCGTGGAATGTGAATTGTATGGCTCGTATTTGCACTTTGTTCTTGCACTAGCAAAACAGTGGAGTTTGCTAACCCCGAGTATTCGGGGGGTGGATGTCTGTTTTTGCATTCAGGTTTTGGAGCATAACACAGGGTCGGCACGAAGGATGATGAAAGATGATCGATACTAATCACATGAGGAACCGTACTTTGTTTATTGGTTCAGTTGTACTCTATTTTTCCGCTGCTATATTTTCCCGTTGTACGGGTGTGGTTGTATTTTGACCCCTGCGTGGGCATGAGTTGTATTTGAGCTGTATGTATTTATTGAAAGACCAAATCGGTCTACTGAGTCGTTTTAGCCTTAAAGGCATGGTTGAGTTGTTATATGTCGTTACCAGCCTGGTAGATCCTTGAGGAAAGGTTCTACGGCGTGTAATATCCCTGAGCGGATTGGGGGTGTTACAACAGGGTCGGCGCGAAGGATGATGAAAGATGAACGATACTAATCACACGAGGTTCCGTTGATGTCGTATTGGTCCAGTTGTATTTTCTTTTCCGCTGCGGTATCTTTTCCCCGTTGTACGGGAGTTTATTGTATTTTGACCCCTGCATGGGTATGTGTTTGGAATTGAGTTGTATGTTATTATTGAAAGACCAAGTCGGTCTACTGAGTCATTTTAGCCTTAAAGGCGATGTTTAGATGTTTGATTTTAGTTATCAGCCTGGTAGATCCTCGAGGAGAGGGTCTACGGCGTGTAATATCCCTGAGTGGATTGGGGGTGTTACATAAATGGTATCGGAGCTTAGGTTGAGGAAACCTAGGCTGTCGGGTCAAGTCGTGTTGTTTGAGTCTTGTTTCGTCGGATTTTATCTGACTGAGTCGTGTCGCGACGCGTCGTCTGAGTTTGTTGGTCGTGATTAGTATCGTGGGCGATCATCATCTTCGTGCGACCTGTGAATGTAAGTCTCCCTTCTTTGTGTTGTGCCTCGTGTGACACGAGCTATTTTTATGATTATTTGTTAAGTGACGGAATCCTCTTATGGATTTTGATTTCGTGATATGTGGTTATTTGACTCTCATATTTCGTTCATATGAGGAGTAGTGTTCTTTGGATTGTGCATGTTGAACTGTATTTCTTTTATCCGCTGCGTGAGTTCTTTTGTAATGACTTTCGGTATTTTACCGACCGAGTTTTATTTCGAAAACCGATTCCCTTAACCGAGTTTTTGGCATTATGGCCTTGATCGCTTTGGCGAAATTCTTATGACGGTATTTAGTATTTTGTAAATGGCTTTCGTGAGTTTTTGAAATATTACCGTCATCGGCCTTTTTGGCATTTTTGTAAATGGTTTTTAGCCTGGTGAGTTCCGGCGCGGGACCCACGGCGCTATAATATTTTGTGTAATTACCTGAAATTTTTGGGCATTCTGGCCCATTGAATTATCTTTGAAAAAAAACTTGAGTATCTTAGAAAATAAATTTCGAGACGTACTTTCAAAATGAAGTATTTTATCGTGGTACATCCAAGATGCCACAATATGTTTCAAAATTCTTCTACCGCGAGGACCCAAAATGTTTTGAGATGTTTTCAATGTTTTATAAACACTTTTACTTAGACCCGAGGGTCGAATATTTCCGAAAGTTTTTCACGAAAAGAAAGTGTCCTCATTTTTATCAAATGCGAGATGGTTCTCCAAAGTCTCGATAACGATGTTTCACGTTTGTACTTTTTCTTGAAAGGTGATACTCAAGATCAACCGGCATTTTTCTAAATTATTTTCAAAAGGATGTTTTCATTTTAAAAACCTATCCATTCCCGTTTGAGGGCTGGATATGTATGTATGATGTTTGCTTTGTCGTTATGATGTTACTCCCGAGTATGATCGAATTGGTGGCATGAATGTCGAGGCGTTGCCACGCATTTGTTGTACTAGCCCTCTGTGAGAGGTGTGAACTGGTGTTTACTGTTTATCACCTCGTGGTGATTTGCGTGTTGTCGCACGAGTGTGGGTTGTTAAAGCTTGGATTTTTGTGCGTTTATGCACATGTGTGATTGTTTCATGATGTTTGTAATTATGTGCTGGTTATCGTTCGGGCCGTTGAGGTCGCCGAACGATACCGTCGTTGTTGTAGTGTTTGTGTGTGTATTACTTTACGATGGTAATCGTTATATATGATATGTGTTATGATTCCTTGTTGTGCTGAGTTGGTATCTCCGGTATGTTGTTTTGCGGTGTTATGTTCCATTGTATCTAGCATTTGTATTTTCGGTATGCCGAGACGAGGCATTTCAACCGTGATGTGCCGGGGGAATGTACGTGCAAATTGTCCTTCTCGTCAGTAACACATTTCGAGTGTGGACTCGAGGGACACCGAATTCAGTTTTGCAAATTGGCTACCGAGACTTTCGGAGTTCGCGCTTCAAAGACAGTATATCGAATCGGTTTTGAGAGGCCTTTGAAGGATGTTTCTGTCGATTGCCTGTTGTGTCGTCTCCTTGATTTCGTTATTGTGAGTAGCGGGGACGACCTTCTTTTAGAAGAGGTCGAATATAATACCCGTATTATTTTTGGCTTCTGCATTTTCTCTTTCTCAATTCTATAGAGTTGCTCGTGATCGTTGATACTTTCTGAACTTGTTCTGTATTCCGGTTTCATCGTTCGAACGAGCTGTCATCTTGTTTTGGGTCGATCTGGTTATGGCTGTGACTTTTTCGAGTTCGGTTCGATTCTTGTGAACCTTGTTCGGAAGTAACACCCTTTGGTTCTACTAGCTCTTCTATTCGACGTGGATCGGATTTTGAATTTCTGTATTTTCGACTCCGTCGACTCGTTTATGTTCGTTGACATTTCTGAACTTTCCCTATCCCTTGCTTTTGTTGATCGAACGAGTGTGGTATTGTTTTGTAATAACTCGTTTGTCGCTGTGACTTTTCAATCGCTATTCCCTATCCTGTGGATCTTATGGGAATGCATGCCTTGTAGTTCTCACCAGATCATCCTGGGAGTTGTTGTTTGAGTTTTAATATCCTTCGTGTTTCGGACATGATTGTTCGATTTTTGTTGTCTCGATCGTTTGTTTGTTCGGTTTTTGTTCTCGTTTTGTGATTGTTGAACGTTCAGACTCCTTCGTAATTCCCTTAAGTTCGGGAAATTAGTCTCGTTTTCGATCTTCCAACCCTTGGGCGGTGGAATTCCGTATTAGTTCAGCGATTGGCTCGCGTTTCGATTGATGTACCGTTGGGTTGGTCAATCATACTGACTTTCGTTCGTTGTGTTTTGTGATTGTCGGATAATTGACTTGGCTATATTATCCGTTTGATGACGCTTGTCATTTGTTGGTTTTATTGTATTTCTAACGGCGACGTTGTGTTGGTCGTCGTGGAGCGTGTTTTCACGCCGTATGTCTCTTTGCGTTTCTTGCAGCGTTTCGCCGTTGGGCGCGAGTTTTCTATTTTTGTGTATCTCGTCGAGTTTTCCTGGTGGGTATATTGCTCCCCCTACTTGTTTTAAGTTTCGGGACGAAACTTCTTTTAAGGAGGGTAGAATGTAATATCCGCAATTTCGAATTTCGGTAATTTTCTTTTTTCGGAGGAAGTTCGTTTTGGCAACTCTATCATGACCGTTTCGTCATTCCGAGAATGATTAATTCTGCACTTTTTGTCATCCGAGTTCGTTTCGGTGTCGTTTTGTTGAGTTTTGTGTCCTTAATCGACTTTTTCACGTAGGAGTTCGACTTTGTAAAGTCACCATTAATTCTTGGAGACTCCAAAAATTCTGAATCTTTGCAACATTATAGAGCATCAAGTTAGCTTTCCAATGGTTCAAACGGTGAGTCAATCGGAGTCCAGACGAAGGAGTTATGGTCGAAATAGCTAAGACTACACGATGTGCCTTATTTGTGTTGGAGTGGACTGTACCGTGTGCCGCGGCACACTTCAGCTGTGCCGCGGCACTAAGCTGATTCCTGGGCGTTTTTCTTGGCCCTGGGCCGCGGCACACTTGTCTTGTGCCGCGGCACACGGGCTTTTTCTGCGTTTTTTAGCAGATTTTCGAGGAGAAACATTCATTTTCTCCTCTCTTCTTCCTCCTACCATTCTAGGCGATTCTAAGGGCGATTTTGGGCGATTTGAGTGCTCCCAAACTTGTAGAGATCATCCACCTCAAGTCTTGTTGTAGATTTTCGACCTCTACTTGAATCCTTCATCCAAATCAACGTATTTTGGCTTGAACCCTTGTTTTTGTAGATTTGGGGATTTTCCTTTTCGATTTCGATTCCAATCCGTTTTTGATCAATTAATTGTTGTATAAACGTTGTTTTGAACTTGTTCTATGGATCGATACTCGTATCTTTGGTCTGCTCGACCCGAGGGTGATTTCTTTGTTCTTGAAGGGTCTTGAACATTTAATGTTCGATTAAATGTTCGAATGAGTTCCCTTTGATAGTTTGTTGGGATTTCCGTTGTTTTCGGCCTTGATTCTCGTCGTAATCATGTTTTATTATTCCTTACGGAGGATTATAGGTGCTCGATGATTCCGATGTTGAATTCCGTTGGTGATTGATGATTCATGTGGTGTTTTCCCGTAGTAATTTCGGTGCTATCGCGTTCTAGATAGTGTTCGGGAAATTGAGGGCTACCCGGCCGTATCCGTTCATTTTTCCATTTCTCGTGATATCGAGGCAAGTACCTTGTCCATACTGTTCTTGTTTTGTCAATATGATAATTGGTGATCGTCTTTATGTGGTTGTTTGATTGTTTGAAATGAGTTTTCAAAAGATTCGGTTTAGCCTTGTTAAAGGCTTGCTTTCAAAACGCGTGTGTTTTGTGAATGGTGTGGTTTGAGAATGACTATGTGAACTCTATGGATATGTTTGGTGTTGATGTTGCACTTGGTATTTGCGTGTGGACGTATATTGTTTCATTTCGGTGCATTGTGGTTTGACGTGGTGTTTTGCTAAGTGTTTGATGCTCTGAGTGAATTGTTTGAATATCCTTGATGTGATATGTTATTTGTGTGAATGTGTGGATACGGTTGAAGGTCTACGGTGACACATGGCATGTGATCATGTGGTCAGGATGCAACAAGTGATTGATCCAACCGTGAGAGCCTGAGATAATCTACGGTGGCACATGGCATGCGATCATGTGGCCAGGATGCAACAAGCGATTGATCCAACCGTGAGATGTGTGTGATTTGTTTTGCTAGCCAGCTCGGGAGGGTCGTTCGAGGACTCGAGTGGGATTTGTGGCTTCGTCCCGGTCCTAGGCGATGCGCGTGTGCGATTATGTTTTGTTGATTTTATGTCCGTCGAGGACACGTGATGTTGGGCTCTGGCCCTGTGAATTATTGTCGGTTTTCTATTTGTGAAAACAAAACCTTTCAATGTGACTCGTTGATTTTGGAAAGATAAGGATTTGAAAATCCTAAGTTGTTTTCTATCAAAACTCTCGATGGCATTTAAATGGTTTTATAAATTGTTTTCCCTTGATTTGTGACCTTTCGGTTTAGAATATTTTACCAAACTCTTGCCTCGGGAAGTGCTTTTCGTTACGTTTGGATTTTTTTGAGGATTACTGGTTATTGTTATTCGTGGAATGTGCATTGTATGGCTCGTATTTGCACTTGTACTTGCACTAGCAAAACAGTGGAGTTTTGCTAACCCCCGAGTATTCGGGGGGTGGATGTCTATTTTTGCATTCAGGTTTTGGAGCATAGCACAGGGTCGGCGCGAAGGATGATGAAAGATGAACGATACTAATCAAATGAGGTTCCGTTGATGTCGTATTGGTCCAGTTGTATTTTCTTTTCCGCTGCGGTATCTTTTCCCCGTTGTACGGGAGTTTATTGTATTTTGACCCCTGCGTGGGTATGTGTTTGGAATTGAGTTGTATGTTATTATTGAAAGACCAAGTCGGTCTACTGAGTCATTTTAGCCTTAAAGGCGATGTTTAGATGTTTGATTTTAGTTATCAGCCTGGTAGATCCTCGAGGAGAGGGTCTACGGCGTGTAATATCCCTGAGTGGATTGGGGGTGTTACAGTGACATCAAGATTTTCATTATAGTAGTTCGACCCTGTAAACCGGAAGGCGGGGGTCAACCTCGACGTGCATCTTGACGGGCAAGTAGCAGGTCCTACTAAATACCAAGATAGATTTCTTTCTCCCGTTAGTGAGCGGGTTATATCTCCTATGCGGTTATTGGCAGATGAGATCATAAGTCTTTGGCCAAAGCATTGTAGCTAGTTGTATTAGATACACGACAGCTCGATGATCTCGATTTGCATTAAAGCATGCATAGCGCCAAGTACAGATAGGGTTTGACTGACCGTGGCCCTATAACTTGATCGGGACATTTGAAAGAAGGGTTACTGGTATTCACGACCGAATGGTTCTTGAATGATCCCAATCATTCGTTCTCAGTTGGGGTACAGTGTAGGCCGCCAGGCTGGCTAGGTGGTGCTACTACTCTTTGGTTCCTCCCATTGCTGACTGAGACGGACCTATCGAGTCGCGCAATAGGATTGACGACGGAATGAATCGAGCTTATTCTCTCATTATGAATATTAGATATTGGATATCTAAATTTGGGACATTGGATGTTTAAATCGATTTATTGGATAAATTTATTTACGGCCTAATGAATTAAATAAATTACTAGGTGATTAATTTAATTCATGAATATAATTATTTCTTGGAGAAATTAATTATGTTATTTTGTATTTGATATGTTTAATTAATTGGATTAACTAATCGATATAAATACATCGAATCGGAATCGGAGTTTATCTATTTGGACTCACGGGAGTCTGAAACGAATCGAACTCGTCCGATTTTCATCTTGGCCGCCCCCCATTATTTCCACCTACTTTCCTTTTGTCTTTGTTTCCATTTCTTAATGGAAGACACGGACTTTAGTGGGGATCACTCATGTGGCATGAGTTGTTCAACATATGGGTGGAATTATAATAAGAAGGGAAGACTTCTATCTCATAGGGATTCCCAATTCATTTCATACGATTATTGGAGTGAGTTCAAGAGAGAGAAAAGTTCTTTCTCAAAGTCTTCTTCTTCATCTCATTTCTTGAGAGTTTTTCTTAGAGAAAAATCAAGAATTCAAAGAGAGATTGTGAGTTATACACTTAGAGTGTTATAATTTCATATTGGAAGCTTCATCACTTAGCTCTAGCCGTATCCTCAGAGGATAGCAAGGTGATCGTTGTTCCGATCTTTTCTCCGGCGCGTGGCAAGTAAAGACGCAGTACTTTCGGCGTTGGATCATCCAAGGGCTTGGAGCGAATTGGATTCGTAGAGATCAATCTAAAGCTTGGGAATATCTCGAGAGAAGGAATCCATTTAATCAACGGACTACAAGGGTGCGTTTCTATATCTCTTGTGTTTCATATAATATTCGTATATACGTAGCTCGATCGATCCTCGTAGGGATTCAGATCGAATTAATTTTCATTTTACCGCTTTCGCTGGGCCTTCGATTTAGGCACCGAATCCCAACAATATATACATCATATAGCTCGGACGATTTGATCATTGAATACACTTGATATTTTGCTCTCTTTGAGTTTTGTTTGTTTGACGTGTCTCAAACACCAATTCTTGATTATTGTTCGACGCGATTTCGAATTATAATCCGATCAATTCTCAATAGGTCTTGGGAAGAGATCATCTTTGATGAGTTATAGGTCTAACTCGTTAAAATCTTTTATTGTTTTTCTGTTCGTCCGATCGGAAACTGTCCTTGTTTGGACAGAATCTTGGGAGTCGTTCGTGGTGTTGTTCATCGGAGTATTATCCAGTTTCTTGTTCGTGGAACTTGCTTCCATCTCGATAAATCTCAAAACTCATATTTGATCGAGTTGTTGTCCAGATACCGAGCGTGATTCCTGTTTCCTCTGTATTCGACCACAATTCACTGCTCGCTACAGTTGTTGGCGATTCTTTGTTGCTCTCCTTTTCCATTCGACCGGCCGCTGTTTAGCTGTTGATTGTTGCTGTTCGCTACTGCTGTAGCGAAAGGGTAGTCGTTGTTTAGTCGTGATTGTTGTTGTTCGCTACTTCTGTAGCGAAAGGGTAGTCGCTGTTTAGTCGTGATTGTTGCTGTTCGCTACTGCTGTAGCGAAGGGTGGTTGCTGTTAGTGGCTGACTATTGCGATTCATTATTGCTGTAGCGAAGGAAGGTTACTGTTTCGAGCCCATTTGGTAGATTGATGTTTGTTTAGCTTTCGCAAAATTCTGCTTCTGCTTTTTCTCGATACAGGATTCGTATCACTACTACAAAACTAGCCTTTAACAGCGCCCTTTTAACAGCGGTTGTTCGAAAACCGCTGTTAAAATGACGCGGTGGCATACATGTAAATAGTGTGCAATAAATTAACAGCGGTTATTAATATAACCGATGTTAAAATAGGCACTTAACAGCGGTTTTATAATAACCGATGTTAAATTTATCCCGGAAAATTAAAAAAAAAATTCACAGCAAATTTAACATCGGTTGTTAAGTAAAACCGATGTTAAATTGACAATTTTAACATCGGTTGTTAAATAAAACCGATGTTAAATTGACAATTTAACATCGGTTGTTAAGTAAAACCGATGTTATATGTGCTGTGAATTTTTTTCAAAAAAAAATATACAGTTAACAGCGGTTTTCAACAAAACCGCTGTTAAATATACAATACATTTAACAGCGGTTTGTAAAACAACCGCTGTTGTATTGTCTTTAAGATCAGTTCGCGATTTTCTTTTTCTTTCTTCCTCCGCGTTTTATTTTTCTTTCTTCCTCCGCCTCTGTACTCTGTCTTTCTTCCTCCGCAGCGTTCCTGAGTTACCTAAAACGAAACCGCCCTTCCTGGCCGTTGTCAGCATCTCGATTTTGGGACGACAAACGAACCCCGAGCCCGACCGCCGCTGTTGAACCAAACGAATCGAGCCCGACCGCCGCTGAACCAAACAAACTTAAGCCCTATTCTACCACACCCGACCGCCGCCGCGACCTCTCTCTCTCCTGGCCGCCATCTCTGTCTCTCCTACAGGTATTTATTTTTATTTAATTTTATTAGAACTCATTCTTCCCTTATTTTTTGAGCTCCTTTTCTCATTCGGTTCTAAATTCACCATCCCCATCGGCGGCTGCGGCTACCTTCTGCCGCCCACCCTGCCCATTTTTTTGCTTTTTTTCCTTGTATGTTGATTTTTTTAGTTTCTGTTCAATTGTTTTGACAAACAAGAGCATTGGATTGGTAATTAGAAGTATGGCCTGTCGTTTTTTTGCTTTCATTAATGGGATATTCACTTTGAGGGTTCTGAGTTGGGTGTACACTTTGAGGTGCTCGTATTCCTTGATACCTCAAAGTGTATATTCATGAAACTATGAAAGAAATCTGTTTTGTAGGAGATTATAGCATAATGAAAATATCTCAAAGTGGCAACGTTTTACTTTGGATGTCTGTCGCTACCTTCGTAAGAAGGAGATTATAGCATAATGATATCTTAAGAATTTTTTTTTAAATGGATGCCTGAGTGAGGAAGAGAGGATACAAGACCTTTTAATTTACTATATGGTATATCTCGTGCTGCAATTAAAGTTATGTTCTAACATAAAGGTATATCTACTATATGGTCGACGAGGATAGCGTGACTACTCTTGTGTGTCTTTCAGTTTTTGTCTGTTACCTTTTAAAGCATGAATTACGTTGGGATAGATGTGGTTAACTTCTTAAGGATCTTCTCCCTTTGGGATAGATGTTAACTTTCATCTTAAGGATCTTCTCCCAATAGTTAATGCAGGAAAAGGTGACGGTCTTTATAAAATAGTGAGATGACATAGTATATTAATAGCAATAATAGTTGTATGTTTTTGGTAGAAGATTAAAATAACACTAAATGTGGTTGGTTCTAACTAAATGAATTGCAAATTGAATTTCACTATGTGTACAACAGAAAATAATAAAAATGGATCGAAGTTTGATTAATGCAAGTCGTAACATTGATGAGTATGATAATGGAATCGAAAAATTTCTTGAGTTCGCCCGACAAAATCGCACGGAACCCGATGAAAGATATTTTTGCCCTTGTGTCAAGTGTATGAACGGGAGACGACATGAAGCTGACATTATTCGTGAACATCTTATTTGTGAGGGAATAAATACAAACTATACGATTTGGATATGGCATGGCGAACTAGTAGACATTCCAACTGAAGACACACACGTAGATATAGATGGTGATCAATTTGAAGACATGATTCGTGATGTTGGAGAAGAATCATTCCGACGAGCGCATGTTTATGATGCATTGAAAAGTGATTCAGAGACTCCTTTATATCCGGGTTGTAAAAATTTTACACGCTTGTCTGCCGTGTTGAAGTTGGTTAATGTGAAAGCAAAAAATGGGTGGAGTGATAAAAGTTTCACCGAATTACTCGAGTTGATACATGAGATACTTCCAGAAGGTAATAAATTGCCTAACCGTACTTATGAGGCGAAGAAGGTTTTGTGTCCGATGGGTTTATCGTATAAGAAAATACACGCCTGCCCTAATGATTGCATATTGTACCGAAAAGAGTTTGAATTATTGCATAAGTGTCCTAGGTGCGGGGCATCACGCTACAAAGTGAAGCATGATGATTCTAGTGATGGAGAGAGCACACAACGAGGGCCTCCAGCGAAGGTGTTGTGGTATCTTCCAATTATTCCAAGGTTCAAGCGACTGTTTGCTAATAAGGATGACGCAAAGAATCTCATATGGCACGCAAAAGGGAGAAAATGCGACGGACTAATTCGTCATCCTGCTGATTACGTACGGTGGAAGAAAATAGATCATTTATTTCGGATTTTGGGGTGAGGCAAGAAACCTTAGGCTTGGACTTGCCAGATGGGATGAATCCGTTTGGTAATTTAAGCACTAAGCATAGCTCATGGCCCGTCCTACTTGTGATCTATAATTTACCTCATTGGTTATGTATGAAGCGGAGATATGTTATGTTGTCAATGATGATTTCAGGCCCAAAACAACCAGGAAATGACATAGATGTTTATCTAAGTCCGTTGATTGATGATTTGAAAATGATGTGGGATGAAGGGGTTGACGTGTTTGATGGGTACCACCAACAAAGTTTCAAGCTACGTGCAATGTTATTTTGTACCATTAATGACTTTCCGGCATATGGAAACTTGAGCGGGTATAGTGTGAAGGGGCATCATGCATGTCCTATATGTGAAGAAAACACAAGTTACGTTCAGTTGAAACACGAAAAAAAACAGTTTACACTCAACATCGGAGGTTTCTCAAGCGCCATCACCCATATCGTAGATTGAGAAAAGCTTTTAATGGATACCAGGAAGAGGGATTTGCACCGATACCATTAACAGGTGAGCAAGTTTACGATCGCGTTAAGAATATCAATACTGTGTTTGGGAAAGCTACAAAAAAGTCCTTTGCGACAAATATATGGAAGAAGAGGTCCATATTCTTTGATCTTCCATACTGGAGCAAACTAGATGTTAGACATTGCATAGATGTTATGCATGTGGAAAAAAATGTGTGCGATAGTGTGATCGGCACACTTCTCAATATTAAAGACAAAACAAAAGATGGTGTCTAGGCTCGTCTAGACCTAGAGGATATGGGTATTCGTCCTCAGTTGCATCCGCAATCAGTTGGTAAACGAACTTATCTCCCCCCAGCATGTTATACTTTATCAAAAAGGGAGAAAATCAGCTTTTGTAAATGTTTACAAGGCATTAAAGTGCCACAAAGTTACTCTTCAAATATTAAGAGTCTTGTGTCGTTGCCAAATCTTAGATTGGTTGGCTTAAAGTCCCATGACTGTCATGTCTTGATGCAACAACTTCTAGCAGTTGCTATACGTGATGTTTTGCCTTATAAAGTGAGGCATGTCATAACTCGCTTGTGCTTTTTTTTCAATGCTATATGTAGCAAAGTGATAGATCCTCTAGTTTTGGATGAGTGGAAAAATGAGGCTGTTGTTATCTTATGCCAATTGGAGATGTATTTTCCTCCTTCTTTTTTCGATGTCATGGTTCACTTACTTGTCCATCTAGTTAGAGAGATTGAAGAGTGTGGCCCTGTTTATTTGAGATGGATGTACCCCATTGAGCGATACATGAAGATTTTCAAAGGGTATACCAAGAACCCATTTCGTCCGGAAGCATCTATTGTGGAGAGGTACATTGCAGAAGAAGCTATCGAGTTTTGCACAGATTACATGTCACAAGTGGAATCTGTAGGGCTTCCTAAGTCTCGACATGAGGATAGAATTAGAGGAAAGGGTACACGAGGTGTTAAAGTTGTAACCAAGAGTCGAGATGAGGTGCTTCAAGCACATTTGTACATTTTGAATAACACTGATGATGTTCTTCCCTACTTGTCAGCTCACAAGAATCATTTGAAGATAAAGAATCCCCGAATGAGTGAAAAATGGTTGTTGATCGAACATAATAAGACTTTCTTGAGATGGTTTAAGGAACAAATTTCTAGCAGTGCATCTGAAACATTACAATGGCTAGCTTACGGACCCAAATCGATGTAGTAACTTGGAGTGGATACGATATTAATAAGTACTCATTCTATACAAAGTCACAAGATGACAAGAGTACGGTTCAAAATAGTGGAGTTACTCTTCAAGCCGAGTCTATGCACTTTTCAAGCTCAAAAGACAAAAACCCGCTTTGGCATCGACGAGTTACTATGGAGTTATAGAAGAGATCCGGGAACTTGATTATGTTAAGTTTAGAGTGCCTGTGTTTAAGTGCAAGTGGGTGATAATAATACGGGTGTGGAAATCGATGAGTTAGGATTTACTTTGGTAGATCTTCACAAGGTAGCTTACAAAGACGAGCCTTTATCATGGCACACCAAGCAAAACAGTGTTCTATGTCAACGATCCATGTAATGAAAGATTGTCCGTGGTTATTCCTGGTAGAAGTGTGGATATGAATGAAACTGAAGAATCAACATTTGACAATTGTGAATTTATTCCTTTGTCAACACGGTTACCCACTATCGTTGAAGAAAATGAAGCTGACGACATACATGCCATTCGAAATGACCATGATGAAGGTTTATGGGAGAACTATGATCTCAAAAGATAAATAAAAATCAGGTACATGAACGAATACATCTAAGTTTTGCATAGATACATATGTCATTTTTGTTCTCATTCTAAGTCTAACCGAATTAATTTATTCTCCTCTTATAAAGTGAGTAGGTGTTCACTTAAAAACTCTTTGTCAAAAACTAATACTTGTCAAAAAACTAATACTTATCGCATCATACATGGTGTATGTATATCTCGTCGCCATAATGTAATGACATAATTTTACTTTTTAGTCATTTCTACATCTTGTTATTTACTTGTTTCCATTATCTATTTATAAATCCAAATAGACCATGAAGAAGCTCGCTAAACAAGAATAAAAAATGGTTAAAAAATGTCTTTTCCCCCCAAAAGAAATGGCTGGAATACATTTATTGAGAAGATGAATAACCATTTTAACCCACCAGCACTAATCTCTTACTGCAACTAGATTTAATTTTTCTTAAAATGGTTTAACTAAGATTGTTTTGGAATTTCTAGGTTCACGATGTTTCAGATCCATCTGTGGGTGAATTAGGCGTTGATTCTCTTCCTGCTCAGCAAATTCAGGAGCTCAGCAAATTGCTGTGAACAAGTTCATAAAATCTGCAATTCAGGAGCTCAGCAAATTGCTCGACAATTTTGAGAAGAAGAATAAGAAGGCAGATTCAGTCAAGAAAGACCAAACTGAATCAGGAGAAAGAAACATACCATTGCTTACATCATAAATTTTCATGACATCTGTCATGATAAAGTTCCGGTCTGCGTAATTGGTGTTGCAAGGTCATCGACAACAAGGGACAAGCTACAAAAAATCTTGCAATCTGTAAGTACCCTTGTCCTCATGGAGCATAAATGTATAATGCAAAAGGAGTAGGTCTCCTACCTACGAGGCGGTCTTATGAATCGGTTTTATGGTCTTACAAATCAGTTTTATGGTCTTACTGATACTGTTCTCTGCAACTAAATCTTAACTTAAATAAAAAACATTATTTCATGTGTGAGTTTTCCTTTATAGTAATTTCTCAAACTATTATTTCATGTGTGAGTTTTCCTTTATAGTAATGTACTTTGGATGGACTAGCAATTCTTTAATTGATTAAGATGTGTTAAGACCTGTTAGGGGCTATCTAGAGCTCAACCCCAAGTTTGGATGGCTGTCCCTTACGTGCTTAATGGGTTAAGAGGCAAATTTAAGCCTAAAGCACAAAGTTATGATTTTATGCAAAACTCAGCAATCTGCCCCTGCCTTGGAAAATCATATAAGTTCGTAGAAAAATCATTTGAACCCAAAATCAGTACCCAAACCTCAAAAATTGAGTCTAATTCCTTTCCACCACTTTTCAGAACCTGATTCCATTCCGAAGTATAGCAGAATTGGTCATTTCCACAGGTGGGTCCGAAATTGACAGTTCTTATATGCTGTTTTCCAAAAATCATAATAAATTGTAGGAAAATCCTTTTGACATGTGTGATATATTTTTAGAATGGTAAAATCTTGATCTACCTGCCTCAGAAACAGTTTTGTAAAATATGGGGTTTAACAGGGGCTAATGTAGTCATGAACAGACTGCTATTTTGGGGAAATAATCTGGGAACAAACTAATAACAAGTAAAGAATGTTATGAGATGATAAACCTGTAATTAATACTCCATTATGTTATATAGGAGAGTAGGTGTGGTTTGAGTTCCGTGAAAAAATGAAAAACATTATTTCATGTGTGAGTTTTCCTTTATAGTAATTTCTCAAACTATTATTTCATGTGTGAGTTTTCCTTTATAGTAATGTACTTTGGATGGACTAGCAATTCTTTAATTGATTAAGATGTGTTAAGACCTGTTAGGGGCTATCTAGAGCTCAACCCCAAGTTTGGATGGCTGTCCCTTACGTGCTTAATGGGTTAAGAGGCAAATTTAAGCCTAAAGCACAAAGTTATGATTTTATGCAAAACTCAGCAATCTGCCCCTGCCTTGGAAAATCATATAAGTTCGTAGAAAAATCATTTGAACCCAAAATCAGTACCCAAACCTCAAAAATTGAGTCTAATTCCTTTCCACCACTTTTCAGAACCTGATTCCATTCCGAAGTATAGCAGAATTGGTCATTTCCACAGGTGGGTCCGAAATTGACAGTTCTTATATGCTGTTTTCCAAAAATCATAATAAATTGTAGGAAAATCCTTTTGACATGTGTGATATATTTTTAGAATGGTAAAATCTTGATCTACCTGCCTCAGAAACAGTTTTGTAAAATATGGGGTTTAACAGGGGCTAATGCAGTCATGAACAGACTGCTATTTTGGGGAAATAATCTGGGAACAAACTAATAACAAGTAAAGAATGTTATGAGATGATAAACTTGTAATTAATACTCCATTATGTTATATAGGAGAGTAGGTGTGGTTTGAGTTCCGTGAAAAAATGAAAAAAAAATGAAATACCAATAACCCCTGAAAGGCTGAATAACTGGAAAAACCTTGGAAACATTAGTACAAAAAAGGGAAAAAAGCCCCTAAAATTGAAGAAAAAAAAAAGTAAAACATAGAGTTATAAAACAAGAATAAAAATTATTTGCTATTAGTTTTTTGACAAAGAGTTTTTCAAAAAAAAAATATTACTGTTGACAATATTTTCATTTGTCTATACAGGCACATGACTTCTCCTCGACATCCTTCTCGTTCTCCTTCTCATTCTCCTCATACTCCTCGCCATTCTCCTCCTCATTCCGCTGCTTCTCCTCATACGCAGACTACTTCATCGAGAAATCCTACAAGATGTAGAAGTATGGCCAAAAGGCGTATAGATGGGAAAAAGCTACCTCTTGATATCGATCCAGTCAGGGGAAAACTTAAGTACGAGCACAAAGTCAAGTTGAGTACGTATTTGGGTAAACTTGCGAAAGATCATGTTTCTATATTGTACGATCGATGGAATCACGTACCGGACAAGCCCGATAAGGAAATGCTGTGGCAGGATGTATTGGTACGTGCATTACTTTTGACATTAATTATGTGTTTCACTTTGTGCTTAAATTAAATTAAATTATTCTATAAAAACTGAAATTAAATAAAATAATTTAAAAAACTGAATTAAATATAAATATGGATTAAAAGTGAAATTTATTAAAAACCTTAATTTAAGTAATTTATTTTCTAAAAACTGAAATTAAATAAAATAATTTAAAAATTGAATTAAATATAAATAACGGAATAAAATTAAAATTTATGAAAAAACATTATTTGATCAAATTATTCTATAAAAACTTAAATTATAGCAAATAATTTAAAATTGTATTATTGATAACGTTTCAATTTGAATTGTCAATGTAGGCCAACTTTGATGTCAGTCAAATTAACAATATTGGTCAATTTCGCACGAAGATATTGCAGTCTATTGGCAGGATGTGGAGGCAATTTAAGACTGATTTGACTGGCGAGTATATATATGGTCCGTCGAAAGGGTTGTCTCCTTGCGAGAAATATGGTATATCGGAGGACGATTGGAAAGAATTCAAAAAGACTCGTGAGGACCCTACTTGGGAGGTAAATTCTAAATTCAAAAGACATTTTCTGTAGCTCGATTACTTGCATATATTTCCTTACATATTACTTCGTGTCGCAATTTTCATACAAAGCAGAAATGAGATGAAATTCTAAAAAAACGGAACATCATATGTTTTTCGAGTTACATGAGAAAAATATATCATGAGACAGCAATATGTAAACAAAAACAAACACATGGGTTTTTTTTATGATTTCAAATCTGAAAGGTATATATAATTTTAGTGGGTATATATATAGAGGGTGTTTGGGATTGCGTTTTCATGCTGCTTTTCTGATTATCACAGTTACAAAACGCACATAATCAGTTTGAAGTGTTTGGCAGCAAATTCTAAAAAATTGATTTTCTGCGTTTTTGCCCTCTCAAAACGCAGTTTTGAAAAAGCACCTCACTACCTACTGCCACAAAACGTGATTATGCTCGTCCTATTCAAATTACCCAATTGCCCTCTGTTTACCTCAAATTACCTTCAAATTACCTCCAATTGCCCTCAGATATAACATTATAACGTAATGCATCCCTAAAATATTTAACTGTAGCCCAATTATATTTAGGCCCAGTTCAATGAATTTAATAAGCTTAAATTGTTTTCTATACAATACTTCAATGTACAAATTAGCTTAATATTTTAAAAGCATTTACTATTTTATATTTTTAGCAAAACAAATTTATAATCGTAGATGTTAACACCAATTAATCTAATACAGTATAATATAATAAGGTCTTTTTGGTCATTTTACATGTTAAGTCCTTAAATGATCTAATTTGACAAACACTCATAAAATTGATTATTTGATTATTGCGATATCAAACAGCATAATTAAATCCAAACACTATATTTCAAAACCACGTTTTGCAACAGCTGATTATCTGATTATCCGTTTTCAAAACGCATAATCTATTTTCAATAAGCAATCCCAAACACCCCCATAATCTGAAACAAAAACGAATTAAAGAAGATGTCTGGGGAGAAAATCACTTTCCACAAGACGAATATGTCTTTCTTAATTGTAGAGCGAAACGATGATAGATATAGCACCCTGAGAAATTCACAAAGAATCATAAAAAGAATCATAAAAAGTTAGCTGCCATTTCTCAATATTAAATATGAATATGTTGTGACAACACAAATACACTTAGTGCATACCTACAAAGGATTGGGAAGACTTTATTCATATTTGTTGCATCACATTGTACTTGACCTATGAACACATTGATAGTACAAATATTATTTCGATTCCTTGCAAATATTTTTTCCCAGGAAAAGAGAATCAAGAAACAAGATATAGCGAAGATGAACAATGCTCCCCATACTATGGCTCGAGGCGGATATGATTTTGTGGAGGTGCAGGAGATGGAGAGAAAGATGAAGGAGCGTAAAGAAGAAGCGTCAAAGTCTGGAGAAGATGTTATTATTGATCCTCCATCTCCTCCTTCACGTCATCAGAGGTGGAAACTTGGTCGGCAAAAAAGATCTGGAGGAGTGTCATCAGATGCAGCACGAGAGATTATTACTAAGATCGTAAGTTTAAAAAATTATTTAATATTTGACAATGTACTTCTAATTAAATAAACTTATTTTTCTTATCTTTTCAAAAGTTGATTCTGGAAATTTTTGTTTTGCAATTAAATTCTATAACTTCAATTTTTGTTGTTGAAAAAAATAAAAGTCGTAATATTAACTTGTGAAAGGTTGTGAATAAAATTTTAAAAGTTCAGTTTTATGTTTCACTTATGAAACAAAGTTTTTTTTATCCATACAAGAAAAATATTAACTGTTCATTTATGTTCTTCACATTTGTGTTACACTTACGAAAAAACGTTCTTTTGTAGGATGAGTTGGAGGCACAGTGTACACAGGGCAGCTTCACTCCCGAGGGACGACATGATATATTAGCCGAGGCCATTGGGAGACCGGAGCACCCTGGTCGTGTTCGTGGGATTGGATTTGGTGTAGGCATTCTAGATTATTTTGGCCGATCTTCACGTCGATCTGCATCATCAAGTGTGTTGGAGGAACTAACGAAGAAGATCACATATGATGTGACACAAAATTTGATGAAGACATTTGGCCATTCACAGCAGCCCCACACCGATCTACGTACACCTGATGATCATCATGTCACCCGTGTCAGTACGAAGGGGAGTTGTGCCGATGATGTTCCTGGCCCTTCACGAGGGAAGACTCCGCCTGGGGACACTGGTCGATTTGGATTTTATGTGGACGAGCGTCCTCCTCGTCTAGTCGCTATCGGTCAAGTTCATCATGGTGATTCTACCCTGCACTGTGCACCTTTACCAGCTCATTTGGTTAAGGTAGTAGTCGAGGAGGCCGTAGATGGCGGTGCCGAAGTTCCTATACCTACTGAAGAGGTAAGCTTAGTGAGGGAAGCTCTAGGTACCTTTATTGCATGGCCAAAGGATCTTGTCGTTGCCGACTTTATCAAGGTATATTTCTTTCATGTTTTAATATTAAATCTAAATAAAAGATACATCTAATGTTTAGCCTAATTACACAAAATTCCAAGTACCTCTCAAGGGATCAAAAACACCTAGATCTGGGGTACTTTTTGTAACTTTACCATTAATTCAATACCGTCAAGGAAAGAAAAAAAGATGTAAAATAGTTGGTTTTTACACTACTTGTCCTCAAGAAACTAGCTGAAAATTTAGAATATTTAGAATTTAGAAAATTAAGAATAAAATTTGTAGTTTTTAATATTAAAATCTAAATAAAAGATACTTCGTTTACAATTGGTTTTACAGTTGTTTTTTACAGTTTTCATGTTTCTTCTATATGATTTAGGATATTGAGCGACCCGAGCCACCTAAGAAACATGCTCGTCAAGATGACCGGTCGAGTGACAGTGACACGTTGAGAGCGTTATTTAGTGTTGCAGCGACTCTCTTTAGTGAGCCGTTACAGGTGCCATGGGATACAGCTTCCTTTGGTTGTGGTGGTGATGACGTTCCCTTGTACATAAGTTACAATGATCTTTTGGAAATCATTCAAGACAGGCAGTGGCTTACCTTATCGATTCTACAGTTTTGGACTTTGTAAGTAATTCTTTACATGCATATTTATGTATTTTTATCAAAAATTCATAGTTTGAAACGTAAATATGAAAATCGCCACTTAAAGAGTCTGATATATAATTGTTAATAGATTTATCGTACATATAATATATTATAATGCATATAGTATATTATAATATACTAATTGTGATAGGTTGAATGCATTTGTGTAAATCAAACATGAGTGAAATGAAAGTACATATATGATCAATAGCACTACTGTCAATAACCCAAATTTATTTAACACCATATGAAAAAGATGCAATGAAGGTGTACTTACCTGCCATGTGAGGTAGGTTAACAGCATTGAACTCCTTTGTGTTTTGGTTTTGCATCATCAAGAGGGCTTGATTCAATTGATTCTGAAGTTGATCCATTTTGGTTTACACATAGGGATCTGCTGTGTTGTTTGATGGAGTAGCTAAGGTGAGTGGATCTGTTTGATTCTCACAGTTAGGGATCTGCTGTGTTGTTTTTCTCTTCTCCCTTTCTCCATTTGTCTTACCATTTTCACAATCACACTTACAAGTACACACATAAGGAGCCTCTAATGTATCTAATTCATCCCAATATCCTTTCAACTTATGGTAATACAAATCAATAGGTGTGTTTGTTTGTTTCAGTTGAACAATGTCATTAGAGATTTGGTAAATTCTATGTCCATCAAGTTGAGAGTAGTGTTCACTCAATTCATTCCAAAGATCAACAGCAGAATTCACAAAACTCAAATTTTACCAATTTGCTCAGAAATAGTATTTAGAATCCATGAGATTATCATATCATTTGCCCTTTCCCATAAAGATCTAATTGTTGAGTTACCTGATGCTTCTTCAAACTCTCTAGTAATTATCTTCAATTTGTTTCTAGCATTTAGAGCTATCATCATTGAACGCCTCCAAGTGCTATAATTTTCTGATCCAGTCAACTTCTTAGAGATAAGAACCAATCCAGGGTGATCATTTTGATGAAAGAACAGAGGATGATGAACAAAATTGATATCATCAGTGGTTGTTGCAGAATTGGATGATGAAGTATCATTTTACTTTGCTGCAAGTGTGATGGAAGTTTATTGTTTTAATTTGCATTGTGTCCTCTCCATGTAGCTGACTTGCATAAACAGCGAAATCATAACTCTTATCTTTGCATTTTGCTATTGTTTTAATATTTTGTTTAACAAATTAGGTACGTATCTAAATTGAACGTGGGCACGATGGACGAGGATTTGTATGGATATTTTGATCCTCAATCCATTCAAAATATGGGAAATAAGGGAGAGGAGGCCTCCAGATACATCGCTTCGCGTATGTCGGATGCCAGAAAACAGATTTACCTTGGAGCTTACCATCATGAGTAAGATCTAACATATTCGTCTAACTCCTCTCTTTTTTTCTCTAAAAGTCTTAATATTTCTTTCTTGTCTTTGTAGATTATTATATATTAATAATTATGTAAGTAGATGTATTTAGATTGATTATGGAAAAATTAAATATTTCGCTTTGTTAATGCGGTGAGCATTGGCAACTTTTGGTCGTTATTCCGGCAAAAGCCGAAGTTGTGTGGTTTTGCTCACTACACCGTAAGCCCGACAATCGCATTAAGGCCGTAGTCCGAAGTAAGTTTTAACTTGTAGCATTTACTTGAAAAATATATATTATATTAACTTGTAGCATTTATGGGACATATTTGCTAAGTTATTTGAAGGTATTTTATTTGAAGGTTTTTGCCTTAGGAAATTTGCATTTAATTTTATCAATCGCTTAGGTTCTAATTTCGATTTTGTAGCAAGTTGAAGTGTGAACTTTTGTGCAAAAATATTCCTCATATTAAAATATAAATTTGTGACCTCCAAAGACCGCAAAAATATTCCTCATATTAATGTTTTCATTTCATAATACATTATTACTTCTTTTAAACAGTGCCGTGACCGCGTTTAAGGTGATGGGGGGTATGCATACAAGTAGATCCAAACAGACGATTACGTGGATATATCCCAAAGTAAGTAATATATATATATATATATATATATTAGCTATATAAGTATATATTATTAAATATTATACATTATATAATTGAGCAAAATATTCTTTTTAGTGTAATAAACAAAACGGAGGTTGGGAGTGTGGGTATTACGTCATGCACTGGATGTCGACTATTGTCCGGGCTCGTATTATCGATGGATGGATGGAGGTGATAAACTTTTATTTCAGTTTATTAAATTATTTAAATTAATTTCAGTTTTTTAAATTATTTCAGTTTAAAAGTGATTCGTTTAAGTTGATGAGTTTGTTAATTTATATATATGTTTATATTAACAGATGTTTGATGATGTTGCGGCAATTACTATAGAGAGTATTCTTGCAATTCGAATCGAATGGGCAAAACAATTTTTGGAGGTTAGGGACCGTTTATGTGCGTAGACTTTTGACATTTAATTTGGTAAGAATACCATTGTTGTACATGAAGATTCAGTTTCTTTTCTGGTTCATGGTTGTAGGGATATCCTTTTTCTGATTCATGTTTTGTTCATGGTTGTAGTGTATTCGTTGTTGTGTTCTTCTTCTTCATTTTCTCCTTTTACTTGTGCTTGATTTTGCTTGTGGTTGTTTGTTGCCGCTGTACTTGAATTGTGTTGTATTTTTTTTTGTATTGGATAGAATGTTATTGTATTGGATGGTTGGATAAAAATTGTTTAGTTGTATTGGTGAATGGATGAAATAAAGTTGTGTTGTTGAGGTTTTATTTGATGTTTTTGGTTGGATGCTGTTTTTGGTGTTTAGGATACTGTTTTATGTGTATGTTTTTAGCAGGTTGGAAATAGAAAAAAAAACCTGGTATTTAAAAAAAAAAAATAATAATAAATGTTCTATAGGCAAACTGTTAATTTTACTGTAAATTTAATAATGTTTGTAGAAACCGTTAAACTGACATTTAACAATGGTTCCAGATGAAAACCGCATTAATTTCAGCTTAACAGTTTCTACTAGAATTAACAATGTTCAGATGAAAACCGTTAATTTCGATTTAAATGTTTTTATCTGGAATCATTGTTAATTTAATGTTTCTCGTAGAAACCATTAATCGAAATTAACAATGTTTTCATCTGAACTGTTAATTTAACAAATGCTCCGTTAAAACCGCTGTTAAATGTCCAGTAATTAACAGCGGTTTTGAGGGAACCGCTGTTAAATTAACAGCACCACCTTTAACAGCGGTTCCGGAACCGCTGTTAATGTGGCTCCAGAACCGCTGTTAAAAGCCCAGTTTTGTAGTAGTGTATCATTAGTGGTATCGGAGAGCCACACCTGAATTTCTCAATTCAGTTGAGATACTTGATCCTTCAGCGGGATGGAGTTCAACGATGAATTTTTTAACAAACTGCACGACGCGCTACGGGACTTGCCGGAGCAACGCGATCACCGCTGGCACCCGAGACGAGGATATTACGATCGTCCTACGCGTCAGTCCGACGAGTTCAAGGTGAACCAACTTCCAGAGTTCGTTGGGGGTACCGATCCAGAAGCATACTTGGAGTGGGAACGGAAAATCGATCGCATGTTCGATTTCAAGGACCTTGATGATGAGAAAAGGTGTAAATATGCGATCCTAAAACTAAGTAAAGGCGCTTCTCTTTGGTTCGAAGGGGTTAAATCAAAAAGAGTTCGTGATGGAAAAACAAAGATTAATTCGTGGGATTCGTTGAAATGGAAACTTCGCAAGAGATATGTCCCCACGTCACATAGGCTGACCCTGTATTGCAAGATTGCCGACTACATGCAAGGAAAGATGAGTGTTAGTGAATATATTGATGAGTTCGAGAATTTGACCTTGATGGGAGAATTGGAGGAGAACGAAGAACAGAAGATTGCGCGATTCTTGTGCGGTTTAAATCGAAACATAGCTAATTTGGTGGAGTTGTATCCGTACGCCAATTTTGACACCTTGTGTGGGTTGTGTTTGAAGGTTTAGACTCAAAATAGAATGATGGTGGGAGGTTCAAATATGGAGCATAACAAGTCAAGCGGATGGACTAAACCTGAGTTTCCCTCAAAATTCGGAACCACGAGTAGCGGCTCTAGTTCGGCTACCAAAACAGTGCCAACTTCAACCCCTAATCCAGTTCCTAAGGCTCCCAGCGCAAATAAAGAGACGAGTCTATTGAAGGTGCGCTGTTTTAAATGTCAAGGTTTTGGCCATTATCAAAACGCCTGTCCGAATAAGTGAGTCGTGACGTTGAGAGAGGCTCTCGCGGCCCGAGAGGAATTGTTAGATGAGGAAGAAGTAGAGAGGTTGGGTGATGTATTTGATTTGGGAGGCGAAGAAGAAGGAGATTGTGAGGCTTACGATGCTCCGAATTACGATACTACCTTGGTCCTTCGCACTTTGCAAGCTAAGTCAGTTCCGAGCGAGTCAGAACAACGGGACCAAATATTCCATACGAAGTGTCAAGTGGGATATAAGTGGTGTAGTTTGATTATTGACGGAGGGAGTTGCACCAACGTAGCTTCGAGTGAGATGGTGACGAAACTTGGGCTAACCACCATGGCTCACCCTAATCCATATGCTTTACATTGGCTTGATGACGGAAGTAAGGTGAGGGTTTTGAAGCAAGTTCGGGTCGGATTGGCAATGGGCTCATATTGTGATAAGATATTATGTGATGTGATTCCGATGGATGCTTGTCGTGTACTTTTGGGACGTATTTGGTTATTTGATAGGGATGTTTTGCATCGGAGTAGGAGTAACGAGTACGAGTTGCGAGATAAGGGAAAGAAGATCGTGTTGAAGCCGATGTCACCTCAAGCTGTTCGTTACAGAAAATCTGGAAAGCAAATCTTGACTACCTAGCTCATGCTAAGGATGTTCATTAGGGCATGCTAAGTTCAAAATCTATCCATTGGAGAAGAACGTTGGAGACAAAGCTGTATTATTATTCAAAGTCAAAGTAAAGTAAGTTGACCAAGTCGTCAACGCACGTTAAAGGGACTGTCCAGCGCATGCTAAGCATGTTATGTTATCATTGAAACAGTTCGAAGAGAGTTCGGCTCATCAAAGTCATACAATGATAGTGCACTCTACAAGAAACTATCAGCGCACACTAATAGTACCAGTTTTCATCATATCAAGAGAGACTGAACACTATAAATACCCATGCCATTGGGTATCTCAAAGACACACAACTTCAAGCCTACAAACGCACTTGAGCTCAGATTATTGGTATTTATTTCATACTAAGTTGTGACGATAAAAGATACTAGTGTTGTTCACATATTGTAATATCTTATATACTTCGTATCTTCTTTGATTGTTGTTAGTGCTGCCTCACTCCTTCACGAGCTTGAGAGAAACGAATCAAGAGTTCTTAATCTGGTGTTATTAGGATCTTTGATCTGGCATTGTTAGGATTATACTGTGACAATCGTAAGTGAGGATTATCTAGTTCCTATAGAACACTATATAAGAAAATTTATATTGAGTGTTTGGTTGTGCTTGGACCAGTCGAAGACAGCCGTTGTAACGGTTGTGCCCGGACCTATAGAAGACGAGGCAAAGTTGTGTATGTTTTTTCTTAATCCACTGGAAAAAGAAAATAGGGAGATGACATAGGAAAGTTGATGGGTGCAAAAAATTATGTGTGATGAAGACGGTTATCCAGTAAGAAATAAATCTCGTTTGGTCGCACAAGGTTATAATCAAGAAGAGGGTCTTGATTATGAAGAAAGTTTAGCGCCTGTGGCCCATCTCGAAGCCATTCGTTTGTTATGTGCTTTTGCAGCTCACAAGAAAATCAAGCTATATCAAATGGATGTGAAAAGTGCATTTTTAAATGGCTTCATTCAAGAAGAAGTGTTCGTCAAACAACCTCCTGGTTTTGAATATCATCAATTTCCAGATTATGTACACTAGCTCAACAAAGCACTCTACGGTTTGAAGCAAGCACCTCGGGCATGGTATGATCATACAAGTTAATTTTTAATTGCAAATAACTATACGAGAGGTAAAATCGATAATACCTTATTTGTGAAAAATTTATATGTTGATGACATTGTTTTGGTGCTACTAACGAATCTCTTTGCCAAGACTTTTCTAATCTCATGAAGGGAGAGTTCGAAATATGTATGATGGGAGAATTAACATTCTTCCTCGGGCTTTAAATCAAACAATGGGAAGATGGGATTTTCATCCATCAAACAAAATATTCTCACGTGTAATACCCGGTTGTAATTTAGTCATTTTCATTCAGTAATTGTCACTATGTAATTCTTCACTTGTTAATAATCATTCATCATCCACATTCATTCATTCGTGTTCACCATTCGGAATAACTTCGAGTCGTGTATCGATATTGTTCATTGTTTCAACCTTGCTTGGGAAACGAGACAAGAATATTATCTTTATTGTTGTAATTGATTCATTAGTCGATGTTGACATTGGAGTTCATGTCATTTCAAATCTCCTCATTGTTCAAATTGTGCTTTTGTTGGGCGAACCCGTGTAATCATTGCTTGGAACCACCGTTTTGGGGTTTTCGCACTTCCATTTCGTGTTATTATTTCATAAATATTGATTCCTATTGCTTTTATTCTCTTCCCGGGTCATTTTTCATCATTTTAGGACCCGAGGGGTGTGGGCTGCGGCACAAGGGAGTGTGCGCCGCGGCACACACATGTTGCAGTTTTTGGCCGACCCGTCCGTACCGGGGGCCACGGCTCCTGCCGGCAGGGCCGCGGCACGCTGCCGAACACTGTGTAGTTTTCTAGCCCTGTGCTGCGGCACACTGCCGAGCGCTGGGGGCAGATTTTGGCCCTGACAGTGCAGGCTGCTCTATATCTGCGTTTTCTTGAGGGGAACAAGCTCATTTCTTCATTTCACTTCTTTCTCTCTTCCTTGGGGTGATTTTGGGCGATTTTGGGGTGTTTCAATATCATCAAAACTCAGAGATTTCATCTTCTTCAAGTTGTAGTGTGGATCAACAACATATTTGTGGATTCTTCATCCTAATCTAAGGTAACTTTCTTCAACCCTTGAATTCGATTTTGAGTTGGAACATGATGTTTTGGATGGTATAATCATGAATTGTGATGGATATACATATGATTATGAGTTTTTACGAGTTATCATCAGATTGTTGGAAGTTTTTCTCAAGAACAATTTGAAGGTTGACTTGGAATTGGGTTTTGCAATTTAATGATATCGTAAAATCGATTTGAGTATTTTTTTTGGATTATCGATTGTATTGATGGTGTTTTGGTGGTTTGAATCATTCAATAGAAGTTTGTTTTCAATACAAATAGGTTTAGTTTTTTAAGAAGGGAGTTTGTTTTCAAGGTGTTTGTCGAAATGCCTCAATGAGTTTGGATTTATTGTATCGACATCTTGAGTTGGTTATGATCACTTTTGGTTCGTATATTAAGCGAGTTGTTCATAATTGTGTTATTCAAGGTTGTTCGAGCGACCGGTAGTTCGCTTAGGACGTTGTTCGAGAGAGATCGTGTCATCACCGGTGTTAAGGTAAGTTAATTCTTACTCGGTTAAAAGGATATTCATTCCTTTCGTTGTTGTTCATTCATAATTATAGTTCATTCATAATGTATTAACCGTATTGAGACCTGTAATTTTCAATTAATCACTTCATACACGAGGAATGACGGTTCCAATCATTTCATTGAGCTATCATTCATTTCACTATCATTTTATCTCGATGAGGCATTATTGATTTTCGATGTCACTTTTGTTATCTCGTGGCATTCCGGGTCATACTGGCGTGCCGGTTGGTATGTGTAGGATTTTCATGTCGGGCACATATAAAGTCGTGTGTTGGTAGTTGGCCTCACATTGGACTGTGCACACGAGACAATTACTTCGTGAGACTGATTAGGTATAAGACCACACGTGTATTCGATCGACACTCGTTGGTGGCTTGTGCACAGACACATTTCCATCCCGGGCGTAGTGTGGCACCATCCTTTGAGCCGTACTGATAGTTGATTCATACAGCATGTTTGATTGAGTATGTTTTCAACAGGATTGGGTTATAATCTGGCCGATTCACATTTGATCGCATGTGTTCAACGATTTGATATTTTGATCGAACTTGTGGTTTATACAGTATATATGATTGTGTTTATTCAACTCTTGAGGATTGTTGTTCTGTGTAACTGACCCCGTTGGGGGATTTTGTTTTCAGGTCATGGCAAGGCTAAGGCATGGGAAGAGAACATTGACAGCAAGGAGTCCCAGTGATACTAGTAGGGGGCCCAGTCTTTTCAGTCACTCATGTTTTCTTCATTTTATTCCGCTGCAGATATTCCGCTTGAATATTCATTTTATTCAGTGTCGTATATTTTATCTTCATATAAAATATACATGTATTCTGTATTATCTTGGGTGTGTTGTATAAAACTCCTCATCGGAGCAATTAATGATGTAATGTGGTTCGGTACTACATTTACCCTGTGTATTTCATTCATTTTCACTCGCCTGGTGGGTCCCAGTCGGGGGTCCACGGCACTGTAATATCCCCCTAGTTTGGGGTGTTACAGATTTGGTATCGGAGCATGGTTTTGAATACTACCTTCAGAGTCATGTTTTATTTGAAATCATCGTTCATCAGACAAGTATCATTGGACTTTCGCATCACATGTGACCTGTGCAAGAGCCGAGCCCCTCAGACCAAAGAACAGTAAGATTTCTGATGCCATGGTATAATTTCTGGCAATAAGAATCACTCATTCATCATTCAACAGTGAAAAATCTTCATTCATCATTTTCATTTTTGATCAAGTCGATCATGTTAACTCATTAATAACTCAGTTCATTTCACTGTTCATTTGTCGATCTTGAGGGTCGTATCATTAATCTTGTTAACTTGTTCAAGATAATCATTTCAATAATTTCATCAGATAATCACGCCACCTCAGTTGATCATTCATGTAATCATTGTGTTTGAGCGCGTATGCTCATTTTCATCATTTCATAACGTAATCATAATGTGATATTCATGCGAGATATATAATCATTTCGTGACTTTCCCACTTCAGTATGGAAAGAGATGGTAGAGGACGCGGGGGAAGAGGCCGTGGTGCGGGCCGAAACCCGAGACCTCGTGTGAATACACGCGCGAACGCGAGGAATAATGCTAATTCATCGAGCAGCGACGCCGCCACTCATTTTCCTGGAAATGACCATTCACTGTCAGGGAGTCGTACCCGGGACACGGCTCATTCAGAAGGTGTTCGGGTTGATCCACTCGCGTTTATGCAGGGCATGATGGCCAAGATGACTCAGATGGCACGCCTCATGGAGACGATGCAGAACTCAGCTACTCAGAATCAACAGGCTCCTCCACCGCCACCTCAGGGGCAACAGAGGGGTGTAAGCAGTATCATTGGCGACATCTCTCGCCAGAGGCCACCTACTTTTGAGGGTTCATCTGAGCCGGCGGATATTGTTCACTGGCTTGATCATTTCGAGAAGTTGTTTGCTATGGTGGAGTGTCCCGAAGGGCACAAAGTTTCAGTCGCGGCTTACTATCTGGGTAAGAGCGCTCATTCATGGTGGTTATTGTTGAAGCCCACCGACGAATTTTGTACTTGGGAACAATTCAAGACTCTCATGATGGAGCGGTATTATCCGGCCCCACTCAGAGAGGCCAAATTATCAGAATTACTCACTCCCGACCCATCAGCGGACGACGATGTTCTCACCATCGCCGAGAAATTTCAGGAGCTACTTCCTTTCGCCTCGTCCATTATTCATTCTGAGGCGGACAAGATCAAATATTTCAGCAAGAGGTTGAAGCCTCGTATGCGGATGCAGTTTCTTAATCACAATTGCACCACTCTGGCCGAATTCATTGAGAAAGCTCTTACTTATGAGTTTACTGCTAAGGAGATTGCTAAGCAACAACCTTCATCTGCTGGCAAGAAGTCAAAGAATCGTAATCAGTCTGACGGCAGTCAGGCCACTTTCAAGAAACCTCGTGCGGGCTCTACTTTTTCTGACCAACCTCCTATGGTGCCTAGACCCGCGGAATCTCAGTCCCGAGTGGCCAGTTCGGCCATCACCTATTTCAACTGTGAAGAACAGGGTCATTTCAGCACCAAGTGTCCGAGGCAGACTGTCACGTGTAATAACTGTGGGATTGCTGGGCATAGGGCCCGTTTTTGCTGAAGAGACTCTAAACCTACTCCGGCGTCATCTCATGCCCCGAGACAGTCAGCGGTTCAGAACCAGGCCACCCAATCCACGTCGTTCAAAATGACAGGAGCAAATAAAGGCGGAGCCAAGAGCTATCAGACGGGAGCATCCGGTTCGGGGGCCGGCAAGCCCCGTATTTATGAGATGAAGAAGACCGACGATTCGGAGGCCCAGATGATCTCAGGTACACTCGAAATTCTATCTCAACCTGTGTGTACCCTTTTTGATACTGGTGCATCGCATTCATTCATTTCTGAGTCATGCTTGAGTAGACTTCATCTGGATAATTCTACCTATTGTGAACCTTATATCATTGGTCTACCTGGTGGTAGAAGAATTATCGGGGATCGTGAGATTGAGGATTGTCCAATTCAGCTTCATGGCCGTGGTTGGTTAGCGACCTAATCGTGGTCGATTTACCGAGAGACGACGTTATTTTGTGTATCGATTAGATGGACCGTCACGATGCCATCATTAGTGTCCGTAAGCGTATGGTCACTATCATTTCAGACGATGGGGTCGAATGTGTATTTCAAGGAGGTAATCCCAGCTGTTCCGGTAGAGTTATTAATGTGATGAAAGTAGTGAAATTACTCAATCAGGGGTGTGTCGGTTATTGGTGCTATATGACTAAGACGGAGAAATCATCAATAATGTTGGCGGATATCCCGGTAGTGACTGAATATGCAAACGTATTTCCAGACGAGTTACCTGGTTTGCCTCCAAAGAGAGATGTGGAATTCACGATTGAGTTGGAGCCTGGTACATCTCCAATATCGAAGGCACTGTATCGGATGGCCCCGACCGAAATGCTGGAACTAAAGAATCAATTAGAGGATTTGACCGAGAAGGGTTATATCCGACCGAGTGCGTCTCCGTGGGGAGCACCGGTATTATTTGTCAATAAAAAGGACGGTTCTTTTCGTTTGTGTATTGATTATCGAGAGCTGAACAGGGTGACGATCAAGAATAAATATCCCCTACCCCGTATTGATGATCTTTTGGATCAACTTCAGGGAGCATCAGTGTTTTCCAAGATCGATTTAAGATCTGGGTATCATCAATTGCGAATCTGAGAGTCGGATATTGCTAGGACGGCATTCCGAACACACTATGGTCATTATGAGTTTGTGGTAATGCCATTTAGGTTAACTAATGCACATGCGGTGTTCATGGAGTTAAAGAATCGGGTTTTCATCGACTATTTGGATTAGTTCGTGGTTGTCTTCATTGATGACATTTTAATTTATTCTCGTGACCGGGAGGAGCACGAGTTTCACCTTCATCAAGTGCTCGACGTGTTGAGACGAGAGCAACTTTATGGGAAGTTTTCCAAATGTGAATTCTGGATGTCCGAAGTGACGTTTATCGGACATGTAATTTCATCATACGGAGTTCGTGTCGACCCTCAGAAGATGGAGGCTATTCGAGATTGGCAACCTCCGAAAAATGTTAAGGAAATCCGAAGTTTCCTCGGATTAGCTGGTTATTATCGGCGATTTGTGGAAGGATTTTCTAAAATCGCTCAACCCATGACGAACCTTTTAAGGAAGGATAAGAAATACACATGGTCCGACGCGTGTCAACAGAGTTTTGAGGAACTCAAGAGCCGGTTAATTTCAGCACCTGTCCTTTGTTTACTGTAAGGGACGGAAGGATTTGTGGTCTATAGTGATGCGTTCGGACAGGGTCTCGGATGTGTACTAATGCAGAACGGAAAGGTTATTGCTTATGCTTCACGGCAATTGAGACCTTACGTGATTAATTATACGACCCACGACCTGGAGCTAGCAGCCGTGGTATTCGCATTGAAGATTTGGCGTTATTATCTTTATGGCGTTACCTTTCAGATATTCACCAATCATAAGAGTTTAAAATATATATTTACTCAGAAGGAGTAAAATATGCGACAGAGACGGTGGTTGGAACTAATCAAAGATTATGATATTAAGATACTTTACCACCCGGGCAAGACGAACGTTGTTGCCGATGCCTTGAGTAGTAAGTCCATTCAGGAACATATACTTGCTCGATTAACAGTTCAGAAGGAACTTCAGCAAGAATTACTTTGGCATAAGATCGAGGTTTGGTTACAACGTGTTCAGGGACAGCTTTGTATGCTGGAGATTTCATCGCCACTTGAAGAGGGGATCAGAGTGAATCAGGCTTCCGACCCGTTTTTGTTGCGCATCTGCGAGGATGTGGCATAGGGGAAAACCTCTGGCTTTGTGGTCCACGAGTATGGACTCTTGTGATTTAAGAATCGGTTATCTGTACCGGTGAATGACGAGTTGAAAAACTCGATTTTGAGAGAAGCCCATGCTACCCCTTATTCTATTCATCCGGGGTCCAGCAAGATGTACAAAGACTTGAAACAAAATTACTGGTGGAGTAATATGAAGCGTGAAGTCGCCGAGTTTGTTCCGAGATGTTTCACCTGTCAACAAGTCAAGATAGAACATCAGCGACCGGCGGGTATGCTGAAACCGCTCCCTATTCCGGAATGGAAGTGGGAGGATATTTCAATGGACTTCATCATGAGTTTGCCGACGAGTCGCCGTGGCATGAATACAATCTGGGTAATCGTGGATCGTCTAACTAAGTCAGCTCATTTTCTCGAGATTAAGAATACTTGGGGTCCCGAGAGACTTACCCAGTTGTTCATCAAAGAAATAGTGAGATTGCACGGTACTCTTAAGAGTATCGTTTCTGATCGTGACGGGCGATTCGTGTCTCATTTTTGGAAATCAGTTCATCGTGCCATGGGAACTCAGCTTAATTTCAGCACAGCTTTTCATCCTCAGTCCGACGGACAATCAGAGAGGACTATTCGGACGTTGGAGGACATGTTGAGGGAATGTGTCCTCGATTGGAAAGACGATTGGGAAGCCCAACTACCATTGATCGAGTTCACGTATAATAATAGTTGGCATGCTTCGATTAAGATGGAACCTTATGAGGCCTTCTACAGTCATCGTTGTCGATCTCCTTTGTGTTGGGATGACTTATCAGAATCAATCGGCACCGAGCCCGATATGCTTAGCCGCCCGTGAGAAGGTAGCTTTGATCAGGAGTCGTTTGTTGACCGCTCAGAGTCGACAGAAATCTTATGCAGATAATCATTGCCGACCATTAGAGTTCGAGACAGGTGGCCACGTGTTGGTCAAGGTATCCCCGAGTCGAGGTATCTTCCTCTTCGGGAAGCGGGGAAAGTTGAGTCCGAGATTCATTGGACTGTTTGAGATTTTGGATCAAGTAGGCGAGCTAGCTTATCGATTGGTCTTACCTGCGGCGTTGAGCCGAATTCATAATGTGTTTCACGTCTCTCAACTACGGAAGTATGTTGCCGACCCGAGTCACATACTTCAGTTCGACAAAATCGAGATCGCATATGATCATTCGTATGAGAAGCGTCCCATACGAGTCTTAGAGCGGCGAATCATACAGTTGAGGAATAAGGCGATTCCTTTGGTTAAAATTCAGTGGTCTAGACACGGAGTCGAAGAGGCTACTTGGGAAACCGAGGATAATATGCGGGAGAGTTATCCCGAGTTGTTTGACCCTTAGTTTCGGGGAAGAAATTCTTTTAAGGGGGGTGTATGTAATACCCGGTTGTAATTCAGTCATTATCATTCAGTAATTTGCATTCAGTAATTGTCACTATGTAATTCTTCACTTGTTAATAATCATTCATCATCCACATTCATTCATTCGTGTTCACCGTTCCGAATAACTTCGAGTCGTGTATCGATATTTTTCATTGTTTCAACCTTGATTGGGAATCGAGACAAGAATATTATCTTGATTGTTGTAATTTATTCATTAGTCGATGTTGACATTGGAGTTCATGTCATTTCAAATATCCTCATTGTTCAAATTGTGGTTTTGTTGGGCTAACCCGTGTAATCAATGCTTGGAACCACCATTTTGGGGTTTCCGCACTTCCATTTCGTGTTATTATTTCCCAAATATTGATTCCTATTGCTTTTATTCTCTTCCCGAGTCATTTTTCATCATTTTAGGACCCTAGGGGTGTGGGCCGCGGCACAAGGGAGTGTGCGCCGCGGCACACACATGTTGTAGTTTTTGGCCGACCCATCTGTACCGGGGGCCGCGGCTCCTGCCGGCAGGGCCGCGGCACGCTGCCGAAACACTGTGCACCGATTTTTAAAAATACAAATCAAATAGAAAAAAGATAATGTTAGTTTTTAAAAAATAAAATATATACACAAAAAATATAAAATATTTGAACGACTAAAAAAAATAAAATCCCATAAAAATATATATTAACCTAAAATATGAAATCCCATGAACATAGGAACTTCCCATACAGCATGTTTGATTGCATATGTTTTCAACAGGATTGGGTTATAATCTGGCCGATTCACATTTGATCGCATGTGTTCAACGATTTGAGATTTTGATAGAACTTATGGTTTATACAGCATATATGATTGTGTTTATTCAACTCTTGAGGATTGTTGTTCTGTGTAATTGACCCCGTTGGGGATTTTGTTTTCAGGTCATGGCAAAGCTAAGGCACGGGAAGAGAACGTTGACGGCGAGGAGTCCCAGTGATACTAGTAGGGCCCCCCAGTCTTTTCAGTCATTCATGTTTTCTTCATTTTATTCCGCTGCAGATATTCCGCTCGAATATTCATTTTATTCAGTGTCGTATATTTTATCTTCATATAAAATATACATGTATTCTATATTATCTTGGGTGTGTTGTATGAAACTCCTCATCGGAGTAATTAATGATGTAATGTGGTTCGGTACTACATTTACCCTGTGTATTTCATTCATTTTCACTCATCTGGTGGGTCCCAGTCGGGGGTCCACGACACTGTAATATCCACCTAGTTTGGGGTGTTACATCACGATCTCCTCAAGAAGTTCAAAATGGAATGCAGCAAAGCAATTTCAACTCCAATGTCTTCCAGTTAAAATCGGACAAAAATGAAAATGGAAGATCCGTAGATCAAAGACTATATCGCGGTATGATCGGATCTCTGTTATATTTAGCTGCTTCTAGACCGGATATAATACTTGCTACTTGCTTATGTGCTAGATTTCAATCAAATCCTGAGGAATCCCATTTAACTGCATGTAAGCATACTTTTCGATATTTGAAAGGGACTATTGGTCTAGGACTATGGTATCCATCTTGTTTGGATTTTAATTTAATTACATATAGTGACGCCGATTTCGGCGGATCTAAAATTGACAAGAAAAGCACTAGCGGTACATGTCATTTTGTTGGTTCATGCTTAATCTCCTGGGGAAGTAAAAAAGCAGACAAGCGTAGCTTTGTCCACAGCTGAAGCCAAGTAT
The DNA here is from genome assembly GCA_033398695.1 of Orobanche coerulescens. Classification (NCBI taxonomy): domain Eukaryota; kingdom Viridiplantae; phylum Streptophyta; class Magnoliopsida; order Lamiales; family Orobanchaceae; genus Orobanche; species Orobanche coerulescens. The sequence goes on from CM065815.1 coordinate 118,162,208, forward strand.
ATCGCAGCAGGGAGCGCCTGTGTGCGGTATTATGGATAAAAAATCAACTCCATGACTATGGCATCTATTTTGAAAATACCCTCATTTTATGTGATAACACCAGTGCTATTAATTTGTGTAAAAATCCTGTCTTACATAGTCGAACCAAGCATATTGATATAAGACATCATTTTCTCCGAGATCACACTCAAAAAAGGATATTCGTTTAATTTTTGTCGGTACAAAAGATCAGCTTGCTGATATATTTACAAAACCCCTACTTGAGGAATCTTTCAATTCTATTCGGTTGCAACTCGGTATGGGACACATCGATAATTTTTAAAAGACTATCATTTAATTCGTCTTTTGAGAATTCATTATATGGGATACTGTTTTTGCCTAGCCCGCGCCATCTTCATACCATTAACGCGCGCTATCTCTTTTCTCCAGAATCTTAACTTACCCGATAGCGTACGCTACTTCTTATATCTTGCGTACGCTAATGAATTTCTGTTCTAAAAACCTGAAGGTCCAGTAGCCTATTCGTTTTCCTTCTAACGTACGTTATGTTCCCATAGCACACGCTGACATGTCGAGGCATATATGTGCTTTATGGCAAAAGACATTCCATAAGAATGAATGAATCATGAATGATGAGTGATTAATAATGAGTGAAGTTACTGAATGATAATTACTGACTGATTAATATTGAATAAAAATGAATGAAATTCAACCGGGTATTACATGCAATTCTACCACCTAGCTCTTATCCTAAGCAACACAAAGCACAGTCTCACAAGCTTGTAAGACGCAATGCTCATTATCAATAGTATGCCCCTCAAGCATACAAACAACATCATCAGCAGAAAAAAAAGGAAGACTGTACCCAAATGCCATCAACAACATGTACCTCAGCACTATCAATAGTATGTTGCTCCTCGATACTGGGTACATGAACCAAGGTATATTTCTCAAAAGCAAGCTGCTGATCTGTTCTACCAACAACAAGTATGGGAATCCAACTGGAAACCTAGAGGGTAAGCTAGAAGGCAGAAAAATACAACTCCTCCTAGATAACAACATTATTGGGGCTAAAAATAAAAAATTTACATGTAGAATAACAATGCTTATAATGATTACGTGCATGCACCATGTAAATCTCACAAAAAAGGACCTAGCTCAACCTACAACAAACCCATTGCTGTCAGGGAAATATGGGTACCTAAAAGCACTAACAATAAAAGATCCAAAGATCAAAGCGGACCTAAATTATTACTTGATATCAAGGAGAAGGACATCTGGTGCTTCAACAACAGATATTTTCACCACATGACAGGAGATATGACCAAACTAACAGATTATGTAGAAGGTCGTGGTCTAAAGGTGCCATTCAGTGATAAATATAAAGGAAGAACAAGAGGGAAAAGAACCCTGCTTGTAGAAAAATTCAAGGTCATCGATGTAGCCTATGTAGAAGGACTACAGTTAAATCTTCTTAGTGTTGCCCAGTTCTGTGACAAATAGTTTTCGGTCAAATTCTATGAAGATCACTGTAGGGTGAAGGACAGAAAGACCAAACAGATTGTCCTTATATGAATTCGTTCAGGTAACATGTATATTGCTAACTGGAAATCCACTAGTATAGTAATTCCTTATTTTGTTGCCAAAGACACTGCAGATCAAAGCTAGCTATGACACAAAAGGATGTCTCACATCAACTTCAAGACCATCAATGAATTGGCCCGACATGGAATGGTCAGAGGCTTGCCTCATGTTTCATTTCATAAGAGCAGCGTCTGTGGACCCTTTCAGAAAGGCAAACAACTCAAGTTGTCTCTGAAGAGCAAATATTATCTATCAACTCACAGGGTCCTAGACTTGCTCCATATGGATCTGTATGGCCCTGTAGACCCTGTCAGCCTAGGAGGTAAGAAATACTATCTTGTTATCATTGATGATTTCTGCATGTACTCATGGACTATCTTCTTGCGAAAGAAAAAAAGAGACAATCACAAAGCTGTCAGAGCACCTTAAAAAGCTTTAAAATGAGAAAGGGCTGAGTATCGTATCCATTCAATCCGATAGAGGCAGAAAATTCACGAATCGCTTCATAGAGCAATACTGTGCGGATAATGGCATACAACACGAATACTCAGCAGCTCGAACTCCTCAATAAAATGGTGTGGCCGAGCGAAAGAACAGGATGCTGAAGGAGGCAACAAGAACTATGATAGCTGCAAACGAGTTGCCACATCATTTTCGGGGAGAAGCAGCCAGCATACTATGCACAAAACCGTTGTATCATCAACAAGCATCACAAGAAAACCGCATACGAGGTATGGAATAATACTCCTATGGTTGCATATTTTCATAGTTTTGGATGCAGGGGATATGTTCTTAACAAGGAAAGGATCAGCTAAAGACCTTTGATAAAAAATACGATGGTGGTATATTTGTTGGATACTCCTCTGTCAGCAAGGCATTTAGGATTTTCAACAAAAGGAAATTGACAATAGAGGAGTCAGTCCATGTAGTCTTCCATGAACCCTATTGCGATCCTACAGGAATAGACAACCTAACACAATCCGTCCAAACTTTATCTCTTAAGAAAATCCCACATGCTCAAGAAGATCGTGTCGTCAATCTAGAAATTAATCCCACAACTTTAAGAATAGATGAAGTAGTTAAAGCTAATGATATGGAAGCTGAAGCTGATCCTACAACCCAACATGACACAACAAGGGATGCTGAACTAGAACCCGATAGAAGGTGGTTAAGATATCACCCTTATGAGTTAATAATTTATGATATTGATGCTGGTGTTTCTAGTAGAAGAAGAATACTAGGTGCATAAGGAATTGTACTCTTTGCACAAGAGGATACAGAATCTGGCTCTGAATAGTCTCCATTCCCTGTATGGAAATCTAAAGATGAACTTAGAAGACTTGCGATGTGCACACTAGCTGTATTCTTAGCACGGTCTGAACCTGTCTCGACCAATGAAGCTCTCAATTCTCATTAGATCTCATCTATGGAAGAAGAGCTAATTGTTTTGAAAGAAATAATATTTGGTACCTAGTCCCCAGATAAACCCATCAAGCTGTAATAGGAACCAGATGGTACTTCAAAATAAGAAGGACGAGAATAGCCTTGTAATAAGGAACAAGTCCAGACTAGTTGTCCAAGGCTACAAACAAGAATAAGGCATATACTATGATGAAATATTTGCCCCTTAGCCAGACTAGAAGCTATTAGGATATTCCTAGCTTTTATGGCTCATACAAACTTTATCGTGTATCAAATGGATGCTAAGAGCACATTTCTTAATGATGACCTAGATGAAGAAGTGTATGTTGAACAACCAACATGGCGTGCCAACCTAGAGGGAGGAGATCATTTATACAGGCTAAGAAAAGCTATATGGTCTTAAGGAAGCACCCGGGGAATGGAATGAAACCTTGTCGCTGTATCTTATCAATAGTGGATTTGAGAAAGACGCTGTTGACAAAACCCTCTTCAAAATCAAGGAAGGTAATGATCTCCTTATGGTAAAAATCTATGTAGATGATATTATTTTTCGTTCAACTAACCTTGATCTGTGTAAAAAGTTCTTTCATCTCATGCAAAATAAATTTGAAATGAGTATGATGAGAAAACTTAGCTATTTCTTAGGGTTGCAGGTTAAACAACTACTAGAGGTATATTCATCAACCAAGAGAAATACAGCAAGGAGCTGCTCAACAAATTCGGGATGAACACTTCTAAGTCATCATCTACTCCCATGAGCACTTCCACACAGATAAGTGCTAACAAAGCTGCAAAACCAGTTGATCAATCTCTCTATAGGAAGCTTATAGGCTCACTCATGTACCTAACAGCCAGTAGGCCCGATATCTAGTTTGCTGTTGGAATGTGTGCTCGATATCAGGTAGCACCTAAAGAGTCACACTTCACCACAGCTAAACGAATCCTTAAGGACAACAAAGGAACCATCAGTGTAGGATCGTGGTATTCTAAGGAAGGAGGATTCGATTTGGTAGGCTATAATGACTCAGATCTAGGAGGCTACAAGCTGGATAGAAAGAGTACTAGCGGGACTTGTCTTTCTTGGACCTAGGTCATGGTTCACTAAGAAGCAATTGGCCAACTTGCTTTACAGTTGAGTCATAATATTATGCTACTGGAAGCTGCTGCAAGCAGATCCTGTGGATGCAGCAACAGCTACAGGACTATGGCATCGAGGTTAGAGAAACTCCAATTATGTGAGACAGCACGAGTGCAATCGCAATCATGCACAACCTTGTATTGCACTTGAGGACCAAGCACATTGTATGAAGCATCAGCTCATCAGAAGTCATGTGGGGATGGTCAGAGGCTCGTATCGAGAAAATTCATACAGATATTCAGTTAGCAGACATCTTCACAAAGCCTCTCAGCACAACGAGGTTCTGTAGTCTGGAGGAGCTGCGGATGACTCGTTCACTATCATAGAGTTGTGTATAAGCAACCATGGGGAAAGCCTGATGGTGCAGAGATTTGCCTATTATATTCCTCAACTTCCATAAAAAGTCTTCATTATAACCTTGGGGAAAGCCTGCCGGTGCAGAGATTTGCCAATAAAGATGTCCGTCAGGGATTGGAAATGTTATAGCTCGATTAAAATCCCTGTAAGTTTTTAAATTTTACTCATTAATTGAGGGAGAGTGCTGTAAGATTTCAATTAATATTTTCTTTTAAGCATATCAAATTCCATATATTTAAATTTCCCAAACAAGTTTTAGTCCACGTGCATCATCTAAATTTAAAACTATAACTTTCACTACTGAAATGACATATGGACTTTAAGACCTTGAAACTGTAACACCCCCAATCCACTCAGGGATATTACACGCCGTAAACCCTCTCCTCAAGGATCTACCAGGCTGATAACTAAAATCAAACATCTAAACATCGCCTTTAAGGCTAAAATGACTCAGTAGACCGATTTGGTCTTTCAATAATAACATCCAACTCAATTCCAAACACATACCCATGCAGGGGTCAAAATACAATAAACTCCCGTACAACGGGGAAAAGATACTGCAGCGGAAAAGAAATACAACTAGACCAATACGACATCAACGGATCCTCGTGTGATTAGTATCGTTCATCTTTCATCATCCTTCGTGCCGACCCTGTGCTATGCTCCAAAACCTGAATGCAAAAATAGACATCCACCCCCCGAATACTCGGGGGTTAGCAAAACTCCACTGTTTTGCTAGTGCAAGTACAAGTGCAAAAATACGAGCCATACAATTCAAGTTCCAAGAATGACAATAATCAGAAATTCTCAAAGATTAAAATACAACGAAACGAATACTTCTCGAGGCAAGAGTTTGAGTAAAACTTTCCAAATCCGAAAGATCACAATTAATGAGAACGGTTTGCAAAATGGTTTAAAATGCCCTCGGGAGTTTTAATAGAAAACAAATTAGGATTATCAAATCCTTATCTTTCCAAAAATCAACAGGGGTCACAACCCAAAGGTTTTGTTTTATCAAATAGGAAACCACCAACAATTTACAGGTTCAGAGCCCAACATCACGTGTCCTCAACGGACATAAAATCAACGAAACATAATCACGCACGCGCATCGCCTAGGACCGGGACGCCACCACAGACATCCCACCCGAGGCCTCGAGGGACCCTCCCGAGATGGCTAGCGAAACAAATCACATACATATCACGGTTGGATCAATCACTTGTTGCATCCTGGCCACATGATCACATGCCATGTGCCACCGTATATTAACTTTGGCGCTCACGGTTGGATCAATCACTTGTTGCATCCTGGCCACATGATCACATGCCATGTGCCACCGTAGTTTTTCTTAGGCTCTCACGGTTGGATCAATCGCTTGTTGCATCCTGGCCACATGATCACATGCCATGTGCCACCGTAGGCCCCGCCCACATCCACACAATCACATATATAACACAATACAACAAAGATATCCAAACAATTCACTCAGAGGCATCAAACCCTTAGCAAAACCACCATGTCAAACCACACTGCACCAAAATGAAATAATATATGTCCACACGCAATACCAAGTGCAACATCAACATCAAACATATCCATAGAGTTCACATAGTCATTCTCAAACCACACCATTCACAAAACACACGCGTTTTGAAAGCAAACCTTTAACAAGGCTAAACCGAATCTTTTGAAAGTTCGATTCAAACGACCAAACAACCACATTTAGACGATCACTAATTATCGTATCCACAAAATAAGAATTGTATGGACAAGGTACTTGCCTCGAATAAGAACAACGCGGAAAATTGATCGAAGCAGGTTGACACGAACCGACTACGAACCCGCCGACTCCACCGATCGCCAACTCGCAGTCATAAACTGCGAAGGACAATAACAACAATGAAATGAATTCCATAACACGACTCAAAGCCGTTGAATTCAAAGAACGAATGATGAAAGTTCAAGTGTTTCCCCCAAAACGGCCAAGAACACGATTCGTCCCGACAAAACACGAAAACATAATTCCAAGTTGAAACATGGATATACAATCCATAGAATGTGTTTAACAACATCATTTAACCACAATCGATCCATCAAAAACGGATGAAAACGAGATCGAGAATAAATCCCCCAAAAAGTCGGTTCGAGGGAAATCAAGAAATATACTTCCATTCGACGAAGAACAATGGATTAAATGATGTTAAACACAAGAATACTACCAAGATTAATCATACCCATAATGAATTAATCAACAATACTGAACGAATCGGACAAAAACGCAAAAACCCCCAAATTCAAGAATTTAGGGTTCTAAGAAGAGATTACCTTGATTCGCTGGATCAAAGGATGATAACGGATGATTGATCAATGATATAACCTCAAGAACTTCATGGATTTATTGTTAAACAACATGGCTCCAAGATCTCCAAGTCTCCAGCCGCGGAAGAGAAGGAGAGGAAATGAAAAACGAGAGGAAATGTGACTGCTCTGTCACATTTATACTGGGCCGGACTAGCGTGCGCTAGGCTGCTCAGCTAGCGTACGCCATCGGCCCGTGCCGCGATCCGCAGACACTGCTCGGCCAGTAAGCGCGGGCACCTTCCGGCCGTAGCGTGCGCTTACACGCGGTCAGAAGGCGCGATGTCCGGCAGAGGTGCGCTACCCGCCGATCCACCCGAGTCCAAGCACCCCATCGCCTCATCGCCTCGGCAGCTAGCGCGCAACCGATCGGCTAGAGATGTTAAACGGGCTAGCCCTAGCGGTTCCGGGCTAGCCCTAGCGGGCTTCGGGCTAAACGGTCCGGGCTAAAAAGCCCGGATTTAAACGGGCTAGGAAATATTGGCCCTAACCCTAACCCTAACGGGTTTCGGGCTAAACGGGCTAAACGGGCTAAATATTTAAAAAATCTATTTTTTATTTTTTTATAAGTAAAAAAAACAATAACAATATATTTTATATATATAGTAACAACTATACTATAATAAATATAATAAAAAATACACTTTTATGTATATATATATATACACACACACTATATTAACAAATACAGTAATAATATATATTATATATAATATTAATATAGTGTATATATATAATATTAATATAGTGTGTGTGTATATATATATATATATTTATATATATATAGATATATATATATAGCTAAGCTAGCCTAGCGGGCCGGGCTAGCCACTAGCAAGCTTCGGGCTCAACGGTCCGGGCCAAAAAAGCCCGGATTTAAACGGGCTAGGAAATATCGGCCCTAACCCGGTTTTTTGGCGGGTTAAACGGGCCAGCCCTACGGGCCCGAGCCCGTTTAACATCTCTACGATCGGCCGTAGCGTGCGTTACCTCCCGGCCGTAGCGTGCGCTACCTTCCGGTCGTATCGTGCGCTATGCCGGTTCCTGCCGCACCCTTCCGGCTAGTGCCCGCAACCGTCCGGCCAGAACCCGCAATCGTCTGGCCAGTCCCACAACCGTCCGGTCAGTGCCCGACCACCAGGGCTCGACGACTCGATTTCCGAAAACGGACGGAACGAACACGACGAAAAGTTCGCGGACAACATCAACGACCCGAAATGAAAACATAATGCAATAATTAATCATAGCCGACCAAGAAAAGGGTCGAGACAGCAAATACAGATACGGATACCCATAACTTTGGGTAAATTACAAAATGGCCCAAAACGCCCGAAAATCACGATATGTGATCGAATAACCAAACCGAAGTTCACAACACGTATAACAAAGTTAAAAAAACTTACGGGAAACTCGAAACCGTAGTTTCGACCGAGATTCGCAAGAATCGAACTCAAGTGCGGAAAAGTCGCTAAAAAGCACGGAACTCAACAAAACAACACCGAAATGAACTCGGATGTCAAAAAGTGTAGAATTAGTCATTCTCAGAATAATGAAACGGTCATGAGCGAGTCATCAAAACGGACTTCCGCCGAAAAAAAAGAAATTACTGGAAATCGAAATTACGGGTATTACATTCTACCCTCCTTAAAAGAAGTTTCATCCCGAAACTTAAAATAAGTAGGGAGAAGCAATATCCCCTGCCAGGAAAACTCGACGAGATACACAAAAACCGAAAACTCGCGCCCGACGGCGAAACGCTGCAAGAAACGCAAAGAGACATACGGCGTGAAAATACGCTCTACGGCGACTAACACAACGCCACCGATAGAGACATAATAAAATCAACAAGTGACAAGCGTCATCAAACAGACAATACAATCGAGTCGATTATCCGAACAATCACAAAACACAACGAACGAAAATCAATACGATTGACCAACCCAACGGTTCATCAATCAAAACGCGAACCAAACGCTGAACAAATACGAAATTCCACCGCCCAAGGGTTGGAAGATCGAAAAGAGACTAATTTACCGAAGGAGTCTGAACGCTCAACAATCACGAGATGAGATCAACAAAAACTGAACAATCAAACGATCGAACCACAACGGTCGAGACAACAAAAAGCGAACAATCATGTTCGAATCACGAAGAACAATAAAATTCAAACAACAATCGAACCGAACTCGGAAAAGTCACAGCGATAACCAGATCGACTCAAAATAAGATCACAGCTCGTCCGAACGATGAAACCGAAATATAGAACAAGTTCAGAAAGTATCAACGAACACGAGCGAGTCGATAGAATTGAGAAAGAGAAAATGCAGAAGCCAAAAATAATACGGGTATTATATTCGACCTCTTCTAAAAGAAGTGTCGTCCCAGAAACTCACAACAACGAAAACAACGAGACTACACAACAACCAACCGACAGAAACAACCATAGAACGACTCTCAAAGCCGATTCTGATAACTGTGCTGAAGCGCGAACTCCGAAAGTCTCGGTAGCTAATTCGCAAAACTGAATTCGGTGTCCCTCGAGTCCACACTTGAAATGTGTTACCGACGAGAAGGACAATTTACACGTGCATGCCCCGGCACATCACGGTTGAAACGTGTCGGCTCGGCATACCGAAAATACAAATGCTAGATATAATGGGGCATAACATCGCAAAACAACATAGCGGAGATGCCAACTCAGCACAACAAAGAATCATAACACATATCATATCCAACGATTACCATCGTAAAGTAATACACACACAAACAATACAGCAACGACGGTATCGTTCGGCAACCTTAACGGCCCGAACAATAACCAGCACATAATTACAAGCATCATGAAACAATCACACATGTATACAAACGTACAAACCCAAGCTTTAACAGCTCACACAAGTGCGATAACATGCAAATCACCACAAGGCGATAAACAGTAAACACCAGTTCACACCTCTCACAGAGAGCTAGTACAACAAATGTGCGGCAACGCCTCGATGTTCATCCCACCAATTCGATCATACTCGGGAGCAAACATCATAATGACAATGCGAACATCATACATACATACCCAGCCCTCAAACGGGAATGGATAGGTTTTAAAAACGAAAACCTCCTTTTGAAAATAATTTAGAAAAATACCGGTTGATCTTGAGTATCACCTTTCAAAAAAAAGTACAAACGTGAAACATCGTTATCGAGATTTTGGAGAACCATTTCGCATTTGATAAAAATGAGGACACTTTCTCTTAGTGAAAAACTTTCAGAATATTCGACCCTCGGGTCTAAGTAAAAGTGTTTCTAAAACATTGAAAATATCTCAAAACATTTTGGTCCTCGAGGTAGAAGAATTTTGAAACATATTGTGGCACCTTGGATGTACCACGAGAAAATAATTCATTTTAAAAGTACGTCTCGAAATTTATTTTCTAAGATACTCAAGGTTTTCAAGGAAAATTCAATGGGCTAGAATGCTCAAAAATTTCAGGTAATTACACAAAACTTTATAGCGCCGTGGGTCCCGCGTTGGAACCCACCAGGCTAAAAACCATTTACAAAAACGTCAAAAAGGCCGATGACGGTAATATTTCAAAAACTCACAAAAGCCATTTACAAAATACTAAATACCGTTATAAGAATTTCGCCAAAACGATCAAATCCATAACGCCAAAAACTCGGTTAAGGGAATCGGTTTTCGAAATAAAATTCAGTTGGTAAAATACCGAAAGCCATTTCAAAAGAACTCACGCAGCGGATAAAAGAAATAAGGTCAAACATGCACAATCCAGCAATGCTACTCCTCATATGAACGAAATATGAGGGTCAAATAACCACATATCAAGAAATCAAAATCCATAAGAGGATTCCGTCACTAAACAAATAATCATAAAAATAGCTCGTGTCACACGAGGAACAACACAAAGAAGGGAGACTTACAGCCACAGGTCGCACGAAGATGATGATCGCCCCACGATACTAACCACGACTAACAAACTCAGACGACGCGTCGCGACACGACTTAGTCAGACAAAATCTGACGAGACAAAACTCAACAGACACCACTGACCATACAGCCTAGGTTTCCACAACCTAAGCTCTGATACCATTTATGTAACACCCCAATCCACTCAGGGATATTACACGCCGTAGACCCTCTCCTCGAGGATCTACCGGGCTGATAACTAAAATCAAACATCTAAATATCGCCTTTAAGGCTAAAATGACTCAGTAGACCGATTTGGTCTTTCAATAATAACATACAACTCAATTCCAAACACATACCCACGCAGGGGTCAAAATACAATAAACTCCCGTACAACGGGGAAAAGATCTTGCAATGAAAAGAAAATACAACTAGACCAATACGACATCAATGGATCCTCGTGTGATTAGTATCGTTCATCTTTCATCATCCTTCGTGCCTACCCTGTGCTATGCTCCAAAACCTGAATGCAAAAATAGACATCCACCCCCCAAATACTCGGGGGTTAGCAAAACTCCACTGTTTTGCTAGTGCAAGTACAAGTGCAAAAATTCGAGCCATACAATTCAAGTTCCAAGAATGATAATAATCAGAAATCCTCAAAGATTAAAATACAACGAAACGAATACTTCTCGAGGCAAGAGTTTGAGTAAAACTTTCCAAATCCGAAAGATCACAATTAACGAGAATGGTTTGCAAAATGGTTTAAAATACCCTCGGGAGTTTTAATAGAAAACAAATTAGGATTATCCAATCCTTATCTTTCCAAAAATCAACAGGAGTCACAGCCCAAAGGTTTTGTTTTCGCAAATAGGAAACCACCAACAATTTACAGGGTCAGAGCCCAACATCACGTGTCCTCAACGGACAAAAAATCAACGAAACATAATCACGCACGTGCATCGCCTAGGACCGGGACGCCACCACAGACATCCCACCCGAGGCCTCGAAGGACCCTCCCGAGCTGGCTAGCGAAACAAATCACACACATCTCACGGTTGGATCAATCAATTGTTGCATCCTGGCCACATGATCACATGCCATGTGCCACCGTAGATTAACTTTGGCGCTCACGGTTGGATCAATCACTTGTTGCATCCTGGCCACATGATCACATGCCATGTGCCACCGTAGTTTTTCTTAGGCTCTCACGGTTGGATCAATCGCTTGTGGCATCCTGGCCACATGATCACATGCCATGTGCCACCGTAGGCCCCGCCCACATCCACACAATTACATATATAGCACAATACAATAAAGATATCCAAACAATTCACTCAGAGGCATCAAACCCTTAGCAAAACCACCACGTCAAACCACACTGCACCAAAATAAAATAATATATGTCCACACGCAATACCAAGTGCAACATCAACACCAAACATTTCCATAGAGTTCACATAGTCATTCTCAAACCACACCATTCACAAAACACACGCGTTTTGAAAGCAAGCCTTTAACAAGGCTAAACCGAATCTTTTGAAAGTTCGATTCAAACGACCAAACAACCACATTTAGACGATCACTAATTATCATATCCACAAAACAAGAATTGTATGGACAAGGTACTTGCCTCGAATAAGAACAATGCGGAGAATCGACCGAAGTAGGTTGACACGAACTGACTACGAACCCGCCGACTCCACCGATCGCCAACTCACGGTCATAAACTACGAAGGACAATAAAAACAATGAAATGAATTCCATAACACGACTCAATTGAATTCAAAGAACGAATGACGAAAGTTCAAGTGTTTCCCCCAAAACGGCCAAGAACACGATTCGTCCCGACAAAACACGAAAACGGAATTCCAAGTTGAAATATGGATATACAATCCATAGAATGTGTTTAACAACATCATTTAACCACAATCGATCCATCAAAAATGGATGAAAACGAGATCGAGAACAAATCCCCCAAAAAGTCGATTCGAGGGAAATCAAGAAATATACTTCGATTCGACGAAGAACAATGGATTAAATGATGTTAAACACAAGAATACTACCAAGATTAATCATACCCATCATGAATTAATCAACAATACTGAACGAATCGGACAAACACGCAAAAACCCCCAAATTCAAGAATTTAGGGTTCTAAGAAGAGATTACCTTGATTCGCTGGATCAAAGGATGATAACGGATGATTGATCAATGATATAACCTCAAAAACTTCATGGATTTGTTGTTAAACAACATGGCTCTAAGATCTCCAAGTCTCCAGCCGCGGAAGAGAAGGAGAGGAAATGAAAAACGAGAGGAAATGTGACTGCTCTGTCACATTTATACTGGGCCGGACTAGCGTGCGCTAGGCTGTCGAGCTAGCGTACGCTATCGGCCCAGCCGCGATCGCAGACACCGCTCGGCCAGTAGCGCGCGTAGCCTTCCGGCCAGAAGCGTGCGCTACCCTCCTGGTCAGAAGGCACGCAGCGTCCGGCGATAGCGTGCGCTACTCCGCCGATCCACCCGAGTCCAAGACTCCCACCGCCTACCGCTCGGCCCGTTAGCTGGGCACTGACCGGCCGTAGCGTGCGTTACCTCCCGGCCGTAGCGTGCGCTACCTTCCGGCCGTAGCGTGCGCTATGCCGGTTACTGCCGCACCCTTCCGGCTAGTGCCCGCAACCGTCCGGCCAGAACCCGCAATCGTCCCGCCAGTCCCGCAACCGTCCGGTCAGTGCCCGACCACCAGGGCTCGACGACTTGATTTCCGAAAACGGACGGAACGAACACGATGAAAAGTTCGCGGACAACACCAACAACCCGAAATGAAAACATAATGCAATAATTAATCATACGCGACCAAGAAAAGGGTCGAGACAGCAAATACAGATACGGATACCCATAACTTTGGGTAAATTACAAAATGGCCCAAAACGCCCGAAAATCACGATACGTGATCGAATAACCAAACCGAAGTTCACAACACGTATAACAAAGTTAAACGAACTTACAGGAAACTCGAAACAGCAGTTTCGATCGAGATTCGCAAGAATCGAACTCAAGTGCGGAAAAGTCGCTAAAAAGCACGGAACTCAACAAAACGACACCGAAACGAACTCGGATGTCAAAAAATGTAGAATTAATCATTCTCAGAATAATGAAACGGTCATGATCGAGTCATCAAAACGGACTTCCGTCGAAAAAAAGAAATTACCGGAAATCGAAATTACGGGTATTACAGAAACATGCGATTTTAAAATTCAAACCACCTAAATGTGCAATAGTGGAGGCTGTAATGTATCAGAGGTGGGACCAGGTATTAAATTCGAAAACTGATGGATTAGATGTACCAATTACATCCAGATTCATCCTGTACGTTTAATCAAAAATGGTTCACATCCCTTAAATATAACCATTCACTGTAACTTAGCCTCTCTGCACACTGTAAGAGGGGTAGTATGCTGATCTACAGACTCCTTACGCATTCTGCAAATGAAACGAGCCTACATCATACAACCTAAATACTTAGAAGTTTTTCTGCTAAGTTTGTGTTTACTCTTCACTTTTCTTTCTTCTGCAAAAATGACTTCTTCACAGACTTCCTCTCTATCTCTAAAAAAGAAGGAAATAATCACCGATGGAAGAATCTCCACTCGCCCTGTACTTCAGAAGCGTATTATTTCTGAGGACAAAGACATGATCGCGATGAACCTTGTGATTTCCCATGTCAAGCAACAAGGACTTTACAGACTGGGTAGCCTTCACCCAGAAAATTATGATGAACAGATCGTGGGAAAACTCTACTTGGATGCAACATTCAACTATGCATCAGAAAATAAGGGTTCTCCATTAACTGCCATTGTTAGCACAGTGCAGGAGAAAGATATCTCTATCAATAGGGATCTTCTTGAGAAATTATACAAGTTACCTTCTGATGGATGACTCTGGAGGAATTGGAAACTTTTGGTTCTGACAATTTGCTGGAAGCCTACTGGAAACACTTCACCGGCAACTCCATGGCGACAAACATCCATCCGTCCTACCACAAGAAATGCTTCACTCTCCCCTACTTCTATTTGCATAAATTTTGTTCTTGGGTCGTGGAAAATCGAACCGGATCCCCGAGATGTGCACGGACCTGAGGTTTCGAGTGATGGTGGCTATCATGAGCAGAGAGAAAGTAAATTTGTGACAGGTGATAATGAAGCGCCTACAGGAGGAGGCTGCCAAACGTGAAATGGCATGTAAGTCCTTAGGCCTGAGACTGAATCACATGCTGACTTGTTGTGGTATACAGCAATCCCCTGCGGCCAAGAATATTTTGGCCGGAAATTCTTGGATGGCACCAAGCCGACCTTGTACAACCAAGCCACTTTACTTTCCAATATACGTGATCCCTTCTCGATTCCAATGTCGAGTGATCCAAGAGACGTCACCAATCACTCTTCCAAGGCTAAGGTTGATGATAACACTAAGAGGCATGTTAGTAAGAAAAGGGTTATTCCCGACAGCAGCTCTCCAACAGTTGTCGAGAAGATGAAGAAAAGGCAGAATATTAAAAAGCCTTCAAAGTCGGAAGATGTTCCTACAGCACCTCCGGTGACTACAGCGGTGACTGAGACAGTTCACCCTACTGCACCCTCTCCCGCAGTAGTAGACCCACAGGAAGCCACTCCTATAGAAGAAACATTGGCTGCTCCCAGAGTGATTTTGAGCCTGTTGCGGCTATGACGGATGACCAAATGTTTGCAAAGTTGGATGAAGTAGGCGAATCGGTTGCCCCCATGGAGCCGAAGCAATTACTTCTTCCAACAGGACACCCCACCCTGTCAGGATCCATCTCCTCAACAGGCTCCCGTACTTGTAGAGGATCTCAACCGGGTATTAGAACCCTCTAATTTTCGGAGTCCCTCCTCTTCAAATATCATGAATAAAACATCTATCATTTGAAAGCTTCAAATTATGGAAGGACTATAAGGTCGCCCCATACGACACCCTGTACAACTGTGAGGACTAGAAGGAGGAAGAATTGTTCATGCTGGAGGTCACGGACATCCAAAATTTCGAGGTCCTTATCAAATGGGATGATCCATTTTGCGACGAGCTGATCATAAAATATTATGTGGAAAAGGAGAAGTCCCGATTGAAGGGAAAGAAACCATTCAAAGATGATACTCGGAGATCAAGTCACCAATCAGATCCAGAATCTGATGGGGATGATTACAGCCTACAGGATGGATTGAGAATGAGCCATGAAGATGCCCGTGAAAAGGATTTTACTAAGCTGCAGGATGCCCAGGGCCAGGGGACATCAATAGAAAAATCTAAATCCCCCACCCCAAAAAATGAAGCAGGACAGGCTGGCAACATACAAGAGGAATCAGTCCCTCATGTAACCAATGAAGTTGCTGCACCAGACTGACAGCCGGAGAAATCAGCATCTCCCACCAAGGAGGAATCAGTCCCTCCAATAGAATAGGATGCGTCCTGCGCTGTACGACGGGAGGATTTAGTCCCTCTTATAGAATAGGCGGAAGCTGAGAGTCAATAGGAGAAATCAATCCCTCATATATAACAGGCTATATACACCCCAACGAGGTAGGAGGAATCAGTCCCTTCTGTCTCACAGACAGCAGCACTGGCTGAACCTGCAGAGGTTCCATCCACCGAGAAGGTATCAACTCCTATCACTACAAGTTAAGCTAATGAACCAGTTGAAGGCTCCCTATATGAAGACGGCCCTAAAAAGCCAAAACATAACATTGCCATCGAACACTTAGGAGACCCATCTGACTCAAAAATTGCTCATCCCCATTCTCTTCACACCGAATCAAGAATAAAGTAACTGCAGCAAATCGGTTGCCAAACCATCTTGTTACAGGATGTTGCCGAAGCACTGTTAGATGTAGGCAAGAAACTTGACTGGATGCAAGAAACTGCCCAGGACAAATTCCCGGCACTAAGGAGAATTGTGCAGGATGCTGGATATGCATTCAGACTTATGCCCAACGCCTTATGGCTAGACATGAACCATCTCAAACAGTACCAGGAGCGAATCCTCAAGCAGGAGCAGGAAAAGCTAAGAGTTGATAAAGCTAAAACGGTCGCCTCCCTCAAGTATACCATACCCAAACTGACTGCCATTATCAGAAAATTGACGAACTGACTGCAGCGGTCGCCAGTCTAGCGGACTCGGTGAAAGACATCAAAGACAACCAGGCTGAATCAATGGATATTCTTTAGGATATTCATGATAAAGTCACAAGCTTGATAATACCAAAAAGGGCAAGAGGCCCGTGAAGTTGGAAGGTGGTAGAGATTGGAGAATGAGAGGGACATGGAAGTGATACTGGACGACAGTATTGCTACAACAATCGCAAGACTGGCCAGGCCCGGGCCAGGTCAAGGAGCAAAAGGATATAGGGTGACTACCTTCTCGTCCCGAGTTCCAGGATCTCAATTTTCCATGGAAAAATACAGTTCGAAAGCC
The DNA here is from genome assembly GCA_033398695.1 of Orobanche coerulescens. Classification (NCBI taxonomy): domain Eukaryota; kingdom Viridiplantae; phylum Streptophyta; class Magnoliopsida; order Lamiales; family Orobanchaceae; genus Orobanche; species Orobanche coerulescens. The sequence continues at coordinate 118,179,479 of CM065815.1, forward strand.
CGATGAGATTCAACTTACAATAGACAGACAACCATCAGTAGAAGAATTGAAGGTGTGAAAGAATAATGAACTGTTGAGATACTTCTGTACTCTCATCAGGGATTCTATCATGTTCAATGAATTCAAGACACTAGAGGATGTTGCAAATGAATTTTAAAGTCTCCTGTCAGAAGGAAAGCTTTATTTACAAATGAATCTGAAGTCAAAACATCTGAAGGGTGATCGGATAACTCATCTAGAAGACTGAATTCTTGCATACAGTGTCTCCCAGGAAGGGAGAAACATCTACAGGAACCGAGGCAGAGATTACTTAGTCAATTGGTGGAGAGGAACCAAGCACAATCCCTCCCGAAAATCTTCCAGACAAAAACAATATAGAAAATAACTCCTGGAAGATGTATTTTTTTATTTCTGTATGCTTCCCGATGTAATATTTCAATTTCGAACGACACTATAATCTAGTTTATCAATAAAATTTTATTTTAACTCAAAATATTATAGCTCGTGATCTTTAGTTACTGCTTTGATTATATACATATTGAAATATTTGCTAAGTGTAAATTTTGCTAAGTCTAAAAGCTGTAAGAGCTTCGTCGCAAACAGTTCATAGATTAAGTTATATTCGAATAAGACTACTTGCTCTAAGATTGTGCCAATGAGACAATCCTAACTTAAGTTCTAATACACTTAGTCTTGTAGGAGTTAAAGTTCTGCGAGCAGTTGAAATTTTACTCTAAGTCTCGAAGATCAGATCATCCGACAGAATACTTGAAGACAACCTTATGTTTTAAGAAAGGTTTTGGAATTATCCAAACGGGGGAAATTATTGGGAGAAATAATACCCCAAGTATTTTCATAAATGCACCCTATAACCTGTCCCAACAGCATAATTTCATACAATGCACACGAAGTCCAAATCCTACAGAAGTTCCAGAGTACAGCAAGAAGAAACGTTGGCTATGTCAAAAGAAGTTGTAGGTGTTTTACTTTGGAAAAGTAAACCCCCGACCAACAGGATATAGATTTAGAACTTTATACCATTGTTATGTAAACAAATTCTTTATTCACAAAGTATTCGCAGTTTTAAAGTAGCATTTAATACTGACAGGACAGTATTTAACGCGGCCGAAAAGACTACAGATAGAAGAGAATTTAATGCAAATCAAAGAGAATGTCTGAAGCATTAAATGCGAAACATATTTAATTCAAATATTCTGAAGCCACCAATCAGACCTATCTAAATCTCACCAACCGTCGAATGGCCGCATTTATAACAGATCTATTTTCAAGTTTATAAATAACCCACGCTAGAGAACATTGAACACACAGAACTTACTGATTGATCAAGAAATAATACCCAAAAGCAATATATTTCTTCAAGCATACAGCGAATATCTTGAGTGAAGAAATATCTAAGTCCTCAACAGAGACAATAGAACTACAGCAAAGCCTATAAAGTCTATAGTTGCTATTCCATTTGTGATACTTCAAAAACCTTATTGTTGAGACCCTCAGCCCTGTGTCGACTAAGTCAAGCTATTCCGACCTATGGGGAAAGAATAGAGTTCAAGGACGAATCTTAAATATGTGTGAGAAGAAGCAAGTCGAAGAAGCCTATGGTCAATCTGTGTGAATGGCTCAAGCTACAGTCGGCTGTATCAATCTATGTGAACGATACAGCATTCCCAGTTTAGTTAAAATCATATAGTTGTGTACACCTTGATTTTAATAAACTTTTCCACTCCTATGTGGAGGACCTGTGGAAGTAGAGGGGTTTACCTTGAACTACATTAAGCTTGTGTGTGATTACTTTCTGTACTTATTATTTTCATACTCTATATGATTTTAGTATACTTACCTTGAAAACTCTGTAAGCACCAAGCTACGGGAAACTATCTATTTACTATACTTTCAACAACTTACTCTAAGACTTCTGCTACCTAAATCAAATTTCGAAAAAGAGTACAACTTAATCAACCCCACTTCTAAGCTGTAAGATAGTATACTGTGACCAATAGGTCTAGCAATATCCTCAGAAAAAGAAGAGTATCACCAATCCAAATATCATCCCACAAACTAACATCCTCACTACCACTACCCAAAGTCCAGAATATCAAATCATGGGCATGAATACCCGCACAGAACATATGGCGCCAAGGGTGGTTGGCATGAGCCTTAAGATCAGTACGTATAGGCTTATAAATGACACTAAAGCAATATTTATGGAGCATGAACTGCGTCAACAAAAACGTGCATGTGCAAAGGCACCACAAGAGGTTATAACTAGAAGCTCTCGCCATGTCCGAGAGGCTCTGGATCCCGAGAACCCCCTCAAGGAACGAGCGACAAACCTATTTCCAACATACCCAATGTGTCTTCCTCTTTGGACTGATAACACCCCATAAGTATCACACAATGATCTACTCGAGCTCCCGAATAACTTTTCGAGGTGGGTCCAAAACTTGAAGAAGGTGAAGAGGAATCATGCAGAGAGTGCTCTTAATCAAATCCAAGCAACCCCAAAGATAAGGTGTAGGTGGGACCATCCCAAAGATCCAATCCAACATCATTTGCTTCACCCCCACAAAGAGCTCTCGTTTCATAAAGCCTTTGTAAAGGGTTTCACAAAAATAGGTGATGGGGAGATCACCCTGGCGAAAGCCACTGAAATCATGAACTCTCTGATTCCACTGAAGGGTGTGCTTAGGAGAAAGGATAAATGTGCTCTTCTGAATACTAACCATCTGGCCCGAGGCCAGAGAGTAGCGGTCCAGCAGGAGCATCAAGCTCACGAGACCATCATCTATAGCACGTTTGAAAATAATTATATCATCAGCATATGAGAGGTTCTAAACAGGAAAAGACCATCCGACAGTCCTATACCTCATCAAAGGATGATCACGAATGAACCGGTCCAAGCGACACGATGAATAATAAGCAGTAAGAACGAAGAGCTATGGGGAAATAGAGTCTCCCTGATGCAAACCCCAACTAGAGGCAAAATAACCAGCTGGACTACCATTCACCAGAATGGAAAACATACAACTCTCAACACAATGATGGATAAGCAAAATCCATCTAGCCGGGAAACCCATCCTCACCAGGACCTTGTTGGAATTCGGTAATTAAAAATCGAGTTACGCAGTACAAAAATAAAACCATCCTAATCGAATAACCTTAAGATTTTATCTTGAAGGAAAAACTGAGCCAAGCTTTGTAAAGTTCCTAAGCACTGAAAAACGTCATTCCTCTTCGTGTCATGGACACTAATACGAATCCAATTCGTTTAGGCTTGATGAATTATTCAACACGGAAGATGCCGGGTGTCTCTATCTTACCACGCGACGGATATTAACCGAAAAATTTGGTATCAATTGGTTCTCTAAGAACACGGCTAGGAATTGATACATAGAAATTTTTCTCTCTTCTTTTCCTCTTTCTTTCTCTCTAATATGAACAATAAATTGGAAAAAATTCTCCCTCATCTCTCAAAATGGCTTCGTCCGAATACCCTCCTCGTGTGTTTGTTGTCATGTTTTATAACATGATGAGCTTAGATTTGAAGATCACGATAATCTTGATATCTTATCCCCACACATGTAAATCAAGTCAAACACACCCCACACAACAACATGACCAAGGTGGAAGAATCATGCAAGGCATGGTGGGGGAAATAGGGGGCGGCTATGCTGGTTATGATGAGAAGAAATAAGTCGAGCCACTCAGTTCGTTTACCGGACGTTCGCGTGTGTAGTCCGTTAAGTACACTTTGTTTTATCTCAAATGTATTTATATTTAATTGATTAATTTAATTAATTAATTTGATCAAATACAAAAATACAATTATATTTATCTAAGAAATAATTATTTATGAATTAAATTAACCACTCAGTAATCTGTTTCAATTCATAAGACCGCATCGATTTATGTAATAAATCAAATCAGATATTTAATATCCAATATTAATAAAGAGGTACTAAATACTCATTATTCTGTCAAATATCCATCTGTGCGACCCCATAGGTCCATGTCAATCGGCAATGGGAGGAACCAAGGAGTGCGAGTAACACTTAGTTAGCCTAGTGGCCCGCACCGCAACCCAACTGAGAATGATAGAATCATTCTAAAACCATTATGTCGTGAATACCGTATATGTATAAACCCTTCAATCATATGTCCGGGTCAAGTATTAGGATCAAGATAATGTCAAACCCCAAACAATAATTCTAATACTTTGCATTTACCGTACCGGAACTTGACACCACGCATTTGTTAATGCAAATCGAGATCACCCCAAGCTCTCGTGTATCAAATACAACTAGCTCTAAATGCTTTAGTCAAAGACTTAAGATCTCATTTGCCATTAAACACATTGGATATTTTCCTATTTACTTACAAGAGAAAAGTTCTTATCTTGGTATCTAGTAGAGACTGCTACTTGCCCACTAAGTTGCACTTCGAGGTTGAGCCCATCAACCAGTGATTGGATCGAAAAACACTAATGACAAACTTAATGTCACAAGCACATATCCTACTAAAACCTCAAGTCAAAGGTCCATGTATACCTATCACAACCTTTCGACTCAGTCATTGACAATCCCATAGTGAAATCCATGTGACCGAATCGAGGTGAGTCGAGTCCGAGTATACTAATCCCATTAGCATACTTATAACGTGTGCTCCCACTAACTCTTAGTGAAGACAGAAAATCTAGATGTCAAATTACATGTTATACAAGTCTTGTCTAAATTTACTGCCCAGATAAGTTTTATCGACTTACGAACCAGTTAAGCATTCGAGCCCTAAACACTTCAAGTGCCTATGTCCTTATCTCCTTGCTCTCAAATGCAAGGGACATTATTCTATATATAAATCCAAAACGCTAGTGATATACAATAGTATAGAAATACAAATGCCTTATTTATTTTAATTTTCATAATTACAATACAATGCTCTCACTCTCTCATCTTATGAGTGACATTCGAGGGCATATCCCTAAAAGACCTACGCAAGAAAATCAAGTGAACCCTATCATACGCCTTAGCCATGTCAAGCTTTAGCGTAAGATTCAAGACACCCATTGATCAGCAATAGGGAGGTCATCGATTAGTTCCTGGGCCTAAAGAATATTTTCAAAAATTACCCACCCCTGAATAAACATACTCTGATTCGGAGAGATAATAAGAGGAAAGATATAAGCAAGCCGAGTGTTAAGGATTTTCATGATGATCTTATTGGTTATTACACAGACTAATGGGCCGGTAATCTGACCAACCACTCGGGACAGGATTTTTCAGGATCAAAATAACCATGGTCATAGAAAGATGGAGGCATAGGATTACCCTCAATAAACTAGAGCATAGCCCCCTCAATATCACTACAGAAGAGGTCCTAATAGTGTTGAAAGGATAGGAGGAAAAACCGTCAGGCCCAGAAGTTTAGAATTAATATTAAAGACCACAGCATGAATCTTCTGGGAAGACAGGGGAAAATAAAGAGTGTCAATATCAAAATAAAGAGGGATAGAAAGAAAGCCAGTGTCATTCGGGGTTCACAAGGGATGAACGGATGTTTGGATCCTAAAACAGAATCCTACCATCATCCTCAATGTTGTAAATATAAGGCTGACAATACTTCTGCTTTGCAAAACCCCAAAAAAACCGGGTGTTGCGCTCGCCCTCTAAAACCCAACAAACTGCGGCCTTTTGTTTCCAGAAATCTTCCTCCATACAGAGATTAAGTTGGTATTCAGCACGAAAAAGGTTCATTGCGGTTCAATTTTCCGATGAGAGATCCGAATAATAAAATCACTCTGTTCATCTGCGGCCGTCAAGGCCTCATCTAACTTCTGATGAAGATTATCGAAAACAACCTAGTTCCACTATTTCAGCTTGCACTTAACCCTAAGGAGCTTGGCTTGCAAATTAAAAATGACATAGAGCCTAGTCGAAAAAAGCCACATATCCCGAATAATATGCAGAAATATATAGTGATGGATCCACACATTGAAAATGGAATGACGACTTGTAAGGAGTCGAACAAAATCGACTCTGAATAAGTAGGGATGCATGGTCTGAGCGAAGTCGATGCAAGTGAGTAGTAGTAGAAATTGAAATCACGTTTGTCCCTACTTCATTATGTAAGCACGGTCAAGTCTTTCCTTCAGATAATTATGCTCCTAGTTAAAAATGTCACCCTCGCATCCCGCATTAATCAACTCACAGTCAGCAATAGCCTATGCGAAGTCTAGAATCTCACGTGAATGATCTGTGAGCTATCCTCAGGGTCATGTGAATGTAGGAAATTGAAGTCACCACTGGCAAGCCATGGTGACCCCTCAACCTCCAACACAATCTCATGAAGGGTGTCCCAAAGGGCAAAACGACCAGTATGCATGGTGCTGGCATAGACATACGAAATAAAAATAGACTGGGGGAGAAGGGTTGAACATATAGAAAGATGAAGGACCTGATCAGTATCTAATAAGGCTTGGTATTGAAAATAAGGAGAAGAAAAGAACCAAATCTTATTAGAGCGGTTAAAGAATTCTAAAGAAAAACACTGGGAATGTGGATAAAAATCAAACTTAACATTGGAGCCCATAAGTTTCAGAATGCCGGTAAAAGAAAATATATAGGTGCGGTGGATATGTTGAATACGTCGTCGTGATTCGGCGTTATCCAGACCATGAACTTTCCATGTGAGCATGTATATCGACATAACTAACTAACTAGCTCCAAAGTAGTACTGGGACACCGGTTGGAGCGCCCTCATCTCCGTCTAGAGCCCTGACGATCAGAATTCCCTCCTTTCAAGGGCGATACAGATTACACATTAGGAGGAGGGGAAGTGATTTCCTAACTAACCGAGCGACCTCGGGTAGACATGGAAGACCCTGATTGCAACATGATTGATCTAGTTGTACGAAGAAAAAATTGAACTTGTGACTTATGTTTGTAACACCCCCAAGTTATTCAGGGTATATTATAGTGTCGTGAGCCCCGCTGTGGGACCCACAAGGCTATTCTTATGCGAAACTATAAAATTTGACCAAGAAGGTCCAAGTACAATGTAATGGAAGACAATAATAATGGTATTCAAAACCATATCCAATACATCCGAATATAATACATCACAAATCAATATCGCGGCCTCACAGGCTGGAACATCAAGGAAACCGAAAACCTTACACGAGTACTCAAAAACCGTTCCAGTACAACAACACTAAATGGAGGAAACGCAAAATATAACCGGAGGAAAGACACTGTATCACACTTGCCCATCATCTTCATGCCGACCCGGTACATGCATATCCACTCTCCTGGATCCTGAAATACATGAAAAGTATTTCCCCCATAAAAGGGGTTAGCCGTGGAATTGCTAGTACAAGTATATTAAATATGAAACACAATACTTCTCGACAATAAAGTCAAAGTAACCGTCAATTCATCATTTTAAGACTAGTATTTGGGAATAACTAAATCTTATTTCAATACATACATGATTAACCATGGAACCGCACCAAAGGCAACGGAACCCTCTGAGGCCCGTCGGGCCCTTCCAGAGTGGCTAACCCAAACTTTCATGGAACCGCACCAAAGGCAACGGAACCCTCTGAGGACCCGTCGGTCCATCCCAGAGTGAATATATACAATCATACAATTCACATACCCCACTTTCCAAGTCGAGAACGTATAATCATAAACATATACTTGCCTTTGAGACATCGTTAATTCAGAAGGGAAATAGTATAAGTCTGGTAGGTCCAATAACGCACTTTCAGCACCTAAACGATTCATAAGGAATATGATAATCAATAATATATACTCAAATCATACGAAGAAACTCCCAAAACCCGCCTACGATTCACGAAACTAGAAGGACAATCATCTTAGAGATTGGAAAATCACTCAAACCCTCTCAAGTCCGAACAAGGTACAAAACAATCCATATAATCGTAAGGGAAACATGGGTATGGGGCAGATGCATCATATTCTCAAAGATCTCAACCTCCAAAATGGATAAATCGGATGAATCTAAGAAAATCCCCAAAATTTCCCAAAACTAGGGTTCTAAGAAATTTACCTTGATTTGGAAGATAGAAATGGATTAGATGTTGTGAAATATTTGTTATTCAACCAAAGATGATGATATCTGAAGAACGATCGCCTCCAAATGCTCCAAATCGTCCTCTCTCGAGCACTCCCATCGAGTTGAGTGAAAAAATATGAAGAATGACGAGTGCAGGGTCAACCGTCCCTTATATACTGCGTTCACTCTAGCGCACGCCACACCTCAATATTAGCGTGCCCTAACGGGATCACCTGGTAGTCCAGTGGCTTCTTCCAGCATCGTTAGCATGCGCTACGTATTCTGTAGTGTGCGCTAATGCCTTCCTCTAACGTGCGCTATCCGAGAGTTGTGTGCGTTACCTGGGAGTTGTTGCCCAGAAATGGGAGTCCATAGCCTAATGTCCTCTGCCCTGCTCGAGCCTTAGCATGCGCTACTACTACAGCTAGTGCGCACTGTCTACTACGCATGGCGTACGCTACGCGTTCTTCATTCCAGTCCAGTACCTACTGGACTGGCTGCCTCAAATGCACTAGTATCGTGCGCTAATACTGACAGATAGCGTGCGCTACTAGTACTTAAATAGCATGCGCTATAAAGGGAACGTAGCGTGCGCTACGCCTCACACACAGGTGATAACATCGCATCCAAGATCCAAAGCAGCAACGATCCGAACAAGAAGGAGTAAATTCCAAAGGATATGAACTCCAAGGTCAATCTCAACTTACTAAACACTTACAACGAGTGTCAAAAATCACAGAAGTACCAAAGCGGAAAATTCACAAAAAGTATGGGTATTACATTCTTCCCCTCTAAAAAGAAGTTTTGTCCTGAAACTTAGAAAATAAAAAGTTTGGGGTATTCCGATCGCATCTTCTCTTCCGTATCCTAATTCCTCTCCTCAACTACATGTCTCGACCATTGCACTTTAACCAACGGGATGGCTTTGTGCCGAAGTTGCTTCTCACGGCGTTCGAGGATCTTCACCGGCCTCTCTGGAAAGGTGACATCCTTGGCTACGTCAATCTCACTATAGTCGATAACATGACTTGGATCCGGCATTTACTTTCTCAACTAAGACACATGAAAGACGCTATGGACATGACTCAAAGCTGGAGGCAATGCCAAGCGATAAGCTATATCTCCAACCTTGTCCAAAATTTCAAACGGTCCGATATACCGCGGACTAAGTTTCCCCTTTTTCCCGAAGTGGAAAAATCCTCTGGTTGGAGACACCTTGACTAGAACATGGTCTCCCACCTCGAATTCTAAAGGTCGACAACGAGTATCAGCATAAGATTTCTGATGGCTCAGGGCAGTCAACAACCGGTCCCGGATAATAGAAATATTCTCCTTAGTCTCCAACAACATACACGGTTCCGTCCCGACTAGGTCCGAAGCCTCGTCCCAACATAACGGTGATCTACATCGCCTACCATAGAGTGCCTCGAATGGTGCCATTTTGATCGACGCATGCCAACTATTATTGTAGGCAAACTCGATCAACAACAAGTGAAGCTCCTAATCATTACTCCAATCTAGGGCACAAGCCCGCAACATATCCTCCAACATCTGAATCGTCCATTCTGTCTGCCGGTCTGACTGAGGGTGAAAAGACGTGATCAATCTCAACTTGGTGCCCAAATACTGATGAACAGCTTGCCAAAAATGCGATACGAAGCGACCATCTCACTCGGAAACAATGGTCTTAGGGCACCATGTAATCTCACGATCTCAGCTATGAAAGTTTGAGCCAATCTCTCCGGCCCCCAAGTATCCTGCTATGCCTTGACATAATCCAACATCAACTGAAACATGGTGATCATAAAGGTTAACGATCAGGATTAGTGGGAGTCATATAGAGGGCAATGAATAATAAAGATGGGGATTTGTCCATCTCTTTAGGGAGAGATATCTATTGGGCCCCTCGATAAGTAGGACTGAAGGAAATGCATGGCCATGCTCAAATGAAGAGTCATTTGATTCAATCAGTCTACTTAAGATCGAGAAAGTATTTGAATATAATAAGTATGACAAATTCCATGACTTAGTTCAAATATGATATCGTGCGACAAAGGGATTTGACACGTTAATGGTTTAATGGACTATAAACTTATATTATTTGGGTAGTCATAATGTCTTGCTAGAGACCGCTTATGATTTATTGTTTAATAAGGTATTAAATAATTGCCAACATAACATAAGCCTTTTGGCTCACACATACGACAATTAAAGACAAGCAAGAACAATTAATAGATATAATATTAGATATTATATTTATTAAAGAATTTAAATAATGAGTAATGTATAATATAAGATATTATATATTATATTATATAATTATATAAACTGAGAAAGATAAATATAATATTGGATATTATAATTATTAGAAGATTAAATAATAAGTAATATATAATATAAAATATTATATGTATTGTATTATTTAATAAGTTGGGGGCAACTAAACAAATACTATAGTTTGACTCTAGTGTTTACTTAGTATAAATAAAGGGTCTTGGATAAGGAGTTGTCATAAGTAAAATTACACAACCCTAATTGTGTGAAGATAAATAACGGTCCTTCTCTTTTGTGTTCGGCCGAACTGTTTTTGTCCGGGAAGTCCGTGTCGGCCATCCCCTTAGTTGATTTTGATCAACAGTACAAATTCTTCTAGCAAGGAATTATTTGTTGTACTACTTATCAACATTATTCGTAAGGATCTAGCAATTCGGATTGTACCGATTGTTCGTGTGTGGATCACCGAAAGAAAAAGACGATTTTAATCAGCTTCTGGTCCGGGTTCAGATCTATTCTTCAGATTAAGGTAATACGACGAAATCTTTATAAATCGGTTAAATTATTGTATGAAGATCCTCTTATGAGTTTTTCATTTATTATTTCCGCTGTGTTTCGCTCAAATTTATTGCATTAGATACACGTAAAGTTTAACAATTGGTATATCTGAGGAGCATATTATTGGTGTTGCGCATTGTGTCTTACATGTTTATGAGGCTATGCTGTTTGCTGCTAGCGATATGAGCTTGGTGGCGGAATGACAGTCTTGGATTTCTAAGAACAAACAACTGTAGCCTTTCCATTGTCTATAGGAACAGCCTTCGGAATCTCCTCGGTTTTGGGGCTTGGGACACGTTCCACCCGTTTCACAAATACCGTACTGGTTTTGCAATTGTTGGAGAACAAGTTGTATCCTAAGCCACATTTATCATGGGCATGTTGTCCGGTGCTCAGGATATCTTCCATCCTTCTGGATGATTTCTCAAATGACTTGAGGATGGTCTCGAGTTCTCCCTTTCATTTCTCGAGAAGCTTGTATCTTAGATTCCAGTAAAGCATAATCGTTTATCTTACATTTATTATGAGATTTTACCTCATTTATTTCAGTTGTAAGTTGACTATTGCTTTTCATGAGTTTTTCATGTGTGACTTTGCTATTTAGCAATCCCAAGATATATATTCATAATTAATTTTAGCAAGTCATTTTCATCCTTCAGCTCAAGGTTGGAATGTGGGAACTATAGGTTTCTTGTTTTTGTAATACCCGGTTGTAATTTAGTCATTATCATTCAGTATTTATCATTCAGTAATTGTCACTCAGAAATTTTCACTCATTAATGATCATTTGTCACTCATATTCAATCATTGTATTCACCGTTCAGAGTAATTGTATCATGTATCAATCGTCATTCATCATCAATCTAGTTGGAGAATCGTGCCATGTTTATCATCATTGTCATCTTCATAGTGGGCTGTGTGTGAAGAGTAGCGCACGCTATGAACTCTCTTTAGCGCCCGCTAATTGAGTTCAGGTAGCGCACGCGATCTCACAACACTAGCGCACGCTAGTGTGTTTCAAGCAGGCAGTCCAGAAGGCACTGGACTGCAATGGGGTTGTAAGTAGCGCACACTACGAATGGTAAGTAGCGCGCGCTAGTAGATCGAAATAGCGCACGCTATACAGTCTGTGTAGCGCGTGCTAAGGCCGGATCAGGCAGAGTCCAGTGGCTACTGGACTGATTAAGAGTAATTCCTTGCACATGCTAATTTTTGTGAGTAGCGTGCGCTACCGTGATCAGAGCAGAGAACAGGAGGTTCTGGACTCCAGTACTGGGCATCAGATAAATTGTTAGCGCACTCTAACATTTTGAGTTAGCGCACGCTAAATATATGGCAGTAGCGCACGCTACAAAAGGTACGTAGCGCATGTTACCGATAAGGACAGAGGGTACTGGACTACCCGCTATACCCGTTAGCGCACGCTAAGAATAGAATCTAGCGCGCGCTAGATTGTTATAAATTGGACAGTGTAGTCCAGATCCGTCATTTGTCACTTCCTTTCATTCCTTTATCGGTTTTGAGCGATTTGGAGCTTCTTGAGGAGTGTTCTTCGAGGTGAAATCAGCTATCAACATTTCCAAGCATATAATCCGGAATAATCATCATTTCATCATCCCCATCACATCAAATCAAGGTAATAATCTCTTGGATCTAGAATTTCGGATTTTTGGGTTTTCCTTCTGATTTCTTCATATAAGCTTGGATTGTTGTTGGAATATGTTAGATATGGGTTATCTACCTTGGATAAATGTATTCCTATAGATTTAATAACATATATTTCGGATTTCATGTATTGTTGGGGTTTGATTCAAGAACACCATGGAGTTGACTTTGATATTTGGGGGTTTTTCGATTAGATGTTGTCGTTAACTCATTTTGTGGATTCCTATGGGATTATTGATATCATTGGAGGTGTTTCGTTGGTTTGAAATACTCATTTTGGAGTTGGTTTCGACATATTCGGGATTGGATATTATCAAATGACGTATGTTTGCTAAGTGTTTGTTTGAATGCCTCAATGAGTTCGGATATTGTTGTATCGACCTTTGAGTTAATCGTAATTCATACTTGATACGTATATTGAGCGGATTATTGGTATTTTTGTCATTCAAGGTTGTTCGAACGACCGACATCTCGTGTTAGGACATTGTTCGAGGAAGGACATTTCAACACCGGTATTGTGTAAGTAAATTCTTACTCGGTTAAAGGAATATTCATTCCTTACGTTGTTGTTCATTCATACATGTAATTCACTCATAATATATCATTCATGTTGAGACTTGTAATTATCAACTCATCATGTAACTAACGAGGAACGACGGTTCCAAAATCATTTCATTGAAGCTATCACTCGTTGTATCATTATTTCATCTCGGTTAGTCGTTCTTGATCATTACCGGATTCTATTCATTACTCCTCACCTTAGTCATTTTGTTCTGGTGATCTTCCGGAATTATATTGCATGGCCAGTTGGCACATGTATGGAATTTTAGTCGGGCACACTATGGTCATGTGTATATGCGGGACTCCGGACACATTGGACTGTGCGCATGGTAATGTGTATACGCGAGGCTCCGGACACATTTAACCGTGAGACTAATTAGGCCAATAGCGGGTGTATATGCGGGACTACAAACACTCGGCTATTTGTGTTATTACTCAGTTCATTCGGGCGTACTTTGGTGCTCATCATTCAACTTAATTCATTAATTCATTCATGTGATTGTTGTATATTATTCAACTCTTGAGGATTGTTGTTCTGTGTAACTGAACCCGTTGGGGGATGTTGTTTTCAGGTCATGGCAAGGCTAAGGCACGGGAAGAGAACGTTGACGGCGAGGAGTCCCAGTGATACTAGTAGGGGGCCCCAGTCCTTTCAGTCTTCATGTTTTCTTCATTTGTATTCCGCTGAAGACTTCCATTTTAAATACTCATTTTAATTCGTGTTGTATATTTTATATTCATATAAAATATACATGTATTCTGTTTTATCCTGGATGTGTTGTACTTAAAACTCCTCATCGGAGTAATTATTGATATACTCTGGTTCGGCACTACAATTATATCACTTAATTCATTCATTTTCACTCGCCTGATGGGTCCCAGCTGGGGGTCCACAACACTGTAATATCCGCCTAGTTTGGGGTGTTACAGAGTTGGTATCAGAGCGTGGTTTTGAATACTACCTTTCGAGTCATGTCTCATTGAAATCATCGTTCATTAGACTAGTATCATTAGACTTTCGCGTCACGTGTGACCCGTGCAAGAGCCGAGCCCTTCAGACCAAAGAACAGTAAGATTTCTGACGCCATGGTATAATTTCTGGCAATAAGAATCACTCATTCATCATTCAATAGTCAACAATCCTCAATCATCATTTTTATTTTTGATCAAGTCGATCATGTAAATTCATTAATCACTCAATTCATTTCATTGTCCAGTTGTTGATCTTGAGGATCATATCATTAATCTTGATAACTTGTTCAAGATAATCATTTCAAGAATTTCATCAGATATTCACGTCAATTCAGTTGATCATTCATGTAATCATTGTGTTTGAGCGCGTATGCTTATTTTCATCATTTCATAATATAATCATAATGTGATATTCATGCGAGATATATAATTATCATATGACTTTCCACTTCAGAATGGAAAGAGCTGGCAGAGGTCGCGGGGGAAGAGGCCGCGGTGCGGGCCGAACCCAGAGAACTCGTGTGAATACGTGTGCGAATGCGAGGAATAATGCTAATTCATCGAGCAGTGACGCTGCTACTAATTTACCTGGATGTAATCATTCACTATCAGGGAGTTGTACCCGGGACACAGCTCAGTCAGAAGGTGTTCGGGTTGATCCACTCGCTTTCATGCAGGGCATGATGGACCAAATGACTCAGATGGCACGCCTCATGGAGACGATGCAGAACTCAGCTACTCAGAATCAACAAGCTCCTCCGCCGCCACCTCAGGGACAGGAGAGGGGTGTGAGCAGTATTATTGGCGACATCTCTCGCCAAAGACCACCTACCTTTGAGGGCTCATCTGAGCCGGCGGATATTGTTCATTGGCTTGAGCATTTCGAGAAGTTATTTGCTATGGTGGATTGCCCCGAAGGGCATAAAGTTTCAGTTGCAGCTTACTATTTGGGTAAGAGCGCTCATTTATGGTGGTTATCATCAAAGCCCACCGACGGATCATATACTTGGGATCAATTCAAGACTCTCATGATGGAGAGGTATTATCCGGCCCCACTCAGAGAGGCCAGGTTATCAGAATTACTCACTCCCGACCTCTCAGCGGACGATGATGTTCTCGCCATCGCCGAGAAATTTCAGGAGCTACTTCCTTTCACCTCGTCCATTATTCACTCTGAGGCGGACTAGGTCAAGTATTTCAGCAAGAGGTTGAAGCCTCGTATGCGGATGCAGTTGCTTAATCACAATTGCACCACTCTGGACGAATTCATCGAGAAAGCTCTTACTTATGAGCTTATTGCTATAGAGATTGCTAAGAATCAAACTCCATCATCTGGCAAGAAGTCAAAGAATCGGCATCAGCCTGAAGGCAGTCAGGCAACTTTCAAGAAGCCTCGAGCGGGCTCTACTTTCACTGAGCGACCTCCTATGGGGCCCAGACCCGCGGAATCTCAGTCATGAGCGGCCAGTTCGGCCATTACCTATTTCAACTGTGGAGAACAGTATCATTACAGCACGAAGTGTTTGAGGCAAATCGTCACGTGCAATAAATGTGGAATGGCGGGGCATAGGGCCCGTTTTTGCCGAAAGGACTCCAAACCTAATCCGGCGTCATCTCAGGCCCCGAAACAGTCAGCGGTTCCGAATCAGGCTACTCAGTCCGCGTCGTTTAAGACGACGGGAGCTAACAAAGACGGAGCCCACAACTATCAGATGGGAGCATCCAGTTCCGGGGCTCGCAAGCCCCGAATTTATGAGATGAAGAGAGGTGATGATCCGGAAGCTCGAATGATCTCAGGTACACTCGAAATTCTATCTCAACCTGTGTGTACCCTTTTTGATACTGGTGCATCGCATTTATTCATTTCCGAGTCATGTTTGAGTAGACTACGTCTGGGTAGTGCTACTAGTTGTGAGCCTTATGTCATTGGTCTACCTGATGGTAGAAGAATTATCGGGAATAGTGAGATTAAAGATTGTCTGATTCAGTTTCATGATCGTGATTGGTTAGCAAACCTAATCATGGTAGATTTACCGAGAGACGACATCATCTTGGGTATTGATTGGATGGATCATCATGATGCCACCATTAGTGTCCGTAAGCGTATGGTCACTATCATTTCAGACGATGGAGTCGAATGTGTTTTTCAGGGAGGTAATCCCAACTGTTCCGGTAGGGTCATCAACTTGATGAAAGCAACGAAATTACTCAATAAGGGGTGTGTCGGTTATTGGTGCTATATGACCAAGACCGAGAAATCATCAGTAATGTTGACAGATATTCCTATAGTGAGAGAATATGCCGATGTATTTCCAGACGAGTTACCTGGTTTGCCTCCACAGAGAGATGTGGAATTCATGATTGAGTTGGAGCCTGGTACGTCCCCAATATCAAAGGCACCGTACCGAATAGGCCCAACCGAGATGCAGGAGTTGAAGAATCGATTATAGGATTTGACCGAGAAGGGTTATGTCCGGCCGAGTGCGTCCCCGCGGGGAGCACCTGTATCGTTTGTCAAGAAGAAGGACGGTTCGTTTCGCTTGTGTATTGATTACCGGGAATTGAACCGAGTGATGATCAAGAATAAATATCCTCTATCCCGTATCGATGATCTTTTGGATCAACTTCAAGGAGCTTCAGTATTTTCCAAGATCGACTTAAGATCTGGATATCATCAGTTGCGAATTCGAGAGTCAGATATCGCAAGGACGGCATTCCGAACACGCTATGGTCACTATGAGTTTGTGGTAATGCCGTTTGGGTTAACTAACGCACCTGCAATATTCATGGAATTAATGAATCGGGTCTTCATCGACTATTTGGATCAGTTCGTGGTTGTCTTTATTGATGACATTCTAATTTATTCTCGTGACCGGGAGGAACACGAGTTTCACCTTCATCAAGTGCTCGACGTGTTGAGACGAGAGCAACTTTTTGGAAAGTTTTCCAAATGTGAATTCTGGATGTCCGAAGTGACGTTTCTCGGACATGAAATTTCATCAGACGGAGTTCGTGTCGACCCTCAGAATACGGAGGCCATCCGAGATTGGCAACCTCCGAAGAATGTTAAGGAAATCCGAAGTTTCCTCGGATTAGCTGGTTATTATCGGCGATTTGTGGAAGGATTTTCTAAAATAGCTCAACCCATGATGAACCTTTTACGGAAGGATAAGAAATACACATGGTCCGACGCGTGTCAGCAGAGTTTTGAGGAACTCAAGAGCCGATTAATTTCAACACCGGTCCTTTCCTTACCGCAAGGGATGGAAGGATTTGTGTTTTATAATGATGCGTCCGGACAGGGTCTCGGATGTGTACTAATGCAGAATGGGAAAGTTATTGCTTATGCTTCATGGCAATTGAGACCTTATGAGGTCAATTATCCGACCCACGACCTGGATCGAGCAGCCGTGGTATTCGCATTGAAGATTTGGCGCCATTATCTTTATGGCATTACCTGTCAGATATTCACCGATCATAAGAGTTTGAAGTATATATTTACTCAGAAGGAGTTAAATATGCGACAGAGGCGGTGGTTGGAACTAATCAAAGATTATGATATTGAGATACTATACCACCCGGGCAAGGCGAATGTTGTCGCCGACGCCTTGAGTCATAAGTCCGTTCAAGAGCAGATGCTTGCTCGATTAACAGTTCAGAGGGAACTTCAGTAGGAATTTCTGAGACCCGAGATCGAGGTCTGGTTACAGCGAGTACAAGGGCAACTTTGTACGTTAGAGATTTCATCGCCACTTGAGGAGGCGATCAGGGTGAATCAGGGTTCAGACCCATTTTTGTTACGCATTCGAGATGATGTGACTTAGGGGAAAGCCCCTAGATTTGTGGTCCACGAGGATGGACTTTTGCGATTTAAGAATCGGATATGCGTACCAGCGAATGACGAGTTGAAAAACTCTATTTTGAGAGAAGCTCATGCTACCCCTTATTCCGTTCATCCAGGGTCTAGTAAGATGTACAAAGAGTTGAAACAAACTTACTGGTGGAGTAATATGAAGCGAGAAGTCGCCGATTTGTTTTGAGATGTTTAACCTGTCAGCAAGTCAAGATAGAACATCAGCAACCGGCGGGTATGCTGAAACCGCTCCCTATCCCAGAGTGGAAGTGGGAAGATATTTCGATGGACTTCATCACGAGTTTGCCGACGAGTCGTCGTGGCATGAATACAATTTGGGTAATTGTGGACCGCTTAACTAAATCAACTCATTTCCTTGAGATTAAGGATACGTGGGGTCCTGAGAGACTTGCCCAGTTGTTCATCAAAGAGATAGTGAGATTGCATGGTACTCCCAAGAGTATCGTTTCCGATCGTGACAGGCGATTGTTGACTAAAAAAGTATTTTGATGATAATTTCATTCAAAACATTTAATAAAATCAATCTCAGCACGCAGTTATATTGAAGAATCAAAACGGACTTAGCGCACGCTACCTATGCCAGAGTAGCGCACGCTATCGAGGAAAATATATACAGCCTAGTCAGTTAGCTGCAGCCCAGTGAAGTTACCTGATGGATAGCGCACGCAAGATCTTCAACATTTGCGCACGCTAAAGTTAGCCCACGCTACACAACAACATTAACGCACGCTATCGCATCATTCAGTCAGAGGACAGTAAGGTCTGGAAAGAAAGTGGAAAAAGACTTGCGCACGCTACGGACAATTATTTACGTACGCTAATACAAGGACTTAGCGCACGTTATTCTTCATTACTTGCGCACGCTACTGGATATCATGGTCAGTAGTCCAGTAGCTACTGGACTCAAGATGAGAAGGGCTTTACGTACGCTACACAGGGTAACGTACGTTACTGAAGAAAACATTTAGCGCACGCTACGATATAAACATTAGCGCACGCTAAATCAGTCAACAGCTTACCGTTGGAGTTTCTACCGTTGGAAAAGCAGGAGTCAATGAAGATCCGTGAAATCTGGAAAAGATGGAATTAATTAATACTAGCGCACGCTATGTATGCTTGCTAGCGTACGCTAAGTTTAAATTTAGCCATTGGACAAAGAGTCGTTGGGGAGCCAAACCAACAATTTCAAAGTCAAGATTGAAGACCTGTTGACCAACCGATAACGCACGCTACGAATACATGACTAGCGCACGCTAGCCATACAATTTTACCATTAGAACAGTTTTGTGACCGTTCAGGAAAGCCAAGTCAGAATCGTTTGCGCACGCTAGAAGGCATTATTAGCGCACGCTAATAATACGAATTTCAGTATTTGAAGAATGGCTTTCACCTATAAATACCCATAGGACGTGGGTATCATATACAAAACTACAAGCATACAAGCATACAAGCAATCAAAGCATACTTGAGCTCAGTTTCATATCTTTTATTGCATTTTAAGTTATGAGAAGAGAAATACAAAGAGTGATATACCTTGTAATATTTATTATACTTTGTATTCTTTCATTTGATTGTAAGTGTTGCATCACTTACACTTGAGCATAAGAGAAACGAATCAAGAGTCACTAATCCGGTGTTATTAGGATCTTTGATCCGGCATTGTTAGGATTATACTCCCATATTTGTATAGTGAGGATTATCTAGTTCATATAGAACACTAGATAAACAAAAGTTTATATTGAGAGAGAGGTTGAGCTTGGACCGATAGAAGACAAGCGATTGTAACAGTTGTGTACTGGGACCGATCGAAGACGAGTCAAGTTTGTGGTTGTTCTTGAGAAAATAGAAAAAGGAAGTCGGAGAGAGGACGTAGGAAAGTTGCCGAACCTCTATAAATCTTTGAGTCTTTATTTTCGGCACTAATTTTCATTTATTCGCAAGAAATTTCGTTATTCCGCATTACCACTATTCAACCCCCCTTCTAGTGGTAAATTTATCTCTTCAGTTGGTATCGCAGCGGGTATCTTTTTAAAGGTTTAACCACCTAAGGGAAAAATATCCTTAAATGGCACTTTTTGGCCAAATCGAAGGAAATGCTCTCAACCGTCCTCCCTTCTTCGACGGTTCCAATTTCATGACATGGAAAAAGAAAATGGCTATCTTCGTTCAAGCCTACGATATTGAAATTTGGAAAGTTATTGCTATTGGTCCTAAGCTTGCTAAGAAAGAGGATGGATCATTGGAAAAGATCGATGAATTCAATGACGAGGATTGGAGGAACACACACGTCAACTCACGAGCTACTCAACTTCTCTATTGCGCTCTTAATCCCGAAGAACTCAATAGGATATCGTCCTACGAAAGCACAAAGGAAATTTGGGAAATTCACGAAGTCACTCATGAGGGAACCACCCAAGTCAAGGAAACCAAAATCAACATGCTACTTCATGACTACGAACTTTTCTCCATGAAAGACGAGGAAACGATCACAAACATGTTGGATCGATTTTCGGCTATAACCAATGGTCTTGCATCTTTCGGAAAGCCTATATCGAGCAGCGATAAAGCAAAGAAAATTCTTCGCTCGTTGCCACGAGAATGGGATGCTACGGTTACCGCGATTATGGAATCCAAAGATCTCAACAAGCTCGAGTTTAGTGCCCTCATCGGGTCACTCATCAATTATGAGATCATTCTCAAGTCAAGAGGCACCAAACCAAAGCCTCGTGAAAGAGTAGTTGCATTCAATGTTGACAGCGATGTTGAGGAAAATGTTCCCGAAGATGAAGACGACGAGGAACTTGCTCTCTACGCCAAGAACTTTAGAAGGTATAAAAACCTAATTCAAAAGAGGCGAAGTTTTCTTGGTCGGGATGGCAAACCGGAGCAAAAGAAGAGTGGCTATGTTCCTATAAAGAAGTTCGACAATAATTGTTGGAAATGTGGTCAAGCCGGTCACTATGCCAAAGAATGCCGAGGATCCTCTTCAAAGCCTCAAATAGAAAGATTCAAAAAGAAGGAGGTCTTAATCGCTTCTTGGAGTGATGGCGAGGAGGAGATTGAAAGATCTCTAGACGCAAATCTCACATTCATGGCACTCGACTCCGAAAGCAATATCGAGGTAAGCTCTAAACTCAATGATGACGAATATGATTCTTTTGATTTTTGTGATTCACAAGAAGTTCATCATGACAATGAGTTATTAAGTGCATTTGAATCCTTGAACACGGAATATGACGAGATGGTTAAATTAAATATATCTTTAAAGATAAAAATAAAATCTCTAGAACTCGAAAATTCCTCTCTTCAAAACAAAGGCCAAACTATTGAGATCGACCATACCTTATGCCTTGAAAAGGAAAATGTTTTGAAAATCGAGTTGACGAAAACTCAAAAGGAGGTAAAATATATTTTGGACAAATTTACTCTCGGAAATGAGAAATTCGAAAAGCTTCTATCTATTCAAAAATTGCCTTTGCTAAAACACGGTCTTGGTTTCGATCCTTTTAAACGGGAACAATCCCTTATCAACCTTGACAAAATAAAGAAAACCAAAACCAAGAACTCAAAAGATCCTTCCAAACGAGTTCATGATGTTAATGTTCGTTCAAAGTTGAGAACCATCAAAGTTAAACAAATATGGGTTCCTAAAGGGACAATTGTTCCAAATGCTATAAGCATAGTTAACTTTGGAGGACCCAAACGGGCTTGGGTACTGAAACAACCGAGAAATTCTATTTTTGTAGGTACCGGCACCAAGGAAAAGCAAGTGGTACATTGATAGCGGATGCTCAAGGCACATGTGCAGCTCCGAGGACTTATTTGAAGAAGACCTCGAATATCAAGAACAAGGACATGTGACCTTTGGGGATAATCAAAAGGGAAAAATCAAAGGCATCGACAAAGTCGGTAAGGAACCTTCTCCCTCTATCAGCAAACTATTGTTTGTTGAAGGTTTGCATCATAATCTTCTTAGCGTCTCACAACTTTGCGATGAAGGTTTTAAAATTCTATTTGAGCAAACGCATTGCACGGTATTTAGAAATAATAAAATTGCAATGAAAAATGTCTTATTACTTTGGATAATGCATATTTATGGCATCAAAAATTGGGGCATACATCTTTACCTATTATTTCCATTTTATCTAGACACAACCTCGTTCATGGATTGCTCAAACTCAAGTTTGATAGAAAGCATTTGTGTGAATCATGCATAAAAGGAAACACACTCGAGAATCTTTTAAACCAAAATTCGAGGTTTCCACTAGTCGCGTTCTTGAACTTGTGCATATGGATTTGATTGGACCATCTAGACATGTTAGTTTAAATAACAAACTTTACACTTTGGTTATTGTTGATGATTTCTCTCGATTTACTTGGGTTAGATTTTTAGCGCATAAGGATGATGCATTTTTCGAGTTTTCTAAATGGTGTCGTTTGGTATCAAATGAGAAAAATCTCTCCATAATCTCTATTCGCACCGATCACGGGAGGTGAATTTGATTGCACTCCATTTGAACTCCTATGTGATAAATATGGGATTAATCATAACTTTTCGGCTCCTAGAACGCCTCAACAAAATGGAGTTGTTGAAAGGAAAAACCGATCTTTGGAAGAAATGTCGAGGACTATGCTTAATGAATACTCCCTTCCATGATACTTTTGGGCCGAAGCAATCTTTACGGCATTCTATGTGATTAACCGGGTTCATGTTCGTAGAACTCATCTTAAAACCCCATATGAATTATGGAAGGGCAAAAAGCCCAATATAGCTTATTTTCATCCTTTTGGTTGCAACGTATTTATTTTAAACAATGGTAAGGATAACTTGGGCAAATTTGATGCTAAATCCGACTCCGGAATATTTCTTGGTTATTGTACTAATAGCAAAGCATATCGCGTTTATAATATTAGAACGAATAAAGTTGAAGAGTCCATACATGTTAAATTCAATGATATGATCTCACCCCCGAGAAAGGTAGAATATTTTGATGATGCGGGTACATTTCCAGATCCCTCACCCGAAGTGAAGAAAATTTCGAAAATCGAAACGAATACAATCGTTGATTTACCGAAAGATTGGAGGCACATCAAAGACCATCCAAAGGATCTCGTGATTGGCAATATTGAAGACGGTGTTCAAACCCGAAGGAGAACCACCGAATTTATGGCTCATTGTGCTTTTGTATCCGAAATAGTTCCCGCGAATATATCCGAAGCTCTAGATGATGAAAGTTGGGTAATGGCAATGCAAGAGGAGCTTGTGCAATTCATGAACAATAATGTATGGAATTTAGTTCCCACTCCTAAAGATAAAACAATTATCGGAACTAAATGGGTGCATAAAATTAAGAGTGACGAAGACGGTTATCCAATTCGAAATAAATCTCGTTTGGTCACTCAAGGGTATAATCAAGAGGAAGGTCTTGATTACGAAGAAAGTTTTGCTCCCGTAGCTCAACTCGAAGCCATCCGCTTGTTATGTGCATTTGCCGCCCATAAAAAGATCAAACTATTTCAAATGGATGTGAAAAGTGCATTCTTGAATGGCTACATTCAAGAAGAAGTCTACATCAAGCAACCTCCCGGTTTTGAAGATCATCAATTTCCAGATCATGTCTACAAGCTTAACAAGGCACTCTACGGGTTGAAGCAAGCACCCCGAGCATGGTATGATCGTTTAAGTCAATTTTTAATTGCAAATGACTATAAAAGAGGCAAAGTCGATAATACCTTGTTTGTTAAAATATTTAATGATGATATACTTGTTTGCCAAATCTACGTTGATGACATTGTATTTGGAGCTACTAATGAATCTTTGTGCCAAGACTTCTCTAATCTTATGATATGAGAGTTTGAGATGAGTATGATGGGAGAATTAACGTTCTTCCTCGGGCTTCAAATCAAGCAATGCGAAGATGGAATCTTTATCCATCAAACGAAGTACTCAAACGACCTCCTCAAGAAATCCAAAATGGAAAGTAGCAAGGTGATATCTACGCCAATGTCTTCTTCATTAAAGCTTGAAAAAGATGAAAATGGCAAATCCGTAGATCAAAAATTATATCGAGGTATGATCGGATCTTTGTTATATTTGACTGCATCTAGGCCAGACATAATTTTTGCTACATGTTTATGTGCTCGATTCCAAGCTAATCCCAATGAATCACATTTAACTGCTTGTAAACGCATTTTTCGCTACTTAAAAGGGACTATTGGACTAGGTCTATGGTATCCTTCTTGCTTGGATTTTAATTTAATTGCATATAGTGACGCCGATTTCGGCGGATGTAAAATTGACAAAAAGAGTACTAGTGGTACTTGTCATTTTATTGGATCATGTTTAATATCTTGGGGAAGTAAAAAGCAAACCAGTATAGCATTGTCTACAGCTAAGGCCGAATATGTCGCTGCAGGGAGCGCCTGTGCTCACGTGTTATGGATTAAAAATCAACTCCGCGACTACGGCATATATTTTGTAAATACCCCTATTCTATGTGATAATACCAGTGCGATTAATCTGAGTAAAAATCCTGTGTTGCATAGTAGAACTAAGCATATAGACATTAGGCATCATTTTCTACGCGATCCTGTTCAGAAGAAAGATATCTGTTTAATTTTTGTCGGGACAAAGGACCAACTTGCTGATATCTTTACAAAACCTCTTCCCGAAGAATCGTTTAATTCTATTCGTTTACAACTTGGCATGGGACATATAGACAATTTTTGAAATAAGTTTTCTACTCAAGAAATCAATATCCTAGAATCGTTTCATTCGCTAGCGCGCGCTAGCCTCATTTTTCTTAATGCGCGCTAACCTTTGTTATTGATAGCGTACGCTAACCATCTCTGCCTTGCGTGCGCTAAATAAAACCTTTAGTATTCCTAATCAGCTACTGGACAGTCCAGTGAGCTTCCTATCTTTTCCTAACGTACGCTAACCTTATGTTTCTAGCGTACGCTAATTAAAACTCAGTTGACTATATAAACTCCGTACGACCCAGAAACACTGTCATCCTTTCTTAACGTATGCAATCGCAGGAAAACCTCTTTCAGCAAAACCCTAGCCGCAAAATCTGAACCTTCAAACTTCCGATTTCTCCCTCAAAACTTCAAATTTATTCAGTATGTCTAGCAAGGGACGCAAAACCATGGAGAAAACCTACAAACGCCCTCGCAACACCGAATACGATGCGACCCGATTTGTCTCCTACATCGCATCGAAGGTGCTCTTCGATATTCTTCCTCAGGAGAATCTTACCGACTGCTACTTCTTTAATTTCAGCAGTCTTGAACGAGCAATGGTCAGTATTCGTGAGTTTTTTGAAGCTTTAGGGATAGCTCGGTTTGTTGAATGCAAAGAAATCGTTTACCCTTCTTGTGTCCATGAATTTTATGCGAATTTGCACTTGGGTGACGGTAATGGTGGTCTTGTTTTGGGTAGTCTGGTGAAGGGTACAGTGGTGAAGATTTCCTCGGAAATACTTCACGAATTGTTTGGTTTATCGAAGGATGGTTATGATTGCGTTGGGAAATCTATTGCTGAAGAGTCTCTTGTGTCCGAGAGAGACGTCGCTGACTTTTTGTGCTCGAAAACGGTCATCGAGGTTACGGATGACGTTTTTGAGAATAATGATTTCGGAATCCACATTCGCTTGTTGTTGGCTGCTCTAACCAAGTGCTTGATGCCGAAAGTTAATACCCAACACAAGCTAGTAGGCGTTGATAAAAATGTGGTGTATCGTGTGTTGAAGGCCGACAGGGTGGACTTTACCGGTATTGTGCTGAACTGGATGAAGGCGAAAGGGGACTCGTTTCGCTCAAAGAATTACTTGTCGAGGACTCGGAAATCAGGACTACCTTTTGCCTCTATTCTCACGGTGATCTTCCGGCACTTTCACGTCGACTTGTCTAGTGAGGCACCCGTTCCGGTGTCTCGAGGACACGAAATAAGCGACCTAACCCTCAAAGCTATGCATTATGTTGAAACATACAATAGAGGTTGGGTGTTGTTTCTGTATCTTCGAGAAGATGATCAAGTACCGAAGGGGACGCGAATGCCAACACCGGTCGAACATGTGACGCACCGAGGACCCCATACGCTTAGGCAGATGCAAACCGGAAAATTTGTTTGCCATCCGAAGATGAAAGGGAAGCGACTGATGTGAGATGCCGTCACGGAGGAAGAAGAGAGTGATCTTTGCACTCGGATGCGGAGCATCGAGACCTCTCAAATGGAGATTCGAGAGGATGTTCGGTCTCTTCGTACGGAAGTCGGGTCTCTTTGTTCGGAAGTAGGGGAAGTTCGCGGGCTGATCTCCGATTTCATTCGATACACACATCCGTCGTTCCCGTTCCCATCCTCCTCTTCCGATCCAGCACCTTAGAATCTAGGAACTTGATGCTTGATTGTAGAAGCTTATCATTCGAATGGTCTTTATGTTTCATGTCTTGAAATTTTATGTATTGCTTGAACTTTGTTTTAATGAAATTTGCATTTCGCTTCATTTGGTATTTGTTGTTTACGTGTATTGTTGTTTACGTGATTTCGTTTTGGTTCATGACATTTTGTTGGTATTATTTGTTAAAAATGCAACAATTTAGGGGGAGTTCCTTTTTGTTTATGTCAAAAAGGGGGAGAATACTCCAAAAACCGAAATGCACTAATATATCGAACAAGTTACTTGATTCGAATCATTTAAAATGTTTTTTTGCAGGTATAAATTAAATGTTTTGACATCATCAAAAAGGGGGAGATTGTTGACTCAAAAAGTATTTTGATGAAAATTTCATTCAAAACATTTAATAAAATCAATCTCAGCACGCAGTTATATTGAAGAAGCAAAACGGACTTAGCGCACGCTATCGAGGAAAATATATATAGCCTAGTCAGTTAGCTGCAGCCCAGTGAAGTTACCTGATGGATAGCGCACGCAAGATCTTCAACATTTGCGCATGCTAAAGTTAGCGCACGCTACACAACAACATTAACGCACGCTATCGCATCATTCAGTCAGAGGACAGTAAGGTCTGGAAAGAAAGTGGAAAAAGACTTGCGCACGCTACGGACAATTATTTACGTACGCTAATACAAGGACTTAGCGCACGTTATTCTTCATTACTTGCGCACGCTACTGGATATCATGGTCAGTAGTCCAGTAGCTACTGGACTCAAGATGAGAAGGGCTTTACGTACGCTACACAGGGTAACGTACGTTACTGAAGAAAACATTTAGCGCACGCTACGATATAAACATTAGCGCACGCTAAATTAGTCAACAACTTACCGTTGGAGTTTCTACCGTTGGAAAAGCAGGAGTCAATGAAGATCCGTGAAATCTGGAAAAGCTGGAATTCATTAATACTAGCGCACGCTATGCATGCTTGCTAGCGCACGCTAAGTTTAAATTTAGCCGTTGGACAAAGAGTCGTTGGGGAGACAAACCAACAATTTCAAAGTCAAGATTGAAGACCTGTTGACCAACCGATAACGCACGCTACGAATACATGACTAGCGCACGCTAGACATACAATTTTACCGTTGGAACAGTTTTGTGACCGTTCACGAAAGCCAAGTCAGAATCATTTGCGCACGCTAGAAGGCATTATTAGCGCACGCTAATAATACGAATTTCAGTATTTGAATAATGGCTTTCACCTATAAATACCCATAGGACTTGGGTATCATATACAAAACTACAAGCATACAAGCATACAAGCATACAAGCATACAAGCAATCAAAGCATACTTGAGCTCAGTTTCATATCTTTTATTGCATTTTAAGTTGTGAGAAGAGAAATACAAAGAGTGATATACCTTGTAATATTTATTATACTTTGTATTCTTTCATTTGATTGTAAGTGTTGCATCACTTACACTTGAGCATAAGAGAAACGAATCAAGAGTCACTAATCCGGTGTTATTAGGATCCTTGATCCGGCATTGTTAGGATTATACTCCTATATTCGTATAGTGAGGATTATCTAGTTCCTATAGAACACTAGATAAACAAAATTTTATATTGAGAGAGAGGTTGAGCTTGGACCGATAGAAGACAAGCGATTGTAACGGTTGTGTACTCGGACCGATCGAAGACGAGTCAAGTTTGTGGTTGTTCTTGAGCAAATAGAAAAAGGAAGTCGGAGAGAGGACGTAGGAAAGTTTCCGAACCTCTATAAATCTTTGAGTCTTTATTTTCGGCACTAATTTTCATTTATTCGCAAGAAATTTCGTTATTCCGCATTACCACTTTTCAACCCCCCTTCTAGTGGTAAATTTATCTCTTCAGCGATTCGTGTCACATTTTTGGAAATCAATTCATCGTGCTATGGGAACTCAGCTTAATCTCAGCACAACCTTTCATCCTCAGTCTGACGGACAATCAGAGAGGACTATTCAGACATTGGAGGACATGTTGAGAGCATGTGTCCTCGATTGGAAAGATGATTGATAAGCCCAACTACTGTTGATTGAGTTCACGTATAATAATAGTTGGCATGCTTCGATCAAGATGGCACCTTACGAGGCCTTGTACGGTCGTCGTTAGCGATCTCCTTTGTGTTGGAATGACTTATCAGAATCAATCGGCACCGAACCCGATATGCTTATAGCTGCCCGTGAGAAGGTAGCTTTGATCAGGAGTCGTTTGTTGACTGCTCAGAGTCGACGGAAATCTTATGCAGATAACCATCGTCGGCCATTAGAGTTCGAGACAGGTGACCATGTTTTGGTCAAGGTATCCCCGAGTCGAGGTATCTTCCGTTTTGGGAAGAGGGGAAAGTTGAGTCCGAGATTCATTGGACCGTTTGAGATTTTGGACCGAGTAGGCGAGTTAGCTTATTGATTGGCCTTACCTCCGGCGTTGAGCCGAATTTATAATGTTTTTCACGTCTCTCAGTTACGAAATTATGTTGTGGACCCGAGTCACATACTTTAGTTCGACGAAATCAAGGTCGCTGATGATCATTCGTATGAGGAGCGTCCTATACGAGTCTTAGAGCGGCGAATCAAACAGTTGAGGAACAAGACGATTCCTTTGGTAAAAATTCAGTGGTCTAGACACAGAGTCAAAGAGGCTATTTGGGAAACCGAGGATAGTATGCGGGAGAGTTATCCCGAGTTGTTTGACCCTTAGTTTCGGGGACGAAACTCTTTTAAGGGGGGTGTATGTAATACCCAGTTGTAATTCAGTCATTGTTATTAAGTATTTATCATTTAGTAATTGTCACTCAGTAATTTTCACTCATTAATGATCATTTGTCACTCATATTCAATCATTGTATTCACCGTTCAGAGTAATTGTATCATGTATCAATCGTCATTCATCATCAATCTAGTTGGAGAATCGTGCCGTGTTTATCATCATTGTCATCTTCATAGTGGGTTGTGTGTGAAGAGTAGCGCACGCTATGAACTCTCTTTAGCACCCGCTAATTGAGTCAGGTAGCGCACGCTATCTCACAACACTAGCGCACGCTAGTGTGTTTCAAGCAGGTTGTCCAGAAGGCACTGGACTGCAGTGGGGTTGTAAGTAGCGCACGCTACGAATGGTAAGTAGCGTGCGCTAGTAGATCGAAGTAGCGCATGCTATGCAGTCTGTGTAGCGCGCGCTAAGGCCGGATCAGGCAGAGTCCAGTGACTACTGGACTGATTAAGAGTAATTCCTTGCGCACGCTAATTTTTGTGAGTAGCGCGTGCTACCGTGATCAGAGCAGAGAATAGGAGGTTCTGGACTCCAGTACTGGGCATCAGATAAATTGTTAGCGCACGCTAACATTTTGAGTTAGCGCACGCTAAATATATGGCAGTAGCGCACGCTACAAAAGGTACGTAGCGCACGCTACCGATAAGGACAGAGGGTACTGGAGTACCCACTATACCCGTTAGCGCATGCTAAACTGGGATTGTTATAAATTGGACAGTGTAGTCAAGATTCGTCATTTGTCACTTCCTTTCATTCCTTTATCGGTTTTGAGCGATTTGGAGCTTCTTGAGGAGTGTTCTTCGAGGTAAAATCAGCTATCAACATTTCCAAGCATATAATCCGGAGTAATCATCATTTCATCATCCCCATCACATCAAATCAAGGTAATAATCTCTTGGATCTAGAATTTCGGATTTTTGTGTTTTCCTTCCAATTTATTCGTGTAAGTTTGGATTGTTGTTGGAATATGTTAGATATGGTTTATCTACCTTAGATAAATGTATTCGTACGGATTTAATAACATATATTTCGGATTTCATGTATTGTTGGGGTTTGATTCAAGAACACCTTGGAGTTGACTTTGATATTTGGGGGTTTTTCGATTAGATGTTGTCGTTAACTCGTTTTGTGGATTCATATGGGATTATTGATATCATTGGAGGTGTTTTGTTAGATTGAAATACTCATTTTGGAGTTGGTTTCGACATATTCGGGATTGGATATTATCAAAGGACGTATGTTTGCTAAGTGTTTGTTTGAATGCCTCAATGAGTTCAGATATTGTTGTATCGACCTTTGAGTTAATCGTAATTCATACTTGATACGTATATTGAGCGGATTATTGGTATTTGTGTCATTCAAGGTTGTTCGAACGACCAACATCTCGTGTTAGGACATTGTTCAAGGAAGGACATTTCAACACTGGTATTGTGTAAGTAAATTCTTACTCGGTTAAAGGAATATTCATTCCTTACGTTGTTGTTCATTCATACATTTAATTCACTCATAATATATCATTCATGTCGAGACTTGTAATTATCAACTCATCATGTAACTCACGAGGAACGACGGTTCCAAAATCATTTCATTGAAGCTATCACTCGTTGTATCATTATTTCATCTCGGTGAGTCGTTCTTGATCCTTACCGGATTCTATTCATTACTCCTAACCTTAGTCATTTTGTTCTGGTGATCTTCCGAAATTATATTGCATGGCCAGTTGGCGCATGTGTGGAATTTTAGTCGGGCATACTATGGTCATGTGTATATGCGGGACTCCGGACACATTGGACTGTGCGCATGTTAATGTGTATACGCGGGGATCCGAACACATTTAACCGTGAGACTAGTTAGGCCAATAACGGGTGTATATGCGGGACTCCGGACACTCAGCTATTTGTGCTATTACTCAGTTCATTCGGGTGTACTTTGGTGCTCATCATTCAACTTAATTCATTAATTCATTCATGTGATTGATGTATATTGTTCAACTCTTGAGGATTGTTGTTCTGTGTAACTGACCCCGTTGGGGGATGTTGTTTTCAGGTCATGGCAAGGCTAAGGCGCGGGAAGAGAACGTTGACGGCGAGGAGTCCCAGTGATACTAGTAGGGGGGCCAGTCCTTTCAGTCTTCATGTTTTCTTCATTTGTATTCCGCTGCAGACTTCCATTTTAAATACTCATTTTAATTGGTGTTGTATATTTTATCTTCATATAAAATATACATGTATTCTGTTTTATCCTGGATATGTTGTACTTAAAACTCCTCATCGGAGTAATTATTGATATACTGTGGTTCGGTACTACAATTATATCACTTAATTCATTCATTTTCCCTCGCCTGGTGGGTCCCAGTCGGGGATCCACGGCACTGTAATATCCGCCTCGCTTGGGGTGTTACAGTTTTAGCATCTCATGGGCTTGTTGAATGGTTCTAAACTCATTCATCATGTTTTCAGAAGTATATGATGCATTGACAGATTAATTGAGGTTGAGATTACCTCATCATCGCTGTCATCATCCTTTTCATCTTTTGCCATAAAGCACATGTATGCTTTACCTTCAATCTCATCATGAGAGGAGTCAATGTCAGTGATAGCCCGTAGGCATTCCTCTATTTTGGTTGTTGTAGGCAGTGCGCTTGATTCCCCAATCAGTGCCTTTAGCTTACTTCTCCAGACACGTCGTTTTTCATCATTTTCCTGTTGCTCAGCCTCTGGTAGCTTTTGACCTTTGGATGAGGAAATCTATTTGCATAGTGTCTTAACTTACTAAAATTATATCATAGGTTATAGTCTCCAAAAGATGGTGACTCAGAACTCACCTTGTTCAAGGTTTTCGATTTGTAGTAGAGCCTTTCCGGATTTCTTGATGAACTTCATGAGTTTGTGCATGAGCAATGCCATTTCATCCTATGACAACATCTCGTCGTCATCATAAATGGTTTTGTATATGTTGGGTGTAGAGTTGTTTCTCCTGTCATATAGCGACAAGTGTTGTAGTCTTGGTGGGAGACTCTTCTGCCTTTTCTCTCCTGTCTATATCATACTCAAATACTTTGAGGTCAGAGAATATGTCAAATGTAGATGCTTCATTAAGGTTACAAACACACACATAGTTGTGGTCTTAATGTCCCATCGGACAGGGAGTGATCTAAAGATTTTAAGATTTTTATACTTTTAGGAGTACACTTTGCCCAGTGCTTCAAGTTCACCGACAATTCGAGTGAATATGAAATAAAGGTCCTCAGGAGTTTCAGTAGATTTCATTTCAAAGGACTCGAACTGCTGAGTGAGTTTTGAAATTTTCTTTTCTTTTGAGAGTTGAGTTCCCTTACAAATCATCGAGTTTTGCTTAGATTTTCTTGGCTTTTTTACATCTTTTTACCTTTGAGAATATGCCTTTGTCAAGATTGACAAATACTACATTCTTAGCAATGTCGTACAGGTTCGCTCGCCTGCGCTCTTCAGTTGTCCACTGATCCTGATATTTCACGAGCATCTCCGCTTGGGGTTGGCCTTCCATCATGGCAGCTGTATTGATCTTCATGATAGTGATAGGTCCTTCCTGTATGACAAAGAGCATCATTTCGTACATGGCATCCAGGTGGGCTTCCATCCTGATTCTACAATCACCAAGTTCATTAATCAAGAGCATAGAAACTTTATTGATCATTGATGTATCCATGGCAGTAAATAGGACGAGTGCTACAGATAAAGAAATGCAATTTTTGAAAGCTTGTGATTTTGGATTTGGTTCAGGTTAAAAATCGACTGATTCTTTGTAGAACCAACCTCATCGATACCACTTGATGGTCATGATATACCTTTAATTACATCTAAGAAGAGGGAGGGGGTTGAATGATTTGTACACTTTTTCGAAGTTAATATACGTAGCGGAAGTCTAATGCAAGTTGTTGTAAGTACAACTAAATGGTCTCCTGTAGCCTGATGCTTATAGGATTGTTCGGAGTAAGTATACAATAATTACATGCAGTAACAAAATAGTAAATATAGGAAGTAATAACACAGGATTTAGTGTGGTTCAAGACAACTTCATCTACATCCAAAGGTCCTCCACACGGGAATAAAACAATTATTAAAACCAAGCGTATATAACTATATAATTTTAACTAAACCGATCATTATATCATTCACACAAATTGCTAAAACTGACTGTAGCTTTGGGCAGATCATACAGATTGGATGTAGGACTCGTTGAGATGACTTATTCTCATATAGATTGAAGCTTCATCCCGAACTCTCTTCGTCCACACATGACATAAAGGTTCCAATTAGTCCACACAAGGCTAATGTACTCAACGTATAAAATTGGTATTCCAAGTATCAGAACAGCAGCTGTAGGCTTGAAGGTCCTTGTTGTAGCGTGCTGTTCTCAATTGAGGACTGAATATTTCTTCAAATAATATGAACGATTTAGGCTTGAAGAAATAGGTTGCTCATGAATATAATAACTCAGTTCGCTTGATCAGTTAGTGAGCAATGCCCCCTGGATTGGGCCATTTATAACCTTCAAACTAGATCCGTTATTAATATTGTCGTTAGCTGGTTAGTGAGATGTGGACGTATCATATTGGCAGCTTACTGAATGTTTGAATTAAAGTACTTAGCATTTAATGCTTCATACTTTCCTTTCAGGCCTCATTAAATGCTCTTCAGTCCACAGTCTTTTCGATCGAATTAAATGCTTTCCTGTCAGCATTAAATACACCTTTGAAATGGAGAATACCTTTGTGAATAAAGAATGACTTATTTCACAAAGGTTTAAAGGTCTAAGTAGACCTGTTGGTTTTATATTTTGCTTTTCTTAAGTAAAATACCTGCATCGGCTTTGCTGTAGCCAGTAGTCTTTTTTGTTGTAAGCCGCATCTTCATTTCTATAGGCAGTCGTCCTTTTGAGCGCTGTGTGAAGGTTGCTGTAGGATCAGGCTGTCAGATGCATTTATCAAAACACTTATGGTATCCTATCCCAAAAAAGGGTCGAAAATAACGTATTATGATGAAGTTAGTTGAAAATGATAGTCTCTGGAATAAAATAGATCGGAAATAACATCTAGGGACGAAACGAGTTGAAAATAATATTCCATGACAAAATGGGTTGAAATAATGTCCTCAGGCGAAACAAATAATATCCCATGATGAAATAGGTTGAGAATATCGTCCTGAGATGAAACAGGTCAAAAATGTTTTCACCGGGCGAAAAGGGTTGAAAATAATCTCTCGGGACGAAACAGGTCGAAAATGACATCATATTACGAAACTTGTCAAAAATATCGTCCCAGGGCGAAAGAGTCGAGAATAATGTCTTTGGGTGAGAGGGGTCGAAAATAATGTTCTATGATGAGACTGCTTGAAAATATAGTCCCGGGTCGAAACAGTTGAAAATGTCACCCGGGGACGCAACGAGTCGAAAATGATGCCTCGATGTGAATAGGTATAAAATGATACCCTGGGTGAAATGAGCCGAAATGTTATCTCAAGGCGAAAAGGGCCGAAAACATCATCTCGGGGCGAAATGAATCAAAATATCTTTCCGAGATGAAATGGGTCGAAAATAATATCCTATAATGAAACTGATAGAAAATATCATCCCAGAGCGAAATGGGCCGAAAGTGACGTCCCAGGGCGAAAAGGATTGAAAATAATGTCTAGGGACGAAATAGGGCGAAAATAATGTTATATGACAAAACTGGTCAAAAATATCGTCCCTAGACAAAATGGGTAGAAAATGGCATCTCTGGAAAATGGGTCGAAAATATCGTCACATGCCCAAAATGATCGAAAAAATGTCTCAGGGCAAAATAGTTAAAAAAAACGTCCTATGATGAAACTTGTCGAAAATGTCGTTCCTGAGCGAAACGATCGAAAATGTCGCTTCAGGATGAAATGGGTTG
Organism: Orobanche coerulescens; assembly: GCA_033398695.1. Lineage (NCBI taxonomy): Eukaryota > Viridiplantae > Streptophyta > Magnoliopsida > Lamiales > Orobanchaceae > Orobanche > Orobanche coerulescens. The sequence goes on from CM065815.1 coordinate 118,214,592, forward strand.
AAAATGATGTCCCAGGGCCAACAGGTCGAAAATATTATCCCGTGACGAAACATGTCCAAAATGACGTCCGAGTGTGAAATGAGTCGAAAATAATATCCTAAGACGAAATCGATCGAAAATAACATTCCTTAATGAAACGGGACGAAAATATTGTCCCGGGGCGTAATTATTTGAAAATAACAACCGAGTATAATGGTCAAAAATGACAACCCGGGTATAATGGTCGAGAATAACAATAATGTATCAGGTACAATGATATATTGAAACTATGTAATTTGAGTTGGGAATTAGGAAAAAGTGAAAACTTCCATTTTAAGTGGGAAGAGTGAGTAATATGTCAAGGATAAAATTGGAAACTCATATTTTAATTTGTAATTCTTAAAAATTAGGAAAAATGAAATCTACCACTTAAATTGTGAAGAAGAAAGTAATTTTATTTTATTAGAAAATGGTAATTTTGTTAAATTTATCATCTGATATCATGTTCTTCACAATAAATGCAAATTTGTTGAAGTAAAAGCATACAAGACAAGAATTAGGGCAGAAGATGTATATATTCTCATTGATAGGGTGCCTTGAAATAGAAAGAGATTACATATTCTGGAACATTCTAACAGGCCTAGTCCTGCACTAACTAAGAGAATCCCATTAACCTGTAGACTAAGGCACACACTGTGTATTTACTTTAACACTCCCCCTAGGAAAAATGCCTTGATCGTAGGAAAAAGAGTACAACATCCAGACATATAGGTTATGCTAATTTCATTAAACCAAGACCTCTATTGATCATTTCATCAATCAATGTGCTCAAGAGCGTGATCAGTTCGTCGATCAATGAGCTAAACGTCTAGTTACCTCGTTAAAAACCTTTCCAAGTGATAAAAACCCAGTAGGAAAAAGAATCATCGATTAAGGAAAAGAGTGTAACTTGCGATGTGGATGTAATACTCTCCTCAAGTCTACATATCCCCCTGATTAGTTCGTCAATCAAGGAATCTGAAAAACAATGCATGTGTCGTTGCCTCATTAAAAACTTTGCCAAGTAACAAAACCCACTCGGACAAACTAAACGTTGATCAAAGAAAAGAGTACAACATTGGTGGGTAAGCTTCGTTATACCTCACCCTCCCTTCTGATCCTTACTTCGATCTCAGGAGTTCAGAAATCTTACGCATTCCAATATTTCTCATATGTTGTTCAAATATGGCCTTGTGCAATAATTTAGTGAATAAATCAGCCACATTCTCCTTAGCCTTCACTTGCTTAACTTGGATGTTTAGGAGGACCCGTTGTTGCTGATTGTAGGAAAACTTTGGAGAGATATGTTTCACATTATCCCCCTTTGTATATTCATACTTTATCTGTTCGATGCAAGCGGCATTATCTTCGTATATGCACGTCAGTGAGATTACTTAGTCAACTGTTACCTCGAATATGTATAACGTGTTGGGATTCGGTGCCTAAAACGAAGGCCTAGCAGAAGCGGTAAAACGAAAATTAATTCGATCCGAATCCCTACAAGGATCGATCGAGCTATGCATATACGAATATAAAAGAAACAAAGGAAGATTCGAAATCATACCCTTGTCGTTCGTTGTTTATATGGAGTTCCTTCTCTTGAGCTATTCCCCAAACGATCCAAAATGATCCAAGCCCGTGGATGATCCAATGCCGAAAAAACCGCATCTCTACTTGTCACGCGTCGGAGAAATGAACGGAATGACAACACTCGATTAACCTCTAAGGTTACGGCTAGAATCAAATGATGAACCTTTATTATTATAACACTCTAAGTGTATAATTTATATCTCTCAATTTTATCTCTTGATATTTTCTCCAAGAATATATCTCAAGAACAATGAATAAATGTGAAGACTTGAAGAAAAACTTTTTCTCTCTCTCTCTAGCTCAAATCACGTATATATTATCAATGTGATAAGATGGGAGTTGTCTTCCTTTTATTCTTCCAACCATATCTCCTCAAATTCCCTTTACCATAAAATAAGAGATTTGATATCCCATAAGTCATAAGTCTTACACCAACCATATCAAGACTAAGACCAAGGTAAGGAGTCAAGGTGGGGGGTGTGGGGGGGGGAGGGGGGGCTCTAGAAGAAATCGGACGAGTCTAGTTCGTTTCGGACTCCCGTGAGTCCAAACAAATAAACTCCGATTCTGTTCTGATGTATTTATATCGATCAATTAATCTAATTAATTTAATCATATCAAATACATAATGACATAATTAATTTCTCCAAGAAATAATTTTATTCATGAATTAAATTAATCACCCGGTAATTTATTTAATTCATTAGGCCGTAAATTAATTTATTCAATAAATTAATTTAGACATCCAATGTCCCAATTAATAAGATATCCAATATCTAATATTCATAATGAGAGAATAAGCTTGATTCATTCCGTCGTCAATCCTATTGCGTGACTCGGTAGGTCCGTATCAGTCAGCAATGGGAGGAACCAAAGAGTAGTAACACCACCTAGCCAGCCTGGCGGCCTACACTGTACCCCAACTGAGAACGAATGATTGGGATCATTCAGGAACCATTCTGTCGTGAATACCAATATACGTATAAACCCTTCTTTCAAATGTCCCGATCAAGTTATAGGGTCACGGTCAGTCAAACCCTATCTGTTACTTGACGCTATGCATGCGTTAATGCAAATCGAGATCTTCGAGCTCTCGTGTATCCAATACAACTAGCTCCAATGCTTTGGCCAAAGACTTATGATCTCATCTGCCAATAACCGCATAGGGCATTTAACCCGCTCACTAATGGGAGAAAGAATTCTATCTTGGTATTCAGTAGGACCTGCTACTTGCCCGTCAAGATGTACGTCGAGGTTGAGCCCCGCCTCCCGGTTTACAGGGTCGAACTACTCTAATGAAAATCTTGATGTCACAAGCACATCCCTCCTAAATCCTCAAGTCGAAGGTTCACGAATACCTATCACAACCTTTCGCTTCCGTCATTGACTGTCCCGGAGTGAAATCCGTGTGACGAATCAAGAGTGAGTCGGTTCGAGTATACTAATCTAATTAGCATACCTATAACGTGTGCTCCCACTAACCATTAGCGTTCGACAGGCACTCTCCATGTCAAAGAACACGTCATACAAGTCTTCACATAAACTTAACGCCCAGTCAAGTTTCATCGACTTGCGAACGATTAAGTATTTGAACTATAAACCTTTCCAGTGCCGACCCCCTTATCCAATAAGGAGTGGAACATTTTTGCTCTCAAATACATGGACTAGTTTCTATACGTATATTTACGAGTTAGGAATGCTAGTAACTACTAGTAAATAAAGAAACATTCATTGCCTTATATTAATGATTTACATAATTACAAGTAGGGGTGTGCATTCGGATCAATCCGATCCGATCCGAATTCGGATTAATCCAAAATTTCAGATCACATTTTGCTCAATCCGAACCGATCGTTCGGATCGGATTCGGATCAATCCGAATCTGGATCGGATCGGATCAGATTTAATCCGAAAAATCCGAAAATTTTAAAAACTAATAAAATCATAATCCAAAAATAATAAAAATTTACTTTATATATATATATATATATATATTTAGGATGGATCGGATTAATCCGAAAATCCGCAATTAATCCAATCCGATCCGAAGTTTTTTCTGGTAAAAATAATAAAAATTTTCCTTTTTATATATTTCGGATCAATCGGATTAATCCGAAAATCCACGGATTTAATCCGATCCGATCCGAAATTTTCGGATCTGTAAAATTCTAATCCGAAATCTGATCCGAAGATATCGGATCGGACTGGTTCGGATCGGATTTTCGGATTTTCGGTTCGGTTTTTCGGATTTGGTTTTTCTGCACACCCCTAATTACAAGTACAATGCCCTCACTCAACATCCTCCGAGTGGCATTCGAGGGCATACTCCTAACAATCTCCCACTTGCACTTATCTAATACCGATGTTTTCCAGATGAAGCTCTAAGCTAATCTGAGAAAGTGGCTTGGTCAGTAGATCAGCGACGTGGTCGGCTAACTATACTCTATGCAGCACAATGTATCTCTTTGCGAACAACTTCTCTTACGAGATGATACTCTCTCTAAATATGTTTGGTACTGTTATGAAACCTCGGCTCCTAGGCCTGTGCTATCGCTCATCATAAGGTGTCATGAGAAGTTTACCCAGTAACTTCTTAACCATTCCTTTGGAGGCCTCCGAGGCCGCTTTATACTCAGCCTAACAGGTGGAACCAGTAGTCGCGCTATACATGGCACTATGCCATGATACTGCTCCTCCATTAAGAGTAAATGTAGCCAGAAGTAGACATAGAATCGTCTTTCTGTCCTTGGAAGTCCATTATAGTGAATCCCATTACATTCAGTTCTCCACCGCCGTATTTAAGAACCAGGTCTCTAGTCCTTCTAAAGTACTTGAGAACGTTTTTTTATGGCAGTATAATGTTCCTTAATTGGGTTAGCCCGAAACCTACTAACCGCACTCCCACCATGCGCAATGTCAGGTCTCGTACACAATAAAGTATATATAAGGCTACCCAAATTCCGAAGCATATGGTTTATTACTCATTTCCTATCATTGTTCCTTACTATGAGGACACATCTTCAAGGTGAGTTTTATTCCATGTCGCATCGATAGGAAACCTCTTTTAGAATAATCCATCTTAAATCGCTTTAAGATTTTATCTATATAGAGGGCTTGGGAAAAAACTTATCATTCTCTTCGATCTATCCCAGTAGAGTCGAATCCCAAGAATATAGGTTTCTTCTCCCAAGTCTTTCATGGAGAAATTACTCGAAAACCAAGCTTTCACAGAACTGAGCATTCCCACATCATTTCCTATTAGTAGAATGTCATCTACATATAGTACTAAGAATGAGATCTAGCTCTCACTAACCCTCTTGTATACACAAGGTTCCTCTTCATTTTGCACGAAGTCAAACTCTTTGACTGCCTCATCAAAACGAATGTCCCAGCTACATGAAGACTGCTACAGTCTATTTCATGGAGTCTACATCCACCGTCGCTTGGTCATAGGTCATTGAGTCGGTCTCTTGGCTATCATTTGGAACCTCATGGAGACCCAGCTCCTCCAAGTGCATAAGCCCATACCTCTCAGTTAAATGAGACACCCTACTTGACCTATGAGGTGGTTGTACTTGTGTTACAGAAGGTTCGGTTCTAGTTTCTTGCACAGGTGTCTCCCGAGGAGTTTCATTGTATTCTTCTAAAGAAATACTTCTACCTGCTCCGCCTTCCTGAATGAACTCATCTTCCAGGAAGTGTGCTTGTAAAGCAATATCGATCTTTCAATCTTCAGGCATGTAGAATAGATATCCCATTATCCCAGATGGGAATGCAATGAAACGTCCCTTCGCAGACCTAGCTTCCAACTTCTCCACCTTAGTCTTCTTGACATAGGCGGGACATCCCCAAATCCTAATATGATTAAGACTTGGTTTCCTGCCCTCCCACATCTCTTGTGGAGTTTTAGGAATGGATTTAGAAGGACATCTGTTCAAGATGTAAGCGGCAGTCAGGAGTGCATACCCCCACAGGTAAATCGGTAAGTCAGTATAGTCCAACATGGAACGGACCATGTTCAACAAGGTCCGGTTCCTTCTTTCTGACACACCATTTAATTGAGGAGTACCTGGAGGTGTTAGTTGTGAAACTATTCCATGTTCCTTAAGGAACTTGTCAAACTCCGTACTCATATACTCGCTACCTCGGTCCGACCGAAGTGCTTTGATATGATTACCAGTTTGTTTCTCGACTAGGGCCTTGAATTCCTGGAATTCCTCAAAGGCCTCGGATTTATGTTTCATTAAGTATACATAACCATACCTAGTATGATCATCTGTAAACGTAATGAAATATTGATATCCGTCATGTGCTGCTTCTAAAGCATCATATACGTCGGTATGGATTAATCCCAGTTTATCAGCGGCTCTTTCAAAAGTCCCTGTGAAGAGGGACTTAGTAATTTTGCCTTTAAGGACAGATACACAAGTAGGAAAGGGATCCGATCCCAATGGACCCATTAGTCCATCCTTTTCCATCTTGTACACCTTGGTCTCACCAATATGACCAAGTCTAAGATGCCATTTCAAAACTTGATTGGTTTCATGTTAGGCGTATTTTTATGCGCTTATTTATTATTATTTTATATCCATCTTGAGCCTAAATCTGCATAAATGTGCTTTTAATGCACTATTCTTATATGTTTTGCAGGAAATTGGAGTCCAGAAGCTCGAACGACGAAAAACGGGCAAAAACGGCAGTTTTTGGCCTGGGGCCGCGGCACAAGGGAAGCGGGCCGCGGCACACGCAGGTGACCAGCAAGCGCCGAACCCACTGTACTGCGAGCCGTGGCACAGCTTAAGTGAGCCACGGCCCAAGAGGAAAATATGCGCCCAGGCATCCGGCGCTGAGCAGTAGGGGCCGCGGCACAGATTAAGTGAGTCGCGGCCCACAGGGCGGTTTTGGCTGAGCCTTCCGCATTTCTTCACCGTTTTGGAGCCTGTTCTCGACCTAATCACACGGACGCATTTTGGAGGCTTAGGACAGTTATAAATAAGCATCGAAGGACTGAAAAGAGAGGAGAAAGGAAGAGGAAGGGCATCGATAGATAGAGAGAAGAACACAAGGAGGAGATTTGTGGGCGACGACAAGACCACGGATCCCTACGGTTTTTCTTAAGTTTTCCGCATCTTAGTTCCTAGATCTATTCGAGTAGGATTTTGATTGTAGCCGATTACATGACAGTTTGATTTATTTATTATTATTTCAATTCATTCGTTATACTATTGAGTTGGATTCTTCTTACTGTTCTTAATGCTTTTTAATTGTCTGGCCAACAGTTGAATTATTTTGAATGTCTTTATGGATTCGGGAGATGAAATTTAGGCATAGTTCTTGTGAGAATAATCATGATTTTCGTGAGATAGGGATATACACATGGGAATTGTGAAGCCTATTTATTGTGGGAATTCTTAAACTATTTAGCTATTAATTATCTAATTCGAATAGGGATATATCGAGTTAATAATTCATAGTATTTTCTATCGGCCTTGGGAAAGGCTTTAGAATAATTTAGGAAATCCTGGCTTACAATCAATTGAATAAAAGTGAATTGAATTGAATAAATATCATTCCTGATTGTTTGAGGTGAAAATCATAATCCTACGCCCTTATTAGTATTATTATTATTAGTACTATTATTTATTTTCTGCAATCAGTTTAGGTATAAATTCCGTATAATTGTTCTTCAAATAAAATTACGAGTCGACTATATTTTGGTACTTAGTGAAATCAGTCCTCGAGGGAACGATATCTTACTTATCACTTTATTACTTGTTGACACCGTGCACTTGCGGCATAGTGTGAGGGATATCCTCACAATAAGTTTTTGGCGCCGTTGCCGGGGACTGATTTTTTTGCTAATATCAATACCAAGCGACTCTAATTTTAATTTGAAGTTTTTTTAGTCTCTTTATTTTTATTTTTTTTATTATGTTTTCCTTTGATTATCGTGACCCTTGGCATTTCATAAAATTCGATGATATTAATAATTTGCCAAATAGGGTCAGTCAGCCCCCTCCCCCGAAACAAAAGACCATGCTTGAACAATGTGTAGACGCTCTCAAAAATCCTGATAGTACCCCTTTTGAGCGAGAATGTGCACTTCGTGGTCTTGAGATTCACTATGGTTATTTTCCAGCTCATATATTTAGTAGTGAAGTTGAGGGGGAGGTTGAAAGGAAAAACATGTTGAGTTTTAGGGTCGATCCCCCAGCACCTGATAATTACATAAAGTGTGATGAGCTTGTAGAAGAAGTTGCCATTGATGATGTTGCCAAAGAAATTCCATTAATTTGTCATCAAACTTCGACTAATAAGGTGAACACTTATGTGCCAAAAATTTTATTAACGGTGCCACGCATAATTTTTCCTAAATCCATAATGGGAGAGATTGACCCTATTACTTTTGATTTTGTTGAGGCTGATACCATGAGTTCTAATGAGGTTGTTCATGATAAGTCTTTATTATTTACCCATTCGAACTCTACTTATTTTTTCATGCCTTACAATTATTATATTCTTCCATCATTTTTTGGTTGTCCAGATAATTATTCTTACTCATTATTGTTGGCAACCGGGCATGAACCAAAGCCTCCCTTGTGGAATAAAAGGCTTATAGATTGTAAGAAGGGGGCATTTGGAAATCTCCCTAGAAAGAAGCCACGTTAAATTTTTTTGCCACGTCGTGCTCAAGACGTAAAATAGAGCGCTTGATGGGAGGTAACCCATCATTTTTACTTGCTTTCTAGTTAGTTGTTTTATTGGATTTTTCGTTTATAATTTTTTCCTTTGTTTGTTATTTCGTTTGGATTCGTGTATTCTTGTGGCCCTTATTTCTCTAATATTTTTTTAACCCCAATGAGTATTATCCTTCATATTCTAGTCTTTCTTGACTTAATGTCTACAGTTATTTCATGACTAGAGACTAAGTTTGGGGGTCCCTGGTGATGTTGGGCAATACTTGAAGTATGAATTGACAGACGATTCCACTCTAACATGTGCTGGCGTTCAAGAAGACATTTGGAATAAGTTTCACTTTTCCTTATCTCTTTTATTTTTACATGAGTTTTATTATTGATGATGTTATGTGTAGTGGAATAAATTGAAGCATGCGATAATTTTCTTAACTTTTTTTGGGTATAAATTGCGATTGCTTTATTGTCCTTGCATGCTGTTGATGGTTTTGTTCAAAAACATGAATTTTTCGTGAATTTCTCGTGCTTCCGTGTATAAAACTGATGTTACGATACTGATGTCTCTTGGAAGAAACGGTTGACTTTTAGTCGAGTTGTAGTCAGCGATATCTGTTTCCGTTGAGTATTCATTTAGGTCCGAAATTTTATCGTTTTTGTAGAAATCTTAGCAGATAAGAAAGGAGACATACGTGTTTTCAAATCGCCGCCTATATGTTTGGTTATACTTTTCGGTTAGCTAGTCGTCCAGTAACATGAGTCGTGTTGGCACTTAATTTGAGTTTAGAGTCGGACAGTTTTTCCCAAGAAAAAGTCGAGATATTATTTGTTCTATGATGGGAAGTCTAGTAACCGGGGGTATTAACGTGACCCGTTGTTTACTCTCGCGTAAAACGACAACCCTGATTAGACTAATGGTTTAGAGATTTCGCATTACCGATGATGGGAAGCCTAGTAACCGGGGGTATATGCGCGACCCGTTGTTTACTTTCGCGTAAAACAGCAACCTTGAATCGGACATGCGGAAATAGCTATTCGAGTTGTTTCTCCGCTGTGGAGGGGAACTTAGTAACTAGAAGCATCCATGTGCCCCATGAGTGTCTTTTACGTCAAACGGTGCCCAATACATGAGAATGGAATTCCATCCTAGGATTATCCCGATGAAACATCCCGAGATCCGAACCTAGTGGTTAACTCGAATCATTTTATTGCTCATATATAAGGGAATGCTGTCCGAGGGGTATTTTTAACGATGAAACTCTAAAATGTTTGCCATTAGACTGTGGGACTGGGCGAATTGGCTTGTTTAATATAACCCTTCATATTGACGGTCAGTTAAATTCACGCTTGTTAATCTTTGAGCTTGATTTTCTTCATGAACGATTAATTAGGACTGAAATTGGTTATTTAGTGGAATCAGTGTCCTGGATGTAACTCGCTATTACGATACTTGTACTATTCTTTGATATTTTCAGGGTAGTATTGATTAAGTTGAGCACTATGGACTTGCATGATTATTCACGATACATTTTGTTTAAAATTGATAATTTTTGCTTGAGGACAAGCAAAGGCTCAAGTTTGGGGGTATTTGTTAGGCGTATTTTTATGCGCTTATTTATCATTATTTTATATCCATTTTGAGCCTAAATCTGCATAAATGAGCTTTTAATGCACTATTCTTATATGTTTTGCAGGAAATTGGAGTCCGGAAGCTCGAACGACGAAAAACGGGCGAAAACGGCAGTTTTTGGTCTGGGGCCGCGGAACAAGGGAAGCGTGCCGCGGCACACGTAGGTGACCAGCAAGCGCCGAACCCACTGTACTGTGAGCCGCGGCACAGCTTAAGTGAGCCGCGGCCCAAGAGGAAAATATACGCCCAGGCATCCGGCGCTGAGCAGTAGGGGCCGCGGCACAGATTAAGTGAGCCGCGGCCCACAGGGCGGTTTTGGTTGAGCCTTCCGCGTTTCTTCGCCGTTTTGGAGCCTGTTCTCGACCTAATCACACGGACGCGTTTTGGAGGCTTAGGACAGTTATAAATAAGCATTGAAGGACTGAAAAGAAGGGGGATCAGAGAGGAGGAAGAATCGATAGCTAGAGAGAAGAACACAAGGAGGAGATTTGTGGGCGACGACAAGACCACGGATCCCTACGGTTTTTCTTAGTTTTTCCGCATCTTAGTTCCGAGATCTATTCGAGTAGGATTTTGATTGTACCGATTACATGACGGTTTGATTTATTTATTATTATTTCATTTCATTCGTTATTCTATTGAATTGGATTCTTCTTACTGTTCTTAATGCTTTTTAATTGTCTCGCCAATAGTTGAATTGTTTTGAATGTCTTTATGGATTCGGGAGATGAAATTTAGGCATAGTTCTTGTGAGACGAATCATAATTTTCGTGAGATAGGAATATACTCATGGGTATTGTGAAGCCCATTTATTGTAGGGATTCTTGAACTGTTTCAGCTATTAATTATCTAATTCGAATAGGGATATATCGAGTTAATAATTCGTAGTATTTTCTATCGACTTTGAGAAAGGCTTTAGAATAATTTAGGAATTTCTGGCTTACAATCAATTGAATAAAAGTGAATTGAATTGAATAAAAATCATTCCTGATTGTTTGAGGTGAAAATCATAATCCTACACCCTTATTATTATTATTATTATTATTATTATTTTTCTGCAATTAGTTTAGGTATAAATTCTATTTAATTGTTCTTCAAATAGAATTACGAGTTGACTATATTTTGGTACTTAGTGAAATCAGTCCTCGAGGGAACGATATCTTACTTATCACTTTATTACTTGTTGACACCGTGCACTTGCGGCATAGTTTGAGGGATTTCCTCACAATAAGTTAGGCGTATTTGTATGCGCTTATTTGTCATTATTTAATATCCATCTTGAGCCTAAATCATCATAAATGAGCTTTTAATGCACTATTCTTTTATGTTTTGCAGGAAATTGGAGTCCGAAAGCTCGAACGACGAAAAACGGGTGAAAACGGCAGTTTTTGGCCTGGGGCCGCGGCACAAGGGAAGCAGGCCGCGGCACACGAAGGTGGCTAAACAAGTGCCGAGCGAACTGTACCCTGAGCCGCGGCACAGCTTAAGTGAGCCGCGGCCCAGGAGGAAAATGCAGCGCCCAGGTATGCGTTGAAGACAGGGTGAGCCGCGGCACAGCTTAAGTGAGCCGCGGCCTAAGAGGAAAATATGCGCCCAGGCATCCGACGCTGAGCAGTAGGGGCCGCGGCACAGATCAAGTGAGTCGCGGCCCACAGGGCGGTTTTGGCTGAGCCTTCCGCGTTTCTTCGCCGTTTTGGAGCCTGTTCTCGACCTAATCACACGGACACGTTTTGGAGGCTTAGGACAGTTATAAATAAGCATTGAAGGACTGAAAAGAGAGGAGAAAGGAAGAGGAAGGGCATCGATAGATAGAGAGAAGAACACAAGGAGGAGATTTGTGGGCGACGACAAGACCACGGATCCCTACGGTTTTTCTTAAGTTTTCCGCATCTTAGTTCCTAGATCTATTCAAGTAGGATTTTGACTGTAGCCGATTACATGACGGTTTGACTTATTTATTATTATTTCAATTCATTCGTTATACTATTGAGTTGGATTCTTCTTACTGTTCTTAATGCTTTTTAATTGTCCGCCAATGATTGAATTGTTTTGAATGTCTTTATGGATTCGGGAGATGAAATTTAGGCATAGTTCTTGTGAGAATAATCATGATTTTCGTGAGATAGGGATATACTCATGGGAATTGTGAAGCCTATTTATTGTGGGAATTCTTGAACTGTTTTAGCTATTAATTATCTAATTCGAATAGGGATATATCGAGTTAATAATTCATAGTATTTTCTATCGACCTTGGGAAAGGCTTTAGAATAATTTAGGAATTCCTGGCTTACAATCAATTGAATAAAAGTGAATTGAATTGAATAAATATCATTCCTAATTGTTTGAGGTGAAAATCATAATCCTACGCCCTTATTAGTATTATTATTATTATTAGTACTATTATTTATTTTCTGCAATTAGTTTAGGTATAAATTCCGTATAATTGTTCTTCAAATAAAATTACGAGTCGACTATATTTTGGTACTTAGTGAAATCAGTCCTCGAGGGAACGATATCTTACTTATCACTTTATTACATGTTGACACCGTGCACTTGCGGCATAGTGTGAGGGATATCCTCAAAACAAGTTTTTGACGCCGCTTGCTGGTCACCTGCGTGTGCCGCGGCCCGCTTCCCTTGTGCCGGCCCTGTGCCAAAACCGCTGCGCCGTTTTTCGCTGCTCGAGCTTCCGGACTCCAATTTCCTGCAAAACATATAAGAATAGTGCATTAAAAGCTCATTTTTGCAAATTTAGGCTCAAGATGGATATAAAATAATGATAAATAAGCGCATAAAAATACGCCTAACATTTCATCCCTACCACGTTTTCTAGTCATAGTATTCACACCTACTTTGTTGCTGAGATTTAGTTGATACAATCCATTTAACAATATAGCAGTACCCACTAGTTTATTTCTGAAATAAATTTTGCAGGAACCATCACCAATGAAAAATGAAAAGCCTTTTCGGTCCATGACCGGAGTGGATACAATATTTTTATGCCCCTTGGGCAAAACAAGTACATCTTCTAAAGTCAGAACAAACCCGGATTCTAAATCCAAAAGAAGTGATCCTATGGCGGTTGCCTCGACACTATACCCGCTTACGACAGTGACCATTACTTATCTAGCTCCAAGCTCCCTACTTTGTTCCAGATCCTGGTGTGCCATGAAGAATAGGACACTCTCTAGCCCAGTGGCCCAGCTCACCGCACTTGAGACAAGCGTCTTTCTTCTTGCTCTTTGGAACCATAGGGGCCTTGCCCTTACCCTTAAAGTCCTCGACGTGTGGTCCCGTCCGCTTCTTGGTCTTTTTCTTCTTGTTCTTGGACCTCCGAGGTCTAGAAGAAATCACAAGAGCAGACTCTTCATCCTCGGAGTCTTCATCTGAGACTGAGCGGTCACAAGTTTGTTCATTAGCCCAGCTAAATTATATGCAATCTCATTGCAGTTAAAGTTCATAACAAACTGTGAGAAGGAATCAGGAAGAGACTGTAGGATAAGGTCGGTTTGGAGAGAAGTATCCATTTTAAAATCAAGAGCCTCCAATATCTCGATCATAGATATTATTTTGAGGACGTGTTCCCTAACCTTCTTACCTTCCTTCATCCTTGCACCGAAATGTTGCTTGGATATCTCATATCTAGCAGTTCTGCTGTGCTAACCATAAAGCTCGGTTAAGTGAGATAGAATCTGCCTAGCAGAAGTCATTTTCTCATGAGCTCTCTGAAGCTCATTAGACATAGAAGCCATCATGTATGCACGGACTTTTACGTCATCCTTAACCCACTTTTCGTGCTTTTCAATCTCTTACTGATTGGCTCTGGTCCGCACAGGAGGCGCCAGAATGGCCGTCTCCAAGACGTATCCCAGTGCCTCTATACTGAGGACAATCATCAGATTGCGGAGCCAGTCCACAAAGTTAGGTCCAATCAGGGTGTTCTTCTCGAGTAGAATTACGAGTGGATTCATTGTCAAATTGAGAGTTATGTCTACATTAAGTATAACAGATTAATTAGTGACTTGTTATATTATGATCTGAGTATAGAATTAAGGTCTTTTCTATTCTTGTTACCTAGCTCCCACTATTTTTATCGGAACAACACACTCCCATGCGAAATCCGGAAGTATCGTCGCTTTACTTCATAGTGGTGATCGAGTTCTTTATAAATCTTAATAGAGGGCAACCGAACAGGTTTCTAGTCGATTAATTTTCATAAAGTGGTGTCCAACACCAACCCATCTAATGAATGATTCGATCTTCTTTTTCCCCTTGTTTACTCCCCTCAACCTATATGGTTTCTATGGTTCGTGAACAAGTTAAGTTTATACCATCGACGCAAATCCGTTATGAGGTGAAAAATTGATTACTCGATGAACAATCGTTTATCCTAAAAATAGTCAAGTTAAAGAAATGAAAGGACTAATTAGTTTAAATAGAGATTGATCATATCCTATTTCTACTAGTGAAACCTCCTTGATTGATTGTTAAGTGTATTGGAAACACATCCTTTCAATCTATCAAGTGTTAATCTTGTTATCGACATCTTAAAATAGCGAAAGTGATTAAGACATCTTTGAATACGAAAGTTATGAGGTGAAAAGTTGATTACTCGATAAACATTCGTTTTTCTTTTATATCCGTGTAAATGAATTCCTATACTTGATTAAAAACCCTAATTTAATGAACCCGTATTCCCCTAGATTTTATAAATTCCCAACTCGTTTTAATTCTATTCATTTTCACTAGTAAAAAATAGTCTACTTTAAAAAATAGTCTAGTTATAAATAGTCTTAATATAAATAGTCTAGTATAAAAATAGTCTCATTAAAAATAGTAGTATTAAAAATAGTCTTAATATAAATAGTCTATTAAAAATAGTCTTAATATAAATAGTCTAGTAAAAATAGTCTAGTATATAAATTAGTCTAGTAAAAATAGTCTAGTATAAATAGTCTTAATATAAATAGTCTAGTATAAATAGTCTTAATATAAATAGTCTAGTATAAATAGTCTTAATAAAAATAGGTTAAATTAAAAATAGTGTATTTTAATTTAGTTAATATTTAAAAAACCAATAATCTATTTTAAAATATTTTAGTATTTATTTCTCGCAATCTGTAACAAAATATTATACGAAGCCCTGTTGAACAATCGTCGAGAGAAAAGACCTTGGTAGAACTTACCACAACTACTTCTACCTCGTATATATTTGCGAGCGACTCAAAAACTCCCATTTTTAGGATAAATTTTTGACCGATCAGGATTCGGCTCGAAAAAGATCGATTCGTGGCTCGATTCGGGGCACCAAAAATAGAGCCGAACCCTATAAAATAGGATTCGAGAATCGGACCGAACGGTTTGGCTCGATTCGAGGGGATTTGGCCCAAGACATAAATCCCTTCCATCCCAGGCCGAACCATTTGGCTTCGGCGAATCGGACCGAACTATATTCGAACTATACTGGACTTATAGAGTTATAGTGGACTTTAACTCGAGCCGAATCGAACTATATTCGAACGGTTCGAAAATTCGAGCCGAATCGAATCGAACTATAAAAAAAGGGAAAACTACGTTTATTGTCCTAACGTATGGAACTTTTTACGTCCGTGTCCTAACCTATGCATAATTGCAAATTACCATATAACGTATTCAAAATTTTAATGTCCGTGTCCTAGTGACCGGAATCCGGCCAATTTGCCTATGTGGCACACCGGAAATTTGACGTGGCTTGATTACATCATTTTAATAAAATAAAATTGGCCACGTCAGCTCCAAATCATCAGTTATCACTTAAAACAAATTAAAAAATTATAAAATAAAATTGAAAAAGTAAAATTATAAAATACAATTGTAAAATAAAATTATAAAATTAAAAAAATATTAAAAATTATAAACATTTTAAATGTGCTTAATTAAAATTATATAATTTTATAATATTTTAAAATTAAAATTATAAAATAAAAATGTAAAATAAAATTATAAAATTAAAAAATTATAACAAATTATAAATATAATAAATGTGGTCAATTTTATTTTATAATTTTTTAATTTTTTTATATTTTAAAAAGTAAAAAATAGTTATAAAATTGTAAAAAATTAAAAAAAAAATAAAAAATTGTAAAATTATAAAATAAAATTTAAAATTATAGAAAATAAAATTTTAAAATAAAATTAAAAAATTACAATAATTATAATTTTATAAAAATTTCCACATATGTGGAATTGATAACTGATGATTTGAAGCTAATGTGGTCAATTTTATTTTATTAAAATGATCTAATCAAGTTATAAAACATGTGGCATTATATATTAAAGTATCTTCATTATTGAAAAAACAGACAATGCCACACATGTTTTATAACTTGATTAGATCATTTTAATAAAATAAAATTGACCACATCAGCTCCAAATCATGAGTTACCAATTCAAAAAAAATTATAAAATTATAAAATTATCATTTTTTTATAATTTTTTTAATTTTATAATTTTATTTTCTATATTTTTACAATTTTATTTTATAATTTTACAATTTTTTAATTTTTTAATTTTTTAAAATTTTATAATTATTTTTTAATTTTTAAAATATTAAAAAATTAAAAAATTATAAAATAAAATTGACAACATTTATAATATTTAAAATTTGTTATAATTTTTAATTTTATAATTTTAGTTTACAGTTTTATTTTGTAATTTTAATTTTAAAAAATTATAAAATTATAAAATTTTAATTAACCACATTTAAAAATTTTATAATTTTTAATATTTTTTTAATTTTATAATTTTATTTTACAATTGTATTTTATAATTTTACTTTTTCAATTTTATTTTAATATTTTTAATTTTTTAATTTTTTTTAAGTGATAACTGATGATTTGGAGCTGATATGGCCAATTTTATTTTATTAAAATGATGTAATCAAGCCACGTCAAATTTCCGGTGTGCCACATAGGCAAATTGGCCTAATTCCGGTCATTAAGACACGGACATTAAAATTTTGAATACGTTATATGGCAATTTGCAATTATTCTTAGGTTAGGACACGGACATAAAAAGGTCCATACGTCAGGACAATAAACGTAGTTTTCCCTAAAAAAATTAGCCTTCGAGCCGAATTGAACCTAAGGTTCGAATAATTTCGAGTCGGACCGAACCCAGTAAAGGTTTGGTACATTTCGGCTCGTTTACAGCCCTACTAGTACTGTGTTCGTCAGAGGTGTGGAACCCATTCCTGTACCTGAGGAGACCCCGAGTCATGCAAAGAAAACAGCTGACCCGCGTACAGCAAAGGCTGCCATTCCGCCACCAAAGTCATATCACAAACAGCGGAATCCTCAGCCATCCAAACCTGCAAGGCGTAACCTACAGCATCTCCCCGAGCATATCAGAAGCGCAACAGCCGTTCAGAAAGAAGGCTATATCCAAGTTTCAAAGGCCCGCACAATAGTACTTCCAACAGTACAGCGCGCCTAGATACTGGATACAGGAGCCTCGTTATCCATCGAGAAAGCAGGTCACCGCACAATATCAGCAACAGATTTGGGAATCCAACTGGAGACCCATGAGGCAAGCTGTAAGGCCAAAGTAAATGGCTCCACCTCCAAGACGGCACTCGTACTGAATTAATAATAATAACCCTGAAGTTTACATGCTTAATAATTATCAAGGTTACAGCGACTACGTGCCTGCCCCACGTAGACATCGCAAGAACGGACCTAAAGTAACCTACAGCAAGCCAATTGTTGTCAGGCAAATCTAGGAACCTAAAGGTACTAACATCCTTGGACCCAACATACAAAGGGGACCTAAATTTACTTAATTTCTTTGCTTACAGGACATCAAAGAGAAGGACATCTGGTACTTTGACAGTGGATGTTCTCGGCACATGATAGGAGATGGAAGCAAGCTGTCAGATTATGTAGAAGGTCACAGTCCAAAAGTGATGCCAAGAAGATTGGCACAGGAAAATTTATAGGTGGGACCAAGCCCACTGTCTACAACAAGGACAGACTAATTTCTAGCAGGCCTCATCCCAGGTGTATGCCTATCTCGAATTATCATAGGGATGTCACTGCCAAGGATGCGAGTGAAGAGAAGAAGAAAAGGAATAGAACTACCTCTGACAGCAGGTCACCACATGCTGCAGAGAAGGCAAAGAAGAAGCTAAAGAAAGCCTCCAAGACTAAGGCTACGGTGGCTACATCAGTCACTGTAGATGTTCCAACGGGTGTAACCCCTCCGGAAGAAATAGTTGTTGCACAGACAACATATCCCGAGCCAGTGGCGACTATGATGGATGAACAACTATTTGCCAAACTAGAGGGCTCTGGCGAATCAGCTGCACCCATGGATTCAAAGGCCACCTTTCCTGTAAGGGAACCCACACCCATACAGGATCCCTCTTCTATGAGGGTACCATCCCCTGTTAGGGATCTCTCTCCGAAATATGCTCCCATACCTGTTGAGGATCCCATCAGAACAGTAAGCCCAACTATTGTACGGAGTCCCTCCCCCTCAGAAATAGTTAACAATACTCTTCTCCAGGTACAAATAGATCAAGCATTTGAACGCTTCAAAATCTGGAAGTCGTACAGGGTCGCCCCATACGACACTTTATATAACTGGATTGCATGGAAAAAAGAATAAGTATTTATTCTGGACATCATGGACACCGAGACCGTCGAGCACTTGATCCGATGGGAGGATCACTTTGGCCATGAGCTCGTTTCAAATTTTTACAAGGCGAAAGAACAGGCGACACTAAAAGGGAAATCACGGTCCGATGATAAAGCTCCCTCACCTAGCCATCACTCCGACCCTGACTCGGATGCGGATGATGCTGCCCTTCAGGCAGGTCTGTGTATAAGCCGTGAAGAGGCAATGGAAACGGAAATGGCTAACCACCAAAGCCAACAGGGTCAGGGGACATCTGACCGTAATAAGTCCTCTCCCCTGCAATAGGAAGCTGTCAATGATCAACAGCAGGAGGAATCAGTCCCTCCTGTTACCGCTGAAGACCAAGAAACACTTGAATAGATAGTGCAACCTGTCCCTCACGAATAAGAAGCTGAGAGTCGGCAGGAGGATTCAGTCCCTCCTGTACTCCCGACTACAGACAACTAAACCAAATAGGAGGAATCAGCCCCTCCTGTCCCCGAGACTGACCAAGCTGCTCAACCTTCCGAAGCACCAGCTCCCATAGCTCCTATTGTCGAAGAGCCCACTCAAGATGCTCCTGCATCTCCTATCTCTATCAACTCAAAATAAGATTCCGATGATGGATTCTTTCAAGACGATAGACCACGACGCCCTCGTCATATTGTGGTTCTCTGTCAACTTAATGAGCTTGAGGATTCCAAGACTGCATACCCTGGCTCCCCATGCACCGAGGCCCATGTTGGCCACTAAGTATACAGAATACATCTTGGATAGAATAAGTACAACAAGCTGTACGATTTTCAAATAAGAATGCGTAGCGGAAGTTTGTTTAAGTGAGTTGCTGTAAATACAGCAACTAGGCTTTTCTCCTGTTAGAGTAAAATGTTTATTATAATCACTACGTACACAACTATTATAATCACTACGTCCACTGGTCCTCCATACAGGAGTAAAATGTTTAATATAATCACTACGTACATAACTACGTAACTATAATCAAACCTATCCTTGTAATTGTTCACACAGATTGATACAAAGACTGTCGTTTTCAACCGTTCACACAGATTGGTTGATGGCGTCTCTTGGCTTGCTTCTTCTCACACAGATTGAAGCTTTGTCCTATTCATCCCACACAAGTCAGAATAACTTTCTTAGTCCATACAGGGCTAAGTTTTACCCAAAGGTAAAATGGTAAAGTAACAGGCTTAGAACAGCAGCTTGAACACGATGATCTTTAGCTGATGATGTGTTGTTCTTGTTGACTGAATATATTTCTTCTCTTCAAATATAGATAGATACTTGAAGAAATATACTTGCTCTTGTAAGCTTTGATTTGACGATAGTGAATATTAAGTCGTTCGATCTTAGTTGAGATTCTTCAGTATATGATCAGTCAGTTGTATTTGCAAGGTCCTCTTGCATGGACTATTTATAACCTTGGGATAGCTCCATTGTAAATATGTCCGTTGGCTGGGTTGGTGAGCTGAGATCAATTCTAATTGGTTGATTGACTTTCAAGAACTAGATTCAGATTTTGCTCCTTGTCTGAAGATCATTATCGGTTGGTATTTAAATATTTTATCCAGTCAGTATTTAAATACTCCTTTCAAACGACGTTCTGACTTTAGCGTATAAAGTAGATTCCTTCTTAACGGTCTTCAGTTCTGTTGGATATGTGTTTATTATCCTAACACTCAGCCTGTATGCTGTATTCAGCATAGTACGTCTTATTGCTGTTAGCTATAGACTTCAACGCTGTAGACGATCTCCCATGCTGTATAGCAGGTGCTGTATGGAGATTCAAGACAACTTCCATACTTAGCGGTATATTGAGTCCTTCGATGTATGATGGCAAATATTCTTGAGATAGCTTGCTGTATGTTGACTAGATAACTTGTTGTATGATGGCAGTGCGGAATTTGCTGTATGTTGGCACTTATCAAAACAACGTACATGATTGTTTATCCCAACAACTTCCCCCTTTTTGATAATGCCAAAACCTCTTTATTGATGATGCCTAAACCTCTTTATGCCGAAATAATTTCCCTCTTTATCGATAACATCTTGATCCAGAGAGACTGACTTCTTGATCTTCTGTCGAATGATCTGGTCTTCAGCACTTTAAAAAAAATATGAACTGCTCGCAGGCAAGTTCTAATCATTAGGTAAAATATCTACATGGATGTGTATTACAACTTAAACTTATGATTAGCGCGCAGGCACAATCTTATAGTGTGATCTATGTTGCATACAACTTAACCTATGAACTGTTCGCACACTAGTTCTTACAGCTTGATACTTACCAAGTTTCATACTTATTATTTGCAGCAATATAAATTGAATTTAAATTCGTAATCAAACAATAAACGTAGATTACGAGCAGTAATCTTTCAAGACAAAGATAGAGTTTTATTGATATCATTCAAAGGTTACAATGATAGAAGAAATAAAGATACAGAGATTTTATGCTGCTAAGTTCAATGCTAAAAAGATCCTCCATGCTAGCTCTTCTAATGAGCGTGTCTCCAAGGCCTATTATCAGGATCATTTTCGGTTCCTCTCCACTAGTGCTCTAATGAATCCTTGCCTCGATCTAGATAGATCGCTCTTCCTTCAGCCGATTGGTCGAAGGCAAGTATCCAGTCTTCAGGGTTTGTAAGCCGGTCTCCCTTCTGATGCCTTGATTTCATTGAAATTTACAATGGGAGCAGTCCTCTTTCCAGCATCTTTGCAAACTTATCCACAGCCTCCGTCAATGTCTTGCATTTGTTGAAGATGGCGGACTCACTGATGAGCTTGACGAAGTACCTCATCAGTTCGTTCTTCCTCCATTGCTTCACTTCATCAACTGTAGGCTGACGGTTGGCGGGCAGACGAATCTCCGATGGCTTCTGCACATTACTCTTCCAAGGAAAGTTGGGGTCGTGGAACGCTGGGCGAGAACCAGTTACCCTGTAACTTTTTGCAGGTGCGACCAAACGGTTGATTGCAGCAGTGACGCTGTCTTCTAAGGCAGCATCAAATTCTCTCTCTCGCGCCATCCTCCATTGCCTAGCAGCCTCTCTGGACTCTTCCCCCTTTTTGGATTCATCAAGATAGGAGACCTTGGCATCAATTCATTCCAGGACTTTCATTGCGTTGTCCTGTTTGGTCTCTATACTCGAGATTTTGGCCACCAGGGAATTGAGCACCACAGACATGTCATCTATCTTTTGGTCATGTCCTGTGAGACTGGAGTCAGTCATCTATAGGGCGGCGACAGTTTTTGCTTTGGAGATGCGGAGCTTTGCCTGTTCTTCTTTGAGAATTTGTTCTTGACGTTTTTGAAGTTGTGAGAGGGCTTGCTTCAATGCACTCGGCAGAATGCAAAAATCTTCTTCCCTTCGTAATCTCTCACTTCAGGCTAGTTATCTTGTCTATGGCAGTCATGTGCATCCAATCGAGCTCTTTGCCAACATTATACACGGCGTCTACAACATCCTGCATAAACACTATTTGGAGTCCGATTGCGTGAAATTGCTCGATATTTGTGACAGTACGCAGAGATTTGGGGCGCGCTAGAGTTTCTTCTTCATCTCCAATGAGCTGGCATATGACCACATGGTTATTTGGCCGTTGTGATCTATCCTCGGGTAGAAAACTGTCATCGGATTCCATAGATGGAGGTGATGCAAGGGCATCAGGTGCGGGCATGGTTGTTGGTTGTTCAGCTTATTCAGTCTCAGCGACAGGGGGGATTGATTCCACCTATTCCGGTTATGTTTCTGTAGACATGGGTACAGAAGGGACTGATTCCTCCTGCTGTCTCTCAGTATCCGCCTGCTCCGGCAGAGGGACTGATTCCTCGTGCGGGATGACGCGGGCTTCTTCTTCAGCGGCGAGCTCGGGTGCCTGTTCAGAAACTGTCTGTTGATCAGTGACATGAGGGACTGATTCCTCCTGTTCGCTAACAGCTTCTTGTTGATGGGTGGGGGACTGATGTCTGCCATATGTCCCCTGACCTTGTTGGTCCTGTTGTCTGGAAATTTCCTAGTCTCGAGCCTGTTCGCGATTCATTCTCATACCTGCCTGAAAGGCATCGTCATCATCGTCTGAGTTGGGATCAGATGTTGGGCTGTTGGAACTGTGTCTTCGGATTTAGACTTCCCCTTTAATTGGGCCTGTTCTTTTACCAGATAATAGTTTGAGATCAGCTCTCAGCAAAAGTTGTTATCCCATTGAATCAGGATGTGGATGTCCTGCGTGTCCGAGACTTCCAGAGCAAATGCTTATTCCACTTTCCACTCCTTCCAGTTGTACAGAATGTCATAAGGTGTGACCCTATATGACTCCCATTGGACATACCGTTTAAATTCTTGATCAATCTGCACTTAAAGGAGGGTTTCCGTAATGATAGCATAGGGGGAGGGGCTCCGTACAGTACGTGGGTCTACTGTAGTAATGGGATCCACGACAGGTGTGGGAGCCTGTTTTGTAGATGGATCCCGAACATAGGTTGGTACCCTGATGGGAGATGGATCCTGTAAGGGTGTGGGTTCCTATACAGGAAACGAGGCTCTCTGCTTCGAGTGGAAAGCCGATTCGCCCGTTCCTTATAATTTGGCAAGTAATTGATCGTCCGTCATAGCCGCCAATGGCTCGGGATCTGCAGTGTGTGCAGCAATTACTTCTTCCGCCGGGATTGGCACAGGAAAATTTATAGGTGGGACCAACACGATCTGGTACCAATTCACCCTTTTGCTGGACATGATGGCTACCATCATCCGAAAGTGAAGGTTCGTGCATATTTTGAATACTCTAGTTCGATTCTCAATAACCCGGCAGCAAAAATCGTGGAGATAAACATACGGAAGGCAAAACTTCTTCTTGTGGCATGACGCGTGGACATTCTTATCTGAACCGTCGCCTGTGAACAGCCCCTAGTAGGCCGTAAACAGTTCTTCCGAGCCGAAGGTCTCAAGTTCCTCCATTTTCAGGCCATCGGAAGGCAACCTGAACAAATTTTCCAGAAGTTCCCGGTTCGCAGAAATTTTGATTCCTTGAATAGTAGTAGTGATGTCAAGAACATTGCCTCCTCTTTTCAGAGAAAAGAACTTGATAGATGCATCTAGATAGAACTCTTCAACAATACACTCATCGTACAAATCGGCATGATGGCTTCCAAGGTGGCACAAGCCTTGTTGTTTGATTCTGGACACAACCAGTTCCATCCCATCGACGTCATCAATTTCAGTGTGAACTCTTTCCATGAAGACAGATCTGGTGAAGATTCACTCGTCGATGATATGTCCTTTTTCTACATGGATAGAGAAGATGCATGTGAAGTTGCCATTGAAGTAGAGAAAAGGTTTGAAGAAACAAAGAAAGAATGCAGTAAATTTGGAGAAAGTATTTAGGCTGTTTGCTCTAGACTCGTTTAATATTGCAGAAAGCGTAAATAGTCAAGGGGATCAAGATACAGTCCTTTTATAGTGTGCAGGGAAGATTTAGGGTTACATACAGTGAACGGTCAGATTTAAGGAATGGGAACCGTCTTTTAAAAAGAACGAACAGGATGAACTTAGAGTAACTCGTACGTCTTATCCATCTATTTTTGAAATGATAACCGGTCCCATTTCTGACAGTTTGTCTCCCCTTATTGCACGAAACGGCGATTTTGAAATTATTGAAATCGTGCTATTTGAGGTAATGAAGTCCAAATGCCTTTAAGGCATTAAAGAATAAAACGTTTGAACTGTAAACAGGGCACATGGACTTAAAATATTTTTTGTACAAACATAGTAATAATATAATATTAATTGATATCATATAGTGTA
Organism: Orobanche coerulescens; assembly: GCA_033398695.1. Classification (NCBI taxonomy): domain Eukaryota; kingdom Viridiplantae; phylum Streptophyta; class Magnoliopsida; order Lamiales; family Orobanchaceae; genus Orobanche; species Orobanche coerulescens. Next base: position 118,238,996 of record CM065815.1, read on the forward strand.
TGTGCTATAACAGCGAAAATACAGCGTTCCCCCTTAAAAGGTACATACAGGATTCAATTCTTACACCAATATCTGGATAATACTGTATTCATGGGTCATATTATATTCCCCTCTAATTAATGGACACGTCAGCTATAGGAAGGTTTCATGCCTTCTTTGTCCTACAGTGCTGTCTGACTGATTCTGGGTGTATAGTTTAATTAATGTGGATACTTTATTCTTGGGTCTTACAGCATTCCCCCTCAATTGATGAGTAAAAGCATGAAAACTTACAGGGATTCAGGCTGTAGCATTCCCAATTCTTGACGAAGCATGCAGAATCTGGTTGTGCTGAGAGGTTTTGTAAAGATGTTGGCTAACTGGATGTCTTTATGAACTTTCTCGATCCGAACATCCTTATTCTCAACATGATTCCTGATGAAATGATGCTCCGTATCAATATGTTTAGTTCGCGAGTGCAATACAGGGTTGTGCGTTATTGCAATTGCACTCGTGCTACCGCACATAATTGGCGTCTCTCTGGCACTGATTCTATAGTCCTGTAGTTGCTGTTGCATCTAGAGAATCTGCATACAACTTCCAGCGGCATAGTATTCCGACTCAGTTGTAGAAAGCGAGTTGACCAATTGATTCTTACTAAACCATGACACAAGTCTGGGTCCAAGAAAGTGACAAGTACCGCTTGTACTCTTCCTATCCAACTTATAGCCTCTATGATCCGAGTCGTTGTATCCAACCAAATTGAATCCTCCTTCCTTAGGATACCACAATCCTACATGAAATATTCCTTTCACGTATTTAAGGATTCGTTTGGCTGTCGTCAAGTGTGACTCCTTAGGTGCTACTTGATACCAAGCACACACTCCTACAGCAAACTTGATATCAGGCCTGCTAGCCGCTAGGTACAGGAGTGAGCCAATAAGCTTCCTGTAGAGTGATTGATCAACCGACTTTCCCGCTTCATCAACATTAATTTGCATGAGCTGAGAGAACCTTTGACATAAAGCAAGGTTAGTAGAACCAAATATAATATCATCGACATATATTTGAACCATTAACAGGTCGTCTCTTGTTTGTATCTTAAATAGGGTTTTGTCCACAATGCCTTTCTCAAATCCATTACTAGTAAGGTACAGGGACAAGGTTTCGTTCCAAGCTCTAGGTTCTTGCTTAAGTCCATACAGACCTTTCCGTAGTCTGTATAAAAGGTCTCCACCTTTTGTGTTGACAAAACCTGGTGGTTGTTCAACATAGACTTCTTCGGCTAGGTCTCCATTCAGGAATGGGCTCTTAACGTCCATTTGATATATTATAAAGCTCTTATGGGCGGCAAAAGCTAAAAATATCTTGATGGCTTCTAATCTGGCTATAGGGGCAAATGTCTCACCGTAGTCGATGCCTTCTTCATGTCTGTAGCCTTGTGCAACTAGACAAGATTTGTTCCTGATAACAAGTCCCTTGATTTGACTTTTCGTCAAAGGTCTTGAGTAGATCTTTCCCATTATTCATAACATAACACCTGTATCCAAAGATATAAAAGTACGTAACTAATGGAGTTTTGTTGTTCCATACCTCATAGGCTGTTTTGTTGTGATGCGTGTTGATGATACAATAGTTTTGTGTATAGAATGCTGTATTTGTTGCTTCTCCCCAGAATTGCTGCGGCAATCATGGTTCTTGTGGCTTTCTTGAGCGTCCTATTCTTTCGCTCGGAAACACCATTTTGTTGAGGAGTCCGGGATGCTGAGTATTCGTGTTGTATTCCATTGTCTGAACAGTATTGCTCTATAAAGCGATTTGTGAATTAAGTACCGCCGTCGGAACGAATGGACACGATACTCAACCGTTTCTCATTCTGAAGCTCTCAGATGCTCTGGAAATTTTGTTGTGGTATCTTTCTTCTTGCTTAAATAATATTGTCCAAACATACCTGGAGTAATCATCAACAATAACGAGATAATATTTCTTACCTCCCAAACTTACAGGGTCTACGGGGCCGTAGAGATCTATGTGTAGCATTTCCAGAACCTTGTGAGTGGATTGGTAATATTTGCTTTTCACTGTGGTTTTGACTTGTTTGCCTTTCTGACAGGGTCCGCAGACACTGTCTTTATGGAACGACACGTCGGGCAAGCCTCTAACCATTCCCTGTCTGGCGAGTTTGTTTATTGTCTTGAACTTGATGTGTGACATTTTTTTGTGCCATAGCCAGCTTTGATCTGCAGTGCCTTTGGCAACAAGACAAGGAATAGTGGAGCTCGTAGGCTTCCAATCAGCAATATACATATTACCTGACCTACTTCCTATGAAAACAACTTCTTTGGTCTTGATGTTATTGACTCTACAGTGGTCTATATAGAATTTCACCGAGAACTCTTTATCACAGAACTGGCTGATACTAAGTATATTGTATTGTACGCCTTCAACATAATCTTCGTTGGCGACTTTGAACTTTCCCTCTTGTTCTTTATTTGGACTTATCACCGAAGCGCACTTTTGGACACCCTTCCCTCTTGTTCTTTCTTTGGACTTATCACCGAAGCGCACTTTTGTACTGCGACCTTCTACATAATCTGACAGCTTGCTGATATCTCCTGTCATGTTCCGAGAACATCCGCTATCAAAGTACCATATACCCTTCTCCTTGATATCCTGTAAGCACAGAATTTAAGTAGATTTAGGTCCCCTTTGATTGTTGGGTCCATGGATGTTAGTGCCTTTTGGTACCCATATTTGTCTAATAACAATTGGTTTATTGTAGATTACTTTTTGTCCTGTTTTGCGATGTCTATGTGGGGCAGGCACGTAGTCGTTGTAACCTTGAGAGTTATGCATGTAAAATCTAGGGTTATTATTATTGCAGTAAGATTGCTGTCTAGGAGGTTGAGCCTTTATATGCGACCTTACAGCTTGGCTTTTTGGTCTCTAATTGGATTCCCAGAGCTGTTGATGATACTATGCGGCGACCTGTTTTCTGGATGGATAATGGGGCTCCTGTATCCAATATCTAGGCGCAGTGTACTGTTGAAAGTACTCTGGTGCTTGCCTTTGATACTTAGATACAACCTTCTTTCTGAATGGTTATTGGCACTTATAATATGCTCGGGGAGCATGCTATTGATCACGCCTTACAGGTCTGGGAGGCTGAGGTTTACGCTGTCTGTGATATGAACCTGGTGGCGGAATCGCAGCCTTCACTGTACAGGGGTAGCTGTAGCTTTTGCAGGGCTTGGAATTTCTTCAGGTACATGAATGAATTCCACACCCCTGATGAATATCGTATTAGATTTTTCCTTATTAGATAATGAGTTGTACCCTAAGTCACTTTTATCATGAGCATGCTGCCCAGTGCTTAGAATTTCTTCCATCCGTTAGATGATTTCTTGAATAATTTCAAGATGGTTTCTAATTCTCCTTCTCATTTCTCGAGAGTTTTTACTTTGACTTCGAGTAAAGCAAAATCATTTGTCTTGCTTTCATTATGAGACTTATGGGCAAGTTGATGATTGCTTTCCATGAGTTTTTCAAATGTGACCTTGCTGTTTTCGCAATCAATAGACATGCTTTTGTAATTATTTTTCAGCAAGTTATTTTCTTCTTTCAGCTCTAAGTTAGAAATTTGGAGATGTACGTTTTCCCGTATAAAGTCTCATAGGCCTTTTGAATATTTTTGAATTCATTCATCATGTTTTCGATGGTATGCGATGCATTTGCGGGAGTAATTGAATTTGAGCTTACTTCATCATCGCTATCCTCATCGTCCTGTATTTCTTTAGCCACAAAGCACATATATGTTTTATCTTCGATCTCATCATCGGACGAGTCACTGTCAGTGAGTGCCTAAAGGTACTTCTCGGACTTGGCCGATGCAGGCGAGGCTTCTGCTTCACCAATCAGTGTCTTGAGCTTGTTTTTCCAGACACGCCTTCTTTAATCCTTTTCTTGTTGCTCGGTTTCTGGCAACTTCTGCACTTTTGGGTGCGGACACTTATTTACATAGTGCCCGGGTTTCCTACAGTTGTAGCACAAGTTAGAATCACCAGAAGAAGGAGATTCGGAACTTACCTTGTTAAAAAGTTTGGGCCTGAAGGGAGTCTTTCCAGACTGTTTGATGAACTTTTTGAATTTATGCATAAGAAGGGACATTTCATCTTCTGACAGGATATCGTCATCACTGTTAGCAGTCCTGTGGGCAGACTTGGATGTGCTGGGTGCGGAGGTGTGTCTCCTGTCAGATACAACAGTCAGTGGTGTAGTCTTCGCAGGTGACTCTTTGGCCTTTCTCTCCTGTTAATATCATACTCAAAAGCTTCGAAGTCAGTGAATAGGTCAAAAATGGAAATATCATTAAGGTTTTAGGATACACGTATGGCTGTAGTCTTAATGTCCCATCGGGCGGGGAGTGATCTAAAGATTTTTAAATTTTTCTCCTTTTCTGTATACACTTTACCCAATGTTTCAAGTTCACCGACAATGCCAGTGAATTTGAGGTCAAGCTCCTCAAGCGTTTCGGAAGATCTCATTTCAAAGGATTCAAATTGCTGAGTAAGTTTGAAAATTTTTTTTTCTTTCGAGAGCTCAGTACCCTCGCAAATTAGCTTGAGTTTGTCCCACATTTCCTTAGTTGTCTTACAGCTCTTTACCTTAGAGAATGTGCCTTTGTCGAGAGTGACAAATAGCGCATTCTTGGTGACGTTGTCCAGATTGCCTCGCTTGCGCTCATCAATCGTCCACGGATCATGCTCTTTCTCAAGCATCTCAGCATAAGGTTGCCCTTCCATCCTTGCGGCTGTGTTAACCTTCAAGATTTTGATAGGTTCTTCCTAAATGACATAAATCATTTCCTCGTGCATGGCCGCAAGATGGGCTTCCATCCTGATTCTCCAGTCATCAAACTCGTTAATCGAAAATATAGGAACCTTGTTTATCATATATGAGTCCATTTTATTCATAGAATATAGGAAGTGTAAAATGAGGTTTTCAAAAGTTAGTGATTAGTGGATCTGACTCAGTTAAAAATCGACTATTCATTTTAGAATCTACCCCTCCGATACCACTTGTTGGCCACTAAGTATAAAAATAACAGCTTAGAATATAGAAGCATTGTAAGCTGTATGATTTTCGCAGTTCGTTTGCATAGCGGAAGTTTGGTGTGAGTTGCTGTAAATACAGCAACAAGGTGTTCTCCTGTTTGCTTGGTGCGTACAGGATTTTAGCAGTATACTTGATAAATCACAAAGCAATGAAGACAGTGAAGACAAGGTAAATGACACATAGTTTAAAGTGGTTCGAGGTAAACCACTCTACGTCCACTAGTCCTCCACACAGGAGTAAGGAGTTTATTATAATCACTACGTACACAACTACGTGACTATAACTAAACTTGTCTCTGTATCGTTCACACATATTGATACAGGGACTAAAGCTTTTTGCCATTCGCACCGATTGGCTTGAGATTTTTTTTTGACTCACTTCTTCACATACAGTTTGAAGCTTCGTCTATAATGCTATTCTTCCCACACAGGTCAGAATGCGAAAGGATCTTCAGTCCACACAGAGCTGGTGATAATCTCAATGGTAAAGGGTAGAATTCTCAGAACAGTAGCTTGATCTTTAATACACGTTTGTTGTAGGCTGTGCTGTTCTCGTTGCGGACTTGTATATTTTTTTGCTTGAATACTTGTTGTATGCTCACGAAATATACTACTTTGTAATCACTAAACCATCAGAGTGATCTGTCAGAGCTTTCGCAATATTGAGTAACTTGCATTCTGTGTATGTAAGTCCTCTGGCTTGGGGGTATTTATGACCTTGGAAATGTATCCATTATAAATGAAGCCGTTGCTGGTTGGTGAGATGTTGACGTCTGACTCTTGATTGGTGACTGCAGAATATTTGAATTAAAGCAGATCACATTTTATGCTTCAGACATGCTTTCTGTCTTTGCATTAAATGCTCTTCAGAGTGTTCAGACTTTATCTCACAGCGGTTTAAAGCATTATTATATACTGTCCTATTGGATATGTTTTACTTTTCCTAAGTAAAACATCTTCAGCATGTATGCTATATCCAATGTATTGCATCTTTCGCTATGAGAAGATGGCTCTGTAGGATAGACTATTGGAAGATATATTTCGTGTATGCTGGTGCTGTATGACGAGTTCTAACAGCTTCCATGAGGAATGTTTATCCCGACAATTATGATCTTCTTTGAGACTACTTGTTGTATGTTGGCAATTTATCAAAAACAAGATTTTTTATCCCAACTGACATTTTTGCGGAAGAAATGGATGTGAAGTAACAGAGAATCGCACGGAAAAATGCATAAAATGCAGAAAATATGTAGACTATTTACTTGAGACTCGTTTAAATTTTCAGAAAGCGTAAAGAGTCTAAAGAAGCAAAACACAGTCCTTTTATAGGGTGCAGGGAAGATTAGGGTTTTAAACAGTAAACAGTCAGATTTAAGAGATGGGAACCGTCTTTTTAAAAGAACATATAGGATGGATTCAGAGTAACTCATACATCTGATCCATCTACTTTTGAAGTGATAACTGGTCCCACTTCTGCAGTTCGTCACCCTTTATTGCACGAAAACGGCAGTTTGAAATTATTCAAATCGCGGTATTTGAGGCGATAAAGTCCAGGTGTCTTTAAAACCATTAAAGATAAGACGTTCGAAGTATAAACAGGGCACGTGGTATGAAAACGTTTTCTATACGAATAGAATAGTATTATAATATTAGTTGACATCCTGCAGTGTATGTGTTGTATCCACGAAAAATACAGCGTTCCCCCTTAAAAGGTACATACAAGATCCAATTCTTACACAAATATTTGGATTAATACTGTATTCATGGGAGGTATTGTATTCCCCTTAATTAATGCATACGTCAGCTGTAGGAAGGTCTCATGCCTTTTTTGTCCTACAGTACTATCTGACTTGTTCTGCGTGTACTGTTAATTAAAGTGGATACTGTATTCTTCGATCGTACAGCATTCCCCTCAGTTGATGAGTAAAAAAACTTACAGGGATTCAGGTTGTAGCCTTCCCAATTCTTGACGAAGCATGCAGAATCTGGTTGTGCTGAGAGGTTTTGTAAAGATGTTGGCCAACTGAATATCTATATGAATTTTCTCGATCCGAACATCCTTATTCTCAACATGATTCCTGATGAAATGATGCTCCGTATCAATATGTTTAGTTCGCGAGTGCAATACAGGGTTGTGCGTTATTGCAATTTCACTCGTGCTATCGCACATGATTGGCGTCTCTCTGGCACTAATTCCATAGTCATGTAGTTGCTGTTGCATCTAGAGAATCTGCATACAACAACTTCCAGCGGCATAGTATTCCGACTCAGTTGTAGAAAGCAAGTTGACCAATTAATTCTTACTAAATCATGACACAAGTCTGGGTCCAAGAAAGTGACAAGTACCGGTTGTACTCTTCCTATCCAGCTTACAGCCTCCAAGATCTGAGTCGTTGTATCTAACCAAATCGTATCCTCCTTCCTTAGGATACCACAATCCTACATCAAATATTCCTTTCACGTATTTAAGGATTCGTTTAGCTGCCGTGAAGTGTGATTCCTTAAGTTCTACTTGATACCAAGCACACACTCCTACAGCAAACTGGATATCGGGCCTGCTAGCCGCTAGGTACAGGAGTGAGCCAATAAGCTTCCTGTAGAGTGATTGATCAACCGACTTTCCAGCTTCATCAACATTAATTTGCGTGGAAGTGCTCATGGAGGTTTACGAGGATTTGGTGTTGTTCATCCCAAACTTGTTGAGCAGCTCCTTGCTGTACTTCTCCTGGTTGATGAAGATTCTTGTAGGCAATTGCAACTGCAATCCTAGGAAATAGCTAAGTTCTCTCATCATACTCATTTCAAATTTAATTTGCATGAGATGAGAGAACCTTTGATATAAAGCAAGGTTAGTAGAACCGAACATAAAATCATCGACATATATTTGCATCATCAACACGTCATCTCCTTCTTGTATCTTAAATAGAGTTTTCTCCACAGTACATTTCTCAAATCCATTGTTGATAAGGTACAGGGACAAGGTTTCATACCAAGTTCTTAGTGCTTGCTTAAGTCCATACAGAGCTTTCCGTAATCTGTATACTTGGTCTTCACCTTCAGTATTGACAAACCCTAGTGGTTGCTCAACATAAACTTCTTTAGCAAGATCTCCATTCAGGAATGTGCTTTCAACATCCATTTGATATACTATAAAACTCTTATGGCGGCAAAGGCTAGAAATATCCTGATGGCTTCTAGTCTGGCTACAGCAGCAAAAGTCTCATCATAATCTATGCCTTCTTCCTGTCTGTAGCCTTATGCGACTAGACGGGATTTGTGCCTAATAACAAGTCCATTCTCATCCTTCTTATTTCTAAACACCCATTTGGTTCCAATTACAACTTGATGTTTTGGCCTGGTACTAGATACCATACAGTTCCTTGTGTACTCTGTATTATTCTTCAGGTAATTACATCAGCATCAATATCACCTATCATCAACTCCTGTGGATAATCTCTCAACCATCTTCTGTCAGGTTCTAAATTGGCATCCCGTACTATATCTTGTGGGGTTGTAGTCTCAGCTTCAGCTTGTACAGCATCAGCTTCAACTACTTTTGATCTTATAGTTGTGGGAGTGATTTTTAAGTTTATGACAGGCTTTATTGGAGTTTGAGGGTCATCAATGGAGAGTGTTCGGATATTCTGAGTTAAGTATACTACTCATGTAGGATCAAAGTGAGGTTCCTCGAACACTACATGGGCAGATTCCTCTATTGTCAGCTTCCTTTTGTTAAAGATCCTGAAAGCTTTGGTGACAGAGGAGTATCCTACAAATATCCCTTCATTTGACTTTTCGTCAAAGGTCTTGAGTTGATCTTTACCATTATTCAGAACATAACACCTGCATCCAAAGGTATGAAAGTACGCAAGTAATAGAGTTTTGTTGTTCCATACCTCATAGGCTGTTTTGTTGTGATGCGTGTTGATGATACAGCAGTTTCGTGTATAGCATGCTATATTTTTTGCTTCTTCCCAGAACTGCTGCGGCAACTTGCTTGCAGAATTATGGTTCTTGTTGCTTCCTTGAGTGCCCTATTCTTTCGCTCGGCAATACCATTTTGTTGAGGAGTCCGGGCTGCTGAGTATTCGTGTTGTATTCGTGTCGGAACGAATGGACACGATACTCAACCCTTTCTCATTCTGTAGCTTTCTCAGGTACTCTGGCAACTTCGTTGTGGTTTCTTTCTTCTTGCTTAGAAAGATTATCCAAGCATACCTGGAAAAATCATCAACAATAATGAGACAATATTTCTTACCTCCCAAACTTACAGGGTCTACATGGCCGTAGAGGTACATGTGTAGCATATCCAGAACCCTGTGAGTGGATAGGTATGATTTGCTTTTCATGGTAGTTTTGATTTTTTTGCCTTTATGACAGGGTCCACAGACGCTGTCTTTATGGAATGACACATCGGGCAAACCTCTAACCATTCCCTGTCTGGCGAGATTGTTATTTGCCTTGAAGTTGATATGAGATATCCTTTTGTGCCATAGCCAGTTTTTATCTACAGCGCCTTTGGCAACAAAACAAAATAGTAGAGCTCGTAGGATTCCAGTCAACAATATACATATTACCTGACCTACTTCCTATGAGAACAATTTCTTTGGTCTTGATGTCCTTTACTCTACAGTGGTCTACATAGAATTTAACCGAGAACTATTTGTCACAAAACTGGCTGATACTAAGTAGATTGTACTATAGGCCTTCAACATAGGCTATGTCGGTGACTTTGAACTTTCCTACAAGCAGGATTCCCTTCCCTCTTGTTCTTCCTTTGGACTTGTCACTGAAGCGCACCTTTGGACCGCGACCTTCTACATAATCTGACAGCTTGTTGATATCACCTGTCATGTGCCGAGAACATTTGCTGTCAAAATACCAGATGTCCTTCTCTTTGATGTCTTGTAAGCAGAGGATTTAAGTAGATTTAGGTCCCCTTTGATTATTGGGTCCATGTGTGTTAGTGCCTTTAGGTACGCATATTTGCCTGACAGTAATTGGTTTGCTGTAGGTTACTTTTGGTCTTGTTTTGCGATGTCTATGTGGGGCATGTATGTAGTCGCTGTAACCCGGATTTTTATGCATGTTAAATATAGGGTTATTATTCCAGTATGATTGCGGTCTAGGAGGTAAAGCCATTTTTCTTGACCTTACAGCTTGCTTTCTCAGTCTCCAGTTGAATTCCCATAGCTGTTGATGATACTGCACGGCGACCTGCTTTCTAGATAGATAATGGGTCTCTTGTATCCAATATCTAGGCGCACTATACTGTTGATAGTACTGCTTGTCTTTGATATTTAGATACAACCTTCTTTCTGATGGCAGTCGGCGCTTATGATATGCTCGGAGAGCATGCTGTTGATCATGCCTTACAGGTCTGTGCGGCTGATCTTTCCGCTATCTGTGATATGAACTTGGTGGCGGATCGCAGCCTTCACTGTACGAGGGGCAGCTATAGCCTCTGCAGGACTTGGAGTCTCTTCAGGAACAGGAATGGATTCCACACCCTTGACAAATATCGTATTAGTCTTTCCCTTATGGGAGAATGAGTCATATCCTAAGCCACGATTGTCGTTGGCGTGTTGCCCAGTGCTTAGAATTTCTTTCATCCGTCTAGAAGATTTTTCAAATGATTTCAGGATGGTCTCTAATTCTCCTTCTCGCTTCTCGGGAATTTTCACTTTGGCTTCGAGTAAGGCAAAATCATTTGTATTGCTTCCATTATGAGACCTAGCCTCATTTAGATTGTTGGCAAGTTGATGATTGCTTTCCATGAGTTTTTCAAAAGTAGCCTTGCTGTTTTCGCAATCAATAGACATATTTTTATAGTTATTCTTTAGCAAGTCATTTTCATCTTTCAGATCTAAGTTTGAAATTTCGAGCTGTGTATTTTCTCGTTTTAAAGTCTCATGGGCCTTTTGAATGTTTTTGAATTCATTCATCATATTTTTCATATTTTCAAAGGTATGCAATGCATTTACAGGAATAGCTGACTTTGAACTTACTTCGTCATCGCTGTCCTCATCATCCTGTATTTCTTTAGCTATAAAGCACATATTTGCGTTATCCTCGATCTCATCGTCGGAGGAGTTACTGTCAGTGATTGCCTGAAGGCACTCCTCGGTCTTTTTCGACGCGGGCTGGGATTCTGATTCACCAATCAGGGCCTTGAGCTTGTTTTTCTAGACACGTCTTCTTTCATCCTTTTTCTTTGCTCAGCTTCTGGAAACTTTTGCACTTTTGGATGTGGACACTTATTTGCATAGTGTTCAGGTTTCCTACAGTTGTAGCATAAGTTAGAATCATCGGATGAAGGTAACCTCTCTGATACCACTTGTTGGCCACGAAGTATACCGTAAACAACTTAGATGGTAAAGATACAATAAGTTGTATGATTTTCAAAGTTTAGTTGCACACCGAAAGTCTGTTTAGTGAGTTGTTGTAAATACAACAACCAGGTGTTCTCCTGTTTGCTTGATGCGTACAGGGTTTAACAATGTATACTTAATAAATCACAGTAGAATAAAAACAATAAAGACGGAAGGTAAATAACACACAGTTTAAAGTGGTTTGAGGTAAACCCCTCTACGTCCACTGGTTCTCTACACAGGAGTAAAGAGTTTATTAAAATCACTACGTACACAACTACGTGACTTTAACTAAACCTGTGTTTGTATCGTTCACACAGATTGATACAGGGACTGTAGTTTTGGGCCATTCACACAGATTGGCTTGAGCTCTTTTGACTCGATTCTTCTCACACAGATCGAAGCTTCATCTTCAGTGCTATTCCTCCCACACATATCCGAATACGCAAGAATCTTTAGTCCACACTGGGTTAATGATGATCTCAAGGTAAGGGTAGGACAATTCCAAACAACAGCGTTATCTTTGATGAACAATCATTGTATGCTATGCTGTTTGCATTGAGGACTTGGTATATTTCGTCGCTTGGATACTGCTGTATGATCACGAAATATACTTCTCTTGTAATCGCTAGATTGTCAGAGTGATCGGTCAGAGTATGCGCGATAATGAATAACTTGGATAATCAAAGTCCTTTGGCTTAAGGGTATTTATAACCTCAAAAATGTATCTGTTACTCCCTCCATCCCTAATTAGTTGTCCACTTTGCCAAAAAAAAATTGTCCCTAAATAGTTGTCCCATTTGGTATTTCAAAGCATTTTTTCACGAATTTTTCCTAAATTACCCCTGAAATTTTTGTTTGGAAATGAATGTACTCATCAATAATCAACATGGAGAATCTCACCAATCTATGCAATAATTTTGGGCAAATATGGAAACAAATTTTAGAATGCTTTGCTTCTTAATATGTGTGTTTTTTGCAAAGTGGACAATTAATTAGGGATGGAGGGAGTATAAATGTAGCCGTTGTTGGTTGGTGAGATGTTAACATCTATGATTGGCGGCTACTGAACGTTTGAATTAAAGCAGATTGCATTTAATGCTTCAGACATCCTTTCTGTATTTGCATTAAATGCTCTTCAGAGCGTTCAGACTTGTCCCTCTCCAACCACATTAAATGTTGTCCTATCAGCAATAAATGCTACTTTTAACCCTGAATATTTTATGAGTAAACAATGTTTATATCAATAGTTTAAAGCTTATTCTATTCAGTCTTGTTGGATGTGTTTTACTTTTCCCCAAGTAAAACACCTACACCCTTACTGTTGTATCCAACGTACTCTCTTCTTTCTGTATGAAGTAGACTCTGTAGGATGAACTCTGTAGAAGATCTCTTTGCTGTATGAATGGGTTGTATGATGAATCCTAACAGCTTCCATACTTAACGATATTCCGACAACTTTGAGACTTCATTGTCGTTTGTTGGAAATTACTAAAACGTGAATATTTATCCCAACATCGGGGTTATTTCCACATTTCATATGCAATTACTAGCCACGGGAAATTGCTTCGTTCCTGCAGGCCTGGCATAATCGTACTCCATCATATACTGATTTGCTAGTATAAGTGCTTAAGTAGGGAAATAAGAAAGTTTTTTTCTGGATCATATCGTCTTATGTGAGTTTCTTTTCCAAAAAAAAAAAGACATACCTTAAGGTGGAGCATATCTTTATTGAAGTTATTGACTCGTTATAGTAAACCAAGTGGATTTCGTCCCACTGTAGGATCAACTCGAGAAATAATTTCTCGAAATGGCCCTTAAGGGCATCCCGCAGTTCGTTGGGGATTTCTATTAAATATATTCCTACCATAAGTTGGGGTCGAGATCACCTAAATAGATCAGCGTGCTGGCTTTCGCATTTTCAAACGGTTCGTCGTTTGTAAGAACAGAAAGTGTGGCGCTAACGCCTTAAAATCATAATCTCATCTATGGCAATCAAGTCCTTTTGAATCCAAGATGTTGAACCTCGAACAAGTTGGATAATCCATATCCATAAACAAGAGAAGGAAGCGAATACATTTCACATAATCATGAGTTCTCCATGATAAATTATTCAGTATTGGGATTATATTGTTTAGAACCAAGATATGGTCATGGTTTCGATGCGATAATATGAATACACATGAAGTTTTGTTATCATGGTACGTTGTAGGCAGTAGAAATTAGGCATTAATATCTACTAATTATGTAGCCTAATTGCATGCATATATCTATATATGGGTGCAATTATATATATACATATATATATATATATACATATAATTCCTATATGGTATAACTATACACACATTATGCAGTCAAATAGGTATCTTATGGCGCAATAATGATTAGTTATTATTCTAAGAGTATGAATTAAATAATTTTAATCCAAATGGTTAATAAATCTATTTGATTTAATTAGACATAATTAAATCAACTGATAAATCATATTGTGTTATTAAATCAGATAAAGCATATAAAGTAATATACGAAACAAATAATAGAGTCGGATATGTGTACCTTACATAGAATACACGAATTTTTCTTATGACACACCGTCACGTTTGGATTAATTGCATTCCTCATTTCAGTCGCCAACTTGAATCGTTGGTGACTTATTTTTATAGTCCTTGCAAAAAACTCAAAACAAGGGGTTAAAATATGAAAAATAAAATAATAAAATTAAATATTCCAATTTCACATCATGTGAGAAAATTGAAAAGAGAAGATGATTCCCTTTTATCATATTATGGGTCAGAATGCAAGAAGCATCCGCCGATTACTGAACAAGAAACAAGATTTGATTTTTAGTTCAAGTGCAATTTTGATTTTCACTCAACTGACAGTCATACATCGGGAAGCGCGAGATGGTTGGTGTTGTTGATGCACGCGACGGGAATTAGGGTTGGGGTTGTTGTGGCGATTCAAGGGTTCATCCGTACAATCGACCTGATGTGGGATAGCGTCGGACCGCGGGCAGCGGCGGGGGATCCAGATCTGGGCGCGAGTGTGGTTGCAAATGCAGGTTCTGTGTTTCTGGACCTTAGGCGACGGTTGTGTTGTGGTGGTGGTGCTGGTCGGAGCTGCGGTGGGACCTGGGTCGGACGAGCGGTCGTGCGGTCCAAATTGGGGAAGTTCCGACGGGTAGATGCCGATGGTGGGGCAGCTGGAGAAAATGAAGGAAAATTAGGGTAGCGCCGCGGTGCGACGGAAATTAGGGTAATCAATCACGTAAGACCTAGCCGTGGATCGGGTAGATGGTGACGTTAGGGTAATTAGGGTAATCAGTCACTCTCCATAAAGATTTAGAGGCCAATGAGGAAGATTTAGAGGTAATGATTGCAGATGAGATCGTTCCCCGTACGGATAAGTTCAAGTATTTGGGTTCGATCATTCAGAAGGAAGGTGAGTGTGAAGATGATGTCACTCATCGCATCAAGGCGGGGTGGCTAAGGTGGAGAGCAGCGACAGGGGTCCTGTGCGACAAGAAAGTCCCTCTAAAGTTGAAGGGTCAATTCTATAGAGCGGCAATCCGACCTGCAATGTTGTATGGCTCTGAATGTTGGCCGATGAAGAAGTCGCTTGAGAGCAAGTTGGAAGCGGCTGAAATGAGAATGTTACGTTGGTCGTGTGGTCATACAATGTTAGATAGAATCTCGAACGGGGTCTTCAGGAACGCGCTAGAAGTGGCGCCCATTTCAGCGAAAGTTAGGGAAGAGAGATTGAGATGGTTTGGCCATGTCCGCAGGAGGCAGGCATCTGCTCCGGTGAGGAGGGTCGAGAGTTTAGTAGTTGTTGGGGAGAGGAGGAGAGGCAGACCAAGGAGGACGTGGGAGGAGCAACTGAGATTAGATTTGAAGGCCCTAAACCTTTCCGAGACCATGACTGTTGATAGGCGCGCTTGGAGGCGCCAGATCAGAGTTGTGAATTCTTTAGTTGGGAGTGGTGCTGTAGTTGAGAGCCTCAGGGTTGGGTTGTCTCGGTTAGCTTTGACCTAGAGCATTGCATTTTTACATTTATTGTATATTTTATCCTATTGCCTTTTGCGTGTGGTGTATTTTTGACAGGGAGCTGTGCGCGGAGTCAACCTCTCTTCTGTTTGAGCAGCGTTCATCGGGAGTGATGTAGCCAAATTCCTCTTAGGTAAGTCCCATGTGGATTAAACCATGGGCTCAGGTATGGTATTGAGTTTTTTCGTATCATATGCTTCTCTTTGTATTTTTCACTCAATATGTTGTTGTGCACTAAGCTGAGGGTCTTCACGGAAACAGCCTCCCTACCGTAATAGGTAGGGGCATGGTCTGCGTACATCTTACCCTCCCCAGACCCTGCTCTGAGCGGGATATACTGGGTATGTTTGGTTTGGTTTGGTTTTAGTCACTCTCCATAAAATAAATCACTTAAAAAGAACAGATGCAGATCTGGATCGAGTAGCGGAGCAGCGAAAATTAGGGTTTTCCAATTGTATTTTTTTTGGAATTTTGGATTTTTCTTGCTCAGTTGGTAGATTATGTGTTGATAACGTGTTGAATTAAAAGCATACCAGGCAAGAATTATGGCAAAAGATGTATATATTCTCACTGATAGGGTCCCTTTAAGTAGGGAGATATTACATATTGTGGAACATTCTAATAGGCCTAATCTTGCACTAACTAAGAGAAGCCCATTGACCTATAGACTAAGGCACACAGTGTGTATTTACTTTAACAAAATTCAATTTTTTGATCAATATTTCAGGAAAAAAATAAATTGTGCCGCCGTCTAAATTTAGTTGATTTTATGAGTGTTTTATTATTTATCTTTTACCTTTTCTCAGAAATTGGAGTTATGTGGGTATTTAAGAACTATCCTGGAGTGTTTGCGAAGGAGTTTTGTCAACAGACTTACGAAAACAAAGTGTATAAGTTTTTAATCAACCAAAATAATTAAGGATGTTTATACAAATATACGAGTTAACAATAAAATCATATATTTTGCAATTATTTGTTGATATTTGGTCTAAATGGCCCATTTACCTACTACAACCCGTCGGTACACTTAAATACAACATGGCAGCCCAACTCCTTATCACCTTGCGGTTGGACATTGTTTGATCAAATCATTTAATCTTGGCTGCTCTCCTACATATATACTCACATAACTTGGGGTTTCTTAACCCTCATTGTTCTCATTCCTCCTGTAACGCCCTGATTTTCACACATGCATTTATTTTATAATTTATAGAAAGTGCATGAATAATTTTAAATGTCCAACAAATTATTTACGAATTTCATTTTATTTATTTAAATAAGATCAAATTTTCCTTATTTGCATATCATGATTTTAATTTGTACTCCAGGATCAAGTCCAAGCTCTCGTATTATTATAGTCGAATAATATTTATTTTTTTATATAAATTGTCCAGAATCTCTTAATGACCCAATTAATAAATATATTTTACTTTAGTCCCAATTTAATAAGTTACCCAATTATTTAAATATCTACTTTTAGTCCAATTATCATCTTAGTTAGCCAACACCATTTGCCTCCTCATGAATCGTTGCTTCAATTCATTTCTTCTTAAACCTTTCAAATCAAAACATTAAATTCTCAGTATTACTGTCACAATTAAAACACAATTATGAGTGTTCTCTTAAAATTCTTCCTAGTACAATATAAATTAGGAATCAGAAAAGATAAACACAATACAGATATATTTTTTTTCTTCCTGCAATCGTTCCACCATAGCTTACGCCATTCTCATCCATCCCATCTATCCAGCAAAGGTAATCTCTTTCACTTTCACTTAGATCTTCATCTTCATATCAAATCCATGTTGTTATGTGTACTATTTCGCCTGCTTATCCACCATCACCGATTTCTAATCCCTATCCAAATTTCAATCATTCATGGAAATCTCGAACTTGAACCACCATATCCAATTTTTAGCCTCGTTCCAGCCCGAGACAAACTTAAACGCCATCTCAACCGCTCGAAGCCAGAAACCCAGACTCCATAAATGTTTACTTCAGCCATGAATCTCTGTGCAAATCATAAATCAAATCATGTCCGTATTAAGCAATCGGCCATACATGTCCTCAACATCAGAACTTAAACCTATCGAGAACAAAAAAAAATTAAATCACCGAGCCCAACCCCAAACCAGAAGCATCAAACTTAAATCGGCCAAAGGCCATACACCATCGCCTCCATGAGTCGTCCTATTTGTGGTTCAGATTCCATGAACCAATAGCCAACTCAGACCAAAACCCAGTTTTGAATCGGAACCCCTCCTCAATTGTAGTACTAAATTGAAAACCTTACCTGAGTTCGTACCCGCTGCCATCATCTTGTCCGCCGCGGCGCCGACGAACTTCTTTTTTTTTTCTTTCTTTCAGCTGCCGTGGTCTGATGACTGCGTGTGTGAGTGTGTGTAGGTGTGTGTGTGTGTTTTTCTTTTTGACGGTAGAGAGAGAGAGAAGAACAGAGGGAGAGGTGAGAAATCATTTGGGAGAGAGAGGAATTGAGAGTGATAGATCGAGAGGTGAGAATGAGATTAATTCGGCCGACATTGTGTTAATAGGGTATTTATACTCCCTAATTTCCTAGGGTTATTCAATTGAGTCTCCCTTATTTCCAGACCTTTCGATTTAACCCCAGATTCTTTTTCAGTCTTTTAATTTCAGTCCATTCAGTCTTGATTCCATCAAATTAACCCCACCCTATTTATAATTATTCCAATTTCAGTCCTTGCGTTTTCTCAATTCTTTTAATTTGATCCCAGCCAATATTTAATATTTAAAAATCAAATACCTTTTACTCAATTATGAATTCAATAATTTATATAAATTTATTTTGGGCACTATATTGATATTAAAATTTAATTGTTATTTAGGAGACGAGGACTTGGAGCCTAGGATTTGAACTGCATTCGCATCTCAAATTTTCAAGGATCATCATCGTAATTCGAGGTGGGGATTTTACGCTTGTTTTATTTAATGCATGATGTTACTTGTATATATGTTTGTTTCTTGTCAAACATTTATATGCTCGAAGTTTGCATATTAATTACGTTGTAGCCTCTAATGAGTAGTAGGCATAATGTGCTCAAAGTTTGCATGTTATTAACGTTGTAGCCTCCAATGAGTAGTAGGCATAATGTGCTCAAAGTTTGCATGTTAATTACGTTGTAGCCTCCAATGAGTAGTAGGCAGTATGCACAAAGTTCGCATATGAATGGCCCTCGGGCAATCACCAGGTTCAGGAATGTCACATCTACTTGACAACATGTATGTACTTAAATTTAACAAAGCGTTCCCTCCTCACTGAGCGAGTTGAAAGCTCACCCCATTATTTAAACCTTTCAGGTTGAGGAGTCTGTCGTGGCGGGCAAAAACGTGGCAGGATAATAATAATTATCAGCTTTTTTATTTATTTATTTATTTCGTTCATTTAAAGTTTTAACTTTGGCTTCAATGTCATGTTGGATATTATGGATGTTTGAAACGTTGAGAATTTATTTTTATTTACTTGCGAAATGGTTGACTTTATTTAAATCTCCGCTGCAACTATTCAAGTATATTTTTTTTTCTTAAGGGTATTAAATCTCCCTTGAAATTATTTTAAAAGGATATTTTGAAAAGTGGTCGCTACATAAGTAGTATCAGAGCGGGTCTACGGTTCTGTAGACTCGTTAAATTAATTTTTTTTTTAAAAACTAAATTTCCTTTTTCGCAAGTAGTTAAAACTTTAATGACATCTATGATTATTATCAGCCACCGTCGCCGCTCCACGTCAACTCCAAGGTACACAATTCAAGTTATGTTTATGATGTAATCGTAACAAAATTTTACGGTTATGAGATTCAACTCATTTTTTTATCATGTTGCGATACATGTTTATATTTTAGAGATGACATGCTATTAAGATTCATAATAAAATATTGGACATGCATGTGCTTTCTTATAAGTTTATAAACACATATAGATGCGTTAGTATAGCACTGCTTGAACGTCTATTGGGAGCAGTTAACCCTTAGACGCGACGTATAGCTTTATTTCTATCCCTTATGAGGAGATTACTGAGAAGTCAATGGCTATAATGTACCTTAGGACCATGGCAACTCGTGGACGTGGATGCCTAGCTAACCGAAATGCTGATAATCAAGATAATCGCAATGAGAACGTGCCAGCTCCTACCCAAGCAGAAGTTGTGCAACAGTTCCGACGTTTCACACCACCATCATTCAATGGTCGAGAAGGGCCAGCATTTGTCGACGAATGGTTGATGTCGCTCGAGCGTACCCTTGAGCTTATTGGTTGCACCGATGCACTAAAGATTCTTTGCGCACAGTATCAAATGGTGGAGGATGCTGGACGCTGGTGGATGAGCTATTGGCGTTTGAGACCAGCAGCCAAGCGTGCTGCATTAACTTGGGATCGGTTCAAAGAACTAGTGATGGAACAGTACTATCCACAGCACTACCGAGAGAAGATGGAGAGAGATTTCTGGAACCTTGAGCAAGGGAACTTATCAGTTGAAGAATATGAGAGAAAATTCAACCAAATCAGCTTCTTTGTGGAACACATGGTGGATACAGACCGCAAGCGAGCCCTCAAATTTCGTAGTGGGTTGCGTCCGAGTATTCGCCATATTGTGGCTGGTCATGGAGTGTTGCCCTATACCGATACCGTATTCAGAGCTCAAGAGGTCCAAGCTAGTCAGAACTTGAGTCCTCATCCAACAGTTAAGTCATCTTCGGGAAAGAGAGGTTGGAATGGTGATCAATCTAAGTCGGCGGCTTCAAATAAGCAGAAGAAGGTAGATGAGAAATCTGGACCGGGTACGCCGATCACTAGGCCTGCATGCCCAAAGTGTGGTAAGAATCATGGCGGAGAGTGTTTGTATGGAAAGGGTGTCTGCTATAATTGCGGGAATCCAGGACACTCAAGCCGGCACTGTTCACAATATAAGGGCAAAGGACAAGCATTGGGAGGTCAAGCTCGAGTCTACTCGATGAGTCAAGATGATAATTGTCCCGACACAGTATCAGGTATGCTTATGATCTTTAATGTGTCTGCTTTCGCTTTGTTTGACACTGGTGCCACACACTCTTTTATGTCTGCAAAGTTTTATCATGCCATTGGTTATAGAAGCGTTAAAATTGTTGAGTCTCTTGAGGTTAGTTTACCGTCAGGAAATATGATACTCACCAACAGAATGATTGACGAGAGTATCGGGATAGGAGGAAGAGAATTTGAGGCTAGTTTGTATTTGATTAACTCGATGGATTTTGACGTAATCCTTGGTATGGACTGGCTCGATAGACATGATGCCGATATAAACTACCCTGAAAAGAAGGTGACATTGAGAAGTTCTGAAGGCGAGTCGATCAACTTTTATGGTACTAAGAGTAGGGCAGTACCAAGAGTAATCACAGCCATGAAAGCACTAAGAAGTCTAAGAAAGGATAAATGTCAGGGTTACTTGGTGAGTTTGGTCGACACTCGTACTTATGAGGTGTCCCCTACAGACGTACCTATAGTACGGGAGTTTTTGGATGTGTTTCCAGAAGATTTACCGGGAGTCCCACCCGACCGACAAGTGAAGTTTAGTATTGATTTGGTCCCTGGGGCGGCCCCAACATCCAAGGCGCCATACAGAATGGCTCCAAAGGAACTTCAAGAATTGAAAGTCCAAATTCAAGAGCTGCTGGAACTCGGATTTATTCGTCCTAGTGTGTCGCCATGGGGTGCACCAGTGCTGTTTGTAAGAAAGAAGGATGGGTCACTTCGGATGTGTATTGATTACAGGGAGCTGAATCGACTCATGGTAAAGAACAAATACCCATTACCGAGAATTGAGGATCTATTCGATCAACTGAGGGGAGCCGGAACCTTTTCGAAGATTGATTTGAGGTCGGGGTACCATCAACTGAAGATTAGGGAATGTGATATTCTCAATACGGCTTTCAGGACCCGATATGGACATTTTGAATTTGTAGTAATGCCATTTGGTCTAAGTAACGCACCTGCAGTATTTATGGATTTGATGAACAGGGTGTTCCAACCTTACTTGGATAAGTTCGTGATCGTCTTCATAGATGATATCTTGGTGTATTCTAAGGATAAGGTACAACACCAAGAGCATTTGAGGATTACCTTGGAGACACTTCGCAAGGAGAAGTTGTATGCCAAGTTCAAGAAATGTGAGTTTTGGTTAAACAGAGTTAGATTCCTTGGACACGTGGTGACTTCTAAAGGAATTGAGGTAGATCCCGACAAGGTTGTAGCAGTGAGTAGTTGGGGAGTACCCAAGAATGCGAGCGAAGTTCGCAGCTTTCTGGGCTTAGCTGGCTATTATAGAAGATTTATCGAAGGATTTTCGAAAATCGCCACTCCTATGACCCATCTAACAAGGAAAGGCGTGAGGTTTGAATGGAGTGACAAGTGTGAGGAAAGTTTTCAAGAGTTGAAAAGGAGACTAACCTCGGAACCAGTATTAACGATTCCTGATCCGACGGAAGACTTTGTTATTTATAGTGATGCCTCAAAAAAGGGTTTGGGTTGTGTTCTAATGCAACGTGGTAAAGTAGTAGCCTATGCATCGAGATAGCTTAAACCACATGAGTTGAAGTATCCAACGCATGATCTGGAGTTGGCTGTTGTAGTACATGCGCTGAAGATTTGGCGTCACTATCTCTACGGAGGGAAGTGCGAGATATACACAGACCAAAAAAGTCTGAAGTATCTTTTCACACAGAAGGATCTTAATATGAGGCAAAGGAGATGGTTAGAATTGGTAAAGTACTATGATTGTACTATTCATTACCATCCGGGTAAGGCTAATGTGGTAGCTGATGCTTTGAGTCGGAAGACTAGAGGCGAGTTAGCTTGCTTGACCGATCAGGAGAGTTTGATTAAGGAATTCTCCCAGTTGAGGATTGAGGTAGTTGAGTCTTCAAAATGTTCGAAAGAAATCTTATCATCTTTGGTCTTGCAACCAAACTTGAGGGATAAGATTAAGGAGGCTCAACCACGTGATAAGTTCTTGTGTAAGATGAAAGATCGAGCACAGAATGGGAGTATTGGGAAATTTGTCATTGCCGCAGATGACGTTTTAACTTACGATGGGAGGTTGTGTGTTCCTAAGGACCCATCCCTTAGGAGGAAAATCCTTGAAGAAGCTCATAATGCACCATACTCCGCTCACCCGGGAGGTACAAAGATGTACCACGACCTGAAGAAATTCTTTTGGTGGAGAGGAATGAAACGGGACATTGGAGTATTTGTGGAGAGGTGTATGATATATCAGCAGGTGAAGGCAGAACACCAACGGCCGGGAGGTTTACTTCAACCGTTGGAAATCCCAGAATGGAAATGGGAGCCTATCACAATGGATTTCGTGGTTGGTCTGCCACGAACCGTGAGGAAGAACGACGCCATCTGGGTGATAGTAGATCGTTTGACGAAGTCATCTCATTTTCTACCTGTGAGGATGACTTACAGTATGGAACAATATGCGAAGATTTACATTCATGAGATTTTGAGGTTACATGGTGTTCCAGTGTCGATCGTCTCGGACAGAGATCCGCGATTTACGTCGAAATTTTGGAAGAGTCTTCAGAGTGCATTGGGCACTAAGTTGAATTTCAGTACTGCATATCATCCGCAGACCGATGGTCAGTCTGAGCGGACTATCAAAACACTCGAAGATTTGTTGAGGGCGTGTGTTCTTGATACTGGTGAGAATTGGGAAAATATTGTGCCGTTAGTAGAGTTTGCTTATAACAATAGTTACCAAGCGACTATACAAATGACCCTGTATGAGGCTCTGTATGGAAGAAAATGTCGATCGCCTCTTTCTTGGAGTGAGGTTGGAGAAGGAAAGATTTTGGGACCAGAATTTATCGAGCAAACTGTAGAGAAGATAGCCGAGATCAGAAGTAGGATTAAGACTGCCCAGGATCGACAGAAGTCTTATGCTGATAAACGAAGGAAAGATATACAATTTGAGATTGGAGAAAAGGTGTTCTTAAAGGTAGCACCGATGAAAGGAGTGATCCGATTCAGTAAAAAGGGAAAGTTACAGCCACGTTATATCGGACCATTTGAGATTTTGGATCGTGTTGGTGATCTGGCTTATAGCTTGGCATTGCCGTTGGAATTATCAGGAGTGCACAATGTCTTTCACGTCTCCATGTTGAGAAAATACGTACATGATCTTGGTCATGTATGCAATTTCAAGGAGTTACATGTAGCCAAGAATTTGACTTATGAGGAAGTACCTATAGCTGTTTTGGAGCGAAAGGTGCATCGGTTACGAAACAGAGAGGTTAAACTGGTGAAAGTTCAATGGAGCCGTCATGGACCGAACGAAGCGACTTGGGAACGTGAAGAGGAGATTCTTTCTAAGTATCCGACGTTTACAATTGAAGGTACATGATTTAATTTTCGAGGATGAAAATTTATTTAAGATGGGTAGGTTGTAACGCCCCGATTTTCACACATGTATTTATTTTATAATTTATAGAAAGCGCATGAATAATTTTAAATATCCAACAAATTATTTACGAATTTCATTTTATTTATTTAAATAAGATCAAATTTTCTTTATTTGCATATCATGATTTTAATTTGTACTCCAGGATCAAGTCCAAACTCTCGTATTATTATAGTCGAATAATATTTATTTTTTTATATAAATTATCCAGAATCTCTTAATGACCCAATTAATAAATATATTTTACTTTAGTCTCAATTTAATAAGTTGCCCAATTATTTAAATATCTACTTTTAGTCCAATTATCATCTTAGTTAGCCAAGACCATTTGTCTCCTCATGAATCGTTGTTGCAATTCATTTCTTCTTAAACCTTTCAAATCAAAACATTAAATTCTCAGTATTACTGTCACAATTAAAACACAATTATGAGTGTACTCTTAAAATTCTTCCTAGTACAATATAAACTAGGAATCAAAAAAGATAAACACAATACAGATATATTTTTTTTCTTCCTGCAATCGTTCCAGCCGCAGTTCTGCCATTCTCATCCATCCCATCTATCCAGCAAAGGTAATCTCTTTCACTTTCACTTGGATCTTCATCTTCATATCAAATCCATGTTGTTATGTGTACTATTTCGCCTGCTTATCCACCATCACCGATTTCTAATCCCTATCCAAATTTCAATCATTCCTGGAAATCTCGAACTTGAACCACCATATCCAATTTTTAGCCTCGTTCCAGCCCGAGACAAACTTAAACGCCATCTCAACCGCTCGAAGCCAGAAACCCAGACTCCATAAATGTTTACTTCAGCCATGAATCTCTGTGCAAATCATAAATCAAATCATGTCCGTATTAAGCAATCGGCCATACATGTCCTCAACATCAGAACTTAAACCTATCGAGAACAAAAAAAAATTAAATCACCAAGCCCAACCCCAAACTAGAAGCATCAAACTTAAATCGGCCAAAGATCATATACCATCGCCTCCATGAGCCGTCCTGTTTGTGGTTCAGATTCCATGAACCAATAGCCAACTCAGACCAAAACCCAGTTTTGAATCGGAACCCCTCCTCAATTGTAGTACTAAATTGAAAACCTTACCTGAGTTCGTACCCGCTGCCATCATCTTGTCTGCCGCGGCGCCGACGAACTTCTTTTTTTTTTTTTTTCAGCTGCCGTGGTCTGATGACTGCGTGTGTGAGTGTGTGTTGGTGTGTGTGTGTTTTTCTTTTTGACGGTAGAGAGAGAGAAGAACAGAGGGAGAGGTGAGAAATCATTTGGGAGAGAGAGGAATTGAGAGTGATAGATCGAGAGGTGAGAATGAGATTAATTCGGCCGACATTGTGTTAATAGGGTATTTATACCCCCTAATTTCCTAGGGTTATTCAATTGAGTCTCCCTTATTTCCAGACCTTTCGATTTAACCCCAGATTCTTTTTCAGTCTTTTAGTTTCAGTCCATTCAGTCTTGATTCCCTCAAATTAACCCCAGCCTATTTATAATTATTCCAATTTCAGTCGTTGCGTTTTCTCAATTCTTTTAATTTGATCCCAACCAATATTTAATATTTAAAAATCAAATACCTTTTACTCAATTATGAATTCAATAATTTATATAAATTTATTTTGGGCACTATATTGATATTAAAATTTAATTGTTATTTAGGAGACGAGGACTTGGAGCCTAGGATTTGAACTGCATTCGCATCTCAAATTTTCAAGGATCATCATCGTAATTCGAGGTGGGGATTTTACGCTTGTTTTATTTAATGCATGATGTTACTTGTATATATGTTTGTTTCTTGTCAAACATTTATATGCTCGAAGTTTGCATATTAATTACGTTGTAGCCTCCAATGAGTAGTAGGCATAATGTGCTCAAAGTTTGCATGTTATTAACGTTGTAGCCTCCAATGAGTAGTAGGCATAATGTGCTCAAAGCTTGCATGTTAATTACGTTGTAGCCTCCAATGAGTATTAGGCAGTATGCACAAAGTTCGCATATGAATGGCCCCCGGGCAATCACCAGGTTCAGGAATGTCATATCTACTTGACAACATGTATGTACTTAAATTTAACAAAGCGTTCCCTCCTCACTGAGCGAGTTGAAAACTCACCCCATTATTTAAACCTTTCAGGTTGAGGAGTCTGGCGTAGCGGGCAAAGACGTGGCAGGATAATAATAATTATCAACTTTTTTTTATTTATTTATTTCGTTCATTTAAAGTTTTAACTTTGGCTTCAATGTCATGTTGGATATTATGGATGTTTGAAACGTTGAGAATTTATTTTTATTTACTTGCGAAATAGTTGACTTTATTTTAATTTCCGCTGCAACTATTCAAGTATATTTTTTTTTCTTAAGAATATTAAATCTCCCTTGAAATTATTTTAAAATGATGTTTTGAAAAGTGGTCGCTACGCCTCCTCCCTTTCCTCTCTGGTCCTCTGAGTTTCTTCCACCATTCTCTCTCCATTTTTGTCTGTTGCGGGTGTTTCCGTAGACCGATTCCTCGGTGAATCTTCTTATCATCTCCACAACGAACCTTTTTTGCTACTATAAATTATTATCTCGGGCAAATTGGAGAGGCGTGCGAAACAATAGATATACTTCTTTGTGAAAATAAAACATTCAATTATTTTTCGTGAATTTGAGGTGTTCTGAGTGATTTCTGAGTGGTTCTTGATTCAGCTACCGGTGATATTGTACTTGGTGCCGTCTGTTTGTGCCTTCGTGGCCAAAAGGTCCGATTTCGGAGATGTAAGCCTATAAAATGAAAAGGCACATATAAAAGTCCATAATTATCCTCCCTTTCCATTTTAGGATTAATATCAAACCACCTACACTTGTACAAGTACACTGTCAAGCATCCATAAATTGAACTAGGGCTGTGTTTTTACTTAAATGGACTGATAGAATTAGTTGGGCTGGGGGAGAGTTATTTTTAAAGGGCCTCTGCTACAATAACCAAGCCGAGTCAAACCGTTCGGTCTGGTTTGCGAATCACAAATATTAGGGTTTGGCTCTAGGTTTGACGGGCCGAATCGAGCTTCTGATCGAGCTTTTTCGAGCCGAATATCTCGAATCGGATCGAGCTTTCAGGTTCGTTTACAGCCCTAATCATAACCCCAGAATTTTGACACCTCCTTCTTTCTATCTCTGTCGATACATACAAATATCACACTATTTACCTTCGCCATTGAATAAACTCTAGATATAATAGGCTTCATTGAAAGAAGCATCAACTCACGTGACCACATCTGGTGGCCATCACTTTGTATGTGCGTCATCTGGATATTAATTAAGGTGAATGTCACAATTAAGTAAATTATGTAAGAAAATGAAGTAAACAGTAATTAAACACTTACCCATTGTCCGAAATACTCAGCAAATGTTTCATTGTGGAATTTAATGTCTCCATTCACAGCATCACATGAAAGATGAATGTCTTTCCAATATTGAACTTCTGGACAGTTAAGCAATATTCACCAATGTGTAATTCCTAACTCGTAAGGTTGCAAAAGACTGTCAGGTAATCTTCCTTGAACTTCAACTTCGTTGGTGATGATGGAGAGATTAAATTGCACTGGAATGGTTGACATAGGCTCGGGTGTGGGATCCACCGCTCCCAAATATAACTTGGTATATGTTACACACTTCCATGCAAGATATGCTTCGACTATACTTCCTTCAGGTGCAGACTTACTAGTCACAGAGTCTTTGTACTCACCAAGTTGCCTTTCTATTGGAAACATCCACATGTAGTGGATCGGGCATGTTAGTAAAAGTTGGCGAGTAAGATGGATCATGAGGTGAAGCATGAGATCTAAAAATTTGCTGGGAAGATCCTCTGAAATTTGCATAAGATATAAACGATATCGCTTTGCATGAGCCGGAGATCTGACTTCCTTACTTCCCTAGTGCATAACTTTTGAAAGAACCTGGATAACGATACACAAGGCTCGACCACCTGTTTGGACAAATATGGTCGAATAAACATAGAAAACAAGCGTGGTAAGAAGATATGACTGTAATGCCGATGTTATTTTTTTTCATATTTGAATATATGTTTTGATCAAATACCAAACTCATAATTATTTTCGCGATGAAATTGAACTACCATTACAGTATATTGCCGGTCAGTTAATATATTTTTTTGAATATATATCCACACCCATATTTTATTTTCAACTCCATTATATTTTTAGTGGTATTTTAAGAATTCAAACTATAGTTTATATATATTTTTCTATCGATCATTTAGCTTAAGAACCATTTAATTCAAATTGGTATATGCTATTCATTTTAAATACTATCTTGTTTTGTACAATTAATTTAAGTGTTGGACTATTATTAGTCAAAAATAAAATAATGACTTGGACATTTTCAAATGGAATGAAGCCACGTCTATACTACATTAAACAAAATCAATTTACCACTTGATTTTTTTATCTAATTGTTTTGATACTATACAAATTATTTGTTATCAAAACATATTATGATTTATTTTATATTAACTCCTCTCCCACATTAATAAAATTGTTGTCTGATTTGATGCCGATTATAAATTATAAAATTCAACTATGTGGATTGTCACTTTGTCATGTAATCAAAATATTGATTTTTCACATCCCCAGGGGCATAGCCGAGTGGTAAGACATATGGTGATGTGGGGAGAAATCCTCCGGCAAAGCATGTTCGAATATCGCGTGGGATAATTTTTTACTGAAATATTGTGGAGGTTTGTCCTAGGGTTTGAATTATGTTGGCTCTCTCCGATATGTGTCTGTCACTAGGGCACATCTCTCAATTTACAACCCGCCTGGCCAAGGGACCTCTGATATAGGTGGAGGAAGTTTCTCGTCTCTACCTTGCCAACAAAAAAAAATTGATTTTTCACTCAATGTAATTGAGCTCAAAGCCGATAGAGTTGTAAAACACATAAATTTCAAACAAAGTCAGAAGAGATTCATTCTCTCAAAATCTACATCAGATAAACTTCATAATTATCTTCCATCCCAGACATTCAAAGCTCGGAACCGGAATCCAGATGATGTATGACACCCGTCATGACTACAGCCCACTGCCCAGATCCATCGAAACCACTGTCGGGCATCCTAAAACTACAACCTTATGTGTCAGTGTCACGAAAAATCAAAACCATTGAATCGTTATTCTTCACTAGTCGCTGCACTTACCTACACAACGAGCCCAAATTCTGAGTCAAACACAATAGTAGTTCCGGCTAATTCGCACGGTTCATGAGACGGAATTTGGAGACGGCCAAGCTTGAGCACACAGCCACGAACCAGAGATGAAACCCGACACCTGGCTATAAGCTCGCCTTCATTTCTCACTGCCTGGGTAGTCCTCTGTGAACTCAAATCAGGTCCAAAATCCAGAATCATCGCATCAACCTTCGCCGCCTAATCGCATTAACCTTCGCTGGCCACTGGTACGGCCGTCCGTTCACATTCTCTAGCCATAATACCCGCCACTTCACCGTCGTCCAAAGTCAGTCGTTGCTATATACGTCGCCAAAAGCCACCGCCGCCATCGATCGATTTGCCGGAATTCAGGGTCGAATGATGAAAACCCCTTTCCTCTCGTCGCTCAACCGCTGTCCCCCATCCCTCCACCGGCGTGGTTTGTGTGACGTGTGATTGTGTGATTTCGGAACATGGGAAAATTAAAAAAAAAAAGAAAGAAGGCGGAGAAGACGAAGGAAGGAGAGAGACAAGGAGAGTGAGAGAAGAGGGACGAGGGGGTCGGTGAGAAGAGAAGTATGGAGGCGGCAGATGAGTGTATCTGGACAGAAAGTACCGATCGGTACTATTATTAAAAAAAGGGGATTATTAAGGTTTGGGTCAATAGAGTATTCGGGTTGAGTTGTTATAAATTGGCCAAGATGATTTATAATGGTTTCCGTATGTTGTTGGGCCAGATTCACCAATTTGGGGAGTTGGAAAAGGAGATTAATTTAAGCTACACATTTGATCGATTGACTGTCTGTTGATTTTTCCTAAATTGACAGTTGAATTTCGAATAAAATCAGCTACCTATCTTTTTTGATCCAATTCAAGATATGATATCATTAAATTATTATATAGTGATAAGTAATTGAGTTGCTGGAATCAAGTAAATTGATGATAATATTTTGATTAATTTATCATTTATTAAGGTGTGATCATTGGTCGTATTTTGGAGATCATTTAGTTCGTGAGCTATCTCGTGATCGAAAATTGTGTTCGTTGGTCCTAAGTTTGTTCGTTTGATTGATTGGTGTTGTTCATTAGTTCGTCGTTCGTTCATTTCGTGGAAGACGTTTTGATCGTGCAGAAGCATCTTACGTCTTTGGTTTTGAGGCAAGTCAATTCTTGCCTAGTTATGATGATAATATGTCTTATAGATGTTATACATATTTACGTTCATTTATGCTTTATGAATTTCGATTCATAGTGATGTTATTATTGATCTTGTCAATCATCATTGAGGAACATTAGTTCCGAGTCTTATTATACCCTCGTTGTATTTCGGTAAGTTGATTTGATCTTCATTGGATTCGTATTTCCTTCGTTGAGTCGTTTGGTCCCTTGTTGGGAATTTTTAAGTCATTATTGAATTTCAATGTCACTTTTGTTATCTCGTGGCATTCCAGGTCACACTAGCGTGCCGGTTGGTATGTGTAGGATTTTCATGTCGGGCACATACAAGGTCGCGTGTTGGTAGTTGACCTCACATTGGACTGTGCACAGAGATGGTTACTTCGTGAGACTGATTAGGTGCAAGACCACACGTGTATTCGATCGATACTCGTTGGTGGCTTGTGCACGGACACATTTCCATCCCGGGCATAGTGTGGCGCCATCCTCTGAGCCATAATTGTTTGTTGAATCATATAGCATGTTTGATTGCGTATGTTTTCAACGGGATTGGGTTATAATCTGTCCGATTCACATTTTGATCGTATGTGTTCCACGATTTGAGAGTATGATCGAACTTGTGGTTTATACAGCATGTGTGATTGCATATATTATGGTTGGATGATGATTTGTTAATTCATATAGCATGTGTGATTATGTGTGTTCGACATATTGAGATTTATTATCTTGTGTAACTGACCCTGGGGTTTTGGGCGAAATATGTTGTTTTATCATATTTTAGGTCGCGGGAAGGCTAAGACACAGGAAAGACAAGGTGACGACGAACTCATAGATACTAGTCAAGGTCCCGAGTCTTTTTGTTTTCGGATATATTTCTTTTCAGTTCCACTGTATTTTTTATTCCCATGTATTTGTATTGTATCGTTATATCTATCTTCATATATAGTATACCTGTATTATGTTGATCCTGGTCTGTTTGGCGCATGTTAGCAAGAATATCTGTATAACTCCTCATCGGAGTATTTGGTAAACATAATGTGGTTCAGTACTGTAGTTATATTATGTAAATTATTATACTGTGTTTCGCCTGGTTGGTCCCAGTTGGGGATTCACGGCACTGTAATAACCGCTGGGTTTGGGGTGTTCCAGAAGATGGTATCAGAGCGTGGTTTTTGAATACTATGCATCTGAATCATTTGTCCTTGTAAAGTCATCATTGATTGAACTAGTATGAAGAGATCTTCGCGTCACGTGTGACCTGTGTCAGTGCCGAGCCCCACCTACGAAGTATGATATGTGATTTTGTGCCATAATTTAATTATCGGAAATATGAATTGATGATTTGTTGATCCTTCTGTTGATCTATTGGAGTTTATCATGGTATTGATATTCTCTATCGATTTTGTTGGAGTTTATCATCATATTGATATTCTCGGGTGACTTTGTTGGAGTTTATCATGATATTGATATTCTCGGGTGACTTTGTTGGAGTTTATTATGGTACTGATATTCTCGATTGACTTTGTTAGAGTTATCATAGGGATGCTATTATCGACTGATTTTATTGGAGTTTATCATTTTGTTGATATTCTCGGATTTTATTTTTGGAGTTTTTCATTTTATTGATATTCTCATAATTTATTGGAGTTTATCATTTTATTGATATTCTCGGATTTTATTTTTGGAGTTTATCATTTTATTGATACTTATGGATTTTATTAGAGTTTATCTTTTAATATATTCGGATCTTGTTATTGAAGTTTATCATTTTATTGATATTTTCTTAATTAAATTTTTGACTTTATATTCGTTCTGACTTTATGCCGAGATACAAGACATTAAATTGGTGTTGAGAATTCTGAATTACATTGACTTTATAATGATAGAAATACTGTGGGAACAAACTGCAATTAAGATACAAACTTATAATGATAGATTCACGAATAGACCTTTGTTAGGAATACTTGTTAGATTTTGATGATGTCATTAATATAAATTCAAATACTTATTACTTGGCAAAAATGTAAGGAAGAACCAAATGAGTATCTTCCATAGGCCAAATTAGGTTAATATAAAAACTTGGCAAAATGTAAAGAAGAACCAAATGAGTATCTTCTGTAGGCCAAAAATAAGTTAGGCTAAAAATCGGCTAAGTACAAAAGTACAGCTAAGTTCATCAGAGAGGTACAGCCGAGTCAAATCCGAGAAGTTCTGGTCAACAAAAATCATCAGATATGTTTGACCAGACTGCAGTCGAGTAACCTCAGACAAGTCATCTGATCAGACGAGTCCCAAACAGTCACCACCAGAGAGGTCAAAACTGCAAAGAGGATGTCGATACATGAGCCTACTTAAGATCAGCCAAGTACTCCAAGTCCACGTCAGCATGCGTTGAAAAATCAAATATTACGGAAAGTCACATGCAACGTG
Source organism: Orobanche coerulescens (assembly GCA_033398695.1). Lineage (NCBI taxonomy): Eukaryota > Viridiplantae > Streptophyta > Magnoliopsida > Lamiales > Orobanchaceae > Orobanche > Orobanche coerulescens. Next base: position 118,271,801 of record CM065815.1, read on the forward strand.
AAGAGACAAATTGGAGAGATTCCCGCAAAGGATATGAATTAAATAATTCATCCAGACGCACCTTGAAGACTTTAATCCTACTATATTCAAAAGATTCGGCGCCTCACATGCAAAAGTCTTCACAACGGTCGATAGATGAATTAAAATATGGGAATCCAGCCTTGCAACGTTCAGAAAAGAATAAACAAAGAAGTCTCTCTCCAATGGACTGATTTGTTACAGATTTGCAACGACTATGAAGGAAAACTCAGAGATCGTGACCTATATATATCCGAATATTTGAAGCTGAGCATACACACGAATAACAACAAAACCGGTGCGAACATATTTTCAAGCGATCAAAGCATTCAAGCAATCTAAAGCAAACTAAAGCATCGTGAAAAGGGTGGTTCTAAAAAGTTCATACTTGAAGAAGCTCTTAGTTGGAGAAGACAAAAACTCGTGTCTTTAATCCTGAGTTCGGGGTACTTCACTGGTTGAAGTTCGAGACTGTAAAGGCATCCAAGGATCGAGGATCAAGAGGTGCAAGACAGTCAAGTGTGTTACAACGGTACGGATTTCCACTGGTTGGAAGCTGTTGTAGTTTGGTTGAATCACTGTAATATTTATCACTGGTTGAAAATTATAGTGAATTCATATCCAACTGGTTTGGAGAAAAGTGGATTAGTAGAGGATTACCCCACCTCTGAGACCACTATAATTGCCTGCGTTCTTTACTGTTTTATAGCATCATACTTTAACTGCTGCATTCATTGTTAAGTGTTTCATTAGTTGTTTTGTATTCGTCATCAGCTGACTTCCGCACGTATTAAGAACAAATGACTCCAAGTCATTTGTTTATCTATCAGCTGAAGAAACTTACTCTTTGAGAAAAAGAGTTTAAGAGTTTCAATAAGTCTATTCACCCCCCTCTAGACTTATTCCTCGATGACTTGTGACCTACAAGTGGTATCGGAGAGGTTGGTTCATTTATTTCACGAACCAGATCTCTCAGAGATATATCTTTACTCTCATTTTATAATGGAACACATGCATTCTAGACTACCTGTGTTTTCAGTTGACGAGTATGATCTTTGGAAGATAAGGATGCAGGCACACTTATCTTCAATCCATGATGACATGTGGTGCATCATAGAGGACGGTCCATTCACCTTCGAGAAGGACAACACTCCAGAGGAGATCACAGCAGGGAAGCCAGAGAAGATCCCAAAGAAGAGGACAGAGCTGACTTCCGAAGAAAGAAAGCTGGCCAACCTTGACAACCGGGCCAGAGACGTGCTTTATCAAACCCTTGACAAATCCACCATGGTCAAGATCAAGAACTGCAAAAATGCCAAAGAAATCTGGGACACATTAGCCTTAATGTGTGAGGGAACAGAGCTAATCAAAGAGAATAAGTTGTCAATCGCTATTCAAAAGTTTGACAACTTCAAAATGAAGAATGGCGAATCTATAGATCAAGTGGACACAAGGTTCACTGAAATCATCAACGAGATCAATTCCCTCGGAAAATCTTATGGCAACAGGGAAATGGCGCTGAAGGTACTCAGATCTCTCAATCCTGAATAGAGCATGAAGGCAGTGGCCATGAGAGAATCCAAGGATCTTAACAAAATAAAGATCCAAGAGCTGTTCTCTGATCTAAAGGCTTATGAGTTCGAGCTTCCAAGTTCATCCTCAACCGAGCCTGCAGAGAAGGGAATAGCCTTTGCAGCCGAGTCCCCCGCCAAAAGCTTATCTGATATAAAGCCTCCAAATCCACTAGATTTTGAGGAAGAAATGGCGTTCATAATGCAAAGATTCAGCAACTTCCGGAAAAACTATTCCAAATACAAGAAAAATTATAAGGAGAATCCCAGAAGGAACCAGAAAGTCGGAGCTAGAAGGTGGAGTGCTACAATTGTCACAAGACAGGACACATCCAAATTGACTATCCTGATCTTAAGAAGGACGAGAGCAAGAAGGAGGTGGGCAGAAAAGAAGACAGAAGGAAGGCCCTCATCGGAGAAGATCAGGAGCATGTAGAATCAAGCAGCGGATTCTTTTCTGATGATGATGAAGAGTATGACTGCCTGATGGCCAACCTAGCTGATGAAGAGGTAACATCTAAACCCTCTGGTTCAAATAATAGTTCAGCCATGTCACAAGATATGGATCTGCACGAATCTGTAAATCAGCTATTTAAAGATTTTGAAACACTAAAATCTGTACACCAATCTGTATCAGCCGAGAAGACCCAGCTGCAAGATGAGAATAGGCAGCTGAAAAATGATTTTGAAAAACTCCGCCTAGAACTGAATAGAGTTGAGATAACTGCAGCTGACTTGACAAACCAGGCTGATGTAACTCTTTCGTCTCATGTTATTGTGCAGGTGGAGCGCCATGTTGCTTTATTGGCTTCTGCGGGGCTTATTTCATCTGAGTTCTGGACGGGTTGCTCGCCGCCTGATCGTTTCCAGCAAGCTTCATATTTCCCCGCTCAGACTCGTCGCCCCATCCCGGTGGTTTGGCTTCGACCCGAGACCCCTTGGATCAAGCTGAACACGGATGGTTCGTTCGATAGAGACACACAGATTGCGGGTGGTGGAGGTCTGATTAGAGATCACCATGGAGAGCTCCTTCTTGCTTTCCATTCCTCTTTTCAGGCCTCTTCGAGTTTTGATGCTGAGGTCCAGGCGTTGGCGATTGGATTGATTCTAGCTTCCCAGAGATCGAGACATGTTTGGATTGAGCTTGATGCTGCTGCTGTGGTGACCCTGCTATCATCTGGCCATCGGGGCTCTTGGCAGGTTCGTCACACCCTTATGCGTATCCGACACATTCTCAGAGATATTCAGTTCAGAGTCACTCACATTTTCCGGGAGGGCAACAGGCCGGCCGACTATCTTTCTGAGCTCGGCATGTTGTCCCTCGGCATTCAGACTTATACTTACGATACTGCTCCTCCGTTTCTTCTCTCCCTTATACGGATGGATCAGCTTGGTTATCCGTCTTTTAGATTTAGATAGATTTTATTTTCTTGATTGCTTGCTTGCCTATTGGTCCGCACATTAGCCCACAATTTTAGTGGTGCACCTTGTATTGATCTAGCGGGCCGTAGGCACTTTTAGTCTACGGGTCCGCACATTAGCCCATGTTTTGTGGTGCACTTTGTATTTCTTAAGCGGGCCGTAGATTTCTTCGATGTTTGGACCCGAATTATGGCCCATTTTTGGTCATAATTCTGGGCTGATACTTTGTACTTCTTGATTTCCTCTTATCTACAGGTTGGTGGGTCCCGCCTCAACCCCCCGTCCACTCTGGACGCTTTTTCTTTAAAAAAAAAGCAGAATTTACTAAGCTGACTCAGACAAATAAGACTCAGGCGCAGGAAATAACCTCCCTGAAGGCGTCTTCAACTCTGGACGAATTGTGTACTAACAAGAGGCCACTATATTCCATATCAGGCCTTGGATATGATCCTCATACTCCCTCTAGTTCTAAAACCACTTTCATCAAGGGAGAAACAATAGTCTCGACTGCTGAGCCTATATACAAACCGATATTTAAAAGCAGTAATGACCAGTCACAAGTCTAGAGTCGGCCCGGGGTTCACAAGGCAGCCACCTAGACAAGCGACTAGGCATTGGCCAAGGCAGAAGCAGCATCCCAGACAACATGCCCACTATTATCAACAACTCCCCAAAAATAGATTTCAAAATGGGAGGGGCAGATGGAAACCTCAAGGTTATCCTAATTTCTAAAATGAACAAGTGTGGAGACCTCAAAGATTTAATAAATGGTCTCAGCCAAGATTTAGAAATAGCCCACACTATCAGTATTTTGAGGAATATCCAGTATATAATCCCAACAGAAGATACAGACCTAGACCTTACAAACCTTACAAGGGTAATAATAATAACTTTAATAATCCAAGGAGAAGTCAATTCTCCAGGAAACCATCTAACCCGAAAGGAACCACACAAATTTGGGTACCTAAATCTCTGCTTGTATGATTGCAGAAAAGGTGGAAGGGCTACTACCACATCTCCACAAATTCAAACTTTGGAGGTGAAGAATGGTTTGTAGATTCTTGATGCTCGAGGCACATGACCGGGAACAAGAAGATGCTGACCAAATATACCAAAGAAAGAGGTCCAGACGTAACCTTTGGAGATAGCTCTAGAGGATAAACGAAGGGCTTTGGAGAGCTGCACCGAGGAAATATTGTTATATCCAAAGTTCACTATGTCAAAGGGCTCAAATATAATCTCCTGAGCATAAGCCAGTTTTGCGATGAGAAAAATCTAGTAATCTTCACCATTTGGAAATGTATGGTGATAGATATCCTATCTGGAGAAGTGAAGCTATAAGGATTCACAAGGAGAGATGTATATATGATAGATTGGAACACAAGAACTCCCAACACCTGTTTTCTATCTAAGACAGTAGCTGAGAACGGATGGCTGTGGCACAAAAGATTATGTCACTTGAACTTAAAAGCCATCAACAAGATTCATTCTCAGAAGCTTTTCAGAGGACTTACAGATGAAGCATTCAAGAAGGAAGCTCTATGTGATGCTTGTCAGAAAGAAAATCAGACGAGAGCATCATTCAAGCCAGTCCAGCCTACAACTCTCACAACAAGGATCTTAGATCTACTCCACATGGATCTATTTGGTCCTATCAAACCAAGGACTCTAAGCGGCAGAAAGCATGCACTTGTTGTAGTAGATGACTATTCAAGGTACACTTGGATCATCTTCATGTACAAGAAAAGTGAAACCTTGACCAAGCTACCAGAGCTGCTGAGAAGGATTCAGAATGAGAAATCCCTCTCCATCATCAAGATCAGATCAGACAGAGGAGGAGAATTTCTCAACAATGCGATCACTGATTACAGCGATCAGAATGAAATCCAGCATGAGCTCTCTGCAGCTAGGACCCCACAGCAGAATGGTGTTGCTGAAAGAAGGAACAAAACCCTGAAGGAAGCAGCCAGGTCCATGATTGCAGAAGCGGACCTGCCCAAGAGGTTCTGGACTGAAGCTGTCAACACAGCTTGCCATACTCAGAACAGGAGTATGATAGTAGGGAGACATGGCAAAACTCCCTATGAGGTTTAGAATAATAGAACTCCCACTGTTGATTACTTTCATGTTTTTGTTGTAAGTGTTTCATCTACAACAACGGTAAAACACAACTAAATGCCTTCGATGCTAAAACTGATGATGGTCTCTTTATGGGATACTCACAAAGAAGCAAGGCATATAGAGTATTTAACAAAAGAACCTTAGTTGTGGAAGAAACACCTCATGTTGTATTTGACGAATCTACTGTTGAGTACAGAAAGCAAGTTGAGCTAATTGAGAATAAGCTCAAATCAGCAACCCTCGAAGAAGTCATTGTACATGACACTGGAATGGTAGACTCACTTGCAGACCAGCCTGAAGATGCAACTGTAGCTGCTGAAGACCCAACTGCAGATCAGACAGGAACATCAAACCTATCTGATCCAGTTGCCGCTGATGAAGACCCAGCTGTAGCTGATAAAGACTCATCTGCAGATCAGATCCAACCTGCAGATGACAAGACGGTAGCTGATCCAGTTGCAGACCAGGAAGACCAAATCCCAGCTGATGCAGAAATCCACCAGAGCAATTCAACAGGAGGAACAGACCCAGAAGAAGACGATATCCCCAAGTGGCTCAAAGACCATCCAATCCAGCAAATCATCAGAAAGTTGACTGATGGAGTTAAGACTAGACCGTCTACTCTACCCGCAGGAATGGCTATGTTCTCTTGCTTCATGTCTCAGATTGAACCCAAGACAACAGAACAAAACCTGGAAGAAAATAAAGGCGGACGATCAGCCAGCGAAGCTAAAGCTCACCGCTAAAAGGAGCGAAATAAAAAAGGTATATCACTATGCGTTGGATATTACCAACAAAATCATTATGGGTATGGCCGGAAGTTACGACCTACTGTCATCGGAAAAATTTACAGTGCTGGGAGCACTTATTCAGGACGAGCAGATTGATTGGGCTGATTACATCTTTAGGCAATTTGTTCGCGAAGTCAACAAGGTCGAATGGCTTGTTGACGAGAAGAAATTTAAATCCAAGCTGGCGTTTGGAATGCAGCTGAGTTGGATTTTGGAAAAGATGGGTGTGGTAAAGGGTACTACTGATCCCTTTCACATCAATAAGAGACTTGGTCACCTGGACCAAGAGACGTTGAGGAAATTGGGAGGCACAAGGAGAGCAGCCAAAATGTTAAAGGATTTGTCTGATACAAGAACTTATCCCAGACCCTCACCAGACGAGTCTGATCATCCTGCAGACGACAACTCAACTGCAGCCAAGTCAGACTCGGAGTCAGACAACACTCCGATTGCTGTTCGGTTTAAGAGAAGGGGACCAGCCCCTGGCGAGCCATCATTCATACAGTCTTCACCAGAACCCTCTCCCAAAAGACCCAGGCGACTGCAGTTCAGCCAGGAGGAGCAGCCAGAACATTATTCCAGTCCTGCATCCAGGTCGCCTATCCACCTGGAGGACCAACTTGCTCCTGGCAGCCTGGAGACTCAGATCGTACCTGTCCTCACTCCTGCATTCATGTCAGAAGAGGAAGAAGCAGATTTAATCATCCCCATCCGTGAAGCTAACTACACATTTAACCTGCTGGACAACAATCTCTTCAATTTCTCCAAAGAACAATTACAATTAATCAAACCTCTAGCTTTAAAACAATCCTTTGTTAATATTTTTGAAGAGTGGAAGTTTTTAAAATCACTGTCATTTGCAAAACTTCAAACCTTTATTGAAACCTGTGGTTGGGGATATCCCCAAGCCACAGAGGATGTGCTGATAGACTTTTGCAAAGTATCAGACACAGTTTTGATCCTTCAGGAGAACTGGTTCATGTCAAATTTCAAAACCAACATGGACCAGTTCATCCATTCCATTATATACAGTATTTTTGATGGATCCTTTGGGAAAGTTGTTGAGGAGGAAGAAGAGAAAGAAATAAGAATTGAAGAAGTAAATGGAGAAGAGGAAGATGAGGTCATTGTTATAGATGACGAAGAGGAGCAGGAAGAAAGAGAAGGAGGAGAAAATATTGGAGTTGAAAAAGAAACAGAGGAAGTAGTTGAAAAAACAGAGGAACTAGTAGATGAAGAAGAAGAAGAAGGGGAAGAGGTAGACTAGGAGGATGATGAAGGAAAGGAGGATGATGAGGATAATGGAGAAAATGAAAAGGATGATAAGAATGATGATGATGATGATGATGATGATGATGATAAGGACGCTGGAGGAGAAAAGGAGAATGAGAAAGAAAAAGAAAAGGAGAATATTGATGAAGAAGAAAAGGAGGAAGAACAAGAGAAGGAACAAGAAAAGGAAGGAGAAGAGAAAGAAAATGAGCCAGAGCAAGAGCCAGTACTAGAGGCTGCAGACAGGGCTGGGGCGCCTGCCCGGTATACCAGCCTGGACGCAGAGTTGGCTGAGGACTCCAGATTAGGGACACCTAAAAAGACCCCATCTGGAGTACCAGCTGCAGATAGGAGCCTGCAGTCTAGTGGATCAGTCGCAGAAGGCTCAGGCGAGCACTCTCCACCATCGCAGATCTCACCTGCGATGACTGAGCTGATAAGGCAAATAGTAAAAGACACTATTGGAGAGTTGCTTGCATCTCATGTCACTCCTGACCTCCAAACCATCAATGCCAAGATTGATACTTTGCTGCAGAGGAAAGTCCCTCAACCTCCTCCCCCTACAAACAACAGAATGCCATTTGGCATGTCTGACTGGATGCACAGAATGGAGCAGCAGCTGATCATTTTGGTTGATGCTGGCAAAAAGGGGGAAGATAGGATCCAGGGGGAAGGAAGTATTCAAGGAGAAATAAGGGAGGAGCTTAGAATGAAGAACAGGCAGGATGTCCAGTTGATCACTGCTGGGACATCCTCAGCCAAGAGGAAGGAAGTTTCAGAACCAGAAGATCAGGCTGGTGATCAGCCTACAGGCAAGAAGAGGACCAGAGGAGGATTCGAGCCTACACTATAGTGGGAAGGCAAGGAGTTGTGGTACGTTGAGGAGTTTGTACCAGAAGAAGCTCTACCCATATGGGGGTCTGCCAAGAAGAAATTCATCAGAGACTACTACATCTGGGAAATACTCCAGGATGACAAAATCTCCCCACAACAGATCTTCATCAACTTCATGGAAGAAGCTCATCCAAAACTCTGGACTGTTCTTCTTAAACATGCTGAGGCACGAAATGCATATCCCATGATCCCTCTGTTCAGAGCCAAAGAACCTCCCACCTTAGAGAAAGGAAATGCTTTAAATGAACTCGCACTCCAAATAAAAATCAAGAAAGTGTGTGTTGAGAATAAATTCACATCACAAGAAGAGCAAGACTTTGCAGCTCTTGTTGTAAAGAGGAAGTATGGTCTTGCCCCCGCCAAGACAAGACCAATAGGAGCTAAACCTTTCAGGCCTGCCAAGCAGCCTATCCGTAGAGGCAGAGGCAGAGGCAGATGACTTTCATTTATTCTGTACTTGTAAAATTTTCTTGTAAATTTAAGACATGTACTTGTAATCAATTCAGAAAATTTTATAAACAGTCTTCTGAATGACAATTCCCAGTTGTCTCAAAACTAGATTGATTTTAGTTTGTGTCTTGCACTCAAGTGCAGACTTGCTTATTTGAATATTTGCTTAAGTTTTGCCATCATCAAAATAGGGGGAATTTGTTAGGAATACTTGTTAGATTTTGATGATGTCATTAATATAAATTCAAATACTTATTACTTGGCAAAAATGTAAGGAAGAACCAAATGAGTATCTTCCATAGGCCAAATTAGGTTAAGTATAAAAACTTGGCAAAATGTAAAGAAGAACCAAATGAGTATCTTCTGTAGGTCAAAAATAAGTAATGCTAAAAATCGGCTAAGTACAAAAGTACAGCTAAGTTCATCAGAGAGGTACAGCCGAGTCAAATCAGAGAAGTTCTGGTCAACAAAAATCATCAGATATGTTTGACCAGACTGCAGTCGAGTAACCTCGGACAAGTCATCTGATCAAACGAGTCCCAAACAGTCACCACCAGAGAGGTCAAAACTGCAGAGAGGATGTCGATACATCAGCCTACTTAAGATCAGCCAAGTACTCCAAGTCCACGTCAGCATGCGTTGAAAATTCAAATATTACGGAAAGTCACATGCAACGTGAAGAGACAAATTGGAGAGATTCCCGCAAAGGATATGAATTAAATAATTCATCCAGACCCACCTTGAAGACTTTAATCCTACTATATTCAAAAGATTCGGCGCCTCACATGCAAGAGTCTTCACAACAGTCGATAGATGAATAAAAATATGGGAATCCAGCCTTGCAACGTTCAAAAAAGAATAAACAAAGAAGTCTCTCTCCAACGGACTGATTTGTTACAGATTTGCAACGGATATGAAAGAAAGCTCATAGATCGTGACCTATATATATCCGAAGATTTGGAGCTGAGCATACACACGAATAACAACAAAACCGGTGTGAACATATTTTCAAGCGATCAAAGCATTCAATCAATCTAAAGCAAACTAAAGCATCGTGAAAAGAGCGGTTCTAAAAAGTTCATACTTGAAGAAGCTCTTAGTTGGAGAAGACAAAAACTCGTGTCTTTAATCCTGAGTTCGGGGTACTTCACTGGTTGAAGTTCGAGACTGTAAAGGCATCCAAGGATCGAGGATCAAGAGGTGCAAGGCAGTCAAGTGTGTTACAACAGCATGGATTTCCACTGGTTGGAAGCTGTTGTAGTTTGGTTGAATCACTGTAATATTTATCACTGGTTGAAAATTATAGTGAATTCATCTCCAACTGGTTTGGAGAAAAGTGGATTAGTAGAGGATTACCCCACCTCTGAGACCACTATAATTGCCTGCGTTCTTTACTGTTTTATAGCATCATACTTTAACTGCTGCATTCATTGTTAAGTGTTTCATTAGTTGTTTTGTATTCGTCATCAGCTGACTTCCGCACGTATTAAGAACAAACGACTCCAAGTCATTTGTTTATCTATCAGCTGAAGAAACTTACTCTTTGAGAAAAAGAGTTTAAGAGTTTCAATAAGTCTATTCACCCCCCCTCTAGACTTATTCCTGGATGACTTGTGACCTACAACCTCACAGAGAGTGCTGGATCCAAAGCACGTTTTTGAGTCGTGTAGCATCAGTGCATGAGATATGAATTACAGTTGGATCAGGTTCAGGCGTATATGCGAGGAATTTATCAACCAATTCCTCAGGTGTTGTTGCACAAAGAAGGAGACTTCGTGACAGTGGAAATGCAAAACCTTTTTCTACTAGAGAATCCACAAAAGTGAGCAGACCATCGAATAATCCGTCGACATTGAGTATCGCCACCAATTTTTGATGGATGTTCAGATGTGCCCACGAGAGCATCTGGAAAAGATCCTCTGGCGTATCAAAACCTCCTGTAAGGACGACGAACGCATCAGCATTATTACCCATACTCATGATTCGATCATGCATGGATAACACTCTAAGCTCATTCTCATAAGTCGGGCCAACAAGTGGTGAATCAGTCAAGGGTTTCAGTATTACCCCTAAAATTTTTGAATCGTCCATGGAAGCAGAGGCTGCCACACGCCCCTTTAAACCTGTATTTCCTCCTCCGTATATTATGTTGGGTTTTACGTGTATCTAATACAATAAAATTAAGTAAAATGCGGTGGAATAAATTAACGAAAAACCCAGACGAGGATCTACATGCAGTAAATTGATTTATTAAGAGTTTGTCGAATTACCTTAATTCAAAGAACGGATCTGAACCGGACTTGAAGCAGATGAATACCTCCTTCCTCTTTGGGTGATCTACACACGAACAATTCCACAAGCCGGATTGCTAGATCCTTACGAATAATATTAATAAATAGTACAACACAAATTCCTTACTAGAAGGATTGTACTATTGATTAAGATCAACTAAGGGAAGACAAGATGAGATAGCCGACGTCGTTCTCCTACTGTAAGAGAAGGGGCTGATTTTTTCTTTCTTCTTAGGGGGGAGGGGGATTTTTGTGTCTTGATTTCTTATGACAACTCCTTATCCAAGACCATATATTTATACTAAGTAAACCCTAGAGTCAAACTCTAGTATTTGCTTAGTTGCCCCTCAACTTATTAAATAATACAATATATATAATATCCAATATTATATATTATTTATTATTTAATCTCCTTATAAATATAATATCCAATGTTATATTTATTATTCCCAGTTGATATTTATTCCTACTTGTCTATAATTGTCGTACGTGCGACCCAAAAGGCTTATATTATGTTGGCAATTATTTAATACCTTATTAAACAATAAATCATAAGCGGCCTCTAGCAAGACATTATGATTACCGAAATAATATAAGTTAATAGTCCATTAAACCTTTTAACGTGTCAAATACCTTTGTCATGCGATATCATATTTGAACTAAGTCATGGAGTCTGTCATACTTATTTATGTTCAAATGCTTTCTCGATCTTAAGTAGACTGATTGAATCAAATGACTCTTCATTTGAGCATAACCATGCATTTCCTTTAGTCCTACTTATCGAGGGGCCCAGCAGATATCTCTCTCACTAAGGAGAGGGACAAATCCCCATCTCGATTATTCATTGCCCTCTACATGACTCCCACTAATCCTGATCGCTAACCTTTATGATCACCATGTTTCAGATGACGTTAAATTACATCAAGGCATAGCAGTTATCATGTTGGACTCTATGATAATCTCATGTTCAAGGACTTATTGACATACTGTTATATTGAGATTCATTTATGACATTTCCATGCAGTGATCTCAATGCGGGTCTGTCCAGTATTAGTTCTCCAACCAGTACCTATAAGATTGATCTGTACCATACGTATAATCATCTGATGATTATCAATCAAACTTATACTAGTATATTAATCACTTGAGTCTCTACTCAACACAATTGTACCAGGGACATTTGAATAATCTTATTATTCGTGAATAACAATTATTCGATTATTATAATATTAAAACATGCACACATTATAATAATCAACGATAAATAAATGATATCAAAAAACTTTATTTAAATGTGACAGTTACAAATCTAGGCACATCGGATGTCCTAGGGCACTATTCCCAACAATCTCCCACTTGCACTAGGACCATTTATTCATGACTTTTAGTCCTATCGCTCTAGCATGCTCAACATGCTTTCCTTGTGAGAGAGGCTTGGTAAGTGGATCTGCAACATTCTCTTCCATTGCTACTTTGCATATTGTAATATATCCTCGTCTGATGATTTCTCTGACTAGGTGATATTTTCTGAGTATATGTTTGGAATTATGATGGGACCTAGGCTCTTTAGCTTGTGCAATAGCACCATTATTGTCACAAAAGGCTTATGGGACCCTGAATGGTCGGCACCACTCCTAGTTCGGTAACGAACTTCTTGATCCATACGGTTTCCTTAGCTTCATCCGATGCTGCTAGGTACTCAGCTTCTGTAACAGAATCAGCAACCGTGCTTTGCTTGGAACTCTTCCAACTCACAGCACCTCCATTCAATACAAACACATAAACAGTTTGCGATTTAAAATCATCTTTATCGGTTTCGAAACTTGCATCGGCGTAACCATTTATAGCCAACTCGTTTCCCACCCCTCCATAAACTAGGAAATCATCCTTAGTTCTTCTCAAGTACTTTAGGATGGTTTTCACTGCTATCCAGTGACTTTCACCTGGATTCGATTGGTATCGACTTGTCATGCTAAGGGCAAACGATACATCTGGTTGAATACAAATCATGGCATACATGATTGATCCAATGGCCGAAGCGTATGGTATCTTGCTCATGTGGGCTCGCTCATCAGGAGTCGAAGGACTCTAAGTCTCACTCAGATGAATGCCATGTGACATTGGCAAGAGTCCTCTCTTGGAGTCTTGCATATTGAACCTCTTCAATATTTTATTAATATAGGTACATTGACTCAGACCAATCAATCTCTTTGATCTATCTCTATAGATCTTTATCCCGAGAATGTAAGCAGCTTCTCCTAAGTCTTTCATTGAAAAACAACTTCCCAACCAAATCTTACCTGTCTGCAAGGTGGGAATGTCATTTCCAATGAGTAATATGTCATATACATATAAGGCTAAGAAAACAACTACGCTCCCACTAACCTTCTTGTACACATATGGTTCATCTTCATTTTGAATGAACCTAAACTCTTTGACAATTTCATCAAACCGAAGATTCCAGCTCCGAGAAGCCTGCTTCAACCCATAAATGGATCTTTGAAGCTTGGAAACCTTTTTAGAATTTTCTGGATGAACAAAACCTTCAGGTTGTGTCATGTACACATCCTCGAGTAAGTTTCCATTAAGGAATACAGTTTTGACATCCATTTGCCATATATCATAATCATAGTATGCGGCAATGGCAAATAAAATTCTAATTGATTTAAGCATGACTACTGGCGAAAAAATCTCATCATAGTCAACTCCATGAATTTATCTATAACCTTTTGCCACTAGTCTAGCTTTATAGGCTTGCAGATTATCATTCATGTCTTTTTTATTTTTATAGACCCATTTGCACCCAATGGTTTTAACACCCTCAGGTGGATCTATCAAGTTCCAAACTTGATTGTCATACATGGACTGCATCTCTGACTTCATGGCTTCTAGCCATTCCTCGGACTCTGGTCCTGAAGCAGCTTTTGTATAGGTACTAGGCTCATCATATATGAGTGATGCATCATCATCCTCATATCTCTCAGGTTCATGTCGCATCCTATCAGATCTGCGTGGGACTTGTGTACTTTGAATGGGATCTTCAACTGATTTTTGAGCTTGTTCGGTTTCCATCAGTGAAGCGATGTCTTATTGTGGTTCTCGAGTTTCCTCGAGAATTACTCTTCTCCCACTGTCTCTTTTGGAAATAAATTCCCTTTCTAAGAATACAGCATTTTGAGCAACAAACACTTTGTTCTCTGCGGGCTTATAAAAGTAATATCCTTTAGTTTCCTTAAGATATCCCACAACTAAACATCTTTTCAGATCTGGCTGCCAGTTTCTCAAACACTTAGCGCCTTACGAATGCTTCGCAACCCCAGATCTTTAGAAAAGACAAATTTGGTCTCTTACCAGTCCATCTCTCCAATGGTGTCTTTTCAACTGCTTTAGATGGAACATGGTTAAGGGTGAATGCTGTTGTTTCTAAGGCATGGCCCCAAAATAATAATAGAAGCTCTGTTCGACTCATCATGGATCGAACCATATCTAATAAAGTTTGATTCCTCCTCTCGGACACTCCGTTATGCTGAGGTGTTCTAGGAGGAGTAAGTTGTAAAACAATTCCACAACTCCTAAGATGATCATCGAACTCTTGGCTCAAGTATTCGCCACCTCGATCCGATCGAAGGGCTTTAATTTTCTTGCCAAGTTGATTATGTACTTCATTCTGGAATATTTTGAACATTTCAAAAGATTCATGTTTATACTTCATAAGATAAACATATCCATATCCGCTATAATCATCGGTAAATGTAATGAAGTATTGGTATCCGCCTCTGGCATGAGTGCTAAGAGGTCCGCATACATCAGTATCTATTAAGCCATGACCGGTGAAAGGATTCTTCATCATCTTGCCTAATAAACAAGATTCGCAAATACCCATATGATTCATAGTCAAAAGAGTCTAAAAGTCCATCATTATGGAGCTTAGAAATGCATTTTTCATTTATATGACCAAGTCGACAATGCCATAAGTAAGTCGGATTAGAATCATTGAGCTTAGGTTTCTTGGATGCAATGTTATAGACTTCCAAAGTGTCGGATGTAACACCCCCAAACCAATTGGTAATATTACAGCACCGCAGACCCTCTCCGTAAGGATCTACCAGGCTAAATACAGAAAACACAATAACCTAACACGTGCCAACATGGCTAGTAACGAACCAATAGACCGATTTGGTCTTTGACCACAACATGCACATCAAACATACATGACTCTTACTCACAAGTCATACCCATGCAGGGGTTAGCCTACATGAACCTTCCCATAAAACGGGAGAACAACACAACGGTAAGACCAAACAACAAGACATTACCAAAATACTCAACACTGGTCTTCATGTAATTAGTATCGTCGCCTTCCATCATCCTTCGTAACGATCTTGTGATTCACTCCCCAGCAACCTGCAAGTACCTGGACGCAATACAGACATCCACACCCCGAATACTCGGAGGTTAGCAAAACTCCACTGTTTTGCTAGTGCAAGTATAAATACAAAGACAACCCATATATATCATACTCCAAGAACATAAGATTGGGAATAATCATCGAGACTTAAATAACAATAGACTTCCCGAGATAATTCACTTGAATAAAACCGTTTGAAACAATGAAAAATGGAGACTGTAGTTCGATATACAATTTGGGAAAACATTTACAATCTCGGGAGTTTGGAAAATATTTCGGATTTAAGAATTCTCAAGCCTTTCGAAACCACTTGGGAACACGGCCCAAAGATCATTTTTTCTAAAATACAATTCCGATAACAAAACACGGGTCCAAAACCCAATCATATCATCCCAATCACAAAACCACAGGGTCCACGACCCAATCATCCATAACAACATATTCCCAAGGATTATTCGTGTCTCGTGCTAACAAGCCACGAACCTCGGATGCTCCCGCAGAACATACCCGAGTGAATAACCCAATGGAAAACCATACCAAATCACATGTCACCGTGACAACAGTCACATAACCTCATTCATACATACGTTCATAGTTATCCCAGCATCGCGCTAGCAAGCTACGAACCTCGGAGCTCCCGCAATACATACCCGATTGGACAACCCACACGTTATCCCGGCATCGTGCTAGCAAGCTACGAATATCGGAGTCCCCGCAAGAGATACCCGATTGGACAACCCATGACACGTACATCACACAACCAAACCACAACCATAAGTTATCCAGGCATCGCACTAACAAGCTACGAACCTCGGAGTCCCCGCAAGATATACCCGATTGGGCAACCCACACATTATCCCGGCATCGGGCTAGCAAGCCACGAACCTGGGAGTCCCCGCAAGACATACCCGATTGGATAACCCTACGGTCACGCCCGATCCGTACTAGCAAAGACGGATCCCGGAGATTCAACCATTT
Source organism: Orobanche coerulescens (assembly GCA_033398695.1). Lineage (NCBI taxonomy): Eukaryota > Viridiplantae > Streptophyta > Magnoliopsida > Lamiales > Orobanchaceae > Orobanche > Orobanche coerulescens. Next base: position 118,288,017 of record CM065815.1, read on the forward strand.
TACCCGGAGGCACACCACTTACAACAATCACACACAACAACAAGCAATTACCAATACCAAACAACACTAAGTACAACAATCTTCTTACAAAAGAGTAATATCTAATATCACACACTATCACATATTCACCGAACAAGTACACATATCGATACATAATCCTCGACAAGTGATCACGGTCTACTATAATCGCTAACGATGATTATAACGTCTTCCAACATACGACACATACACACATATTCTGAAAACACATTTATTCACGAAGCATACGAGTTATCTTTGAAGAAACCCTTTTATCGAGAATATACCGATCCTTTTTAAAGTTCATTAAAACATTCGAATTACACATATAATCAATTATCAACCATTACATCTACGAACATGAAACTTATAGGCAAGATACTTGCCTGGCACTTGAGGGATAAAAATGTTTCGAGCGGTTGGTAATTAGGATTCAAAACTCTGAAATCTCCTGCCTACAATGAGGAATTCATGTTAACCGGCATTAGGACTGTCCATTCTAATTGAAATAATGTCGAAAACCTTAATTGAATCCCTTAAGGAACTTTTATCGGGCACTTCGTGGACGGTATCTGATCGTTTAAACGAGAGTTTTGATTTCCGTTCTGCTAGAATCGATAAGAACAGTCCCAGGATATTTGATATATAACCATTTTCAAGTTCTAAACAAGTATAAATCCGAAATTTCGAAAAACAAGTTTTAGGGTTCATGGTTGAGTTACCTCCAATCTGGCGAAGTTGGCCTGACTCGCTCGTTGTATACTCGTTATCTGATCCCTCCGAAGATTATGGAATGTTTAACAACTCAAAAATCACTCAAGAACACTAGTTCTATAAGTTGGGCCGAAGGGGTTGGGGAAAAATGGCTGGAAAACGCTGGAAATGCCCTATTTATAGCGCTATTCGATCAACATGGCGCTGGACCCGACAGTGCCTGCACCGTGTTATGCGTCGTGTTCCGAAAGGCGGCCGACACACGGCACAGCGTGCCGCGCAACACGGCGCTCACAGCGCCGGGTGCTGCGCCGGATGCTGCTGACTGACACCCCTGTCTTGCTTTGGCCATAACTTGTTCGTTCGGGCTCGGAACGACTCGCCGTTTGTTCCATTGGAAAGCTAACTCAATAATCTAAGATGTTCTCTAATTTTTAGGATCTTGGAATTTTTCAGATATTTACGGTGATTGATCAAAGTCGGTCCTGACACACAGTGCCTTCCAGAAAGGTCTACCTTTATTTATTACGGGATATTACACCCTATCCACCTAAAAAGAAGTTTCGTCCTCGAAACTTGAAACATAAAACGATTAACGCAAAATAATCCCAGATAACACACACTATCCGTTGCCGATGACCTGCAATGAATCACATGCAGCACGTGGTTGCTGCCATCCATATCGCTAAACCAAAATGATAACAAAACGCAACGAACAAAATCAATATGGTTGACCAACCCGAACAGTACATCAAATCAATACACGATCTAATCGCTGAACAAATACGAAATTCTACCACCCAAGGGTTGGAAGATCGAAAACGAAGCTAATTTCCCAAACTTAAGAAAATTACGAAGTGATCTGACCGCTCAAAAATCACGATACGAGACCAACTAAAACCGGACAACAAACGATCGAACCACAACGATCGAGACAACAACAGTCGAACAATTATATTCGAATCACAACGAACAACAAAGATCAATTAGCACCTCGAAGCTCACATTTCGACCGCGACAATAGCTGGTCTGGCAAAAAAGACAAGATATGCATTTACATACGACTCATATGAATGGAGCCGAATTCGGGAAAAGTCTTAACGACAAACGGATTAATCCGAAATAATACCACAACTCGTTCGATCAACAAAAACAAGAGATAGGACAAGTTCAGAATATATCAACGAACACAAACGAATCGATAGAGTTGAAAATACAGAAGTTCAAAAATCTTATCCACTTCTAATAAAAGAAGTTCATCCTCGAAATTCGAAACAACAAGGCAAGGAGATAACATAACATACTACTGGTAGATTGCACTCTCAAGGACTCTTTAGAGTCAATCATGATATCAGTGCTCAAGTCCGTGCCTCGGAAGGCTTGGTGACTAACTCACAAAACTGATCGTAGTGTCCCACGAGTCTGCACTTGTAACACGTTACTGGCGGAGAAGGGAAATGTGCATGAACATGCCCCGACACATTGCAGTTGAAACACCTCCCGACTTTACCATGAGTCAAAGCTGACGATTTAGAACTCGCAGTCCCACGCATCGAGCGATGGAGCTTCACAGCATAAAGACTACGATGTTGCAATCCAGAAACACCAACTCCTGTACTGCCCATAAGCTAACTGTACATCCTCTGTTTCTTCAGCTCGGGCACACGTCCTGACGATAATGAAGCTAGTTCGTAAGCTAAGGCTCGATCCTGATAATCTCTCAGCAAAGTGTAAGTGAATCCCGCCATATACTGGCGAATCTTCTGCTTCATCCGTATGTCAAAATGAAGGATCTTCTCTTCTTCAGTCCTCACCTGATCTCGCAAATAACTTAGTTGTTTGCTATAGTCGATGATAGCCTGTGACTCCGATATATCTTGTGGTTCCGCCAAATAAAATTCACGAATTCTCTGTTCTCTAATCGGTTTCGGATAGAACTCAGCTTCCATAATGCCTGGAACTCCACCCACGTGACATCACGACCACGAGGTTTAACAGCTTCCCACTAATTAGCAGCATCTTTGTCAAGAAGGTACTGGGCGATAGGTACCTTCTGCTCTTCGGGACAATCGACAGCCTCGCCAACTGGAAAATCCATCCGTCCCAGTCTAACGCATCCGCAGCACAGCGAATCAAGGGGGATTCATACTAACTACCTCTCGAAGCCATTGGTTTACACCGACATTCCGAGTCGCGTCATTGTTACGTTGAACAGCCTGGGTCAACTGAGTCATCTGTGCTGCTACTTGTTGGAATATAGTAGCAACATCTATACCAATATCATTCCCGACAATATTCCCTTGATTCCGCATCTGACCTCCGTAGCCATCATTACCACGGTTACGACCACGATATCTGCCTCTCGTCATACTAGCAAGCAACAACCTAACGCAACGAAAATTACATAATCACACATAGAATCTACTCACAGATGATAGACTGCAAAAATTAGACCTGACGGCTAAAATGCAGTCCCAAACTTTTACCTAGTTAGATAGCGCGCTCTACAACAGAAAATAGCGTGCGCTAACTGTGCAAGTTGGGCAACACAATTCACAATCACCTTCCAACGGTACTAGACCGGAAGTTACAAATGAACAGCAGCGTAAAAATCCAAACGTCAATGGTTCACATAATTATAACATTACGCAATTAACCATCAGAAGATAATTAACATTCAAAACTGAATTTCCACCTCTCGGTCAAGAAAACTATCTTGACGAGTGCACACCGAATGACTCAGCATTCACACCACCACTCTAACCACAACTCTGAGCATTACAGCCAAAATAACAATAACATCATTACTACATACTTATCAACCAAAATTCATAATCGAAAAGTTAAAAGTGGAAGTCACGTTTCAAGTAAATTTTTGTTAGACCTCATTTGAGTTTTTAAAATCAAAATTTTGAAAACTTGCAATATAAGATGGAAATAAAATATAAGTAGTTTGAATTCTCAAAATATTCGGTCTCAAGGTCATCATACGAAAATCAAAATTTTCTCTTCTCTCGAAGGATGTTTTGAAATAAAATTTACGTGACTTCTCAAACAATTAAAGCTTTAAAGTGTCACATTGATAAACTTTTTCTTACGTAGTTTCACCAAAACCATTGCCATTTGTAAAAACAATTTATACACATATATATATATATTCATATATACATATACACCGGCACTACTCTCCATTCCAGTACATTACGAGAATCAACAAGTATGGATTACGTATGCTCAACTCACATTTAGACTCTGCATCATAACGAAAATCACACAAGCTCGCATAACACGAGACACAACATAGTAGGGAGAGTTACATTCACAAATCGCACGAAGATGATGGCTGGACCTCGATACTAATCACGACCGACATCCCAGACGACGCGTCGTGACACAACTCAGTCAGACAAAATATGATAAGACAAGACAGCCTAGGTTTCCGCAACCTAAGCTCCGATACCATATTCTATAACACCCCCAAACTAATTGGTAATATTACAGCGCCGCAGACCCTCTCCATGAGGATCTTCCAGGCTAAATACAGAAAACACAATAACATAACATGTGCCAACATGGCTAATAACGAACCAATAGACTGATTTGGTCTTTGACCACAACACGCACATCAAACATACATGACTCTTCCTCACAACTCATACCCACGCAGGGGTTAGCCTACATGAACCTTCCCATAAAATGGGAGAACTACCCAACGGAAAGACCAAACAACAAGACATTACCAAAATGCTCAACACTGGTCTTCATGTGATTAGTATCGTTGTCTTCCATCATCCTTCGTAACGATCTTATAATTCACTCCCCAGCAACCTGCAAGTACCTGGACGCAATACAGACATCCACCCCCGAATACTCGGGGGTTAGCAAAACTCCACTATTTTGCTAGTGCAAGTATAAATACAAAGACAAGCCATACATATCATACTCCAACAACATAAGATCGGGAATAATCATCTAGACTTAAATAACAATAGACTTCCCGAGATAATTCACTTGAATAAAACCGTTCGAAACAATGAAAAATGGAAACTGTAGTTCGATATACAATTTGAGAAAACATTTAAAATCTAGGGAGTTTGGAAAACATTTAGGATTTAAGAATTCTCAAGCCTTTCGAAACCACTTGGGAACACGGCCCAAAGATCATTTTTCTAAAATACAATTCCGATAACAAAACACAGGTCCACAACCCAATCATATCATCCTAATCACAAAACCACAGGGTACACGACCCAATCATTCATGACAACATATTTCCAAGGATTATTCGCGTCCCGTGCTAACAAGCCACGAACCTCAGATGATCCCGCAGAACATACCCGAGTGAATAACCCAATGGGAAATCATACCAAATCACATGTCACCATGAAAAGAGTCACATAACCACAATCATACATACGTTCATTGTTATCCCGGCATCGCGCGAGCAAGCTACGAACCTCGGAGTCCCCGCAAGACATACCCGATTGGACAACCCACACATTATCCCGGCATCGGGCTAGCAAGCCACGAACATCGGAGTCCCCGCAAGACATACCCAGTTGGACAACCTATGACACGTACATCACACAACCAAACCACAACCATATGTTATCCCGGCATCGCGCTAACAAGCTACGAACCTCAGAGTCCCCGCAAGACATACCCACACATTATCCCAGCATCGGGCTAGCAAGCCACGAACCTCAGAGTCCCCGCAAGACATACCCGATTGGATAACCTACGGTCACGCCCGATCCATACTAGCAAGGACGGATCCCAAAGATTCAACCATCTTACCCGGAGGCACACCACTTACAACAATCACACATAACAACAAGCAATTACCAATACCAAACAACACTAAACACAACAACCTTCTTACAAAGGAGTAATAACTAATATCACATACTATCACATATTCACCGAACAAGTACACATATCGATGCACAATCCTCGGCAAGTGATCACGGTCTACTATACTCGCTAACGATGATTATAACGTCTTTCAACATACGACACATACACACATATTCTGAAAACACATTTATTCACGAAGCATACGAGTTATCTTTGAAGAAACCCTTTTATCGAGAATATACCGATCCTTTTTAAAGTTCATTAAAACATTCGAATTACACATATAATCAATTATCAACCATTACATCTACGAACATGAAACTTATAGGCAAGATACTCGCCTGGCACTTGAGGGATAAAAATGTTTCGAGCGGTTGGTAATTAGGATTCAAAACTCTGAAATCTCCTGCCTACAATGAGGAATTCATGTTAACTGGCATTAGGACTGTCCATTCTAATTGAAATAACGTCGAAAACCTTAATTAAATCCCTTAGGGAACTTTTATCGGGCACTTCGTGGACAGTATCTGATTACGAGGGTTTAAACGAGAGTTTTTATTTCCGTTCTGCTAGAATCGATAAGAACAGTCCCAGGATATTTGATATATAACCATTTTCAAGTTCTAAACAAGTATAAATCCGAAATTTCGAAAAACAAGTTTTAGGGTTCATGGTTGAGTTACCTCCAATCTGGCAAAGTTGGCCTGACTCGCTCATTGTATACTCGTTATATGATCCCTCCGAAGATTATGGAATGTTTAACAACTCAAAAATCACTCAAGAACACATGTTCTATAAGTTGGGCTGAAGGGGTTGGGGAAAAATGGCTGGAAAACGCTGGAACTGCCCTATTTATAGGGCTATTCAATCAACAGGGCGCTGGACTGTAATACCATCGGTATTTCATGCTTTATTACTTTGTACTGTGTGAATTTTTGTAATGTGACGTCATTTATATTTATGTATTCCATTGAATGCTATACAATTGTGCGATGTGGATGTAACGGAGGTGACACGCCTTGACGCCGTTGGACGATCGTCGGTGCGAATATGACGGTGGCCAACGTCTTGTTCCCCGATAATTGTTGACGAGTGGAAAGGATGGTCACCCCGAGATGGTTAAAATGTGTTATGTGACTAAAGAACTGAATATCTAATGCACGCTATAGCATATGCCTAACGTACGCTAGAATTCAAGTGTTACGTACGTTAAGGTTCCTATCTTACGTACGTAATGGGTGAGTTGGTCTTCCGACCAGAATCCTTCTTTTGACGCGGAGGAATCTACTTTCGGCGGGCTAGAGGACAAACGAGTCAACCCTTGATAACGTACGCTATTCTCCAAACCTAACGTACGCTACCGACTGGAGCTTTACGTACGCAATATGGACTTACGTACGTAAAAGTTGGGCACATTTCAGTCAGTAGCCTCTGGACGCACATTACGTACGCTAGTCTTGAAGCATTACGTACGTAACTAGCTTTACGTACGTAATCTCTGTGTCATTAATGTACGTTATCCAAACCGAGTGTTATAAAATAACACTTCCCCTCTTCATTTGCACGACCCCAACCTTGCTAGAAGACACCCTTGAAGCATTTCCTAGCCTTATACTCGGTTTCTAGCCTCTCATATACTTGAATTAGCATTAAGGAGGTGGTTTCTTGAGCTCCGGTGAAGATTATCCAAGTTATTCAAGCCACTTTTCGTTCCTCCTCATAGTTCTTGTGGATTCATCAACTCTCTTCAATATTATTCATCTTCTAAGGTGAATCTATCGGTCCTTGAAGTAATCTCTTCAATACTATTGATTATTACTCATTAGATTACGGGTATTTGGGTAGATTTTGCTAAAATCTCGTAGACGATAAAAATGGACGAACTTGTAGAATCAGAGTTATCATTTTTCGTATATTTCATTTTCATACAACTCGTTGTAACAATCACATGCAAGAACTTTCATCTTAATTTACATTGGGACCATATATAATCGACGAATCAATTGTAGAAGGATTTCGTAAGAATTCATCACCGTTCGATAAACTAGTCGTAGCTTACTCTTGCAAAATGATGATCAACGTTAAACGTTAATAGGGAAATTAATTCAATAATATTAATGTCATTGAGGATCGTTAGCCGAAATCATTGTGTAAAATGATAGTTTATCGATTGTAGTACCCGTAATATAGACTTGGATTAGTAGTATGGGATTTGGTTATGATATAGTCAATTATTGCCAACCGAATAGTGGTAGGGATGATCTTGTAGAACGAATTGACGTATTTAACGTTAAACCGTAGAATTTAATGGTAAATGTTACGAAATGCTTATGAACTTAGAAAAACGATACTAATGTTGGTGATTAAGACTACGTTAGGAGTCCGGTTGGGAAAGTGAGACTAACTTTATCCATCATGATCCGTACGAGGCATTAATCGGATATTATGTGATTAGGTTAAGCTCGAGCGGGCGTGGGGATTCCGGTTATCATAAAGTACCTACCGCCGGATCACAGGCAAGTGAAATCTTGCTCGAGAAATGCTAATATTATTGTAATATTGTATTTATGTATGTGCCATTGTGATAAATGCCGACGGTTGTCTTTCTTTAAAATGTGCTATAAATGGGCCGATGTGTTGGGGATAAAACCTGTATGGTACCCGTATGGAAATATATTAGGGGATAAGACCCAAATTGGGCACCTATGTTCCGGGGTATTCCCGTGTGGATACTTTCGTGACCCTTGGTTATGACCTCGGAGTTTATGTGATAAAAGAGAAAGACGACGTTGGTAGCGTGATGAAATATTCTTTGTTGGTTATATGGCATTGTACTTGGTAAAAGTGCGTATATCGTTGCTAGTAATTGTTATTGGTATACATTCTCTGACCCTGGTTATCTGGCATGATTTGTCGTGCCAGGTAAATTTGTTAATCATGTGCAGAACATTCCCGAGGGGTCCGGTCAGACTTGAACGGTGTTGGAATAATCTCTTGCCACTGTTAAATTAAATTTGATTTCAAAAACCTCTGTTGTGTAATAATCGAATCTTTGAATCGTTTTTATTTTTAAAACCTTTGGTTTCATGATATGTAACAGTGGACTTATCGTTTTATTGTAATTTCCTTAAATTATCTATTTCCTAAACTAGCCTTGTGGGTCTCATGCGGGATTCACGGCACTGTAATACCTCGGGAAATTTTGGGGGTGTTACATAGACCCGACAGTGCCTGCACCGTGTTATGCGTCGTCTTCCGAAAGGCGGCCAACACACGGCACATCGTGCCACGGAACACGGCGATCATAGCGTTGGGTGCTGCGCCGGATGCTGCTGACTGACACCCCTGTCTTGCTTTGGCCATAACTTGCTCGTTCGGGCTCAGAATGACTCGCCGTTTGTTCCATTGGAAAGGTAACTCAATAATCTACGATATTCTCTAATTTTTAGGATCTTGGAATTTTTCAGAGATTTACGGCGATTGATCAAAGTCGGTCCTGACGCACAGTTCCTTCCAGAAAGGTCTACCTTTATTATTACGGGATATTACACCCTATCCACTTAAAAAGAAGTTTCGTCCTCGAAACTTGAAACATAAAACGATCAACGCAAAACAATCCCAGATAACACACTATCCATTGCCGATGACCTGCAACAAATCATATGCAGCACGTGGTTGCTGCCATCCATATCGCTAAACCAAAATGATAACAAAACGCAACGGACAAAATCAATATGGTTGACCAACCCGAACAGCACATCAATCAAAACACGAGCTAATCGCTGAACAAATACAAAATTCTACCACCCAAGGGTTGGAAGATCAAAAACGAAGCTAATTTCCCGAACTTAAGAAAATTACGAAGTGATCTGAACGCTCAAAAATCACGATATGAGACCAACTAAAACCGGACAACAAACGATCGAACCACAACGATCGAGACAATAACGGTCTAACAATTATATTCGAATCACAACAAACAACAAAGATCAATTAGCACCTCGAAGCTCACATTTCGACCGCAACAATAGCTGGTCTGGTAAAAACGACAAGATATGCATTTACATACGGCTCATATGAATGGAGCCGAATTCGGGAAAAGTCTTAACGACAAATGGATTAATCCGAAATAATACCACAACTCGTTCTATCAACAAAAACAAGAGATAGGACAAGTTCAGAATATATCAACGAACACAAACTAATCGATAGAGTTGAAAATACAGAAGTTCAAAAATCTTATCCACTTCTAATAAAAGAAGTTCATCCTCGAAATTCGAAACAACAAGGCAAGGAGATAACATAACATACGACTGGTAGACTGCACTCTCAGGGACTCCTTAGAGTCAATCATGATATCAGTGCTCAAGTCCGTGCCTCGGAAGGCTTGGTGACTAACTCACAAAACTGATCGTAGTGTCCCACGAGTCCGCACTTGTAACACGTTACTGGCGGAGAAGGGAAATGTGCATGAACATGCCCCGACACATTGCAGTTGAAACACCTCCCGACTTTACCATGAGTCAAAGCTGACGATTTGGAACTCGCAGTCCCACGCATCGAGCGATGGAGCTTCACAGCAGAAAGACTACGATGTTGCAATCCAGAAACACCAACTCCTGTACTGCCCATAAGGTTACTGTACATCCTCTGTTTCTTCAGCTCGGACACACGTCCTGGCGATAATGAATCTAGTTCGTAAGCTAAGACTCTATCCTGATAATCTCTCAGCGAAGTGCAAGTGAATCCCGCCATTTACTGGTGAATCTTATGCTTCATCCGTCTGTCAAAATGAAGGATCTTCTCTTCTTCAGTCCACACATGATGTCGCAAATAACCAAGTTGTTTGCTATAGTCGATGATAGCCTGCGACTCCGATATATCTTGTGGTTCTGCCAAATAAAATTCACGAATTCTCTGTTCTCTAATCGGTTTCGGATAGAACTCAGCTTCCATAATGCCTGGAACTCCACCCACGTGACATCACGACCACGAGGTTTAACAGCTTCCCACTAATTAGCAGCATCTTTGTCAAGAAGGTACTGGGCGATCGGTACCTTCCACTCTTCGGGACAATCGACAGCCTCGAATATATTTTCCAACTGGAAAATCCATCCGTCCCAGTCTAACGCATCATCAGCACAGCGAATCAAGGGGGATTCTTACGAACTACCTCCCGAAGCCATTGGTTTACACCGACATTCCGAGTCGCGTCAGTGTTACGTTGAACAGCCTGGGTCAACTGAGTCATCTGTGGTGCTACTTGTGGCAATATAGTAGCAACACCTATACCAATATCATTCCCGACAATATTCCCTTGATTCCGCATCTGATCTCCGTAGCCATCATTACCACGGTTACGACCACGATCTCTGCCTCTCGGCATACTAGCAAACAACAACCTAACGCAACGAAAATTACATAATCACACATAGAATCGATTCACAGATGATAGACAGCAAAAATTAGACCTGACGGCTAAAATGCAGTCCCAAACTTTTACCTAGTTAGATAGCGCACTCTACAACAGAAAATAGCGTGCGCTAACTATGCAAGTTGGGCAACACAATTCAAAATCACCTTCCAACGGTACTAGACCGGAAGTTACAAATGAACAGCAGCGTAAAAACCCAAACGCCAATGGTTCACATAATTATAACATTACGCAATTAACCATCAGAAGATAATTAACATTCAAAACTGAATTTCCACCTCTCGGTCAAGAAAACTATCTTGACGAGTGCACACCGAATGACTCAGCATTCACACCACCACTCTAACCACAACTCTGAGCATTACAGCTGAAATAACAATAACATCATTACTACATACTTATCAACCAAAATTCATAATCGAAAAGTTAAAAGTGGAAGTCACGTTTCAAGTAAATTTTTGTTAGACCTCATTTGAGTTTTTAAAATCAAAATTTTGAAAACTTGCAATATAAGATGGAAATAAAATATAAGTAGTTTGAATTCTCAAAATATTCGGTCTTGAGGTCATCATACGAAAATCAAAATTTTCTCTTCTCTCGAAGGATGTTTTGAAATAAAATTTACGTGACTTCTCAAACAATTAAAGCTTTAAAGTGTCACGTTGATAAACCTTTTCTTACGTAGTTACACCAAAACCATTGCCATTTGTAAAAACGATTTATACAGAGATATATATATTCATATATACATATACACCGGCACTACTCTCCATTCCAGTACATTACGAGAATCAACAAGTATGGATTACGTATGCTCAACTCACACTTAGACTCCGCATCATAATGAAAATCACACAAGCTCGCATAACACGAGACACAACATAGTAGGGAGACTTAAATTCACAGATCGCACGAAGATGATGGCTGGATCTCGATACTAATCACGACCGACATCCCAGACGATGCGTCGCGACACAACTCAGTCAGACAAAATATGATAAGACAAGACAGCCTAGGTTTCCGCAACCTAAGCTCCGATAACATATTCTGTAACACCCCCAAACTAATTGGAAATATTACAGCGCCGCAGACCCTCTCCGTGAGGATTTGCCAGGCTAAATACAGAAAACACAATAACATAACACGTGCCAACATGGCTAATAACGAACCAATAGACCGATTTGGTCTTTGACCACACCACGCACATCAAACATACATGACTCTTCCTCACAACTCATACCCACGCAGGGGTTAGCCTACATGAACCTTCCCATAAAACGGGAGAACAACCCAACGGAAAGACCAAACAACAAGACGTTACCAAAATGCTCAACACTGGTCTTCATGTGATTAGTATCGTTGTCTTCCATCATCCTTCGTAACGATCTTGTGATTCACTCCCCAGCCACCTGCAAGTACCTGGACGCAATACAGACATCCACCCCCCGAATACTCGGGGGTTAGCAAAACTCCACTGTTTGCTAGTGCAAGTATAAATACAAAGACAAGCCATACATATCATACTCCAACAACATAAGATCGGGAATAATCATCTAGACTTAAATAACAACAGACTTCCCGAGATAATTCACTTGAATAAAACCGTTCGAAACAATGAAAAATGGAAACTGTAGTTCGATATACAATGTGAAAAAACATTTACAATCTAGGGAGTTTGGAAAACATTTGGGATTTAAGAATTCTCAAGCCTTTCGAAACCACTTGGGAACACGGCCCAAAGATCATTTTTCCAAAATACAATTCCGATAACAAAACACAGGTCCACAACCCAATCATATCATCCTAATCACAAAACCACAGGGTACAAGACCCAATCATCCATAACAACATATTCCCAAGGATTATTCGCGTCCCGTGCTAACAAGCCACGAACCTCAGATGCTCCCGTAGAACATACCCGAGTGAATAACCCAATGGGAAGTCATACCAAATCACATGTCACCATGACAACAGTTACATAACCACAATCATACATACGTTCATTGTTATCCCGGCATCGCGCTAGCAAGTTACGAACCTCGGAGTCCCCGCGAGACATACCCGATTAGACAACCCACACATTATCCCGGCATCGGGCTGGCAAGCCACGAACCTCGGAGTCCCCGCAAGACATACCCAATTAGACAACCCATGACACATACATCACACAACCAAACCACAACCATAAGTTATCCCGGCATCGCGCTAACAAGCTACGAACCTCGGAGTCCCCGCAAGACATACCCGATTGTACAACCCACACGTTATCCCGGCATCGGGCTAGCAAGCCACCAACCTCAGAGTCCCCGCAAGACATACCCGATTGGATAACCCTACGGTCACGCCCGATCCATACTAGCAAGGACGGATCCCAAAGATTCAGCCATCTTATCCGGAGGCACACCACTTACAACAATCACACACAACAACAAGCAATTACCAATACCAAACAACACTAAACACAACAACCTTCTTACAAAGGAGTAATAACTAATATCACACACTATCACATATTCACCGAACAAGTACAAATATAGATACACAATCCTCGGCAAGTGATCACGGTCTACTATACTTGCTAACTATGATTATAACGTCTTCCAACATACGACACATACACATATATTCCGAAAACACATTTATTCACGAAGCATACGAGTTATCTTTGAAGAAACCCTTTTATCGAGAATATACCGATCCTTTTCAAAGTTCATTAAAACATTCGGATTACACATATAATCAATTATCAACCATTACGTCTACGAACATGAAATGTATGGGCAAGATACTTGCCTGGCACTTTAGGGATAAAAACATTTCGAGCGGTTTGTAATTAGGATTCAAAACTCTGAAATCTCCGGCCTACAACGAGGAATTCATGTTAACCGGCATTAGGACTGTCCATTCTAATTGAAATAAGTTCGAAAACCTTAATTGAATCCCTTAGGGAACTTTTATCGGACACTTCGCGGACGGTATCTCATTACGAGGGTTTAAACGAGAGTTTTGATTTCAATTCTGCTAGAATCGATAAGAACAGTCCTAGGATATTTGATATATAACCATTTTCAAGTTCTAAACAAGTATAAATCTGAAATCTCGAAAAACAAGTTTTAGGGTTCATGGTTGAGTTACCTCCAATCTAGCGAAGTTGGCCTGACTCGCTCATTGTATACTCATTATCTGATCCCTCCGAATATTATGGAATGCTTAACAACTCAAAAATCACTCAAGAACACCTGTTCTATAAGTTGGGCCGAAAGGGTTGGGGAAAATGGCTGGAAAACGCTGGAACTGCCCTATTTATAGGGATGTTCGATCAACACAGCGCTGGACCCGACAGTTCCTGCACCGTGTTATGCGCCGTGTTCCAAAAGGCAGCCGACACACGATGTAGCGTGCCGCACACGCCGGGTGCAGCTGACTGACACCCCTGTCCTGCTTTGGCCATAACTTGTTCGTTCGGGCTCGGAATGACTCGCCGTCTGTTCCATTGGAAAGCTAACTCAATAATCTACTATGTTCTCTAATTTTTAGGATCATGGAATTTTTTCGAGATTTACAATGATTGATCAAAGTCGGTCCTGACGCACAGTGCCTTCCAGAAAGGTCTACCTTTATTTATTACGGGATATTACACCCTATCCCCCTAAAAAGAAGTTTCGTCCTCGAAACTTCAAACATAAAACGATCAACACAAAATAATACCAGATAACACACGCTATCCGTTGCCGATGGCCTGCAACGAATCACATGCAGCACGTGGCTGCTACCATCCATATCGCTAAACCAAAATGATAACAAAACGCAACGAACAAAATCAATATGGTTGACCAACCCGAACAGTACATCAATCTAATAGCTGAACAAATACGAAATTCTACCACCCAAGGGTTGGAAGATCGAAAACGAAGCTAATTTCCCGAAGCTAATACGAAAGTGATCTGAATGCTCAAAAATCACGATACGAGACCAATTAAAACCGGACAACAAACGATCGAACCACAACGATCAAGACAACGGTCGAACAATAGTATTCGAATCACGACGAAAATCAAAGATCAATTAGCTCCACTAAGTTCACACTTCGACTCGCGACAATAGCTGGTCTGGTAAAAACGACAAGATATGCATTTACATACAACTCATATGAATGAAGCCGAATTCGGGAAAAGTCTTAACGAACAAATGGATTAATTTAAAATAATACCACAACTCGTTCGATCAACATAAACAAGAGATATGACAAGTTCAGAATATATCAACGAACACAAACGAATCGATAGAGTTGAAAATACACAAGTTCAAAAATCCGATCCACTTCTAATAAAAGAAGTTCATCCTCGAAATTCGAAACAACAAGGCAAAGAGATAACATAACATACGACTGGTAGACTGCGCTCTCAGGGACTCCTCAGAGTCAATCCTGATATCAGTGCTCAAGTCCTTGCCTCGGAAGGCTCGGTGACTAACTCACAAAACTGATTGCAGTGTCCCACGAGTCCACACTTGTAACATGTTACTGGCGGAGAAGGGCAATGTGCATGAATATGCCCCGACACATTGCAGTTGAAACACCTCCCGGATTTACCATGAGTCAAAGCTGACGATTTGGAACTCTCAGTCCCACGCATCGAGCGATGGAGCTTCTTAGCAGAAAGACTACGATGTTGCAATCCAGAAACACCAACTCCTGTACTGCCCATATGGTTACTGTACATCCTCTATTTCTTCGGCTCGGGCATACATCCTAATGATAACGAAGCTAGTTCGTAAGCTAAGACTCGGTCCTGATAATCTCTCATCGAAGTGCAAGTGAATCCCGCCATATACCGGCGAATCCCCCGCTTCATCCGTCTGTCAAAATGAAGGATCTTCTCTTCTTCAGTCCTCACTTGATCTCGCACATAACTGAGTTGTTTGCTATAGTCGATGATAACCTGCGACACCGATATATCTTGTGGTTCTGCCAAATAAAATTCATGAGTTCTCTATTCTATAATCGGTTTCGGATAGAAGTCAGCTTCCATAAATGCCTGGAACTCCACCCACTTGACATAACGACCATGAGGTTTAACAGATTCCCACTAATTAGCAGCATCTTTGTCAAGAAGGTACTGGGCGATAGGTACCTTCCACTCTTCGGGACAATCGACAGCCTCGAATATCTTTCCCAACTGGAAAATCTATCCGTCCCAGTCTAACGCATCCGCAGCACAGTGAATTAAGGGGGATTCATACGAACTACCTCTCGAAGCCATTGGTTTACACCGACGTTCCGAGTCACGTCAGTGTTACGTTGAACAACCTGGGTCAACTGAGTCATATGTGCTGCTACTTGTTGCAATATAGTAGCAACACTTATACCAATATCATTCCCGACAATATTCCCTTGATTCCGCATCTGATCTCCGTAGCCATCATTACCACGGTTACGAGCACGATCTCTGCCTCTCGGCATACTAGCAAGCAACAACCTAACACAACGAAAATTACATAATCACACATAGAATCTACTCACAGATGATAGACTGCAAAAATTAGACCTCACGGCTAAAATGCAGTCCCAAACTTTTACCTAGTTAGATAGGGCGCTCTACAATAGAAAATAGCGTGCCCTAACTCTGCAAGTTGGGCAACATAATTCACAATCACCTTCCAACGGTAGTAGACCGGAAGTTACAAATGAACAGTAGCGTAAAAATCCAAACGCCAACGGTTCACATAATTATAACATTACGCAATTAACCATCAAAAGATAATTAACATTCAAAACCGAATTTCCACCTCTCGGTCAAGAAAACTATCTTGACGAGTGCACACCGAACGAATCAGCATTCACACCACCACTCTAACCACAACTCTGAGCATTATAGCCGAAATAACAATAACATCATTACTACATACCTATCAACCAAAATTCATAGTCGAAAAGTGAAAAGTGGAAGTCACGTTTCAAGTAAATTTTTGTTAGACCTCATTTAAGTTTTTAAAATCAAAATTTTGAAAACTTGCAATATAAGATGGAAATAAAATATATAAGTAGTTTGAATTCTCAAAATATTCGGTCTCGAGGTCATCATACAAAAATCAAAAAATTTTCCTCTCTCGAAGGATGTTTTGAACTAAAATTTAATTGACTTCTGAAACAATTAAAGCTTTAAAGTGTCACGTTGATAAACCTTTTCTTACGTAGTTACACCAAAACCATTGCCATTTGTAAAAACGATTTTTACAGATATATTTATATATTAATATATACATCTACATCGGCACTACTCTCCATTCCAGTACATTATGAGAATCAACAAGTATGGATTACGTATGCTCAACTCACATTTAGACTCCGCATCATAACGAAAATCACATAAGCTCGTATAACACGAGACACAACATAGTAGGGAGACTTACATTCATAGATCGCCCGAAGATGATGGCTGCACCTCGATACTTATCACGACCGACATCCCAGATGACGCGTCGCGACACAACTCAGTCAGACAAAATCCAACAAGACAAGACTCAACTTACACACAACTCGACCCGACAGCCTAGGTTTCCGCAACCTAAGCTCCAATACCATATTCTGTAACACCCCCAAACCAATTGGTAATATTACATCGCCGCAGACCCTCTCCGTGAGGATCTGCCAGGCTAAATACAGAAAACACAATAACATAACACGTGCCAACATGGCTAATAACGAACCAATAGACCGATTTGGTCTTTGACCACACCAATCAAACATACATGACTCTTCCTCACAACTTATACCCACACAGGGGTTAGCCTACATGAACCTTCCCATAAAATGGGAGAACAACACAACCAAAAGACCAAACAACAAGACGTTACCAAAATGCCCAACACTGGTCTTCATGTGATTAGCATCGTCGTCTTCCATCATCCTTCGTAATGATCTTGTGATTCACTCCCCAGCAACCTGCAAGTACCTGGATGCAATACAGACATCCATCCCCCGAATACTCAAGGGTTAGCAAAACTCCACTGTTTTGATAGTGCAAGTATAAATACAAAGACAAGCCATACATATCATACTCCAAGAACATAAGATTGGGAATAATCATCTAGACTTAAATAACAACAGACTTCCCGAGATAATTCACTTGAACAAAACTGTTCGAAACAATGAAAAATGGAAATTGTAGTTCGATATACAATTTGGGAAAACATTTACAATCTCGGGAGTTTGGAAAACATTGGGGATTTAAGAATTCTCAAGCCTTTCGAAACTACTTGGGAACACGGCCCAAAGATCATTTTTCCAAAATACAATTCCGATAACAAAACACAGGTCCACAACCCAATCATATCATCATAATCACAAAACCACAGGGTACACGACCCAATCATCCATAACAACATATTCCCAAGGATTATTCGCGTCCCGTGCTAACAAGCCACGAACCTCAGATGCTCCCGCAGAACATACCCGAGTGAATAACCCAATGGAAAATCATACCAAATCACATGTCACCGTGACAACAGTCACATAACCACAACCATACATGCATTCATAGTTATCCCGACATCGCGCTAGCAAGCTATAAACCTCGGAGTCCCCGCAAGACATACCCGATTGGACAACCCACACGTTATCCCGGCATCGGGATAGCAAGCCACGAACCTCGGAGTCCCCGCAAGACATACCTGATTGGACAACCCATGACACGTACATCACACAACCAAACCACAACCATAAGTTATCCCGGCATCGCGCTAACAAGCTACGAACCTCGGAGTCCCCGCAAGACATACCCGATTGGACAACCCACACGTTATCTCGGCATCGGGCTAGCAAGCCACGAACCTCGGAGTCCCCGCAAGATATACCCGATTGGATAACCCTACGGTCACACCCAATCCATACTAGCAAGGACGAATCCCGAAGATTCAACCATCTTACTAGGAGGCACACAACTTAAAACAATCACACACAACAACAAGCAATTACCAATACCAAACAACACTAAACACAACAACCTTCTTACAAAAGAGTAATAACTAATATCACACACTATCACATATTCACCGAACAAGTACACATATCGATACACAATCCTCGACAAGTGATCACGGTCTACTATACTCGGTAACTATGATTATAACGTCTTCCAACATACGACACATACACACATATTCCGAAAACACATTTATTCATGAAGTATACGAGTTATCTTTGAAGAAACCCTTTTATCGAGAATATACCGATCCTTTTCAAAGTTCATTAAAACATTCGGATTACACATATAATCAATTATCAACCATTACGTCTACGAACATGAAACGTATGGGTAAGATACTTGCTTGGCACTTTAGGGATAAAAACATTTCGAGCGGTTTGTAATTAGGATTCAAAACTCTGAAATCTCCGGCCTACAACGAGGAGTTCATGTTAACCGGCATTAGGATTGTCCATTCTAATTGAAATAACGTCGAAAACCTTAATTGAACCCCTTAGGGAACTTTTATCGGACACTTCACGGACGGTATCTCATTACGAGGGTTTAAACGAGAGTTTTGATTTCCGTTCTGCTAGAATCGATAAGAACAGTCCCAGGATATTTGATATATAACCATTTTCAAGTTCTAAACAAGTATAAATCTGAAATCTCGAAAAACAAGTTTTAGGGTTCATGGTTGAGTTACCTCCAATCTAGAGAAGTTGTCCTGACTCGCTCGTTGTATACTCGTTATCTGATCCCTCCGAAGATTATGGAATGCTTAACAACTCAAAAATCACTCAAGAACACCTGTTCTATAAGTTGGGCCGAAAGGGTTGGGGAAAAATGGCTGGAAAACGCTGGAACTGCCCTATTTATAGGGCTGTTCGATCAACACAGCGCTGGACCCGACAATGCCTGCACCGTGTTATGCGCCGTGTTCCAAAAGGCAGCCGACACACGATGCAGTGTGCCGCGCACGCTGGGTGCCGCTGACTGACACCCCTGTCCTGCTTTGGTCATAACTTGTTCGTTCGGGCTCGGAATGACTCGCCGTTTGTTCCATTGGAAAGCTAACTCAATAATCTACTATGTTCTCTAATTTTTAGGATCATGGAATTTTTTCGAGATTTACAATGATTGATCGAAGTCGGTCCTGACGCACAGTGCCTTCCAGAAAGGTCTACCTTTATTTATTACAGGATATTACACCCTATCCCCCTAAAAAGAAGTTTCGTCCTCGAAACTTCAAACATAAAACGATCAACACAAAATAATCCCAGATAACACACGCTATCCATTGCCGATGACCTGCAACGAATCACATGCAGCACGTGGCTGCTACCATCCATATCGCTAAACCAAAATGATAACAAAACGCAACAAACAAAATCAATATGGTTGACCAACCCGAACAGTACATCAATCTAATCGCTGAACAAATACGAAATTATACCACCCAAGGGTTGGAAGATCGAAAACGAAGATAATTTCCCGAACTTAAGTAAATTATGAAGTGATCTGAATGCTCAAAACTCACGATATGAGACCAACTAAAACCGGACAACAAACGATCGAACCACAACGATAGAGACAACAACGGTCGAACAATAATATTCGAATCACGACGAACACCAAAGATCAATTAGCACCTCTAAGTTCACACTTCGACTTGCGACAATAGCTGGTCTGGTAAAAACGACAAGATATGCATTTATATACAACTCATATGAATGAAGCCGAATTCGGCAAAAGTCTTAACGACAAACGGATTAATCCAAAATAATACCACAACTCGTTCGATCAACAAAAACAAGAGATATGACAAGTTCAGAATATATCAACGAACACAAACGAATCGATAGAGTTGAAAATACACAAGTTCAAAAATCCGATCCACTTCTAATAAAAGAAGTTCATCCTCGAAATTCGAAACAACAAGGCAAGGAGATAACATAACATACGACTAGTAGACTGTGCTCTCAGAGACTCCTCAGAGTCAATCCTGATATCAGTGCTCAAGTCCGTGCCTCGGAAGGCTCGGTGACTTACTCACAAAACTGATTGCGGTGTCCCACGAGTCCACACTTGTAACATGTTACTGGCGGAGAAGGGCAATGTGCATGAATATGCCCGACACATTGCAGTTGAAACACCTCCCGGATTTACCATGAGTCAAAGTTGACGATTTGGAACTCTCAGTCCCACGCATCGAGCGATGGAGCTTCATAGCAGAAAGACTACCATGTTGCAATCCAGAAACACCAACTCCTGTACTGCCCATAAGGTTACTGTACATCCTATGTTTCTTCGGCTCGGGCACACATCCTAACGATAACGAAGCTAGTTCGTAAGCTAAGACTCGGTCCTGATAATCTCTCAGCGAAGTGCAAGTGAATCCCGCCATATACCGGCGAATCCCCCGCTTCATCCGTCTGTCAAAATGAAGGATCTTCTCTTCTTCAGTCCTCACTTGATCTCGCACATAACTGAGTTGTTTGCTATAGTCGATGATAACCTGCGACACCGATATATCTTGTGGTTCTGCCAAATAAAATTCATGAATTCTCTATTCTATAATCGGTTTCGGATAGAACGCAGCTTCCATAAATGCCTGGAACTCCACCCACGTGACATCACGACCACGAGGTTTAACAGCTTCCCACTAATTAGCAGCATCTTTGTCAAGAAGGTACTGGGCGATAGGTACCTTCTGCTCTTCGGGACAATCGACAGCCTCGAATATCTTTCCCAACTGGAAAATCCATCCGTCCCAGTCTAATACATCCGCAGCACAGTGAATTAAGGGGGATTCATACGAACTACCTCTCGAAGCCATTGGTTTACACCGACGTTCCGAGTCGCGTCAGTGTTACATTGAAAAGCCTGGGTCAACTGAGTCATCTGTGCTGCTACTTGTTGCAATATAGTAGCAACACCTATACCAATATCATTCCCGACAATATTCCCTTGATTCCGCATCTGATCTCCGTAGCCATCATTACCACGGTTACGAGCACGATCTCTGCCTCTCGGCATAATAGCAAGCAACAACCTAACGCAATGAAAATTACATAATCACACATAGAATCTACTCACAGATGATAGACTGCAAAAATTAGACCTCACGGCTAAAATGCAATCCCAAACTTTTACCTAGTTAGATAGCGCGCTCTACAATAGAAAATAGCGTGCGCTAACTGTGCAAGTTGGGCAACATAATTCACAATCACCTTACAACGGTACTAAACCGGACGTTACAAATGAACAGTAGCGTAAAAATCCAAACGCCAACGGTTCACATAATTATAACATTACGCAATTAACCATCAAAAGATAATTAACATTCAAAACCAAATTTCCACCTCTCGGTCAAGAAAACTATCTTGACGAGTGCACACCGAACGAATCAGCATTCACACCACCACTCTAACCACAACTCTGAGCATTATAGCCGAAATAACAATAACATCATTACTACATACCTATCAACCAAAATTCATAGTCGAAAAGTTAAAAGTGGAAGTCACGTTTCAAGTAAATTTTTGTTAGACCTCATTTAAGTTTTTAAAATCAAAATTTTGAAAACTTGCAATATAAGATGGAAATAAAATATATAAGTAGTTTGAATTCTCAAAATATTCGGTCTCGAGGTCATCATACGAAAATCAAAAATTTTTCTTCTCTCGAAGGATGTTTTGAACTAAAATTTACGTGACTTCTCAAACAATTAAAGCTTTAAAGTGTCACGTTGATAAACCTTTTCTTACGTAGTTACACCAAAACCATTGCCATTTGTAAAAACAATTTTTACAGAGATATTTATATATAAATATATACATATACATCGGCACTACTCTCCATTCCAGTACATTACGAGAATCAACAAGTATGGATTACGTATGCTCAACTCACATTTAGATTCCGCATCATAACGAAAATCACACAAGCTCGCATAACACGAGACACAACATAGTAGGGAGACTTACATTCACAGATCGCCCGAAGATGATGGCTGCACCTCGATACTAATCACGACCGACATCCCAGACGACGCGTCGCGACACAACTCAGTCAGACAAAATCCGACAAGACAAGACTCAACTTACACACAACTCGACCCGACAGCCTAGGTTTCTGCAACCTAAGCTCCAATACCATATTCTGTAACACCCCCAAACCAATTGGTAATATTACAGCGCCGCAGACCCTCTCCGTGAGGATCTGCCAGGCTAAATACAGAAAACACAATAACATAACACGTGCCAACATGGATAATAACGAACCAATAGACCGATTTGGTCTTTGTCCACACCACGCACCTCAAACATACATGACTCTTCCTCACAACTCATACCCACACAGCGGTTAGCCTACATGAACCTTTGTTGGGAAAAATAATATTGTTTTGATAATTGCCAAACAACAAAAGCTTGATACAGCAAGCCCTGTATCGAAAGCCGGTTGAAGTTGCAATCCTGTATCGAAGACCTTATCATAGCGCCAGTATACAGCAAGCTCTCGCGATACCAAGATACAGCAACAAAGTCTAAGTAAACGCCAAGTATGGAAGCTATCTCGAAACCTCAATACAGCACCCTTCCATACAGCGCCTGACTATTCCATTATGCCTACAGCACCAGTGGATACAGCATCGGAACAGGACTGAAGACCATTTGAAAAGAAATCTTTAGTATTCACTAAAGTCAAGTACCATTTGATAAAGAAGTATTTAAATACTGAAAGGATAAAGTATTTAAATACTGAAGGTGTCAGAGATCTTCAAAACCCGCAATATCCGGATCCTTGTCTATTCAAGTCAACTATCAAATCTTGCTCAACGGATCTATCTCAACGGATATATCCAAGAAAGCTATATATATCCCCAGAGTTTGAAGATCAAGTAGATGCAATCAATATACGAAAATAAGTCACCAAGTGAAGAAGCTATCAATATATACATCAGAGCAAAACATATCTCCAGAATCTTTCTGCAAATCAGATCTAAAGAGATATACAGTGCTCAACATCAAGAACAGCCATTATCAGCTCAAGAACTTCATATTCAAAGCTGCTGTTCTTACCCGGTTACCTACCTTTTTACCTTGTGTAAAAACTGAGCTCTGTGTGAACTCAACAAGTTATTCTGACCTGTGTGGGACGAATAAGAAGACGAAGCTTTGGAACTGTGTGTGAAGAAGCAAGTCAAGAAGGAAGCTTTAACCAATCTGTGTGAACGGTTGAAAGCGACAGTCTTTGTATCTATCTGTGTGAACGATACAAGGATAGGTTTAATTATAAATACATAGTTGTGTACGCAGTATTTATAATAAACATTTTACTCCTGTGTGGAGGACCAGTGGATGTAGAGGGGTTTACCTCGAACCACTTAAATACTGTGTTATTTACCTTTCGCCGTTACTGTTTTCATAACTGTGATTTATACAAGTATACAATGCAAAACCCTGTACGCACCAAGCTAACAGGAGATTAGACCGAGGATTGTCAGACGACGGCAACTTACTATATTAAAGACTTCCGCTACGCACTCAGATTCGAAAACCATACAGCCTGTTGCTTAAACATTTCCCAAGCTGTATCGAGTATAATTGTTATTTTGTAAAAGGGGACCAACAATTGGTATCGGAGCGGTTGATTCTAAAAAGAATCAGTCGCATTTTTAACTGAATCAGATCCTTAAAAACACTTATTTTCGAAAACAGTCTTTGCAATTCCCATCTTCTAATATGGATACCTTTATGTCAAATAAGATATCTATGTTTCACTTTAACGAGTTTGATGACTGGAGAAACAGGATGAAGAACAAACTCAAAGCCCTCATTGGAGAATCAAAAGCTCCGCCCACATCAACAAAGACCGAAGAATGTCTTCAGGTGGTCACTGATAGTGACTCGTTAGATGATGAGCTAGAGGATAGAGCCTATGTGTGCTCTATGGCCGAAGTTAAAGAAGAAAATGAATACGGCGATGATGATGAGGTAAGCTCCACCTCAACTATTCCTATAAATGCATCTCATACTTTTGAAAACATGGTGAATGAATTTAATAACATTCAAAAGGCCCATGAGATATTGAAAGGAGAAAACATACAGCTTGAAATTTCTAACTTTGAGCTAAAAGAAGAAAATGACTTGCTGAAGAATAATTACGAAAATATGTCAGCTGATTGCGAAAACAGCAAAGTCAATTTAGAAAAACTCATGGAGAGCAATCGTCAACTTGCTCACAATCTAAATGAGACTAAGTCTCATCTTGAAAGCAAGACAAATGATTTGTCTCTACTCGAAGCCAAAGTAAAATCTCTCGAGAAACGTGAAGGAGAATTAGAGACAATCTTGAAATCTTTCGAGAAATCCTCTAAAAGAATGGAAGAGATCCTAAGCACTGGGCAACATGCTCATGATAAACGTGGCTTAGGGTACAACTCGTTCTCCAACAAAGAAAAATCTAGTACGGTATTCGTCAGGAGTGAGGAATCCATTCCTGTATCGAAAGAAGTTCCGAGTTCTGAGAAGGAACCTGTTGCACTGCGAACAGCAAAAGCTGCCATTCCGCCCCCGCAACTCTACTATTCGAGACAGTGGAAACAACAGCCACTCAGAAGGCGTACTCAACAGCATGCTCCACAAGCATATCATAAACGCCAGCAGTCATTCAGGAAGAAGGCTATATCCAACCAACAAAGGCCCGTACAGCAGTACTCTCAGTACAGCGCGCCTAGGCACTGGATACAGGAGCCCTGTTATTCATCAAGAAAGCAGGTGTCCGCACAATATCAACAACATCGTTGGGAATCCAACTGGAGACCCAGAAGGCAAGATGTTAGGCCAAAGAAAATGGTTCCACCTCCGAGACGACAATCGTACTGGAATAATAACTATAATTCTCGATTTTTCATGCATTATAATTATCATGATTACAACGACTACGTGCCTGCCCCACGTAAATATCGATATAATGGACCAAAAGTAGCCTACAACAAACAAATTGTTGCCCGGCAAATTTGGGTACCAAAAGGCACTATCACAACAGGACCCAAATTTACTTGATCTCTATGCGTCGACATGAATTGGAAGCACTACATCCAGAAATCCCTGTAAGTTTTTATGCTTTTACTCATTAAGTGAGGGGAATGCTGTAAGACCCATGAATACAGTATCTGCCATTAATTAACTGTACACTCGTAATACCAAGACAAGATCAGTAGGACAAAGAAGGCATGAAACCTTCCTACAGCTGACGTGTGCATTAATTAAGGGGGAATACAGTACGACCCATGAATACAGTATTTTTCACTACATGACATCAATTTATGATTGATAAATTTTAGCTTATTATTGCTGTAAGAACTCGTCTGTGAACAGTTCATAGGTTCAGTTGTACTCAACTAGATCAAAAATGTAAGATTGTGCCTGTGCGACAATCATAAGCTTAAGATGTAATACACTTCCCTATTAGATGCTATCATTTTAGAACTTGCCTGCAAGCAGTTCACATTTCTTTTAGACTAAGTGCTGAAGACCAGATCATTTGACAGAAGATCAAGAAGCCTGCTCAAGATATTATCAAAAAGAGAGGGAAACTGTTGGGAAAGTCAAACTCCTGTATCGAAGTTCTCTCAAGTCGCCATCAAGTGGTTATCAAAAAGGGAAATTGTTTTTAGCCTGAAGAGGTTTTGATATCAAGAACTCGGCTTGATCAAGAAGTTTTGGTATCGTCAAGAAGTTTTGGAAATTATCAAAAAGGGGGAAATTGTTGGGAAAAATAATATTTTTTTGATAATTGCCAAACAACAAAAGCTTGATACAGCAAGCCCTGTATCGAAAGCCGGTTGAAGTTGCAATCCTGTATCGAAGACCTTATCATAGCGCCAGTATACAGCAAGCTCTCGCGATACCAAGATACAAAAACAAAGTCTAAGTAAACGCCAAGTATGGAAGCTGTCTCGAAACCTCAATACAGCACCCTTCCATACAGCGCCTGACTATTCCATTATGCCTACAGCACCAGTGGATACAGCATCGGAACAGGACTGAAGACCATTTGAAAAGAAATCTTTAGTATTCACTAAAGTCAAGTACCATTTGATAAAGAAGTATTTAAATACTGAAAGGATAAAGTATTTAAATACTGAAGGTGTCAGAGATCTTCAAAACCCGCAATATCCGGATCCTTGTCTATTCAAGTCAACTATCAAATCTTGCTCAACGGATCTATCTCAACGGATATATCCAAGAAAGCTATATATATCCCCAGAGTTTGAAGATCAAGTAGATGCAATCAATATACGAAAATAATTCACCTAGTGAATAAGCTTTCATTATATAAATCCGAGCAAAACATATCTCCGAATCTTTACGCAAATCAGATCTAAAGAGATATACAGTGCTCAACATCAAGAACGACCATTATCACTCAAGAACTTCATATTCAAAGTCGCTGTTCTTACCCGGTTACCTACCTTTTACCTTGTGTAAAAACCGAGCTCTGTGTGAACTCAACAAGTTATTCGACTGTGTGGGACGAATAAGAAGACGAAGCTTTGGAACTGTGTGTGAAGAAGCAAGTCAAGAAGGAAGCTTTAACCAATCTGTGTGAACGGTTGAAAGCGACAGTCTTTGTATCTATCTGTGTGAACGATACAAGGATAGGTTTAATTATAAATACATAGTTGTGTACGCAGTATTTATAATAAACATTTTACTCCTGTGTGGAGGACCAGTGGATGTAGAGGGGTTTACCTCGAACCACTTAAATACTGTGTTATTTACCTTTCGCCGTTACTGTTTTCATAACTGTGATTTATACAAGTATACAATGCAAAACCCTGTACGCACCAAGCTAACAGGAGATTAGACCGAGTTGCTGTATCGACGGCAACTTACTATATTAAAGACTTCCGCTACGCACTCAGATTCGAAAACCATACAGCCTGTTGCTTAAACATTTCCCAAGCTGTATCGAGTATAATTGTTATTTTGTAAAAGGGGACCAACAACCTTCCCATAAAATGGGAGAACAACACAACGAAAAGACCAAACAACAAGACGTTACCAAAATGCCCAACACTGGTCTTCATGTGATTACCATCGTCGTCTTCCATCATCCTTCGTAACGATCTTGTGATTCACTCCCCAGCAACCTGCAAGTACCTGGACGCAATACAGACATCCACCCCCCGAATACTCAGGGGTTAGCAAAACTCCACTGTTTTGATAGTGCAAGTATAAATACAAAGACAAGCCATACATATCATACTCCAAGAACATAAGATTGGGAATAATCATCTAGACTTAAATAACAACAGACTTCCCGAGATAATTCACTTGAATAAAACTGTTCGAAACAATGAAAAATGGAAACTGTAGTTCGATATACAATTTGGGAAAACATTTAGAATCTCGGGAGTTTGGAAAACATTGGGGATTTAAGAATTCTCAAGCCTTTCGAAACCACTTGGGAACACGGACCAAAGATCATTTTTCCAAAATACAATTCCGATAACAAAACACAGGTCCACAACCCAATCATATCATCCTAATCACAAAACCACAGGGTACACGACCCAATCATCCATAACAACATATTCCCAAGGATTATTCGCGTCCCGTGCTAACAAGCCACGAACCTCAGATGCTCCCGCAGAACATACCCGAGTGAATAACCCAATGGGAAATCATACCAAATCACATGTCACCGTGACAACAGTCACATAATCACAATCATACATACGTTCATAGTTATCCCGGCATCGCGCTAGCAAGCTATGAACCTCGGAGTCCCCGCAAGACATACCCGATTGGACAACCCACATGTTATCCCGACATCGGGATAGCAAGCCACGAACCTCGGAGTCCCCGCAAGACATACCCGATTGGACAACCCATGACACGTACATCACACAACCAAACCACAACCATAAGTTATCCCGGCATCGCGATAACAAGCTACGAACCTCAGAGTCCCCGCAAGACATACCCGATTGGACAACCCACACGTTATCTCGACATCGGGCTAGCAAGCCACGAACCTCGGAGTCCCCGCAAGACATACCCGATTGGATAACCCTACGGTCACGCCCGATCCATACTAGCAAAGACGGATCCCGAAGATTCAACCATCTTACCCGGAGGCACACCACTTAAAACAATCACACACAACAACAAGCAATTACCAATACCAAACAACACTAAACACAACAACCTTCTTACAAAGGAGTAATAACTAATATCACACACTATCACATATTCACCGAACAAGTACACATATCGATACACAATCCTCGACAAGTGATCACGGTCTACTATACTCGCTAACTATGATTATAACGTCTTCCAACATATGACACATACACACATATTCCGAAAACACATTTATTCACGAAGCATACGAGTTATCTTTGAAGAAACCCTTTTATCGAGAATATACCGATCCTTTTTAAACTTCATTAAAACATTCGGATTACACATATAATTAATTATCAACCTTTACATCTACGAACATGAAACGTATGGACAAGATACTTGCCTGGCACTTTAGGGATAAAAACATTTCGAGCGGTTTGTAATTAGGATTCAAAACTCTGAAATCTCTGGCCTACAACGAGGAATTCATGTTAACCGGCATTAGGACTGTCCATTCTAATTGAAATAACGTCGAAAACCTTAATTGAATCCCTTAGGGAACTTTTATCGGACACTTCACGGACGGTATCTCATTACGAGGGTTTAAACGAGAGTTTTGATTTCCGTTCTGCTAGAATCGATAAGAACAGTCCTAGGATATTTGATATATAACCATTTTCAAGTTCTAAACAAGTATAAATCTGAAATCTCGAAAAACAAGTTTTAGGGTTCATGGTTGAGTTACCTCCAATCTAGAGAAGTTGTCCTGACTCGCTCGTTGTATACTCGTTATCTGATCCCTCCGAAGATTATGGAATGCTTAACAACTCAAAAATCACTCAAGAACACCTGTTCTATAAGTTGGGCCGAAAGGGTTGGGGAAAAATGGCTGGAAAACGCTGGAACTGCCCTATTTATAGGGCTGTTCGATCAACACAGCGCTGGACCCGACAGTGCCTACACCGTGTTATGCGCCGTGTTCCAAAAGGCAGCCGACACACGATGCAGTGTGCCGCGCACGCTGGGTGCCGCTGACTGACACCCCTGTCCTGCTTTGGTCATAACTTGTTCGTTCGGGCTCGGAATGACTCGCCGTTTGTTCCATTGGAAAGCTAACTCAATAATCTACTATGTTCTCTAATTTTTAGGATCATGGAATTTTTTCGAGATTTACAATGATTGATCGAAGTCGGTCCTGACGTACAGTGCCTTCCAGAAAGGTCTACCTTTATTTATTATGGGATATTACACCCTATCCCCCTAAAAAGAAGTTTCGTCCTCGAAACTTCAAACATAAAACGATCAACACAAAATAATACCAGATAACACACGCTATCCATTGCCGATGACCTGCAACGAATCACATGCAGCACGTGGCTGCTACCATCCATATCGCTAAACCAAAATGATAACAAAACGCAACAAACAAAATCAATATGGTTGACCAACCCGAACAGTACATCAATCTAATCGCTGAACAAATACGAAATTATACCACCCAAGGGTTGGAAGATCGAAAACGAAGCTAATTTCCCGAACTTAAGGAAATTATGAAGTGATCTGAATGCTCAAAAATCACGATACGAGACCAACTAAAACCGGACAACAAACGATCGAACCACAACGATAGAGACAACAACGGTCGAACAATAATATTCGAATCACGACGAACACCAAAGATCAATTAGCACCTCTAAGTTCACACTTCGACTTGCGACAATAGCTGGTCTGGTAAAAACGACAAGATATGCATTTATATACAACTCATATGAATGAAGCCGAATTCGGGAAAAGTCTTAACGACAAACGGATTAATCCAAAATAATACCACAACTCGTTCGATCAACAAAAACAAGAGACATGACAAGTTCAGAATATATCAACGAACACAAACGAATCGATAGAGCTGAAAATACACAAGTTCAAAAATCCGATCCACTTCTAATAAAAGAAGTTCATCCTCGAAATTCGAAACAACAAGGCAAGGAGATAACATAACATACGACTAGTAGACTGCGCTCTCAGGGACTCCTCAGAGTCAATCTTGATATCAGTGCTCAAGTCCGTGCCTCGGAAGGCTCGGTGACTTACTCACAAAACTGATTGCGGTGTCCCACGAGTCCACACTTGTAACATGTTACTGGCGGAGAAGGGCAATGTGCATGAATATGCCCCGACACATTGCAGTTGAAACACCTCCCGGATTTACCATGAGTCAAAGTTGACGATTTGGAAGTCTCAGTCCCACGCATCGAGCGATGGAGCTTCATAGCAGAAAGACTACCATGTTGCAATCCAGAAACACCAACTCCTGTACTGCCCATAAGGTTACTGTACATCCTCTGTTTCTTCGGCTCGGGCACACATCCTAACGATAATGAAGCTAGTTCGTAAGCTAAGACTCGGTCCTGATAATCTCTCAGCGAAGTGCAAGTGAATCCCGCCATATACCGGCGAATCCCCCGTTTCATCCGTCTGTCAAAATGAAGGATCTTCTCTTCTTCAGTCCTCACTTGATCTCGCACATAACTGAGTTGTTTGCTATAGTCGATGATAACCTGCGACACCGATATATCTTGTGGTTCTGCCAAATAAAATTCATGAATTCTCTATTCTATAATCGGTTTCGGATAGAACTCAGCTTCCATAAATGCCTGGAACTCCACCCACGTGACATCACGACCACGAGGTTTAACAGCTTCCCACTAATTAGCAGCATCTTTGTCAAGAAGGTACTGGGCGATAGGTACCTTCTGCTCTTTGGGACAATCGACAGCCTCGAATATCTTTCCCAACTGGAAAATCCATCCGTCCCAGTCTAATACATCCGCAGCACAGTGAATTAAGGGGGATTCATACGAACTACCTCTCGAAGCCATTGGTTTACACCGACGTTCCGAGTCGCATCAGTGTTACGTTGAACAGCCTGGGTCAACTGAGTCATCTGTGCTGCTACTTGTTGCAATATAGTAGCAACACCTATACCAATATCATTCCCGACAATATTCCCTTGATTCCGCATCTGATCTCCGTAGCCATCATTACCACGGTTACGAGCACGATCTCTGCCTCTCGGCATAATAGCAAGCAACAACCTAACGCAACGAAAATTACATAATCACACATAGAATCTACTCACAGATGATAGACTGCAAAAATTAGACCTCACGGCTAAAATGCAATCCCAAACTTTTACCTAGTTAGATAGCGCGCTCTACAATAGAAAATAGCGTGCGCTAAGTTGGTTAACATAATTCACAATCACCTTCCAACGGTACTAGACCGGAAGTTACAAATGAACAGTAGCGTAAAAATCCAAACGCCAACGGTTCACATAATTATAACATTACGCAATTAACCATCAAAAGATAATTAACATTCAAAACCGAATTTCCACCTCTCAGTCAAGAAAACTATCTTGACGAGTGCACACCGAACGAATCAGCATTCACACCACCACCCTAACCACAACTCTGAGCATTATAGCCGAAATAACAATAACATCATTACTACATACCTATCAACCAAAATTCATAGTCGAAAAGTTAAAAGTGGAAGTCACGTTTCAAGTAAATTTTTGTTAGACCTCATTTAAGTTTTTAAAATCAAAATTTTGAAAACTTGCAATATAAGATGGAAATAAAATATATAAGTAGTTTGAATTCTCAAAATATTCGGTCTCGAGGTCATCATACGAAAATCAAAAATTTTTCTTCTCTCGAAGGATGTTTTGAACTAAAATTTACGTGACTTCTCAAACAATTAAAGCTTTAAAGTGTCACGTTGATAAACCTTTTCTTACGTAGTTACACCAAAACCATTGCCATTTGTAAAAACAATTTTTACAGAGATATTTATATATTAATATATACATATACATCGGCACTACTCTCCATTCCAGTACATTACGAGAATCAACAAGTATGGATTACGTATGCTCAACTCACATTTAGATTCCGCATCATAACGAAAATCACACAAGCTCGCATAACACGAGACACAACATAGTAGGGAGACTTACATTCACAGATCGCTCGAAGATGATGGCTGCACCTCGATACTAATCACGACCGACATCCCAGACGACGCGTCGCGACACAACTCAGTCAGACAAAATCCGACAAGACAAGACTCAACTTACACACAACTCAACCCGACAGTCTAGGTTTCCGCAACCTAAGCTCCAATACCATATTCTGTAACACCCCCAAACCAATTGGTAATATTACAGCGCCGCAGACCCTCTCCGTGAGGATCTGCCAGGCTAAAAACAGAAAACACAATAACATAACACGTGCCAACATGGATAATAACGAACCAATAGACCGATTTGGTCTTTGTCCACACCACAAACCTCAAACATACATGACTCTTCCTCACAACTCATACCCACACAGCGGTTAGCCTACATGAACCTTCCCATAAAATGGGAGAACAACACAACGAAAAGACCAAACAACAAGACGTTACCAAAATGCCCAACACTGGTCTTCATGTGATTACCATCGTCGTCTTCCATCATCCTTCGTAACGATCTTGTGATTCACTCCCCAGCAACCTGCAAGTACCTGGACGCAATACAGACATCCACCCCCCGAATACTCAGGGGTTAGCAAAACTCCACTGTTTTGATAGTGCAAGTATAAATACAAAGACAAGCCATACATATCATACTCCAAGAACATAAGATTGGGAATAATCATCTAGACTTAAATAACAACAGACTTCCCGAGATAATTCACTTGAATAAAACTGTTCGAAACAATGAAAAATGGAAACTGTAGTTCGATATACAATTTGGGAAAACATTTAGAATCTCGGGAGTTTGGAAAACATTGGGGATTTAAGAATTCTCAAGCCTTTCGAAACCACTTGGGAACACGGCCCAAAGATCATTTTTCCAAAATACAATTCCGATAACAAAACACAGGTCCACAACCCAATCATATCATCCTAATCACAAAACCACAGGGTACACGACCCAATCATCCATAACAACATATTCCCAAGGATTATTCGCGTCCCGTGCTAACAAGCCACGAACCTCAGATGCTCCCGCAGAACATACCCGAGTGAATAACCCAATGGGAAATCATACCAAATCACATGTCACCGTGACAACAGTCACATAATCACAATCATACATACGTTCATAGTTATCCCGGCATCGCGCTAGCAAGCTATGAACCTCGGAGTCCCCGCAAGACATACCCGATTAGACAACCCACATGTTATCCCGACATCGGGATAGCAAGCCACGAACCTCGGAGTCCCCGCAAGACATACCCGATTGGACAACCCATGACACGTACATCACACAACCAAACCACAACCATAAGTTATCCCGGCATCGCGCTAACAAGCTACGAACCTTAGAGTCCCCGCAAGACATACCCGATTGGACAACCCACACGTTATCTCGACATCGGGCTAGCAAGCCACGAACCTCGGAGTCCCCGCAAGACATACCCGATTGGATAACCCTACGGTCACGCCCTATCCATACTAGCAAGGACGGATCCCGAAGATTCAACCATCTTACCCGGAGGCACACCACTTAAAACAATCACACACAACAACAAGCAATTACCAATACCAAACAACACTAAACACAACAACCTTCTTACAAAGGAGTAATAACTAATATCACACACTATCACATATTCACCGAACAAGTACACATATCGATACACAATCCTCGACAAGTGATCACGGTCTACTATACTCGCTAACTATGATTATAACGTCTTCCAACATATGACACATACACACATATTCCGAAAACACATTTATTCACGAAGCATACGAGTTATCTTTGAAGAAACCCTTTTATCGAGAATATACCGTGAAGATATAAATTCACCACTAGAAGGGGGGTTGAATAGTGGTGATGCGGAATACCGAAATTTCTTGCGAGTAAAAAGAAAATAATGCGGAAAATAAAGACTCAAGAATTTATAGAGGTTCGGCAACTTGCCTACGTCCTCTCTCCGACTTTCTTTTTCTATTGGCTTAAGAAAAACCACAACCTTAACTCGTCTTCTATCGGTCCGAGTTCACAACCGTTACAATCCGCTTGTCTTCTATCGGTCCAAGCTCAACCTTTCCCTCAATATGAATAATTGTTTATCTAGTGTTCTATAGGAACTAGATGATCCTCACTATACGAATATGGGAGTATAATCCTAACAATGCCGGATCAAAGATCCTAATAACACCGGATTAGTGACTCTTGATTCGTTTCTTTTTCGCTCACGTGTAAGTGATGCAACACTTACAACCAAATGAAAGAATACAAAGAATAATAGATATTACAATTGAAATCGCTCTTGTATCTTTCTTTTCTCACAACTTGTAACGCAAAGAAAGTATGTAAACTGAGCTCAAGAATGCTTTGATTGCTTGTATGCTTGAATGCTTGAAGTTGTGTAATTGATACCCAAGTCCTTCGGGTATTTATAGGAGTGAGACTGCCTTCAAATTCTGAAAAATATACTATTAGCGTGCGCTAATAGATCCTTGTAGCGTGCGTTAGCGGATTTTGACTTGAATTCTCCGAACGGTCACAAAGATCAAGCAACGGTAAAATTCTCGTGTCTAGCGTGCGCTAGTAATGATATGGTAGCGTGCGCTATCGTTTTGGTCAACTAGACTTCGAACTTGACTTTTACAAAATCCGATTTCCTCTCCAACGACTTTTTCCAACGGCTAAAATTATGATTAGCGTGCGCTAGCAAGTATGCATAGCGTGCGCTAGCATTAATTAAATCGAATATTTCGATTTTCCGGATGCATTGACTCTTGCTTCCAACGGTTGAATTTCAAGCGGTAACTGCAGATTCCATTTAGCGTGCGCTAACACCTTTCCTTTAGCGTGCGCCATCAATTATTTCAATAACGACGTTACCTTGTGTAGCGACGTAAAAACCTAGGCGAAGTGAGTCCGGTGGCTCTTGGACTACTAACCATAATTTCGGTAGAGTGCGCTAGATTTGAACATTATCGTGCGCTAAGTCTTCACTTTAGCGTACGTAAGAATATATGTGTAGCATGCGCAACGTCCAATTCTGATTTCCTTTCACTGACTTCTGGAGACTTGCGATAGCGTGCGTTATGTATGTTGTATAGCGTGCGCTAACTATAGTTTATTAGCGTGCGCTATCATTCAATAGCTTGCGTGCGCTATCGATCAGGCGACTTGAGTAGGCTGCAGCTGACTTGACTGATCGTGTATGAGAGTCTCGATAGCGTGCGCTACGGTATGATACGTAGCGTGCGTTAGCCATATTGTGTTCCTTCAAAATATTATCGAGCCGAGATAGATTCAATTAAATGTTTTGTATGTAACCATCATCAAAATACATTTTGTGTCAACAATCTCCCCCTTTTTGATGATGTCAAAACATTTAATTAATACCTGCAAAAACGTTTTGAAATGATTCGAATCAAGATAAACTTGTTCGATATGTTAGTCGGTTTTCGTTTTTGGAGTATTCTCCCCCTTTTTGACAGAACCAAAAAGGAACTCCCCCTGAATTGTTGCATTATTAATAAACATTAACGAAATTTTGCCATTACTCAAGGTGCAATCAACAATGATAGTAACAACGATAGTAACAATACTTGGAGATAGCAAATACGTGTACATAATAAATGCCAAATTAAGAAATGCGAATTTCATTAATAATAAAATGCAGTGAATACAACGAGTTTTCCATGGCAAGCGACATATATATTATTCGAAAAAGAAGATTCTACACCAAGCATCAAAAATCATCAAATCTACGGATCGGAGGAGGTCGAAGGGAAAGGGAACGAGGGGTGTGTGAAGCGAATAAACTCGGATAACAGCCCACGAACTTCCCGGACTTCTGAACGCACTTCTCTGACTTCCGAACGCAGAGCCCGAAAGTCCTCTCGTAACTCAGCGTGTGAAGTCTCGATGCCCCACATCCGAGCAAAGAGATCACTCTCTTCTTCCTCCGTCACCACATTTCGCATCGGGCGTTTTCCTTTCGATGTTGGTTTCCTTACGAATTCCCCAGTCTGCATTTCTCGAAGGGTGTGAGGTCCCCGACGAGTGATCATTTCTTCGCGGTGGGCTTCCGTGACCCTTTCTCAACTTGGTCATCATCGCGAAGGTACGGAAAGAGAATCCAGCCTCTGTTGATCGTACGGACGTAGTGCATAGCTTTAAGTGACGCGTCCGAGATCTCATGCCCGAGGGAGACGGGGACTGCCTTGTCCTTCGACAAGTCCACTTGATGAAAGCTAAAGATAGCCGACAGGATAGAGCCATAAGGCATTCCAGCCTTGCGAGAACGAGTGGCGTAATTTTTCGACCGAACAAATCTCCTTTCACCTTCATCCAACTAATGATGATGTCGGAGAAATCGACCTTATCGTCATTTAGAACGCGGTACACCACTTGCTTGTCCACGCCGACTAGTTTGTGCTGCGAATTGACCTTTGGCATAAGGCATTTTGTGAGGGCAACCAAAAGCAAACGAATATTGATTCCGAAGTCGTTGTTTTCAAAAAAATCATCCGTTATGTCAATAACGGCTTTCGAGCTCAGAAATTCTTTCACGTCAATTTCACCAATTTCATTATCGTCGACCAATGATTTTCCAGTGCAAATAAAACCATCTCTGGGCAAACCAAAAATTTGATACAAAATATCGGAAGAAACTTTCACCTTGGTTCCTCCGACAAGACTACCTAGCACAAGGGCTGAAGAACCTTCACTCTCGGCCACGTGAAGGTTGGCAAAGAATTCCCGGACGAGCTCAGGAAAAACAGGGTTTTTGCACTCAACGAAACGAGAAATACCGAGTGATGAGAAGAAATTGGAGATGTTAACGTTTACCCGTTCGAGACTTAGAAGATTGAAAAAGTAGCAATCCGTGATGTGTTCTTGAGGGAGTATGTCAAAGAACACTCTCGAAGCAGTGGCGGAGACGAACCGGTCCGCATCAAATTGGGCGCTTAGAGGACGCTTCAAATTGTTGTATTGCTTTCCCATAGCGGTTCGATTATGGATAGACTTGATGGGAGAAGGAGAAAAACGAAGGGAATCGAAGATTTTGAGGGAGAAGATCGCAGATTGGATCGGATGTCTGTCTAGGGTTTTTGCAAGAGAGAAGTCGTTTGCGTGCGTTAAGGGATGTGTTGTGATTTAGGGTTGTACGGCATATATATAGTCAACGAGTTTTAAGTTAGCGTACGCTAGGATTTAAAGGATTAGCGTACGTTAGGCGAAAAATTATGACTTCGACTGGCCCACCGAATAACAAGAAAACTTTAATTAGCGTACGCAAGAAGGAAAGGTTTAGCGACGCTATCGAAATAAATTTTTAGCGCGTTAAGAATATGAAGCTAGCGCGCGCTAGCGATTGATCCGATTCACCGATTTTGATGTTTTGAGTAGAATTTTATTTCAAAAGTTGTCTATATGTCCCATGCCAAGTTGCAAACGAATGGAGTTAAAAGATTCTTCGGGAAGAGGTTTTGTAAATATGTCGGCAAGTTGATCCTTCGTCCGACAAAAATTAAACAGATGTCTTTCTTATGAACATGATCACGTAAAAAGTGATGTCTAATATCTATATGCTTGGTTCATTGTGCAAAACAGGATTTTTGCTCAAATTAATTGCACTAGTGTTATCACATAAGATAGGGGTATTTTCAAAATGAATGCCGTAGTCGCGTAGTTGATTTTTGATCCATAGCACTTGAGCACAGGCGCTCCTGCAGCGACATATTCGGCCTCGGTGTAGACAATGCTACGTTGGTTTGCTTTTTACTTCCCAAGATATTAAACAAGATCCAATAAAGTGACATGTACCACTAGTACTCTTTTTATCAATTTTGCATCCGCCGAAATCGGCGTCACTATAGGCAATTAAATTAAAATCCAAGCAAGAAGGATACCATAGACCTAGTCCAATAGTTCCTTTCAAATAGCGAAAAATACGTTTACAAGCAATTAAATGTGATTCCTTGGGATTAGCTTGGAATCGAGAACATAGACATGTAGCAAATATTATATCTGGCCTAGATGCAGTCAAATATAGCAAAGATCCGATCATACCTCGATATAGTTTTTGATCTACGGATTTTCCATTTTCATCTTTCTCGAGCTTTAATGATGACGACATTGGCGTAGATATCACCTTGCTATTTTCCATATTGAATTTCTTGAGGAGGTCGTTTGAGTACTTCGTTTCATGGATAAAAATTCCATCTTCGCATTGTTTGATTTGAAGCCCGAGGAAGAACGTTAATTCTCCCATCATACTCATTTCGAATTCTCCTTTCATAAGATTAGAAAAATCTTGGCACAAGGATTCATTAGTAGCTCCAAAAACAATGTCATCAACGTAAATTTGGCAAACTAGTATATCATCATTTAGTATTTTAACAAACAAGGTATTATCGACTTTGCCTCTTTTATAGTCATTTGCAATTAAAAATTGACTTAAACGATCATACCATGCTCGGGGTGCTTGCTTCAACCCGTAGAGTGCCTTGTTGAGCTTGTAGACATGATCCGGAAAATGATGGTCTTCAAAACCGGGAGGTTGCTTGACGTAGACTTCTTCTTGAATGATACCACTCAAGAATGCACTTTTGACATCCATTTGAAATAGCTTTATCTTTTTATGAGCGGCAAATGCACAAAGCAAGCGAATGGCTTGAGTCGAGCCACGGGAGCAAAACTTTCTTCGTAATCAAGACCTTCTTCTTGATTATATCCTTGAGCGACTAAACGAGATTTATTTCGAATAGGATAGCCGTCTTCGTCACTCTTGATTTTATGCACCCATTTAGTTCCGATAATTGTTTTATCTTTAGGCGCGGAACTAAATTCCATACATTATTGTGCTTGAATTGCACAAGCTCCTCTTGCATTGCCATTACCCAACTTTCATCATCGAGAGCTTAGATATATTTTTGGGAACTATTTCGGATACAAAAGCACAATGAGCCATAAACTCGGTGGTCCTCCTTCGGGTTTGAACACCGTCTTCAATGTTTCCGATCACGAGATCCTTCGGATGGTCTTTGATGTGCCTCGAATCTTTCGGTAAATCAACGATTGTGTTCGTTTCGATTTCGAAATTTTCTTCACTTCGGGTGAGGGATCCGAAAGGTACTGCATCATCAAAATATTCTACCTTTCTGGGGTGAGATCATATCATTGAATTTAACGTGTATGGATTCTTCAACTTTATTCGTTCTAATATTATACACACGATATGCTTTGCTATTCGTACAATAGCCAAGAAAAATTCGAGTCGGATTTGGCATCAAACTTGCCCAAGTTATCCTTGCCATTGTTCAAAATAAATACATTGCAACCAAAAGGATGAAAGTAAGCAATATTGGGCTTTTGCCCTTCCATAATTCATAAGGAGTTTTAAGATGAGTTCTACGACGTGAACTCGGTTAATCACATAGCATGCCGTAAAAATTGCTTCGGCCCAAAAGTATCGTGGAAGAGAGTATTCATTAAGCATTGTTCTCGACATTTCTTCCAAAGATCGGTTTTCCTTTCAACAACTCCATTTTGTTGAGGCGTTCTAGGAGCCGAAAAATTGTGATTAATACCGTATTTATCGCATAAAAGTTCAAACGGGTGCGATCAAATTCACCTCCGTGGTCGGTGCGAATAGAAATTATGGAGAGATTTTTCTCATTTGATACCAAACGACACCATTTAGAAAACTCGGAAAATGCATCATCTTTATGAGCTAAAAATCTAACCCAAGTAAATCGAGAGAAATCATCAACAATAACCAAAGTATAAAGTTTACCATTTAAACTAACATGTCTAGATGGTCCGATCAAATCCATATGCACGAGTTCAAGAACTCGACTAGTGGAAACCTCGAATTTTGGTTTAAACGATTCTCGAGTATGTTTCCTTTAATGCATGATTCACACAAATGTTTTCTATCGAATTTGAGTTTGGGCAATCCACGAACAAGGTCGTGTCTAGATAAAATAGAAATAATAGGTAGAGAAGTATGCCCCAATTTTCGATGCCATAAATATGCATTGTCATCCAAGGTAATAAGGCATTTTTCATTGAATGAACTCTTATCATTAAGATCAACAATATAGATGTTTCCACATCTCAAACCAATGAATGCAATTTTATTATTTCTAAATGCCGTGCAATGCGTTTGCTCAAATAGAATTTTAAAACCTTCATCACAAAGTTGCGAAACGCTAAGGAGATTATGATGCAAACCTTCAACAAATAGTACTTTGTTGATAGAAGGAGAAGGTTCCTTACCGACTTTGCCGATTCCTTTGATTTTTCCCTTTTGGTTATCTCCAAAGGTCACATGTCCTTGATCTTGATATTCGAGGTCTTCAAATAAGTCCTCGGAGCCGCACATGTGCCTTGAGCATCCGCTATCAATGTACCACTTTTTTTTCCTTGGTGCCGGTACCTCGATATTGCTTTCGGAGTCGAGGGCCATGAATGCAAGGTTTGCGTCTAGAGGTCTTTCAATCTCCTCCTCGTCATCACTCCAAGAAGCGATTAGAACCTCCTTCTTTTTGAATCTTTCCATTTGCGGTTTTGAAGAGGATCCTCGGCATTCTTTGGCATAATGACCGGCTTGACCACATTTCCGACAATTATTGTCGAACTTCTTGATAGGAGTGTACCCACTCTTCTTTTGCTCCGGTTTGCCATCCCGACCAAGAAAACTTCGCCTCTTTTGAATTAGGTTTTTGTACCTTCTAAAGTTTTTGGCATAAAGAGCGAGTTCCTCGTCGTCTTCATCTTCGACAACATCTTCCTCAACGTTGCTATCAACATTGAATGCGACTACTCTTTCCCGAGGCTTTGGTTTTGTGCCTCTAGACTTGAGAACGATCTCATAGTTGATGAGTGACCCGATGAGGGCACTAAATTCGAGCTTGTTGAGATCCTTGGATTCCATGATCGCGGTGACCGTGGCATCCCATTCTCGTGGCAACGATCGCGAATTTTCTTAGCTTTGTCGCCGCTCGATATAGGCTTTCCAAAAGATGCAAGACCGTTTGTTATAGCGAAAATCGATCCAACATATTTGTGATCGTTTCCTCGTCTTTCATGGAAAATAATTCGTAGTCATGGAGTAACATATTAATTTTGGTCTCCTTGACTTGAGTGGTTCCTCGTGAGTGACTTGAGAAAATCCCAAATTTCTATTGCAATTTCATAGGATGATATCCAATTAAGTTCTTCGCGATTGAGAGCGCAAAAGAGAAGTTGAGTAACTCGGGAGTTGACATTCGTGTTTCTACAATCCTCATCATAGAATTCTACGATCTTTTACAACGATCCATCTTCTTTCTTAGCAAGTTTAGGACCGAGAGCAATAACTTTCCAGATTTCAATATCGTAGGCTTGAGCGAAGATCGCCATCTTCTTTTTCCACGTCATGAAATTGGAACCGTCGAAGAAAGGAGGACGGTTGAGAGCATTTCCTTCAATTTGGCCTAGAAGTGCCATTTGCGGATCTTTTTCTCCTAGGTGGTTAAACCTTTAAAAAGAGACCCGCTCCGATACCAACTGAAGATATAAATTCACCACTAGAAGGGGGGTTGAATAGTGGTGATGCGGAATACCGAAATTTCTTGCGAGTAAAAAGAAAATAATGCGGAAAATAAAGACTCAAGAATTTATAGAGGTTCGGCAACTTGCCTACGTCCTCTCTCCGACTTTCTTTTTCTATTGGCTTAAGAAAAACCACAACCTTAACTCGTCTTCTATCGGTCCGAGTTCACAACCGTTACAATCCGCTTGTCTTCTATCGGTCCAAGCTCAACCTTTCCCTCAATATGAATAATTGTTTATCTAGTGTTCTATAGGAACTAGATGATCCTCACTATACGAATATGGGAGTATAATCCTAACAATGCCGGATCAAAGATCCTAATAACACCGGATTAGTGACTCTTGATTCGTTTCTTTTTCGCTCACGTGTAAGTGATGCAACACTTACAACCAAATGAAAGAATACAAAGAATAATAGATATTACAATTGAAATCGCTCTTGTATCTTTCTTTTCTCACAACTTGTAACGCAGTAAAGTATGTAAATCTGAGCTCAAGAATGCTTTGATTGCTTGTATGCTTGAATGCTTGAAGTTGTGTAATTGATACCCAAGTCCTTTGGGTATTTATAGGAGTGAGACAGCCTTCAAATTCTGAAAAATATACTATTAGCGTGCGCTAATAGATCCTTGTAGCGTGCGTTAGCGGATTTTGACTTGAATTCTCTGAACGGTCACAAAAGGCATTGCAACGGTAAAATTCTGTGTCTAGCGTGCGCTAGTAATGATATGGTAGCGTGCGCTATCGTTTTGGTCAACTAGTCTTCGATCTTGACTTTGACAAAATCCGATTTCCTCTCCAACGACTCTTTTTCCAACGGCTAAAATTATGATTAGCGTGCACTAGCAAGTATGCATAGCGTGCGCTAGCATTAATTAAATCCAATATTTCCAGATTTTCCGGATCTGCATTGACTCTTGCTTCCAACGGTTGAATTTCAAGCGGTGGCTGCAGATTCCATTTAGCGTGCGCTAACACCTTTCCTTTAGCGTGCGCTCGAATTATTTCAATAACGTCGTTACCTTGTGTAGCGTGCGTAAAAACCTAGACGAAGTGAGTCCGGTGGCTCTTGGACTACTAACCATAATTTCGGTAGCGTGCGCTAGATATGAAAATTAACGTGCGCTAAGTCTTCACTTTAGCGTACGTAAGAA
This sequence comes from Orobanche coerulescens, assembly GCA_033398695.1. NCBI lineage: Eukaryota > Viridiplantae > Streptophyta > Magnoliopsida > Lamiales > Orobanchaceae > Orobanche > Orobanche coerulescens. The sequence continues at coordinate 118,331,924 of CM065815.1, forward strand.
TATATGTGTAGCGTGCGCAACGTCGGTCGATTTCCTTTCAGCGACTTACGGAGACTTGCGATAGCGTCGTTATCTATGTTGTATAGCGTGCGCTAACTATAGTTTATTAGCGTGCGCTATCATTGATAGCTTGCGTGCGCTATCGATCAGCGACTTGAGTAAGTGCGGTGACTTGGTAAGTCGTCCGTATGAGAGTCTCGATAGCGTGCGCTACGGTATGATACGTAGCGTGCGTTAGCCATATTGTGTTCCTTCAAAATATTATCGAGCCGAGATAGATTCAATTAAATGTTTTGTATGTAACCATCATCAAAATACATTTTGTGTCAACATACCGATCTTTTTTAAATTTCATTAAAACATTCGGATTACACATATAATCAATTATCAACCTTTACGTCTACGAACATGAAACGTATGGGCAAGATACTTGCCTGGCACTTTAGGGATAAAAACATTTCGAGCAGTTTGTAATTAGGATTCAAAACTCTGAAATCTCCGGCCTACAACGAGGAATTCATGTTAACCAGCATTAGGACTGTCCATTCTAATAGAAATAACGTCGAAAACCTTAATTGAATCCCTCAGGGAACTTTTATCGGACACTTCGCGGACGGTATCTCATTACGAGGGTTTAAACGAGAGTTTTGATTTCTATTCTGCTAGAATTGATAAGAACAGTCCTAGGATATTTGATATATAACCATTTTCAAGTTCTAAACAAGTATAAATCCGAAATCTCGAAAAACAAGTTTTAGGGTTCATGGTTGAGTTACCTCCAATCTGGCAAAATTAGCCTGACTCGCTCGTTGTATACTCGTTATCTGGTCCCTCCGAAGATTATGGAATGCTTAACAGCTCAAAAATCACTCAAGAACACCTATTCTATAAGTTGGGCCGAAGGGGTTGGGGAAAAATGGCTGGAAAACACTGGAACTGCCCTATTTATAGGGCTGTTCGATCAACACGGCGCTGGACCCGATAGTGCCTGCACCGTGTTATGTGCCGTGTTCCGAAAAGCAGACGACACACGGTGCAGCGTGCCGCGCAACACGGCGCTCACAGTGCTGGGTGCTACGCCGGGTGCCGCTGACTGACACCCCTGTCCTGCTTTGGCCCTAACTTGTTTGTTCAGGCTCGGAATGACTCGCCGTTTGTTCCATTAGAAAGCTAACTCAATAATCTATGATGTTCTCTAATTTTTAGGATCTTGGAATTTTCCGAGATATACGGTGATTGATCAAAGTCGGTCCTGACGCACAGTGCCTTCCAGAAAGGTCTACCTTTATTTATTACAGGATATTACACCCTATCCCCCTAAAAAGAAGTTTCGTCCTTGAAAATTGAAACATAAAATGATCAACGCAAAATAATCCCAGATAACACACGTTATCCTTTGCCGATGACCTGCAACGAATCACATGCAGCACGTGGCTGCTACCATCCATATCGCTAAACCAAAATGATAACAAAACGCAACGAACAAAATCAATATGGTTGACCAACCCGAACAGTACATCAATCAAAACGCGAGCTAATCGCTGAACAAATACGAAATTCTACCACCCAAGGGTTGGAAGATCGAAAATGAAGCTAATATCCTGAACTTAAGGAAATTACGAAGTGATCTAAATGCTCAAAAATCACGATACGAGACCAACTAAAACCGGACAACAAACGATCGAACCACAACTATCGAGACAACAACGGTCGAACAATTATTTTCGAATCAAGACGAACAACAAAGAACAATTAGCACCTCGAAGTTCACACTTCGACTTGCGACAATATATGGCTTGGTAAAAACGACAAGATACGAATTTACATACAACTCATATGAATGGAGCCGAATTCGGGAAAAGTCTTAACGACAAACGGTTTAATCCAAAATAATACCACAACTCATTCGATCAACAAAAACAAGAGATAGGACAAGTTCAGAATATATCAACGAACACAAACAAATCAATAGTGTTGAAAATACAGAAGTTCAAAAATCCGATCCACTTCTAATAAAAGAAGTTCCTCCTCGAAATTCGAAACAACAAGGCAAGGAGATAACATAACATACGAATGGTAGACTGCGCTCTCAGGGACTCCTCAGAGTCAATCCTGATTTCAGTGCTCAAGTCCGTGCCTCGGAAGGCTCAGTGACTAACTCACAAAATTGATCACGGTATCCCACGAGTCCGCATTTGTAACACGTTACTGGCGGAGAAGGGCAATGTGCATGAACATGGCCTGACACATTGCAGTTGAAACACCTCCTGGCTTTACCATGAGTCAAAGCTGACGATTTGGAAATCTCAGTCCCACGCATCGAGCGATGGAGCTTCACAGCAGAAAGACTACGATGTTGCAATCCAGAAACACCAACTCCTGAACTGCCCATAAGGTTAGTGTACATCCTCTGTTTCTTCGGCTCGGGCACACATCCTGACGATAACGAAGCTAGTTCGTAAGCTAAGAGTCGATCCTAAAAACCTCTCAGCGAAGTGTAATTGAATCCCGCCATATACTGGCGAATCTCCTACTTCATCCGTCTGTCAAAATGAAGGATCTTATCTTCTTCAGTCCTCACCTGATCTCGCACATAACTGAGTTGTTTGCTATAGTCGATGATAGCCTGCGACACCGATATATCTTGTGGTTCTGCACCGGCACTGGACCCGACAGTGCCTGCACCGTTTTCCGAAAGGTGGCCGACACACGGCGCAGCATGCCGCGCAACACGACACTCACAACGTCGGGTGATGCGCCGGGTGCCGCTGACTGACACCCCTGTCTTGCTTTGGCGATAACTTGTTCGTTCGGGCTCAGAATGACTCGTCGTTTGTTCCATTGGAAAGTTAACTCAATAATCTCCGATGTTTTATAATTTTTGGGATCTTGGAATTTTCCCAAGATTTACGGTGATTGATCAAAGTCGGTCCTGACGCACAGTACCTTCCAGAAAGGTCTACCTTTATTTATTACGGGATATTACACCGGACTCATCTAGATCAATGTTGTAAAGGCCAGTATATAACTTTGCAGTACCATAAAGCAAGTCATCAAAGAAAATACGAATAATCTTATTCTTAATAAGAAAACTGTAACCTTCACAATCTAATGTAGAAACTGAAATAATATTCCTAGTCATAGCAGGAACATAATAGCAATTGTTGAAAACTAACAAAATCCCATTGGGTAAAACTAGATCATAAGTTCCTACGGCTAGTGCAGCAACTCTTGCTCCATTGCTGACTCTTAGATCCACTTCCCCTTTCTTCCGTTCTCTACTGCTTCTCAACCCCTGCACATTTGTACAAATGTGAGATCCACATCCAGTATCCAATATCCAGGAGTTAGAAGTAGATAAGTTAACTTCTATAACAAATATACCTCGGGTAGTCTCACTACCCTTGGTAAGTTTTAGCTCTTCCAAGTAAATCTTGCAATTTCTTTTCTAGTGTCCTCGTTTATTGCAATGATGGCAATTTCCATCTTTGGGAGCTTTAGCCTTGAAAACCGGCCTAGTAGGGTCTTTAGATTTGGCAACTTTTGCCTTACCCTTGCCCTTGCCTTTGTTCTTAAAGGACTTCTCTTTGCTGGCCATCAGCCCGTGGCTTGGCTTCTTCTTAATATTCTGGTCAGTCGTTTTAAGCACCCCATGCAGCTCAGCAATGGACTTCTCCATCTAATTCATATTATTGTTAATAATGAACTGACCGAAACTTTCGGGCAATGAGTTCAGGATCACATTCATGGAGTGCTCCTTAGAAAGTGGAAAACCAAAGCCTCTCAAGATGATCAATATATCCTTTCATCTTGAGAACATGAGCACTGACAGATGTCCCCTCAACCATCTTGCAAGCATATAAGGCTTGAAAGGTCTCATACCTCTCTTGCCTAGCATGCTTCGAGAAAGTTTACTTGAGGTGAGCATTCAGCTCATAAGCCTCCATCTCCTCCAGATTCTTCTGAAGTTGTGGACAAATGGTAGCCAACATAAGACAACTGACATCAATGAAATCATCACAATGTTTCTTCCATTTGTATTTTGTTGCTTTGTTTGTATTGTCAGCTAGATCATCGGGAATTTCTTCCTCAAGAACATACAACTTTCTTTCTTTCTTGAGAACTATTCTCAAGATCCGGATCCAATCCAGATAGTTGCTGCCGTTTTCTTTGAGATTGTCCTTCTTAAGGACTGGTCGCAGTGAAATGATGGATGTGTTGATTGATGCCATTCTATATTATCTACAAAATTCAATATGCAAAGTATTTAGTCACATTATTTTATTTCTCGGAAAATACTCCCACTAAAACAAAGTACCTTCAATTTTACAATATTTGTAATTTTAGTGGGCTAAGATCCCATTTTGCACAATCCTAAACTCATCTTTGGCATGACGCCTAGAATTGAGCTACTTTAGGTGGATAACTCTTTATCGATTACATCATATGCAACTCTTAGATTGGCATCGTATGCCCAAGCATGTTATAATCCCATCTTATGCCTTAAGGTTCAAAACTCTTTTGAATTCTTAGTTCATTAAAACACATAGGTATCACCATTACCTATCCTACCTTACTAATATAATCCGAGCGCCCAGCTTTGGGATGACCCACTAAAGATGATCGAAGTCTTGATAGGTGTTTTTCAAATGAACGGCATTTTGAAATTTTAACGAGGGATTTTTATCCTATGTTAATGTCTATGTTTGCTAACATACATCTAAACATACATAGCATCACATACATGCATATATTTAAACATACATCGCATCACATGACATTTAAAGCATAGGATCGTGTATAGCATGACCATAATCCCAACATGATTTTTATGAGCCAACATGAAAATCACAAAGGTCAATCTAAAAGGTGAAATTGGTCTTCATTGATCTTCCCAACTCCTTGGAACGTTATACGCGATCAATTGGCTCCTCGAGTCCGTCCTTCTCGTCCTTCTTGTCTTCATTACATTAATGAAATTTAACACTACACTAGTAAATTAAATTACAAGAAGTGCAAATGACATGCATGCCGTAAATAATAAACAATTTAAATAGACGACTCGCAGGCCGTAAAACTAATTATAATTAAACGACACGTAAGCCATAAAACCAACCCATAAGGAAATAAATTATCTAATTACATTGGTCAATTTATGGTCATGCCATACACCATACACATACCATAAATAATTATCAAAATTAATATAAGCATGTAATTATAGAAATTAAAATTTGTCTGATAATCAGACTATAAATAAAATTTGAGTCATCACATGAACAATTCTGGACTATGGCCGAGATGGCTGTCTGCGCGCTCTGGGCACGGGTCCATCTGGGTTCGAAACCCGGCGGTTGCAGTTGCAACATTTTGCAACTATTATTTCCAAATTTACTTTTATTTTAAAACAAGATTATAAGAAATGGACTACTTTGAAAACAACCAAAATAGGTCCCAGCCGAGATGGTAAAGCGCCGGATTTCAAGGCAAAGGACTCGGGTTCAAATCCCGAGTTTTGCGGAAATAATTTGCCATATTTTGAAAAATAATTTATTGTCTTTTATAAAAGATCCGTGTGATATTTTCCAAATTAAAATGGTAGACCACTTGGTAAGAAAGGCTCCAACCTTTCCAAATTGTCAAGGGATCGAATCCCCTCCCAGCAAAAATCATTTTTGCTAATTAATACAACCCGCGGGTCCAGGTCCAACCCGACCCGTGTAATATCCGCATTTTTCCTTTTTCCCGATATTCTCATCTTTGGTGTATTTTAGTTTTTAGCAACTCGCTTGTAACCGTGTTGATATTTAGAGAATAGTTAATACTGGACCTTTTGCCACCCGATTCTCGTAATTTATTGTTTGGAACCGCCGTTTCGGGGTTGCCGCAAGTCCATCTTATGTCCTTATGGACGTTGTGAGCTTTTGCTTGGTGATTCGATGGCGTATTATATTATGTTGTCGTATTGTCCCTTAGAGAGCGTCATCAACTCTTGCTGTCTTTCCCTTTTGAGTTGGTTACGTTCTGGATGTTTTTGGAGTCATGTCGGGCTAGATGTTAGCCTTTGGTTCTTGCACTCGAGCAGGCCACACGAGTTGTCGATTGTGCGTGGCGCTCGTGCGCAGCCGAATGCTCGTCAGAGAACTCCATAGATGTACGAGCAGGAAGCACAAGCTGGTGCTCGTGCGCATTGCTCGTGCATGTTGGTCAGAAGCTGGGCAGTGGCATAGCACACGACCAAGCACCCGAACAATTGGTCGTGCACACCGCTTGTGTGCAACCAATGCTCGGAAGTAACTCCCAGGGATGCACGAGCTAGTGCTCGTGCGCTGTGCTCGTGCGTGAGGACAAAAGTTGGGCAGTAGCTTGGCGCACGACCAGACGCACGAGCACTTGGTCGTGTATGGTGGTCGTGCGTCTCTGAGGTATTTAAGGAGACAGTCGCATTTTCAGCGTCATTTTTCATCCCCACTTCTTCTTCTCCGAGGGTTAGGCGAGTTAGGCGATTTGGAGGCTGAAGTTTGGATCGTGTATCATCATCCATCCAAGATTTTGAGTCTCTAATACCAAGTTATCATCATTTAATCATCTTCTACCTCTTGAATCAAGGTAAATCCTCTAGAACCCTACTTTTGGGCAAATTGGGGGTTTTCGATTTTATTTTCCGATTCGTTCCGTGTTGTTGATTAATTCATGATGAATATGATTAATCTTATTGGTATTCTTGGTTTCTCTACAGATTCATGGTATATTTCGTAGTTGTTGCGTATTCGAGGGGGTTTGGTTGTGGTCTGCCCTCGTTGTTGTTTTTAAACGAATATACATGAATCGTAGGCGGGTTTTTGAGTGTATTCCATTTCTGTATTCGTTTAGAAATGGTTGTGATTGTATTCTTTAAATCGTTAGGTTCGGTTTCGTTGGTTCCTAGCATTCGTCTGTGATTTTACTTTCCATTCGTTGCGTCGTCAATTATTCAAGGCAAGTACTTTTGGAAACCTTTATGCTTAACGTGAAATGGTAATGTATGTTATGTAATATCCGTACCTTCTATTTTTAGTAATTTCTATTTTTAGTGTATTTTTAGTTCGGACAACTCGTTTGTTACTGTTTTGGAATTCTGAATCTATTTTGTTCTTGGAGTTTTTCCATTCGGACGAGTTTCGGAGATGTTTTTACGTATTTTCGTCTTGAGTTACGTTTTGTCGCATGTACGTTCGATTCTCGTAAAACTCATTCGATTTCATGATTTCTCTGTTCCCATAAGTTCGTATGGCTGAGTTGCTCATGTTGTGATTTTCAAATCGTTAATCCGACGTCGTATCGTGATTTTCGGACGTTTGGGCCGTTTTGTAATTTCCTATAAGTTTAGGGAATTTGTCCCCCTTGTTGTATTTCAAGTTCCTCAGTGGCCGGAATCATACATTCGGTTGATAAATTTTGCTTGCGGGCTTTTGTTTCCTTGTCATGTCTCACTGGTTGTTGGCACCTGTCAAGTTCGTGTCGTTCGAGTCGAATACAGTCTGGCCGAGTCCTGACTGTACTCTGTGCAGGAGCCGTTAGCGCATGCTAACATTTTTCGGTAGCGTGCGTTATGTGGGTAAAACTAGCGCATGCTAGATTTACATTTTTACGTGCGCTAATACTTTTGGGCAGAATACCCTGGGACTGGGCAGAAAACTCAGTATTTCAGAACTGAACCAGTTAGCGTACGCTAATTGAGTGGTAACGTATGCTAATTTCTAATGCTAGCGCATGCTACCTTGTATCTGCGTATGCTAACGGGAGGACAGAAGTCTCTGATTATTTTCCCGCACCCCGATTGCGCACGCTAATTCTTAGGGCGTAGCGTGCGCTAAGCCTGTCCGTTCTATATAGGACAACAACAGTCAACTTCGTCATTTTTCCATCCTCACACCTTCTCTTTGGCTTTGGGTGATTCAAGGCGATAGATAGAACCGATTTCGACCAATATTATCATCTTCTACCATCCCTTGAGCGTTCATCAAGTTCTTAACATCTCCCGCCACCCGAATCAAGGTAAGAATGCCTAAAACCCTTGTTTTGAGATTTTGGGGGAATTTTTGGGGGTTTCTTGCGATTTAACCCTTTTCAATCCGATTTGTCATGGATTATTACTAGACTTCAATTGTATACTTGTATTCCTTCATGGTTCTTGAGGATTTGTGGATTAAACTCCAATTTTTCCATTGTTCGTCAATTACACTCGACGATACCCTAGTAATGTTTGACGAATTGCCCCATCGGGTAGAACTAGGAAGAATTCCTACGTATTCACAATATTGAGATTGGTTGTATGTCGTTCTTGTGTTAGGAACGTATTTGTGAAGATTATTCGGACTGAAACCCTTCCTTTCAACATTTTCTTCACATCGTGTTATCCAAGGCAAGTACATGTATTACATTTCGTTATGTGTGTACGGTTTTGATGCGAATGATGTAAATTGTGTGATGAAATGGATGTGGTTGTTATTCTCCCACCCAGGGATGGCATATGTGGCCTCTCGGGGGCGATACTAATGGGTATGGCCACGGGAGTGGACTTGGGTGCGTGCGTTGTTGTTCTTCCACCCGGGGACGGTTCGACGGGACCTCTGGGGGCCGATACTAATGGGTACGGCCGCGAAAGTGGTTTCTCACTCGGGGATGGTCCGACGGGACCTGTGGGGGATGATACTAATGGGTACGGCCGCGGGTTACCAATTGTGTATAGTTATGATGTGGAAACCTTGAGGATATACTGTATTTGGTGTAAAATGTGATATTCCTGAATATTGATTTCAAAATGCTTTTCTTCTCAAATGGATTGCTTGTGTCGAATTATGTATGTATATAATGTAGTGTAATTGTGTACCTTCACTAGCTATTCGAATGATAACGCCTTAAATGGGAGAAATGCGTCTTATGCATTTCAGGTACTGATCGAACCGAGGAGCTGGCACGGGATATGCATGCAAAAGATGGTCCAGCATGATGACGAGGCTCGAGTCGTATTTCATGTTTTATTATTGCATTTATCTTGATGATGGAATTAGACTGATTGTTTCATAAATTGGTTAAAGTCACCTGCGTGGGCAATGGATTCAGTTGGATTTTTACTTTACGATGCTTGATTAAAATGTTTTGGTCGAGGCCACGACCCTATTTTATTATGATAATTGTGTCTTTTGGGATCTTCGCATTCGGATTGTGTGTCGTGGGTTAGCCTGGTAGACCCCGTGAGGGTTCTACGACGTGTAATGTCCCATTTGTGATTTGGGGGTGTTACATTTATGGTATCGGAGACGTAGGTTATGAATACCTAGGCTGTTGGTTAATTTGGTTCTGCCAGTCGTGTCGTTAGAGTCAGTTGTTGAGCCTAACATCATCGTGCTACCATATCTTCATGCGACCCGTGGCTGTAAGTCTCCTCGAACTCTTATATTTCTGTAATTCATTTCCTTGTGTTGTTGGGATTGTGAATTGTGGTACCGACCTTGCAAACTATGAATTTTTCTGATCATGTTCCTTTCATATCTTTTATTCAGTATGTTGAGAGGTCGCGGTAGACCAGCTAGGGGGCACGGCCGAGGCTTTGGTCGTGGTGCAGATAATGAGGAAGCTCCGCTTTCTCGGTCCTATGCAAGTTCAGCCTCTCATTCAGTGTCGGACACTCTACCTCTGAGTTCTGATGGGCAGCAGACCTTGTCAGTCAGTCAGGAGCAACGGTCGGGTAATAATGCCGACGCTGGGGCTACTGCCGTACTTCAGAAGCTGGTAGCCCAGCTCTCAGATAGCTCAGGGTGGACGCCATAATCCGCCCCCGACCCCTGAGGAAGAAGCTAGTAAGTGGCTTCAGACGGTGACTAAGATGCACCCTCCTCGTTTCTCTGGATCTTCTGACTCCCTCGGTTGGGAGAATTGGCTATTTCAGTTAGGCAGAACCTTCAATGCCGTAGCTTGTCCCAATGACAGGAGGGTACACATTGCTTAGTACCTCCTAGATAAGGAAGCTGCGGAGTGGTGGGAGGCCGTGGCGCCCAGAGACCGTCCAGCCACTTGGGAGAAATTTAAGACTACTATGGAAGCAGAATATTGTCGGCCGTTAGTCAAAGAACGCAGGATTGTGGAGTTCTTCACTGCTACACCTCAGTATGTGCCGATTTCCCAGGCCATTATCTCCTACAATCAGCAGTTCGGATTTGTGAAGGATCAGGTGAGGACTGAGGCCGATAAATCCGTTATTTCAATATGCGCATGAATCCGCATATCAGGCAGAGTATGGCACCGCTCATGTGTGCCACGTTGAAGGAATACCAGGATCGTGCCCTAGCGATCGAGATGGCTATCCCAGAATCAGAGTCGAGTTCCGAAGCTAAGAAGCAGAAGACTACTAGCAGTTTCTCCGCCGGCAAGAGTGGTCAGTTTTCGAGGTCTTGGACTGCTCCTACATCTGGAAAGAGGCCGTTTCACCAGGCTGGGGGATCTCAGAGTAACCGTTCAGTTCAGTCTGTTGCGTCTGTCGGTAGAGTTTGTTTTAATTGCAGTCAGTATGAGCACGTGATGAAGGATTGCCCATTTCTGTTAGTTACTTGCTTTACTTGCGGACAGACCGGGCATCGGGCAGACCATTGCGAGAGGGCCACCAGGTCCGCTAGAGATCCGACTACCACCACCGTTCAGAAAGAGCACAGTACTCCAGTTACTCATGTTCCTCAGAGTTCGGGCCGTGGTAGGGGTCGGGGCCAGCCGGATCGCCGTGCAGCATCGAGTTCGGGCTCAGTTCACCCTCGATTGTATCAGATGAGGCGCATAGAGGAGGCAGATGTACCGGTGGCGTCAGGTACCACTCAGATCCTTTCTCATCCAGTTTCAGTGCTTTTTGATTCGGGTGCTACCCACTCTTTTATTGCTTCGGATTGTGTGCGCCGTATTGGTATTGACTGCTTGTTTGAGTGTGAGCCGTTTGTAGTGGGTATGCCTAGTAAGGGTCGTATGGTTGGGAACCAGGAGGTTAGGGATTGCCCAGTGAGGATTGGGAGCCGGGATTGGCCCTCAGATCTCATTGTTGTAGACCTTAAGGGCGAGGATTTGATCCTTGGGGACGATTGGTTGGATCGCCATGGTGCCATCATGAACTATCGGACTCGTACTATCTCGATAACAGCTGAGGATGGCAAAGAGCATACACTTGTCGGTTGTAAGCCGGGTAGGTCGGGTAACTTGATTAGTGCCTTGAGGGCGGTAAAACATCTGAACCAGGGCTGTGTAGGCTACTGGTGTTACGCTTTGAAGGCGGAGAATGGTGGAGTTGACATGTCGTCGATTCCAGTGGTAAGTGAGTATTCCGACGTATATCTGGATGATTTGTCGGGATTACCACCGCAGCGGAAGGTTGAGTTTCCTATTGATCTAGAACCAAATGTGGCTCCCATTTCTCGAGCGCTGTACCGTATGGCACCGTTAGAGATGTTGGAATTGAAGAAGCAGTTGGGAGAGTTGTTAGATAAAGGGTATATTCGACCGAGTGCATCGCCTTGGGGTGCACCTGTGCTTTTTGTTAAGAAGAAGGATGGGTCGCTTCATTTATGCATTGATTATCGAGAAATAAACAAGTTAACCATCAAAAATAAGTACCCTTTACCCCGGATCGATGACTTATTTGATCAGCTTCAGGGAGCGACAGTCTTCTCGAAGATTGACTTACGATCGGGCTACTACTAGTTGAGGATTCGGGATAGCGATATACCGAAAGCTGCTTTTCGGACGAGATATGGCCATTACGAGTTTGTGGTTATGCCCTTCGGGTTAAACCAATGCCCCATCAGTGTTCATGCAGTTAATGAACAAAGTTTTTATTGAGTATCTAGACAAATTCGTAGTCGTCTTTATTGATGACATCCTTATCTATTCCCGGGGTCGGGAGGAGCACGCCTTACATCTCCGGATTGTACTAGACATTTTGAGAGATGAGAATTTGTACGTGAAGTTCTCTAAGCGTGAGTTTTGGCTCAAGGAAGTGATGTTCCTTGGGCATGTGATTTCAGCGGAGGGAGTTCGGGTAGACCCGCAGAAGATAGAGGCAGTGATGGCGTGGGAATCGCCTAAGAATGTGAAGGAGGTGAGGAGTTTTCTGGGACTTACAGGCTATTACCGTAGATTTGTTGAGGGATTCTCTAAGATCGCTAGACCACTCACTCAGTTACTCCAGAAGACTCAGAAGTTCGAGTGGACCGCAAATAGACAGGATTGTTTTGACGAGTTGAAAAGACGACTGACCACCGCACCCGTTTTAGCATTGCCTCAGGGGGACGAGGATTTTCTGGTGTATAGTGATGCTTCGGACCTCGGTCTCGGATGTGTTTTGATTCAGAGAGATAGGGTTATTGCTTACGCGTCCCGATAGGTGAAATCGTACGAAGCAAATTACCCTACGCATGATTTAGAGTCAGCCGCAGTTGTCTTCGCTTTAAAGATCTGGAGGCATTATCTCTATGGGTCGTCGTGTAAGATTTTTATGGATCACACGAGTCTGAAGTACATCTTCATTCAAAAGGAGTTGAACATGAGACAACGTAGGTGGTTGGAGCTAATTAAAGATTATGACCTCGAGATACTTTATCATCCGGGTAAGGCCAATGTAGTGGCAGACGCGTTGAGTCGTAAGCCAATAGCCCTACAGATGTTAGAGGTACTCACACCGCAAAGCAGAATCCAGTAAGATTTAATTTGTCAGGATATCGAGGTTTGGGTTTAGGGGGTTCAGGGCCAGTTACGTGCGTTAGAGATCACTTTGTCCTTGACTGATGATATCAAGGCAAAACAGTATGATGATCCGTTTTTGGTCCAGTTGAGGGAGGATTTGAGGAAAGGGAAAGTCCCTGGGTTTGTGATTCAGGATGATGAAGTTGTGAGATTTTGCGGCAGATTATGTGTACCAAATGATATTGAGTTGAGAGAGAAGATCTTGAGTGAAGCTCATACCACACCTTACTCCATACATACTGGTACGAGCAAAATGTACAAGGATGTAAGGAGTAACTACTGGTGGAGAAATTTAAAGACGGACGTTAGCGAGTTCGTGGCGAAGTGTTTGACCTGTCAGCAGGTTAAGATTAAGCATCAGCGGCCAGTGGGGTTGTTGCGACCACTTCCCATTCCGGAGTGGAAGTGGGAAGACATCTCTATGGATTTCATTACCGGGATGCCTAGCACTCGGATTGGAATGAACATGATTTGGGTTATTTTCGATCGACTAACCAAATCAGCTCATTTTCCTGGTATTAAGGACACTTGGAGGCCAAAGAGGCTGGCACGAGTGTTTATTGCAGAGATCGTGAGGTTACCTGGGACTCCTAGGAGTATTGTTTCGGATCGAGATGGCCGGTTTGTGTCACATTTTTGGCAGGCTGTTCATCGAGCTTTGGGGATTGAGTTGAGACTTAGTACATCCTACCACCCTCAGACAGACGGACAATCAGAGCGGACAATTCAGACACTGGAGGATATGTTGAGAGCCTGTGCTTTAGACTGGAAGGATGATTGGGAGTCACACTTGCCGTTGATTGAGTTCACGTACAACAATAGTTGGCACGCCTCGATCAAAATGGCACCATTTGAGGCATTATATGGGAGGAGGTGTAGATCACCGTTGTGCTGGGATGATACATCCGAGTTTGTTGGTACCGAACCGGATATGGTAGTCGAGACGAGAGAGAAGATTGCTTTGATTCGTGATAGATTATTGACAGCCCAGATTCGACAGAAGTCTTATGCCGACACGCCTCACCGGTCGTTGGAGTTTGAGGTGGGAGACCATGTGTTGCTTAAGGTGTCGCCGACACGGGGAGTTTACCGTTTCGGATGTAATGGTAAACTTAGTCCGAGGTACATTGGACCGTTCGAGATTTTGGAGAGAGTTGGAGAGCTCGCATATCGGTAAGGCTTGCCGCCGTCCTTGAATCACGTGCATAACGTGTTTCATATTTCCCAGCTTAGGAGGTACGTACCGGACCCTAGCCATATTATTGATTTTGGAGAGATTGAGTTGGGGCCCGACATTACCATCGAGGAGAGTCCGATTCAGATTTTGGAGCGTCGGGTGAAGCAACTTAGGCACAAAACTATTCCTTTGGTTAAGGTGCAGTGGTCGAGATACAGATCCGAGGAAGCCACGTGGGAGACGGAAGAAGATATGAAGTCGAGATACCCTGAGTCATTTGCATTGTAAGTTTCGGGACGAAACTTATTTTTAGGGGGAGAGAATGTAATATATGTACCTTCTATTTTTAGTCATTTTTATTTTTAGTGTATTTTTAGTTCGGACGACTCGCTTGTTACTGTTTTGGAATTCCGAATCTATTTTGTTCTTGGAGTTTTTCCATTCGGACAAGTTTCAGAGACGCTTTTACGTATTTTTGTCTTGAGTTACGTTTTGTCGCATGTACGTTCGATTATTATAAAACTCGTTCGATTTCATGATTTCTCTGTTCCCATAAGTTCGTATGGCTGAGTTGCTCATGTTGAAAGTTTCGGATCGTTAATCCGACGTCGTATCGTGATTTTCGGACGTTTGGGCCATTTTGTAATTTCCTATAAGTTTAGGGAATTTGTCCCCCCTTGTTGTATTTAAAGTTCCTCAGTGGCCGGAATCGTACATTCGGTTGAGTGATTTTGCTTGCGGGCTTTTGTTTCCTTGTCATGTCTCACTGGTTGTTGGCACCTGTCAAGTTCGTGTCGTTCGAGTCGAATACAGTCTGGCTGAGTCCTGACTGTACTCTGTGCAGGAGCCGTTAGCACACGCTAACGTTTTTTGGTAGCGTGCGTTATGTGGGTAAAACTAGCGCACGCTAGATTTACATTTTTACGTGCGCTAATACTTTTGGGCAGAATACCCTCGGACTGGGCAGAAGACTCAGTATTTCAGAACTGGACCAGTTAGCGTACGCTAATTGAGTGGTAACGTACGCTAATTTCTAACGCTAGCGCACGCTATCTTGTATCTGTGTATGCTAACGGGAGGGCAGAAGTCTATGATTGTTTTCCCGCACCCCGATAGAGCATGCTAATTCTTGGGGCGTAGCGTGCGCTAAGCCTGTCCGTTATATATAGGACAGCAACAGTCAACTTCGTCATTTTTCCATCCTCACACCTTCTCTTCGGCTTTAGGCGATTCAAGGCGATAGATAGAACCAATTTCGACCAATATTATCATCTTCTACCATCCCTTGAGCGTATTCATCAAGTTCTTAACATCTCCCGCCACCCGAACCAAGGTAAGAATGCCTAAAACCCTTGTTTTGAGATTTTGGGGGAATTTTTGGGAATTTCTTGCGATTTAACCCTTTTCAATCCGATTTGTCATGGATTATTACTAGACTTCAATTGTATACTTGTATTCCTTCATGGTTCTTGAGTATTTGTGGATTAAACTCCGATTTTTCCATTGTTCGTCAATTACACTCGACGATACCCTAGTAATGTTTGACGAATTGCCCCATCGGGTAGAACTAGGAAGAATTCCTACATATTCACAATATTGAGATTGGTTGTATGTCGTTCTTGTGTTAGGAACGTATTTGTGAAGATTATTCGGACCGAAACTCTTCCTTTCACCGTTTTCTTCACATCGTGTTATCCAAGGCAAGTACATGTATTACATTTCGTTATGTGTGTACGGTTTTGATGTATGTAAATTGTGCTATGAAATGGATGTGGTTGTTATTCTCCCACCCGGTGATGGCATATGTGGCCTCTGGGGGCCGATACTAATGGGTACGGTCACGGGAGTGGACTTGGGTGCGTGCGTTGTTGTTCTTCCACCCGGGGGCGGTTCGACGGGACCTCTAGGGGCCGATACTAATGGGTACAGTAGTGGAAGTGGTTTCTCACCCGGGGACGGTCCGACGGGGCCTCTGGGGTTCGATACTAATTGGTATGGCCGCGGGTTACCAAGTGTGGATAGTTATGATGTGGAAACCTTGAGGATATACTGTATTTGGTGTAAAATGTGATATTCCAGAATATTGATTTCAAAATGCTTTTCTTCTCAAATGGATTGTTTGTGTCGAATCATGTATGTATATAATGCAGTGTAATTGTGTACTTGCACTATCTATTCGAATGCTAACCCCTTAAATGGGGGAAACGCGTCTTATGCATTTCAGGTACTGATCGAACCGAGGAGCTGGCACGGGATATGCATGCAAAGGATGGTCCAGCATGATGATGAGGCTCGAGCCGTATTTCATGTTTTATTATTGCATTTATCTTGATGATGGAATTAGACTGAGTGTTTCATAAATTGGTTGAAGTCCCCTGTGTGGGCAATGGATTCATTTGGATTTTTACTTTACGATGCTTGATTAAAATGTTTTGGCCGAGGCCACAGCCCTATTTTATTAGGATAATTGTGTCTTTTGGGATCTTCGTATTCAGATTGTGTGTCGTGGGTTAGCCTGGTAGACCTCGTGAGGGTTCTACGGCATGTAATTTCCCATTTGTGATTTGGGGGTGTTACATGTTGTATGTGCTTTGCTCACCTCGCGAGGGTCCGACGGAGCCTCGAGGGAATCTATGGCTTCACTTTGGATTCACGAGTTTGTTTCGCTAGCCAGCTCGGGAGGGTCCTTAGAGGCCTCGAGTGGGATTTGTGGCTTCGTCCCGGTCCTAGGCGATGCCTGTGCGTGATTTGTTTTATGAGATGGACAGCTCATGAGGGTTCTTAGAGGCCATGAGTGGGATTTGTGGCTTTGTCCCGGTCCTAGGCAAATTGATTGACTGTTTGTTTCCGGAAAAGACATGTCTGGTTTTGGTTTTGAAATGAATTTGGTGCATTGTACTATGAAATGTGTAAGCGAATGGTTGCCTTGATTACTTGTACTAGCGTAATTGCTAACCCCTCTGGGGACCCGTTTTGGGGAAATTCTTGTTATGTATTTCAGGTTATGTTTTGCCAGACGAGCGGGCACTGGGACAGTACGGGGACACTGGCCAGGGTCGTTGACATGTGCATTTGAGTCTTCTTATTTCTTTTGTCCCCTTTCGATATGGTTGTTTTCCCAAACTTATAAACTTATAGATTGTACTCGCGAGTACTTAGGCTTTTCACTCCGAATTGCGGTTTGTGTTCAATGAAGTTGCTTTATTTGTTGGTTGATGTTTATTACGCCGGTTGCACCAGACGTGTTGTTATATGTTTGTATTATTTAAATATGTTTCCTCACTAACCGATACGGTTGGTCGAGTGGTTTTATTCTTGTCTTAGCCTGGTGGGTCCCATGTAGGGGTCCACGGCGCTGTAATCTACCTTGAATATCTTGGGGGTGTTACAGAAAATGGTATTAGAGCTCTAGGTTTATGGATACCTAGGCTTGTCGGTTATTTGGGTCTAGTTGTGTTTTGTGTTGCACATTGTCACACCGATGCCAGCATCTTGGTACTTCCAGTGCTCGTAAGTTTTCCTTACTCGATTCTATGTTTTCTCGTAACGTAATTCCGTTACTTGAATTGTGGATGTTTTCCTCTCTTACTTATAATCGAGCTGCTTTTGCTATCTCTTAACACCAGTATGGATGCTGGAAGAGGCCGTGGTCGTGGTCGTGGTCGTGGTCATGGCCGTGGACGCGGCCGGGGACGTGGGGCAGCCGGTGGGGCGGCCACGTCGCATTCTTCGGGAGCCGGTAGCACCGGTGACCTACATAGCCATGCTTCTTCTCAAGATGGCGCCGCCCTCGGTGTTGCGGCTATTATGCAACAGATGGTGAACCAAATGGCGGCGATAGCCCAGGCGGTTCAGAATCCGGCCCATGCTGCTCGGGATGGAGGTGACCGTTGGCTTCAGAATGTCATCAAGATGCATCCTCCTCAGTTTACGGGATCCTCGGACTCGATTAGCTGGGAGCGGTGGATCAAGGAGATATCCAAAGTCTTTGTTGTCACCAACTGTCCCGAGGACCGCAAGGTCCCTATTGCCCAGTACTTTCTCACTGGGGACGCTACTGATTGGTGTGAGGCCGTT
This sequence comes from Orobanche coerulescens, assembly GCA_033398695.1. Taxonomy (NCBI): domain Eukaryota; kingdom Viridiplantae; phylum Streptophyta; class Magnoliopsida; order Lamiales; family Orobanchaceae; genus Orobanche; species Orobanche coerulescens. Next base: position 118,349,940 of record CM065815.1, read on the forward strand.
GGACCTAAGGATCACGTTGCTTCATGGGCAGAATTGAAGGACCTAATAGAGACTGAGTATTACCCGTGGCCAGTTAAACAGGCTCGAGTCCGTGCCTTCTATGATGCTCAACTGTGGGATATTCCTGTCTCCCAAGCTATTGCCGATTTCAACAAGGAGTTGGGCTATGTGAAGACCCAAGTTGTCGAGGACAGCGACAAAATCTTTCACTTTTCCAGATGGATGAAACTGTACTATATGTCTGGGCTCGTCTGTACTACTTTGAAGGATTATCAGGGTCGAGGTCTTGCCTATGATATGTCCGTGACGGCCAGTGCGGCGGTTCGGGAGAGTAAGAAACAGAAATCCGCTGGAAATTTCTCGGGTCACAAGGGTGGAGGCCAGCAGAAATCTCAGTCTGCAAATATTCCTGGGGGTGGTTCGGCTCGTTTCTCTGGAGGCTATCGAGGTACTGCCAGTGCCTCCGTTCGGGATGCCAGATGCTTTAATTATGTCAAGCCAGGCCATGGGAACCGGGAGTGTCCACGTCCGCCTTTGACTTGTCATACTTGTGGTCAGTCGGGCCACAAGACTTTCTTTTGTGAGCGGGTAGGACAGCTTCTTGGTGCTCAGGCTTCTTTTCCAGCACCTAGAGAGCCGAGTGTGAACCAGGGCTCGTTTGCTCCGCAGTCTATGCCTAGTGCCAGCCGAGGGAGAGGTCGGGGTCAGCCCGCTAGAGGAAGAGCTTCTAGTGTCGGCTCCGCCCACCCGCGTGTCTATGAGATGAGGAGGGCCGATGATCCAGTGGATACCGTGGCGACTGGTACCATATTCATTCTCATTCTGTCAGTGTGCTTTTCGATTCTGGTGCTACGCATTCGTTCATATCTCTGGAGTGTGTGTGCCGTTTGAGTCTCGACTGTTTTACGCCTTGCGAGCCTTTCATCGTTAAGCTTCCTAGCGGTGATATGATCGTTGGTGATCAGGAGGTTCGAGACTGTTCTGTGCTTATTTGTGAGAGGGCTTGGCCCTCTAATCTTATTGTTGTGGGAATTGAGGGTGAGGATTTAATTCTCGAGGATGATTGGATCGAGCGGCATGGTGCAATCATGAACTACCGCACGAGAATCATCACTATGTTAGCCGAGGACGGCACCGAGAACTCTTTCGCAGGGCGAAATAGGGGAAACCAGAAGTTCGTTATTAACGCCTTGAAGGCGGAGAGTGGTGGAGTCGAGCTTTCATCGATTCCAGTTGTTAGTGAGTTTCCTGACGTCTTTCCTGACGAGTTACCGAGTTGCCACCGGACCATGAGGTAGAGTTTGCTATTGAGTTAGAGCCGGGTACGGCTCCGATTTCGAAGGCGCCGTATCGCAAGGCACCTTCAGAGATGGCCGAGTTGAAGAAGCAGTTGAGTGAGCTTCTTGAGTTGGGGTATATTCGACCGAGCGCTTCGCCTTGGGACGCACCGGTTTTGTTTGTTCGGAAAAAGGATGGTTCACTGCGTTTGTGTATCGACTATCACGTGCTAAACAAGGTGGCCATCAAGAACAAGTATCCTCTGTCGAGGATTGATGACTTGTTCGATCAGGTGCAGGGAGCTGCGGTATTCTCGAATATTGACTTGAGATCGGGGTACTATCAGCTTCGGGTGAAGGAGTCAGACGTGCCGAGGGAAGTGATGTTTCTGGGTCACGTGATTTCAGCCGAGGGAGTCCGAGTGGATCCGCAGAAGATTGAGGCAGTGTTAGATTGGGCACCGCCCAAGAATGTGAAGGAGGTCCATAGTTTCTTGGGTTTGGCTGGCTACTACTGTAGGTTCGTCGAGGGTTTCTCGAAACTAGCTCGGCCACTTACGCAGTTGCTCCAGTCAGAAGTTAAATGCGGAATGACGAGAGGCAGTCGAGTTTTGAGGAGCTGAAGAGAAGTTTGACTTCAGCCCCGATTTTGGCGTTGCTATGTGGCAACGAGGGTTTTTCCATTTATAGTGATGCTTCAGGTCAGAGTCTTGGGTGCGTGTTGATGCAGCACGACAAGACTATTGCATTTGCGTCGAGACAGTTGAGGCCGTATGAGGTTAACTACCCTACTCACTATTTAAAGTTAGCGGCAGTTGTTTTGGCGCTCAAGATTTGGCGTCACTATCTTTTTAGCTCTGCATGTCAGATTTTTACCGATCATAAAAGTCTGAAATACATATTTACTCAGCGGGAGTTGAATATGAGGCAGAGGAGGTGGTTAGAGTTGATTAAGGATTATGATCTCGAAATCCTTTATCATCCGGTCAAGGCAAACGTCGTGGCCGACGCCTTGAGTCGGAAACCGGTCTCGTTGCGGACACTTGAGATCTTTATGTATCAATCTGAGTTTCAGCGGGATTTGATTGAGTTGAGTGTTGAGATTTTGTCATCTATGATCGATGAAATTAAACTGAAGCAGTTTGAGGATCCGATGATTATCCAAATCCAAGAGAATGTTCTTAAAGGAAAGTCTTCTGGGTTTGTGATTCATGAAGATGGGGTATTGAGATTCCTGAGTCGTCTGTGTGTGCCGAACGACTCGGAATTGAGGCGGAGTATTTTGCGTGAGGCCCATGCTACGCCTTACTCCATTCATCCTGGTTCGAGTAAGATGTACAAGGACCTGAGAAGGAATTTCTGGTGGAATGACATGAAGGAAGAGGTCGCACATTTTGTAGCGAGATGTTTGACTTGTCAGCAGGTCAAAATCGAGCATCAGTGACCGGCCAAGTTATTGCAGTCACTTCCCGTTCCGGAATGGAAATGGGAAGATATATCGATGGACTTCATCACGAGTTTGCCGAGATCGAGATCGGGCATGAATATGGTTTGGGTGTGTAATACCCGTAAATTTCGATTTCCGGTAATTTTTTTTTTGGCGGAAGTCTGTTTTTTCGACTCGCTTGTGACCGTTTCGTCATTCTGAGAATATTTAATTCTGTACTTTTCGACGTCCGAGTTCGTTTCGGTGTCGTTTTGTTGAGTTCTGTGTTTTTTAGCGACTTTTCCTCACTTGAGTTCGATTCTTGCGAATCTCGTCCGAAACTATTGCTACGAGTTTCTAGTAAGTTCATTTAATGTTATTATTCATGTTGTGAGCTTTGGTTCGGTGTTTCGATCATGTATCGTGTATTTCGGACATTTTGGGCCATTTTTGTAATTTCCCAAAGTTTGGGGTAATTACTTCCATTGTCGAATTCCGACACTTCGGGTGGTCGGAATCGTGTGTTCTATTAGCGCTTGGATTCGTATTTGCGAGTACTTCGTAACCGTATCTTCGATTTTTACTCAAGTTCGGGTTTCGGGGTCGTCCGGGCCGTCGGAGTGGCCACGGCCGAGTCACGGCCGGAGCAGGGCCTGGCATGGCCGAGTTACGGCTGTAAGGTGCCGGTTACGGCCGTAATGTGTGCGAGTTACGGCCGTAAGCGTGATCGGGTATGGCCATACGAGCGCTGGGCAGATTTTTGACGAAGGCCGGTTACGGCCGTAATGTGTGCCAGTTACGGCCGTAAGTGTCCGGCAGGTGCTGGGCAGATGTTTTGACGAATGCCGGTTACGGCCGTAAGGCCTGCCGAGTATGGCCGTAAGGGCCGAGTTACGGCCGTAAGGCCTTTGCCGATTCTGTAGTAACCTGCTAGGCTATATATAGCCTGGGCTCGGCCAGACTTCATTTTTACTCGATTTTCTCCTTCTTTCGGCGGCTGGCGACGGGTGCGAAGGGAAGTGGACTTCTTGGTCAATCCTAATCATTTCCAAGGCATTTTGGAAGATCCTTGTTGATTATATCAACATCTAATCCGTGTTCTTCGTCGAATCAAGGTATATTTCTTGATTTTCCTTCAAGTTGACTTTTTGGGGAATTTGTTCTTGATTTCGATTCTAGTCCGATTTTGATACATCGGTTGGTGTAGTATGATGTTATTAATCGTGTTCTATGGGTTTTATATCCATATATCGAGTTTGTTTAACTCGATTGACGATTCGAGTGTTCTTGGGAATTATTGAACATTTAGTGTTCGATTAAATGTCCCAATGAGTTTCCCTTCGATAGTTTGTTGGGATTTCCGTTGTTTTGGCGTTGATTCTCGTTGTAACCATGTGTTATTGTTCCTTCCGGAGGTTTATAGGTGTTCGAGGATTCCGATGTTGAATCCCGTTTGGTGATTGACGATTCGTGTGGTGTTATTCACGTAGTAATTGCGGTGCTATCGCGTTCTTGATAATGTTCGGGAGTTTGGGGCCGTTCGACCGTATTTCATCCATCGTCTTGTTGCGATTGTGGTTTCGAGGAAAGTACCTTGTCCATACAATTCTTGTTTTGTGAATATGATAATTGGTGATCGTCTTTATGTGTTTGTTTGGTCGTTTGAAATGAGTTTTCAAAAGATTTGGTTAGCCTTGTTAAAGGCCCTCTTTCAAAACCGCGTGTGTTTTGTGATTGGTGTGTTTCATGAACGAGTATGTGACTCCTGTGGATATGTTTGGTATTGATGATGCACTTGGTGTTGCGTGTGGATGTATATTGTTTCATTTCGGTGCATTGTGGTTTGACGTGGTGTTTTGCTAAGTGTTTGATGCTTCTGGGTGAATGGTTTGGATATCCTTGATGTGATATGTTATTTGTGCATGATTACTTCGCTCACCGTGGGTTGGTTCGACGGGGCCACGACGGGAATTCCAATGGGTGAGTCCGGAATTCACAAGTGGTGAATGTATTTTACTCACTCCGGGAAGGTCCGACGGGGCCTCGGGGGAATCTATGACTTCACTCTGGGTTCATGATTAAAAACTTCACAGGTTGATGTGTATGTTTAGTGAATGTATGTTACTCACTCCGGGAGGGTCCGACGGGGCCTCGGGGGAATCTATGACTTCACTCTGGGTTCACGAGTAAAAACTTCACAGGTTGATGTGTATGTTTTGTGAATGTGTTTGCTCACCTCGGGAGGGTTCGACGGGGCCACGGAGGGAGTCCAATGGTTTCGCCCTGGATTCATGAGTGAAACTTCACGGGTGCGTGTGTATTTTATGTCCGTCGAGGACACGTGACTTGGGTTTTGGCCCTGTGAACTGTTGTCGGTTTTCTATTTGCGAAAACAAAACCTTTGGGCTGCGACCCCTGTTGATTTTTGGAAAGATATGGATTTGATAATCCTAATTTGTTTTCTATTAAAACTCCCGAGGGTATTTAAAACCATTTTGCAAACCATTCTCGTTATTTGTGATCTTTCGGATTTGGAAAGTTTTACTCAAAATCTTGCCTCGGGAAGTACTTTCCATTACTTTTGGATTTTTGAGGATTCCTAGTTATTTTTATTCGTGGAATGTGAATTGTATGGCTCGTATTTTTGCACTTGTATTTGCACTAGCAAAACAGTGGAGTTTTGCTAACCCCCGACTATTCGGGGGGTGGATGTCTATTTTTGCATTCAGGTTTTGGAGCATAACACAGGGTCGGCACGAAGGATGATGAAAGATGAACAATATGTAATACCCGTAATTTCGATTTCCGGTAATTTCTTTTTTTTCAGCAGAAGTCCATTTTGATGACTCTCTCATGACCGTTTCATCATTCTGAGAATGATTAATTCTACACTTTTTGACATTCGAGTTCGTTTCGGTGTAGTTTTGTTGAGTTCCGTGCTTTTTAGCGACTTTTCCGCACTTGAGTTCGATTCTTGCGAATATCGTTCAAAACTATTGTTTTGAGTTTCCCGTAAGTCCGTTTAATTTGGTTAGACGTGATGTGAACTTCGGTTTGGTTATTCGACCACGTATCGTGATTTTCGGGTGTTTTGGGCCATTTTATAATTTTCCCAAAGTGGTGGGTATCCGTATACGTATTTGTTGTCTCGACCCTTTTTACGGTCGCGTGTGAGTTTGATTGTAACTCAAGCTCTTAGTATGATCTTATTCTAGAGCTTTCCGTGCGTATCTTGAACTTGGTGTTCCGATCGGAGGAATCCGTTGTTGTAATCGGCTTTGAGAGCACTGTTGCTGTCCTTTTGAGTCGTTAGCGCACGCTACACCTATTGGTTAGCGCGCGGTATGGTGCGGTTGTTAGCGCACGCTACAGGTTTGGTAGCGCACGCTAACGGGTGGTGCAGAATCAGTCCAGAGGCTACTGGACTGGGTTAGAACGTTGGTTAGCGCACGCTATGTGGTAACATAACGCGCGCTAGGGTGCATTGGTAGCGCACGCTGGGGGGAGGATAGCGCACGCTACCCGGTAGTTCGTGCGATCTAGAGGCTCTTGGGTAGTGCAGGGCCTCGTTAGTGCACGTTAATTTTTGTAGCTAGCGCGCGCTAACTGTACATGTTGGCAGAACGTTTTGTTCTGATGCTTCGATAGCGCACGCTAATCAGGTAGGATTAGCGCAAGCTAAGATGTCCAGTATATAAACTGGACAGCAGTCTTTAATCCTCATTTTCTTCATTTCTTCCTCTTCCTCCGCGGGTTTGAGACGTGGCGACTAGGGTTCGCGACCTGGGCTAATTTTCGTCCATTCCACGGTGTTTTAGAGCATCCTAGGTGATTACATCATCTAATCCATTGTTCTTCGCCGAATCGAGGTATTTTTCTTGAATCCCTAGAGTTGACTTTTTGGGAGTTTTGTTCTTGATTTCGTTTTCTATCCATTTTTGACGAACCAATTGTTGTCAAATGATGTTGTTAAACATATCCTATGGATTGTATATCCATATTTCGGTTTGGAATTCCATTTTCATGTTTTGGTCGGTCGATTTGCGTTCTTGGCCGTTTGGGGGAAACCCTTGAACTTTCGTCGTTTGTTCTTTGAATTCAGCGACTTTGGGTCGTACTTTGGAATTCATTTTCATTGTTGTTATTGTTGTCCGTAGTTTATTGTCGTGGGTTAGCGTTCGGTGGAGTCGGCGGGTTTGTGGTCGGTTCGTGCCAACCTACTTCGGTCGATTCTTCGCGTTTGTGATTACTCGAGGCAAGTACCTTGTCCATACAATTCTTGTTTTATGAATATGATAATTAGTGATCGTCTCCTTGTGTTTATTTGATTGTTTGAATCTCACTTTCATAGATTCGGTTAGTCTTGTTAAAGGCCCTCTTTCAAAACGCGCGTGTTTTGTGGACATTGTGTTCGTGGATGGTTACGTGAATTACTATGAATACACTTGGTGTTGTCGTTGTGCTTTGATAATATATATGTATATATATTATCTCTTATTGGTGCATTGTAATTTGACCATTGCGTCGTGTATTGTGTTTGTTGCCATTGAGTGAATTACTTGGATATTATTGATGTGATATGTTACTTGTGAGAATGTGTGGATATGGTTGAAGGTCTACGGTGACACATGGCACGTGATCATGTGGTCAGGATGCAACAAGTGATTGATCCAACCGTGAGAGCCTGAGATAATCTACGGTGGCACATGGCATGCGATCATGTGTCCAGGATGCAACAAGCGATTGATCCAACCGTGAGATGTGTGTGATTTGTTTCGCTAGCCAGCTCGGGAGGGTCCTTCGAGGCCTCGAGTGGGATTTGTGGCTTCGTCCCGGTCCTAGGCGATGCGCGTGCGTGATTACGTTGTATTTATTTTTATGTCCGTCGAGGACACGTGATGTTGGGCTCTGGCCCTGTGAATTGTTGTCGGTTTTCTATTTGCGAAAACAAAACTTTTGGGCTGTGACCCCTGTTGATTTTTGGAAAGAGAAGGATTCGGAAATCCTAAATTGTTTTCTATTAAAACTCTCGATGGCATTTTAAACTATTTTATAAATTGTTTCCCTTGATTTGTGATCTTTTGGTTTTGGAATGTTTTACCAAACTCATGCCTCAGGAAGTGCTTTTCGTTACGTTTGGAACTTTGAAGATTTCTAATTATTATTGTTCTTGAAACTTGTATTGTATGGCTCGTATTTGCACTTTGTTCTTGCACTAGCAAAATAGTGGAGTTTTGCTAACCCTCGAGTATTCGGGGGGTGTCTATTTTTGCATTCAGGTTTGGGAGCATAACACATGGTCGGCACGAAGGATGATGAAAGATGAACGATACTAATCACACGAGGACCCGTTTGATGTCATATTGGTTTAGTTGTATTTTATTTCCGCTGCAGTATTCTTTCCCCATTGTACGGGAGTATGTTGTATTCGACCCCTGCGTGAGCATGTATTGTAATTGAGTTGTATGTATTTATTCAAAGACCAAATCGGTCTACTGAGTCATTTTAGCCTTAAAGGCGTTGTTGAGTTGTTCGGTTTTGTTACCAGCCTGGTAGAACCTTGAGGAAAGGTTCTACGGCGTGTAATATCCCTGAGCGGATTGGGGGTGTTACATAAATGGTATCAGAACTTAGGTTGAGGAAACCTAGGCTGTCGGGTCAAGTCGTGTTGTTTGAGTCTTGTTTCGTCGGATTTTATCTGACTGAGTCGTGTCGCGACGCGTCGTCTGAGTTTGTTGGTCGTGATTAGTATCGTGGGGCGATCATCATCTTCGTGCGACCTGTGACTGTAAGTCTCCCTTCTTTGTGTTGTGCCTCGTGTGACACGAGCTATTTTTATGATTATTTGTTAATTGATGGAATCCTCTTATGGATTTTGATTTCTTGATATGTGGTTATTTGACCCTAATATTTCGTTCATATGAGGAGTAGCGTTGCTGGATTGTCCATGTTTGACTTTATTTCTTTTATCCGCTGCGTGAGTTCTTTTGTAATGGCTTTCAGTATTTTACCGACTGAGTTTTATTTCGAAAACCGATTCCCTTAACCGAGTTTTTGGCATTATGACCTTGATCATTTTGGCGAAATTCTTATGACGGTATTTAGTATTTTTTAAATGGCTTTTGTGAGTTTTTGAAATATTACCATCATCGGCCTTTTTGGCATTTTTGTAAATGGTTTTTAGCCGGGTGGGTTCCGACGCGGGATCCATGGTGCTATAAAGTTTTGTGTAATTACCTGAAATTTTTGGGCATTCTAGCCCATTGAATTATCCTTGAAAACCTTGAGTATCTTAGAAAATAAATTTCGAGACGTACTTTTAAAATGAATTATTTTCTCGTGGTACATCCAAGGTGCCACAACATGTTTAAAAAATTCTTCTACCTCGAGGACCAAAATGTTTTGAGATATTTTCAATGTTTAGAAACACTTATACTTAGACCCGATGGTCGGATATTCTGAAAGTTTTTCACTAAAAGAAAGGTGTCCTCATTTTTGTTCAAACGCAAGATGATTTCAAAGTCTCGAAAATGATGTTTGTTCAACTTTTTGTAAAATGATACTCAAGATCAACTAGTGTTTCCAAACTGTTTTCAAAAGGTGGTTTTCGTTTTTTTTAAAAACCCATCATGTCCTACTTGTGGTCGGAGAAGGTGTGTATGATGTTGGTATTGTTGTTAGGGTGTTAGCCCTCCGAATTGTGATTGAATTGGTGGTGTGAACGTTGAGTCGTTCGCCATGCATATGTTTTGTTAGCCCTTTGTGGGAGGTGTGATGACGATCTTTAATGTTGTCATTTCGTGGTGACTTGCGTGTTATCGCACCTGTGTGAGCTGTTAAAGCTTGGGTTTGTACGTTTGTGTACATGTGTGATTGTTTCATGATGTTTGTAATTATGTGCTGGTTATTGTTCGGGCCGTTAAGGTTGCCGAACGATACCGTCGTTGCTGTATTGTTTGTGTGTGTATTACTTTACGATGGTAATCGTTGTATATGATATGTGTTATGATTCTTTGTTGTGCTGAGTTGGCATCTCCGCTATGTTGTTTTGCGACGTTATGCCCCAATATATCTAGCATTTATATTTTCGGTATGCCGAGCCGAGACGTTTCAACCGTGATGTGCCGGGGCATGCACGTGTAAATTGTCCTTCTCGTCGGTAACACATTTCAAGTGTGGACTCGAGGGACACCGAATTCAGTTTTGCGAATTGGCTACCGAGACTTTCGGAGTTCGCGCTTCAGCACAGTTATCAGAATCGGCTTTGAGAGGCCTTCGAAGGATGTTTCTGTCGGTTGCTTGTTGTGTCGTCTCCTTGATTTTGTTGTTGTGAGTTTCGGGAATGACACTTCTTTTAGAAGAGGTCGAATATAATACCCGTATTATTTTTGGCTTCTGCATTTTCTCTTTCTCAATTCTATCAACTCGCTCGTGTTCGTTGATACTTTCTGAACTTGTTCTGTATTTCGGTTTCATCGTTCGGACGAGCTGTGATCTTGTTTTGAGTCGGTCTGGTTATCGCTGTGACTTTTCCGAGTTCGGTTCGATTCTTGTGAACCTTGGAGTTGTTGTTTGAATTTTATTGTTCTTCGTGATTTGAACATGATTGTTCGTTTTTTGTTGTCTCGACCATTGTGGTTCGATCGTTTGATTGTTCGGTTTTTGTTGATCTCATCTCGTGATTGTTGAGCGTTCAGACTCCTTCGGGAAATTAGTCTCGTTTCGATCTTCCAACCCTTGGGCGGTGGAATTCCATATGTGTTCAGCGTTTGGCTCGTGTTTTGATTGATGAACCGTTGGGTTGGTCAATCGTATTGATTTTCGTTCGTTGTGTTTTGTGATTGTTCGGATAATCGACTCCATTGTATAGTCTGTTTGATGACGCTTGTCACTTGTTGATTTTATTATGTCTCTATCGGTGGCGTTGTGTTAGTCGCCGTGGCGCGTATTTTCACGCTGTCTGTCTCTTTGCATTGCTTGCAGCGTTTCGCCGTCGGGCGCGAGTTTTCGATTTTTGTGTATCTCGTCGAGTTTTCCTGGCAGGGGATATTGCTTCCCCCTACTTATTTTAAGTTTCAGGACGAAACTTCTTTTAAGGAGGGTAGAATGTAATACCCGTAATTTTGATTTCCGGTAATTTCTTTTTTTTCGGCGGAAGTCCATTTTGTTGACTCTCTCATGACCGTTTCATTATTCTGAGAATGATTAATTCTACACTTTTTGACATCCGAGTTCGTTTCGGTGTCGTTTTGTTGAGTTACGTGCTTTTTAGCGACTTTTCCGCACTTGAGTTCGATTCTTGCGAATATCGTTCAAAACTATTGTTTTGAGTTTCCCGTAAGTCCGTTTAATTTGGTTAGACGTGATGTGAACTTCGGTTTGGTTATTCGATCACGTATCGTGATTTTCAGGTGTTTTGGGCCATTTTATAATTTTCCCAAAGTGGTGGGTATCCGTATACGTATTTGTTGTCTCGACCCTTTTTACGGTCGCGTGTGAGTTTGATTGTAACTCAAGCTCTTAGTATGATCTTATTCTGGAGCTTTCCGTGCGTATCTTGAACTTGGTGTTCCGATCGGAGGAATCCGTTGTTGTAATCGGCTTTGAGAGCACTGTTGCTGTCCTTTTGAGTCGTTAGCGCACGCTACACCTATTGGTTAGCGCGCGGTATGGTGCGGTTGTTAGCGCACGCTACAGGTTTTGTAGCGCACGCTAACGGGTGGTGCAGAATCACCCGCAGGCTACCGGATCAAGGTTAGAACGTTGGTTAGCGCACGCTATGTGGTAACATAACGCGCGCTAGGGTGCATTGGTAGCGCACGCTGGGGGGAGGATAGCGCACGCTACCCGGTAGTTCAGGGCAGTCTAGAGGCTACTGGACTGGGTCTGGGTCCTCGTTAGTGCACGCTAATTTTTGTAGCTAGCGCGCGCTAACTGTACATGTTGGCAGAACGTTATGTTCTGATGCTTCGATAGCGCACGCTAATCAGGAAGGATTAGCGCAAGCTAAGCTGTCCAGTATATAAACTGGACAGCAGTCTTTAATCCTCATTTTCTTCATTTCTTTCTCTTCCTCCGCGGGTTTGAGACGTGGCGACTAGGGTTCGCGACCTGGGCTAATTTTCGTCCATTCCACGGTGTTTTAGAGCATCCTAGGTGATTACATCATCTAATCCATTGTTCTTCGCCGAATCGAGGTATTTTTCTTGAATCCCTAGAGTTGACTTTTTGGGAGTTTTGTTCTTGATTTCGTTTTCTATCCATTTTTGACGAACCAATTGTTGTCAAATGATGTTGTTAAACATATCCTATGGATTGTATATCCATATTTCGGTTTGGAATTCCATTTTCATGTTTTGGTCGGTCGATTTGCGTTCTTGGCCGTTTGGGGGAAACCCTTGAACTTTCGTCGTTTGTTCTTTGAATTCAGCGACTTTCGGTCATACTTTGGAATTCATTTTCATTGTTGTTATTGTTGTCCGTAGTTTATTGTCGCGGGTTAGCGTTCGGTGGAGTCGGCGGGTTCGTGGTCGGTTCGTGCCAACCTACTTCGGTCGATTCTTCGCGTTTGTGATTACTCGAGGCAAGTACCTTGTCCATACAATTCTTTTTTTATGAATATGATAATTATTGATCGTCTCCTTGTGTTTATTTGATCATTTGAATCTCACTTTCATAGATTCGGTTAGTCTTGTTAAAGGCCCTCTTTCAAAACGCGCGTGTTTTGTGGACATTGTGTTCGTGGATGGTTACGTGAATTACTATGAATACACTTGGTGTTGTCGTTGTGCTTTGATAATATATGTATATATATTATCTCTTATTGGTGCATTGTAATTTGACCATTGCGTCGTGTATTGTGTTTGTTGCCATTGAGTGAGTTACTTGGATATTATTGATGTGATATGTTACTTCTGAGAATGTGTGGATATGGTTGAAGGTATACGGTGACACATGGCACGTGATCATGTGGTCAGGATGCAACAAGTGATTGATCCAACCGTGAGAGCCTGAGATAATCTACGGTGGCACATGGCATGCGATCATGTGGCTAGGATGCAACAAGCGATTGATCCAACCGTGAGATGTGTGTGATTTGTTTCGCTAGCCAGCTCGGGAGGGTCCTTCGAGGCCTCGAGTGGGATTTGTGGCTTCGTCCCGGTCCTAGGCGATGCGCGTGCGTGATTACGTTGTATTGATTTTTATGTCTGTCGAGGACACGTGATGTTGGGCTCTGGCCCTGTGAATTGTTGTCGGTTTTCTATTTGCGAAAACAAAACTTTTGGGCTGTGACCCCTGTAGATTTTTGGAAAGAGAAGGATTCGGAAATCCTAAATTGTTTTCTATTAAAACTCTCGATGGCATTTTAAACTATTTTATAAATTGTTTCCCTTGATTTGTGATCTTTCTGTTTTGGAATGTTTTACCAAACTCATGCCTCGGGAAGTGCTTTTCGTTACGTTTGGAACTTTGAAGATTTCTAATTATTGTTCTTCAAACTTGTATTGTATGGCTCGTATTTGCACTTTGTTCTTGCACTAGCAAAACAGTGGAGTTTTGCTAACCCCCGAGTATTCGGGGGGTGTCTGTTTTTGCATTCAGGTTTGGGAGCATAACACATGGTCGGCACGAAGGATGATGAAAGATGAACGATACTAATCACACGAGGACCCGTTTGATGTCATATTGGTTTAGTTGTATTTTATTTCCGTTGCAGTATTCTTTCCCCATTGTACGGGAGTGTGTTGTATTCGACCCCTGCGTGGGCATGTATTGTAATTGAGTTGTATGTATTTATTCAAAGACCAAATCGGTCTACTGAGTCATTTTAGCCTTAAAGGCGTTGTTGAGTTGTTCGGTTTTGTTACCAGCCTGGTAGAACCTTGAGGAAAGGTTCTACGGCGTGTAATATCCCTGAGCGGATTGGGGGTGTTACACAATACTAATCACACGAGGATCCGTTGATGTCGTATTGGTCTAGTTGTATTTTCTTTTCCGCTGTAGTATCTTTTCCCTGTTGTACGGGAGTTTATTGTACTTTGACCCCTGCGTGGGTATGTGTTTGGAATTGAGTTGTATGTTATTATTGAAAGACCAAGTCGGTCTACTGAGTCATTTTAGCCTTAAAGGCGATGTTTAGATGTTTGATTTTAGTTATCAGCCTGGTAGATCCTCGAGGAGAGGGTCTACGACGTGTAATATCCCTGAGTGGAATAGGGGTGTTACATAAATGGTATCGGAGCTTAGGTTGTGGAAACCTAGGCTGTCGGGTCAGTGGTGTCTGTTGAGTTTTGTCTTGTCGTATTTTGTCTGACTAAGTCGTGTCGCGACGCGTCGTCTGAGTTTGTTGGTCGTGATTAGTATCGTGGGCGATCATCATCTTCGTGCGACCTGTGGCTGTAAGTCTCCCTTCTTTGTGTTGTGCCTCGTGTGTCACGAGTTATTTTTATGATTATTTGTTCAGTGACGGAATCCTCTTATGGATTTTGATTTCTTGATATGTGGTTATTTGACCCTCATATTTCGTTCATATGAGGAGTATTGTTGCTGGACTGTGCATGTTGGACTGTATTTCTTTTATCCACTGCGTGAGTTATTTTGTAATGGCTTTCGGTATTTTACCAACTGAGTTTTATTTCGAAAACCGATTCCCTTAACCGAGTTTTTGGCATTATGGCCTTGATCATTTTGGCGAAATTCTTATGACGGTATTTAGTATTTTCTAAATGGCTTTTGTAAGTTTTTGAAATATTACCGTCATCAGCCTTTTTGGCGTTTTTGTAAATGGTTTTATCTTGGTGGGTTCCGGGGCGGGACCCACGGCGCTATAAAGTTTTGTGTAATTACCTGAAATTTTTGGGCATTCTAGCCTTTTTGGCATCGTCCTTTTTGGCATTGAATTATTTTCAAAAACTTGAGTATCTTAGAAATAAATTTCGAGACGTACGTTTAAAATAAATTGTTTTTTTTTTCGCGGTACTTCCAGGGTGCCATAATATGTTTCAAAATTCTTCTACCTCGAGGACCAAAATGTTTTGAGATATTGCCAATGTTTTATAAACACTTTTACTTAGACCCGATGGTCGAATATTCTGAAAGTTTTTACTAAGAGAAAGTATCCTCATTTTTATCTAATGTGAAATGGTTCTCCAAAGTCTTGATAACGATGTCTCACGTTTGTACTTTTTTGAAAGGTGATAGTCAAGATCAACCGGTGTTCTTCTAAAATTATTTTCAAAATGAGGTTTTCGTTTTTAAAACCTATCCATTCCTGTTTAAGGGCTGGGTATGTATGTATGATGTTCGCGTTCTCATTACGATGTTTGCTCCCGAGTATGATCGAATTGGCGGTGTGAGCGTTGAGTCGCTTTCCACACAATTGTTGTGTTAACCCTCTGTGAGAGGTGGGATGTTGGTGTTGAATATTGTCGCCTCGTGGTGATTTCTGCGTTGTCGCGCGTGTGCGAGCTGTTAGAGCTTGGTTTGGTATGGCCGTGTGCATCGGTAATCATTCCGTTATGTGTCGGTTGTTTAATGTCTTGTTACCTTGCTCCCGTTTTTGTGAATTTCGTGGATGAGGTCGGGGGTAATACCCATACTATTTTGACTTCTGAATTTTATCTTTCTCCAGTCTGTAGATTCGCTCGTGTTCGTTGATACTGTCTGAACTTGTTTTGTATTTCGGGTTCATCATTCGAACGAGCTGTGATCTTGTTTTGGGTCGATCTGGTTATCGCTGTGACTTTTCCGAGTTCGGTTCGATTCTTGTGAACCTTGTTCGGAAGTAACATCTTTTGGTTCTACTAGTTCTTTTATTCGAAGTGGATCGGATTTGGAACTTCTGTATTTTCGACTCTGTCTACTCGTTTATGTTCGTTGACATTTTCTGAGCTTGTCCTGCCCCTTGCTTTTGTTGATCGAACGAGTGTGGTATTGTTTCGGAACAACTCGTTTGTCGTTCTGATTTTTTCAATTGCTATTCCCTTTCCTGTGGATCTTATGTGAATGCACATCTTGTTGTTTTCGCCGGATCATATATTGTCTCGAGTCGAGATGCGAACCTTGGAATTGTCGTTTGAATTTTATTGTTCTTCGTGATTCGAACATGAGTGTTCGATTTTTGTTGTCTCGATCGTTGTGGTTCGATCGTTTGATTGTTCGGTTTTTGTTGATCTCGTTTCGTGATTGTTGAGCGTTCAGACCCCTTCCTAATTTCCTTATGTTCGGGAAATTAGTCTCGTTTTCGATCTTCCAACCCTTGGGCGGTGGAATTCCGTATTTGTTCAGCGTTTGACTCGCGTTTGGATTGATGAACCATTGGGTTGGTCAATCGTATTGATTTTCGGTCGTTGTGTTTTGTGATTGTTCGGATAATCGACCTGATTGTACTATCTATTCGATGACGTTTTTCACTTATTGATTTTATTATGTCTCTACGGTGGCGTTGTGTTGGCCGTCGTGGAGCGTGTTTTCACGCCGTATGTCTTTTTGCATTTCTTGCAACGTTTCGCCGTTGGGCGCGAGTTTTCAGTTTTGTGTATCTCGTCGAGTTTTCCTGGCGGGTATATTGCTTCCCCCTACCTGTTTTAAGTTTCGGGACGAAACGTCTTTTAAGGAGGGGGGAATGTAATACCCGTAAATTTCGATTTCCGGTAATTTTCTTTTTTCGGCAGAAGTCCGTTTTGTCGACTCGCTTGTGACCGTTTCGTCATTCTGAGAATATTTAATTCTGTACTTTTCGACGTCCGAGTTCGTTTCGGTGTCGTTTTGTTGAGTTCCGTGCTTTTTAGCGACTTTTCCTCACTTGAGTTCGATTCTTGCGAATCTCGTCCGAAACTGTTGCTTCGAGTTTCTAGTAAGTTCATTTAATGTTATTATTCATGTTGCGAGCTTTGGTTCGGTGTTTCGATCATGTATCGTGTATTTCGGACATTTTGGGCCATTTTTGTAATTTCCAAAAGTTTGGGGTAATTACTTCCGTTGTCGAATTCGGACACTTCGGGCGGTCGGAATCGTGTGTTCTCTTAGCGCTTGGATTCGTCTTTGCGAGTACTTCGTAACCGTATCTTCGATTTTTACTCAGGTTCGGGTTTCGGGGTCGTCCAGGCCGTCGGAGTGGCCACGGCCGAGTCACGGCCGGAGCAGGGCCTGGCCTGGCCGAGTTACGGCCGTAAGGTGCCGGTTACGGCCTTAATGTGTGCGAGTTATGGCCGTAAGCGTGATCGGGTACGGCCGTACAAGCGCTGGGCAGATTTTTGACGAAGGACGGTTACGGCCGTAATGTGTGCCAGTTACGGCCGTAAGTGTCCGGCAGGTGCTGGGCAGATATTTTGACGAATGCCGGTTACGGCCGTAAGGCCTGCCGAGTACGGCCGTAAGGGCCGAGTTATGGCCGTAAGGCACTGCCGGTTACGGCCGTAACCCTGCCGACTATATATAGCCTGGGCTCGGCCAGACTTCATTTTTACTCGATTTTCTCCTTCTTTCGGCGGCTGGCGACGGGTGCGAAGGGAAGTGGAGTTCTTGGTCAATCCTAATCATTTCCAAGGCATTTTGGAAGATCCTTGTTGATTATATCAACATCTAATCCGTGTTCTTCGTCGAATCAAGGTATATTTCTTGATTTTCCTTCAAGTTGACTTTTTGGGGAATTTGTTCTTGATTTCGATTCTAGTCCGATTTTGATACATCGGTTGGTGTAGTATGATGTTATTAATCGTGTTCTATGGGTTGTATATCCATATATCGAGTTTGTTTAACTCGATTGACGATTCGAGTGTTCTTGGGAATTATTGAACATTTAGTGTTCGATTAAATGTCCCAATGAGTTTCCCTTCGATAGTTTGTTGGGATTTCCGTTGTTTTGGCCTTGATTCTCGTTGTAACCATGTGTTATTGTTCCTTCCGGAGGTTTATAGGTGTTCGAGGATTCCGATGTTGAATTCCGTTTGGTGATTGACGATTCGTGTGGTGTTATTCACGTAGTAATTGCGGTGCTATCGCGTTCTTGATAATGTTCGGGAGTTTGGGGCCGTTCGACCGTATTTCATCCATCGTCTTGTTGCGATTGTGGTTTCGAGGCAAGTATCTTGTCCATACAATTCTTGTTTTGTGAATATGATAATTGGTGATCGTCTTTATGCGTTTGTTTGGTCGTTTGAAATGAGTTTTCAAAAGATTTGGTTAGCCTTGTTAAAGGCCCTCTTTCAAAACCGCGTGTGTTTTGTGATTGGTGTGTTTCATGAACGAGTATGTGACTCCTGTGGATATGTTTGGTATTGATGATGCACTTGGTGTTGCGTATGGATGTATATTGTTTCATTTCGGTGCATTGTGGTTTGACGTGGTGTTTTGCTAAGTGTTTGATGCTTCTGGGTGAATGGTTTGGATATCCTTGATGTTATATGTTATTTGTGCATGATTACTTCGCTCACCGTGGGTTGGTTCGACGGGGCCACGACGGGAATTCCAATGGGTGAGTCCGAAATTCACGAGTGGTGAATGTATTTTACTCACTCCGGGAGGGTCCGACGGGGCCTCGGGGGAATCTATGACTTCACTCTGGGTTCATGAGTAAAAACTTCACAGGTTGATGTGTATGTTTAGTGAATGTATGTTACTCACTCCGGGAGGGTCCGACGGGGCCTCGGGGGAATCTATGACTTCACTCTAGGTTCACGAGTAAAAACTTCACAGGTTGATGTGTATGTTTTGTGAATGTGTTTGCTCACCTCGGGAGGGTTCGACGGGGCCACGGAGGGAGTCCAATGGTTTTGCCCTGGATTCATGAGTGAAACTTCACGGGTGCGTGTGTATTTTATGTCCGTCGAGGACACGTGACTTGGGTTTTGGCACTGTGAACTGTTCTCGGTTTTCTATTTGCGAAAACAAAACCTTTGGGCTGCGACCCCTGTTGATTTTTGGAAAGATATGGATTTGATAATCCTAATTTGTTTTCTATTAAAACTCCCCAGGGTATTTAAAACCATTTTGCAAACCATTCTCGTTATTTGTGATCTTTCGGATTTGGAAATTTTTACTCAAAATCTTGCCTCGGGAAGTACTTTCCATTACTTTTGGATTTTTGAGGATTCCTGATTATTTTTATTCGTGGAATGTGAATTGTATGGCTCGTATTTTTGCACTTGTATTTGCACTAGCAAAACAGTGGAGTTTTGCTAACCCCCGAGTATTCGGGGGGTGGATGTCTATTTTTGCATTCAGGTTTTGGAGCATAACACAGGGTCGGCACGAAGGATGATGAAAGATGAACAATACTAATCACACGAGGATCCGTTGATGTCGTATTGGTCTAGTTGTATTTTCTTTTCCGCTGTAGTATCTTTTCCCCGTTGTACGGGAGTTTATTGTACTTTGACCCTCGCGTGGGTATGTGTTTGGAATTGAGTTATATGTTATTATTGAAAGACCAAGTCGGTCTACTGAGTCATTTTAGCCTTAAAGGCGATGTTTAGATGTTTGATTTTAGTTATCAGCCTGGTAGATCCTCGAGGAGAGGGTCTACGGCGTGTAATATCCCTTAGTGGATTGGGGGTATTACAGGGTGATTGTTGATCGTCTGACCAAGTCGGCACAGTTTCTAGGCATCAAGGATACTTGGAGCCCGGAGAAGTTGGCTCGTGTGTTTATTGCGCAGATTGTGAGGCTTCATGGTACTCCGAAGTCTATTGTTTTGGATCGATATGGCCGTTTTGTATCACACTTTTGGTAGGCGGTGCATAAGGCGTTGGGTATTCATTTGCGTTTCAGTACCTCTTTTCATCCTCAGTCAGATGGACATTCGGAACGCACTATCCAGACGTTCGAGGATATGTTGCGTGCTTGTGATCTCGACTAGAGCAGTGACTGGGAGGAACATCTGCCATTGATCGAATTCACGTACAACAATAGTTGGCACACGTCGATTCAAATGGCACCGTATGAGGCACTTTATGGGCGGCGATGTTGATCGCCGATTTATTGGAATGAGGCATCCGATTTGGTTGGGACCGAACCGGATATCACTTTAGAGATGAGGCGGAAGGTGGAATTGATTCGGGAATGGACGTTGACTGCTCAGAGTCGACAGAAGTCATATTCCAACGTCCGTCGTCGACCTTTGGAATCCGAGGTGGGAGACCATGTTTTGCTAAAGGTGTCGCCGATGAGAGGAGTTTTCCGTTTCGGGAAGAAAGGGAAGTTGAGTCCTAGATTTATTGGACCTTTCGAGATTCTCGAGAGAGTCGGTGAATTGGCTTACCGTTTGGCGTTGCCCCTAGCCTTGAGCCATGTTCATAGCGTTTTCCATGTTTCCCAACTGAGGAAATATGTCCCGGATCCTAGTCATGTCATCGATTATGGTGAGATCGATATTGCCGAGGACATCACCTTCGAGGAGCGTCCCTTGAAGATTTTGGAGCACCGTGAGAAGCGACTGAGGCATAAGACCATTCCCTTGGTCAAAGTGCAGTGGTCAAGGCATGGTGTCGAGGAGGCAACTTGGGAAACCGAGGATAGCATGCATGCTAGGTACCCCGAATTTTTTGTTTCTTAAGTTTCGGGACGAAACTTATTTTTAGAGGGGTAGAATGTAATATCCGCATTTTTCCTTTTTCCCGATATTCTCATTTTTGATGTATTTTCGTTTTTAGCAACTCGCTTGTAACCGTGTTGATATTTCTATAATAGTTAATACTGGACTTTTTGCCACCCGATTCTCGTAATTTATTGTTTGGAACTGCCGTTTCGGGGTTGCCGCAAGTCCATCTTATGTCCTTATAGACGTTGTGAGCTTTTGCTTGGTGATTCGATGGCGTATTGTATTATGTTGTCGTATTTTCCCTTAGAGAGCGTCGTAAACTCTTGATGTCTTTCCCTTTTAAGTTGGTTACGTTCTGGATGTTTTCGGAGTCATGTCGGGCTAGATGTTAGCTTTTGGTTCTTGCACTCGAGCAGGCCACACGAGTTGTCGATTGTGCGTGGCGCTCGTGCGCAACCGAATGCTCGGCAGAGGACTCCAGAGACGCACGAGTAGGAAGCACGAGCTGGTGCTCGTGCGCGTTGCTCGTGCATGTTGTTCAGAAGCTGGGCAGTGTCCGAGCACATGACCAAGCACCCGAACAATTGGTCGTGCACGCTGCTCGTGCGCAACCAATGCTCGGAAGTAACTCACAGGGATGCACAAGCAGGAAGCGCGAGCTAGTGCTCGTGCGCTATGCTCGTGCGTGAGGACAGAAGTTGGGCAGTAGCCTGGCGCACGACCAGATGCACGAGCACTTGGTCGTGCGTGGTGGTCGTGCGTCTCTGAGGTATTTAAGGGGACAGTCGCGTTTTCAGCGTCATTTTTCATCCCCTCTTCTTCTTCTTCTCCGAGCGTTAGGCGATTTAGGCGATTTGGAGGCTGAAGTTTGGATCGTGTATCAACGTTCATCCAAGATTTTGAGTCTCTAACACCAAGTTTTCATCATTTAATCATCTTCTACCACTTGAATCAAGGTAAATCTTCTAGAATCCTACTTTTGGGCAAATTGGGGGTTTTTCAATTTTATTGTCCGATTCATTCCGTGTTGCTGATTAATTCATGATGAATTTGATTAATCTTATTGGTATTCTTGGTTTCCCTACGGATTCATGGTATATTTCGTAGTTGTTGCGTATTCGAGAGGGTTTGGTTGTGGTCCGCCCTCGTTGTTGTTTTTAAACGAATATACATGAATCGTAGGTGGATTTTCAGGTGTATTCCATTTCCGTATTCTTTTAGAAATGGTTGTTATTGTTTTATTCGAATCGTTAGGTTCGGTTTCATTAGTTCCTAGCATTCGTCGGTGATTTTCCTTTCCGTTCATTGCGTCGTCAATTATTCAAGGCAAGTACTTTTGGAAACCTTTATGCTTAACGTGAAATGGTAATGTATGTTGTGTGTGCTTTGCTCACCTCGCGAGGGTCCAACGGGGCCTCGAGGGAATCTATGGCTTCACTCTGGATTCACGAGTTTGTTTCGCTAGCCAGCTCGGGAGGGTCCTTAGAGGCCTTGAGTGGGATTTGTGGCTTCGTCCCGGTCCTAGGCGATGCCTGTGCCTGATTTGTTTTATGAGATGGCCAGCTCAGGAGGGTCCTTAGAGGCCACGAGTGGGATTTGTGGCTTTGTCCCGGTCCTTGGCAAATTGATTGACTGTTTGTTTCCGGAAAAGACATGTCTGGTTTTGGTTTTGAAATGAATTTGGTGCATTGTACTATGAAATGTGTAAGCGACTGGTTTGCCCTGATTACTTGTACTAGCGTAATTGCTAACCCCTCTGGGGACCTATTTTGGGGAAATTCTTGTTATGGATTTCAGGTTATGTTCTGTCGGGGACGCTGGCCAGGGTCGTTGACATGTGCATTTGAGTCTTCTTATTTCTTTTGTGCCCTTTCGATATGGTTGTTTTCCCAAATTTATAAACTTATAGATTGTACCCGCGAGTACTTAGGCTTTTCACTCCGAATTACGGTTTGTGTTCAATGAAGTTGCTTTATTTGTCGGTTGATATTTATTACGCCGGTTGCACCGGACATGTTGTTATATGTTCGTATTATTTAAATATGTTTCCTCACTAACCGATACGGTTGGTCGAGTGGTTTTATTCTTGTTTTAGCCTGTGGGTCCCATGTAGGGGTCCACGGCGCTGTAATCTACCATCAATATCTCGGGGGTGTTACAACCCGGACCCGACCCGTCTCGGAACAGATCTGTTCTAGAACAGTTCTGGAGCAGAAATTCGCGAAAACAGTCTAGAAAATTAATTTTTGACGATCTGATTTAATCAAATTAAACCAGAAAAATTATTTTATAAAATCTATATTTTATAAACATAATCAAGAATATAATTTATACATAAATATGTTCTACACAAATAATTAAATTATATGCAAGTTGGCTCCGAACAAATAAATATGTTCTACACAAATATCTCCTTCCTCTGTGGGTGATCCACACACCAAAAATTCCACAAGCCGGATTGCTAGATCCTTATGAATAATATTGATAAATAGTACAACACAAATTCCTTACTTGAAGGATTGTACTATTGATCAAGATCACCTAAGGGAAGACAAGATGAGATAACCGACGTCGTTCTCCTACTGTAAGAGAAGGGGCCGATCTTTTCTTTCTTCTTGGGGGGGGGGGGGGGTTGTGTCTTGATTTCTTATGACAACTCCTTGTCCAAGACCTTATATTTATACTAAGTAAACCCTAGAGTCAAACTCTAGTATTTGCTTAGTTGCCCCTCAACTTATTAAATAATACAATATATATAATATCCAATATTATGTATATTATTTATTATTTAATCTCCTTATAAATATAATATCCAATATTATATTTATTATTCCCTGTTGATATTTATTCCTACTTGTCTATAATTGTCGTACGTGCGACCCAAAAGGCTTATATTATGTTGGCAATTATTTAATACCTTGTTAAATAATAAATCTTAAGCGGTCTCTAGCAAGACATTATGATTATCCAAATAATATAAGTTAATAGTCCATTAAACCTTTTAACGTGTCAAATCCCTTTGTTAAGCGATATCATATTTGAACTAAGTCATGGAGTGTGTCATACTTATCTATGTTCAAATGCTTTCTCGATCTTAAGTAGACTGATTGAATCAAATGACTCTTCATTTGAGCATGGCCATGCATTTCCTTCAGTCCTACTTATCGAGGATCCCAGCAGATATCTCTATCACTAAAGAGAGGGACAAATCCCCATCTTAATTATTCATTGCCCTCTACATGACTCCCACTAATCCTGATCGCTAACCTTTATGATCACCATGCTTCAGATGACGTTAAATTACGTCAAGGCATAGCAGTTATCATGTTGGACTCTATGATAATCTCAGGTTCAAGGATTTATTGACATACTGTTATATTGAGATTCACTTATGACATTTCCATGCACTGATCTCAATGCGGGTCTGTCCAGTATTAGTTCTCCAACCAATACCCATAAGATTGATCCCTACCATACGTATAATCATCCGATGATTATCAATCAAACTTATACTAGTATATTAATCACTTGAGTCTCTACTCAACGCAATTGTACCAGGGACATTTGAATAATCTTATTACTCGTGAATAACTATTATTCGATTATTATAATATTAAAACATGCACACATTATAATAATCAACGATAAATAAATGATATCAAATAACTTTATTTAAATATGACAGTTACAAATCTAGGGACATCGAATGTCCTAGGGCACTATTCCCAATATATTATGCTGATTTTTCGTGCGGCCAACACTTCTCCGAAATTGTCAGCTACTTTTCGGAAGCAGACATCTTTCCCAAGAGTGGTTCCGACAAAGACATAGACTAATTGGATGTTATATAAAAGTGATGATGTCATTGGTTTCTCGATGAAAGTATATTTAAAGGAGGTATGTGATAAATGAGAATGAGAATAGAGAAATAACTTGAATGAGTTGAATATGATTAATGTCTCACCGACGCGATTATTAGAGTGGAAATGCAACGTGAATGACGACGAGTGGAATTACGAATTACAAGAGAAAATTTTAAAAATCTTTAGAACGACACTTGCTCGCGTAGTCACAGTAAAATGTCATTATCAGTGACATATATTGATTTTGGAAGGATATGGAATAGGCGAGCTGCCTTTGTCCTGTGTCCTTTAAAAATTCATAGTGGATGGATTATTATGCAGAGTACGCGGCGTCCAAAGTTGACAGTAATATGAACGTAGTTGGTGCGACATGATATTCTTATATTAGTTCGGATTTAATTTCAGAAATGAGAATTTTTTTTATTTTGATTAAACAAGGTGTTAAAATTTTAAACTAAAAGGTATCACTGGTCTTTCAAATAAAAGAAGAAATTTGATATTTCGAAGGAAGTGTTATTGTTTGGTATTTTAATAAAATATATTATTTTGAATTTTGGAAGAAGAGAAAAATAGTGATTGAACTTTCAATATATATATATATATATATATATGGTGGGGTTATTTTAAAAAGTGTCTTATAATAAAAAGTGTAGGAAGGATTGTGGGAGTGACATGTGTCACCTTGCCATATCATCATGCCATATCATATGACACATCATATGACGTGGAATGAGGATGACACATGTCATTCCCACAATCCTTCCTACACTTTTTATTATCAGAGACTTTTTATTTTAACACACACACACATATATATATATATATATATATATATAGGGATAGGTTCTGGTAGGAAAGCTTTCTTCCGTAAGAAATAAGAATGATTTTAGGCCTTTGATCTTTGGTGATCAATGGCTACGATTTGTGCATGTTGTGCTAAAAATCTAGCTTAAGTGTGCTACGCGGAATATTTTGTGGGGATATTTTTGTAATTATACAGATTGCACGTTTGGTATTTCCTACAATTATGGGATTTCATATCTCACTTTCTTATCTCTTCCCAACGTGTAAGCGGAAAGTTTGACGTGATTTTTTTTCTCTTTCCTTCATCTCTTCGTTCATCATATAGATTCTCTAAGTTCATACAGCTAATCCGCCGTTCAAGAATTTTAGCCGCCGCCGCTTCCCTTCTAGGGCACTCCGCGGCTACTGAAATAGGTGAAGCCGCCGCCGCTGTAGTAGGGCACCCGTTGCAGCCCCTCCTATATGCATACAAAACGTCATTGTTCAACCATGGAAGACGCAATATGAGGTACTAGATCCGGTTATGCTTGACGCAATAAAATTCCGGTGCACATGGTGGAAACAAATTCAAATAGTTACTTTCTATTTATTTTTCCTTTGAGACAGTGGGGAGAGGGGCATTGATGAATTGTTCATAGAGAATACGAGTTAGGGAATTGCTACCCTGATGTATTTGTTTTCAGCACCTTTATGTGATGGTTTCTGCACATATTGAAGAACATTTTAGCACCTTTGATAATATTATTTTGATAATTATTGTGATGTGATTTGTGTGATAGTTAGCACTTAAATCTGTAAAATTTTGCATTGTTATAATACATTGTATTTCTGTTAATGTTTTAATAGCAGAGTTTAGCACTAAATGTTATTTATGTTAGCACATTTAATAAATAGGTAATACTAACATATATGGTATGTAATGCTTGCATAGCAGTTTATGGGATTTACAAATGCAGTGATAATATATACCATCTTTATAGATCTTTTATTTATGCTTATTGTATTTATTGTATTTTTTAGTAAATGACGCGAAAATCATTTTGTACCTATACTTGAAAACGGGTATGATTATTGTGAGAATCAATTTTTAATACCAAACCATAAAATTGATAAGTTATATATCCTCATTCATAAGAGTGTAAGTTATTGATGCCATTTTGCTTAAAAAGACTAAAATGTACTCCAAAAAGGTGTTGATGTTGACTTTCCTTTTTTACCTTTTAGTGATAGATTTAAGGGTATTAATGTCTTTTGGTATCAAAAACTTATACTCTTATGAATGAGGATATATAACTTGTTACTTTTATCGTTTGGTATTATAAAAGATAGAACCCATGATTATTTATCTTCCAAGAAAATAAAGCACAACACATTGTATCAAAATTGACTGCATTGTACAAAATAAAGCATAATAAGAAAATCACATAATTGGAACATAACCAGAACTGCACTCTGTTTTCCAATTTGCAGCACACACAAAACAAATTGTTAGCACAACAGTTTCGATTTTTAAAAATATAAATCAAATAGAAAAAATATAATGTTAGTTTTAAAAAAAATACACCAAAAATATAAAATATTTGAACGACTAAAAGATATGAAATCCCATAAAAATAGATATTAACCTAAAATATGAAATCCCATGAATAAAGGAACTTTCCATGATTGTAGGAACTTTTCATAAGTGAAATTAGTCAAGTTACATTGGTACCCCCAATAATTAAATTCGTTAACGCTCCTAGTTTCCCGTGTTAGCATACCAGAACGAAATCTGGGCCATTAATCTCCAAGGATCAATGGCTTACAGTTATTCCTATTTCTTACACTTATACCATTTCACTCCATAACACACCTATATATATATAAAACTTACTGAGTATTTTTATTTTGTAAAAAGCTAAAGTCCACAACATATTGTTTTAAAGCAAATGATTGAGGTATTTAAAATTTTTGTATACTATGAGAAATATATTACAAGACATATATATTTGTATATTTTATTTTTCAAGTAAATATTATAATAATCTCTAAAGGAAATTATTTCCGAAAGGTGATGCCAGGAGTTAAAAAAAAATGATATCATAATTCTTATTGTATAATTTTGAAACCGTGGAAAAATAAGGGTTTCTAATGATTTTTTTCTTGTGGAGCTAATCATCAAAATTCTTTTGGAGGACCTATAATTTTGAGTCATAGGCTATAAATATTATATAGCATCTGTGTCGATATCTTAATCAGGTTATTCTCTTTTAAGGCATTCATACTTATTGATTAAGAACCTTGATAATTGAGAATTCCTGATTTAACGGGTACTAGTTGTAATATCCGGATTTATTACAGTGTATTTCATCTGTATTCAAACCATGTATTATTTCGGATTGGTGATTTTGATTATTGGAGTATGATATTTAGTGCATTAATATCATTATACATAAGTATAGCAACTTGCAAAATTGCTCAAACAACCTCGTGATAGCGCACGTTAAGAATGTATCTTAACGCGCGCTATCGGGCCATTATTAGCGCACGCTATGCAGGTATGAGTAACGTGCGCTAAGGACTCAATTATTGAGCGGGGCAGCTGGCTCGTGCGCCAGCGGGACATGGGTCCGGATAAGATTCCCGCTGACGCACCCGGACAAATTCTGAAGTCAACCATTATTAGCGCACGCTAAGGGATGCTTAGTAGCGTGCGCTAACTTGTCAATAATGCAGAATTTTATAAATGGGACAACAACCGCTTGGGCTTTCATTTCCTTCGTCTATACTTCATCTTTGAGAGTCCAGAGCAAGAATTTCCTTTCTAAACACTTAGAACATTTATGAGTGATCATAGAATGATTGAGTATCACTTGTGAGTGATTATTGAAGAGAAGTAACACCTTGGAGGGGCACATAATCAACCGGAGTCGAATTACACCTTGTGGCTCAGTGAATTCAGCATATTAAGGTATGTTCA
This sequence comes from Orobanche coerulescens, assembly GCA_033398695.1. Lineage (NCBI taxonomy): Eukaryota > Viridiplantae > Streptophyta > Magnoliopsida > Lamiales > Orobanchaceae > Orobanche > Orobanche coerulescens. Next base: position 118,377,808 of record CM065815.1, read on the forward strand.
ACCTATCACCAGTATTAGAATTGGATTTCCAATGGATATGATGGTCATGTTAACGAGATATTGGATTTCATTAGTGAATTATTTCAACAACATCATGTTTAGAAGATTGGAATGTCTACAATTACGATATTATTGTTGGAACCCCGTAGTTGGAATCCTAGTACTTCAAATGATGAGAGAAATATTCTGAAGTTAACAATCCGTATGATTTATGTTATCGTTGTGATCATGATTTGGAAAAGATGTTATAAGAACTTAAAGGAAGAATCATCTTAGGAAATATTCTTTCGTATAAGTCGGAATTGTTAGTTCACCTCAAGATAAAGTCTGAATATGTATAAAGATAGTAGCATCTAATACATCAACCGGAGATCACCAACTTTGGATGAGAATTGTAATCAAGATGGATTATGGTGTCATGATGATTATACGTATATTTGCATCTTGAAGTTGCTATCATCCTGGAGATCATTCATAAGAGTAAGAACTTGGTATTCAAGGAAGTAACATGAATGATCACGAAGGATTTCATTGTTTCGAACATGGCAAGAACAGTTTACTGCTCAGCAGTAAACTGCCATGCAGAGATAGCGCACGCTATGATATGCAGTTTAACGTGCGCTATCGAACACTAGTTAGCGTGCGCTACGTTTGGTACGTAACGTACGCTAGACCATCAGACGAGTCAGTTGGCTGATCAGTGTAGTACTGTCCATGTATCGTTAGCGTGCGCTAGGCTTTGTTGTTTGCGTGCGCTATCGTGCGCACGTAACGCTACCATACGTAATACTTAGCGTGCGCTAAGTTATTCGGGCATTGCGTTTATGAACTTTTGACCGTTAATCGAATTGTTAAACATTTGTACGACGTGAGATAAATCCTATATTATTTCTTTTGTTAAGGTTTGGTCTAGTTACGTGATTGATTGAGAAGGACGATCGTCGAGTGTTCATTTCCGTGGAAGTGTTATTAATGTCTTCAAATCGAGGCAAGTACCTTAATTGTTTTACGAAATGTTGTTATACATATTGTCGTCCATGTATGTCGTTATTGTATGACGACCTCGTGTTGGTCCGACGGGATCATCGGGGATCTATGCTAGCGTCATACCGGATCATTGGACGGGTTTTTCCACCACGGTTGGTCCGACGGGATCATCGTGGGTTCTAGGCGATGAACGCTGGATCGATGGAATTACCATGTGTATGTATTGATATCATGTTGTGATTATCAGTTGTGTATGTTATGTTTGAGTTTCTCGTAGGAGAAGACTCGTTGGTATTTTGTCGTTTACGTTATCATTATTATTCACCGTGAGATATGAATAATATGCTGTGGTACTTGTACTAGCATCGTTGTGCTAACCCCTTCGGGGGTGAACATTTTGTTTGTGTTCAGGATCCAGGAGAGCTGGGAAACAACCACCGAACAAAGATGACGACGAGGGTGCAGAGTGATGTCCCGACCGGGTTTATTTATCTGTTGTTTATTCGTTATTTCAATAAGTACTCGAGTACGAAGTCGGTTGTGATATTTTGAATTTGGTGATGTATTATTAAGTTCTGTTGAACAATTGTACTATTCCTGTATTGGGTCAGAACTAATGTACTGTAATTCCGTTATTTCCATTTATTAGTACCTTTTTATACTTGTTCAGTTCTTCGGCCTTGTAAATCCTTACGTAAAGGATTTACGGCGCTGTAATATTCCCGAATATATCGGGGGTGTTACAGAATATGGTATCGGAGCCAAGATTATGGATATCTTGGCCGTTGGGTTAAAATAGGGGTCATTTATGTCTTTTGGGGTAACCGGCCGTGAATGACATCACTGCACTGCCTACGTCTTCATGCGAACAGTGGTTGTAAGTTCCTAAACTCTATCGCGTTCTTTACATATTGTATCTCTTTATACTCGAATATTAGAACGATGTTGTTTCCTGTATATTGAGTATTTATGCTTACAGTATGTTGAGAGGCGGGCGTGGACGTGGTCGCGGTCGTGACGCGACGAAGAAATGCCGAAAGGGAGGCGTCGCCTTCTAACCAAAGCCGGGCCATAGCTCGGCGAGCCGCAGAATCTATTAATAATGAACCAGATCCTCAGACAGAGATCCTTCGTCAAGTGGTGAACCAAATGACTCGGTTCGCCTGTGTCGTGGACCGAATGCAAGTGGCGGTGGGACTACGGCAGGAGAGAGACGGCAAGGGATCCCGGATATGGGAAATCGAGGTGACCGGTGGTCGCAAGAAGTGGCGAAGATGCAACCACCCAAATTCGACGGTATTTCCGAGACTCCCACCGGGATCATTGGTTAAAGGAGCCGGAGAAAATCTTTGCGGAATCAATCGCCTGACGAGGAGAGCCTCTATCGCTCAATATTTTCTCGATAGGAAGCGTCCGAATGGTGGGAAGCCATCCGGCACGTAGACCATGATGCCGATTGACAGAGTTTCGATTGATGATGGAAGCTCGCATTGCCCTCGTCCCGTGAGGGAAGCCAAAGTTCGGGAGTTTTTCTCCGCTCACCTTTCCGATGTACCAAAGATCCTGTGCGATCAAGACGTTTAACCAAAGTGGCATTTGTTCGACATCCGGTCGTAATGCATGCGTAAATGATGATTCATTTCGATATGAGAATGAAACCGAAGTCCAGAGGTACATGTCCGGATTCGAATGTACCACACTCCGCCAATACCAGGATAAGGCGTTGGCATATGAGATCAAGGAAGCGGCCATGGAGAAATTTGCGAAACCAAGAAACAAAAAGTCTCTCGGTACTTTTACAGAGCACAAGAACAGTGGGGCCCGTAAGGCCCACCATCCTTTCACTCTTTTCAGAAACCTCCGCACTACCTAGGAGCGGAAAGAACTTCGGGCGACATCAACTTTTACCGATGTTACCAGAAATGCTTTAACTGCGCCCAGACGGGCACTATCGACGGAATTGCCCCTTCCCCGCCGTGATTTGTTTTGATTGTGACGAGAGGGACATCGGGCGGTGTTTTGTGAAGAGGTCGCAAAATCTTTTAGAGCCCGTACACCACAAACACCGTAAGGAGGCCAAGATTCCACGACGCAAAGCAAAGTGTTTAGATGCCTCAGAATTTTGGGCGCGTGCGAGGCAGCGGACTATGGGACCGAAAGGGGACATCGAGTGCCGGATCTGCTCCCCACGCCTGTACGAGATGAGGAGGACAGACGATCGTGATGTCATTGCCGCATCGTGCATCGGCCCAGATCCTTTCCCGGCTTAGTGTTTTATTTGATAATGGAGCTACACATTCTTTCATATCCTTGTCTTGTGTAAATCGTTTGAATATTTCCGGTTTTCATGCTTGTGAACCTTATGTGGTTGGGTTACCGAGTGGAGAAAGGATTGTCGGAAACTTAGAAACTAGAAATTTCCTGTATCATTTGGAGGCAGAGAGTGGCTCTCAAATCGATCATGATAGAAATGCAAGGAGATGACTGATACTCGAGACGATTGGCTTAATCGGTACGAGCAATTGTAAACTACCGAAGGAGGAATATCTCGCTGATCACGACGATGGTTCCGAGATTTTGTTTGAGGGATGGAAACCGGAAGCTCAGAAAGTTGATCAAGGCGATGAAAGTCGCCAAATTGTTGAAACAAGGTCAGACTGGCACCGGTGTTACGCAATGAAGAAAGAAGACGAAATGGTGGAACTTTCATCTATTCTGTTGTGAACGAATTTCCGATGTATTTCCCGATGAATTACAGGCTACCTCCACGAAGGGATGTAGAATTTACTATTGAGTGGAACCCGGATCAACACCAATTTCTAAGGCGCCGTATCGTATGGCACCTACCGAGATGTACGAATGAAGAAGCGGTGGAGGAGTTCTTGGGTAAGGGCTATATTCAGCCAAGCGTTTCACCACGGGAGCGCCGCTTCTTTTGTCCGAAAGAAGGATGGATCGCTCCGATCGTATTGACTATCGAGAGATGAACAAGATGACGATTAAGAACAAGTATCCGTTGCCACGGATTGATGATTTGTTTGACCAATTGCAAGGAGCAACAAGATTTTCTAAGATCGACCGAGATCGGGATACCATCAATCGAGGATTAAGGAGTCCGATGTTCAAATCGCTCGTAACTCGCTACGGGCATTATGAGTTTGTAGTGATGCCGTTTGGTCTCACTAACGCACTGCTATATTTATGCAATTAATGAACCGTGTGTTCATTGAATTTTTGGATAAATTTGTGGTCGTGTTTATTGATGACATTCGGTGTATTCTAAGAGTCCTAAGAACATGCGCGGCATTTGCGGATTGTATTGGAACTCTTGAGAAACGAGCAATTGTACGCCAAACTTTCTAAATGTGAATTCAAGCTAAAGGAAGTAATGTTCCTCGTCCATGTGGTGTCGGCTAAAGGAGTCCGAGTAGATCCTCGAAGATCGAAGCAATATTGGATTGGAAGCCTCCAAAGAATGTGAAAGAGGTCCGAAGCTTCTTAGGACTTGCCGGATATTACCGTCGATTCGTGGAAGGGTTTTCTAAAATCTCCGCCCACTTACTCGACTTGCAGAAAACTCAAAAGTTTGAGTGGAACGAGTCGTGTCGACTAGTTTTGATGAGTTAAAGAAGAAATTGACAACGGCACCGATTCTATCACTTCCGCGGGGAACCGAAGGATTCATAGTTTACAGTGATGCTTGAACCAAGGACTTGGGTGCGTGTTGATGCGTAATGATAAGGTGATCGCTTATGCGTCGCGACAATCGAAACCTTATGAAGTGAATTACCCGACACATGATTTGGAACTAGCAGCGGTGGTTTTGCCTTGAAGATTTGGAGGCATTATCTCAGACGGACTCACCGCGATCTTTACGGATCATAAGAGTCTCAAGTACATATTCAAATGAAAGAGTTGAATATGCGGCAAAGAAGATGGTTGAACCGATTAAGGACTATGACTTGGAGATTTTATATCATCCAGGCAAAGCGAATGTAGTGGCCGATGCACTTAGCCGCAAGCCTGTCTCTATTCGGATCCGGAGACACCGACCTCCCAACTTAGCCTTCAGCGAGAGATGATTCGTGAAGGGATTGAAGTGTGGTTACAGAGAGTCCAGGGACAATCGTGGGTGATGGAGATAACTTCGTCATTAACCGAAGAAATCAAATCTAGACAGCAGATGATCCTCCGATGATTCGGTTGCATGACGAAGTGATCAAAGGAAAGGCCCCGGATTCATAATTCATGACGATGGAGTTTTGAGATTTCAGGACCGACTCTGCGTTCCCGATGTTGATGTTCAAACAGACGATTATGAAGGAAGCTCATAGTTCGCCCTATTCTATCCACCCGGCACCAAGAAATGTATAAGGACTTGAAGCTGAATTTCGGTGGGGCAACATGAAGAAAGACGTAGCGGACTATGTTTCAAATGCTTGACTTGTCGGCAGGTTAAGATCGAGCATCAACGGCTCTTTGGAATGTTGAAGCCGCTCCGATCCACGAATGGAAGTGGGAGGACATATCAATGGACTTTATCACTAATATGCCGAAAACCAGGACAGGAATGAACATGATTTGGGTGATAGTTGATCGTTTAACCAAATCGGCTCATTTTCTAGGCATTAAGGATACGTGGGGACCAGAGGTTGGCACGAGTCTTTATTTCGAGATAGTTCGATTGCATGGTACGCCGAAGACCATTGTTTCGATCGAGATGGCCGTTTGTGTCTCACTTTTGGAAGGCGATTCATAAGGCCTTGGGGACCGAATTGAACTTCAAGATGACTTATCACCCGCATCGATGGACAATCCGAGAGAACTATACAAACGGTGGAAGATATGCTAAGGGCACATGCCTTAGATTGGTCAAACGATTGGGAAGTTCATCTACCATTGATTGAATTTACTTACAACAATAGTTGGCATGCTTCCATTAAGATGGCACCGTTTGAGGCATTATACGGAAGGAGATGCAGATCGCCCTTATGTTGGGACGATTCATCGGACTTGATCGAACAGTAACGAGTTGATCGAGCAGACTCGAGAGAAGATAGCCTTGATTCGTGAAAGGCTGTTGACTGCCCAGAGTCGCCAGAAATCCTATGCGGACGTACGCCGCCGCCCATTGGAGTTCAGTACCGGAGATCACGTACTTTTGAAGGTTTCTCCTACCCGGGGAATCTTTCGTTTCGGTAGGAAAGGAAAGCTGAGTCCGAGATATATCGGACCATTTGAGATCCTCGAGAGAGTTGGGGAGTTGGCCTACAGATTAGCATTACCGCCGTCATTGTGCCATGTTCATAACGTGTTCCACGTATCCCAGTTGCGGAGATATATACCAGATCCCAGTCATATCATCGATTTCGGCGAGATCGAAGTCGAACAGGATGGGACGTTTGAAGAAAGACCAGTCAAGATACTCGAGAGTCGAGTTAAGCAACTGAGGAACAAGTCAATCGTTTTGGTCAAAGTTCAGTGGTCATGTCATGGAACGGAAGAAGCCACTTGGGAAATGAAGGCGATATGAAGTCTAGATATCCCGAGTTATTTCGTCTTGAGTTTCGGGACGAAACTCCTTTTAGTAGGAGAGTATGTAATATCCGAATTTATTACGGTATTTCATCCGTATTCAAACCATGTATTATTTCGGATTGGTGATTTTGATTATTGGAGTATGATATTTAGTGCATTAATATCATTATACATAAGTATAGCAACTTGCAAAATTGCTCAAACAACCTCGTGATAGCGCACGTTAAGAATGTATCTTAACGCGCGCTTATCGGGCCATTATTAGCGCACGCTATGCGGTATGAGTAACGTGCGCTAAGGACTCAATTATTGAGCGGGGCTGCGTGGCGCCGGTGGACATGGGTCCGGATAAGATTCCCGCTGACGCACCCGGACAAATTCTGAAGTCAACCATTATTAGCGCACGCTAAGGGATGCTTAGTAGCGTGCGCTAACTTGTCAATAATGCAGAATTTTATAAATGGGACAACAACCGCTTGGGCTTTCATTTCCTTCGTCTATACTTCATCTTTGAGAGTCCAGAGAGCAAGAATTTCCTTTCTAAACACTTAGAACATTTATGAGTGATCATTGAATGATTGAGTATCACTTGTGAGTGATTATTGAAGAGAAGTAACACCTTGGAGGGGCACATAATCAACCGGAGTCGAATTACACCTTGTGGCTCAGTGAATTCAGCATATTAAGGTATGTTCAACCTATCACCAGTATTAGAATTGGATTTCCAATGGATATGATGGTCATGTTAACAAGATATTGGATTTCATTAGTGAATTATTTCAACAACATCATGTTTAGAAGATTGGAATGTCTACAATTACGATATTATTGTTGGAACCCCGTAGTTGGAATCCTAGTACTTCAAATGATGAGAGAAATATTCTGAAGTTAACAATCCGTATGATTTATGTTATCGTTGTGATCATGATTTGGAAAAGATGTTATAAGAACTTAAAGGAAGAATCATCTTAGGAAATATTCTTTCGTATAAGTCGGAATTGTTAGTTCACCTCAAGATGAAGTCTGAATATGTATAAAGATAGTAGCATCTAATACATCAACCGGAGATCACCAACTTTGCATGAGAATTGTAATCAAGATGGATTATGGTGTCATGATGATTATACGTATATTTACATCTTGAAGTTGCTATCATCCTGGAGATCATTCATAAGAGTAAGAACTTGGTATTCAAGGAAGTAACATGAATGATCACGAAGGATTTCATTGTTTCGAACATGGCAAGAACCATCGCCGCCAGCAAAGAACGCCATGCGAGATAGCGCACGCTATGATATGCGCTTAACGCGGCGCTAACGAACACTAGTTAGCGTGCGCTACGTTTGGTACGTAACGTACGCTAGACCATCAGACGAGTCAGGTGGCTGATCAGTGTAGTACTGTCCATGGATCGTTAGCGTGCGCTAGTCTTTGTTGTTTGCGCGGCGCTATCGTGTGCACGTAACGCACGCTTACGTAATACTTAGCGCGGCGCTAAGTTATTCGGGCGGATTGCGCTTTATGAACTTTTGACCGTTAATCGAATTGTTAAACATTTGTACGACGTGAGATAAATCCTATATTATTTCTTTTGTTAAGGTTTGGTCTAGTTACGTGATTGATTGAGAAGGACGATCGTCGAGTGTTCATTTTCGTGGAAGTGTTATTATTGTCTTCAAATCGAGGCAAGTACCTTAATTGTTTTACGTATTGTTGTTATACATATTGTCGTGCATGTATGTCGTTATTGTATGTCCACCTCGTGTTGGTCCGACGGGATCATCGGGGGATCTATGCTAGCGCATACTGGATCATCGGACGGGTTTTTCCACCACGGGTTGGTCCGACGGATCATCGTGGGTTCTAGGCAGTGAACGCTGGATCGATGGAATTACCATGTGTATGTATTGATATCATGTTGTGATTATCAGTTGTGTATGTTATGTTTGAGTTTCTCGTAGGAGAAGACTCGTTGGTATTTTGTCGTTTACGTTATCATTATTATTCACCGTGAGATATGAATAATATGCTGTGGTACTTGTACTAGCATCGTTGTGCTAACCCCTTCGGGGGTGAACATTTTGTTTGTGTTCAGGATCCAGGAGAGCTGGGAAACAACCACTGGAACAGTATGACGACGAGGGTGCAGAGTGATGTCCCGACCGGGTTTATTTATCTGTTGTTTATTCGTTATTTCAATAAGTACTCGAGTACGAAGTCGGTTGTGATATTTTGAATTTGGTGATGTATTATTAAGTTCTATTGAACAATTGTACTATTCCTGTATTGGGTCAGAACTGATGTACTGTAATTCCGTTATTTCCATTTATTAGTACCTTTTTATACTTGTTCAATTCTTCGGCCTTGTAAATCCTTACGTAAAGGATTTACGGCGCTGTAATATTCCCGAATATATCGGGGGTGTTACACTAGTGAGAATCGAGAAAAGTATATATAGATACTACATGTGCGTCGTTTGAGTTACGCGTTAATGCGAGCACGACAATATTGGACAATATGGTTTGAGATGATAGATGCTTACTGTGATACTGTGATGATATTTAAGACGATATATTAAAAATGTTTGAAAATGAAATTATTTTGAGAGAAATGCTTTAGAATGTATATGATATTTATTGATCAAGAATGATTATATTATTATGTCGAGATTATTTAGGACGTCGGGTGGTATTATTTGATGTCGTTGAATATCGGTGCGAATATGCCGGTGGGCCAACGTCCTGTTCCCCAATGAATTGTTCAATGAAGGTTAGAGGAACTATCTGGATCGTGTTTCGACGTATGATGAAAGTGTGTCTATCGAGTGAATAGTTGGCTAAGTCACAAGGATATTACTTATGTTATGAATGGTTCACTGCTATAAAGTTTTGACAAAGTAATTCTGAATGCTCAGTAATTTTTTCGTATCAAGGCGATACAATTTCCTACAGATATTTACACAATCGTGTTATTACCATATTTCAACTGTTAGATCAATTTATGAAACGGTTCGATATTGATTAAGTCGCGGATCGAAGTTATCGCTCTTGTAAGAGTCCGGTGATAACGGTAAAAGTGCAGAAAGATTCTTAGTAAACAGAGTCAAATATTAGGGGTTGGTGCACTGAGTTGTTCTATCTTAAGTTTCGGGACGAAACTTATTTTGAGAGGGATAATATGTAATACCGTTGTTATTCGTTTCATATTTGAATAGAAATTTTTATTAAATACCAAACTCATAATTATTTTCGCGATGGAATTGAACTACCATTAGAGTATATTGCCAGTCAGTTATATTTTTTTTTTGAATATATGTCCACATCCATATTTTATTTTCAACTCCACTATATTTTTAGTGGTATTTTAGGAATTCAAACTACAGTTGATATATATCTTTCTATCGATCATTCCGCTTAAGAACCATTTAAATCAAATTGGTATATGCTATTCATTTTAAAATACTATCTTGTTTTGTACAATTAATTTAAGTGTTGTACTATTAGTCAAAAGTAAAATAATGACTTGATATTTTCAAATGAAATGAAGCCACGTCTATAATTACCTACATTAAACAAAATCAATTTACCACTTGATTTTGTTTTATCTAATTGTTTTGATACTATACAAATTATTTGTTATCAAAACATATTGTGATTTATTTTATATTAACTCCTCTCCTACATTCTTATAATAAAATTGTTGTCTGTTTTGATGCCGATTATAAATTACAAAACACAACTATATGGGTTGTCACTTTGTCATGTAATCAAATAATTGATTTTAACCAACTCGCTAGCCAGTTAGCCACCACACGGGTGTAAAAACTCATGTAGGGTGGAGGTCAGGGGTTCTATCCCTCTTGCCTCCACCTTAAAATCTTTCTCGGGATATATAGTTTCCCCAAAATAAGTCTCCAAATGGGTTAGAAATTACGCTATTATAAGTAATCAAGGCAAATCATTCGTTTACACATTTCATAGTACATGCATCAAGTCATTTCAAAAACCAAAACCAGACATGTTTTTTCCGGAAACAAACAGTCAACAATCAATTTGCCTAGGACAAGGGTGAAGCCACTGGTCCCACTCGAGGCCTATAAGAACCCTCCCGAGCTAGCCATATCATAAAACAAATCACGTACAGGCATCGCCTAGGACCGGGGTGAAGCCACTGATCCCATTTGAGGCCTCTAAGGACCCTCCCGAACTGGCTAGCGAATCAAGCTCGTGAATCGGGAGTGAAGTCACAGATTCCCTCGAGGCCTCGTCAGACTCTCCCGGAGCGAGCAAAGCACACACAAATACATCACCATTTCATGTTAAGCATAAAGGTTTCCAAAAATACTTGCTTTGCGTAATTGACGACAACACGAAAGGAAAGAGAAATCAACCACGATCGCTAGGAACCGACAAACCCGAATCTAACGATTCGAAGAACAATCACAACCATTTCTAAACGAGTACGGAAATGGAATACACCCGAAAACCAACCTACTAATTAAACCTTTGACAGAACCTCATACTGAATATCATCCGTGTGGATTCGATTCAGGGAAGGACTTCATGTTCTCTTTACCCGGGAGGATCTGGTTGTATGTCAGCAGAACCCGACAAGACACTGGTCAATTCGTGCATATCTTGTTATTTAACATGGTGGCAGTAATGAGAAAGTTGAGCTGTTACCCTCAGACATAGTTAAGTGTAAACCTAGAAACTGAATTATCAAAAAAAAAATTGAGGGAGTGCTTGGTTGAGGGGTTTGGGGAGTAAGGTATGGGAATCAAAGTCATAGTGTGTGTTTGGAATTACACTACTATGACTCTAATTCCCCCAAAATGAGGAATCTCACATACCCCAACAATTTGAGTGGTCCATTTCCTTTTCCATTTCCTTTTCATTCCATTCCTTCTTATTTGACCAAACATCCCCTAATTTTTTACACAATGTCCAATAATTGAGCACAAAGCCGATAGAGTTGTAAAACAAATACTTCTTCCGTTCTTTTATTATTGCAACGTGTTGACTATTACACTGTTCACATACTCTCTTTTGATCATCTTTTGTGATTTATACATATGAAAAAATATAGTCATGTGGGATCTTGTTAGATTCATCTCGAAATATACTTTCAAAATATCAACTTTTTATAATTTTAAAAGTAAAGAATTGAAGATATTAATAATCAAAGTTGTGCATTGGCAAACGTGAAAGTTCAAATGTTGCAGTTATAAGAGAACAGAGGTAGTAAATTACAAATAAAGTTAGAAGCATTCTGTCAAAATCTACATCAAATAAACTTCATAATTATCTTACATCTCAGAAATTCGAAGCTCGGAACCGGAATCCATCAGCTGTATGACACCCGTCATGACTACAGCCCACTGCCCAGATCCATCGGAGCCACCGTTGGGCATCCTAAAACTACAACCTTACGTGTCAGGAAAAATCAAAACCATTGAATCGTTATTCTTCACTAGTCGCTGCACTTACCTACACAACGAGCCCAAATTCTGAGTCAAACACAACAGTAGTTCCGCCTAATTCCCACGGTTCATGAGACAGAATCTGGAGACGGCCAAGCTTGAGCACATAGCCACGAACCAGAGATGAAACCTGAAACCTTCGCTAGCCACTGGTACGGCCGTCCGTTCACATTCTCCAGCCATAATACCCGCCACTTCACCGTCGTCCAAAGTCAGTCGTTGCTATATACGTCGCCAAAAGCCGTCGCCGTCATCGATCGATTTGCCGGAATTCTGGTCGAATGCAGAAAACCCCTTTCCTCTCGTCGCTCAACCGCTGTCCGCCATCCCTCCGCCGGCGTGGTTTGTGTGTCGTGTGACTGTGTGATTTCGGAACACGGGAAATTAAAAAAAAGAGAGAGAAAGAAGGTGGAGAAGACGAAGGAAGGAGAGAGAGAGAAGGAGAGTGAGAGAAGAGGGACGAGGGGGTCGGTAAGAAGAGAAGTATGGAGGCGGCATATGAGTGTATCTGGATAGAAAGTACCGATCGGTACTATTATTAAAAAAAAAAGGGATTATTAAAGTTTGGGTCAATAGAAAATTTGGGTTGAGTTTTTATAAATGGGCCAAGATGATTTATAATGGTTGCCGTATGTTGTTGGGCCAGATTCACAAATTTGGGGAGTTGAAAAAGAGATTAATTTAAGTTACACATTTGATCGATTTACTGTCTGTTGATTTTCCTAAATTGACAGTTGAGTTTCGAATAAAATCAGCTACCTATCTATTTTGATCCAATTCAAGATATGATGTCATTAAGTTATTATATAGTGATGAGTAATCGAGTTATTGGAATCAAATAAATTGATGATAGTATTTTGATTAATTTATTGTGTATTAAGGTGTGATCATTGGTCGTATTTTGGAGACCATTTAGTTCGTGAGCTATCTCATGATCGAAAATTGCGTTCGTTGGTCCTAAAGTTGTTCGTTTGAATGATTGGTGTTGTTCATTAGATTGTCATTCGTTCATTTCGTGGAAGACGTTTTAATCGTGCAGAAACATCTTAGGTCTTCGGTATTGAGGCAAGTCAATTCTTGCCTGATTATGATGATAATATGTCTTATATATGTTATACATATTCACGTTCATTTATGCTTTATGAATTTCGATTCGGAGTGATGTCGTAACTGTTAGTTGAATCATATAGCATATTTGATTGAGAATGTTTTCAACTGGGGTCGAAATACAATATAGCGGACGACTGAAATCAACTCTGACAACACAACAAAAATCAAACAACTCTCAACTCATGATTAGTATCGCAGCTCGTCATCCTCTTGTGCCAATCCTGTGACTGCTTCCCTGAATCTGCATGTACCTGGACGCAAAACAGACATCCACCCCTCAATTACTCGGGGGTTAGTAAACCTCCACTGTTTTACTAGTGCAAGTATCAAATCATACGAAATATAACAAGCAAGTAATAATCGTGAATCAAATATAACAATCAAGTATCAAAATATCCCCAGGAGATTTTCACAAGGAAAGATAAGCTATGAAGCATTCGAAAATAAGATTATCACCTCGGGAATTTTTAGAATTTCAAAACCTTTCGAAAATCTTAGGGTCTTAACCCAAATCTCAAAATTGTATTTCAACAATTTACAGTACGAAAACATTTCCATAAATCTCATGGGGCTCGGCCAACATTCTTTTCTTAAAACTTTCTTACAAAAAGTTTGATTTACAAAACATGATTCGCGACACCGTGATCCCCTGTCACGTGTCTCCGTAGGTTCAACAACCCGCACGGACTTAACCAATCACAACAATCAATCATGCTCATGACTCCGTGATCGCTTGCCACGAGTCTCCGTAGGTTCAACAACCCACACGGATTGAGCAAACACAACAATCACAACAAACAGTCCCGACCCCGTGAACCTGTGTCACGTGTCACCGTAGGTTCTGTCGAACCCGCACGGTTGGACGTACTGTGTCCTCACTCAATGGACCTGTGCCATGAATCATCGTAGGCCTCGTCAGACCCGCACGATTGGACCTCAGCACCACACACTAAGTTCTGATCCCGTGGACCTGTGCCATGAATCCTCGTAGGCCCCGTCGAACCCGCACGAGTGAACTTAGCGTTCCAGCACACCACATTCACATTCACATTACATACAACAATGAGCACAGTTAGTCAATCACGTTGATCACCACAAAATCGTACATCACACGCACATAACACAATCTCAATACTCTCAACAAAACTATCACCAATCAACGACACACAACCTGTATTCAGACCCTGTATTATTCGGATTTGTGGTTTTGATTATTGGAGTATGATATTTCTTGCATTGGCATCCTTGTACTTAAGTATAACATCATGCAAATTTTCTCATGCAAACTCGTGATAGCGCACGCTAAGAATGTAGCTTAACGCGCGCTATCGGCTATTACTAGCGCACGCTACGTATAGGAGTTGCGTGCGCTAGACACTGAATTATTGAGGTATGTGGCTAACACATGCGCCAGCCGCGAAATGGGTCCGGATAAGATTCCCGCGGACGAACCTGGACAGATTTGGAGTCAACGCTCATTAGCGCGCGCTAAGTATGTATTGTAGCGTGCGCTAATTAGCTAAAATGCAGAATATTATAAATGGGACAACAACCCGTTTTGGCTTTCATTTCTTTCACCCATTCTTCATTCTTGAGAGGCCATAGAGCTTTAATCATCCCTCTAACACACTTACAACATATATTAGTGATCCTTGAATATTGGTTATCACTTGTGAGTGATCATTGAAGAGAAGTAACACCTTGGAGTGGCACATAACCAACCGGAGTCGAATTCTACATTGTGGTTCAGTGATTTCGGCATATTAAGGTATGTTCAACCTATCACCAGTCTTAGATTTGGATTCTAAGGGATAAGATGATCATGTTAACGAGATATTAAATTTCATTAGTGAATTATTCAACAACATCATGTTTAGAAGATTGGAATGTCTACAATTACGATATTATTGTTGGAACCTTGAAGTCGGAATCCTAGTACTTCAAATGATGAGAGAAACATTCTGAAGTTATCAATCCGTATGATTTATGTTACCTTTGTGATCATGAATTGGAGGTGATATTATAAGAACTTAAAGGAAGAATCATCTTAGGAAATATTCTTTCGTATAAGTTGGAATTGTTAGTTCACCTCAAGATGAAGTCTGAATATGTATAATGATAGTAGAATCTAATACATCGACCGGAGATTACCAACTTCGCATGAGAATTTTAATCAAGATGGATTATGGTGTTATGATGATTATACGTATACTTGCATCTTGAAGTTGTTATTATCCTTGAGATCATTCAGAACATAACATGAAGTCGGATAACAAACATCAAATCACTGAGGAATTCGCTTACTTCATCACCATTTGTATAATCTGCTGCCCTCCAGTGAACTGCCATGCACTCTTAGCGTGCGCTAAGCTACGTGAATTAACGTGCGCTATCGTGTATGTTTAGCGTACGCCACATTTGCAACTTAGCGTACGCTAAGTCATCAAAGTAGTCACCCGACCGGTGAGGTACCGATCGCGGCATGGTTAGCGACGCTAGTTCCATGTATTGCGGCGCTAACGAGTAGCATTAACGACGCTACATAGGATGCGTAGCGCGTGCGTTAAGCTATCCGCATGCATTGCATATTAAGGACTTCCTACCGTAATTGTTGAATTGTTAGACGTTCGTACGGCATGAAATGATTTCTGTGCTATTTCTTTTGTTAAGGTTCGAGCTTAACATGTGATTGATCGAAGGGGACGACCTTCGAGTATTCGTTTTCGTGGAAGTATTGTTCTTGTCTTCAAATCGAGGCAAGTACTTTATTTGTTTTATGTATTGATGTTATACATATTGTCGTGCATGTATGTCGTTGTTGTATGTCCACCTCGTGTTGGTCCGACGGGATCATCGGGGGATCTATGCTAGCGTGCGCTAGATCATCGGACGGGTTTTTCCACCACGGGTTGATCTGACGGGATCATCGTGGGTTCTAGGCAGTGAACGCTGGATCGACGGAATTACCATGTGTATGTTATGATATCATGTTGTGATTATCAATTGTGTATGTTATGTTTGAGTTTCTCGCAGGAGAAGACTCGTTTGACAATTTATCATTTACGTTATTATTATTATTCTGCGTGTGACGTTGAATAATATGTTGTGGTACTTGTACTAGCATCGTTGTGCTAACCCCTTCGGGGGTGAACATTTTGTTTATGTTTAGGATCCAGGAGAGCGGGAAAACAACCACTGGAGCTACATGACGACGAGGGTGCAGAGTGATGTCCCGGCCGGGTTTATTTGTCTGTTGTTTATTGGTTATTTCAATAAGTACTCGAGTACGAAGTCATTTATGCTGAATTTGAATTTGGTGATGTATTATTAAGTTCTTGTTGATCAATTGTACTTTCAGTATTTGGTCAGGACTGTTGTATCTTAATTCCGTTATTTCCATTCGTTAGTACCTTTTAATGTCTGTTCAATTCTTTAGCCTTGTAATTCCTTATGTAAAGGATTTACGGCGCTGTAATATTCCTGAATATATCGGGGGTGTTACACAACCAACATAACACACATTCGGTACACAATACATTGCACAACCAAGTGTACAACCATCCATATGTACGTCGCAATCCTGCACAAATGGAACAACACCTAACACATATACCAGTATAACACTATTATCACAAAGCCTTCAAATTGCGGAATACACAACCAATTCAAATGGAACATATTTACGAAGGCAAGTAAAATCATCATAAATATCATACGTGATTACTAGTCGCAAGATACAAGTCGTATAGTAAGATACTTGCCTTACTAACCGCTATCGAATGCTCCGAAGAACACGGTTCGACCGAGAAGCTCGGATCCCAAAGAAGGCAACGAATGGAAGGGTTCCGACTCGAGTTCATCACAAGAATTCGTTACTAAGTCACAACGATATCAATTCAATCACAATTCTACGAAAACGTATGGAACTTCCCAAGTTCTACTCATTGAAGCATTTTATCGGACACCTTGAGGGCATAGTCCAATTCAATCGATTATTCAAGGAAATACTCAAATTCGTTCCACAAAACTTCAAGGGTAATGAATGATTTCGAGTATACAACCATGTTCTAACAATAATCTGAACTAAAACGAATCAAATCGGCCAAAACATCAAGAAACCTCAAAAATTCCCAAAACCAAGAGTTTAGGTGTTCTTACCTTCGATTCGGGTGGAAGATGATGTTAATCCATGAATCAAACTTCCAAAACGTGTTGTTCTATGTTTTTCTTACTCAAATCCATCCACTTATGCTGAAGAAATCGCGAAGGAACGAAGGAGAAATGAGAAATGGCCGGATGACTCGGTCCAGGCCATTAAATAGGCTGATCTGCACTGTGTGCCGCGGCCCATGGCCAAAAAAACTGCCCAGCACTAGCTTAGTGCCGCGGCCCAGCCGAAGTGTGCCGCGGCACACGGTACAGTCCACTCCAACACCAAAAAGGCACATCGTGCAGTCTTAGCTATTTCGATCATAACTCCTTCGTCCGGACTCCGATTGACTCACCGTTTAAACCATTGGAAATCTAACTTGATGCTTTATAATATTGCAAAGATTTAGAATTTTTGGAGTTTCCAAGAATTTATGGTGATTTTTACAAATCCGAACTCATACTTGGAAAAGTCGTTTAGTAACACTGAACTCAACAAAACGACACCGAAACCCGAACCTGAATACGAACCGAAGAAACGGTTACGAAGTACTCGCAAAGACAAATCTAAGAGCTAATAGAACACATGATTCCGACCACCCGAAGGCTCGAAATTCGACAACGAAATGTAATTATCCCAAACTTTGGGAAATTACGAAAATGGCCCAAATGCCCGAAAATCACGATACGACAACGAATAATCAAACCGAAGCTCACAACACGTATAACAACGTTAAATGAACTTACGAGAAACCCCAAACGACAGTTTCGAACGAGATTCGCAAGAACCAAACTCAAGCGCTGAAAAGTCGCTAAAAAGCACGGAACTCAACAAAGCAGCACCGAAACGAACTCAGATGTTGAAAAGTGCAGAATTAATCATTCTCAGAATGATGGAACGGTCATGAGCGAGTCGTCAAAACGGACTTTCGCCAAAAAAAAAATACCGGAAATCGAAATTACGTGTATTGCATTCTACCCCCCTTAAAAGAAGTTTCGTCCCGAAACTTAAAACAAGTAGGGAGAAGCGATATCCCTGCCAGGACAACTCGACGAGATACACAAAAACTGAAAACTCGCGCCCAACGGCGAAACGCTGCAAGAAACGCAAGGAGACATACGGCGTGAATACACGCTCCACGACGACCAACACAACGCCACCGACAATGATTCAAAACAATAACGAGCAATTAACGACGCATCACATACCACATTATATGCACACATTTAGTCAAAGAAACGTACGTGACAACAAGTTGCACCCGACTAAAACGGCTATGCGATAGAAACAAATAGAGTATTATGATGGAAATCATTCCGATTCTCATCAACAAGAAAATGTCTGACGTCAAAACACAAAAAATTCAAGATAACGGAAAACGAGGGTACCAGATATTACATTGGGTAGCTTAGAACTTTCGTTAATGATCGGACCGGTTTAAAACTATCACAATTGTTAATCGATATATATCAAAGCTAGTAATTAGAATGAATAATGGTAGTACTCGTAGTTAGCAGGGCCGGACTTGAGCATAGGCCCAAGAGGCCCAGGCCTAGGGCCCAGAAATATTTGGGGTCCATTTTTTTTTATTTTTACTATTAATATGCGAGAACGCAAGAAAAAAAAAGAAACACGTGATCTTTCAGAAACAAAAACGATCTCCGCGTACTGATGTCGTTCGCCCCAAAAATTCGTTCGGACGCTTAGAGTACAGAACAAAGTTTCTAGAGTGAGATCATTCTCGAGAGGTGACGATAAGTTTAAGGAAGTTTTCTAGTGAGTTTCTACTTCTTTATCGTTCAGTGTTCACATAGACTGATTTTCGTTTTTGTTGCTTCTCTTCTGTTAGGAATTGGTTGTCTAATTTATTTATGATTTTACCAGATCATGTACGAAATTGCAGTAATGATATATGCGCGCTTTTAAAATATAGAGGCATTCCGTAATAACAAACTTGCAAAATGGATTTTTTTAAATATATAAAGATGATTTGTTTTGGCGACGTAATTATGAAAACTTTCTTTGTTGATTACATAATGTGCTATTGTGATTAGCTCATAATTGGATCAAATATTTAGCATATTGTGAGATTGAACTAGGACTAACTAGGACTTTTGTTACTTGAATGCGGAGCTTTTATTTGGTTATTGCTTTGATTATAAATATTTAGCTGTACATATCGAAAACAAGATTAGTTCTTTGCTTTGTTAACCATACCGGTTACGATTGCAACAACTGAAAGATGTTTCTCGAAGTTTAAGTTGATTAAGACCTATTTACGATCAACTATATTGCAAGATAGGTTGAATTGATTGGCTATGTTATCAATTGAAAGAAAATTGGTTGATGAGTTAGATTACACAGATTTGATAAATACTTTTGCATCTAAAACTGCTCGACGTGTTGTATTTAGATAAGGTCTGAAATTTTTTCTCTATTTCAACAAATCACCATTATATTTTCTATTATGTTTTTATATTTATTTATTGTTTCTTAAGGGCCCAATTTTTTACTTTCGCCTAGGGCTTTGCGAAGCACATGACCGGCCCTGGTAGTTAGATGGAAGAACTCACAATCGGTTTGTTAATCACCAACATCTCGGAATCATCTTGTTAAGAATTTCATTTATAACCGTATTATCATTGATAAATCCTTGATAAACTCACTAACGATTGTCTAGACGTATAGATGTCGAACATGTTAAGATTTCGGAGATTAACGCTTAATCATTCTATTCTGGACCTTCGAATTAGAATAAGTGATGAAATTACGGTGGTTGTTAGCCATAATCAACGTAGGAATGTTGTATTAGAATATTGTTGTTCAACGAGATAATAAATTATAAAATGGCGAACCAAAGATTTGGTAAAATGCATTGTGGTAAAAAACAGAGAATTTCGATCTCGACAACAAAATCAACCAGGTTTAGGATCCTAACGGGACGGGGAAATTATCGTTAACCATCATTATTACCATAGGTATTAATTGACGAACATGTGATAGGTTGATCTTTCGGGTGTGGTCGATCGAGCCGTTGTGTTATCAAAGGAGTAACTCTCGTCGGACTTGAGGCAAGTGAATCTTGCTCAGACCTTACGTCTTGAAAATTTAGAATACTGTATGTGTTGCTATTTGTGCAATGGTGCTCATTCGATTTATCTTGTACGGAGTATTCCTGAGTAGATACTACCGTGACCCTTGGCCGCGGCCTTGGGAGTTTATATGTTGATACATTTTGTGGAACTGTGTTGCGGGATAAAACCGGAATGGTACCCACGTCCGGAGTATTCCTGTGTAGATACTTCCGTGACCCTTGGTTGCGACCTTGGGAGTTTATGTGCTGATAAAAGAAAAGACGCTGAATATTCAGTGACAACTTTGTTCTATGAATTTATCTGATTCTATCTTTGAATTTGGTTCGATTTGTCTGACCTAGGTTGACTGACACGACACGTCGTGTCAGGCAAATTTTTTGAATATTGCAGGACATTCCCGAAGGTTCCGGTCAAGCGTGAGCAGTGTTGGGGAAAAGGCCTGTTAAATTCTTAAACTAAATTTGAATATTCCACATTGTGTAATAACCGTATGTACGGACACTATTTTCTTTGTATTTCGGTTTGTACGAATGCTTTCATAAAAATGCTTCCGCATACTACCTGTTGAATAAATTGTTAAAAAACTTATTTTAAAACTTGCCTTGTGGGTCCCATACGGGATTCACGGCACTGTGGCGTCCCGGTTTATTTTGGGTCCGTTACAGAATACTTATTAGATTCTGATGATGTCATCAGTGTATTCGCTTATTCAATTATATATGTTTATTACTTGGCAAAATCTAAGGAAGAACCAAATGAGTATCTTCCATAGGCCAAATAGTGTTAAGTTATATACTTGACAAAATGTAAAGAAGAACCAAATGAGTATTTTCTATAGGCCACATAAGTTAGGCATTAAAAATCGGCTAAGTTCAAATCAGATAAGTTACTATCAGCCGAGTCTTGGTTAACTCAACTGATCAGATAAGGTTGTCTTCAGACAAACTTTATCAGGCAACCTCTATCAGAGAAGTTTTGGTCAACAAATTAATCAGCAAAGCTTGACCAGACTGCAGTCAAGAAGCAAAGTCAAGTCGTCTGCAGTCTAACCATCAGATCAGTCAAGTTCAATCAGGTCAGAAGACTACAGACAAGTCGACACATCAGAGAAGTCGACAGCAGAGAAGTTGACTGCACATCAGGTAGGTTGACCACAGAGAGGTCAGTTAAGTGATCAGTCAAGTACTCCAGTCCACGTCAGCATGCGTTGAATAGTCAATATTTACGGAAAGTCACATGCGGGCGATTAGACACAGATTGGAGAGATTCCCGAAAAGGAAATAAATTAAGTAATTCATCCAGACCCACCACTGAAGACTTTAAGCATATTAAAATCAAAAGATTCGGCGCATTCACATGAAAGTCTTCACAACGGTCAGAAATTGGATTAAAATATGGGAATCCAGCCCTGCAATGTTCAAAAAGAAAAAACAAAGAAGTCTATCTCTCCAACGGACGGATTTGTTACAGATTTGCAACGGATATGAAGAAATGCTCAAGGATCATCACCTATATATATTCGAAGACTTGAAGCTGAGCAACAACGATGCGAACAACACTTACAAGCAATCAAAGCAAACAAAGCAATCAAAGCGAACAATAGCATCGTAAAAGAGCAAGAGTTCAAAAGTTCTTATTTGAAGAAGCTCTTAGTTGGAGAAGACAATCACTCGTGTCTTTAAAACCTGAGTTCGGGGTACTTCACTGGTTGAAGTTCGAGAGACTGTAAAGGCATCTAAGGATCGCAGATCAAGAGGTGCAAGGCAGTCAAAGGGAGTTGCAACGGCAAGGAATTCCACTGGTTGGAAGCTGTTGTAATTAGTTGAATCACTGTAATATTTATCACTGGTTGAGAATAATAGTGAATTCATCTCCAACTGGTTTGCAGAAAAGTGGATTAGTAGAGGATTACCCCACCTCTGAGACCACTATAACTGCCTGTGTGTTTGACTGTTTTCAGCATCATACTTAACTGCTGCATTCATACTGTACTGTTCCATTACTTGCAATTTGCTTTCGTCATCAGCTGACTTCCGCATTTCTATCAGCTGAGAAACTCACTCTTTGTGAAAATGAGTTCAAGAGTTTCAATAAGTCTATTGACCCCCCTAGACTTATTCCTGGACGACTTGTGACCTACAAAATGATGGCGTAGTAGTAATACTGTTCAAAAATGATACTCAACTAGACCCATTTAAGGGGTTAGCGACAACAATTAGTGCAAGTACAATCGATTTGAACTACCATTCTAATCAGATGAAATATGCGCCAAATCATTTTAGAAAACATTTATATTCCGGAATATTACGGTGCACATGCACAAAACATAGTTCCCCAACAAAACATTTCAAAGGTTAACCGTTGGTACGAAACTCACGGCCACCGCACCCCGTAGAGGCCCCGTCGGACCATCCCTAGGTGATTAACCCCAGTTCGTGATACGCATACACACAGCACTACGTATCCCTAGAGGCCCCGTCAGACCATCCCTGGGTGAACATTCACATTCACATCCACAACATACATGGGAAGCCATAAATCAAATACTAGAATATGCATACAAATGTAAAGTACTTGCCTTTGAGACATCTTCGATGAGACGGAAAATAAATGACGACTACGAATGCCCTGGAGTGACCACGACTGTTCCTAAACGAAAGGTTATCACGAATCAGTCCTAAACGACATCAATAACCGAATGGGAAATGCCCACAACCCCGATTACCAACTATAACAATACACGCACGATCAACACGGGCGAAGGTTTTCACAAAACCTCCCCGAATCAACAATCCAAGGATTAGACACGATAGAATCGGATTGGAATCACCCAATAACGATAATCGATAAGAAATATTACAACATAAATGAACAATTCGAATTTAACTAGACAAATCCCAAAAAAACCCCAAAATTGACAATGTTAGGGTTCTAAGTCAAAATACCTTGGATTTAGGTGGAGAAGATGGATTAAGATGATGATGCACTTCACTTGGAACACAATAATCGATCTCTTAAGGAACTCCACGGATTACTCTTCACAAATCGCCACAAGAACGCTCAAGGGAACTCAACCGCGGCCAAGGGGAGAAAGAAGAAGAAAAGTGACGCGATTAAGTCTGTTCAGGTTTTTAAATAACTGACAGACGTTAACGTATGCTAACGATAGGGGTTAACGTATGTTAAGGGTTTTACGTACGTAACACGAGATGATTTACGTACGTAAGGGCTCGACAGAACTCATTGCCTAAAACGCTGAAGGCGATTACGTACGCTATGGCTACGAGTAAACGTAAGTTAATAATACACTTAACGTACGTAATGGTTAATGCATAACGTACGTTATGAATACAGCAGTCCAGTACTACTGAGTGCAGTTCCAAATTCCAGAAGATACAAAATTGACGCGCTACATAAGATGGAATCCAGAGATATATTTACGAAGTATTCATAACGACGAATTTAAGCGCTAAAAGGAAACACTATTCCGACTAGCCAAAGATTCGTAATTCGACGATGGAAGTAAATTTTCTCAAACTCTTAGGAAATTATAAAACGACCCAAACGTCCAAAAATCACGATACGATGTCGGATTATCAAACCGAAACTCACAACATGAATAACTCAACCATACGGACTCATGGAAACAAAGAAACAACGAAATAGAACGAGTTTTACGAGAATCGAACATACATGCGATAAAACATAACATAAAGCGAATTATGTAAAAATACCTCCGAAACTCGTCCAAATGGAAAAAACACCAAGAACAAAATAGACATGCACCAAAAAATAGACATGCACCAAAAATAGAAACTGCTAAAAATAGAAAGTACGGATATTACATATTATACATATGGCTAGTTATCTCTAAGGGCTCATTAACTTTATTTCTAGAATCTAGTGATCCAAATAGCACTTTGGACATGGATTTAGAACAACCAATTCTATCAGTATTAACGCCCTCTAATTTATCTAAGCTATCATGCTTAAAATTAAGGACAGACATTATGAATCTAGGATAGAATATTTCATTACCTCTTTTCTTGGCAGAGCCCAACCTCTGGCCCAATTCTGTCATGATTATCTTCCCAATATTGATTTGTTATGCATAGGCTAAGGAATACACTATATTTTGCACTGGCAGACTAATTTGGTCAAATCCAGTTTTTTCTGCAGGTGAACACTCTCAACACAAGATCATATACAAAGCTCCATTCTTTACGCACAAACTTCTTGTTGAGTTTCCCCAATTCGATAGTTGATGAATAATGAATGAAGTCTGCAAAGTCTGTGAGCTGTTGATCATTGGCCTCCTCAGCAAAGTCTTTCTCAGGCAAACCCAGTGCCTTGTTCATATCATCTGCATCAAAACTAATTGCAATGTCCTTGATTTGACAAGTTATGGTCTGTTTGGTGGTTCCATCTGCAAGGGCAATGTCCTCAGCAACAGCAGTTCTTATAATAAGTGATTTATTCAAGATAATGAATAAATGTTAAATAAAATATAATAAATGAGTTCTTATATGGAGTTGATTTTTAAAAGAAATAAAAAATGCCTTTTGGTGTAGTGGTTGTAGATGTGAGCGTATTTCATTGCTAACTTGAAAAGGTCATGGGTTCAGTTATAACGACCAACATTATTTTTAACATTATTATGATAAAAGGGTAATTATGTAATTTACTAAATAGCTTGAAAGCCCTTGTTGGCCTATAATAGATATAATGGAATTGGCCTATAATAGATATAATGGAATTGAGAAAAATATGGAGCACTTGATTTAATTATTAGTTGGAGTAATAGAAATCGAAAATATTGATTTTAAAAAGAGTAAAAACAATAAAAAAGAGGGATTTGTTCCGGGAATTATTATTCCCGTGATGTGTCTTACATAATACTGATTGTAGATACATAGATGGAAGGTTCTAGATCCTTCTAGAGGTAGTAGGATCTTATTAGATGTCTTACCTTATCTAGGAATCCTATGTATGGAAGGACTCATCAGAATGCCTATATATTTCATCTATCGATGTTATGAATACAATTGATTTGTTGTCTTTTACTTTCTCCTCAAACACGTTATCAAGACGTAGCTCTAACCGAGCAAGAAAAAATGCAGAAACTCGAAAATTCCGAAAAAAAAAAGAAAAAAATCTGGACGAAACCCTAACCTCCGCCGCCGCAGAGCAAGAAGCCGCAAATCCCCTGCACGCAACCCTGCACACCATCATTGCCGCAATACTGTGCCGACGCGTCGTCCTCGGCCAACACCCCGCACAGAGCAGATCTGCGGCCCTACACCACCGCACTACTGCCGCCACGGTCGTCTTTCCAAAGACACTGAGACACGCTCCGTCGCACGGCCGTCTTCCCGGCGATCGCACAAATCGGATCCAATCCGTCACGCAACTAAAATCCGGCCCATGCACGGCCCCACCGAACGCGCGACGCCTCAGTTTGTGACGGACCCTTTGTCGGCCCAACCAAGTCTGGCCGAGCCGACCAGTCGACCCGACCCGATTCTTGCCGGCCCGACCCGACAGCTTTCAATTAATTTTTTTTAGTCCGACTAACGAAGTAAGAACTACATGTCCAACGGTGGAGATCTGATTCGGAACAGTATTATCGACAAAACTGTATGCGAACAGAAGCATATCTTTACACACAAAAAAAAGAGAAAATTTCCGCGCGTAAATTTTCTGCACAGCGCAGTCGTACTAAAAACATGTTTTCCGATTCGTTAACCGTCGGATCGGTGTAAAATTTTGACAGCAACTTCCCAACACAAATATCCGTATAGTCAACGGTGGAGATCAGATTCTGAGTAATATTGATTACTGAATCTGCCGCCGAACAGAAGCAGATTTTTACGAGGAAATTTAGAGATCTGACCTCATTCAATACCGAGCTGCTGCATCGCCGCGCTCGAGTCCTTTTTCGGCCGAATTATCGAGCCCAGTAGCCCTATCCGGGCGTTTCTCAACTCTCCATATTTTCCTAATTAATGATTCATTTGTTCATTAATTTGTACACTTATGAATCTTACATGTTTATGTTTTACGTGTATATAGGAAAATACATCGCTCATGATGATGTGTACGCTATGGAGAAAAAGCCATATTTATCCCGTTCAAGGATCAAAGTAAATATAGAACGGAGTACCCACGGAAATATGTTGCTCATATGGAGAGAATCTTCCGTTTAAGGATCAAAGCATATATGGAACCAAGTACCCGTAAGATTTTATTAAAGTTCCCGTTTTTTTTCAATTCCTCTCTTTTGGGATTTTTTTTTTTGGGGGAATTGGATATTTGGGTTCTTTATCTTCCACGCTACTTTGCGGTGGATGAGATTATGAGAGGTGGTATCACTCTCGGATGTCGAAGTAAACTGTGTGACGGTCCTGGGGGAGTCACGGATAATTGTTGAAAGTCGATATTTGTGGTTGTTGCATACACCACGTTTTGGGTGCGATTTGACGTCGCCGTTTTGTCGATTTTAAACCAACAATTAAATAAAACGAACATTGTCGGTAACGGTAAAGTTATGACTTGTTCATGATTAGTCACGAATTTGTGACGTACAAATGGGACAAACATCGATTGCGACGGATATGTCGTGGTTAAAATCGATTTGTGACGGATTTGTCACGTTGAATTGAGCGACCACCACGTTGGTCTTGACCCAATCCCATACTTGGAAAACTCCATCTTTCATCTTATTAAAATAAAATATTACATGTGGGTGTAGACATGTATCGTCTCCTTGCAATAAGATATATGAAAGAATGTACGAGTGATTCTCATGAATTTTAACATGTAAAGCAATGGCATATTGCGTTAAGTACATGAATTCGTTGACCTCGATTATAGTTCGTATGACTATAGGTCCGAATACTTTTTCGAGTATTTGTAAAGGCAAGTGCCTTATACATTTGACTATGTTTAGTCGATCTTATTGGATGGTCAAGACAAGTTTGTTATGGTATATTCATTATGTCTCATGGTTCAAAATGCTTAATTATGATGCACCGCGTTGTATCTATATAACATGGCTATTATGACGTATACTTGCAAATTGAGAATTAAAATACTTGGTTGATTTGATGCACCTTGGTGGATTTTGTCTACACTTTGATCATGACTAGGCGCATCCTCCTTGGTATTTGTTTATGCTTTGAAAGTTCAAACGGAATTAGTGGTTTTAAACAAATTTTTAGTCAGACCGACATTCCTACTTTCTCTGCAAGTCTACCAAGTTGGAGTTACCGAAAGGATCATTAGTCGAGATAAGAAATCGAACACCCTGCTGCGTTTAAACACACATATGGCTGTCATTGCCATGTTTTTGCATCAACACTTATGCCATTGGATATGGTCTCAACCTTGTTTTCTCACTAAACTTGGAAAAAACTAAACAGCCAATTAAAACATGCACTGTGATCTGAGTTTAATGATCCGTGTAGTGCACAATATATGGATAGAAAGATACGGAAGTCTAGTTTCCAGAACGTCTGACCGTTCGTCCATAGTCTTCCTAACAAGGGAGTTATCGCTGTTTTAGTGAACAAAGGTCAAGCTGCGCGGAATTTTATTTTCAGCGATTGTGCTAACTTTTGTCCCAACCAACTTGGTTCCCATCTTGAATTCGCAAGTGGTCTTATGACACATGTTTTTCAACATCTTTTTGGCCGAATTTGCCATCAGATGATGTAGTTTTTGGTATGCGTTGTACGCTAAACTATCATCTTTCAAATGTTGAAAAACAGTTTCCTTGGGGAAACCCAAAATACGCACCCTTATAAGAAGGTCGAGCGTGTGCATGGTAGTGTTACAGCATGCTTGTGTCGTAATTTTGCCCATTAGGCATATAACCTTGCCATGTTATGCACTCAATATGATAGATCATTTTGATCATATCAAGTATAAAATCTCTATGTTGTTAGAGTATTCGCTATGCTCATGTTTGTAAAAAAAATTTTGCAAGCGAAATTGAGTGCGTATTAAGCTATTTTCAAGGAACACGATATTTTTGGATTTTGGTTTATAAATCCATTGTGACTATGATGACTAGGTCATCACAATCAATGAGTGGTATAATACTCAAGTTGTTGAATGCCGAATGGCATTTTCTAGTCACATATGTTCCGTAACAATTGAACCATGTTATGAATCGATGATACATATGCCAAAGTGTATCACTCATAGCATCTCATTATGATTTGTGAGAAATATTATGCATCACTTGTATTGGATATGTGAAAAGGAAAAATATTCATGAGTCAATATGGTCCGGCTTGCATCGGTTTTTGTACCCAGAAGATGTATTGGGACATTGACACATTTAGGCTTTAATAGTCCGGAATTTGGACAATTTGATGATCCATATACCACGGTATTGTCATGGACATCATTTTATTTAAACAAAGAAACCAGTTGGATCAAAGACACCAAAGTACGTTGGTGGAGTCGTGAGCAAGGCTCATGACCGATGATGATATTTATGTCATTCGCGTCTTGTTTTAATAAACATGTGTGACGCCAAAGACCCCCCCAATGATCCTTCTTAGCCATGTTCATTGATTTAAGCCTATTCTTTGGCACGATTAGGAGACAACACCCTCCTATGCTAAAGAGAATAATGTAGCGACTCGCATAAGCATGGTGCTAAGTCCTCCCTTTTCACCGAGTCCTTATACATACATGCTCATAAGTATTAGCCTGGGTGGCTTATGATGCTATGATGGTGTTCACAAATGGTCGTACTCAAGTGATAACATTTATATGTTATGTTGTTCCTTTGACAATGATTGATAAGTTGATGAAACCTGAGTTATGGTTGTCCAACTTGCGGACCAGTCATTGTAAAGGTCGGTTCACCCACTTTTAGACCAAGTCTTAAAGTGAAATTTTAAAGAGTACTTCCTAACATCCAAAGCTACCTTCTCACAAATTTTGGTGCCATTTGGAGACTTGGAAGGAGGTGAACCAGTTAAAGGAAGTCTTCACATACCACCAGCCGTCCGAACGACCAGTTCGATGTCATTTCGACCGGTTTTTGACCACAAGGTTGATGGTTTTGGAATCCTAAACACCCGTTTATACATGCTCACGAAATTTTGAGGTGTTTGGGGCTGGTGAAGGGAGTGAACTCTTCAAGAAAGCACTAGAGGTTCGGTAAAATCAACGGCCTATCATCGGTTCAATCGTTTCTTTATGTTCGATCCCGGTGGTGCATGGTGGCGGTTTTGTTTAATTCTCAAGACCAGTAGCTACGGCTATGTAGCATAGGTCAACATGTCATATTAACCTATACCTATCATCATTCAAATGCTTAGTTACGAGTGTAACAGTATGCATTTTGTTAACTAGGATTGTGTTAACACTGAAAACCTTTATCGTCCACATGTTCATGTGCCAAAAGTGCGTCACCACAACGCATTATGACGGGTTATAAATGGTGAATATGACATGCGCTTTCACTCATAGTCCGTTTAAAATGTACCTTGGCAGACGATCTCGTAAGTCACTTTGATAAGCCAGTCTTCCCGTCGTTAGGGGGAGATGCGAACGATCATGTTCGAGTAGAACGACTTGGAATTATCGTAGTTTGTCCCTACTGTGCCTCACCAAGTTCCCTAAAGTGACGAGATTAAATACATGCTGCAAACATGTCTGCAAGGATTGTGTCCGGTCATGGACGTTCGTCACCTATAAATGGTGATATGGTAACATCACAAATTGTGGTAGATGGTGTTACTAGGCCGTGGATCTCATAGAGTATTGGGATGCCACTTGGTTCGATAAATACTCTCGCTAAGAATGTATGCGAGCTTGGTACATGAAACTTGATCATATGATCAAATGAACTCATCCGTCTCATGTGATTCTGGATTATAGTCATCATTGGGGGACGCCTCAATGAATGCCAATCCATAAAGAGTACTCTATGAATAAAGCCGGTACATGAGGACGTGGAATGTGAGTTTAATCGAACCATACTTCGTTGAATATCTACAACGTTGTAGCCTTGGCCTAAAATGGAAACATATGCGACTCCAGTATAAACAAAGTGATAGCCCTTTGTTGAAGTGGTGCCGACACTCCAAAGATAAGATCTATCCGTAAACTTTGTTAAAGCGAGTGAGAGAAGGAGTTAAACTCACCTCATGGCGCGAGGTTTCTCATGAACGCCTTGGAATCGACTACGATGACACGAAACTTAGTCGTGCTATCGTAATGGATGTTATAGCATCCACTATCTTTTCAGTTAGATAGTTTCCCAAAAACTGACGTGCAGCTTGTGGTTAAATCTTATCTTAGTGGGGAACTAAGTTAAGTGATAAAAAGGATCTCGTGGTGGATCAGACTCAAATCAAGTGGCTCCTGACCACGGAGCGCGTCGACAAGTGATTGTCGGGAACGCATACTAAGTATATACTTGATTTGGAAGAGATATGAAGCTTTTACGTGTAAAACTAAGGGTTTATAGTGATGTACTCTTGTGAGACTAAGAGATTCCGCTAAATCCAAAGTTAAGAATGAACGGATCTTGGGGACACTTGATGATGCGTATTCATCAATCGGTTTAAGGCAATCTAAGGGATGGTTTCCCTAAGAGGCGATAAAGTAATGCTTATATGATTCCCAATGACTAGTCGAAGTCATAATAAGACTTTGCTCACTTAAGTGATGATGCAGTCTTAAGAAAAGTACGGTATTATGTACTCATGTTTGACTCGATGTACTCATTCGTAATAATCCGGTAAAGCCACTGTGATGATGGCCTAGGATGCGCTCACGCAATGTCTGTGATTGACAAGAAGCTTGAAGCTCGCTCTATCTCGATAAAATGGACACTTGAAAACTGATACCCGAATCTGCCCAGAATGTGTTGGTCTATCTCCCATATGACCTACAGGGCAGCTCACTTGATGGAAAATGGTGAAATTGGTGCCATTGGAAAGGTTTGTGTCTACTTTCCAAGGAAACCAACCATTTGATCACATCCATCATGTTGAGTGACATATGACTATTGTTGCAAAGTAGGACAGGATATGTCCGGTAATTTGTTGAGTCAACTTCGATAGAGCTTTGTGATCTGCTCAGGTCGATCTAGGTTACGTACTGTATGTGAATGAAAAGCTATGGGTGTCTAGTTTTCATAAGTTCTTACAGTTTCGTTGATACCTATTGAATCGAAGAAGTAATGACTGATTTAGTGCATGGAGGTCAAGACTTTGGAAAACTTGATAAAGTCTTTAGCGACTCTGCACTTTGGATGTGTCGCGCTCTTTTTGTCCTTAGACCAAGATTTGTTTTTTTCCCATTGGGTTTTCACTTGGTAAGGTTTTTAACGAGGCGACCTATGAGAACATCCATACAATGATGTGTTGTACTTCTGTTCAACTTAGACCAAGAGGTATTTTTCCCACTGGGTTTTTCCTTGGTATAGTTGTGAGGGCAACTTGGCATCCGACTCCTATGATTTGAGGTACTCATCAGTGGGAGTCGTTATGTATACATCAGGGAGAGTATACACGACATGTTATGTTGGTGCGTTGCAATCTTTTCCTCATCAAGCCTTTGTTTTTCCCATGGGGTTTTGTTTTGGCTTGGAATAGGTTTTTACGAAGGCAACATCTTCTGCACCATTGTTGTATTAGTGCTCGACACAGGGGGAGTGTTTCGGGAATTATTATTCACGTGATGTGTCTTACCTAATACTGATTGTAGATACATAGATGGAAGATTCTAGATCCTTCTAGAGGTAGTAGGATCCTATTAGATGTCTTACCTTATCTAGGAATCCTATGTATGGAAGGACTCTCATTGTAATGCCTATATAAAGGCCCCTCTATCAGTGTTATGAATACAATTGATTTGTTGTCTTTTACTTTCTCCTCAAACAGGATTCAAAATAATTTTATAAAATAGTAGAGATATTGGATTTTGGTAAGCATAATTTTATTTGACTTAAGGATGTTATGATGAACAATATAGTAATTTTTTGTTAACGTTACGAGAAAGGAAAATGGAGTTAAGAACTTTATTTCAGAAATAGAATGAAAGAATTGATTGAATTATTTTATAGAAATTTGGAGATTTGGTTTAATTAAATTAGATGGTGGAAAATTCTGAAATTTGGTTATTAAATCAAGGAGAAAATTTAGTAATTTCCAACATATTTAGAATTAGTAGGAGTAATCGGATAAATTAGTTATTAAACTAGGAAAAATAAATAAAATAGAATCTTCTGTAAATTATTAGAAATGGGAGAAGTGTAAAGTTTTTGAGGGAGTAATTTTATTTGAATTGTGGATGTATTGAGAGATGTATTGATCTATTTATGCGGATTGAATGATGACTGGGATGGTATTATGAAATTATTATTTTAGAAAATGATGAATATGTATTAATATTTTTAAAAGAGCAGTTAATGTGTTAATTGTTTAAAATACTTGCCGAACTCGGATTTCAGCGTGTAATATATGACCGTAATCATGAGAAAAAGATTTAGTTGATAAAAAAATGTGTAAGAGAGTAGAACATTCAAATTATTTGGTTACATGAATTGTTTTATGAGTTCTATTTTGAAAAGGATATGATTTTTACAAAGTGATACACATTTCTAAAAGTTTTGTTGAACGATTGAGGATCCAAAATACACGTTTGATGTGTTGAAAGTACCAAATAATTTGTTTACTCCTTATTTTGATAATAAAGCGTTTTATTTTAATAGAGAGACTGTATCCTTGTTCAATACAATCCGAGAATTTCTTTTTTCGATTATTCTCACTATTTCGAGATAATCAGCCTCCTCTGATATATAACGTGTTAGTCCCTGAGAGTATTGCAGAAGGGGGGTTGAATACAATAATGATAATTTAAATTTTTTCCAACAACAAAGAAAGAGATTTTTTCTTATCAGTAAGAAGAGCAAACAACTAATTGTAAATAGGACAGTGATTTTACAAAATAAATGTTTTATTTATTTTGCAAAGGGTTGCTACAACAATTTGGAAATTTGTGTTTCCAGCTTCTTTGTTTTCTCGAGAGAGATTACAAGAGAAATGTAGAAGTAGCTTTCTAAATCTTAGATCACAAGTGAGATATGAAGCTGTACATATATTCAATTGACAACTTCTCACAATGAGCTCACATGTGACCTTTCCTAAAAAGTGTAATAGACAGGCTAATCATCTTTTGTAAAGCAATCTAAATACATTCCATTTGTAGCTTACTCAATCTCATTTGATGTGCATTTTGCATACTCTCGAAGTGGTAAACTTCGTCTTGTTCTCTCTCTAGGTTCTGTCGTAGTCTTTCAGGATTGTAGCAGAATCATGTGAATTCTGCACACCTTCTGCAGAAACAATTGTCACGCTTTTGACTTCGAAACCCCAAATCAAAAGATCCTTCTTTGAGACAGTACGCCTTGATCCCCAAGTTTGCTGTCAAAGAATATTCCAGTGTTGACAGTGAGATTTTCCTCATACTGTACTTTCAGAGAGAAATCTATTGTCATGACTTTGCAAACTATGCTGTCAGCGTTGTACAATGTTGCTGTCTCAAAGCTCCTGCCAATGGTGCTGTCAAGACCTCAACGTTGTGTCATGAAGTGTGATGTCTTGACTGCATGTATTTGTTCCTGAAAATTTGCAGTCGTACTTATTGCTTGACAGCATGTTTATTATGTACTATTGTATAATATTCTCCCGGGCTTGATATATGTGAACTTCTTCCATATTATATTCTTTATTTACTTGTTTCTATAACAGTACATTTTGTTTGATACAAAGAATATACTCTGGTTGTGACAGTATGTTTCACTTAGCCTTTTTCAAGACTTATCAGTAAATACATAGTTAATCTGTCTTTATGCAATTATCCATAAATCCTAACAATCTCCCTCAATTTGTTTTTATGTACAATAACGACAAATTTGATTTAAGCTGACAACTTAACTAACATAGATCAGAACAGTTAAAACTTTAGTTCTGAAAAATGTAAATTATGAAAGTACTTTTGATAAAATAAGTATTTTCATACACATGTATTTCAGCTTCACTAAGCTAATGATTCCAGTAGATTAGGCAGTATGAATTTGGAAGAATCACTTAGCTTTGTCTTGCCTCCTTTTCTCTCTTGCTGCTTCTTCTCTTTCTAATGCCCCCTATAGATATGATCTTAGCTCACCAATAGTAGTCTTTTCATCTTGATCTCTGGCATCATCCTCAATCTCCTCAATGATATTTTGAATTTTCCTTGAAGTCCAGAGTTTTGCATCTTGAGGTATCAGCCAAAAGGTGCCCAACTTCGTAATTGATCTGAATTCAGTTTCATCCCTCTCCACTCTGAATCTTCTTCCTGGAAAGGCTCTTAAAGAGTTTCTCCTTTTCTTATCAAGCTCTGGGTCATCACCCTTTCTATTCTCCAGAATGGATTCTAGTTCCATATGAAATACAGCTTCTAGATGATGCATAGAGCCAACTACCTTGTAGTACAGCTTCTTCAAAACTTGAGTTCTGAGTTTGCGGAAACTATCAATGATACGGGGAAGAAGACGAGGTGATGATCGACGTAAGCAACCATGCTACATACTTGGGCGAGAAGATAGGCACGAGGCTTGGAGTGACTTTGGTGGTCGGGCTCGGAATAACGTAGTTTATCATTATTTTTGTATTATTTATTTAATAAAGGGTGCGACATGTGCAACCCTATATTGCTTTGCGATTGTTATTTTCCTTAATCAGTAGTAGCCCAAACTTGTTTAAGGGCGTTTTGGGGAGTAATCTTTATTTATGTTACTAGGGTTTGGCGGCTATATATACATCATATAGCTCGGCCGATTTGATTATTGAATACACTTGATATTTTGCTCTCCTTGAGTTTTATTTGTTTGACGTATCTCAAACACAAATTCTTGATTATCGTTCGACGCGATTTCGAATTATAATCCGATCAATTCTCAATAGGTCTTGGGAAGAGATCATCTTTGACGAGTTATAGGTCTAACTCGTTAAAATCTTTTATTGTTTTTCTGTTCGTCCGATCGGAAACTGTTCTTGTTTGGACAGATTCTTTGGAGTCGTTCGTGGTATTGTTCATCGGAGTATTATCCAGTTTCTTGTTCGTGGGATTTGCTTCCATCTCGTTGAATCGCAAAACTCATATTTGATCGAGATTCATACCTGTTCTCTTGTTGCTATTTATACAAATTGAGATCCGTAACTTAGTGTGGTACCTAGCATATCTATCATCATACGTTGAAATTGACTTGTTCGAAGTTGCTGTCGAGAGGCTGAGCGTGATTCCTGTTTCCTCCG
This sequence comes from Orobanche coerulescens, assembly GCA_033398695.1. Lineage (NCBI taxonomy): Eukaryota > Viridiplantae > Streptophyta > Magnoliopsida > Lamiales > Orobanchaceae > Orobanche > Orobanche coerulescens. The sequence goes on from CM065815.1 coordinate 118,413,499, forward strand.
CATTCTATTACAATTCGCTATTCGATACAGTTGTTGGCGATTCTGTGTTGCTGTTGTTTCCCGTTTGACCTGCCACTGTTTAGCTGCTGGTTGTTGTTGTTCGCTGCTGCTGTAGCGAAAGGGTAGTCGTTGTTTAGTCGTGATTGTTGCTGTTCGCTACTGCTGTAGCGAAGGGTGGTTGCTGTTAGTAGTTGACTGTTGCGGTTCATTATTGCTGTAGCGAAGGAAGGTTACTGTTTCGAGTCCAGTTGGTAGATTGCTGTTTGTCTAGCTTTTCGCAAAATTCTGCTTCCGCTTCGTCTCGATACAGGATTCGTATCATTAGTGGTATCGGAGCGCCACACACCTGAATTTCTTAATTCAGTTGAGATCCTTGATCCTTCAGCAGGATGGAGTTCAACGATGATTTTTTGAGCAAACTGCGCGATGCGCTACGGGACTTGCCGGAGCAACACGATCAGCGCTGGCACCCGATACGAGGAGATTACGATCATCCTGCGCGTCAGTCCGATGAGTTCAAGGTGAACGAACTTCCATAGTTCGTTGGGGGTACCGACCCAGAAGCATACTTGGAGTGGGAACGGAAAATCGATCGCATGTTCGATTTCAAGGACCTTGATGATGAGAAAAGGTGTAAATATGCGATCCTCAAACTAAGTAAAGGCGCTTCTCTTTGGTTCGAAGGGGTTAAATAAAAAAGAGCTCGTGATGGAAAAACAAAGATTAATTCGTGGATTCTTTGAAACGGAAACTTCGCAAGAGATATGTCCCCACGTCACATAGGCTGACCCTATATCGCAAGATTGCCGACTGCGTGCAAGGAAAGATGAGTGTTAGTGAATATATTAATGAGTTTGAGAATTTGGATTTGATGGGGGAATTGGAGGAGTACGAAGAACAGAAGATGGCACGTTTTCTGCGCGGTTTAAATCGAAACATAGCTAATTTGGTGGAGTTGTATCCGTATGCCGATTTTGACACCTTGTGCGGGTTGTGTTTAAAGGTTGAGGCTCAAAATAGAACGAGGGTTGGAGGTTCGAATACGGAGCAAAACAAGTCAAGCGGATGGACTAAACCTGAGTTCCCCTCAAAATTCGGAACCGTGAGTAGCGGCTCTAGTTCGGCTACCAAAACAGTGCCGACTTCAACCCCTAATCCAGTTACTAAGGCTCCCAGCGTGAACAAAGAGACGAGTCTATCGAAGGTGCGCTGTTTTAAATGTCAAGGTTTTGGCCATTATCAAAACGCTTGTCCGAATAGACGAGTCGTGACGTTGAGAGAGGCTCTCGCGGCCCGAGAGGAATTGTTAGACGAGGAGGAAGTAGAAGGGTTGGGTGATGTGTTTGATTTGGGAGGCGAAGAAGAAGGAGATTGTGAGGCGTACGATGCTTCGAATTACGATACGGCCTTGGTCCTTTGCACCCTGCAAGCCAGGTCGGTTCCGAGCGAGTCAGAACAACGAGACCAAATATTCCATACGAAGTGTCAAGTTGGAGATAAGTGTTGTAGTTTGATTATTGATGGAGGGAGTTGCACCAACGTAGCTTCGAGTGAAATGGTGACGAAGCATGGGCTAACCACCACAGCTCACCCTAAGCTATATGCTTTACATTGGCTTGATGACGGAAGTAAGGTGAGGGTTTCGAAGCAAGTTCGGGTCGGATTGGCAATGGGTTCATATCGTGATGAGATAATATGTGATGTGATTCCGATGGATGCTTGTCACGTACTTTTGGGACGTCCTTGGTTATTTGATAGGGATGTTTTGCAACAGGGTAGGAGTAACGAATACGAGTTGCGAGATAAGGGAAAGAAGATCGTGTTGAAGCCGATGTCACCTCAAGCTGTTCGTTCCATGAGTGCCAAACGAGGGGAAAACCCGAACCTCACCATGTTCGCTAGCGAGAGGGAAGTTGAACACGCTATGGAGAGTGGTGAGCGTGTTTACATGCTGGTGATAAAGGAGACTCGAGATGATTTCGTGGTAGCGAAAGACGAGGATACAGTGGCCGACTTATTACATGAGTTCGCGGACGTCTTCCCTGAAGAATTGCCGTCGGGTTTGCCGCCAATTCGTGGAATTGAGCATCAAATAGACCTCATACCGGGTGCACCTCTTCTGAATAAGGCTGCCTATAGGTGTAATCCCGAGGAAACGAAGGAACTTCAGAGGCATATTTAAGAACTAATGAGCCGCGGGTATGTTCGGGAGAGTTTAAGTCCATGTGCGGTTCCGGTTCTACTAGTTCCTAAGAAGGATGGATCTTGGCAGATGTGTACCGATAGCCGGGCCGTGAATAACATAACGATCAAGTATCGATTCCCGATGCCAAGGCTTGATGATATGTTGGACAGCCTACATGGCTCGATGGTCTTTTCTAAAGTTGATTTGCGAAGTGGCTATCACCAGATTCGTATGCGGGAGGGAGATGAATGGAAGACGGCTTTCAAAACTAAGCATGGACTGTATGAGTGGATCGTCATGCCATTTGTACTTACAAATGCCCCGAGTACTTTCATGCGTTTGATGAACGAAGTACTTAAGGTATTTTTGGGTAGATTTGTGGTTGTTTATTTGGATGATATTTTAGTTTATAGTCGGACGGTGGAGGAGCATCTCGGACATCTACAGCAAGTATTCGAGACTCTTAGGTCTCAAAGGCTTTATGGGAAGAAAGAAAAGTGTGCGTTTCTCATCGAGAGCATAACTTTTCTTGGCTATGTTGTTTCGAAGGATGGAGTGTCGGTTGATCAAGGTAAAATTGAAGCTATTAAGTCGTGGCCTATCCCTAAAACCGTAACTGAAGTTAGATCATTCCACGGTCTTGCCTCTTTTTATCGGAGGTTTATTCGAGATTTCAGCACCATAACGAGTCTGATAATGGAGTGTTTGAAGAAGGGTCCGTTTGTGTGGAGCCGGGCGGCTCAAGGGGCATTTGAAAAGTTGAAGGCAAGGTTATGTGAAGCACCTATCTTGGCGTTACCCGATTTTGCACAACCGTTTGAGGTGGAGTGTGATGCTAGTGGAGTGGGTATTGGGGCGGTCCTCATTCAAGGCAAGCGGCCTATTGTGTACTTTTTGGAGAAATTGAGTGGGGCTCGACTCAACTATTGTACTTATGACAAGGAGCTCTATGCCATAGTGAGAGCTCTTGATCATTGGAATCATTACCTTCGGCCGAAACATTTTATTCTGCATTCGGACCATGAATCTTTGAAGTATATTAATGGGCAGCAGAAGTTGAGTCCGAGACATGCTAAGTGGGTGGAGTTCTTACAATTGTTTCACTTTTCATCGAAGTATAAGGACGGTAAGAGCAATGTGGTGGCTGATGCGCTGTCTAGGAGGTATGCTTTAATCTCTACCCTTGATGTTCGTTTGTTGGGGTTCGAAACGTTGAATGATTATTATGTTGACAATGCGGATTTTGGGGAGATTTTTGGCCGTTGTAAATCTGGTTCCTTTGGAAAGTTTGTGATACAGGAGGGGTTTATCTTTAAGGGGAATCGACTTTGTTTGCCCAATGCCGTTCGGGAATTGTTGGTTCGTGAAGCTCATGGAGGGGGCTTGGCTGGTCACTTTGGCACAGCTAAGACCATGGGGGTGCTCCAGGAACATTTTTATTGGCCGAAGATGCAAGGGGACGTGGCTGACATCATTGGCAAGTGTGTAACGTGTCGTATGGCGAAGAGCTCAATCAAGCCAGGCGAGTATATGCCTCTACCGATTCCGGAAAGGCCGTGGGAAGATGTCTCGATGGATTTCATTGTTGCTTTACCTTGAACCCAACGAGGTAAGGATGCGATTATGGTTGTTGTCGATCGTTTTTCGAAGATGGCTCATTTTGTTTCTTGTCACAAAATCGATGATGCGAGTAATGTTGCTGACTTGTATTTCCGAGAGGTGGTGCGTTTACATGGAGTTCCGAAGACTATTATTTCGGACAGGGACTAGAAGTTTTTGAGCTACTTTTGGAACACATTGTGGAGAAAGGTGGGAACCAAGCTTTTGTTTAGTACTTCGCATCATCCTCAAACCGACGGCCAAACAGAAGTAACCAATCGAACTCTGGGCACTTTATTATGTGGTCTTGTGAGCAAGACACAAAAGGATTGGGACTTGAAACTTGCACATGCGGAGTTTGCATATAATCGCTCTTCTACGCATGCCACGGCACACTCTCCATTTGAAGTAGTTTACGGGCTGAATCCTTACATGCCGATAGATCTAATTCCATTACCGAGTGATGAATTGGTGCATAAGGATGCAGAGTCGAAGCTGAAGTCAATGACGAAATTACACGAGCAAGTACATAACCGAATAAAGGAGATAAATGAAACTTACAAAAGAAAGTCGAGCAAGCATAGGAAACCGAAATTATTCGAAGTTGGCGATTTGGTTTGGGTGCATTTGAGAAAGGAGCGATTTCCGAGTAAGCGTAAGAATAAGTTGATGCCGCGAGCTGAGGGACCATTTAATGTAGTTGCGAAGGTGAACGACAATGCATACAAGGTAGAACTTCCGGGAGATTATGGGGTGCACGCTACTTTTAATGTAGGAGATCTCTCTCCTTATCTTGATGACGACGGGATTGCAGAATTGAGGACAATTCCTTTTAAAGGGGGAGGGGATGATACGGGGTTGACAAGTCCGAGGGAAGAAGACGAGGTGATGATCGACGTAAGCAACCATGCTACATACTTGGGCGAGAAGATAGGCACGAGGCTTGGAGTGACTTTGGTGGTCGGGCTCAGAATAACGTAGTTTATCATTATTTTTGTATTATTTATTTAATAAAGGGTGCGACATGTGCAGCCCTATATTGCTTTGCGATTGTTATTTTCCTTAATCAGTAGTAGCCCAAACTTGTTTAAGGGCGTTTTGGGGAGTAATCTTTATTTATGTTACTAGGGTTTGGCGGCTATAGATACATCATCTAGCTCGGCCGATTTGATTATTGAATACACTTGATATTTTGCTCTCCTTGCGTTTTATTTGTTTGACCTGTCTCAAACACAAATTCTTGATTATCGTTCGATGCGATTTCGAACTATAATCCGATCAATTCTCAATAGGTCTTGGGAAGAGATCATCTTTGTTGAGTTATAGGTCTAACTCGTTAAAATCTTTTATTATTTTTCCGTTCGTCCGATCGGAAACTGTTCTTGTTTGGACAGAATATTTGGAGTCGTTCGTGGTGTTGTTCATCGGAGTATTATCCAGTTTCTTGTTCGTGGGATTTGCTTCCATCTCGTTGAATCGCAAAACTCATATTTGATCGAGATTCATACCTGTTCTCTTGTTGCTATTTATACAAATTGAGATCCGTAACTGAGTGTGGTACCTAACATATCTATCATCATACGTTGAAATTGACTTGTTCGAAGTTGCTGTCCAGAGACCGAGCATGAGTCCTGTTTCTTCCGCATTCTATTACAATTCGCTATTCGATACAGTTGTTGGCGATTCTGTGTTGCTGTTGTTTCCCGTTTGACCTGCCACTGTTTAGCTGCTGATTGTTGTTGTTCGCTGCTGCTGTAGCGAAAGGGTAGTCGCTGTTTAGTCATGATTGTTGCTGTTCGCTACTGCTTTAGCGAAGGGTGGTTGCTGTTAGTAGTTGACTGTTGCGGTTCATTATTGCTGTAGCGAAGGAAGGTTACTGTTTCGAGTCCAGTTGGTAGATTGCTGTTTGTGTAGATTTTCGCAAAATTCTGCTTCCGCTTCATCTCGATACAGGATTCGTATCAATCAATGTGTATTTCTTCAGACCCTTCCTTGATTCTATAAGGATTTTCAAGTACACGTGGCTGATAATTAGGAGACTGACTTACTAAACGATTACGTTCTTTGTGAGTTTTAATAGTTTCAGCTTCCATTTCTTCTGTAGTCATATTCCTGAAATCTGTCTTTTCTTCCTGAGTAGTCGTTTGAGATTATGTGGCTTGTTCTTGAGACTCATCTTCAGGATTGTCCTGTGGCTCAGTGGCTGGAGAAGTTTCTTCTTAATTTTCAGATTCTTCTTCTTTCTTAGTTTCTTCACCAAATGAATCTTCATACAACACCCAAATGTTTCCATATTTCCATAAAACTCAGCTTCCCTTTAAGCTAACTTTTCATTCAAATGATTCGTGACTTTGTCTGGGACATTGTCATAGCTTCTCAAGAGTTCCATCATTTTCTGAAAAATAAAGAAATCAATTCTGATTCTATCTGATCCATGCTCCATGGTGAGATCTTTAAACACAGTTCTTCTGGTAATGCTGTTGTAGGTCAAAATATAAGATTTTGCTTCCTTGTTCTTGTCTAGGTCTACAAAGATACTAGTAATATCTTTGGCCTTTGCGTGTAGTAATTGAAGACGTGTTCATCCGTTTGACATTTAGGGCTCAATCCGGGGGTATTTTTCTTCAAAAAATTGTCTTCTATGTTCTTCCTCTACTTTCTTTCTCCTTGAAGACTGGCTTGATGACATAGGTTTTGCCTTGCTCAAATGTAGTGGTGACATTGTCTTTGTCAAGGATTATTTGAGTAACATCTTCAAGTTGTTCATCCTCACTTTCACTTTCCTCTGCCAACTTCCTTGACAGCCATGCCTTAGCACATGCCTTTCTTTTATGCATCATTTTCAAGTGTGCAGAGTCTTTAATAGTATCATCTCTGATAGTACCCTTTTCGACAGTAACTTCTGGTTTTGTCAATACGGTGTCTTCAATGACAGTAGGCTCCTTGACAGCATCTTTCTCAATTGATGGCTCCATGCCAGTATATTTTTCTAGGTCTGTCATGACAGTATCTTTGGTGACAGAAACTTCAGGTTCTGTTATGACAGTATCTTCTACCGAGGCTCCTTCCTTGACAGCATCTGTAACACCCCCAAAACTAACCGGGGATATTACAGCGCAGTGGGCCCTGAAACGGAACCCACAAGGCTGAAGGAAATTTTCACAATCGTTTCAAACACACTGGAGAGAAAAAGACGGTATTATTTTACGAATAATTAAATATTTTCCAAAATATAGTTCTCAGATACCGTCATAAAATTTCATTTGAAAGTACAAGGCAAAAATACCAGGTTTCAACAATTTCAAAATGTATGTTAAGTCATAACTTACACACACCGATAATATAGTTTGAGGAAGTTTTACAAAATAACCCAAGTTGCAAAATACAAAAGGGCCATTTCAGAAGTATACGAGAATTGGTAAAATACCGGAAACCATTTTAAAATACACACGCAGCGGACATAGACATAATCAAAATATATTTACAGCGGAATCATAACTGACAGGAAAATACTCGGTCTCAAATACATGCCATAGCCAGTATCACTGGGAAGCTCATACCCTCACGACAGCTACTAGCTCGATCTCTGAGTACCTAAAAGATAAAGCCCACGGCAGGGTCAGCCACAATACTCAACAATGATAACAATCACATCAACATAAACAATTACATATCAATGTAATTACAAAGTAAGAATACTTCCATTGTAATCTTACCGTAATAACCTTGCCAATGGTTGTAATTCATATCAAATCAACCCTTACCTCAATCCACACTTTGCATTCTCAAGTGACGATGAATTAAAAAATAGGTAAACCCCAACAAGATCAATAAAGGATCAACAACGACCGAGAATACTAATGCTATGGTAAACTCCAAGCAAGATCAATAATGGAATCAATAACGAACAAGATTACCAATGATAAGGTGAACTCCAACGAGATCAATAAGGATCAATAACAAACGAGGTTACCAACAATATGGTGAACTCCAAACGAGATCAATAAAGGATCAACAGCGAATGAGAATACCAACGATATGGTGAACTCCAGTGAGATCAATAAGGATCAATAACGAACGAGGTTACCAACGATATGGTGTACTCCAAACGAGATCAATAAAGGATCAACAGCGAACGAGAATACCAACGATATGGCAAACTCCAACAAGACCAATCAAGAGCAATAACGAACGAGATTCCCAACGATATGGTGAACTCCAATGAAATCGATAAGGCTCAATAATGAGCGAGATTACCAATGATATGGTGAACTCCAGACGAGATCAATGAAGGATCGACAGAGAACGAGAATACCAATGATATGGTAAACTCCCATAAGATCAATAAAGGACCACAAGGACAGATATACGAGAGAATAATATCGTCAAACACATAAAAATCACATATATGGGATCTCGAAGACAAACCCGACTATCGAACATATCCAACCATACAAGGACTATGGACGACCAATCAATATGGCTCAAGATGGACGTCACGATACGCCCGATCCGTAAATGTGTCCGTGCACAATCCACCAACGGGTATCGATCGAATACACGTGTGGTCTTATGCCTAATCAGTCTCACGAAGTATGTCTCGTGTGCACAACTCAATGTGAGGTCGAAACCAACACATGACAACACGTGCCCGCCCCGAAAATCCTACACATGACCGATCAGTACGTATCTGACTCCAGATATGTCACGATACAACATGATAACAAAACTCGAAGAAACGCATATCCAATAAGGATCAGAAGACTTCCCAAGTGAGCAACGATAGCTCAATAATGAAAGACCGACACGACCACAATGTCGTATTTCCGTTAGACAATAGTTCACATAATGCTCAACAATGCATATAATATTGTCACATAAACTCCCAAGCTTGGTGTCTATACAGTATGTATAAAATAATTTGAAGATTGAGACAGTTGTATTTGTATAATTTACGGCATTGATTTACACTTATATTTGAGGATATAGTGTATCAGATTGTTCTGATTTGGATATCAGGTGTATCGTATGAGAATATTTTCGGGACGAGTATGTATATTCAGTATGTCGTGTCAATGTATTCGGTATGTTGAGACGACAGGCAGGAACAGTTGGATTTAGTTAAGTACAGAAGGCCATTGAGTACGCTAAGCTTAAGGACTTGTGTGTATGCTAAACTGGTAAGCATAACATACGTTATGTGTTATAAATTAAATACGTTATGAGGAGAATCGGACATGATCCAGGCTGTGGCCAACAGTGGGCCCGTGGTCGGCAGCTTTCGGCACAGATGTGGACATGTGAGTCAATGGATGGTTTAACGTATGCTATGTAGACGGTGTTACGTACATTAATAGAGTATGAATATTACGTATGTTATACATATTTTGTTGCGTACGTAATAGTATCAGTTGTTAAGGGCAGTTGTTTCTGGATTGATAATAACGTACGCTAATCTTAGGTGATTACGTACGGTAATGGATTGTTACGTACATAAAGAGTTGGACAGTACGTACGTAAACTGAGATACTGTAGTAAGTCAACTCATGTATTACGTACGCTATGGCGTGGGCCTTATGTGCGTAATCGTGTTATGGAAATAAGACAGGAGACTCTGGACCATTGTTAGGTACGCTATCAAGGACAGATAACGTACGCAAAGGTGTGTTATGTACGTTAACTTTGGAACGTTACGTACGTAACGAGCTGGAAGTTTTTATAAGTGGGATACCTGTTGCGATATTTCTTACAAGCAAGTGCACGTTATCGTTTACAAGTAATAAAGTGATGAGTGAGTATCGTTCCCACGAGGACTGAATCACTAACTACCGATTTTTATGTATTCCAGTTTTATTCGAACAATCGAATTTGGGTTTTGCAATTAACTACTAAAAGAATTATTAAAAGACTAAACAGTAGAAAACGATAGCTTGAAGAAAGGGAATCAAATGATGAATAAGTCTAGGATTCTGAATCCACCTCGGTTTATCCGAATTTACTCTCGATTATCCGTAGTAAATAATTTTCCCAATTTATTGAAGGCGAAGATTGCTAATATATTCTACCGCCTCTCCCGAGATCAATAGATTTGTCTAAAGGCGAATAACGCACTCTATCCCTAGGTGAATTAATTCGTCAATAGGCAAAAAGCATAAAATCTCCAAAAGGCCACGTAGTTCCTATGAGTATATTCCTATCTCACAGAATAAAACGGTCCTCACCAATAGTTCCTCACCAATTCTCCTCTCCCGATTCGAATTGAATGATTAAATCAATACAACTATTGGCCAGATAATTGAAAGCATTAAACACGATTGGGAAAACTCAACAAAAAGGTAATTAATTAGATAATCTCAAGCAAATCCGTCAAAACGTAGGTTTCATCAAAATCCTAGGTTAGGGTTTTAGCCTGACATACTAATAAAGGAAAATACAGAATTAATGAATGAAAGCATTAAAATCAAACGCAGATGAAGCTCGGATTCCTCCGTTCTTCGGCTTCCGCCCTCTGCTCTTGAAGTCGTCTGCTTCTCTTCCTCTTCTGCTGTCTCCTCTCTGATTCCTTAATTCCGAAGATCAGAAGATCATTAATTAGGGTCTAAAACCCTTATTTATAGCTTTGCACAGCCTCCAAATCGCGTCCGTGTGAGTAGGTCGAGAACTGGCTTCGAAACGGCCCAAATCCGCGCGATGCATACAAAACCGCCTAGTGTGCCGCGGCACACTGTCTTCAGCTGGAAGCCTGGGCGCCATTTAATTCATCTGTGCCGCGGCTCACCTGGACTGTGCCGCGGCACAGAGTACAGTTTACTTTGTGCTCGCTGGTTGTCTTCCTGTGCCGCGGCCCAGCTTCCTTGTGCCGCGGCTCATAGCCAAATTTGCTGCTACTGCTTTCGCCTCGTTTTAGCTTCCGGACTTCAATTTCCTGACAAACACACAAAATTAAGGCATTAAAAGTTCATTTAAACAATTTCACTCTCCAAAATGATACAAAATAATGGTAAATAAGCATATAAAAATACGCCTAACAAATACCCCCAAACTTAAGCCTTTGCTTGTCCTCAAGCAAAAAGAATTAATTTCAACAAAAGAATGTCGTGAATAATCGTGCGACTCGTAGTGTTCAACCTAATCAATACTATCCTGAAATTCTCTCTGAATAATACGAGTGTCGTAATAGCGAGCTGCACTCAGAATACTGATTCTACAAAGCAACCAAGTTCAGTCCTAATTACTCGTTCATGAAGAAAATCTAACTCAAAGATTAACAAACATGAATCAAATCGACCGACAATATGAAAGGTTAAAATAAATAAGCTAGTTCGCCCTGTTCCACAGTCTAATGGCAAAATTTTCACGAGTTTCATAAAAATAATCCTCGGACAGTATTCCCTTATATATATGCTCAAGAAATTGATTCGAGTTGACCACTAGGTTCGGATCTCGGGATGTTTCATCGGGATAATCCTAGGGTGGAACTTCCATTCTCATGTATTGGGAAACCGTTTGACGTAAAAGACACTCATGGGGCACATGGATGCTTCTAGTTACTAAGTTCCCTTCTACAGCGGAGAAACAACTCGAATATATAATTCCCGTAAGTCCGAATCAAGGTCGTCGTTTTACGCGAGAGTAAACAACGGGTCATGTGAATACCCCCGGTTACTAGGCTCCCTATCATTGGCACATGTGAAATCTCTAAATCACTAGTCTAATCAGGGTCGTCGTTTTACGCGAGAGTAAACAACGGGTCACGTGAATACCCCCGGTTACTAGACTTCCCATCATAGAACAAAAATATCTCGACTATTGGGAAAAACTGACTGACTCTAAACTCAATCTAAGTGCCAACACGACTAATGTAACTGGACGACCAACTAACCGAAAAATGTAACCAAACGTATCGACGGTGATTTTAAAACACGTATGTATCCTCTCTTATCCGCCAAGACCTCTACAATCACGAGAAAAATTTCGGACCTAAATGGATACTAATGTAAAATCACCGACTACAACGCGACTAGAACTCGACCGCTTCTTCGAGAGAAAACAAAGGTCGTAACATCAGTATTACACAAATAGAAGCACGAAAAATTCACGAATAAAAGTAAAATCAAGACAAGCAAGGCTATCGAAAAAAAATAACGCAAATTAATGAAAAGTGCAACACAATCAGTACAACAATGAATCTAGCAACTGAAAGTAAACCCCCCCAAACTTAGGACGTACATTGACCTCAATGGACAAAATATGATATGAAATAAAAGTAAAAGGTCAAGTACTCCCCTCCAATCCTCTCACGAGCTGGTGCCGGCATCATCCGGTGAAGAGGGTGGTGTGGCTGGCCGGGCGGGTGCAATAAATGGCCCGTCGGGATGCATGATATGGGCCGTCCATGCGGCAAGGTGCTCCTGATGGTAGGCGTCCCTCGATGCCAGACGCCTCACCTCTCGTCGGTTGGCCCGGCGGGCCTGCTCTCACATCTCAGCTCTGACGGCAGCTATAATGCTCTCTCGCTCCGTCCGCTGCTCCTCTCGCATGGCAGCCAGCATACTCTCCCTCTCTCTCCTCATCTCATCTCTCTCTCTCCTCATCTCATCTCTCATATCCTCTCTCTCTCTCCTCGTCTCCTCTCTCAGCTCCTCTCTCTCTCCTCGTCTCCTCTCTCATCTCCTCTCTCTCTCCTTAGATCCTCCCTCAGCCCGTCAAACATCTCCTGCAATCTCTCTCTGTCGGGTGGCGGGCCGGCATCTCCATGTGTCAGCAAAAGAGGCTCGGGGGACCCCTCGTGGGCCTCATCCAGCAGAAATCCTCTCCCCCGAGCGTGCGCCGGCGCTCCTCCCCACTGGTCAAAATGTGAGATGATGCGGTGGTCGATCGGGGCCTGGGGAGCAAGCATCGGCTCGTCGTCTGACCACGTCAGTCCCGACTGCCGGCACAAAGCGCAGATGAGAGAGGGGTGCTTCAACCCCGTCTTGGCCCCTCCATGAATGCACTGAAATATCGAACGGACCAAAAGAGGGGCCACATCGAAACGCAGCCTGGATGTGATAGCATATAGTGTCCGGGCGCGGGAGAGAAAGACAGTGCGGATCTGAGAGGTGGGGTTAATGCGTGCGCAGATAAAATATAGCCAGGCATGCCCGAGCCGGCTGAGGCGCGAGCTCTTGAAGTGGAAAGTGGAAGAACCCTGTGCGCGCTGCTCCCAGTCGGAGTCGGGCTGTGCAATAGTCTCGAGCAGGGCCTCCTTCGTGAGGCTAGTCATCACTCGGTCATAAGCCGACTCATCTACCACCGGAAGCCCAAACAACCTCCGAATAGCAGCTGTGGAAAAATCAATCGTAATACCTCGGACATCGACCTGAGTCCGAGAGTCTAACAATGGCAACGTATGGCCTGCCCGAATGTGCTTCAGTAACGCGCTGGCATAGAACTCCTGCACTATCGAAATAACCGCTGGCTCGGGGGGTGCAGCAAATCTGGCCCACCCCATCTTATCTATCATGGCAAGCAGTTCCCCGCCTTGGGGAGATGGAGTAAATCCCCTCTCCGGGATAAGAGGTCGCGGTCGAATCTTCTCATTGAAGATTTTGTGGATCTCAGGGTCGGAGAACTGGTGCCCCTCAGACTCGGCGCGGCTACGAGAGGTTTCCCCTCGAGTGGGGGATGACTGGGTCCTGGCTCTCTTTCTCAGCTTCTTCGTCCTAGCCATAGTCAGTCCTGAAAAATACAACACCAGGGTTTATTTACGCAAACAATAACAACAATAATCATCACTCGGCTAAAGATGTCCAGCCGGAAATCAATAATTTAACAAGATAGCACATTCGTGAGAGAAAGATGAAATTGAATCATAATGTTTAAACTATACGTAAGGGTCGGGGTTGCTGTAATTCCAGAACGAATACATTGCACAAAGATTCAAAATATTGCCTTAACAAATAAAAATTTTTTTCACTTAGACATTTCATCGAACACCTAATGGGCAAGAGTTCACTTGAAGAATAAACATGGTTATAGCTCGATTCAACCCCCAAGAACAACAACACGCATCGTTCACCATCAAAACTACGTACTCAATTCATCAATAATCCAAAATAACCATGAAAATTCGATTAAAAACCATCATGTTATCCCCTAAACCATCCTAGAACTTTTGAAGGAAAATAAACATATTCAATCCTTAAATGCATAAAACAACTTCAGATTTAAATTCATCAAATAAGTAGAAATTAGAGATTGGAACATACCTTGATTGGTTTTGTGAAAAGTGCACGAAAAAAATCGCAAGAAGAAAACTGTAAGAAGGCTCGGCCGATCGCGCGCAGGGGGAAAGGGAAAGAAAGAAAACGTACCTGGGGTGGCCGGCCGAACGCGGGTTATAAGGTACCTGGCTGCTCGAATTCCGCATGGTGTGCCGCGGCACAGCCCAAGTGAGCCGCGGCACAGAGTACAATCCCTTTTTACCTGCTCGTTCGTTTTGTCGTGTGCCGCGGTACAGCTTTCGTGTGCCGCGGCTCAGTGCTCAAGTGTGCCGCGGCTCATTTATGCCGTGCCGCGGCACAGGGTACAGTGGGTTTAGCTTATCCTTTCGATTTGTGTGTGCCGCGGCTCACAATACTTGTGCCGCGGCTCAGGCATCAGTTTCTCCCCTGGGACTTTTCCTGCACAGAATTTCAAGAAGAACATGTCAAGAGCGAGAGGTAAAAGCAAATCAAAGCACAAAAAGATGAAAAATAAAAATTCAAAAATGCAAGAAAAATATAGAAACGCAAAAATATACAACTACGAACTCGGGTTGCCTCCCGAGAAGCGCTAAGTTTATAGTCTTCAGCCGGACCTATTTAAAAATCAGTTCGCTTTTCGCAAACTCCATTTGATCTCTGCCCCGTTCATCGAACCGTCAATATGATTTTTAAAATTATGACCATCAGTCGTTAACGATTCGACTTTCGGTTCGGACATCGAATGTTTTTTGCGGAAAGGTTTTGATGAGAATAACTTTCCGAAACACCCGTTTTTCTCATGACTAGATGTCCGTTTGGCTTCCGGCTTATTTCCCTCTTTCAAAAATGACTTTATGACCCCAGCAGACTTGTCCGAGTGCTCGAGAAATACTACTCGTTCTACATCTTTCTTAAAAATTGGGCCATCTGACACAGAATCTGAATTGTTCGACCGACTATGTTTTCAGTGTTTTTGTTTTGCAACGGCCTCCACACTTTCACTTTGAGCGCTTTTATCAACACCTCCCGGACATGGAAAAGATTTGAACACTTGGAATGTGACATGCTCCTCTTGAACCCGCAGAGTTAATTCTCCTTTTTCCACGTCAATAAGAGTTCTGCCGGTCGCCAAAAATGGTCGTCCTAAGATAATCGGGATATCTTCATCTTCCTCCATGTCGAGAACAATAAAATCCGCTGGAAAGATAAATTTATCCACTTTTACTAGCACATGCTCGATCACTCCTCTCGGATACTTAATGGACCTATCGGCCAATTGTAAGGAGACTGTTGTCGGCTTGGCTTCTCCAATTCCCAGCTTCTTAAAAATAGACAAAGGCATGAGGTTAATACTAGCACCGAGATCGCACAATGCCTTATTAAAAGAAAGATTCCCCATGGTGCACGGTATGTTGAAACTTCCCGGATCTTTCAATTTTGGTGGGAGCTTCTTTTGAAGAATTGCGCTGCATTCCTCCGTCAAGGTGACTGTTTCAAACTCCTCGAGTTTTCTTTTCTTCGACAATATCTCTTTCATGAATTTAGCGTAGCTCGGCATTTGTTCCAACGCGTCGGC
The DNA here is from genome assembly GCA_033398695.1 of Orobanche coerulescens. NCBI lineage: Eukaryota > Viridiplantae > Streptophyta > Magnoliopsida > Lamiales > Orobanchaceae > Orobanche > Orobanche coerulescens. The sequence goes on from CM065815.1 coordinate 118,429,085, forward strand.
GAATGGAATGTTAATGTGAAGCTTTTTGAACACGTCAAGGAACTTAGAGAATTGTTTGTCCGCCTTTTTCTGCTGTAATCTGTGCGGAAACGGGATGGGGGGCACACATGTCTTCCGGTTATCCGGCAACGTTATCGAAGGTTTCCACTCTTGTGACTCCTCTGTCTCTAAATTATTCTTTTCCTCAATTTCATTCTTATTTTCACACCGCTCGGGCTGGTCCAACACCTCCTTCCCGCTTCTTAGACTGATCGCATTTAGACTCTCTCTAGGATTTGTCTCGGTCGTGCTTGGCAATGCTCCCTCCGGGCGGGCTGTCAACACGTTAGCAATTTGGCCCAGCTGGACTTCCAAGTTGCGAATGGAAGCGGAATGATTCTGCAATGTCGCTTCAGTACGGGTCATGAATTGACTCGTATTCGCTGCCAATTTCGCGATTGCCTCCTCGAGAGAAACTTTTGGAGCGGGAGGGGGCTGCTGTTGGTTCTGAGAGAACGGAGGCTGGTTTGAGTTCTGTCCGTTTCTCCACGAAAAGTTGGGATGATTACGCCACCCCGGATTATACGTGTTGGAGTACGGATTATTTTGTCGATTTCCATTTCCCACGAATTGAGCTTGATCCATCGGATGTTGCTCGAACGGGTTTCCGACTTGACACTCCGCGCTCGGGTGGGATCCGTTACACCAATTGCATGTCTCAATGGTAACGGGGGAAGGTGCATGCGAAAATGCTTGGAGCTGTTGGGTCAAGGCGGCGACTTGAGCTGACAATGTGGAAATCGGATCATTACTAGAAATTTCCATAACTCGCTTCGGCGTCAATCTTTCAGATGGCCATTGATATGCATTTGCGGCCATAGCTTCCAACAACGAATGTGCCTCGGCCATAGTCTTTCCCATCAAAGCCCCACCGGCGGCTGCATCCACGAGAGTGCGTGTAGAGGCACTCAATCCATTGTAAAACGTCTGAATTTAAAGCCAGTCTGGAAGGCCGTGATGAGGGCATCTCCGTAACAAATCTTTATACCGCTCCTATGCCTCGTGGAGCGATTCCATATCATACTGACCGAAAGTGGTGATCTCGTTTCTCAATCTCGCCATCTTAGAAGGTGGGAAGAATTTGGCAAGGAAGGCTTGTGCTAACTCTGCCCATGTTGTGATCGACCCCGGCGGTAAAGAATTTAACCAAAATTTCGCTTTATCCCTCAAAGAGAAAGGGAAAAGCCGTAATCGGATCGCATCGTCAGTGACACCATTATTCTTGAACGTGTCACAAATCTCAAGAAAAGAAGCAATATGAGCATTTGGGTCGTCATTCGGCAATCCACAAAATTGGCTCGCCTGCACCATCTGAATGATCGCAGGCTTGATCTCAAAATTGTTGGCTTGGATAGTCGGACGCCGAATGCCCGAAAAATTAGCATTAATTTGCGGCATGGCATAGTCTCGAAGAGCCATTTCCGGTTGAGCTTGCTGCACAATATTATTTCCTCCTTAAATCTCGATATTTTCGGCCATGGTCACCGTCCTCTGTAATTCTCGTTTCTCCTTCTTGTTCCTTCGAAGAGTGCGCTCGAGCTCGGTATCCAAAGGTAGTAGGCCTTCGTTACCGAGTTTTCTCATGCACTAAGCGAAATATCCTGAAAGGAAAAACAAATAAACAAAATTAAATACACAAAATAATAAAATAAAAACGTTCAAACTAAGACTAGAAATACTGAAATCGATATTAGAAAATTTCAGTCCCCGGCAACGGCGCCAAAAACTTGTTGCGATATTTCTTACACGCAAGTGCACGTTATCGTTTACAAGTAATAAAGTGATGAGTGAGTATCGTTCCCACGAGGACTGAATCACTAACTACCGATTTTTATGTATTCCAGTTTTATTCGAACAATCGAATTTGGGTTTTGCAATTAACTACTAAAAGAATTATTAAAAGACTAAACAGTAGAAAACGATAGCTTGGAGAAAGGGAATCAAATGATGAATAAGTCTAGGATTCTGAATCCACCTCGGTTTATCCGAATTTACTCTCGATTATCCGTAGTAAATAATTTTCCCAATTTATTGAAGGCGGAGATTGCTAATATATTCTACCGCCTCTCCCGAGGTCAATAGATTTGTCCAAAGGCGAATAAAGCACTCTATCCCTAGGTGAATTAATCCGTCAATAGGCAAAAAGCATAAAATCTCCAAAAGGCCACGTAGTTCCTATGAGTATATTCCTATCTCACAGAATAAAACGGTCCTCACCAATAGTTCCTCACCAATTCTCCTCTCCCGATTCGAATTGAATGATTAAATCAATACAACTATTGGCCAAATAATTGAAAGCATTAAACATGATTGGGAAAACTCAACAAAAAGGTAATTAATTAGATAATCTCAAGCAAATCCGTCAAAACGTAGGTTTCATCAAAATCCTAGGTTAGGGTTTTAGCCTGACATACTAATAAAGGAAAATACAGAATTAATGAATGAAAGCATTAAAATCAAACGCAGATGAAGCTCGGATTCCTCCGTTCTTCGGCTTCCGCCCTCTGCTCTTGAAGTCGTCTGCTTCTCTTCCTCTTCTGCCGTCTCCTCTCTGATTCCTTAATTCCCAAGATCAGAAGATCATTAATTAGGGTCTTAAACCCTTATTTATAGCTTTGCACAACCTCCAAATCGCGTCCGTGTGAGTAGGTCGAGAACTGGCTTCGAAACGGCCCAAATCCGCGCGATGCATACAAAAACCGCCTAGTGTGCCGCGGCGCACTAAATCTGTGCCGCGGCACACTGTCTTCAGCTGGAAGCCTGGGCGCCATTTAATTCATCTGTGCCGCGGCTCACCTGGACTGTGCCGCGGCACAGAGTACAGTTTACTTTGTGCTCGCTGGTTGTCTTCCTGTGCCGCGGCCCAGCTTCCTTGTGCCGCGGCTCATAGCCAAAATTTGCCGTTTTCGCCCGTTTCGCCTTGTTTTAGCTTCCGGACTTCAATTTCCTGACAAACACACAAAATTAAGGCATTAAAAGTTCATTTAAACAATTTCACTCTCCAAAATGATACAAAATAATGGTAAATAAGCGTATAAAAATACGCCTAACAATACCCGTTACTTCATTTTTCTTCAGAACTTCATTTTGTTTTTATCCTTAAACACTCACAGATGGAGTTTCAACTCTTCTAAGTCGATTATGAGCTTGAGGGCTTGGATTTGAGGCTTGGATATGAAGATATTGATGGTTCTTGAGGTGGTTACTTGTGTATTTCATCTCCTAAGAGGTATGTTGGATAATCCTCTCTTTAAATTTGGATTTTTGATGTTGTTGTTGATGATTAGTTCGTATGATGATAGTTATGGAGTTGTTGTGATGATTCTTGGTATTTACGAGAATTTTGTTAAGGAGGATGATGATATGATGATATGTTTTTGATTATGTTGGTTATGATTATGTAATCATAGTATTCTTGATGTTCTCGGTAGTATTATTGCGATTCTTGACGTTATAGGAGATTTAATGGAATTATGATAAGAGATTTCGGATGTTAATTAAGATTCTTCCTGTTGTAAGGATTGTAATTCGTTCAAACCGATGAAGAGATGGAATTATGGATTATGTTGATTTCATAGGAATCATGATATGAGGATAATTCCATATTAAGTATGATACAATCCTTGTTGGTTTGATAGTTGATGTTTTTCTTCGTATGATGATGGTTATAGTGGTGTTATTGTGATTCCTGACGTTATGTGAATTGTATATTGAAGAGTATGATAATATACATCTTCAATTATGAATGAGGATTGTTTAGATGTTAGAACACATCGGATTATGTCGTCTTGGAGATTTTGAATGTGATTTCGGAATAATTTGTGTTCTTAAGGAACTCTTGGATTATATGGTTTGATGAATATGTTTAAGAGATGTTGGTGTTTTGGATATAAACATGGAATATTCATATCTAGAAATAAGTTATGTATTTTGGTACAATATTTGTATAGGAATACGAATATGATTCCGAGTTTGATGAGATTATTATGCATCTTTTAGTTGGGAAGTTCATACGTATTGAATAAGTGTTCAAATCGAATGATTGAATTATTTGACACCCTTGGAATATGATCATCTATATGTTGAACTAATCGTATTATTTGGATTGATGATGATAATCGGTAATTGGTTTTTATTACGAATTTACAAGGAGAAAACTTGTATTCGTATTTAAGATTGAATTTGGAATCGGTAACGTTTAGACCCTTGTTATTGGTTTAATTTGATTATTGATATGATTATCAGATTATGCTCCTCACCAGCTTCTTCTAAGTCATCCACCCTCTTCGCAACCTCATCATAGACCTCCTCCAGTCGAGTCACTCGGCTGTCCATGGCAGCAATCCGATCGACAGGCTTGTCTCTGCCCTTCTTGGTCTTCTCGGCCTGAGTGATGGGTTAGGTAACGTTGGATGATTGTGCCATCTTCCTCCTTGCACGATCAGCTAGAAATCTTCGAAAATACGCCTTGGTTGTCTCAACCTTGGCTCCGATACCAACTATCACGGGGTTATACTTGCGCCTCGCTAAGTTACCTTGCCGTGCGGCACTATCTTAGATTGTCACAAGTCTAAGTAGTAAGCCTTTCAACAACTAAGATTGCTAGGAAGGAAAGTAGGATAATGCTTGGGGAAAGTTTTGCTTGTATTACTGTAGCAAATTAGATTTCTCAAGATTGGTTACAAATGAGACCCAATGAGGTGTTGTGCGGTGATTTATACGCCTCGACGGCGATCGGTAACAGGGCCGAGTGACCGAGTCCACAACCGAACAAGCTACGACGAGCTTGCCTAAACGAAGATAACAGTCCACCGTCGAGTATCCAGCGATCGACTCCCAAGGCGATCGCCTTTTGGCACCTAGCGATCGACCCTGGTGCCCAACCAAGGACGACCGACCTATGCCACGATCAAGGCCATCATCCGTCAAAGTCTACAAAGATCGGATATCGAAGCCAGCGCCCATGTGCAGATCCATAAGAGGCACCGTAGAACATGGATCGTTGACCATCAACAACTGTCCATGACAAGGACGGTCTCACCTACCGACAGACCCGCCGAAAGGTCCTAAGCGGGGCCTCCCATGACAGCGACTCGGACGCGTGCTGGCCTTTCATTGGTTCGCACTTCTGGCAGCCAGCTACTTCTGCAGGCTTCAAAGAGACCAGCCCATGTGCTAAAGACGGTCTCCCGCTTATTATAATACAGCAGAGGCGATCGCCCAGCAAGGCCCAGTACTATAAATAGAGAGCCTCCAGCAACTGGAAAAAGTTTCACGAAAGTTCACACAAAAAGGGTTTCGAAATCAGTTCCAAAAAAATCGGTTCTCTCCTCCCGGCTTCCTCTCTTAAATCTACCTCAGGATTTCTCTCTCAGCACCTCAGACTCCCAGCTAATACACACTGTGAGAGACCGTCGATTTCTCACAGTCGTCACAGCACCCCATCGTTGTTACAAGAACTCACAGAGCGTCATATCTGGTTCTTCCTGCAATCTTCACGCTCAATAACTAAGATAACTAGGATCTTTATACTCATTGTAATTATACTCTAACATTAATATTTATACTCCAAAGTATTTGTATTAATAATATCTCGCAAGAGCATTCAAGCCCGGGACTAGCAACCGCGGCAAATCTTGTGTTATTTACTTTCCCCTTGGAAGTGCTCTCGCACCTTGTTTGCTACGCATCCATTCCAGCAATATCTATCTCCAGATAATATTTTGGGTAGCAACAATTGGCGCTAGAAGAAGGGGATTGAACCTTCGTTTTTGTTCCTACCGTACCGAAGAACACTCACTGTTCTCGGGGCATATACTTGAAGTGACACTCACTGCTCTTCAAAGAAAGCCTTCAGAATCATGACGCCCGCCACTACTCCGAAGAGAGCCACTCTCCGAACCGCCGGATATCATATCCTGGCTCTATCCGAGCCCCAGTCAACGGCAAAGGGAAGCTGCGGCGACGCGAGACTCTCGATCCCGCACCTGGGGGGCGGCCCCAGCCTTTCGCTCGACCAGTTCCAAACTGCGGAATAGATCTAGGAGGCTATGGCCATCCTAAAGGAGCGATGGAGAGTGTGCGCGACGCCCGCTATAACTCCTTCGGCTATCCTCCGCGTGGGCAAACGGAAGTTTAAGGGGCTACTGAACGAGCGATCGTCAGAAAGACCTGATTCGCGAGAAAAGGCTCTCGCGAGGCCGGACAGTTCCATATTTAGCCGATTAGGAAGCGATCCATCATGGCGACCGTGGCATTCTGGCCCCAACCACGAGACGACGGAATCTGTGTCCATCACCAGTAGTTCGGCCTACCCAAATCCCAGCCGAATACAGGTCAGCCATCTGGCTCCCGCTCCATTCGCCAGGGGGTCAGTACTTGATCCCCTGGGCTCCCGCTCCGAGTGCCTAGCCGCGAGCAGCCAGGCCGCGGCGATGGCCGCTATGCAACGCCAGCTCGACGAGATGAAAGCGCTCCTGGATACTGGGGCAAGCACCAGTAGAAAGATCATCGTACCGAGCTAGCCACTCGCAGTCCACATCGAGCTTGCCCCCATACAACCAAGGATCGCTCCTCCCAAGACACCTTTGTACGAAGGGAGATCGGACCCCGAAACCCACCTAAGCAAGTTCCGGATCTACATGACCGGGTGTAGGGCATCAGATGCAACCAAGTGTCGAATCTTCCCGTTAACATTGGGCGAGCTGGCCCATAGGTGGTACATCTCACTACCACACCGATCGATCATCTCCTTTGAGAAACTGGCGAGCGACTTCACGTCATACTTCGCCGCCAAGGTCGCCAGACCAGAAGGCCCCCACCGCATGATGAAAATTAGGCAGGGGGAAGACAAATCCGATGCAGATTATATCGACCGGGTGGATGAAATTGTCCTCACCGGTGAGCCCATCAGCGACGAGCTCGCTCTCTACTCAGTCCTGGGGGGATTTTACGGTCATTCGCCCATGTTTAGGCATCTCACTAAGGACATACCCCCAACCTACGCGATCTTCCGCGCTAAGGCTGCCGACTTTCTGGCCAGGCATAAGCTGCTCACCCTCCGTCTAGGCGAGGGACTGCCACCTCCTGTCCGAAAGACGACAATCTCCAAAACCAAGAAGGCAGTCGCCAAGCCGCCCGGAGATCTCAAGGCCTTCGAGGATGTGGAAGCCCATATCCTCCACAAGTTTAACCGAACTCCGGCCCACATTTTTTACGCCATCAAGGGGCGCGAACCGCTAAACAAGCCAAAGGCGATAAGGGACCACGGTCATTTGGACCACAATCAATATTGTTCCTACCACAAGAGTCCCGGCCACAACACCAACCAATGCCATGACCTCCTCAGACAACTCTGGATATTGTTCGAGGAGGGAAAGTTGGACAGTTTATTGGCTTAGCCGAAGCCCCACCAATCTCCCAACACGATCGCCCGAGTCGAACGCGAACAGGACGGAAAGCTCATACGAGCCGACCCCTAGATCAACCTCGGCGACCGTATCTACATGCTTCAATCAAGAGGAGGAAACTTCGGAAGTCTCTCCCCGATTCCCGCCTCCTCAAACCAAAGGTTACTGCCTGAGCAAACACCTCGAAAAAGAGGATGACTCACTCGCCCCCTAAAGTTTGTCATCAGACATGATGGACCTAGGCAGCGATCGCCTCCCCAAGCACAACGTATATCGTCGAGGATCGTCATCTGCCATGATGGTCCGAGGTAGAAAAGTGCCGCCATGGTCGTGAAAATCGATGAAACCGACGATCCGTCCATGCAAGGTTCCTTTGGGATTCGATCGCTCGCTCTTCGTTTAAATACGAGGCGGGCGTAGCCGAAGGACTCTCCAAAACAAAACAGAGGATTACTCGCTCGCCCTCTAAAGTTCGTCATCTACATGAAGAACCTAGGCAGGCGATCTCCTCCCCTTACACAACGTATACCGTCGAGGATGGTCATCTGACTTGATGCTCCGAGGTAGAAGAGTGTCTACATGGTCGTGGAGGACGATGGAACCATTCTCTATGCCCGTGCAAGGTCCCTTTGGGCCACGATCGCCCGCCCTTTGTTTAAATACGAGGTCGGCGTAGTCTGAGGGCCCTCCAAAATAGATATGTGGGCACGTTCGCCCACCCTCGAAGGTCCATCACTTAACGTGGTGGGTCCTTCACGGACAATGCGACGCGTCCCTACCCCCGTCTCAACGTATACTGTCGAGGGTCGCCATCTTAATGACGGCCCGAGGTAGAAAAGAGCTAACAAGCCGCGGACGTGGAGTCTATTAATCCGGTGACGCCCCGCACAAGGAATCCTCCAGACCAAGACCGCACGCCCTTCGTTTAAATACGAGGCGAGGCGCAGCCTACGGAGGACCCTCCTAATTAAGTGAGTCGCGAGAACTTAGCCATCAGACAGAATGTCGCTCGCGCACAATACACGGTCGTGGGGGTCGGTCCATCGAACTCCGTGATCGTGCACGGTTCCTCAAGACCGAGATGGACGGCCTTCCTCGAGCAATCGGCAAAATTGAAGACCGCTCACCCAACGATTTATTTTCGTCCCCTTACTTTCACTAAGTGAACAAAAATAAGGGGGAAGTGTGGAGCTATATATACGACGATCGTCCCTATTCAATTACATACGGAGATCGACATTTTTCAGATGTTTGTGCAGCGATCGAATTTGTTGTAAAAGTTACCCATACGAGTTTATCAATTCACTAGGAGCTATACACGTAGCAATCTCTCGTCACACATTTGTACGAAGTCATGCAAAGACTCAGAAAAGCAATCATTAAAGTAATAAGTCGAAGAAACAAACATTCATTTCATTGCTTGAAGTATTAGAGTACATACACGGTCGCCCGAAGGCCTAAGTACTACAAAGGAAAGCTACAAAATTACAAGGCCAAAAGCTAAACAGAAAAGGACATAGAGCCTCAGGCCGCCGCCTGGCCTTCGCCTTCAGCCACTGGATCGTCCCGCGACCCTTCACCAGCCTCCGGAGCTGACTCCCCGTCCTCCAGGACATTCGGATGACTAACATTTCCGGGAGTCGGGTACCAGCTCAGGTCCACGCCGATTTCCGAGAGATCTAATGTTGGGATAAACAATCCTTATCTGAAATTGTTAGGATAACAACGCCCGGTATCAAAACAGTTAGGATTAACAATCCCTGTATCGAGTTGTAGTGTTATGATGTTTTGACAATATGCCAATCCAGCATACAGTAAGGAAACTATATTTTTAAGCTGATCGATAGTGTCAACCTGTATCGAAGACCTTTCATTAATCCAGCTGTTGTTACCCAATATATTATCCGAAGATGATATTGCTGGAAAGGTCGAGTAACAAACAAATGCGAGAACACTTCCATGGGGAAATAAATGACACAAGATTTGCCGGGGTTGTTAGTCCTGGGCTTGAATGCTCTCGCGAGATGTTATTAATATAAATACTGTAGAGTACAAATATTAATGTTAGAACACTATTACAATGAGTGTAATGATTCTAGTTATCTTAGCTATAGAGCGTGAAGATTGCCGAAAGAACCAGATATGAAGTTCTGTGAGTTCTTGCTTTTGATGTTCTGTATATGAGAATGTATCTCTCTCTCTGTGCGTTTTTAACTGTACTCACGATGATCCTAGGCCACTATTGGAAGCCTTCTATTTATAGTAGAAGAGGCTGTTAGGTCCTTCCCGGTGATCTCGGGCAACCGCCGTATTCTATATTAGAATAATATGGGCGATCGTCCCATCACGTGGGATTGTTTCCTTAAAGTCTGAGGCCACAGCTGGTGGCCAGCTGTGCGGGTCAATGAGGAGCTTGCACGCATCCTGAATCGCTGTCCGGGGAGGACCCACTTTGTACCTTTCAGCGGGCCTGTTGGTAGGTGTGGGGTAGGTGACAGGCTGGGGTCAAAGGCCTTATCTTGCGGCGCCTTTTGTGGATCTGCACGTGGGTCTTCGTCCAAGATTCGGTCTTCGAAGACTCTAACGGGTGTCGGATTCACATGCGGTATGGGACGATCATCTACAATCAAATGTCTTTGGCGATCTCCGGATGCCTATAGACGATCATCTTGGACGCGATCGCTAGGTGCTTGTCGAGCGTCTATCTTCTTTGGTTGGCTTCTGATCATCATGACGATCGCCCTCGAGGCGTATAAATCGCCGCACAACAATTGCCCCCCAGCTCACTCCGATGTTGAAAACATGGGGTGAGGTGGCACTGTTGGCGATCTCCTATTTTAGATGATTGGCTCGTCTGCTTGTGACAAGGACGATCGTCGCCAGAGCGGTCTGATTTCGAATCCGGACGATCTCCTTATGCGCTGGAAATAGCGGGAAATGAAGGCGGGTCCTCGAAAAGCTGCAGGGGCACACGTCGCGCTACCATTGGAGGAGTCCGACGGTTTTGTCAGACTTGTCGCCTGGCGTTCCCTCGAAAAGACGCGTATGCGGGTTTTGAGGGCTGCATTTAATGTGTCCCCCCCTCCCCCCCGATGGTTGCACTTCAGCCCCCGGGATTCCGCCTATTTGCACAAAGGTCCATGCACTCGCCTATAAAAGGACTAGGGCCATTGCAGTTTCATTCTTTATGCACCCCTGCCTTTCAGTCGAGACTCTGCAGAATTTTTTTCGAGGATCCTTGTGCTGACCGTCCTTCTCTTTAGGTAAGAACACAAATCTTCTCTCCCCCTTAACTTCTAAGAACATGTCTGGAGGATCTAAAACCTTCGAGGCTGGTAGCTCCTCTGCCGCCGCGGCTTCACCTGACCGGGAGGAAATCCCCGTGGGTCTTCATATGGAAACGGCCGTCGAGGCCATTCGTGCGGGGATTGCACCCGTGGATATTGAAGAGCTTTTCAATGAAGCTGACGTGGCGAGATCGGCGGCGGCGACGAGGTAGAGGGACTCGCCGGTGGATGAGGATGACGCGGTGAGGGTGTACTGGGAGCAGAACAGCTTTTTCGGCCGGGCCTTTTTGGACTTCGCCGGTCTTATGGAGGGGATCGCCGGACCGTGTCCCGAGTTTGACTTCGAAACATATTCCGCCGCTCATCCCTACGAACATGTGAAGCAGACGGCGTTTCGGGCCACTGACCCTTCTCAGTGGACTCTCGGTCAGATTCGGAGTTCGGCGACCCGGAAGGACTTGAGTCGCTGGAGGGCGAAATACCATATTCCTTCTGATGTCTCGCTGCACGTGCCCTCAGAGAACGAACATGCCGATCAACCACCCGAGGGTCTGGTTTCCATTAACGAGATGATTCTAGAGGCCGGCCTGTGGTTCCCCTTGACGTTCGCCGTGTCGTATTTGCTGGTCGCCTGGAATTTGGCGCCGCTCCAGCTGATGCCGAATGCCTGGTTGCAGATCATTAGAACCTTGATGATTTTTGGCGGTCACCGGTTGCTCCATCTTCCTTCTTCGCTGGAAATGAACTATCTCTTCAAAATGACTGCGCAGAAGGGGTCGATCGGTGGTTATCACATTAAAGGTCGAATGGGTAGAGTGGTCCTCGGGGTGCCGAACAAGACTAGGGGCGACCTGGCAAAATGGTGCTGGGTCGGCGGAGCGTGGAGGTCGGCGTCGAGTGATAGGCCGGAGGAAGAGTTGGAGATCCCCACCAATTTTCGGGAGAGGAATCCGAGTAAGGGTTTTAACTCTCCCTTTGATCGGATACATCTTTGACTGATCTAATTTCGTTTCCTTTTTGCAGGCTTCCGTGTTCCAGCGATCGACGACCTTCCTTTCAACTTTCTGATCATCTAGGAGCGAATTCGCATCCTGCCGGACTCCTTTATTGACGTTCGTTCAGTCAACCAAGAACTTCATCGACTGGGAGCTCGATTGTTTCGCTACCCTCGCCATCTGAAGGTCCCAGGTATGAAGCCTTACTTCCTTGTATGACGATCGTCTTATTTGAAGTAGATGCTAACTTATTTGAATTTCTTCTTTGACAGAGATCCATTTTTCCCGCTACGCCGAGCCACCGAGAGAGATCGCGATGTCAAACCCCAGACTCTTGGGTCGTCTTCACCAGGGAAAGAAGACGGGTCGTACCCTTGCGACGACCTCTCTCCCCGTCCCTGCGGTGAGGCCTGCTATGGTGCCGGTCGCCGAGCCGGAAGTTCAGGAGGAAGAACAACTCCATTGCAACCGCAAGAGGCGGAGGCCAGAGGGGTCCCTGCCGACTGCTGAGGCGGACGTATCTATTTTGGAGCCGCCGGTTGCCGCTCCACCTATCTCTGTTGTTCCGATGGTGGAGGGGTCTGGCTCCAAGCCCTCGACCGGCTTCTTGAAAACTGCGGCGATTGCCGAAGCTGAAACTCCTCGGGGCAAGCCCTATTTTGGCCGCGACTCCGAGTTGGTCAACAGGTAAGACCGGTTTGATCCTTCCGAGTTAGGTTATTTAGGTAGGACATATACTAACTCCTTTGTTTCTTTTGTTCGAGTTGCAGGGTCCGTCTTGCTGATCCGGACGTCTCGCCGGTGGTGTTGGATTTCCTGGCGATCAAGTCTCCGCGCCAGTCCCTCGACGTCCCTTCTTACATCTCCAAGGCCATCACCTCTCTGCCTAAGGCTTGGACGACCGATCTCGACGCGATTGCTCGTCGGCGGTCTGGAGATGCCATGCAGGCGACGTTCGCCCTAACTCTCCAGGCGGCGGCGATGGCCGCCCAAGCCGTTAAGGATTATGAGGGGCGGCCCTCTAATGCTCGCCTCCATCAAGACCTCGAGGCCGCGCGGAACCAAAACGTCGATTTCGCCAACCGGATCCAGGCTATGGAGAAGGAACATTTAGAGACGGCCAAACGAGCCAAGCAGGACCTCGATCAGACGAAGCAGGAGCTTAGCCGGTCCAGGGAAGTGGCCGATCAGTTCCGCGACCAGGTGACGGAAGCTCGCCAGATGCATTCGGCCTTGTAGGAGGAGGCGACCAGGCTGAAGGCGACAGTGGATCGTCTCAATGGCGAGCTGGAGAACGCGAAGGGAGAACTGTCCGCCAAGATAGCTGAGGTTGAGAATGCCGGGAAGACGCCCGCGGATTTGAAGGGGTAGTTAAAGGCGATCGAGACCGATCCCTACCTTAATGTGGCACTCGTCGGCGAATTCGCCTACTATATGGCCTACGTCGACGCTGTCCGACCCGCCAAGAAGGTAGGGATCGAGGTCGGTCCTATGATAGAGAGCTTCAAGGCCTACGTACTCGAGCACCCTTTGCATCCGGAATTTTCCCTGCCGATCCTCGACCTCACCGACTTGGGGATCGACTTGAGTTGGTATCCTTTTCCGGATAAACTCATTTATCCTGAAGCCGATGAGGGAGCGCGTGCCGATCCGCCACCTGGGGGCGAAGACCAGCCGGGGGTGGCCTGAGTTATGGAGTTGTTGTTTTTTTTTCTTGCTTGTAATTTTCTCTTTTTTCTTTGTATTGCCTTCGGGCTTGTATTGTACGAACTTCTTGATTTGAATAAAATACTCCTTTTTCGCATCTGATTCTTTACATGTACGATCACCTTTGAATGTTTGCATGTGAATTTATACAAGTGTGTATATAATTGCTTCTGATGCCTTGTTCGCCTGATCGATTATTTGAATGTTGAATGTATTGACATGCTTGGAAATTTTTACTTGTAAATATTGTCAAACAAAACCGATCGTCCTGCGTGTGTTTGAACGAAGCCGATCGGGTATGGTCCTTTCCTTCCGATCGCATTTAGGACTAGCTCCACTTCTTTGCCCCTTGTTTTTGTTTACTTATTGTAAGTAAGGGAACAAAAATAGTATGTTTGGTGAGCTATCTTCAGTTTTGCCGACTCTGAGGAACCGTGAACGGTCGCGGAGTTCGATGGACCGACCTCCGTAGCCGTGTGTATATGTGCGAGGGACTGTCCCGCGACTCACTTTTCTGTTAGGGTCCTCCGTTAGGCTGCGCCCGCCTTGTATTTAAACGAAAGGCGAGCGATCTTGGTCTGGAGGCGTCCTTGCACGGGGTGTTGTCGGTTTATTCGACTCCACGTCCGTGGCTTGTTAGCACTTTTCTACCTCGGGTCGGCATGTTAGATGGAGACCCTCGACGGTATACGTTGTGATGGGGTAGGGACGCGCCGCCTTGTCCAGGTTCATCATGTTAGATGATGTACTTTGAGGGCGCGCGAACTTGTACACAGATTAGTTTGGAGGGTTCTTCGGCTACGCCCGCCTCATATTTAAACGAAGGGCGAGCGATCGCAGCCCAAAGGAACCTTGCATGGACGAAGCTGTCGGTTCCATCGACCTCCAGGCCCACAGCTGCACTATTTCTACCTCGGATCGCCAAGTTGAATGACGACCCTCGACAGTATACGTTGTTCTTGGAGGGACGATCGCTTGCATAGGTCTGTCAGGTTTAGATGATGACCTCTTGTAGTGCGAGCGAGCCATCTTATTTTCAGCTGTTTGTTTTTGTCGAGGTGAATCATATAGATGGGATGGGAAAATCTCATTATACTTCTTTGTACATTGGGTAACTGAAACTGAATACAGAGTTTTCACGGGTAGTATTTCTTCAAATGTATGGCATTACAGGGATATTGGTCCGGAGTGCCGTCAGGGTGTTCAAGTTCGTAGGCTCCCCTAGTTAGCTACCTAGATATCGTGAAGGGGCCTTCCCAATTCGGGACAAAGACACCTGTGTGGGTCTGGACCTTTTTGAGGACGAGATCGCCCACTAGGAACTGTCTTTCCTTGACCTTCGAATTGAAGAACTTCTCGGATCTCGTTTTGTGGATTGCGTTCTTCATTTCTGAAGTCAGTCGTCGTTCTTCGAGCATGTAAAGGTCGATTCGCCGGGACACACCATTGTCTGCCGTCATCTCTTGTTCGGTTCGGTGGCTGAGGACGGCGATCTCCGAGGGGATCACCGCTTCTGCTCCGAAGGTGAGGGCAAATGGGGTTTCACCGGTTGAATTTCGGGTCGTCGTTCGATAAGACCACAAAACGTCTGGGAGCTCGGTCGCCCATCGTCCTTGCCTGGACTCGAGTCGTGCTTTAATCGTGTG
Source organism: Orobanche coerulescens (assembly GCA_033398695.1). NCBI lineage: Eukaryota > Viridiplantae > Streptophyta > Magnoliopsida > Lamiales > Orobanchaceae > Orobanche > Orobanche coerulescens. Next base: position 118,444,168 of record CM065815.1, read on the forward strand.
TTTGAGGATTTTGTTTACGGCTTCTACCTGCCCGTTCGTCTGAGGGTGGTAGGGGTCCGAGAACAACTTTCTGATTCCCTACTTCTCACAGAATTGCATGACTTCTAAGCCATCGAACTGCTTTCCATTGTCGTAGATTATTGCCAGGGGCAGGCCGAATCGGCATATGATATTCTTTCAAATGAACATAATTACTTGTTCTTGACCGATCTTGTTGAGTGGTTCGGCCTCAGCCCATTTAGTGAAATAATCGACCCCTACGATGGCAAACTTACAGCCCCCTGGGGCAATCGGCAAGGGACCTATGAGGTCGATGCCCCATTGGGCGAATGGCCATGGGCTGTACATTGAGGTGAGCTGTTCGGGGGAGATCTTGATGTTTGGGCCCATCACTTGACACCTGTGACACGATCTGGCATAGGCGATCACGTCTTTTTGTAGTGTAGGCCAGGAAAAACCTTGCCTAGTTGTTTTGTGGATGAGAGCTCGCCCGCCAGCATGGTTTCCACAGATCCCGTCATGGATCTCGGCTAAAACGAGTCGGCCTTCCTCCGGCGTAATGCACTTGAGGAGGGGAAGGCTAAAAGCTCGCTTGTAAAGCCGGTCGTCCAGTAGGGTGTATCTGGCTGCACGGAGTTGGAGCTGGCGAGCTTTAATACGATCGTCGGGGACCGTCCCGTCCTTTAAGTATTTAATGAAAGGAGTCATTCAGTTCTCTTCGGCGACGGTGACCGTGCTAATCAGGTTTCTGTCGATCGCCGGTTTTGCCGATTTTGTGAATTGGATGTTAGAGAAATCGGCTGCCCCATCTGACGACGCTAGCGTGGATAGGGCATCAGCCTGGGAATTGTGCTCTCTCGGGACTTGTTTGATTATCACTTCCTTAAATTTTGTGCACATTTCGGCGACCAATTCTTGGTATTTGACCATCTGTTCGCCACGCGCCTCATATTCTCCCTTGACTTGGTTCACGACCAAGAGGGAGTCCATGAAGATATGGAAGACGAACATCCAGGGCGAGGGCTAGATCGAGCCCGCCTACCAAGGCTTCATATTCGGCTTCATTGTTGGTCGCACGAAACCCGAAACGCACAACATTTGTGAAACTTTGCCCATCGGGGCTGATGAGGACAATATCTGCCCCTGCTCGCGAGTTGGTCGCCGAGCCATCCATGTATAGCTTCCAGGCAGGGCGGCCGATCCGGGTTGGACTGTGAGGGAATGTTAATTCTACCACGAAGTCTGCCATAGCTTGGCCTTTGATCGCTGTGCGAGGAGCGTACGTGATACCGTATTGGGTGATCTCCAGTGACCACTTGAGGAGTCGCCCGTTAGTGTCTGGCCGGTGTAGAACTTGCCTTAGAGGGAGAGTCGTCAGAACCTCCACTTGATGTTCGAAGAAGTAAGCCCTTAGCTTGCGAACACTCATGACTAGAGCGTAGGCGATCTTCTCTAAAGGTGTATAACGTGTTTCCGCGTCATGGAGTGATTGACTAACGTAGTAGATCGGCAAGTGGGTCTACCCCTCTGCTCGGACTAATACAGCGCTCAGCGCGACTTCCGAGGCTGCCAGGTAAAGGAATAGATTTTCGCCGGGGATCGGCTTTGCTAAGATCTCGGGGTTAGATAGATACTCCTTTATTTTGGCGAATGCTATTTGACTCTCCTTCGTCCATGCGAACTTCTTGTTCTTTATGGTCGCGAAGAAAGGCTTGCTTTTATCGCCGAGCCGAGATATGAAACGGTTGAGGGCGGCTAGACAACCTGTGAGGTGTTGCACTTGCTTGACATTCCGTGGCTCCTGCATGTCGAGGATCGCCTGGATCTTGGTGGGGTTTGCCTCGATTCCCCTTTGGCTCACGATGTGTCCCAGGAATTTTCCGGAGCTCACCTCGAAGTTGCATTTCTTGGGGTTCAGCTTCATGTTGAACTTCTCAAGGATGGCGAACGTCTCGGCAAGGTCATTGATGTGATCTTCCCTTTTAAGGCTCTTGACTATGATGTCGTCAATGTAGACCTCCATGGCCTTGCCGATCTGGTTGGCGAACATCCCGTTGACTAGTCGTTGGTAGGTCGCCCCTGCATTCTTTAGACCGAACGGCATCCGGACCCAAAAGTATATGTCTTTTTCCGTGTGGAACGATGTGTGTTTTATGTCTTTCTCCGCCATGGGGATCTGATGGTATCCGGCGAAGGAATCCATGAACGACATCATTTCGCATCCCGTTGTGCTATCGACCAAGTGATCAATATGAGGCATTGGAAAGTGATCTTTTGGACATGCCGCGTTGAGGTCGGTGAAGTCGATGCATAACCTCCAGGAGCTGTTTGGCTTTTTAATGAGCACCGCATTGGCGACCCAATGTGGTTCGTTTGTAGATACTCCGATAAGTTTGTTATCGAGTTTGACTTCTGTGTCGAGTGCTGCGTATTTATCAGGACTGAATTTCCTTCGTTTCTGGTGAACAGGCTTCCTTGCCGGGTCGATCTTGAGATAGTGGCAAGCGTGTTCAGGACTTATGCCAACCATATCTTGATGCGACCAGGCAAAGACTCCAATGTTCTTACGTAGTAAGTTGATCAGATCCTCCTTTAACTCAAGACCAAGGCTTGCGCCGATCTGTACTTCCCATTCCGGATGAGCTAGGTCTATCGTTACACTTTCTAACTCTTCAATGGGGATGGTCGCTTCTCGTTTGGAATGATTTCCGGACTCGATCCTTGGATCGATGTCGAGGCTTGTCTCGAAACCGATCCTTGGCTCGATGTCGTCCGTTAATCGATGTGAGATGGCGTCCTCTGAGTTGGGTTGGTACGATGTGATTGGCTCGTCGATCTCCATCAGTTGATTGTCGATCGTCTCGATGTTACAAATAGCATGGGAAGTATTGAAAGAAGTTACGACGCAGGAGTAATTCAAACATTTCTTTGCCATTAGCTGATCTCCTTTTACAGTACCGACCGTCCCATCGACAGTGGGGAATTTGATACAGTAAAATAAAGAAGAGACGACCGCCTCGAAGGTTTCTAGAAATGGACGACCTAGGAACCCATTATAGATGCTGGGCCTATCTATGATTACAAAATTTAGGTTCCTAGTAATCCTAACCTTGGGATCGTAAAAGCATATTAGCTCGACAGAGAGCTTGATCCTTCCGTAGGCTTGGACTGTGCTGTCGCCGAACCCTTGAAGCACAGTGTCGAACGTCTTAATGAACTTGGTCAGGTTGCCGAGCTGGTCAAGAGCGGATTTGAATATGATATTGCAGAAGCTCCCATTATCAACCAGCATGCAATCGACCATTTTCCCAAGGATACATGCAGAGATCACCAATGCATCCTCTTTGGGGCACTACACTCCCTCCCTATCCTTGTTGGAGAAAGTGATGAGCGCGTCTTTGGAGATGGTCGGATCTGGGGGTACCACGACATGAACCCCGACGAAAACCCTCAGTTCGGCCTTTCGCTTTCTGTTCGACATGGTGGAAATCGGGGAAAGGCCCCCGAGGTTTCCACCTCCCGCCTGAAGTATATTGATCCGGCCTCCAGGGTTAATCGGAGGAATTTATTTGTCGAAATACTCCGGCTCATTTTGCTCGATCTTGGCGACCGGATTGGTAGGGATTCCATCGTTTTATCGGCGCTCGCTCCCTCCGGTCCTTTCTGTCCGAGGTTCTGGCTTGGCAACCAAGTTTTCCAATTTGCCTTTCTCAAACAGTCGCCAGAGTTGTCTAAGGAGGCCGCGGCATTGACTGGTGTTGTGGCCAGGACTCTTGTGGTAGGCACAAATTTTGCTACAGTCTAGATGACCGTGGTCCCTTATCGGCTTTGGTTTGTTAAGCCACTCGCGCCCCTTGATTGCGTTAAAGATGTGGGCCAGAGATAAGTTGAGGTTGCGGAGGAGGTGAACCTCCACATCCTCGAAGGCTTTGAACTCACCAGGCGGCTTTGCGACCGCCTTTTTGGGCTTGGCGACTGCCTTCTTCTGGACGTGGGATGGCGCCTTCCCTTCTCCGGCAGATCCCTCGCCTAAGCGAAGGGTGAGCATCCTCTGCCTAGCCAGGAAATCAACGGCCCTGACGCGAAAGATCGAGTACGTCGGGGGGATGTCCTTTGTGAGTTGCCTGAACATGGGCGAGTGGCCGTAGAATCCCCCTAGGACTGAGTAGAGAGCGAGCTCATCGCTAATGGGCTCACCGGTGAGGACTATTTCGTCCACCCGGTCGATGTAATCTTCATTGGGCTCGTTTTTCCCCTGCCTAATTTTCATCATGCGGTGGGGGCCTTCTGGCCGAGCAACTTTGGCGGCGAAGTACCATCTGTGGGCGAGGTCGCCCAGAGTCAATGGGAACATTCGACATTTCGTCGCATCTGATGCTCCGTATCCGGTCATGTAAATCCGGAATTTGCTCAAATGGGTCTCAGGATCCGATCTCCCCTCATATAGAGGTGTTTATGGGGGAGCGATCTTTGGTTAAACTGGGGCGAGCTCGATCTGGACCGCGAGTGGCTCACTCGGTCCAGCGATCGATCTCCTGGAGCCTGCCCCAGTTTCCAGGAGCGCCTTCATTTCGTCGAGCTGGCGCTGCATGGCGGCCATCGCCGTAGCCTGACTGCTCGTTGATTGTCTCCCAGAGCGTGAACCAAGGCGATCATGTACTGATCCCCTGGCCCCATGGTAGATGATGAGTTCTCCATCGTTGGGCTTAGTTCTTGGGCGAGCGGGGGCCCGTTGGCCAGCTTGTCTTCTGGGAGTCGGATATGCCGAACTCCTGGTGACGGATTCGGACTCCGATGCCTCCCGGCTGGGGCCCGAACACCCGGGTCGCCACGAGGGATCACTCCCTAGGCGGCTGAAGATGGAGTTGTCCGGCCTCACGAGGGCTTTTTCCTGCGGCTCGGGGTTTTCTGTCGATTTCTCAACATATATCCCCTTGAGCTTCCGCTTGCCTGCTCGGCGGATGGCTGACGGAGTAATGGTGGGTGAGTCGCACGCCCTCCGTCGCTCCCTGAGGATGGCTATAGCCTCCTCGATCTGTTCCGCGGTCTGGAACTGATCGAGTGAGAGGCTGGGACCATCCCTCGGGGGCGGGAGTGAGAGTCTAACGTCGCCGCGGTCACCTTCTGCCGTAGGCTGGGATTCGGTCTGGGCCGGAATGAGATGTCCGGCAGATCACAGGGTGGCTCTTTTGGAAGTCGTGGCAGATGTCATGTCTTTGAAGATTTTTCTTTGAAGAACAGTGGGTGTTTCTTCAAGTATAGGTCCCGGAGAACAGTGAGTGTTCTTCGAGACGGCTGGGATAAAAATGAAGGTTAAGTTCCCCTTCTTCTAGTGCCAATTGTTGTTACCCAAAATATTATCCGAAGATGATATTGCTGGAAAGGTCGAGTAACAAACAAATGCGAGAACACTTCCGTGGGGAAATAAATGACACAAGATTTGCCGGGGTTGTTAGTCCTGGGCTTGAATGCTCTCGCGCGATGTTATTAATATAAATACTATAGAGTACAAATATTAATGATAGAACACTATTACAATGAGTGTAATGATTCTAGTTATCTTAGCTATAAAGCGTGAAGATTGCCGGAAGAACCAGATATGAAGTTCTGTGAGTTCTTGCTTTTGATGTTCTGTATATGAGAATGTATCTCTCTCTCTGTGAATTTTTCACTGTACTCACGATGATCCTAGGCCACTGTTGGAAGCCTTCTATTTATAGTAGAAGAGGCTATTAGTTCCTTCCCGGCGATCTCGGGCGACCGCCGTATTCTATATTAGAATAATGTGGGCGATCGTCCCATCACGTGGGGCTGTTTCCTTAAAGTCTGAGGCCACAACTGGTGGCCAGCTGTGTGGGCCAATGAGGAGCTCGCACGCGTCCTGATTCGCTGTCCGGGGAGGACCCACTTTGTACTTTTCGGCGGGCCTGTCGGTAGGTGTGGGGTAGGTGACAGGCTGGGGTCAAAGGCCTTACCTTGCGGCGCCTTTTGTGGATCTGCACATGGGTATTCGTCCAAGATTCGGTCTTCGAAGACTCTGACGGGTGTCGGATTCACATGCGGTATGGGACGATCATCTACAATCAGATGTCTTTGGCGATCGCCAGATGCCTATAGACGATCGCCTTGGACGCGATCGCTAGGTGCTTGTCCAGCGTCTATCTTCCTTAGTTGGCTTCTGATCATCATGACGATCACCCTCGAGGCGTATAAATCGCCGCCCAACACTAGCATTCAGTGGAACTCATCAGTACAGCAAAGAAGTCTCATAAAGACTAAGTATGGAAGTTGTCTTGAATTGATAATACGTAAATCCTTCCATACAGCTCTCAACAGGACAAAGAAGGAATCTTCAGTATTCGCTAGAAGTCAAGTCCCGTTGATAAAGAAGTATTTAAATACTAAAGGATATAGTATTTAAATACTATAAGTCGTCAGATATTCAAATCCCGCAAAATCCGGATCGTGTTTTTCATCCCGTTGGAACGGAATCTTGCTCAACAGATTTATCTCAATGGATATATATTTCAGAAGACTATATATATCTCCTCAAGGCGATGAAGATCAGTTAACAACATTACCAAGTTACAAAAGCTTACGAAGTTATTATCATATACATCAGAGCAAAACATATCTCCAAAGCTCACTGCTATTCAGATATAAAGAGATATACAGTGCTCAAATCGTGAACAACACATCATCAGCTAGAAGCTCAGAAAGTCAAAGTTGTTGTTCATATACTGTTCTATCCTTGAACAAACCCATCAGCCATGTGTGGACTGAGAACCTTTGCTACTCCGGAACTGTGTGTCAAGGATTTGCATAAAAGAAGACGAAGCTTCAGAACTGTGTGTGAAGAAGCCAGTCAAAGCATTAGCTCAAACCAATCTGTGTGAACGGTTGAAGCTAAGATCTTTATATCAATCTGTGTGAATGATATATTGATTAGTGTTGCTATAATTACTTAGTTGTGTATCAATTAATTATAATATACTTTTTACTCCTGTGTGGAGGACCAGTGGACGTAGAGGGGTTTACCTCGAACCACTTTAAATACTGTGTTATTTACCTTCTGCCTTACTTGTTTTATTAATCTGTGATTATTTAAGTATACACTGCACATCGAGTTGTTGTATCCACAGCAACTTACTGTATTTAAGACTTCCGCTACGCACTCAGATTTATAATCAGTACAGCTTGTTGTTTAAAACACTTTCCAAGCTGTATCCAGTATACTTAGTGGCCAACAAGTGGTATCAGAGCGGTTGATTCTAAAAAGAATCTTTCGTATTTTTAACCGAATCAGATCCAAATCACTTAATTTTTAAAACAGTCTTTTTCATTCCTTTATTCTCACATAGATACATCTATGATCAACAAAGTGCCCATGTTCTCTATTAATGAATTTGATGATTGGAGAATCAGGATGGAGGCTCATCTTGCAGCAATGCACGCAGAAATGAATTTTGTTATACAGGATGGCCCCATTAAGATCATGAAGGTAAACACGGCCGCAAGGATTGAAGGCTAAGCCCATGCTGAGATGCTCGAGAAGGAGCGTGAGCAATGGACCACAGATGAAAGGAAGCGCGCCAACCTCGACAATGTTGCAAAGAATGCTTTGTTTGTCACTCTTGACAAAGGCACATTCTCAAAGGCAAAAAGCTGTAAAACAACCAAGGAAATCTGGGATAAACTCAAGTTGATTTGTGAGGGAACTGAGCTCTCAAAAGAAAACAAAATTTCAAAACTGACTCAGCAATTTGAATCTTTTGAAATGAAACTAACTGAGACACTTGAGGAACTTGACCTCAGATTCACTGGTATTGTTGGTGAACTTGAAGCTTTGGGCAAAATTTATACCCAAAGGAGAAGATTTTAAAAATTTTCAGATCTCTCCCTGCCCGATGGGACATTAAGACCACAGCTATGCGTGTGTCATGTAATTTAAATGAAATATCTACTTTTGATCTCTTCTCTGACCTCAAAGCTTTTGAGTATGATATTGGTAGGAGAGAGAAAGCTGAAGAATCTCCTTCAAAGGTTACAGCACTAGCCGCTGTATCGAACCATCGACACAGCATGCTCAGCTCGTCAAAGCCTAGTCACAAGAATGCTGACAGTGACGACGACATCCTGTCTCAAGATGAAATGGCGCTTCTCATGCAGAAGTTCAAGAAGTTCATCAAACAGTCTGGAAAGACTCCCTACAGGCCCAAACCTGTCCACAAGGTAAGTACCGAAACTTCCTCCGGTGATGCTAACCTGTGCTATAATTACAGGAAACTGGGACATTATGCAAATAAATGTCCTCATCCCAAAGTTCAAAGGTTGCCGGAAGCCGAGCAACAAGAGAGGAATGAACGAAGACGTGCTTGGAAAAACAAGCTCAAGGCCCTGATCGGAGAATCAGAAGCCTCCCCCATACCATCCAAATCCGAAGAATGTCTTCAGGTGGTCACTAAAAGTGATTCATCTGACGATGAGTTCGATGATAAAGCATATATGTTCTTTATGGCCAAGGACATTCCTAAAGATGAAGATAGCGACGATGAGGTAAGCTTAACCTCAGCTATTCCAGTAAATGCATCTCATACTTTTGAAAACATGATGAATAAGTTTAAGAACATTCAAAAGGCCCATGAGACATTGAAAAATGAGAATATACAGCTCCAACTGTCTAACCTAGAGCTGAAAGATGAAAATGACTTGCTGAAAATAAATTATGAAAATATGTCTATTGATTGTGAAACCAGCAAAGTTGATTAGGAAAAACTCATGGAGAGCAATCATCAACTTGCTCATGAACTAAGTGAGTTTAAAACTCACAATGAGAGCAAGACAAATGATTTGGTTCTACTTCAAGCCAAAGTCAATACTCTCGAGAAATGAGAAAGCGAACTTGAGACCATTCTGAAATCTTTCGAGAAATCATCTAAAAGAATGGAAGACATTCTAAGCACTTGGCAACATGCTCATGATAAAAGTGGCTTAGGATACAGCTCATGTTCAAACAAAGGGAAAACTAGTACAGTGTTTGTCAGGGGTGTGAAACCCATTCCTGTGTCGAAAGATACCCTTAGTCCGGTGAAGGAACCTGCTGCATCGCGAAAAGCGAAGGCTGCCATTCCGCCACCGCAATCCTATTACAGACAGCGGAATCATAAGCCGTTCCAACCTGTAAGGCTCACGCAACAGCATGCTCCCCGAGCATATCAACAGCGCCAACAGCCGTTCAGAAAGAAGGTTGTATCCAAATACCAAAGGCCCGCATGGCAGTATTATCAGTACAGCACGCCTAGGTATTGGATACAGGAGCCGCGTTATCCACCGAGACAGCAAATGTCTGCACAGTATCAACCACAGCGTTGGGAATCCAAGTGGAGACCCAGAAGGCAAGCTGTTAGGCCAAAGAAAATGGCTCCACCTCCAAGACGGCACTCGTACTGGACTAATAATAATAACCCTGAATTTTACATGCATAACAATTATCATGGTTATAGCGACTACGTATATGCCCCACGTAGATATCGCAACACTGTACCGAATGTGACATACAGTAAACCAATTGCTGTCAGGAAAATTTGGGTACCTAAAGGCACTAACATTCATGGACCCAACAATCAAAGGGGACCTAAATCTACTTAATCTCTTTGCATACAGGACATCCTAGAGGAGGACATGTGGATGCTCTCGGCACATGACCAGAGATAGAAGCAAGCTATCAGATTTCTTAGAAGGTCGCGGTCCAAAAGTGCGCTTCGGTGATAAATCTAAAGGAAGAACAAGAGGGAAAGGAAACCTTCTTGTAGGAACATTCAAAGTCACCGATGTAGCTTATGTTGAAGGCTTACAGTTCAATCTACTTAGTATTAGCCAGTTTTGTGATAAACAGTTCTCGGTGAAATTCTATATAGATCACTGTAGAGTCAAGAATATCCAGACTAAAGAAGTTGTGCTTACAGGAAGCATATCAGGTAAGATGTATATTGCTGACTGGAAGCCTATGAGCTCCTCTATTCCATGCTTTGTTGCCAAAGGCACTGCAGATCTAAGCTGGTTATGGCACAAGAGGATGTCTCACGTCAACTTCAAGACGATCAACAAGCTCTCAAGACAGGGACTGGTCAGAGAACTGCCAAACGTGTCATACAAAAAGGACAGCATCTGCGGACCATGTCAGAAAGGCAAGCAAATCAGGTCCACCCTGAAGAGCAAATCCTACCTTTCAACCCACAGAGTGTTGGAGATGCTACACATGGATCTTTATGGTCCTGTCGACACAGTAAGTTTGGGAGGTAAGAAATAATGTCTTGTTGTTGTTGATGATTATTCCAGGTATGCTTGGACAATTTTTCTAAGCAAGAAGAAGAAAACAACCTCAAAGCTGCCCGAGCTCCTGAAGAAACTTCAAAATGAAAAGAGTTTGAGTATCGTGTCCATTCGTTCCGATAGAGGTACAAAATTTACTAACCGCTTTATAGAGCAGTACTGTTCGGAGAATGGGATACAGCACGAATACTCAGCTGCCCGTACACCTCAATAAAATGGTGTTGCCGAGCGAAAGAACAGGACGCTGAAAGAAGCTACAAGGACAATGATTGCCGCAAGCAAATTGCCACAGCGTTTCTGGGGTGAAACAACCGATACAGTACGTTACACTCAAAACCGTTGTATCGTCAACAAGCACCATAACAAAACAGCATACGAGGTATGGAACAACAAAACTCCATTAGTTTCGTACTTTCACATTTTTGGATGCGGGTGCTATGTGTTGAATAATGGGAAGGATCAACTTAGAACCTTTGATGAGAAATCAGATGAAGGAATATTTGTAGGATACTCCTCCGTCAGCAAAGCTTACAGGATTTTTAATAAAAGGAAGCTGGCGATTGAGGAATCAGTTCATGTAGTGTTCGACGAACCTCACCATGACCCTACAGGAGTAGAAGATGTTATTCAGAACATCCAACAACTCTCCATCTTAGATCCACCAACTCCCATAGAACTTGTTGTTGACCTAGAAATCAACCCCGCAGCTGTAAGAATCGACGTAGATGAAGCCGATGCTATACAAGATGAAGCTGAAACTACAGCAACTCTCGATACAGTATGGGACCCTGAATTAGAACCCGACCGGAGATGGTTGAGAGATCACCCGCAAGAGCTGATCATTGGAAACATAGATGCTGGTGTTTCTACCTGTAGGAGAATACAGAGTACACAAGGAAATGAAATATGTGCACAAGAAGAATTAGATACTGAGAAATCACCATTTCCTGAATGGGAATCTCAATCCGAGCTTAGAAGACTCAACATGTGCACTATTGCTGTATTCTTAGCCCAGTCCGAACCTGTTTCTACCATAGACGCTCTTAATAATTCTCATTGGATAACATCTATGGAAGAAGAGCTTAACGGTTTCGAAAGAAACAATGTATGGTATCTTGTACCCAGACCTACGCATCAATCGGTTATAGGAACAAAATGGGTATTTAGAAACAAGAAGGATCGAAATGGACTGATCATAAAGAACAAATCCAGACTAGTCGCACAAGGCTATAGACAGGAAGAAGGCATAGACTATGATGAAACCTTTTCCCCTGTAGCCAGACTAGAAGCCATTAGGATATTTTTAGCCTTTGCCGCCCATAAGAGCTTCATTGTATACCAAATGGATGTCAAAAGTGCATTCCTGAATGGAGACCTTGCCGAAGAAGTTTATGTTGAACAACCACCAGGGTTTGCCAACAGAGACGGTATCGATTTAGTATACAGGCTGAGGAAAGCACTGTATGGACTTAAACAAGCCCCTAGAGCATGGTATGAAACCCTGTCCCACTATCTAATCAACAATGAATTTGAGAAAGGTGCTATGGATAAAACCTTGTTCAAAATATAGGAAAGCGATGACCTTCTAATGGTCCAAATCTATGTTGATGATATTATATTTGGTTCAACTAACCTTGATTTGTGTCAAAGGTTCCCTCATCTCATGCAAAGTAAATTTGAGATGAGTATGATGGGAGAACTTAGCTATTTCCTAGGTTTGCAGGTAAAGCAGTTGCCTACAGGGATCTTCATCAACCAGGAAAAATACAGCAAGGAGCTTCTCAACAAATTTGGAATGAACACTTCCAAATCATCGCCAACTCCCATGAGCACTTTCGTGCAAATTAGTGATGATGAAGCTGGAAAGCTGGTTGACCAATCACTCTACAATAAGCTTAATGGCTTGCTCCTGTACCTAACGGCTAGCAGGCCCGATATCCAGTTTGCTGTAGGAGTGTGTGTGAGATATCATGTAACACCCAAGGAATCACACTTCAATACAGCTAAACGAATCCTGAAGTACATTAAAGGAACAGTCGATGTAGGACTGTGGTATCCTAAAGAAGGTGGATTCGAATTAGTTGGATATAGCGACTCGGATCTCGGAGGCTGCAAGCTAGATAGAAAGAGTACAAGTGGAACTTGTCACTTTCTTGGACCTAGACTTGTCTCTTTGTTCAGTAAGAAGCAATTGGCAAACTCACTTTCCACGGCTGAATCTGCTGGTAGTTGCTGTATGCAGATCCTTTGGATGCAGCAGCAGTTGTCAGATTATGGGATTGAAGCCAGAGAGACGCCGATCATGTGTGATAACACGAGTGCAATTGCTATAACACACAACCCTGTATTGCACTCGCGCACTAAGCATATCAACATGAAGCATCGTTTCATAAGGAATCATGTCAAGAACAAAGATGTTCGGCTCGAAAAGGTTCATACAGATATTCAGTTGGACGACATCTTCACCAAGCCTCTCGACACAGCAAGATTCAACATGCTTCGACAAGAATTAGGATTGCTACAGCCCGACTCCCTGTAAGTATTTACTGCTTTTACTCAACAATTGAGGGGGAATGCTGTAAGACCCAAGAATACAGTATCCACCATTAATTATTTGTACACTCAGAACCATCTATACAGCACTGTAGTGAACACAGATATATAAATCATCCTACAGCTGACGTGTGTAATAATTAAGGGGGAATACTGTATGACCCATGAATACAACATTAATCCAAAAGTTGCTGTATGGAATTAAAACCTATATGTACCTTTTGAGGGGGAACGCTGTATCGTCGCGGAGACAGCACATACTATAGGATCTCGATTTAGTATATATATATTATATTATAATATTTCATTTTAAAAATAATTTTTGTCCACGTGCCCTGTTTTCTTGTCAAATGTTATTTACATTAAATGCCTTACACGACATCTGGACAATAGAATCTCAAAAGCCGCGATATTTTCAAATTGTTTAGTATTTAAACCGCCGTTTCAGGCATTAAGGGTAACAACAAATGTCAAAAGTGGGACCCGCTTCTATTTTAATATTTCGTGGATAAGTGTACCAATTACAATTAGTCCATCGTGACCATTCATTTCAGAAACCGGTTCCCATCCCTTAAATCTGACCATTCGTTCTCTGAGAAACCCTTCTTCGCCGCCCACTATAAAAGGACTGATACTGCCATTTGAGACTCTTTACGCTTTCTGCAAAATTTAAGAGCACTCAAGCAAATACAGCCTACAAGTTTTTCTGTGTTTTACTGCAAATTTATCTTAATCTCTTTCATATTTTCTTGAGATTCATCAATTGCGTCTGCTCAGACCTCTGCCACCGCCCTCAGGAAAGCCTCGAACATCATTGATGGACGGATCTTCTCCAGATCTGTCGTCATCGAGCGTATTCTTGCTGAAACTAATGACGTCGAACCCATTAAGTTCATCATCACCATACTCCGTCAGCAAGGCCTCTACCCCCTTGGGAGTCACACCGCTGAGAAATACGACGTTCATTTGGTTGAGGACTTCTACCTCAACGCTGCCATTCGCTTTCTGTCGCTGGTCAAGGGAGGCCACGTCGCTGACATCACCGCTGTCATTAAAGAACTGGAGATCTGCATCGACCGATATCTTCTCCAGAACATTTACAGGCTGCCCGCTGATGGCCTGAGCATGGAAGAACTTGAGACTTTTGGGTCTCAAGAGCTGATGACCAAGTACTATGGCCTGTTCACCGGATCAACTATGGTTGAAGTGGTTCACACCACCTGTCACAAGAAGAATTTATGTTTTCCATACGTGTCCTTGCATGAATTTTGTTGCTGAATCATCGAGAATCGCATTGGTGCATTTGAAATGTTCACTAATCTTAGGTTTAGAATAATGGTTGCGATTTTGACCTGTGAAAAGGTCAATTGGTGTCAAATTATTCTAAAGCGCTTGCAGGAAGAAGTGTGCAAGCCTTCCACTCAAAAGAAATCATTTGGTTTATTCTTAAACCACATTTTGACGAAATGCGGACTTCCACAATCCGCAGATGCGAAGAAAATTAGTTCCCGGATCTACTTAGGCGGCGTCAAGCCTTCGGATTTTAACTAGAGCACTCTGGTCTGCAACCATCCATCGGTCCGCAATATGCCCGTGTCCGAAGATCTGAGGGATGTTTCTTTGAAGTCCCAGAGTGTGGAGTCTTCAAGGAAAAGAAAGAGATCTCACAGCAAGACACCAGTTGCTGCTGAGAAGCCGAAAAGGAAGCTAAGGAGGATCATAAAAGACAAATCCACTAAAACCTCCGAGGATGCTTCTATTGTGGCGCAACCCACTGTTGAAATACCCCAGGGCCCAACCCCTGTGGAAGAGATGCCCGTTACTGTCTCGATAGTAAATCCCGAGCCTTTGGTGGCAACGACGGATGAGAGGACATGTGTCAACTTAGAAGACTCTAGCGAGTCGGCTGCCCCTTTGGAGCCAAAATCCAACTTTCCTAGGCGGGATTCCACACCCGTACAGGATCCACCTTTCTTCGGGGTACCATCCCCTGTAAGGAATCCCTCTTCCATACAGGATCCCACACCTGTAGAGGAACCAATCGCTACAGCGGACTCAGACGTTGTACGAAGTCCCTCCCCGGACTCTATTATCAATCAAACCCTTCTCTCTATGCAAATTGATCAAGCTTATGAAAGATTCCTTCAATGGAAAAGCTACCGGCTAGCTCCATACGATGCCTTATACAACTGGAGCGACTGGAGCCATGAAGAAAGATTCGTATTGGAAGTGACGGACTCGACAGAAGTTGATGCCCTGATCTAATGGGATAATCTTTTCTGCAAAGAGCTAATTGAAAGCCATCTTTTGCAAAAATCAGATGCCAGAAGGAAAGGAAAAGATAAGTCCGAGAACTCTCCCAAATATCCAAAAGAAGACCACGACTCAGACGATGAAGATGATGCCTTTCAGGCAGGTCTGAGAATGAGCCGTGAGGAAGGAAAGAGATGTCCCCCCCAGCTCAACAAAATGATGAAGGGACATCAGGCCATAACGAGCCACCCTCGCACCAGCTAGAAGTTAATCCCGACCAGGAGGAATCAGTCCCTCCTGTCGTGAAGGATCAACCATTCATTTCGGAACAGGCACCTGAGCCTGTTGCTGCCGCAGAAGAAGAAGAAGTATCATGCGCCGTCCAACAAGAGGAATTAGTCCATCTGTTGGAACAAGCAGACGCTGAGAGACAAAAGGAGGAATCGATCCCTCCTGTATCCATGTCTACAGAAATCCCCTCTAAACAGGAGGATGTTGCATCTCCTGCCGCCGAAATCGAATCATCTCCTGCCCCACCAACCGTTTTGGAATCCGACAACGGTACTACACCTGAGGATGTCCAACTCAATTCACGCCCTAACGTGAATTTGGGAATGTTGAATGGAGCAGAAGATTTTGCCAAGCCGGATTCTCCTCGCACTAAAGTTAGGAAAGACCGTTTGCGTGCTCTTGGCCTCCAGACTGTATTCATTCAGGATGCAGTGAATGCCCTTCACTCAGTTGAAAAAGCTTTAGATTGGATGCACACATCGGTAGTTGAAGAAATGACTGGTTTAAGGCACGAGGTCTCTCGTGTTGTCGAAGCCTTCACTGTCCTGCCCCATGTCTTCAAACAAGCCCTAGCCAATCTGCAAGAGATGCAAGAAAAGATCCTGAGAGAAGAGGAATCTAAAACTCGCATATCCGAGGCCAAGATAGCAACAGCCATGATCGAAACAACTTCTCACCTGCGAGCCCATGACAAAAATATCAAAGATATGTCGCAAGTACTCTCCTCCCTTGTTGATAGAATGTCAAACATTGAGACGAAATAGGATGCCGCATTGGAGATCTTAGGACGTCTTGATGATGCCAAAAAGGGGGAAGAAGCGAGAGAAGCAGCAAGGAGAATGAGGTAACAGCACGAAAGAGAATTTAATGCTGCTCAAGACAGCATTACTGCAGAGCTTAACAAATTAGCTGCTCCCTCTCAAAGTTTCAGGATTTCAGGTTCTCGACGTGAGTTTCATGACCCCAACGTCCCATGGCAAAGCGTTATCCAAAGACCTTCTGAAATTCGTCTGCCAACCAACTGCCATCCCACTGCTGAAGAAGTGAAGCAATGGAGGAGAAATGAACTGATGAGATATTTTGTTAAACTCGTCAGGGAATCCGCCATCTTCAAAGGTTATAAAACATTAGCGGAGGCTGCAGACAAATTCACAAAGATGTTAGAAGAAGGAAAGCTTCCTCTCCAAGAAGATATGAAGTCCAAGCATAGAAAAGGAGATCGGATCACCCATCCAGAAGACTGGATTCTTGCCTTCGATAAATCATACGATGGTAGAGCAATCTATTTAGATCGAGGCAATGATTCCCTACAGCATTGGTGGCATGGAACCGAGAATGATCCAGAGAAAAGGCCATGGAGACATTCGAATTATAGGAGCTGAAATCCTTAGTGTTTATTTTTTGTTTGATTGTAATTTTCTTTCAAAACAACAATCTTTGTACTCTATTTAAGTATCAATAAAAATATTGTCTGTCTTGAAAGATTACAAATCGTAATCTACTGTGTTATTGTATGATTACATACTTTAAAATTTAATTGCTGAAACTAATCACAAGTATAGAAACTTGTAAAAAAAAAATAAGCTGTACGAACTTGTCTGCGAACAGTTCATAGATTCAGTTGTATGCATCTAGAATATATTGTAAGATTGTGCCTGCGCGCCAATCATAAGCTTAAGCTGTAAAAACTCTTAGTTGTATCGAACTTGTCTACGAGCAGTTCATAAATTAGACTAAGTTGCTGAAAGCCAGATCATTCGACAGAAGATCAAGATATCTGCCCGAAGTCATCAAGAAGGTTATTCGCTTCATGAAGAAGGTTTTGGCATCATCAAGAAGGCTTGAAAGATTTAAGTCTTAGCAAATTGTCAACAAGGGGGAAATTGTTAGGATGAACAATCCTTATCTGAAATTGTTAGGATAACAACGCCCGGTATCGAAATAGTTAGGATTAACAATCCCTGTATCGAGTTGTAGTGTTATGATGTTTTGACAATATGCCAATCCAGCATACAGTCAGGAAACTATATCAATAAGCTGATCGATAGTGTCAACCTGTATCGAAGACCTGTCATTAATCCAGCATTCAGTGGAACTCATCAGTACAGCAAAGAAGTCTCATAAAGACTAAGTATGGAAGTTTTCTTGAATTGATAATACGTAAATCCTTCCATACAGCTCTCAACAGGACAAAGAAGGAATCTTCAGTATTCGCTAGAAGTCAAGTCCCGTTGATAAAGAAGTATTTAAATACTGTAAGTCGTCAGATCTTCAAATCCCGCAAAATCCGGATCGTGTTTTTCATCCCGTTGGAACAGAATCTTGCTCAACGGATTTATCTCAACGGATATATTTTTCAGAAGACTATATATATCTCCTCAAGCTGTTGAAGATCAGTTAACAACGTTACCAAGTTACAAAAGCTTACAAAGTTATTATCATATACATCAGAGCAAAACATATCTCCAAAGCTCACTGCTATTCAGATATAAAGAGATATACAGTGCTCAAATCGTGAACAACACATCATCAGCTAGAACCTCAGAAAGTCAAAGCTGTTGTTCATATACTGTTCTATCCTTGAACAAACCCATCAGCCCTGTGTGGACTGAGAACCTTTGCTACTCCGGAACTGTGTGTGAAGAATTTGCATCGAAGAAGACGAAGCTTCAGAACTATGTTTGAAGAAGCCAGTCAAAGCATTAGCTCAAACCAATCTGTGTGAACGGTTGAATCTAAGATCTTTATATCAATCTGTGTGAACGATATATTGATTAGTGTTGTTATAACTCGATGTCCTCCCGTGCGATGCACGGCGTAAAATATTAAATATTTTATTATATTAGTAATATGTGATTGAATTTCAATAAAATTGTAAATTTATTAGAAAATATATGTGGGCCAATATACACATGTTAGGCGTATTTTTATGCGCTTTTATATCATTAATTTATATCCATCTTGAGCCTAAATCAGCATAAATGAGCTTTTAATGCATTATTTTTATATGTTTTGCAGGAAATCGGAGTCCGGAAGCCAAAACGATGAAAAACGGGCGAAAATAGCAGTTTTTAGTCATGAGCCGCGGCACACACCAAGTGAACTGCGGCACACGAAGACAACCAGCGAATGATGTGCACACTGTACTGTGTGCCGCGGCACACATTAAGTGAGCCGCGGCACAGAAAGCGCAAAAAAAAAAGACGCACTGCCAGGGTCAAATGTTTGTGGTGTATGCTGAATTTGAATTGGGCCGCGGATGTAATAAACTTTTGGGCCGCAATTCATGGGCTGTTGTGTGTGTGGTGCCGTGAGGAGCTTTGGGGGAAAAGAAACCTGTTGAAGGATAAAAAAGAGAGGAGATAAAAAGGACAAGGGGGAGGAAAACAGGGAGAAGATTTGGGCGGCGGAAGAAATAAGGGGAAAACGAAATAAGGGGAAAACAAGGTGTAGATTTGTGGGGCAACGACAACACCACGGATCCCTACGGTTTTTCTGCATCTTAGTTTTTAGATTTATTCGAGTAGGATTTTGATTGTAGCCAATTTCATGACGGTTTGATTATTTATTATTATTTCGATTTACTCGTTATTCTATTGAATTGGATTCTTCTTACTGTTCTTAATGCTTTTTAATTGTCTGGCCAACAGTTAATTTGTCTTGAATGTCTTTATGGATTCGGGAGATGAAATTTAGGCATAGTTCTTGTTAGACGAATCATAATTTTCGTGAGATAGGAATATACTCATGCGAATTGTGAAGCCTGTTATTGTGGGAATTCTTGAACTGTTTTAGCTATTAATTATCTGATTCGAATAGGGATATATCGAGTTAGTAATTCGTAGTATTTTCTATCGACCTTGGGAAAGGCTTTAGAATAATTTAGGAATTCCTGGCTTACAATCAATTGAATAACAGTGAATTGAATCGAATAAATATCATTCCCGATTGTTTGAGGTGAAAATCAATATCCTACCCCTTATTAGTATTATTATTATTATTATTATTAGTATTATTAGTACTATTATTTACTTTCTGCAATTAGTTTAGATATAAACTCTATTTAATTGTTCTTCAAATAAAATTGTGAGTTGACTAAATTTTGGTACTTAGTGAAATCAGTCCTCGAGGGAACGATACTTTACTTATTACTTGTTGACACCGTGCACTTGCGGCATATTGTGAGGAAATTTCCCATAACAAGTTTTTGGCGCCGTTGCCGGGGACTGATTTTTCGCTAATATCAATACCAAGCGACTCTAATTTTAATTTGAAGTTTCTTCTTTAGTTTCTATATTTTTATTTTTTTCATTATGTTTTCCTATGAGTATCGTGGCCCTTGGCATTTCATAAATCCCAATGTTCTTAATAATTCGCCAAATAGGGTCAGTCAGCCCCCTCCCCCAAAACAAAAGACCATGCTTGAATAATGTGTAGACGTTCTTAAAAATCCTGATAGTACCCTTTTTGAGCTAGAATGTGCACATCATGGTCTTGAGGTTCACTACGGTTATTTTCCAGCTCATATATTTAGTAGTGAAGTTGAGGGGGAGGTTGAGAAGAACGACATGTTGAGTTTTAGGGTCGATCCCCCAGCACCTAATGATTCCATAAAGTGTGATGAGCCTAGAGAAGAAGTTATCATTGATGATGTTTCCAAAGAAATTCCATTAAATTATCATCAAACTTCGACTAATAAGGTGAATACTTTTGTGCCAAAAAATTTATTAACGGTGCCACGCATAATTTTTCCCAAATCCATAATGGGAGAGATTGACCCCATTACTCATGATTTTGTTGAGGCTGATTCTTCGAGTTCTAATGAGGTTGTGCATGATAATTCTTTATTATTTGCCCATTCGAACTCTCCTTATTTTTTCGTGCCTTACGATTATTATATTCTTCCTTCATTTTTTGGTTGTCTGCATAATTATTCTTACTCTTTATTTTCGGCAACCGGGCATGAACCAAAGCCTCCTTTATGGAATAAGAGGCTTATAGATTGTAAGAAGGGGGTATTTGGCAATCTCCCAAGAAAAAAGCCACGTTAAATTTTTTCGCCACGTCGTGCTCAAGACGTAAAATAGAGCGCTTGATGGGAGGCAACCCATCATTTTTACTTGCTTTCTAGTTAGTTGTTTTTATTTGATTTTTCGTTAGTAATTTATTTTTCTTTGTTTTGTTATTTCATTTGGATTCGTGTATTCTTGTTGGCCCTTATTTCTCTGATATTTCTTTATAACCCCTATGAGTTATTATTCTTCATATTCTAGTCATTCTTGATTTAATGTCTATTGTTATCTCATGACTAGAGACTAAGTTTGGGGGTCCCTCGTGATGCTGAGCGTTATTTGAAGTATGGATTGATCGACGTTTCCACTTAGACATGTGCTGGTGTTCAAAAAGACATTTGGAATAAGTTTCACTTTTCCTTATCTCTTTTATTTTCACATGAGTTTTATTATTGATAATGTTATGTGTAGTGGACTTTATTTTGCATGCTGTTGATGGTTTTTGCAAGCTTGAATTTTTCGTGAATTTTTCGTGCTTCCATGTGTAAAACTGATGTTACGATACTGATTTCTCTTGGAAGAAACGGTTGAGTTTTAGTCGAGTTGCAATCAGCGATATCTGTTTCTGTTGAGTATTCAATTAGGTCCAAAATTTTATCATTTTTGTAGAAATTTTAGCAGATAAGAAAAGAGACATACGTGTTTTCAAATCACCGTTTATACGTTTGGTTAAACTTTTCGCATAGCTCGTCGTCCAGTACCATGAGTCTTGTTGTCATTTGGATTGAGTTTAGGGTCGGACAGTTTTTTCCCAAGAAAAAGTCGAGATATTGATTGTTCTATGATGGGAAGTCTAGTAACCGGGGGTATTCACGTGACCCGTTGTTTACTCTCGCGTAAAACGACGACCCTGAATAGATTAATAATTTAGAAATATCGCATTACCGATGATGGGAAGCCTAGTAACCGGGGGTATTCACGTGACCCATTGTCTACCTTCGCGTAAAACGGCAACCTTGACATGCGGGATTGCTATTCGAGTTTTTTTCTCCGCTGTAGAGGGGGACTTAGTAACTAGAAGCATCCATGTGCCCCATGAGTGTCTTTTACGTCAAACGGTTCCCCGATACATGAGAATGGAAATCCACCCTAGGATCATCCCGATGAAATATCCCGAGAACCGAAACCTAGTGGTTAACTCGAATCATATTATTGACCGTACATAAGGGAATGCTGTCCTAGGCGTAATTTTGATAATGAAACTCTTGAATTTTGCCAATAGACTGTGGGACTGGGCGAATTGGCTTGTTTAATCTAACCCTTCATATTGACGGTCGATTAAATTCACGCTTGTTAATCTTTGAGCTTGATTTTCTTCTTGAACGATTGATTAGGACTCAAATTGGTTACTTTGTGGAATCAGTGTCCTGGACGTGACTCACTATTACGATACTTGTATTATTCTTTGAGATTTTCAGGGTAGTATTGATTAAGTTGAGCACTATGGACTTGCATGATTATTCACGATACATTTTGTTTAAAATTATAATTTTTTGCTTGAGGACAAGCAAATGCTCAAGTTTGGGGGTATTTGTTAGGCGTATTTTTATGCGCTTTTATATCATTAATTTATATCCATCTTGAGCCTAAATCAACATAGATGAGCTTTTAATGCATTATTTTTATATGTTTTGCAGGAAATCGGAGTCCGGAAGCCAAAACGATGAAAAACGGGCGAAAATAGCAGTTTTTAGTCATGAGCCGCGGCATACACCAAGTGAACCGCGACACACGAAGACAACCAGCGAATGATGTGCACACTGTACTGTGTGCCGCGGCACACATTAAGTGAGCCGCGGCACAGAAAGCGCAAAAAAAAAAGACGCACTGCCAGGGTCAAATGTTTGTGGTGTATGCTGAATTTGAATTGGGCCGCGGATGTAATAAACTTTTGGGCCGCAATTCATGGGCTGTTGTGTGTGTGGTGCCGTGAGGAGCTTTGGGGGAAAAGAAACCTGCTGAAGGATAAAAAAGAGAGGAGATAAAAAGGACAAGGGGGAGGAAAATAGGGAGAAGAGTTGGGCGGCGGAAGAAATAAGGGGAAAACGAAATAAGGGGAAAACAAGGTGTAGATTTGTGGGGCAACGACAACACCACGGATCCCTACGGTTTTTCTGCATCTTAGTTTTTAGATTTATTCGAGTAGGATTTTGATTGTAGCCAATTTCATGACGGTTTGATTATTTATTATTATTTCGATTTACTCGTTATTCTATTGAATTGGATTCTTCTTACTGTTCTTAATGCTTTTTAATTGTCTGGCCAACAGTTAATTTGTCTTGAATGTCTTTATGGATTCGGGAGATGAAATTTAGGCATAGTTCTTGTTAGACGAATCATAATTTTCGTGAGATAGGAATATACTCATGCGAATTGTGAAGCTCGTTGTGGGAATTCTTGAACTGTTTTAGCTATTAATTATCTGATTCGAATAGGGATATATCGAGTTAGTAATTCGTAGTATTTTCTATCGACCTTGGGAAAGGCTTTAGAATAATTTAGGAATTCCTGGCTTACAATCAATTGAATAACAGTGAATTGAATCGAATAAATATCATTCCCGATTGTTTGAGGTGAAAATCAGTATCCTACCCCTTATTATTATTATTATTATTAGTACTATTATTTACTTTCTGCAATTAGTTTAGATATAAACTCTATTTAATTGTTCTTCAAATAAAATTGTGAGTTGACTAAATTTTGGTACTTAGTGAAATCAGTCCTCGAGGGAACGATACTTTACTTATCACTTTATTACTTGTTGACACCGTGCACTTGCGGCATATTGTGAGGGAATTTCCCACAACAACACACACATACGCATAAACTATTATTTGATTTGTTTTAATTTATAAATCTAAGGGCACATAGGAAAACCATAATTTAATTGAGCATAGGCATTTATTTTTCATATAGGACAATATGAGTCTTATATCTAATTTTATAAATAATAAATTAAATTATATTTATTATTATCAACTTTCATTAAAAGTATCAAACCCATATTCTTATTAATATAAATTTCTTTTATATGATTTGGCATTATTATAATTATTTTATTATTTTACAATCAGAACAAAATAATTCTAAAAAATCAAATAACTGTTGAAGTACAAAAGTATGAAAATAAACTAAAAATAAATATTTTTCAATATTCTTATATTTTTATATGGTAATATTTTAATCATCTAATATATCATTATTATATTTAAATTACTTTATTGTATACTATATGGATGTCAAATTAAAGAGTAGGAAGTAAGAATTAATTTGATATATTTTTTTATCAAAAATAAAATTGATATGAAAAAGTTATAATTGTTTAAAGTATTAAGTTAAAAATAAAAGGAATAAAATGAGAGAAATTTTTTAATTGGTAGATATTATATATGGAATAACCCTCTAACTTCCCTCCCAAACTAAATATCCATTTTTTAATATTTTTAAAAAGAGAAATAATGTGGTGATAACACATGTCCTTTAAATTTTCTTGCGACTCTCTTTTAATATTAAGTATGGATTACTTAGTTGTGTATCCAGTAATTATAATATACCTTTTACTCCTGTGTGGAGGACCAGTGGACGTAGAGGGGTTTACCTCGAACCACTTTAAATACTGTGTTATTTACCTTTTACCTTACTTGTTTTATTAATTTGTGATTATTTATGTATACACTGTACATCGAGTTGCTGTATCCACAACAACTTACTGTATTTAAGACTTCCGCTACGCACTCAGATTTAAAATCAGTACAGCTTTTTGTTTAAAACACTTTCCAAGTTGTATCTAGTATACTTAGTGGCCAACATCCAATATCGGCACAGAGAAGGCAGGATGAAGAAGGTGCTCCAGCGCATATGCCTTGAAGTTTTCAGCAAGAGGGCCGACCTCCGGCCCTCCCTTCTTTGCGGCTCGGAGCCAGTCAGCGAACGTCATATAATAGGCAAACTTACTGACAAACTCCACGCTGAGGAAGGGATCGGTCTCGGTCGCCTCCAGCTTCCCTTTCAACTCCGCAACTGCCTGTTGCGCACTCTGGAGCTCGGTCTCCCTAGCAGTCATCTCTCCCCTCGACGACGCCACCTCGCTAGTCAGTCGAGCGACAGTTTCCTTCAGCTGATCGGCCTCCTTCTGAGCGGCCGCGTGCGACCGACGGGCATCTGTCATCTGGTCCCGAAATCGGTCAACCGTCGCCCGGGCTCGCTCATAATTTTCTCTCATCAGCTCAAGATCCTGACTCGCCCGTTTAGCTGCATCCAAGGAATCCTTCTCCATAGCCACAATCCTATCGGAAAACTCGGCATTCTCTTTCCGAGCGGCCTCGAGGTCCGCCTGCAGACGAGTAGTAGAAGGACGCCCCTCGAATTCCTTCACAGCCTCGGCAGCCATCGTTGCCGCCTGGAGGGAGAGAGCGAAAGCATCCTGCATTGTGTTCCCGGACCGCTGGCGGGCGATCACATCCAAGTCGGTCGTCCAGGACTTCGGCAAAGCAGCAACAGCCCGGTTGACATACAGTGGGACATCGCAGGCTGCGCGAGGAGATCGGCTCGCGAGGAAATCCAGCACCATCGGCGGGCAAG
The DNA here is from genome assembly GCA_033398695.1 of Orobanche coerulescens. Taxonomy (NCBI): domain Eukaryota; kingdom Viridiplantae; phylum Streptophyta; class Magnoliopsida; order Lamiales; family Orobanchaceae; genus Orobanche; species Orobanche coerulescens. The sequence continues at coordinate 118,469,250 of CM065815.1, forward strand.
CTGGATTAGTGCTACGGATCCTGCATCACAAAACAAAGAGTTAGCGCATCTCCCACGCAAGTAATGAAACTCAGCAAATAAGCAAAGCTTACTTCTCGGCTCTCTCAGAGTCGCGGCCAAAGTATGGTTTCCCTCGAGGGGTCTCAGCCTCGGCGATCGCCATCTCTCGCAAGAAATCCGCAGAGGGGTAGGCTCATCCACCGGGGGGACTGCGGTGATCGGAGGTGCGGTGATCGGCACCTCACCGGCAGGGGCAGAAACTGGAGGTTCCTCCGACCTTTGCCGCTTGCGGTTCGATCGGAGCCCCTCCTCCCGAACCTCCTCCTCCGCTACGATCGGCTCTACAATAGGCCTTACCTCCGGAATTAAAGGTAGCGCCACCGGGGGAACCCTACTCGACTTCTTCTGGCGAAGACGACTCAGGACTCCAGGGTTCGACATAGCTATCTCCGGTGGGGGCTCTAAGAAACGAGGAAAGCGAACCTCTGCAATAAGAAACAACCAAGCAACGGTCAGACATATTCTTCAAACAAGACGATCGCCAAGCAATGGAGATCATAGAAACTCATACCTGGGACCGAAATATGTCTCGGGAAATGGAATAGCCGAGCAGACAACCAACGGCTCTCTTTGTTAATCCAGCGAGTGTCTAAATCGTCGTCCAGCAGACTTCGTATCCACTCCCAGACGACTAGAAAATCAAAAGATAGCTCGTCGATCGCCGGAATATGGAAACCTGCAAAAGGAAAACCAAATTAGATCAGTTCAGAACATATCCGAACAAAGGGAGAGTCTGAACCCTTACCGGGACTCCTCTCCCGAAAGCTAGTGGGAATTTCCAGCTCGCCCGTGGGGTTGTCGCTCGCTGATGCCTTCCATGCACCGCCGACCCAAAACCATTTCGCCGGATCGCCCCGCACCTTGTTCGGAACCCCAAGGATCACCCGACCGGATTGGCCTTGGATATGATAGCCTCCGACGGACCCCTTTTGAACCATCATCTTGAACAAATAGTTCATCTCCGATGGCGAGGGATGGCGGTACAGTCGGTGATCGCCGAACAAGGTGAGGGCACAGATGATCTGGAGCCAGGCGTTCGGCGGCAGCTGAAGCGGCGCCACGTTCCAGATGGCCAGCAAATGGGAGACGTAAAAAGACAGAGGGAACCGCAGCCCGGCCTCCATTATTGCCTCATTCACGGCGGCCATAGCCTCCGGAGGTTGGTCAGCTCGCTCATTCTCCGCCGGCACAAAAAGATCCAAATCTGAAGGGACGTGATACCTTGTCCTCCAGACGGCCAGGTCCTTCCTGGTTGCCGAGCTCCTTATCTGGACGAGGGACCATGGAGATCGCTGCGGAGCCCGAAACAGTGAATGCTTAGCAAATTAATAAGGATGAGCGATCGAATACTCCCGATAATCGAACTTGGGGCACAGACCGGCCAACCTCTCCATGATATAAGCAAAGGCCAAATAGGCTTGGACAAATGCACTATGCTGCTCCCAGTATGCCCGCACCGCTAGATCCTTCTCCGTCTGCGAGCGTCTTTGCTCAACCACCGCCCCCTGGCGGTGTCAGCTTCATTGAATAGTGCCTCGACTTCCGCGGGATCAATACCGACGTGGATAGCCCCGGCGGCTGTCTCCAAATGGAATTCGGCGGAGGAACCTCTCCGAGCAGCCGAAGTTCCGGTGGCAGAGGTGGTGCCCATTCCGGACGATGAAGATACTCCAGACATTTTCGAGAAGAGAAGAGGAGAAACGGAGTGTTTTCTTACCGAGGGTTGAGTCGATCGACGTTCGGCAGTCAAAGCTTCAGAAAATTCTTCGGAAATATTCTTCTTCTCGAGTATAATCGCATAAAGGTTCTTAAACACTGCAGCCCGGCCCCCTTTTTGTAATATCCGTAATTTTTGATTTCCGGTAATTTCTTTTTTTTCGGCGGAAGTCCGTTTTGATGACTTGCTCATGACCGTTTCATTATTCTGAGAATGATTAATTCTGCACTTTCTGACATCCGGGTTCGTTTCGGTGTCGTTTTGTTGAGTTCCGTGCTTTTTAGCCACTTTCCCGCACTTGAGTTCAATTCTTGCGAATCTCGGTCGAAACTGCTGTTTTGAGTTTCCCATAAGTTCGTTTAACTTTGTTATACATGTCGTGAACTTCGGTTTGGTTATTCGATCACGTATCGTGATTTTCGAGCGTTTTGGGCCATTTTGTAATTTACCCAAAGTTACGGTTATCCGTATCTGTAATTGTTGTCTCGACCCTTCTCTTGGTTGCGTATGATTAATTATTGCATTATGTTTTCATTTCGGGTCGTTGATGTTGTCCGCGAACTTTTCGTCGTGTTCGTTCCGTACGTTTTCGGAAATCGAGTCGTCGAGCCCTGGTGTTCGAGCACTGGCCGGACGGTTGCGAGACTGGCTGGACGATTGCGGGCACAGGCCGGACGGGTGCGGAAGGAACCGGCGTAGCATAGGCTACGGCCGGAAGGCTGCGCACGCTAACCGGCAGGTGTAGCGCACGCTATCGGCTGGCCTAACGCACGCTATCGGGTCTGGACAGTGGAGTCCTGGGGTTCTGGAATCGGTTATGCTCGAAAGATAGCGCACGCTACTATAGGACGCTGCGTACGCTACGGCCGGCAGGTAGCGCACGCTACGGCCGGAAGGCTGCGCCGCTTCTGGCGGCAGATCTAGTCGATGAGTCACCGGATTGCGGCACGGGCGATAAGCGCACGCTAGCTCGGCAGCCTAGCACGCGCTAGTCCGGCCCAGTATAAATGTGACAGAGCAGTCGCGTTTACATTCATTTTTCACTTCCTTCCTTCTCCGTCCGCTGCTGTCGATTCATAGGTGACGAAGCCATGTTGTTTAACAACAAATCCATGAAGTTCTTGAGTTCATAACATCAATCAATCATCCGTTATCATCCTTTGATCCAGCGAATCAAGGTAATCTTCCTTAGAACCCTAATTTCGTGAATTTGGGGTTTTTTGCATTTTTGTCCGATTCGTTCCGTGTTGTTGATTATTTCATGATGGGTATGATTAATCTTGGTAGTATTCTTGTGTTTAACATCATTTAATCCATTGTTCTTCGTCGAATCGAAGTATATTTCTTGATTTCCATCGAATCGACTTTTTGGGGGATTTGTTCTCGATCTCATTTTTCATCAATTTTTGATGGATCGATTGTGGTTAAATGATGTTGTTAAACACATTCTATGGATTGTATATCCATATTTCAACTTGGAATTCCGTTTTCGTGTTTTGTCGGGGCGAATCGTGTTCTTGGCCGTTTTGGGAAAACACTTGAACTTTTGTCATTCGTTCTTTGAATTCAACCGCTTTGAGTCGTGTTATTGAATTATTTTCATCGTTGTTATTGTCCTTCTTAGTTTATGAACGTGAGTTGGCATTCGGTGGAGTCGGCGGGCTCGTAATCGGTTTGGGCCAACCTACTTCGGTCGAATCTCCGCGTTGTTCTTATTCGAGGCAAGTACCTTGTCCATACTATTCTTGTTTTGTGGATATGATGATTGGTGATCGTCTTGGTGTGTTTGTTTGTTTGTTTGAATGGAGTTTTCAAAAGATTTGGTTAGCCTTGTTAAAGGCCCTCTTTCAAAACCGCGTGTGTTTTGTGATTGGTGTGTTTCATGAACGAGTATGTGACTCCTGTGGATATGTTTGGTGTTGATGATGCACTTAGTGTTGCGTGCGAATGTATATTGTTTCATTTCGGTGCATTGTGGTTTGACGTGGTGTTTTGCTAAGTGTTTGATGCCTCTGGGTGAATTGTTTGGATATCCTTGGTGTGATATGTTATTTGTGCATGATTGATTCGCTAGCCAGTTCGGGTGGGTCCGACGGGATCACGGAGTGGGATTCGTGGCTTCGTCCCGGTCCTAGGCGACGTGTGGTGCTTGAGTATTTCGCTAGCCAGCTCGGGTGGGTCCGGCGGGATCACGGAGTGGGATTTGTGGCTTCGACCCGGTCCTAGGCGATGTGAGTACTGTGTTTTGTGAATGTGTTTGCTCACCTCGGGAGGGTTCGACGGGACCACGGAGGGAATTCCAATGGCTTCGACCTGGGTTCACGAGTGAAACTTCACTGCTACGTGTGTATATTTTGTGATTGTTTTTCGCTCACCTCGGGAGGGTCCGATGGGATCACGGAGGGAATTCCATTGGCTTCGACCTGGATTCACGAGTGCAGTTGCTTATGTTTTGTGAATGTGTTTGCTCACCTCGGGAGGGTTCGACGGGGCCACGGAGGGAATTCTATTGGCTTCGACCTGGATTCACGAGTGAAACTTCATGAGTGCGTGTGTATTTTATGTCCGTCGAGGACGCATGACGTGGGTTTTTAACCTTGTGTATTATGGTTGGTTTTATTTGCGAAAACAAAACCTTTGGGTGTGACCCTGTTGATTTTTGGAAAGAGAAGGATTTGGTAATCCTAAATTGTTTTCTATTAAAACTCTCGATGGCATTTTAAACTGTTTTATAAATTGTTTCCCTTTAATTGTGGTCTTTCGGTTTCAGAATATTTTACCCAACTCTTGCCTCGGGAAGTACTTTTCGTTACTTTTGGATTTTTGAGGATTCCTGGTTATTGCTATTCGTGGAATGTGAATTGTATGGCTCGTATTTGCACTTTGTTCTTGCACTAGCAAAACAGTGGAGTTTTGCTAACCCCCGAGTATTCGGGAGGTGGATGTCTGTTTTTGCATTCAGGTTTGGGAGCATAACACAGGGTCGGCACGAAGGATGATGAAAGATGAACGATACTAATCACACGAGGACTCGTTGTTGTCGTATTGGTATAGTTGTATTTTTCTTTTCCGCTGCAGTATCTTTTCCCCGTTGTACGGGAATTTATTGTATTTCGACCCCTGCGTGGGCTGGTATTGTAATCGAGTTGTATGCTTTATTGAAAGGCCAGATCGGTCTATTGAGTCATTTTAGCCTTAAAGGCATTGTCGATATGTTTAATGATGTTACTAGCCTGGTAGATCCTTGAGGAAAGGTTCTACGGCATGTAATATCCCTGAGCGGATTGGGGGTGTTACATAAATGGTATCAGATCTTAGGTTGAGGAAACCTAGGCTGTCGGGTCAAGTCGTGTTGTTTGAGTCTTGTTTCGTCGGATTTTATCTGACTGAGTCGTGTCGCGACGCGTCGTCTGAGTTTGTTGGTCGTGATTAGTATCGTGGGGCGATCATCATCTTCGTGCGACCTGTGACTGTAAGTCTCCCTTCTTTGTGTTGTGCCTCGTGTGACACGAGCTATTTTTATGATTATTTGTTAATTGATGGAATCCTCTTATGGATTTTTATTTCTTGATATGTGGTTATTTGACCCTAATATTTCGTTCATATGAGGAGTAGCGTTGCTGGATTGTCCATGTTTGACTTTATTTCTTTTATCCGCTGCGTGAGTTCTTTTGTAATGGCTTTCGGTATTTTACCGACTAAGTTTTATTTCGAAAACCGATTCCTTTAACCGAGTTTTTGGCCTTGACCGTTTTGACGGTAGTTGGGTGTTTTCAAATGATTTTGTGAGTTTTTGAAATATTACCGTCATCGGCCTTTTTGACGTTGTAAATGGTTTTTAGCATGGTAGGTTCCGGCGCGGGACCCACGGCGCTATAAAGTCTTGTGTAATTACCTGAAGTTTTTGGGCATTCTAGCCCATTGAATTATTTTTGAAAACCTTGAGTATCTTAGAAAATAAATTTCGAGATGTACTTTTAAAATGAATTATTTTCTGGTGGTACATCCAAGGTGCCACAACATGTTTCAAAATTCTTCTACCTCGAGGACCAAAATGTTTTGAGATATTTTCAATGTTTTAGAAACACTTTTATTTAGACCCGAGGGTCGAATATCCTGAAAGTTTTCACTAAGAGAAAGTGTCCTCGTTTTTATCAAATGCGAAATGGTTCTCCAAAGTCTCGATAACGATGTTTCACGTTTGTACTTTTTGAAAGGTGATACTCAAGATCAACCGGTGTTCTTCTAAATTATTTTCAAAATGAGGTTTTCATTTTTAAAACCTATCCATTCCCGTTTGAGGGCTGGGTATGTACGTATGATGTCGCATTGTCATTTTGATGTTTGCTCCCGAGTATGATTGAATTGGCGGTGTGAGCGTTGAGTCATTTTCCACACATTTGTTGTGTTGGCCCTCTGTGAGAGGTGGGATGATGGTATTGAATATTGTCGCCTCGTGGTGATTTCTGCATTGCCGTGCATGTGCGAGCTGTTAGAGCTTGGTTTGGTATGACCGTGTGCATCGGTGATCGTTCCGTTATGTGTCGGTTGTTTAATGTCTTGTTACCTTGCTCCCGTTTTTGTGAATTTCGTGGACGAGATCGGAGGTAATACTCGTACTATTTTGACTTCGGTATTTTCTATTTCTCCAGTCTATCGATTCGCTCATGTTCGTTGATACTTTATGAACTTGTTCTGTATTTCGGATTCATCGTCCGAACGAGCTGTGATCTTGTTGTGGGTCGATCTGGTTATCGATGTGACTTTTTCGGGATCAATTCGATTCTTGTGAACCTTGTTCGGGAGTGACACCATCTGGTTCTATTAGTTCTTTTATTCGAAGTGGATCGGATTTGGAACTCTTGTGTTTTCGACTCTGTCGACTCATTATGTTCGTTGACATTTCTAAGCTTGTCCTGCCCCTTGCTTTTGTTGATCGAATGAGTGTGGTATTGTTTCGGAATAACTCGTTTGTCGTTGTGACTTTTCAATCACTATTCCCTTTCCTGTGGATCTTATGGGGATGCATGTCTTGTAGTTCTCACCAGATCATCCTGGGAGTTGTTGTTTGAATTTTATTATCCTTCGTGTTTCGGACATGATTGTTCGATCTTTGTTGTCTCGATCGTTTGCTTGTTCGGTTTTTGTTCTCGTTTCGTGATTGTTGAGTATTCAGGCTCCTTCCTAATTCCCATAAGTTTGGGAAATTAGTCTCGTTTTCGATCTTCCAACCCTTGGGCGGTGGAATTCCGTATTTGTTCAGCGATTGGCTCGCGTTTTGATTGATGTACCGTTGGGTTGGTCAATCGTATTGATTTTCGTTCATTGTGTTTTGTGATTGTTCGGATAATTGACTTGATTGTATTATCCATTTGATGACGCTTGTCACTTGTTGGTTTTATTATATCCCTAACGGCGACGTTGTGTTGGTCGTCGTGGAGCGTGTTTTCACACCGTATATTCCGTTGTGTTGTTTGTAACGTTTCTCCGTTGGGCGTTAGTTACGCGTTTCTTGCGTATCTCGTTGAATTTCCTGGTGGGATATTGCTTCTCCCTACTTGTTTTAAGTTTCGGGACGAAACTTCTTTTAAGGAGGGTAGAATGTAATATCCGCAATTTTCGATTTCCGGTAATTTCTTTTTTTTTTTCGGCGGAAGTCCGTTTTGATGACTCGCTCATGACCGTTTCATTATTCTGAGAATGATTAATTCTACACTTTTTGACATCTGTGTTCGTTTCGGTGTCGTTTTGTTGAGTTCCGTGCTTTTTAGCGACTTTTCCGCACTTGAGTTCAATTCTTGCGAATCTCGGTCGAAACTGCTGTTTCGAGTTTCCCGTAAGTTCGTTTAACTTTATTATATGTGTCGTGAACTTCGGTTTGGTTATTCGATCACGTATCGTGATTTTCGGGCATTTTGGGTCATTTTATAATTTACCCAAAGTTACGGGTATCCGTATCTGTAATTGTTGTCTCGACCCTTCTCTTGGTTGCGTATGATTAATTATTGCATTATGTTTTCATTTCGGGTCGTTGATGTTGTCCGCGAACTTTTCGTCGTGTTCGTTCCGTACGTTTTCGGAAATCGAGTCGTCGAGCCCTGGTGTTCGAGCACTGGCCGGACGGTTGCGGGACTGGCCGGACGATTGCGGGCACCGGCCGGACGGGTGCGGCAGGAACCGGCGTAGCGCACGCTACGGCCGGAAGGCTGCGCGCGCTAACCGGCAGGTGTAGCGCACGCTATCGGCTGGCCCAACGCACGCTATGGGGTCTGGACAGTGGAGTCCTGGGGTTCTGGAATCGGTTATGCTCGGCAGGTAGCGCACGCTACTGTGGGACGCTGCGTGCGCTACGGCCGGCAGGTAGCGCACGCTACGGCCGAAAGGCTGTGCACGCTACCTGGCCGAGCAATCTAGTCCAGTAGGTCACTGGATTGCGGCCTGGGCCGATAGCGCACGCTAGCTCGGCGACTGGCAGCGCTAGTCGACCAAATATAAATGTGACGAGCGATCAGCGTTTACATTCATTTCTCACTTCCTTCCTTCTCCGTCCGCGGCTGGCGATTCATAGGTGACGAAGCCATGTTGTTTAACAACAAATCCATGAAGTTCTTGAGTTCAGAACATCAATCAATCATCCGTTATCATCCTTTGATCCAGCGAATCAAGGTAATCTTCCTTAGAACACTAATTTCGTGAATTTGGGGGTTTTTGCATTTTTGTCCGATTCGTTCCGTGTTGTTGATTAATTCATGATGGGTATGATTAATCTTGGTAGTATTCTTGTGTTTAACATCATTTAATCCATTGTTCTTCGTCGAATCGAAGTATATTTCTTGATTTCCTTCGAATCAACTTTTTGGGGGATTTGTTCTTGATCTCGTTTTTCATCCGTTTTTGATGGATCGATTGTGGTTAAATGATGTTGTTAAACACATTCTATGGATTGTATATCCATATTTCAACTTGGAATTCCGTTTTCGTGTTTTGTCGGGACGAATCGTGTTCTTGGCCGTTTTGGGAAAACACTTGAACTTTCGTCATTCGTTCTTTGAATTCAACGGCTTTGAGTCGTGTTATGGAATTCATTTCATTCGTGTTATTGTCCTTCGTAGTTTATGAACGTGAGTTGGCATTCGGTGGAGTCGGTGGGCTCGTAGTCGATTCGGGCCAACCTACTTCGGTCGATTCTCCGCGTTGTTCTTATTCGAGGCAAGTACCTTGTCCATACTATTCTTGTTTTGTGGATATGATGATTGGTGATCGTCTTGGTGTGTTTGTTTGTTTGTTTGAATGCAGTTTTCAAAAGATTTGGTTAGCCTTGTTAAAGGCCCTCTTTCAAAACCGCGTGTGTTTTGTGATTGGCGTGTTTCATGAACGAGTATGTGACTCCTGTGGATATGTTTGGTGTTGATGATGCACTTAGCGTTGCGTGTGGATGTATATTGTTTCATTTCGGTGCATTGTGGTTTGACGTGGTGTTTTGCTAAGTGTTTGATGCCTCTGGGTGAATTGTTTGGATATCCTTGGTGTGATATGTTATTTGTGCATGATTGATTCGCTAGCCAGCTCGGGTGGGTCTGACGGGATCACGGAGTGGGATTCGTGGCTTCGTCCCGGTCCTAGGCGACGTGTGGTGCTTGAGTATTTCGCTAGCCAGCTCGGGTGGGTCCGACGGGATCACAGAGTGGGATTTGTGGCTTCGACCCGGTCTTAGGCGATGTGAGTACTGTGTTTTGTGAATGTGTTTGCTCACCTCGGGAGGGTTCGACGGGACCACGGAGGGAATTCCAATGGCTTCGACCTGGGTTCACGAGTGAAACTTCACCGCTACGTGTGTATATTTTGTGATTGTTTTTCGCTCACCTCGGGAGGGTCCGATGGGATCACGGAGGGAATTCCATTGGCTTCGACCTGGATTCACGAGTGCAGTTGCTTATGTTTTGTGAATGTGTTTGCTCACCTTGGGAGGGTTCGACGGGGCCACGGAGGGAATTCCATTGGCTTCGACCTGGATTCACGAGTGAAACTTCACGGGTGCGTGTGTCTTTTATGTCCGTCGAGGACGCATGACGTGGGTTTTTAACCTTGTGTATTATGGTTGGTTTTATTTGCGAAAACAAAACCTTTGGGCTGTGACCCTGTTGATTTTTGGAAAGAGAAGGATTTGGTAATCCTAAATTGTTTTCTATTAAAACTCTCGATGGCATTTTAAACTGTTTTATAAATTGTTTCCCTTTAATTGTGGTCTTTCGGTTTCAGAATGTTTTACCCAACTCTTGCCTCGGGAAGTACTTTTCGTTACTTTTGAAATTTTGAGGATTCCTGGTTATTGCAATTCGTGGAATGTGAATTGTATGGCTCGTATTTGCACTTTGTTCTTGCACTAGCAAAATAGTGGAGTTTTGCTAACCCCCGAGTATTCGGGGGGTGGATGTCTGTGTAACATCCCCGTGATTTACAGGAATATTACAGCACCGTAGATCCTTTTTGGAGAACCTACCAGGCTTAGACCCAAATAAAACACATTAAATACGACAAACATAAACGTTCATACAGTCAAAACTAACTTCAATTTCAACATGACATACAACACAATACCAAACAACATATCATCCCGTGGGATCATAACCAATACAACCATTCACAACTGGAATACAACAACATCATTAACCATTAATAGTGACATGACATACAACACCGACAAGATGCAGCGAGTACAAAACCAAAACACGACTTTGACCATGACCATATGACCACTAACTCAAAATGATGCACGATATCAATGCTGCCCACCAAGCTCGTGTCCGTCCTGTGCTAGACCACCCACTGGACCTGTACCTGAATACACAAAAGTATATCCACCCCAAAAAGGGGTCAACAAGAAGCCGGTGCAAGTACAATAATTCTAGAATATGTACAACAAGTGAATAATCAACAAAAATCACAGAAATCATAGTGCCGTCACAGATATTCCGGAATACCACATCACAGTCTTCATCACAAAACAACCTCCCGAGCTATACTGGCCATGTACCTCTCAAGCAAGATACACACCCCAGAGACACCTCGTCAGGCCCTCCCTGGTGTATAGCCCAACCAAGTGATCCATAGGGATACGCGGCCTACCGGACCCCAGGGGACCCTCACTGGTTTTACTCGGCTCACACACACACTCGATCAACAGTTTGGCACAAATTCCATTTTTTTACATATTCACACGATGTACATTAAACACAATCAAAGTACTTGCCTCAATTTGAACGACACGAGAAATGGCGAACGAATGAATGTACGGTCCGAACTTCCTTCAACGATTCGATCCTAACACATCGAAATATGGAATCAAAACACAACACCACGGAAATGGAAGGATTCCCTTCAAATTCTACTCTTAGGGACAAACTACCAAACACTACTAAGGCGGAGTTGTTCATACTAAAATCAATAGGTGGGAACTCAAACAAAATCCGTAGACTTCAAGAAAAAACAAGGGATTATGGTCTCACAATCATAATCTGACCCAATTCAAGGTTTAAAATGGACTAGAAGGACGAGATCTAAACAAAACCCTCAAAATTCCGAAAAACTAGGGATTGGACAATCTTACCTTGATTTGGATGATACACTCGATGAAATCTTGTTAGATTGAGACTAGGAAGATGAAAATATTGTTGGATGGTGAAAACTGGTCGAAAACCACGTCTAACTACACTCCAAATCGCCCAGCCGCCGAAGGGAAGAGGAAGAGGTGAAAAATGACGTTTCTGGAACCTGCCCCCCATATATATAGTGGGAGGCATTAGCGCACGCTACGGCTACAGGCTTAGCGTGCGCTAACGAGCTGAGGGCGGTGCACTGCTGAAGAAAAGGCAGTCCAGAACTTTCTGCCAGACTCCGGTAGCGTACGCTAAACTATCTGTTAGCGTGCGCTATCGATTGCCACTAGCGCGCGCTAACTCCATACAGTAGCGTGCGCTACCTGCAAGTACCTGCAGTCCAGAAACGTTTTTGTCCTCACTGACCTGACATCCTAGCGCATGCTATCCTACAAGTAACGTACGCTAGTACATCGAAATAGCGTACGCTAGTTCTTCCATAGCGTACGCTAGCGCTCCATTCCAGAGTCCAGAAAGTTCACTATCCAGCGGGCCTAACACATGCTATTGCACAAGAGTAGCGTGCGCTACTCGAACCTGGTTAGCGTGCGCTAGACATACAGTCTTAGCGTGCGCTAACTGCTATTCGCCAAAATTAAATTCGCAAAAAGTCCGGCTAAAACAAGCACAATCCGAGAATCACAGAACTCAACAATTATCAGCCATGAACATACCAAGGTCAATCATCAATATATACGGTCCAAATAACCACAATACCACAAAGTACATCCAAAGCAACACTCATAAAATACACGGGTATTACACCCTTACCCCCTAAAAAGAAGTTTTGTCCCGAAACCTAAGATAAAAAAAGTTCGGGGTATCGAGCACGCATACTATCCTCGGTCTCCCACGTGGCCTCCTCAATTCCATGCTTGGACCATTGGACCTTTACTAACGGAATCACTTTCCATCTCAATTGTTTCACTCGTCGCTCTAGTATGGTTACCGGTTGTTCTTCATATGTAACATCGTCATTAATCTCAATCTCTTGATAATCAATAACATGGCTGGGATCGGGAACATACTTACGCAGTTGTGAAACATGAAACACATTATGAATATGACTAAGCGTCGGAGGTAATGCTAGTCGATAAGCTACATCGCTTACCTTGTCCAGGATCTCTAAGGGACCAATATAACGAGGACTAAGCTTCCCCTTCTTACCAAACCGAACAACTCCACGAGTCGGCAATACTTTCAACAACACATGGTCTCCCACCTGGAACTCTAACGGTCGACGACGAACGTCGGCATATGACTTTTGTCGACTCTGAGCAGTCAACAACCTTTGCCGAATAATTGCGACTTTTTCCCGAGTATGAACCACCAAGTCCGGTTCTACTCCAAGTAACTCGTACGGTTCATCCTAACAGATTGGCGATCTACACCGTCTTCCATATAATGCTTCAAACGGAGCCATCCCAATCGAACTATGCCAATTGTTATTGTACGCAAATTCTATCAATGGTAAATGAGTCTCCCAATCTTCTTTCCAATCAAACGCGCAAGCCCTCAACATGTCTTCCAGCGTTTGGATCGTCCTCTCCGACTGTCCGTCCGTCTGGGGATGATAAGCAGTGCTGAAATTCAATTTGGTACCGAGTGCTCGATGTACTGTTTGCCAGAAATGTGACACAAAACGCCCATCGCGATCAGACACTATACTTTTTGGGGTACCATGGAGTCTCACAATCTCCGCAATGAATAACCGAGCCAACCTCTCCGGTCCCCAAGTATCTCTAATGCCCAGAAAGTGTGCGGATTTGGTTAGCCGATCAATAATTACCCAAATCATATTCACTCCAGTTCGCGTCTTTGGCATTCCCACAATAAAATCCATCGCTATATCTTCCCACTTCCATTCCGGAATTGGTAGCGGTTGCAATTTACCGACAGGTCTCTGATGTTCCGCTTTAACCTGTTGACAAGTTAAGCATTTCAACACGAACTCTGTTACATCTTTCTTCATGTTTGGCCACCAAAAATTTTTCTTCAAGTCCTTATACATTTTACTCATACCCGGATGAATCGAGTATGGAGTAGAATGTGCTTCATTCAAAATCACTTGTTTGAGATCATCCCGATTAGGTACACAAGTTCTGCCTCGAAATCGAAGAACTCCGTCTTCATCGATTAAGAATCCATGAGCTTTTCCTCTAACACTGTCTTCCCGAAGCTGCACAATTGAGAGATCATCTAACTGCTTGGACTTAATATCTTTCATCACGGAGGACGTAATCTCAAGGAAACGCAACTGTCCTTGAGTTCTGTGAGGCCAAACTTCAATTTCTAGATTAATCAACTCTCGTCTAAGCTTCGGTTGAATGGTAAGTAGTTCCAACTTCTACAACACGACTGACTTGCGGCTTAACGCATCGGCAACGACGTTCGCTTTACCTGGATGGTAAAGAATGTCAAGATCATAATCTTTAAGCAGTTCCAACCATCGCCGCTGACGCATATTTAGCTCCTTCTGCGTAAATATGTACTTCAAGCTCTTATGATCCGTATACACTCGACAAGAAGAACCATACAGTAATGCCTCCAAATTTTTAACGCAAACACCACAGCGGCTAACTCAAGATCATGAGTAGGATAATTCATCTCGTATGGCTTTAATTGTCGAGACGCATAAGGCACTACTCTCTCATTTTGCATCAATACACATCCCAATCCTTGTTTAGAAGCATCACTATAAATAACGAAACCTACCGTTCCTTGTGGTAAGGCTAGGATCGGAGATGTGGTCAACCGCTTTTTCAACTCGTCAAAACTTTTCTGACACTCATCACTCCATTCAAATTTCTGAGTTTTCTGAAATAATAGGGTGAGCGGTCGAGCAATTTTCGAGAATCCTTCAACAAATCGACGATAATAGCCTGCTAATCCTAGAAAACTCCGAACTTCCTTAACATTCCATGGAGGCTCCCAAGCCAAGACTGCTTCAACCTTTTGAAGGTCTACTCGAATACCATCGGCTGAGATGATGTATCCCAGAAAAGAAACTTCTCTAAGCCAGAACTCGCACTTAGAAAATTTAGCATAAAGCTTATCAGCCCTCAAAATACTCAACGCGATCCTCAAGTGCTCAACATGCTCCGTCTCACTTTTGGAATTGATTAATATATCGTCAATAAACACCACTACAAATTTATCGAGATATTCGATAAAGGTTTTGTTCATAAGCTGCATAAAGGCCGCCGGAGCATTTGTTAAACCGAATGGCATAACTACGAATTCGTAATGCCCATACCTCGTTCGAAATGCTGATCAGGGGATATCCGAATCTCGAATTCGCAGTTGGTAATATCCTGACCTCAAATCAATCTTGGAGAAAACCGTAGCCCCTTGTAATTGGTCAAATAGATCATCGATTCTTGGCAACGGATACTTGTTCTTAATAGTGAGTTTATTCAACTCACGATAGTCAATACATAGCCGTAAGGACTCATCTTTCTTTCGTACAAACAATACCGGTGCACCCCATGGAGACACACTAGGCCGAATATAACCTTTGTCCAACAATTCACCCAATTGTTTCTTCAATTCTAGCATTTCCGATGGGGCCATTCTGTACGGTGCCTTGGATATTGGCGCCGCATTGGGCTCTAGTTCGATGACGAACTCCACTTCACGGTGTGGTGGCAATCCCAGCAAATCATCTGGGAATACGTCTGGAAATTCGTTCACAACTGGAACGGAGGATAATTGTACCTCGCCAACTTCCGACTTCAACGCGTAACACCAATAACTGGTACACCCTTGTCGCAATAATTTCATCGCCTTCATGGCTCGAATAATCTTCCCAGAAGTACCAGGTTTTTGCCCTTCAAAAACGTGTTCAGTACCATCCGGTGCGACTATCGAAATTATTTTCCGACGATAATCTACTATTGCTCCATGCCGATTTAACCAATCATCACCGAGGATTAAATCCTCTCCCATCATATCGATCACAATCAAATCGGATAACCAATCTTTACTGCCAATGGTTACAGGACAATTGGCAATCTCTTGATCCCCAACTATCCTTTCCCCACTTGGCAGCCCAACAATAAAAGGTTCACATGTAGAGAGACCGTCTAGACCCAAACGATTCACACAAGACAATTATATAAAAGAATGAGTACCTCCAGAATCAAACAATACATCTACTGGGTGCATCGAAATATAAACAATACCTGACGTAGTGGCAGTCCCTACGTCATCACTCCGCCTCATCTCATACAATCGGGGTGGGGCTGATCCAATGCTAGATGCATCCTTATGCTCGGTTTTACCTCTGCCACTGCCACGTCCGACACTCGGAGTTGGCTGACCCGTAACTGTGCCAGCCGGAATAGGGGACTGTTTAGAGAAGATTCTGCCCACTGACTCACAATATAATGTGCGATGACCCTGCTTCCCACACTTAACACAATCAATTGGGCGAGAAGTGCAACGAGAACTGACATTTCCTGGGTTTCCACAATTAAAACAAACTCTCGGCACTCCTCCACTAGGCTGAGGGGAACCGACAGAAGATTGCATAGAAGATTGAGGCATACGCGATCCACTGCCTCGGAAGCTACCAGAAAATTTCGGTTTCTTCGAGCTCGAAACTGCAGGAACCGGAACTGACACCATCTCTTAAGCATGTGCTCTATCCTAATATTCTCTCAGAGTAGTACACCCAAGGCCCGCCATATACTTTCCGACCTCCGGTTTCATCCTTGCATCGAAATGAAGTATCTTGTCTATCTCATCCTTAACCCGATCTTGGACATACACTAACTACTTGTTGTATGTCCTGATTACCTCAGAGATAGGAACATCTTTGGGTTGAGCTCTGAAGAACTTACTGACTCTTGCTAGCTGTACCGGCGCTGGACAATACTGAGCTTCCATCAACTCTTTATATTCTTCCTAAGTGACATCACGGTCCTTGGGATTAACAGCTCGCCACCAGTCCGAAGCGTCAACAACTGTCAGATACTAAGCAATCGGAACTCTCTTGGCTTCAGGACAACCAATACCATCAAAGATCTTCTCCAGCTCAACTAACCAATGATCCCAGTTGTTCGCATCACCGAAACCATCGAATCTGGGAGGGTTCATCTTCATAACTTCTTGAAGCCATCGATCCTCAACCGTCCTGCCAGTATTAATATTCTGCACCACTTGTGCCAGTTGGTGCACTTGTGTTACAACTTGTTGAAGAACGTTAGGCACTTCGGCCTTTAAGCCTCCATTTGAACCTCCTGAAGGGATCGGGTCCGACCTAGTCGCAGAACGAGATGCCGATTCTGAAACGGACCTCTCGAACTCAGACACTACCACTCTGCCACGGCCTCTACCACGACCGCATTGACGGATAGCTCTACCTCTCGGCATACTGAAGAATAAGAATGATTCAACAAGGAAACGATTACAATAATAGATTGCACAATACTAAGGTAATTATTTCCGAAGGAAAGAAACAACAACATCCGAAGAGTCTTCCAGCACAGGCAACACGAGGTGGTAGCATGCCAATGATATCGTAGACAACAACTGACTCAATTTAATATACCCAGAACACCAACAGCCTAGGTATCCATAAACCTAGGCTCTGATACCATATTCTGTAACATCCCCGTGATTTATAGGAATATTACAGCACCGTAGATCCTTTTTGGAGAACCTACCAGGCTTAGACCCAAATAAAACACATTAAATACGACAAACATAAACGTTCATACAGTCAAAACCAACTTCAATTTCAACATGACATACATCACAATACCAAACAACATATCATCCCGTGGGATCACAACCAATACAACCGTTCACAACTGGAATACAACAACATCATTAATTATTAATAGTGACATGACATACAACACCGGACAGTACCCGCGCAAGTACAAGTCCGTCCTGTGCTAGACCTCCCACTGGACCTGTACCTGAATACACAAAAGTATATCCACCCCAAAAAGGGGTCAGCAAGAAGCCGGTGCAAGTACAATGAATCTAGAATATGTACAACAAGTGAATAATCAACAAAAACCACAGAAATCATAGTGCCGTCACAGATATTCCGGAATACCACATCACAGTCATCATCACAAACCAACCTCCCGAGCTATACTGGCCCTGTACATCTCAAGCAAGATACACACCCCAGAGACACCTCGTCAGGCCCTCCCTGGTGTATAGCCCAACCGAGTGATCCGTAGGGATACGCGGCCTACCGGACCCGAGGGGACCCTCACTGGTTTTACTCGGCTCACACACACTCGATCAATAGTTTGGCACAAATTCCATTTATTTACATATTCACACGATGTACATTAAACACAATCAAAGTACTTGCCTCAATTTGAACGACACGAGAAACGGCGAACGAATGAATGTACGGTCCGAACTTCCTTCAACGATTCGATCCTAACACATCGAAATATGGAATCAAAACACAACACCACGGAAATGGAAGGATTCCCTTCAAATTCTACTCTTAGGGACAAACTACCAAACACTACTAAGGCGGAGTTGTTCATACTCAAATCAATAGGTGGGAACTCAAAGAAAATCTGTAGACTTCAAGAAAAAACAAGGGATTATGGTCTCACAATCATAATCTGACCCTATTCAAGGTTTAAAACGGACTAGAAGGACGAGATCTAAACAAAACCCTCAAAATTCCGAAAAACTAGGGATTGAACAATCTTACCTTGATTTGGATGATACACTCGATAAAATATTGTTAGATTGAGACTAGGAACATGAAAATATTGTTGGATGGTGAAAACTGGTCGAAAGCCACGTCTAACTACACTCCAAATCGCCCAGCCGCCGAAGGGAAAAGGAAGAGGTGAAAAATGACGTTTCTGGAACCTGCCCCCCATATATATACTGGGAGGCATTAGCGCACGCTACGGCTATAGGCTTAGCATGCACTAACGAGCTGAGGGCGGTGCACTGCTGAAGAAAAGGCAGTCCAAAACTTTCTGCCAGACTCGGGTAGCATACGCTGAACTATCTGTTAGCGTGCGCTATCGATTGCCACTAGCGCGTGCTAACTCCATACAGTAGTGTGCGCTACCTGCAAGTACCTGCAGTCCAGAAATGTTTCTGTCCTCACTGACCTGACATCCTAGCGCACGTTATCCTACAAGTAATGTGCGCTAGTACATCAAAATAGCGTACGCTAGTTCTTCCATAGCGTACGCTAGCGCTCCATTCCAGAGTCCATAAAGTTCACTGTCCAACGGGCCTAACGCACGCTATTGCACAAGAGTAGCGTGCGCTACTCGAACCTGGTTAGCGTGCGCTAGACATACAGTCTTAGCGTGCGCTAACTGCTATTCTCCGAAATTAAATTCGCAAAAAGTCCGGCTAAAACGAGCACAATCCGAGAATCACAAAACCCAACAATTATCAGCCATGAACATACCAAGGTCAATCATCAATATATACGGTCCAAATAACCACAATACCACAAAATACAACCAAAGCAACACTCATAAAATACACGGGTATTACAGTCTGTTTTTGCATTCAGGTTTGGGAGCATAACACAGGGTCGGCACGAAGGATGATGACAGATGAACGATACTAATCACACGAGGACCCGTTGTTGTCGTATTGGTCTAGTTGTATTTTTCTTTTCCGCTGCAGTATCTTTTCCCCGTTGTACGGGAATTTATTGTATTTCGACCCCTGCGTGGCTGGTATTGTAATCGAGTTGTATGCTCTATTGAAAGGCCAGATCGGTCTACTGAGTCATTTTAGCCTTAAAGGCATTATCAATATGTTTAATGATATTACTAGTCTGGTAGATCCTTGAGGAAAGGTTCTACGGCGTGTAATATCCCTGAGCGGATTGGGGGTGTTAGACTTTTATAGGAGAAGGCAGGGACTTCCATGTAATTAAGGAGAATCTCGGGGGCCGAAAGTGCAACCGTCGCAATTAATGCTCCCTTGAAACCCACGTACGCGTTTTTTCAGGGACTCGCCAGGCGAGGAGTCATAACTAACCGTTGGTCTCCCCCAACAGGAACCCGACGCGTGCCCCGGAGACTTTTTCACGACTGATGTCATTTCCCGCTCATTTCAGCTACCGACCAGGTCGTCCAAATTCAAAGTCATTCCACTCGAAGACGATCGCCAGCTCCGCAAAATGCAGACACTCGTCAAAGTTAAGCGATCGCCAGTAGAACCACCTCACCCCACGTTTCCAACATCAGAGCGAGCTGAGAGGAAATTGTTGTGCAGCGATTTATACGCCTCAACGGCGATCGGTAACAGGGCCGAGCGACCGAGTTCACAACCGAACAAGCTACGACGAGCATGCCTAAACGAAGATAACAGTCCACCGTCGAGTATCCAGCGATCGACTCCCAAGGCGATCGCCTTTTGGCACCTAGCGATCGACCCTAGTGCTCAACCAAGGACGACCGACCTATGCCACGATCAAGGCCATCGTCCGTAAAAGTCTAAAAAGACCGGATCTCGAAGCCAGCGCCCATGTGCAGATCCACAAGAGGCGCCGTAGAACATGGATCGTTGACCATCAACAGCTGTCCATGACAAGGACGGCCTCACCTACCGACAGACCCACCGAAAGGTCCTAATCGGGGCCTCCCATGACAGCGACTTGGACGCGTACTGGCCTCTCATTGGTTCGCACTTCTGGCAGCCATCTACTTCTGCAGGCTTCAAAGAGACCACCCCATGTGCTAAAGACGATCGCCCGCTTATTATAATACAGCAGAGGCGATCGCCCAGCAAGGCCCAGTACTATAAATAGAGATCCTACAGCAACTGGAAAAAGTTTCACGAAAGTTCACACAAAAACGGTTCCAAAATCAGTTCCCAAAAAATCGGTTCTCTCCTCTCGACTTCATCTCTTAAATCTACCTCAGGATTTCTCTCTCAGCACCTCTCAACCAGAAGACGGTCGGCAGAGGCAAGAACTCTCTGAATCACAGATCCAAAGAGACTTGCAAGCCCAGTAGATCAGACTCCCAGCTAATACACACTGTGAGAGACCGTCGATTTCTCACAGTCGTCACAGCACCCCATCGTTGTTACAAGAACTCACAGAGCGTCATATCTGGTTCTTCCGGAAATCTTCACGCTCAATAGCTAAGATAACTAGGGTCTTTATACTCATTGTAATTATACTCTAACATTAATATTTGTACTCCAAAGTATTTGTATTAATAATATCTCGCGAGAGAATTCAAGCCCGGGACTAACAACCCCGGCAAATCTTGTGTTATTTACTTTTCCCACGGAAGTGCTCTCGCACCTTGTTTGCTACTCATCCATTCCAGCAATATCTATCTCTGGATAATATTTGGGTAGCAACAGGAGGGTGTTTATACTAAAGCTCCAAACCTACAAATTACCATCACACTACTATTCCAAGTATTTACAAGAATGCCATCATCTAGATTATTCTATACAATTCTAGGTAATTCTACGAAGACTCCTTGGAGTCCCCAGACCTCTTTGGAACGTCCAGCCAGACCCCACCCGAAGTGTCCCGGCCCGATTCGACCCGAATTAATCCGACCCCTTTTTTTGAGCTTCTAGAATCCTCTTTGACCTTTTAGAACTGATTGGTCTCCATCTTGAAGCTTCTAAGGTCTTCTTTCTGAAGTGTGTGCTCCTCGGCCTTTTAATGTCTCCTGCACTCGCAAGGCTTTTTCCGTCTAATCCTATTATAGGGAGGGTAGTCCTCTGTGAGCTTGAAAAAGTCCCCGCACACAGGCCCTACCGCCTGTCCGTCCGCAAGGCTTCGGCCTGCTGCTGCTCGATGCTTGCTGCCTTAAGGTGGGGCGTGATATTCTCCCCCACCAAAGTCGTGACCATCCTCGGCATGATGCTGTCCCGATACTCTTCGATATTCTGCTGGAATTGCCATAGGTGATCCTCATGTTCCCAGCTATTTTCAGCATCTGGGAGTCCCTTCATGCCGACTCGGTATATGCCTATCCGCTCTCCTGGATCCTGAAATACATGAAAGGTATTTCCCCCATAAAACGGGTTAGCCGTCGAATAGCTAGTACAAGTATCGATTATGAAACACAATACTCCTTGACAATAAAGTAAATATAATCATCATCTCATCAACTCAACACTAGTATTCCAGAATAACTAAATCTCATAGCATCACATTCAATACATACATGATTAACCACGGAACCGCACCAGAGGCTACGGAACCCTCAGAGGACCCGTCAGTCCGTCCCAGAGTGGTTAACCAAAATATCCACGGAACCGCACCAGCGGCTACGGAACCCTCAAAGGACCCGTCGGCCCATCCCAGAGTGGATATAAACCATTATACAATTCATATATCTTACTTTCAAAGTCGAGAACGTACAATCATAAATATATACTTGCCTTTGAGACATCGAGAATCGGAAGGAAAAGAGTATAAGTTCGGTATGTCTAAGAACACACTTCCAGCACCTAAACAATTCGTAAGGAATACGATAATCAATAATCCATACTCAAATCACACGAATAAACTCCCGAAATCCACCTATGATTCATGAAACCACGAGGAAAATCAACTAGAGGTTTGAAAATCACCCAAACCCTCTCAAGACCGAACAAGGTACAAAACAATCCATATAATCGTAGGGAAAACGTGGGTACGGGGTAGATACATCATAATCTCAAAGATCTCAAGCTATAAAATGGATAAATTGATCGAATCTAAGAAAATCCCCAAAAATTCCCAAAACTAGGGTTCTAAGGATTTTACCTTGATTTGGAAGATAGAAATGGATTAAATTTTGTGTAATCTTTGTTATCCAAACAAAGATTATGGTAGTTGAAGAAGGACTGCCTTAAATTGCCCCAAATCTCTCTCTCCCGAGCTCTCCCATCGGAATGAGTGAAAAGATGTGAAATGACAAGTGCAGGGGTTGACTGCCCCTTATATAATACGCCAGGTTAGCGCGCGCTAAAAATCAGGGTTAGCGTACGCTAATGGGGTCACCAGTAGTCCAGTGGCTTCTATCCTGAGACGATAGCACGCGCTACCACACCTTAGCGTACGCTAACTGGTATCCTGCAAAAATTCCAGTTCACTGCCGAACTCCGCTAGCGTGCGCTACGACTGGGCACTATCGCGCGCTTCGCAACACCTATAGCGTGCGCTAGCTGCCGCCTAGCGTGCGTTACCTGCTAGTCCAGAAAGTAGAAATACCCCACTGCCTATGCCGACTCAATTCATTAGCGTACACTACGGGCGATGTTTAACGCGCGCTACTGAACACAAATTGCGCTAGCTAGCTAATACCTAGTGTGCACTATCTGCCTGTCCCAAAACAATGCCAAAAGGTTCAGTCAACATGGTCATGATCCAAAAAAGTACGAAACTCTAAATCAACATCGATAAAAGAGGAAGGACCACAAGGTCAAACATTCAATAAAAAGTACGGGTATTACAATATGTACAATCTCTTTTGCTATATTGCATAATATGATATATGGATCTTGTATATGTGTTACCTCGGTTCCTTCATGAAAAATATTTGTCAACTGCCTTGTGCTTTGATGTATCGGATTTGCTTTCTACATTTTATTTATTGGTATTCTGATTCAATTTTTTCTCTATTTTAAGAAACATGACAATGCATGGCAAATCATGGGGTTCCTCCATCCCGATCTTGGTGTTGGTAAGGCATTTCCTGCATATTCCACATCTAATGCAGATTCTCGATTTATTCAAAGCCGGTGCATGTTGTCCATCCTTGTTAGTTCAGATGTATGATTTTCATTTTGTTGTAATCGTTAACGTTCTCTGGTGATATAGAACTTCCGGAGAGATCTTATGGTTCTGATTGCCGAATCTACATGCTCAAAAATCCTACGAGCAGGTTTAGGAATGTTTATGTATGTTACATTTGTTTGTTTCTTAGTGTTTTAAACATACATTTGTTCTTATTAATTACTCCATCTGTCCCACTTGAAGAGGATAGGTTGGTTAGGATACAATTTTTTAATTTAGTCATTCTAACGAAGGTACAACTTGTTTTATACATATGTTCTCACTCATTTTTTTCAATCAACTAATAACGAAAAACTTTTATTTTAAGGAATATTTATATAAACATTAATTAGATATTGAGATTTTATTTTGAAAGCACCCTTTTTAAGTGGGACAAAATTATTTTTGGAAAATACCCTCTTCAAGTGTAACGGAGGATGGGTGGAGTATTTATATGCGGAGAATGAACATGCCCGTATCAGTTGAAAGTTGGATTTTGTTTGTTTTCAGGAGACACTTTTTGACGAATTTGTTCTGGCCCATATTCTCGGATGGTGGGGGAAAGCTATAATGATTCGAAATCAGCCGCTCTTATGGTTACTCTCTATTGGATTTGAGTTAATGGGGTCAGGTCAGTTTTTTTATGAAATTCTCTCTGTTAATTTCCAGCAAGTGCTGGGGATACATGTCTATTCTTTTGTCCATTAGGGTGGTTTTTCTACTGTGTTATATTTTCAGCTTACGTTGCGCCACATGCTGCCGAATTTCAACGAGTGCTGGTGGGATAGTATCATTCTTGATATATTGATCTAGAATTTGTTCGGTGGGATTTTTTAACTTTTTTTTTTTGTTGGGATGCATAAATATTTATATATTCATTATATTACGTTGAATTGTCTGTTCGTTAATTTGGTAAACTAATGAACACAAAATAATTATTAATGACACAATTTCCTCATATTATTCCTAACTTGTTTCGAACATGTTTAAGATTTCAAACGATCAGGAAGTTCATTGTAGCTGTAACATAAAACAAAACAAAAATTAAGTGAATTGCATGACGTTTTTTATTTTATTCCCCCCTCCCACCTCACCCCGCCTTACACAGGTATCTGGGCAGGAATGCGTACAGTTTGGTATTCCGGTGGAAAAACTTATGAATGGGTTGGTATAAGGATTGTTGGTGATTTTAGTGTCACCATTCATTTTGTGTAATTGGAACTAATGTGTGAGCTAAGGGGTTTTATAATTTGTATTCTAATATATGTTCGGGTATGTGCGGAGTGCACACATATTTAAGATTGAATTATAAGCCGGTACGATTATGTCGGGGGTCCGAGGGCAGAGCCCCCAGCGGTGGTCCTGCTGGTAATTTAGACTGGGGACTTAGTGATATTTCCAAATTTTAGAGGGAGACTATGGTAAAATTGACTAATTTCGTCAATTTTGGTAAACCATCCGTCAACCCTAATTTCGGATCACTAATGACGGCGCCGCTCTTGTAAAACCTAAAAATCGACCCAATGAAACCCTAATCGACATGTATAAATAAGACTCTCCTATTGAGTCTTACAGACGCCTTTTTCTCAGCTCTCTGTTTTTCTATCAAACCCAGAATTCTCTAGCAATTTGGCTTACGTTTTTGTGCCTAAATTCGTAAGTGTTCCATTGGATTATCCTAGGCTGAATTTCTTGTAACCCGGGCATAGGGTAGAAATATCAGTTCGGAAAGTGTTTACACGATCCATTGGAAAATCCGGATCTCCATAAAAACCCTTATACCCCAACAAGCCGGCAGCCTAATATCATGGGCAAAGTAAGTCCGTTTGCATCATGTTTCTTATTTGTCTATTCTATTCCCTTTTTAAGTTGTTGCGGCCTGTGTATCCAAAACTCGGACAGCATACCAGAGGAGGTATGCTGGGCCTCTTCTTAATTTATCGCGATTGAAGATTGATCTTCTTTGGTGTGTGTGTGTAGGTGAAAAGAACTCTAGGTCAATTGACACCTGCCCGTTGGGATAAAGATGAATGGCACCCTCTTCTTCGTCCGTTGAGATTTATTCAAGTTCATAGCCTTGGCGTTGGTTTCTTGACCGTGGAACTCAATACCTTCTTTCTCAAGTTCTGCCTTTGGATTCCTCCTAGAAACTCCCTCATTGTTTATCGGTTGGTTTCGTGGTGGCTTATCATGATACCAACAATTCTCAAGTACAATTCCTACTTGCAAGATATGTACTATTTCCTATTGTCTCGGGCATATCATAATTGTGTAGTGTTTCTTTTGTTCTCACTCTTTGGCTTGACTTTAATATTTTCTGAAGATCGGTGAAAATAGTCGGAGCATTTTGCTGGATTTCTCTTGCTATCTGCATACTGGAACTCCTCATATGTATCCAGTTTGGACATGGTGTGTATTGTCGTGAATTATTTTTGTTGGATTTTTTCGTATATGTGGTTTAATACTATTTATATCTTTTTGATTCGGGGCGTTTAAGAATAGGGCTGAAAAAAACCAAACTACTTGACACTCGATTCGGGTACGATTGGTCATAAGTTGGTTCGAGCTCGGTTCGTAAATGTAACGAATCAAGCTTCAAAACACTATTTTCTGTTTGATAAGATATTAAGCTCAGCTCGAACTTTGCTCGATCTGAATAAAATTATAAAATACGTATTAAAAATCAAACTACTAGAACTCAATGTGTGTTCGTCTCGAGTAAAGCTCGTTCGAGCTCAGTTCGATTATTAATCAAAGTAGGCTCAAACATAGCTATTGAAGCTCCATAAAATATCAAACAAGTTAGAGGCTGCCGATATATGTCTCATTTTATTTGATTTTGTTTTCTTATTTGTTTTTGGAGAGTATATGTAGAACCCCATAAATTTGATAGTTAGTATATGTACGACATATCCTATTGTAATATGATTGAGTAACAATTGCTATATAGCACAATATAATCTAAGTTTACCATTTATTTTACTCAATTTATCAATTTTGAAATTCATATGTCAAACCATATAATTAATTAAATAAGAAAATGATATCTATCTAATGGACTAATAAGTCAAGCCTAACCTATAAAATCCATAAGACTTAAAAATACAACTTAAAGCCCAATCTAATCACATAGCCCACTTTATTAAACAAATACTTAATATCTATATCTATATACACCTAAAATACAAAAAAAAATATAATAACACACACACACACACACATGGGGCGGCCATAAGGAGGAATAGAAGACACCTAAAGTCTTCATGTTCCCCATGCAAGACACTATCCTAAGACACCTTAGCCACATATCACGAGTTTTCTTTACACCTCCAACTTCCCAAGCCACTTTACACCCTTCTTAAATACATACACCACCCAACACTCTCCCATTCTCCACACACAAACAAAAAAAAATCTGAGATTTAGAGAGAGAGAGAGAGAGAGAGAGAGAGAGAGAGAGAGAGAGAGACGTGAGCAAGAGAGAAGAAGGAAGGGAGGAAGAAAGAAGAAGAAACAAGAGGAAGGTAAGAACTACACTTCATACTTTTGTTTTTAACTTATTTATTCTTCCCTTTCTAACCTAAAACCTAACATGCAATCAAAATAATTATACATGGTGGGATGATACATGGGCTGAAATCTAGAGGAGGAAGAGAGACCCTTTTTCAATCTACGAGACCTAGAATCAACTTCTACCGACAAAGAACGAGGTGGGTAAAATATTTTTTTTAAAACATTTATATGTAAGTTACTTTTAAAGAAAATTAATAATAATGATATAATGCATGTCCATTATATGTAGTTATATAGTTCCTTCATCATATATCATTAGCATGCAAATTAGTTGGTAACTTGTTGCATGTGAAATTACCGATTTGATGACTAGAATGAAATGCATAAATATCTTACCAACCAAACATGATTGCTATCCATTATATTCTGGAAATTAATTTTGAAGAAGTGTATTTTGTTTATATGAATGTGCATGTGTAGTTGGATGCTTAAATCGTGGCCTAACAAAGATAGAACGATTAAAACAAGCTTAAGATACGAATTAAGTGAAGCTAAAGATAATTAGGAAAATTATTGCTTAAAAGATGTAATCTGACTTAAGGACAGAAAATACAACATAATTACTTGTGAATCACCTACCCTTAAAATTTTATAAGAAACGGGAAATTGTGTAAAATCTAGAAATTGTGAAACAACTAATTGAAATCCGTGCAATTTCGGTTTGGAATATCAAAAGGGACATAATAACATGTTTAGCCTCTGACCTTAAAGTTTCGTAGTGATCGGGATCCATTCCCGGTGCCTACGGACTAAAAATTACAATTATGATAAATTAAGGGGTCAAAATGGTAAAATCCCCAAAAAAATCCGGAGCCAAGGCAAAAATTTCACCTTCTGGACTGAAGTAATGACTTATATAAGAATAAATATTCTGACCTTAAAATTTTGTAGAGATCGGGAGTCGTTTTGAGATTTGGGGCCAAAATGTAATAATCAATAAAATTGGGGTCAAATAGCAAATTACTATAAAATTGAAATCTATGATGAAATTTCAAGACTCTGGACCGGAATATTAAATTTTCAAAAGAGGTAAGTATGATATCTGAAAAATCTTATAACAATCGAAGTAAATATGGGTTAAAACGATTTTAAAAAGTTTTGGGGCAAAACGAAAATTTTGAAAAATTGGTCAGAAACCGAAATTCTGGAAATTTACCCAACACTTAAGCTCCAAGTTCAACATGAACTCTCCCGTAAGTTTCGTCACCATCCGTGACGAAAACAAAAATTTACGAGTATAATAACCCACTTCGCAAGAATTATGGGGGGGACCGTAATTTTGGGAAATTTTAATTCAAAATTAAAGATTGAAAATTTACCAAATCTGAAATCAATAATCACAATTATATCTTAAAAATATGTCAACAACCGAACCATAATCTCGTGCCACGAATAAACTCCAAATCACAATCATATAATCGAATTACACTAAGTACCGTAATTAATTGAATGCATGACTCTGATTGTATGATGTGTATGCACCGAGAATTTGACTAACTTACAATCACCTCTAACCGGGAACTAAGTGTCTCACAAACAAAGTGCCACGGACTGGACTGCCTCTAATTCTATCGGGACAAAGTGTCACGTCAACGGACGGGGGCCATCTCTTGAGCCCATACGAAACAGAGGGCCGATCAAAGATCCGGGGGCCACCCCTTGAGTCGTAAGGGCCACCTTTAGAGTCTCGAATTTGTGTCAGGGATGGTTAGACCAAGTCTTGGATCGAGCAGCACGGCTGCGGTTCATGAACAAGGCTACCGTCGTTTCCTATTCCCTTGAAGCCGAAGGACGGAGTGATCCTGAGGTGACTGGGTCGTAGACTTAGGATATAATCGCGATTATGGTGTGATCCGGGTTTTAAAACCCAGCTAAGGACATACCGAGCCCAGATAAGAGATAAGGTAGCACGTCACCAAGCGTGAGAGCTTTTAGCTCAAAGGCCAAGGTTATAAGGATGGTCCGACAAACGCCCAAGGTTACGGTTATTAAACCAAAGGTCGTGGCGAAAGTCATAGTCCGATCTCTGATAATGGTCTAAGACGTCATAAGGAGGCCAAGGGACTTTGTCACATAGACAACCTCCCGAAGCTAAATATTCACTAGGCGCTCGACGCCACATGTTGTCATACTTAACATCAATCTACGGAGATTGACTGTTCACTCACGCCATAATTCATTACATTCCTTTGAAAACTTGTACTATCTATAGACAATGATATTTTCAAAAGTGGGAGTAAATATATTATCTTTCAAAATGGTTATATATATATATATATATATGGGAAAATACTCGAAACCCCACTCACTGAGAATCTATTATTCTCACGCCATTTCGAATTGTTTTCTAAAACCCCACTAGATGAAGAGGATCAAGAGGAAGAAGAGAGAGATGTTGACGACCAGTGAAGATCATCATCGAAGAATTGCCAAGACATAGGAGTGAGGATGTTGAAATAAATGTGTATTTTGATTTCCACTGTACTCTTTTGCACTTGATGTAAACAATCTGCTGTACTCATGAATATTCCTTTTATCGTTTAACCAGTCTTAGTTCACCGGGCCGAGATTTGGCAATGGAATGTTTTACTCAGGATTTTATTATCACAAATGTTACTTAATCACATTAGATGTCATGTCCTCGTCCAACCCCGGTGTGGGGGCATGACATATGTGGTATCAGAGCTCGCTTTGTAAGAAGGACACTTACATTGAGCTTTTCCAGGATAAGATTCTTCGGACTTAGATACGAATTCCACCTAGGGCGAAGTAAACCATAAGATTGAGACCTGAAATTTGAATTCTCAAGTCAATTCTCCTTAAATATCCTCGATTCAACGCTATCCACTTAAGATATGCGTAGTCAATATCATTTTCCTAAGTCATTGGCCAAAAATACATGATTAAGTATTCACGGCCTTTCCAACTCACGTCATTTGATTCGACATTCGTCATATTAAATGGAAATCGTTCCATCCCATTGTTCAAATCACGTTACTATTCACTTGGAATAGACGGATTAAGTAATTCCTTTAAAACTCCACTAAACTTCATTATTTTCATGTATGAAGTATTAGCATTGTTGTCACTTTATGTCATGAGCATATTCATTAAGTCATTAAGTTCATAATCTTGATGATTATTCATGCTTGATTGCCTTTATATCTGATTAGGATAAACCATGACTAGTACTAACTTAAACCTTAGTTGGTAGGTATGAATCTCGAAGTAGAGATGTTAGCTGAGCACATGCGTCTGACAGAGAAGGTGAAACTCCTAGAGGATCAGGCCACTCACAGGCGCGAGAGCTGGGAGGACCAGTTTAGAGCAAAACTGAAAGACCAGGATCGGATAGAATCGCTCGAGCAGAGAGTTCAAACCCTGACAGAAAAGCTGATTAGAGCTAAGCAGAAGGCTAGCGCATATCGCGACCAGAGGAATGAGACGATGCAGATACTCGGATTTCGTCGAGAGGAGTGCAGGAGCTTGGCGATAGCATTGCACGAGCGAAATAAATACGTGATGATACAAGAGGCCGCCATCCAGAACCTTCAGCATGCATGTTCCCAGTTCAGTTCTCACGTGGAGACGCTTGAAGGTACCCTGGCTACGGAGCGCCTGCGACATAGGGAGTTTTCAGATGTGATGAGAGATCGGAGGACCGAGTTAACTGAGCTGCTTCCGGGTTTGCTGACTACACCACCAGGAGGGTCAACTGCAGTATCCTCTAGCTCTGAGGAGGAATACCCCGAGGAGGAGCCGATAGAGCCAGGAGAGGACTGAGAGTGCTGCTATTATGTTCTTATTATATGTTTTAACCATTTTAATAACGTGATGTACCTTTTTCTTTAGTACTTTGGACGACGGTTGGGTAGGTTAATTTTCTAATTATCCCTATCTGAAACTGTAATTTTCCATGTCCCAATAGACCATCAGAATGTATTATCTACAATGAGATGTTATCCATGTTCTATGATGATGAGATTTAAAATAATGTGTACATGATTAAATTCTCTGTATTTACAACTCAAGCTAAACTAACTATAACAACCGTTAACTGCGATAGATGGCCGACCGACGTGGACGTGGAAGACCTCGTGCCCAACATAATAACAACGAGGAACAACTCGATGGTGATGGAAATACATTCCAAGGGGACAACAACACTGCCCAAGCAATCACCCAATTGGTGACCTTTCTGCAACAACACATTGCACCGAACCCGAATGCACCCGAAACACATGATTGGGCATTAGAAAGATTCCTCAGATTCAAACCCCCTACATTTCTTGGGGAGCCGGATGACATGATAGCTGAACACTGGCTCGAAAGGATAGAGAGTATATTCGCAACCCTACAGTACTCGGAGGAGCAGAAGCTGGCACTCGCAACTTTCCGATTGGAGTCTGCAGCTCACGACTGGTGGAAGATTACCAGTGGAAAATGGACGAGGGAAAACAGTGACCGGACATGGAAGAACTTCGTTAAAGCTTTCCGTGATCAATACATTTCTCAGGCCGCTCGTGAAGCCCGTCGTGATGAATTTTACCATCTTAAGCAAGGGGCAATGACTGTCGCCCAGTACGAGTCTCAATTCAATCGACTCTCAAAATATGCGCCGGGACTGATGAGCACCGAGGAGGATAAACTGTACAAATTTACGCGTGGGTTGAGGTTTATGCTTCAACAAAGCTTGCTGCCAGTAAGGATGACTACGATGACAGAAGCTGTCGAGGATGCCAGCCGAATCGAAAATGGGATGACCCGACTGGGACAGGCGAAGGATCGCACCGCTGGGAAGTTTAAGAGATCCGTGTCAAACCCATCATCCAGACCACCCCAGAAATTTCAACGCAAGACTTTTGGACCGAATGCCGGAAAGAAGCCCATGAATAACCTGCCGCCTTGTTCATTCTATAACAAGTCTGGGCATAAAACAGAGGACTACTGGAAGAAGCAAGGGAAATGCTTATGCTTTGGGGACAAGCAGCATCAGACTAAGGAATGCCCAAAGTGGAAGACTCAGGGCAACAATCAGCAGAGGAATGCGGCTAAGAAGGATGATCGTAAGGGCGAAAGGAAGGCAACAGCGAGAGTTTTCGCCTTAGCTGGACACGAAGATCCTAACGCAACAGACATGGTGGAAGGTACATTTCTCGTGTCAAACCACTTTGCGCATGCATTGTTAGATCCAGGATCATCACATTATTTTATTGCACCCCATTACGCACAAAAATTTAATGTATGTATGGAATGCTACGATAGTCCGATTCTGTAAACCCGATCACCCAATAGTTGAACGACACGGGAATGCTACGATTAATTCGGCCCCAATCATATCAGCCACGAAAGCAAGGAAGGACATTTCGAAGGGAGCAACAGGATATCTGGCTTTTGTCATGAACAAACCTAAGAGCAAATCAGAGATCGAAGCGATACCAGTAATATCAGAATACCCCGATGTTTTTCCCACGGAACTCACTTCGCTACCTCTAGATAGGGAAGTCGAGTTTAGCATCGATATCTTGCCAGGAAAAGCACCTGTGGCTAGGACGCCATACCAAATGGCGCCACTAGAACTGCAAGAACTGAAGGTTCAGTTGAAGAAATTGCTAGAGGTTGGATTTATCCGACCAAGCATGTCTTCATGGGGAGCACCAGTGCTATTCGTGAAGAAGAAAGATGGCACACTAAGATTGTGCATCGATTACCGAGAACTTAACAACATTACTGTTAAGAACAAGTATCCACTCCGTAGGATCGATGAGTTGTTCGACCAGCTACAAGGGGCAACAGTTTACTCCAAGTTTGACCTTCAGCAAGGATATTACCAATTAAGGATCAAAGAGGACGACATACCAAAGACTGCCTTTCAAACTAGGTATGGTCATTACGAATTTATGGTGATGCCTTTTGGATTGACCAACGCACCGGCTGCATTTATAGATTTAATGCACCCTATATTCCAACCGTATCTGGATGAATTCATGGTAATATTCATTGACGACATACTCGTTTATTCCAAATCAGATCTGGATCACGAAACTCACTTGAGGTTAGTGCTAGAAATGCTAAGGAAGCATAAATTGTATGACAAATTCATTAAGTGTGAATTCTGGTTAAGAAAAGTAGGGATTTTAGGACACATCATATCCGGAGAAGGAATTGCAGTAATCCATCGAAAGTAGAGACTATTCTGGACTGGAAGAGGCCAGAAACAGTCACAGAAATTCGAAGATTTCTTGGACTTGCAGGTTACTACCGCAAATTCATTAAACACTTCTCAAAAATCGCAGGACCACACACAAGACTAACGCAGAAACACATTAAATTTGAGTGGAACGATAAGTGTGAGATGAGTTTCCAGGAACTCAAGAGAAAACTCACCACCGCACCTGTTCTAACACTTCCCGAAGGGAGTGAAGGATTTGTGGTATATAGCGATGCTTCAAAGGAAGGATTAGGAGCTGTGCTGATGCAAAACAGCAAGGTTGTGGCTTATGCATCCCGAAAGCTAAAAATCCACGAGATGAATTATCCGACCTATGACCTTGAACTCGCTACGATAGTATTCACATTAAAGAAATGAAGGCACTACCTCTATGGAGCTACATTCACTATCTTCACCGACCACAAGAGTCTCAAATATCTGTTCTCTCAGAAGGATTTGAACCTAAGACAGAGACGGTGGATAGAACTTCTTGAAGATTATAACTTCACCATTCAACATCATCCGGGCAAGGCTAATGTCGTCGCAGATGCCCTGAGTAGGAAAACCAGTGTAGCTAGACTTATGGTAAGAGAATGGAACGCCTTGAGAGAAATAGTCCAATGGAACCCAAAGCAGGCTAAGACACATGTACTATGTGCTAATTTATTAGTAAAGCCGGACCTACTTAAGGAAATTCAAGAAGCACAAATTCATGATGGGAAGCTGTGTAAACTTAAGGAAAGAATCGCACAAGGCGAGAAATCTGAGTTCAGCATGTCGGATGATGGAATACTAAGATTCAAGCACCGTACATGCGTTCCCGATAATGACAAACTCAAGAATAAAATTCTATCAGAGGCTCACTGCTCTCGGTATACAATTCACCCAGCAGTAATAAGATGTATAAGGATCTGAAGAAATACTACTGGTGGGTGAACATGAAGAACCAAGTAGCAGAATTCGTAGCAAGATGTTTGACTTGCCAAAGAGTGAAGGCTGAACACCAAAGACCATCAGGATTGCTACAGCCGCTCGAGATTCCCGAATGGAAATGGGAACTAGTCGCGATGGACTTCGTGACAGATCTACCAACAACCAGAGGAAGATATAACACGGTTTGGGTAGTAGTGGATAGACTTACAAAGTCAGCTCATTTCCTACCCGTAAGGAAGAATGACAGTCTGCAGAAGCTAGCAAGGACGTACATACGAGAAGTCATTAGACTGCATGGTGTACCGGTAGACATTGTGTCAGATCGAGATCCCAGATTTTGTCTCCAGATTTTGGAAGAGTCTTCATCATGAACTTGGGACAACATTGAGTTTCAGCACTGCGGCACACCCTCAGACGGACGGACAATCTGAGAGAACGATCCAAATACTTGAGGATATGTTATGAGCATGCGCGCTGGATTTTCATAAGGGTTGGAGTCACCACCTACCCTTAGCCGAGTTTGCGTACAACAACAGTTATCAGGCAACTATCGGAATGGCTCCATATGAAGCATTATTCGGAAGAAAGTGTCGATCGCCAATACATTGGGAGCTTGACGACCGATGGACACCAAAGATCAAGCAGAACCGAGACTTTATAGCAAGAGTTGATCTAGTAAAAGATGCCATGGACAAAGTTCGAATCATTCGAGATCGTATTTGTACTGCTCAAAGCCGGCAGAAGAGTTATGCAGACCAGAGGAGAAAAGATTTAGAGTTCAACAAGGGCGACAAAGTATTCCTTCGCTTATCACCACGTAAAGGATTAATAAACTCAAGGAAAGGAGGAAAGCTTAGCCCCAGATACATCGGACCTTTCACGATACTAGAGCGAATTGGAAATTTGGCGTATCGTCTCTGTAATATCCGCAATTTCGATTTTCCAGTAATTTTCTTTTTTTGGTGGAAGTCCATTTTGATGACTCTCTCATGACTGTATTGTCATTCTAAGAATGATTAATTCTGCACTTTTTGTCATCCGAGTTCGTTTCGGTATCGTTTTATCGAGTTCCGTGTTCTTAAACGGCTTTTCCGCACTTGAGTTCGATTCTTGCGAATCTCGTCCGAAACTGTTGTTTCGAGTTTCTAGTAAGTTCATTTAATGTTATTATTCATGTTGTCAGCTTTGGCTTGGTGTTTCGATCGTGTATCGTGTATTTCGGACGTTTTGGGCCATTTTCGTAATTTCCCAAAGTTTGGGGTAATTACTTTCCGTTGTCGAATTTCGAGCCTTCGGGTGTTCGGAATCGTGTGTTCTCTTAGCGCTTGGATTCGTCTTTGCGAGTACTTCGTAACCGTATCTTCGATTCATATTCAGGTTCGGGTTCGGCGTAAATCTGCCGGCGGAGTGGCTACGCCGAGCCATGGCCGCGCCTGATGGAATTGGCTTTGGCCGGCCGAAATTCTGGCCGTAAGGTGCGATTCTGACGTAAGTGATCGCGAGCATGGCGACGACAGCGAGTTACGGCCGTAAGGGCCAGACGAATGCTGTGCGATTCTGGCAGATAAAGGCCGAGAGTTACGGCCGTATGGGTGCGTGCGGCTTAGGATGAATGCGATTACGCCGTAAGGACTGTCGGGTGCCGTAAGTACCGAAGTTACGGCCGTAAGGCCACAGCCAGTTAAGGCCGTAAGCGCCGGCAGCGCCAGGCGGGTTTTGTGACGAAAGCTGGCCGTAAGCGCTCGGCAGGCGGGTTTTGTGACGAAGCCGTAACCCTGCCGGCCATATATAGGCTGGGCTCGGCCAGACCCTCATTTTTCACCCTTTTTCTCATTTCTTGCGACGGCTGGCGACGGGGGTTCGAGAACTCGAGTTCTTTGCCGGTTCTAATCAATTCCAAGACGTTTTGGAAGATTCTTGTTGATTATATCATCATCCAATCCGTGTTCTTCGTCGAATCAAGGTATATTTCTTGATTTTCCTCCAAGTTGACTTTTTGGGGAATTTGTTCTTGATTTCGATTCTAGTCCAATTTTGATGAATCGGTTGATGATAGTGAACATTATTAATCGTGTTCTATGGATTGTATATCCATATTTTCGATTTGTTCAACCCGATTGATGATTCTTAGGTTCTTGAGGAACTTTGAACATTTAGTGTTCGATTAAATGTCTCAAAGAGTTTCTTTCGGTTGTTATGTTGATTTCGATTGATATTGTGTTATTGAATGAATTGTATTTCATTCAAGGTTGTTTGAGTACTTGTGTTTATCGGAGGACGCCGTTCGTTGTTCGTGGAAGGAATTCATCGCCTTCGGTTGAGGCAAGTTTTATACTTGTACTAGTCAATGAGATTAATGTTATCATATATGTGTATGAATGTGTTGTATCATTCCGAGACTTAGTCTCTTCATAAGTTCATTGATATTAGGGGATCGTTCGATACGATACCCTTCGGCAATTATGCCAAATGTTTATTATCATTCATTAATGGCCGGTAAGGCATTGAGATATTCGTTGTTAATGTTATTATCGATCACCGGTTCGCGGTATCGATGTATCGGTTGTTGTCGTTAATATTGATGTCGATCTAAGATGTTGTTGTAATCATTGTTATTAATGTTGGCGTCCTGTCATTCATGTTGTATTGGCCGATTGAAGGGATTATCGTATTCGTTCTTATCTTCGTCGTCGGTAACCGATTAAAGGTGCCGAGGCATTCATTGTATCATTGTTATCGATTGGCTGTTCTAAGGCAATCGAGGAGTTCAATCATTTATTGTATCATTGTGATCGATTAGCCGTTCTAAGGCAATCGAGGTGCTCAATCATTCATTGTCTAATTGTTATCGATTAGCCGTTCTAAGGCAATCGAGGTGCTCAATCATTCATTGTCTCATTGTCATCGATTAGCCATTCTAAGGCAATCGAGGTACTCAAGCATTCATTGTATCATTGTCGTCGATTAGCCGTTCTAAGGCAATCGAGGTGCTCAATCATTCATTGTATCACTGTCATCGATTGGCCGTTCTAAAGCAATCGAGGTGATCAATCATTCATTATATCATTGTCATCGATTAGCCATTCTAAGGCAATCGAGGTACTCAATCATTCGTTGTATCATTGTTATCGATTAGCCGTTTTAAGGCAATCGAGATATTGAATCATCCGCTGCATCATTATTATCGGTTGGCCATTCTAAGGTCATCAAGGTATTGAATTGGGGCTGTCGAGGATAGTTCCCATCCATTGTGTCCTTGTTATCGATTGACCATTCTAAGGTAATCGAGGTATTGATTTGGGACCGTCGAGGACGGTACCCATCCGTGAGTCATTGCTGT
The DNA here is from genome assembly GCA_033398695.1 of Orobanche coerulescens. NCBI lineage: Eukaryota > Viridiplantae > Streptophyta > Magnoliopsida > Lamiales > Orobanchaceae > Orobanche > Orobanche coerulescens. The sequence goes on from CM065815.1 coordinate 118,506,495, forward strand.
CGTGTTGGCCGACTCAAGGCAGCACACTATCACTCTCGTGAATTCGGTAATCTTAGGATCGTTGCCGTTTGTGATTAATTATGTTTTGGAGGCTATTCTCGGCTAGTGCTCATTATGGGAAAGCTTGGGGCTTGAACCTTCGTGGTTGGCTTCCCAACACCTACAGCTCAGTAGGTCACGGTCGTGTTTATGATCTTATTATGGGTAAGCTTGGGGCTTGAACCTTCGCGGTTGGCTTCCCAACACCTACAGCTCAGTAGGTCACGGTCGTATTTATGATCTTATTATGGGTTGTTGTTGCCCAAAATATTTATCCGAAGATTAAATACTGCTGGAATTAACGTACAACAAACAAAATTGCGGGAGCACTTCCGAGAGAATATGAATAAACACAAGATTTGCCGGGTTTGTTAGGCACGGGCTTGAATGCTCTCGCGAGATGTTATTAATACAAATATTCGTGGATACAAGTATTAATGTGAGAATCTAAGTACAATGAGTGTAAAAAGACTCTGTTAATCCAGCTCTTGAGCGAAGCTCGGTGTTCTTCGTCCCTGCCGATCGTCTTCTATATGAGAGAGGCCGAGAGAAGAAAGAACCAAAAGATAGCTGTTGCCAAGAGTAGGAGAAAGCCAAGTGCTGTGTATTGCTTCTGTATTGTATGCTGAAATCGCGATAATGCCCGCCTCAAATCCAAGTGCAGGCTGCCTGCTATATATAGGGGCTGAGGTGCCCTGATTCCTGGCGGGCGATCGCCTTCCGACCAATATAATAATGGGGCGATCGTCTGCCGGCCAATATAATAATGGGGCGATCGTCCTTAAGTCACACGGGCTGTCGGCCTAAAGTCCAAGGTAGTGGCTGGCAGCCAGCTGTGCGGTCCAATGAGGAGCCAGCACGCGTCCGGAGTCACTGTCACATGCGGTCCTACTGACACCTTTCGGCGGGCCTGTCGGCTGGTGGGAAGATGCTGACAGGCTGTGGTCAAAGATCCGTGATATGCAGATCTTGTCTCGGCTCTGCATGTGGGTTCAGTCCTGAGGCTCGGCCTTTGCCGACTGGAGGGCTATCGGCTTCGAGCGGCATGAGGCGGTCGTCTCTAGCTGGTCACCAGAGGTCGGCATCAGCCAGTCACTGAGGGTCGGCATCGGTCGGTCACCAAGGGTCGGTCGGCAAGCGCAGAGAGATGATCGTCCGCTAGTCGGTCGCCAGGAGTCGATCGCCAAGTACCGAGAGACGATCGTCTTTGATGTCGATCGATCGGTACCGGGACTTGTCCTGAGACCTTCGGTTGTGTAATATCCGTGTTTTCTACTTTTGGTAATTTCTATTTTCGGTATTTATTTGTTTCGAACAACTTGCTTGGCACTATTTTAGAATTCTGAATCTATTTTATTCTTGGAGTTTCTGCGTTGGGATGAGTCTCGATGATATTTTTGCGTAATTTCACCTTGAGTTATATTCTATCGCATGTGTATTCGATTCTCGTTAAACTCGTCTGATTTTATCATTTTTCCTATTTCCATGAGTTCGTATGCTGGAGTAGAGCATGTTGTGAGCTTCGGATTGTTAATCCGACGTTGTATCGTGATTTTCGGATGTTTGGACTGTTTTTGTAATTTCCTATAAGTTTAGGGAATTTATTCCTTGTTTGATTGTGGTGGCGTACCTCGAATCGTTTGGGGTTTCCGTACTTCCATTTCGTGTTATTGTTGCCCAAATATCGATTCCTATTGCTTTTATTCTCTTCCCGGTTCATTTTTCATCATTTTGGGACCCAAGGGGGGGTGTGGGCCGCGGCACAAGGATTGTGCGCCGCGGGACACATATTGCCCAGTTCCTGGCCGAGCAGACTGTACCGTGTGCCGCGGCACATGCCGGCGGGGCCGCGGAACACTGCCGAGTCACTGCCGCGGCACACTCGTCCGAGCCGCGGCACACTCGTGTTGCACTTATCGGCCAAACCTACTGTACCGTGTGCCGCGGCACATGCCGGCAGGGCCACGGCATAATGCCGAGTCACTGCCGCGGCACACTTTGACTGGGCCGCAGCACACCGAGCGGTCTGCCGATCACTGGGCGCAATTTTTGGCCCTGTTCCGCGGCACACATCAGCTGGGCCGCGGCACACAATGCGGTCAGAGAGAGAGGTTTGAGAGGGGGATTTTTCTCCATCTACCACTTGATTGTGTGATTTTTTTCATCTCCTTTCGATCGTGTAGCTCGGATTGTGGATCTAACACGTGTTCTTCGGATTAGAGTGCTTGAATCTTCAAGAGGTAAGAACTCCTTTAACCCTAGTATGATTTTGGGGAGGGTTTGGTGGTGATCTTGTATTTTAATCCGATTTAACCGATGTTGTTGTTAGATTTTGATAGTATACTCGTGACCCTTGGTTTTCTTGTTATTGGATGGGATGAAATCCCGTTATTACACCGTTGACCGATTTCATTTCCTTATGCATTCTTGGTGTCCGATGAATTGCCCCAACGGGTAGAATTACGATTAATTCTTACCTTTCCGCATTATTGAGACTTGTTGTATACCGTTATTGTGTGAGGAGCGGATTTGGGAGGATTGTTCAGACCAAAACCTATTCCTTCGTTGTTTCCTTCGTTTCGTCTTATTCAAGGCAAGTACATGTATTACATTTCGTTATGTATGTTGTGATTTTCGAAATGAATGATGAATTGTGATTTTTGGGTGCGTGAGTTGTGTTCCTTCCACCCGGAGTGTCCGACGGGATGTCTGGGGGTCGATACTAAGGGGTACGGCCGCGGAAGGGAACTTGGGTGCGTGTGTGATTGCACTTCCACCCGGAGTGTCCGACGGGATGTCTGGGGGTCGATATTAAGGGGTACGGCCGCGGAAGTGGTATCCCACCCGGAGTGTTCGACGGGATGTCTGGGGGTCGATATTAAGGGGTACGGCCACGGGATACCAGTTGTGATTTTGTGATATCGTGATGATTGGAACTGATATGATTGCCAATGTAGTATTCTGGAATATTTATGGCAAATGATTTCTGATTGAGATGATTGTGTAAAAACCGTATTTGTATATAATGTAGTGTAATTTTGTACTTGCACTAGCTATTCGAATGCTAACCCCTTAAATGGGGGAAATGCGTCTTATGCATTTCAGGTACCGGGAGGGCTGAGGAGCATGCACGGGACATGCACGCAAAGGATGGGCTGGCTTGATGATGTGGCTCGAGTCTGCATTTTTATGTTTTGTCATTGCATTGTCGAGTAATGAAGTTAGACTGGTTATTTTTGAAACTTGGTTTAAGTCCCCTGCGTGGGCAATGAATTGGTATTTAACATCTGCTCATGTACTCCGTTAAAATGTTTTGGCCGAGGCCACGGCCTTATTTACTTTTGAGTGCATCATTTGAGATTACATTGTGGTTTATATGTCATGTGTTAGCTTGGTAGACCTCACGAGGGTTCTACGGCGTGTAATGTCCCAGTTGTGAATTGGGGTGTTACATTTATGGTATCGGAGCTTAGGTTTTGAATACCTAGGCTGTTGGTAAATTTTTGGGTCTGTCAGTTGCGTCATTAGAGTCAGTCGTTGAGCCTAATATCATCATGCTACCGTATTTTCGTGCGACCCGTGGCTGTAAGTCTCCTCGAACTTTTATATTTTTGTAATTCGTTTTCTTGCGTTGCTCGGAATTATGAATTGTGATGCCAACTTTGTCAATTGTGAATCTTTCTGACCTTGTCCTTTTCATTCTTCCTTTAGTATGTTGAGAGGTCGTGGTAGACCAGCTAGGGGACGCGACCGAGGCCGTGGTCGGGGTGCTGATAATGAAGTGGGCTCACTTTCTCAGTCCTCTGCGGACTCAACCTCTCACTCAGTGCCGTCGGGAAATAATGCCGACGCCGGGGCTACTGCCGTACTACAGCAGTTAGTAGCCCAGCTTGCTCAGATAGCTCAGGGTGGACGCCAGAATCCACCTCCGACACCTGAAGAGGAAGCTAGTAAGTGGCTCCAGACGGTGACTAAGATGTACCCTCCTCGTTTCTCCGGATCTTCTAACTCCCTCGGTTGGGAGAATTGGCTCTTTCAGTTGTCCAGGACCTTTGATGCCGTAGCTTGTCCTCAAGACAGGAGGGTACATATTGCCCAGTACCTCCTGGATAAGGAAGCTGCGGAATGGTGGGAGGCCGTTATGCCCAGAGACCGTCGAGATACTTGGGAGGAATTCAAGGCTGCTATGGAAGCAGAGTATTGTCCGCCGCTAATCAAGGAGCGCAGAATTGTGGAGTTCTTCACCGCTACACCTCAGGATGTGCCTATTTCTCAGGCCATCATTTCTTACAATCAGCAGTTGAGTTTCGTGAGAGATCAAGTGAGAACGGAGGCTGATAAAATCCGTTACTTCAATATGCGCATGAAGCCGCATATTAGGAAGAGTATGGCGCCGCTCATGTGTGCCACTTTGAAGGAATACCAGGATCGCGCTCTAGTCATCGAGATGGCCGTCCCGGAATCAGAGTCGGTTTCGGAAGCTAAGAAGCAGAAGACTACCGACGGATTCTCGACCAGTAAGGGTGGTCAGTTTTCGAGGTCTCGTTCTGCTCCTATACCGGGGAAGAGGCCGTTTCACCAGGCCGGTGGATCTCAGGGTAATCGTTCAGTCCAGTCCGTTGCTTCTGGTGGCAGGGTTTGTTTTAACTGCAACCAATATGAGCATTTGATGAAGGATTGCCCTTTCCCTCCAGTCACTTGCTTTACTTGCGGGCAGACCGGGCATCGGGCAACTCATTGTGAGAGGACCACCAGGGCTATTAGAGTTCCGACTACCACTACCGATCAGAAGGATCACGGTATTCCAGCTACTCATGTTCCGCAGGGTTCGGGTCGTGGTAGGGGTCGGGGTCAGACAGATCGCCGCGCAGCCTCGAGTTCGGGTCCATTTCACCCCTAATTGTATCAGCTGAGGCGCACAGAGGAGGCAGACGTTCCGGTGGCGTCAGGTACCACTCAGATCCTTACTCATCCAGTTTCCGTGCTTTTTGATTCGGGTGCTACCGATTCCTTTAGTGCATCGGATTGTGTGAATCGTATTGGCTTTAACTGCTTGTTTGAGTGTGAACCGTTTGTGGTGGGTACGCCTAACGGGGATCGTATGGTTGGGGACCGGGAAGTTAGGTATTGCCCCGTGAGGATCGGGAGCCGAGATTGGCCCTCGAATCTCATTGTTATAGACCTTAAGGGTGAGGATTTAATCCTCGGGGACGATTGGTTGGAGCGTCACGGTGCTATCATGAACTATCGGACTCGTACCATCTCGATAGTAGCCGAGGACGGCACCGAGCATACCCTCATCGGTCGTAAGCCGGGGAGATCGGGGAGTGTGATTAGCGCCTTAAAGGCGATGAAACTTCTGAACCAGGGTTGTGTCGGCTATTGGTGTTACGCCCTGCAGGCGGAGGATGGTGGGGTTGACATGTCGTCAATTCCAGTTGTTAGTGAGTATCCCGACGTTTTCCCAGACGACTTGCCGGGGTTACCACCATAGCGAGAGGTGGAGTTTCCTATCGATCTTGAGCCGAATGCAGCCCCCATTTCTCGAGCGCCGTACCGTATGTCACCGTCGGAGATGTTAGAGTTGAAGAATCAGTTGGGAGAATTGTTAGATAAAGGGTATATTCGACTGAGCGCATCGCCTTGGGGTGCGCCCGTACTTTTTGTTAAGAAGAAGGATGGATCGCTTCGTTTATGCATCGATTATCGAGAATTAAACAAGTTGACCATCAAAAATAAATACCCTTTGCCCCGGATAGACGACTTGTTTGATCAACTTCCGGGGGCGACAGTCTTCTCGAAGATTGATTTGCGATCGGGCTACTACCAGTTGAGGATTCGGGACATCAATATACCAAAAACTGCATTTCAGACGAGATATGGCCATTACGAGTTTGTGGTTATGCCTTTCGGGCTAACCAATGCCCCAGCAGTGTTCATGCAGTTAATGAACAAAGTTTTTATTGAGTATCTGGACAAATTCGTAGTCGTCTTTATCGATGACATTCTGATCTACTCACGGAGTCGGGAGGAGCACACCTTACATCTCTGGATTGTATTAGACATTTTGAGAGCTGAGCAGTTGTATGCGAAGTTCTCTAAATGTGAGTTTTGGCTCAAGTAAGTGATGTTCCTCGGGCATATGATTTCAGCAGAAGGAGTTCGGGTAGATCCACAGAAAATAGAGGCGGTGGTGGCTTGGGAACCACCCAAAAACGTGAAGGAAGTGAGGAGTTTTTTGGGACTTGCAGGCTATTACCGTAGATTTGTTGAGGGATTTTCTAAGATAGCTAGACCTCTCACTCAGTTACTCCAGAAAACCCAGAAGTTCGAGTGGACCGCAGACAGACAGAGTAGTTTTGACGAGTTGAAGAGGCGACTAACTACCGCACCCGTGTTAGCATTGCCTCAGGGGAACAAGGATTTCGTGGTATATAGTGATGCTTCGGGCCTCGGGCTCGGATGTGTTTTGATGCAGAGAGACAGGGTGATTGCTTATGCGTCCCGCCAGTTGAAACCGTATGAGGCGAATTACCCCACGCACGATTTAGAGTTAGCCGCGGTCGTGTTCGCGTTAAAGATATGGAGACATTATCTCTATGGATCGTCGTGTAAGATTTTTACGGAACACAAGAGTCTGAAGTATATCTTCAGTCAGAAAGAGCTGAATATGAGACAGCGTAGGTGGCTGGAGCTAATTAAAGATTATGTTGGTCCCAGAAATGATGAAGACTGTCCTCACTGTACCAACACGAGTCTTTTCTAGCGCGCTTTGTCCTCACTCACGCGCACCTGAGAAACTTCCCAGGGGGTCACCCATCCCATAACTACTCCAGGCCAAGCACGCTTAACTTTGGAGTTTCTATGAGATGGCTACCAGAAAAGAAGATGCATCTTGTTTGTATGAGTAGTCCAAATCAATTCATTTAACCACTCTCTAGTGGCAGTGCAGAGCCCCGTACTAAGCGACAGGCGGACATGAGGGGCTGCACCACTAGGATGCCGCGGGTCGGGATGTTAATCCCGGCCAGTTACGTTCTCCCGAGTCGAAGGTGAGGACGCTGGATACCAAAGTATTCCCAACAGATTACGACCTCGAGATACTTTACCATCCGGGTAAGGCTAACGTAGTGGCTGATGCGTTAAGCAGGAAACCGATGGCATTACAGACGCTAGAGGTACTTACACCACAGAGTAGGATCCAGCGGGATTTTATCTGTCAGAATATCAAGGTTTGGGTTCAGAGAGTTCAGGGTCAGTTATGTACGTTGGAGATCACTTCGTCCTTGACCAATGATATCAAGGTGAAACAGTATGATGATCCATTTTTAGTCCAGCTGAGGGAGGACGTGAGGAAGGGGAAAGCCCCTGGATTTGTGGTTCAGGATGATGGCGTTCTGAGATTTCGCGGCAGATTATGTGTACCGAATGACATTGAGTGGAGACATAAGATTTTGAGTGAGGCTCATGCTACGCATTATTCCATACATCCTAGTACGAGCAAAATGTACAAGGATGTGAGGAGTAACTACTGGTGGAGTAATTTGAAATCGGACGTTAGCGAGTTTGTGGCGAAGTGTTTAACCTGCCAGCAGGTTAAGATTGAGCATCAGCGACCTGCGGGGTTGCTACGACCACTTCCCATTCTGGAATGGAAATGGGAAGACATCTCTATGGATTTCATTACCAGGATGCCTAGGACTCGGACTGGAATGAACATGATTTGTGTTATTGTTGATCGACTAACCAAATCAGCTCATTTCCTGGGTATTAAGGACACTTGGGGACGGGAGAGGCTGGCGCGAGTGTTTATTGCGAAGATCGTGAGATTGCATGGGACTCCTAAGAGTATTGTTTCATATCGTGATGGCCGATTTGTATCACATTTTTGGCAGGCGGTTCATCGAGCTTTGGGGACTGAGTTGAGACTCAGTACGTCTTACCACCCTCAGACTGACGGACAGTCGGAGCGGACGATCCAGACGTTGGAGGATATGTTAGGAGCCCGTGCCTTAGATTGGAATGATGATTGGGAGACGCACTTGCCGTTGATCGAGTTCACGTACAACAATAGTTGGCATGCCTCGATCAAAATGGTACCATTCGAGGCGTTGTATGGAAGGAGGTGCAGATCGCCGTTGTGTTGGGATGATGCGTCCGAGCTAATTGGTACCGAGCCCGATATGGTAGTTGAGACGAGAGAGAGGATTACCCTTATTCGCGATAGATTGGTGACGGACCAGAGCCGGCAGAAGTCTTATGCCGATACACGTCGCCGACCGTTGGAGTTTGAGGTGGGAGATCACGTCTTGCTTAAGGTGTCGCTGACACGGGGAGTTTACCGCTTCGGTCGGAAGGGTAAACTTAGTCCGAGATTTATTGCTTCGTTCGAGATTCTAGAGAGAGTTGGAGAGCTTGCATATCGGTTAGGTTTGCCGCCGTCCCTGAGCCACGTGCATAATGTATTTCATGTTTCCCAGCTTAGGAAGTACGTACCGGACCCTAGCCATATTATTGATTTTGGAGAGATCGAGGTTGGGGCCCGACATTACCTTCGAGGAGAGGCTGATACAGATCTCAGAGCGTCGGGTGAATCAACTCAGGCACAAAACCATTCCTTTGGTTAAAGTGCAATGGTCGAGGCATGGGTCCGAGGAAGCCACGTGGGAGACGGAAGAGAGTATGAGATCGAGATACCCCGAGTTATTCGTGTTGTAAGTTTCGGGACGAAACTTATTTTTAGGGGGAGATAATGTAATATCCGTGTTTTCTACTTTTGGTAATTTCTATTTTCGGTATTTATTTGTTTCGGACAACTCGCTTGGCACTGTTTTAGAATTCTGAATCTATTTTATTCTTGGAGTTTCTCCGTTGGGATGAGTCTCGATGATGTTTTTGCGTAATTTCACCTTAAGTTATATTCTATCGCATGTGTATTCGATTCTCGTTAAACTCGTCTGATTTTATCATTTTTCCTATTTCCATGAGTTCGTATGGTGGAGTAGAGCATGTTGTGAGCTTCGGATTGTTAATCCGATGTTGTATCGTGATTTTCGGATGTTTGGGCCATTTTTGTAATTTCCTATAAGTTTAGGGAATTTATTCCTTGTTCGATTGTGGTGGCATACCTCGAATCGTTTGGGGTTTCCGTACTTACATTTCGTGTTATTGTTGCCCAAATATCGATTCCTATTGCTTTTATTCTCTTCCCGGTTCATTTTTCATCATTTTGGGACCCAAGGGGGGGTGTGGGCCGCGGCACACACATTGCCCAGTTCCTGGCCGAGCAGACTGTACCGTGTACCGCGGCACATGCCGACGGGGCCGCGGCACACTGCCGAGTCACTGCCGCGGCACACTCGTCCGGGCCGCGGCACACTCGTGTTGCACTTATCGGCCACACCTACTGTACCGTGTGCTGCGGCACACTTCGACTGGGCCGCGGCACACCGAGCGGTCTGCCGATCACTGGGCGCAATTTTTGGCCCTGTGCCGCGGCACACATCAGCTGGGCCGCGGCACACAATGCGGTCAGCGCTATATCTGCGTTTTTATTCAGCGTGAGTCCCTCATTTTCTTCCTTCCTTCCACCGTACGAGAGAGAGAGGTTTGAGAGGGGGATTTTTCTCCATCTACCACTTGATTGTGTGATTTTCTTCATCTCCTTTCGATCGTGTAGTTCGGATTGTGGATCTAACACGTGTTCTTCGGATTAGAGTGCTTGAATCTTCAAGAGGTAAGAACTCCTTTAACCCTTGTATGATTTTGGGGAGGGTTTGGTGGTGATCTTGTATTTTAATCCGATTTAACCGATGTTGTTGTTAGATTTTGATAGTATACTCGTGACCCTTGGTTTTCTTGTTATTGGATGGGATGAAATCCCGTTATTACACCGTTGACCGATTTCATTTCCTTATGCACTCTTGGTGTCCGATGAATTGCCCCAATGGGTAGAATTAGGATTAATTCTTACCTTTCCATATTATTGAGACTTGTTGTATACCGTTATTCTGATAGGAGCAGATTTGGGAGGATTGTTCGGACCAAAACCTATTCCTTAGTTGTTTCCTTCGTTTCGTCTTATTCAAGGCAAGTACATGTATTACATTTCGTTGTGTATGTTGTGATTTTCGAAATGATTGATGAATTGTGATTTTTGGGTGCGTGAGTTGTGTTCCTTCCAGCCGGAGTGTCCGACGGGATGTCTGGGGGTCGATACTAAGGGGTACGGCCGCGGAAGGGAACTTGGGTGCGTGTGTGATTGCACTTCCACCCGGAGTGTCCGACGGGATGTCTGGGGGTCGATACTAAGGGGTACGGCCGCGGAAGTGGTATCCCACCCGGAGTGTTCGACGGGATGTCTGGGGGTCGATACTAAGGGGTACGGCCACGGGATACCAGTTGTGATTTTGTGATATCGTGATGATTGGAACTGATTTGATTGCCAATGTAGTATTCCGGAATATTTATGGCAAATGATTTCTGATTGAGATGATTGTGTAAAAACCGTATTTGTATATAATGTAGTGTAATTTTGTACTTGCACTAGCTATTCGAATGCTAACCCCTTAAATGGGGGAAATGCGTCTTATGCATTTCAGGTACCGGGAGGGCTGAGGAGCAGGCACGGGACATGCACGCAAAGGATGGGCTAGCTTGATGATGTGGCTCGAGTCTGCATTTTTATGTTTTGTCATTGCATTGTCGAGTAATGAAGTTAGACTGGTTATTTTTGAAACTTGGTTTAAGTCCCCTGCGTGGGCAATGAATTGGTATTTAACTTCTGCTCATGTACTCCGTTAAAATGTTTTGGCCGAGGCCACGACCTTATTTACTTTTGAGTGCATCATTTGGGATTACATTGTGGTTTATATGTCATGTGTTAGCCTAGTAGACCTCACGAGGGTTCTACGGCGTGTAATGTCCCAGTTGTGAATTGGGGTGTTACAGGTTGGCCGATTTATTTTGACTGCTGGGCTAAGGCTAGGCCGCCTGGTCGCTGGTCGGTAGTTCTGTCTCGGATGCTCGGCAGTGGCTAGGTCGCCCAATCTCCGAGGCGATCGCCGGTCGGAGAGTATAATTCTCGACACAACAATTGCCCCCCAGCTTGCTCCGATGTTGAAGACATGGGGTGAGGTGGTTCTTGCTGGCGATCATGTAAGATGAGGACGGGCGACCCGTTGAGCTGACTTTGGATTCGGACTTGGGCTATCTGGTCGATTGGCTAGCTATCTTTCGGTCTTGTACCTGCAAAAACAACATTGGCCGATCCCCCTCAGAAACTTGATGGTTTCGTTGTTTGAGGAATCGTGCACAGTCACGGAGTTCGATAGACCGACTCCATGACCGTGTCTTGGTGCGCGAAGACATTGAGTGTCTCGTGACTCATTTTATTGTGAGGGTCCTCTGTTAGGCTGCGCCTCGCCTCGTATTTAAACGAAGGGCGTGCGGTCTTGGTCTAGAGGAGTCCTTGCGCGGGGCACCGTCGGATGATTCAACTCCACGCCCGCGGCTTGTTAGCTCTGCTTCCACCTCGGCCAGCCATGTAGATGATGAACCTCGACGGTGTACGTTGAGACGAGGGTAGTGGCACGTCGCATTGTCCGGGTTCACCATGTTAGATGATGATCCTTTGAGGGCGGGCGATCGTGTCCACTGATTAATTTTGGAGGGCCCTCAGACTACGCCGGCCTCGTATTTAAATGAAGGGCGGGCGATCTTGGGACCTTGCATGGCCGAAGCAGCCGGTTCCATCGACTACAAGGACCATGGCTTTATGATGTGCGGTGGAGGCGATCTGATGCCTTAGTCCATCATGTTAAATGGTGAACTGTCGATGGCGATCGTGTCCTCCGGGTTTTGGATGATGTAGCTTGATGATCGGCGACCGGGCTGGAAGACTGGTGATCGTCGCTCGGATGCCGATCGCATTATTCATAAGTTGATATCGGCGATCGGGCGGGAGATCGTCGTTCGGGCGCCGATCGCGCTGCTCATAGGTTAAGGAGAAACCTTTGCCTGGCCAGAAAGTCTGCGGCTTTAGCTCGGAAGATCGCGTAGGTCGCGGGTTGGTCCTTCGTGAGATGCCTGAACATATGCGAAAGACCATGAAATCCTCCTAGGACCGCGTAGAGGGCGATCTCATCGCTTACGGGCTCGCCGTTGAGGATGATCTCGTCTACTCGGTCGATGTAGTCCGAGTCGGACTCTTCTTCTCCCTGCCTGATTTGCATCATGCGAAGGGGACCTTCCGGTCGAGCGACCTTGGCGGCGAAGTACTTTGTGAAGACGTTCTCCAGTTCGTTAAAGGAGCCAATGGACCGAGGTGGCAATGAGGTGTACCACCTGTAGGCGAGGTCGTCCAGCGTCATAGGGAACATTCGGCACCTGGTCGCGTCTGATGCCCCACACCCGGTCATGTAGATGTTGAACTTGCTCAGGTGTATTATGGGGTACGATCTCCCCTCGTACAAAGGTGTTTGCGGAGGAGCAGTCTTGTGCTGCACGGGGGCGAGCTCGATGTTGACCGCGAGCGGCTCTCTCGGCTCGGCGATCGTCTTCTTGGCGCCTGCCCCAGATTCCAGAAGCGCCTTCATGTCGTCGAGCTGACGTTGCATCGCGGCCATCGTCGTGGCTCGGTCGCTTGCGGATCGGCTTTGGGAGCGGGAGCCGAGGCGATCGTGTACCGATCTCCGGACTCACGCCGCCGACCTCGGCTATTTGGCGAGGGGGAGCCAGACTGGCTGCCTTCTGGGAGTCGGGTAGGCCGAGCTCTGGTGACGGAATCAAACTCCGTCGTCTCGTAGCCGGGCCGGATCGCCCGGCCGCCAAGAAGGGTCACCGCCTGTGCGATCAGCAGAGGTGCCCCGGCTGGCGAGCGCCTCTCCTTGCGGATGATAGCCTCCTGGCGATCGCTCGGCCAGTAACGCCTTGAGCTTCCGCTTGGACTTCCGGTGGATGACCGAGGGGGTGATAGCGGAAGGCGCATCTAGAACACTCCGTCGCTCCTGCAGGACGGCCATGGCCTCGTCGATCTGTTCCTTGGTTCGGAACTGATCGAGCGAGAGGCTTGGGCCGGACCTCAGGGGCGGGATCGAGCATCTCGGACCGCGGCGGCTACCCTCCGCCATCGGCTGAGGCTCGGACTGAGACGGAACGAGGCATCTGGAGGGTTGGCCGGCGGCTTTCTTCGACGCGGAGGCGGAAGACATTTTGTGAAAGATTTCTTTGAAGCGCAGTGAGTGTCACTTCAAGTATATGTCCCGAGAATAGTGAGTGTTCTTCGAGACTGTAGGAATAAAAATTTGAGGGTTAGATGCCCCCCTTCTTCTAACGCCAATTGTTGTTGCCCAAAATATTTATCCGAAGATTAAATACTGCTGGAATGAACGGACAACAAACAAAATTGCGGGAGCACTTCCGAGAGAATATGAATAAACACAAGATTTGCCGGGTTTGTTAGGCCCGGGCTTGAATGCTCGCGGGAGATGTTATTAATACAAATATTCGTGGATACAAGTATTAATGTGAGAATCTAAGTACAATGAGTGTAAAAAGACTCTGTTAATCTAGCTCTTGAGCGAAGCTCGGTGTTCTTTGTCCCTGCCGATCGTCTTCTGTATGAGAGAGGCCGAGAGAAGAAAGAACCAAAAGATAGCTGTTGCCAAGAGTAGGAGAAAGTCAAGTGCTGTGTATTGCTTCTGTATTGTATGCTAAAATCACGATAATGCCCGCCTCAAATCCAAGTGCAGGCTGCCTGCTATATATAGGGGCTGAGGTGCCCTGATTCCTGGCGGGCGATCGCCTTCCGGCCAATATAATAATGGGGTGATCGTCTGCCGGCGAATATAATAATGGGGCGATCGTCCTTAAGTCACACGGGCTGTCGGCCTAAAGTCCAAGGTAGCGGCTGGCAGCCAGCTGTGCGGTCCAATGAGGAGCCAGCACGCGTCCGGAGTCACTGTCACATGCGGTCCTACTGACACCTTTCGGCGGGCCTGTCGGCTGGTGGGAAGATGCTGACAGGCTGTGGTCAACGATCCGTGATATGCTGATCTTGTCTCGGCTCTGCATGTGGGTTCAGTCCTGAGGCTCGGCCTTTGCCGACTGGATGGCTATCGGCTTCGAGCGGCATGAGGCGGTCGTCTCTAGCTGGTCACCAGAGGTCGGCATCGGCCAGTCACTGAGGGTCGGCATCGGTCGGTCACCAAGGGTCGGTCGGCAAGCGCCGAGAGATGATCGTCCGCTAGTCGGTCGCCAGGAGTCGATCGCCAAGTACCGAGAGATGATCATCTTTGATGTCGATCGCTCGATACCGAGACTTGTCCTGAGACCTTCGGTTGGCCGATTTATTTTGACTGATGGGCTAAGGCTAGGCCGCCTGGTCGCTGGTCGGCTGTTCTGCCTCGGCTGCTCGGCAGTGGCTAGGTCGCCCGATCTCCGAGGCGATCGCCGGTCGGAGAGTATAATTCTCGACACAACATGGGTAAGCTTGGGGCTTGAACCTTCGCGGTTGGCTTCCCAACACCTACAGCTCAATGGGTTACGGTCGTGTTTATGATCTTATTATGGGTAAGCTTGGGGCTTGAACCTTCGCGGTTGGCTTCTCAACACCTACAGCTGAGTAGGTCACGGTCGTGTTTATGATCTTATTATGGGTAAGCTTGGGGCTTGAACCTTCGCGGTTGGCTTCCCGACACCTACAACTCAGTAGGTCACGGTCGTGGTTATGACCTTATTAGCCCTCATTAACTACAGCTTCGGGCTGTTCCGGTTTCATGTGATTGTGATATTTGACAGCTTCGGCTGAGTGGCTTTCAGGCCTTTGTGATTGTCTTGGTAATTTCATTGGAGCCTTCGGGCATTGTGATTCACAATTAATTCAGTTCTGGTTTGGTTCATGTCGTGTAATTCATTGTGGTACTCTATAATTATGATTCGTCGTTGGGCATTTACGTTCTAACCTGTCGAACATGTATTAATAATATGCCGTGGGCATAGTGTTTCACGAATGCTCGGTATTTACATTGGTTTGTGGGCATCTCGTATTATTATCATCATTGTACCGTTTCATTCTGCCTTTGGATGCATATCATGTTATACCTGTATTTGATGTTCATTATCTGGATGACTGACCCCGTGGGGTCGGAACATGTTTTCATGTTTTAAGTGCTCGCGAGGAGAGAGTTGAGACATAGGGGCATTATGATGGCGACGAGGCATTCGAGCGATACTAGTCCGAGTTGTTCATGTTTGTCAGTCAGTTGGAGTGTTCTCCAGTTTGTCAGTCATTGTCATTATGTATTACCCGAGCAGATGCTCGTGGATGTTGTTGTATTTTTATTTTTGGCCATGTAGGCCCATCGTTGTCGTTGAAATTCCTTATCGGAATATTGTGTTGGATATCATGGTAGGGACTGTGATCTCCGTTGTTGGTTAATTTAATGTATTTTAGTCATGTTCGCCTGGTGGATCTCCGGGTGTGGGGTCCACGGCACTGTAATAACCCAATGGGATTTGGGTTGTTACGGCCTCGAACTACCAACCAAGCTTGCCAGAATGCACAACGTGTTCCATGTCTCAAGATTGAAGAAATACCATCCGAATCCTGAGCATGTCATCACTCATGACATGCCACCAATCAAAGAAGATCTAACCTACATCGAGAATCCGATCAGAATCATAGATCAACAAGTACGCGAGCTAAGAAACAAGAAGATTCTGTTAGTCAAAGTCATTTGGTCGAAGCACAACAGAGAAGAAGACACCACATGGGAAACTGAAGAAGAGATGAAGAAATCTTACCCCGAACTATTTTAGAGGGAATTTGGGGACCAAATTCTCTTAAGGAGGGAAGGATGTAGAACCCCATAAATTTGATAGTTAGTATATGTACGACATATCCTATTGTAATATGATTGAGTAACAATTGCTATATAGCACAATATAATCTAAGTTTACCATTTATTTTGCTTAATTTATCAATTTTGAAATTCATATGCCAAACCATATAATTAATTAAATAAGAAAATGATATCTATCTAATGGACTAATAAGTCAAGCCCAATCTATAAAATCCATAAGACTTAAAAATACAATTTAAAGCCCAATCTAATCACCTAGCCCACTTTATTAAATAAATACTTAATATCTATATCTATATACACTTAAAATACAAAAAAAATATAATAACACACACCTAAAGTCTTCATGTTCCCCATGCAAGATACTATCCTAAGACACCTTAGCCACATGTCACTAGTTTTCTTTACACCTCCAACTTCCCAAGCCACTTTACACCCCTCTTAAATACATACACCACCCAACACACTCCCATTCTCCCCACACAAATAAAAAAAATCTGAGATTTAGATAGAGTGAGAGAGATAGAAAAAAACGTGAGCAAGAGAGAAGAAGGAAGGGAGGAAGAAAGAAGAAGAAACAAGAGGAAGGTAAGAACTACACTTCATACCTTTATTTTTAACTTATTTATTCTTCCCTTTCTAACTTAAAACCTAATATGAAATCAAAATAGTTATACATGGTGGGATGATATATGGGCTGAAATATAGAGGAGGAGGAAGAGAGGTCCTTTTTCAACCTACGAGACCTAGAATCAACTTCTACCGACAAAGAACGAGGTGGGTAAAATATTTTTTTTTTTAAAACTTTTATATGTAAGTTACTTTCAAAGGAAATTAATAATAATGATATAATGCATGTCCTTTATATGTAGTTATATAGTTCATTAATCATATATCATTTGCATGCAAATTAGTTGGTAACTTGTTGCATGTGAAATTACCGATTTGATGACTAGAATGAAATGCACAAATATCTTACCAACCAAACATGATTGCTATTCATTATATTCTGGAAATTGATTTTGAAGAAGTGTATTTTGTTTATATGAATGAGCATGTGTAGTTGGATGCTTAAATCGTGGCCTAACAAAGATAGAACGGTTAAAACAAGCTTAAGATACGAACTAAGTGAAGCTAAAGATAATTAGGAAAATTATTGTTTAAAAGATGTAATCTGACTTAAGGGCAGAAAATAAAATATAATTACTTGTTAATCACCTACTCTTAAAATTTTATAAGAAACGGGAACCGTTTTCCAAGCCAACGGGCCAAAATCGTCAAAACACGGAAATTGTGTAAAATCTACAAATTGTGAAAAAACTAATTGAAATCTGTGTAATTTCGGTTTGGAACATCAAAAGGAATATAATAACATGTTTAGCCTCTGCCCTTAAAGTTTCGTAGTGATCGGGATCCATTCCCGGTGTCTACGGACTAAAAATTGCAATTATGATAAATTAAGGGGTCAAAATGGTAAAATCCCCAAAAAATCCGGAGCCAAGGCAAAAATTTCACCTTCTGGACTGAAGTAATGACTTATATAAGAATAAATATTCTGACCTTAAAATTTTTTAGAGATCGGGAGTCGTTTTGAGATTTGGGGCCAAAATGTAATAATCAATAAAATTGGGGTCAAATAGCAAATTACAATAAAATTGAAATCTAAGACGAAATTTCAAGACTCTGGACCGGAATATTAACTTTTCAAAAGAGGTAAGTATGATATCTAAAAAATCTTATAACAATCTAAGTAAATTTGGGTTAAAACGATATTTTAAAAAGTTTTGGGCAAAACAAAAATTTAGGAAAATCGGTCAGAAACCGAAATTCTGGAAATTTACCCAACACTTAAGCTCCAAGTTCAACATGAACTCTCCTGTAAGTTTCGTCGCCATCCGTGAAGAAAACAAAAATTTACGGGTATAATAACCCACTTCGCAAGAATTATGGGAGGGACCGTAATTTTGGGAAATTTTAATTCAAAATTACAGATTGAAAATTTACCAAATCTGAAATCAATAATCTCAATTATATCTTAAATATATGTCAACAACGGAACCATAATCTCGTGCCACGAATAAACTCCAAATCACAATCATATAATCGAATTACACTAAGTACCGTAATTAATTGAATGTATGACTCTGATTGTATGATGTGTATGCACCGAGAATATGACTAACTTACAATCACGTCTAACCGAGAACTAAGTGTCTCACAAAAAAAGTGCCACGGACAGGACTGCCTCTAATTCTATCGGGACAAAGTTCCACATCAACGGACGGGGGCCACCTCTTGAGCCCATACGAAATAGAGGGCCGATTAAAGATCCGGGGGCCACCCCTTGAGTTGTAAGGGCCACCTCTAGAATCCCGAATTTATGTCAGGAACGGTTAGACCAAGTCTTGGATCGAGCAGCACGGCTGCGGTTCATGAACAAGGCTACCATCGTTTCCTATTCCCTTGAAGCCGAAGGACGGAGTGATCCTGATGTGACTGGGTCGTAGAGTTAGGGTATAATCGCGATTATGGTGTGATCCGAGTATTAAACCCCAGATAAGGACATACCGATCCCAGATAAGAGATAAGGTCGCACGTCACCAAGCGTGAGAGCTTTTAGCTCAAAGGCCAAGGTTATAAGGACGGTCCGACAAATGCCCAAGGCTACGGTTATTAAACCAAAGGTTGTGGCGAAAATCATAGTCCGATCTCTGATAACGGTCTAAGACGTCATAAGGAGGCCAAGGGACTATGTCACATAGACAACCTCCCGAAGATAAATATTCACTAGGCGCTCGACGCCACATGTTGTCATACTTAACATCAATCCACGGAGATTGACTTTTCACTCGTGCCATAATTCATTACATTCCTTTGAAAACTTGTACTATCTATAGATAATGATATTTTCAAAAGTGGGAGTAAATATATTATCCTTCAAAATGGTTATATATATATATATATATATATATATATATAAATTGGGAAAATACTCGAAACCCAACTCACTGAGAATCCATTATTCTCACCCCATTTCGAATTGTTTTCTAAAACCCCACTAGATGAAGAGAATCAAGAGGAAGAAGAGAGAGATGCTGACGACCAGTGAAGATCATCGTCGAAGAATTGCCAAGACATAGGAGTGAGGATGTTGAAATAAATGTGTATTTTGATTTCCGATGTACTGTTTTGCACTTGATGTAAACAATCTGCTGTACTCATGAATATTCCTTTTATCGTTTAACCAGTCTTAGTTCACCGGGCTGAGATTTGGCAATGGTATATTTTACTTGGGATTTTATTATCACAAATGTTACTTAATCACGTTAGCTGTCACGTCCTCGTCCAACCCCGGTGTGGGGCATGATAGTATACTTGTTCAGACCGTCTTTTATATATATATATATATATATATTCCGTGAATGGAGTCAGAGGGCTTCAATTTTTTCTTTTTCACTTTTTTTGAGGTGGCTTTATTATTTCTTTGGTTCTTCTAATTTTTCATAGATTTTTTACTTTTTAGTACCCCTTTGGGGTGTTCAGTTCGGAGTCCTCTCTTTTCCAATTTTGTGTGTAATTTTTATTCTGTTTTTCTATTTTCTTAATACTTAGTTTTAGAAAGCGTCTTATGTATCATGATTCCCAAGACCGTCTTATATGTATGAGGCCCTAAAAAACTGGACCCCGAGACCAAAATCTGTAAAAATCCTCCTAAATATATTAAAAGTCATCAATAACCGCAACGACTGGAAACTTCTAAGAAATTTTTTGGCTCAATCATCTTAGGTTTCATGTTATATACATCGCCTTATTCTGTTGCCTCATGCGCGGTCATTTGTGCTTTGCAACCCTCTTCTCACCAGGTCATTTGATCACGCACGCTAGGTTCTCATATCAGATGTTGTGTACTGTGTGTTCTGTATATTTATGTATTATGAATATAGGGAGCTTATTCATCAATACTTTCAAGCTCTTTTTGTTATATTGTGTGATTGAAAAGGTATCATGAGTCATTTATTTTACTGCTACATGGTGATCTCCCTTTTGCTTGCCCTTATGTTGCCTCTAATATGAGTGTGCTGTTTTACTATAGTTTATTTGTTGGTCTCATAGGTGTTGTTGTTTTCGCCTCAGCTTCTTCGTTTGTTCAGGTTAGTAATAAGTTGGGAAAAACCCTCTAAATTTGCTTACCTTAATTCTTCATTTTGTCTGCCTTTATTTTGCATTTAATTTTAATTTGCTGTTTCAATGTAGTTTATCTGTTGTTCTTATATGTGTTGTTTCGCGTCTACAACTTATTCGCTTGTTCAGGTTAGCTAGGATTTGTTTAGTGTGAATTTATTTCTTCTGTGATTTTTGGCACTTTCTCAGTTTCTCTAAATTTTAATCTACTTTGTGTCATCTGCATCCATTATTTTATTTTTGGTGTGTTGGATCTTGATTAATCATGTGTATTATGGAACGACCATTGTTCTTAAGGGTCTTGAAATATACTTGGCATAGGCACAATCCATGAAATATTTCAAGAGAAAGTAGTACTAGGTTTCCAAAAGAGTTTAGTCTTAATTTATTTTGTGTGGTCAGTCGTGTGTTCATTTTTATTCCTGATGCCCTGGACTTCATATAGAGTTTTGTTAGGTATGAGTCTGAACCTTTTTGTTTTATTTCCCTGATTTTGTATTTTTGTGTTTTGCTGTGTGGAAAAGCTCTGCATTGGGGAGAAAATGAAACTTTTATGGTTATGCATATCTTGTAGAAATAAAGTTCAGTTATTTGGCATTTTGATTGTTTTTACACAATAATTTCAACTTATTTCAATTATGACAAAAATAAATGTATTATATAGTTCCAAAAGGTGAAACTTTTGCCAAGAACCATGTTAATGCGGTACATATTTAGTGCCTCGGTAGATAGAGTAAAAGATTAAAAAGAAATTTATGGCTCCCTTCTGAAGTTTTATTTTCATGTTCTTTCCTTTTATTTACAGTAGCTGCTTTAATTAATTAATGTCTATACCTTTCTAGATGGTTGTTGGGGTTTGATTTTTTGAGCATTCTTATTTTGTTCCTGTTCTAAACACATTAAAAATTGGTCTTCTTTTGTGTGTATATGTTAGGTGAATCTGCTCTGTCGATGTTATATTTGTTTGCTGTTTTTAAGGATTTTTTTTTCAACTGTAGGTTATTTTTAGAGATGAAACTGTGCATGGCAGGTGTTCTCGTTGTGTTTTCTGTATGTGTACTCTGTTAGGTGTGATGTGTGTGCGTGTTTCTGTGTTCATTAGTTGTAATATGTATGCATCTTAGGTGAGTTTGCTCGATCGATGTTATATTTGTTTGCACTTTTTTTATTCGTGGATACATTCTTGCGTTCCAGTTGGCTCTGGGTAGAATCTTGTTTCTTTTGTTGGTGTTGCGAGGGGAACATGACATTTCTATTAAAAGTTTTTCAGTTCCTTATATAATTTCCCCAACTTCGTCAAATTTCTGATGTTACTGCTTGTTTTTTGAGTGCCATTGGTAAAGAGGACACCTTACATATCATTTATTTGTTGGTTCCGCTGTTATTAAGCGTGTGACAGGTAACATTAAAAGTGATGCGACTGAAGGGTGTTCCCATTATTCCAATTTTGAGTAAAATGTTGTTGCATCCATATATGTGAATGTGTTTTTAGGACATTCATTATGTTGTCGCTATCTTTATTATCGAGAGGGTCGGCCAGTCAATACGGGTTGATGTGTGCTTTCATTTTTTTGGTTTAATGGTTGTGTTTGCCAAACTTTAAACCTTATTAGTTAGACGAGGAAATATGTTTATGGGCCTGTCTTTGCATTGTAATTCTTTATTTACTATAGGTTCTTCCTTTGGATATCATTTTCGGCAGGATAATTCTTGCAAAATAGGCTTTAACCTCGAGCCACAAAAATTACTGCTGGCATTTCATGGTGACAATATTTGGCAGTTTGGCCAACATGCAATCTTCTAAACTATTGAACCTGTTGTAAATATATGTGGTGCTTGTAGATTCATTTTACATTTTAAAGAGGTTGCACCTATTATTTTAGTGTGTTTGAAAAGTAATTTTCATCGGCTTGGTCAATGGACGTTCTGTAAAATTCTTGAGTTTAGGTTTAAATTGATTTCCAACACTAAGAAACTGAGTTTCATTTGGTATGAAGGTGATTCTTTGAAATGTTAGAGTTTTCATAATCAGTGTCTTGAATTGAATCTTTGAAATGTATATTTAGTGTGCGTTGTGTGCAGAAAGTGTTCTACGTATGTTTTGGTCGTTTACTATGTAGGGTGCGCTCTTTGTGTGTCATGTGAATGCGTGTGCTAAGTGTGTTGATGGTATTTGTGCGGTGTTTGTGGGAGTTTTGTTTGGTGTTTTTTTCTATGCATTTTTTTCATGTGCAGTGAGTTCGTGTTGTGTGTTTTATGCATATTGTATGTCTCAATGTGATGTGTATTTGTGTTTTGTGTGACTGTGCACTGTCTATTGTCTATTATGGTTGTATTTCTCATATCGCATTGCTTTATGTGGTATATTGAAGTACTATATGCTCAATGATGATAACTTCGGCAAAGTAGCTCGTTACCTATTTGAGCACACTGATTATTGGCGCTGCTTTAAGCCAGGCCATTGTTTGAGTTGTGGCTCATTCTGTGATCTACATGCCGCACAAAATAAAATGGCTAGAGTCGATATTTACGTCAAAAGGTACTGCTGAAAATGAGGAAGTCCCAAATTTCTACGATATTCAGGTCTATACAATTCTCATGTATGTTAAGACTCTTTTATACATCATTTTGTCAGTGTCCCTTTACTTGCAAAAGTAGATAATCAAGTATTTTTCTTGATCATGTAATATGACATCATCTGGTACCATTTGTCTGTAAGAGCATTCATAATCACACATTCAAGTGATCGATCTTTCACTGATAGATTGCAGGATGCAGTCGCTGTTGGAATGAAATTACAGTTAATTTAGTTACGGGAGCTTTTAAATATATATATATATATATATATATATATATATATATATATATGAATGTTTTACAAACCGTATTGCATTCTTTAAACAAGAGAATCCCCGAGGTAACATATTTGGCTTTATTGGTTTTACCTTCATATTTTTTGATATTCTTATGATATGTAGCATTTAGTTTATCTCTACTTTTCTTACCTTAATAATCAATCCATTTGCAATATTCGGCTTATTCATCATGTTTTCAGGTGGAAGATAATATTACTTAGGCATTTTGTTTGATTGGAGAACTGCAGACTGCATTGGATCATTGCCAGGATTCAATTGAGGTAAAATTTCAGTTAGACGTGATTCTCAAAATCTTGGTGGAATTTCAGTTAGACGTGATTCTCAAAATTTCAGTTAGACGTGATTCTCAAAATCATCGCGAGCTTTGGATCAAGTGTCTTATGTAATTTCTAATAGAGGAATATGTATTACTAATGACCTTAAAAACCTTGGTGGAATCAAGAATACTCTAGATGTGACATGTCTCATCAGTAGAAATTTGAGATATTATACATCTGATTTTTTCGACACACACATACTACACTTAGTACCAAATATTATCTACATTCTTCTAGCTCGTATTCTGCTCCTTGTGGATGAAATTTTATCTACAGAAATGGAAGCCTACTTCGAAGGAGTCAACCTCAAGCTTGTGAAGGACCAGATTATTTTCAGTCCGGTGGTCGATTTCGAAGGCTTGCTCGAGGTGAATCTGGAGACACATATGTATTCTATCATCCGCTCGATGAAGAAAAATGGCATCTACCCATTTTTGGATATTAACCCCAAGGTTCTCTACAAGGAAGCAGTCATTTGTTTCTACAAGGAAGCCAAAGTCACGGAATCGGGAATCAATAGCTCAATTTTTGAAGAGGAGGTGATGATTTCTCCTAAGACTGTCGCGGAGGCGTTCGGGATGAAATCAAGGGGCATAGCTGTTGAATCCCTCAAGCAAAGTGCCGTAGAGACCTGGTATGGAATCAAACTAACAGAATAGTCGTCCAAGCTGAAGAGAGGCGACTTGAAGAAAGAGTACCGATATGTGTTGGACATCAGAAATAAAATCGTGATGGGGATGGCAGGCGGCTATGACCAGCTGTAATCTGCCAAGTTCATGGTGATGGGAGGCCTTCTCCATAGTGACAGGATTGACTGGGGTGACTACATATATAGACAGTTGGGCCGAGAAGTCAATAAAGTTCAGTGGATAGAAGAGGAGAAGAAATTTAAGACCAAGCTGGCTTTTGGAACGCAAATCAGTTGGATCTTGGAATTCCTTGGGAAGGCGAAAGGGACTACAGACCCCTTTCACGTCAACAAGAGACTTGGTCATCTGGACCAAGAAACACTGAAGAAACTGAGAGGCGAGAGGAAGGCTGCCCAAATATTGAAGGAAATGTCATGTGGAGCTCCCCACTACAGAGGGCCTTCAGATTCAGACAAAGACCACTCTAATGCGGCCGACTTACCTGCAGGACAGGAGTCACCCACAGCCCGCAAGTCACCTACAGATAAGGAGCCATCTGCAGACCAGTCAGACTCAGACTCAGATAATTCTCCTCTAGCTCTGAGATTCAAGAAGAAAGCACCAATTTCAAAGGAGGTAGTCCATGTCATGTCATAACCTGATGATTCACCAAAAAGGCCTAGACGCCTTGATTTTGAAGATGCAGAGCAGACACCTCACTCACCTGCACCTGCTCTTATCCCTGATGAAGAGGATTAGCCTGATCACCCAAATCTAATGGCTAACATCATCCCTATGCTGACTCTTCCAAGTATGACAGAAGAGGAAGAGGTAGACCTGATTATCAACATTCCTGAAGAAGGTTACTCCCTAAGTTTTCTGGAGAACAACCCTTTGGAGCTATGAGTAAATCACACTTGGTAAAACATCACTCTCTCAAAGTTTCTCTTGTCAATGTTTTTGAAGAATGGAAGAACTTAAAATCTCTTTCATTTGCTAAACTTCAATTATCTATTGAGAAGAGTAGCTGGAAATATCCCCAGGCTACAGAGAAAGTTCTCATGAGTTTCTGTCATGAGATAAATGTAATTCTAATGCTCTAGGAGAACTGGTTCCTGTCAAATTTCAAAACCAACATGGATCAGTTCGTCCTTTTAGTAATGGAGGCTATATTAGCTGGGAATGTAGATGAAGATGAAGGTGAAGCTGAAAAAGACAAAGGGATAAGAATAGAAGAAGTTGTGGAGGAAGAAAGGGTATAAGAAGCATAAGAAAAAATAATAGTTGAAAAAACAGTCTGAAGAAGTTGAAGTTGAAAAGACAAAATAGTTAGAAGAAGATGAAGAAGGAGAATAGGTTGAAGAAGAGGAACAAAAAGAAAAATAAGAGGAGGAAGAAAAAGCAAATGAGGAGGAAGAAGAAAAGAAAGATAAAGATGATGATGATGATGATGAAGAAAAAGAGGAAGAGAAAAAGGAGGATGCCGAAGATGAAGATGATGCAGATGAGCCCGGGGCACCTGGTCAAGCCCCTAGCTCAGATCAGTCACAAGAAGAGGATGACAGATCGGGGACACTTGATAAAACCCCATCTGATCAGCCTCTTGCAGATAGGAGTCTGCAGACAGACACGTCAACCGCCAAATGACCTGTTGATATGGAAGGCTCTGGAGAACACTCCCCTCAGGAAACACTTATCTCATCTGAAATGGCTGACCTGATCAAGTGTCTAGTTGAATAGACTGTTGGCAAGCTCATAGGCACTGAGATCAAACCTGGCCTCCAATCCCTTAATGCAAAGATGGACACATTGCTATAGAAGAGTGTTCCTCCACCTCCTCCTACCAATTCTAGAATGCCTCTAGGCATGTCTGATTGGATGTCTAGAGTGGAACAGCAGTTAACCATTCTGGTTGATGCTGGCAAAAAGGGGGAAGAGAGAGGAAAGGGGGAAGTAAGAGGTCATGGGGAAGAAAAGCTGCAAGAACAAATCCAACCCATCAGGTAAGAAGAAGATGCTGCTGAGATAGTCAGAAAGGAGTTGAGGACCAAAGCAAGGAATGACCTCCCTCTCATTCAAGCCGGGACGTCCAATCTGAAGAGAAAAGAGTTGGCTGCTCCTGCTCCTGCTGATGACCAACCTGCAGCTAAGAGGAGGAGAATCAGAATAGGGGATGAACAGAGATATGAATGGAAAGGCAAATAGCTTTGGCACGATGAGGAGTTCTTACCTGCTGAATATTTTCCAGTTTGGGGAGAGGCAAAGAAGCAGTTCATAGAGAAGTATTATCTCTGGGAGTTACTCCAGGATAAAGACTACTCCCCATAGCAGATGTACATCAACTACATGGACTCAATATGGCCAAATCTCTGGGCCATCCAAATAAAATATGCAAACGAATGTGATGCCTACCCCATGATCCCCTTGTTCAAACCTAAAGAACCTCCTTCCTTGATGAACAATGAATTAGATGACCTGTTCCTGCAGGAGTGGCCATGGCCGAGCCACGGCCGCACATTTTAGGCCTTTGCTCGGCCGAGTTACTGGCCGTAAGGTGCGATTCTGGCCGTAAGTGATCGGAAGGCATGGCACGGCGAATGCGATTACGGCCGTAAGGGCCGAGAGTTACGGCCGTCTGGTGCGTGCACCTTCGGACGAATGCCGATTCTGGCGATAAGAGTGAGGTTCTGGCCGTCTGGGTGCCAGCGGCTTAGGACGAATGCTGGTTATGGCCGTAAGTGCCGAGTTACGGCCGTAAGGCCCTGTCGGTTATGGCCGTAAGCGCTCGGCAGGCGCTGGGCGGGTTTTTGACGAATGCTGGTTACGGCCGTAACCCTGCCGGCCATATATGGGCTGGGCTCGGCCAGACCGTCATTTTTGACCCTTTTTCTCATTTCTTGCGACGGCTGGCGACGGGGGTTCGGGAACTCGAGTTCTTTGCCAGTTCTAATCAATTCCAAGACGTTTTGGAAGATTCTTTTTGATTATATCATCATCCAATCCGTGTTCTTCGTCGAATCAAGGTATATTTCTTGATTTTCCTCCAAGTTGACTTTTTGGGGAATTTGTTCTTGATTTCGATTCTAGTCCGATTTTGATGAATCGGTTGATGCTAGTGAACATTATTAATCGTGTTCTATGAATTGTATATCCATATTTTTGATTCGTTCAACCCGATTGATGATTCTTAGGTTCTTGAGGAACTTTGAACATTTAGTGTTCGATTAAATGTCTCAAAGAGTTTCTTTCGGTCGTTATGTTGATTTCAATTGATATTGTGTTATTGAATGAATTGTATTTCATTCAAGGTTGTTCGAGTACTTGTGTTTATCGGAGGACGCCGTTCGTTGTTCGTGGAAGGAATTCATCGCCTTCGGTTGAGGCAAGTTTTATACTTGTACTAGTCAATGAGATTAATGTTATCATATATGTGTATGAATGTGTTGTATCATTTCGAGACTTAGTCTCTTCATAAGTTCATTGATATTAGGGGATCCTTCGATACGATACCCTTCGGAAATTATGCCAAATGTTTATTATCATTCATTAATGGCCGGTAAGGCATTGAGATATTCGTTGTTAATGTTATTATCGATCACCGGTTCGCGGTATCGATGTATCGGTTGTTGTCGTTAATATTGATGTCGATCTAAGATGTTGTTGTAATCATTGTTATTAATGTTGGCGTCCTGTCATTCATGTTGTATTGGCCGATTGAAGGCATTATCGTATTCGTTCTCATCTTCGTCGTCGGTAACAGATTAAAGGTGCCGAGGCATTCATTGTATCATTGTTATCGATTGGCCGTTCTAAGGCAATCGAGGAGTTCAATCATTTATTGTATCATTGTCATCGATTAGCCGTTCTAAGGCAATCGAGGTGCTCAATCATTCATTGTCTAATTGTTATCGATTAGCCGTTCTAAGGCAATCGAGGTGCTCAATCATTCATTGTCTCATTGTCATCGATTAGCCATTCTAAGGCAATCGAGGTACTCAAGCATTCATTGTATCATTGTCGTCGATTAGCCGTTCTAAGGCAATCGAGGTGCTCAATTATTCATTGTATCACTGTCATCGATTGTCCGTTCTAAAGCAAGTGAGGTGCTCAATCATTCATTGTATCATTGTCATCGATTAGCCGTTCTAAGGCAATCGAGGTACTCAATCATTCGTTGTATCATTGTTATCGATTGGCCGTTTTAAGGCAATCGAGATATTAAATCATCCGCTGCATCATTATTATCGGTTGGCCATTCTAAGGTCATCAAGGTATTGAATTGGGGCTGTCGAGGATAGTTCTCATCCGTTGTGTCGTTGTTATCGATTGACCATTCTAAGGTAATCGAGGTATTGATTTGGGACCGTCGAGGATGGTACCCATCCGTGAGTCATTGTTGTCGTGTTGGCCGACTCAAGGCAGCACACTATCACTCTCGTGAATTCGGTAATCTTAGGATCGTTGCCGTTTGTGATTAATTATGTTTTGGAGGCTAGTCTCGGCTAGTGCTCATTATGGGTAAGCTTGGGGATTGAACCTTCGCGGTTGGCTTCCCACACCTACAGCTTAGTAGGTCACGGTCGTGTTTATGATCTTATTATGGGTAAGCTTGGGGCTTGAACCTTTGCAGTTGGCTTCCCAACACCTACAGCTCAGTAGGTCACGGTCGTATTTATGATCTTATTATGGGTAAGCTTGGGGCTTGAACCTTCGCGGTTGGCTTCCCAACACCTATAGCTCAGTAGGTCACGGTCGTGTTTATGATCTTATTATGGGTAAGATTGGGGCTTGAACCTTCACGGTTGGCTTCCCAACACCTACAGCTCAGTAGGTCACGGTCGTGTTTATGATCTTATTATGGGTAAGCTTGGGGCTTGAACCTTCGCGGTTGGCTTCCCGACACCTACATCTCAGTAGGTCACGGTCGTGGTTATGACCTTATTAGCCCTCATTAACTACAGCTTTGGGCTGTTACGGTTTCATGTGATTGTGATATTTGACAGCTTCGGCTGAGTGGCTTTCAGGCCTTTGTGATTGTATTGGTAATTTCATTGGAGCCTTCGGGCATTGAGATTCATAATTAATATAGTTCTGGTTTGGTTCATGTCGTGTAATTCATTGTGGTACTCTATAATTATGATTCGCCGTTGGGCATTTACGTTCTAACCTGTCGAACAGGTATTAATAGTATGCCGTGGGCATAGTGTTTTACGAATGCTCGGTTCTTACATTGGTTTGTGGGCATCTCGTATTATTATCATCATTGTACCGTTTCATTCTGCCTTTGGATGTATATCATGTTATACCTGTATTTGATGTTCATTATCTGGATGACTGACCCCGTGGGGTCGGAACATGTTTTCATGTTTTAGGTGCTTGCGAGGAGAGAGTTGAGACACAGGGGCATGATGATGGCAACGAGGCATTCGAGCAATACTAGTCCGAGTTGTTCATGTTTGTCGGTCAGTTGGAGTGTTCTCCAGTTTGTCAGTCATTGTCATTATGTATTACCCGAGCAGATGCTCGTGGATGTTGTTGTATTTTTATTTTTGGCCATGTAGGCCCATCGTTGTCGTTGAAATTCCTTATCGGAATATTGTGTTGGATATCATGGTAGGGACTGTGATCTCCGTTGTTGGTTAATTTAATGTATTTTAGTCATGTTCGCCTGGTGGATCTCCGGGTGTGGGGTCCACGGCACTGTAATAACCCAATGGGATTTGGGGGTGTTACAGCCTCGAGCTACCAACCAAGCTTGCTAGAATGCACAATGTGTTCCATGTCTCAAGATTGAAGAAATACCATCCGGATCTTGAGCATGTCATCACTCATGACATGCCACCAATCAAAGAAGATCTAACCTACATCGAGAATCCGATCAGAATCGTAGATCAACAAGTACGCGAGCTAAGAAACAAGAAGATTCCGTTAGTCAAAGTCATTTGGTCGAAGCACTACAGAGAAGAAAACGCCACATGGGAAACTGAAGAAGAGATGAAGAAATCTTACCCCAAACTATTTTAGAGGGAATTTGGGGACCAAATTCTCTTAAGGAGGGAAGGATGTAGAACCCATAAATTTGATAGTTAGTATATGTACGACATATCCTATTGTAATATGATTGAGTAACAATTGCTATATAGCACAATATAATCTAAGTTTACCATTTATTTTGCTCAATTTATCAATTTTGAAATTCATATGTCAAACCATATAATTAATTAAATAAGAAAATGATATCTATCTAATGGACTAATAAGTCAAGCCCAACCTATAAAATCCATAAGACTTAAAAATACAACTTAAAGCCCAATCTAATCACCTAGCCCACTTTATTAAATAAATACTTAATATCTATATCTATATACACCTAAAATACAAAAAAAAAATATAATAACACACACCTAAAGTCTTCATGTTCCCCATGCAGGACACTATCCTAAGACACCTTAGCCACATGTCACTAGTTTTCTTTATACCTCCAACTTCCCAAGCCACTTTACACCCCTCTTAAATACATACGCCACCCAACACACTCCCATTCTCCCCACACAAATAAAAAAAATCTGAGATTTAGATAGAGTGAGAGAGATAGTAAAAAACGTGACCAAGAGAGAAGAAGGAAGGGAGGAAGTGTTGTGGGAAAATCCCTCACAATATGCCGCAAGTGCACGGTGTCAACAAGTAATAAAGTGATAAGTAAAGTATCGTTCCCTCGAGGACTGATTTCACTAAGTACCAAAATATAGTCAACTCACAATTTTATTTGAAGAACAATTAAATAGAATTTATATCTAGAAAATAAATAATAGTACTAATAATAATATTACTAATAAGGGAGTAGGATTATGATTTTCACCTCAAACAATCAGGAATGATATTTATTCAATTCAATTCACTTTTATTCAATTGATTGTAAGCCAGGAATTCCTAAATTATTCTAAAGCCTTTCCCAAGGTCGATATAAAATACTACGAATTATTAACTCGATATATCCCTATTCGAATTAGATAATTAATAGCTAAAACAGTTCAAGAATTCCCACAATAATAGGCTTCACAATTCGCATGAGTATATCCCTATCTCACGAAAATTATGATTCGTCTCATAAGAACTATGCCTAAATTTCATCTCCCGAATCCATAAAGACATTCAAAACAAATTAACTGTTGGCCAGACAATTAAAAAGCATTAAGAACAGTAAGAAGAATCCAATTCAATAGAATAACGAGTAAATCGAAATAATAATAAATACTCAAACCGTCATGAAATCGGCTACAATCAAAATCCTACTCGAATAGATCTAGGAACTAAGATGCAGAAAAACCGTAGGGATCCGTGGTCTTGTCGTCGCCCACAAATCTCCTCCTTGTGTTCTTCGCCCTCGCTCTAATCCACCTCCGAATTCCTTCTGATCGATCCCCCTTTCTGCAGCCCTACCATGCTTATTTATATCAGTCCTCAGCCTCCAAAACGCGTCAGTGTGATAAGGACGAGAACAGGCTCCAAAACGGCCCAAACCCGCGCGGAGTACACCAACACCGCCCCGTGTGCCGCGGCTCACTTTATCTGTGCCGCGGCTCACGGCACTCAGCGGGATGCCTGGGCGCTGTTTATTTCTTCTGTGCCGCGGCTCACTATATATGTGCCGCGGCACAGAGTATAGTTTACTCGGCACTCTGCTAGTCTCCTGCGTGTGCCGCGGCTCAGCACATGGGTGCCGCGGCTCATGACCAAAAACTGCTGTTTTCGCCCGTTTTTCGTCGTTTCGGCTTCCGGGCTCCGATTTCCTGCAAAACATATAAAAATAATGCATTAAAAGCTCATTTATGCTGATTTAGGCTCAATATGGATATAAATTAATGATATAAAAGCGCATAAAAATATGCCTAACAGGAAGAAAGAAGAAGAAACAAGAGGAAGGTAAGAACTACACTTCATACCTTTATTTTTAACTTATTTATTCTTCCCTTTTTAACTTAAAACCTAATATGAAATAAAAATAATTATACATGGTGGGATGATACATGGGCTGAAATATAGAGTAGGAGGAAGAGAGGTCCTTTTCCAACCTCCGAGACTTAGAATCAACTTCTACCGACAAAGAACGAGGTGGGTAAAATATTTTTTTTAAAACTTTTATATGTAAGTTACTTTCAAAGGAAATTAATGATAATGATATAATGCATGTTCTTTATATGTCGTTATATAGTTCATTCATCATATATCATTTGCATGCAAATTAGTTGGTAACTTGTTGCATGTGAAATTACCGATTTGATGACTAGAATGAAATGCATAAATATCTTACCAACCAAACATGATTGATATCCATTATATTATGGAAATTGATTTTGAAGAAGTGTATTTTGTTTATATGAATGAGCATATGTAGTTGGATGCTTAAATCGTGGCCTAACAAAGATAGAACGGTTAAAACAAGCTTAAGATACGAACTAAGTGAAGCTAAAGATAATTAGGAAAATTATTGTTTAAAAGATGTAATCTGACTTAAGGGCAGAAAATAAAATATAATTACTTGTTAATCACCTACCCTAAAAATTTTATAAGAAACGGGAACCGTTTTCCAAGCCAACGGGCCAAAATCGTCAAAACACGGAAATTGTATAGAATCTACAAATTGTGAAACAACAAATTGAAATCCGTGTAATTTCGATTTGGAACATAAAAAGGGACATAATAACATGTTTAGCCTCTGCCCTTAAAGTTTCGTAGTGATCAGGATCCATTCCCGGTGTCTACGGACTAAAAATTGCAATTATGATAAATTAAGGGGTCAAAATGGTAAAATCCCCAAAAAAATCCGGAGCCAAGGCAAAAATTTCACCTTCTGGACTGAAATAATGACTTATATAAGAATAAATATTCTGACCTTAAAATTTTGTAGAGATCGGGAGTCGTTTTGAGATTTGGGGCCAAAATGTAATAATCAATAAAATTGGGGTCAAATAGCAAATTACAATAAAATTGAAATCTAAGACGAAATTTCAAGACTCTGGACCGGAATATTAAATTTTCAAAAGAGGTAAGTATGATATCTGAAAAATCTTATAACAATCGAAGTAAATTTGGGTTAAAACGATATTTTAAAAAGTTTTGGGCAAAACAAAAATTTTGGAAAATCGGTCAGAAACCGAAATTCTAGAAATTTACCCAACACTTAAGCTCCAAGTTCAACATGAACTCTCCTGTAAGTTTCGTCACCATCCGTGAAGAAAACAAAAATTTACGGGTATAATAACCCACTTCGCAAGAATTATGGGCGGGACCGTAATTTTGGAAAATTTTAATTCAAAATTAAAGATTGAAAATTTACCAAATCTGAAATCAATAATCTCAATTATATCTTAAATATATGTCAACACCTGAACCATAATCTTGTGCCACGAATAAACTCTAAATCATAATCATATAATCGAATTACACTAAGTAACGTAATTAATTGAATGTATGACTCTGATTGTATGATGTATATGCACCGAGAATATGACTAACTTACAATCACGTCTAACCGAGAACTAAGTGTCTCACAAACAAAGTGCCACGGACAGGACTACCTCTAATTCTATCGGGACAAAGTGCCACGTCAACGGACGGGGGCCACCTCTTGAGCCCATACGAAACAGAGGGCCGATCAAAGATCCGGGGGCCACCCATTGAGTTGTAAGGGCCACCTCTAGAGTCCCGAATTTATGTCAGGAACGGTTAGACCAAGTCTTGGATCGAGCAGCACGGCTGCGGTTCATGAACAAGGCTACCATCATTTCCTATTCCCTTGAAGCCGAAGGACGGAGTGATCCTGATGTGACTGGGTCGTAGAGTTAGGGTATAATCGCGATTATGGTGTGATCCGAGTATTAAACCCCAGCTAAGGACATACCGAGCCCAGATAAGAGATAAGGTAGCACGTCACCAATCGTGAGAGCTTTTAGCTCGAAGGCCAAGGTTATAAGGACGGTCCGACAAACGCCCAAGGCTACGGTTATCAAACCAAAAGTCGCGGCGAAAATCATAGTCCGATCTCTGATAACGGTCTAAGATGTCATAAGGAGGCCAAGGGACTTTGTCACATAGACAACCTCCCGAAGATAAATATTCACAAGTGTAACACCCCAATTTACAAATGGGACATTACACGCCGTAGAACCCTCGTGAGGTCTACCAGGCTAACACATGACACATACCCACAATGAAATCCCAAAAGATGCACTCAAAAGTAAATAAGGCCGTGGCCTCGGCCAAAAAATTTCAACGGAGTACATGAAACAAAAAATAAATATCAATTCATTACCCACGCAGGGGACTTAAACCAAGTTTAGAAGTAAACAGTCTAACTCCAGTACTCGACAAATGCAACGAAAAAACCTAAAAAAAATACAGACTCGAGCCACATCATCAAGCCAGCCCATCCTTTGCGTGCATGTCCCGTGCTTGCTCCTCAGCTCTCCCAGTGCCTGAAATGCATAAGACGCATTTCCTCTATTTAAGGGGTTAGCATTCGACTAGCTAGTGCAAGTACACAATTACACAACATTATATACAAATGCGGTTTTACACGATCATCTCAATCATATATCATTTGCCATAAATATTCCGAAATACTATATTGGCAATCAATTCAGTTTCAATCATCACGATATCACAAAATCACAACTGGTATCCCGTGGCCGTACCCCTTAGTATCGACCTCCAGACATCCCGTCAAACGCTCCGATCCGTACCCCTTAGTATCGACCCCCAGACATCCCGTCGGACACTCCGGGTGGAAGTTCAACAACACACGCACCCAAGTCCACTTCCTCGGCTGTACCCCTTAGTATCGACCCTCAGACATCCCGTCGGACATTCCGGGTGGAAGGAACACAACTCACGCACTCGAAAACCACAATTCATTAACCATTTCAAAAACACAACATACATAATGAAATGTAATACATATACTTGCCTTGAATAAGACGAAAGGAAGGAAACGACGAAGGAATAGGTTTTGGTCCGAACAATCCTCCCAAATCCGTTCCTAACACAATAACGGTATACAACAAGTCTCAATAATGCGATAAGGTAAGAATTAATCCTAATTCTACCCGTTGGGGCAATTCATAGAACATCAAGAGTGCATAGGGAATTGAAATCGGTCAACGGTGTAATAACGGGATTTCATCCCATCCAATAACAAGGGAACCAAGGGTCACGAGTATACTATCGAAATCTAACAACAACATCGGTTAAATCAGATTAAAAGACAAGATCACCACCAAACCCTCCCTAAATTCATACTAGGGTATAGGAGATCTTACCTCTTGAAGATCCAAGCACTTTGATCCAAAGAACACGTGTTAGATCTACAATCCGAGCTTCACGATCGAAAGGAGATGAAGAAAATCACACAATCCAATGATAGATGAAGGAAAATCTCCCCCTCAAGCCTCTCTCTCTCTCGTATGGTGGATGAAATGAGAAAAATGAGTGAATCTCGCTGAAAAAAAACGCAGTTATAGAGTTGACTGCCCTGTGTGCCGCGGCCCAGCTGAAGTGTGCCACGGCACAGGGCCAAAACCGCGTCCAGTGATCGGCAGTGTGCCGCGGCTCGGACGAATGTGCCGCGGCAGTGACTCAACAGTGTACCGCGGCTCCGTCGGCATGTGCCACGGCACACGGTATAGAAGGTTTGGACGATAAGTGCAACACGAGTGTGCCGCGGCCCGGACGAGTGTGCCGCGGCAGTGACTCGGCAGTGTGACGTGGCCCTGCCGGCATGTGCCGCGGCCCACCATGCATCGGCAGCCGAATCGACAATGTGTGCCGCGGCGCACATTCCTTGTGCCGCGGCCCACACCCCCCTTGGGTCCCAAAATGATTAAAAATGATCCGGGAAGATAATAAAAGTAATAGGAATCGATATTTGGGAAACAATAACACGAAATGGAAGTATGGAAACCCCAAAACGGTCTGAGGTACACAACCAAAATCGAACAAGGAACAAATTCCCTAAACTTATAGGAAATTACAAAAACGGCCCAAACATCCGAAATTCACGATACAACGTCGGACTAACAATCCGAAACTCACAACATGCTCTACTCAACCATACGAACTCATGGAAATAGGAAAAAGACGAAATCGAACGAGTTTAACGAGAGTCGAATACACATGCGATGAAATATAACTAAAGATGAAATTACATAAAAACATCATCGAGACTCATCCCAACGGAGAAACTCCAAGAACAAAATAGATTCAGAATTCCAAAAAAGTGCCAAGCGAGTTGTCCGAAACGAATATACACCGAATATAGAAATTACCAAAGATAGAAAACACGGATATTACATTATCTCCCCCTAAAAATAAGTTTCGTCCCGAAACTTACAACACGAATTGTAACACCCCAAACTAGGCGGATATTACAGTGCCGTAGACCCCCGACTGGGACCCACCAGGCGAATGAGAATGAATGAATTACACAGGTAAATGTAGTACCGAACCACATTACAACATCAATTACTCCGATGAGGAGTTTTATACAACACCCAGGATAAAATAGAATACATGTGTATTTTATGTGACGATAAGATACACAACACTGAATGAAATGAGCATTCAAACGGAATGTCTGCAGCGGAATAAATAAAGGAAACACAAATGACTGAATAAATGATGAGCAATTTGGGGCCCCTACTAGTATCATGGGACTCTCGCCGTCACCGTGCTCTCCCGTGCCTTAGCCTTGCCATGACACGAAAAACAACATCCCCAACGAAATCGATTTACGTAACAACAATGCTCAAGGGTTGAAAATACACAATCATGATATATACGAAATTATGAATTATCCTGTCGAAACATACGCAATCAAACATGCTATATGAATCGACTAATCGAGACGGCTCAAAGGAATGGCGCCACATGCGTCAGGGATGGAAATGTGTCCGTGCACAAGCCACCAACGATCAAACACGCGTGGTCTTGTACCTAATCGGTCTCACGAGCAATCGACTCGTGTGCAGATCCAATGTGAGGCCACCAACCAACACACGACTATAATGTGCCCGACATGAAAATCCTACACATACCAACCGCACGCCAAGATGACCCGAATGCCACAATATGACAAAAGTGACAATGAAAATGAATAAACACTCACCAATATTGAATGATAATGAAATGAATGATAGCTCAATGAAATGATTGGAACCGTCCCTTATGACCGAGGTGATTAATTGACAATGACAAGCTTTGATACGATTAATACAATGATGAATGAGTTATGATTATGAATGAACAACAACAAAAGGAATGAATATCCTTTTAACCGAGTAAGAATTAACTTACACAATACCGATGATGAATGTCCGTCCACGAACAACGTCCTAAATGAAATATCGGTCGCTCGAACAACCTTGAATTGTACAATATCCAACAACTCGTTCAATATACGAATCAAACACGAATATAACGAACTCAAGACGTCGATACGATTAAACCAAGTTCATTGGGGCATTATATCGAACACTTTGAGGCCAACTACAATTGATAACAACTAAACCTCAACAATACCAACCTCAAATCCCCAAGAAGTGTTTCAAATCAACAAAACATCTCCAATACGATCAATAATCCGTTATGAATATCCAAAAACGTGATTATAACAACAATTAAACGAAAACCCCCAATTTCAACTCGAAAATCAAGGTGTTCTTGAATAATCCCTCAATAATCCAATGAATCCTTATACAAACTCATAATCATATACATATCCCTTCATATAACATGATTATAACGTCCAAAACATCATACCTCAACATAAAATCGAAATCCAAGGTGTTGAAGAAATTACCTCTTGAAGATCCAACCACTTCGATCCGATGAACACGAGTTAAAACGAGTATCCGAGCTATATGATTGAATGGAATTGAAGAAACTCAAGTACTCAAGTGTTTGATTAAGGAAGAATCCCTTTCCCAAGCTCTCTCTCGGACAAAAGGAAGAAGGAATTGAAAATGAAGAAAATGAGGAAAAAGTGTCGGCCAAACCATATATATCTGCCGGAAGTTACGGCCGTAACTCGGCCCTCTTACGGCCGTAACTTTACAAGTCAACGGCCTTACGGCCGTAATCGGCCAACTCAGACGGCCGTAACTCGGCTTCGTCCGAAAGCTCGCGGCAGACTTACGGCGTAATCGTTCCATAGTTCTGGCGTAACTCACCTTCGTCAAAAACACCCGACGGCCTTACGGCGTACCACACACCTTACGGCCGTAACTCGGATGATACGGCCGTATCCGCCAACCTTACGGGCGTAACCCGCCTTCGTCAAAAAAATGGCTGTACACACTGCGCGACGGCCAGAATCGCCAAGCCTTACGGCCGTACCTTCCTCGACTTACGGCCGTATGCCGCAACCCTTACGGCCGTAAGTCACCCTTGGTCGACAACACCCAAAATTCACGAACACCACTTACGGCCGTATCTCACCTTCCTTACGGCCGTAACTCACCTTCGGCCAAAATGCCCGGGCGACTCTGGACCACTTACGGCCGTAATCGGCCAGCCTTACGGCCGTACCCGTGACTTACGGCCGTATCCTGAACCTTACGGCCGTAACTCGATCTTGGCCAAGGTGAATCAATCCGATAATTCCGATTCCTCGATACGACTGATGAATGATCCGACATATCATACGAATGTGAAAGTGAACAAGTCTAACACGAGCCAAAGATGATACTCTCAGTACAAGGCTATCAATCACAATGAAAATGATAATACTCCCGTCTCGATCTAAAAATGGAGATAAAATGACGATCGATCGATATACGATTACAACATGCCAACATTGAACGCAAATGAGTGATTCATGAATGATGAGTGATTATTAATGAGTGAGAATTACTGAGTGACAATTACAGACTGATAATTACTGAATGAAAATGAATGAATTACAACCGGGTATTACATACTCCCCCCCTTAAAAATAGTTTCGTCCCCGAAACTAAGGGTCAAACAACTCGGGATGACTCTCCCGCATACTCTCTTCGGTTTCCCAGGTAGCTTCTTCGACTCCGTGTCTAGACCACTGAATTTTAACCAAAGGAATAGTCTTATTCCTCAACTGTTTGATTCGCCGCTCTAAAACTCGAATAGGACGTTCCTCATATGAATGATCGTCGGTGATCTCGATTTCGAATCTGGAGTATGTGACTCGGGTCGGCAACATACTTCCGTAACTGAGAGACATGAAACACGTTATGAATTCGGCTCAACGCCGGAGGTAAAGCCAATCGATAAGCTAACTCGCCCACTCGATCCAAAATCTCAAACGGTCCAATGAATCTCGGACTCAACTTTCCCCTCTTCCCAAAACGGAAAATACCTCGACTGGGGATACCACGACCAAAACGTGGTCACCGTCTCGAACTCTAGTGGTCGGCGACGATTATACGCATACGATTTCGCCGACTCGGCGGTCAACAAACGACTTGATCAAAGCTACCTTCTCACGGGCGGCTATAAGCATATCGGGCTCGGTGCCGATTGATTCGATAAGTCGTCCCAACACAACGGAGATCGACAACGGCGACCATACAAGGCCTCGTAAGGTGCCATCTTGATCGAAGCATGCCAACTATTATTATACGTGAACTCGATCAATGGTAGTTGGGCTTCCCAATCGTCTTTCCAATCGAGGACGCATGCCCTCAACATGTCCTCTAATGTCCGAATGGTCCTCTCTCGATTGTCCGTCGACCGAGGATGAAAAGCGATCGAGGTTAGGCCGAGTTCCCATAGCACGATGAACCGATTTCCAAAATTGCGACACAAACCGTCCGTCACGATCGGAAACGATACTTTTAGGAGTACCGTGCGATCGACTATCTCTTTAATGAACAATGGGCAACTCTCTCGGGACCCCACGTATCCTTGATCTCAAGGAAATGAGCTGATTTGGTTAAGCGGTCCACGATCACCGGATCGTGTTCATGCCACGACGACTCGTCGGCAAACTCGTGATGAAATCCATAGAAATGTCTTCCCACTTCCACTCGGGAATAGGAAGAGGTTTCAAACATACCCGCGGTCGCGATGTTCAATCTTAACTTGTTGTGAGTTAAGCATCTCGAAACAAATTCTGCGACTTCTCGCTTCATATTACTCCACCGGTAATTTTGTTTCAAGTCCTTGTACATCTTACTAGACCGGATGCACGAGAATAAGGGTAGCATGAGCTTCTTTCAAAATCGAGTTTTTCAACTCGTCATTCGCCGATACGCACAACCGATTCTTAAAACGCAAAAGTCCATCCTCGTGGACCACAAATCCGAGGGCTTTCCCCGAGCCACATCCTCGGATGCGCAACAATGATGGGTCCGAACCACGATTCTCTCGGATTTCCTCCTCGAGTGACGATGAAATCTCTAACATACAAAGCCGCCCGAACTCACGGCCGGACCTCGATCTCGGGTCTAAGGAATTCCTCAAGCTCCTTCGAATCGTTAAACGGGCAAGCATCTGCTCTGAACGGACTTACGACTCAAGGCATCGGCGACAACATTCGCCTTGCCGGTGGTAAAGGATCTCGATATCATAATCTTTGATTAATTCCAACCACTGTCTACGGCGCATATTTAACTCCTTCGAGTAAATATATACTTTAAGCTCTTATGATCGGTGAATATCTCGATGTAACGCCATAAAGATAATGACGCCAAATTTTCAAAGCGAACACCACATTTGCTAGCTCCAGTCGTTGGTCTGATAATTAATCTCATAAGGTCTCAATTTCAGAGAAGCATAGGCAATAACCTTCCCGTTCTGCATGAGTACACATCCGAGACCCTGTCCGGACGCATCACTATAGACCACAAATCCTTCCGTCCCCTGCGGCAAGGAAAGTACAGGTGCTGACATTAACCGGCTCTTGAGTTCCTCAAAACTCAGTTGGCACGCATCGGACCACGTGTATTTCTTATCCTTCCGCAAAAGGTTCGTTAAGGGTTGAGCGATTCGAGAAAATCCCTCCACAAATCGCCGATAATAACCCGCTAATCCGAGGAAGCTTCGGATTTCCTTAACGTTCTTCGGAGGTAGCCAATCTCGAATAGCCTCCGTCTTTTGAGGATCGACACGAACTCCGTCTGATGAAATTACATGTCCGAGAAAAGTCACTTCGGACATCCAGAACTCACATTTGGAAAACTTCCCATAAAGTTGTTCTCGCCTCAACACGTCGAGAACTAGATGAAGGTGAGACTCGTGTTCCTCCCGGTCACGGGAATAAATCAAAATGTCATCGATGAAGACAACAACAAACCGATCCAAAAAGTCGATGAAGACCCGATTCATTAATTCCATGAATACCGCAGGTGCATTAGTCAATCCGAACGGCATAACCACGAACTCATAATGACCATAGCGTGTTCGAAACGCCGTCCTCGCGATATCCGACTCTCGAATCCGAATCGATGATATCCAGATCTTAGGTCGATCTTGGAAAATACTGAAGCTCCCTGAAGTTGATCTAAGAGGTCATCGATACGGGGTAAAGGATACTTATTCTTGATCGTCACCCGGTTCAATTCCCGGTAATCAATACACAAGCAGAACGAACCATCCTTCTTCTTGACAAATAACACGGGTGCTCCCCACGGGGACGCACTCGGTCGAATACAACCCTTCTCGAACAATTCCTCAAGTTGGTTCTTTAATTCCTGCATTTCGGTTGGGGCCATCCGGTACGGTGCCTTCGATATCGGGGACGTACCAGGCTCCAACTCAATCATGAATTCCACATCCCTTTGTGGAGGCAAACCAGGTAACTCGTCTGGAAAAATATCGGCATATTCCCTCACCACCGGAATATCCGTTAACATTACTGATGATTTCTCGGTTTTTGTCATAAAGCACCAATAACCGACACATCCCTGATTGAGTAATCTTACTGCTTTCATCAAATTAACGACTTTACCAGAACAGCCGGGATTACCTCCCTGAAACACACATTCGACTCCATCGTCTGAAATGATAGTGACCAACCGCTTTCGGACACTAATGATGGCATCATGACGATCCATCTAATCAATACCCAAGATGACGTCGTCCCTCGGCAAATCTACTACGATTAG
Source organism: Orobanche coerulescens (assembly GCA_033398695.1). Classification (NCBI taxonomy): domain Eukaryota; kingdom Viridiplantae; phylum Streptophyta; class Magnoliopsida; order Lamiales; family Orobanchaceae; genus Orobanche; species Orobanche coerulescens. Next base: position 118,548,538 of record CM065815.1, read on the forward strand.
GTCCGCTGGCCATACACGACCATGAAGCTGAATCGGACAATTCTGAATCTCACGACTTCCGACAATTCGCCTACCATCAGGTAGGCCAATGACATAAGGCTCACAACTAGTAGCACTACCCAGACGTAGTCTACTCAAACATGACTCGGAAATAAATGAATGCGATGCACCAGTATCAAAAAGGGTACACACAGGTTGAGATAGAATATCGAGTGTACCTGAGATCATCCGGGCCTCGGGATCATCGGTCTTCTTCATCTTATAAATTCGGGGCTTGCCGGCCCCCGAACCGGACGCTCCCGTCTGATAGCTCTTGGCTCCGCCTTTAGCTCCTGTCGTCTTGAGCAGCCCGAGTGGCGATTACGCACCCTGAATGACACGGGGCTTGAGATGACGCCGGAGTGGGTTTAGAGTCCCTACGGCAAAACGGGCCTGTGCCCAGCAATCCTGATTGTGGCACGTGATGATCGCCGGACATTTGATCTGAAATGACCACTGTTCCTCACGGTTGAAACAGTGATGGCGAATCGCCGCTCGCGACTGAGATTCCGCGGGTTTAGACGTCGTGGGAGGTCGCTCAGAAAAAGTGGAGCCCGCGCGTGGTTTCTTGAAAGTGGCCTGACTCCCGTCAGACTGATTACGATTCTTGGACTTCTTTCTAGCAGATGAAGGTTGCTGCTTAGCAATTTCCTTAGCAGTAAGCTCGTAGGTAAGATCTTTCTCAATGAACTCGGCCAGAGTGGCACAGTTATGATTAAGTAACTGAAGTCTCATACGGGGTTTCAGCCTCTTGCTGAAATACTTGATCTTGTCCGCTTCTGAGTGAATGATAGATGAGGCGAACGGAAGAAGTTCCTGAAATTTTTCGGCGATGGCGAGAACGTCATCATCCGCCGAAAGGTCGGGAGTGAGTAATTCCGACAACTTGGCCTCTCTGAGTGGGGCCGGATAGTACCTCTCCATCATGAGAGTCTTGAACTGATCCCAAGTGCATGTTCCGTCTGTGGGCTTCAACGATAACCACCATGAATGAGCGCTCTTACCGAGATAGTAAGCCGCAACTGAAACTTTATGCCCTTCGGGGCAATCCACCATAGCGAATAACTTCTCAAAATGCTCAAGCCAATGAACAATATCCGCCGGCTCAGATGAGCCCTCAAAAGTAGGTGGTCGGCGAGAGATATCGCCGATGATATTGATTACACCCCTCTCTTGCCTCTGAGGCGGCGGCGGAGGAGCCTGCTGATTTTGATTGACGGAGTTATGCATCGTCTCCATCAACTGAGCCATCTGGGTCATTTGGGCCATCATGCCCTGCATAAATGCGAGTGGGTCGACCCGAACACCCTCCGACCGAGCCGTGTCCTGGGTACGACTCCTGACAGTGAATGATCGCGTCCAGGTGAGTGAGTGGCGGCGTCGCCGCTCGATGAGTTAGCATTATTCTGGCATTTGCACGGGTATTCGCACGAGTTCTCGGGATTCGGCCCGCTCCACGGCCTCGTCCTCCACGTCCTCTGCCAACCCTCTCCATACTGAAGTGGAAAGTCATATGATGATTATATATCTCGCATGAGTATCACATTATGATTACATTATGAAATGATGAAAATGAGCATACGCGCTCACATACAGCGATTACATGAATGATTAATTGACGTGACATGATTATCTGATAAAATTACTGAAATGATTATCTTGAACAATTTAACAAGATTGATGATATGATCTTCAAGATCAACAACTGAGTAATGAAATGAATTGAGTGATTAATGAGTTAACATTATCGACTTGATCACAATTGAAATTGATGAATGAGGATTGTTAACTGATGAATTATGAATGAATGATTAATGCCAGAAATTATACCATGGCATTAGAAATCTTACAGTTCTTGCTCTGATTGGCTCGGCATTTGCACAGGTCACACGTGACGCGAAAGTCCAATGATACTAGGCCGATGACGATGATTTCAAATGAGACATGACTTGGAGGGTAGTATTCAAACCACGCTCCGATACCAACTCTGTAACACCCCAAACTAGGCGGATATTACAGTGCCGTAGACCCCCGACTGGGACCCACCAGGCGAATGAGAATGAATGAATTACACAGGTAAATGTAGTACCGAACCACATTACAACATCAATTACTCCGATGAGGAGTTTTATACAACACCCAGGATAAAATAGAATACATGTGTATTTTATGTGACGATAAGATACACAACACTGAATTAAATGAGCATTCAAACTGAATGTCTGCAGCGGAATAAATAAAGGAAACACAAATGATGAATAAATGATCGAGCATGGGGCCCCTACTAGTATCACTCAGGACTCTCGCCGTCACCGTGCTCTCCCGTGCCTTAGCCTTGCCATGACACGAAAAACAACATCCCAACGGCGAAATCGTAACAACAATCCTCAAGGGTTGAAAATACACAATCATGATATATAAAATTATGAATTATCCAGCCGAAACATACGCAATCAAACATGCTATATGAATCGACTAATCGACTGACTCAAAGGAATGGCGCCACACTGCGTCCGGGATGGAAATGTGTCCGTGCACAAGCCACCAACGATCAAACACGCGTGGTCTTGTACCTAATCAGTCTCACGAGCAATCGACTCGTGTGCACAGTCCAATGTGAGGCCACCAACCAACACACGACTATAATGTGCCCGACATGAAAATCCTACACATACCAACCGGCACGCCAGTATGACCCGGAATGCCACAATATGACAAAAGTGACAATGAAAATGAATAATGACTCACCAAGATTGAATGATGGTGAAATGAATGATAGCTCAATGAAATGATTGGAACCGTCGTCCCTTATGACTGAGGTGATTAATTGACAATGACAAGCTTTGATACGATTAATACAATGATGAATGAGTTATGATTATGAATGAACAACAACAAAAGGAATGAATATCCTTTTAACCGAGTAAGAATTAACTTACACAATACCGATGATGAATGTCCGTCCACGAACAACGTCCTAAATGAAATATCGGTCGCTCGAACAACCTTGAATTGTACAATATCCAACAACTCGTTCAATATACGAATCAAACACGAATATAACGAACTCAAGACGTCGATACGATTAAACCAAGTTCATTGGGGCATTATATCGAACACTTTGAGGCCAACTACAATTGATAACAACTAAACCTCAACAATACCAACCTCAAATCCCCAAGAAGTGTTTCAAATCAACAAAACATCTCCAATACGATCAATAATCCGTTATGAATATCCAAAAACGTGATTATAACAACAATTAAACGAAAACCCCCAATTTCAACTCGAAAATCAAGGTGTTCTTGAATAATCCCTCAATAATCCAATGAATCCTTATACAAACTCATAATCATATACATATCCCTTCATATAACATGATTATAACGTCCAAAACATCATACCTCAACATAAAATCGAAATCCAAGGTGTTGAAGAAATTACCTCTTGAAGATCCAACCACTTCGATCCGATGAACACGAGTTAAAACGAGTATCCGAGCTATATGATTGAATGGAATTGAAGAAACTCAAGTACTCAAGTGTTTGATTAAGGAAGAATCCCTTTCCCAAGCTCTCTCTCGGACAAAAGGAAGAAGGAATTGAAAATGAAGAAAATGAGGAAAAAGTGTCCCGGCCAAACCATATATATACTGCCGGAAGTTACGGCCGTAACTCGGCCCTCTTACGGCCGTAACTTTACAAGTCAACGGCCTTACGGCCGTAACCGGCCAACTAAATGCGGCCGTAACTCGGCTTCGTCCGAAAGCCTGCCGACAGACTTACGGCCGTAACCGTTCCATAGTTACGGGCGTAACTCACCTTCGTCAAAAACACCCGCCGACAGCCTTACGGCCGTACCACACACCTTACGGCCGTAACTCGGATGATACGGCCGTATCCGGCCAACCTTACGGGCGTAACCCGCCTTCGTCAAAAAAATGGCCAGGTACCTGCCTGCCGCGTACGGCCGTAACCGGCCAAGCCTTACGGCCGTACCTTCCTCGACTTACGGCCGTATGCCGCAACCCTTACGGCCGTAAGTCACCCTTGGTCGACAACACCCAAAATTCACGAACACCACTTACGGCCGTATCTCACCTTCCTTACGGCCGTAACTCACCTTCGGCCAAAATGCCTGGGCAGCCTGCTGGACCACTTACGGCCGTAACCGGCCAGCCTTACGGCCGTACCCGCTGACTTACGGCCGTATCCCAGAACCTTACGGCCGTAACTCGATGCTGGCCAAGGTGAATCAATCCGATAATTCCGATTCCTCGATACGACTGATGAATGATCCGACATATCATACGAATGTGAAAGTGAACAAGTCTAACACGAGCCAAAGATGATACTCTCAGTACAAGGCTATCAATCACAATGAAAATGATAATACTCCCGTCTCGATCTAAAAATGGAGATAAAATGACGATCGGTAACTGATATACGATTACAACATGCCAACATTGAACGCAAATGAGTGATTCATGAATGATGAGTGATTATTAATGAGTGAGAATTACTGAGTGACAATTACAGACTGATAATTACTGAATGAAAATGAATGAATTACAACCGGGTATTACACGAATAACTCGGGGTATCTCGTTCTCACACTCTCTTCCGTCTCCCACGTGGCTTCCTCGGACCCATGCCTAGACCATTGCACTTTAACCAAATGAATGGTTTTGTGCCTGAGTTGCTTCACCCGACGCTCTAAGATCTGAATCGGCCTCTCCTCGAAGGTAATGTCGGGCCCCAACTCGAGCTCTCCAAAATCAATAATATGGCTAGGGTCCGGTACGTACTTCCTAAGCGGGGAAACATGAAATACGTTATGCACGTGGCTCAGGGACGGCGGCAAACCTAACCGATATGCAAGCTCTCCAACTCTCTCTAGAATCTCGAATGGCCCAATAAATCTCGGACTAAGTTTACCCTTCCGACTGAAGCGGTAAACTCCCCGTGTCGGCGACACCTTAAGCAACACATGGTCTCCCACCTCAAACTCCAACGGTCGGCGACGTGTATCGGCATAAGACCTCTGCCGGCTCTGGGCCGTCACCAATCTATCGCGAATCAGGACAATCTTCTCTCTCGTCTCAACTACCATATCGGGCTCGGTACCAATCAGCTCGGACGCATCATCCCAACACAACGGCGATCTGCACCTCCTCCCATACAATGCCTCGAATGGTGCCATTTTGATCGAGGCATGCCAACTATTGTTGTACGTGAACTCGATCAACGGCAAGTACGACTCCTAATCATCCTTCCAATCTAAGGCACAGGCTCTCAACATATCCTCCAACGTCTGGATCGTCCGTTCTGACTGTCCGTCAGTCTGAGGGTGGTAAGACGTACTGAGTCTCAACTCAGTCCCCAAAACTCGATGAACCGCCTGCCAAAAATGTGATACAAACCGGCTATCTCGATCTGAAACAATACTCCTAGGAGTCCCATGCAATCTCACGATCTCTGCAATAAACACTCGCGCCAGCCTCTCCGGTCCCCAAGTGTCCTTAATACCCAGGAAATGAGCTGATTTGGTTAGTCGATCAACAATAACACAAATCATGTTCATTCCAGTCCGAGTCCTAGGCATCCCGGTAATGAAATCCATAGAGATGTCTTCCTATTTCCATTCCGGAATGGGAAGTGGTCGTAGCAACCCCGCGGGCCGCTGATGCTCAATCTTAACCTGCTGACAGGTCAAACACTTCGCCACAAACTCGCTAACATCCGATTTCAAATTACTCCACCAATAGTTACTCCTCACATCCTTGTACATTTTGCTCGTACCAGGATGTATGGAATAAGGCGTAGTATGAGCCTCACTCAAAATCTTCTATCTCAACTCAATGTCATTCGGTACACATAATCTGCCGCGAAATCTCAGAACGCCATCGTCCTGAACCACAAATCCAGGGGCTTTCCCCTTCCTCACATCCTCCCTCAGCTGGACTAAAAACGAATCATCACACTGTTTTGCCTTGATATCATCAGTCAAGGACGAAGTGATCTCCAACGCACATAACTGACCCTGACCTCTCTGAACCTAAACCTCGATATTCTGACAAATAAAATCCCGACGGATCCTGCTCTGTGGCGTGAGTACCTCTAACATCTGTAACGCCACCGGTTTTCGGCTCAATGCATCAGCCACTACGTTAGCCTTACCCAGATGATAAAGTATCTCGAGGTCGTAATCTTTAATTAGCTCCAACCACCTTCGCTATCTCATGTTTAACTCTTTTTGACTGAAGATATACTTCAAACTCTTGTGATCCGTAAATATCTTACACGACGACCCATAGAGATAATTCCTCCAGATCTTTAAAGCGAAAACGACCGCAGCTAAGTCCAAATCGTGCGTGGGGTAATTCGCCTCATACGATTTCAACTGGCGGGACGCATAAGCAATAACCCTATCTCTCTGCATCAAAACGCATCCGAGTCCGAGGCCCGAAGCATCACTATATACCACGAAATATTCGTTCCCCTGAGGCAATGCTAACACGGGTGCGGTAGTTAGTCGTCTCTTCAACTCGTCAAAACTATTCTGTCTGTGTGCGGTCCACTCGAATTTCTGAGTCTTCTGGAGCAACTGAGTGAGCGGTTTAGCAATCCTAGAAAATCCCTCAACAAATCGATGGTAATAGCCGGCAAGACCCAGAATCTCACCTCCTTCACATTCTTAGGCGGCTCCCAAGCCAACACTGCCTCTATCTTCTGCGGATCTAACCGAACTCTCTCTGCTGAAATCACATGCCTGAGGAACATCACTTCCTCGAGCCAAAACTCACACTTAGAGAACTTCGCATACAACTGCTCAGCTCTCAAAATGTCTAATACAATCCGGAGATGTAAGGCGTGCTCCTCTCGGCTGCACGAATAGATCAGAATGTCATCGATAAAGACGACTACGAATTTGTCCAGATACTCAATAAAAACTTTGTTCATCAACTGCATGAACACTGCTGGGGCATTGGTTAGCCCGAAAGGCATAACCACAAACTCGTAATGGCCATATCTCGTCCGAAAGGCAGCTTTCGGTATATCGATGTCCCGAATCCTCAATTGGTAGTAGCTCGATCGCAAATCAATCTTCAAAAAGACTGTCGCCCCCTGAAGCTGATCGAACAAGTCGTCAATCCGGGGAAAAGGGTATTTATTTTTGATGGTCAACTTGTTTAATTCTCGATAATCGATGCATAAACGAAGCGATCCATCCTTCTTCTTAACAAAAAGTACGGGCGCACCCCAAGGCGATGCGCTCGGTCGAATATACCCTTTATCTAACAACTCCCCCAACTGATTCTTCAACTCTAACATCTCCGACGGTGCCATACGGTACGGCGCTCGAGAAATAGGGGCTGCATTCGGCTCTAGATCAATAGGAAACTCCACCTCTCGATGTGGTGGTAATCCCGGCAAGTCATCCAGAAATACGTTGGGGTATTCACTAACAACTGGAATAGACGACAAATAAACTACACCATCTTCCGCCTTCAGAGCATAACACCAGTAACCGACACAACCCTGGTTCAGAAGTTTCATCGCCTTCAAGGCGCTAATCACACTCCCCGACCTACCTGGCTTACGACCGACGAGGGTATGCTCGGTGCCGTCCTCGACCACTATGGAGATGGTACGAGTCCGATAGTTCACGATAGCACCGTGACGATCCAACCAATCGTCTCTGAGGATCAAATCCTCACCCTTAAGGTCTATAACAATGAGATTCGAGGGCCAATCCCAGCTCTCGATCCTCACTGGGCAATCCCTAACCTCCCGGTCGCCAACCATACGATCCCCGCTGGGCGTACTCACTACAAACGGTTCACACTCAAACAAGCAGTCAAAACCAATGCGACTCACACAATCCGATGCAATAAAGGAATGGGTAGCACCCGAATCAAAAAGCACTGACACTGGATGAGTAAGGATTTGAGTTGTACCTGACGCCACCGAAACGTCTGCCTCCTCTGTGCGCCTCATCTGATACAATAAGGGGTGAACTGAACCGGAACTCGATGCTGCACGGTGATCCAGCTGACCCCGACCCCTACCACGACCCGAATTCTGTGGAACACGAGTAGCTGGAGTGCTGTGATCCCTCTGATCGACAGTGGTAGTCGAAACTCTAGCGGCCCTGTGTAATACCCCCAAAACCTTACGAGAATATTACAGCGCTGTGGGCCCCACATTGGAGCCCACAAGGCTAAAATCATTTTCGCAAATGTTTAAAAATGCCAAAAGGCCCTTTTGAAAATAGACACACGCACAGCGGATAAAAACACAGTTCAAAGAATATCGAAAGCCATTAAGAAACATACACACACAGCGGATGAAACATAATTAAATACATTTGCAGTGGAATTATAAAAACCAGAAAGAACACTCGAATCCCAACAACTACGCCATTGCCAGTATCACCGGAAAGCTCATCCCTTCACGACCGCTACTCGCTCGAACTCCGAGTACCTAAAAGATAAAGCCCACGACGGGGTCAGCCATAATACTCAATAATGATAACGATCACATCACAAAAACAATACATATCAATGTAATTACAAGGTAAGAATAATTCCAATATAATCTCACCGAAGTAACCTTACCAACCTGTCACAACCATAACAATCAAATCTTACCATATCCCACACCTCGTGTCCTTAAGTAATAAACGAATTCAAATGTAATCACCTGTACTGTATCCGAAACACTACCAAGATTTCCAAACAGAAACATATCTCGAGTATAGAATAATCTGGTCAAGTTCGATTCTGCCGGCTGGGTCGCACAATCGGAACCCAATACAGATAGGAACTGATATCACACGATACATCTGCAAATCAACTGTCCCGAAACAATGGCAAGTCCCGGATATCAATACAAAGCATGAATGCTCACACAATCAATAATGATAACAATCAATGCATCACACCATAAATATCAATGACATGATAGTTCCACACAAGATCGACAAAGGGATCAACCATGAACAAGAATACCATGATGTGGTAACTCCAACAAGATCAATAAAGAATCAATAACCGGGAATACCGGCAATACGGAAAATCCCAACAAGGTCAATAAAAGGTCGACAGCCGAGAATACCGACGACATAGTAAGGATCAACGAAGAATCAATAATCGAGAATACCGAAGACACGGTAAGGATCAATGAAGAGTCAATAACCGAGAATACCAACGACACGGTAAACTCTAACAAGGTCAATAAGAGTCGACAACCAGAAATACCAACGGTACGATAAACTCAAATGAGATCAATAAAGGGTCAATAACCGAGAATACTGGCGACACAGTAAACTCTAGCAAGATCAATAAGGACCAACAACCGGGAATACCAACGATACGGTAAACTCCAACAAGAGCAATAAGGAATCGAAAGCCGAGAATACTTACGACATGGTAAACTCCAATAACATCAATCAAGGACTAATAACCAAGAATACCAACGGTGAGACAACTCCCAAACGGAATCAATAAGGATCAATAACGAACGAGATTACCAATGACAGGGTGAACTCCAAACGAGATTTATAAAGGATCGATATCAATGAGTTGACCATCGATATGGTAACTCCGAATGAGATTAGTAAAGGTTCAACGGCGACAGATACATGAGAGAATTAAATCGTCAACCATATACAAATCATATATACGGGGTTTCAAAGACAACCCGAATATCGACCAGATCCAATTATACATGGACTGTGAACGACCAATCAATAAGACTCAAGATGGACGTCACGATACGCTCGATCCGGACATGTGTCCGTGTACAAGCCAACCAGGGGTATTGATCAATACACGTCTGGTCTCGTACCTAATCAGCCTCACGAAGTACGTCTCGTGTGCACGATTCAATATGAGGTCGAAACCAACATATGCTACACGTGCCCGTCCCGAAAATCCTACACATGAACGATCAGAACGTATCTGACTCCAGATATGCCACGATACAACATGACAACAGATCTCGAAGAAACGCATATCCAACAAGGATCTTAAGATTTTCCAAGAGGGCAACAATAACTCGATCATGAAAGACCGACACGACCACAATGTCGTATTCCGTCAGATAGTAGTCCACAGCATGCTCAACAATGCATATAATAATAGCATATAAACTCCCAAGGCAGCAGCCAAGGGTCACGAAAGCATCTACTCAGGAATACTCCGGACAATATCACATAAACTCCCAAGGCAGTAGCCGAGGGTCACGGAAGCATCTACTCAGGAACACTCCGGACAATATCACATAAACTCCCAAGGCAGCAGCCGAGGGTCACGGAAGCATATACTCAGGAATACTCCGGACATAGGTGCCATTTTGGTCTTATCCCCTAACACATTTCCATTCGGGTACCATACAGGTTTTATCCCTAACACATCGGCCCCACAGATTACGGCTCAAACAAAGAGCACATCACATAACGTAACAAACAATGGTGCACACTCACCGCATGAAATATCAACACATACATGCAATAATGCAACGATGATTATCATAATCTAATAATAGTAATTTACCTCAAGCTGGAGACGCTAACCTTTCCACGACAAACCGTCCTGAACGAATACACGGTTTATTCGGCAATCCAAAATGAAGTACAGTCCATAACTAATACGAAACCACCATCCCGAGTTCAACATCGACACGATAATTAACCTTGATATCCAACTTCTCATGCAATAGACCAAATTATAATTCACGTTCCCATTTCCACTAGACATCCTTAAAATCATATACATTATGATTTATCTTAGTCAAAAAATACCATACATACCACCATTCCGACAATTCATATATTCCATAATACCATTGCTATATGAATCATAAATGAAATGAAAACGAAATCATTTATTAACATTACGAACTGAGCAAGCATAACTTGCCTAGATACCAATACGACGAAGCCACCATCAATCCCACCATCTTCGTCTACAAGCTTCGCAGCTCAGACTCACCGCAGCACAACGGTTAATATCAACGATCATCTAATGCAACCTAATACAATAATCAATCAACAACCGGTATAATCAACCAATCAAACTCAACGGTATCTCGATCGTACGAAACCAAACCGTATCAACTCTTAACAATACGAACACAAGCCGAAATTCGGTGTTCAATAATCCTAACAATGTCTTCAACATATAGTTCATATAACCGCAAGAATCGTAACAACAAAACCATAATCATCTTCATACGAATCCTTCTTCAACGATAACATCAAAATCCGAATTCAAGGAGAGGATTATCGAACCTACCTCTAGAAGATGAAATACACAAGTAATCACTTGTTTTGAATAGCACGGTGCGAAGAAATCGACAAAAGGGAAGGGTACCGATTCAACTTCCTTCAAAAGTTCATTCCTAAATCACAATAATATCAATTCAATCACCATTAAATGCAGCGTATAGAATTTCCCAAGTTCTACTCATTGAGGCATTTCATCGAACACTTTGAAGGCATAGTCCAATTCAATCGATTATTCAAAGAAATATTCGAATTTGTTCCACAAAACTTCAAGAGTATTGAATGATTACGAGTATACAATCAAGTTGTATCAATAATCTGAATCAAAATGGAGCAAATCGGCCAAAACACCAAGAAACATCAAGAACATCCAAAAACCAAAAGTTCATGTGTTCTTACCTTCGATCCGGGTGGAGGATGATGTTAATCCATGATTCCAACTTCCAAAACATGTTGTTATAAGTTGATTCTACTCAAAACCATCATATTTGCTAAAGAAATCGCGGAAGGAACGAAGAAAAAACGAAGAAATGAGCAGATGACTCGGTCCAGGCCTTATATAGGCCGAGACCTGCCCGGCGATTACGTAACGGCCGTGGCTTACGTCGTAACGGGCGTGGCCTACCTTCTTGTCGATTTGTTCGGCACCCTTACGTACGTAACCGGCAGCTCCCTTACGTACGTAATCGGCCATTACGGCCGTAACCGGCCACTGCCTACGTACGTAATCGGCCAGTCCTAGCCCCCAGCGAGTCACTGCCGACCATGCTCGGCCATCCCAACGAGTCACGGCCGGCCATGCTCGGCCATCCAGGTCATCTCGGCCACGACTCGGCCAGCCGCCCCGTAACGTACGTAACACTTATTCCGTTGCGTACGTAATACGTACGTTGACTTGCTACAGTACAATGATCGTGTTACGTACGTAACACGTCCTGTATAACGTACGTAACACGTACGTTGACTCACCTGTCAACATCCTCTGCCGAAAGTTGCCGACACAGGGTCCCACCTGCCGACCACGACTCGATCGTCTGATTCCCATGTTACGTACGTAATGTCTCGGCCATAACGTACGTAACTCTACCAATTTAACGTACGTAAGCTTCAACACATAACGTACGTAATGGCTTCCATACTTATCCATTTCCAGCAATTCTTGTCCAACATCTCGACATAACAAATGTGAACACACGACAATACTGAACACATATACGAAATCCCGAAAATATTCTCGTACAGTACGTCTGATGCACGATATCCTCAATTACAACTGTCGACCAAGTACGACAATCATACAAATACTCATACGGTATATCCGACATCGAAAACACACCAACCATGTAATATCCTAGAATCAAAATAACCTCGATAGACATACTGGCACGGCTGTCACGGTTTCCAAAATTATCCACTCATATCGTGTCGGTCCCACTCTGTACAGTACATCCCAGATAAAATAATGCGAAAAAATCATAGTGAAATTCTAGGATATTACATATCTACCCACTTAAATAAGTTTCGTCCTCGAAAATCAAAATCCTGTCACAATCAGTATCTCAATCCCGAAATATCTCAAAATCACGACACCATACTCAAATAATCATCATCAAAACTGAAATAACTGAAAGAACACACTTATAGGTCCGTGAAGTCGATGATCTTCCGTGATACCAGCATACGACTCCCATACAAAGTCTCAACACACCGGCATCGCAAATACAATAATTTGAAAATATTTCAAAAATTTTGAAACCTCCAAAATCGGTTTGACCCAATAGTCAGAAAATCATTTTCAAAAGTCACGCTACTACCGCACCGGTAGAGCCACATAACACACACGCCCGGGTTTTACGAAACCAAAGCTCTGATACCATCTTCTGTAACACCCCCAAAACCTTACGGGAATATTACAGCATCGTGGGCCCCACATTGGAGCCCACAAGACTAAAATCATTTTCGCAAATGTTTAAAAATGTCAAAAGGCCCTTTTGAAAATACACACACGCACAGCGGATAAAAACACAGTTCAAAGAATATCAAAAGCCATTAAGAAACATACACACACACAACGGACGAACGATAATTAAATACATTTGCAGCGGAATTATAAAAACCAGAAAGACCACTCGAATCCCAACAACTACGCCATAGCCAGTATCACCGGAAAGCTCATCCCTTCACGACCGCTACTCGCTCGAACTCCGAGTACCTAAAAGATAAAGCCCACGTGGTCAGTCGGCCATAATACTCAACAATGATAACGATCACATCACAAAAACAATACATATCAATGTAATTACAAGGTAAGAATAATTCCAATATGATCTCACCGAAGTAACCTTACCAACCTGTCACAACCATAACAATCAAATCTTACCATATCCCACGCCTCGTGTCCTTAAGTAATGAACGAATTCAAATGTAATCACTGATCTTGTATCCGAAACACTACCAAGATTTCCAAACAGAAACATATCTCGAGTATAGAATAATCTGGTCAAGTTCGATTCTGCCGGCTGGGTCGCACAATCGGAACCCAATACTGATAGGAACTGATATCACACGATACATCTGCAAATCAACTGTCCCAAAACAATGGCAAGTCCCGGATATAAATACACAGCATGAATGCTCACACAATCAATAATGATAACAATCAATGCATCACACCAGAAATATCAATGACATGATAGTTCCACACAAGATCGACAAAGGGATCAACCATGAACGAGAATACCATGATGTGGTAACTCCAACAAGATCAATGAAGAATCAATAACCGGGAATACCGGCAATACGGCAAATCCCAACAAGGTCAATAAAAGGTCGACAACCGAGAATACCGACGACACAGTAAGGATCAATGAAGAATCAATAATCGAGAATACCGATGACACGGTAAGGATCAATGAAGAGTCAATAACCGAGAATACCGACGACATGGTAAACTCTAACAAGGTCAATAAGAGTCGACAACCAGAAATACCAACGGTACGATAAACTCAAATGAGATCAATAAAGGGTCAATAACCAAGAATACTGACGACACAGTAAACTCTAGCAAGATCAATAAGGACCAACAACCGGGAATACCAACGATACGGTAAACTCCAACAAGAGCAATAAGGAATCGACAACCGAGAATACTTATGACACGGTAAACTCCAATAACATCAATCAATGACAAATAACCAAGAATACCAACGGTGAGACAACTCCCAAACGGAATCAATAAGGATCAATAACGAACGAGATTACCAATGACAGGGTGAACTCCAAACGAGATTTATAAAGGATCGATATCAATGAGTTGACCATCGATATGGTAACTCCGAACGAGATTAGTAAAGGTTCAACGGCGACAGATACACGAGAGAATAAAATCGTCAACCATATACAAATCATATATACGGGGTTTCAAAGACAACCCGAATATCGAACAGATCCAATTATACATGGACTGTGAACGACCAATCAATAAGACTCAAGATGGACGTCACGATACGCTCTATCCGGACACGTGTCCGTGTACAAGCCAACCACGGGTATTGATCAATACACGTATGGTCTCGTACCTAATCAGCCTCACGAAGTACGTCTCGTGTGCACGGTTCAATATGAGGTCGAAACCAACATATGCTACACGTGCCCGTCCCGAAAATCCTACACATGAACGTATCTGACTCCAGATATGCCATGATACAACATGACAACAGATCTCGAAGAAACGCATATCCAACAAGGATCAGAAGATTTTCCAAGAGGGCAACAATAACTCGATCTTGAAAGACCGACACGACCACAATGTCGTATTCCGTCAGACAGTAGTCCACATCATGCTCAACAATGCATATAATAATAGCATATAAACTCCCAAGGCAGCAGCCAAGGGTCACGGAAGCATCTACGCAGGAATACTCCGGACAATATCACATAAACTCCCAAGGCAGCAGTCGAGGGTCACGGAAGCATCTACTCAGGAACACTCCGGACAATATCACATAAACTCCCAAGGCAGCAGCCGAGGGTCATGGAAGCATCTACTCAGGAATACTCCGGACATAGGTGCCATTTAGGTCTTATCCCCAAACACATTTCCATTCGGGTACCATACAGGTTTTATCCCTAACACATCGACCCCATAGATTACGGCTCAAACAAAGAGCACATCACAGAACGTAACAAACAATGGTGCACACTCACCGCATGAAATATCAACACATACATGCAATAATGCAACGATGATTATCATAATCTAACAATAGTAATTTACCTCAAGCTGGAGACGCTAACTTTTCCACGACCAACCGCCCTGAACGAATACACGGTTTATTCGGCAATCCAAAATGAAGTACAGTCCATAACTACTACCAAACCACCATCCCGAGTTCAACATCGACACGATAATTAACCTTGATATCCAACTTCTCATGCAATAGACCAAATTATAATTCACGTTCCCATTTCCACTAGACATCCTTAAAATCATATACATTATGATTTATCTTAGTCCAAAAATACCATACATACCACCATTCCGACAATTCATATATTCCATAATACCATTCCTATATGAATCATAAATGAAATGAAAACGAAATCATTTATTAACATTACGAACTGAGCAAGCATAACTTGCCTGGATACCAATACGACGAAGCCACCATCAATCCCGCCGTCTTCGTCTACAAGCTTGACCCGACTCACCGCAAAGACAACGGTTAATATCAACGATCATCTAATGCAACCTAATACAATAATCAATCAACAACCGGTATAATCAACCAATCAAACTCAACGATATCTCGATAAATGCGAAACTAAACCGTATCAACTCTTAACAATACGAACACAAGCCGAAATTCAGTGTTCAATAATCCTAACAATGTCTTCAACATATAGTTCATATAACCGCAAGAATCGTAACAACAAAACCATAATCATCTTCATACGAATCCTTCTTCAACGATAACATCAAAATCCGAATTCAAGGAGAGGATTATCGAACATACCTCTAGAAGATGAAATACACAAGTAATCAATTATTTTGAATAGCACGGTGCGAAGAAATCGACAAAAGGGAAGGGTACCGATTCAACTTCCTTCAAAAGTTCATTCCTAAATCACAATAATATCAATTCAATCACCATTAAATGCAACGTATAGAATTTCCCAAGTTCTACTCATTGAGGCATTTCATCGAACACTTTGAAGGCATAGTCCAATTCAATCGATTATTCAAAGAAATACACGAATTTGTTCCACAAAACTTCAAGAGTATTGAATGATTACGAGTATACAATCAAGTTCTATCAATAATCTGAATCAAAATGGAGCAAATCGGCCAAAACACCAAGAAACCTCAAGAACATCCAAAAACCAAAAGTTCATGTGTTCTTACCTTCGATCCGGGTGGAGGATGATGTTAATCCATGATTCCAACTTCCAAAACATGTTGTTATAAGTTGATTCTACTCAAAACCATCATATTTGCTGAAGAAATCGCGGAAGGAACGAAGAAAAACGAAGAAATGAGCAGATGACTCGGTCGAGGCCTTATATAAGCCGAGACCTGCCGGCCAGTTACGTACGTAACCGGCCGTGGCCTACCTTACTGTCCAGTTTGTTCGGCACCCTTACGTACGTAACCGGCAGCACCCTTACGTACGTAATCGGCCATTATGGCCGTAACCGGCCACTGCCTACGTACGTAATCGGCTAGTCCTAGCCCCCAGCGAGTCACTGCCGACCATGATCGGCCATCCCAACGAGTCACGGACGGCCATGCTCGTCCATCCAGGTCATCTCGGCCACGACTCGGCCAGCCGCCCCGTAACGTACGTAACACTTATTCCGTTGCGTACATAATACGTACGTTGACTTGCTACAGTACAATGATCGTGTTACATACCTAACACATCCTGTATAACGTACGTAACACGTACGTTGACTCACCTGTCAACATCCTCTGCCGAAAGCTGCCGACACAGGGTCCCACCTGCCGACCACGACTCGATCGTCTGATTCCCATGTTACGTACGTAATGTCTCGGCCATAACGTACGTAACTCGACCAATTTAACGTACGTAAGCTTCAACACATAACGTACGTAATGGCTTCCATACTTAGCCATTTCCAGCAATTCCTGTCCAACATCTCGACATAACAAATGTGAACATACGACAATACTGAACACATATACGAAATCCCGAAAATATTCTCGCACGGTACATCTGATGCACGATATCCTCAATTACAACTGTCGACCAAGTACGGAAATCATACAAATACTCATACGGTATATCCGACATCAAAAACACACCAAGCATGTAATATCCTAGAATCAAAATAACCTCGATAGACATACTGGCACGGCTGTCACGGTTTCTAAAATTATCCACTCATATCGTGTCGGTCCCACTCTGTACAGTACATCCCAGATAAAATAATGCGAAAAATTCATAGTGAAATTCTAGGATATTACACCCTGGTGGCCCTCTCACAATGAGCTGCCCGATGCCCGGTTTGCCCACAAGTAAAGCAAGTAAATGGAGGAGAAGGGCAATCCTTCATCAAATGCTCATATTGGTTGCAGTTAAAACAAACCCTGCCACCAGAAGCAACGGACTGGACTGAACGATTACCCTGAGATCCCCCAGCCTGATGAAATGGCCTCTTCCCTGGTGTAGGGGCAGACTGTGCTCTCGAAAATCGGCCACTCTTGCCGGCTGAAAAGCTGCCAACCATTTTCTGTTTCTTGGCCTCGGTACCCAACTCTAATTCCGGCGCGGCCATCTCGATCGCTAGAGCGCGATCCTGATACTCCTTTAAAGTGACACACATGAGCGGGGCCATACTCTGCCTGATATGCGGTTTCATGCGCATATTGAAGTAACGGATTTTATCAGCCTCCGTCCTTACTTGATCTCTCACAAAACCTAACTGTTGATTGTAAGTAATGATGGCTTGAGAAATAGGCACATCCTGTGGCGTAGCGGTGAAGAACTCCACAATTCTGCGCTCCTTAACTGGCGGTGGACAATATTCTGCTTCCATAGCAGCCTTGAATTCCTCCCAAGTAGCTCGACGGTCTCTGGGCGCAACGGCCTCCCACCATTCCGCAGCTTCCTTATCCAGGAGGTACTGGGCAATATGTACCCTCCTGTCTTCGGGACAAGCTACGGCATCGAAGGTCCTGGACAACTGAAAGAGCCAATTCTCCCAACCGAGGGGGTCAGAAGATCCGGAGAAACGAGGTGGGTGCATCTTAGTCACCGTCTGAAGCCACTTACTAGCTTCCTCTTCAGGTCTCGGGGGCGGATTATGGCGTCCACCCTGAGCTATCTGAGCAAGCTGGGCTACTAACTGCTGAAGTACGGCAGTATCCACGGCATCGGCATTATTACCCGACGGCACTGAGTGAGAGGCTGAGCCCGCAGAGGACTGAGAAAGTGAGCCCTCTTCATTATCAGCACCCCGACCACGGCCTCGGCCGCATCCCCTAGCTGGTCTACCACGACCTCTCAACATACTAAAGGAAGAATGAAAAGAACAAGATCAGAAAGGTTCACAATTGACAAAGTTGGTATCACAATTCATAATTCCGAACAACGCAAGAAAACGAATTACAGAAATATAAGAGTTCGAGGAGACTTACAGCCACGGGTCGCACGAAAAGACGGTAGCATGATGATATTAGGCTCAACGACTGACTCTAATGACGCAACTGACAGACCCAAAAATTTACCAACAGCCTAGGTATTCAAAACCTAAGCTCTCATACCATAAATATAACACCCCAATTCACAAATGGGACATTACACGCCGTAGAACCCTCGTGAGGTCTACCAGGCTAACACATGACACATACCCACAATGAAATCCCAAAAGATGCACTCAAAAGTAAATAAGGCCGTGGCCTCGGCCGAAACATTTCAACGGAGTACATGAAACATAAAGTAAATATCAATTCATTGCCCACGCAAGGGACTTAAACCAAGTTTAGAAGTAAACAGTCTAACTCCAGTACTCGACAAATGCAACGACAAAACCTAAAAAAAATTCAGACTCGAGCCACATCATCAAGCCAGCCCATCCTTTGCGTGCATGTCCCGTGCCTGCTCCTCAGCTCTCCCGGTACCTGAAATGCATAAGACGCATTTCCCCCATTTAAGGTGTTAGCATTCGAATAGCTAGTGCAAGTACATAATTACACAACATTATATACAAATACGGTTTTACACGATCATCTCAATCAGATATCATTTGCCATAAATATTCCGGAATATTACATTGGCAATCAATTTAGTTTCAATCATCACGATATCACAAAATCACAACTGGTATCCCGTGGCCGTACCCCTTAGTATCGACCCCCAGACATCCCGTCGAACGCTCCGGGTGGGATACCACTTCCACGGCCGTACCCCTTAGTATCGACCCCCAGACATCCCGTCGGACACTCCGGGTGGAAATTCAACCACACACGCACCCAAGTCCACTTCCTCGGCCGTACCCCTTAGTATCGACCCCCAGACATCCCGTTGGACACTCCGGGTGGAAGGAACACAACTCACGCACTCGAAAACCACAATTCATTAACCATTTCGAAAACTCAACATACATAATGAAATGTAATACATATACTTGCCTTTAATAAGACGAAACGAAGGAAACGACGAAGGAATAGGTTTTGGTCCGAACAATCCTCCCAAATCCGTTCCTAACACAATAACGGTATACAACAAGTCTCAATAATGCGGAAAGGTAAGAATTAATCCTAATTCTACCCGTTGGGGCAATTCATCGAACATCAAGAGTGCATAGGGAATTGAAATCGGTCAACGGTGTAATAATGGGATTTCATCCCATCCAATAACAAGGAAACCAAGGGTCACGGGTATACTATCGAAATCGAACAACAACATCAGTTAAATCGAATTAAAAGACAAGATCACCACCAAACCCTCCCCAAATTCATACTAGGGTATAGGAGATCTTACCTCTTGAAGATCCAAGCACTTTGATCCAAAGAACACGTGTTAGATCCACAATCCGAGCTTCACGATCGAAAGGAGATGAAGAAAATCACACAATCAAATGATAGATGAAGGAAAATCTCCCCCTCAAGCCTTTCTCTCTCGTATGGTGGATGAAATGAGAAAAATGAGTGAATCTCGCTGAAAAAAAACGCAGTTATAGAGTTGACTGCCCTGTGTGCCGCGGCCCAGCCGAAGTGTGCCGTGGCACAGGGCCAAAACCGCGCCCAGTGATTGGCAGTGTGCCGCGGCCCGGACGAATGTGCCGCGGCAGTGACTCGACAGTGTGCCGCGGCCCCGTCGGCATGTGCCGCGGCACACGGTACAGAAGGTTTGGCCGATAAGTGCAACACGAGTGTGCCGCGGCCCGGACGAGTGTGCCACGGCCAGAAACTGAACAATGTGTGTGCCGCGGCGCACATTCCTTGTGCCGCGGCCCACGCCCCCCTTGGGTCCCAAAATGATGAAAAATGATCTGGGAAGAGAATAAAAGCAATAGGAATCGATATTTGGGAAACAATAACACGAAATGGAAGTACGGAAACCCCAAAACGGTCCGAGGTACACAACCAAAATCGAACAAGGAACAAATTCCCTAAACTTATAGGAAATTACAAAAACGGCCCAAACATCCGAAATTCACGATATAACGTCGGATTAACAATCCGAAACTCACAACATGCTCTACTCAACCATACAAACTCATGGAAATAGGAAAAAGATGAAATCGAACGAGTTTAACGAGAGTCGAATACACATGCGATAAAATATAACTCAAGATGAAATTACGTAAAAACATCATCGAGACTCATCCCAACGGAGAAACTCCAAGAACAAAATAGATTTAGAATTCCAAAACAGTGCCAAGCGAATTGTCCGAAACGAATATACACCGAATATAGAAATTACCAAAGATAGAAAATACGGATATTACAACTAGGCGCTCGACGCCATATGTTGTCATACTTAACATCAATCTACGGAGATTGACTGTTCACTCATGCCATAATTCATTAGATTCCTTTGAAAACTTGTACTATCTATAGACAATGATATTTTCAAAAGTGGGAGTAAATATATTATCCTTCAAAATGGTTATATATATATATATATATATATATATATATTGGGAAAATACTCGAAACCCCACTCACTGAGAATCCATTATTCTCGAATTGTTTTCTAAAACCCCACTAGATGAAGAGAATCAAGAGGAAGAAGAGAAAGATGCTGACGACCAGTGAAGATCATCGTCGAAGAATTGCCAAGACATAGGAGTGAGGATGTTGAAATAAATGTGTATTTTGATTTCCGCTGTACTGTTTTGCACTTGATGTAAACAATCTGCTATACTCATGAATATTCCTTTTATCGTTTAACCAGTCTTAGTTCACCGGGCTGAGATATGGAAATGGTATATTTTACTTAGGATTTTATTATCACAAACGTTACTTAATCACGTTAGCTGTCACGTCCTCGTCCAACCCCGGTGTGGGGCATGACAGTATACTTGTTCAGACCGTCTTATATATATATATATATATATATATATATATATATTCCGTGAATGGAGTCAGAGGTCTTCAATTTTTTCTTTTTCACTTTATTTGAGGTGGCTTTATTATTTCTTTGGTTCTTCTAATTTTTCATAGATTTTTTACTTTTTAGTACCCCTTTCGGGTGTTCAGTTCGGAGTCCTCTCTTTTCCAGTTTTGTGGGTAATTTTTATTCTGTTTTTCTATTTTCTTAATACTTAGTTTTAGAAAGCTTCTTATGTATCATGATCCACAAGACCGTTTTATATGTATGAGGCCCTAAAAAACTGGACCCCGAGACCAAAATCTGTAAAAATCCTCCTAAATATATTAAAAGTCATCAATAACTGCAACGACTGGAAACTTCTAAGAAATTTTTTGGCTCAATCATCTTAGGTTTCATGTTATATACATAGCCTTCTTCTGTTGCCTCATGCACGGTCATTTGTGCTTTGCAACCCTCTTCTCACCAGGTCATTTGATCACGCACGCTCGGTTCCCATATCAGATGTTGTGTACTGTGTGTTCTATATATTTATGTATTATGAAGATAGGGAGCTTATTCATCAATACTTTCAAGCTCTTTTTGTTATATTGTGTGATTGAAAACGTATCATGAGTCATTTATTTACTGCAACATGGTGATCTCCCTTTTGCTTGCCCTTATGTTTCCTCTAATATGAGTGTGCGGTTTTACTATAGTTTATTTGTTGATCTCATAGGTGTTGTTGTTTTCGCCTCAACTTCTTCGTTTGTTCAGGTTAGTAATAAGTTGGGAAAAACCCTCTAAATTTGTTTACCTTAATTCTTCATTTTGTCTGCCTTTATTTTGCATTTAATTTTAATTTGCTGTTTCAATGTAGTTTATCTGTTGTTCTTATATGTGTTGTTTCGCGTCTACAACTTATTCGTTTGTTCAGGTTAGCTAGGATTTGTTTAGTGTGAATTTATTTCTTCTGTGATTTTTGGCACTTTCTCAGTTTCTCTAAATTTTAATCTACTTTGTGTCATCTGCATCCATTATTTTATTTTTGGTGTGTTGGATCTTGATTAATCATGTGTATTATGGAACGACCATTGTTCTTAAGGGTCTTGAAATATACTTGGCATAGGCACAATCCATGAAATATTTCAAGAGAAAGTAGTACTAGGTTTCCAAAAGAGTTTAGTCTTAATTTATTTTGTGTGGTCAGTCGTGTGTTCATTTTTATTCCTGATGCCCTGGACTTTATATGGAGTTTTGTTAGGTATGAGTCTGAACCTTTTTGTTTTATTTCCCTGATTTTGTATTTTTGTGTTTTGCTGTGTGGAAAATCTTTGCATTGGGGAGAAAATGAAACTTTTATGGTTAGGCATATCTTGTAGAAATAAAGTTCAGTTATTTGGCATTTTGATTGTTTTTACACAATAATTTCAACTTATTTCAATTATGACAAAAATAAATGTATTATATAGTTCCAAAAGGTGAAACTTTTGCCAAGAACCATGTTAATGCGGTACATATTTTGTGCTTCGGTAGATAGAGTAAAAGGTTAAAAAGAAATTTATGGCTCCCTTGTGAAGTTTTATTTTCATGTTCTTTCCTTTTATTTAAAGTAGCTGCTTTAATTAATTATTGTCTATACCTTTCTAGATGGTTGTTGGGGTTTGATTTTTTGAGCATTCTTATTTTGTTCCTGTTCTAAACACATTAAAAATTGGTCTTCTTTTGTGTGTATATGTTAGGTGAATCTGCTCTGTCGATGTTATATTTGTTTGCTGTTTTTAAGGAATTTTTTTTTGCAATTGTAGGTTATTTTGAGGGATGAAACTGTGCATGGCAGGTGTTCTCGTTGTGTTTTCTGTATGTGTACTCTATTAGGTGTGATGTTTGTGCGTGTTTCTATGTTCATTAGTTGTAATATGTATGCATCTTAGGTGAGTTTGCTCGATCGATGTTATATTTGTTTGCACTTTTTTTATTCGTGGATACATTCTTGCGTTCCAGTTGGCTCTGGGTAGAATCTTGTTTCTTTTGTTGGTGTTGCGAGGGGAACATGACATTTCTATTAAAAGTTTTTCAGTTCCTTATATAATTTCCCCGACTTCGTCAAATTTCTGATGTTACTGCTTGTTTTTTGAGTGCCGTTGGTAAAGAGGACACCTTACATATCATTTATTTGTTGGTTCCGCTGTTATTAAGCGTGTGACAGGTAACATTAAAAGTGATGCGACTGAAGGGTGTTCCCATTATTCCAATTTTGAGTAAAATGTTGTTGCATCCATATATGTGAATGTGTTTTTAGGACATTCATTATATTGTCGCTGTCTTTATTATCGAGAGGGTCGGCCAGTCAATACGTGTTGATGTGTGCTTTCATTTTTTTGGTTTAATGGTTGTGTTTGCCAAACTTTAAACCTTATTAGTTAGACGAGGAAATATGTTTATGGGCCTGTCTTTGCATTGTAATTCTTTATTTACTATAGGTTCTTCTTTTGGATATCATTTTCGGCAGGATAATTCTTGCAAAATAGGCTTTAGCCTTGATCCACAAAAATTACTGCCGGCATTTCATGGTGACAATATTTGGCAGTTTGGCCAACATGCAATCTTCTAAACTATTGAACCTGTTGTAAATATATGTGGTGCTTGTAGATTCATTTTACATTTTAAAGAGGTTGCACCTATTATTTTAGTGTGTTTGAAAAGTAATTTTCACCGGCTTGGTCAATGGACGTTCTGTAAAATTCTTGAGTTTAGGTTTAAATTGATTTCCAACACTAAGAAACTGAGTTTCATTTGGTATGAAGGTGATTCTTTGAAATGTTAGAGTTTTCATAATCAGTGTCTTGAATTGAATCTTTGAAATGTATATTTAGTGTGCGTTGTGTGCAGAAAGTGTTCTACGTATGTTTTGGTCGTTTACTATGTAAAGTGCGCTCTTTGTGTGTCATGTGGATGCGTGTGTTAAGTGTGTTGATGGTATTTGTGCGGTGTTTGTGGGAATTCTGTTTGGTGTTTTTTTCTATGCATTTTTTACATGTGCAGTGAGTTCGTGTTGTGTGTTTTATGCATATTGTATGTCTCAATGTGATGTGTATTTGTGTTTTGTGTGACTGTGCAATGTGTATTGTCTATTATGGTTGTATTTCTCATATCGCTTTGCTTTATGTGGTATATTGAAGTACTATATGCTCAATGATGATAACTTCGGCAAAGTAGCTCGTTACCTGTTTGACCACACTGATTATTGGCGCTGCTTTAAGCCAGGCCATTGTTTGAGTTGTGGCTCATTCTGTGATCTACATGCCGCACAAAATAAAATGGCTAGAGTCGATATTTATGTCAAAAGGTACTGCTGAAAATGAGGAAGTCCCAAATTTTTACGATATTCAGGTCTATACAATTCTCATGTATGTTAAGACTCCTTTCTACATCATTTTGTCAGTGTCTCTTTACTTGCAAAAGTAGATAATCAAGTATTTTTCTTGATCATGTAATATGACATCATCTGGTAGCATTTGTCTGTAAGAGC
Organism: Orobanche coerulescens; assembly: GCA_033398695.1. Classification (NCBI taxonomy): domain Eukaryota; kingdom Viridiplantae; phylum Streptophyta; class Magnoliopsida; order Lamiales; family Orobanchaceae; genus Orobanche; species Orobanche coerulescens. The sequence continues at coordinate 118,573,957 of CM065815.1, forward strand.
ATTCATAATCACACATTCAAGTGATCGATCTTTCACTGATAGATTGCAGGATGCAGTCGCTGTTGGAATGAAATTACAGTTAATTTAGTTACAGGAGCTTTTAAATATATATATATATATATATATATATATATATATATATATATATATATATATATATATATATATATATGAATGTTTTACAAACTGTATTGCATTCTTTAAACAAGAGAATCCCCGAGGTAACATATTTGGCTTTCATTGGTTTTACCTTCATATTTTGTGATATTCTTATGATATGTAGTATTTAATTTATCTCTACTTTTATTACCTTAATAATCAATCCATTTGCAATATTCGGCCGATTCATCATGTTTTCAGGTGGAAGATAATATTGCTTAGGCATTTTGTTTGATTGGAGAACTGCAGACTGCATTGGATCATTGCCAGGATTCAATTGAGGTAAAATTTCAGTTAGACGTGATTCTCAAAATCATCGCGAGCTTTGGATCAAGTGTCTTATGTAATTTCTAATAGAGGAATATGTGTTACTAATGACCTTAAAAACCTTGGTGGAATCAAGAATCCTCTAGATGTGACATGTCTCATCAGTAGAAATTTGAGATATTATACATCTGATTTTTTCGACCCACACATAATACACTAAGTACCAAATATTATCTACATTCTTCTAGCTCGTATTCTGCTCCTTGTGGATGAAATTTTATCTACAGAAATGGAAGCCTACTTCGAAGGAGTCAACCTCAACTTGTGAAGGACCAGATTATTTTCAGTCCGGTGGTCGATTTTGAAGGCTTGCTCGAGGTGAATCTGGAGACAGATATGTATTCTATCATCCGCCCGATGAAGAAAAATGGCATCTACCCATTTTTGGATATTAACCCCAAGAAGGAAGCAGTCATTTGTTTCTACAAGGAAGCCGAAGTCACGGAATCGGGAATCAATAGCTCGATTTTTGAAGAGGAGGTGATGATTTCTCCTAAGACTGTCGCGGAGGCGTTCGTGATGAAATCAAGGGGCATAGCTGTTGAATCCCTCAATCAAAGTGCCGTAGAGACCTGGTATCGAATCAAACTAACAGAACAGTCGTCCAAGCTGAAACTAACGCAAAGAGAGGCGACTTGAAGAAAGAGTACCGATATGTGTTGGACATCACAAATAAAATCGTGATGGGGATGGCAGGCAGCTATGACCAGCTGTAATCTGCCAAGTTCATGGTGATGGGAGCCCTTCTCCATAGTGACAGGATTGACTGGGGTGACTACATATACAGACAGTTGGGCCGAGAAGTCAATAAAGTTCAGTGGATAGAAGAGGAGAAGAAATTTAAGACCAAGCTGGCTTTTGGAACGCAAATCAGCTGGATCTTGGAATTCCTTGGGAAGGCGAAAGGGACTACAGACCCCTTTACGTCAACAAGAGACTTGATCATCTGGACCAAGAAACACTGAAGAAACTGGGAGGCGAGAGGAAGGCTGCCCAAATATTGAAGGAAATGTCAAGTGGAGCTCCCCACTACAGAGGGCCTTCAGATTCAGACGAAGAACACTCTAATGCGGCCGACTTACCTGCAGGACAGGAGTCACCCACAGCCCGCAAGTCACCTACAGATAAGGAGCCATCTGCAGACCAGTCAGACTCAGACTCAGATAATTCTCCTCTAGCTCTGAGATTCAAGAAGAAAGCACCAATTTCAGAGGAGGTAGTTCATGTCATGTCATAACCTGATGATTCACCAAAAAGGCCTAGACGCCTTGATTTTGAAGATGCAGAGCAGACACCTCACTCACCTGCACCTGCTCTTATCCCTGATGAAGAGGATTAGCCTGATCACCCAAATCTAATGGCTAACATCATCCCTATGCTGACTCTTCCAAGTATGACAGAAGAGGAAGAGGTAGACCTAATTATCAACATTCTTGAAGAAGGTTACTCCCTAAATTTTCTGGAGAACAACCCTTTGGAGCTATGAGTATATCAACCACCTGGTAAAACATCACTCTCTCAAAGTTTCTCTTCTCAAAGTTTCTCTTGTCAATATTTTTGAAGAATGGAAGAACTTAAAATCTCTTTCATTTGCTAAACTTCAATTATCTATTGAGAAGAGTAGCTGGAAATATCCCCAGGCTATAGAGCAAGTTCTCATGAGTTTCTGTCATGAGATAAATGTAATTCTAATGCTCTAGGAGAACTGGTTCCTGTCAAATTTCAAAACCAACATGGATCAGTTCGTCCTTTTAGTAATGGAGGGTGTATTAGCTGGGATTGTAGATGAAGATGAAGGTGAAGTTGAAAAAGACAAAGGGATAAGAATAGAAGATGTTTTGGAGGAAGAAAGGGTATAAGAAGCATAAGAAAAAATAATAGTTGAAAAAACAGTGTGAAGAAGTTGAAGTTGAAAAGACAAAAGAGTTAGAAGAAGATGAAGAAGGAGAAGAGGTTGAAGAAGAGGAACAAAAAGAAAAAGAAGAGGAGGAAGAAAAAGAAAATGAGGAGGAAGAAGAAAAGAAAGATAAAAATGATGATGATGAAGAAAAAGAGGAAGAGAAAAAGGAGGATGCCGAAGATGAAAATGATGCAGATGAGCCTGGGGCACCTAGTCAAGCCCCTAGCTCAGATCAGTCACAAGAAGAGGATGACAGATCGGGGACACTTGATAAAACCCCATCTGATCAGCCTCTTGCAGATAGGAGTTTGCAGACAGACAGGTCAACCGCCAAACGACCTGTTGATATGGAAGGCTCTGGAGAACACTCCCCTCGGGCAACACCTATCTCATCTGAAATGGCTGACCTGATCAAGTGTCTAGTCGAAGAGACTGTTGGCAAGCTCATAGCCACTGAGATCAAACCTGACCTCCAATCCCTTAATGCAAAGATGGACACATTGCTATAGAAGAGTGTTCCTCCACCTCCTCCTACCAATTCTAGAATGCCTCTAGGCATGTCTGATTGGATGTCTAGAGTGGAACAGCAGTTAACCATTCTGGTTGATGCTGGCAAAAAGGGGGAAGAGAGAGGAAAGGGGGAAGTAAGAGGTCATGGGGAAGAAAAGATGCAAGAACAAATCCAACCCATCAGGTAAGAAGAAGATGCTGCTGAGATAGTCAGAAAGGAATTGAGGACCAAAGCAAGGAATGACCTCCCTCTCATTCAAGCTGGTACGTCCAATCTGAAGAGAAAAGAGTTGGCTGCTCCTGCTCCTGCTGATGACCAACCTGCAGCTAAGAGGAGGAGAATTAGAATAGGGGATGAACAGAGATATGAATGGAAAGGCAAATAGCTTTGGCATGATGAGAAGTTCTTACCTGCTGAATATTTTCCAGTTTGGGGAGAGGCAAAGAAGTAGTTCATAGAGAAGTATTATCTCTGGGAGTTACTCCAGGATAAAGACTACTCCCCACAGCAGATGTACATCAACTACATGGACTCAATATGGCCAAATCTCTGGGCCATCCAAATAAAATATGCAAACGAATGTGATGCCTACCCCATGATCCCCTTGTTCAAACCTGAAGAACCTCCTTCCTTGATGAACAATGAATTAGATGACCTGTTCCTGCAGGCTGAGATTAGGAAGCTATATGTAGAACACAACTTCTCATCTGCAGAGGAGCAAGAGTTTGCCTCCCTTATCATTAAGAGTAAGTATGGCCTAGCACCTGTCAACAAGAGACCTATTGGTGCAAAACTATTTAGGCCTCCCAAGCAGCCTGTCAGAAGAGGCAGAGGAAGATGTAGATAAGAGTTTTGTAGTTTACTTGTATTTTACTGTTTTGGAATTTACTTGTAAATTTTACATTACTTATAAAAAATTTCCGTATTTTTTTCATTCAAATGCACTGTACTTGTAAATATCTCTGAAATTTTTTATAACAGTCATTTGAATGACAACCATTAGTTGTCTCAAAAAGAAGACTGAGTTCGATTTGTCTTACAGTTGATCATGTGCAGACTTGTTCTACATTTGAATATTTTGTTTCAAGTTTTGCCATCATCAAAATAGGGGAAATTTGTTAGGAATACTTATTAGATTTTGATGATGTCATCCCTGTATTTGATTATTCAAATGTATGTTTTAAGTACTTGGCAAAATGTAAAGAAGAACCAAATGAGTATCTTTTGTAGGCCAGATTATGTATAGTTAAATACTTGGCAATATGTAAAGAAGAACCAAATGAGTATCTTCTGTAGGCCATGTAAGTTAGGCTAAAAATCGGCTAAGTATAAATCACATAGAAGTTCAATATCAGATGATTTTTGGTCAAACAGATACATCAGAGAGGTTTGACCAAAAACTGCAGAAAGCTGAGTTGCAGACAAGTTTAACCAGAGAAGTCTTGGTAAACTCAACTGTTCAGAGAAGGTTGACCACAGACGACTTATCATCAGACAACATTCTGCAGAAAGAGATTTATCAGAGAAGTCCTAGTCAACTCATTATCAGATAAGTTTGACCAAACTGCAGTCAAGATCAGACAGAGACTGAAGTTTGACCATCAGATCAGATACGTTCATCAGGTCAGTAGACTTCAGATGAGAGAAGATTAGTCGGGAAAGAGAAGTTCATCTCATAGAAGCTACATCAGAGAAGTCCGACATCAGATAAGGATGACTGTACGAGATTAGATAAGTGATCAGCCAAGTAATTCCAGTCCACGTCAGCATGCGTTGAAAAGTCAATAATCACATAAAGTCACATGCAGGCATAGAGAGATAGACTGGAGAGATTCTCGGAAAGCAAAGAATTAAATATTCATCGAGACCCACCTCTGAAGACTTTAAGCATATTATAATCTAAAGATTCGGTGCAACAACGTGAAAGTCTTCACAACGGTCAGAAATGGATTAAAATAAGGGAATCCAGCCTTGCAATGTTCGGAAAGAAAAACAAAAAAGTCTATTTCTCCAACGGACGGATTTGTTACAGGAAATGCAACGGCTATGAAGGAAGCTCAAGGGTCGACATCTATATATACCTGAAGATTTGAATTGAGCAAAGTATGATTCGAACAATACTTACAAGCGAACAAAGCAATCAAAGCAAACAAAGCGAACAATAGCATCGTGAAGAGCAAGAGTTCGAAGTTCTTATTTGAAGAAGCTCTTAGTTGGAGAAGACAAACCACTCGTGTCTTTAAACCTGAGTTTGGGGTGCTTCATTGGTTGAAGTTTGTGAGACTGATAGGCATCCGAGGATTTTAGATCAAGAGGTGCTAGGCAGTCAAAGGAGTTACAACGACGGGATTTCCACTGGTTGGAAGTTGTTGTAGCTAGGAAGAATCACTGTAATATTTATCACTGGTTGAGAATTATAGTGAATTCATCTCCAACTGGTTTGTAGAAAAGTGGATTAGTAGAGGATTACCCCACCTCTTAGACCACTATAATTGCCTGCATGTTTTACTGCTTTAAACATCATACTTACCTACTGCATACATATTTACTGTTCCATTGTTTAGTTATCTGCTTACGTCATTAGCTGTGTCTTCCGCATATCTTCTCTACAGACGACTTCAAGTCATCTGTACTTATCACAACTGAGAAACTCCTGATCCATCGTGGAAAAGAGTTTCAATAAGTCTATTCACCCCCTCTAGACTTATTCCTGTCGACTTGTGACCTACACTCGAAAGGACCAATATAACGAGGATTAAGCTTCCCTTTCTTACCAAACCAAAGGACTCCACGATCCGGCGATACATTCAACAACACATGGTCTCCTGCCTGAAACTCTAATGGTCGACGTTGAACATCGGCATATGACTTTTGTCGACTCTGGGCAGACAATAACTTTTGTCGGATTAAAGCAACCTTTCCCTCGTTTGAATTAACAAATCAGGCTCTACTCCAAGTAATTCATATGGTTCATCCCAACAAAGTGGCGATCGACATCGTCTTCCATATAATGCTTCAAATGGAGCCATACCAATCGAACCATGCCAACTATTATTATACTCTAATTCGATTAACGGTAAATGAATTTCCCAATCTTCCTTCCAATTCAAGGCACATGCCCTTAGCATATCATCCAATGTCTGGATGGTTGCACTACTAGAAAAAACACATTTTAAATAGGTTAAAATAGGCCTTTTAAATCGGGTCTCACACCGTTATAGATCCAACAGATGTAGAAAATCGACGCATTTAAGATCGGTTATTTAACCGATGTAGAAAATACTTTTAACATCGGTTATTTAACCGATTTAGTAAGTACATATAACCGATTTAGAATGTCACATTCCAGATCGGATATTCAGAAACCCGATTTAAAATGTCACATTCCAGATCGGATATTCAGAAACCCGATTTAGAATATCAGGCATTCTAAATCAGTTAAAGAAGTAACCGATTTAAAAAGATGAAACATTCTAAATCGGATACTGCTTTAACCGATTTAGAATATCAGGCAGGCATTCTAAATCAGGTACTTCTTTAACCGATTTAAAAATCTAAAACATTCTAAATTGGATACTGCTTTAACTGATTTAGAAATATTGATATTAAGCCCTGTTCACAAAAATGGCAATTTTTAGATCACGACTGAATCCCTCCTATAAAACATAACATGAACAATAAAATCTCCAACAATACACCATATATTCTACCAAAATTATCAATCATGTTTACATCTTGCAAAAAATGTACAACAATTATTACAAGAGATTTGCAAAAAAAAAAGAACAACCACAAAATGATGAATGATCCCTACGCAGCAAATCCCTACGTACTCGGTTCCCATATTCCTCTCTTACTACTTCAATAAAGATGTAGAATCCAGAAAATATTGAGTCCAACGTCTACGTACATCATCAATATCATCCTTCGAATAAGGCTCTTCCATATCAAATGTCTGTAAATTAACAAGAGACCACCATTTGATCAAATATCCATAAATATTTTTAATGTCTTTGATTTTAAACAACTAATATTTTGCCATTTTTCCTTCTTTTATTGTCAACAACTATTTTTATGGTAAAAACACAGAAAAGAAGCAGGGTGGGTGGGGGGTTCTATTTTAATACACCAAAATAAAAATAGTGGGTTGTACACAATAAAGTACCTTTTCAAATGAGTCCACGATGCCTAATGTGATGATCTCCAGCATATACCTCATAACAAAGTACCCACATGCCCCACCTCCAATTTGCTTGTGACACTTGAAAAAAAAAAGTAAAATGAACAATTATGATTATAAACATTTAATGCCTTAACTTAAATAAGTATAGAAAGTAAACATGTTTGAAAATTTACCTTTGGAAAAACCCATGTGGGCTTCTTTAATTTGTAAGTGTGCTTGCCCTTAATAACTTGATATGCATCAAACGCTCTATGACATAATAAATAAAAAATTTATTTCAAAATAGGCACACAACACTATAAAAAGATTTTTTATTCAACTCATATGTCTCAATCTTGTTGATCAAGTCCTTCTTGGGCTTTCTCCCTATGGAGCAGAACTAGGCGACGACATTCTGTTTCGGGCAAAGAACAATCAATTGCCAATGATCCCTGCAATAAATCCACATAATTATTCAAACAGTCAGAGGTACTGTTGGATGATATTGTCGAAACTAACCATAATTGTCTAGTTGTTTGTTTCCTGATATGTGATAAGTTCCTAAATCTGATACAAATACAACGAACTTGATCAATATTTCAAGTACTTCGCGAGTCATGGAAATAAAAATAAAAAGTAGAGTTTAGCAAGGGAGAAAGTAAAGCAGGAAACAAAATAAACATAATGAATCTTTTGAGAAGCACTTCAAATGAAGTTTTTCTATTTCACTTAAACTAGTGCTACTTACTCGGCAAAGTACGGTGCAAGGAAACAATCAAAATCTCCTGATGTAATTCTTTTCCTAACGTACGCTGCTATGTCTTGCTTATTATTGCCTGTGCTTTGAATGGTGAGTGGTCACATCAATCCATATTTCTCGTCTCTACCCAACAATTTCAACATGTTGTGGAGATACCTACAATAATATTGAATTTTTGTCACTTTAAAAAATTCGCTACAGGACAAACATTTGAAGAAGTAAATATATACATTATTACATTTAAGAGTGTGTTATATGTTGAAAGATAAATAACATACTTATTGTAGAATTGCAAGATAGACACGCAAAGCTTTTAATTTTGCAACAAGTCCATGATATCCTCTTGACAAATAAACAACTCCCTTTTCTCACCAATTATCTCGGCCTCAATATCTACATGAATGGGTTCTTTAATATCAATCGCGGCAAACCACATTAGTTTCAGCACATCAGTATCTGGCTGGGATAAGGGTTTTGGATCCACTTGTTTTGCCAAAGAAATACCCTACAAAGGAAGCAAGAAAAATCAGAAATAGAAAACTTAAAAAAATCTGCAACAAAAGAGCAGCAAAAAACATAAAAAAATCAGTACAAAATGAGCAGCAAAAAGCATAAAAAAACTGCACAAAAAGAGCAGCAAGAAAGAACAAAGTAGTGCACAAAAGAGCACAAACAATCATATTTTTGCATAAAATAGTACAGAAAAGAGCTGCAGGAATAATCATATTTCTGCTCAAATGAAACATCAAATTTCTGCACAGTTTTAAAACATAACTTGTCTTCACATAGATTGAACAGGGCATACAAAGTCATACACAATAGCAAAAAGGCTTACAAATGCATCAAACAGTAGCAAAAAGGGCTTACAAAGCGATCCATAGTGATACCATAAAACTTAGCTAGTTCAAAAGGACTTACAAAGCCAAACTACATAAATTTAAAACCATCAATTGGTCATCCAAAACACAATTGGACAAACACACCAAGTATCTGCTACAGGTCTGAAGGTAGAAGCTACAAGGGCAAAAGCTGCGTCTCTATACAATGCCTTACAACTTGATCCCTTGAACAGTGATCTATTCCAAGAGTCTAATGCAGCTCTACAAGAATTACAAAAAATAGCAAGTTCCATCAGTTCGACTAACGGCTGAGGTAAAACTGTAAGGCAATCTCAAACCTCAGGGGGGTTTATGCAATTTTAAAATTCCATGGGTTCAACTAATGCACTATTATAACTCTCAGATTGTGCATAAGAGCATACATGTTTATAAGAGTTCCCATAAGAATATGCCAAGCAAGTAACAAAATCATATTGATCAGGTGAAGCAATAACAAGAATCCAAATGCAGACATGTCAATCTCTCAACCGCGAGCTCAAGACCAACTTACGAGTAAAGAACCCTAGTGGATGAAAATCTACACTCGGCCAGCTTCTTCATAAGGGAATTGCAACAATGTACTTCAATTTGTGATCAAGCTATTTAATTCAAAATTGCGTTGAAATTAATATTACTGCATACCGTGTTTTACAATCAGATCAAAAAAAAAGAAACACATGAATGAGTATATTTACAAAATCTCCTGAACTGTCTTAACCTTATCCTCTGATTCCTTTTTTTTTTTTCCAACTCACATGTTTTCAGAGGAGGAATGATTTGAAGTACCTTCAAATAAAATATACTATAATGCAAAAACTGAGATCACAGTTACGAAGAAAAAAGAAAAAAAGAAACAGAAAGTTGGAAAATATAACCAAGAAAGGAAGGCGGTGTGGGAACAAAAATCAAAATTTAATAATACTCATTCATACCTCCTCCTTTTCTCGCCTTTATTTTCCTTTCTTTGAGCTCCACTTATCTTTTCACATAGTCAATTACATACAAAATCACTGCTCATATTCAAGAGCCATGATATGAAAAATGGAGAAAACAAAATCTCAAACCTAATATCATGACAAGAAAATGGAGAAAACAAAATCCATAATGATATGAAACATACCGATATTCAAGCAGCCTTACCAGATGAGGGCTAGGCGCTTTCTAAGCAAGCTAGTATCGAGTTATTCGTCTCAACTGCATCGACCTCTAATCACTGGAAGGAAGCTAACCGGCGCAATATTTTTGTTTAGGAGATGAATCGCAGTGAAGGAGAAATGGAGTAAATAGGGGAGAAGGTTAATGAACGGGAGGAGATAAATCGCAGAACGGGGGAGATGTGAAGGAGAAGGGAATAAACGGGGGAGACGCAGTGAAGGAGAAAGGAATAAACGGGGGAGAAGGTTAATGACTTAAATTGGCCCGTTTAATGTGTTGTTATATGATATCGGTTCTTTATTAATCGATGTGAAATATATATATATACTACATCAGTTTCGGATTAACCGATATAAAAGACTGATATTTCAAATTGGGTCCCTATTAACCGATTTAAAAAAGTGATATACTAAATCGGTTCCCTAATAACCGATGTAAACTGAAACCTAATCACTTTTTAAATCAGCTATACTGCAACCGATCTAGAAAGTGCGATATAAAATGGTATTTTTCCACTAGTGTTCTCTCCAACTGTCCATCCATTTGAGGATGATACGCGGTACTAAAATTCAATTCAGTACTGAGTGCTCGATGTACTGCTTGCCAGAAATGTGATACAAAGCGTCATCATGATATGAAACAATACTCTTTGGGGTACCATGGAGTCTCACAATTTCTGCAATAAACAAACGTTCCAATCTCTCTGGTCCCCATATATCTATAATGCCCATAAAATGTGCTAATTTAGTTAGTCGATCATCGATTACCCAAATCATATTCATCCTAGTTCGCGTTCTTGGCATTCCCACAGTAAAATCCATCGCGATATCTTCCCACTTTCATTCTGGAATTGGTAACGGTTGCAACTTTATGGCAGGTCTTTGATGTTCAGCTTTAACTTGTTGACAAGTTAAACATTTCAATACATACTCTGTTACATCTTTCTTCATTTTCGGCCACCAAAATTTCTTCTTCAAATCTTTATACATTTTACTCGTACCTGGATGAATCGAGTATGGAGTAGAATGTGCTTCGTTCAAAATTACTTGCTTAAGATTATCCTGATTTAGTACACATATCCTCCCTTGAAATTGAATAACTCCATCTTCAAAGATCATGAATCCAGGTGCCTTTCCTTTAACAACATCCTCCCGAAGCTGAACTAATAATGGATCATCCCATTGTTTAGCCTTAACATCTTCGATCACCGAGGATGTGATCTCAAGGAAACGTAATTGTCCTTGAGTTACATGAGGCCAAACCTTAATCTCCAAATCAATTACTTCTCGTCTGAGCTTTGTTTGGGAGGTGAGTACTTCCAATCTCTCTAACACGATTGACTTACGTCTCAAAGCATCGGCAATAACATTATCTTTACCTGGATGGTAAAGAATGTCAAGATCATAATATTTAATCAGTTCCAAACATTGCCGCTAATTCATATTAGGCTATTTCTGTGTAAAAATATATTTCAGACTCTTATGATCCGTATACACCCGACAAGAAGAACCATATAAATAATGTCTCCAGATCTTCAGCACAAACACCACAGCGGCTAACTCAAGATCATGTAGGATAATTCGCCTCATATGGCTGGAACTGTCGAGACGCATACGCAATTACCCTCTCATTTTACATCAATACACATCCCAATCCTTATTTAGAAGTATCACTATAAATAACGAAACCCTCCGTTCCCTGCAGTAAGGCTAGAGTCGGTGACGTAGTTACCCTCTTCTTCAACTCATCAAAACTCTTCTAACACTCGTCACTCCACTCAAACTTCTGAGTTTTCTGTAATAGCTGAGTGAGTAGTCGAGCAATTTTCGAGAAACCTTCGACAAATCGATGATAATAACTGGCTAATCCTAGAAAACTCCGAACTTCCCTGACATTCCGCGGGGGTTCCCAAGATAAAACTGCTTCAATCTTCTGAGGATCTACCCGAACAACCTCGAACGATATAATATGACAAAGAAAAGAAACTTCTTACGGCCAAAATTCACATGTAGAAAATTTAGCATAAAGCTTATCAGTCCTCAGAATATTCAGCAATATTCTCAAGTGTTCGGCATGCTTCGATTCACTCTTGGAATAGATTAAGATATCATCACACTACTACAAAAAAGACATTCAACATCGCTTGTTTAACATCAGTTTTGTAAAAACCGATGTTAAAAAAGACGCGGTGGCATAACTGAAAATTTTAAAACAAATTAACATCGGTTCTTCTAAAAACCGATGTTGAATTAAAAATTAACATCGGTTTTTTTAAAAACCGGTGTTAAATTAATCCATCTCACATTAGTTTAGAAAAACCGAAGTTAATTTTTAATTTAACACAGGTTTTTAGAAAAATCGATGTTAATAAAATTCTAGATTTTTTAAAAAATTTAACATCGGTTATACTAAAGCCGATGTTAAATTAAAAATTAACATCGGTTTTTAAAAAAACCGATGTTAAACAATGTAAAATTTTAATTTAACATCGGTTTTTTGTATAACCTATGTTAAATTTTTAAAAAATCTGGATTTTTTAAAAATAGAAACTTTATTTTTTTTTAAAAAAATCCGGAATATTAATATTAAAAATTGGATGTTTCTATATATTGTTCAAAAATAAAAGGTAAAAATTGGAAGTTTTTATCTAAAGTTCGAAAATAAAAAATAAACATTAGTTCGAAAATAAAAAATAAAAATCGGATATTTTTATTTAATGTTCGAAAATAGAAAATAAAAATCGGATGTTTTTATTTAAAGTTTTGAAAAAAAAAGTGTCATATTAGTTTTAATAAATAAATAAAAGCTGAATTATTATATATATTTTTAAAAACCTGTTAGTTTTTGTTTTTGTAATTTTTTTACTTTTCATAAAAAACTATTTTATATTTTTACAAAAAAATCTAAAACTAAAAAAAAAAAGATTAAATATTAATTATAAATGAAATCCAATTTTTTTAATTTTTTAATTTTTATTCTCGAGCTTTAAATAAAAACATCCGACTTTTAATATTAATATTCTTAATTTTTTTAAAAAAATATTTTTCGATTTTTTAATATATATATATATATATATTAAATTATCATATATTTATATAAATTTATAAATGTATATAGTATATAAATATATCACATATCAAAAAATATACAAGAAGTTCATTTGGCGGAGTGGTAATATCACACTTCCACAAGCAAGAGGTTGTGAGTTCGAAACCCACCAACAACGAAATTTAATTGTATTTGTGGTAGGTTGGTGGGGCTTGGTGCGGGTGGTTAGGGCGAGTGTGTGGGTTGGGGCTGGTTTGGGCTAGCTGGGTTAGCCGCGGTCCGATAAAATTTTAAAGTCGCGAAATTTAACATCGGTTGTCCCAGAACCGATGTTAAATATCGCGATGTTAAAATTAACATCGGCACCACAAATTTATTGAGATATTCGATAAAGGTCTTGTTCATAAGCTGCATAAACACCGCAGGAGCATTAGTCAAACAAAAAGGCATAACCACAAATTCATAATGCCCATATATCATTCGAAATGTTGTCTTCGGAATATCCGAATACCGAATTTGCAATTGATAATATCCCGATCTCAAGTCAATCTTTGAGAAAACTGTAGCCCCATGCAGTTGATCAAACAGATCATCAATTCTCGGTAATGGATACTTGTTCTTGATAGTGAGTTTATTCAACTCACGATAGGGAATACATAACCGTAAAGATCCCTCTTTCTTTCGTACGATCAATAACGGTGCACCCCATGGAGACGCACTTGGTCGAATATAACCCTTGTCCAACAATTCACTCAGTTGCTTTTTCAACTCTTGCATTTCCGATGGGGCCATCCTGTATGGTGCCTAGGATACAGGTGCTGCATTAGGCTCTAATTCGATAGTAAATTCCACAACATGGTGCGGCGGCAATCTGGGCAAATCGTCTGGAAGTACATCTGGAAACTCATTCACAACTGGAATGGAGGATAATTACACCTTGTCGGTTTCCGACTTCAATGCATAACACCAATAACCGGTACAACCTTGTCGCAACAACTTCATCGCCTTCATGGCTCGTACAATCTTTCCTGAAGTACCTAGTTTTTGTCCTTCAAAAATATGTTTGATGCCATCCGGTGCAACTATCGAAATTATTTTCCGATGATAATCTATCACAGCCCCATGACGATCTAACCAATCGTCACCCAGAATCAAGTCTCCTCCCTTCATATCAATCACAATTAAATCAGACGGCCAATCCCTACTTCCGATGGTTATAGGACAACTTATAATATCTTGATCCCCAACTATCCTTTCCCCACTCGGTAGTCCAACAATAAACAGTTCACACGCAGATAGGCCCTCAAGACCCAAACGATGCACACAAGACAAAGATATGAAAGAATGAGATGCTCCAGAATCAAACAACACATCTACTTGATGCAATTAAATATGAACAATACCTGACGTAGTGGCAGACCCCACATCATCAGTCTGTCTCATCTCATACAATCGAGGTGGATCCAATCCAGTACTTGGAGTATCCTTATGCTTGATTTTGCCTCTGCTGCTGCCACATCCGACACTCTGAGTTGGCTGACCCGTGACTGTGCAGGAGACTGCTTAGCAAGGACTCTACCGCTGTCTCTCAATATGACACCCGATGTCCTTGCTTCCCACACTTAAAATAAGTAACGGGACGTAATGAATTATGAGAATTGACATGTCCTGGAACTCTACAATTAAAACAAGCTTTCGGTGCTCCCCCACTGGTATGAGGTGAACCAACAGATGACGGCACAGAAGATTGAGGCCTACGCAATCCGCTTCCTCGAAAACTACCAGAAAACTTCGGCTTCTTTGAACTCGGAGCTGTCTGAAACGGTACTGTTGACATCTCATACACAAGAACTCTATCCTGATATTATGTTAACGTAGCACATCCAAGACCAGCCATATACTTCCGAACTTAATGTTTCATTCTAGCATCAAAATGAAGTACTTTAGCCGTCTCATCCTTGACTGATCTTGAACATACACTCGATGTGTGTTGAACTTATTGATTGCTTCATAAATAGGAACATCTTCGGGTTAAGCTCTAAAGAACTCACTGACTCTGGATAGACGCACAGGCACCGGACAATACCATGCTTCTATTAGTTCTTTAAATTATCCCCAGGTGGCATCATGATCTATGGGTTTAACAGCCCTCCACCCGTCCGAAGCGTCATCAACCGTCATATATTGAGCAATTAGAACTTTCTTGGCTTTAGGGCAGCCAATACCATCAAAGATCTTCTCCAGCTCGACTAACCAATGATCCCAGTTGTTCGCATCACCGAGACCATTGAATCTAGGAGGATTCATCTTCATGAATTCTTGAAGGCACCGATCCTCAATAGTCTTGCCAGTGTTAATGTTATGCACCACTTGAGCCAATTGGTGCACTTGAGTTACAACTTGTTGGAGTACATTGGGCACGTCGGCCTCTGCACTCCCACCTGCACCTCCCGACGAAACCGAATCTGATCTAGCCACAGAATGAGATGCCGAATCTGAAATGGACATCTCCGACTCGGGTACTGCTCCCCTACCATGGCCTCGAACGTGTTGGCGAGTAGCTCTACCTCTCGTCATACTAAAGGGGAAGAAACAGTTCAGGAGAGAAACAATTACGACAACAATTTATCCTGTTGTACAAAAATTACTCTCAACAAAGAAGGAATTACTACCCACCGAAGAGACTCCCAGCACAGATGGCATGAGGTGGCAGCAACCCAATGATATCATATACAGATGACCGACTCAACTTTAACAAACCCAAAACACCAACAGCCTGGGTATCCATAAACCTAAGCTCCGATACCATATTCTATAACACCCCCGTGATTTAGGGAGATATTACAGTGTCGTAGATTCTTTCTGGAGAACCTAGCAGGCTTAGACCAACATTTAACACATTAACAAACAACAAAACCAAGACATTCACACAATTAAAACAAAATCCACTCCAATACTATATACATCACGAAACCAACCAACATTTTCTCCCGTAGGATTACCACCGATGCAACAACTCACAACTTATGTATCAACATCATTATCAACCAATAACAACAAAATGAACAACACACAACAGTACCCGCGCGAGTACAAAACCAGGACACAACATCTGACCATGACAAAACGACTATAACTCCGCGTAAGGTATGACATCAATGCTTCCCACCAAGCTCATGTCCACCCTGTGCGGGCTCGCCTACTGGACCTGTACCTGAATACACAACAAGTATATTCACCCCCGTAGGGGTCAGCAAGAAGCCAGTGCAAGTACAACGATTCTAGAATATGTACAACAAGTGAATAAACAACAGAAATCACAGTGCCATCACATATATTCCGAAATACAATACCACAATCAACATCACCAAACAACCTTCCAGGCTATACTTGACTTGTACCTAATGCGAGATAAACACCCCAGGAGTCCTCGTCAGGCCCTTTCTGGTTGTACAACCCAACTGAGTGATCCGCATATACTCGCAGTCTAATGGATCCTAGGGGACCCTCACTAGTTTTACTCGGCTCGCACACACTCAGTCACCACATGGCACAAATCACATTTTCTGAAATTACCACTTTTCGCAAAAATCACATTTTTCACATATTCACACGAAGTATATTAAACGTAATCAAAGTACTTGCCTCGATTAGAACAACACAGGAAACGTTGAACGGAAGGACCTACGATTCGAACTTCATCAACAATTCGATCCTATCATAACAAAATACCAGATCAAGCACAACACTACGGAAATGAAAGGATTTTCCTCGAATTTCTACTCTAAGGGACAAACTATCGAACACTATGAAGGCGGAGTCGATCATACCCTTTTAGTGGATGAAAACTCGAAACAAAATCCATACACTTTAAGAAACATAAGGCTTAAGGATTACAACATCATAATCCATTAGGACTCAAAGCTAAAACGAATTAGAATTGAAGATCTCAACAAAAACCCCAAAATATGAAGAACTAGGGTTTGAACGGATTTTGCCTTGATTTGGACGATGAAAGTTGATGAGATGTTGTTAACTTGATACTAGGAACTCAAAAACATAGTTGGATGATGAATTCTGGCCAAATCCCGTACTATCCTATGCTCAAGATTGCCCAACCGTCGGAGAAGAAGGGATGGATGGAGAAAATGATGAATTCTAGTACATGCAAGTCTATTTATATAGGTAGTTATTAGCGTGCGCTCTGACCTAAGTATAGCGTGCAGTAACGGCTATGTCGGCAGTCCAGAACCTTCTGCCTGACTTTGCTAGCGTGCGCTGCACATAAGTTAGCATGCGTTATTTACTGGCACTAGCGCGCGCTCTCCCAATAACAGCGTGCGCTAACTGCTTGTGTCCTGACTCCAGAAACATTCTGTCCTTACTGCCAGGCTGAAACAATGCACGTTACCAACACCGCTAACGTGCGCTGATCCACCTTAATAGCGTACACTAGCCTACTATTAGCATGCGCTAATGACCCATTTCAGAATCCAGAAATCCTACTGCCCAGACGGCCTAACGTGTACTACGAACAAGAGTAGCGTGCACTACGGACACATGGTTAGCGTGCGCTAGCAATACATTCTAGCATGTGCTAACTGCTTGTTAGGAGTATGCCCTCGAATGCCACTCAGAGGATGTTTGAGAGAGAGCATTGTACTTGTCATTATGTAAATCATTATCAGAAGGCAATTGTATGTTTCTTTATTTGCTGGTAGTCACTGGCATTCCTAACTAGTAAATATATAGATAGAAACTAGTCCTTGTATTTGAGATCCAAACGTTCCACTCCTTATTGGATAAGAGGCTCGGCACTGGAAAGGTTTATGGCTCAAATACTTAATTGTTCGTAGTCGATGAAACTTGACTGGGCGTTAAGTTTATGTGAAGACATGTATGACATGTTCTTTGACTTGGAGAGTGCCTGTCGAACGCTAATGGTTAGTGGTAGCACAAGTTATAGGTATACTAATGAGATTAGTATACTCGAACTGACTCACCCTTGATTCGTCACATGGATCTCACTTCGGGACAGTCAATGACGGAATCGATAAGTTGTGATAGGTATTCGTGAACCTTCAACTTGGGGATTTAGTAGGGATGTGCTTGTTAGGTTAAGATTTTCATTAGAGTAGTTCGACCTAGAAAACGGAAGGTGGGGGTCAACCTCGACGTGCGTCCTGACATGCAAGTAGCAGGTTCTACTAAATACCAAGATAGGATTCTTTCTCCTGTTAGTGAATGGGTATATGTCCTATGCGGTTATTGGCAGATGAGATCATAAGTCTTTAGCCAAAGCATTGGAGCTAGTTGTATTATATACGCGAGAGCTCAATGATCTCGATTTGCATTAACTCATGCATAGCGTCAAGTACAGATAGGGTTTGACTAACCGTGACCCTATAACTTGATCGAGACATTTGAAAGAAGGGTTTATACATATACTGGTATTCACGACAGAAAGGTTTTGGAATAATCCACATCATTCGTTCTCAGTTAGGGTACAATGTAGGCTGCCAGGCTGGCTAGGTGGTGCTACTACTCTTTGGTTCCTCCCATTGCTAACTGAGACGGACCTACCGAGTCGCACAATAGAATTGACAACGGAATGAATCGAGCTTATTCTATCTTAAATGAATATTAGATATTAGATATCTAATTTATTGGACATTGGATTTATAATTAATTTCGGGACATTAC
Organism: Orobanche coerulescens; assembly: GCA_033398695.1. Lineage (NCBI taxonomy): Eukaryota > Viridiplantae > Streptophyta > Magnoliopsida > Lamiales > Orobanchaceae > Orobanche > Orobanche coerulescens. Next base: position 118,592,560 of record CM065815.1, read on the forward strand.
ATGTCTAAATTAATTTATTGGATAAATTAATTACGGCCTAATGAATTAAATAAATTATTGGGTGATTAATTTGATTCACATGTATAATTATTTCTAAGAGAAATGAATTATATATTGTATTTGATATAATTTATCAATCCGATTAATTTGATTCACATGTATAATTATTTCTTAGAGAAACGAATTATATATTGTATTTGATATAATTGATTAATTGGATTAATTGATTGATATAAATACATCGAGAGGGAATGGAGTTTATCAAATTGGACTTGTGGGAGTCTGAACCGAACCAAACTCCCTAACTCTTTCAATATGCCCCCCCCCACACATCTTGACAAGATGTTGTTTTTTCCACATATCATGGTGGAAGATTTTTGATTTTTAAATCAAAGGGCATCTTCTGATGTATTAATAAACATAAGATGTTTATTGTTAAGGGGACAAGGTTAGGTGAATGATTGTGAAGACATGTTAATAAAAGTCTTCTTCTCCCTATCTTACTTGTAACATACGGTTCACACATTGAGAGAGTGAGAGAGAGAGAGAGAGAGAGAGAGAGAGAGAGAGAGAGAGAGAGAGAGAGAGACTTTGTTCATCTTGTCCTCTTCATCCTTCCATCACCATGATCATCTTCTTCAATTTTCTTAAAGAAAATTTGAGAGAAATATAGAGAGAAATAAATCTATACACTTAGAGTGTTATAGATAATATTAGCAAGCTCCAACCACTTTGTTCTAGCCGTATTCTTGGAGGATAACAAGGTGGGAGTTAGTCCGGTCAACTTCGGCGCGTGGAAAGTAGAGGAACCGTGCGTTCGGGGCTCACAGATCACCAAAATCTTGACAAATCGGATTTGTGGCGGAGATCACTAAAATCTTGGAGAATCCGTTTTGTAATGGAGATCGCAATATCCACAACCATTTGATCAACAGACTTCAAGGGTATAATTTTGTATTTATATTCGTATATACGTAGCTTGAATCGATCCTCTTGAGGAATTCGTATTGCCTTTGTGTTCTCGCTTCCGCTGCGCCCTTTGTTTTTGTATGCGAATCCCAATAGTGGTATCAGAGCGTGGTCTTGCGATCGTATATACGATATATTGCATTTGGAATGCTTGATTGAATGTTTTATAATTTGGAATCATAAATGTTTAATCGTTGTATATGTTTGTTTGTTCGTTGTAGTTGTGTTTTCCGTAAATTCATATCAAAACATAAATCTTTCATTTATAGGGAATATGATTCATATTAAAGATATGAAAGTCGAAAAATATTAATATTGGATATCCAGTCGAAAACCGCAGTACTACCAACAATACAGTGCACCTAGATAGTGGATACATGAGCCCCATTATCCATCCAGGAAACAGGCCGCCACATAGTACCACCAACAGCTTTGGGAATCCAACTAGAAACCTAGAAGGCAAGCTGTCCGAAAAGAATGGTTCCCCCTCCAATACGATAATCGTACTGGAATCAAAATCCTATATTTTTCATGCATAATAATCAAGGTTGCAACAAATATGTGCATGCCCCATGTAAATATCACAAAATTGGACCAAAAGAAACTTACAATAAACCAATTGCGGTCAGGCAAATTTGGGTACCAAAACTCACTAACATCTAAATCTACCTAAACCCTTTGCTTACAAGATACCAAGAAAAAGGACATCTGGTACTTCGATAGCGGATGTTCTCAGTGTATGACAGGAGATATTAGCAAGCTGTCAGATTATATGGAAGGTCGTGGTCCAAAGGTATGATTCGATGATAAATCCAAAGGAAGAACAAGAGGAAAGGGAACCCTGCTTGTAGGAAAGTTTAAAGTCACTGATGCAGCCTATGTTGAAGGCTTATCGTATAATCTACTTAGTTTTATCCAGTTCTGTGACAAATAGTTCTCGTTCAAATTCTATATAGATCACTGTATGGTGAAGGACATCAACATCAAGGAAGTTGTCCTCAGAGGAAGCCGATCAAGTAATATGTACATTGCTGACTAGAAGCCCACAAACTCCACTATTCCATGTTTTGTTGTCAAGGCACTGCAGATCAAAGCTGGCTATGGCACAAAAGGATGTCGCACATCAACTTCAAGAATATCAACAAACTCGCTAGACAGGGAATGGTCAGAGGTTTGCCCGATGCGTCATTTCATAAAAATAGCATCTGTGGACTCTGTGACAAAGGCAAGCAAGTTAAGACCACCCTGAAAAGCAAGTTATACTTGTACACCCACAGGGTACTGGATTTGCTACACGTGGACTTCTACGGCCCTGTAGACCCTGTAAGTTTGGGAGGTAAGAAACACTGTCTTGTTATTGTTGAAGATTTGTCCAGGTATGCTTGGACAATCTTTCTGAGCAAAAAGAAAGATACCACCAGAAAGTTTCCAGAGCACCTGAAGAAGCTACAAAATGAGAAAAGGTTGAATATCATGTCCATTTGTTCTGATAGAGGCACTAAATTCACAATTTGCTTCATAGAGCAATATTGTACAGACAATGGAATACAACACGAATACTCAGCAGCCCGAACTCCTCACAAAATGGAGTTGTTGAGCGAAAGAACAGTACGCTCAATGTAGCAACAAGGACCATGTTTACCGCAACCAAATGCCACAACAGTTCTTGGGAGAAGCAATAAATACAACGTGCTACAAACAAAACCATTGTATCATCAATAAGCATCACAACAAAACAGCATATGAGGTATGGAATAATAGAACTCTAATGGTTGCATACTTTCATATTTTTTGATGCAGGTGTTATGTCCTAAACAATGGGAATGATCAACTCAAAACCTTTGACAAAAAGTCAGATGAAGGTATATTCATAGGATACTCCTCTGTCAGCAAAGCTTTCAGGATTTTTAACAATAGGAAGTTGACAATAGAGGAATCTGTCCATGTAGTATTCGATAAACCCTTGTGACCCTATAGGAGTAGAAGGCATAACCCAGAACATCCAAACACTTTCCATTGATGATCCCCAAACTCTAATAGAACCTGTCGTGGACCTAGAAATCAATCCCGCCGCTGTAAGATCAGAAGCAATCGAAGCTGCTGAAGGTGAGACTCCAGCACCACAAGATACATCACGGGATGCTGATTTAGAACCTAACTGGAGATGGCTGAGAGATCACCCCCAGGAATTGAATATAGGAGAATCGATGCTGGTGAGGAGAATACAGAGTTCACAAGGAAGTTTACTCTGTGCACAAGAAGAAACAGATCCTGAAAAGTCTCAATTTCTTATATGGAAATCTCAAGATGAACTTAGGAGACTAGCTACATGCATTCTAGCTGTATTCTTAGCCCAATCCGAACCTGTTTCGACCAATGAAATTATGAATAATTCCCACCGGATCAATTCAATGGAAAGAGATCTGAATGGTTTTGAAAGAAATAATGTATGGTATCTCATACCCAGACCAGATCATCAAGTTGTAATTGGAACTAAATGGGTATTTAAAAACAAAAAGGACGAAAATGGACTTATCATAAGAAACAAATCCTGACTAGTCGCTCAAGGTTACAGATAGGAAGAAGGCATATACTACGATAAAACTTTTGCCCATGTCGCTAGACTAGAAGCCAATAGGATATTCCTAGCATTTTCCGCTCGCAAGAATATTATAGTATATCAAATGGACTTTAAGAGTACATTCCTGAATAGAGACCTCTCCGAAGAAGTCTATGTTGAACAGCCACAGGGTTTGTCCACACTAACGGTAGAGACCTAGGATACAGGCTAAGGAAAGCATTGTATGGACTTAAGCAAGCACCTAGAGCATGGTATGAAACCCTGTCCCTGTACCTAATCAAAAATAGTTTTGAGAAAGGTGCAGTGGACAAGACCCTCTTTAAGATATAGGAAGATGACGATCTTTTAATGGTACAAATATATGTCGATGATATTATATTTGGTTCAAATAACCTCGCTATATGTCAAAGGTTCATGTTGGTAAATGGTGGATAATATATTGGAGTAGAGTTTTCAAACTCTTTTGCATTGCGTAAGCGTAATTAAATTGCGAAAGATAAACGACACAAGATTTATAGAGGTTTGGCCAAACATGCCTACGCCCTCTCTCCATGTCGTTTTCTATAGGCTCAAGATCAACCTTTTCCGCCTTGTCTTCTATCGGTCCGAGGTAAACCATTACAATCACATCTTCGATCGGTCCGAGATAAACCGTTGCACTCTTGTCTTTATATCGGTCCAAGATAAACCGTTTTCCTTATTGGACAAAAAAACAATCTATGTTGCTTTCTATTAGTACTAGACAAACCTCTCTTGGATTTAGATATGATTCTAATAATGACGGATCAATGACCCTAATAACACCGAATCAATCTACAATCCGTATCTTTCCTCTCGTGTATGTTTTCGTGTATGAGTACTCAAACACTTATCACTTAAGCACAATTACAATAACAAAGATGAATATAACAATATATGAAGTGTATAGACTTTGCTTGGAGGAGTTGTATTGAATGATACCAAATGACTTGGTATTTATAAGCAAATTCTCTCAACTAGTGGTTAGCCCAGTGCTCTTCTTTAGCGTGTGTTATGATTCATGCATAGTGTGTTGGGATTCCGGAAACAAAATCGAATACGCAGCGGAATAATAATGAAGAATCCCAAATAGGATCGATCAAGTAACGTATATACGATACAAAAAGAAGATAAAAGGATTAAGGTCCCATACCTTTGAAGCCTTTGATAATATCTTCGTAAGTTGGTGATGATCACGAACCCGAGTACGAGCATGAAATCCCTTCATCCCAAACACCAAAAATATGATGCCTCTACGTCACTGGGCGATGGAACTTGACCAAAAAAATCACCGAAACTCCGTTCTTTAAAGAGCACGGCTAGAAAGCTTCAAAGGAATTTTTCTCTCTTATTTTTCTTATTTTCTCTCAACTCAAAGATGAAGAAAAATAAGAAAATATTTCTCTCCCTCTCTCCTTGATGCTCTCGTCCAAAAAGGTGAAGATGGTGTAGGCGGAATGGTGATGAAAATAACACTTAAACAACTCACAAGACAAGGTGTGAATAAAGTATAATATTCCCACATCTAAAAGACTTAAAATAAGGCATCATGTGGAAAAAACACCACCATCCACCAACAACGAAAAGATACCCCATGTGGAGAGGGGGAGTGGGGCGGCCATAAGGAAATTTCCAAGAAATGGGCCGAGTAACTCGGCTCGTATATTGGACGTTCGTCAAACAACTCCGATAAATACACTCCATTTTATCTCCAATGTATTCATACTTAATTAATTAATCCAATTAATTAATTATATTAAATACAAATATATTTATCTAATAAATATTATTTATGAATTAAATTAATTACCTAGTAACTTAATTTCATTTCATAAGACCGCTATTTTGATTTATCCAATAAATCATAATTAGATATCCAATATCTAATATTAATAGAGACATGATAAAATTCATATTTATCCATCAACAATCCTAATGCGTGACTCTGTAGGTTTGTCTCAGCCGGCATTGGGAGGAACCAATGAGTGCGGGCAGCACTTAGCCAGCCTAGCGGGCCGCACTTTAAACCACGACTGAAAGCGAATGAAGGGATCATTCTAGAACCATTATGTCGTGAATACCATATACGTATAGACCCTTCATCAGATGTCTCGGTCAAGTCTTCGGGTCACGGTAAAGTCAAACCCTACTGTTGACTAGACTCTATACATGTGTTAATACAAATCAAGACTGATTGATTACTAGTGTATCTAATACGACTAGATCAGAGTGCTTTGGTCAAAGACTTATGATCTTATTCGCCATTAACCGTATAGGACATTCGCCTACTCACTAACAGGAGATAGAATCCATTCTTGGCGTACAGTAAAGACTGCTACCTGCCCGTATATTCCGCACTTCAAGGTTGATTCAGCAATTAACAAAATGAGTCTAACTGCTCTAATGACAAACTAAATGTCACAGGCACATCTCCTACTGAACCCTCAAGTCAAAGGTCCACGTATACTAACACAACCTTTCGATTTGTCATCGACTCTCTAAGAGTGAATACCGTGTGACTGAATCAAGTATGAGTCGTGTTCGAGTATATGGTCCTACCAATATACTTATAACTATGATATCAAGACATGCACACGTCCTGGCATCAGTTATACAAGTCTTACTCAAAACTTAATGCCCAATTAAGTTTATCGACTTGCAAACGGTTTACGTAAATAAAATTTAAACATTTTCAGTGCATTTTCTCTTATCCGATAATAAGAATGGAATGTTCACTCTTACTTACTTGGACTTCACTTCAATATTTATAAAATCAAGAATGCATTTTAAATACAATAAACAGTGAATGAATCATATTGCCTTTTATTGATAATTCCATAATTACAAGTACAATGCCCCTTCTCTCTCATCCCCTGAGTGGCATTCGAGGGCATATTCCTAACAATCTCCCACTTGCACTCAATGCCATACATCATGGTATCCAATATCCATGTTCTTTATATGTCTTTCCAAGATATCCTGAGATAACGGCTTAGTCAGCGGATCAGAGACATTGTCTTCTGAGTCTACTCTTTCTAACGAAACATAACCTTTTCCAACCATCTCTCGAATGATGTGATACTTTCTCTCTATATGCTTGGTATTGTGGTGATCCCTTGTCTATTTGGCTTGGGAGACAGCTCCATCATTATCACAGAATAGTGATATAGGCAGCTCCGCATTAGGCTCCACTTGAAGTTCATGCACAAACTTTTGCATCCAAAATGCATCCTTGCTAGCCTCTGAGACAGCTTGGTACTCTGCTTGGCAGGTGAAATCTACAGTAGCGCGTTGCTTGGAGCCTCTACAAGATACTGATCCTCCATTGAGAGTAAATAAATACCCAGACGTCGACTTAGAGTCGTCCTTATCTCCTTGAAAATCGGAATCGGTGAATCCAACCACCTTCATTTCTCCACCACCATAAGTAAGAACTGTAATACCCGGTTATGAATTCATTTATTATTATTCAGTAATTTTCACGCAGCAACCTTCACTCTTGATTAATCATTCATCATTCATTTCCATTCGACTGTATTTCATCGTGATTGGTAGTTTTGTATTGGATGTACCGTTTATTTCTTGTTATTGGACTTAATTATACTCATGCAAGTTATGTATGTTGGATCATTCATCATTCATAACGAGAAGGCGGAATTGTTGCATTATTGTTCGAGTCGAGATTTACGGCCGTAACTGATGTTACATTACGGCCGTAACATGCGTTCGTTGGTTTAAGGACATTTTTGACGAAGCCAACTTACGGCCATAAGTTTTGCAGGACACGGCCGTAAGAAATGATCTTTGTGTTCTGGGTGTTGTCAATGAAGTGTTGTTACGCCCGTAAAGGTCGAAGTGTTACGGCCATAAGGCTGGGAGTTTGGACATTATGGTTGTTTTGCAGAAGGCGACTTACGGCCATAAGGGAATTGTGTTACGGCCGTAGGTCGAGAAGTTTAGACATGATAGTTTTTCGACGAGGCATAGTTGCGCCCGTAAGGGAGTTTGGGGGTTTATTCAAAGAACACTTTGAATGTTGATTTTGGAATTGGGGGTTTTGATTAGATGTTGTTGAAATCCATGAGTCGTGTATTCCTTTTTGTATTATTGATTGTACTGAGGATGTTTTGTTGGATCACTCTTTGGAGGATTGGTATCGATATAATTGAGGTTGGTTGTAAACAATTGAAGATTGTTTACAATGTGTTTGTTAAAATGCCCTAATGAGTTCGGGTTTGTTGTATCGACTTCTTGAGTTGGTTATGATCATCGTTGATACGTTTATTAAGCGAGTTATTGGTAATTATATTATTCAAGGTTGTTCGAGCGACCTGTATTTCCATTAAGGACGTTTGTTCATGGAAGGACATTTCATCACCGGTATTGAGGCAAGTTAATTCTTCCTCATCTAAAAGGTTAATCTTTCCTTTAGTTGTTGTTCATTCATACATATAATTCATTCATAGTATATCAATCATGTTGAGACTTGTAATAATCAAACTAATCATTTAATTCATGAGGAACGATGGTTCTAATCATTTTATTTGAGCTACCACTCATTGTGTTATCATTTCACCTCGGTGAGTCATTCTTGGCCCTTATTAGATTTCTATTCATTATCATTCATTGTGGTCGCTTTTGTTCTTGTGACATTCCGGGATCGTATTGCATTGCCGAGTGGTATACGTGTGGAATTTTTAGTCGGCCACACTATGGTCATGTGTATATGCGGGTATCCGGACACACTGGACTGTGCACACGGTAACGTGCCTCCATGAGACTAATTAGGACAAGTGCGGGTGTATATGCGAGTTTCCGGACAATCGGCTACTTGTGAACTTGTACATCCCATTCGGGCGTACCATGATGCCCCTCTTTCAGCCTTGACTTCATAACTAAGACATGTGATTATTGTAATTGTTCAACTCTTGAGTATTGTTGTTTTGTGTAACTGACCCCGTTGGGGATGTTGTTTTTAGGTCATGGCAAGGCAAAGGCACGGGAAGAGAACGTTGACGGCGAGGAGTCCCCAGTCCTTTCAGTTATTCATGTTTTCTTCATATGTATTTTCCGTTGCAGTTTCAGTTCGGATTTTCATTTCATTCAGTATTGTATATTTCATCTTCATATGATATATATATATATATATATATATATATATATATATATATTCTGTATTCCTGGGTGTATTGTACTTGAAACTCCTCATCGGAGTAATTGGTAATATAATGTGGTTCGGTACTACAGTTATATTATTTAAATCATTATTTTTCATTCACCCGGTGGGTCCTAGTTGGGGGTCCATGGTAATGTAATAGCCGTCTAGTTTGGGGTGTTACAGAGTTGGTATCAGAGACGTGGTTTTGAATACTACTTGTCCGAGTTATGTCTCATTGAAATCATCATTCATCATACTTGTATCATTGGACTTTCACGTCACATGTGACCTGTGCATGCGCCAAGTCCCTCAGACCAAAGAACGGTACGATTTCTGACGCCATGGTATAATTTCTGGCAATAAGAATCACGCATTCATCATTCATCAGTCAACAATCCTCAATCATCATTTTCTTTTGTATTGTATCGATCATGTCAACTCATTAATCACTCAGTCAATCTCATTGTTCAGTTATTGATCTCGTGGATCGTATTATCAATTTTGTTAACTTGTTCAAGATAATCATTTCAGGAATTTCATTAGATAATCATGCCACCTCAGTTGATCTTTCATGCAACCTTACCATATTCCGGCGTAACGTCGACGATCATTTTACTGCATTATTAATGCGTTCATTGTGTTAGAGCATGTATGTTCATTATTATCGTTTCATAATGTAATCATCATGCGATATTCATGCGAGATCTATAATTACCATGTGACTTTCCTACTTCAGTATGGATAGAGCTGTCAGAGGACACAGGGAAAGAGGCCGCGGTGCAGGCTGAAACCCAAGAGCTTGTGTGAATACCCACACGAACGCGAGGGATGTCATTAGTTCAATGGGTGGCGATGCTACCAACTCAGCTGACGATGCTACTCATTCACAGGGGGATAATCATTTACTGTCAGGGAGTCGTACCCGAGGTACAGCCCAATCGGAAGGTGTTCAGGTTGACCCATTCATATTTATGCAGGGCATGATGGCCCAGATGACTCAGATGGCACGTCTGATGGAGACGATGCAGAATTCAACCACTCAGGCTCAACAGGCCCCTCCGCCGCCACCTCAGAGGCAAGAGAGGAGTGTGAGTAATATAATCGGCAACATTTCTCACCAGAGGCCACCTACTTTTGAGGGCTCATCTGAGCCGGTGGATATTGTTCACTGGATTGAACATTTTGAGAAGCTATTCACCATGGTGGAGTATCCCAAAGGGCACAAGGTTTCAGTCACGGCTTACTATCTGGGTAAGTGTGCTCACTCTTGGTGGCTATATCTGAAGCCTACCGACGGATCTTGGACTTGGTCCCAGTTTAAGACCCTTATGTTCTAAAGATATTATCTGGCCCCACTCAGGGAGGACAAGTTATCAGAATAACTCAGTCCCGACTCCTCAGCAGAAGAAGATGATCTCACCATCGCTGAAAAGTTTCAGGAGCTACTGCCCTTTGCCTTAATTATTATCCACTCCGAGGCGGATAAAATCAAGTATTTCAGTAAGAGGTTGAAACCTCGTATGCGGATGCAATTGCTTAATCATCATTGCACCACCCTGGCCGAATTCACCGAGAAAGCTCTTACTTATGAGCTACTGTTAAGGAAATTGCTAAGCAACAATCTTTATCTGCTGGCAAGAAATCGAAGAATCATAATCAGTCCGAAGGTAGTCGGGCAACTTTCAAGAAGCCTCGTACATGCTCTACTTTTTCTGAGCGACCTCCTATGGCACCAAAACCAGCGGAATCTCAATCCTGAGCATCCAGTTCGGCCTACACCTATTTTAACTGTGGAGATCAGGGTCATTACAGTACAAAGTGTCCGAGGCAGACTATCAAGTATAACACTTGTGGAATTGCTCCGATGGAATCTCAAGCCCCGAAGCAGTCGGTTGTTCAGAATCAGGCTACTCAGTCCGCATCGTATATGACGACAGGAGCAAATAAAGGCGGAGCCCATAATTATCAGCCAGGAGCATCCGATTCAGGGACAGGCAAGCGCCTAATTTATGAGATAAAGAGGACCGACGATCCGGAGGCCCGAATGATCTCAGGTACACTCGAAATTCTATCTCAACATGTGTGTACCCTTTTTGATACTGTCGCATCACATTCAATCATTTCTGAGTCATGTTTGAGTAGACTACACCTGGATAGTGCTACTAGTTGTGAGCCTTATATCATTGGTCTACTTGACGGTGGAAGGATTATCGGGAATCGTGAAGTTAAGAACTGTCCGATTCAGCTTGAGGGTCGTGAATGGCTGGAAGACCTAATCATGCTAGACTTACCTAGAGACGATGTAAGCTTGGGTATTGATTGGATGGATCGCATGATGCCATCCTTAGTGTCCGTAAGCCTATGGTCACTATCATTTCAGACGATGGAGTCGAGTGTGTATTTCAGGGGGGTAACCCCAGCCGTTCTGGAAGAGTTATTAATATGATGAAAGTAGTGAAGTTACTCAATCAGGGGTGTGTCGGTTATTGGTGCTATATGACCAAGACCGAGAAATCATCAGTGACATTGGCAGATATCCCTGTAGTGAGAGACTACGCCAATGTGTTTCCAGACGAGTTACCTGGTTACCTCCTTAGAGAGATGTTGAATTCACGATAGAGTTGGAGCCTGGTACGTCCACAATATCGAATGCATTGTATCGTATGACCCCGACCGAGATGCAGGAACTGAAGAATCAGCTGGAGGAATTGACGGAGAAAGGTTATATCCGACCGAGTGCATCCCCGTGGGGAGCATCAGTGTTATTTGTCAAGAAGAAGGATGGTTCTTTTAGCTTGTGTGTTGATTATCGGGAGCTGAACAGAGTGACGATCAAGAATTATATCCCCTACCCCACATCGATGATCTCTTGGATCATCTCCAGGGAGCTGCAGTATTTTCCAAGTCGATTTAAGATCTGGGTATCATCAGTTGCGAATTTGAGAGTTAGATATCGTAAGGACGGTGTTTCAAACACGCTATGGGCACAACGAGTTTGTAGTGATGCCGTTTGGGTTAACTAATGTACCTGCGGTATTCATCGAGTTGATGAACCGAGTTCTCATCGACTATTTGGATCAGTTCGTGGTTGTTTTCGTAGATGACATTTTGATTTATTCTCATAACCAAGAGGAGCACTAACTTCACCTACATCAGTCCTCGACGTGTTGAGACGAGAGCAACTCTATGGAAAATTTTCCAAATGCGAGTTAGGGATGTCCGAGGTGACGTTTCTTGGACATGTGATTTCATCAGATGGGGCACGTGTCAACCCTCAGAAGACGGAGGCTATCCGAGATTGGCAACCTCCGAAGGATGTTAAGGAAATCCGAAGCTTTCTCGGATTAGAAGGTTATTACCGGCGATTTGTGGAAGGATTTTCTAAAATCGCTCAACCTATGACGAGCATTTTGCAAAAGATAAGAAATACATGCGGTCTGACGTGTGTCAGCAGAGTTTTGAGGAGCTCAAGAGCGTTTTTTACCACAAGGAATGGAAGGATTCGTGGTTTATAGTGACGCGTCCGGACACAGTCTTGGATGTGTATTAATGTAGAACGGGAAGGTGATGGCTTATGCTTCGTGTCAGCTGAGGCCTTATGAGGTCAATTATCCGACCCACGACCTGGAGTTAGCGGCCGTTGTTTTTGCATTGAAGATTCGGCGTCATTACCTCTATGGCGTCACTTGTCGGATTTTCATCGATCATAAGAGTTTAAAGTATGTATTTACATAGAAGGAGTTAAACATGCGACATAGACGGTGGTTGGAACTGATTAAGGATTATGATATTAAAATACAATACCACCCGGGTAAGGCGAACGTTGTCGCCAACGCCTTGAGCTGTAAGTACGTTTAGGAGCAAATGCTTTCTCATTTGACTACTCAGAAGGAACTTCAATAGGAATTCCTAAGACCCGAGATCGAGGTCTTGTTACAGCGAGTGCAAGGGCAACTTTGTATGTTAGAGATTTCATCGCCACTAGAGGAGGCAGTCAGAAGGAAATAGGGTTCAGACCCATTCTTGTTGTGCATTCGAGAGGATGTGGCTCAAGGGAAAGCCCCAGATTTCTGGTCCACGACATGGATTTTTGCGATTTAAGAACCGGTTATGCATTCCGACGGATGACAAGTTGAAAAGCTCTATTTTGAGAGAGGCTCGTGGTACTCCTTATACCATTCATCCGGGGTCTAGCAAAATGTACAAAGACTTGAAACAAAATTACTGGTGGAGTAATATGAAGCGAGAAGTCGCAGAATTTGTTTCGAGATGTTTGACCTGTCAGCAAGTCAAGATAGAACATCAACGACCAGCGGGTGTGCTAAAACCGCTCTGTGTTCCAGAGTGGAAGTGGGAGGATATTTCAATGGACTTCATCACGAGTTTGCCAACGAGTCGTCGTGGCATGAATACAATTTGGGTAATCGTGGACCGTTTAACTAAGTCAGCTCATTTTCTTGAGATTAAGGATATGTGGGGTCCCGAAAGACTTGTCCAGTTGTTCATTAAAGAGATCGTGAGATTGCACGGTACTCCTAAGAGTATCATTTCTGATCGTGACGGGCGATTCGTGTCACATTTTTGGAAATCCATTCATCGTGCCATGGGAACTCAGCTAAATTTCAGCACAGCTTTTCACCCTCAGTCTGACGGACAATCAGATTGAACTATTCAGATTAGAGGACATGTTGAGAGCATGTGTTCCCAGTTGGAAAGATGATTGGGAAGCCCAACTACCGTTGATCGAGTTCACGTATAACAACAGTTGGCATGCTTCGATTAAGATGGAACCTTACGAGGCCTTATACGGTCGTTGTTGTCGATCTCCCTTGTGTTGGGGTGACGTATTAGAATCAATCGGCACTGAGCGAGATGTGCTATTAGCCGCCAGTTAGAAGGTAGCGTTGATCAGGAGTCGTTTGTTGATCGCTCAGAGTCGACAAAAATCATATGCAGATAATCGTCGTCGACCATTAGAGTTCGAGACAGGTGACCACGTTTTGGTCAAGGTATCCCCGAGTCGAGGTATATTCCGTTTCGGGAAGAGGGTAAAGTTGAGTCCAAGATTCATTGGACCATTTGAGATTTTGAATCGAGTAGGCAGTCTGGCTTATCGATTGGCTTTACCTCTGGCTTTAAGCCGAGTTCATAATGTGTTTCACATCTCTTAGTTGCGGAAGTATGTTGCCGACCCGAGTCACATACTCCAGTTCAATGAAATCGAGATCACGGATGACCATACGTACGAGGAGCATCATGTACGAGTCTTAGAGCGACGAACCAAATAGTTGAGGAACAAGGCGATTCCTTTCATTAAAATTCACTGATCTAGACACGGAGTCGAACAGGCTACTTAGGAAACTGAGGATAGTATGCGGGAGAGTTACGCTGAATTGTTTGACCATTAGTTTCGTGGACGAAACTCTTTTTAAGGCGGGGTATGTAGGTTATGAATTCATTTATTATCATTCAGTAATTGTCACTCAGTAACCTTCACTCTTTATTAATCATTCATCATTCATTTCCATTCGACTGTATTTCATTGTGATTGGTAGTTTTGTATTGGAAGTACCGTTTATTTCGTGTTATTGGACTTAATTATTCTCATGCAAATTATGTATGTCGGATCATTCATCATTCGTAACGAGAAGGCGGAATTGTTGGATTATTGTTCCAGCCGAGAGTTACGGCCGTAACTGATGTTACATTATGGCCGTAACCTGCGTCCGTTGGTTTAAGGACGTTTTCGACGAAGCCAACTTACGGCCGTAAGTTTTGCAGGATACGACCGTAAGAAATGATCTTTGTGTTCTGGGTGTTGTCGATGAAGTGTTTTTACGCCTGTAAAGGTCGAAGTGTTACGGCCGTAAGGCCGGGAGTTTGGACAGTATGGTTGTTTCGCCGAAGGCTACTTACGGCCATAAGGGAGTTTTGTTACGGCCGTAAGTCGAGAAGTTTGGACAGGATAGTTTTTCGACGAGGCATAGTTACGTCTGTAAGGGAGTTTGGTTACGGCCGTAATGCCGTTGTCTTGGGTTGATTACGGCCGTAAGGTGGCATAGTTACGGCCGTAACTCTGTGCAATATTTAAAGACACGGACGGGACTTTTGTGCTCATTTCTCCATTTCTTTATTTTAGTCCGAGAGAGAGGTTATTGGGAGAGGATTTTTCATCATCAAACACTTGTGTGTTCTTGATTCTAACCACCTACTTTCGATTGTGGTGCTTGGAAAGTCGATTAACACGAGTTCGACGGATCGAAAGGTCTGGATCTTCAAAGGTAATTTCTTCAAAACCTTAGATTTAGATTTTGAGATGGAGTATGATGTTTTAGACGTTGTAATCATGATATGTGAAGGGATATGAATATGATTATGAGTCTTTATGAATTTTCATTGGATTTTTGGGGGTTTATTCAAAGAAGACTTTGAATATTTATTTTGGAATTGGGGGTTTTGATTAGATGTTGTTGAAATCCCGAATCGTGTATTCATTTTTGGATTATTGATTGTACTGAGGATGTTTTGTTGGATTGCATCATTCTTTGGAGGCTTGGTATCGATATAATTGAGTTCGGTTGTAAACAATTGAAGATTGTTTACAACGTATTTGTTAAAATGCCCCAATAAGTTCGGGTTTGTTGTATCGACTTCTTGAGTTGGTTATGATCATAGTTGATATGTTTATTAAGCGAGTTATTGGTAATTGTGTTATTCAAGGTTGTTCGAGCGACCGATATTTCCATTAAGGACGTTTGTTCGAGGAAGGACATTTCATCACCGGTATTGAGGCAAGTTCATTCTTGCTCAGCTAAAAGGATAATCATTCCTTTCGTTGTTGTTCATTCATACATATAATTCATTCATAGTATATCAATCATGTTGAAACTTGTAATTATCAAACTAATCATTAATTCACGAGGAACGACGGTTCCAATCATTTCATTTGAGCTACCACTCATTGTGTTATCATTTCACCTCGGTAAGTCATTCTTGGCCCTTGTTCGATTTATATTCATTATCATTCATTGTGGTCTCTTTTGTTCTTGTGACCTTCCGGGATCGTATTTCATTGCCGGGTGGTATATATGTGGAATTTTTAGTCGGGCACACTATGGTCATGTGTATATGCAGGTATCCGGACACATTAGACTGTACACACGGTAACGTGCCTCTGTGAGACTAATTTGGCCAAGTGCGGGTGTATATGTGGGTTTCCGGACACTCGGCTACTTGTGCACTTGTACATCCCATTCGGGCGTACTATGATGCCCTCTTTCAGCCTTGACTTCATAACTAAGACATGTGATTATTGTAATTGTTCAACTCTTGATATTTTTGTTTTGTGTAACAAATCCCGTTGGGGATGTTCTTTTTAGGTCATGGCAAGGTAAAGGCACGGGAAGAGAACATTGATGGGGAGGAGTCCCAGTGATACTAGTAGGGGTTCCAGTCCTTTCAGTTATTCATGTTTTTTTCATATGAATTTTCCGCTGCAGTTTCCATTTGGATTTTCATTTCATTCAGTATTGTATATTTCATCTTCATATGATATATATATATATATTCTGTAATCCTGGGTGTATTGTACTTGAAACTCCTCATCAGAGTAATTGGTAATATAATGTGTTTCGGTACTACAGTTATATTATTTAAATTATTATTTTTCATTCGCCTGGTGGGTCCTAGTTGGGGTCCACGGCACTGTAATAGCCGCCTAGTTTGGGGTGTTACAAGAACCAAATCTCTAGTTCTTCTCAAGCACTTAAGAATGTTCTTGATGGCAGTCCAGTGTTCGCTTTCAGGGTTTGCTTGAAAACGGCTTACCAAACTAACAGCATAGACTAAGACCGGTCTCGTGCACAACATATCGTACATGAGGCTACCCACTGCCGAGGCATAGGGCACCTTACTCATATCTCTTTTGTCTTCCTCACTTTGAGGACACATTATCGTGGTGAGATGAATTCCATGTCGCATGGGAAGGAACCCTCTTTTAGATTCATCCATCTTGAATCTTCTCAGGATCTTATATATATAGAAGGCTTGGGAAAGTCCTATCATTCTTCACGGTCTATCTCTGTAAAGATGGATCCCTATAATATAGGAAGCTTCTCCCAAGTCTTTTATGGAGAATGTTTTAGAAAGCCAAGCTTTCATAGTGCTGAGCATTGCTATGTTATTTCCTATAAGTAGAATATCATCTACATATAGTACTAAGAACGCAATGTTGCTCCCACTGATCTTTTTGTAAACACATGGATCCTCCTAGTTTTGCATGAAGTCAAAGTCCTTGATTTCTTCGTCAAATCGAAGGTTCCAACTTCGAGAAGCTTGCTTCAGCCCATAAATAGCTCGTTGCAGCTTACATACCTTGTGAATATTAGCTTTGGACACAAAACCCTTAGGCTGTTCCATGTAGATTTCCTCCTCGAGGTATCCATTTAGAAAAGCCGTTTTGACTTCCATTTTCCATATTTCCTAATTGTAATGGGCAACAATGGCAAGCATCATGCGAATCGACTTGATCATAGCTACGGGCGAGAAGGTATCATGATAATCGATCCCTTCCCTTTGGGTATAACCCTTTGCCACAAGCCTGGCTTTATAGGCGTCAACCTTGCCATCCCCATCAGTCTTCCTCTTATAGATCCATTTGCTTCTAATAGGCTTCATGCCAGTTGGTAGATCTACTAAATTCCAGACCTGATTGGCATTCATCGAGTCTATATCAGCTTCTATTGCTTCTTGCCATTTATCGGAGTCCGCATCCACTATCGCTTGGTCATAGGTGACAGGGTCGTCCTCACGGCTATCAGATGCGTCGTGGAGACCCAATTCCTCGACATGTATATAGCCATACCTCTCAGGTAAGTGAGACACCCTATCAGACCTTTGAAGTGGAGGTTGTGTTACAACAGGTTCGGTTCATGATGCCTGATCAGATATCTCCTCAAGACTTTCATTATGCTCTTCCAAAGAGATATTTCTACCCGAGCCACCTTCCTGAATGAACTCATCCTCAAGGAAGTGCGCTTGTAAATCCACAACGACCCTATGGTCTTATAGCATATAGAATAGATAACCCACCGAGTCCTCTGGGTATCTAATGAAACATCCCTTGACGGACCTCGCTTCCAGTTTGTCCACCTTAGCCTTCTTGACATAGGCTGTACATCCCCAAATCCTTATGGGATTAAGACTAGGTTTCTTACCCTTCCACATATCATGCAGAGTGGTAGGAACGGATTTGGAAGGACATCTATTAAGGATATAGGCAGCGGTAAGTAAGGCGTACCCCTACAGGTAAATTGGTAAATCAGTGTAATTCAACATGGAGCGGACCATGTCCAACAAAGTTCGATTTCTCCTTTCTGAAACACCATTTAACTGTGGGGTTCCTGGCGGCGTGAATTGTGAAACAATTCCATGTTCCTTAAGGAACTCATAAAACTCGGTGCTCATATACGCGCCACCCTGGTCTGACCGAAGTGCCTTGATATGATATCCAGTATGTTTTTCAACTAGGGTCTTAAATTCCTTGAATTTAGTAAAGGCTTCAGATTTATGTTTCATCAAGTACACAATCCGATACCCAGTATGATCATCTGTGAATGTTATGAAATATTGATATCCGTCTCCAGCTACTTCCAAAGCACCACAAATGTCGGTATGTACCAACCCAAGTTTTTCAGCAGCCCTTTCAAATGTCCCTGTGAAGGGGGACTTAGTCATCTTGCCTCTAAGGCAGGATTCACAAGTTGAATAAGGTTCTACACCTAATGGACTTAAAAGTCCATCTTTCTCCATTTTTTGAACCTTGGTCTGACCAATGTGACCAAGTCTAAGGTTCCACTTAAGAGCTTGATTAGTATCTTGCCTGCCACGTTTCCTAGTTATAGTGTTCACTGTTGATTTATTTTGTAAGTTCAGATGATAAAAACCATTCAACAACATAGCTGTACCAACAAATTTATTTCGTAAATAAATTTTACAACTACCATTGCCAATGAAGAAAGAAAATCCTTTCCGGTCCAAGACTGGAATAAATACAATGTTTTTATGCCCCTTAGGCAAAACAAGTACTTCATCTAATGTCAAAATAAAACCAGATTCTAAACCCAGTAGGAGTGATCCAATATCGGTTGCCTCGACACTTTGTCAACTTCCGACAGTGATCATCACTTCCCCAGCTTCAAGCTGTCTAATTCATTCCAGATCCTGATTCATAGTACAAATATGATAAGTAGCACCTGAATCCAGAATTCATGAAGTAGAATATATAGTAGCAGAACAATTGGTTTCAAAAACAAAAAGTTCTGTACCTGATGCGCCATTAATCTTGGGACAAGTCCTACGCCGGTGGCCTAGCTCACCGCATTCAAGACATTTGTCTGTAGGTTTTGGACCGCCTACCCTCTGAACCTTTTGGGCCTTGCCCTTGCCTTTCTGCACCCCTTTCTTGGGTTTATACTACTCGTAGGTCTTTTTCTTCTTGTTCTTGGACCTCCGAGGCCCAGAAGAAATCACAAGAGCATCCTCCCTCAGTTTAGTCTTCATATTAGACTGTGCCATAACCAGTTTATTCATTAGCCCAACTAATGTGCATGAAATCTTATTACATTTCAAATTAATTACAAACTACATGAAGGAGTCAGGCATAGATTGAAGGATGAGATCAATCTGAAGGGATAAATCCATATGAAAGTTGAGCACCTCGAGCCTCTCAATCATAGAGATCATCTTGAGGACGTGGTCTCCCACTTTCTCCCCTTCCTGTATCCTAGAACTAAATAACTGTTTCGATATCTCATATCTAGTAGTCCTATTGTGCTCTCCAAAAAGCTCGGTCAAGTGTGCGAGAATCTGCCTAGCAGAAGTCATTTTCTCGTGCGCTCTCTGTAGCCCATTAGTGATTGAGCGCGTCATAAAACCACGGACCAGCACGTCATCCTTGACCCATTTTTCATGGACGTCAATCTCGTCCTGATTACCCCTAGTTTGGACTGGAGTCGGTGGTATGTCCGTCTCCAAGACGTATCCCATAGACTCCATACTGAGTACAATCATCCGATTCTGCAACCAGTCAACAAAGTTGGGGCCAATTAGGAGATTCTTTTCAAGTAGTATTGCAAGCGAGTTCTTAGCCATTTTAGAGAGATGTAGTTTCGTTACTCTGCATTGATTATAGAAAAGATTGAATTAGGGACTTGTTTTATTATGACCGAGTATAGAATTTAAGGGCTTGTATAATTCTTATCTCGGCTCCCACTAATTTTATCGGAATTACACACTCCTATGTTATAACTCGGAAGTCATGGTAAGATCGATTTCTTAGTGGTGATCGAGTTCTTTACAAATTTTAACAGACGCAACATGTCAGGTTTCTTGCTTATTAATTTTTGTAAAGTGGTGTCCAACACCAACCCGTCCAACGGATGATTCGATCTTTTTTTCCCCTAGTCTTCATGCCCTCAACCTATCAGGTTCTTGGCAATCCAGACTATCTAAGTTGTTGACCATCAACGTCATTCAGTTTGACTATTGAATCTCACCCGGCAACCTATCAGGTTTCTAGGGGCGAAATTTATCACCAACCGAAGGCATCTAATGCACTCAAGAATTTTTCAACATCTACCAAATGTACTATCCCGATAACTCGGAAGCATAGCACACCAGCTCGGGTATCAATTTTCTACGAGTTTGATGGAGGGTAGGAAACCTCGTAACCTTTTTCAAACTTATTCTGTTTGTTGTCGGGAGAATTTCGCGATTAATGTTACACTTTGCACATTAATTCAATTATAAGCGTGTTTGAGTTTGTCAATCATTCAAAATGAAAAACAGTAAATAACAACCTAGTTACTACCAACATATAGCTCATTGACTTTTTCCTAAGTACTGGGCCAAGCGAATGACCCAATAAAGAAAAATAAAATAGTCTTCGATTCTTCGTCTTCTCGGTCGGTTGTCTTCGGTCTTCATCATAGCCAAATAAACAATTACATCATTGAAAATGCATCCTATTATTCAAATTTTCTAGTAAAAATAAATAGGCTCAAAACTGCCTTTACAACCCAGTCGAATCGAACAAATAAAAACTAAGTCCACGAGCTATATCACCATCACATAAGGATTTCACACAACATGTAACGGTAATGAAATTAAATAATTAATTTAATATATTAATCCAATTAATCTAAGAAATTAATCTATTCAATTTCTACAATATTAATCCAATTAATATTTAGTGGCATTAAAATTAAATAATCAATTAATATATTAATCCAATTAATATAAAATTAATCTATTCAATTCAACGGTATTAATCCAATTAATACTTATAATCGTCATTTCAATTTGTTCGAAGTAATCCGGCCAAAAATAATATTCTCGTTTAATTAATTTTTCCTAACTCAAAAAATATTTCAAATATTAATTTAGTCAAATTAAATCCAATTTAAATTTTGAGAAATAATTACAACGAAATATAAACTTAAAACGGAGTTCTGGACTATCCGATATTAGGCTCAGCCCGCGGCCCGATTCAAAATCGGGCCAAAAACCCGAGAGGTAGCATGGCCGAGCCATGCTCGGCAAACTGGCCGAGACCCTCTCGGCATCCTGGGCAGGCGGCCCAGGCAGTGCTGCCGGCACCACCACCGGCAGACCCGTTTCCTCGTTCTTTCAGCTCGTTTCCAAAAACGTGATGTTACAATGAATAATTTAAAAATCTACGATTATACCAATAATAATTCTAAATCATAAACATCATCCAATAGCATTCAAAATGCACAAAAATCTTATATACGGTATCATTGACCTTTCTCCGATACCACTGTTAGGATTACAGAAACAAAATCGAATACACAGCAGAATAATAATAAAGAATCCCAAACAAAATTGATCAAGTAACGTATATACGATAGGCAAAATGAAGATAAAAGGATTGAGGGCCCATATCCTTGAAGCCTTTAATAATATCTTCGTAAGTTGATGATGATCACGAACCCGAGCACGAGCATGAAATCCCTTCATCCCAAACGCCGAAAATACGATGTCTCTACATCACCATGCGATGGAACTTGACCGAAAAAATCACTAAAACTCCGTTCTTGAAAGAATACGGCCAGGAAGCTTCAAAGGAATTTTTCTCTCTTAGTTTTCTTATTTTCTCTCAACTCCAAGATGAAAAAAAACAAAAAAAATATTTCTCTCCCTCTATCCTTGATGCTCTCGTACAAAATGGTGAAAATGATGTAGGTGGAATGGTGATGAAAATCAACAATTAAACAACTCACAAGACAAACTGTGAATAAAGTATAATATTCTCACATCTAAAAGACTTAAAATAAGTCATCATGTGGAAAAAACACCACCATCCACCAACAATAAAACGATACCCCATGTGGAGAGGGGGGAGTGGGGCGGCCATAAAGAAATTTCCAAGAAACAGGCCGAGTCACTCGGCTCATGTACTGGAGGTTCGTCAAACGACTCCGATAAATACACTTCGTTTTATCTCCAATGTATTCATACTTAATTAATTAATCCAATTAATTAATTATATCAAATACAAATATATTTCTCTAACAAATATTATTTATGAATTAAATTAATTACCCAGTAACTTAATTTCATTTCATAAGACCGCTATTTTGATTTTTCCAATAAATCATAATTAGATATCCAATATCTAATATTAGTAGAGAGATGATAAAATTTATATTTATCCGTCAACGATCCTGATGCGCGACTCTGTAGGTCCGTCTCAGCCGGCATTGAGAGGAACCAATGAGTGTGGGACGCACCTAGCCTGCCTAGCAGGACACACTGTAAACCCGACTAAAAACGGATGAAGGGATCATTCCAGAACCATTATGTCGTGAATACCATATATGTATAGACCCTTCATCAGCTGTCCCGGTCAAGTCTTCGGGTCATGGTAAAGTCAAACCCTACTGTTGACTAGACTATATACATGTATTAATGCAAATCAAGACCGACTGATTACTAGTGTATCTAAGACGACTAGATCAGGGTGCTTTGGCCAAAGACTTATGAACTTATTTGCCATTAACCGTATAGGACATTCGCCTGCTCACTAACAGGAGATAGAATCCTTTCTTGGCGTACAGTACAGACTGCTACCTGCCTTTATAGTTCGCACTTTGAGGTTAACTCAGCAATTAAGAAAATGAGTCTAACTACTCTAATGACAAACTAAACGTCACAGACACATCTCCTACTGAACCCTCAAGTCAAAGGTCCACGTATACTATCACAACCTTTCGATTCATCATCGACTCTCCAAGAGTGAATACCGTGTGACTGAATCAAGTATGAGTCATGTTCGAGTATACTGGACCGACCAATATACTTATAACTATGCTATCAAGACACGCACACGTCCTAGCATTAGTTATACAAGTCCTACTCAAAACTTAATGCCCAATTAAGTTTATCGACTTGCGAACGGTTTATGTAAATAAACTTTAAACACTTCCAGTGTATTTTCTCTTATCCGATAGCGAGAATGGAATGTTCACTCTTATTTTTCACTTCCATGTTTACCAAATCAAGAATGCATTTGAAATATAATAAAAAGTAAATGAATCATATTGCCTTTTATTGATAATTCCATAATTACAAGTACAATGCACCTTCTCTCTCATCCTCTGAGTGGCATTCGAGGGCATATTCCTAACATAGTGTACGTTATCGCTATTACGTACGTTATGGCATTCCTGTAGCGTACGTTATCGGCTTGCAGATTCAGTCCAGTGGCTTCTGTCCATCCTTTACGTACGTTAATCCTTCTTTATTACGTACGTTAAATACGGTGTGTTGTGTACGTTAAGCCTGATATGTAGCGTATGTTAAACTCTCAAAGTCATAGATCCGTTGCATGCCTTTTTGACTTTGACTCAGAATCTTCCAACGATTGTGATGTTTGAATTCGAAGTTCAAAACATATTACGTACGTTATCATCTCTATGTTACGTACGTTAAGCTTGTTCGATAGCGTGCGTTAATCTTTGTCTGTAGCGTGCGCTAAATCATCAGGTGACATTTCAGGTGAGTCTTCAGGTGATATGCATTGCATATGTTATAGTACACTCCTAGCGCACGTTATGTCTTCAGAGTATCGTGCGTTATCTAATTGCTTTGCCCAGCTTGATTCCTTGTTGTTTGACTTCGAACTCAATAACACATAAATAACTCATCATCAAAACCATTTTATAATTATGTGTAATAGAATATTTCAAAAATCTCCCCCTTTTTTATGATGACAAAACAACAATTTTCAATGGGATTTTATACCTGCAAAAATATAATCAATTTACAGATCAAAGTTTTCGGCTTTGTCCATTTCATTAGTTTTATTCTCCCCATCTTTTCTTTTCTTCTTTTCAATTCTTCATATTATTTTCTCTTTCAACTTTCTTCTTCGTTTTCTCGATTTTCTTATCTTTTGTCTTTTCTCCTTCTTTCATGATCGGGATATTGTTTTTATTTTTCTCATCATTCTTCCATGACTCGTTAAATACAGTGCAGAAGCACATTGAGTTCCCACTCCCTACAAACAGGCAGCCAACGGCTGAAGAGTTGAAGGCATGGGAGAATAATGAACTGATGAGATACTTTTATACTCTCATCCAGGAATCCGCCGTGTTTAATCACTTCAAGACACTGGACGATGCTGCAAAGGAGTTCTCAAGGCTTCTATCAGAAGGAAATTTCCCTCTGCAAATCAAACTAAAATCTAAGCATCAGAAGGGTGATCGGCTAACTCAAGCAGAAGACTGGATTCTCGCCTTCGATGTCTCCCAGGAAGGAAAGAACATCTGTAGGGACCAAGGCAGAGACTCTCCGGTCAACTAGTGGAAGGGAATCGAGCATGACCCGTCTCATAAGTCTTGGAAGCATCAGTACTATAGGTGATGACTCCTGATAGCTGTACTTCATTTTTTTGTATTCTCTCCGATGTAACTTTTCAATTACAAACAGCATTGTAATATGTATTATCAATGAAAAATACTACTTTACCTCAAACGATTATAGCTCGTGATCCATTGTTACTGCTTTAGTTACGATTTATATTGAAATATTTACTAACTCTAGAACCTTGATAAGTCTCAAGCTGTAAGAACTTATCTGCGAACATTTCATAGATTAAGTTGTATTCAAATAGGATTACTTCATGTAAGATTGTGCCTGCGAGCCAATCATAATTTAAGTTTTAATACACATAGTCCTATAGGATTTATAATTTCAGAACTTTCCTGTGAGTAGTTCAAGTTTTTAGTCTAAGACTCGAAGATCAGATCTTTCCATAGAAGACTTGAGGACAGCCTCACGTTGTTAGAGTTTGGGCATTATCAAAAGGGGAAAATTGTTTGGGAAATCCTTCTGGAGTTTTGACAAATGCTACATATAGCTTGTCCGTACAACATGTTTATATAAGTCTGTCCATACAGCCTGTCCATGCAGCGCAAGATCATATAGTGAAGCCTAGATCCAAATCCTGCAGCTTAGCCTTCAAGATATAGAAAGATGAGACGTTGACTGCAGCAAATAATATTGCAGGTGTTTTACTTGGGAAACTTAAAACCCAAAACCAACAGGACTGAAAATAAACTTTAGACTGTTATGATACAAACATCCTTTATTCATAAATTATTCATGGTTATAATAGCATTTAATGCTGATAGGATAGCATTGAATATGATCGAAGAGATTACAGACAAAAGAGCATTTAATGCGGGTCAAAGGGAACCAACTTTAATTCAAATATTCTGGAGCCACTAATCAGAGATGTCTCAATCTCATCAACCAGTTGACGACTACATTTATAACAGATCTATTTCCAAGGTTATAAATAGCCCAAGCAAGGGGACAATTTCTCACACACTTGACAATAACACGAACATGCGAAAATAGTGAAAGCTTATAAGAGCAATATATTTCTTCAAGCATACAGAGACATCTGAAGTGAAGAAATATACAATTCCTCAACACGAACAACACATCTACTGCAAAAGCTTATCAAGCCTACAGCTGTTGTTCAGCTCGTGATAACCCAATACTTACTGTTGAAATACTTAGACCTGTATGGACTAAGCAAGGCTATTCTGACCTGTGTGGGACGAATAGTATTCAAGACGAAGCTTCAATCTGTGTGAGAAGAAGCAATTCGAAGAAGCCCAAGCCAATCTGTGTGAATGGCCAAATCTGTTGTCGACTGTATCAATCTGTGTGAACGATACAGCGACGAGTTTAGTTAAAATCATACATTTGTGTATGCCTTGATTTTAATAAACTATTTACTATTGTGTGGAGGACCTTTGGATGTAGAGGAGTTTACCTCTAACCACATTAAACCGTGTGTCTTTACTTACTGTCTTTACTATTTTCTTACTGCCTGTGTGATTAGTATACTTATTCTGAAAACCCTATAAGCACCAAGCTGTATTTACATCAACTTAGTTACAGACTTCCGCTACGCAAACAAACTTCGAAAAAGGATACAACTTATTCAACCCCCTTCTAAGTTGTATAAATTATATACTGTGTCCAACAGTAT
Source organism: Orobanche coerulescens (assembly GCA_033398695.1). Taxonomy (NCBI): domain Eukaryota; kingdom Viridiplantae; phylum Streptophyta; class Magnoliopsida; order Lamiales; family Orobanchaceae; genus Orobanche; species Orobanche coerulescens. The sequence continues at coordinate 118,618,873 of CM065815.1, forward strand.
ATATAAATTACCCCATAGATTCATTTGACCATTTTCTATCTTTGAATATAATCTTTATCTTATATTGTAATTTTTATGAACTGAGTTCTCCTTAGTTGGAATTATGAATAGAGTCTAAATCTTGTTATCTAAGTTTGTAAAAAATCTATTTTGGATTGCTTATTATTGTGTGTGAGCTTCACTGTTTTACTATCTTATTTATTTAACCAATAAATATTGATATTTATGGCCTTAATATATTTCAAAAGAAAATACAGTGTAACCTCTTTAATTAATACTCGATAAATTAATAACCTCTATTAAATTAATATTTTTCCGGTCCCGACTTAGGCCCCAAGCGTAAATTAATAACTTCGATAAATTGATAAGATAGTAATTTTTTAGACCCCCCTTTAATAAATCAAGGATCCCATCAACATTATAAATTAATAATCTCATTACAAAGATAACTAAGACAACTTAGTAAAATATGACTCTAGTGTTGATTGTTTTCTATTGAAATTCAAATCAAAACGAATCTCATCTCTCACTTTTTTCATGTCACTTAAAAGCTCTGGTGTGGTATTCTCTGACTGCACGAAAAAATTATAAAGGATTTTCGACGCTTCTATTGCTTCTTTTCACGTAACCGGCTCCAATGGTACCATATCTCTTGAGCTTCATTCTCAATTGGATTTTCAGTTATAGTATCAACAATTTCTTCTAAGATTTGAATTTGTGAACATCCTTCATTTTCACCCAGATAATTCAATAGACGATTGACATCCATTTGATTGTGATGACATTCTCTTTAAATTAATAAATTATTAATTTATCGATTAATTAATATCTCTCTAAAATTAATATTTTTTCCGGTCCCAACTGTATTGATTTATAGAAGTTCTAGTATATATGGAATATATCAAATGATCTTCTAGAGGATACAAATATAACTCTTACCTTAGATGAATCATTGAGCCATTTTCGTAAATGTTCATGCTATATATTAATTTCCAATCGATATAGAAATATAGTAAATTGAATTAAACATTCTGATTTCATAATACACCTTTTATAACTAATGATCAAAAGGAGTTTGTAATCTCAACTATCTTAATTCATAAAGTTTTAAATCTATATTTTCATACACTTTTATTGTTGGTATATTTACCGTGTCTTGAATCTCCTGCATGAGCTGCAAATCTGAGAAGAACAAAGTAGAAGACAGATTCGTTAATAACGAAAGCATTAAATAATATATATAATATATATAAGTAATCAAATGAAGTAAATCCGAATATGGGCGATGTTGAGTCCAGAAAAGATGTCTCCTTAAAGCAAATTCGCCCCCACCGCAGTGTATAGCGCCTGCCTCCCAGGATAAAACAACATCTCGATGCATTGATAAATCGATCATCGCACCCTCAGCGAACTAGAATTAAACCTGAACTACCACCGATGCAACCAAAATTATGAAGAGAAATTATTTCCAAAAAAAACGAACTCAGAATTTTTGGCTGAGAAAAACGGACGAAAATTCTATCTCAAAATAAGACCCCTCACATCTGTATTTATAGGTGAAGATGAGAGAGAGAGACATGTGCTGGAGGAACTCTAAACTGATCAGGATTGGTATCTCAATACTTATCCTGATCTGTTTAATTCGATAATTATCAATTAAACTAATAGTTATTCGGATCCGGAAAATTCAGAATTTATAATTGAGGTGTTTCACTAAAATAAATTTTTACAGAATAAAATTGCAGTAAAAAGATAACTTCGAGACGTCGAGACATTTCACCCAAATCGCCCATCGAGATCTACCGACCGACCCGACCCGACCCGACCCGACCGGACGAAAGGACGGCGGCAGCGCGCGCGCGTGTGTGTGTGCGCGCGAGGGGTGCTTAGTCACACATCCACTCAACAAGACTTTATCCACATCTCCTTATATACTAACAATTTTTCTCTTCTTTTTCCAATGTGGGATAACATCCCAAACCCATTTCTAAAGGGTTCACTTTGGAACATTACATCTCATTCATACCTCAATCATTTTGAGTGTTCTTACATGTTTTGGAAACCTTGCACAGAGTACTACGTATTCTAACGAAGTCCCGACTTTAACTCGTAGTCGAGCCCACTAAAAATTGCCTCTCAAGTGGGGTGCTCAAAACATCCCATTTCCTCTATTTTTCCAACAATCCCGCACATGAATGAGATTGATGGTCCAGCAGCACACGTCAGGCATGGAGTTTGACTTGATGATAGTTACTGTGGTTTAGGCATTGCATAGGATATCTAGAGTATGCTCCTTGAACCTGTAACACCCCCAATCTGCTCAGGGATATTACACGCCGTAGAACCTTTCCTCAAGGATCTACCAGACTGGTAACAACAAACGAACAACTCGACAATGCCTTTAAGGCTAAAAAGACTCAGTAGACCGATTTGGCCTTTCAATAAAAACATAGAACTCGATTACAATACTTGCCCACGCAGGGGTCAAAATACAACAAACTCCCGTATAATGGGGAAAAATACTGCAGCGGAAAATAAAGTACAACTGAACCAATACACAACGTACGGTTCCACATGTGATTAGTATTGATCATCTTTCATCATCCTTCATGCCGACCCTGTGCCACGCTCCCTGAAACTTGAATGCAATACAGACATCCATCCCCCGATTACTCGGGGGTTAGCAAAATTCCACTATTTTGCTAGTGCAAGTACAAAGTGTAAATACGAGCCATATATTTCAAGTTCCAAGAATAACAATAACCAAGAATCCTCAAAAAGCCAAACGTAACGAAAAGTAATTCCCGAGGCAAGAGTTTGGGAAAAACATTCCAAAACCGAAAGATCACCAATCAGGAGAAACAGTTTATAAAACAGTTTAAAATGCCATCGAGAGTTTTAACAGAAAACAATTTAGGATTACTGAATCCTTCTCTTTCCAAAATCAACAGGGGTCACAACCCAAAGGTTTTGTTTTCACACATAAAAAACCGACAACAATTTACAGGGCCAAAAACCAAGTCATGTGTCCTCGACGGACATAAAATCAACACAACATAATCACATACAAGCATCGCCTATGACCGGGACGAAGCCACAAATCCCACTCGATGTAACACCCCAAAACTAGGCGGATATTACAGTGCCGTGGACCCCCGACTGGGACCCACCAGGCAAGTGAAAATGAATGAAATACAACATAAATGTAGTACCGAACCACATCATATTACCAAGTACTCCGATGAGGAGTCTAAGTATAATACACCCAGGAAGAATACTGAATACATGTATATTTTCTGTGAAGATAAAATATATAACATTAAATGAAAATGAATATCCAAACGGAAATCTGCAGCGGAAATAAAGATGAAAAGACATGAATAACTGAAATGGACTGGGGGGCCCTACTAGTATCACTGGGACTCCTCGCCGTCAACGTTCTATTCTCGTGCTTTTGCCTTGCCATGACCTGAAAACAAAATCCCCCAACGGGGTCAGTTACACAGAACAACAATCCTCAGGGGTTGAATATACACAATCATGATATATCTCAATTATGAATTATCCTTAGTTATGAATTTAAGCTGAAGAGGAGCATCATAGTACGCCCGTAATGTTCTGTGCAAGTGTACAAGACGGATGACCGGACACACCCGTCCTTGTACCTAATTAGTCTCACGGAGGTAATCGTTACCGTGTGCACAGTCCAATGTATCGGTGACCCAATACATGACCATCGCGTGCCCGACTAAAAATTCCACACATCCGCACCCGACCACGCAATATGAACCCAGAAGGTCATATGAACGAGAATGACCATAATGAATATCAATGAATAATAATCCGACAAAGTCAAGAATGACTCACCGATATGAAAATAATAGTGAAGTGATTGATAGCTCAATGAAGTGATTATTCGACAATTACAAGTCTCAATACGGTTAATACAATGATGAATGAGTTATGATTATGAATGAACAACAACAAAAGGAATGAATATCCCTTTAACCGAGTAAGAATTAACTTATACAACACTGATGAAGAATGTCCTTCCACGAACAACGTCCTAAATGAGATGTCGGTCGATCGAACAACCTTGAATAACACAGATACCAACAATCCGTTCAACATACGAATCAAACACGAATATAACGAACTCAAAACGTCGATACGACTAAACCGAGTTCATTGGGGCATTTCGACAAACACCTTGAAAAAAAATTCCCTTCTTAAACAACTAAACCCATTTGTATCGAAAACCAACTTCTATTGAATGATCCAAACCACCAAAACACCATCAATACAATCGATTATCCAAACGAAATGCTCAAATCGAGTTTACAATATCATTAAATTGCAAAACCCAAATCCAAGTCAACCTTCAAAGTGTTCTTGAGAAAAAACTTCCAACAATCCGATGATAACTCATAAAAATTTATAATCATACGTATATCCATCACAAATCATGATTATATCATCCAAAACACCAAGCTCCAACTCAAAATCGAATCTAGGGTTGAAGAAATTACCTTGGATTAGGATGAAGAATCCATAAACATGTTGTTAATCCACACCACAACTTGAAGAAGATGAAATTCTTTGAGTTTTGATGATGTTAAAACACCCCAAAATCGCACAAAATCGCCCCAAGGAAGAGAGAAATAAGGAAAATGAAGAAATGAGGATGTTCTTCATAACAAACGCAGATATACAAAAATCTGTAATGTGTGCCGCGGCACAGGACCAGTGTGCCGCGGCTGAAGGCCAAAACGCCCAGCAAAACAGTTTTGTGCCGCGGCCCGGCCAGAAGGGGCCGCGGCCCGCGGTATAGCCCGCTCCAGCTTCAAAGGCACACGGTGCAGTCTTAGCTATTTCGACCATAACTCCTTCGTCTAGACTCCGATTCACTCACCGTTTGAACCATTGAAAAGCTAACTTGATGCTCTATAATAGTGAAAAGATTCAGAATTTTTGGAGTTTCCAAAAATTAATGGTGATTTTACAAAGTCGAACTCATACGTGGAAAAGTCGCTTAAGAACACGGAACTCAACAGAACGATACCAAGACGAACTCGGATGACAAAAAGTGTAGAATTAATCATTCTCGGAATGACGAAACGGTCCCAATAGAGTCGCTAAGATGGACTTCCGCCAAAAAAAAATTACCGGAAATCCAAATTGCGGATATTACATACTACCCTCCTTAAAAGAAGTTTCGTCCCGAAACTTAAAACAAGTAGGGAGAAGCAATATCCTGCTAGAAAAACTCAACGAGATACATAAGAAGTGCAAATATACCCAACAATAGCATGATTCGAACAAGAAGGACATTTGAAATGACATGAACTCCAATATCAACATCGATTAATGAAGTAATTATAACGATCAAGATAATATTCTCATCTCGATTCTCAAGCAAGGTTGAAACAATGAACGATATCGATACACGACTCAACATTAGTCCGAACGGTGAACACGAATGAATTAACATGAATGATGAATGATTACTAATGAGTGAAAATCCACTGAGTGACAATTACTGAATGAAAAATGAATGAATTTACAAGCGGGTATTACATACTCCCCCCCTTAAAAATAGTTTCGTCCTGGAAACTAAGGGTGAAACAAATCAGAATAACTCTTCCGCATACTATCCTTGATTTTCCAAGTAGCCTCTTCGACTTCGTGACTCGACTACTGAATTTAACCAAGGGATCGTCTTGTTCCTCAACTGTTTGATTCGCCGTACTAAGATTTGTACGGGATGCTCCTCATACGTATGATCATCTTATCTCGATTTCATCAAACTGAAGTATGTGGCTAGGGTCGGCAATACACTTCCGCAACTGAGATACGTGAAACACATTATGAATTCAGCTCAACGTCGGAGGTAGGGCTAATCGATAAGCTAGCTCGCCTACTCGATCCAAAATCTCAAACGGTCCAATGAATCTCGGACACAACTTTCCCCTCTTCCCAAAATGGAAGACACCACGACTCGGGGATACCTTGACCAAAAACATGGTCACCTGTCTCGAACTCTAATGGTCGACGACGATGATCTGCATATGATTTCTGTCGACTATGAGCGGTCAACAAACGACTCCCGATCAAAGATACCTTCTCACAGGCGGCTATAAGTATATCGGGCTCGGTGCCGATTGATTCTGATAAGTCATCCCAACACAAAGGAGATCGACAATGACGACCGTACAAGGCCTCGTAAGGTGCCATCTTAATCGAAGCATGCCAACTATTATTGTACGTGAACTCGATCAACGGTAGTTGGGCTTCCCAATCATCTTTCCAATCGAGAACACATGCCCTCAACATGTCCTCCAAAGTCTGAATAGTCCTCTCCGATTTTCCGTCGGACTGAGGATGAAAAGCTATACTGAGATTAAGCTGAGTTCCCATAGCACGATGAACTGATTTCCAAAAATGAGACACGAATCGTCCGTGATGATCGAAAACGATACTTTTAGGAGTACCGTGCAATCTCACTATCTCTTTGATAAACAACTGGGCAAGTCTCTCGAGACCCCACGTATCCTTAATCTCAAGGAAATGAGATGATTTAGCTAGGCGATCCACAATTACCCAAATTATATTCATGCCACGACGATTCGTCGGCAAACTCGTGATGAAGTCCATTGAAATATCTTCCCACTTCCATTCTGGAATAGGGAGAGGTTTTAGCATACCCGCTGGTCGCTGATGTTCTATCTTGACTTGCTGACAGGTCAAACATCTCGAAACAAATTCCGCGACTTCCCGCTTCATATTACTCCACCAGTAATTTTGTTTCAAGTCTTTATACATCTTGCTAGACCCCGGATGAATGGAATAAGGGGTAGCATGAGCTTCTCTCAAAATCGAGTTTTTCAGCTCATCATTCGCCGGTACGCACAACCGATTCTTAAAACGCAAAAGTCCATCCTCGTGGACCACAAACCCGGGGGCTTTCCCCTGAGTCACATCCTCTCGAATGCGTAACAAAAATGGGTCCGACCCTTGATTCTCCCTGATCGCCTCCTGAAGTGGCGATGATATCTCCAACGTACAAAGTTGCCCTTGTACTCGCTGCAACCAGACCTCGATTTCGGGTTTCAGAAATTCCTGCTGGAGTTCCTTCTGAATTGTTAATCGAGCAAGCATCTGCTCCTGAACGGACTTACGACTCAAGGCATCGGCGACAACATTCGCCTTGCCCGGGTGGTAAAGGATCTCGATATCATAATTTTTGATTAGTTCCAAACACCGCCTCTGTCGCATATCTAACTCCTTCTGAGTAAATATATCCTTCAAAATCTGTTGACACGCGTCGGACCACGTGTATTTCTTATCCTTCCGTAAAAGGTTCGTCATTAGTTTAGCAATTTTAGAAAACCCTTCCACAAACCGCCGATAATAACCGGCTAATCCGATAAAGCTTCGGATCTCCTTAACATTCTTCGGAGGTAGCCAATCTCGGATAGCCTCCGTCTTCTGAGGGTCGACACGAACTCCGTCTGATGAAATTACATGTTCGAGAAACGTCACTTCGGACATCCAGAACTCACATTTGGAAAACTTCCCATAAGGTTGCTCTCGTCTCAACACGTCGAGCACCTGATGAAGATGAAACTCATGCTCCTCCCAGTCACGAGAATAGTGTAGAATGTCATCAATAAAGACAACCATGAACTGATCCAAATAGTCGATGAAAACCCGATTCATAAACTCCATGAATACCGCAGGTGCATTAGCTAACCCAAATTCCATTAGCACGAACTCATAATGACCATAGCGTGTACGAAACGCTGTCCTTGCCATATCCGACTCTCGAATTCGCAGCTGATGATATCCATATCTCAAGTCGATCTTGGAAAATACTGAAGCTCCCTGAAGTTGATCTAAGAGATTATCGATACGGGGTAGAGGATACTTATTCTTGATTGTCACCCTGTTCAGCTCTCCCTAATCAATACACAAACGAAAAGAACCGTCCTTTTTCTTGACAAATAATACTGGTGCTCCCCATGGGGACGCGCTCGGTCGGATATAACCTTTCTCGAACAACTCCTCAAGTTGATTCTTTAATTGCTGCATTTCGGTCGGGGCCATCCGGTACGGTGCCTTCGATAACGGAGACGTATCGGGCTCCAACTCAATCGTGAATTCCACATCCCTCGGTGGAGGTAAACCAGATAGCTCGTCTGGGAGTACATCTTCAAACGATAATAATGATACCACGAATGATTGAACACCTCGATTGCCTTAGAACGGCCAATCGACGACAATGATACAATGAATGATTGAACACCTCAATTGCCTAAAAACGGCCAATCGATGACAGTACTACTAAGAATGATTGAACAACTCTGATTGAGTAATTTCACTGCTTTCATGATATTAATGATTCTTCTGGAACAACGGGGATGACCTCCCTGAAATACACACTCAGCTTCAACGACGGAAATGATAGTGACCATACGCTTACGAATATTGAGGATGGTATCATGACGATCCATCCCACTAATACCCAATAATACGACCTTAGGTAAATCCACCACAATTGGGTCCGCCAACCAGTCGCGATCATTAAGCTTAATTCGGTCAGTTCTTAACCTCATGATATCTGGAAAATCTTCTACCGTCAGGTATACCGATGATATAAGGCCCACAATTAATAGGACTATCCAAGTTAAGTCTGAGATCGTTCGGGCCTCCGGATCGTCGGTCCTCTTCATCTCGTGAATCCGGGACTTGCCGGCCCATGAGCCGGACGCTCCCGTCTGATAAATATAAGCTCCGCCTTTATTCGCTTTCGTCGTCTTAAACGACGCTGACAGAGCAGTCTGATTCTAAATCGCTAATTGCTTCGGGGACGGAGATGCCACCGGAGTCGGCTTGGAGTCCTTTCGGCAAAAACGGGCCTTATGCCCAACAATCCCACAATTATGGCACGTGATAGACGGTTTCAGACACTTAGTGCTGTAATGACCCGGCGTTCCACAGTTGAAACAGGTGATGGCTGATCTGGCCACTCGGGGCTGAGATCCCGCAGGATTAGGCGCCGTAGGAGGTCGCATAGAAACGTTAGGGCCAGCACGAGGCTTCTTGAAGGTAGACTGACCGCCTTCGGACTGATTACGCTTCGTTGATTTCCTGCTGACAGATGAAGGTCATTGCTCAGCAATTTCCTTAGTAGTAGGCTCACACGGGAGATTTCTCTCGATTGATTCGGCCAGAGTGGCGCAATGATGATTGAGCAATTGCATATGGGTCATCATGACCTGCATAAAAGTGAGTGGATCAACCCGAACATCTTCCGATCGAGCTGAGTCCTGGGTACGACTTCCTGGCAGTGAGTGATTATTTCCCTGATTTTGGCCCGCACCGCGGCCTCTCCCCGTGCATCCCCTGACAGCTCTCTCCATACTGAAGTAGGAAGGTCGCATGATAATCATAGATCTCGTATGAGTATCGCATTATGATTTACGTCATGAATGAAAATGAGCATACGCGCTCTAACACAGTGATTACATGAATGATTAACTGAGCTGACATGATTATCTGATGATATTCTTGAAATGATTATCTTGAACAAGTTAATAAGATTAATGATATGATCCTCAAGATCAATAACTGAGTGATGAAATGAATTGAGTGATTAATGAGTTAACATGATCAACATGATTAAAATGAAAATGATGTTTGAGGATTGTTAACTGATGACTTATGAATGAATGATTCTCATTGCCAGAAATTATACCATGGCGTTAGAAGTCTTACAGTTCTTTCGGTCTGATGGGCTCGGTATTTGCACAGGTCACACGTGACGCGAAAGTCGAATGATACTAGTCCGATGAAGATGATTTCAAATGAGACATGACTCGGAAGGTAGTATTCAAAACCACGCTCCGATACCAACTCTGTAACACCCCAAAACTAGGCGATATTACAGTGCCGTGGATCCCCGACTGGGACCCACCAGACAAGTGAAAATGAATGAAATACAACGTAAATGTAGTACCGAACCACATCATATTACCAAGTACTCCGATGAGGAGTCTAAGTATAATACACCCAGGAAGAATACTGAATACATGTATATTTTATGTGAAGATAAAATATACAACATTAAATGAAAATGAATATCCAAACGGAAATTTGCAGCGGAAATAAAGATGAAAAGACATGAATAACTGAAACGGACTGGGGCCCCCTACTAGTATCACTGGGACTCCTCGCCGTCAACATTCTATTCCCGTGCTTTTGCCTTGCCATGACCTGCAAATAAAATCCCCCAATGGGGTCAGTTACACAGAACAACAATCCTCAAGGGTTGAATATACACAATCATGATATATCTCAATTATGAATTATCCTTAGTTATGAATTTAAGCTGAAGAGGAGCATCATAGTACGCCCCTAATGTTCTGTGCAAGTGTACAAGACGGATGACCGGACACACCAGTCCTTGTACCTAATTAGTCTCACGGAGGTAATCGTTACCGTGTGCACAGTCCAATGTATCGGTGACCTAATACATGACCATCGCGTGCTCGACTAAAAATTCCACACATCCGCACCCAGCCACGCAATATGAACCCAGAAGGTCATATGAACGAGAATGACCATAATGAATATCAATGAATAATAATCCGATAAAGTCAAGAATGACTCACCGAGATGAAAATAATAGTGAAGTGGTTGATAGCTCAATGAAATGATTGGAACCGTCGTTCCACGTGAATGAAGTGATTATTCGACAATTACAAGTCTCAATACGGTTAATACAATGATGAATGAGTTATGATTATGAATGAACAACAACAAAAGGAATGAATATCCTTTTAACCGAGTAAGAATTAACTTACACAACACCGATGAAGAATGTCCTTCCACGAACAACGTCCTAAATGAGATGTCGGTCGATCGAACAACCTTGAATAACACAAATACCAACAATCCGTTCAACATAGGAATCAAACACGAATATAACGAACTCAAAACGTCGATACGACTAAACCGAGTTCATTGGGGCATTTCGACAAACACCTTGAAAACAAATTCCCTTCTTAAACAACTAAACCCATTTGTACCGAAAACTAACTTCTATTGAATGATCCAAACCACCAAAACACCATCAATACAATCGATAATCCAAACGAAATGCTCAAATCGAGTTTACGATATCATTAAATTGCAAAACCCAAATCCAAGTCAACCTTCAAAGTGTTCTTGAGAAAAACTTCCAACAATCCGATGATAACTCATAAAAACTCGTAATCATACGTATATCCATCACAAATCATGATTATATCATCCAAAACATCAAGCTCCATCTCAAAATCGAATCCAGGGTTGAAGAAATTACCTTGGATTAGGATGAAGAATCCACAAACATGTTGTTAATCCACACCACAACTTGAAGAAGATGAAATTCTCTGAGTTTTGATGATGTTAAAACACCACAAAATCGCCCAAAATCGCCCCAAGGAAGAGAGGAAGAAGGAAAATGAAGAAATGAGGATGTTCTTCATAACAAACGCAGATATACAAAAATATGTACTGTGTGCCGCGGCACAGGCCCAGTGTGCCGCGACACAAGGCCAAAAACGCCCAGCAAAACAGTTTTGTGCCGCGGTCCGGACAGAAGGGGCCGCGGCCCGCGGTACAGCCCGCTCCAGCATCAAAAGGCACACGGTGCAGTCTTAGCTATTTCGACCATAACTCCTTCGTCCGGACTCCGATTGACTCACCGTTTGAACCATTGGAAAGATAACATGATGATATATAATATTGAAAAGATTCAGAATTTTTGGAGTTTCCAAAAATTAATGGTGATTTTACAAAGTCAAACTCATACGTGGAAAAGTCGCTTAAGAACACGGAACTCAACAGAATGATACCGAGACGAACTCGGATGACAAAAAGTGTAGAATTAATCATTCTCGGAATGAAGAAACAGTCACAATAGAGTTTTTAAGATGGACTTCCGCCAAAAGAAAATACCGGAAATCTAAATTGCGGATATTACACTCGAGGCCTCTAAGGACCCTCCCGAGCTGGCCACAATCATAAAACGAATCATGCACACACGTCGCCTAGGACCGGTACGAAGCCACGAATCCCACTCGAGGCCTCGAAGGACCCTCCCGAGATGGCTAGCGAAACAAAAGTCACAATATCTCACGGTTGGATCAATCACTTGTTGCATCCTGCCCACATGATCGCATGCCATGTGGCACCGTAGATTATCTTTGGCGCTCACGGTTGGATCAATCACTTGTTGCATCCTGACCACATGATCGCATGCCACGTGTCAACGTAGTTTTTATTAGGCTCTCACGGTTGGATCAATCGCTTGTTGCATCCTGGCCACATGATCGCGTGCCATGTGCCACCGTAGGCCCCGCCCACATCCATACATTCACACACAGCATAATACAACATATATATTCAAACAATTCACCCAGAGGCATCAAACACTTAGCAAAACACCACGTCAAACCACAACGCACCGAAATGAAACCATATACGTCCACACGCAATATCAAGTGCAACATCAACACCAAACATATCCATAGAATTCACAGAGTCATTCACAAACCACACCATTCACACAACACACGCGTTTTGGCTAAACCGAATCTTTTGAAAGTTCAATTCAAACGACCAAACAACCACATTTAGACGATCACTAATTATCGTATCCATAAAACAAGAATTATATGGACAAGGTACTTGCGTCGAAATCGGCATGCAAGTATTCCGACGAACACGGCTCAACCGGGAAGCTTCGGAACGCCCGATTCTATCGAAAAGGAAGACGACAACGAACGGAAGGGTTCAACATGGTTTCTTCGCAAGAAAATCGACCCTAACATCATATAATTAATAAATCAACTATCACACGAGGAAGAATAATCGTAGAACGTCCGAAAACCCCTCTAAGACATTCTACCGGACACCTTCAAGGCGTCGATCAAGAACTCGACCAAAACAACGAATCGATACGATCCAACCATGGAATAACAAGGGAAATGATATAATACATCTAAATAATCATCAATCCATCACAATCCTAAGTTAAATCGGATAAAACGGATGAAAACAACCAAACCACCCAAATTCCCCAAAACTAGATTTCTAGAGAATCTGACCTGATTCGCTCCATCAAGGGATGTTATAGGATGGATGATTGATGATATGAACTCCAAGACTTCATGGATTGATTGTTCAACAACATCTCTCCATGATAACCACACCTCCAACCGCGGAAGAGAAGGAAAAGAATGAGAAAAATGGTGAAAACCCCGTCTTTAGGGCCTTAAATAGGCTGCCTGCCGGCCGCCTTACGTACGTAATTGGCCATGGCCGAGTCTCTGCCCAAAAATGCCGGAAGTGTTTCGTACGTAACCGGCCAAGGCTTACGTACGTAACCGGCCTTACGTGCGTAACTGCCGAGCCCTTCCGGCCGTAACTCGGCCAGGGCTGGCCTGGGCCCAACCTGCCCGGCTATGACTCGGCCGGGACCAACTCAGACGGCCCGGACGACCCCGAAACCCGAACCTGAATACGAATCGAAGATATGATTACGAAGTACTTGCAAAGATGAATTCGAGCACTAAGAGAACACACGATTCCAACCATCCGAAGGCTCGAAATTCGACAACGGAAAGTAATTACCCCAAACTTTGGAAAATTATGAAAATGGCCCAAAACGTCCGAAATACACGATACACGATCGAAACACCAAGCCGAAGCTCGCAGCATGAATAATAACATTAAATGAACTTACGAGAAACTCGAAGCAACAGTTTCGGATGAGATTCGGAAGAATCAAACTCAAGTAGGGAAAAGCCGCTTAAGAACACGGAACTCAACAAAACGATATCGAAACGAACTCGGACATCAAAAAGTCCAGAATTAAATATTCTCCAAATGACAAAACGGTCATGAGCGAGTCGTCAAAACGGACTCACGCCGAAAAAAAGGAAAATTACCGAAGTCTGAAATTGCGGGTATTACATTCTACCCTCCTTAAAAGAAGTTTCGTCCCGAAACTTAAAACAAGTAGTGAGAAGCAAAATCCCGCCAGGAGAATTCAATGACATTCACAAGAACCCAAAAACTCGCGCCCAACGGCGAAACGTTACAAGCAACGCAAAGGAATATACGGCGTGAAAACACGCTCCATGACGACCAACACAACGCCACCGGTAGAGACAACAAGTGACGAGCGTCATCAAACAGATAATACAATTAAGTCGATTATCCGAACAATCGCAAAAACACAACGAACGAAAATCAACACGATTGACCAACCTAATGGTACATCAATCAACACGCGAGCCAATCGCTGAACAAATACGGAATTCCACCACCCAAGGGTTGGAAGATCGAAAACGATACTAATTTCCCGAACTTAAGGAAATTAGGAAGGAGTCTGAATGGTCAACAATCACGAAACGGGGTCAACAAAAACTGAACAATCAATGATCGAACCACAACGATCGAGACAACAAAAATCGAACAATCATGTTCGGATCACGAAGAACAATAAGGTTCAACCGACAACTCCGAGGTTCACATCTCGACTCGAGACAAAACATGATCCGGTAAAAATAACAAGATGTGCACTCACATAAATTCCACACGAAAAGGAATAGCAATTGAAAAGTCACAACGACAAACGAGTAATTCCGAAACAATACCACCCTCATTCGATCAACAAAAGCAAGGGACAGGGCAAGCTCAGAAAATGTTAACGAACATAAACGAGTCGACAGAGTCGAAAACACAGAAGTTCCAAATCCGATCCATTTCGAATAAAAGAACTTAATTTCCGAAGTTTGAAACAACAAGGTAAGGAAATAACATAACATACAACTGATAGACCACGCCCCTCAGGGACTCTTCGGAGCCGGTCCTGATATCAATGCTCAAGTCCATGCCTCGGAAGGCTCAGTAATCAACCCACAAAACTGAACATGATGTCCCTCGAGTCCGCACTTGAAACGCGTCACAGGCGAGGAAGGACAAATTGCACGTACATTCCCCCGGCACATCACGGTTGAAATGCCTCGGCTCGGCATATCGAAAATACAGATGCTAGATACAATGGAACATAACACCGCAAAACAAC
The DNA here is from genome assembly GCA_033398695.1 of Orobanche coerulescens. Lineage (NCBI taxonomy): Eukaryota > Viridiplantae > Streptophyta > Magnoliopsida > Lamiales > Orobanchaceae > Orobanche > Orobanche coerulescens. Next base: position 118,634,012 of record CM065815.1, read on the forward strand.
ATACCCGAGATGCCAACTCAGCATAACATATCAACGCATACAAAAATCACAACAACAACAGCATCGTTCGACGGTTACAATGGCCCGAACGATAGCCAGCACACAATCACAAACATCAAGGAACAATCACCCATGTGCATAAACGCACAAAAATCCAAGCTTTAACAACTCACACTCGTGCGACAACACGCAAATCACCACGAGGCGATAAACAGTAAACACCAGTTCATACCTCTCACAGAGGGTTAGTACAACAAATGCGTGGCAACGCCTCGACGTTCATGCCACCAATTCGATCATACTCGGGAGCAAACATCATAACGACAACACCACCATCATACATACATACCCAGCCCTCAAACGGGAATGGATAGGTTTTAAAAACAAAAACCTCCTTTTGAAAATAATTTAGAAAAACACCGGTTGATCTTGAGTATCACCTTTCAAAAATTTGAAGAAACACCATTATCGAGACTTTGAGAACCATCTTGCGTTTGAACAAAAATGAGGACACTTTTCTTTTAGTGAAAAACTTTCAGAAATATTCGACCCTCGGGTGTAAGTAAAAGTGTTTCTAAAATATTGAAAATATCTCAAAACATTTTGGTCCTCGAGGTAGAAGAATTTTGAAACATATTTGTGGCACCTTGGATGTACCATGAGAAAATAATTCATTTTAAAAGTACGTCTCGAAATTTATTTTCTAAGATACTCAAGGTTTTCAAAGATAATTCAATGGGCTAGAATGCCCAAAAATTTCAGCTAATTACACGGAACATTATAGCGCCGTGGGTCCCACGCCGGAACCCACCAGGCTAAAAACCATTTACAAAAACGCCAAAAAGGCCGATGACGGTAATATTTCAAAAACTCACAAAAGCCATTTATAAAACACTAAATACCGCCATAAAAATTTCGCCAAAACAATCCAGGCCATAATGCCAAAAACTCGGTTAAGGGAATCAGTTTTCAAAATAAAACTCAGTCGGTAAAATACCGAAAGCCATTACAAAAGAACTCACACAGCGGATAAAAGAAATACAGTCCAACATGCACAATCCAGCAACACTACTCCTCATATGAACGAAATATGAGAGTCAAATAACCACATATCACGAAATCAATATCCATGAGAGGATTCCGTCAATTAACTCATAATCATACCTGCAACTCGCATCAGACGAGGCACAAACACAAAGAAGGCAGACTTACATCCACAGGTCGCACGAAGATGATGATCGTCCCACGATACTAATCACGGCCAACAAACTCAGATGACGCGTCGCGACACGACTTAGTCAGACAAAATCCGACGAGACAAAACTCAACAGACACCACTGACCCGACAGCCTAGGTTTCCACAACCTAATCTCTGATACCATTTATGTAACACCCACAATCCGCTCAGGGATATTACACGCCATAGAACCTTTCCTCAAGGATCTACCAAGCTGGTAACAACAAATGAACAACTCGACAATGCCTTTAAGGCTAAAAAGACTCAGTAGACCGATTTGGCCTTTCAATAAAAACATACAACTCGATTACAATACTTGCCCACGCAATGGTCAAAATACAACAAACTACCGGATAATGGGGAAAAATACTGCAGCGGAAAATAAAGTACAACTGAACCAATACACAATGTACGGTTCCACATGTGATTAGTATCGATCATCTTTCATCATCCTTCATGCCGACCTTGTGCCACGCTCCCTGAAACCTGAATGCAATACAGACATCCACCCCCCGATTACTCGGGGGTTAGCAAAATTCTACTATTTTGCTAGTGCAAGTACAAAGTGCATATACGAGCCATATAATTCAAGTTCCAAGAAAAACAATAACCAGGAATCCTCAAAAGGCCAAACGTAACGAAAAGTACTTCCCGAGGCAAGAGTTTGGGAAAAACATTCCAAAATCGAAAGATCACCAATCAGGGGAAACAGTTTATAAAACATTTTAAAATGCCATCGAGAGTTTTAATAGAAAACAATTTAGGATTACCGAATCCTTCTCTTTCCAAAATCAACAGGGGTCACAACCCAAAGGTTTTGTTTTCACACATAGAAAACCGACAACAATTTACAGGGCCAAAACCCAAGTCACGTGTCCTCGACGGACATAAAATCAACACAACATAATCACATACAAGCATCGCCTAGGACCGGGACGAAGGCAAAAATCCCACTCGAGGCCTCTAAGGACCATCCCGAGCTGGCCACAATCATAAAACGAATCACGCACACACGTCGCGTAGGACCGGGACGAAGCCACGAATCCCACTCGAGGCCTCGAAGGACCCTCCCAAGCTGGCTAGTGAAATAAAAGTCACAACATCTCACGGTTGGATCAATCACTTGTTGCATCCTGCCCACATGATCGCATGCCATGTGCCACCGTAGATTATCTTTGGCGCTCACGGTTGTATCAATCACTTGTTGCATTCTGACCACATGATCGCATGCCATGTGTCACCGTAGTTTTTATTAGGCTCTCACGGTTGGATCAATCGCTTGTTGCATCCTGGACACATGATCGCATGCCATGTGCCACCGTAGGCCCCGCCCACATCCATACATTCCCACACAGCACAATACAACACATATATTCAAACAATTCACCCAGAGGCATCAAACACTTAGCAAAACACCACGTCAAACCACAACGCACCGAAATAAAACCATATACGTCCACACGCAATATCAAGTGCAACATCAACACCAAACATATCCATAGAATTCACATAGTCATTCACAAACCACATCATTCACAAAACACACACGTTTTGAAAACAAGCCTTCAACAAGGCTAAACCGAATCTTTTAAAAGTTCAATTCAAATGACCAAACAACCATATTTAGACGATCACTAATTATCGTATACATAAAACAAGAATTATATGGACAAGGTACTTGCCTCGAAATCGGCACGCAAGTATTCCGACGAACACGACTCAACCGGAAAGCTTCGGAACGCCCGATGCTATTAAAAAGGAAGACGACAACGAACGGAAGGGTTCAACACGGTTTCTTCGCAAGAAACTCGACCCTAACATCATATAATTAATAAATCAATGATCATACAAGGAAGAATAATCGTAGAACATCCGAAAACCCCTCTAAGACATTCTACCGGACACCTTCAAGGCGTCGATCAAGAACTCGACCAAAACAACGAATCGATACGATCCAACCATGGAATAACAAGGGAAATGATATAATACATCTAAATAATCATCAATCCATCACAATCCTAAGTTAAATCGGATTAAACGGATGAAAACAACCAAAACACCCAAATTCCCCAAAACTAGATTTCTTGAAAATCTGACCTGATTCGCTCGATCAAAGGATGTTATAGGATGTATGATTGATGATATGAACTCCAAGACTTCATGGATTGATTGTACAACAACATCTCTCCATGATAACCACACCTCCAGCCACGAAAGAGAAGGAAAAGAATGAGAAAAATGGTGAAAAACCCGTCTGCAGGGCCTTAAATAGGCTGCCTGCCGGCCGCCTTATGTACGTAATCGGCCATGGGTTACGGCCGTAACCGGCCATGGCCGAGTCTCCTGCCCAAAAATGCCGACAGTGTTATGTACGTAACCGGCCAAGGCTTACGTACGTAATTGCCGAGCCCTTCCGGCCGTAAATCGGCCAGGGCTGGCCTGGGCCCAACCTTCCCGGCCATGACTCGACCGGGACCAACTCCGACAGCCCGGACAACCCCAAAACCCGAACCTGAATACGAATCGAAGATATGGTTACGAAGTACTCGCAAAGACGAATTCGATCACTAAGAGAACACACGATTCCGACCACCCGAAGGCTTGAAATTCGACAACGGAAAGTAATTACCCCAAACTTTGGGAAATTACGAAAATGGCCCAAAACGTCCGAAATACACGATACGCGATCGAAACACCAAGAGGAAGCTCGCAACATGAATAATAACATTAAATGAACTTACGAGAAACTCAAAACAATAGTTTTGGACGAGATTCGCAAGAATCGAACTCAAGTACGGAAAAACTGCTTAAGAACACGGAACTCAACAAAACTATATCGAAACGAACTCGGACATCAAAAAGTGCAGAATTAAATATTCTCCAAATGACAAAACGGTCATGAGAGAGTCATCAACACGGACTCCGGCTGAAAAAAAAGAAAATTACCGAAGTCCGAAATTGCGGGTATTACAGAACCTTTCCTCGAAAAGATATATTCTCCTTACTGGCTAGACAGTATGACTAGATGCCTTTGAACTGTCCGACCGCTTGTGTAAGTAATCGTATATCCTTCACAAGTGCCCTCCCTGATTTATTCTGTTCTCATTATTGTGCCCGTTTTGGCCGTGGACACCGACCTAGTTCTGCGAGAGTTTCTAAAGAATTGTGCCTTGCAATTCTCCTTTGAAGCGGCCCCTCTTCACTCCAACATAGGTGATTCTCTTTAAGTGTTTTGAGTAAACCCGTATTTTACTCCACCCAACTATTCGTTGTCGACTTAAGAATCATTAAAAGCATAAGCTTAACCTCTCCCTACGGGTATCACTGTTTTCATCCTAGGAATGGTCGGTTCGGGGTAACCCCCCACAGTGATCGTGCCCAGTTTTATGAATTGGTTGTCTCATTGAACCTAGATCTTGGGATCTCCAGTCAGCTTAGGTTGGGTATCCTCCATAAAACAATTAGCTCATGGCAATAGACCCATTCCTCTTGATGATATATCAACAAGGTCTTTTGATAACCCTTTGATTACGGATCCGCGATGTTATCTCTTGACGAATCGTAGTCAATAGTGATAACCAATGCTGATAGCAAAATGGTATTATGTCTTTGCCTCATATGACAAGACTTACCATTATACTTTTGCTCTGTGCCCTGTCAAACATAGATTGACTATCACAATAAATACATATTGCGGTCACAACTTTGTCCATTTTGGAATATCTTCTAGAAATTGGTATTCATTATGCCTCTTATGCATATTTGGCTAAGGTTATGAACTCAGCTTCCTTTGTAAATCGAGCAATAACCATCTATATTAAAGATTTCCATACCACTGCTGCACTGACTAGTGTGAAACATATTCACTATTTAGAGATTAAATTCATAATGTCAGATATTAAATTTGTATTACTATATCATTTTTAATAGTTTTTTAATATCTCATGTCATGCAGCATATACACACAAGTAATCTTTATATCATTGTAATCACCAGTTGATGATTAGTTTCCTGATTACTCGTGTATCCACATAGTCTACTCACGATATAGACTGTGTTTAGTCTTGTACATTTCACTTAGTACATTAGACTTTTAGCTACTCTTGAAAGATCAGTTACCTTTGTGCTTGGATAGATGCAACATATCCAATGGCATTCCAATTAATTCAGTTGATCATTCCAAGATTCATGTCATCATAGTATGACTGACCTCATATGAGACATTATGAACGACTTGAGATTTTACATCTTAGAATCACCTCTCTAGTCTCATATATTTATCTTTTTAGACATTGTTGAATTGATCCCATTGTCATTACTTACATCAATGACACTCGATCATTCAAATTCTTTCTTAAAATGAAATAGTCGTCATGTGTACTTAACATATACACACTTGACATATTCATTGTCTTGAATCTTTTTGACGTTATAAATTGGCATTTTTAACGCTTTGAAATTACGTTACCAACTATTAACCGAGACTTCAATTTCTCATAGATCAAATTACTAATTTTAATCGTCCCCAAAATTAGCAATTTTTTATTAACTGCATTACCAAATTTGAGCGTCCCCAAATTGGTACTTTTCGGTCATTTAATCACCATATTCGACCGTTGTCAAATTGGAGATTTTATCATATCCTTTGAAGTCATTGCTTGACATCACAGTGTCAAGGATTTTATGCCACTATTTTAGTGTCAATTTAGATTCTTAATACTTTCACTAAGTTGCAGACTTTCAATCGTTGCACTAGGCACATATGCCTTTGGTTCTTCCAAGTTAGCTTTTCTCAAAAACGCCATTTAGAAACATTGCATGTATGTTCATTTGATATATATATATATATATATATATCATAATAATGAACTTTATTCTCGTTACTAGAGAATATATCTCAAAGTACTTTTAGGCTCTCATGTTGCATAGGATATCTAGAGTATGCTCCTTGAACCTGTAACACCCCCAATCCGCTCAGGGATATTACACGCCGTAGAACCTTTCCTCAAGGATCTACCAGGCTGGTAACAACAAACGAACAACTCGAAAATGCATTTAAGGCTAAAAAGACTCAGTAGACCGATTTGGCCTTTCAATAAAAACATAGAACTCGATTACAATAATTGTCCACGCAGGGGTCAAAATACAACAAACTCCCGTATAATGGGGGAAAATACTGCAGCGGAAAATAAAGTACAACTGAACCAATATACAACGTACGGTTACACATGTGATTAGTATCGATCATCTTTCATCATCCTTCATGCCGACCCTGTGCCACGCTCCCTGAAACCTGAATGCAATACAGACATCCACCCCCCAATTACTCGGGGGTTAGCAAAATTCCACTATTTTGCTAGTGCAAGTACAAAGTGCAAATACGAGCCATATATTTCAAGTTCCAAGAATAACAATAACCACGAATCCTCAAAAAGGCAAACGTAATGAAAAGTACTTCCCGAGGCAAGAGTTTGGGAAAAACATTCCAAAACCAAAAGATCACCAATCAGGGGAAACAGTTTATAAAATAGTTTAAAATGCCATCGAGAGTTTTAATAGAAAACAATTTAGGATTACCGAATAATTCTCTTTCCAAAATCAATAGGGGTCACAACCCAAAGGTTTTGTTTTCACACATAGAAAACCGACAACAATTTACAGGGCCAAAACCCAAGTCACGTGTCGTCGACGGACATAAAATCAACACAACATAATCACATACAAGCATCGCCTAGGACCGGGACAAAGCCACAAATCCCACTCGGGGCCTCTAAGGATCCTCCCGAGCTGGCCACAATCATAAAACGAATCATGCACACACGTCGCCTAGGACCGGGATGAAGCCATGAATCCTACTCGAGGCCTCGAAGGACCCTCCCGAGCTGGCTAGAGAAACAAAAGTCACAACATCTCACGGTTGGATCAATCACTTGTTGCATCCTGGCCACATGATCGCATGCCATGTGCAACCGTAGATTATCTTTGGCGCTCACAGTTGGATCAATCACTTGTTGCATCCCGACCACATGATCGCATGCCATGTGTCACCGTAGTTTTTATTAGGCTCTCATGGTTGGATCAATCGCTTGTTGCATCCTGGCCACATGATCGCATGCCATGTGCCACCGTAGGCCCGCCCACATCCATATATTCACACACAGCACAATACAACACATATATTCAAACAATTCACCCAAAGGCATCAAACACTTAGCAAAACACCACGTCAAACCACAACGCACCGAAATGAAACCATATACGTCCACGCGCAATATCAAGTGCAACATCAACACCAAACATATCCATAGAATTCACATAGTCATTCACAAACCACACCATTCACAAAACACACGCATTTTGAAAATAAGCCTTTAACAAGGCTAAACCGAATCTTTTGAAAGTTCAATTCAAACGACCAAACAACCACATTTAGACGATCACTAATTATCGTATCCATAAAACAAGAATTATATGGACAAGGTACTTGCCTCGAAATCGGCACGCAAGTATTCCGACGAACACGGCTCAACCGGGAAGCTTCGGAACGCCTGATGCTATCGAAAAGGAAGACGACAACGAACGGAACGGTTCAACACGGTTTCTTCGCAAGAAACTCGACCCTAACATCATATAATTAATAAATCAATGATCTCACGATGAAGAATAATCGTAGAACGTCCGAAAACCCCTCTAAGACATTCTACCGGACACCTTCAAGGCGTCGATCAAGAACTCGACCAAAACAGCGAATCGATATGATCCAACCATGGAATAACAAGGGAAATGATATAATACATATAAATAATCATCAATACATCACAATCCTAAGTTAAATCGGATTAAACGGATGAAAACAACCAAAACACCCAAATTCCTCAAAACTAGATTTCTAGAAAATCTGACCTGATTCGCTCCATCAAGGGGTGTTATAGGATAGATGATTGATGATATGAACTCCAAGACTTCATGAATTGATTGTCCAACAACATCTCTCCATGATAACCACACTATCAGCCACATAAGAGAAGGAAAAGAATGAGAAAAATGGTGAAAAACCCGTATGTAGGGCCTTAAATAGGCTGCCTCCCGGCCGCCTTACGTACGTAATCGGCCAAGGGTTACGGTCGTAACCGGCCATGGCCGAGTCTCCTGCCCAAAAATGCCGGAAGTGTTACGTACGTAACCGGCCAAGGCTTACGTACGTAACCGGACTTACATACGTAACTGCCGAGCCCTTCCGGCCGTAACTCGGCCAAGGCTGGCTTGGGCCCAACCTGCCCGGCCATGAATCGGCCGGGACCAACTCAGATGGCCCAGACGACCCCGAATCTCGAACCTGAATACGAATCGAAGATACGATTTCGAAGTACTCACAAAGACGAATTCGAGCACTAAGAGAACACACGATTCCGACCATCCGAAGGCTCGAAATTCGACAACGGAAAGTAATTACCCCAAACTTTGGGAAATTACGAAAATGGCCCAAAACGTCCGAAATAAACGATACACGATCGAAACACCAAGCCGAAGCTCTCAACATGAATAATAAAATTAAATGAACATACGAGAAACTCGAAACAACAGTTTCGGACAAGATTCGCAAGAATCGAACTCAAGTACGGAAAAGCCGCTTAAGAACACGGAACTCAACAAAACGATATCGAAACGAACTCGGACATCAAAAAGTGAAGAATTAAATATTCTCCAAATGACAAACGGTCATGAGAGAGTCATCAACACGGACTCCGGCTGAAAAAAAAGAAAATTACCGATGTCCGAAATTGCGGGTATTACAGAACCTTCCCTCGAAAAGATATATTCTCCTTACTGGCTAGACAGTATGACTAAATGCCTTTGAACTGTCCGACCGCTTGTGTAAGTAATCGTATATCCTTCACAAGTGCCCTCCCTTATTTATTCTGTTCTCATTATTGTGCCCGTTTTGGCCGTGGACACCGACCTAGTTCTGCGAGAGTTTCTAAAGAATTGTGCCTTGCAATTCTCCTTTGAAGCGGCCCCTCTTCACTCCAACATAGGTGATTTGAGTAAACCCGTATTTTACTCCACCGAACTATTCGTTGTCGACTTAAGAATCATTAAAAGCATAAGCTTAACCTCTCCCTACGGGTATCACTGTTTTCATCCTAGGAATGGTCGGTTCGGGGTAACCCCCACAGTGATCGTGCCCAGTTTTATGAATTGGTTGTCTCATTAAACCTAGATCTTGGGATCTCCAGTCAGCTTAGGATGGGTATCCTCCATAAAACAATTAGCTCATGGCAATAGACCCATTCCTCTTGATGATTTATCAACAAGGTCTTTTGATAACCCTTTGGTTACGGATCCGCGATGTTATCTCTTGACGAATCGTAGTCAATAGTGATAACCAATGCTGATAGCAAAATGGTATTATGTCTTTGCCTCATATGACGAGACTTACCATTATACTTTTGCTCTGTGCCCTGTCAAACATAGATTGACTATCACAATAAATACATATTGCGGTCACAGCTTTGTCCATTTTGGAATATCTTCTAGAAATTGGTATTGCATTATGCCTCTTATGCATATTTGGCTAAGGTTATGAACTCAGATTCCTTTGTAAATCGAGCAATAACCATCTATATTAAAGATTTCCATACCACTGCTGCACTGACTAGTGTGAAACATATTCACTATTTAGAGATTAAATTCATAATGTCAGATATCAAATTTGTATTACAATATCATTTTTAATAGTTTTTTAATATCTCATGTCATGCAGCATATACACACAAGTAATCTTTATATCATTGTAATCACCAGTTGATGATTAGTTTCCTGATTACTCGTGTATCCACATAGTCTACTCACGATATAGACTGTGTTTAGTCTTGTACATTTCACTTAGTACATTAGACTTTTAGTTACTCTTGAAAGATCAGTTACCTTTGTGCTTGGATAGATGCAACATATCCAATGGCATTCCAATTGATTCCGTTGATCATTCCAAGATTCATGTCATCATAGTATGACTGACCTCATATGAGACATTGTGAACGACTTGAGATTTTACATCTTAGAATCACCTCTCTAGTCTCATATATTTATCTTTTTAGACATTGTTGAATTGATCCCATTGTCATTACTTACATCAATGACACTCGATCATTCAAATTCTTTCTTAAAATGAAATAGTCGTCATGTGTACTTAACATATACACACTTGACATATTCATTGTCTTGAATCTTTTTGACGTTATAAATTGGCATTTTTAAAGCTTTGAAATTACGTTACCAACTATTAACCGAGACTTCAATTTCTCATAGATCAAATTACTAATTTTAATCGTCCCCAAAATTAGCAATTTTTTATTAACTGCATTACCAAATTTGAGCGTCCCCAAATTGGTACTTTTCGGTCATTTAATCACCATATTTGAGCGTTGTCAAATTGGATATTTTATCACATCCTTTGAGGTCATTGCTTGACATCATAGTGTCAAGGATTTTATGCCACTATTTTAGTGTCAATTTAGATTCTTAATACTTTCACTAAGTTGCAGACTTTCAATCGTTGCACTAGGCACATATGCCTTTGGTTCTTCCAAGTTAGCTTTTCTAAAAAACGCCATTTAGAAAGACTGCATGTATGTTCATTTGATATACTTCTATATATATATATATAATGAACTTTATTCTCGTTACTAGGGAATATATCTCAAAGTACTTTTAGGCTCTCATGTTGCATAGGATATCTAGAGTATGCTCCTTGAACCTGTAACACCCCCAATCCGCTCAGGGATATTACACGCCGTAGAACCTTTCCTCAAGGATCTACCAGGCTGGTAACAACAAACGAACAACTCGAAAATGTATTTAAGGCTAAAAAGACTCAGTAGACCGATTTGGCCTTTCAATAAAAACATAGAACTCGATTACAATAATTGTCCACGCAGGGGTCAAAATACAACAAACTCCCGTATAATGGGGAAAAATACTGCAGCGGAAAATAAAGTACAACTGAACCAATATACAACGTACGGTTCCACATGTGATTAGTATCGATCATCTTTCATCATCCTTCATGCCGACCCTGTGCAACGCTCCCTGAAACCTGAATGTAATACAGACATCCACCCCCAATTACTCGGGGGTTAGCAAAATTCCACTATTTTGCTAGTGCAAGTACAAAGTGCAAATATGAGCCATATATTTCAAGTTCCAAGAATAACAATAACCATGAATCCTCAAAAAGCCAAACGTAATGAAAAGTACTTCCCGAGGCAAGAGTTTGGGAAAAACATTCCAAAACCGAACGATCACCAATCAGGGGAAACAGTTTATAAAACAGTTTAAAATGCCATCGAGAGTTTTAATAGAAAACAATTTAGGATTACCGAATCCTTCTCTTTCCAAAATCAATAGGGGTCACAACCCAAAGGTTTTGTTTTCACACATAGAAAACCGACAACAATTTACAGGGCCAAAACCCAAGTCACGTGTCGTCGACGGACATAAAATCAACACAACATAATCACATACAAGCATCGCCTAGGACCGGGACAAAGCCACAAATCCCACTCGGGGCCTCTAAGGATCCTCCCGAGCTAGCCACAATCATAAAACGAATCATGCACACACGTCGCCTAGGACCGGTATGAAGCCATGAATCCCACTCGAGGCCTCGAAGGACCCTCCCGAGCTGGCTAGAGAAACAAAAGTCACAACATCTCACGGTTGGATCAATCACTTGTTGCATCCTGGCCACATGATCGCATGCCATGTGCCACCGTAGATTATCTTTGGCGCTCACGGTTGGATCAATCACTTGTTGCATCCCGACCACATGATCGCATGCCATGTGTCACCATAGTTTTTATTAGGCTCTCACGGTTGGATAAATCGCTTGTTGCATCCTGGCCACATGATCGCATGCCATGTGCCACCGTAGGCCCCGCCCACATCCATACATTCACACACAGCACAATACAACACATATATTCAAACAATTCACCCAAAGGCATCAAACACTTAGCAAAACACCACGTCAAACCACAACGCACCGAAATGAAACCATATACGTCCACACGCAATATCAAGTGCAACATCAACACCAAACATATCCATAGAATTCACATAGTCATTCACAAACCACACCATTCACAAAACACACGCATTTTGAAAATAAGCTTTTAACAAGGCTAAACCGAATCTTTTGAAAGTTCAATTCAAACGACCAAACAACCACATTTAGACGATAACTAATTATCGTATCCATAAAACAAGAATTATATGGACAAGGTACTTGCCTCGAAATCGGCACGCAAGTATTCCGACGAACAAGGCTCAACCGGGAAGCTTCGGAACGCCTGATGCTATCGAAAAGGAAGACGACAACGAACGGAACGGTTAAACACGGTTTCTTCGCAAGAAACTCGACCCCAACATCATATAATTAATAAATCAATGATCACACGATGAAGAATAATCGTAGAACGTCCGAAAACCCCTCGAAGACATTCTACCGGACACCTTCAAGGCGTCGATCAAGAACTCAACCAAAACAGCGAATCGATACGATCCAACCATGGAATAACAAGGGAAATGATATAATACATCTAAATAATCATCAATACATCACAATCCTAAGTTAAAACGGATTAAACGGATGAAAACAACCAAAACACCCAAATTCCTCAAAACTAGATTTCTAGAAAATCTCACCTGATTCGCTCCATCAAGGGATGTTATAGGATAGATGATTGATGATATGAACTCCAAGACTTCATGAATTGATTGTCCAACAACATCTCTCCATGATAACCACACTTTCAGCCACAGAAGAGAAGGAAAAGAATGAGAAAAATGGTGAAAAACCCGTATGTAGGGCCTTAAATAGGCTGCCTGCCGGCCGCCTTACATACGTAATCGGCCAAAGGTTACGGTCGTAACCGGCCATGGCCGAGTCTCCTGCCCAAAAATGCCGGATGTGTTACGTACGTAACCGGCCAAGGCTTACGTACGTAACCGGCCTTACGTACGTAACTGCCGAGCCCTTCCGGCCGTAACTCGGCCAGGGCTGGCTTGGGCCCAACCTGCCCGGCCATGAATCGGCCGGGACCAACTCAGACAGCCCAGACGACCCCGAATCTCGAACCTGAATACGAATCGAAGATACGATTACAAAGTACTCGCAAATACGAATTCGAGCACTAAGAGAACACACGATTCCGACCATCCGAAGGCTCGAAATTCGACAACGAAAAGTAATTACCCCAAACTTTGGGAAATTACGAAAATGGCCCAAAACGTCCGAAATACACGATACACGATCAAAACACCAAGCCGAAGCTCGCAACATGAATAATAAAATTAAATGAACTTACGAGAAACTCGAAACAACAGTTTCGGACAAGATTCGCAAGAATCGAACTCAAGTACGGAAAAGCCGCTTAAGAACACGGAACTCAACAAAACGATATCGAAACGAACTCGGACATCAAAAAGTGAAGAATTAAATATTCTCCAAATGACAAAACGGTCATGAGCGAGTCGTCAACACGGACTCCCGCCGAAAAAAAAATTACCGAAGTCCGAAATTGCGGGTATTACATTCTACCCTCCTTAAAAGAAGTTTCGTCCCGAAACTTAAAACAAGTAGTGAGAAGCAAAATCCCGCTGGGAAAATTCAACGACATTCACAACAACCGTAAAACTCATGCCCAACGGCGAAACGTTACAAGCAACGCAAAGGAATATACGGCGTGAAAACACGCTCCATGATGACCAACACAATGCCACCTGTAGAGACAACAAGTGACGAGCGTCATCAAACAGATAATACAATCAAGTTGATTATCCGAACAATCGCAAAAACACAACGAACGAAAATCAACACGATTGACCAACCTAACAGTACATCAATCAACACGCAAGCTAATCACTGAACAAATACGGAATTCCACCGCCCAAGGGTTGGAAGATCGAAAACGATACTAATTTCCCCGAACTTAAGGAAATTAGGAAGGAGTCTGAACGCTCAACAATCACGAAACGGGGTCAACAAAAACTGAATAATCAATGATCGAACCACAACGATCGAGACAACAAAAATCGAACAATCATATTCGGATCACAAAGAACAATAAGGTTCAACCGATAACTCCGAGGTTCACATCTCGACTCGAGACAAAACATGATCCGGTAAAAACAACAAGATGTGCACTCACATAAGATCCACAGGAAAGGGAATAGCAATTGAAAAGTCACAACGACAAACGAGTAATTCCGAAACAATACCACCCTCGTTCGATCAACAAAAGCAAGGGACAGGGCAAGCTCAGAAAATGTTAACGAACATAAACGAGTCGACAGAGTCGAAAACACAGAAGTTCCAAATTCGATCCACTTCGAATAAAAGAACTTAATTTCCGAAGTTCGAAACAACAAGGTGTTGTGTAAAGATTTATCCACCTCGACAGATGATCGACTGCAAAGCCGAGCGACCGAGTCCACAACCAATCATGCTACGGAAAATGTGCCTAGATGGAGATAACAGTCCACCTTCGAGCATCTAGCGATCAACTCTCTAGGTGATCGCCTTTAGCGTCCAGCGACCGTCTCTGATGTTCGGCCTAAGACGATCGTCCTACGCCACGAACAAGACCTTTGTTCATCAAAGTCCACGAGGACTGGATCTCAAAGCAGCTCACATGTGCAGATCCGCGATAGGCGCCGCATTTCATGGATTGTTGACCACAGCCTGTCATCACCTACTCACCTACCGACAAACCCGCCAAAAGGTACAAGGTGGGACCGCCCGTGACAGCAAAACAGACGCGTGCGGGCTTCTCATTGGACCGCACAGCTGGCTGCCAACAATCCTGCGGACTTTAAGGGGACTAGCCCACGTGCTAAAAGACGATCGCCCGCTTATTATAATACAGCAGAGGCGATCGCCCAGCGTGTCCCAGTTCTATAAATAGAGAACATCCAGCAACTAGAAAAGGTTGGAAAATCATTCCGAAAAACATACAAACACACATATTCTCAGGCTCCCGGCTACCTCACCGGAATCCACTTCAGGATTTCTCTCTCAGCACCTCTCAACCAGAAGACGGTCGGTAGAGGCAAGAAGTCTCCACAGTTCAGATTCACAAGCCTCGGAGCTCAAATACATAGCAGCTACACGCCGTGAGAGACTGTCGATTTCTCACGTCCGCCTCAGTTTATCAACGTTGTTACAAGAACTCACAGAGTATCACATCTGGTTCTTTCGCCAATCTGCACGCTCATGTTAGGCATATTTTTATACGCTTATTTACCATTATTTTGTATCATTTTGGAGAGTGAAATTGTTTAAATGAACTTTTAATGCCTTAATTTTGTGTGTTTGTCAGGAAATTGAAGTCCTGAAGCTAAAACGAGGCGAAACGGGCGAAAACGGCAAATTTTGGCTATGAGCCGCGGCCCAAGGAAGCTGGGCCGCGGCATAGGAAGACAACCAGCGAGCACAAAGTAAACTATACTCTGTGCCGCGGCATACCTGTGAGCCGCACGATGAATTAAATGGCGCCTGTGCTTCCAAACAAGACAGTGTGCCGCGGCACAGATTTAGTGCGTCGCGGCACACTAGGCGGTTTTTGTATGCATCACGCGGATTTGGGCCGTTTCGAAGCCATTTCTCGACCTACTAACACGGACGCGATTTGGAGGCTGTGCAAAGCTATAAATAAGGGTTTAAGATCCTAATTAATGATCTTCTGATCTTGGGAATTAAGGAATCAGAGAGGAGACGGCAGAAGAGGAAGAGAAGCAGACGACTTCAAGAGCAGAGGGCGGAAGCCGAAGAACGGAGGAATCCGAGCTTCATCTGCGTTTGATTTTAATGCTTTCATTCATTAATTCTGTATTTTCCTTTATTAGTATGTCAGGCTATAACCCTAACCTAGGATTTTGATGAAACCTACGTTTTGACGGATTTGCTTGAGATTATCTAATTAATTACCTTTTTGTTGAGTTTTCCCAATCGTGTTTAATGCTTTCAATTATCTAATAGTTGTATTGATTTAATCATTTAATTCGAATCGGGAGAGGAGAATTGGTGAGGCACTATTGGTGAGGACCGTTTTATTCTGTGAGATAGGAATATACTCATAGAAACTACGTGGCCTTTTGGAGATTTTATGCTTTTTGCCTATTGACGAATTAATTCACCTAGGGATAGAGTGCGTTATTCACCTTTAGACAAATCTATTGACCTCGGGAGAGGCGGTAGAATATATTAGCAATCTCCGCCTTCAATAAATTGGGAAAATTATTTACTACGGATAATCGAGAGTAAATTCGGATAAATCGAGGTGGATTCAGAATCCTAGACTTATTCATCATTTGATTCCCTTTCTTCAAGCTATCGTTTTCTACTGTTTAGTCTTTTAATAATTCTTTTAGTAGTTAATTGCGAAACCCAAATTCGATTGTTCGAATAAAACTGGAATACATAAAAATCGGTAGTTAGTGATTCAGTCCTCGTGGGAACGATACTCACTCATCACTTTATTACTTGTAAACGATAACGTGCACTTGCGTGTAAGAAATATCGCAACAAGTTTTTGGCGCCGTTGCCGGGGACTGAAATTTTCTAATATCGATTTCAGTATTTCTAGTCTTAGTTTGAACGTTTTTATTTTATTATTTTGTGTATTTAATTTTGTTTATTTGTTTTTCCTTTCAGGATCTTTCGCTTAGTGCATGAGAAAACTCGGTAACGAAGGCCTACTACCTTTGGATACCGAGCTCAAGCGCACTCTTCGAAGGAACAAGAAGGAGAAACGAGAATTACAGACGACGGTGACCATGGCCGAAAATATCGAGATTCAAGGAGGAAATAATATTGTGCAGCAAGCTCAACCGGAAATGGCTCTTCGAGACTATGCCATGCCGTAAATTAATGCTAATTTTTCGGGCATTCGGCGTCCCAGTATCCAAGCCAACAATTTTGAGATCAAGCCTGCGATCATTCAGATGGTGCAGGCGAGCCAATTTTGTGGATTGCCGAATGACGACCCAAACGCTCATATTGCTTCTTTTCTTGAGATTTGTGACACGTTCAAGAATAATGGTGTCACTAACGATGCGATCCGATTACGGCTTTTCCCTTTCTCTTTGAGGGATAAAGCGAAATTTTGGCTAAATTCTTTACCGCCGGGGTCGATCACAACATAGGCAGAGTTAGCGCAAGCCTTCCTTGCCAAATTCTTCCCACCTTCTAAGACGACGAGATTGAGAAACGAGATCACCACTTTCGGTCAGTATGATATGGAATCGCTCCACGAGGCATGGGAGCGGTATAAAGATTTGTTACGGAGATGCCCTCATCACGGCCTTCCAGACTGGCTTCAAATTCAGACATTTTACAATGGATTGAGTGCCTCTACACGCACTCTCGTGGAAGCAGCCGCCGGTGGGGCTTTGATGGGAAAGACTATGGCCGAGGCACATTCGTTGTTGGAAGCTATGGCTGCAAATGCATATCAATGGCCATCTGAAAGATTGATGCCGAAGCGAGTTATGGAAATTTCTAGTAATGATCCGATTTCCACATTGTCAGCTCAAGTCGCCGCCTTGACCCAACAGCTCCAAGCATTTTCGCATGCACCTTCCCCCGTTACCATTGAGACATGCAATTGGTGTAACGGATCCCACCCGAGCGCGGAGTGTCAAGTCGGAAACCCATTCGAGCAACATCCTATGGAGCAAGCTCAATTCGTGGGAAATGGAAATCGACAAAATAATCCGTACTCCAACACGTATAATCTGGGGTGGCGTAATCATCCCAACTTTTCGTGGAGAAACGGACAGAACTCAAACCAGCCTCCGTTCGCTCAGAACCAACAGCAGCCCCCTCCCGCTCCAAAAGTTTCTCTCGAGGAGGCAATCGCGAAATTGGCAGCGAATACGAGTCAATTCATGACCCGTACTGAAGCGACATTGCAGAATCATTCCGCTTCCATTCGCAACTTGGAAGTCCAGCTGGGCCAAATTGCTAACGTGTTGACAGCCCGCCCGGAGGGAGCATTGCCAAGCACGACCGAGACAAATCCTAGAGAGAGTCTAAATGCGATCAGTCTAAGAAGCGGGAAGGAGGTGTTGGACCAGCCCGAGCGGTGTGAAAAGAAGAATGAAATTGAGGAAAAGAATAATTTAGAGACAGAGGAGTCACAAGAGTGGAAACCTTCGATAACGTTGCCGGATAACCCGAAGACATGTGTGCCCCCCGTCCCGTTTCCGCAGAGATTACAGCAGAAAAAGGCGGACAAACAATTCTCTAAGTTCCTTGACGTGTTCAAAAAGCTTCACATTAACATTCCATTCGCCGACGCGTTGGAACAAATGCCGAGCTACGCTAAATTCATGAAAGAGATATTATCGAAGAAAAGAAAACTCGAGGAGTTTGAAACAGTCGCCTTGACGGAGGAATGCAGCGCAATTCTTCAAAAGAAGCTCCCACCAAAATTGAAAGATCCGTGAAGTTTCAACATACCGTGCACCATGGGGAATCTTTCTTTTAATAAGGCATTGTGCGATCTCGGTGCTAGTATTAACCTCATGCCTTTGTCTATTTTTAAGAAGCTGGGTATTGGAGAAGCCAAGCCGACAACAGTCTCCTTACAATTGGCTGATAGGTCCATTAAGTATCCGAGAGGAGTGATCGAGAATGTGCTAGTAAAAGTGGATAAATTTATCTTTCCAGCGGATTTTATTGTTCTCGACATGGAGGAAGATGAAGATATCCCGATTATCTTGGGACGACCATTTTTGGCGACCGGCAGAACTCTTATTGACGTGGAAAAAGGAGAATTAACTCTGCGGGTTCAAGAGGAGCATGTCACATTCCAAGTGTTCAAATCTTTTCCATGTCCAGGAGGTGTTGATAAAAGCGCTCAAAGTGAAAGTGTGGAGGCCGTTGCAAAACAAAAACACCGAAAACATAGTCGGTCGAACAATTCAGATTCTGTGTTAGATGGGCCAATTTTTAAGAAATATGTAGAACGAGTAGTCTTTCTCGAGCACTCGGACAAGTCTGCTGGGGTCATAAGTCATTTTTGAAAGAGGGGAATAAGCCGGAAGCCAAACGGACATCTAGTCATGAGAAAAACGGGTGTTTCGGAAAGTTATTCTCGCCAAAACCTTTCCGCAAACAACATTCGATGTCCAAACCGAAAGTCGAATCGTTAACGACTGATGGTCATAATTTTAAAAATCATATTGACGGTTCGATGAACGGGGCAGAGATCAAATGGAGTTTGCGAAAAGCGAACTGCTTTTTAAATAGGTCGCTGAAGACTATAAACTTAGCGCTTCTCGGGAGGCAACCCGAGTTCGTAGTTGTAGATTTTTGCGTTTCTATATTTTTCTTGCATTTTTGAATTTTTATTTTTCATCTTTTTGTGCTTTGATTTGCTTTTACCTCTCGCTCTTGACATGTTCTTCTTGAAATTCCGTGCAGGAAAAGTCCCAGGGGAGAAACTGATGCCTGAGCCGTGGCACAAGTATTGTGAGCCGCAGCGCACACAAATCGAAAGGATAAGCTAAACCCACTGTACCCTGTGCCGCGGCACGGCATAAATGAGCCGCGGCACACTTGAGCACTGAGCCGCGGCACACGAAAGCTGTGCCGCGGCACACGACAAAATGAACGAGCAGGTAAAAAGGGACTGTACTCTGTGCCGCGGCTCACTTGGGCTATGCCGCGGCACACCATGCGGAATTCGAACAGCCAGGTACCTTATAACCCACGTTCGGCCGGCCACCCCAGGTACGTTTTCTTTCTTTCCCTTTCAGCCTACGCGCGATCGGCCGAGCCTTCTTCCAGTTTTCTTCTTGCGATTTTTTTCGTGCACTTTTCACAAAACCAATCAAGGTATGTTCCAATCTCTAATCTCTACTTATTTGATGAATTTAAATCTGAAGTTGTTTTATGCATTTAAGGATTGAATATGTTTATTTTCCTTCAAAAGTTCTAGGATGATTTAGGGGATAACATGATGGTTTTTAATCGAATTTTCATGGTTATTTTGGATTATTGATGAATTGAGTACGTAGTTTTGATGGTGAACGATGCGTGTTGTTGTTCTTGGGGGTTGAATCGAGCTATAACCATGTTTATTCTTCAAGTGAACTCTTGCCCATTAGGTGTTCGATGAAATGTCTAAGTGAAAAAAAAAATTTATTTGTTAAGGCAATATTTTGAATCTTTGTGCAACGTATTCGTTCTGGAATTACAGCAACCCCGACCCTTACGTATAGTTTAAACGTTATGATTCAATTTCATCTTTCTCTCACGAATGTGCTATCTTGTTAAATTCTTGATTTCCGGCTGGACATCTTTAACCGAGTGACGATTATTGTTGTTATTGTTTGCGTAAATAAACCCTGGTGTTGTATTTTTCAGGACTGACTATGGCTAGGATGAAGAAGCTGAGCAAGAGAGCCCGGACCCAGTCATCCCCCACTCGAGGGGAAACCTCTCGTAGCCGCGCCGAGTCTGAGGGGCACCAGTTCTCCAACCCTGAGATCCACAAAATCTTCAATGAGAAGATTCGGTCGCGACCTCTTATCCCGGAGAGGGGATTTACTCCAGCTCCCCAAGACGGGGAACTGCTTGCCATGATAGATGAGATGGGGTGGGCCAGATTTGCTGCACCCCCCGAGCCAGCGGTTATTTCGATAGTGCAGGAGTTCTATGCCAGCGCGTTACTGAAGCACATTCGGGCAGGCCATACATTGCCGTCGTTAGACTATCGGACTCAGGTCGATGTCCGAGGTATTACGATTGATTTTTCCACAGCTGCTATTCGGAGGTTGTTTGGGATTCCGGTGGTAGATGTGTCGGCTTATGACCGAGTGATGACTAGCCTCACGAAGGAGGCCCTGCTCGAGACTATTGCACAGCCCGACTCCGACTGGGAGCAGCGCGCACAGGGTTATTCCACTTTCCACTTCAAGAGCTCGCGCCTCAGCCGGCTCGGGCGTGCCTGGCTATATTTTATCTGCGCACGCATTGACCCCACCTCTCAGATCCGCACTGTCTTTCTCTCCCGCGCCCGGACACTATATGCTATCACATCCGGGCTGCGTTTCGATGTGGCCCCTCTTTTGGTCCGTTCGATATTTCAGTGCATTCAGGGAGGGGCCAAGACGGGGTTGAAGCACCCCTCTCTCATCTCGGCCAGGCCGGGCAATGGATCGACGTGGTCAGACGACAAGCCGATGCTTGCTCCCCAGGCCCCGATCGACCACCACATCATCTCACATTGTGACCAGTGGGGATGAGCGCCGGCGCACGCTCGGGGGAGAGGATTTCTGCTGGATGAGGCCCACGAGGGGTCCCCCAAGCCTATTTTGCTGACACATGGAGATGCCGGCCCGCCAGCCGACAGAGAGAGATTGCAGGAGATGTTTGACGGGCTGAGGGAAGATCTGAGGAGAGAGAGAGAGGAGCTGAGGAGAGAGAGAGAGAGAGGATATGAGAGATGAGATGAGGAGAGAGAGAGAGAGATGAGATGAGGAGAGAGAGGGAGAGTATGCTGGCTGCCATGCGAGAGGAGCAGCGGACGGAGCGAGAGAGCGTTATAGCTGCCGTCAGAGCTGAGATGTGAGAGCAGGCCCGCCGGGCCAACCGACGAGAGGCGAGACGTCTAGCAGCGAGGGACGCCTACCATCAGGAGCACCTTGCCGCATGGACGGCCCATATCATGCATCCCTATGGGCCATTTATTGCACCCGCTCGGCGAGCCACACCACCCTCTTCATCGGATGATGCCGGCACCAGCTCGTGAGAAGACTGGAGGGGAGTACTTGACCTTTTACTTTTATTGCATATCATATTTTGTCCATTGAGGTCAATGTATGTCCTAAGTTTGGGGGGGGGGTTACTTTCAGTTGCTACATTCATTGTTGTACTGATTGTGTTGCACTTTTCATTACTTTGCGTTATTTTTTTTCGATAGCCTTCCTTCTCTTGATTTTACTTTTATTCGTGAATTTTTCGTGCTTCTATTTGTGTAATACTGATGTTACGACACTGTTTTTCTCTCTGAAGAAACGGTCGAGTTCTAGTCGTGTTGTAGTCAGTGATTTCTGTTTCTGCTTAGTATCCATTTAGGTCCGAAATTTTTCTCGTGATTGTAGAGGTCTTGGCGGATAAGAGAGGATACATACGTGTTTTAAAATCACCGTCGATACGTTTGGTTACATTTTTCGGTTAGTTAGTCGTCCAGTTATATTAGTCGTGTTGGCACTTAGATTGAGTTTAGAGTCGGTCAGTTTTTTCCAATAGTTGAGATATTTTTGTTCTATGATGGGAAGTCTAGTAACCGGGGGTATTCACGTGACCCGTTGTTTACTCTCGCGTAAAACGACGACCCTGATTACACTAGTGATTTAGAGATTTCACATGTGCCAATGATAGGGAGCCTAGTAACCGGGGGTATTCACATGACCCGTTGTTTACTCTCGCGTAAAACGGCGACCTTGATTCGGACTTGCGGGAATTATATATTCGAGTTGTTTCTCCGCTGTAGAAGGGAACTTAGTAACTAGAAGCATCCATGTGCCCCATGAGTGTCTTTTACGTCAAACGGTTTCCCAATACATGAGAATGGAAGTTCCACCCTAGGATTATCCCGATGAAACATCCCGAGATCCGAACCTAGTGGTCAACTCGAATCAATTTCTTGAGCATATATATATAAGGGAATACTGTCCGAGGATTATTTTTATGAAACTTGTGAAAATTTTGCCATTAGACTGTGGAACAGGGCGAACTAGCTTATTTATTTTAACCTTTCATATTGTCGGTCGATTTGATTCACGTTTGTTAATCTTTGGATTGGATTTTCTTCATGAACGAGTAATTAGGACTGAACTTGGTTGCTTTGTAGAATCAGTATTCTGAGTGCAGCTCGCTATTACGACACTCATATTATTCAGAGAGAATTTCAGGATAGTATTGATTAGGTTGAACACTACGAGTCGCACGATTATTCACGACATTCTTTTGCTGAAATTAATTCTTTTTGCTTGAGGACAAGCAAAGGCTTAAGTTTGGGGGTATTTGTTAGGCGTATTTTTATACGCTTATTTACCATTATTTTGTATCATTTTGGAGAGTGAAATTGTTTAAATGAACTTTTAATGCCTTAATTTTGTGTGTTTGTCACGAAATTGAAGTCCGGAAGCTAAAACGAGGCGAAACGGGCGAAAACGGCAAATTTTGGCTATGAGCCGCGGCACAAGGAAGTCGGGGCCGCGCACAGAAGACAACCAATGAGCACAAAGTAAAATGTACTGGCCGCGGCATACCTGTGAGCCGCGTACGATGAATTAAATGGCGCCCAAGCTTCCAGCTGAAGACAGTGTGCCGCGGCACAGATTTAGTGCGCCGCGGCACACTAGGCGGTTTTTGTATGCATCGCACGGATTTGGGCCGTTTCGAAGCCAGTTCTCGACCTACTCACACGGACGCAATTTGGAGGCTCTGCAAAGCTATAAATAAGGGTTTAAGACCCTAATTAATGATCTTCTGATCTTGGGAATTAAGGAATCAGAGAGGAGACGACAGAAGAGGAAGAGAAGCAGACGACTTCAAGAGCAGAGGGCGGAAGCCGAAGAACGGAGGAATCCGAGCTTCATCTGCGTTTGATTTTAATGCTTTCATTCATTAATTTTGTATTTTCCTTTATTAGTATGTCAGGCTAAAACCCTAACCTAGGATTTTGATGAAACCTACGTTTTGACGGATTTGCTTGAGATTATCTAATTAATTACCTTTTTGTTGAGTTTTCCCAATCGTGTTTAATGCTTTCAATTATCTGGCCAATAGTTGTATTGATTTAATCATTCAATTCGAATCGGGAGAGGAGAATTGGTGAGGAACTATTGGTGAGGACCGATTTATTCTGTGAGATTGGAATATACTCATAGGAACTACGTGGCCTTTTGGAGATTTTATGCTTTTTGCCTATTGACGAATTAATTCACCTAGGGATAGAGTGCGTTATTCGCCTTTAGACAAATCTATTGACCTCGGGAGAGGCGGTAGAATATATTAGCAATCTCCGCCTTCAATAAATTGGGAAAATTATTTACTACGGATAATCGAGAGTAAATTCGGATAAACCGAGGTGGATTCAGAATCCTAGACTTATTCATCATTTGATTCCCTTTCTTCAATCTATCGTTTTCTACTGTTTAGTCTTTTAATAATTCTTTTAGTAGTTAATTGCAAAACCCAAATTCGATTGTTCGAATAAAACTGGAATACATAAAAATCGGTAGTTAGTGATTCAGTCCTCGTGGGAACGATACTCACTCATCACTTTATTACTTGTAAACGATAACGTGCACTTGCGTGTAAGAAATATCGCAACAGCTCACTAGCTAAGATAACTAGAATCGTTACACTCATTGTAATAGTATTCTAAGATTAATACTTGTATCCCCGAATATTCATATTAATAACATCTCGTGAGAGCATTCAAGCCCGGGACTAACAACCCCGACAAATCTTATGTTATTTTCTTTCTCTACGGAAGTGCTCTCGCACTTTGTTTGCTATCCATCTATTCCAGCAATATCTATCTCCGGATAATATTTTGGATAGCAACAATTGGCGCTAGAAGGAGGGGATCTTAACCTTCATTTTTATTCCTACCGTCCCGAAGAACACTCACTGTTCTCGGGGCATATACTTGAAGTGACACTCACTGCGCTTCGAAGAAAACCTTCAGAATCATGACGTCCGCCTCTACATCGAAGAGAGCCACTCTCCAAACCGCCAGACACCAAATCCCAGCTCAATCCGAGCCCCAGCCGACGGTAGAGGGGAGTCGCAGGAACCCGAGACTCTCGATCCCGCGCCTGAGGGGTGGCCCCGGCCTCTCACTCGGTCAGATCCAAACTGTGGAACAGATCGAGGAGGCTATGGCCATCCTAAAGGAGCGACGGAGAGCATGCGCGACGCCCACTATAACTCCCTCGGCCATCCGCCGCGTGGGCAAACGGAAGTTCAAGGGGCTACTGGGCGAGCGATCGTCAGAAAGCCCCAAGTCGCGAGAAAAGGCTCTCGCAAGGTAGGACGGTTCCGTATTCAGTCGCCTGGGGAGCGATCCATCATGGCGACCGGGGCATTCTGGCCCCAACCACGAGACGACAGAATCCGAGTCCGTCACCAGGAGTTCGGCCTACCCAACTCCCAGCCGAAGGCAGATCAGCCTCTTGACTCCCACTCCGAACGCCAGGGGGTCAGTTCTAGATTGCATAGGCTCCCACTCCGAGCGTCTAGCCGCGAGCAGCCAGGCCACGGCGATGGCCGCTATGCAACGTCACCTCGACGAGATGAAATCACTCTTCGACACTGGGGCAAGCACCAGCAGAAAGATCATCGGACCGACCGATCCACTCGTGGCCCACATCGAGCTCGCCCCCATGCAACCACGGATCGCTCCTACCAAAACACCTCTATACGAAGGGAGATCAGACCCCGAAACCTACCTAAGTAAATTCCGGATCTACATGACCGGGTGTGGGGCATCAGATGCTACTAAGTGCCGAATCTTCCCGTTAACATTGGGCGAGCTGGCCCATAGGTGGTACGTCTCGCTACCACCACGATCGATCATCTCCTTTGAGAAACTGGCGAATGACTTCACGTCATACTTCGCCACCAAGGTCGCCAGACCAGAAGGCCCCTGCCGCATGATGAAAGTCAGGAAGGGGGAAGACGAATCCGATGCAGACTACATCGACCGAGTGGACAAAATCGTCCTCACCGGTGAGCCCATCAGCGACGAGCTCGCTCTCTATTCAGTCCTGTGGGGATTCTATGGTCACTCACCCATGTTCAGACATCTGACGAAAGATATCCCCCTAACCTACGCGATCTTCCGCGCTAAGGCTGCCGACTTTCTGGCCAGGCAGAAGCTGCTCACCCTCCGCCTAGGCGAGGAAATGCCACCTCCTGTCCGAAAGACGGCGATCGCCAAAACTAGGAAGGCGGTCGCCAAGCCACCCGGAGATCGCAAGACCTTCGAGGACATGGAAGCCCATCTCCTCCATACATTCAACCGAACTCCGGCCCACATTTACTACGCCGTCAAAGGGCGCGAACCGCTGAACAAGCCAAAGGCGATAAGGGACCACAGTCATCTAGACCACAATCAATATTGTGCCTACCATAAGAGTCCCGGTCACAACACCAACCAATGCCGCGACCTCCTCCAACAACTCTGGAAATTGTTCGAGGATGGCAAGTTGGACAGCTTATTGGCTTAGCCGGAGCCCCTCCTATCTCCCAACACGGTCGTCCGAGTCGAACGCGAACAGGCTGGAAAGCTCATACGATCCAACCCCTCGATCAACCTCGGCGACCGTAGTCTTTAATCAAGAGAAGGGAACCTCGGATGTCTCTCCCCGATTTCCCACCTCATCAAACCAAAAGCTACTGCCTGAACAAACACTTTTAAAAAGAGGAGGACTCGCTCGCCAACTACAGTCCATCGTCTAACATGGTGGGCTAAGGCACGAGATCGCCTCCCCCGCACAATGTACACCATCAAGGATCGGCATCTAACATGACGACCTGAGGTAGAAGAGTGCAGCCACAGTCCTGGTGGTCGATGGAACCGACTGCTTCGTCCGTGCAAGGTCCCTTTGGGCCACGATCGCCCGCCCTTCGTTTAAATACGAGGTCGGCGTAGTCTGAGGGCCCTCGAAAACTAATCAGTGGACATGCTCGCCCGCCCTCAAAGGTTCACCATCTAACTTGGTGGACCCGGACAATGCGACGCGTCCCTATCACCGACTCACCGTACACCGTCGAGGGTCGCCATCTTCATGGTTGCCCAAGGTAGAAGCAGAGCTAATAAGCCACGGAAGTGGAGTTGATTAATCCAATGACGCTCCGCGCAAGGAATCTTCCAGACCAAGACCGCACGCCCTTCGTTTAAATACGAGGCGAGGCGCAACCTTCGGAAGACCCTACCAATTAAGTGTGTCACGAGAACTTAGCCATCAGACGGAATGTCGCTCGTGCATAAGACACGATCATGGAGGTCGGTCCATCGAAACCCGCGATCGTGCATGGCTCCTCAAGACCAAGATGGACAGCTCCTTTCGAGGATTCGACAAATTTGAAGACCGCTCGCTCAAAGATTTATTTTCTTTCCCTTACTTTCACTAAGTGAACAAAAACAAGGGGGAAGAGTGCGGAGCTACATATACAGCGATCATCTATATTCAATTACATACGGAGATCGACATTAGTCGTATGTTTGTGCAGCGATCGAATTTGTTGTAAAAGTTATCTATATGAGTTTATCAATTCACGTAGACCTACACTTGTAACAATCTCTCCTCACACATTTGTACAAAGTCAAGCAAAATACTCAAAAATAGCAATCATTCAGGTGATAAATCGAAGAACCAAACATTCATTTCATTACTTGAAATCTCAAAGGTACATACATGGTTGCCCGAAGGCCTAAGTATTACAAAAAGAAAGCTACAAATTACAAGGCAATAAGCTAAAACATTAAAAGAGAAGTGCCTCAAGCCCCTGCCTGGCCTACGCCTTCGGCCCCCAGATCTGTCCGCGACCCTTCGCCAGCCGGCAGAGCAGCCTCCCCGTCCTCCGGAGCATCAGGATGAATAAGGTTCGCTGGGGCCGGGTACCAGCTCAAGTCCACACCGATATCCGCGAGATCCAAGATAGGCATGGAGAAGTCATGGTGAAGAGGGTGTTCCAACGCGTACGCCTTGAAGTTTTCGGCTAGAGGGCCGACCTCCCATCCTCCCTTCTTTGCAGCTCGGAGCGAGTCAGCGTACGCCATATAATAGGCAAACTCACTGACGAACTCCACATTAAGAAAGGGATTGGCCTTGGTCGCCTCTATCTCCCCTTTCAGCTCCGCCATCGCCTGTTGCGAACCCTAGAGCTCAGCCTCCCTCGCAGCCGTCTCTCCCCTCGACGCCGCCAGCTCACTATTTAGCCGAGCAACAGTCACCTTCAGTCGATCGGCCTCCTTCTCAGCAACCTTCTGCGACCGTACGGCATCGGTCATCCGATCCCGAAATCGATCGACCGTCACCCGGGATAGCTCGGCATCCTTTCTCGCCAGCTCAAGTTCTTGGATCGCCCGCTTAGCTGCGTCCAGGGATTCCTTCTCCATCGCCACGATCCTGTCAGCGAACCCGGCGTTCTCTTTTCGAGCCACCTCGAGATCCACCTGCAGGCGAGTAGTGGAAGGACGCCCCACAAACTCCTGCACAGCCTGAGCAGCCATTGTCACAGCCTGAAGAGAGAGGGCGAAAGCAGCCTGCATCGAACTCCTAGATCGCTAAAGAGCGATCGCATCTAAATCCGTCGTCCAGGCTTTCGGCAGAGCAGAAATGGCCCGGTTGACGTATAAAGGAATATCACAGGCCTAGCGAGGATATCGGCTTGCTAATAAATCCAGCACCATCGGCGGGCAAGTTGGGTCAGTTCTACGGACCCTGCATCAAAACAACAGGAGTTAGCACATCTCCTACGTGAATGACAAGTTTCAACTCAACAAGCAATGTCTACCTCTCAGCCCTCTCGGGGTCGCGACCGAAGTACGGTTTCCCTCGAGGGGTCTCAGCATCGGCGATCGACATCTCCTGTAAGAAAGTCGTGGAGGGAGTAGGCTCATTCTCCGGAGGAACAACGGTGATCGGAGGTGCGGCGATCGGCACCTCGCTGGCAGGGGCAGAAACTGGAGTTTCTTCCGAACTCTGCCGTTTGCGGTTCGTTCGAAGCCCCTCCTCAGGAACTCCCTCCTCAGCCACGATCGGCTCCACGCGAGGCTCCACCTCCGGAATGATAGGCAACGCAACAGGAGGATCCCGAGATGACTTCTTGTGGTAGAGACGGCCCAAAACTCTAGGATTCGACATGGCTATCTCCGGTGGGGGCTCCAAGAAGCGAGGAAAGCGGACCTCTACAATAAAGACAATCGAACAACAGTTAGACATATTCCTCAAGCAAAACGATCGCCAAGAAATTGAAGGTCGCAGAAACTCATACCTGATACCGAGAGATGTCTTGGGAAACGGAGTAGCCGAGCTGACAACCAATGACTATCCTTGTTGATCCGGATAGCGTCCAAATCGTCATTCGACAAGCTCCGTATCCGCTCCCAGACAACCAGGAAATCAAAAGGCAGCTCCTCGATCGCCGAAATATGGAAACCTGCAATAACGAAGTCAAATTAGACCAGTTCAGAACATATCCGAACAAAGGGAGAGTCTGAACCCTTACCGGGATTCCTCTCCCGAAAGCTAGTGGGGATCTCCAGCTCGCCCGTAGGATTGTTGCTCGCAGAAGCCTTCCACGCACCGGCGACCCAGAACCACTTCGCCGGGTCGCCCCACGCCTTGTTCGGGACTCCGAGGATCACCCGACCGGATCGGCCTTGAATATGATAGCCTCCGACCGACCCTTTCTGAACCGTCAGCTTGAACAGGTGGTTCATCTCCGATGGCGAAGGAAGGTGGTACAGTCGGCGACCGCCGAACAAGGTGAGAGTGCAAATTATCTGGAGCCAAGCATTTGGCGTCAACTGGAGTGGCGCCACGTTCCAAGCAGCCAACAGATGGGAGATGGAGAACGACAAAGGAAATCACAGCCCGGCCTCCATGATCGCTTCGTTCACGGCGACCATACCCTCCGGAGGCTGATTGGCCCGTTCATTCTCAGCCGGCACAAACAGATCCACATCTGAAGGGACATGAAACCTCGTCCTCCAGACGGCCAGGTCCTTCCTGGTCGCCGAACTCCTAATTTGGCTGAGAGACCATAGAGATCGCTGCGCAGCCAGGAATTGCGATCGCTTCGGAGGTTGATAAGGATTAGCGATCGAGTACTCCCGATAATTGAACTTAGGAGACAGACCGGCCAATCTCTCCATAATTTCAGCAAAATCCAGATAGGCCCGGCCAAAAGCACTGTGCTGCTCCCAGTGGGCCCTAACCGCCAGATCCCTCTCCATCTGCGAGCGCCTTCGCTCGACCGCCGCCTCCTTGGCGACGTCGGATTCATTAAACAGAGCCTCGATTTCTGCAGGGTCAATTCCGGCCCGGATAGCCTCAGCGGCCGTCTCTAGATGGAAGTCAGCAGAGGATCCTCCCCGGGCAGTCGATGTCCCGGCGGCGGAGCTGGTGCCCACTCCGTGTGAAGAAGATGTTCCAGTCATTCTCAAAGAAAATAGGGAAAAAGGAGTTTTTCTTACCCAAGGATGGAATCGATCGACGATCGGCAGTCGGATCTCTCAGAAATATTCTTTAGCAAAGTCCTTCTTTCTCCGATAATAAACGCATAAAGGTGTTAACGCTGCAACCTTACGCCCTTTTATAGGAGAAAGAAGGGACTCTTGTGCAATTAAGGAGAATCTCAGGGGTCAAAAGTATAAACGTCGCAATCAATGCTCCCTTGAAACCCGCGACGCGTCTTTTAAAGGACACGCCAGACGAGGAGTCACAACAAACTGTCGGTATCCTCCAACAGGAACTCGACACGTGCGCGGAGACTTTTTCGCATCCTTTATCATTTCCCGCTCATTTCAGCGACCGGCCAGGTCGTCCAAATTCAGAATCAAACCGATCAATGACGATCGTCAATTCAGTAAAATGCAGAGTCACTCGTCATAATTCAGCGATCGCCAACAGAACCACCTCACCCCATGTTTCCAACATCGGAGTGAGCTGGGGGGGAAATTGTTGTGTCGAGATTTATCCACCTCGACAGACGATCGACTGCAAAGTCGAGCGACCGAGTCCATAACCAATCATGCTATGGCAAACGTGCCTAGACAGAGATAACAGTCCACCTTCGAGCATCTAGCGATCGACTCTCTAGGCAATCGCCTTTGGCGTCCAATGACCGTCTCTGATGTCCGGCCTAAGACGATCGTCCTATGCCACGAACAAGACCTTTGTTCATCAAAGTCAACGAGGACTGGATCTCAAAGCAGCTCCCATGTGCAGATCCGCGACAGGCGCCGCATTTCATGGATCGTTGACCACAGCCTGTCATCACCTACTCACCTACCGACAAACCCGCCGAAAGGTACAAGGTGGGACCGCCCGTGACAGCGACTCAGACGCGTGCAGGCTTCTCATCGACCGCACACTGTCACAAAGAACTCCTACGGACTTTAAGGGGACTAGCCCATGTGCTAAAAGACGATCGCCCGCTTATTATAATACAGCAGAGGCGATCGCCCAGCGTGTCCCAGTCCTATAAATAGAGAACATCCAGCAACTGGAAAAAGGTTGGAAAATCATTCCGAAAAACATACAAACACACATATTCTCAGGCACCCGGCTTCCTCACCGGAATCTACTTCAGGATTTCTCTCTCAGCACCTCTCAACCAGAAGACGGTCGGCAGAGGCAAGAAGTCTCCACAGTTCAGATTCACAAGCCTCGGAGCTCAAATACATAGCAGATACACGCCGTGAGAGACTGTCGATTTCTCACGTCCGCCTCAGTTCATCAATGTTGTTACAAGAACTCACAGAGCATCACATCTGGTTCTTCCGGCAATCTACACGCTCACTAGCTAAGATAACTAGAATCATTACACTCATTGTAATAGTATTCTAACATTAATACTTGTATCCCCGAATATTCGTATTAATAACATATCGCAAGAGCATTCAAGCCCGGGACTAACAACCCCGGCAAATCTTGTGTTATTTACTTTCTCTACGAAAGTGCTCTCGCACTTTGTTTGCTATCCATCCATTCCAGCAATATCTATCTCCAGATAATATTTTGGATAGCAACACAAGGTAAGGAAATAACATAACATACAACTGATAGACCACGCCCCTCAGGGACTCCTCGGAGCCGGTCCTGATATCAATGCTCAAGTCCGTGCCTCGGAAGGCTCGGTAATCAACTCACAAAACTGAACATGATGTCCCTCGAGTCCGCACTTGAAACGCGTCACAGGCGAGGAAGGACAAATTGCACGTACATTCCCCCGGCACATCACGGTTGAAATGCCTTGGCTCGGCATACTGAAAATACAGATGCTAGATACAATGGAACATAACACCGCAAAACAACATACCGGAGATGCCAACTCAGCATAACATATCAACGCATACAAAAATCACAACAACAACAACAGCATCGTTCGATGGTTACAATGGCCCGAACGATAGCCAGCCCACAATCACAAACATCAAGAAACAATCACCCATGTGCATAAACGCACAAAAATTCAAGCTTTAACAACTCACACTCGTGCGACAACACGCAAATCACCACGAGGCGATAAACAGTAAACACCAGTTCACACCTCTCACAGAGGGTTAGTACAACAAATGCGTGGCAACGCCTCGACGTTCATGCCACCAATTCGATCATACTCGGAAGCAAACATCATAACGACAACGCCACCATCATACATACATACCCAGCCCTCAAACGGGAATGGATAGGTTTTAAAAACGAAAACCTCCTTTTGAAAATAATTTATAAAAACACCGGTTGATCTTGAGTATCACCTTTCAAAAATTTGTACAAACACCATTATCGAGACTTTGAAAACCATCTTGCGTTTGAACAAAAATGAGGACACTTTTCTTTTAGTGAAAAACTTTCAGAAATATTCGACCCTCGGGTCTAAGTAAAGTGTTTCTAAAACATTAAAAATATCTCAAAACATTTTGGTCCTCGAGGTAGAAGAATTTTGAAACATATTTGTGGCACCTTGGATGTACCACGAGAAAATAATTCATTTTAAAAGTACGTCTCGAAATTTATTTTCTAAGATACTCAAGGTTTTCAAAGATAATTCAATGGGCTAGAATGCCCAAAAATTTCAGGTAATATTTCAAAAACTCACAAAAGCCATTTACAAAACACTAAATACCATCATAAAAATTTCGCCAAAACGATCCATGCCATAATGCCAAAAACTCAGTTAAGGGAATCAGTTTTCGAAATAAAACTCAGTCGGTAAAATACCAAAAGCCATTACAAAAGAACTCACACAGCGGATAAAAGAAATACAGTCCAACATGCACAATCCAGCAACACTACTCCTCATATGAACGAAATACGAGAGTCAAATAACCACATATCACGAAATCAAAATCCATAAGAAGATTCCGTCAATTAACTCATAATCATACATGTAACTCGCATCAGACGAGGCACAAACACAAAGAAGGGAGACTTACATCCACAGGTCGCACGAAGATGATGATCGCCCCACGATACTAATCACAACCAACAAACTCAGATGACGCGTCGCGACACGACTTAGTTAGACAAAATCCGACGAGACAAAACTCAACAGACACCACTGACCCGACAGCCTAGGTTTCCACAACCTAATCTCTGATACCATTTATGTAACACCCCCAATCCGCTCAGGGATATTACACACCGTAGAACCTTTCCTCAAGGATCTACCAGGCTGGTAACAACAAACGAACAACTCGACAATGCCTTTAAGGCTAAAAAGACTCAGTAGACCGATTTGGCCTTTCAATAAAAACATACAACTCGATTACAATACTTGCCCACACAGGGGTCAAAATACAACAAACTCCCGTATAATGGGGAAAAATACTGCAGCAGAAAATAAACTACAACTGAACCAATACACAACGTACGGTTCCACATGTGATTAGTATCGATCATCTTTCATCATCCTTCATGACGACCCTATGCCATGCTCCCTGAAACCTGAATGCAATACAGACATCCACCCCCCGATTATCGGGGGTTAGCAAAATTCCACTATTTTGCTAGTGCAAGTACAAAGTGCAAATACGAGCCATATAATTCAAGTTCCAAGAATAACAATAACCAGGAATCCTCAAAAAGCCAAATGTAACGGAAAGTACTTCCCGAGGCAAGAGTTTGGGAAAAACATTCCAAAAACGAAAGATCACCAATCGGGGGAAACATTTTATAAAACATTTTAAAATGCCATCGAGAGTTTTAATAGAAAACAATTTAAGATTACCGAATCCTTCTCTTTCCAAAATCAATAGGGGTCACAACCCAAAGGTTTTGTTTTCAAACATAGAAAGCCGACCACAATTTACAGGGCCGAAACCCAAGTCACGTGTCCCCGACGGACATAAAATCAACACAACATAATCACATACAAGCATCGCCTAGGACCAGGACGAAGCCACAAATCCCACACGAGGATTCTAAGGACCATCCCGAGCTGGCCACAATCATAAAATGAATCACGCACACATGTCGCTTAGGACCGGGACGAAGCCACGAATCCCACTCGAGGACTCGAAGGACCCTCCCGAGCTGGCTAGTGAAACAAAAGTCACAACATCTCACGGTTCGATCAATCACTTGTTGCATCGTGACCACATGATCGCATGCCATGTGCCACCGTAGATTATCTTTAGCGCTCACGGTTGGATCAATCACTTGTTGCATTCTGAGCACATGATCGCATGCCATGTGTCACCGTAGTTTTTATTAGGCTCTCACGGTTAGATCAATCACTTGTTGCATCCTGGCCACATGATCGCATGCCATGTGCCACCGTAGGCCCTGCCCACATCCATACATTCACACACAACACAATACAACACATATATTCAAACAATTCACCCAGAGGCATCAAACACTTAGCAAAACACCACGTCAAACCACAACGCACCGAAATGAAACCATATACGTCCACACGCAATATCAAGTGCAACATCAACACCAAACATATCCATAGAATTCACATAGTCATTCACAAACAACACCATTCACAAAACACACGTGTTTTGAAAACAAGCCTTTAACAAGGCTAAACCGAATCTTTTGAAAGTTCAATTCAAACGACCAAACAACCACATTTAGACGATCACTAATTATCGTATACATAAAAAAAGAATTATATGGACAAGGTACTTGCCTCGAAATCGACACGCAAGTATTCCGACGAACACGGCTCAACCGGGAAGCTTCGGAACGCCCGATGCTATTGAAAAGGAAGACGACAACGAACGGAAGGGTTCAACACGGTTTCTTCGCAAGAAACTTGACCCTAACATCATATAATTAATAAATCAACAATCATACAAGGAAGAATAATCGTAGAACGTCCGAAAACCCCTCTAAGACTTCAAGGCGTCGATCAAGAACTCGACCAAAACAACGAACCGATACGATCCAACCATGGAATAACAAGGGAAATGATATAATACATCTAAATAATCATCAATCCATCACAATCCTAAGTTAAATCGGATTAAACGAATGAAAACAACCAAAACACCCAAATTCCCCAAAACTAGATTTCTTGAAAATCTGACCTGATTCGCTCGATCAAGGGATGTTATAGGATGGATGATTGATGATATGAACTCCAAGACTTCATGGATTGATTGTCCAACAACATCTCTCCATGATAGCCATGTAATATCCGCATTTTTTCTTCTTTTTCCGATATTCCCGTTTTGGTGTATTTTTATTTTTAGTAGCTCGCTTGTAACCATGTCGACATTTTGAATCTCTGTTATTCTTGGAGTTTCTCCATCTGGGATGATCTTGGTGATGTTTTGATATTATTCCGTTTTATGTCATGTATTATGGCATGGACGTTCGATTCTCGTGGAACTAGTTCGCTTTTGTAATTTCTTTGGTTTCACGAGTTCGTATAGTTGAGTTGTTTGTGTTGGGAGTTTCGGTTTGTTAATCCGACGTCGTATCGTGGATTTTGAACGTTTGGGCCGTTTCATAATTTCCCTAAGTTTAAGGAATTCTTGTTATCTTTGTTGTTCCTGAACCTTCGGGCATTCGGAATCACGCTTCATCGTAACGTTTTGGTTTCTGACTTAAATCCGTTGTGAGTGTATCCGTTGGTCGTGGACACACCTTGTTATTTTCCTCTTTTCGATCGTCTCCTCGTCGAGCAAGAGCCAGACTATGGCTCATTGTCACA
The DNA here is from genome assembly GCA_033398695.1 of Orobanche coerulescens. Taxonomy (NCBI): domain Eukaryota; kingdom Viridiplantae; phylum Streptophyta; class Magnoliopsida; order Lamiales; family Orobanchaceae; genus Orobanche; species Orobanche coerulescens. Next base: position 118,670,242 of record CM065815.1, read on the forward strand.
GGCCATGTTACGGCCGTAAGCCGTATATGTTACGGCTGTAATAATCGAGAGTTACGGCCGTAAGCTTCCTTCATACGGCCGTAACAAGGCTTCGTTTCTTACCTCCTGGTCTAGTTCCGAGTTATGGGCGTATCATGTTCGAATTACGGTCGTAAGTATCGATACGGCCGTAATGGTGTTCTTGATACGGCCGTATGCGTCATTCGTCAAATTTGCCCAGTTCTCTCTAGAGGCCAGTTACGGCCGTAAGAGAGCCAGGTTACGGCCATAATGTTCCTATGTTACGGCCGTATGTGGGATGTGTTACGGCCGTAACACCTGCCAGTATATAAACTGGCAGCGGCCCAGTTTTTCCTCATTTCTCACATATCTCTCTTCTCTTCGCGACGGGAGCGACGACAGAGGCTAGGGTTCGTCTGATTTCGATCCAAACTCCATTGTAAAGGCATATTCAAGTATCAAATCATCCACCTATCACTAATCATCCATCGTTCATCTTCGAATCAAGGTAAAATCTCTTAGAACCCTACTTTTGGATAAATTGGGGGTTTTGGGATTTTCATCCGATTCGTTCCATTTTGTTGGTTAATCCATGATGAATATGATTAATCTTGTTGATATCATTAGTTTTCCTACGGATTCATGGTATTATAGTTTTGCGGAATCGAGAGGGTTTGGTTGTGGTCCGCCCTCGTTGTTATTTCTATACGAATATACATGAATCGTAGGCGGGTTTTCGGGTGTATTCCATTTCCGTATTCGTCTAGAGTTGGTTATGATTATGTTCTTCGAATCGTTAGGTTCGGTTCCGTTGGTTCATAGCGTTCGTTGGTGATTTTCCTTTCCGTTCGTTGCATCGTCAATTATTCAAGGCAAGTATTTTTGGAAACCTTTATGCTTAACGTGGAATGGTAATGTATTTTGTGTGTGATTTGCTCACCTCGTGTTGGTCCGACGGGATCAAGGAGGGAATCCAAAGGGTTGAGTCCTGGATTCATGAGTTTGTATAGCTAGCCAGTTCGGGAGGGTCCTTAGAGGCCTCAAGTGATCAATGATATTACTCTGTTCCCAAGGCGATGCATGTGCGTGTTTTGTTTTTATAATGTGGCTAGCTCGGGAGGGTCCTTAGAGGCCTCGGACGGGATCTATGATATTACTCTGTTCCCAAGGCAAATTGTTTGACTGTTTGTTTCCGGAAAAGACATGTCTGGTTTTGACTTTTGAAATTGATATTGGTGCATGTACTATGAAATGTGTAAGCGATTGGTTTGCCCTGATTACTTGTACTAGCGTAATTGCTAACCCCTTTGGGGACCCGTTTTGGGGAAATTCTTGTTATGGATTTCAGGTTATGATTATCCGGACGAGCGGGCACCGGGATAGTACGAGGATGTTGGCCTGGGCCATTGACATGTGCATTTGGGTCTTTTTATTTCTTTTGTCCATTTCGATTTGGTTGTTCTCACAATTATAAACTTATAGATTGTACTCGCGAGTACTTAGGCTTTTCATTTCAAACTCCGTATTGTATTACTTTAAAATTGTTACATTGTCGGTTGATGCTTATTTCGCCGGTTGCTCCGGTTGCTCCGGGCGTATCTTTTTATGTCATATCATTTAAATGTGGGTCCTCGCTAACCGAGATGGTTAGTCGAGTGAAGTTTTATTGTTTATAGCCTGGTGGGTCCCATGTAGGGGTCCACGGCGCTGTAATATACTCTGAATATCTCGGGGTGTTACAGAAAATGGTATCGGAGCTTAGGTTTATGGATACCTAGGCTTGTTGGTTATTTGGGTCTAATCGTGTTTTGTTTTGCACATTGTCACACCGCTGCCAGCATCTCGGTACTTCCAGTGCTCGTAAGTTTTCTTATTTGGTCCTTTGTTTTCTTGCATTGTATTTCCGCTTTTCGAATTGTAGTTGCTTTTTCCTCCCTTACTCATCATCAATATACTTTTGTTATCTCTTAACACCATTATGGATGCCGGAGGAAACCGTGGTCGTGGTCGTGGTCGTGGACGCGGCCGAGGACGTGGGGCAGCCGGTGGGGCGGCCACGTCACAATCTTTGGGAGCCGGCAGTACCGGTGACCGTCACAGTCATGCTTCTTCTCAGGAGCACGCCGACCTTGGTATTGCGGCCGTTATGCAGCAAATGGTAAACCAAATGGCGGCGATAGCTCAAGTGGTTCAAAACCCCGATCAGGCCCATGCTAATCGGGGTGGAGCGGACCGTTGGCTCCAAGATGTCATCAAGATGCATCCTCCTCAGTTTTAGGGAGCATCAGACCCGATCGGCTGGGAGGGGTGGATCAAGGAGATATCTAAGGTCTTCGTTGCCACCAACTGTCCCGAGGACCGCAAGGTCCCTATTGCCCAGTACTTTCTCACTAGGGACGCTATGGATTGGTGGGAGGCCGTTGGGCCCAAAGACCATGTTGCTTCATGGGCCGAATTTCAGGAATTGATGGAGACCGAATATTGCCCGTGGCCGGTCAGACAGGCTCGAGTCCATGCTTTCTATGATGCTCAACCACGGGATATTCCCATATCCCAAGCTATTGCCGATTTTAACAAGGTGTTGGGCTATGTGAAGACCCAAGTTGTCGAAGAGAGCGACAAAATTTTCTATTTTTCCAGGAGGATGAAGATGTCAATTCGGGACTATATGTCTGGGCTCGTCTGCACTACTTTGAAGGATTATCAGAGTAGGGCCCTTGCTTATGATATGTCGGTGACGGCTAGTGATTTGGCTCGTGAGAGCAAGAAGCAGAAGTCGCTCGGAAATTTTTCTGGTCCCAAGAGTGGAGGCCAGCAGAAGTCTCAGTCTGCAAATATTTCTACGGGCGGTTCGGCTCGTTTCTCTGGGAGCTTTCGGGGTGCCGCCTGAACCTCCGCTCGTGAACCCAGCTTTAACTGTGGTGTACAGGGCCATAGGAGCCGACTATGTCCTCGTCCGAAGTTTACTTGTCATACTTGTGGACAGTTGGGCCACAAGGCCCCCTTTTGTGAACAGATCAGACAGCTTCGCGGCACCCGTTCTTCTCAACCAGTACCTATGGAGCCGAGTGTGAACCAGGGCTCATTTGCTCTGCCACCTCCACCGAGTGCCGGCCGTGGTAGGGGTCGGGGTCAGCCCGCTAGAGGAGGAGCTTCCAGTGTCGGCTCTGCCCAGCCGCGTATCTACGAGATGAGAAGGGCCGATGATCCAGCAGCCACTATGGCGACAGGTACCGTTCATATCCATTCTCATCCTGTCAGTGTGCTTTTCGATTCTGGTGCTACACATTCGTTCATATCGCTGGGGTGTGTGCGCCGTTTGAGTCTCGACTGTTTGTCACCTTACGAGTCTTTCATCGTTAAACTTCCTAGCGGTGATAGGATCGTTCGCGATCTAGAGGTCCGAGACTGTTCTGTGTTTATTTGTGAGAGAGCTTGGCTCTCTAATCTTATTGTTGTTGATATTGAGGGTGAGGATTTGATTCTCGGGGATGATTGGCTCGAGCAGCATGGTGCAATCATGAACTACCGTACGAGGATCATTACCATGCTAGCCGAGGACGGCACCGAACATTCTTTCGCGGGGCGAAAGAGAAACCAGATGTTCGTTATTAATGCCTTGAAGGCGATGAGTCTCCTGCGAAAAGGGTGTACGGGTTATTGGTGCTATGCCTTGAAGGCGGAGGATGGTGGAGTCGATCTTTCGTCGATTCCAGTCGTTAGTGAGTTTCCTGATGTATTTCCTGCCGAGTTATCGGGGTTGCCACCGGATCGTGAGGTCGAGTTTGCTATAGAGTTAGAGCCGGGCACGGCTCCGATTTCGAAGGTGCCGTATCGCATGGCACCTTCGGAGATGGCCGAGTTGAAGAAGCAGTTGAGTGAGCTTCTTGAGTCGGGGTATGTTCGACCAAGCGCCTCGCCTTGGGGCGCACCGGTCCCGTTTGTGCGTAAGAAGGATGGTTCACTGCGTTTGTGTATCGACTATCGCGAACTGAACAAGGTGACCATTAAGAACAAGTATCCGTTGCCGAGGATTGATGACTTGTTCGATCAGTTGCTGGGAGCGGCGATATTCTCAAAGATTGATTTGAGATCGGGGTACTATCAGCTCCGGGTGAGGGAGTCCGATGTGCCGAAAATAGCTTTTCGGACGAGATACGGACATTATGAGTTTGTAGTTATGCCTTTCGGGTTAACTAATACACCGGCGGTATTCATGCAGTTGATGAACAAAGTCTTTATCGAGTATCTGGATAAGTGTGTCGTCGTCTTCATTGACGATATTCTTATCTATTCGAGGAATTAGGAAGAGCATGCCCATCATTTGCGGATAGTGTTAGACATTTCGAGGACCGAGCAACTCTATGCGAAGTTCTCGAAATGTGAGTTCTGGCTGAAGGAAGTGATGTTTTTAGGTCACGTGATTTCAGCCGAGGGAGTTCGTGTGGATCCGCAGAAAATTGAGGCAGTGTTGGATTGGGCACCGCCCACGAATGTGAAGGAGATCCGTAGTTTCTTGGGTTTAGCTGGCTACTACCGTAGGTTCGTCGAGGGTTTCGAAATCGGCTCGACCACTTACACAGCTTGCTCCGTAAATCCGAGAAGTTCGTCGGAATGATGAGAGGCAATGAGTTTTGAGGAGCAAGAGGTGTTTGACTTCACCCGATTTTAGCGTTGCCGTGTGGCAACGGGGTTTTACTGCTTATAATGATGCTTCGGGTCGTGGTCTTGGGTGCGTATTGATGCAAAGACGGCAAGACCATCGCATATGCGTCGAGACAGCTTGAGGCCGTATGAGCTTAACTACCCTACTCACGATTTAGAGTTAGCGGCAATGCTTTTGCGCTCAAGATTTGGCGTCACTACCTTTTCGGCTCGCATGTCGATTTTTACCGATCATAAAAGTCTCAAATACATATTTACTCGGGGAGTTGAATATGAGGCAGAGGAGGTGGTTAGAGCTGATTAAGGATTATGACCTCGAAATCCTTTATCATCCGGGCAAGGCGAACGTCGTGGCCGACGCCTTGAGTCGGAAACCGATTGCCCTGCGAACGCTCGAGGTCCTTACGTCTCAGTCTGAGCTTCGGCGGGCTTTGATTGAGTTTGATGTTGAGGTTTTGTTGCCTGGGGCTGTCGGGAAACTTTGTGCTTTAGAGGTTTCGTCGTCTTTGACCGATGAAATTAAGCTGAAGCAGTTAGAGGATCCAATGATTACTCAAATACGAGAGAACGTTCTTAAGGGAAAGTCTCCTGGGTTTGTGATTCATGAGGATGGTGTTTTGAGATTCCAGAGTCGGCTTTGTGTACCGAACGACTCAGAGTTGAGACAGAGTATTTTGCGCGAGGCCCATGCTACGCCTTACTCCATTCATCCTAGTTCGAGTAAGATGTACAAGGACCTGAGGAGGAATTTCTGGTGGAATAATATGAAGGAGGAGGTCGCGCAGTTTGTAGCGAGATGTTTGACTTGTCAGCAGGTCAAATCGAGCATCAGCGACCGGCTGGGTTATTGCAGTCACTTCCCGTTCCGGAATGGAAATGGGAAGATATATCGATGAATTTCGTTACGAGTTTGCCGAGATCGAGGTCGGGCATGAATATGGTATGGGTGATTGTTGATCGTCTGACCAAGTCGGCACATTTTCTGGGCATCAAGGATACTTGGGGCCCGGAGAAGTTGGCTCGTGTGTTTATCGCGCAGATTGTGAGGCTTCACGGTACTTCGAAGTCTATTGTTTCGGATCGTGATGGCCGTTTTGTATCACACTTTTGGCAGGCGGTGCATAAGGCGTTGGGTACTCGTTTGCGTTTGAGTACCTCTTTTCACCCCCAGTCAGATGGGCAGTCGGAGCGCACTATCCAGACATTTGATGATATGTTGCGTGCTTGTGCTCTCAATTGGAGCAATGACTGGGAGGAGCATTTGCCATTGATCGAATTCACGTACAACAACAGTTGGCACGTGTCGATTCGGATGGCACCGTATGAGGCACTTTATGGGCGGCAATGTCGATCACCGATTTGTTGGAATGAGGCGTCCGATTTGGTCGGGACCGAGCCGGATGTCGTTTTAGAGACGAGGCGGAAGATAGACTTAATTCGGGAGCGGATGTTGACTGCCCAGAGTCGACAGAAATCATATGCCGATGTTCGTCGTCGACCCTTGGAATTCGAGGTGGGAGACCACGTTTTGCTGAAGGTGTCGCCGACGAGAGGAATTATTCGTTTCGGGAAAAAGGGGAAGCTGAGTTCGAGATTTATTGGACCCTTCGAGATTCTCGAGAGAGTCGGTGAGTTAGCATACCGTTTGGCGTTAGCTCCGGTCTTGAGTCACGTGCATAGCGTTTTCCATGTTTCCCAGCTAAGGAAATATGTCCCGGATCCTAGTCATATCATCGACTATAGTGAGATCGATATTGCCGAGGACTTTACCTTCGAGGAGCGTCCCTTGAAGATTTTGGAGCACCGTGATAAACGACTAAGGCATAAGACCATCCCTTTGGTCAAGGTGCAGTGGTCGAGACATGGTGTCGAGGAGGCAACTTGGGAAACCGAGGATAGCATGCGTGCTAGATACCCCGAGTTGTTTGTTTCTTAAGTTTCGGGACGAAACTTGTTTTTAGAGGGGTAGAACGTAATATCCGCATTTTTTCTTCTTTTTCCGATATTCCCGTTTTGGTGTATTTTTATTTTTAGTAGCTCGCTTGTAACCATGTCGACATTTTAAATCTATGTTATTCTTGGAGTTTCTCCATCTGGGATGATCTTGGTGATGTTTTGATATTATTCCGTTTTATGTCATGTATTATGGCATGGACGTTCGATTCTCGTGGAACTCGTTCGCTTTTGTAATTTCTTCAGTTTCACGAGTTCGTATAGTTGAGTTGTTCGTGTTGGGAGTTTCGGTTTGTTAATCCGACGTCGTATCGCGGATTTTGAACGTTTGGGCCGTTTCGTAATTTCCCTAAGTTTAGGGAATTCTTGTTATCTTTTTTGTTCCTGAACCTTCGGGCATTCGGAATCACGCTTCATCGTAATGTTTTGGTTTCTGACTTAAATCTGTGGTGAGTGTATCCGTTGGTCGTGGAGACACCTTGTTATTTTCCTCTTTTCGATCGTCTCCTCGTCGAGCAGTGTTTCAGACTGTGGCATGCTGTCACAGGCCATGTTACGGTCGTAAGCCGTATATGTTACGGCCGTAATAATCGAGAGTTACGGTCGTAAGCTTCCTTTATACGGCCGTAACAAGGCTTCGTTTCTTACCTCCTGGTCCAGTTCCGAGTTACGGGCGTATCATGTTCGAGTTACGGCCGTAAGTATCGATACGGCCGTAATGGTGTTCTTGATACAGCCGTATGCGTCATTCGTCAAATTTGCCAAGTTCTCTCCAGAGGCCAGTTACGGCCGTAAGAGAGCCAGGTTACGGCCGTAATGTTCCTATGTTACGGCCGTATGTGGGATGTGTTACGGCCGTAACACCTGCCAGTATATAAACTGGCAGCGGCCCAGTTTTTCCTCATTTCTCACATCTCTCTCTTCTCTTCGCGACGGGAGCGACGACAAAGGCTAGGGTTCGTCCGATTTCGATCCAAACTCCATTGTAAAGGCATATTCAAGTATCATATCATCCACCTATCACTAATCATCCATCGTTCATCTTCGAATCAAGGTAAAATCTCTTAGAACCCAACTTTTAGATAAATTGGGGGTTTTGGGATTTTCGTCCTATTCGTTCCATTTTGTTGGTTAATTCATGATGAATATGATTAATCTTGTTGATATCATTAGTTTTCCTACGGATTCATGGTATATTTTTATAGTTTTGCGGAATCGAGAGGGTTTGGTTGTGGTCCGCCCTCGTTGTTATTTCTATACGAATATACATGAATCGTAGGCGGGTTTTCGGGTGTATTCCATTTCTATATTCGTCTAGAGTTGGTTATGATTATGTTCTTCGAATCATTAGGTTCGGTTCCGTTGGTTCATAGCGTTGGTTGGTGATTTTCCTTTCCGTTCATTGCGTCGTCAATTATTCAAGGCAAGTATTTTTGGAAACCTTTATGCTTAACGTGGAATGGTAATGTATTTTGTGTGTGATTTTCTCACCTCGTGTTAGTCCGACGGGATCAAGGAGGGAATCCAAAGGGTTAAGTCCTGGATTCATGAATTTGTATAGCTAGCCAGTTCGGGAGGGTCCTTAGAGGCCTCGGGCGGGATCAATGATATTACTCTGTTCCCAAGGCGATGCATGTGCGTGTTTTGTTTTTATAATGTGGCCAGCTCGGGAGGGTCCTTAGAGGCCTCGGGCGGGATCTATGATATTACTCTGTTCCCAAGGCAAATTGTTTGACTGTTTGTTTCCGGAAAAGACATGTCTGGTTTTGACTTTTGAAATTGATATTGGTGCATGTACTATGAAATGTGTAAGCGATTGGTTTGCCTTGATTACTTGTACTAGCGTAATTGCTAACCCCTTTGGGGACCCGTTTTGGGGAAATTCTTGTTATGGATTTCAGGTTATGATTATCCGGACGAGCGGGCACCGGGACAGTACGAGGATGTTTGCCTGGGCCGTTGACATGTGCATTTGGGTCTTTTTATTTCTTTTGTCCATTTCGATTTGGTTGTTCTCACAATTATAAACTTATAGATTGTACTCGCGAGTACTTAAGCTTTTCATTTCAAACTCCGTATTGTATTACTTTAAAATTGTTACATTGTCGGTTGATGCTTATTTCGCCGGTTGCTCTGGGCGTATCTTTTTATGTGATATCATTTAAATGTGGGTCCTCGCTAACCGAGATGGTTAGTCGAGTGAAGTTTTCTTGTTTATAGCCTGGTGGGTCCCATCTAGGGGTCGACGGCGCTGTAATATACTCTGAATATCTCGGGGTGTTACAAACCACACCTCCAGCCGCGAAAGAGAAGGAAAAGAATGAGAAAAATGGTGAAAAACCCGTCTGCGGGGCCTTAAATAGACTGCGTGCCGGCCGCCTTATGTACGTAATCGGCAATGGGTTACGGCCGTAACCGGCCATGGCCGAGTCTCCTGCCCAAAAATGCCGGCATTGTTACGTACGTAACTAGACAAGGCTTACGTACGTAACTGCCGAGCCCTTCCAGCCGTAACTCGGCCAGGGCTGACCTGGGCCCAACCTGCCCGGCCATGACTCGGCCGGGACCAACTCCGACGGCCCGGACAAACCTGAAACCCGAACTTGAATATGAATCGAAGATACGGTTACGAATTACTCACAAAGACGAATTCGAGCACTAAGAGAACACACGATTCCGACCACCCGAAGGCTCGAAATTCGACAACGGAAAGTAATTACCCCAAACTTTGGAAAATTACGAAAATGGCCCAAAACGTCCAAAATACACGATATATGATCGAAACACCAAGACGAATCTCGCAACATGAATTATAACATTAAATGAACTTACGAGAAACTCGAAACAATAGTTTTGGACGAGATTCGCAAGAATCGAACTCAAGTACGGAAAAGCCGCTTAAGAACACGGAACTCAACAAAACTATATCGAAACGAACTCGGAAAACAAAAAGTGCAGAATTAAATATTCTCCAAATGACAAAACGGTCATGATCGAGTCATCAACATGGACTCCCACTGAAAAAAAAGAAAATTACTGAAGTCCGAAATTGCGGGTAATACAGAACCTTCCCTCGAAAAGATATATTCTCCTTACTGGCTAGACAGTATGACTAGATGCCTTTGAACTGTCCGACCGCTTGTGTAAGTGATCGTATATCCTTCACAAGTGCCCTCCCTGATTTATTCTATTCTCCTTATTGTGCCCGTTTTGGCCGTGGACACCGTCCTAGTTCTGCGAGAGTTTCTAAAGAATTGTGCCTTGCAATTCTCCTTTGAAGCGTCCCCTCTTCACTCCAACATAGGTGATTCTCTTTAAGTGTTTTGAGTAAACCCGTATTTTACTCCACCCGACTATTCGTTGTCGACTTAAGAATCATTAAAAGCATAAGCTTAACCTCTCCCTACGGGTATCACTGTTTTCATCCTAGGAATGGTCGGTTCGGGGTAACCCCCACAGTGATCGTGCCCAGTTTTATGAATTGGTTGTCCCATTGAACCAAGATCTTGGGATCTCCAGTCAGCTTAGGTTGGGTATCCTCCATAAAACAATTAGCTCATGGCAATAGACCCATTCCTCTTGATGATTTATCAACAAGGTCTTTTGATAACCCTTTGGTTACGGATCCGCGATGTTATCTCTTGACGAATCGTAGTCAATAGTGATAACCAATATTGATAGCAAAATGGTATTATGTCTTTGCCTCATATGACGAGACTTACCATTATACTTTTGCTCTGTGCCCTGTCAAACATAGATTGACTATCACAATAAATACATATTGCTGTCACAACTTTGTCCATTTTGGAATATCTTCTAGAAATTGGTATTGCATTATGCCTCTTATGCATATTTGGCTAAGGTTATGAACTCAGATTCCTTTGTAAATCGAGCAATAACCATCTATATTAAAGATTTCCATACCACTGCTGCACTGACTATTATGAAACATATTCACTATTTAGAGATTAAATTCATAATGTCAGATATCAAATTTGTATTACTATATCATTTTTAATAGTTTTTGAATATCTCATGTCATGCAGCATATACACACAAGTAATCTTTATATCATTGTAATCACCAATTGATTATTAGTTTCCTGATTACTCGTGTATCCACATAGTCTACTCACGATATAGACTGTGTTTAGTCTTGTACATTTCACTTAGTACATTGGACTTTTAGTTACTCTTGAAAGATCAGTTACCTTTATTCTTGGATAGATGCACCATATCCAATGGCATTCCAATTGATTCCGTTGATCTTTCCAAGATTCATGTCATCATAGTATGACTGACCTCATATGAGACATTGTGAACGACTTGAGATTTTACATCTTAGAATCACCTCTTTAGTCTCATATATTTATCTTTTTAGACTTTGTTGAATTGATCCCCTTGTCATTACTTACATCAATGACACTCGATCATTCAAATTCTTTCTTAAAATGAAATAGTCGTCATGTGTACTTAACATATACACACTTGACATATTCATTGTCTTGAATCTTTTTGACGTTATAAATTGGCATTTTTAACGCTTTGAAATTACGTTACCAACTATTAACCGAGACTTGAATTTCTCATAGATCAAATTACTAATTTTAATCATCCCCAAAATTAGCATTTTTTTATTAACTGCATTACCAAATCTGAGCGTCCCCAAATTGATACTTTTCGGCCATTTAATTACCATATTTGAGCGTTGTTAAATTGGAGATTTTATCACATCCTTTGAAGTCATTGCTTGACATCACAGTGTCAAGGATTTTATGCCACTATTTTAGTGTCAATTTAGATTCTTAATACTTTCACTAAGTTGCGGACTTTCAATCGTTGCGCTAGGCACATATGCCTTTGGTTCTTCCAAGTTAGCTTTTCTCAAAAACGCCAATTAGAAAGAGTGCATGTATGTTCATTTGATATACTTCTGCATATATATATATATATACATATATATATATATCATAATAGTGAACTTTATTCTCGTTACCAGAGAATATATCGCAAAGTACTTTTAGGCTCTCATGTTACTACAACCTCAGTTAGTAGTTTCGCCTCTTATTTATCCATGGATCCACTTAATTTTATTTTTGAATTGAATTTACGTTGGATCCTAGTGGTATCTATTCTCGAAGAAGATCTACTGAATATTAAATAAAATTCTGCACAACATAATTATTCTTTCTCTCTTATATGACCATATGAAGAGTGTATGTTTTCCACACATCATTACAAATTACTTGTAGCACGTAGTGAATTTCCAAGTTCAAGCCTTTTGTTTCAACTTTTAAAATCACTTGGTGATTCATTTCGGATTGACAAATTCATAGTGTCTCATAATTGATTTAGTTTTTAAATCAGTTATGCGTTTGATACTCTTTTCCTTAACTTGATTAGTACATACTGATATGTCAGACTATCAGATTTTTGCACTATGGATTTATACGTATCATGCATCATGTGTAACACCCCCGATATATTCAGGGATATTACAGCGCCGTAAATCCTTTACATAAGGATTTACAAGGCTGAAGAATTGAATAGGCATTAAAAGGTACTAACAAATGGAAATAACGGAATTACGACACAACAGTTCTGACCAAATACAAAAATAGTACAATTGTTCAACAGAACTCAATAATACATCACCAAATTCAAATCCATCACAAGTGACTTCGTACTCGAGTACTTATTGAAAATAACCAATAAACAACAGACAAATGAACCCGGCCGAAACATCACTCTGCACCCTCGTCGTCATGCAGCTCCAGTGGTTGTTTTCCCGCTCTCCTGGATCCTGAACATAAACAAAATGTTCACCCCCGAAGGGGTTAGCACAACGATGCTAGTACAAGTACCACAACGTATTATTCATATCACACGAATAACATACACGACAAGAAAAATACCAACGAGTCTTCTCCTACGAGAAACTCATAAATGACATACATAATTGATAATCACAACATGATATTATAACATACACATGGTAATTCCGTCGATCCAGCGTTCACTGCCTAGAACCCACGATGATCCCGTCAGACCAACCCGTGGTGGAAAAACCCGTCCGATGATCCAGCGCACGCTAGCATAGATCCCCCGATGATCCCGTCGGACCAACACGAGGTGGACATACAACAACGACATACATGCACGACAATATGTATAACAACAATACATAAAACAATTAAAGTACTTGCCTCGATTTGAAGACAATAACAATACTTCCACGAAAATGAACACTCGAAGGTCGTCCTCCTTAATCAATCACGTAACGAAACCAAACCTTAACAAAAGAAATGATATAGGATTTATCTCACGTCGTATGAATGTTTAACAATTCGATTCACGGCCAAAAGTTCATAAAATGCACCGCCTGACCGCTTAGCGCACGCTAAGTACTCTGTGTAGCGTGCGTTAAGTCTGCCCGATAGCGCACGCAAACAACAAAGCCTAGCGTACGCTAACTATGCATGGTCAGTACTTCACTGACCAGCCAACTGACTCGTCTGATGGTCTAGCGTACGTTACGTACCAAAAGTAGCGCACGCTAACTCATGCTCGATAGCGCACGTTAATATTCATAGCATAGCGTGCGCTATCTATGCATGGCGATTCTTCTTTGAGCGATGGCTATTCTCATCAAGATCAAAACAATGAAATCTTCCGTGATACTTCATGTTACCTCCATGAATATCATGTACATACGATCATGAATGATCTTACGGATAACAACAACTTCGGATTCAAGGATATGCATACCAATATAAAACCATATTCCATCCCGACTACAAATCTTCATACGACAATTCGAAAAGCTTAACGGTTGATATCAACACCTTATATCAATCAATGTTATCATGCTGAAGTTGTTTAAACGTTCCATCTATACTAGATAAATCTTTCCATGATCAATCCTTTAGATTTATCCAACAATAATGATTGTTAAAGTCAAGTCCATGATTATTATGAAGTCATTCTACTAGATTCGAATTACCAATGATAGAAGCTTCTCTTTACATATTCAGTGTAATAAGATTCGAATCATGATGATTATAATCAAGGTACTTAAGGCTTATTCATCTCACTATTCCAAACATGATATACTTGGATAATTCATCTATGAAAATCCATATCTTGTTAACATGATCATACAAATCGTTAGAATCCAACTCTAAGTCTTGAGATAGATTGAACATACCTTAATATGATGAAAATCACTGAACCGTAAGGTAGAATCCGACTCCGGTTGGTTGTATGCCACTCCAAGGTGCTATTCCACTTCAATGATTATTCCCAAATGATAACCAATATATAAACACCAACAAAATGTGTTCTAAGTGTGTAGGAGGATATCTCAGCTCTCTGGCCTCTCAAGAATGCAGAAGGAACGAGTAAAATGCAAGCCAAAACGAGTTGTTGTCCTATTTATAATATTCTGCATTTTAACAAGTTAGCGCACGCTACTAAGCATTCCTTAGCGTGCGCTAATAATGGTTGACTTCAGAATTATCCGGGCTCGTCCGCGGGAATCTTATCCGGACCCATGTCCCGGCTGGCGCATGTGCTAGCTGTCCCGCTCAATAATTGAGTCCTTAGCGCACGCAAATCCTACCTGCATAGCGTGCGCTAATAATAGCCCGATAGCGCGCGTTAAAATACATTCTTAGCGTGCGCTATCACGAGGTTGTTTGAGCAATTTTGCATGTTTCTATACTTATGTACAATGATATCAATGCACGAAATATCATGCTCCAATAATCAAAACCACCAATCCGAATAATACAGGGTTTGAATACAGATGAAATACACCGTAATAAATCTGGATATTACATACTCTCCTACTAAAAAGAAGTTTCGTCCCGAAACTCAAGATGAAAATAACTCGGGATATCTAGACTTCATATCAGCTTCTGTTTCCCAGGTGGCTTCTTCCATTCCGTGACGTGACCACTGAACTTTGACCAAAACGATTGGTTTGTTCCTCAGTTGCTTAACTCGACTCTCGAGTATCTTGACCGGTCTTTCTTCAAATGTGCCATCCTGCGCGACTTCGATCTCGCCGAAATCAATGATATGACTGGGATCTGGTATATACCTCCGTAACTGGGATACGTGGAACACGTTATGAACATGGCACAATGACGGCGGCAATGCCACTCTGTATGCCAACTCCCCAACTCTCTCGAGGATCTCAAATGGTCCGATATATCTCGGACTCAGCTTTCCTTTCCTTCCGAAATGAAAGATTCCCTGAGTAGGAGAAACCTTCAAAAGTACATGGTCTCCAGTATTGAACTCCAATGGGCGACGGCGTACATCCGTATAGGATTTCTGGCGACTCTGGGCGGTCAACAGCCTTTCACGAATCAAGGCTATCTTCTCTCGAGTCTGCACGATCAACTCTGGTTCTGTTCCGATCAAGTCTGACAAATCGTCCCAGCATAGGGGCGATCTGCATCTCCTTCCGTATAATGCCTCAAACGGTGCCATCTTAATGGAAGCATGCCAACTATTGTTGTAGGTAAATTCAATCAACGGTAGATGAATTTCCCAATCGTTTGACCAATCTAAGGCACAGTCCCTTAGCATGTCTTCCACCGTTTGTATAGTTCTCTCAGATTGTCCGTCAGTCTGCGGGTGATAAGTCATCTTGAGTTCAATTCGGTCCCCAAGGCCTTATGAATCGCTTTCCAAAAGTGAGACACAAAACGGCCGTCTCGATCAGAAACAATGGTCTTCGGCGTACCATGCAATCGAACTATCTCCGAAATAAATACTCGTGCCAACCTCTCTGGTCCCCACGTATCCTTAATGCCTAGAAAATGAGCTGATTTGGTTAAACGATCCACTATCACCCAAATCATGTTCATTCATGTCCTGGTTTTCGGCATATTAGTGATAAAGTCCATCGATATGTCCTCCCACTTCCATTCAGGAATCGGGAGTGGCTTCAACATTCCGGCAGGCCGTTGATGCTCGATCTTAACCTGCTGACAAGTCAAGCATTTCGAAACATAGTCCGCTACATCTTTCTTCATGTTGCCCCACGAATTCTCGCTTCAAGTCCTTATACATCTTCTGGTGCCGGGTGGATAGAATAGAGGCGTGAGCTTCCTTCATAATTATGCATTTGAACGTCATCATCGGGAGCAGTCGGTTACGAAATCTCAAAACTCCATCATCATGAATTATGAATCCGGGCCTTTCCTTTGATCACTTCATCACGTAACCGAATCATCGAGAGGATCATCACTGTCTAGATTTGATTCCTTCGGTTAATGATGAAGTTATCTCCATCACGCACAGTTGTCCTTGGACTCTTTGTAACCATACTTCAATCCCTTCACGAATCATCTCTCGTTGAAGGCTAAGTTGGGAGGTCAGCGTCTCCAGCATCTGAATAGAAACAGGCTTGCGGCTAAGTGCATCGGCCACTACATTCGCTTTGCCTGGATGATATAAAATCTCCAAGTCATAGTCCTTAATCAGTTCTAACCATCTTATTTGCCGCATGTTCAACTCTTTCTCACTGAATATGTACTTGAGACTCTTATGATCCGTAAAGATCTGACAGTGAGTCCCGTACAGATAATGCCTCCAGATCTTCAAAGCAAAAACTACTGCTGCTAGCTCCAAATCATGTGTCGGGTAATTCACTTCATAAGGTTTCAGATGTCGCGACGCATAAGCGATTACCTTATCATTCTGCATCAATACGCACCCAAGTCCTTGGTTCGAAGCATCACTGTAGACTATGAATCCTCCAGTTCCCTGCGGAAGTGATAGAATCGGTGCCGTCGTCAATCTCTTCTTTAATTCATCAAAGCTAATCTGACACAACTCATTCCACTCAAACTTTTGAGTTTTCTGCAGGAGTCGGGTAAGTGGGCGGGAGATTTTAGAAAATCCTTCCACGAATCGACGATAATATCCAGCAAGTCCTAAGAAGCTTCGGACTTCTTTCACGTTCTTTGGAGGCTTCCAATCCATAATTGCTTCGATCTTCTGAGGATCTACTCGGACTCCTTTAGCTGACACCACATGGCCGAGGAACATTACTTCCTTTAGACAAAATTCACACTTAGAAAGTTTGGCGTACAATTGCTCGTTTCTCAGAAGTTCCAATACAATCCGCAAATACTGCGCATGTTCTTCCGGGCTCTTAGAATACACCAGAATGTCATCAATGAACACGACCACACATTTGTCCAAAAATTCAATGAACACTCTGTTCATCAATTGCATAAATACAGCAGGTGCGTTAGTGAGACCAAACGGCATCACTACAAACTCGTAATGTCCGTAGCGAGTTCTGAATGCTGATTTCAGAACATCAGATTCCTTAATCCTCAGCTGATGATACCCTGATCTCAAATCGATTGTAGAAAATACTGTTGCCCCTTGCAACTGGTCAAACAGATCATCAATCCGTGGCAACGGATACTTGTTCTTAATCGTCATCTTGTTCAGCTCTCGATAGTCAATACACAGTCGGAGCGACCCATCCTTCTTTCGGACAAAAAGAACTGGCGCTCCCCAGGGTGAAACGCTTGGCTGAATATAGCCCTTGTCCAGTAACTCCTCCAGCTGCTTCTTCAGTTCGTACATCTCGGTAGGTGCCATACGATACGGCGCCTTGGAAATTGGTGTAGCTCCGGGTTCCAGCTCAATGGTAAATTCTACATCCCTTCATGGAGGTAGTCCAGGTAACTCATCAGGAAATACATCTGGAAATTCGTTCACAACAGGAATGGATGAAAGTTCCACAATTCCGTCTTCTTTCTTCATTGCGTAACACCAGTACCCGGTACAGCCCTGTTTCAACAATTTGACAGCTTTCATCGCCTTGATCAATTTTCCTGAGCTTCCCGGTTTCCATTCCTCAAACAGAATTTCGGAACCATCGTCAGCGATCAGCGAGATATTCCTCCTTCGGTAGTTCACAATTGCTCCATATCGATTAAGCCAATCGTCTCCGAGTATCAGGTCGTCTCCTTGCATTTCTATCACGATCAGATTTGAGAGCCACTCTCTGCCTCCAAATGATATAGGGAAATTTCTAGTTTCTAAATTTCCGACAATCCTCTCTCCACTCGGTAAACCAACAACATAAGGTTCACAAGTATGAAAACCAGAAATATTCAAACGATTTACACAAGACAAAGATATGAAAGAATGTGTAGCTCCTGTATCGAATAAAACGCTAATTGGCTGGGAAAGGATCTGGACAGTACCTGATGCGACAGCAGCATATTGATCGTCTGTCCTCCTCATCTCGTACAGACGTGGGGGAGCAGATCCGGCACTCGATGTCCCCTTTCGGTCCCATTGTCCTCTGCCTCGCCCGCGGCCAAAATTCTGAGGCATCTGAACACTTTGCTGCGTCTGTTGGATACTGGCTTCCTTCTGGATTGGCTGTGGGGTACGGGATCTAAAAGACTTTGCCGCCTCTTCACAAAACACCGCCCAATGTCCCTCTCGTCCACAATCAAAACAAGTCACGGCAGGAAGGGGGCAATTCCGTCGATAGTGCCCCGTCTGGGCGCAGTTAAAGCATTTCCTGGTAACATCAGTAATAGTTGATGTCGCTCCGAAGTTCTTTCCGCTCCTAACTGGGTGCGGAGGTTTCTTGAAAGAGTGAAAGGATGACTGGGCCTTACGGGCCCCACTGTTCTTGTGTTCTGTAAAAGTACCAGAGACTTTCTGTTTCTTGGATTCCGAAAATTTCTCCATGGTTGCTTCCTTGATCTCATATGCCAACGCCTTATCCTGGTATTGACGGAGTGTAGTACATTCAAATCCGGACATGTACCTCTGGATTTCTGGTTTCATCCTCATATCGAAATGGATCATCATTTCTGCATCTGTTCTGACCAAATGTCGAACAAATGCCAGCTGCTGGTTAAACGTCTTAATCGCCTGGGATACTGTCACATCAGAAGGCTGAGCGGAGAAAAACTCCCGAACTTTGGCTTCCCTCACAGGACGAGGGCAATACTGAGCTTCCATCATCAATCTAAACTCTGTCCAATCGGCATCATGGTCTACAGGCCGGATGGCTTCCCACCATTCGGACGCTTCCCCTATCAGAAAATATTGATCGATAGAGGCTCTCCGGTCGTCTGGGCAGTTAATTCCGGCAAAGATTTTCTCCAGTTCTTTCAACCAATGATCCCAGGTGGGAGTCTCAGAAATACCGTCGAATTTGGGTGGTTGCATCTTCGCCACCTCTTGCAGCCACCGGTCACCTCGATTTCCCATGTCTGGGATCCCTTGCATCTCTCTCCCTGCTGTAGTCCCACCGCCACTTGCATTCGGTCCACGACACAGGCGAACCAGGTCATCTGGTTCACCACTTGACGAAGGATCTCTGCACAGCAGGATCTGTTCGTTATTAATAGATTGTTGCGGCTACTTTGAGCTATGATCGGCTCGATTAGAAGGCGACGCTTCCCTTTCAGCATTTCTTCGTCCGCGTCCACCACCGCGACCACGTCCACGTCCGCCTCTCAACATACTGTAAGCATAAATACTCAACATACAGGAAACAACATCGTTCTAATATTCGAGTATAAAGAGACACAATATGTAAAGAACGAGATAGAGTTTAGGAACTTACAACCACCGTTCGCATGAAGACGTAGGCAGTGCAGTGATGTCATTCACGGCCGGTTACCTCAAAAGACATAAATGACCCCTATTTTAACCCAACGGCCAAGATATCCATAATCTTAGCTCTGATACCATATTCTGTAACACCCCCGATATATTCAGGGATATTACAGCGCCGTAAATCCTTTACATAAATATTTACAAGGCTGAAGAATTGAATAGGCATTAAAAGGTACTAACAAATGGAAATAACGGAATTACGACACAACAGTTCTGACCAAATACAAAAATAGTACAATTGTTCAACAGAACTCAATAATACATCACCAAATTCAAATCCATCACAAGTGACTTCGTACTCGAGTACTTATTGAAAATAACCAATAAACAACAGACAAATGAACCCGGCCGAAACATCACTCTGCACCCTCGTCGTCATGCAGCTCCAGTGGTTGTTTTCCCGATCTCCTGGATCCTGAACATAAACAAAATGTTCACCCCCGAAGGGGTTAGCACAACGATGCTAGTACAAGTACCACAACGTATTATTCATATCACATGAATAACATACACGACAAGAAAAATACCAACGAGTCTTCTCCTACGAGAAACTCATAAATGACATACATAATTGATAATCACAACATGATATCATAACATACACATGGTAATTCCGTCGATCCAGCGTTCACTGCCTAGAACCCACGATGATCCCGTCAGACCAACCCGTGGTGGAAAAACCCGTCCGATGATCCAGCGCACGCTAGCATAGATCCCCCGATGATCCCGTCGGACCAACACGAGGTGGACATACAACAACGACATACATGCACGACAATATGTATAACAACAATACATAAAACAATTAAAGTACTTGCCTCGATTTGAAGACAATAACAACACTTCCACGAAAATGAACACTCGAAGGTCGTCCTCCTCAATCAATCACGTAACGAGACCAAACCTTAACAAAATAAATGATATAGGATTTATCTCACGTCGTATGAATGATTAAAAATTCGATTCACGGCCAAAAGTTCATAAAATGCAATCTGCCCGAACTGCTTAGCGCACGCTAAGTACTCTGTGTAGCGTGCGTTAAGTCTGCCCGATAGCGCACGCAAACAACAAAGCCTAGCGTACGCTAACTATGCATGGTCAGTACTTCACTGACCAGCCAACTGACTCGTCTGATGGTCTAGCGTACGTTACGTACCAAACGTAGCGCACGCTAACTCGTGCTCGATAGCGCACGTTAATATTCATAGCATAGCGTGCGCTATCTATGCATGGCAGTTTACTGCTGAGCAGTAAACTGTTCTCATCAAGATCAAAACAATGAAATCTTCCGTGATACTTCATGTTACCTCCATGAATATCATGTACATACGATCATGAATGATCTTACGGATAACAACAACTTCGGATTCAAGGATATGCATACCAATATAAAACCATATTCCATCCCGACTACAAATCTTCATACGACAATTCGAAAAGCTTAACGGTTGATATCAACACCTTATATCAATCAATGTTATCATGCTGAAGTTGTTTAAACGTTCCATCTATACTAGATAAATCTTTCCATGATCAATCCTTTAGATTTATCCAACAATAATGATTGTTAAAGTCAAGTCCATGATTATTATGAAGTCATTCTACTAGATTCGAATTACCAATGATAGAAGCTTCTCTTTACATATTCAGTGTAATAAGATTCGAATCATGATGATTATAATCAAGGTACTTAAGGCTTATTCATCTCACTATTCCAAACATGATATACTTGGATAATTCATCTATGAAAATCCATATCTTGTTAACATGATCATCCAAATCGTTAGAATCCAACTCTATGTCTTGAGATAGATTGAACATACCTTAATATGATGAAAATCACTGAACCGTAAGGTAGAATCCGACCCCGGTTGGTTGTATGCCACTCCAAGGTGCTATTCCACTTCAATGATTATTCCCAAATGATAACCAATATATAAACACCAACAAAATGTGTTCTAAGTGTGTAGGAGGATATCTCAGCTCTCTGGCCTCTCAAGAATGCAGAAGGAACGAGTAAAATGCAAGCCAAAACGAGTTGTTGTCCTATTTATAATATTCTGCATTTTAACAAGTTAGCGCACGCTACTAAGCATTCCTTAGCGTGCGCTAATAATGGTTGACTTCAGAATTGTCCGGGCTCGTCCGCGGGAATCTTATCCGGATGTTAGGTGTATTTTTATGCGTTTTTATATCATTATTTTATATCCATCTTGAGCCTAAATCAGCCTAAATGAGCTTTTAATGCATTATTTTTATATGTTTTGCAGAAAATCGGAGTCCGGAAGCCAAAACGATGAAAAACGGGCGAAAATAGCATTTTTTGGTCATGAGCCGCGGCACACACTAAGTGAACCGCGGCACACGAAGACAACCAGCAAATAATATGCACACTGTACTGTGTGCCGCGGCACACACAAAGTGAGCCGCGGCACAGAAAGCGCAAAAATAAGGGACGCACTGCCAGGATAAAATGTTGGTTGGTAGGCTGAATTTGAAGGTGTGCCGCGGAGGTAATAAACTTTTGGGCCGCTTGGGCTTGTGTTTGTGTTGGGCCGAGAGAAGCTTTAGGTGAAAGAGGGATTTTACTTCCTGGGAAAGAAAAAAAACCTACTGGGAGGATGAGAAAAAGAAATATTATAAAAGGAAGGAGATTGGACGTGAGAAAGGAGAGGAGGAGCAGGTTTTATTTCGGCGGAAGAAATAAAAGAATACACGGAGGAGATTTGTGGGGGCAACGACAAGACCACGGATCCCTACGGTTTTTCTGCATCTTAGTTTTTAGATTTATTCGAGTAGGATTTTGATTGTAGCCAATTTCATGACGGTTTGATTATTTATTATTATTTCGATTTACTCGTTATTCTATTGAATTGGGTTCTTCTTACTGTTCTTAATGCTTTTTAATTGTCTGCAGATTAATTTGTTTTGAATGTCTTTATGGATTCGGGAGATGAAATTTAGGCATAGTTCTTGTTAGACGAATCATAATTTTCGTGAGATAGGGATATACTCATGCGAATTGTGAAGCCTGTTATTATGGGAATTCTTGAACTGTTTTAGCTATTAATTATCTGATTCGAATAGGGATATATCGAGTTAGTAATTCGTAGTATTTTCTATCGACCTTGGGAAAGGCTTTAGAATAATTTAGGAATTCTGGCTTACAATCAGTTGAATAACAGTGTATTGAATCGAATAAATACCATTCCCGATTGTTTGAGGTGAAAATCAATATCCTACCCCTTATTAGTATTATTATTATTACTAGTACTATTATTTACTTTCTGCAATTAGTTTAAATATAAACTCTCTTTAATTGTTCTTCAAATAAAATTGTGAGTTGACTATATTTTGGTACTTAGTGAAATCAGTCCTCGTGGGACCGATACTTTACTTATCACTTTATTACTTGTTGACACCGTGCACTTGCGGCATATTGTGAGGGATTTTCCCACAACAAGTTTTTGGCGCCGTTGCGGGGGAATTTTTTTTCGCTAATATCAATACCAAGCGACTCTAATTTTAATTTGAAGTTTTTTTTTCATTGTTTAGTCTCTTTATTTTTATTTTCTTCATTATGTTTTCCTATGAGTATCGTGACCCTTGGCATTTCATAAATTTCGATGCTCTTAATAATTTGCCAAATAGAATTCGGTGAGCCCCTCCCCAAAAGAAAAGACCATGCTTGAAATTTATGTAGACGTTCTTAAAAATCGATAGTAGCATTTTTGAGCTATCATGTGCACATCGTGGTCTTGAGAATCACTACGGTTATTTTCCGGCTCATTTATTTAGTAGTGAAGTTGAGGGGAGGTTGAGAAGAATGACATGTTGAGTTTTAGGGTCGATCGGCCCCCTCCCCAAAAGAAAAGACCATGCTTGAAATTTATGTAGACGTTCTTAAAAATCCTGATAGTACCCTTTTTGAGCTATCATGTGCACATCGTGGTCTTGAGAATCACTACGGTTATTTTCCAGCTCATTTATTTAGTAGTGAAGTTGAGGGGGAGGTTGAGAAGAATGACATGTTGAGTTTTAGGGTCAGTCAGCCCCCTCCCCCAAAAGAAAAGACCATGCTTGAAATTTATGTAGACGTTCTTAAAAATCCTGATAGTACCCTTTTTGAGCTACAATGCGCACATCGTGGTCTTGAGAATCACTACGGTTATTTTCCAGCTCATTTATTTAGTAGTGAAGTTGAGGGGGAGGTTGAGAAGAACGACATGTTGAGTTTTAGGGTCGATCCCCCAGCACCCAATGATTTCATAAAGTGTGATGAGCCTAGAGAAGAAGTTATCATTGATGATGTTTCCAAAGAAATTCCATTAAATTGTCATCAAACTTCGACTAATAAGGTGAATACTTTTGTGCCAAAAATTTTATTAACGGTGCCACGCATAATTTTTCCTAAATCCATAATGGGAGAGATTGACCCCATTATTCATGATTTTGTTGAGGCTGATTCTTCGAGTTCTAATGAGGTTGTGCATGATAATTCTTTATTATTTGCCCATTCGAACTCTGCTTATTTTTTCATGCCTTATCATTATTATATTCTTCCATCATTTTTTGGTTGCCCGCATATTTACTCTTACTCATTATTTTTGGCAACCGGGCATGAGCCAAAGCCTCCCCTATGGAATAAGAGGCTTATAGATTGCAAGAAGGGGGCATTTGGCAATCTCCCTAGAAAGAAGCCACGTTAGAATTTTTTCGCCACGTCGTGCTCAAGACGTAAAATAGAGCGCTTGATGGGAGGCAACCCATCATTTTTACTTGCTTTTTAGTTAGTTGTTTTTATTTGATTTTTTCGTTAGTAATTTATTTTTTCTTTGTTTTTGTTATTTCATTTAGATTCGTGTATTCTTGTTGGCCCTTATTGTTAGGCGTATTTTTATACGCTTATTTATCATTATTTTGTAGTGTTTTGGAGTGTGAAATCATCTAAATGAGCTTTTAATGCCTTAAATTTTGTATGATTGACAGGAAATTGAAGTCCGGAAGCTAAAACGAGACAAAACGGGCGAAAACGGCAAAACTGGACTATGAGCCGCGGCAAAAGGAATCTGAGCCGCGGCACAGGAAGACACCAGCCAAAGGGCAGAGTAAGCTGTACTCTGTGCCGCGGCACAGCCCAGGTGAGCCGCGGCACAGGAGAATTTATTTACGCCTGGGCATTGACTTTTGCTATGTGCGGCACGGCCAAGTGAGCCGCGGCACACTTAGCGGGTTTGCAATGCGTCTGCGCGGATTTTGGGCCGTTTGAAGCCGATTTTCAACCGATTAATACGGACGCGATTTGTGGAGGTCTTGAGCTATAAATAGGGTTTAAGACCCTAATTTAATCATCTTGGAATCATTGAATCTAATACCTTGGAGAGCTTAAGCTTGGAGACGGCGAAGAGGAGGAAGCGAGAAGAATTCAAGGGCGAAGGCGGGAGTCGAAGAACGGAGGAATCGAACTTCATCTGCGTTTGAATTTTATGCTTTCGTTTATTTATTCTGTATTTTCGCTTTTAGTATGTCAGGCTAAAGCCCTAATCTAGGGTTTTGATGAAACCTTTGTTTTGACGAATTGATTGAGATTATCCAATTTATTACCTTTTTATTGAGTTTTCCCAATTATGTTTAATGCTTGCAATTATCTGGCCAATAGTTGTATTGATTTAATCATTCACTTCGAATCAGGAGAGGAGATTTGGTGAGGAACTATTGGTGAGGACCGTTTTATTCTGTGAGATAGGAATATACTCATAGGAACTACGTGGCCTTTAGGAGATTTCATGCTTTTTGCCTATCGACGAGATAATTCACCTAGGGATAGAGTGCGTTAGTCGCCGTTAGATAAATCTATTGACCTTGGGAGAGGCGGTAGAATATATTAGCAATCTCCGCCTTCAATAAATTGGGAAAATTATTTATTACGGATAATCGAGATTAAATTCGGATAAACTAAGGTGGATTCAGAACCCTAGACTTATTCACCATTTGATTTCCTTTTATCCAAGATATTGTTTTCTACTGCTTAGTCTTTTATTAATTCTTTTAGTTATTAATCGCAAAAACCAACTTCGATTGTTCAAATAAAATTGGAATACGAAAACATCGGTAGTTAGAGATTCAATCCTCGTGGGAACGATACTCTACTTATCACTTTATTACTTGTAAACGATGATGTGCACTTGCGTGTAGGAAATATCGCAACAAGTTTTTGGCACCGTTGCCGGGGATTGGAATTTTTCTAATATCGATTTAAGTATTTCCAGTCTTAATTTGAACGTTTTATTTTTATTTTTGTGTATTTAATTTCGTTTATTTGTTTTTCCTTTCAGGACCTTTTGTGTAGTGCATGAGAAGACTCGGTAACGAAGGCCTACTACCTTTGGACACCGAGCTCGAGCGCACTCTAAGAAGGAACAAAAAGGAGAAAAGAGAGTTGCAGATTTACGGTCAACATGGCCGAGAATATTGAAATCCAGGGAGGAGACAACCAAGTGCGGCAAGTTCAACCGGAACTAGCTCTTAGAGATTATGCCATGCCGCAGGTCAACGCTAATTTTCGGGAATTCGGCGTCCCACTATCCAAGCTAATAACTTTGAGATCAAGCCCGCCATTATTCAGATGGTGCAGGCGAGCCCATTCAAGGATCGCCGAAGGGCGACCGAATGCCCACATTGCTTCGTTCCTTGAGATATGCGACACATTTAAAACGAATGGTGTCACCGACGATGCCATCCGATTGAGGCTTTTCCCTTTCTCTTTGAGGGATAAAGCAAAGTTTTGGTTAAATTCCCTACCGTCGGGGTCAATTACAACATGGGAGAGGTTAGCGCAAGCCTTCCTTGCAAAAATTTTCCCACCAGCTAAGACGGCGAGGTTGAGAAACGAGATAACCACTTTTGCCCAGTACGATATGGAAACGCTCCACGAGGCGTGGGAGCGATATAAAGAATTGCTACGAAGATGCCCTCATCACGGCATTCCTGATTGGCTTCAGCTGCATACGTTTTATGGTGGTTTGAGTGCTTCTACACGCACTCTTGTGGATGCGGCCTCCGGTGGGACATTCATGGGAAAATCTATGGCCGAGGCTCACGTGCTTTTGGAAGATATGGCCGAAAACGTATACCAATGGCCATCAGAAAGATTGACACCGAAGAGAGTGATGGAAGTTTCGAGCAATGATCCGATTTCCACCTTGTCAGCTCAAGTCGCCGCTTTGACACAACAGCTCCAGACATTTTCGCACGCACCCCGTTACCATTGAGACATGCAATTGGTGTAACGGATCACACCCGAGCGCGGAATGTCTAGTTGGAAATCCTTTCGAGCAACATCAGATGGAGCAAGCTCAATTCGTAGCCAATGGAAATCGACAAAGCAATTTTTACCCCAGCACTTATAATCAAGGGTGGAGGAATCAACAAAATTTTCCATGGAGAAATGGGCAAGCTATGAAGGCTCCACAACCTCACTTCGTGCAACCACCACGGCGGCCCCCTCAATCACCAAAGGTATCTTTGGAAGATGCTCTTGCTCAATTGGCGGCTAACACAAACCAATTCATGACCCGCACCGAGACGACTCTCCAAAATCATTCGACCTCCATCCGAAATCTAGAAACACAAATGGGGCAGATTGCTAATTTATTGTCTTCTCGGTCCCAAGGTGCAGCCCCAACGCAGCCAAGTGAAATCCAAGGAAAATGTGCAAGCGATCGAATTACGAAGCGGAAAGGAGTTGAAAGGGCGACTATTAATGACAAAGAGCGGCGATCGAGCAGAACGAGAAGGAAAAGGATGAGACGCCTAAGCCAAAGGAAGTATCGACTACTCAGCCCACTCCTCAAATTCCATTCCCACAGCGTTTCCAAAAGCAAAAACTGGACAAGCAGTTTTCAAAATTCCTAGACGTCTTCAAGAAATTGCACATAAACATTCCGTTCGCCGACGCATTGGAACAGATGCCGAGTTACGTCAAGTTCATGAAAGAGATCTTATCCAATAAACGAAAGCTCGAGGAATATGAGACGGCCGCTTTAACGGAAGAGTGCGGCGCTATTTTACAAAAGAAACTCCCACCTAAATTGAGAGATCAGGAAGTTTCACCATTCCTTGCATCATCGGAAATTCATCTTTTGAGAGAGCCCTATGCGATCTCGGGGCGATATAAATCTTATGCCCCTTTCTATTTTTAAAAAGTTGGAGATTGGGAAGCCAAGCCGGCAGATCTCTCTGATTGGCGATAGATCCATCAAATATCAGGGGTGTGATAGAGGGCGTTTTAGTCAAAGTGGATAAGTTCATCTTTAGGCCGATTTCATCGTACTTGATATGGAAGAAGACCAAGATATCCCAATTATTTTGGGAAGACCATTTTTGGCAACAGCCGAGCGTTGATTAATGTGGAAAAGGAAAGGCGACTTTGCGTGTTCAAGAGGAACAAGTAACATTCAATATTTTCGATCCGTAAAATATCCAAGTGACTTGAAAATTGCTTCCAAGTTGGCGTCATTGATTCGTGCGTGAGTAGAACTTTTCGAGAAAATTATCCACCCGACCCATTGGAGTCCGTTTTGATTGGGGCTGTTTAGAACCAAATGGAGAGCATGCCGCCTACGTACGACACATGGATGCTTCCCCAATTTTATTCGTAAACCATTCGAGGAGCTAGGAAGTTCACTAACTCAACCGACCCCATCGATTGAAAAACCTCCAAAATTGGAACTCAAAAAGCTGCCACCTCATTTGAAATATGCATTCCTGGGGCCCGACAATTCCCTTCCAGTTATTCTCTCGGCCACTTTAGCAGGAGATCAAGAGGCAAAATTATTAAGAGTTTTGAGGGGGTACAAATCTGCTCTTGGATGGTCTATTGCGGATATCAAGGGGATCAGCCCATCGATTTGCATGCACAAGATTTTGATGGAGGAAGACTACAAACCATCCGTGGAGCATCAACGTCATTTGAATCCTAACATGAAGGAGTTGGTAAAAGTCTAGGTTTTAAAACTCCTCGACGCAGGTATGATCTTTCCAATTTCGATAGTAAGTGGGTAAGTCCGGTTCAAGTTGTGTCGAAAAAGGGTGGGATATGATTGTTCAAAATGATAATAATGAATTAATTCCCACCAGATTGTTACGGGGTGGCGTATGTGCATAGATTATAGGAAATTAAATAAGGCCACTAGAAAAGATCATTTTCCCTTGCCTTTTATTGATCAGATGTTAGATAGATTAGCCGGACACGATTTCTATTGCTTTCTCGATGGTTATTCGGGATATAATCAGATTTACATAGCCCCCGAAGACCAAGAGAAAACGACGTTTACATGTCCTTACGGCATTTTCGCTTATAGGCGCATGCCTTTTGGATTATGTAATGCGCCGGCTACTTTTCAACGGTGTATGATGGCTATTTTTTCTGACATGGTAGAGCAGTGTATTGAGATTTTCATGGATGATTTTTCTGTTTTTGGAGATTCTTTTGACATTTGTTTGGAAAATTTGCAGAAGGTCTTGCGAAGATGTGAAGAGACCAATTTAGTCTTGAATTGGGAGAAGTGTCATTTTATGGTGCAGGAGGGCATTGTGCTTGGCCATCGAATATCCTCACATGGAATTGAAGTCGACCGAGCGAAAATTGAGACCATTGAGAAGATGCCTCCACCCACTTCGGTAAAGGGAATTAGGAGTTTTAAGGGACATCTTTGGTTTCTATCGCCGATTTATTAAGGATTTTTTCAAAGATCACGGCATTTGTGCAATTTACTCATGAAAGATGTCCCATTTATTTTCGACGAGTCTTGTAAAGAAAGTTTCGAGTTGCTGAAGAAAGCTCTAAGCACGGCACCGGTGATAGTCGCTCCGGATTGGAACCTTCCGTTCGAACTAATGTGCGATGCTAGCGACTTTGCCATTGGGGCTGTTTTGGGGCAGAGACGAGGGAAGGTGTTTCATGTCATATACTATGCGATCCGAACGCTCGATGACGCCCAAAGAAATTATGCCACAACGGAGAAGGAATTGTTGGCGGTGATATTTGCATTTGATAAATTTCGGGCTTATCTACTAGGAACGAAGGTGATAGTGTGGACCGATCATTCGGCGATAAAATACCTTTTGGAGAAGAAGGATGCCAAACCAAGGTTGATTCGGTGGGTGCTACTCCTTCAAGAATTCAACTTGGAGATTCGGGACAAGAAAGGGACAGAAAATGTTATAGCCGATCACCTTTCACGGTTAGAGAGTTCCCCCGAGAAGGAAGAAAGTCAGCCACAAATTATAGAAACCTTCCCCGACGAGCAGCTCTACAAGTTGGATTCAACACATGCGCCTTGGTATGCTGATCTAGTGAAATACTTAGCAAGTAAAACAATTCCGAACGACCTCTCACGTCATCAAAAGAAGAAGCTAATCTCGGACGCTAAGTACTATTTGTGGGACGATCCTTTTCTTTTCAAGCGATGCCCCGATCAAATTATCCGTAGATGCATTCCGGATGAGGAAATCCACAGTGTGCTGAACCATTGCCATGCATCGCCCTACGGTGGACACTTTAGTGGAAATAGAACAGCAGCGAAGGTCTTACAGTCGGGATTTTATTGGCCGTCCTTATTCAAAGATGCTCACTCCTTTGTGTCTACATGTGATCGGTGTCAACGGACAGGAAACATCTCAAGACGACACGAAATGCCGCTGAACACCATACTTGAAGTCGAATTATTTGATGTATGGGGGATCGACTTCATGGGTCCATTTCCCCCACCAAACAAGAATCTCTACATTTTGGTGGCCGTGGATTATGTCTCCAAATGGGTTGAAGCGGTGGCACTACCTACGAATGGGTCCAATGTCGTAATCAAGTTTATTAAACAACATATCTTCTCACGCTTTGGGACTCCACGTGCTATTATAAGTGATGGTGGGTCACACTTCGACAACAAATTTCTTGATGCAGTTTTGAGAAAATACGGAGTCACTCATCGTGTTGCCACAGCATACCATCCGCAAACGAGTGGTCAAGTCGAGATATCAAATCGAGAGCTGAAGTGGATTCTAGAAAAGACGGTCAGCTCGTCTCAAAAAGATTGGGCATTTAAACTCGATGATGCACTTTGGGCCTACCGGACTGCATATAAAACACCTATCGGAATGTCGCCCTACATATTGGTCTATGGAAAAGGTTGCCATCTACCCGTAGAGATGGAACACCGTGCTTATTGGGTGATAAAGAAACTAAACTTTGATCTAAAATCCGCGGGGGAAAAGCGTTGTTTGCAGCTGAACGAGTTGGAAGAAATTCGCCACAACTCATACGAAAATGCAAAACTTTATAAGGAGCGGACAAAAATTTGGCATGATAAGCACATCACGCAGAGAGAATTTGTCCCGGGTCAAGAGGTGTTGCTATTCAACTCGCGCTT
The DNA here is from genome assembly GCA_033398695.1 of Orobanche coerulescens. Classification (NCBI taxonomy): domain Eukaryota; kingdom Viridiplantae; phylum Streptophyta; class Magnoliopsida; order Lamiales; family Orobanchaceae; genus Orobanche; species Orobanche coerulescens. The sequence goes on from CM065815.1 coordinate 118,700,969, forward strand.
AAAGTTATTTCCCGGGAAATTGCGTTCACGATGGTCGGGACCGTTCACCGTAGTTCAAGTGTTTCCACATGGTGCAGTAGAAGTTCAAAGAGATGGCCGAAAATTCAAAGTTAATGGACAATGGTTGAAGGCATACTTGGGAAATCCAATCGACACGCAGAAAACGAGCGTCACCTTATCCACCGCCGGATGAATGCGAGAAAAGTCCGGCTGAAGACTATAAACTTAGCGCTCCTCGGGAGGCAACCCGAGTATTAGTTGTAGATTCTTTGTTGTTTGCTTGCATTTTTTGAGTCTCTCTTTGTCTTCTTTCTTCTTTGATCCATCCTTCCCTCTCGTCTTGATGTTTTCGTGTTAAAATTCATGCGAGAATCGGCAAAGGGAGGAATTCAATGATGGGCGCGGCCTGATCCAGGTGAGCGGCACACATCACCGATGAAAAAGGGCCGATCAAACTGCACCTGTGCCGCGGAATGATATTATGCGAGCGCGGCACACCCGATTCGAGCCGCGGCACCCGATAACTGAGCCGCGGCACACTAAATGATCAAAAAACGCCCAGGGAGCCTGTACTTTGTGCCGCGGCACACTAAAGCTGAGCCGAGGCACACGAACACACTGAGCCGCGGCACACAAAATCTGAGCCGCGGCACCCGACGAAATATCAAAACGTCCCAGTCCGACTGTACTTTGGGCCGCGGCTCACTTTTATTGTGCCGCGGCCCCCGTCGCAAAATAAGAACAGCCAGGTAAGGCTCATTCAGTCGATCGGCCTGCATAGGATACTTCTTCCCTCCCTTCCTTCCTTCCTGCACACGATGAGGTTAGTTGGTTCCATTCTATTAGTCTCCTTCTCAAATTCTCCAGGTAATTGTTGAGTTCTAAATCATAAGTGATTATGGATGTGAAAAGATTTGGAGTTTCATATTGCTAGTTATTCTTCATTGTTGTTTCTAAAATGGAGTTGAAATATGGGGAATTTGTATTGTGATGGAATTGATGTTTATGAACGAATTGTTGATGATGGTTTTCGTAATTCGGGGTTATAATCTGTGTTATTATAGTTGGGATTTGGAATTAACCATCAAAATTTTTGTTCTTCATTTTAACTTGTGCACACAAGGTGTTTGATAAATTGCAGCAATGAAAAATTGGTAAGCTAGGCTTTTCAAACTTATATGCAATGAATCATGTTGTCCAGTTACATCATCCCCAACCCCTACATCATGTTCAACTTGAGAGCTCGTACTTAACTTCCTTTTTGATGATGCAAGCTCGTTTATCCACATTCTGCATGATGTAGTGAAGAAGCATGCAAGCTCACCGGACGATGCCGGCACCAGCTCCTGAGCAGACTGGAGGGGAGTACTTGACCTTTTATTTTTCTTACATATCATTTTTTGTCCATTGAGGTCAATGTACGTCCTAAGTTTGGGGGGGGATTTACTTTCAGTCTACATTCATTGCTGTACCTTATTTTATTGCTGTACATTATTTCGTTGCACTTTTCATTTCTTTGCATAAAATTTTTTAGATAGCCTTGCTTGCCGTAGTTTTTCTTTATTCGTGAATTTTCGTGCTTCTATTTGTGTGATACTGATGTTACGACACTGTCTTTCTCTCTGAAGAAACGGGCGAGTTCTAGTCGAGTTGTAGTCAGTTATTTCATTACCTTAGTATTCATTAGGTCCGAAATTTTTCGTGATTGTAGAGGTCTGTGAGATAAGAGATGATACATACTTGTTTTTAAATCCCCACCAATACGTTTGGCTACATTTTCCGGATAGTGAGTCGTCTTTGTTTCTTTAGTCGTGGTGGCACTTAGATTGAGTTTAGAGTCGGTCGAGTTTTCCCAAAAGTCGAGATAAAGTGTTCTATGAAGGGAAGTCTAGTAACAGGGGTATTCGCGTGACCGTTGTTTACTCTCGCGTAAAGCACGACCCGATTAGACTAGTGATTTAGTTATTTCACATGTGCCAATGATAGGGAGCCTAGTAATCGGGGTATTCGCGTGACCATTGCTTACTCTCGCGTAAAACGGCAACCTTGATTCGGACATGCGGATATTATGTATTCGAGTTGTTTCTCCGCTGTAGACGGGAACTTAGTAACTAGAAGCATCCATGTGCCCCATGAGTGTCTTTTACGTCAAACGGTTTCCTAATACATGAGAATGGAAGTTCCACCCTAGGATTATCCCGATGAAACATTCCGAGAGCCTAACCTAGTGGTCAACTCGAATCAAATTCTTGAGCATATATATATATAAGGGAATACTGTCCGAGGTTTATTTGTTATAAGACTCGTGAAAATTTGTGCCTTTAGACTGTGGAACAGGATGAACTAGTTTGGTTGTGTTAGCCTTTCATATTGACGGTCGATTTGACTCATGTTTTGTTAATCTTTGAGCTGAAATTTTCTTCATGAACGAGTGATTAGGACTGCATTTGATTACTTTGCGGAATCATTATTCTGAGTGCAGCTCGCTTTTATGACACTTGTATTATTTAGAGAGAATGACAGGATAGTATTGATTAGGTTGAACACTATGAGTTGCACGATGATTCACGACATTCTTTTATTGACTTTAATTCTTTTTTGCTTGAGGACAAGCAAAGGTTTAAGTTTGGGGGTATTTGTTAGGCGTATTTTTATACGCTTATTTATCATTATTTTGTAGTGTTTTGGAGTGTGAAATCATCTAAATGAGCTTTTAATGCCTTAAATTTTGTATGATTGACAGGAAATTGAAGTCCGGAAGCTAAAACGAGACAAACGGCGAGTAGCGGCAAATCGACTATGAGCCGCGGCAAAAGGAATCTGAGCCGCGGCACAGGAAGACACCAGCCAAAGGGCAGAGTAAGCTGTACTCTGTGCCGCGGCACAGCCCAGGTGAGCCGCGGCACAGGAGAATTTATTTACGCACAGGCATTCAGCTTTTTGCTATGTTCCGCGGCACAGCCCAAGTGAGCCGCGGCACACTTAGCGGGTTTGGTACGTCTGCGCGGATTTTGGGCCGTTTCGAAGCCAGTTTTCAACCGATTAATACGGACGCGATTTGTGGAGGTGCTGAGCTATAAATAGGGTTTAAGACCCTAATTTAATCATCTTGGAATCATTGAATCTAATACCTTGGAGAGCTTAAGCTTGGAGACGGCAGAAGAGGAGGAAAGCAGAAGAATTCAAGGGCAGAAGGCGGGAGCTGAAGAACGGAGGAATCCGAACTTCATCTGCGTTTGAATTTTATGCTTTCGTTTATTTATTATGTATTTTCAGTTTTTAGTATGTCAGGCTAAAGCCCTAATCTAGGGTTTTGATGAAACCTTTGTTTTGACGAATTGATTGAGATTATCCAATTTATTACCTTTTTATTGAGTTTTCCCAATTATGTTTAATGCTTGCAATTATCTGGCCAATAGTTGTATTGATTTAATCATTCACTTCGAATCGGGAGAGGAGATTTGGTGAGGAACTATTGGTGATGACCGTTTTATTCTGTGAGATAGGAATATACTCATAGGAACTACGTGGCCTTTAGGAGATTTCATGCTTTTTGCCTATCGACGAGATAATTCACCTAGGGATAGAGTGCGTTAGTCGCCGTTAGATAAATCTATTGACCTCGGGAGAGGCGGTAGAATATATTAGCAATCTCCGCCTTCAATAAATTGGGAAAATTATTTATTACGGATAATCGAGATTAAATTCGGATAAACTAAGGTGGATTCAGAACCCTAGACTTATTCACCATTTGATTTCCTTTTATCCAAGATATTGTTTTCTACTGCTTAGTTTTTTATTAATTCTTTTAGTTATTAATCGCAAAAACCAACTTCGATTGTTCAAATAAAATTGGAATACGAAAACATCGGTAGTTAGAGATTCAATCCTCGTGGGAACGATACTCTACTTATCACTTTATTACTTGTAAACGATGACGTGCACTTGCGTGTAGGAAATATCGCAACACTTATTTCTCTAATATTTCCTTATGACCCCTATGAGTTATTATTCTTCATATTCTAGTCTTTCTTGATTTAATGTCTATTGTTATCTCATGACTAGAGACTAAGTTTGGGGGTCCCTCGTGATGTTGGGCGTTATTTAAAGTATGGATTGACCAACATTTCCACTCAGACATGTGCGGGTGTTCAAGAAGACATTTGGAATAAGTTTCACTTTTCCTTATCTCTTTTATTTTCACATGAGTTTTATTATTGATAATGTTATGTGTAGTGGACTTTATTTTGCATGCTGTTGATGGTTTTTGCAAGCTTGAATTTTTCGTGAATTTTTCGTGCCTCCATGTGTAAAACTGATGTTACGATACTGATTTCTCTTGGAAGAAACGGTTGAGTTTTAGTCGAGTTGCAATCAGCAATATCTGTTTCTGTTGAGTATTCAATTAGGTCCGAAATTTTATCATTTTTGTAGAAATTTTAGCAGATAAGAAAAGAGACATACGTGTTTTCAAATCACCGTTTATACGTTTGGTTAAACTTTTCGCGTAGCTCGTCGTCCAGTACCATGAGTCTTGTTGGCATTTAAATTGAGTTTAGAGTCGGACAGTTTTCCCAAGAAAAAGTCGAGATATAAATTGTTCTATGATGGGAAGTTTAGTAACCGGGGGTATTCACGTGACCCGTTGTTTACTCTCGCGTAAAACGGCGACCCTGAATAGATTAATAATTTAGAAATATCGCATTACCGATGATGGGAAGCATAGTAACCGGGGGTATTCACGTGACCCGTTGTTTACTCTCGCGTAAAACAGCAACCTTGACATGCGGGAATTGCTATTCGAGTTTTTTTTTTCTCCGCTGTAGAGGGGGACTTAGTAACTAGAAGCATCCATGTGCCCCATGAGTGTCTTTTACGTCAAACGGTTCCCCGATACATGAGAATGGAAATCCACCCTAGGATCATCCCGATGTAATATCCCGAGATCCGAAACCTAGTGGTTAACTCGAATCATATTATTGAGCATACATAAGGGAATACTATCCGAGGATTAATTTTGATAATGAAACTCTTGAATTTTGCCACTAGACTGTGGGACTGGGCGAATTGGCTTGTTTAATCTAACCCTTCATATTGACGGTCGGTTAAATTCACGCTTGTTAATCTTTGAGCTTGATTTTCTCCATGAACGATTGATTAGGACTGAAATTGGTTACTTAGTGGAATCAGTGTCCGGGACGTGACTCACCATTACGATACTTGTATTATTCTTTGAGATTTTCAGGATAGTATTGATTAAGTTTTGCACTATGGATTCGCATGATTATTCACGATACATTTTGTTTAAAATTATAATTTTTTGCTTGAGGACTAGCAAAGGCTCAAGTTTGGGGGTATTTGTTAGGTGTATTTTTATGCGTTTTTATATCATTATTTTATATCCATCTTGAGCCTAAATCAGCCTAAATGAGCTTTTAATGCATTATTTTTATATGTTTTGCAGAAAATCGGAGTCCGGAAGCCAAAACGATGAAAAACGGGCGAAAATAACATTTTTGGTCGTAATGCAGACACATTTAAGTGAGCCATGCAGACACGACAAGAAATAATATGCACATCTGTGTCTGCTAAGACACAAAGTGAGCCGCGCGCAAAAATAAGGGACGCACTGCCAGGATAAAATATTGGTTGGTAGGCTGAATTTGAAGGTGTGCCGCGGAGGTAATAAACTTTTGGGCCGCTTGGGCTTGTGTTTTTGTTGGGCCGAGAGAAGCTTTAGGTGAAAGAGGGATTTTACTTCCTGGGAAAGAAAAAAAACCTATTGGGAGGATGAGAAAAAGAAATATTATAAAAGAAAGGAGATTGGACGTGAGAAAGGAGAGGAGGAGCAGGTTTTATTTCGGCGGAAGAAATAAAAGAATACACGGAGGAGATTTGTGGGGGCAACGACAAGACCACGGATCCATACGGTTTTTCTGCATCTTAGTTTTTAGATTTATTCGAGTAGGATTTTGATTGTAGCCAATTTCATGACGGTTTGATTATTTATTATTATTTCGATTTACTCGTTATTCTATTGAATTGGGTTCTTCTCATTGCTTAATGCTTTTTAATTGTCCCACAGCTAATTTAATTTGTTTTGAATGTCTTTATGGATTCGGGAGATGAAATTTAGGCATAGTTCTTGTTAGACGAATCATAATTTTCGTGAGATAGGGATATACTCATGCGAATTGTGAAGCCTGTTATTATGGGAATTCTTGAACTGTTTTAGCTATTAATTATCTGATTCGAATAGGGATATATCGAGTTAGTAATTCGTAGTATTTTCTATCGACCTTGGGAAAGGCTTTAGAATAATTTAGGAATTCCTGGCTTACAATCAGTTGAATAACAGTGAATTGAATCGAATAAATACCATTCCCGATTGTTTGAGGTGAAAATCAATATCCTACCCCTTATTAGTATTATTATTATTACTAGTACTATTATTTACTTTCTGCAATTAGTTTAAATATAAACTCTCTTTAATTGTTCCTCAAATAAAATTGTGAGTTGACTATATTTTGGTACTTAGTGAAATCAGTCCTCGTGGGAACGATACTTTGCTTATCACCTTATTACTTGTTGACACCGTGCACTTGCGGCATATTGTGAGGGATTTTCCCACAACACCGGACCCATGTCCCGGCTGGCGCATGTGCTAGCTGTCCCGCTCAATAATTGAGTCCTTAGCGCACGCAACTCCTACCTGCATAGCGTGCGCTAATAATAGCCCGATAGCGCGCGTTAAGATACATTCTTAGCGTGCGCTATCACGAGGTTGTTTGAGCAATTTTGCATGTTTCTATACTTATGTACAATGATATCAATGCACGAAATATCATACTCCAATAATCAAAACCACCAATCCGAATAATACAGGGTTTGAATACAGATGAAATACACCGTAATAAATCCGGATATTACATCATGTGCGTATCCAGTGAAGATGCAGTCGACCATCTTAGGTCATACCTTCACTTGGTTTGGCTTAGGAACTTTAGCCTTAGCCAGGCACCTCCACATTTTAGTATTTCTAAAATTGTTTTACTACATCTCAGAACTAATAGGAAATTTCAATTATTTCCTTGCATGGCATCTTGTTTTAAATTAAGTAGTCTCCACATGACTAATATTCTCATATTCAGTGATAGTTTGAACTGGTTAACATCGTTTTTGTGTCTCCATTAGAGTGCAATTCAACCATCTTAATTTTCGGATTAAGTTGGTTTTCTATCTCGAGCTTTTAGAGCGTAAATTTCTCTTTTTTTTACTCATTATCGAGTACACGTAACTAATGTATCACTATCTTTATAGAGTAATCACATTTCTTGTTACAACCTCTCATAAGAGTAGGTTTCATCATCATTTAAAACCTCTCTAGTTTTAATATTTGATTAAAGAACTTTTATGTCCTTAGCACTAAAATTCAATTATCGAATTTCTCCGAAATTTCAGCATGGTTCCAAGGAGAACCAAAATTTCTAGCAAAAACGCTGATACACCATCTTCATCAAGACATATAGAATGATCTAGTTCCCATGGAAAACATAAGCTTCCAATAAACCCACATTCAGTTACCTCGGCCAACCGATGCGTTGGGGTTAACAACTCCTCGAATTTCTCCAAATTTTCCGCCTATAGAGATAATATCAATATTTTCCGTATTAGGTATCACATGGATCACCGTAATAGGCTCGTGTGTCACTGCCGCAGCAGACCGACACCAACACGAGAAATAATAAATTAACTGGAGAAACAAATCCAACCAGAAATATTAAAATTCTCATGCCGACCCATAACATGTACTCACTAGGTACCAGGCCCTTTAGGGTCTTTAACGTCTGAGCATCCAACCAAGATTGATATTCCATCACATAAAAAGATTAAAATCAATCAACAAATACTATTTAGTTAATATCTTAATTAAACAAAATAATCTTAACATCTTAATCGAATAATCAATTAATAATTGATTCGGCTCTTATCAAGCAATGCTATACCTTATCAAAATTATCATATGCATGATTATATAATAGCAAATATAATCACAATCTTATTTAGCAAATCGCATGGCAACAAATAATATAAAATATATTAACCATAAACACTTTCTAAATAATGATCGACGTGTAATCCATAATATTTTTATTCTAATCAGCTATTAGCGTGACTCAATTAAAAATTCAGACTTGATATTGCAATGCCACATATGCCGGATAAATATATTAGAGTCGAATAAGCATCGTCGATCCTACCATTCATGGATCAACACAATAAGTCGCACAAATATGTTTACGCAGATTTTTACCATTAATAAACAATGAACTAATGTAAACATAAGTACTTTCTTACATGACATGCCAGCTAATTCAAGTCATCCTTCTACAACAAAATAAACATAATATGTTTATAACATATATGTGCAGTTAAAAAAACCGGAGTAGGTCGCGGCAAACGCACGCCAAATTCACAACATAATTATGCACAGTAGCTTTTGGTACAAAAGATGCCTACATATATGCATAAGTACATGAATATTGACATGAAAATACATGATAAAAAACTCATCATTTATTAATTCACAAAAACATTAATAAAAGTATACATGCAACAATATCCATGCTTTTAATATTCAAAAAGTGGCGTCAGTTTATATAGATCAATCCTCAATTGTTACAGCTCAACAAGAGTATTAACATGATTAATTGAGTAATCACTGCACCATTAAGGCAATTAGATTTGTGAACGAAACGGTAATTGTTTACTGTTCGATACGATATCCAAAAGTATTAATCAAAATATTAATATAACGAAAAATTTGCTTTAAGATTGTTGGTATATTTACCGTGTTTTGAATCTCCTACATGAGCTGTAAATCTGAGAAGAACAAAGTAAGAGACATATTCGTTAATAACGAAAGCATTAAATAATATATATATATATATATAAGTAATCAAAGGAAATAAATCCGATTATGAGCGATGTTGAGTCCAGAAAAGTTGTCTCCTTAAAGCAAATTCGCCCCCACCGCAGTGTATAGCGTCTATCTCCCAGGATAAAACAACATCTCGATGTGTTGATAAATCGATCATCGCACCCTCAGCGAACTAGAATAAAACCTGAACTACCACCGACGCGACCAAAATTATGAAGAGAAATTATTTTTGAAAAAAAACGAACTCGAAATTTTTGGGTGAGATAAACGGATGAAAATTCTATCTCAAAATAAGACCCCTCACATCTGTATTTATCATAAAATAAATTTTTACCGAATAAAATTGCAGTAAAAAGATAACTTTGAGACGCCGAAATATTTTGCCCAAATCGCCCTTCGACCGACCCTTCGACCGACCGCCCAACCCGACCCGACCCGACGGACGGACGGAAGCGGCGGCGCGCGTGTGTGTGTGCGCGCGAGGGGCGCCTAGTCACACATCCACTCATATCTCACTTTTTGAACAAGACTTTGTCCACATCTCCTTATATACTAACAATTTTTCTCTTCTTTTTCCAACGTGGGATAACATCTCAAACCCATTTCTAAAGGGTTTACTTTGGAACATTACATCTCATTCATACCTCAATCATTTTGAGTGTTCTTACATGTTTTAGAAACTTCGTACGGAATACTACGTATTCCAACTAAGTCCTGACTTTAACTCGTAGTCGAGCCCATTCAAAATTGCCTCTCAAGTGGGCTGCTCAAAACAGCCCATTTCCTCTATTTTTCCAACATTTATTACTTATCATTCTTGTCATTTTTTCACAATTCTTGTAAACCAAATCAAACTTTCATATTGTGTGACTCTTTTCTTTCATCTAAATAACAAAAGCAGACATTGTAAAAAACTCATCATGATTATATTTCCTCATGGGGGCGATCATTCAGACTCAAAAATCCACATTATTACTTGAATGATTCATACACTTGCGATTGAGTATGCAAAAGATGTATCACTCCTCCCGATGCCATCTTAGGTACCGAGTTTATTATGTTTCGGATATTTGATTTAACCCGATTCTTGATGGTCGATTAACTCGGATCCAGCGATTATCATAGAACGAATATAGATGGAAACCACACTAGAAGAATATTTAATAAAAAACAGAAAATGCTACAAACCAAAACTTAAAAACAAAAACAAAAACAAAAAACAAAAACATAAACCATCGGCTTAATTGGACGTCTATATTTTCTTCATTGATACATTAACCACTAATTGCCAATAAGCTGGCCACTAAAAAGTGACATTTGAACGAGCACTCTGTTTTGATTATTTTGAGTACTCAATTGATCAGACGCCTGATTGCCCAAAACATATTGACAGTCACTCACAAATCTGTCACACTTACCTACATCAAAAAGCATGCTTGCATAATCTCCTTTGGCAAAATCCAAATTTGCATCTGTAAATTCATTCACTAAGTTCTCATACCCAACTTCACAAATCTTATAAATATTTTTTAGCTCGGTACTCTTCTCGGAATCGATCGCCTCCAGTATGAATCTTAAGGTATTTGTCGCGCTTATCAATGTTTGTGTGACGGCTATCTGGGTTAATCCTCGGACATCCATCGTGGGTGTGTACAAGTGTTGGTTAAAGACACTCTTACAATAGCCAAAATCGTATGTATGAGAACAAATTTGAATGATCAGTTTCTGAGTCTCGTCGGCGCCCCAGGAATGTGGGATCAAGAGAGAGAGGATGATTGTAGGCAATAGCAAACCAGGAGTAAGATGTGCCATTTTCATGACTTTATTTGTTTTTTTAGAATTAACTTTGGCTGAAATGTTGTTTCTCTTTGTAATGGGCTTGAGAGTCTATTATATATATATATATATATACACATATGTATGTGTGTATATATGTGTGTGTCTATATATACATGAAGTTTGTGTTTTCAATCATAGTAGTCTATTGATTAATCGGCATTGACTTGAATCGTCTTTTTTGGTGAATTGCATAACTAATTCCACATGTAGCTAAATTAGAGAAATATTCAATCATTATTCAAAATTGCAGATACCATTAAAATTGTTTCTCTTTTTGGTGGGTGAATACAGACCCGATGTTTGTATCCCGCTTAACAAAATATGAAACTACGTTGACATCCAATTATTATATTCCCAATGCGGCAGTTCCGAGAAGATTTGGATACCTTAAGCCCATAAATTTTAAAAATTGATTAACTTTTCAAAAAAAAAAAAAAATTAAAAATTGATTTAACTGTTCCGGGAAATCCTTCCCGTATTGGTGTCTTACCTAATACTAGTTGTAGGGGGATAAGAGTTATGGAAGGTGTTGTTGCCCAAAATATCTATCCGAAGATTAAATACTGCTGGAGACGGACAACAAACAACAATTGCGGGAGCACTTCCGAGAGAAGATAAATAATACAAGATTTGCCGGGTTTGTTAGGCCCGGGCTTGAATGCTCTCGCGAGATGTTATTAATACAAATATTCGTGGATACAAGTATTAATGTGAGAAATCTAGATACAATGAGTGTAAAAGACTCTGCATCCGGCTCTTGAGCGAAGCTCGATGTTCTTCGTCCCGCCGATAATCTGCTTTGGATGAGATAGTAGGAGAGGAAGGACCGAATGATAGCTGTTGCCAAGAGTTGGAGATTAGCCAAGTGCTGTATATTTTGCTTCTGTATGTTGTGTGAAATGCGAGAATGCCGGAGAGGAATCCAAGTGCAGGCTGCCTTCTTTATATAGGGGTTGAGGTGCCTTGTCCCCTAGTGGGCGATCGCCTTTCGGCCATTAATGTAATGGGGCGATCGTCCTAAAGGTCACATGGGCTGTCTGCCAAAAGTCTAAGGCTACAGCTGGTAGACAGCTGTGCGGTCCAATGAGGAGCCAGCACGCGTCCGGAAGTACTGTCACAGGAGGCCCCACTTTGTTACTTTCGGCGGACTTTGTCAGTAGGCAAGGTAGGTGACAGGCTGTGGTCACCAGTCTTGTCCGTCAGCTCCTTTTGCAGGTCTGCGGCCCTGTTGGTAGGTGAGGTAGGTGACAGGTTTGTCAGCGCCTTTTGTGGATCTGCACGTGGGTCTTTATCGTGGCTCGGCCTTGGCCGACTGGATGGCCATCGGCCCAGATCGTCATTATGCGGTCGTCTCTAGCCGGACACCGAGGATCGTCCTCGGCGACCACCGAGGGTCGGCACTGGTCGGTCACCAAGGGTCGGTCGGCAAAGCGCTGAGAGATGATCGTCCACTTGTCGGTCGCCAGGAGTCGATCGCCGAGTACTGAGTGACGATCGTATCTGAGGTCGATCGCTCGGCACCGGGACTTGTCCTGGGACCTTCGGTTGGCCGATTTAGCTTGTCCGCTGGGTTAAGGCTCGGCCGCCTGGTCGCTGATCGGCAGATCTGCCTTGGCCGCTCGGCAGTGACTCGGTCGCCCGACCTCCGAGGCGATCGCCGGTCGAAAAGTGTTAATTCTTGACACAACAATTGCCCCCCAGCTTGCTCCTATGTTGAAGACATGGGGCGAGGTGGTTCTTTGCTGGTGATCGTGTATGGATGAGGACGGGCGATCTGAGCTGATTTAGGATTCGGACTTGGGCTATCATGGTCGATTGGCTAGCTATCTTTCGGTCTTGTACCTGCAAAAACAACATTGGCCGATCCCCCTCGGAAACTTGGTGGTTTCGCTTTGTTTGAGGAATCGTGCATGTTGTTGCCCAAAATATTTATCCGAAGATTAATACTGCTGGAAGACGGACAACAAACAACAATTGCGGGAGCACTTCCGAGAGAAGATAAATAATACAAGATTTGCCGGGTTTGTTAGGCCCGGGCTTGAATGCTCTCGCGAGATGTTATTAATACAAATATTCGTGGATACAAGTATTAATGAGAGAAATCTAAATACAATGAGTGTAAAAAGACTCGTGTCCGGCTCTTGAGCGAAGCTTGGTGTTCTTCGTCCCGCCGATAATCTGCTCGAGGAGAAAAGGCCGGGAGAAGTAAGACCGAAAGAAAGCTGTTGCCAAGAGTTGGATGTTAGCCAAGTGCTGTAAGTTTGCTTCTGTAATGCGTGAAATCCGAAGGAAGCTGAAGCCTTTTTGTGGTAAAGGTTCGATACAGAAGCGTTTCGGTCCCTGGACAAGTGCTGGGAGCCTTGTTTATATAGGGACAGCCGGGTCCTGTCCTTTAGCTGCCGATCGCCTGCCGGCCATTTTAATAATCTGGCGATCTCCTGGGCTGTTGGGCTAAAGTCCAAGGAAGATGCTGGCTGTCGGGCTAAAGTCCAAGGAAGAGGCTGTCTGTCCGGGTAAAGTCCAATGCAGTGGCTGGCGCCAGCTGGGCGGTCCAATAAGGAGCCATCACGTGTCCGGAGCCAGTCAACATGCGGCCCTACTGACAGCTTTCGGCGGCCTGTCGGCTGGTGGAGAGAATCTGCCAGATTGTGGTCAATGGCCCGGGATTCGCGGATCTTGTCCCGGCCTTTGCACATGGTGCTAGTCTTGAGGCTCGGCCTTCGCCGACTGGATGTCCGTCGGTGGTGATCGACATGAGCGGTCGTCTCTAGCTGATCATCCGAGGTCGCCATCGGCCAGTGGATGGAGATCGCCAATGGTTGGTCACCAAGGGTAGATCGCCAGGTGCCGAGAGACGGTCGGTCGCCAAGGGTCGGTCGCCGAGTACCGAGAGGCGATCGTCTTGATGTCGATCGCTCGGCACCGGGATTCGTCCTGGGACCTTCGGTTTGGCCAGTCTAGCATGTCCGCTGGGTTAAGGCTCGGTCGCCTGGTTGCTGGTCGGCAGACTTGCCTTGGTCGCTCGGCAGTAAGTCGGTCGCTCGGCCTCGGAGGCGATCGCCAGTCGGAAGGTGTTAAAACTTGACACAACAATTGCCCCCCAGCTTGCTCCTATGTTGAAGACATGGGGCGAGGTGGTTCTTGCTGGTGATCGTGCACGGATGAGGACGGGCGATCTGAGCTGACTTAGGACTCGGACTTGGGCTATCATTGTCGATTGGCTAGCTATCTTTCGGTCTTGTACCTGCAAAAACAACATTGGCCGATCCCCCATAGAAACTTGGTGGTTTCGCTTTGTTTGAGGAATCGTGCACAGTCGCGGAAATCGATGGACCGACTCCATGACCGTGTCTTGGTGCACGGAGACAATGAGTGTCTCGTGACTCACTTTATTATGAGGGTCCTCTGTTAGGCTGCGCCTCGCCTCGTATTTAAACGAAGGGCGTGCGGTCTCGGTCTAGAGGAGTCCTTGCGCGGGGCAGCGTCGGATGAATCAACTCCACGCCCGCGGCTTGTTAGCTCTGCTTCCACCTCGGCCAGCCATGGAGATGGCCGACCTCGACGGTGTACGTTGAGACGGGGTTGTGGAATGAGTCCACTGATTAATGTTGGAGAGCCCTCAGACTACGCCGGCCTCGTATTTAAACGAAGGGCGGGCGATCTAGGCCGAAAGGGACCTTGCATGACCGAAGCAGCCGGTTCCATCGACTGCCAGGGCCATGGCTTTATGATGTGCGGTGGAGGCGATCTTATGCCTTAGTCCGTCATGTTATATCTCGATCAGTAGATGGCGATCGTGTCCACCGGGTTGCCGATGATGTTGCGATCGCCGGAAGATCGCGATCGTCGCTCGGCGGCCGATCGCTTTATTTGTGGGTCGATATTGGCGATCGGGCGGCGGCTAGTCCCTCATTTAAAATGGACTGTAGGCGGGGATCGAGTCCTCCGGCTCTGCTGGGTAGTAGCGATCGGGCCGGGAGACTGGAGGTCGTCGTACGGGCGCCGACCGATCTACTCCTAGGCTGAGAAGAAGCCTTTGCCTGGACAGGAAATCTGCGGCTCTAGCCCGGAAGGCTGCGTAGGTCGTCGGCAGGGTCTTCGTGAGATGCCTGAACATAGGCGAGAAACCCTGAAAACCTCCTAGGACCGCGTAGAGGGCGGTCTCATCGCTTACGGGCTCGCCGTTGAGGATGATCATGTCAACCCGGTCGATGTAGTCCGAGTCGGACTCTTCTTCTCCCTGCTTGATTTGCATCATGCGAAGGGGACCTTCTGGCCGGACGACCCGGGTGGCGAAGTATTCCGTGAAGACGTGCGCCAGCTCGTTAAAGGAGCCTATGGACCGAGGTGGCAATGAGGTGTACCACCGGTGGGCGAGGTCGTCTAGCGTCAGAGGGAACATTCGGCACCGGGTCGCGTCCGATGCCCCACACCCGGTCATGTAGATGTTGAACTTGTGCAGGTGTGCTTGGGGGTCCGATCGCCCGGTACACGGGTGTCCGAGGAGGGCGATCGTGTCTTGCCGCACGGGCGAGCTCGATGTCGATCGCGAGCGGCTCGCTTCGGCGCGATCGTCTTGGCGCGCTGCCGGATTGCGAGCGCCTTCATGTCGTTGAGTTGACGTTGTATTGCGGCAATCGCGCGGCTCGGCCTGGCCGCGGATCGGCTTTGGGAGCGGGGCCGAGGCGATCGTGTACCGACCTCCGACCCATTCTTCGCCGCCGACTCGGGAATTTGGCGAGCGGGAGTCGGGCCGGATCGCCTTGTGGGAGCCGGGTAGGCCGAGCTCACGTGACGGACACGAACTCCGCTGCCTCGTAGCCGGGCCGGATCGCCTTGGCCGCTGTGTCGGGTCGCCGGGCGATCGAAGACAGAGGTGCCCACGCCGAGCGCCTCTTCTTGCGGGCGAAAGCCTCTGGCGGTGCTCGGCAGTAGTGCCTTGAGCTTCCGCTTGATCTTCGGAGAGAGACCGGGCGGTAGGCGGAGGCGCGTCGAGAGCACTCCGTCGCTCTGTAGGGCGGCCAGGCCCCTTCGATCTTCCTTGGTTCGAACCGTCGAGCGAGAGGCTTGGGCCGCCGTCCGTGGACGGATCGAGCGTCTCGATCATGGCGGCTACCTTCCACCATCGGCTGCGGCTCGGACTGGGACGGAAGAGGGGGTTTGGCCGGCTGGTCAGCGGCTTTCTTCGACGCGGAGGCGGAAGACATGTTTTCTGAAGGATTTATTTGAAGTGCAGTAAGTGTCACTTCAAGTATCTGCCCCGAGAACAGTGAGTGTTCTTCGGGACGGTAGGTATAAAAAATCGAGGGTTGGATACCCTTCCTCTAGCGCCAATTGTTGTTGCCCAAAATATTTATCCGAAGATTAATACTGCTGGAAGACGGACAACAAACAACAATTGCGGGAGCACTTCCGAGAGAAGATAAATAATACAAGATTTGCCGGGTTTGTTAGGCCCGGGCTTGAATGCTCTCGCGAGATGTTATTAATACAAATATTCGTGGATACAAGTATTAATGAGAGAAATCTAAATACAATGAGTGTAAAAAGACTCTGTTAATCCGGCTCTTGAGCGAAGCTTGGTGTTCTTCGTCCCGCCGATAATCTGCTCGAGGAGAAAAGGCCGGGAGAAGTAAGACCGAAAGAAAGCTGTTGCCAAGAGTTGGATGTTAGCCAAGTGCTGTAAGTTTGCTTCTGTAATGCGTGAAATCCGAAGGAAGCTGAAGCCTTTTTGTGGTAAAGGTTCGATACAGAAGCGTTTCGGTCCCTGGACAAGTGCTGGGAGCCTTGTTTATATAGGGACAGTGGTCTGTCCTTTAGGCTGCCGTCGCTGCCGCCATTTTAATAATCTGGCGATCTCTGGGCCATTGGGCTAAAGTCCAAGGAAGATCTTGTTTGTCGGGCTAAAGTCCAAGGAAGAGGCATGCATCGGGTAAAGTCCAATGCGTGTTGGTGCAGTGGCGGTCGATAAGGAGCCATCACGTGTCCGAGCCGGCCAACATGCGGCCCTACCGACTTTCGGCTGTCGTGCAGTGGAGAGAATCTGCCAGATTGTGGTCAATGGCCCGGGATTCGCGGATCTTGTCCCGGCCTTTGCACATGGTGCTAGTCTTGAGGCTCGGCCTTCGCCGACTGGATGTCCGTCGGTGGTGATCGACATGAGCGGTCGTCTCTAGCTGATCATCCGAGGTCGCCATCGGCCAGTGGATGGAGATCGCCAATGGTTGGTCACCAAGGGTAGATCGCCAGGTGCCGAGAGACGGTCGGTCGCCAAGGGTCGGTCGCCGAGTACCGAGAGGCGATCGTCTTGATGTCGATCACTCGGCACCGGGATTCGTCCTGGGACCTTCGGTTTGGCCAGTCTAGCATGTCCGCTGGGTTAAGGCTCGGTCGCCTGGTCGCTGGTCGGCAGACTTGCCTTGGTCGCTCGGCAGTAAGTCGGTCGCTCGGCCTCGGAGGCGATCGCCGGTCGGAAGGTGTTAAAACTTGACACAACAGTGCACAGTCGCGGAGATCGATGGACCGACTCCATGACCGTGTCTTGGTGCGCGAAGACATTGAGTGTCTCGTGACTCACTTTATTATGAGGGTCCTCTGTTAGGCTGCGCCTCGCCTCGTATTTAAACGAAGGGCGTGCGGTCTCGGTCTAGAGGAGTCCTTGCGCGGGGCAGCGTCGGATGAATCAACTCCACGCCCGCGGCTTGTTAGCTTTGCTTCCACCTCGGCCAGCCATGGAGATGGCCGACCTCGACGGTGTACGTTGAGATGGGGTTGTGGCATGTGTCCACTGTTTAATGTTGGAGAGCCCTCAGACTACGCCGGCCTCGTATTTAAACGAAGGGCGGGCGATCTTGGCCGAAAGGGACCTTGCATGGCCGAAACAGCCGGTTCCATGGACTGCCAGGGCCATGGCTTTATGAAGTGCGGTGGAGGCGATCTTATGCCTTAGTCCGTCATGTTAGATGCTGGACTGTAGAGGGCGATCGTGTCCTCCGGGTTGCTGATGATGTAGCGTGATGATCGGCGATCGGGCTGGAAGACTGTCGATCGTCGCTCGGCTGCCGACCGCTTTATTCGTAGGTTGATAACGGCGATCGGGCGGGAGATCGTCGTCCGGCGCCGATCGCGCTGCTCACAGGCTAAGAAGGAACCTTTGCCTGGCCAGAAAATCTGCGGCTCTAGCCCGGAAGGCTGCGTAGGTTGTAGGTTGGTTTTTCGTGAGATGCCTGAACATAGGCGAAAAACCCTGAAATCCTCCTAGGACCGCGTAGAGGGCGGTCTCATCGCTTATGGGCTCGCCGTTGAGGATGATCACGTCTACCCGGTCGATGTAGTCCGAGTCGGACTCTTCTTCTCCCTGCTTGATTTGCATCATGCGAAGGGGACCTTCGGGTCGGACGACCCTGGTGGCGAAGTACTCCGTGAAGACGTGCGCCAGCTGGTTAAAAGAGCCAATGGACCGAGGCGGCAACGAGGCGTACCACCTGTGGGCGAGGTCATCCAGCGTTAGAGGGAACATTCGGCACCTGGTCGCGTCAGATGCCCCACACCCGGTCATGTAGATGTTGAACTTCCTCAGGTGCGTCTGGGGGTCCGATCGCACCTCGTACACGGGCGTTTGCGGGGGAGCGATCTTGTGCTGCCCGGGGGCGAGCTCGATGTCGATCGTGAGCGGCTCGCTTGGCCCGGCGATCGTCTTCTTGGCGCCGCCACAGATTCGTGAGCGCCTTCATGTCGTCGAGTTGACGTTGCATCGCAGCCATCGCCGTGGCTTGGTCGCTTGCGGATCGGCTTTGGGAGGCGAGGCCGAGGCGATCGTGTACCGATCTCCGGGCTCCGCTGCTGCCGGCCTCGGCAATTTGGCGAGGGGGAGCCAGACGGCTAGGCTGCCTTCTGGGAGTCGGGTAGGCCGAGCTCCTGGTGACGGACTCAAACTCCGTCGTCTCGTAGCTGGGGCCGGACTGCCCCGGTAGCCAGGTCGGGTCACTGCCCAGGCGATCGAAGACAGAGGTGCCCCGGCTGGCGAGCGCCTCTTCTTGCGGACGGGAGCCTCCTGGCGATCGCTCGGTCAGCAACGCCTTGAGCTTCTGCTTGGACTTCCGGCGGACGGCCGAGGGGGTGATAGCGGGAGGCGCGTCGAGAGCACTCCGTCGCTCTTGTAGGACGGCCAGGGCCCCTTCGATCTGTTCCTTGGTTCGGAACCAATCGAGCGAGAGGCTTGGGCCGCCGTCCAGGGGCGGAATCGAGCGTCTCTGACCGCGGCGGCTTCCTTCCACCATCGGCTGTGGTTCGGACTGGGACGGAACAGGGGGTCTGGCCGGCTGGTTAGCGGCTTTCTTCGACGCGGAGGCGGAAGACATGATTTCTGAAAGATTTCTTTGAAGTGCAGTGAGTGTCACTTCAAGTATCTGCCCCGGGAACAGTGAGTGTTCTTCGGGACGGTAGGTATATAAATTTGAGGGTTGGAGCCCTTCTTCTAGCGCCAATTGTTGTTGCCCAAAATATCTATCCGAAGATTAAATACTGCTGGAGACGGACAACAAACAACAATTGTGGGAGCACTTCCGAGAGAAGATAAATAATACAAGATTTGCCGGGTTTGTTAGGCCCGGGCTTGAATGCTCTCGCGAGATGTTATTAATACAAATATTCGTGGATACAAGTATTAATGTGAGAAATCTAGATACAATGAGTGTAAAAAGACTCTGTTAATCCGGCTCTTGAGCGAAGCTCGATGTTCTTCGTCCCCGCCGATAATCTGCTGGATGAGATAGGCCGGGAGAGGAAGGACCGAATGATAGCTGTTGCCAAGAGTTGGAGATTAGCCAAGTGCTGTATATTTTGCTTCTGTATGTTGTGTGAAATGCGAGAATGCCGGAGAGGAATCCAAGTGCAGGCTGCCTTCTTTATATAGGGGTTGAGGTGCCTTGTCCCCTAGTGGGCGATCGCCTTTCGGCCATTAATGTAATGGGGCGATCGTCCTAAAGGTCACATGGGCTGTCTGCCAAAAGTCTAAGGCTACAATGGTAGGCATATGCGGTCAATGAGGAGCCAAGACGCGTCCTAAGTCTTGTCACAGGCCCCACTTTGTTACTTTCGGCGGACTTTGTCGAGAGGCAAGGTAGGTGACAGCCGTGGTCACCGATCTTGTCCGTCAGCTCCTTTTGCAGGTCTGCGGCCCTGTTGGTAGGTGAGGTAGGTGACAGGTTTGTCAGCGCCTTTTGTGGATCTGCACGTGGGTGCTGTACTGTGGCTCGGCCTTGGCCGACTGGATGGCCATCGGCCCAGATCGTCATGATGCGGTCGTCTCTAGCTGGACACCGAGGATCGTCCTCGGCCAGTCACTGAGGGTCGGCACTGGTCGGTCACCAAGGGTCGGTCGGCAAAGCGCTGAGAGATGATCGTCCACTTGTCGGTCGCCAGGAGTCGATCGCCGAGTACTGAGTGACGATCGTATCTGAGGTCGATCGCTCGGCACCGGGACTTGTCCTGGGACCTTCGGTTGGCCGATTTAGCTTGTCCGCTGGGTTAAGGCTCGGCCGCCTGGTCGCTGATCGGCAGATCTGCCTTGGCCGCTCGGCAGTGACTCGGTCGCCCGACCTCCGAGGCGATCGCCGGTCGGAAAGTGTTAATTCTTGACACAACAGAAGGTTCTAGACTCTTCCATAAGTAGTTGGATCCTGTTAGATGTCTTACCTTAACTAGGAATCCTATGCATGGAAAGACTCTCTTTGTAATGCCTATATAAAGGCCCCTCTATTCATTGTTATCAATACAATTGATTTGGTGTCTTTACTTTTCTCCTCAAACACGTTATCAGCACGTAGCTCGAACGAAAAAAAAGAAAAAAAATCGGCCAAAGCCTACCGCCGAGCTCCGCCGCCGGACCGCCCGTCACGTCGACATCGCCGCGCCGTAACCGCTCCGGCCACCACCGGACCGCCACCGTCATCGCCACCAAGCAAGCCACCGGACCAACCAATTGCCGCCCGGCTTGGCCGCGCCGGCCGGACGCGCCCGCTCCGCCGGACCGCCGCCGCCTCGCCGGACCGCCGCGCCAGAATCCGCCCGGAGTCGCCGGACGCCGGCCTTGGCGGCCTCTGCCTGGCTGCCACTTACCAGCGCCACCGCTGTGCCGCCCAGCACCGCCGCGCGCCACCACCTTCGCTGCGCCGCCGCCGCCCGAGCCGCCCATCACAGCCGCTTTGTGCCACGGCCGCTGACGCCGCCGGCCACACACGGCCGCCGACCATCACGCCATGACCCACTCGAGCTCCGGCTAGTCCGACCTGTTCCGACTCTCGGACCAAAACCCGAACATCAACTTATCTTGAGCCGCCAAAATTGCGCCTCCGGTTTCACGTCGTCGCATCGAGTACCAACCGGTAGATCGAAGCACACCACAGATTCAGCACGTGCCTAATTTTATAATCGAGGTAATTATATAACTTGTCCCTATTTCAATTCTCTCCTTTTGGGAATTTTTCTTTTGGGGACACGGGTTTTGGGTTCTTTATCTCCCACGCTACTTTGCGGTGGATGAGACCGCGAGAGAAGTCGGTATCTCTGCGTGTCGAAGAAAACTGTGTGACGGTCTGGGAGTCACGGAATTGTTGAAAAGTCGATACTTGTGGTTGTTGCATACACCACGTATCCGGGTGCAATCGACATCGCCGTTTTTGTCGACTTTACTAAACAACAATTAAGGGAAGTAAATCGAGTAACGGTTATGTTACACGCTTTTAAAAGCATCGATTGTGACCGTTTACATTGTCACTGAAAATCCAACAAGACTAACTTCCTCTTGTTTATATCTTGTAGATGGCACAAAGCTCCAATGTTCATCCGAGTTCGACATCCTTGACCATCTTGGTAAGGAGTACCATAGGTGGGTCTCAGACGTTCGCTTGGCGTTCGTCGGTAAGAGATTTACCACCACCATCTTTCCCTCTAACGAGCCTACCGCTCAAGAACCGAGCGAGGAAACCAAGGCTAATGCAGTGATGTACTTGCGTAGACATATACATCCGTTGTTGAAAAAGTGTTATATGAACTTGCAAACCCCCAAAGAACTATGGGATACACTCGAACAACGATTTAATAATGTGCATGATCGCGCTTCCCGAATTGCAACTTCAGTGGGAGCAAATCCGATTTTTGGATTATGCGAATGTGGAAGCCTATAATCAAGCTATCCTCGATCTTCGCGCTGATCTTGGTTTTTGTGGTGTCAAGAAGTCTGATCAAGATTTGATCGAGAAGACTCTTAACACGTTTCCCATGGGAGCAAGTGTAATTGCTCATCAGCTGCGCGTTGCCTATGAGGAAGGGAGAATTAAGAACTTTAGTGACCTTATCTCCCACCTCGCGAAAAAAGAAAGGCACCATGAAATTATTCTCAATAGCAATGCGCGACCAGCTGGTACGAAGCCGATTCCGGAAGTGAATCAGGCTACCCACAGGAAAGCACCACGACAAAATAGAAAAGGCAACGCTACTCAAATTTTGCAAGCACCACGGATGCATGACTCGAGCAAGCGAGGGAAAAGACGAGGTCGTCGTTCCAACGTGTGGAAGAGGCAAGGTGGCTCGGCCACGGGACCTAGTGGAACCCAACCACGTGGGCCGCCTCCTGCCGCCGGGAATGGAACCACTCCAAAGGAAGGCCGGAATTGCTATACTTGTGGATCGAAGAAGCATACTTACCGCAATTACAAAGCGCCAAAGAACATCCAAGCTTACTACAAGCACTATAAACAATATTTGACTCAAGAGTCGAATTACATGGAAGAAGATAATGAGAATACGGAGGTGAACCATATTGAGATCCAGACTAAGATCCCTCCTCTCACCATTGCGGACAAAGACCAACATATGGATGTTGCCGACTTTGACTAGTTTTACGCTTTGGTTATGTTTTGTCTTGTTTCTAGTTTACGAGAACTACTTTGGATTTTCATGAATGTAATAAAGTTGGCCATGATGAATAAAATTCTTTTAATTGCTGTGATTGTGCAAAGATGAATTTTATTTTTTCCCTTCGAAAGCATGTTTGGTTTATCACAAAATAATTGCTAGCAATGAATTGCTTGGTTAAAAATTTGATACATTGGTAGGATTTCATCGAAACTTTTGATCAAGACTAGGCACATCCTCCTTGGTATTTGTTTATGCTTTGAGAGTTCAAACGGAATCAGTGGTTTTTAAACAGCCTTAGCTGTACCGACATTCCTACTTTCTCTGCAAGTCTACCAAGTTGGAGTTACCGAAAGGATCATTAGTAGAGATATAAATCTAAAACCAAGATGCGTTTTAAAGTATTTAAACGCTCCTATGGCCATATTTCCATAGTATTGTATCAACAATAATGCCTTTGACAAAGGCTTCAACCTTGCTCTATCACTCAACAATAGGGAAATACCAAAATAGCAAATTGAAACGAGCACTGAGATCTGATTTTAATGATCCAGAAAGTGCACGACCTATGGACAGAAAGATACGGAAGTCTAGTTTCCAGAACAACTGACCGTTCGTCCAAAGCCTTCTTAACGAAGAAGTTATTGCTGTTTTAGTGAACAAATATCAAGCTGCGCGGAAATTATTTCCAGCGATTATGCTAACTTTGATCCTAACCAACTTGGTCGAATTTCCCCAAACTCGATATAAATGAGTTTTCGCTATGTCTCTAATCATAAGACTAATCGAGTTTCATGTCTTATTGTAGATGTCTCGTGGCGAAATTGAGTGCCTTGCTGATAGTGGAACAACCCACACTATTCTTCGGAATAGGCAATTATTCAAGGATATTGTGCCATACATATCCTCAGTGACAACAATGATTGGTTCCTCCCAAGTAATTCAAGGGAGGGGACCTTCTCATTTCTTGCTACCTAATGGTACGCATATTAATGTCACAAATGCTCTCTATGCCCCAAGAGCAAACCGAACCTTGCTAAGTTTTAGGGACATCCGTGCCAACAGTTATCACCTTGATACACATTGTGAGAATGGGACATAATTTTTGTGTGTTACTCTGGCAGAATGAGGAAGACGCCGCGTTCTCGAGAAACTTATGAGTCTAAGTAGTGGTTTATACCAGACTACAATAAGGGTTATTGAATCCTATGCTGTGAGTCACGAACTGTGTGATTCCGAAGCATACCAACTATGGCATGACCGACTCGGTCACCCTGGACGCGACATGATGATTCGCATTTTGAAAAACTCACATGGTCATCCGTTTTTCAAGTCCATAAAACGATTGGAAGCACCACTCGATATCGGCATTGATGTGAGTAACCTTGATACCGTATCACCGGGACTAAAGATCGCACGCCCTAATAAGGTTGACGGTGCATCTCTCGTAAATCCCGAGGCTTCCGTGGCAATTTCTAATGCCCATAAATCGTTTTGTAAAGCCTGTTCACTAGCAAAGTTGATACCATGTCCGTCCTTTGCTAAAGACTCAACACAAAATATTCGCTTCTTACAAAGAATTCAAGGGGACATATGTGGACCTATTCAACCAGAGTGCGGACCATTCAGATATTTTATGGTTCTGGTTGATGCATCGACGCGATGGTCACACGTCGCTCTGCTATCCACAAGAAACGCTGCATTTGCCAAAATCCTAGCACAAATCATCAAGTTACGGGCTAACCACCCCGACTTCCCAATCTCGTCATTAAGATTGGACAATGCTGGAGAGTTTACGTCAAAGTCTTTTGACGACTATTGCATATCGATTGGGATTGATGTTGAACATCCCGTCCCCCACGTTCATTCGCAGAATGGCCTTGCCGAGGCTATGATTAAGCGGTTACAGCTTATCGCCCGAGCATTGGTATTGCGCACCAACTTGCCGATTTCTGGGGGTTATGCAATTTTGCATGCGGATATACTTATTCGCTTTCGACCCACTGTCAATCAACCGTTTAGTGCATACCAGTTGGTAACTGGATATGAGCCTAATATTTCACACTTACGCATTTTTGGTTGTGCGGTATATGTGCCAATTACGCCTCCATAGCGTACTAAAATGGGTCCGCAAATATGATTAGGTATATATGTTGGCTATGAATCGCCTAAAATTATCCGCTATTTGGAACCTTTGACAAGAGATCTGTTCACTGCAAGATTTGCAGATTGTCACTTTGATGAGACAAACTTCCCGTCGTTAGGTGGAGAGAGGAATCGAACGATTCCAGTAGAACGCCAGGAAATTGTCTGGTGTGCTCCCTCCTTGCCTCATCAAGATCCCCGCACAGCTCAATCCGAGATAGAAGTGCAACGTATTCTCAATCTTCAGAAAGTTGCGGATTCGATGCCCGACAGCTTTACTGATACTGCGAAAGTGACAAGATCTACCATTCCCGCTGCGAATGTTCCTGAAGGTTGGAAGTCCCAGTTATAGGGCAAGGTTCAGCCGCCCAAAGGAATGATGCCACCGACGTCAACCTTAGTGGTGGGACGGCTGCTTCGGCTGCTCTTATCCCGGCTCGAAAGAGGGGGAGGCCAGTGGGTAGAAAGGATACCGAACCTCGAAATAAAAGAGGAACGTAGGCACAAAATCCTCTCATCATCGACACAGTGACTCCGTCACACGAGATTATCTCTAACTACGGATATGTCCTCGAATCAACAATGGAACAATCGACGGACGCGTCGGAAACTTTGTTAATGTCAGAAAATAAAGAAATCTCGATGCAATGTACGAGTGAATACGTACTATTGGACAGGTCGTCCACGCTAGTCGACGATGCTTTTGCCTACTCCGTCGCTCAAGAAATTATTGAAGACGACGACGCTGAGCCGCGCTCGGTTGCTGAGTGTCAACAACGAGCCGATTGGCCGAAATGGAAAGATGCAATGCAGGCTGAACTAGACTCAATGGCTAAACGTGAGGTATTTGGCCGTATCGAGCCAATACCCGTGGGCGTTAAATCAGTTGGACATAAATGGGTCTTTGTTCGTAAACGCAATGATAAGGATGAGGTCATGCATTACAAAGCGAGACTAGTTGCCCAAGGCTTCTCGCAGCGCCCTGGCATTGACTACGAGGAGATGTATTCTCCCGTTATGGACATCATCACTTTCCGCTACTTAGTCAGTTTGGTAGTGTCCGAAAAACTGAACATGCAGCTTATGGATGTGGTTACAGCGTATCTTTATGGGGATCTAGATACGGATATCTATATGAAAGTCCCCGAAGGGATTTCATGGCCCAAATCAAGTAGCTCTAAACCACGGAGCGCGTACGCTGTGAAATTGCGTTGTTCACTGTATGGTTTGAAACAACCCGGAAGGATGTGGTACAACCGCCTAAGTGAATACTTGGTTGGGAAGGGATACAAGAACAGTGACATCTGTCCATGCATATTCGTGAAAGAACAGATGCAGGATTCATGATTGTAGCCGTCTATGTAGATGACATGAATGTCATCGGTACCATAGATGAGGTCAATGAAACGGCCCGCTACCTTAAATCCGAATTCGAGATGAAAGATCTGGGGAGGACTCGATTCTGCTTGGGCTTAGAGCTAGAACATCGAGATGATGGTATACTCATTCATCAGTCTGCCTATGTCCACAAAATGCTCAGGCGATTTAGCATGGACAAGGCACATCCTCTTGCTACCCCTATGATTGGTCGAAGTCTGGAAATGAACAAGGATCCGTTTCGTCCTAAAGAGGAGGATGAAGAGGTCCTTGGAGCAGAAACACCGTACCTTAGCGCAATCGGTGCGTTGTTGTATCTGGCTCAATGTACTCGTCCAGACATCGCATTCTTTGTGAATCTGTTAGCGAGATTTAGCTCCGCTCCCACGATAAGGCATTGGAATGGAGTAAAACACATCTTTCGATACTTGAAAGGCTCCAGTGACCTTGGATTGTTCTTTCCCTACGCAAAAGAGAGCGATATTCCGAAGGGAATTGTTGAGGTTAAGACGATGCATACCGACCGTCGATCTTCCTCTGATATTGCATCTAAGCATGGTAGCTTGACTACCAGAAGTGCTAATGCGAGCAAGCTTACCCCTTATGCAGAGAATCCTAACGACACGTTAGTTGGATTTGCTGATGCCGGTTATCTCTCTGACCCGCATAAAGGACGTTCCCAAACTGGTTATGTGTTCACCATTGGGAATACGGAGATATCTTGGCGATCTACCAAGCAGACCCTGGTTGCTACTTCCTCGAACCATGCAGAGATAATTGCATTGCACGAATCCGTAAAGGAGTGCATTTGGCTCCAGTCAGTCATAGACCATATACGAGGAACGTGTGGATTAGATCCCACTACAGCAACCCCTACTTGCATCTTTGAGGACAATGCGGCATGCATTGAGCAGATGAAGTTAGGTTTCATAAAGGGTGACAATACCAAGCATATTGCGCCGAAGTTCTTTTATAATCAGCAGCAGAAATTGCTGAATATCGAAGTGAAACAAGTGAGTTCCGATGAGAATATCGCAGACTTGTTCACTAAGTCTCTGCCGAAATCTACATTTGAGAAACATGTGAGAAGCATCGGAATGTGTCGATTATCCGAGCTCAACTAAAGATGGCTCGATGGAATGAGCTATCATGTATACCTCAGGGGGAGTATACTTCACATGATTCTGACATTTGTAGTTGGTGCGTTGCGCTCTTTTTCCTCACCAAAGTCTTTGTTTTTCCCACGGGGTTTTATTTGACTTGGAAAGGTTTTTTACCGAGGCAACACCATGTGCACCATGTTAGTATTAGCGTTCGACACAGGGTGAGTGTTCCGGGAAATCCTTCCCGTATTGGTGTCTTACCTAATACTAGTTGTAGGGGGATAAGAGTTATGGAAGGTTCTAGACTCTTCCATAAGTAGTTGGATCCTGTTAGATGTCTTACCTTAACTAGGAATCCTATGTATGGAAAGACTCTCTTTGTAATGCCTATATAAAGGCCCCTCTATTCATTGTTATCAATACAATTGATTTGCTGTCTTTACTTTTCTCCTCAAACATTAACTAATTTTTCATTTGTATACATACATTTAGGGGAATAAGATGCTGGAATTATCTCGTGAATTAGATTTTTACTACATTAATTTGCTACTTTTTATTCGTTCATGGACTTATTTTCTTAATAAATTTCTCTTTTAATTTTACTTCTAATTTTTAGAACCAACATCACTCTTGAAATATTCCCGGGACAATTTAAATATAGTTGAAAGTATCAAGATCACAATAGTGTCAAATTTTCGAATCAGTTAGTCCATGAAGAATACGACCTTGTATCGTCATGCTTTATAACTACATCATGCACTTGTGGCTAGCAAAAATAATTTGGCGACACAAATAAAAGTCATCGGCTAAACTATACTTCAGCTGCTGCCTTCTTTGTAACAAACCCATCCCCGGCCAGGACTGTTACAATGCCGCGAATCTATTTCAGGGATCCACAAGGTAAAAATCTGCAAACACAATTATATATCGACCGGTCAGGTCGAATACTAAATGATAGCTCACATCGACCGCCAAGGTCGAGTAAACAACATAATTGTTAGGTTGGTACTGCCACTAGAAGGGGGGTTGAATAGTGCGGTGAAGAGCAATGAACACTTTTCACATGCGGAAGCGATAGATAAGAGCGAAAAATAAATGACAAAGAGATTTATCGATGTTTGGCCTTAACTGTCTTACGTTGTCTCTTCTTCGTAATCTTCTTCTATAGGTTCAATATAAACCTTTTCGCCTTGTCTTCAGTCGGTCCAAGGTAAACCGTTAAAATCTTGTCTTCTATCGGTTCAAGATAAATGGTTGCAGTCTTGTCTTATATCGGTCCAAGATAAACCATTTCCTTTTCTATCGGACAAGGAAATAAATCTTCTAGCTTTCTATCGGTAATAGAAAAACCTCACCGGATTTATATTATGATTCTAACAATGCCGAATTCACGACCCCAATAACACCAAATCAAATCTACAATCCTTTCTTTCCTCTCGTATATGGTTGAGTAAATCAAATACTCAGACTCTTAATAATTAAGCTCGATAACAATAACAAATAGTGTGTACAGTGATTCCAGATGTATAATAATTATTCTTGAAGTTGTGTTTGTTGAATACCAAATGAGGTGGTATTTATAGAGACTCAAATAGTCGTTGTTGTCTACTCCTTCATAGCGTGCGCTATAGCGTACGTTAAGCTTGTTGCGTACGTAACCCATACTGTGTTACCTACGTTACCATCTTCTGGGTGCATTCCATTAGCTACGTTTCTTTCAACTGGGGACGTTGAGTGCTGCCAGTAGCTATGTTTGTTTTGACGTTGCGTACATTAAGTACGACGGGCATATGAACGTTGTACGGGTTGATCTTCTAGAATTCTCCTATGGGCTGATATTTGAATTTATATTTCAAACATCACAGCGACCATAATGATATGTACGTAACGTATGTCGAGTGCTGCCTGTAGTGTATGTTGTTTGGTTTCTTTGCATGCGTTAACATGCCTGAATGTCATCGTACAGTTTCTTCTGATTTCTTCATTACATATGTTAACTTGACATGTTAGCGTACATTAACCATTTGAACTCGGTTGGTTCAGTTGGGTATGCTTTTATCAATGTTAGCTATGATGCATAGCGTACGTTGTATGTGGTTTTGCTTCTTTGATTTCCTGTCCAGCTCGTGCGTCTTTGACTGCTTGTTGATTAATAATTATTTTTCTTTGATCATCAACATATCATCAAAATCCTTTAATATATCTATGTGGAATAAAATATTCCAATAATCTCCCCTTTTCGATGATGAGAAAACAACAATAATTCGTGATGAGATTTATACCTGTAAAAATACAATACCTGTCAAAGTTTTCGACTTTGTCCGTTATTGTTAGTTTTTTCATAGGAAGATATTCGCTCCCTTTATTTCGAATCTTGATGAATAACATCTCTTCTCCGATCACTGTTCTTCTCCCCCTTTTTGTCATTAACAAAAAGTATATGAAATCTTTTAAATGTGAATAAAATTAATAAAACTCATTTGACAGAAAATGGGTATACTTCCCCTGAATATGTGCAAAATAATTTTACTTCCCCTGAAAATAATTACCCCCTGAGTATAATACAAAATTATTGTAAATATAAACAAATATTAAGAAACTAATTTTGAGTTTTGTTTATCCAACCAACTCTAGGTCGTAATTGATTTGACAGATAGATGATGTTTGGCACTTTGGTTCCTTTTGGAACTCACATTTTCTTTATTTTAACAGTTCGTCTTGGATTTTTGCAATTTAAAATATGATGCCTGATTTTTAAACATTTATCACATTAGGGAATTTTAAAATGTAAAGATTTATTGGATTCATTTTTATCAAATTGTTCTAATCCAATTCCTTGTTTATTTAACGAAATTTTTTAATTGAAAGTAATTTTTTAAATTTATTATTTTCAAATGAAAATTTATTCATTGAATCCTTAAGATCGTTTTGAACTTTTGGAAAGTCATCATTTAATTTATTTTAATTTTTTAAGCACAAAGAATGGTCATTTTCGATTAATTTTCGATTTTCTCGTATTTTGGAAATTTCATCTTCCAAAATTTTATTTTTCATTTTATATGATTTATAATCTTTAAGCGAATTTTGAAAACCCATATGCAATAATTTGAAAGCATTAAAAAGTTAGTCTTGAGACGAAGTACTTACATGGCTTTCGTTGTCGCTATCGTCATATTAGCTTTGTGTCATGAGTGCGAGATTTGTATGAGATTTCTCATATTCTTCGGCATCGTCACTCCAAGTTGATATATATGCTTCTTTTCTGGAAGTTGCACCGCGACAGTTTTTCGCAAAGTGACCGGGTTTTCCGCAATTTCAGCAATTATTGTCGAACCTTTTTTTACTCATTCCGGGCTTGCGAGTTGATGTCTTTTCTTCTCCAGTTTAATAGGTTTTGATATTTATTGATGTTTTTGGCATAAAATGTCAATTCTTTACCATTATCATCATCAATCGGGATTTCTTCATTATCTCGCATCATTTTAGCGTTCAAAGCTATGATTTTCTCTCTGGGTTTTGGTTTGGCATTTCGTGATTTTAACATGATCTTATAATTTATTAGCGAACCAACAAGGGCGCTAAAATCTAAAGTGTTGAGATATTTCGACTCCATAATAGTCGTGATCGTTCCATCCCATTCGCGAGGTAGTGATCGTAATATTTTTTTTCAAATTTTTACTACTTGATAATGGTTTACCAAAGAAAGCTAGTCCATTTGTGATGACCGAAAATCGGTCGAGCATATTTAATATGGACTCGTCATCTTTGTCATGAATAACTCATAGTCGTGGAGAAGCATATTTATCTTCTTCTCCTTATCTTGAGTTGTTCCTTCGTGAGTGACCTCAAGCATTTTTCAAATTTCTTTAGCACTTTTACGTAATTAGACGTAGTATAAATTCTGTACTTAATATAATTTTTAATATCCCTCTCCACAAATTTCCCTATATCATTTTTCATTCCTTTCCACCAAAATATTTTCTTGAGATCTTGGTACATTTTCGTACTGCCTGGGTGGGCAGTATATGGCGTATTGTGAGCCTCGATTAAAATCTCCTTTATCATTCCCTCATCTCTGGGCTCACAAATTCTCCCTTCATATATCAAGGTACCATCACTTGCTATTCCAAAACCCTTATTGCCTGCAGATATGGCCAACTATTTCATTCTACTTAATATCTCATCCTGGGATTGAGCCCTCTTAATTCTTTCCCACAAGGTTGGTTGAACCACTAGAGCTGATAAAATTGACGTTGTTCCATTTGGTCTAACAACTTCAATATTCAATTTCGAAAAATCTTAAATGAGTTGCTCTTGAGTAGTGAGCATATTGCACAATTCTCCTCTCGTCTTGCGACTTAAGACATCTGCAACTACGTTGGCCTTGCCTGGATGATACTGGATCGTGCAATCTGAATCTTTTACCAACTCAAGCCACCTTCTTTGTCTCATGTTTAGCTCCTTCTTAGTAAACAAATACTTCAAACTTTTACAATCGGTAAAAATTTCACGCTTTCCACCGTACAAGTAATGCCTCCAAATCTTTAGCACATGAACTACAGCGGCTAATTCTAGATCATGAGTAGGGTAATTTAACTCATGTTGTTTAAGCTGTCTGGAGGCGTATGCAACCACCTTTCCATGCTGCATCAGAACACAGCCAAGACCTTGCTTCGACGCATCACTATATATTACAAAATCCTTGGTAGGGTTTGGAATCGTTAACACAGGTGCTGTCGTCAACCTTTTCTTTAGTTCTTGGAAACTCACTTCACACTTATCATTCCATAAGAATTTCTCCCCTTTTCGAGTCAACTTCGTCATAGGAGCTGCTATCTTTGAGAAACCCTCGATAAATCTCCTGTAGTAACCGGCTAAACCTAGGAAACTTCGAACTTCATTCGCATTCGTAGGTGCTTCCCAACTGTTTACCACTTCGATCTTGACTGGATCGACTTCAATCCCCTGAGCGGTCACCACATGACCGAGAAATACTACTCGATCAATCCAAAACTCACATTTCTTAAACTTCGCGTATAATTTCTCATTGCGAAGAGTCTCCAATACTATTCTTAAATGTTCCTCATGCTGTTTCACATCTGTGTATATATAAAAAAAAAAGAGAGAGAGAAGAAGAGGGAGAGAAGAGAGTGGGGCGGCGGATGGGTTTGGGGATGAAAAACCTAAGTGTTTGGATTTTATATCCAATAAATTTTATCCAAATTTCAATTCAATCCCTTAATTCTTTTATCTTTTAATTTTACTCTTCTTTAATTTCTAACATCTCAATTACATCTTTTTAATCAAATTCAATTATTTTAATTTAGTTTGTGTTATTATATATTTTCATACTTTAATAATAATATTAAATTTTTTTATTGTAGATAACGACGAGAACTTTCGGGCCTAAAATTTCCGAGTCGAGCATCCATACTTAGTCAAATGCTGCATTTGAGGTGGGGTTTTATTTTCTGTAATTTTCTACAAAATTACATGTCTCATATGTATATTACATGTTATTTGGCATATATTATTATGATGCGATTTATCATGTCATACAGACAGAACAAAAAAATTGTACTTCCAGTACACAGAACACTTAGCCTTCGGGCTCAGTTAGCCTTCAGGCTCAGATCGCCTCCGGGCTCCGAGTACTCCGTGTAGAAATACACGTAAAAACAGAACAGAAATATTTATGTGTTCAATTATTCGTGATATATTCATATGTGCCATGTATAGCCTCACTAAGCTCAAGCTTACCCCAAATTTTTAAAATGTTTTCAGGTTAATGAAGCGGGCATGGTACTGTGGAGGATGGTATCAATATAATTATCGAAATCTTAATATTATTAACTATATTTTGGTTTACGAAGAAAATTTCAAATTGTAATTTGAATGTTTTGCGAGATGTCGTCAATGTAGACCTCCATGGTCTTGCCGATCTGGTTGGTGAACATCCCGTTGACTAGCCGTTGGTAGGTCGCCCCTGCATTCTTCAGACCGAACGGCATCCGGACCCAAAAGTATATGTCTTTTTCCATATGGAATGATGTGTGTTTTATGTCTTTCTCCGCCATGGGGATCTGATGGTATCCGGCGAAGGCATCCATGAACGACATCATTTTGCAGCCTACAGTGCTATCGACCAAGTGGTCAATATAAGGCATCGGAAAGTGATCTTTTGGACATGCCGCGTTGAGGTCGGTGAAGTCGATGCATAACCTCCAGGAGTTGCTCGGCTTTTTGACGAGCACCGCATTGGCTACCCACTGTGGCTCGTCTGTAGCTACTATGATTAGCTTGTTGTCGAGTAGCTTCTTGACTTCTATGTCGAGCACTGCGTACTTCTCAGGACCGAATTTCCTACATTTCTGGTGAACAGGTTTCCTTGCCGAGTCGATCTTTAGATAGTGGCAAGCATGTTCAGGACTTATGCCGACCATATCTTGATGCGACCAGGCAAAGACTCCGATGTTCTTACATAGAAGGCTGATCAGATCATCCTTTAAGTCGAGGTCGACGCTCGTACCAATCTGTACTTCCCACTCCGGGCGAGCCGGATCTATTGTTATACTTTCCAACTCTTCAATGGGGACGGTCGCTTCTCGTTTGGAATGATTTCCGGACTCGATCCTTGGATCGATGTCGAGGCTTGGCTCGAACCGATCCTTGGCTCGATGTCGTCCGTTAATCGATGTGAGATGGCGTCCTCTGAGTCGGGTTGGTTCGAGGTGCTCGGCTCGTCGATCTCCATTGGTTGATTGTTGATCGTCTCAATGTTATAAATAGTACAGGAAGTGTTGAATGGAGTTACGACACAAGAGTAATTCAAATATTTCTTAGCCATTAGTTGGTCTCCTTTTACAGTACCGACCGTCCCATCGGCAGTGGGGAATTTGATATAATAAAAGAAGGAAGAGGCGACCGCCTCGAAGGTTTCTAGAAATGGACGACCTAGGAACCCATTATAGATGTTGGGCCTATCTATGATTACAAAGTTTAGGATCCTAGTAATCCTAACCTTGGGATCGTAAAAGCATATTAGCTCGAGAGAGAGCTTGATCCTTCCATAGGCTTGGACTGTGCTGTCGCCGAACCCATGGAGCACGGTGTCAAATAGCTTGATGAACTTGGTCAGGTTGCCGAGGTGGTCAAGAGCGGGTTTGAATATGATATTGAAGAACCTCCCATTGTCAACCAGCACGCGATCGACCATTTTCCCAAGGATACATGCAGAGATCACCAATGCATCCTTTTTGGGGCACTACACTCCCTCCCAATCCTTGTTGGAGAAAGTGATGAGCGCGTCTTTGGAGATGGTCGGCTCTGGGGGTACCACGATATGGACCCCGGCGAACGCCCTCAGTCCGGCCTTCCGTTTTCTGTTCGACATGGTGGAGACCGGGGAAAGGCCGCCGAGGTTGCCACCTCCTGCATGAAGCATATTGATCCAACCGCTAGGGTTGATCGGAGGGATTGATTCGTCAGAATACTCCGGCTCGTTCTGCTCGATCCAGGCGACCGAATTTGGAGGGATCCCGTCATTCTGTCGGCGCTCGCGCCCGCCGGTCCTCTCTGCTCGGGGCTCTGGCTTGGTAACCAACTTATCCAATTTGCCTTCCTCAAACAGTCTCCAGAGTTGTCTAAGGAGGTTGCGGCACTGACTGGTGTTGTGGCTGGGACTCTTGTGCTAGGCACATAATTTGTTGCGGTATCGGTGACTGTGGTCTCTCACCGGCTTTGGTTTGCTAAGCCATTCGCGCCCCTTTATGGCGTTGAAAATGTGGGCCGGAGATAGGTTGAGGTTACGGAGGAGGTGAACCTCCACATCCTCGAAAACTTTGAATTCGCCGGGCGGCTTCGCGATCGCCTTTCTGGGCTTGGCCACTGCTTTTCTCGGGATGGAAGATGGCGCTTTTCCTTCCCCGATAGATCCCTCGCCTAAGCGGAGGGTGAGCATCATCTGCCTAGCCAGGAAATCAGTGGCCCGGATGCGGAAGATCACGTAGGTCGGGGGGATGTCCTTAGTAAGGTGCCTGAACATCGGCGAGTGGCCATAGAATCCCCCTAGGACCGAGTAGAGAGCGAGCTCGTCGCTAATAGGCTCGCCGGTGAGGACTATTTCATCTACCCGGTCGATGCAGTCTTCATCCGGCTCGTTCTTCCCCTGCCTGATTTTCATCATGCGGTGGAGGCCTTCTGGCCGAGCAACTTTGGCGGCGAAATACGACGTGAAGTCATTCGCCTGCTTCTCAAAACAATTGATCGAGCGAGGTGGCAGTGAGATGTACTACTTTTGGGCGAGATCGCCCAATGTCAATGGGAACATTCGACACTTTGTCGCGTCCGATGCTCCACATCCAGTCATGTAAATCCGGAATAAGCTCAAATGGGTCTCAAGATCCGATCTCCCCTCGTATAGAGGTGTTTGAGGGGGAGCGATCTTCGTTTGAACTGGGGCGAGCTCGATCTGGGCCGCGAGTGGCTCACTCGGTCCAACGATCGATCTCTTGGCGCCTGCCCCAGTCTCTAGAAGCGCCTTCATTTCATCAAGCTGGCACTGTATGGCGGCTATAGCCATAGCCTGACTGCTCGCTGATTGGCTCTTGGAGCGGGAGCCAAGGCGATCATGTACTGATCTCCTTGACCTATGGTAGGTGACGAGTTCTCCGCCACCGGGCTCAATTCTTGGGCGAGCGGGAGCCCATTGGCCGGCTTGAATTCTGGGAGTCGGATATGCCGAACTCCTGGTCACGGATTCGGACTCCGATGTCTCCCGGGTGGGGCCTGAATGCCCGGGTCGCCATGAGGGATCTCTCCCTAGGCGGCTGAAGACGGAATCATCCCGCCTTACGAGAGACTTTTCCTACGGCTAGGGGCTTTCCGATGATTTCTCGACGTATAGCCCCTTAAGCTTCCGCTTGCCTACTCGGCGGATAGCTGACGGAGTAATGGTGGGCGAGTCGCATGCCCTCCGTCGCTCCCTGAGTATGGCTATAGCCTCCTCGATCTGTTCCGTGGTCTGGAACTGATCGAGTGAGAGGCTGGGACCGTCCCTCGGGGGCGGGAGTGAGAGTCTAGCATCGCCGCGGTCGCCTTCCGCCGTAGGCTGGGATTCGGTCTGTGCCGGAATGAGATGTCTGGCAGATCGCAAGGTGGCTCTTTTGGAGGTCATGGCAGATGTCATGTCTTTAAAGGTTTTTCTTTGAAGAACAGTGAGTGTTTCTTCAAGTATATGCCCCGGAGAACAGTAAGTGTTCTTCGAGACGGTTGGAATAAAAATGAAGGTTAAGAGGGATGCCCCTTACTCTAGCGCCAATTGTTGTTACCCAAAATATTATCCGGAGATGATATTGCTGGAATGGTCGAGTAACAAACAAATGCGAGAACACTTCCGTGGGAAAGTAAATAACACAAGATTTGTCGGGGTTGTTAGTCCTGGTCTTGAATGCTCTCGCGAGATGTTATTAATATAAATACTTTGGAGTACAAATATTAATGTTAGAATACTATTACAATGAGTGTAAAGATCCTAGTTATTTTAGCTATAGAGCGTGAAGATTGCCAGAAGAACCAGAAATGAAGCTCTGTGAGTTCTTGCTTTTGATGCTCTGTATGAATACTACTGTGTGTGTTCTGTCTGTACCTTTTTTAGTACTCTTTGGCCACTGTTGGAGGCCTCCTATTTATAGGATAAAAGGTTGTTGGGTCCTCTCTGGCGATCGCTGGCGACCGCCGTTTTCTATATTAGAATAAGGTGGGCGATCGTCCCGTCACGTGGGACTGTTCCCTTAAAGTCCGAGGCTGCTGCTGGCAGCCAGCTGTGCGAGCCAATGGGAAACCTGCACGCGTCCTGAGTCGCTGTCTGGGGAGGACCCACCTTGTACCTTTCGGCGGGCCAGTCGGTAGGTGTGAGGTTGGTGACAGGCTGGGGTCAAAGGCCTTATCTTGCGGCGCCTTTTGCGGATCTGCACGTGGGTCTACATTCGAGATTTGGTCTTCGAAGACTTTGACGGGTGTCGGATTCACATGCAGTACGGGACGATCGTCTACAGTCATATATCATTGGCGATCGCCAGATGCCTACAGACGATCACCTTGGACGCCGATCGCTAGGTGCTTGCCCAACGTCTGTCTTCTTTGGCTGGCTCCTGACCATCATGCCGATCGCCATCGAGGCGTATAAATCACCGCACAACAGGGGGAAACCCTTGAACTTTCATCATTGTTCTTTGAATTCAACGACTTTAACTCGTGCTAGGGAATTCATTTCATTGTTGTTATTATCCTCCGTAGTTTATTATCGCGAGTTGGCATTCGGTGGAGTCGGCGGGTTCGTAGTCGGTTCATGCCAACCTACTTCGGTCGATTCTCCATGTTGTTCTTATTCGAGGCAAGTACCTTGTCCATACTTTTCTTGTTTTGTGGATATGATGATTGGTGATCGTCTTGGTATGTTTGTTTGGTTGTTTGAAATGAGTTTTTAAAAGATTCGGTTAGCCTCGTTAAAGGCTCTCTTTCAAAACCGTGTGTATTTTGTGATTGGTGCGTCTCATAAATGATTATGTGAATCCTATGGATATGGTTGGTGTTGATGTTGCGTTTGAAGATGCGTTTGAATGTATATTGCCTCATTTCTATGTGTTGTGGTTTGACGTTATGTTTTGCTAAGTGTTTGATGCCTCTAGGTGAATTGTTTGGATATACTTGGTGTACTATGTTATGTGTGTATGTGTTCTGGCATTTAACCACTATGGTTTAGATCCGATGGTGTCTTGGTAGGGGTCCACAGAGATGTGGATCGACGGTTAAATGCGATGTGTGTGGGTTCTGGCTTTTAACCACTACGGGTTAGATCCAACGAGGTCTCGGTACGGGTCCACAGAGACGTGGATCGACGGTTAATTGTGATGCATTTGTGTTTTGCCTTTTTACCACTACAGGTTAGATCCTATGGGGTCTCGGTAGGGGTCCACAAGAGAGGTGGATCGACGGTAAATGGTGGTGCACCTTATATTATGTTTTGGGTTATGTTTTGTTGGTTTTATGTCCGTTGAGGACACGTGACGTGGGTTTTGGCCCTGTGAATTGTTGTTGATTATTTGTACAACAAAACCTTTGGGCTGTGACCCCTGTTGATTTTGGAAAGAGAAGGATTCGGTAATTCTAAATTGTTTTCTATTAAAACTCTCGATGGCATTTTAAACTGTTTTATAAATTGTTTCCCTTTATTTGTGATCTTTCGGTTTTGGAAGTGTTTACCCAAACT
Source organism: Orobanche coerulescens (assembly GCA_033398695.1). Taxonomy (NCBI): domain Eukaryota; kingdom Viridiplantae; phylum Streptophyta; class Magnoliopsida; order Lamiales; family Orobanchaceae; genus Orobanche; species Orobanche coerulescens. Next base: position 118,739,559 of record CM065815.1, read on the forward strand.
CTTGCCTCGGGAAGTACTTTTCGTTACATTTAGATCTTTGATGAGTCCTGGCTATTGTTATTCATGGAACTTGAATTGTATGGCTCGTATTTGCACTTTGTTCTTGCACTAGCAAAATAGTGGAGTTTTGCTAACCCCCGAGTATTCGGGGGGTGGATGTCTGTTTTTGCATTCAGGTTTGGGAGCATAACACAGGGTTGGCACGAAGGATGATGAAAGATGAACGATACTAATCACACGAGGATCTGTATGATGTCATTGGTTTAGTTGTATTTTATTTCCGCTACAGTTTTCTTTCCCGTTGTACGGGAGTGTGTTGTATTCGACCCCTACGAGGGCATGTAATATGTTTGAGTTGTATGTATTTATTGAAAGACCAAATCGGTCTACTGAGTCATTTTAGCCTTAAAGGCATTGTTGAGATGTTCGATGTTGTTACCAGCCTGGTAGATCCTTGAGGAAAGGTTCTACGGCGTGTAATATCCCTGAGCGGATTGGGGGTGTTACATAAATGGTATCGGAGCTTTGGTTGTGGAAACCTAGGCTGTCGGGTCAGTGGTGTCTGTTGAGTTTTGTCTTGTCGGATTTTGTCTGACTAAGTCGTGTCGCGATGCGTCGTCTGAATGGGTTGGTCGTGATTAATATCGTGGGGCGATCATCACCTTCGTGCGACCTGTGGATGCAAGTCTCCCTTCTTTGTGTTTGTGCCTCGCCTGATGCGAGCTACTGGTATGATTATGTGTTAATTGACGGAATCCTCTTATGGATTTTGATTTCGCGATATGTGGTTATTTGACTCTCATATTTCGTTCATATAAGGAGTAGTGTTGCTGGATTGTGCATGTTGGACTGTATTTCTTTTATCCGCTGCGTGAGTTCTTTTGTAATGACTTTCGGTATTTTACCGATTGAGTTTTATTTCGAAAACCGATTCTTTTAACCGAGTTTTTGGCATTATGGCCTTGATCGTTTTGGCGAAATTCTTATGATGGTATTTAGTATTTTATAAATGGATTTTGTGAGTTTTTGAAATATTACCGTCATCGGCCTTTTTGGCGTTTTTGTAAATGGTTTTTAGCCTGGTGGGTTCCGGCGCAGGACCCACTGCGCTATAATGTTCCGTGCAATTACCTGAAATTTTTGGGCATTCTAGCCCATTGAATTATCTTTGAAAACCTTGAGTATCTTAGAAAATAAATTTCGAGACGTACTTTTAAAATGAATTATTTTCTCGAGGTACATCCAAGGTGCCCCAATATGTTTCAAAATTCTTCTACCTCGAGGACCAAAATGTTTTGAGATATTTTCAATGTTTTAGGAAAACTTTTACTTAGACCCGAGGGTCAAATATTCTGAAAGTTTTTCACTAAGAGAAAGTGTCCTCATTTTTATTAAATGCGAAATGGTTCTCCAAAGTCTTGATAACGATGTTTCACGTTTGTACTTTTTTGAAAGGTGATACTCAAGATCAGCCGGTGTTTTTCTAAATTATTTTCAAAAGGAGGTTTTCGTTTTTAAAACCTATCCATTCCCGTTTGAGGGCTGGTTATGTATGTATGATGTTCGCGTTATCATTATGATGTTTGCTCCCGAGTATGATCGAATTGGTGGTGTGAACTTTGAGTCGTTCGCCACGCATATGTTTTGTTAGCCCTTTGTGGGAGGTGTGATGATGATCTTTAATGTTGTCATTTCGGGGTGGCTTGCGTGTTATCGCACCTGTGTGAGCTGTTAAAGCTTGGGTTTGTACGTTTGTGTACATGTGTGATTATTTCATGATGTTTGTAATTATGTGCTGGTTATTGTTCGGGCCGTTGAGGTCGCCGAACGATACCGTCGTTGCTGTAGTGTTTGTGTGTGTATTACTTTACGATGGTAATCGTTGTATATGATATGTGTTATGATTCTTTGTTGTGCTAATTTGGCATCTCCGCTATGTTGTTTTGCGACGTTATGCCCCATTGTATCTAGCATTTGTATTTTCGGTATGCCGAGCCGAGGCGTTTCAACCGTGATGTGCCGGGGCATGCACGTGTAATTTGTCCTTCCTCGCCTGTGACGCGTTTCAAGTGCGGACTCGAGGGACATCATGTTCAGTTTTGTGAGTTGATTACCGAGCCTCCCGAGGCACAGACTTGAGCATTGATATCACGACTGGCTCCGAGGAGTTCCTGAGGGGCGTGGTCTATCAGTTATATGTTATGTTATTTCCTTACCTTGTTGTTTCGAACTTCGGAAATTAAGTTCTTTTATTCGAAGTGGATCGGATTTGGAACTTCTGTGTTTCCGACTCTGTCGACTCGTTTATGTTCGTCAACATATTCTGAGCTTGCCCTGTCCATTGCTTTTGTTGATCGAACGAGGGTGATATTATTTCGGAACTACTTATTTGTCGTTGTGACTTTTCAATTGCTATTCCCTTTCATGTGAATCTTATGTGAGTGCATATCTTGTTGTTTTCACCGGATCATGTTTGGTCTCGAGTCGAGATGTGAACCTCGGAGTTGTCGGTTGAACCTTATTGTTCTTCATGATCCAAACATGATTGTTCGATTTTTGTTGTCTCGATCGTTGTGGTTCGATCATTGATTGTTCAGTTTTTGTTGACCCCATTTCGTGATTTTTGAGCATTCAGACTCCTTCCTAATTCCCTTAAGTTCGGGAAATTAGTATCGTTTTCGATCTTCCAACCCTTGGGCGGTGGAATTCCATATTTGTTCAGTGATTGGCTCGCGTATTGACTGATGTACCGTTGGGTTGGTCAATCATATTGATTTTCGTTCGTTGTGTTTAGTCATTGTTTGGATAATTGACTTGTCTATATTATCCGTTTGATGGCGCTTGTCATTTGTTGGTTTTATTATATCCCTAACGGCGACGTTGTATTGGTCGTCGTGGAGCGTGTTTTCACGCCGTATATTCCTTTGTGTTGCTTGTAACGTTTCGCCGTTTGGCATAATTTACGCATTTCATGTGTATCTCGTTGAGTCTTCCTGGAAGGATATCACTTATCCCTACTTGTTTTAAGTTTCGGGACGAAACTTCTTTTAAGGAGGGTAGAATGTAATATCCGCAATTTCGGATTTCGGTAATTTTTTTTTTGGCAAGAGTCCGTTTCGACGACTCGCTTGGTACCGTTTCATCATTCTGAGAATGATTAATTCTGCACCTTTTGTCATCCGAGTTTGTTTCGGTGTTGTTTTGTTGAGTTCCGTGCTTTTTAACGACTTTTCCGCACTTGAGTTCGATTCTTACGAATCTCGTTCGAAACTGCTGTTTCGAGTTTCACGTAAGTCCGTTTAACTTTGTTAGACGTGTTATGAACTTCGGTTTGGTTATTCGATCACGTATCGTGATTTTCGGGCGTTTTGGGCCATTTTGTAATTTACCCAAAGTTATGGGTATCCGTATCTGTATTTGTTGTCTCGACCCTTTTCCTGGTCGCGTATGATTAATTATTGCATTATGATTTCATTTCGGGTCGTTGATGTTGTCCGCGAGCTTTTCGTCGTGTTCGATGCATGCGACGCTTCGGAAATCAGTCGTCGGGTCATGGCGGCCGAGCGGTGGCCGGACAGTGCGGCAATCGTCGGAAGTCGGCATCGCCGAAAGGAGCACGCAGAAGAACCGGCATAGCGCACGCTACGGACGGAAGGCTGCATGCGCTAGATCGGCGGGTGTAGCGCACACTGTCGACCGGCCCAACGTTCGCTATCGGGTTTGGGCAGAGGGGTTCTGAGGTTCTGGACTTGGGTAGGATCGGCAGGTAGAGCACGCTACTGTTGGGCACTGCGCACGCTACGAACGGCAGGTAGCACGCGCTACGGCCGGAAGGCTGTGCACCCTACGTGGCCGAGTCAGTAGGGCAGTGAGGTTCTGGATTGCGGCCTGGGCCGATAGCGCACGCTAGCTCGGCAGCCTAGCGCACGCTAGCCGCACCAAAGATAAATGTGACAGAGTGATCTTTTGGTCATTTTTCCCATTTCTCTCTTCCTCTTCCGCGGCTGGAGCCTTGGGGATCTTGAAACCATGTTGTTGAAAAACAAATCCACGAAGTTCTTGAGTTCATATCATTGATTTATCATCCTATATCATCATTTGATCCAACGAATCAAGGTAATCTCTTCTTAGAACCCTAGTTTCTTGAATTTTGGGGGTTTTGAGTTTTTGTCCGATTCGTTCCGTATTGTTGATTAATCCATGATGGGTATGATTAATCTTAGTATTATTCATATGTTTAACATCATTTAATCCATTGTTCTTCGTCGAATCAAGGTATAATTCTTGATTTCCTTCGAATCGACTTTTTGGGGGATTTGTTCTTGATTTCGTTTTCCATCCGTTTTTGATGGATCGATTGTTGTTAAATGATGTTGTTAAACATATCCTATGGATTGTATATCCATATTTCAGTTTGGAATTCCATTTTCGTGTTTTGACGGGACGAATCGTGTTCTTGGCCGTTTTGGGGGAAACCCTTGAACTTTCGTTATTTGTTCTTTGAATTGCTAGGGAATTTATTTCATTGTTGTTATTGTCCTTTGTAGTTTATTATCGCGAGTTGGAATTCGGTGGAGTTGGAGGGTTCGTAGTTGGTTCGTGCCAACCTACTTCGGTCGATTCTCCGCGTTGTTGTTATTCGAGGCAAGTACCTTGTCCATACTTTTCTTGTTTTGTGGATATGATGATTGGTGATCGTCTTGGTATATTTGTTTGGTTATTTGAAATGAGTTTTCAAAAGATTCGGTTAGCCTCGTTAAAGGCTCTCTTTCAAAACCGTGTGTATTTTGTGATTGGTGCGTCTCATAAACGATTATATGGATCCTATGGATATGGTTGGTGTTGATGTTGCGTTTGAAGATGCGTGTGAATGTATATTGCCTCATTTCTATGTGTTGTGGTTTGACGTTATGTTTTGCTAAGTGTTTGATACCTCTGGGTGAATTGTTTGGATATCCTTGGTGTACTATGTATGTGTGTATATGTTCTGGCCTTTAACCACTATGGGTTAGATCCGACGGGGTCTCGGTAGGGGTGCACAGAGACATGGATCGACGGTTAAATGCGATGTGTATGGGTTCTGGCTAACCACTACGGGTTAGATCCGATGGGGTCTCGGTAGGGGTCCACAGAGACGTGGATCGACGGTTAATTGTGATGCATTTGTGTTTTGCCTTTTTACCACTACGGGTTAGATCCGACGGGGTCTGGGTAGGGGTCCACAAGAGAGGTGGATCGACGGTAAATGGTGGTGCACCTTTGTAATGTGTTTTGGGTTATGTTTTGTTGGTTTTATGTCCGTCGAGGACACGTGACATGGGTTTTGACCCTGTGAATTGTTGTTGATTATTTGTAGAACAAAACCTTTGGGCTGTGACCTCTGTTGATTTTGGAAAGATAAGGATTCGGTAATCCTAAATTGTTTTCTATTAAAACTCTCGATAGCATTTTAAACTGTTTTATAAATTGTTTCCCTTTATTTGTGATCTTTCGGTTTTGGAAATGTTTACCCAAACTCTTGCCTCGGGAAGTACTTTTCGTTACATTTGGATCTTTGAGGATTCGTGGCTATTGTTATTCGTGGAACTTGAATTGTATGGCTCGTATTTACACTTTGTTCTTGCACTAGCAAAACAGTGGAGTTTTGCTAACCCCCGAGTATTCGGGGGGTGGATGTCTGTTTTTGCATTCAGGTTTTGGAGCATAACACAGGGTCAGCACGAAGGATGATGAAAGATGAACGATACTAATCACACTAGGATCTGTATGATGTCATTAGTTTAGTTGTATTTTATTTCCACTGCAGTTTTCTTTCCCATTGTACGGGAGTGTGTTGTATTCGATCCCTGCGTAGGCATGTAATATGTTTGAGTTGTATGTATTTATTGAAAGACCAAATCGGTCTACTGAGTCATTTTAGCCTTAAAGGCATTGTTGAGATGTTCGATGTTGTTACCAGCCTGGTAGATCCTTGAGGAAAGGTTCTACGGCGTGTAATATCCCTGAGTGGATTGGGGGTGTTACATAAGGAAACCTGTTCACGAGAAACGTAGGAAATTTGGTCCTGAGAAATACGCAGCGCTCGACATAGAAGTCAAAAAGCTACTCGACAACAAACTAATCAGAGTAGCTACAGACGAGCCACAATGGGTAGCCAACGCGGTGCTCGTCAAAAAGCGGAACAACTCCTGGAGGTTATGCATCGACTTCACCGACCTCAACACGGCATGCCCAAAAGACCACTTTCCTATGCCTCATATTGATCACTTGGTCGATAGCACAGCAGGTTGTGAAATGATGTCATTCATGGATGCCTTCGCCGGGTACCATCAGATCCCCATGGCGGAGAAAGACATAAAACACACATCGTTCCACATGGAAAATAACATATACTTTTGGTCTGAATGTCGTTCGGTCTGAAAAATGCAGGGGCGACCTACCAGCGACTAGTCAACGGGATGTTCGCCAATCAGATCGTCAAGGCCATGGAGCTCTACATTGACGACATCGTGGTCAAAAGCCTCAAAAAGGAAGATCACCTCAATGACCTCGCCGAGACGTTCGCCATCCTTGAGAAGTTCAATATGAAGCTGAACCCCAAGAAATGCAACTTCGGGGTGAGCTCCGGAAAATTCCTGGGGCACATCGTGAGCCAGAGGGGGATCGAGGCGAACCCCACTAAGATCCAGGCGATCCTCGACATGCAGGAGCCACAGAATATCAAACAGGTGTAACGCCTCACAGGTTGTCTAGCTGCCCTCAACCGTTTTATCTCTCGGCTCGGAGATAAAAGCAAGCCATTCTTCGCGACCATAAAGAACAACAAGTTCGCATGGACAAAGGAGAGTCAAATAGCGTTTGCCAAAATGAAGGAATATCTATCTAACCCCCAGATCTTGGCAAAGCCGAACCCCGGCGAAAAGCTATCCCTTTACCTGGCGGCCTCGGAGGTCGCGCTGAGTGCTGTTTTGGTGCGAGCAGAGGGGTAAGCCCACTTGCCGATCTACTTCGTTAGCCAAGCGCTCCATGATGCGGAAACGCGATACACGCCTCTGGAGAAGATCGCCTGCGCCTTAGTCATGAGTGTTCGCAAGCTAAGGGCCTACTTCTTCGAACATCAAGTGGAGCTTCTGACGACCCTCCCCTAAAGGCAAGTTCTGCACCGGCCGGACACCAACAGGTGACTCCTTAAGTGGTCACTAGATATCGCCCAATACGCTATCACATACGCTCCTCGCACGGCGATCAAAGGCCAAGCTCTGGCAGACTTCGTGGTGGAATTAACATTCCCTCCCAGTCCGACCCAAGTCGGTCGCCCCGCTTGGAAGTTGTACGTGGATGGCTCGGCAACCAACTCGCGAGCAGGGGCAGGGATTGTCCTCATCAGACCCGACGGCCAAAGTTTCACAAATGCTGTGCATTTTGGGTTTCGTGCGACCAACAATGAAGCCGAGTACGAAGCCTTGGTAGGTGGGCTCGATCTAGCCCTCGCCCTGGATGTTCGCCGTCTCCACATTTTCATGGACTCCCTCTTGGTCGTGAACCAAGTCAAGGGAGAATATGAGACGCGCGGAGAACAAATGATCAAATACCAAGAACTGGTCGCCGAAATGTGCACGAAATTTGAAGAAGTGCTGATCGAACAAGTCCCGAGAGAGCACAACTCCCAGGCCGATGCCCTATCCAAACTAGCATCGTCAGATGGGGCGGTAGATTTCTCTAACATCCAAATCACAAAATCAGCAAAATCGGCGATCGACAGAAGCCTGATTACCATAGTTGCCATCGCCAAAGAGAGCTGGATGACTCCATTCATTAAATACTTGAAGGACGGAACGGTCCTCGCCGACCGTATCAAAGCTCGCCAGCTACAGCTCCGTACAACCAGATACACCCTTTTGGACGACTGGCTTTACAAGCGAGCTTTCAGCCTTCCTCTCCTCAAATGCATCACGCCGGAGGAAGGCCAACTCATTTTAGTCGAGATCCACGATGAGATCTGCGGAAATCATTCCGGAGGGCGAGCTCTCATCCACAAAACGACCAGGCAAGGTTTTTTCTGGCCTACACTTCAAAAAGATGTGATCGCCTATGCCAGAACGTGTCACAAATGTCAAGTGATGGGCCCGAACATCAAGCTTTCCCCCGAGCATCTCACCTCTATGTACAGCCCTTGGCTGTTCGCCCAATGGGGCATCGGCATCATCGGTCCCTTGCTGACGGCACCAGGGGGATGTAAATTTGCCATCGTGGGGGTCGATTATTTCACGAAATGGGCTGAGGCCGAGCAACTCAACAAGATCGACCAAGAACAAGTAATCAAGTTCATTTGGAAGAACATCATATGCCGATTCGGTCTACCCCAGGCTATCATCTCCGACAATGGGAAGCAGTTCGACGGTTTGGAAGTCATGCAATTCTACGAGAAATGGGGAATCAAAAAGTTGATCTCGACCCCCTACCACCCTCAGACGAACGGGTAGGTAGAGGCTGTAAACAAGATCCTCAAACACACGATCAAAGCACGACTCGAATCCAAGCAAGGACGATGGGCGAGTGAGCTCCCGGATGTTTTGTGGTCCTACCGAACGACGACCCGAAACTCAACCGGTGAGACCCTGTTCGCCTTCGCCTTCGGAACAGAAGCAGTGATCCCTTCGGAGATCGCCGTCCTCAGCCACCAAATTGAACAAGAGATGACGACGGACAATGATGTAGCCCGATGGGTCGACTTGGACATGCTCGAATAATGGCGACTGACCTCAGAAATGAAGAACATAATCCACAAAAGGAGATCCGAGAAATTCTTCAACTCGAAGGTCAAGTAAAGACGGTTCCAAGTGGGCGACCTAGTCCTCAAAAAGGTCCCGACTCACACATGAGTCTTTGGCCCAAATTGGGAAGGCCCCTTCAGGATATCTAAGTGGCTAACTGGGGGAGCCTACGAACTCGAACACCCAGACGGCACTCCGGATCAATATCCCTGGAACGCCGTACATTTGAAGAAATACTACCAGTAAAAACTTTGTATTCAGTTACCCAATGTACGCAGATTTTAATGAGATTCTTCGATCCCCTATATATGATTCGCCTCGATGAAAACAAACTAATAAGAAGAGGACGACTCGCTCGCCCTACAAAAGGTCGTCATCTAACCTGACGGACCCATGCAAGCGATCGCCCCTCCAAGCACAACGTATACCGTAGAGGGTCGCCATCTAACATGGCGATCCGAGGTAGAAAAGTGTAGCCATGGTCCTGGAGGTCGATGGAACCGACAGCTTCGTTCATGCCAGGTTCCTTTGGGCTGCGATCGCTCGCCCTTTGTTTAAATACGAGGCGAGCGTAGCCAAAGGACCCTCCAAGTAAATCTGTGGACACGCTCGCGCGCCCTCAAAAGTACATCATCTTACATGATATATACGGACAAGGCGACGCGTCCCTACCCCATCACAATATATACCGTCGAGGGTCGCCATCTAACATGGTGACCCGAGGTAGAAAACTGCTAATAAGCCGCGGACGTGGAGTCGAATAAACCAACGACGCCCCGTGCAAGGACTCCTCCAGACCAAGACTGCTCGCCTTTCGTTTAAATACAAGACAGGCACAGCCTAACGGAGGACCCTAACAATAAAGTGAGTCGCGAGACAGACCTATAGATGGAATGTCCCTCGCACACAAAGACACGGTCATGGAGGTCGGTCTATTGAACTCCGCGACCGTGCATGGTTCCTCAAAATCAAAACAGTCATCCTCCCTTGAAGAATCGGCAAAACTAAAGATAGCTCGTCAAACATACTATTTTCATTCCCTTACATACACTAAGTAAACAAAAACAAGGGGCAAAGTGGAGCTATTCCTACATGCGATCGGGAGAAAAGAACCTTATACGATCGGCTTTGTTCAAACACACACATGACGATCGGTCTTATTCAAGAAATTTACAAGTACATTCAGATCTATTCAGACAATTGTACAAAGTCGAAATGATGCGGAACATTCAGACAGTCGATCATACAAACAAGGCATCAGGTTCAATTGTGTAAACACTTGTGTAAATTCATATCCAAACATTCAGAAGAGACGATCGTACGTATAAAGAATCAGATACGAAGAAGAAATATTTTATTCCATTCAAAACGATCGTACATACAAGCCCGAAGGCGATACAAGGAAAAACTGGAAATTACAAGCAAAGGAAAACAAAACAAACTCCAGTGTCACTTAGGCCACCCCCGACAGGCCTTCTCCTCCAGCAGGCGGATCGGCGCGCGCTTTCTCACCGGCTTCAGGAGAAACAAGTTTATCTGGAAACGGATACCAGCTCAGATCGATCCCTAAGTCGGTGAGATTGAGGATCGGTAGGGAGAAATCCGGCTGCAGGGGATGCTCGAGTACATAGGCCTTGAAGGTTTCCATCATAGGGCCGACCTCGATCCCTACCTTCTTGACTGCACGGATAGTGTCGCCGTAAGCCATATAGTATGCGAACTCGCCGACGTACTCCACATTAAGGCAGCGATCGGTCTCGATCACCTTTAACTACTCCGTCGGCCCCGCGGCCGTCTTGTCCGCTTCCGCGAGCTCGGCCACCTTGGCAGCCAGTTCCCCCTTCACTTTCTCCAGCTCGCCGTTGAGCCGATCCACTGTCGCTTTCAGCCCAGTCACCTCCTCCTGTGAGGCGGCGTGCAACCGGCGAGCATCCGTCATCTGGTCACGGAACCGATCTGCCACCCCCCGAGACCAGTCAAGTTCCTCCTTCATCCGGTCGAGGTCCTGTTTGGCTCGCTTGGCCATCTCTAGGAACTCCTTCTCCATGGCCACTATCCGATTAGCGAAATCGGCATTCTGGTTCCGAGCGGCCTCAAGATCTTGATGGAGGCGAGTAGTAGAGGGTCGCCCCTCATAATCCTTAACGGCTTGGGCGGCCATCGTCGCCGCCTGGAGAGTCAGGGCGAGTGTCGCCTGCATGGAATCTCCAGACCGCCGACGAGCAATCGCGTCGAGATCGGTCGTCCAAGCCTTAGGAAGAGAGTTGATGGCACGGGAGAGAAAAGAAGCAACGTCGAGGGACTGGCGCGGAGACTTGCTCGCCAGGAAATCCAACACCATCGGCGAGACGTCCGGATCGGCAAGACGGACCCTGCAACACAAACAAAAAACAAAGGAGTTAGTATACATCATACACAAGTAGCTTAACCCAGTATCTCCGAGGTCACGGCCAAAAAAGGGCTTGCCCCTCGGAGTCTCAGCTTCGGCGATCGCCGCAGTCTTCAAGAAGGCTGCCGAGGCCAAAGACCCTCCCGCCATCGGGACAGCGGAGATAGGCGGCGCGGTGACCGGCGGCTCCAAAACGGATACCTCCGCATCAGCAGTCGGCAGGGGCTCCTTCGGCCTCCGCCTCTTGCGGTTGCGCTCGAGCTGCTCCTCCTCCCGAGCTTCCAGCTCGACGACCGGCACTATAGTAGGTCTCACCTCGGGGACAGGACGGGACGTCGTTGAAGGGGCACGACCCGTCTTCTTTCCCTGGTAGAGACGACCCAAAAGACCAGGGTTCGACATCAGAATCTCTCTCAGGGGCTCGGCGTAGCGGGGAAAATAGATCTCTGTCAAAGAAGAAATCCAAACAAATTAGACATCTCTTTCAATCAGACGATTGTCAAGCAGGAAAGAGGAAACAAAATTTTATACATGTAACCTTCATGTGGCGAGGGAAGCGAAACAATCGAGCTCCCAAACAATGGGGTTCGTCGTTGACTGTACGAACGTCGAGGTAGGAATCCGGCAGACTGCGAATTCACTCCTAGATGATCAAGAAATCAAAAGGGAGATCGCCGATCGCTGGAACAAGGGAGCCTGCAAAAAGGAAACCAAATTAGATCAGTTCAAGGTGTCATCCGCCTGGAAAAGTGGAAGATTTTGTCGCTCTCCTCGATAACTTGGGTCTTCACGTAGCCCAACTCCATGTTGAAATTCACAATAGCTTGATATATAGGAATATCCCGTGGTTGAGCATCATAGAAGGCATGGACTCGAGCCTGTCTAACCAGCCATGGACAATATTCAGTCTCCATCAAATCTTTGAATTCCGCCCATGAAGCAACGTGGTCCTTAGGCTTAACAGCCTCCCACCAGTCAGTAGCGTCCCTAGTGAGAAAGTACTGGGCAATAGGGACCTTGCGGTCTTCAGTGTAGTTGGTGGCGATGAACACTTTGGATATCTCCTTGATCCATCCCTCCCAGCCGACCGGGTCTGATGCACCCGAAAACTGAGGAAGATGCATCTTGATGACATCCTGAAGCCAACGATCTCCTCCGCCCCGAGCAGCATGGGCCGGATTCGGGTTCTGAACTGCCTGTGCTATCGCAGCCATTTGGTTGACCATTTGTTGCATTACCGCTGCAACACCAAGATCAGCGCCATCCTGAGAAGTAGCATGGCTATGACGGTCACCGGTGCTGTTGGCTCCCGAAGAGTGTGACGTGGCCGCCCCACCGGCTGCCCCACGTCCTCGGCTGCGTCTACGACCACGACCACGACCACGGCCTCTTCCAGCATGCATACTGGTGTTAAAAGGTAGCAAAAGCTACTCGACGATAAGTAAGGGAGGAAAAGCAACTACAGTTCAAGAAACAGAAATACGATGCGAGAAAACAAGAAATCGTGTAAAGAAAACTTACGAGCACCGAAAGTACCGAGATGCTGGCAGCGGTGTGACGATGTGCAAAACAAAACACAACTAGACCCAAATAACCGACAAGCCTAGGTATCCATAAACCTAGTATCTCCGATACCATTTTCTGTAACACCCCCAAGATATTCGAGGTGTATTACAGTGTCGTGGACCCCTACAAGGGATCCACCAGGCTAAACAAGAAAAACACCACTCGACTAACCGTCTCGGTTAGCGAAGGGACAAATATTAACAATACGAACATATAATAACGCGCCCGGTACAACTGGCGTAATAAACATCAACCGACAAACATAGCCACTTCAACCAATACAAACCATAATTCGGAGTGAAAAGCCTAAGTACTCGCGAGTACATCCTATAAGTTTGTAATTTGGAAACAACCATATCGAAAGAGACAACATAAATAAAGAGACCCCAAATGCACACGTCAACGACCCTGGCCAGCATCCTCGTACTGTCCCAGCGCCCGCTCGTCCGGCTGAACATAACCTGAAATCCATAACAAGAATTTCCCCAAAACGAGTCCCAAAGTGGTTAGCAATTACTCTAGTACAAGTAATCAAGGCAAACCAATCGCTTACACATTTCATAGTACATGCATCAATTCATTTCGAAACTAAAAAACAGACATGTCTTTTCCGGAAAACAAAAAGTCAAACATCAATTTTCCTAGGACCGGGGTGAAGCCAATAGTCCCGCTCGAGGCCTCTAAGGACCCTCCTGAGCTGGCCATATCGTAAAACAAATCACGCATGGGCATCGCCTAGGACCGGGGTGAATCCACTGATCCCACTCGAGGCCTCTAAAGACCCTCCCGAGCGGGCTAGCAAATCAAACTCGTGAATCCAGAGTGAAGTCATAGATTCCCTCGAGGACCCGTCGGACCCTCCCGAGGTGAGCAAAGCAAACACAATATACATTTCCATTTCATGTTAAGCATAAAGGTTTCCAAAAATACTTGCCTTGAATAATTTATGATGTAACGAATGGAAAGAAAAATCACTGACGAATGCTAGGAACCGACAACCACGCACCTAACGATTCGAAGAATACAATCACAACCATTTCTAAACGAATACAAAATTGGAATACACCCGAAAACTCGCCTACGATTCATGTATATTCGTATAAAAATAACAATGAGGGCGGACCACAACCAAACCCACTCAAATACACAACAACTACGAAATATACCATGAATCTGTAGGGAAAACAAGAATACCAACAAGATTAATCATATTCATCATGAATTAATCAACAAAATGGAACGAATCGAACAAGTCATCAATCCTCGCCAAAAGGATACTTGTTCTTGATGGTTAACTTGTTTAGCTCGCAATAGTCGATACATAAACGCAGTGAACCATCTTTCTTCTTCATAAATAGGACCGGTGCGACCCAAGGCAATGCGCTCGGTCGAATATATCCCGACTCAAGAAGCTCACTCAACTGCCTCTTCAACTCAGCCATTTCCGAAGGTGCCATTCGATACGACGCCTTTGAAATCGGAACCACACGAGACTCTAACTCTATAGCAAACTCAACCTCACGGTCCGGTGGCAACCCCGGTAACTCGTCAGGAAAAACATCAGGAAATTCACTAACGACTGGAATCGATGAAAGCTCGACTCCACCACTCTCCGCCCTCAAGGCGTAGCACCAATAACCGGTACACCCCTTCCATAGGAGTCTCATCGCCTTTAAGGCGTTAATAATGAACTTCTGGTTTCCCCTCTTTCGCCCTACGAAAGAGTGCTCGGTGCCGTCCTCGGCTAACATAGTGATGATTCTCGTGCGGTAGTTTATGATCGCACCATGCCACTCGAGCCAATCATCCCCGAGAATTAAATCCTCACCCTCAATTCCCACGACAATAAGATTAGAGAGCCAAACCCTCTCACAAATAAACACGGAACAGTCTCGGACCTCTCGATCGCCAACGATTCTATCACCGCTAGGAAGTTTACCGATAAAAGGCTCGCAAGGCGACAAACAGTCAAGACTCAAACGGCGTACACACTCCAGAGAGATGAGTGAATACGTAGCACCCCCAAATCAAAAAGCACACTGACAGGATGAGAATGGATGTGAACGGTACCTATCGTCGCAGTGGCCGCTGGATCATCGGCCCTCCTCATGTGATAGATACGCGGATGGGCGGAGACGACACTGAAATCTCCCGCTCTAGCGGGCTCACCCCGATCTCTCCCTCGGCTGGCACCCGGTGGAGACTGCGGAGAAAACGAGCCCTGGTTCACACTCGGCTCCTTAGGTGCTGGAAAAGAAGCCTGAGCACCAAGAATCTGTCCTACCCTCTCACAAAAGAAAGCCTTGTGGCCCGACTGACCACAAATATGACAAGTCAGCTGCAGACGAAGACACTCCCGGTTCTTATGGCCCGACTTGCCACAGTTAAAGCATGTGATGTCACCAACGGATGATCTGGTAGCACCTCTAGAACTCCCAGCGAAACGAGCCGTACCGCCCGCAGGAACGTTTGCAGACTGAGACTTCTGCTGACTTCTACCATTGTGGCCTGAAAAATTTCCGGCGGACCTCTGTTTCTTACTCACCCGAACTGCCTCACTGGCCGTCACAGACATATCATAGGCAAGAGCTCCACTCTGATAATCCTTCAAGGTAGTACAGACGAACCCAGACATGTAGTCCCGAATTGACAGCTTCATCCGCCTGGAAAAGTGGAAGATTTTGTCGCTCTCCTCGATAACTTGGGTCTTCACGTAGCCCAACTCCCGGTTGAAATCGGCAATAGCTTGAGAGACAAGAATATCCTGTGGTTGAGCATCATAGAAGGCATGGACTCGAGCCTGTCTAACTGGCCACGGACAATATTCAGTCTCCATCAAATCCTTGAATTCCGCCCACGAAGCAACATGGTCCTCAGGCTCAATAGCCTCCCACCGGTCAGTAGCGTCCCTAGTGAGAAAGCACTGGGCAATAGGGACCTTGCGGTCCTCAGGGCCGTTGGTGGCAACGAACACTTTGGATATATCCTTGATCCATCCATCCCAGCCGACCAGGTCT
This sequence comes from Orobanche coerulescens, assembly GCA_033398695.1. Taxonomy (NCBI): domain Eukaryota; kingdom Viridiplantae; phylum Streptophyta; class Magnoliopsida; order Lamiales; family Orobanchaceae; genus Orobanche; species Orobanche coerulescens. The sequence continues at coordinate 118,755,305 of CM065815.1, forward strand.
AATGCACCCAAAAACTGAGGAGGATGCATCTTGATGACATCCTGAAGCCAACGATCTGCTCCGCCCCGAGCAGCATGGGCCAGATTCGGGTTCTGAACCGCCTGTGCTATCGCATCCATTTGGTTCACCATTTGTTGCATTACCGCTGAAACACCAAGATCAGTGCCATCCTGATAAGTAGCATGGCTATGACGGTTGTTAGGAATACTTGCTAGATTTTGATGATGTCATTAATGTAATTCAAATATTTATTACTTGGCAAAAATGTAAGGAAGAACCAAATGAGTATCTTCCATAGGCCAAATTATGTTAAGTTAAATACTTGGCAAAAGGTAAGGAAGAACCAAATGAGTATCTTCTATAGGCCAAATAAGTTAGGCTCAAATCGGCTAAGTATAAAGGTACAGCTAAGTACATCAGAGAAGTACAGTCGAGTCAAGTCAGAGAAGTTCTGGTCAACAGAAATTCATCAGAGATGTTTGACCAGACTGCAGTCAAGTGACTTCAGATAAGTCATCTGATCAGGCGAGTCTCAAACAGTCACCATCAGAGAAGTCCAAACTGCAGAAAAGATGATTGTACATCAGCCAACTTGACTTATAAGAGATCAGCCAAGTACTCCAAAGTCCACGTTAGCATGCGTTGAATAGTCAAATATTACGGAAAGTCACATGCAAGCATGAAGAGACATATTGGAGAGATTCCCGCAAGGATATGAATTAAATAATTCATCCAGACCTACCACTAAAGACTTTAATCTTTTTATATTCTAAAGATGCGGCGCCTCACATGAAAAGTCTTCACAACGGTCGAACGATGGATTAAAATATGGGAATCCAGCCTTGCAACGTTCAGAAAAATAAACAAAGAAGTCTATTTCTCCAACGGACGGATTTGTTACAAGATTTGCAATGGCTATGAAGAATGCTCAAGGATCAACACCTATATATATCCGAAGATTTGAAGTTGAGCAACATCGGTGCGAACAAAAATCTCAAGCAATCAAAGCATCAAAAGCAATCAAAAAGCGAACTATAGCATCGTGAAAAGAGCAGTACTCAAAGTTCATATTTGAAGAAGCTCTTAGTTGAAGTTCGGGGTACTTCACTGGTTGAAGTTCAAGACTGTAAAGGCATCCAAGGATCGCAGATAAAGAGGTGCAAGGAAGTCAAGGGAGTTGCAACGGCAAGGATTTCCACTGGTTGGAAGCTGCTGTAATTGGTTGAATCACTGTAATCTTTATCACTAGTTGACAATTATAGTGAATTCATCTCCAACTGGTTTGGAGAAAAGTGGATTAGTGGAGGATTACCCACCTCTGAGATCACTATAACTGCCTGCATATTTTACTGTCTGATAGCATCATACTTTAACTACTGCATTCATTGTTAAGTGTTTCATTGGTTGTTTTTGTATTCGTCATCAGCTGACTTCCGCACGTATTGAGTACAAACGACTCCAAGTCATTTGCATATCTATCAGCTGAGAAACTTACTCTTCGTGAAAAAGAGTTTAAGAGTTTCAATAAGTCGATTCACCCCCCCTCCCCCCTCTAGACTTATTCCTGGATGACTTGTGACCTACAAGTGGTATCGGAGAGGTTGGTTCATTCATTTCACGAACCAGATCCATATATCGAGGATATATATTTTTTTTAAAACTCTCATTGTAAAATGGAACACATGCAACACATGCACTCTAGATTACCTTTGTTTTCAGTTGACGAGTATGATCTTTGGAAGATAAGGATGCAAGCACACTTATCCTCAATCCATGATGACATATGGTGTATCATAGAGGACGGCCCGTTCATATTCGAGAAGGACAACACTCCTGAGGAGATTGCAACTGGGAAGCCTGAAAAGATCCCAAAGAAGCAGACGGAGCTGACCCCAGAAGAAAGAAAGCTGGCCAACCTAGACAACCGTTCCAGATATATGCTATACCAAACACTTGACAAATCAACAATGGTCAAGATTAAAATTTGCAAAAATGCCAAGGATATTTGGGATACTCTTGCTGTGATGTGCGAAGGTACCGAGCTAATAAAAGAAAACAAGTTGTCAATCGCTACCCAGAAGTTTGACAACTTCAAGATGAAGACCAGAGAATCCATATACCATGTGGACACAAGGTTCACAGAGATCATCAACGAAATCAATTCTCTGGGAAAATACTATGGCAACAGGGAGATGGCCCTGAAGGTTCTGAGATCACTCAACCCAGAGTGGAATATGAAGGCGGTAGCCATGAGGGAATCCAAAGACCTCAATAAAATCAAGATTCAAGAACTATTCTCTAGCCTGAAGGCTTATGAATTCGAACTCCCAAGTTCATCATCAAATGAGCCTGCAGAGAAGGGAATAGCGTTTGCAGTCGAGTCTCCCGCCCAAAGCCTATATGAAGTTAAACCTCCAAATCCACTCGATTTCGTGGAAGAGATGGCGTTCATCATGCAAAGGTTCAGCAACTTCAGGAAGAATTATTCCAAATATAAAAAGAATTATAAGGAGAATCCCAGAAGAAACCAAAAAGCCGGAAGCTGGAAAGTGGAGTGTTACAACTACCATAAGACAGGACACATTCAAATCGACTGTCCTGATCTTAAGAAGGACGAGAGCAAGAAGGAGGTGAGCAGAAAAGAACACCGAAAGAAGGCCCTCATCGGAGAAGATCAAGAGCGTATAGTGTCAAGCAGTGGATTCTTCTCTGATGACGATGAAGAGTATGATTGCCTGATGGCCAACCTAGCTGATGAAGAGGTAACATCAAAACCCTCTGTCTCAAATAATAGTTCAGCCATGTCACAAGATATGGACTTGCACGAATATGTAAATCAGCTACTTAAGGATGAGAATATGCATCTGAAAAATGATTTTTAAAAACTCAGCCTATAATTGAATAAAGTAAAATCTGATTTTGAAAACCAGGCTGCAGTTAACTTGAAAAACTAGGTTGATGTCACTACAGCTGAGATAAAATGATTAACTGTTTTGAATAGTGAAAAATCAGCTGCACTTGCTCATGTCAAAGCCGAATTTACTAAACTGACTCAGGTAAGTAAGACTCAGGCACAGGAAATAACCTCCCTAAAGGGGTCCCTAACTCTGGACGAACTGTGTACTAATAAGAGGCCACTATATTCCAGATCTGGCCTCGGATATGATCCTCACACTCCCTCTAGTTCTAAAACCACTTTCATCAAGGGAGAAACAATTATCTCGTCTGCTGAGCCTATATACAAACCGATATTTAAAAATAGGCAACAGCCAAGTCACGAGTCTAGGCTGCAGCCAAGGTTCACAAGGCAGCCACCTAGATAAGCGACTAGGCAATGGCCAAGGCAGAAGCAGCAGCCCAGACAACATGCCCATTATTATCAAAAACTCCCGAAAAACAGATTTCAAAATGGGAGGGGCAAATAGAAACCTCAAGGTTATCCTAACTTTCAAAATGAACAAGTGTGGAGAACTCAAAGATTTAATAAATGGTCTCAGCCAAGGTTTAGAAATGGCCCCCACTAACAATATTATGAGGCATATCCGGTATACAATCCTAACAAAGGATACAGACCCAGACCTTACACACCTTATAAGGGTAATAATAACAATTTTCACAATCCAAGGATAAATCAATTCTCCATGAAACCATCTAACCCTAGAGGACCCATACAGATTTGGGTACCTAAATCTCTGCTTGTATGATTGCAGAAAAGGTGGAAGGACTACTACCACATCTCCACAAATTCAAACTTTGGAGGTGAAGAACGGTTTGTAGATTCCGGATGCTCGAGGCACATAACTGGGAATAAGAAGATGCTAACAAAATATACCAAAGAAAGAGGTCCATACGTAACCTTTGGAGATAGCTCTAGAGGACAAACAAAGGGCTTTGGAGAGCTGCACCGAGGAAATATCGTTATATCCAAAGTTCACTATGTCAAAGGGCTCAAGTATAATCTCCTGAGCATGAGCCAGTTTTGTGATGAGAAGAATCTAGTAGTCTTCACTATTTGGAAATGTATGGTGATAGATATCCTATCTGGAGAGGTGAAACTACAAGGATTCAGAAGGAGAGATGTCTACATGATAGATTGGAACACAGGAACTCCTAATACCTGTTTTCTATCTAAGACAATAGCTGAGAATGGATGGCTGTGGCACAAAAGATTATGTCATCTGAACTTCAAAGCCATCAACAAGATTAGTTCTCAGAAGCTAGTCAGAGGACTTCCAGAGGAAGCATTCAAGAAGGAAGCTCTTTGTGATGCATGTCAGAAAGGAAAGCAGACCAGAGCATCATTCAAGCCAGTCCAGCCTACAATTCTCACGTCGAGGATCTTAGATCTACTCCATATGAATCTATTTGGCCCTATCAAGTCGAGGACTCTAAGTGGCAGAAAGCATGCTCTAGTAGTAGTGGATGACTACTCAAGGTACACATGGATTATCTTCTTGTATAAGAAGAGTGAAACCTTGACCAAGCTACCTGAGCAGCTGAGAAGGATCCAAAATGAGAAATCCCTCTCAATCATCAAGATCAGATCAGATAGAGGAGGCGAATTTCTCAACAAGGCGATCACTGATTACAGCGATCAGAATGGAATCCAGCATGAACTCTCTGCAGCCAGGACTCCCCAGCAGAATGGTGTTGCCGAAAGAAGATACAGAACCCTAAAAGAAACAGCCAGGTCCATGATTGCAGAAGCAGAACTGCCCAAGAGGTTCTGGGCTGAAGCTGTCAAAATTGTAACACCCCCAAACCATTTGGGAATATTATAGCGCTGCAGACCCTCTCCATGAGGGTCTACCAGGCTAAATAAAAAACAATACATCACATTTAATGCTGATATGGCTAAATAATGAACCATTAGACCAATTTGGTCTTATACCACAAATATATACATCGAACATACAAAACTCCTTCTCCCAACTCGTACCCACGCAGGGGTTAGGATACATTAATACTTCCCGAAAATGGAAAGTACCCCAACAGAAAGACAAAACAATAAGACTTCACCAAATACCCAACACAGGTCTTCATGTGATTAGCATCGTCGTCTTCCATCATCCTTCATACCGATCCTGTGATTCGCTCCCAAAGAACTTTGCAAGTACTGACGCCTTGTCTGAGACATCCACGCCCCGAATACTCGGGGGTTAGCAAAACTCTACTGTTTTGCTAGTGCAAGTATAAAGTGCAAATACGAGCTATACACAACATACTCCAAGAAGATAAAAACTTGATTAATTCCACAATTCAACCCAATGAAGATTTCCTGAGATATTTCATTGAATAGAATAGTTCAAACCATAAAAAGTTGGAATGAGACATGTAGGCTCTTTGAAAAGCATTTAAAAAGTCTCGGGAGTTTTAGAAAGACATTTCTAGGCTAATAAATCTTTAACTCGACAAACCACGTAGGGACTCGGGCCAAAGAATCGTTTTTGCTCGAAAATACCAATCTGGTCACAAACACAGGGTCCACGACCCAAATCATCCATATCCCATACTCGAGTGAATAACACAACGGTCACACTCGATACATAACCAAACCACAATGCACGGAAATAATCACAGGGCCCGTATCCTTATGCCAAAAATATCGAAACCAAGAAACAAACAATCTACGATGCTTATACCGGTGCCATTTTATCCAAGTACCAAGACCTTACATATGACGTATCTCACATCGGGAATTTGCTTATGTGATACTCCAGACATATCACAATTATCGAAAACAATATCGTGCCATAATCATCATCACAAAACAACCTCCCGAGCTATACCGGCCATGTACCTCCTACGAGATACACACCCCAGGGAGTCCTCGTCAGGCCCTCTCTGGTTGTACAACCCCACCAAGTGATCCGTAGGGAACGCGGCCTATCGAATCCCAGGGGACCCTCACTTTTCTTAACTTGGTTCACACATTCTCAGTAACCACATGGCACAGACCACATTCCTGAAATTACCACTTTCACAAAATCACATTTCAAAAACATATTCCTCCGAAGTACTTCAAATGTAAATCAAGGTACTTGCTAGGAATGGCCACAACATTCGACACATACTCACATCACACATCATCACAAACTCATCAATAGTACACACGTCCACACACATACATACACCTCTTGTCAAAAAGACATAACCTTAAGTCCACTATCAACGTAATCACGCACAACGATACCATACGTAAAGAAGATATTCCAAAGCACACCACTAGCACATATCCTCAAAACCACACAATCGTTCACAAACACACAAGTGGATTTTATAGAGGACCTTTATCGAGAATATACCGATTCTTTTATAAGTTCATTAAAAATAATCCAATTGCACACATAGTCAATTACCGACTATAAGCACTACGAAACATGAAGTGTATAGGCAAGATACTTGCCTCGAATCCGCGAGCGAACAAATACGACGAATCAAAAGGCCTCTATACCACGAACCACCGGACAACGAACGGGTGAGGTTGGGCAGCCCTCGAACTTCCAAAGCCGACCAAGAACTCGACAACTCCACGAGAATATGAAAATAACATCACCATGAATCAATAACACTAATCGAAATCCGAAACGATACTAAAAACAACAAGGGTCTAAGTGTTCTCAAAGAAATCAAGAATCATTGATCCGTGCGATAAAATCGATGAACGGTTAATAAAATCTGAAGATTAGGGTCAAGATAAACAATAATACACAACCGATCAGATGAGATTGGGTAAGAATCACAAATCCAAGGAAAAACCCCAAATTCAAGAAACTAGAGTTCTAAGAAGAGATTACCTTGATTTGGACCAAGAAGGCGATTAGATGTTGTTAAACACCTACAAATCCGCTCGAAGATGAAGTTAGAAGAAGAAGATCGCTCAAAATCGCCTCTAGAGCTCACTCCCGTCGGAAGGGATGAATAAAAGTGAGAAATGACGAAGTGAAGCTCTTTGTCCAAAGATTTGCCACGGTCATTAAGCGCGCTAACCAGACAGCATTAGCACGCGCTAACGAGGTCAACGCCCAGAATTTACCGAATAACACTGTTAGCGTGCGCTATACCCATAAGCGTAGCGCGCGCTAACGGGGGTCAAGAAACCAGTCCAGTGTCCCCTGGACAGAACTGCACTTACCGGGAAGCGTGCGCTAGAAAGAAGAAAGAGTGTGCGCTAAGCAGTCGATAGCGTACGCTAGCTATCGACCTTAGCGTACGCTAATAAAGCCCCAGTCCCAGTCCATTAGCTCCTGGACTGCCTCTTGATTGCCCGTTAGCGTGCGCTACCCATTCAGTAGAGTGCGCTAACCACAACGCTGTAGCGTGCGCTATGCCACAAGCATTAGCGTGCGCTACACCACAAAAACCCAGAAACTCACATAGTGATCCGAAACGCCTCCAAACACATGTCCCAACAAGGCACACCTAAACATGGCACAAAATTCCAACGATGAGGACAATAACAATCCGATAAAGCCCCGAAAACTCAACGAATCCGGAACAAAGATCTCGGGTATTACATTCTACCCCTCTTAAAAGAAGTTTTGGCCCCGAAACTTAGAACACAAAACGATCAGCGCAAACAATCTCCGACAACAAAAAAAATCAGAACGATAACAAAACGCAAAACATATGCTAACTGTTGCTGATGACCTGCAACGAATCACATGCAGCACATGGCTGATAACATCCATATCATTATGCCAGAATGATAACGAACGCAACGAACAAGATCAATATCGTTGGCCAGCCCGAACAGTATAACAATCAAGATACGAGCTCAACGCTGCACAAATATAAAATTCCACCATTCGAGGGTTGGAAGATCAACAATGAAGCTAATTTCCCGAAGCAAAGGAAATTACAACGTGGTCTGAATGCTCAAAAATCACGATATGGAAGTAACAAAATCAGACAACAAATGATCGAACCATAACGATCGAGACAATAATGGTCGAACAATCAAGTTCGAATTACGACGACCAACAAGAATCAAATAACAACTTCGAAGTTCACACCTCGGCTCGAGACAATAGGTGATATGGTAAAGCGACAAGATATGCATCCACATAAAATCCACAAGGATGGAATCGTAATCGAACAAAAAGTCACAACGACAAGTGGATTATTGCAAAAAATTACCACAACCTGTTCGATCAACAAAACAAAGGATAGGGCAAGTTCAGAAAATATCAACGAACACAAATGACTCAATAGAGTTTGAAAACACAAAAGTTCAAAAATCCGATCCACTTCTAATAAAAGAAGTTTATCCCCGAAATTCGAAACAACGAGGCAAGGAGATAACATAACATACAAATGGTAGACTACGCTCTCAAGGACTCCTCAGAGTCAGCCCTGATATCAGTGCTCAAGTTCGGGCCTCGGAAGATTCGGTGACTAACTCGCAGAATTGAACCCGGTGTCCCACGAGTCCGTACTTGTAACATGTCACTGGAGGAGAAGGACAATGCGCACGAACATGCCCTGATACATTGCAGCTGAAACACCTCTTGGGATTACCAGGAGGCAATACCGACAATTTGGAACTCTCAGTCCCAAGCATCGAGCGATGGAGTTTCACAGCGGAAAGACTACTACGTTGCAATCCAGAAACACCAACTCCAGTACTAACCACAATATCATCCAGCTTCCTCTGCTTCCCACTCGGATCCAGATAAAACCCAGCTTCCAGAAGTTCTCGGAACTCCGCCCACATGATGACATGATCCTGAGGTTTAGCGGCTTCCCACCAATGAATAGCATCATCGCTAAGAAGGTACTGAGCAATAGGGACCTTCTGATCTTCAAGACAATCAATGGGCTCGAATATCTTCTGCAACTGAAGAAGCCAACCATCCCAGCCCAGTGCATCTGTCGCACCAGCGAATCGAGAGGGATTCATACGAATTACCTCTCGGAGCCATAGATTTGTCCCGACCATCTGAATCGCATCAGTGTTGCGTTGAATCGCCTTGGTCAACTGAGTCATCTGTGCTGCTACTTGTTGCAACACAGTAGCAACATCCATACAAATATCGTTCCCAACAATATTTTCTCGATCCCGCGCCTGATCCCCGTGGTCATCCGTACCATGGTTGCGACCAAGGTCTCTGCAACTCGGCATAGTAATCAAGCAAATTTAACGCAACGAAAGTCACATAATCACACAACAATATTAATGCACACCCAGAAACCACTCACAGATGATCGACTGCAAAGGTTAGACATAACGGCAAAATATAGTCTAAAACTTTTGCCCATCCAAAAAGCGCGTTCCACAACAATATATGGTGTGTGCTGATTGTGCAAGTTTGGCAACACAACCATACTCACCTACCAACAGTGCTAGACCGGAGGTTACAAACAAACAACAGCAAATCCAAATGCCAACATTTCACATAATTATAACATCACACAATTAACCATCAGAAGTTAAACAACGTTCCAAATTGAGTCTTCACCTCTCGGTCAAGAAAACTATCTCAACGAGTGCATACCGAACGACTCAGCGTTCACACCACCACTCTAATCACAATTCGAAGCATTACAGCTGAATAACAACATCATCTTTATCACGTACCTTTTTAACGAAATACATGGAGCCAAAAAGTTTAAAAGCGAGAGTTATGTTTCAAGTATGTAAAACCCAAAATTTACCTAAGTGAAAAATTACCAAAATACCCCTAAGAAATTAAAATTTTGAATTAAAGCTTAAATAAATATTAAATACATTCCAAAAATCATAATAATTTAACCTAAGCTGCAAAATAAATTTTGTAAATAAAAAATGGAAATTTTGGACTTTGTACATGTATAAATTCGGCCACTTATGTCTAGTGTAAGTGTATATTTTAAATTTAATAAGTTACCTAATACATAATTAATAAATAAATGTAAAAAAGGGAAATATTGTAAAGATTTGAATTCCCCTTAATCCTTGGCCGAGATTTATGTGTAACCTCCCCCTTGACTCCAATAAATTATGGCACAATCACACATAATCCTCACACTCCAAAAGTTTCAAAAAAAAAAAAAAGAAAAACCCTAAAAACCTATTTCTTGGCCGCCGGACATATTAACAAAAAGGGAGGCTCCAAAATTTTTCCAAGGTATTCCAGCCATTGTTCAAGCTTAATAAGAGTCTAAGGATCACGGGAAAATTGGTATGGAAGATCGGGGAGGCTTTGTTTGATCGGTTTCAAGCTTTTCTATTCGGCTTTGTCAAAAAGAGGTATAATCCAAAACCATCAATCTCCACGTCACAAAATCATTTGGTATTTTTCTTACACTTATTATATGATATAAAACCTGTGAAAAATTATTGGATCATACCATGCACGGTTTTGAGGTGTGTTTGTATTTAATTGATTCCAAAAACCCTAATTTATATTTAAATATGGATCGGCCAAATAAAAAGGTGGAAATTTTTATTTGTATTTTTCCAGAGTTAATATGAATAAGTAGAACCTAAATAAACTGATAAATAATTTTTAGAAGGCCAAAATCTATTTATTTGGATTAATGTAATAATCGGCCAATAATAAAATAAAGGAAAAATATGTTTTGATCATTTTGGGATTTAGATCTGAATATGGTGTGATATTAGGGTTCTAAAAATGTTAAAGGAACAGTAGGTAATTTATTAGAATTCATAAAGATGATTTGGGTATTAATTGGTTTAATTATTTAAATCGGATTTAATTAATAATCATGGATTAATTGTTTTGGTGAATTCATAAATTATGGGAAATTATATATTACTTATATGAACAGTAGCTTACTGGGAAAAATATCCATGATGAGTAAATATGTCATTTTGGGTGTTTAATAGATTTAAAATGATTTAACTAACTAATTAATTAAAGTTATAAACGTTGTGGGGCTGTTTTGTAATTATTGAAAGTGTATGGATATTTTTTTTCTCGTACTAAATGGGTAAAAATAAGTATGGGGACCATTTGTGCTCATTTGATAAGATTTACTTAAGAATTTAATTACGCTTTAAATCATGTTTTGTAGTTAATTGAAATGGAGGGACTAAAAGTGTAAATTCATGGAAGCTGGACTTCTGGACATTTCATAATTAATATTAAGTGTTAAAAATGCTAATTTGAAATATTTGATGGGTTAATGTGTTAAATTAGGATTTTGAGATATTAAATGTGTAATTAATTATACTTAAAGGATTAAATTGTAAAATTGTGAAACTTGAAGGACTAATGGTGTAATTAATGAAAAGTGTGTAAAATATGAATATCTCTGATCCTAAAGTGATAACCTAAAATCATCAGATTTGAATTATGAACCTTTTGTAATGTTTAATTCTTCTTCCTTAGGTTCGGTTAAGAGGGAGTGACCTTCTTTCCATCTGATATTCAGCTTTGATTTGATTTGCATTTGAATAAAGATACAGATATTCTGAACCCTTTTATATGAACCCCTTTGATATGATCCAATTGCTATGAACCCTTTGATTTGAATCTTTGATACAACTTTGATATGATTCATTTGAATTGAGCCCTATGATAAGACACTTTGATTTGGACTTTGACATTTGAACCCTTTGGGTTATGATACTTTGATTTTGACTATGACTATTCCATATGACCTTACCCTACAGCATATACTCGAGCATTATTTGTTTCCTAGCCATAATGGTAACATGGCCGTGGCATTGATGCACCAATGTCATGAATCTAGTGTGGTCGAGTGATGAGCCACACCGTCCCTTTGATTTGGTTGGTTGTTCGGAGATTTGGGTAAGGGGCGCATGGATGCATCCTAGATTTGCTTTGATTTGATTTGATTTGATTTGCTACATGATATATATATTTGGTGACTGGGCGTTGTGTTCATACAGTCCTTTCACAATTTGGGAGCTGATCACTCCATGATTTGCTTTCGAGGACTCCCCTCTTATATTTGGTTCTGAGGTCTCCCCTCCGAATACTGGGCTACTATTTGATTTGATTTGGGCTCGTGGTAAATGCTGTAATTAAACCTTAACCTAAACCATCACTTTCCATATTATCTTATCCATTGATTCATTTGCCTTTCTGTATTTTTATCTCTTAGCTTTGCTTTCTTTCTGTTTCATTTACTTTGTTGATATATCTGCTCACTGAGCTTTTGTAGCTCAGCCGCATTTTCTTTTCCCATGCGGCAGGTACTTAGCTAAGGAGCTTTGGGGATGGCTTCTCATGGGATGAGAGATAGTGTTGAGTGGGCCCGACCATAGTCTTCTTAGTTATGGATATTTGGAATTTCTGGTTATTTTGATTTAGAACTATGTATTTCGGTTATTTTCCTTTCAGTACTTTGGATTCATGTATTTGTTAAGTCGCGTTGACTTAACCACTTTGATGTTTTGATGATAAGACTTCCGCTTGCATTTATATCTGTATGTATCTGATATGTCACCATAAAGTAATATTTCTACCCTTTTCGGGTTGGGGTGTTACAGTTATGGTATCGGAGACTTAGGTTTTAGGACCCTTAGGCTTAGGCCATGACCTGTGAGGATTTGGGTAGACAAGGATTTTCGTTTTGCTTTTTTTTTTTATATCATCTTATTTCTAATCTCGCTAATCGTTTCATAATCGTTCAGATGGTAAACACTCTCCGAGGTGGACCGGATGATGGAAACCCTAGTAGGGACGCTGAGATCCCTAATTTGGAAGCTACGGTCGCGGCTGCCATAGCTAGGTTGTTTCCTGGTCTTACTACTAATGAAATGATGACTCGAATTCTGAATGATGTTCATAATGGTGCGGGATCTTCTAATGGTTCTGGTGGTTCCGGTGGTGGGGGCCGACCCACTACCAGTCATGGTTGGCTTGAGAGTTTCCACAAACTCAAGCCCTTGGCTTTCAGTTCGGCGGCCACTCCTCAAGCGGAAGAGTATTGGGTCAAACATATGGAGAAGAACTTTGAGGTGCTGGGGTGTGAAGACGAGTTTAAAGCTCACCTGGCTGCGTTTAAGTTGGAGGGTAATGCGCTGCTTTGGTGGATTGCACATAAGCAGGCAAAAGGTGGTGATGATTACATGAACACTTGCACTTGGGCTGAGTTTCGGAGCACCTTTTATAAGAGGTATCTCCCTGATTCTGAGCAAAAACGTCTCGAGAGGGAGTACAACAACATCCATCAGTATGATAATGAGACTTCGGGAGAGTACATGCAGCGATTCCTCAGGTTGGCCAGTTTTGTTGGGCCTCTTGCAGGGGATGCTAGTCGTCAGGCTAAATATTTTAAATGGGGGCTAAAGAAATAGGTGTTAGATCGTCTTTTGAATACTCAGTTTACGGACGTAGCGGCGGTTAACGATGCGGCCCGCAACATTGAAATCTTCCATGAAGGCAGTGGGTACAAGCGTAACCGTGATGGGGACAGAATTCAGTCATAGGGTCAGAGTAGGGATAATAAGGGGTACTCTAGCAGGGGTAATGATTCGAGAGGACAGACAGATCGGGGATACGATTCGCGTGGGCAGAATGGTAGGATTTTTGAGTCACGGGGACAGTCCAACAGGGGTTATGATCAGAGACGGGGTAACGACAGGCAGAGAAATGATCAGAGGGGTAACCAAAATCAGGGACAGAGAAACTGGAGAGATCAACCTAGGGGTCAGCAGCAGCAGCAGCACCGTTCATCTGGGTCATCTAATCAGAACAGGAATGCTGAAGTTTTGCCACCTCATCCTCTTTGTCCTTCATGCCTCAAGCCACACCCAGGTCCATGTCACAAAGCTACCGGAGGATGTTTCAACTGTGGGGCTACTACTCATCGTGTGAAGGATTGCCCGAAGCAGAACCCAAAGGCAATCACCAACTACAACAACCCTTCTACATCTTCTGGACGTGTATTTTCGATCACCCGTGAGAAGGCCGACAATGCATCAGGTACTATTACGGGTATACTTTACATTGGAGATCATACTGTTTTCGTTTTATTTGACACCGGTGCTACGCATTCGATTATATCTGTTAAACTTGCTAAGAAACTTAATCTTACCGCAACACCATTAACCAACCTCTTATCCCTCTCTACTCCTATGAAAAGTCAAGTACTCATCGATTCTGAATTTGTAAATTGTCCTCTTCGATTTGACGATCGTATTCGTTCGGCTACGTTATTTCCTCTCGATATGTTTGATTTTGATTTAATTTTGGGAATGGATTGGTTGTCTCTGCATAAGGCGACCATTGATTGTCATTCGAGGAGAGTTATATTCGGTAATTTGTTCCATCCTGATTTTGTTTATCATAGCTCTCTACCGCTCAAATCTGTTAAATTGATTTCTGCCATGAAGGCTCGTACTCTGATTTCTCACGGATGTCAAGGATTTCTGGCTTCCATTAAGGACACTACTTTGGATAGTCCTTCTATTTATAGTCTTCCAATAGTTCGTGATTTTGCGGATGTTTTTCCTGAGGAACTTCCTGGCCTTCCTCCAGCTAGAGAAGTTGAATTCGGTATCGATCTTATTCCAGGTGCAGAACCTATCTCAAAGGCTCCATACCGTATGGCACCAATTGAATTGAAGGAGTTGAAGGAGCAACTTCAGGAGCTTTTGGATAACGGTTTTATTCGACCTAGTGTGTCACCTTGGGGTGCACCAGTCTTGTTTGTTAAGAAGAAAGACGGCAGCATGCGGCTTTGTATCGATTATTGTGAACTCAATCGCATCACTATTCATAATCGCTACCCTCTTCCACGTATAGATGACTTATTTGATCAACTTCAGGGTGCGAAATGTTTTTCTAAGATTGATTTGCGTTCGGGCTACCACCAATTACGAGTTAAGGAAGAGGACGTTTCTAAAACTGCTTTTCGTACTCGATATGGACATTATGAGTTTTTGGTTATACCATTTGGATTGACGAATGCTCCGGCCGTGTTCATGGATTTGATGAATCGAGTATTCCACGAATACCTCGATAAGTTTGTAATTGTATTTATCGATGATATCCTCGTTTATTCTAAGAGTGTTGGAGAGCATGAGCAACATCTACGCATTATTTTGGAAACTCTTAGGCAACAGAGACTTTACGCTAAGTTTTCGAAGTGTGAATTTTGGCTAGACCGAGTTGCCTTTCTTGGACACATCGTTTCAGCAGATGGGATTACTATGGACCCGGCTAAGGTTGAGGCTATCACTAAATGGCCGAGACCTACGACTGTGACTAAGGTCCGGAGTTTTCTTGGTTTGGCAGGATATTACCGTCGTTTCGTCGAGGGATTTTCTCATTTAGCACTACCTTTGACCCAGTTGATGAGGAAAGGTGAGAAGTTTGTTTGGACTGATGAACGGGAGAGTAGTTTTGAAGAGTTGAAGAGGAGATTGGTGTCCGCTCCCATTCTAACTCTTCCATCAGGTTCCGGAGGTTTTCAGATCTATAGCGATGCATCTAAGAAAGGTCTGGGTTGTGTACTTATGCAGCATGGTAAGGTAATTGCGTACGCTTCGAGGCAACTGAAACCCTATGAGCAAAATTACCCTACCCATGATCTGGAGTTGGCGGCCGTTATTTTCGCACTTAAGATTTGGAGGCATTATTTGTATGGTGAGTCCGTTGATATCTTCACCGACCATAAAAGCCTTAAGTACATATTCACGCAGAAGGAGTTGAATATGAGACAGCGTAGATGGTTAGAATTACTTAAGGATTATGATACGAATATTCAGTACCATCCGGGAAAAGCCAATGTAGTTGTTGACGCGCTTAGCCGGAAATCGGGCATGGTTGCCAATCTTAAGATTTCTGAGCATATTCTTCATGATCTGGAAAGGATGGAGATTGAGTTGTGTTTTCCAGGCACAGTCGGTTATTGGGCTAGCTTGAAAGTAGAGGCCAATTTGATTTTGCATATCAAAGAGGCTCAGAAGGATGATGGTGAGCTTTGGTCTATTGTTCAGAACATTGAGGAAGGGAAACAGTCTGAGTTTCGTGTTGATGCTGAAGGAGTAGTATGGTGTGGTGACAGGCTTTGTGTTCCCGATGATTCTTCACTACGTGAGCTGGTGATGTCAGAAGCTCACAATTCTCCTTTCGCTATTCACCCAAGTTCCACAAAGATGTATCGAGATCTGAAACAGCATTTTTGGTGGAATGGGATGAAACAGGATGTTGCGACTTTTGTATCCAGATGTATGACTTGTCAGTAGGTTAAGATCGAGCACCAAAGAGCCAGTGGTTTGTTACAGCCGTTGGATATTCCGATGTGGAAATGGGAAAAGATCACCATGGATTTCATCACCGGGTTGCCTCCGACTAGGAAGAAGAATGACGCGATTTGGGAGGTCGTTGATCGGCTAACCAAGTCAGCTCATTTCCTACCCATTCGGAAGAGTTATGGTATTAGTAGATTGGCCGAGATTTTCAGACAGGAGATTGTTCGACTGCACGGTACTCCGGTTTCCATTGTATCCGATAGGGATCCCCGATTTACGGCACGCTTTTGGAAAGGCTTGCAAAAGGCCTGGGGAACTCAGTTGAAGTTTAGTACCGCTTTTCACCCGCAGACGGACGTTCAGTCCGAGAGAACCATCCAAACTTTAGAGGATATGCTTAGAGCCTGTGCGTTGGAGTGGACAGGCAATTGGGACGAGTATTTGTGCCTTGTGGAGTTTGCATATAATAATAGATGGCATGCGAGTATCGGCATGGCACCCTATGAGATGTTGTATGGTCAGAAGTGTCGGGCACCAACTTGCTGGAACGAAGTTGGTGAGCGTATTATTGAGGGACCGGAAATGGTCGCGATTACTAATGAGAAAGTTGAGATAGCTAAAGAGAAGTTGAAGGAAGCTCGGTCACGTCAAAAGAGTTATGCGGATAGACACCGACGCGATTTAGAGTTTCAGGTCAGTGACAAAGTATTCTTGAAGGTTTCACCTTTCCGAGGGGTGAAGCGATTTGGAATCAAGGGCAAGCTCAGTCCGCGATTCATTGGGCCTTTTGAGATTTTGGAATGCGTCGGAGAGGTTTCGTATCGTTTAGCTCTACCGCCTCAGATATCACATGTTCACAACGTTTTCCATGTATCCCTTCTGAGAGGATACAATTATCATCCTCTACATGTGGCATCTTACCCGCTTGACCAAATTCAGCCCGATATGTCCTTACCTGAGGAACCGGAGGCTATTTTGGACAGACAGGAGAGGGTCACGCGGAACAAGGTTATTCCTTTCGTTAAGATTCTTTAGAGAAATCACCCAGAGCGTGAGGCTACCTGGGAAACCGAGGAGTCTATGCGAACCAGCTATCCTCATTTCTTCGAGTAGTCTGGTATGTCTTTGATTCATTTTCGATTCGTTATCTGTTCGTTTCCGTTTTCATCTCTTCTTAATTTCGAGGACGAAATTTTCCTTTTAGAGGGGAAGAAGTTGTAAAACCCAAAATTTACCTAAGTGCAAAATTACCAAAATACCCCTAAGAAATCAAAAATTTGAATTAAAGCTTAAATAAATATTAAATACATTCCAAAAATCATAATAATTTAACCTAAGCTGCAAAATAAATTTTGTAAATAAAAAATGGAAATTTTGGACTTTGTACATGCATAAATTCGGCCACTTATGTCTAGTTTAAGTGTATATTTTAAATTTAATAAGTTACCTAATACATAATTAATAAATAAATGTAAAAATGGGAAATATTGTAAAGATTTGAATTCCCCTTAATCCTTGGCCGAGATTTATGTGTAACCTCCCCCTTGACTCCAATAAATCACGGCACAATCACACATAATCCTCACACTCCAAAATTTTCAAAAAAAAAAAAAAAACCCTAAAAACCTATTTCTTGGTCGCCGGCCATATTAACAAAAAGGGAGGCTCCAAAATTTTTCCAAGGCATTCCAGCCATTGTTCAAACTTAATAAGAGTCTAAGGATCACGGGAAAATCGGTATGAAAGATCGGGGAGGCTTTGTTTGATCGGTTTCAAGCTTTTCTATTCGGCTTTGTCAAAAAGAGGTATAATCCAAAACCATCAATCTCCACGTCACAAAATCATTTGGTATTTTCCTTACACTTATTATATGATATAGAACCTGTAAAAAATTATTGGATCATGCCATGCACGGTTTTGAGGTGTGTTTGTATTTAATTGATTCCAAAAACCCTAATTTGTATTTAAATATGGATCGGCCAAATAAAAAGGTGGAAATTTTTATTTGTATTTTTTCAGAGTTAATATGAATAAGTAGAACCTAAATAAACTGATAAATAATTTTTAGAAGGCCAAAATCTATTTATTTGGATTAATGTAATAATCGGCCAATAATAAAAAAAAAGGAAAAATATGTTTTGATCATTTTGGGATTTAGATCTGAATATGGTGTGATATTAGGGTTCTAAAAATGTTAAAGTAACAGTAGGTAATTTATTAGAATTCATAAAGATGATTTGGGTATTAATTGGTTTAATTATTTAAATCGGATTTAATTAATAATCATGGATTAATTGTTTTGGTGAACTCATAAATCATGGGAAATTATATATAACTTATATGAACAGTAGATTACTGGGAAAAATAGCCATGATGAGTAAATATGTCATTTTGGGTGTTTAATGGATTTAAAATGATTTAACTAACTAATTAATTAAAGTTATAAAAGTTGAGGGGTTGTTTTGTAATTATTGAAAGTGTATGGATTTTTTTTCTCTGATCATAGACAGTACTAAATGGGTAAAAATAAGTATGGGGACCATTTGTGCTCATTTGATAAGATTTACTTAAGAATTTAATTACCTTTTAAATCATGTTTTGTAGTTAATTGAAATGGAGGGACTAAAAGTGTAAATTCATGGAAGTTAGACTTCTGGACATTTCATAATTAATATTAAGTGTTAAAAATGCTAATTTGAAATATTTGATGGGTTAATGTGTTAAATTGGGATTTTGAGATATTAAATGTGTAATTAATTATACTTAAAGGATTAAATTGTAAAATTGTGAAACTTGAAGGACTAATGGTGTAATTAATGAAAAATGTGTAAAATATGAATATCTCTGATCCTAAAGTGATAAACTAAAATCATCAGATTTGAATTATGAACCTTTTGTAATGTTTAATTCTTCTTCCTTAGGTTCGGTTAAGAGGGAGTGACCTTCTTTCCATCTGATATTCAGCTTTGATTTGATTTGCATTTGAATAAAGGTACAGATATTCTGAACCCTTTTATATGAACCCCTTTGATATGATCCAATTGTTATGAACCCTTCGATTTGAACCTTTGATACAACTTTGATATGATTCATTTGAATTGAGCCCTATGATAAGACACTTTGATTTGGACTTTGACATTTGAACCCTTTGGGTTATGATACTTTGATTTTGACTATGGCTTTGCCATATGACCTTACCCTACAGCATATACTCGAGCATTATTTGTTTCCTAGCCATGAAGGTAACATGGCCGTGGCATTGATGCACCAATGTCATGACTCTAGTGTGGTCGAGTGATGAGCCACACCGTCCCTTTGATTTGGTTGGTTGTTCGGAGATTTGGGTAAGGGGCGCATGGATACATCCTAGATTTGCTTTGATTTGATTTGATTTGCTACATGATATATATATTTGGTGACTGGGCGTTATGTGCATACAGTCCTTTCACAATTTGGGAGCTGATCACTCCATGATTTGCTTTCGAGGACTCCCCTCTTATATTTGGTTCTGAGGTCTCCCCTCCGAACACTGGGCTACTATTTGATTTGATTTGGGCTCGTGGTAAATGCTGTAATTAAACCTTAATCTAAACCATCACTTTCCATATTATCTTATCCATTGATTCATTTGCCTTTCTGTATTTTTATCTCTTAGCTTTGCTTTCTTTCTGTTTCATTTACTATGTTGATATATCTGCTCACTGAGCTTTTGTAGCTCAGCCGCATTTTCTTTTCCCATGCGGCAGGTACTTAGCTAAGGAGCTTTGGGGATGGCTTCTCATGGGATGAGAGATAGTTTTGAGTGGGCCCGACCATAGTCTTCTTAGTTATGGATATTTGGAATTTCTGGTTATTTTGATTTAGAACTATGTATTTCGGTTATTTTCCTTTCAGTACTTTGGATTCATGTATTTGTTAAGTCGCGTTGACTTAACCACTTTGATGTTTTGATGATAACACTTCCGCTTGCATTTATATCTGTATGTATCTGATATGTCACCATAAAGTAATATTTCTACCTTTTTCGGGTTGGGGTGTTACAAAGTAAGTTTTTGGTAGACCTCAAATGAGTTTAAAATTAAATTTTTGGAAACTTGCAATATAACAATGTGAATAAAATGTAAGTAATTTGAATTCTCAAAATGTTTGGCCTCGAGGTCATCACACGAAAATCAAGCTTTTCCTTTCTTGAAGGATGTTTTAAAATAAATTTTACATGACTCCCCAAAAACATTTAGAACATTTAAAATATCACATTGATGAACTTACCTAGTGTAACCTCACCAAAACATTACTCCTTGTAAAACAGTTTATACAAGGATATATATATATATATACACATACATCGGCACATTACAAAAATCAAACAAACATGGAGGACGTATTCATGATTCACATTTAACTCCTCAACATAACACAAATATCACACAAGTTCATGTAATACGAGATACAACATTATAGTAGAGAGACTTACATTCACAGATCGCATGAATATGATGGTTGCACCTTGATACTAATCACGACCGACCTCCAGACGACGCGTCGCGACACGACTTAGTCAGACAAAATCTGACAAGACAAGACAAGACAGGACCTGACGACACACAACTCTACCTGACAGCCTAGGTTTCTGCAAACCTAAGCTCAGATACCATATTCTGGAACACCCCTAAACCATTTGGGAATATTACAGCGCCGCAGACCCTCTCCATGAGGGTCTACCAGGCTAAATACAAAAACAATACATCACATTTAATGCCGATATGGCTAAATAATGAACCATTAGACCGATTTGGTCTTATACCACAAATATTTACATCGAACATACAAAACTCCTTCTCCCAACTCGTACCCATGCAAGGGTTAGGATACATTAATACTTCCCGAAAATGGAAAGTACCCCAACAGAAAGACAAAACAATAAGACTTCACCAAATACCCAACACAGGTCTTCATGTGATTAGCATCGTCGTCTTCCATCATCCTTCGTACCGATCCTGTGATTCGCTCCCCAGCAACCTGCAAGTACCTGGACGCAATACAGACATCCACCCCCTGAATACTCGGGGGTTAGCAAAACTCCACTGTTTTGCTAGTGCAAGTATAAAGTGCAAATACGAGCTATACACAACATACTCCAAGAAGATAAAAACTTGATTAATTCCGCAATTCAACCCAATGAAGATTTCCCGAGATATTTCATTGAATAGAATAGTTCAAACCATAAAAAGTTGGAATGAGACATGTAGGCTTTTTGAAAAGCATTTAAAAAGTCTCGGGAGTTTTAGAAAGACATTTCTCGGCTATTAAATCTTTAACTCGACAAACCACGTAGGGACTCGGGCCAAAGAATCATTTTTGCTCGAAAATACCAATCTGGTCACAAACACAGGGTCCACGACCCAAATCATCCATATCCCATACTCGAGTGAATAACACAACGGTCACACTCGATACATAACCAAACCACAATGCACGGAAACAATCACAGGGCCCGTATCCTTATGCCAAAAATATCGAAACCAAGAAACAAACAATCTACGATGCTTATACCGGTGCCATTTTAGCCAAGTACCAAGACCTTACATATGACGTATCTCACATCGGGAATTTGCTTATGTGATATTCCGGACATATCATAATTATCGAAAACAATATCGTGCCATAATCATCATCACAAAACAACCTCCCGAGCTGTACCGTCCATGTACCTCCTACGAGATACACACCCCAGGGAGTCCTCGTCAGGCCCTCTCTGGTTGTACAACCCCACCGAGTGATCCGTAGGGAACGCGGCCTATCGAATCCCAGGGGACCCTCACTGGTTTTAACTCGGGTCACACATTCTCAGTAACCACATGGCACAGACCACATTCCTGAAATTACCACTTTCACAAAATCACGTTTCAAAGACATATTTCTCCGAAGTACTTCAAATGTAAATCAAGGTACTTGCTAGGAATGGGCACAACATCCGACACATACTCACATCACACATCATCACAAACTCATCAATAGTACATACATACATACACCTCTTGTCAAAAAGACATAATCTTAAGTCCACTATCAACATAATCACGCACAACGATACCATACGTAAAGAAGATATTCCAAAGCACACCACTAGTACATATACTCAGAACCACACAATCGTTCACAAACACACAAGTGGATTTTATAGAGGACCTTTATCGAGAATATACCGATTCTTTTATAAGTTCATTAAAAATAATCCAATTGCACACATAGTCAATTACCGACTATAACCACTACGAAACATGAAGTGTATAGGCAAGATACTTGCCTCGAATCCGCGAGCGAACAAATACGACGAATCACAAGGCCTCGATACCACGAACCACCGGACAACGAACGGGTGAGTTTGGGCAGCCCTCGAACTTCCAAAACCGACCAAGAACTCAACAACTCCACGAGAACTACGAAAATAACATCACCACGAATCAATAACACTAATCGAAATCCGAAACGATCCTAAAAACAACAAGGGTCTAAGTGTTCTCAACGAAATCAAGAATCGTTGATCCGGGTGATAAAATCGATGAAAGGTTAATAAAATCTAAAGATTACGGTCAAGATAAACAAGAATACACAACCGATCGGATGAGATCGGGTAAGAGTCACAAATCCAAGGAAAAACCCCCAATTCAAGAAACTAGAGTTCTAAGAAGAGATTACCTTGATTTGGACCAAGAAGGCGATTAGATGTTGTTAAACACCTACAAATCCGCTAGAAGATGAAGCTAGAAGAAGAAGATCGCTCAAAATCGCCTCTGGAGCTCACTCCCGTCGGAAGGGATGAAGAAAAGTGAGAAATGATGAAGTGAAGCCTGTTGTCCAGTATTTATACTGGACAGTCATTAGCGTGCGCTAACTAGACAGCATTAGCGCGCGCTAACGAGGTCAACGCCCAGAATTTACCGAATAACACTGTTAGCGTGCGCTAGACCCATAAGCGTAGCGCGCGCTAACGGGGGTCACGAAACCAGTCCAGTGTCCCCTGGACAGAACTGCACTTACCGGGCAGCGCGCGCTAGAAAGAAGAAAGAGCATGCGCTAAGCAGTCGATAGCGTACGCTAGCTATCGGCCTTAGCGTACGCTAACAAAGCCCCAGTCCCAGTCCAGTAGCTCCTGGACTGCCAGTTAGCGTGCGCTACCCATTCAGTAGCGTGCGCTATGACACAAGCATTAGCGTGCGCTACACCACAAAAACCCAGAAACTCACATAGTGATCTGAAACGCCTCCAAACACATGTCCCAACAAGGCACACCTAAACATGGCACAAAATTCCAACGATGAGGACAATAACAATCCGATAAAGCCCCGAAAACTCAACGAATTAGGAACAAAGATCTCGGGTATTACATTCTACCCCTCTTAAAAGAAGTTTCGGCCCCGAAACTTAGAACACAAAATGATCAGCGCAAACAATCTCCGACAACAAAAAAATCAGAACGATAACAAAACGCAAAACACATGCTAATTGTTGCTGATGACCTGCAACGAATCACCTGCACCACATGGCTGATAACATCCATATCATTATGCCATATTGATAACGAACGCAACGAACAAAATCAATATGGTTGGCCAGCCCGAACAGTATAACAATCAAGACGCGAGCTCAACACTGCAAAAAATACAAAATTCCACCATTCGAGGGTTGGAAGATCAACAATGAAGCTAATTTCCCGAAGTGAAGGAAATTACAACGTGGTCTAAATGCTCAAAAATCACGATACGGAAGTAACAAAATCAGACAACAAATGATCGAACCATAACGATCGAGACAATAACGGTCGAACAGTCAAGTTCGAATCACGACGACCAACAAGAATCGAATAACAACTCTGAAGTTCACACCTCGGCTCGAGACAATAGGTGATATGGTAAAGCGACAAGATATGCATCCACATAAAATCCACAAGGATGGAATCATAATCGAACAAAAAGTCACAACGACAAGTGGATTATTTCAAAAAAATTACCACAACCCGTTCGATCAACAAAACAAAGGATAGGGCCAGTTCAGAAAATATCAACAAACACAAATGAGTCGATAGAGTTTGAAAACATAAAAGTTCGAAAATCCGATCCACTTCTAATAAAAGAAGTCTATCCCCGAAATTCGAAACAACGAGGCAAGGAGATAACATAACATACAACTGGTAGACTACGCTCTCAGGGACTCCTCAGAGTCAGCCCTGATATTAGTGCTCAAGTTCGGGCCTCGGAAGATTCGGTGACTAACTCGCAGAACTGAACCCGGTTTCCCACGAGTCCGTACTTGTAACACCTCACTGGAGGAGATGGACAATGCGCACGAACATGCCCTGACACATTGCAGCTGAAAAACCTCTTGGGCTTACCAGGAGGCAATACCGATGATTTGGAACTCTCAGTCCCAAGCATCGAGCGATGGAGTTTCACAGTGGAAAGACTACTACGTTGCAATCCAGAAACACCAACTCCAGTACTAACCACAATATCATCCAGCTTCCTATGCTTCCCACTCGGATCCAGATAAAACCCAGCTTCCAGAAGTTCTCAGAACTCCGCCCACATGACGACATGATCCTGAGGTTTAATGGCTTCCCACCAATGAGCAGCATCATCGCTAAGAAGGTACTGAGCAATAGGGACCTTCCGATCTTCAGGACAATAAATGGCCTCGAATATCTTCTGCAACTGAAGAAGCCAACCATCCTGCCTCAGTGCATCTGCCGTGACCAATCGAGGGGGATTCATACGAATTACCTCTCGGAGCCATAGATTTTTCCCGACCATCTGAATCGCATCAGTGTTGCGTTGAATCGCCTTGGTCAACTGAGTCATCTGTGCTGCTACTTGTTGCAATACAGCAGCAACATCCGTACCAATATCGTTCCCAACAGTATTTTCTCGATCCCGCGCCTGATCCCCGTGGTCATCCGTACCACGGTTGCGACCAAGGTCTCTGCACCTCAGCATAGTAATCAAGCAAATTTAACATAACGAAAGTCACATAATCACACAACAATATTAATGCACACCTGGAAACCACTCACAGATGATCGACTGCAAAGGTTAGACGTAACGGCAAAATACAGTCTAAAACTTTTGCCCAGCCAAAAAGCACGTTCCACAACAATAGATGGTGTGTGTTGACTGTGCAAGTTTGGCAACACAACCATACTCACCTACCAACGGTGCTACACCGGAGGTTACAAACAAACAACAGCATACAAATCCAAATGCCAATGGTTCACATAATTATAACATCAAACAATTAATCGTCAGAAGTTAAACAACGTTCCAAACCGAGTCTTCACCTCTCGGTCAAGAGAACTATCTCGACGAGGGCATACCGAACGACTCAGTGTTCACACCACCACTCTAATCACAATTCGGAGCATTACAGCTGAATAACCACATCTTTATCACATACCTTTTTAACGAAATACATGGAACCAAAAAGTTTAAAAGCGAGAGTCACGTTTCAAGTAAGTTTTTGGTAGACCTCAAATGAGTTTAAAATTAAATTTTTGGAAACTTGCAATATAACAATGGGAATAAAATGTAAGTAGTTTGAATTCTCAAAATGTTTGGCCTCGAGGTCATCACACGAAAATCAAGCTTTTCCTTTCTTGAAGGATGTTTTAAAATAAATTTTACATGACTCCCCAAAAACAGTTAGAACATTTAAAATATCACATTGATGAACTTACCTAGTGTAACCACACCAAAACATTACTCCTTGTAAAACAGTTTATACAAGGATATATATATATATATACACACATATACACATACACCGGCACATTATAAAAATCAAAGAAAGATGGAGGACGTATTCATGATTCACATTTAACTCCTCAACATAACACAAATATCACACAAGTTCATGTAATACGAGACACAATATTATAGTGGGGAGACTTACATTCACAGATCGCACGAAGATGATGGTTGCACCTTGATACTAATCACGACCGACCTCCAGACGACGCGTCGCGACACGACTTAGTCAGACAAAATCTGACAAGACAAGACAAGACAGGACCCGACGACACACAACTCGACCCGACAGTCTAGGTTTCTGCAAACCTAAGCTCCGATACCATATTCTGTAACACCCCCAAACCATTTGGGAATATTACAGCGCCGCAGTCCCTCTCTGTTGGGATTCGGTCCAGCATCCTGCCTGTATAGGCTTAAAAATACGCGATGCGCGGCTTGCGATTCGACTGTGAGATCTGCACTAGAAAGTGGTTAAATGAATTGATTTGGACTACTCATACTAACAAGATGCATCTTCTTTTCTGGTAGCCATCTCGTAGAAACTTCAAAGTTAAGCGTGCTTGCCTGGAGTAGTTATGGGATGGGTGACCCCCTAGGAAGTTTCTCAAGTGCACGTGAGTGAGGACAAAGCGCGCTAGAAAAGACTCGTGTTGGTATAGTTAGGATAGTATTCATCATTAATGGGACCAACAATTGGTATCGGAGCAAGTCACGGGTGCGGATTCCCTTGGAGTATCCTACAGTAGAGGATGCCAGAATGTTGGAACTGAGAGGCGGGCATGCAGCAAATGTTGCCAGTTGGCCGGAACTAAGATGTTGGCGCTGTGGAGGTTTTCAGGTGCTGGAGGGCTGCCAGAGTGTTGGAACTAAGAGGCGGGCATGCAGCAAATGTTGCCAGTTGGCCGGAACTAAGATGTTGGCGCTGTGGAGGTTGTCAGGTGCTGGATGGCTATGTGATCAAATCTAGTATGCTCGAACTGAGATACTAGTGCAGCAGAAGTAAACGGAGCTGGAACAGATGCTAATGTCAAGTGTTGGAGGACTGTGTGAATGAATCCAGCCGCTACAGGGATGTGTGATCAAATCTAGTTCGCGGAGGTTTCTAGACTATGGGGCTGAGATGCTGGCAGGTACTGGGAGGGGGATTGTTGGGATTCGGTCCAGCATCCTGCCTGTATAGGCTTAAAAATGCGCGAGGCGCGGCCTGCGATACGACTTGTGAGATTTGCACTAGAAAGTGGTTAAATGAATTGATTTGGACTACTCATACCAACAAGATGCATCTTTTTTTCTGGTAGCCATCTCATAGAAACTTCAAAGTTAAGCGTGCTTGGCCTAGAGTAGTTATGGGATGGGTGACCCCCTGTGAAGTTTCTCAGGTGCGCGTGAGTGAGGACAAAGTGCGCTAGAAAAGACCCGTGTTGGTACAGTGAGGATAGTCTTCATCATTTCTGGGACCAACACTCTCCATGAGGGTCTACCAGGCTAAATACAAAAACAATACATCACATTTAATGCCGATATGGCTAAATAATGGACCATTAGACCGATTTGGTCTTATACCACAAATATTTACATCGAACATACAAAACTCCTTCTCCCAACTCGTACCCATGCAAGGGTTAGGATACATTAATACTTCCCAAAAATGGAAAGTACCCCAACAGAAAGACAAAACAATAAGACTTCACCAAATACCCAACACAGGTCTTCATGTGATTAGCATCGTCGTCTTCCATCATCCTTCGTACCGATCCTGTGATTCGCTCCCCAGCAACCTGCAAGTACCTGGACGCAATACAGACATCCACGCCCCGAATACTCGGGGGTTAGCAAAACTCCACTGTTTTGCTAGTGCAAGTATAAAGTGCAAATACGAGCTATACACAACATACTCCAAGAAGATAAAAACTTGATTAATTCCACAATTCAACCCAATGAAGATTTCCTGAGATATTTCATTGACTAGAATAGTTCAAACCATAAAAAGTTGGAATGAGACATGTAGGCTCTTTGAAAAGCATTTAAAAAGTCTCGGGAGTTTTAGAAAGACATTTCTGGGCTAATAAATCTTTAACTCGACAAACCACGTAGGGACTCGGGCCAAAGAATCATTTTTGCTCGAAAATACCAATCTGGTCACAAACACATGGTCCACGACCCAAATCATCCATATCCCATACTCGAGTGAATAACACAACGGTCACACTCGATACATAACCAAACCACAATGCACGGAAACAATCACAGGGCCCGTATCCTTATGCCAAAAATATCGAAACCAAGAAACAAACAATCTACGATGCTTATACCAGTGCCATTTTAGCCAAGTACCAAGACCTTACATATGACGTATCTCACATCGGGAATTTGCTTATGTGATATTCCGGGCATATCACAATTATCGAAAACAATATCGTGCCATAATCATCATCACAAAACAACCTCTCGAGCTGTATCGGCCATGTACCTCCTACGAGATACACACCCCAGGGAGTCCTCGTCAGGCCCTCTCTGGTTGTACAACCCCACCGAGTGATCCGTAGGGAACGCGGCCTATCGAATCCCAGGGGACCCTCACTGGTTTTAACTCGGGTCACACATTCTCAGTAACCACATGGCACAGACCACATTCCTGAAATTACCACTTTCACAAAATCACGCTTCAAAAACATATTTCTCCGAAGTACTTCAAATGTAAATCAAGGTACTTGCTAGGAATGGCCACAACATCCGACACATACTCACATCACACATCATCACAAACTCATCAATAGTACACACGTCCACACACATACATACACCTCTTGTCAAAAAGACATAACCTTAAGTCCACTGTCAACATAATCACGCACAACGATACCATACGTAAAAAAGATATTCCAAAGCACACCACTAGTACATATCCTCAGAACCACACAATCGTTCACAAACACACAAGTGGATTTTATAGAGGACCTTTATCGAGAATATACCGATTCTTTTATAAGTTCAATAAAAATAATCCAATTGCACACATAGTCAATTACCGACTATAACCAATACGAAACATGAAGTGTATAGGCAAGATACTTGCCTCGAATCCGCGAGTGAACAAATACGACGAATCACAAGGCCTCGATACCACGAACCACCGGACAACGAACGGGTGAGGTTGGACAGCCCTCGAACTTCCAAAACCGACCAAGAACTCGACAACTCCACGAGAACTACGAAAATAACATCACCACGAATCAATAACACTAATCGAAATCCGAAACGATCCTAAAAACAACAAGGGTCTAAGTGTTCTTAACGAAATCAAGAATCGTTGATCCGGGCGATAAAATCGATGAAAGGTTAATAAAATCTAAAGATTACGGTCAAGATAAACAAGAATACACAACCGATCGGATGAGATCGGGTAAGAATCACAAATCCAAGGAAAAACCCCCAATTCAAGAAACTAGAGTTCTAAGAAGAGATTACCTTGATTTGGACCAAGAAGGCGATTAGATGTTGTTAAACACCTACAAATCCGCTCGAAGATGAAGCTAGAAGAAGAAGATCGCTCAAAACCGCCTCTGGAGCTCACTCCCGTCGGAAGGGATGAAGAAAAGTGAGAAATGAAGAAGTGAAGCTCGGTCCAAAGATTTATATCGATACCATTAGCGTGCGCTAACCAGACAGCATTAGCGCGCGCTAACGAGGTCAACGCCCAGAATTTACCGAATAACACTGTTAGCGTGCGCTAGACCCATAAGCGTAGCGCGCGCTAACGGGGGTCACGAAACTAGTCCAGTGTCCCCTGGACAGAACTGCACTTACCGGGCAGCGCGCGCTAGAAAGAAGAAAGTGCGTGCGCTAAGCAGTCGATAGCGTACGATAGCTATCGACCTTAGCGTACGCTAACAAAGCCCCAGTCCTAGTCCAGTAGCTCCTGGACTGCCTCTGGACTGCCAGTTAGCATGCGCTACCCATTCAGTAGCGTGCGCCAACCACAACGCCGCAGCGTGCGCTATGCCACAAGCATTAGCGTGCGCTACACCACAAAAACCCATAAACTCACATAGTGATCCGAAACGCCTCCAAACACATGTCCACCTAAACATGGCACAAAATTCCAACGATGTGGACAATAACAATCCGATAAAGCCCCGAAAACTCAACGAATCCGGAACAAAGATCTCGGGTATTACAAACATATCTTGCCATACTCAGAACAGGAATATAATAGTAGGGAGACATGGCAAAACTCCCTATGAGGTTAGGAATAACAGAACACCTACTGTTGCTTGCTTTCATATTTTTGGTTGTAAGTGTTTCATCCACAACAACGGTAAAACACAACTAAATGCCTTTGATGCTAAAACTGATGATGGTCTCTTTATGGGATATTCACAAAGAAGCAAGGCATATAGAGTTTTTAACAAAAGAACTTTAGTTGTGGAGGAAACACCCCATGTTGTATTTGATGAATCTACTGTTGAGTACAGGAAACAAGTAGAGCTAATTAAGAATAAGCTCAAATCCGCAACCTTCGAAGAAGTCATTGTACATGACACAGGGATGGTAGACTCATCTGCAGATCAGCCTGAAGACCCAATCAGAGCCGCCAAGACCCAATCAGATCGACAGAACACCAAACCTACCTTATCCATTTGCCACCGATGAAGACTCATCCGTAATGATAAAGACTCATTTGCACTGCACTCCAACCCGCAGATGACAAGACTAGAGCCGATCCAGCAGGCATCAAGGAGATCAGATCCAAGCTGATGCAGACAGAGAGGAAATCCACCAGAGCAAATCTACAGGGGGAACAGACCCTGAAGAAAAAGATATCCCCAAGTGGCTCAAAGACCATCCAATCCAACAAATCATTGGGAAGCTGACTGACGGAGTTAAAACAAGTCAGTTTACTCTACCCGCAGGAATGGCAATGTTCTCTTTCTTCATGTCCCAGATAGAACTCAAGACAACAGAGCAAGCCTTGGAAGATTATTCTTGGATCAATGCCATGCAAGAGGAGCTTGAACAAATGGAAAGGAACAATGTTTGGGAACTAACAGACAGACCAGATCATAAGAAGGTTATTGGCACCAAATGGGTGTACAAAAACAAAAGCGACGAAGATGGAGCTGTTGTTAGGAATAAAGCCAGACTTGTTGCTAAACGATATGCACAGTGTGAAGGAATAGAAGCCATCAGACTATTCCTCGCATATGCTGCATTCAAGGATTTTGAAGTCTATTAGATGGATGTAAAAAGTGCATTTCTTAATGGAATCCTAAAATAAGAAGTCTATGTGGAGCAACCCCCAGGATTTGTCAAAGGAGACAAAGTCTACAAGCTGTTGAAAGCTCTATATGGACTTAAGCAGGCACCAAGAGCTTGGTATGAAACCTTATCTGTATTTCTTGAAAAGAACGGTTTCTGCAAAGGGAAAGTGGACAAGACCTTATTCAGAGTGGAGCACGAAGGCCACATATTGATAGTTCAGATATATGTGGATGACATTATATTTGGCTCAACCAACCCAGAGCTGTGTGAGAAATTCTCAAATCTCATGCAAGGAGAATTTGAGATGAGTATGATGGGAAAGATTAACTTCTTTCTTGGATTACAAGTCAAGCAAATGGAAAATGAAATTTTCATCAATCAAGCCAAATATACCCGAGATCTAATCAAGAGATTTGGAATGGAATCAGCAAAACCAGCAAGAATTCCTATAAGCACAAGTACTCACCTAGATGCAGATGAGAGAGGCATATCAGTGGATTCAACCCACTACAGAGGACTTATTGGATCATTGCTATACCTCACTGCAAGCAGACCAGATATATCTTATGCCGTAGGAGTATACGCACGATTTCAATCCAAGCCAAAGCAGTCTCGCCTAGATGCAGCCAAGAGAATAATTAAATACCTTAAGTCTACAGTCAATGTTGGACTATGGTATCCTAAAGACAATAACTTCGAGCTATCAGGATATTCAGATGCAGATTTCGCAGGATGCAAAATTAATAGGAAAAGCACTAGTGGAACGTGCCAATTCCTAGGAACCAGACTGATATCCTGGTTTAGCAAGAAGCAGGTTTCTAACTCTATCTCCACCACAGAGTCAGAATACCTAGCTGCAGGTAGTTGTTGTGCCCAGATCTTATGGATCAGACAACATCTAAGGGACTAGAACATTATTGCTAGTGAAGTTCCTATCTGGTGTGACAACAACAGTGCTATTGCAATAACCAACAACCCGGTATTGCACTCAAGGACCAAGCACATTGATGTTAAGCATCACTTCATTAGAGATCACGTGCTTAACAAGAGAGTAAGAGTTGAAAGAGTCAGCACAGACTACCAAATTGCTGATATCTTCACCAACCCTTTGCCATAAGAAAGGTTTTTGGACCTGAGCAGGGAACTTGAATTACTAGATTGGGAATCTAGTACAGAGGAAAAAGCTAGTTGAAGCAGAGCAGACGAAGGATGGACTAAGCTGATAATAGGAATCAGAACCTACCTGATACATACAAGAATATGAAGGACATACGAAGGAACCTAGCGGATCAAACCACAGGCAAGAAGTCAAAGGAGTCAACTCACCTCATGCAGAGCAGTCAACAGTCAACGGTCAACCAGCTAAGTTTTCTAAACCTAACCGAATTCTGAATTATCTGCTATTTGTATAATAGTATCATATTATTCTTTGGATCACAAGTGGCATAATACTATATGCTTAAAATGCACTTGGCAATCACAAGTTCAATCGACCTCCACTGTGACCAATTAAAATCCAACCGTCCATTTTCAAACTCAAAACCTGGACCACCTATTACTAAATTTGAATTTTAAAAATCCTCAAAAAGTGGACCACCGATTAAAATAAATGATTATTTAATTACAGCGTCGTTTCATTTTCCTTTTAAGGACAGGAAAACCCTTTCACTTTACTGTAACGCCCCGACTTTCTAGGGTAAATATTGGGGAAAAATAAATAAAAGGTAAATTTTGAGAAAAATAATTTTCTTGAGAATATAAAAATTCTCGCCTACAAAGTCGAGTCGCTACACTGACATAAACATAAATACCTTTAAATAAGGTGACATTACATCATAAATGCGAGGTAAAAATTTGCGGCGGAAGAATAATTCATAATTTATAAATTTCTAATCAACGTTTCCCCAAATAAGTTTTCAAACATTTGACAAAAGAAACATCATATAATAATTTCCTCTTTCATATGCCCTCTCGGCTCGCTCCTTCGTCCATCCGGCTCGGTTCAACCTGCAGGTTCAATAAAGGTGGGGGTGAGCTTCCTTTAGCTCGTGGAAATCACACTGATCACAGTAATATACAATCTCATGGAAAGCATAACATCAATAATCTATCACCTTTTTCCTCAACGTAATTGCATACTAACAATATTACGTATAGCATGAATCGAGCACGCATACACGAATATTGAGGTTGCGCAGGTGCCCCCGCAACAACATCAAACATATACACAATACCACATAACATGAATCGAGCACGCATGTGAATATTGAGGTTGCGCAGGTGTCTCCGCAACAACATAAAACATAAACACAATACCACATAACATGAATCGAGCACGCATGTGAATATTGAGGTTGCGCAGGTGTCCCCGCAACAACATATATCTTAATATAGCCTCTTACACGAAAACAGGTTAGCCTGAATTACAACGTGCATAAAATTTTTAAACATGAATAGAAGATCACATACACAGTCCAATTAAAGCAATTAAAGTGATAGTGAAAATTCCCACCTGAATAAATGATGATGATGATGTCTGACTGAAATGAACGTGCTCGACTCAAAGTCCTAAGCCCGTAAATCCTTGACAAAGTCTACATATAATAATAATAATAATTAAAATCCTTACAATTTATTATTTATATAATAAATGAAAGGATACGAATATCACTATATAATAATTGAAAATAAATTATAATTGTTCATTAATATTAACTGAAGAGTTAACATTATAAATGACTGAAATTAAAATATATATATGCATAATTTCAGATTAATTATTAATATTAATTGAAGGTCAACATTTTAATGTCGGGTCAAAATGGGACTAAATTGAAGGTTTTGAAATTAACTGGGGTTAAATTGTAGGAGTTGAAAAGCTGACTAGATTAAAATCGAATTAATTAAAACTGTCTGGGCTGAATTGAAAATTTCTGAAAATTTGAAGGACTAAATTGCAGAACCCTAAAATTCCGGGGGTATAAATACCCCTAAGCTAACCCTAGCCGTCAGAATTCCTTTCCTTCTACTGTCCTTCTCTCCCAACTCCTCTGCACGACATCTCTCCCTCTCCCAAATCCTCCCTCTCGGCCGATAAGAAAATCACACACACACCGTATAACACACACACACACACTGACGGGAAGAACACATACACCGCAAATCACACACACACACCGACCGAAACACACACACACCGGTGGTTCGGCTCGGGTGCAGCGGTGCAAGGTCCGGGTTCGGGTTAACCAGTAGCGGAGCTCACGGCGGAGGCGACGGTTCGAATCTGAAAGGGCGGGCGATTCCGCGATATGGATGTTCAGTTTCGGGCTCAGACCGGTTTGGGGTAATGTGTTGATACAATTTGGGTGTTTAGGGATGGCAACGAATGGATCAAAGTCGAATCCGATTTCGATTCAGTTTTGGTTATGTTGATTTTGATTTACCAGGTTTAGGTTCGGGCGTACAGTGTTTGATTGTTGATTATGATTTTTTTGTTCGGATAAATTATTGAGGTTTGATTCCCGAATTAGAGTTCGGGTTGAATTTCGTTAAAATTAAGTTTTGGTTCTGATTTGATTTGTTTGGGAAGATGTAAATCGAGGTGGATAATTTCGGCTCTGAAATTTCGATTTTTATTTTCTGTTTCGATTTCAAAATCACGAAGAAGAAATATCTGATATCGAGTGTTGACATCATAGCAGGGAATAAGAAAACGAGAATATGATTCCGAAAAGAAATCGACAGAATACCTTGAGATTCGGATGACCTGTTGAATCTGGACGGGTTGCTGGGATTGCTGGAAAATTGGCCGAGAATAAAGCTGCTGGAGAGGTGAGCGAGGCGATAATTTGCAGAAGGTCGAATCTGGTGGCTGGAAAGATCAACCGGAAATATGGGCGAGAACTAGGTGTATTGTATTTTCTATATATATATATATATATATATATATTTGTTTGTTGTTCAACGATGAAGAAAACGGCACTGGGAAGAAAGTGTATTTCTGTGTTGTAGTATTGAACAGTATGGTGTGTATTTATACTGTAGAGGCTGTATATTTATACTGCCTGGATTAGGGTTAGGGGTAATTTGGGCTTGTATTTTGTTATGGGTCAGCACAAACTATTGGGCCATTAATAATGATAATAATAATAATAATAACAATAATGATAAAAATCAAAATAATAATAATAACGGTGATAATAATTAATATCGATACTAATAATAACAATATCGAAAGTAATATTAGTGATGATATAGAAATAATAAAGATAAAATATTAATAATGTTAATATTAATATTGTTCCTATTATAAATTTTATTATTAATAATAATAATATCTTTAATTACCGTACTAAAAAAAAATGACTAATATTAAATGTTCTGAAATTAACTTGAGAAATTGACTCGGGTTTGGAACATAAGATATATCATGAAAATATCTGATCTTATTAAATGATATTACATGAAGTTGACTTGTACGTGTAGTGAAAGTAATTGTACAACAATTACTCACTCGGTAATGAAATGAGATTAAATGAAATAAAATGCATTATTAACATTATTAATGACTACTAGAATGTAACTGACAAAAATGACTCAGGCTAGGACTTGTGATACGTTGAAATAAATATTCATGATCCTTTAAATTGAATTAAATAGCATGAAATACATTATAATATTATTATAAAATAATAATATTGCATTATAAAATGACGGGTATTACATCCTACCCCTCTTAGAAAAATTTTCGTCCTCGAAAATAAATGATATACCTCGATTGAAGAAGTTCGGATAACGAGCTTGAAGTTCCTCTTCACGCTCCCAAGTGGCTTCGCCCTTGCTGTGGTTACGCCATTGGACCTTGACAAACACCTTCTCTTTGTTTCTCAACTGCCGGACTGATCGGTCAGGAATCAGTTCTGGTTGTTCTTCATAAATAAGATCTTTGTTTATCTCCACGACGGTATAGTTGATGACGTGGTTGGGATCGTGCACATACTTTCTCAACAATGATACGTGGAAAACGTTGTGCACAGCCGAAAGTTCAGGGGGTAAAGCCAAACGGTAAGCTAACTCTCCAATCCGCTCAAGAATTTCGAACGGTCCAATGTACCTCTGTCTCAACTTGCTCCTCGGACCAAAACGAACAATTCCCTTGGTAGGGGATACCTTCAGGAATACCTTGTCGCCAACACAGAATTCGAGATCTTTCCTACGCTTGTCGGCGTAAGACTTCTGACGGTCCTGGACTATCTTGATCCTCTCGCGAATCTTATCCACCATGCCAACTGTCTTCTCGATCATCTCGGGACCCAAAATCCTCCTTTCACCTACCTCATCCCAATACAGTGGTGATCGACACTTCCTACCATATAGGGCTTCATACGGTGCCATACCGATCGTCGATTGGTAACTGTTGTTGTAAGCAAATTCTACCAAAGGCAACAGTCGTTCCCAATTATTTCCCATATCTAGCACACATGCTCGCAACATATCCTCAAGGATCTGGATGGTCCTCTCGACTGACCATCAGTTTGAGGATGATAAGACGTACTAAAATTCAACTGCGCTCCCAAAGCTTCTTGCAAACTCTCCCAAAAACGCGATGTGAAACGAGTATCCCTATCGGATACTATAGAGACTGGCACTCCATGCAACTTAAAAATCTCCCTGATATACAGTTGAGCATACTGATCCATTCGAAAGTTCATCTTAACTGGGATAAAATGAGCTGACTTTTTGAGTGGATCGACAACAACCCAAATAGCGTGGTTTCCTCTTTCCGTTCGAGGCAAACCTACCACAAAGTCCATCGTAATGTGTTCCCATTTCCATTCTGGAATATGAAGTGATTTAAGTAATCCAAAGGGGCGTTGGTGTTCTGCCTTCACTTGTTGACAAACTATACATTTTCTGACAAAGTCTGCCACATCTCTTTTCAAACCTTCCCACCAAAATGTCCCCCTAAGATCTTGGTACATCTTTATACTCCCAGGGTGTGCTGTATACGGAGTACTATGTGCCTCTTTCAATATAGCTTCTCTCAACTTAACAACATTGGGCACACAAATCCTCCCTTCATAATACATTGTGCCATCATCGGACACACTAAAACCTTTATCCTCACCTGAAAGAGTACGTTCTTTCATCTTGACCAAGAAGTCGTCCCTTCTTTGACCTTCTTTGATTTGTTCCCTCAAGGTTGGTTGTACCAAACTGGCCAATAATGATTCAGCTGGTCTCGATGGTGTAGCCACCTCAAGGTTCATCCTTGCAAATTCCTTGACCAAGTGTTCCTCCTTGGTCAACAAACAAGTCAGATCTCCTCTTGCCTTATGGCTTAGTGCATCAGCAACTACGTTTGCCTTCTGGTGGTAATGAATTGTACAATCGTAGTCTTTGACCAACTCAAGCCATCTGCGCTGCCTCATATTCAATTCCTTCTGTGTGAAAATATATTTCAGACTTTTGTGGTCTGTATAAATTTCACATTTACCTCTATAAAGGTAATGTCTCCAAATCTTCAGGGCATGAACTACCGCTGCTAGTTCCAAATCACGAGTAGGGCAGTTTAGCTCGTGCGGTTTCAACTGTCTCGAAGCATAGGCAACTACTTTGCCCTCTTGAATTAATACACAACCTAAACCTTGTTTGGATGCATAACTGTAGATGACAAATTCTTTCGTCGGATCGGGAATTGTCAATACTGGTGCAGCAGTTAATCTTCGCTTAAGTTCTTGGAAACTCCTTTCGCATTCCTCATTCCATAAGAAAGCTTCTCCCTTTCGAGTCAATCTAGTCATAGGTGCAGCAATCTTCGAAAATCCCGCAATAAATCTCCGATAATAACTGGCTAATCCCAAGAAACTTCGAACTTCATTCGCATTACTCGGTACTTTCCAATCATTGACTGCCTCAACTTTAATCGGGTCAACCTCAATTCCTTTAGAAGTGACCACATGACCCAAAAATGCAACTCGGTTAAGCCAGAATTCGCACTTGTTGAATTTCGCATACATCTTCTCCTTGCGCAGTATTCCCAATACTGTTCTAAGATGCTGCTCATGATCAACCTTGGTCTTTGAATATACAAGTATGTCATCTATGAACACAATGACAAACTTATCCAAATAAGGTTGAAATACACGGTTCATGAGGTCCATGAATACCGCTGGTGCATTAGTCAAACCAAATGGCATCACTATAAATTCATAGTGTCCATAACGAGTTCGAAATGCGGTCTTCGGGATACATCACTCTTAATCCTCAGCTGGTGATATCTGGATCTCAAATCTATCTTCGAAAATACTCCCGATCCTCCAAGTTGATCGAATAGGTCCTCTATTCTAGGAAGTGGATATTTATTCTTTATCGTGAGTCGATTAAGTTCACGATAGTCAATGCACATCCTCAAACTTCCGTCTTTTTTCTTCACGAAGAGCACTGGCGCATCCCATGGCGAAACACTCGGTCGGATAAATCTAGAGTCGAGTAGTTCCTGGAGTTGTACCTTCAGCTCTTGCATTTCCTTAGGTGTTATCCTATAGGGAGCCTTTGATATTGGTGCCGCTCCTGGCACTAGATCAATCGAGAACTCAACTTGACGATTCGGTGAAACTCCGGGAAAGTCTTCGGGAAAGACATCTGGATACTCTTTGAAGATAGGTACATCAGCTACCGTCCTCTCCGTAGTCGTTTTCGCAATCACATTCACCAAGAATCCTTGGCAATCACGCTTCTTCAACATCTTCACAGTTTTCATGGCTGAAATCACCCTCGGGGTTCTGCTGTGTCTAACTCCCTCGAATACGGTCTTGACATCAACCGACGGACATAAAGTTACCCTCCTTTCGGAGCATTCGACTACAGATCTATGCTTGTCCAACCAATCCATACCCAAAATGACGTCAAAATCACTAAGTTCCACTAAGTGTAAGTTGGCTAAGAAGCTATGTTCGTTAATCTCTATCTTCACGTTGATAGTTATCGAGTCTACATGCACTACTCACATCATCACTACTAATAATCTATACAATGGGAATAGGGGATCGTGGCTCAATCCACGAAATGACTTCATCTTCAGACTCGATATCTGTCATCAACACGTCCTTCATATTTTCGGCGAGATCCACCCTTGAGCTTTCATCAGGAATTTCTTCTGGATCTTCTTCAGGATCCTACTCTGGTTCTTCTTCTGGATCTTCTTCGGGATCCTCCTCTGAGTCTTCCTCGTCTGTGGAGTCGGCATCCCAATTTGCAGCTGGAATCTCCTCTCGAGCATATAAATCCAATAGGCGCCCAGCGACAAATTGGAAATCGTCCGCAGCCTCTCGCTCTTCAAGCGATCTCTTGATGGCCCTTTTCCAAAGCCGGAAGATGCAGCAACTCCAGTCTTCGGATAATTTCTCCATCAAGTGCTCTAGCTGGCGGGTGACGGAACCTTGTTTCCCAGATTTTAGCCACTTACTTAGTCTATTAATGACGTAGTGTGGCGCATTTTCTGGTAGACTAGGGTCGTCCCACCAGTCCTTACGCGCTAGGAGACGTGAATCAAAAGTAGTTGGGAGCTTCTTACGTGGAGTCATTCTAGGTTTGGCCATTCTAACAATTCGTACATACATAAATAATTATATGAGTAAAATGAAATGACATATGCATGAATAATGACTGAAATTCGGTACCTCAGACGGAGTGACGAAGTGGCGAAGCTGAGAGCATATGATACTTTTACATTTTAGCGAGTCTACAGGAAGGTAAGACCTCGCTCCGATACCACTATGTAACGCCCCGACTTTCTAGGGTAAATATTGGGGAAAAATAAATAAAAGGTAAATTTTGAGAAAAAAAATTTTCTTGAGAATATAAAAATTCTCTCCTACAAAGTCGAGTCGCAACAACTGACATAAACATAAATACCTTTAAATAAGGTGACATTACATCATAAATGCGAGGTAAAAATTTGCGGCGGAAGAATAATTCATAATTTATAAATTTCTGATCAACGTTTCCCCAAATAAGTTTTCAAACATTTCGACAAAAGAAACATCATATAATAATTTCATCTTTCATATGCCCTCTCGGCTCGCTCCTTCGTCCATCCGGCTCGGTTCAACCTGCAGGTTCAATAAAGGTGGGGGTGAGCTTCCTTCAGCTCGTGGAAATCACACTGATCACAGTAATATACAATCTCATGGAAAGCATAACATGAATAATCTATCACATTTTTCCTCAACGTAATTGCATACTCACAATATTACGTATAGCATGAATCGGGCACGCATACACGAATATTGAGGTTGCGCAGGTGCCTCCGCAACAACATCAAACATAAACACAATATCACATAACATGAATCGAGCACGCATGTGAATATTGAGGTTGCGCAGGTGTCCCCGCAACAACATAAAACATAAACACAATACCACATAACATGAATCGAGCACGCATGTGAATATTGAGGTTGCGCAGGTGTCCCCGCAACAACATATATCTTAAGATAGCCTCTTACACGAAAACAGGTTAGCCTGAATTACAACGTGCATAAAAATTTTAAACATGAATAGAAGATCACATACACAGTCCAATTAAAGCAATTCAAGTGAT
Organism: Orobanche coerulescens; assembly: GCA_033398695.1. Lineage (NCBI taxonomy): Eukaryota > Viridiplantae > Streptophyta > Magnoliopsida > Lamiales > Orobanchaceae > Orobanche > Orobanche coerulescens. The sequence goes on from CM065815.1 coordinate 118,796,147, forward strand.
AGTTAAAATTCCCACCTGAATAAATGATGATGATGATGTCTGACTGAAATGAACGTGCTCGACTCACAGTCCTAAGCCCGTAAATCCTTGACAAAGTCTACATATAATAATAATTAAAATCCTTACAATTTATTATTTATATAATAAATGAAAGGATACGAATATCACTATATAATAATTGAAAATAAATTATAATTGTTCATTAATATTAACCGAAGAGTTAACATTATAAATGACTGAAATTAAAATATATATATGCATAATTTCAGATTAATTATTAATATTAATTGAAGGTCAACATTTTAATGTCGGGTCAAAATGGGACTGAATTGAAGGTTTTGAAATTGACTGGGGTTAAATTGTAGGAGTTGAAAAGCTGGCTGGATTAAAATCGAATTAATTAAAACTATCTGGGCTGAATTGAAAATTTCTGAAAATTTGAAGGACTAAATTGCAGAACCCTAAAATTCCGGGGGTATAAATACCCCTAAGCTAACCCTAGCCGTCAGAATTCCTTTCCTTCTACTGTCCTTCTCTCCCAACTCCTCTGCACGACATCTCTCCCTCTCCCAAATCCTCCCTCTCGGCCGATAAGAAAATCACACACACACACCGTATAACACACACACACACTGACGGGAAGAACACATACACCACAAATCACACACACACATTGACCGAAACACACACACACCGGTGGTTCGGCTCGGGTGCAGCGGTGCAAGGTCCGGGTTCGGGTTAACCAGTAGCGGAGCTCACGGCGGAGGCGACGGTTGGAATCTGAAAGGGCGGGCGATTCCGTGATATGGATGTTCAGTTTCGGGCTCAGACCGGTTTGGGGTAATGTGTTGATACAATTTGGGTGTTTAGGGATGGAAACGAATGGATCAAAGTCGAATCCGATTTCGATTCAGTTTTGGTTATGTTGATTTTGATTTACCAGGTTTAGGTTCGGGTTTACAGCGTTTGATTGTTGATTATGATTTTTTTGTTCGGATAAATTATTGAGGTTTGATTCCCGAATTAGAGTTCGGGTTGAATTTCGTTAAAATTAAGTTTTGGTTCTGATTTGATTTGGTTGGGAAGATGTAAATCGAGGTGGATAATTTCGGGTCTGAAGTTTCGATTTTTATTTTCTGTTTCGGTTTCAAAATCATGAAGAAGAAATATCCGATATCGAGTGTTGACATCATAGCAGGGAATAAGAAAACGAGAATATGATTCCGAAAAGAAATCGACAGAATACCTTGAGATTCGGATGACCTGTTGAATCTGGATGGGTTGTTGGGATTGCTGGAAAATTGGCCGAGAATAAAGCTGCTGGAGAGGTGAGCGAGGCGATAATTTGCAGAAGGTCGAATCTCGTGGCTGGAAAGATCAACCGGAAATATGGGCGAGAACTAGGTGTATTGTATTTTCTATATATATAAATATATATATATATATATACTTGTTTGTTGTTCAACGATGAAGAAAATGGCGCTGGGAAGAAAGTGTATTTCTGTGTTGTAGTATTGAACAGTATGGTGTGTATTTATACTGTAGAGGCTGTATATTTATACTGCCTGGATTAGGGTTAGGGTTAATTTGGGCTTGTATTTTGTTATGGGTCAGCACAAACTATTGGGCCATTAATAATGATAATAATAATAATAACAATAATGATAAAAATCGAAATAATAATAATAACGGTGATAATAATTAATATCGATACTAATAATAATAATATCGAAAGTAATATTAATGATGATATAGAAATAATGAAGATAAAATATTAATAATGTGAATATTAATATTGTTCCTATTATAAATTTTATTATTAATAATAATAATATCTTTAATTACCGTACTAAAAAAAATGACTAATATTAAATGTTCTGAAATTAACTTGAGAAATTGACCCGGGTTTGGAACATAAGATATATCATGAAAATATCTGATCTTATTAAATGATATTACATGAAGTTGACTTGTACGTGTAGTGAAAGTAATTGTACAACAATTACTCACTCAGTAATGAAATGAGATTACATGAAATAAAATGCATTATTAACATTATTAATGACTACTAGAATGTAACTGACAAAAATGACTCGGGCTAGGACTTGTGATACGTCGAAACAAATATTCATGATCCTTTAAATTGGATTAAATAGCATGAAATGCATTATAATATTATTATAAAATAATAATATTGCATTATAAAATGACGGGTATTACATTTACCTTCGCCAAACTTTCAAAAACCCTAATTTACAGAGCAGAAATCCTTTCGAACTCTCAATACACTAAGAAATCGTTTATCTTGCAGAAATGAAATCCTACTTTGAAGGCATAAATCTGAAGGCAGTCAAGGACCAGATCATTTTCTCCATGGTCGTTGATTTTGAGGGACTCCTGGAATCGAATCTGGAGAACAACGATGTGCTCGATCTCATTCGCACGATGAAGATGAATGAGATCTACCCATTTTTGGATATCAGTCCCAAGCACTTGTTTAAGGAGGACGTTATTGCATTTTTCCGAGAGGCCCGAGTGATCGAATCGGGGATTCGAAGCACTGTCGGCGGAATCCAAGTGGACATATCGCCGGAGATGATCCGAAAATCTTTTGGAATGAAAAATCATGGAGCGGCGGTTGAAGCCCTTAGGCAGAGCGCAGCCGATACCTGGCGGAAGATTAAGGCGGTCGACCAACCGGAGAAGCTAAAACTAACCGCCAAGAGGAGTGAAATTAAAAAGGTGTATCTCTATGTGTTGGACATAACCAACAAAATAGTCATGGGCATGGCCGGTAGCTACGACCAACTGTCGTCAGCTAAATTTATGGTGCTTGGAGCACTAATCCAAGACACGCCAATTGACTGGACGGATTATATTTACAGGCAGTGGGTGTGCGAGGTCAACAAGTGTAACACTCCCAAAACCATATGGGAATATTACACGCCGTAGACCCCTTTTTACGAGGATCTACCAGGCTATACCTTACAACACGACCAAGTGCTTGCCCGGCCAGGGTCAAACAATAAAATACTACAGACCGTTATGGTCACTTACACGTGAATACAAAGACCGATGACGTCACACAACTCAATCAACAAAACTGACTTATACAACATTACCACACAGGGGTTGAAACACAATACATTGGAAGACTGAAATCAACTCTGACAATACAACCAAACTCTACCAACTCTCAACTCTTGATTAGTATCGCAGCTCGTCATCCACTTATGCCAATCCTGTGACTGCTCCCCCGATCCTGCATGTATCTGGACGCAAAACAGACATCCACCCCCCGATTACTCGGGGGTTAGTAAAACTCCACTGTTTTACTAGTGCAAGTATAATACGATACGAAAGGCAACAAGTAAATAGCAACTACGAATTTAATACGGAAATCAATTATCAAATGTTCCCGAGAAGTTTTAGAATTTCGAACTCAAGCAAGAGAGATTTGAAAAGGAACTCATCATCTCGGGGATATTTAAAGTAGAAATTCTTTTGGACCTCGAGTCCCAATTTACAAAACCTTTTCGTAGTCGTTAGGGCCTCAGTCCGATTCTCATTTTAAAACACACTAGATAAGATATCATTATGAGTCCGAGACCCATATTTAAAATGTTATCCAAACAATCACTGTTATACGATCATTGTTCGTACACATCATGTACCGAATTCCGGAGGCCTCGACGGACCTTACCCGGACCACACGCACTGTTCGTACACCTCATGTATCGAACCCCGGAGGCCTCGACGGACCCTAACAGGCCACAAACATCATTCGTACACATCATGTACCGAACTCCGGAGGCCTCGTCAGACCCTACCTGGATCACACACCTTGTTCGTACACATCATGTACCGAACTCCAGAGGCCTCGTCAGACCCTACCTGGATCACACACACATTGACACGACACAACTCAATAATCATCAAATGTCAAGCCATTTCACATTATACCGAAACGTATAATCAAGTATGTAAACCAATACAACACAAATATCATAATCATCACAACAACTCAACAATGACCAACCACGCCCGGCACAAACTTAGATGATTGCACATCCATCACAATTCCACAATGTTAACTAAGTGAAGGTATTATCGTTACTATCAATCGTTCATAATAATCAATTAATACGAAGCATATTCGCTAAGATAAATCAATTCATCATAACTATAACATGACATCCATATTCACAAGACACAATTCGTATAGTAAAATACTTGCCTTAATAACCGCTACCGAATACTCCGAAGAACACGGTTCGACCGGGAAGCTCGGACCCCAAAGAAGGCAACGAACGGAAAGGTTCCGACTCGAGTTATTCACAAGGATTTCCTTCCTAAGTTATATCAACAATAAATCAACAATCATACGATGAATAATAATCGCAAAACGCCCGAATTCCCCTGTAAGACCTTTCATCGGACACCTTCAAGGCGTCGATTAAGAACTCGACTAAAACGATGAATCTATATAATCCAACCATGGAATAACAAGGGAAATGATAGAATATATCTAAATAATCATCAATCCATCACAAACCAAAGTTATTACAGTTAAATCGGACAAAAACAACAAAACCCCCAATTTTCCCAAACTATGATTTTTTAGGAAATCTGACCTGATTCGCTCGATCAAAGGATGTTATAGGATGGATAATCGATGATATGAACTCCAAGACTTCATGGATTAATCACTTGACAACATGCCTCCACGCCTACCAAGCCTCCAGCCGCGGAAGGGAAAGAAACGAGGTGAGAAAATGGGTGAAAACACGTCTGATCGATCATATTTATACTGCCCAGTGTGTGCCGACAACTTACGGACGTAACTGGCACTCCTTACGGCCGTAACCGGCCTTCGTCCGGAAGCTGCCCAGCCCCTTACAACCGTACCCGATAACGCCTTACGGCCGTAACCGGCATTCGTCCGGAAGCTGCCCAGTGCCCGTACGACCGTACCTAATCACGCCTTACGGCCGTAACCGGCATTCGTCCGGACTGTGCCTGTCGATCACTTACGGCCTTAATCGGAACCTTACGGCCGTAACTCGGCCAGGCCAGTACCTGCTCCAAAACGTGAGGCCGTGACTCGGCCGTGACCACTTCCGACGGCCCGGACGACCCCGAAACCCGAACCTGAATATGAATCGAATATACGGTTACAAAGTACTCGCAAAGGCGAATCCAAGTGCTAAGAGAACACATGATTCTGACCACCCGAAGGCTCAAAATTCAATAACGGGAAGGAATTGCCCTAAACTTTGGGAAATTACGAAAACGGCCCAAAACGTCCGAAATACACGATATACGATCGAAACACTAAACCAGAGCTCGCAACATGAATAATAACATTAAATGAACTTATGAGAAACTCGAAACAACAGTTTCGGACGAGATTCGCAAGAATCGAACTCAAGTGCGGAAAAGTCGTTAAGAACACGGAACTCAACAAAACGATACCGAAACGAACTCGGATGACAAAAAGTGTAGAATCAATCATTCTCGGAACGACGAAACGGTCACAACAGAGTCATTAAGGTGGACTTCCGCTAAAAGAGAAATTTACCAGAAATCGAAATTGCGGATATTACAACAAGGCCGAGTGGCTTGTTGAGGAGAAGAAGTTTAAATCCAAGCTGGCGTTCCGAACGCAGCTTAGTTGGATTCTGGAGAATATTGGTGTGGCGAAGGGAAATACTGACCCCTTCCACATCAATAAAAGACTTGGTCATCTAGACCAAGAGACTTTGAGGAGGCTAGGAAGCGGAAGAAGAGCAGCTAAGATCTTAAAAGAGTTGTCTGATTCAGGGACCTACAAATACCCTGAATCATCAGACGAGTCCAACCAGGCTGCATCCCACAACCCATCTGCAGCCCAATCTGATACAGAGTCGGAAACACGCCTATTGCTCTTCGTTTCAAGAGAAGGGGATCAGTCCCTGGTGAGCCCTCCATAATTCATTCCTCACCAGAACCTTCTCCGAAGAAGCCCAGGCGCTTGCAGTTTAGTGAAGAGGAGCAGCCAGAGCAATACTTCAGCCCTGCAGCTAAGTCTCCTACACATTTAGAGGACCAACCTGCTCCTGCCAGCCTGGAGACCCAGATTGTCCCTATTCTCACTCCCGAGTATATATCAGAGGAAGAGGAAGCAGTTTTGATCATCAACATACCTGAGGCGAACTACAGCTTCAACCTGCTTGACAACAACCTCTTCAATCTATCCATAGAGCAGCTCAAAATGGTAAAACCCCTTGCTCTAAAACATTCCTTCATTCACATTTATGAGGAATGGAAAATTTTGAAATCATATTCTTTCACTCAACTACAATCTTTTATTGAGGTGAGTAGTTGGGAGTATCCCCATGCTACTAAAGAAGCGCTGATGCATTTTTGTAACGAATCAGACGCAATTTTGTTACTTCAGGAAAATTGGTTCATGTCCACTTTTAAAACTCACATGGAGCAATTTATCCACACTATTATGTATAGTATTCTTGATGGTTCTGTTGATAGAGAAGAAGTTGAAGAGAAAGAAGTAAGAATAGAAGAAGTGGTGGAAGAAGAAGAGAAAGAAGAAGTTATTATTATAGAAGATGAAGAGGAAGTAGAAAAAGAAAAAGATTAAGAAAATATCTTAGTTGAAAAACAATCTGGCGAAGAAAAAGTCGAAAAAACTGTGGAATTAGTGGATGAAGAAGAAGAAGAAGGAGAAGAAGTTGATTAGGAGGATGAAGAAGAAAAAGAAGCTGATGAAAAAGATAATGATGATAAAGATGATGATAAAAAGGATGATAAAGATGAAGATAAAAATGATAATGATGATGATGATGGTAAGGATGAAGGAGGAGAAAAAGAGGCTGAGAAATAAAAGGAGAATGATAAAGATGAAGAAAAGGAAGAAGGAGAGAAGGAGTTGGAAAAGGAAGAATGAGAACAAGAGAAGGAGCCAGAAAAGGAGGCAGAAAAGGAAGCTGCATCAGACAAGTCTTGGGCACCTTCCCGCTATACTAGCCTAGATGCAGACCTGGCTGAAGACTCCAGATCGGGGACCCCAGAGCAGACCCCATCTGGTATGCCAGCTGCAGACAGGAGTCTGCAGATAGGTGGGTCATCCGCACACCTATCTGCAGGCGTCGAAGGCTATGGAGAGCACTCTCCACAAACATCACAAATTAGACCTGTGATGACTGAGCTGATCCGACAGATTGTAAAAGACACTGTTGGAGAGCTGTTTGCTTCTCAAGTCACTCCTGATCTGCAGTCTATCAATGCCAAAATTGACACATTGCTGCAGCGGAACATCCCTCAACCACCTCCTCCTACAAACAACAGAATGCCCCTTGGCATGTCTGACTGGATGCTTAGAATAGAGCAGCAATTGACCACCCTGGTTGATGCTAGCAAAAAGGGGGAACAGAGGTTACAGGGGGAAGGTAGCAAGTAGGGGAAATAAGAGGAATTCAAGAGATGAGGACCAAGAAGAAGCAAGATGTCCAAATGATCACAGCTGGGACATCTTCGGCAAAGAGGAAGGGAGAAGTTGAGCTAGAGCAGACTGATGATCAGTCTGCAGTCAAAAGAAGGAGGATCAGAATTGGGGACGAGCCTACAGTAGAATGGGAAGGCAAAGAGTTATGGTATGTTGAAGATTTCATACCTATCGGAGTTGCACCTATGTGGGGAACTGAAAAGAAAAAGTTCATCAGAGATTTTTATATCTGGGAGTTACTCCAGGATAAAGATTGCTCCCCACAGCAGACTTTTATTAATTTCATGGAAGAAGCACATCCAAATCTCTGGGATGTCCTACTAAAACGTGCAAAGGGATGTAATGCATACCCCATTCCTCCCTTCAGGCCTAAAGACCCTCCCACCTTGGTAAATGGTGATCTGGATGAATTAGCACTTCAAAGGAAAATAAAGAAGCTTTGTGACGAGCATAAGTTCTCCTCACAAGAAGAACAAGACTTTGCTGCCCTCGTTGTCAGAAGGAAGTACGGTCTTGCCCCTGTCAAGAAAAGGCCAATTGGATCTAAACCTATCAGACCTGCCAAGCAGCCTATCCGCAGAGGCAGAGGCATAGGCAGATGATTTGATTGTATTCATATTTTTTATGAAAATTTTGTACTTGTAATTTTTCCTGTAATTGTTTTGATCATTGAAAGCCATGTACTTGTAAAAAAATACAGAGAAAATTAATATAATAGTTTTTTGAATGACAATTCCTAGTTGTCTAAAAAACAAGACTGATTTTAGTTTGTGTCTTGCACTCAAGTGCAGACTTGTTCATTTAAATAATTTGCTTAAGTTTTGCCATCATCAAAATAGGGGGAATTTGTTAGGAATACTTGCTAGATTTTGATGATGTCATTAATGTAATTCAAATGTTTATTACTTGGCAAAAATGTAAGGAAGAACTAAATGAGTATCTTCCATAGGCCAAATTATGTTAAGTTAAATACTTGGCAAAATGTAAGGAAGAACCAAATGAGTATCTTCTATAGGCCAAATAATTTAGGCTCAAATCGGCTAAGTACAAAGGTACAGCTAAGTATATCAGAGAAGTACAGCCGAGTCAAGTCAGAGAAGTTCTGGTTAACAAAAATTCATCAGAGATGTTTGACCAGACTGCAGTCAAGTGACTTCAGACAAGTCATCGGATCAGGCGAGTCTCAAACAGTCACCATCAGAGAAGTCTAAACTGCAGAGAAGATGACTGTACATCAGCCAACCTGACTTATAAGAGATCAGCCAAGTACTCCAAAGTCCACGTCAGCATGCGTTGAATAGTCAAATATTACGGAAAGTCACATGCAAGCGTGAAGAGACATATTGGAGAGATTCCCGCAAGGATATGAATTAAATAATTCATCCAGACCTACCACTGAAGACTTTAATCTTTTTATAATCTAAAGATGCGGCGCCTCACATGCAAAGTCTTCACAACGGTCGAACGATGGATTAAAATATGGGAATCCAGCCTTGCAACGTTCAGAAAAATAAACAAAGAAGTCTCTAACGGACGGATTTGTTACAAGATTTGCAATGGCTATGAAGAATGCTCAAGGATCAACACCTATATATATCCGAAGATTTGAAGTTGAGCAACATCGGTGCGAACAAAAATCTCAAGCAAACAAAGTGTAACACCCCCAATCCGCTCAGGGATATTACACGCCGTAGACCCTCTCCTCGAGGATCTACCAGGCTGATAACTAAAATCAAACATCTAGACATCGCCTTACAGGCTAAAATGACACAGTAGACCGATTTGGTCTTTCAATAATAACATACAACTCAATTCCAAACACATACCCACGCAGGGGTCAAAATACAATAAACTCCCGTACCACGGGGAAAAGATACTGCAGCGGAAAAGAAAATACAACTAGACCAGTACGACATCAACGGATTCTCGTGTGATTAGTATCGTTCATCTTTCATCATCCTTCGTGCCGACCCTGTGCTATGCTCCAAAACCTGAATGCAAAAATAGACATCCACCCCCCGAATACTCGGGGGTTAGCAAAACTCCACTGTTTTGCTAGTGCAAGTACAAGTGCAAAAATACGAGCCATACAATTCACATTCCACGAATAACAATAACCAGGAATCCTCAAAGATCCAAACGAAACAAAAAGTACTTCCCGAGGCAAGAGTTTGAGAAAACCTTTCAAAATCGAAATATCATAAATCAATGGAAATAATTTATAAAACGGTTTAGAATGCCATCGAGAGTTTTAATAGAAAACAATTTAGGATTATCAAATCCTACTTTTCAAAATCCAAAAGACAAAAGGGGTCATCGCCCCAAAAGTTTACTTTCCGTAAAATAACCTTTACCAAACCGTTGGGATTTTAGCCCCAAATCCGTCAAATGACCTTTACAAAACCATTGGGATTTTAGCCCCAAATCTCATCAACTCACAGTACACAAGAACGACCACAAGGTTCGTCTTCCAACATCAAAATCCACAATTAAAGGATTTAACACAAACAACAAAATACTCTATAGCCATCCTAGCCAAGTAGGCCAAACGAACAACTTACCTCTTACACACTTAGTCAATGCATGCAATCATGAAAACCGTTCAAAAGCACTCATTTCCGGAAATGCCAATATCAAATCACATTTGCAAAATGCACCACAATTAACCGTCGATCCACGTCTCTGTGGACCCCTACCGAGACCCCGTCGGATCTAACCCGTAGTGGTTAAAAGCAAGCTCGTCGATCCACGTCTCTTGTGGACCCCTACCGAGACCCCGTCGGATCTAACCCGTAGTGAGCATACACACACACACGTTACTCATGCAATACTAACATGCTAAGAATGTAAGTTCATTAAGAATACTCACTAGAGATGGCCATTAACTCGACACCATTATCAAACTCTTCAAAAACACCACAACAATGATTAAATACGGAATACACGATCCCATAACTTTAAACACAGGAGTATCATCATCAAAGACTTCAACGTTCAAAATAATCAAATCATAATCAATTCCCAAAACACGCCGTTCACAAAACACACACACATTTTGAAAGAAAGCCTTTAACGAGGCCAAACCGAAATCTTTTGAAACTTCATTTCAAACAACCAAACAAACACACCAATACGATCACCGATCATCATATCCACAAAATAAGAAAAGTATGGGCAAGGTACTTGCCTCAAAATCGGCACGCAAGTATCCCGACGAACACGGCTCAACCGGAAAGCTTCGGAACGCCCGATGCTAACGAAAAGGAAGACGACAACGAACGGAAGGGTTCAACACGGTTTCTTCACAAGAAACTCGACCCTAACAACAATATAATCAATAAATCATCGATCATACGAGGAAGGATAATCGTAGAACGCCCGAAAACCCCTCTAAGACATTGTACCGGACACCTTCAAGGCGTCGGTCAAGAACTCGACCCAAACAACGAATCGATACGATCCAACCATGGAATAATAAAGGAAATGATATAAAACATCTAAATAATCATCAATCCATCACAATCCTAAGTTAAATCGGATTAATCGGACGAAAACAACCAAAATACCCAAATTCCCAAAACTAGATTTACGGGAAATCGACTGATCAGTAGATTGGAGGATGTTATAGGATTGATCATTGATGATATGAACTCCAAAACTTCATGGATTGATTGTCCAACAAAATCTCTCCATGCTATACACACCCACAGCCGCGTACGGGAAGGAAAAGAAGGAGAAATGGTTGAAGAAAACGCCGCTGGCCTTAAATAGCCGATCGCGGCGGGTTACGACGTAATCGCCATGGCTTACGACGTAACCGCCATGGCGAACTCACCGACCGGAAAATGCCGAACGTTACGCACGCACGCCGTGGCCTTACGTGACGAATCGCCTTACGACGAATCGCCGATCACTACCGCACGTTACTCGGCGGTGGCCCGCCCGAGCATGCCCGGCCATGACTCGGCCGGGACCAACTCCGACGGCCCGAACGACCCCGAAACCCGAAACTGAGTACGAATCGAAGATACGGTTACGAAGTACTCGAAAAGACGAATCTGAGCACTAAGAAAACACACGATTCCGGCCACCCGAAGGCCCGAAATTCGAAAACGGAAAGTAATTACCCCAAACTTTGGGAAATTACGAAAATGGCCCAAAACGTCCGAAATACACGATACATGATCGAAACACCAAGCCGAAGCTTGCAACATGAATAATAACATTAAATGAACTTACGAGAAAGTCCAAACAACAGTTTCGGACGAGATTCGCAAGAATCGAACCCAAGTGCGGAAAAACCGCTAAAAAGCACGGAACTCAACAAAACGACACCGAAACGAGCTCGGATGACAAAAAGTGCAGAATTAATCATTCTCGAAATGACGAAACGGTCATGAGAGAGTCGTCAAAACGGACTTCCGCCGAAAAAAAAAAAGAAATTACCGGAAATCGAAATTACGGGTTATTACATTCTACCCTCCTTAAAAGAAGTTTCGTCCCGAAACTTAAAACAAGTAGGGAGAAGAAATATCCCGCCAGGAAAAACTCAACGAGATACACAAGAAGCGCGTAACTCATGCCCAACGGCGAAACGTTACAAGCAACGCAAAGGAATATACGGTGTGAAAACACGCTCCACGACGACCAACACAACGTCGCCGTTAGAGACACAATAAAACCAACAAGTGACAAGCGTCATCAAACAGATAATACAACCAAGTCGATTATCCGAACAATCACAAAACACAACGAACGAAAATCAATATGATTGACCACCCCAACGGTACGTCAATCAAAACGCGAGCCAATCGCTGAAGAAATACGGAATTCTACCGCCCAAGGGTTGGAAGATCGAAAACGAGACAAATTTCCCGAATATAAGGAAATTAGGAAGGAGTCTGAACACTCAACAATCACAAAACGAGATCAACAAAAACCGAACAATCAAACGATCGGACCACAACGGTCGAGACAACAAAAATCGAACAATCATGTTTGAATCACGAAGAACAATAAAATTTAAACAACAACTCTCAGGTTCACGTCTCGGCTCGAGACAATATATGATCCGGTGAAGACAACAGGATGTGCATTCATATAAGATCCACAGGAAAGGGAATAGCAATAGAAAAGTCACAACGACAAACGAGTTATTCCGAAATAATACCAGACTCGTTCGATCAACAAAAGCAAGGGGCAGGACAAGCTCAGAAATGTCAACGAACATAAACGAGTCGACAGAGTCGAAAATACAAAAGTTCAAGATCCACCACTTCGAATAAAAGAACTAGTAGAACCAAAAGATGTTACTTCCGAACAAGGTTCACAAGAATCGAACCGAACTCGGAAAGTTACAAATGATAACCGATTGACCCAAAACAAGATCGCACCTCGTCCGATCAACGAAACCGTAATGCGTAATGTCGGTAAGTATCAACGAACACGAGCGAGTCGATAGAATCGAGAAAGAGAAAATGCAGGAGTCTAAAAACAACACGGGTACTACATTCGACCTCTTATAAAAGAAGGTCGCCCGCAACTCACAACAAATAAATCAAGGTGACGACACAACAAGCAACCGACGGAAACATCCTTGAAGGCCTCTCAAAGCCGATTCTCGATACTTGTCTCAAGCGCGAACTCCGAAAGTCTCGGTAGCCACCCGCAAAACTGAATTCGGTGTCCCTCGAGTCCACACTTGAAATGTGTTACCGACGAGAAGGACAATTTACACGTGCATGCCCCGGCACATCACGGTCGAAACATCTCGGCTCAGCATACCGAAAATACAAATGCTCGATACAATGGAACAAAACACCGCAAAACAACATACCGGAGATGCCAACTCAGCATAACATATCAACGCATACAAAAATCACAACAACAACGGCATCGTTCGTCGATTACATCATCGAACGATAGCGACACAATCACAAACATCATGAAATAATCACCCATGTGTATAACGCACAAAATCCAACCTTTAACAACTCACACTAGTGCGACAACACGCAAATCACCACGAGGCGATAAACAAGAACACCAGTTCACACCTCTCACGGAGGGCTAACAAAACATATGCGTGGCGAGCGACTCAACGCTCACGCCACCAATTCAATCACACCGGAGTTAACACCGTAACGAAAGTTCGAAAACCATACACGCATTTCCGGTCCGCAAACAGGAATGATAGGTTTTAAAAACGAAAACCTCCTTTTGAAAACAGTTTGGAAACAACAGTTGATCTTGAGTATCATTTTACAAAAAGTAGTACAAACATCATTATCGAGACTTTGAAAATCATCTTGCGTTTGAACAAAAACGAGGACACCTTTCTTTTAGTGAAAAACTTTCAAAAATATTCGACCCTTGGGTCTAAGCAACTACATTTGAAAATATCTCAAAATATTTTTGGTCCTCAACCGGAAATTTTTTTTGAAATGTATTGCGGCATTAGAAAACACCTTGAAAACACCGCAAGAAAATAATTCGTTTTAAAAGTACGTCTCGAATTTTAATTTTCTAAGATACTCAAGGTTTTCAAAAATAATTCAATGGGCTAGAATGCCCAAAAATTTCAGGTAATTACACGGAACAATATAGCGCCGTGGGTCCCGCGCCGGAACCCACCAGGCTAAAAACCTTTTATAAACTACCAAAAAGGCCGATGACGGTAATATTTCAAAAACTCACAAAATCCATTTACAAAATACTAAATTCCGTCGTAAGAATTTCGCCAAAATGATCAAGGCCATAATGCCAAAAACTCGGTTAAGGGAATCGATTTTCGAAATAAAACTCAGTCGGTAAAATACCGAAGGCCATTACAAAAGAACTCACGCAGCGGATAAAAGAAATAAAGTCAAACATGCACAAGACAGCAACACTACTCCTCATATGAACGAAAAATGGGAGTCAAATAATCACATATCACGAAATCAAAATCCATAAGAGGATTCCGTCAATTAACTCATAATCATAAAAATAGCTCGTGTCACACGAGGCACAACACAAAGAAGGGAGACTTACATCCACAGGTCGCACGAAGATGATGATCGCCCACGATACTAATCACGACCAACAAACTCAGACGACGCGTCGCTACACGACTTAGTCAGACAAAATCCGACGAGACAAAAACTCAATAGACACCACTGACCCGACAGCCTAGGTTTCCACAACCTAAGCTCCGATACCATTTTTGTAACACCCCCAATCCGCTCAGGGATATTACACGCCGTAGACCCTCTCCTCGAGAATCTACCAGGCTGATAACTAAAATCAAACATCTAGACATCGCCTTTCAGGCTAAAATGACACAGTAGACCGATTTGGTCTTTCAATAATAACATACAACTCAATTCCAAACACATACCCACGCAGGGGTCAAAATACAATAAACTCCCGTACCACGGGGAAAAGATACTGCAGCGGAAAAGAAAATACAACTAGACCAGTACGACATCAACGGATTCTCGTGTGATTAGTATCGTTCATCTTTCATCATCCTTCGTGCCGACCCTGTGCTATGCTCCAAATCCTGAATGCAAAAATAGACATCCACCCCCCGAATACTCGGGGGTTAGCAAAACTCCACTGTTTTGCTAGTGCAAGTACAAGTGCAAAAATACGAGCCATACAATTCACATTCCACGAATAACAATAACCAGGAATCCTCAAAGATCCAAACGAAACGAAAAGTACTTCCCGAGGCAAGAGTTTGAGAAAACCTTTCAAAATCGAAATATCATAAATCAATGGAAATAATTTATAAAACGGTTTAGAATGCCATCGAGAGTTTTAATAGAAAACAATTTAGGATTATCAAATCCTACTTTTCAAAATCCAAAAGACAAAAGGGGTCATCGCCCCAAAAGTTTACTTTCCGTAAAATAACCTTTACCAAACCGTTGGGATTTTAGCCCCAAATCCGTCAAATGACCTTTCAAAACCATTGGGATTTTAGCCCCAAATCTCATCAACTCACAGTACACAAGAACGACCACAAGGTTCGTCTTCCAACATCAAAATCCACAATTAAAGGATTTAACACAAACAACAAAATACTCTATAGCCATCCTAGCCAAGTAGGCCAAACGAACAACTTACCTCTTACACACTTACTCAATGCATGCAATCATGAAAACCGTTCAAAAGCACTCATTTCCGGAAATGCCAATATCAAATCACATTTGCAAAATGCACCACAATTAACTGTCGATCCACGTCTCTGTGGACCCCTACCGAGACCCCGTCGGATCTAACCCGTAGTGGTTAAAAGCAAGCTCGTCGATCCACGTCTCTTGTGGACCCCTACCGAGACCCCGTCGGATCTAACCCGTAGTGAGCATACACACACACACGTTACTCATGCAATACTAACATGCTAAGAATGTAAGTTCATTAAGAATACTCACTAGAGATGGCCATTAACTCGACACCATTATCAAACTCTTCAAAAACACCACAACAATGATTAAATACGGAATACACGATCCCATAACTTTAAACACAGGAGTATCATCATCAAAGACTTCAACGTTCAAAATAATCAAATCATAATCAATTCCCAAAACACGCCGTTCACAAAACACACACGCATTTTGAAAGAAAGCCTTTAACGAGGCCAAACCGAAATCTTTTGAAACTTCATTTCAAACAACCAAACAAACACACCAATACGATCACCGATCATCATATCCACAAAATAAGAAAAGTATGGGCAAGGTACTTGCCTCAAAATCGGCACGCAAGTATCCCGACGAACACGGCTCAACCGGAAAGCTTCGGAACGCCCGATGCTAATGAAAAGGAAGACGACAACGAACGGAAGGGTTCAACACGGTTTCTTCACAAGAAACTCGACCCTAACAACAATATAATCAATAAATCATCGATCATACGAGGAAGGATAATCGTAGAACTCCCGAAAACCCCTCTAAGACATTTTACCGGACACCTTCAAGGCGTCGGTCAAGAACTCGACCCAAACAACGAATCGATACGATCCAACCATGGAATAATAAAGGCAATGATATAAAACATCTAAATAATCATCAATCCATCACAATCCTAAGTTAAATCGGATTAATCGGATGAAAACAACCAAAATACCCAAATTCCCCAAAACTAGATTTCTAGGAAATCTGACCTGATTAGGTAGATTAGAGGATGTTATAGGATTGATCATTGATGATATGAACTCCAAAACTTCATGGATTGATTGTCCAACAAAATCTCTCCATGCTATACACACCCACAGCCGTGTACGGGAAGGAAAAGAAGGAGAAATGGCTGAAGAAAAACGCTGCCACGCCTTAAATAGCCGATCCGGCCGGGTTACGTTACGACGAATCGCCATGGCTTACGACGTAATCGCCATGGCGAACTCACCGATCGACAATGCCGAACGTTACGACGCACGCCTGTGGCCTTACGACGTAATCGCCTTACGACGAATCGCCGATCACTACCGACGTTACTCGGCGGTGGCTCGCCCGAGCATGCCCGGCCATGACTCGGCCGGGACCAACTCCGACGGCCCGAACGACCCCGAAACCCGAACCTGAGTACGAATCGAAGATACGGTTACGAAGTACTCGAAAAGACGAATCTGAGCACTAAGAAAACACACGATTCCGGCCACCTGAAGGCCCGAAATTCGAAAACGGAAAGTAATTACCCCAAACTTTGGGAAATTACGAAAATAGCCCAAAACGTCCGAAATACACGATACATGATCGAAATACCAAGCCGAAGCTTGCAACATGAATAATAACATTAAATGAACTTACGAGAAAGTCCAAACAACAGTTTCGGACGAGATTCGCAAGAATCGAACTCAAGTGCGGAAAAACCGCTAAAAAGCACGGAACTCAACAAAAAAACACCGAAACGAGCTCGTATGACAAAAAGTGCAGAATTAATCATTCTCGAAATGACGAAACGGTCATGAGCGAGTCGTCAAAACGGACTTCCGCCGAAAAAAAAGAAATTACCGGAAATCGAATTTACGGGTTATTACACAAAGCATTCAAAGCAATCAAAAAGCGAACTATAGCATCGTGAAAAGAGCAGTACTCAGAGTTCATATTTGAAGAAGCTCTTAGTTGGAGAAGACAAAAACTCGTGTCTTTAATACTGAGTTCGGGGTACTTCACTGGTTGAAGTTCAAGACTGTAAAGGCATCCAAGGATCGTGGATCAAGAGGTGTAAGGCAGTCAAGGGAGTTGCAACGGCAAGGATTTCCACTGGTTGGAAGCTGTTGTAATTGGTTGAATCACTGTAATCTTTATCACTGGTTGACAATTATAGTGAATTCATCTCCAACTGGTTTGGAGAAAAGTGGATTAGTAGAGGATCACCCCACCTCTGAGACCACTATAACTGCCTGCGTATTTTACTGTCTTATAGCATCATACTTTAACTGCTGCATTCATTGTTAAGTGTTTCATTGGTTGTTTTTGTATTCGTCATCAACTAACTTCCGCACGTATTGAGTACAAACGACTCTAAGTCATTTGCATATCTATCATCTGAGAAACTTACTCTTCGTGAAAAAGAGTTTAAGTGTTTCAATAAGTCTATTCACCCCCCCCTCTAGACTTATTCCTGGACGACTTGTGACCTACAACGGTCACCGGTGCTGCCGGCTCCCGAAGAGTGCGACGTGGCCGCCCCACTGGCTGCCCCACGTCCTCGGCCACGTCCACGACCATGACCACGACCACGGCCTCTTCCAGCATCCATACTGATGTTATAAGGTAGCAAAAGCAACTTGACGATAAGTAAGGGAGGAAAAGAAACTACAGTTCAAGAAACGGAAATACGATGCGAGAAAACAAGAAATTGAGTAAGGAAAACTTATGAGCACTGTAAGTACCGATATGCTGGCAGCGGTGTGACGATGTGCAAAACAAAACACAACTAGACCCAAATAACCGACAAGCCTAGGTATCCCTAAACCTAGTATCTCCGATACCATTTTCTGTAACACCCCCAAGATATTTGAGGTGTAATACAGTGTCGTGGATCCCTACAAGTGACCCACCATGCTAAACAAGAAAAACACCACTCGACTAAACATTAGCGAAGGGACGAATATTAACAATACGACCATATAATAACGCGCCCGGTACAACTGGCATAATAAACATCAACCGACAAACATAGCAACTTCAACCAATACAAACCATAATTCAGAGTGAAAAGCCTAAGTACTCGCGAGTACATCCTATAAGTTTATAATTTGGAAACAACCATATCGAAAGAGATAACATAAATAAAGAGACCACAAATGCACACGTCAACGACCCTGGCCAGCATCCTCGTACTATCGCAGCGCCCGCTCACCCGGCTGAACATAACCTGAAATCCATAACAATAATTTCCCCAAAACGGGTCCCCAAAGGGCTTAGCAATTACGCTAGTACAAGTAATCAAGGCAAACCAATCGCTTACACATTTCATAGTACATGCATCAAATCATTTCGAAACTAAAAACCAGACATGTATTTTATGGAAATAAACAGTCAAACATCAATTTGCCTAGGACCGGGGTGAAGTCACTAGTCCCACTCGAGGCCTCCAAGAACCCTCTTGAGCTGGCCATATCATAAAAAAAATCACGCACAGGCATCGCCTAGGACCAGGGTGAAGCCACTGATCCCACTCGAGGCCTCTAAGGACCCTCCCGTGCTGGATAGCGAATCAAACTCGTGAATCTAGAGTGAAATCGTAGATTCCCTCGAGGCCCCGCCGGACCCTCCCGAGGTGAGCAAAGCACACACAATATACATTACCATTTCATGTTAAGCATAAAGGTTTCCAAAAATACTTGCCTTGGATAATTTATGACGTAACGAACGGAAATAAAAATTACCGACGAACACTAGGAACCGACAACCACGAACCTAACGGTTCGAAGAATACAATCACACCCATTTCTAAATGAATAGGGAATTGGAATACACCCGAAAACCCGCCTACGATTCATGTATATTCGTATAAAAACAACAACGAGGGCGGACCACAAGCAAACCCTCTCGAATACGCAACAACTACGAAATATACCATGAATCCATAGGGAAAGCAAGAATACCAACACGATTAATCATATTCATCATGAATTAATCAACAACACGGAACGAATCGAACAAGTCATCAATCCTCGGCAAAGGATACTTCTTTTTGATGGTTAACTTGTTTAGCTCGTGATAGTCGATACATAAACGCAGTGAACCATCCTTCTTCCTCACAAACAGGACCGTTGCGCCCTAGGGCAAAGCGCTCGGTCGAATATATCCCGACTCAAGAAGCTCACTCAACTGCCTCTTCAACTCAGCCATCTCCGAAGGTGCCATGTGATCGCCTTTGAAATCGGAGCCGCACCCGACTCTAACTATATAGCGAACTCAACCTCACGGTCCAGTGGCAACCCCGGTAACTCATTAGGAAAAACATCAGGAAATTCACTAACGACTGGAATTGATGAAAGCTCGACTCCACCACTCTCCGCCCTCAAGGAGTAGCACCAATAACCGGTACACCCCATCCGTCGGAGTCTCATTGCCTTCAAGGCGTTAATGACAAACTTCTGGTTTCCCCTCTTTCGCCCTGCGAAAGAGTGCTCGGTTCCATCCTCGGATAACATAGTGATGATTCTCGTGCGGTAGTTCATGATCGCACCATGCCACTAGAGCCAATCATCCCCGAGAATTAAATCATCGCCCTCAATTCCCACGACAATAAGATTAGAAAGCCAAGCCCTCTCACAAATAAACACAGAACAGTTTCGGAACTCTCGATCGCCAATGATTCTATCACCGCTACGAAGTTTAATGTTGAAAGGCTCGCAAGGTGACAAACAGTCAAGACTCAAATAGCGTACACACTCCAGAGAGATGAATGAATGCGTAGCACCCGAATCAAAAAGCACACTGATAGGATGAGAATAGATGTGAACGGTACCTGTCGCCACAGTGGCTGCTGGATCATCGGCCCTCCTCATCTCATAGATACGCGGATGGGCGGAGCCGACACTAAAAGCTCCCCCTCTAGTGGGCTGACCCCGACCTCTCCCTCGGCTGGCACCCGGTGGAGACTGCGGAGCAAACGAGCCCACAATCGGCTCCTTAGGTGCTGGAAAAGAAGCCTGAGCACCAAGAACTTGTCTTACCCACTCACAAAAGAAAGCCTTGTGGCCCGACTGACCACAAGTATGACAAGTCAGCTACGGACGAAGACACTCCCGGATCTTATGGCCCGATTTGCCACAATTAAAAACATGTGATGTCACGAACGGAAGATCTGATAGCACCTCGACAACTCCAAGCTAAACGAGCCGTAACGCCAGCAGGAACGTTTGCAGAATGAGACTTCTGCTGACTTCCCCCCTTTTGGCCCGAAAAATTTCCGGCGGACTTCTGTTTCTTACTCTCCCGGACCGCCTCACTAGCCGTCGCAAACATATCATAGGCAAGAGCGTGACTCTGATAATCCTTCAAGGTAGTACAAATGGGCCAGACATGTAGTCCCGAATCGACAGCTTCATCCGCCTGTAAATATGGAAGATTTTGTCGCTCTCCTCGATAACTTAGGTCTTCACGTAGCCCAACTCCTGGTTGAAATCGGCAATAGCTTGAGAGACAGGAATATCCAGTGGTTGAGCATCATAGAAGGCATGGACTCGAGCCTGTATAACTGGCCACAGACAATATCCAGTCACCATCAAATCCTTGAATTCCGCCCACGAAGCAATGTGGTCCTTAGGCTCAACAGACTCCCACCAGTCAGTAGCGTCCCCAGTGAAAAAGTACTGGGCAATAGGGACCTTGCGGTCCTCAGGGCAGTTGGTGGCGACGAACACTTTGGATATCTCCATGATCCATCCCTCCCAGCCAACCGGGTCTAATGCACCCAAAAACTGAGGAGGATGCATCTTGATGACATCCTGAAGCTAATGATTTGCTCCGCCCCGAGCAGCATGGGCCGGATTCGGGTTCTAAACCGTCTGTACTATCGCATCCATTTGGTTCACCATTTGTTGCATTACCGCTGCAACACCAAGATCAGCGCCATCTTGAGAAGTAGCATGGCTATGACGGTCACCGGTGCTGCCGGCTCCCGAAGAGTGCGACGTGGCCGCCCCACCGGCTGCCCCACATCCTCGGCCGCGTCTACGACCACAACCACGGCCTATTCCAGCATCCATACTAGTGTTAAAAGGTAGCAAAAGCAACTCGATGATAAGTAAGGGAGGAAAAGCAACTACAGTTCAAGAAACAAAAATACGATGCGAGAAAACAAGAAATCGAGTAAGGAAAACTTACGAGCACTGGAAGTACCGAGATGCTGGCAGTGGTGTGATGATGTACAAAACAAAACACAACTAGACCCAAATAACCGACAAGCCTAGGTATCCATAAACCTAGTATCTTCGATACCATTTTCTGTAACACCCCCAAGATATTCGAGGTGTATTACAGTGTTGTGGACCCCTACAAGGGACCCACCAGGCTAAACAAGAAAAACACCACTCGACTAACCGTCTTGGTTAGCGAAGGGACAAATATTAACAATACGAAGATATAATAACGTGCCCGGTACAACTGGCGTAATAAACATCAACCGACAAACATAGCAACTTCAACCAATACAAACCATAATTCGGAGTGAAAAGCCTAAGTACTCGCGAGTACATCCTAGAAGTTTATAATTTGGAAACAACCATATCGAAAGAGAAAACATAAAAAAAGAGACCCCAAATCACACGTCAACGACCCTGGCCAGCATCCTCGTATTGTCCCAACGCCCGCTCGTCCGGCTGAACATAACCTGAAATCCATAACAAGAATTTCCCCAAAATGGGTCCCCAAAGGGGTTAGCAATTACGCTAGTACAAGTAATCAAGACAAACCAATCGCTTACACATTTCATAGTACATGCATCAATTCATTTCAAAACTAAAAACCAGACATGTCTTTTCCGGAAACAATCAGTCAAACAACAATTTACCTCTCGAGGCCTCTAAGGACCCTCCCGAGCTAGCCATATCATAAAATAAATCACGCACAGGCATCGCCTAGGACCGTGATGAAGCCACTGATCCCACTCGAGGCCTCTAAGGACCCTCCCGAGTGGGCTAGCGAATCAAACTCGTGAATCCAGAGTGAAGTCATAGATTCCCTCGATGCCCCGTCGGACCCTCCCGAGGTGAGCAAAGCACACACAATATACATTACCATTTCATGTTAAGCATAAAGGTTTCCAAAAATACTTGCCTTGATTAATTTATGACGTAACGAACGGAAAGAAAAATTACTGACGAATGCTAGGAACCGACAACCACGAACCTAGCGATTCGAAGAATACAATCACAGCCATTTCTAAACGAATACGGAATTGGAATACACCCGAAAACCCGCCTACGATTCATGTATGTTCGTATAAAAACAACAACGAGGGCGGACCACAACCAAACCCTCTCGAATACGCAACAACTTCGAAATATACCATGAATCCATAGGGAAAACAAGAATACCAACAAGATTAATCATATTCATCATGAATTAATCAACAACACGGAACGAATCGAACAAAAACTCGAAAACCCCTAAATCTCCCCAAAAATAGGGTTCTAGAAGATTTACCTTGGATTAGGATGAAGGATTCGTGTTGGTGTTGTTAATATACACCAAGAACTCAAAGAAGATGATGGTTGAGGTGATTGGAAGAATAGATCGCTAAGAAATAGCTCAAGATCGCCAAAGCCGCGGGGGAAGGAGGTGAAATGAGGAATAGACGCGTCTACGGTCAACTCTCGGGTATTTATAGCCACACGGCTTAGCGCACGCAAACGGCTAACAGTTAGCGTGCGCTACCTAGTTATATTACAATCCAGAACCTACGGTTCTAGACTGTTAGCGTGCACTACCACAATTTAGCATGCGCTAACAGCGTCTCGGTAGCGCGTGCTATCGGGCTATATCGTGCGCTACCTGGGCACCTGATCGAGTCCAGAAGTAAACTGTTCAGTACTGGACTGACGCGTTAGCGCACGCTACCGGACACCTAGCGCGCGCTAGTCCTTAACAACAATGTGCGAGTGTGCGCTAATCCGTTAGTCCAGAGGCCAGAGACCAGAACAGGCTCACTGCCACTGCCAGGGCTCAACTCGCTAGCGCGCGCTACCAACAAGCGTAGCGTGCGCAACGCATCAAGAAAATGCGGATATTACAGATATAGGCAGCGGTAAGTAAGGCGTACCCCCACAGGTAAATTGATAAATTAGTGTAATTCAACATGGAGTAGACCATGTCCAACAAAGTCCGATTTCTCCTTTCTGAAACACCATTTAACTGTGGGGTTCCTGGCGGTGTGAATTGTGAAACTATTCCATGTTCCTTAAGGAACTCATCAAACTCAGTGCTCATATACTCACCACCTCGGTCTGACCGAAGTTCCTTGATATGACATCCAGTCTGTTTTTCAACTAGGGCCTTAAATTCCTTGAATTTAGTAAAGGCTTTGGATTTCTGTTTCATTAAGTACACAATACCATACCTAGTATGATCATCTGTGAATTTTATGAAATATTGATATCCGTCCCGGGCTGCTTCTAAATCACCACAAACGTCGGTATGTACCAACCCAAGTTTTCCAGCAGCCCTTTCAAATGTCCCTGTGAAGGGAGACTTAGTCATCTTGCCTCTAAGGCATGATTCACAAGTTGGATAGGGTTCTACACCCAATGGACTTAAAAGTCCATCTTTCTCCATTTTGTGAACTTTGGTCTGATCAACGTGACCAAGTCTAAGGTGCCACTTAAGAGCTTGATTAGTATCATGCTTACCACGTTTCCTAGTTATAGTGTCACTGCTGATTTATTTTGTAAGTTCACATGATATAAACCATTCAACAATGTAGTTGTGCCAAGCAATTTATTTCGAAAATAAATTTTACAACTACAATTACCAATGAAGAAATAAAATCCTTTCCGGTCCAAGACTGGAATGGATACAATATTTTTATGCCCCTTGGGCAAAACCAGTTCTTCATCTAACGTCAAAATAAAACCGGATTCTAAACCCAGTAGGAGTGATCCAATATCGATTGCCTCGACACTTTGTCCGCTTCCGACAGTGATCATCACTTCCCCAGCTTCAAGCTGCCTACTTCATTCCAGATCCTGGTTCATAGTACAAGTATGAGAAGTAGCACCTGAATCCAGAATCCATGAAGCAGAATATACAGTAGCGAAACAATTGGTTTCAAAACAAACAGTTCCGTACCTGATGCGCCATAAATCTTGCACTACACCATATATGGCTTTCAACAACATTTTTTTGATGTTACAAGCAAAAGTGTAGCCTTAGATACCTTAAAATTGGTCAAATTTGATTTAAGGCTACATATTTTTCTAACGTTATTATTCATATAAATTAGTATTGCCATAGACTAAATTGAATATCTATGCTAACACCAAATTTGGTGTAGCCGTTGCTATTTAAAAGAAGTGTAACTAAACACTAAAAGAAATAGGCGGGCTTGTTAAAATATTTTAGGCGGTCCAAATAAATTATTTTCAATTGTAACGACCCGGTTTTTCTAAGGTATTTTATGAGTATATTTTTTAATAATACGGAAAACTTGTAGAAATTTCAAGTTGTTACGAAACATATATTTTCTAAAATATTTGCGAAATTTAAAACGATTTCAAATCTCCAATACAACCGTAAAATCCAGCAGCAGAAAATAATTGTCAAAAACAAGGTTAATTGTTTCATATTAACTTGGAATTTAAAAGAAATACGTAACATTAAATATATTTATCATATGTCGGTCTGCCCTATGACCCGTATAGTTCTTTTAATTTATTTCGAATTGATTGTATAATTACACCATGCTTTTTATGGTTAGAAAATTTTCCAAGGTTAAATGGCAGAGATAAGTAGGAATGTCAACTTTACGCGTACCCGATCCTACTCGTTCGATAAACTCGAAATCGGGTCGGGTATCGGCTGAACTCGAAATTTTATAATCGGGTAAGGGTAGGGTATGTGCATAGTATATTACCCAATTATCTGATCCGATTACCCGATCCGCGTACCCATTTGAAATATATAAATATATTATTATTATTATTATATTATACATAAATATTATATTACATTATATATTATATAAGATATTATATCTTAAATACTTATTAAACTAGATTGAATTTATTAATTATGTATATGTGATATATATTAAAAAATATTTATATTCTCAAATATAAGGTATACGGGTATGTAATACCCGATATTTCTGACTTGTATTTGGAACTTGTGATATTGTAATCGTTGTACTTGATCTGAGTATTATTCTCCGTATTTCATAATCCGATGTTGTCGAGCGTATGATTTCATGTATGTGATTTACAAATTGTAATTTTGCGCATGTAGCGCACGCTATCGGCTATGTGTAGCGTACACTAACATAGACTCAATAGCGCACGCTACAACGGATTATTAGCGCACGCTATGTGTGGTCAAATTGATTGAGACGTGCGGTAGGTGAGATCTGTAACACCCCCAGATTTAACCGGAAATATTACAGCGCCGTGGGCCCCGAGATGGAACCCACAAGGCTAAAAGAAATTTTCGCAAACATTTACAAATGCCCAAGAGGCCAACGACGGTACTATCTTTTGAAATTCACAAAGACTTATAAAATCCATTTATCAAAAACCGTCGTAAAAACTCATTTGAAATCGCAGGGCCAAACAGCCGACACTCAAAAGTTTAGAAAACGATTTCCAAAGTAACCTCAGTTACTAGATACCAAAAGAGCATTTCAAAATACTCACGCAGCGGAAAAAGACCAACCATAAAGATACTCTAGTAGCGGAATACAAGAACCAATCAAGAAACTCAATGCACACATGTCCTAGCCAGTATCCTCCGGGAAGCTCATCTCTTCACGACCGCTACAAGCTCGATACTCCGAGAACCTAAAAAGAAATCCCACGACGGGGTCAGCCATAATATCCAACAATGATAACCGTCACATCACATTAATAATTACATACCAATGAGAATACAACATAAGAATACGACCAACGTAATCTTACCGCCATAACTTTACTTACTCAAGAAATTCTCATCAGAATAACCATTATCACATTTCACATCCTGTACTCGATTAACCAATAAACTCGAACATAATATCTGTATTGTACCTCAAACAATACTCAAGATTCTCAAACTATCATCACCAACTCACGATACGGAAATATACTATTTCTGACCAATACAATCCATCGAACAACATCATCAAATCCCAAAACGATAACCGATTGTCCATCAAAGACAAATACCAAAGGAAATACGGAACATACCTCAAGAAATGAAGTGCCACGACAATCATATCAGTCTAATCCGAGATCAGAACAATGCAATACGGACACGGTCCTAACACAAGACCTACAATTGCATACTCATATGACCACGTCAATATGATCACAACAATAACAATCATGTATACTCAATGTAAATCCGACGATCCAGCGCCTCAAAGATAGATCCCTTTGTTGATCCTATCGGATCGGATAAGGTGGATAACCAACCATACACATATGAACAATAGCACATGATAAAATCAATGATGCGAATTCACAAGATTCCATCAACACAATACTGGTAATCCAACGATCCAGCGCCCTCAGCATAGATCCCCATGATGATCCCGTCGAACCAACGCATGGTGGAAAACCTGTCCAACGATCCAGCGCCCTCAGCATAGATCCCATGATGATCCCGTCGAACCAACGCATGGTGGACATTCGATCCAGCGCCCTCAGCATAGATCCTCATAATCCCATCGGATTATTTACACAACATGAACAACACAATATGCATACACATATGCAAATCAACACGTTCATCAACATGAACAACATAACATGCACGACAACATGACAATCTACTAGGACGACTCCATGTTCAACAACATGAAAGAAAATGTAAGAGACCAAAATAAATAACATTAAACCATCATCAATGTGGAATACTTGCCCCGAGTCCTTCGGGAGCAACCTCGATGTCCAATCATCACCAACGATTATCCTCAATGCTCGGCGATCCAAACGTACAATGAACGATAGATACTCATATCCTCGTCTTTACCATAATGTAACCTTGATACTCGAACATACCAATAACTGAGATAAAGCATATACATTATGATTTATCTCCCAGAATCGAAAGAACGATGTGCGATCCGAATACCCAGAGTTCACAATAATAATCATCGTTATATGCATTATAAACGAAATGAAACTGAAACCATTCATTAAATATTATAACTGAGCAAGTAATAACTTGCCTCGATACCGATACGATGATGATGAAGCCGCTACCAGTCACAATGCCTTCATCTACGAGCTCCTCGGCCCTGACCATGCAATTCACGAACACGCTCGAACACGACCGCAACATCCGGTTATAATCGCCGATCAATAATCTCAACCTATCGAAGTAATCAAATAACATACATCCGATAACAATCAACACCCGACAAAACTAACCAATCGAACTCAACGGTTCAACACAACCTCGAATAAACGCAGTCAGAACAAACCAAATCAAACCATCACGAATTCATAATCAAAACACAAAAATACTGCACTGTCTGCCTACTTAGCGCATGTTAAACGCATAACGTAGCGTGCGCTAAGTTGTCCCGTTAGCGTGCGCTAGCCAGTAAGCTTAGCGTGCGCTAATGCTGTTCAGTGGCATGCATTCCAAACATCGACTCACCTCTTGCGACTACGAATCCGTATGAAGGGAGATATAAATTTCCATATCTCTTGAAGATAAACGACCCCATAATTATCACAATGATCATGTCAATGTCCATATATCAATAACAACATCAACAATCAAACCGACTCGATAACAAGGATCGTATCATACTCAATCTGGAATTCAACCTAGTATCACGATTCATCTCATCTAAATCGACCAATATAATTACCAAGATTCATAAATCCATCTTAGATCGGGTTAAATGAATCAACATTCTTATAGTATGAAGAATCTTAACTAACATCCGAAACTCTTATCAAAATTCCATTGAATCTCATATAACATCATCATATGATTATCCAACATGCTCCTTACATGAAATCATCCAAGAAAAACGAACCATTAACAAAGGAATACGAAGATTACCTGGTTTAGACGAACCAAAAAGAAGAACACTAGAACTCCATCCAAAGAATCATGAACATCTTGAAGAACAAGGCTTGAATCCAAGCTCTCAATCTAATGTTGTCAAAGATTATCATTATATAGTGTTTGGGACCTCAAACCTCTCTCTAAAAACTCTCTCTCTCGGTTGCAAGGAAGGAATGGACGAAATGCTTCATAACACCCTTCTGTCCCTTTTTATAATATTCATTATTAGCGTGCGCTAACTGACTTTGTTAGCGTGCGCTATCGAAGCCCAGAGGCTACTGCCTTGCTTCGTAAACTAGCTTACGTACGTAATGCCCATGCATTAACGTACGTAAAACATCCTGCCTAGCGTACGCAAGTCATTTACCTTAGCGTGCGCTAATACCAGTTGACTTGCTACAGTCTACACCTACCACGAAGATGCTCGTGACCCCACCAGCCGAAATCAACCAATAAAGCCAAGATTCCCTGTTGACCGATATATAGTTAGCGTGCGCTAATCAACATGCATTAGCGTGCGCTAACACTACATTACAACATCCGTTGACTTAACAGAACGTGCGCCGAAAGTGGCCTGGTCCACGCGTAGATTCCTTCCGATCGGACTGCATTAGCGTGCGTTATCTTATATCCGTAGCGTGCGCTAAACCTGCACGATAGCGTGCGCTACTCATGATTATTAGCGTGCGCTAATAAGGCTATACTTAGCCATTTCCAACTGTTACCGCCTGTCTCGACATACCGAAAACACATATACACTTACTGAATGCATATACTGAATCCAATAACATTCTTATACGATATACTCTATATCGAAAGTACAATAACCTGATACACGATATCCTCAAATGCAACTGTAGACCAGATACGACAATTATACCGATACTGACATCTCAGTCCTTTATTTATTTTATCCATACTGTACAGATTCCACGCTGTACAATATAACTTTGATAAAATAATATCAAACAACAATAGTAGATATTTCGGATATTACATTCTACACCACTTAAAATAAGTTTCGTCCTCGAAACTTGCAATCCGTCATAAAACAAACAAACATACCTTTCAACCCAAAATATCCCAAAACCATCACGACAAAGATCAATTATCGTCATCACCGAATAACCAAACGAGCATACTTACAAATACGCAGGTCGACGATCTCCTGAGATACTAGCAAGCGATCTCACTGTATAGTCTCAATACGCTTACGATCACAATTCCTGAGTCTCAACAAAATATATCATCTTCGGATGAAACAATCTGCCCGAATCAAATCCTGTCTGCCTGATTCCATAATCAAGTCCCAATTCCGATAAGACGAATAATACACAATACATCTGCAAAACAATTGCCCAAAACAACGACACGAATCCCGAAACATCAACACAAAATCCGAACGCTCAGATGATCACCAACAATGATCAACAATCAACCGAATTTATCATCGACATGATAAATTCCAATATGACCAGCCCGAGGTCAAAACACAATCGAGAATATCATCAACGTGATAAACTCCAATATTACCAACGAATGATCAACGAAGATCGAGAATACCTTCACACGATAAACTCCAACACGATCAACACAGAACCACAGAAACAGATATACGAAAGAATAACATTCTCAAAACGACAAATCAATCACGTACAGTAGGTCTCAATAAACATACCCAACTGGCGAACATTTCCCTCGGCATACGAACAACGAATCGCAAATCAACGAACATACCAATTCATACAAGGAGTGGGAACGACCATTCAATATCCAAAACAACCAGCATGGGGTCACCATCCCCAAATTTACACTTACAAAGAAATCATTCAAAGATCACTATGGTAAGATTGCGCTACTACCGCACCAATGTTATCACATAGCACCTATGTCCCGATTTTACAAAGTCCAAAGTTCCAAAATTACATCATGCACATGAATCTACAACACGCAGTATATTTCTCTTATCTAATCAATCAACCGATCATCCTTGCATGACCAATCTACCATACTAAACTTCGAATCTCTTTTCCTTGTACCCTCGATATGATATGGCAAAACATTGAAACAAATCAACAAATCAAACACAGCGAAAAACTTCCCAAGAAGTTCCATTTGAACAAGTAAACCAAAGCCTCGAAAGGCAGAAATAACATAAGTAAACGATTGGTAAAGTGTTTTACAAATCTCGGGAGTTTTAGAAAACAAGAAAAAAGCCTTTTGAAACATTAGGGTCTCAGCCCGTATCTTGTTCCACATTATAAGAAGTTTAAAAAGTAGAAAACTCTTTTCGGACTCCAAGTCCTGAGTTACAAAACTATTTCAAAGTCTATTGGTCTCGGCCCAAAAATCATTTTCCGTAAAACATCCGTAAAACATTCATTTTGAGAAGTATCGTTTTCAAATGCTCAAAAGCAGTTTCATATATCACAAAATGAATTAACATGCTACATGTTCTTCTCAACCATGCACAATTCCGTTCCAAAATCTAACCAACATACTGATTTCCAAAATCATAGTTTCTCAAGATCATCAATCCTGTCCCACTCTGACATCTCATACTGTGAAGCATAATATCTTTCTGAATCTCAAACCATATCCACTTAGAACGGCAATAAATCTCAATGAAATTCAAAAATCCAAATACTTACAGATCGTGAAGCCGACGATTCCCCGTGATACTGGCACATGTCTCGACTCTAGAAAATACTCGACATGGATATTTTCAAAACACACGTTTGCCAAATCAGTTCGACTCAAGAACACAATACATTTCATTCCAAAGAATCCCGTTAACACCATTTGGAAAAGTTATAACAAGCCCAGTACGATACTGGCAAATCTGATGACGCACAAGCCTGAGTGAACAACAAAGACTCACGGCTCTAATATTTGTCAATCGAAAACTCGAATGACGCAACAAAAACACGACCCAACTCGACCCAAATGCCTAGGTTTTCTCAACCTAAGCTCCGATACCATAATCTGTAACACCCCCAGATTTAACCGGAAATATTACAGCGTCGTGGGCCCCGAGATGGAACCCACAAGGCTAAAAGAAATTTTCGCAAACATTTACAAATGCCCAAGAGGCCAACGACGGTACTATCTTTTGAAATTCACAAAGACTTATAAAATCCATTTATCAAAAACCGTCGTAAAAACTCATTTGAAATCGCAGGGCCAAACAGCAGACACTCAAAAGTTTAGAAAACGATTTCCAAAGTAACCTCAGTTACTAGATACCAAAAGAGCATTTCAAAATACTCACGCAGCGGAAAAATACCAACCATAAAGATACTCTAGTAGCGGAATACAAGAACCAATCAAGAAACTCAATGCACACATGTCCTAGCCAGTATCCTCCGGGAAGCTCATCTCTTCACGACCGCTACAAGCTCGATACTCCGAGAACCTAAAAAGAAATCCCACGACGGGGTCAGCCATAATATCCAACAATGATAACCGTCACATCACATTAATAATTACATACCAATGAGAATGCAACATAAGAATATGACCAACGTAATTTTACCGCCATAACTTTACTTACTCAAGAAATTCTCATCAGAATAACCATTATCACATTTCACATCCTGTACTCGATTAACCAATAAACTCGAACATAATATCTATATTGTACCTCAAACAATACTCAAGATTCTCAAACTATCATCACCAACTCACGATACGGAAATATACTATTTCTGACCAATACAATCCATCGAACAACATCATCAAATCCCAAAACGATAACCGATTGTCCATCAAAGACAAATACCAAAGGAAATACGGAACATACCTCAAGATATGAAGTGCCACGACAATCATATCAGTCTAATCCGAGATCAGAACAATGCAATACGGACACGGTCCTAACACAAGACCTACAATTGCATACTCATATGACCACGTCAATATGATCACAACAATAACAATCATGTATACTCAATGGAAATCCGACGATCCAGCGCCCTCAGCATAGATCCCTTTGTTGATCCTATCAGATCAGCATAAGGTGGATAACCAACCATACACATATGAACAATAGCACATGATAAAATCAATGATGCGAATTCACAAGATTCCATCAACACAATACTGGTAATCCAACGATCCAGCGCCCTCAGCATAGATCCCCATGATGATCCCGTCGAACCAACGCATGGTGGAAAACCTGTCCAACGATCCAGCGCCCTCAGCATAGATCCCATGATGATCCCGTCGAACCAACGCATGGTGGACATTCGATCCAGCGCCCTCAGCATAGATCCTCATAATCCCATCGGATTATTTACACAACATGAACAACACAATATGCATACACATATGCAAATCAACACGTTCATCAACATGAACAACATAACATGCACGACAACATGACAATCTACTAGGACGACTCCATGTTCAACAACATGAAAGAAAATGTAAGAGACCAAAATAAATAACATTAAACCATCATCAATATGGAATACTTGCCCCGAGTCCTTCGGGAGCAACCTCGATGTCCAATCATCACCAACGATTATCCTCAATGCTCGGCGATCCAAACGTACAATGAACTATAGATACTCATATCCTCGTCTTTACCATAATGTAACCTTGATACTCGAACATACCAATAACTGAGATAAAGCATATACATTATGATTTATCTCCCAGAATCGAAAGAACGATATGCGATCCGAATACCCAGAGTTCACAATAATAATCATCGTTATATGCATTATAAACGAAATGAAACTGAAACCATTCATTAAATATTATAACTGAGCAAGTAATAACTTGCCTCGATACCGATACGATGATGATGAAGCCTCTACCAGTCACAATGCCTTCGTCTACGAGCTCCTCGGCCCTGACCATGCAATTCACGAACACGCTCGAACACGACCGCAACATCCGGTTATAATCGCCGATCAATAATCTCAACCTATCGAAGTAATCAAATAACATACATCCGATAACAATCAACACCCGACAAAACTAACCAATCGAACTCAACGGTTCAACACAACCTCGAATAAACGCAGTCAGAACAAACCAAATCAAACCATCACGAATTCATAATCAAAACACAAAAATACGCCTGTCTGCCTACTTAGCGCACGTTAAACGCATAACGTAGCGTGCGCTAAGTTGTCCCGTTAGCGTGCGCTAGCCAGTAAGCTTAGCGTGCGCTAATGCTGTTTAGTGGCATGCATTCCAAACATCGACTCACCTCTTGCGACTACGAATCCGTATGAAGGGAGATATAAATTTCCATATCTCTTGAAGATAAACGACCCCATAATTATCACAATGATCATGTCAATGTCCATATATCAATAACAACATCAACAATCAAACCGACTCGATAACAAGGATCGTATCATACTCAATCTGGAATTCAACCTAGTATCACGATTCATCTCATCTAAATCGACCAATATAATTACCAAGATTCATAAATCCATCTTAGATCGGGTTAAATGAATCAACATTCTTATAGTATGAAGAATCTTAACTAACATCCGAAACTCTTATCAAAATTCCATTGAATCTCATATAACATCATCATATGATTATCCAACATGCTCCTTACATGAAATCATCCAAGAAAAACGAACCATTAACAAAGGAATACGAAGATTACCTGGTTTAGACGAACCAAAAAGAAGAACACTAGAACTCCATCCAAAGAATCATGAACATCTTGAAGAACAAGGCTTGAATCCAAGCTCTCAATCTAATGTTGTCAAAGATTATCATTATACAGTGTTTGGGACCTCAAACCTCTCTCTAAAAACTCTCTCTCTCGGTTGCAAGGAAGGAATGGACGAAATGCTTCATAACACCCTTCTGTCCCTTTTTATAATATTCATTATTAGCGTGCGCTAACTGACTTTGTTAGCATGCGCTATCGAAGCCCAGAGGCTACTGCCTAGCTTCGTAAACTAGCTTACGTACGTAATGCCCATGCATTAACGTACGTAAAACATCCTGCCTAGCGTACGCAAGTCATTTACCTTAGCGTGCGCTAATACCAGTTGACTTGCTACAGTCTACACCTACCACGAAGATGCTCGTGACCCCACCAGCCGAAATCAACCAATAAATCCAAGATTCCCTGTTGACCGATATATAGTTAGCGTGCGCTAATCAAGATGCATTAGCATGCGCTAACACTACATTACAACATCCGTTGACTTAACAGAACGTGCGCCGAAAGTGGCCTGGTCCACGCGTAGATTCCTTCCGATCGGACTGCATTAGCATGCGTTATCTTATATCCGTAGCGTGCGCTAAACCTGTACGATAGCGTGCGCTACTCATGATTATTAGCGTGCGCTAATAAGGCTATACTTAGCCATTTCCAACTGTTACCGCCTGTCTCGACATACCGAAAACACATATACACTTACTGAATGCATATACTGAATCCAATAACATTCTTATACGATATACTCTATATCGAAAGTACAATAACCTGATACACGATATCCTCAAATGCAACTGTCGACCAGATACGACAATTATACCGATACTGACATCTCAGTTCTTTATTTATTTTATCCATACTGTACAGATTCCACGCTGTACAATATAACTTTGATAAAATAATATCAAACAACAATAGTAGAAATTTCGGATATTACAAGATCTGGCCGGGGGACCCCTGTCGGATCGTGTCGGAATGAACCTGGACGGCTTTCCGGAAAAGCCAAGTCAACGCCTTAGCGCACGCTACAGGTATATGCATAGCGCACGCTAAGTGCTGAATACAGTTAAGTCAGTGAGCCGTTAGCGCACGCTACGAGCAGGGTCTAGCGCGCGCTAATAGCCATTTCTTATAAATAGGACAGCATCCTACTCGTGATTTCAGTTCTTTCTTCTCCCATTACCCGAATTCTTACACTTAGAACATAACTTCCTTCATCCTAAACACTTCATATCAACACCCTAGCTCGTGATTGAAGATCGTACATCGTTGGAGATTGGTGTTCAAGCCTTCGGTGTTGGATTGCTTCGACTTCCTCCGTGTTCTTCACTACTTTGAGGTAGGTGATTCTTCACCAATGTTAGTAATGTTCTTAAGGACGTTTGATCATGTTTTGATAACCAGTCATTTCGTTTATAATCGGTCGTCACATGTTAGAAGGATACTTTTGACGTATCGGCACTATATATCATATGAACCCTTGAACCATCTTAGTAGTATGGACTCCTAAGCGTTTTCAAATCGATTTATGATCAGTAATCGGATATTACCTAGATTGTTACGTTTTACACGTAAGGAATCATATGTTTTGGGACTTGGAATAATCGGAACTTGGAATATTTTCTTGAAGATCGAAGATGAATTATGATGTTGAGATGATTATCCGTATATTTGTACCTCATGTTCATGGAACTTCCACAAACCTTATTAGCATGACATGCTTGAGGATGACTTGTTGTATCACCATAGAATTCATGAGTTCATCACCATTCAACCCAGTTAACTGTACGCAGTATTCTGCCATGCAAGATTAGCACACGCTAACATACGTTAGTTAACGTGCGCTATCGGGGTTGAGTTAACGCACAATACGTACGTAACGTACGTTTTGTATCAGCCGATTCAACTGTCAGTCCGTGGCTAGCGCACGCTAGTCTTATACGATAGCGTACGCTAACAGGCCGGCTTAGCGCACGTTACATAGAGTACGTAGCGCCTTAAGCGATCAGTGATTATTTATTTTGAACTTTTCGGCCGTAGACCGAATTGTTAGGCCATCGTTCGACTTGAGAAGATTTGTATATCATTCCTTTTGTTAAGGTTCGAGCTTGTTACGTTGATCGAAGGAGGCGGCCTTCGAGCGTGTTGAGATCATTGAAGTGTTTCGTTCTTGCCATTTTCGAGGCAAGTATCATATGTCGAGTTCGATTTATATTGAAACTATGATCATGCTTGTGGTTTTGTTCATATTGTTGAATATGAGATGTATTTCTGGAAATTCTCGTGATATTCGTTGTTATTTGTTCGTATTGATGAACATATTGAAATGCATATGTGTATGCATAGTTGATTGATTTATGGTATAAATGATCCGAGGGGATCATGAGGATCTATGCTGAGGGCGCTGGATCGAATGTCCACCATGCGTTGGTCCGACGGGATCATCATGGGGATCTATGCTGAGGGCGCTGGATCGCTGGACGGGTTTTCCACCATGCGTTGGTCCAACGGGATCATCATGGGGATCTATACCAAGGGCGCTGGATCGCTGGATTACCCTGTATTGCGTTGATGGAATCATGAGGATTCGCATCGTTGGATTCCGGTAGCGGAAGTCCGTTTTGCATGTTTTATGATGCATTGATGATTTATTGTATTATGATACTTGTGCTAGCATTTTTTTGCTAACCCCTTCGGGGGTGGACATTGTTTTGATGTTCAGGTAGCCGAGGAGCGGGGAGGCAACCACGATGCAAACGGAGACGATGAAATGGCTCAGTGATGTGGTTGATGTTATTGTTATTGTGATTTGTCTTCTTGGTTCGTTTAGTACTCGAGTACGTCTGTTTTAATAAGGTCATTTTGATATGGTTGTACAAGTTAACTCGTTTGATCGGTTGAATCAAATCTGTATTTGAACTTCAGTTGTTCGATTGGATTATTTTTACACTTCTTTTAAAATTAGCCTTGTAAATCCTTATCTAAAGGGTTTACGGCGCTGTAATTATTCCGAATATCTCGGGGTGTTACAGAATATGGTATCAGAGCTAAGATTCATGGATATCTTGGCAGTCGGGTCAGTTGGGTCAGTTTACGTTATTTGATTATTGGTCGTTCGTAACATCACTGCTGAGCCAGCATCGTCGTGTGGACCGTGGTTGTAAGTCCCTAAATCTCAAATACTATCGTTTTATTTAATTCATGTCTTGTAAACATTGATGGATGTACTTTGAGAAAGTTTGCCCTGGATATTGAGTGTTTATGTTTACAGTATGTTGAGAGGAGGTCGTGGACGCGGACGCGGTCGTGGACGCGGACGTGGAAATGCGAGGCATGAAGAGTCGGTATCTACCCCAGAGATAACCGCTAGTCGAACGGATTCCCATTCCGGGGGACAGCAGGGATCGACAAATAATAATGCAGATCCTAACGTGCCGGGAGTGCTTCGAGTGGTTGCCGAGATAAACCGGTTGCTCAAGTTGTGGATCGCATGCGACGGCGATGGGACAACGGCATAACGTGGAAAATCGAGGAGATAGATGGCTTAGAAGTGATTAAATTGCACCCTCCGAAATTTGGCCAGTTCTGTAGAGACGCTTTCTTGGGATCACTGGCTGAAGGAATTAGAGAAGATTTTTGCGGGGATTAACTGTCCCAACGATAGGAAGGTTCCGGTCGCCCAGTATCTTCTGACAGGGGAGGCTTTCGACTAGTGGGAGGCCATTCGACCGGAGGAGCACAATGTTGACTGGACGGAATTCAAATTGATGATGGAAGCGCAGTATTGTCCTCGCCCAGTTAGAGAGGCCCGAGTTCGAGAGTTTTTCTCACCACAGAATTCAGAAGCATCTGTGACGGACGTGATTAAGACCTTTAATCACCAGCTGACTTATGTGCGCCACTTGGTCAGGACCGAGGCGGAAAGGATTTTCCATTTTGACATGCGAATGAAGCCGGAAATTCAGAAATATATGTCCGGATTTGATTGTACCACCTTGCAACAGTATCAGGACAAGGCATTGGCCTATGATATGAAGGAGGCAGCAGTAGAGAAATCGACGGAAGCAAAGAAACAGAAGGTGTCTGGCAACTTCACGGAGAATAATAGTAGCGGGCCTCGCCGGGGTCAGTCCTCTTTTCCCTCATCCAGGAGACCTCCGCATCCTTCTCGAGGTAGAAAGAAGTTCCGGGCAGCACCAACTGTTTCAGACGCAGGGAAGAAGTGTTATAACTGTGGCAAAGCGGGACATGTTCGACGTGATTGTTTCGCGCCTGCTGTGACCTGTTTCGAGTGTGGACAGGAAGGACATCGCGCAACATTTTGTGGGAATGCGACCCGATCTTTTGGTACTCGCATTCCTGTACCGGTTCCGAAGGAGACGAGTGTGAACCAGATGCAGCAGAGTGGATTTCAGCAGCAGAACGTTGGGAAGAGAGAGACATCCAGTGCTGGGTCCGTTCCTCCGCGCCTGTACGAAATGAGGAAATCTGATGATCAGAACACTGCTGTTGCATCAGGTACAATTCAGATCCTTTTGCAACCAGTTAGTGTTTTATTCGATTCCGGAGCTACACATTCTTTTGTATCATTGAACTGTGTAAATCGTTTGAAAATCTCGTGCTTATTTGATTGTGAACCATATGTTGTGGGTTTGCCGAGTGGAGAGAGAATTGTGGGAACCCTAGAGGCTAGAGATTTTCCAGTGTCTATAGAAGGAAGAGATTGGCCATCGAATCTTATTGTAGTTGACATCTACGGTGACGATTTAATTCTCGGAGATGATTGGCTCAACCGTTATGGAGCTGTTCTGAATTACCGAGAGAGAGTCATTTCTATCATTGCTGATGACGGATCTGAACACTTATTCCGAGGATGGAGACCGGGAAGCTCGGGAAAATTGATCAAAGCAATGAAAGCCGTGAAGCTACTGAAACAGGGATGTCAGGGACTTTGGTGCTATGCCATGAGGAAAGAGGAAGGAGTAGAGCTCTCGTCTATTTCAGTTGTGAATGAGTTCTCAGATGTATTTCCTGACGAACTACCTGGATTACCTCCGCAGAGAGAAGTGGAATTCACTATCGAATTAGAGCCTGGAGCAGCTCCTATTTCCAGAGCACCATACCGCATGGCGCCAACCGAGATGTATGAACTCAAGAAACAACTGGAGGAATTGTTACAGAAGGGTTATACTCAACCGAGCGTTTCTCCTTGGAGAGCGCCCGTTCTCTTTGTCCGGAAGAAAGACGGATCCCTCCGACTGTGTATTGATTACAGGGAGCTCAACAAGATGACAATCAAGAATAAGTATCCTATACCTCGGATCGACGACTTGTTTGATCAACTGCAAGGGGCAAGGGTATTCTCGAAGATTGACTTGCGATCAGGATACCACCAGTTGAGAATTAAGTAATCGGATATATCGAAATCTGCTTTCAGATCCCGGTACGGGCATTATGAATTTGTAGTAATGCCATTTGGACTTACCAATGCTCCTGCGGTATTCATGCAATTGATGAATCGGGTATTCTTGGAATACTTGGATAAATTTGTGGTCGTCTTCATTGACGACATCTTGATATATTCGAGGGACGCAGAGGAACATGCTGAACATTTACGTGTGGTTTTGAGCACCTTCAGGAAGGAACAGCTGTATGCAAAACTTTCAAAATGCGAGTTCTGGCTTAAGGAAGTAACCTTCCTTGGACATGTGATATCAGCCGACGGAGTTCAGGTGGACCCGAAGAAAGTCGAAGCAATCTTGGAATGGGAAGCTCCTAAAAACGTGAAAGAAGTCTGAAGCCTCTTAGGACTTGCTGGATATTATCGCGGCTTTGTAGAGGGATTTTCCAAAATTGCTCGTCCGCTCACTCAGCTGTTATAGAAAACTCAAAAGTTCACATGGAATGAGAAGTGCAGTGGTTTTGTGAACTTAAGAGGAGGCGATGACACCTATATTAGAGCCGCCGGAGGCTGATGGATTCATAGTGTCTGGACGCTTCAAATCGGGGGTTTGGGTTGTGTGTTGATGCGAAGGATAAAGTGATTGCTTATGCTTCTCGGCAATTGAAACCGTCTGAGGTTAATTACCCGACTCATGATCCGGAGCTAGCGGTGTGGTCTTTGCCTTGAAAATTTGGCGACATTATTTATGCGGCACTCATTGTCGAGATCTTCTGAGATCATAAGAGCCTCACGTACATTTTGATCGAAAGAATTAAACATGAGGCGAGAGAAGGTGGTGGAATTGATCAAGGATTACAACTTGGAGATTCTCTATCATCCGGGAAAGCAAACGTAGTAGCCGATGCATTGAGCCGAAAACCTGTTTCTCTTGAGTGTTGGAAGTTCTTACGTCCCAAACCGGCATTCAACGAGGCCCGATCCGCGAAGGGATTGAAGTATGGGCACCGGGAATCGAGGGCAAGCGTATGTGATGGGCCCGACTTCATCACTAGTCGAGAGATCAAATCTAAGCGGTTGAGCGATTCTCGACCCTTCGATTATGTGATGAAGTAAAGAAAGGAAAGGCCCGGATTCGTGATACAAGACGATGGAGTTACGAGATTTGAGTCGACTTTGCGTTCCCGAGGATGATGATTTGAGACGGACAATTTTGAAGGAAGCTCATAGCGCGCCTATTCTATTCACCCGAGCGTGATAAGATGTATAAGGATTTAAAGCAAAACTTCTGGTGGGGGAATATGAAGAAGGACGTAGCGGAGTACGTTTCGAAGTGTTTGACTTGTCAGCAGGTTAAGATTGAACATCAGCGACCTGCCGGGATGTTAAAGCCGCTTCCGATCCCTGAATGGAAGTGGGAGGACATCTCGATGGATTTCATCACCAGTATGCCAAGGACTAGAACGGGAATGAACATGATTTGGGTTGTAGTTGATCGACTAACCAAGTCGGCTCATTTCCTATTGATTAAAGATACATGGGGACCCGAGAGATTGGCGCGAGTATTTATTGCGGAGATAGTCAGATTGCATGGGACGCCGAAGACCATTATTTCGGATCGAGATGGCCGTTTCGTGTCACACTTCTGGAAAGCAGTTCACAAGGCTTTGGGGACTGAACTCAACTTTAGCACGACTTATCATCCCCAAACGGACGGTCAGTCCGAAAGGACTATTCAAACAGTAGAAGACATGCTTAGAGCTTGTGCATTAGATTGGTCAACTGATTGGGAAGTTCACTTGCCCTTGATTGAATTCACTTATAATAATGGTTGGCATGCTTCTATCAAAATGGCACCATTTGAAGCTTTGTACGGGAGAAGATGCCGATCACCCCTGTGTTGGGATGATTCTTCGGATTTGATCGGGACGGAACCGGAATTGATTATTCAGACTCAAGAGAAGGTAACTTTGATTCGAGAAAGACTGTTGACTGCCCAGAGTCGACAGAAGTCTTACGCAGACGTACGTCGTCGGCCTCTAGAGTTCGATGCTGGGGACCATGTGCTATTGAAGGTGTCTCCTACTCGAGGGATTTTCCGTTTTGGGAAGAGGGGCAAGCTTAGTCCTAGATATATCGGACCATTTGAGATCCTCGAGAGGGTTGGAGATTTAGCATACAGGTTGGCTTCACCGCCATCGCTGAGTCACGTTCACAATGTGTTTCACGTATCCCAATTGCGGAAGTATGTACCGGACCCCAGTCACGTCATTGATTTCGACGAGATCGAGATAGCTAATGATGGCACCTTCGAAGAGAGACCAATCAAGATACTTGAGAGTCGGATCAAACAATTGAGGAATAAACCAATACACTTGGTTAAAGTACAATGGTCACGACATGGAGTCGAAGAGGCCACTTGGGAAACGGAGGACAGTATGAAGACTAGATATCCGGAGTTGTTTTCATCTTAAGTTTCGGGACGAAACTTCTTTTTAGGGAGGAAGGATGTAATACCCGAGATTTCTGACTTGTATTTGGAACTTGTGATATTGTAATCGTTGTACTTGATCTGAGTATTATTCTCCGTATTTCATAATCCGATGTTGTCGAGCGTATGATTTCATGTATGTGATTTACAAATTGTAATTCTGCGCATGTAGCGCACGCTATCGGCTATGTGTAGCTGATAGGTGGTAATTTTACCACATTTTTCTAGGATTTTATACTAGGTTTTTATCTCGTTTCGTGATTAATGTGCTCGTATTTGGCTTAATTATG
This sequence comes from Orobanche coerulescens, assembly GCA_033398695.1. Lineage (NCBI taxonomy): Eukaryota > Viridiplantae > Streptophyta > Magnoliopsida > Lamiales > Orobanchaceae > Orobanche > Orobanche coerulescens. The sequence goes on from CM065815.1 coordinate 118,838,758, forward strand.
ATTAGTCGAGCCGTATTACGCGTTTGGGTTGGTTTTAGTGTGGTTGCAGGTTTTTAGAGCCAAAAGGACCCAAAACGAGACAAAGGACCGAGAGTCGAGTCAAACGGACGGAAGAAACGGATTTTTGCAAAAGTCAGACCACCTATCGGGCCAGCCTATCGGCCGATAAGTGCGTCCGACAGGTGTTCCGAGCCCTATCAAGTGAAGTCGACTGACAGACCAACTATCGGGCCAGCCTATCGGCCGATAGGTGCGTCCGATAAATTGCTCATGAGTTCTCGTGTTTTGACGGATTGTGACTCTTTTGGATAGATTTTGTTTCCTAGATTAGTTCCAATCGGGAGTTTAATTCCCATAGGCTATATAAACCTCCTTCTAGACCTAGTTTATTATAGTTTTATCATCTTTTATCATCCTTTATCATCTTTAGCACACTTTTACATTTTTTGGGCAAGATTAATTCCTTGGACACTAGAACTTTTCGGAAAGCAGCAATTATTATTGTTTTTCTACTTTTTCGGAGATTGAAGACTCAGAGTTCATCCGGAAGGGTTGTAATCTCTCTTTTCATATTAATAATATGCATTCTCCATCTATTTCTTGTTTAATTTCAATTATGTCTGGCTAAATCCATTGATTGATTCTAGGGTTAGTAATTTTAATTGATGTTCACATGATGTCCCTTTGATTACCTTTTTACCTTTCATCCTAGGCTTGTGATCAAGATGTGTTAAATATCATGCTAGATTAAAGGGCCCTTAATCGATGCATGTTAGCTAATTAATTTTGCCCGGAAGGATTAATTAATTAGTGGAAATACTTGATGCACAATATGATTTGATCTTAAGACCTGAGTGGAGTAAGATAAATCATAGATAAATAAGTTGACGCTTTTTAAGTGATTTAAATTCCTTGAGCCACATGAAAAGGGTTTAAATTAACTATCTTTCTAGGTTGCCTTGATCGGAATTCTAGATCGGCTGAGTGATTATTTCTAGGATTGAATTAAAATTTGGGGAAAAGGAATCAAGTGAATGGATTGTGTGAACTCAATTAGACGATACTACCCTAGGATCAATTAGCTTTATACTTGTGATTTTATCTTGTTAATTTGCTTTATTTGCTTGATTTAGATAATTCACTTTATTTTGCTCTCTTTGCATAATACTTGGAATTCTTATCTTATTGTTCTAGATTTTTTATTTTTAATTGTTATTTAATTTTTATGTTTCGATTTTTGAAGTTAGATAATTAGAAACAAACCAAATTTTCGGATTCCTAAATAGCAGTCAAATTTTGAGTAGAGTTACTTCCTTTATTTTCGACATATCAATTCCCTTGGGTTCGACACCTTGGAGATACTTCGAGGTTTTACAAATTTTAAAATTGATCGGATTTGAAAACCATACTACGCGAATTCTAGCGATCAATTTTTGGCGCCGTTGCCGGGGAATTGATAGAAAACTTAAAGGGATAATTCGAAAAAGAAGAGATTGTTACTTTAGGTTGTATACTATTATTATTAATATTCGATCTCGTTTCCTCACATCTTGTTTTCTCTTCCTTGTAGGCGGTGCATGATCACAAGATCGCAAGGAAAGGACTTATTTCCTTTGGATCCGGAAATCGAGAAGTCTTTGAGGAGGAAGAAGCAAGAAGCGAGAACCGAGACTATTTCTATACCTATCGTTGATACCATGGCCGGCATTGTTGACCCACCACGAGAACTCGCTCGTCCCGAGAAGATCCCTTTGAATGCCCGCTTTCGACCTAAGCTGGACGATTATCAAGAAGGAGGTTGGGGGAAGATTGATGCCAACAACTTCGAGCTTAAGCCGTCCCTCATTGCTACGGTGAAGTCTCAAACATACGGAGGAGGAGTTAATGAAGATCCAAACGCTCATCTTGAGTCGTTTTTGGACATATGTGCCACCATCAAGCAAAACGGAGTGCCTCCGGATGTCATTAAGCTCCGCCTATTCCGGTTCTCCTTAGAAGACGATGCGCTAGATTGGTACAAGAGCCTAGATCGGAAGGAAATTGGTACTTGGAGAGAGATGACCCGGTTGTTCTTAGCACAGTTCTATCCTCCCTCGAAGGTGCAAAAACAAATCAACGATATCTTGCAATTCGAGCAATATGAGGATGAATACTTATACGAGGCATGGATCCGATTTAAGAAGCTACTTCGCAAATGCCCACAGCATGGAATTGACAAGGAGGAAATCTATATTCGGTTTTATCGGGGTTTGACGAGGAAGGCTAGAAGAGAGTTGGACTATTCCTCGAAAGGGGGATTTCTTGCTAACGATTATGAAGAGGCCAAGAATCTCATCGAGCTAGCGGTCAACAATGATTACGAGGAGGTGACCGATAGGAAGATGACGAGAAGAAAGGTCCCATCCGGTGACGAGGACGCCTACGGTGATTTGAAGGCGAAATGTGAAAGACAACAAAAAGAGCTTGAGATGCTAAGAAAGAAGACTTTGGGAGTCAATGCAGTTTTTGAAGACCTAAACGAGCCTATTGCAATTGAGGGGGATGTAAATTACGTGCAAGGAGGAAACTTCTGGCAAGGGGGAAATAGGGGGAACTATTATCCGAACAATTGAAACCACCCTAATTTCTCCTATGCCAACCCGAACAATGCTCTTCAGCCACCACCGGGATTTAACGTGAAAAACGGGGTTATTCAAGAGCCGATTGCTAAGACACCGATGGAAGAGATGTTGGAACGGTTAGAGGCGAGTCAAAAAGATTTTATTTATAAAACAGACAAGAGGTTCGGGGCTCTCGATCATAGTGTGACATCTATTGGAAACTCAGTGATAGCCTTGACAAAGCAGATGTCGATGGTGGAGACCCAAATGGGTCAAATGGCGAACGCCCAAGCCGGAATTCATAAGCCGGGCCGTTTTCCGAGCGTGCGAGACCAACCCGAAGACGCAACAATGCAACGCAATCGAGCTTCGGAGTGGGACAAGGTACAGTAATCATGGGGCTGAAGTTGAGGAATCTGGAAACGAGGATGTACTAAAAACGGGAGCCGATAACGAGAAGGCAGATGAAGCGGCGAGGCCTTTGCCAAGACTATCGGCCGATAGGCCACCCGATACCAGACGAGAATACGAGAAATTGAGCCTATCGGCCCCCTATCGGTCGAAAGGCTCCTTTAGGTTCGAATGTGAAGGATTTTGAGGTAAAATCTCCATTTCCACAATGATTGGCCAAGTCGAGATATGATGAAAAGCTTCGGTTTATCGACATGTTTTAAAAGGTGAATATCAACATTCCACTTCTAGGCGCTTTGAGAGACATGCCGGGTACGTTAAATTCTTGAAAGATCTTTGTGGCAAGCAAGAGGAAGTTGGCGAAGTTTGAAACAATAAATTTGAGAGAGGAGTGTAGCGCTATCATTCAAAACAAGCTCCCGCTCAAGCAGAAGGATCCGGGACGTTTTACTTTGACATGCATGATTGGCGACCAAACGTTCCGTAATGTGTTGTGTGATCTCGGGGCAAGCATCAATCTTATGCCTCTATCCATCTTTAAGAGGTTGAAGATTGGGGAGATGAAGCCGACTACCATTTCTCTACTCATGGCGGACCGGTCGATCTCTTATCCGAGGGGAGTTGTGGAGGATGTGTTCGTTAGAGTCCAACACTTAGTCTTCCCGGCCGATTTCGTAGTTCTTGATATGCCCGAGGACGAGAATCAACCATTGATCTTTGGGAGACCGTTTCTAGCGACGGGGAGAGCACTTATCGACGTCCAAGAGGGTGATCTTACTTTCCGGGTTAATGATCAAAATCTGAAAATTTCCATCTATGACGCGATGAAGAGGCCCGAGGATGCGCCCGAGGAATGTTATGTAATTGAGTCTATTATGCCGCCCCCGACCGACTTGTTGGAGCATTGCATTTCACAATCCATTTACTCACATTCCGATGTTGAAGAAATTTCCGAGGATTTGCCAAAGTATGTTCGAATGTTGGAGGCGAACGAGTTTCGATCTAATGAGAGGGACGTATGCTATCTTGATATCAACAAACCCGTTCAAGGGGGAGTTGTCGTCGAGGACCAGGAATGAATGAGGTATCGTCTAGCTAAAGACGTTAAACGTAGCACTTGTTGGGAGGTAACCCAACGTATGTATATTAGTTCGTTTTATTCGTTTGTTTTCGATTGTTCGTTTGCGTGATTTTTGTAGTTTCTAGTTTCGTAGTAGCTTTGTTAGTTTTGTTTAGTTCTAATCCATGCACGCCGAGTTTTGGATACTTGCAGGTCTTTAATCGCCATATCCAAGCGAAAACGGGACCAAGTATGCGAAATAGAAAAAGTTGAAAAAAAAAAATTTGAGACTGGAGAGCCTATCGGCCGATAGGCCCGACCGATAGGCTGAGGAAAATTGAAAAAATTAAATGTTACAAGCAGTGGTCGATAGCCAGACCCTATCGACCGATAGGTCCCGCCCGATAGTCAGGTACGTAACTTTCTGTCTGTCCTATCGGCCCAGCCTATCGGCCGATAGGCCAGCCCGATAGGACATACCCGGTCCAGTATCCACTACGACCCGGTTGATTAATAACCCCTTTTAAACACCTTAACCACCCGTTTTTCTCACACACACACACACATCGGCCGATAAGAAAACAAGGGGCGATTTTCTCTACTGTTCTTCCTTTAAAAATTCGATCAAGGTACGTAGTTTCGACTCTTAATCCTCTTGTTTTTCAATGCTATACATGTTTTGAAGCACTTTGACGGATTCTTTTTGGAGTTTTGATGAAATTCGAATTGGGGATCCACTTTTTGGGGGCTTTTGTTAGACTTTGATGTTCTGTGAATTTTATGCCCGATTGTTGATAGAATCTTGATGGAAACATGTTATCTATGCTTGATTGTTCATGGGTACTTCGAATTGGGGGATTAATTGATGAAATTGAACGAATTTTGAAAAAAAACCCAAATTGGAAAAACCCTAATTTCGAATTTGTTGAAATTGGGTAAATTTGTTGAATTGAATTGTTAATTGGGATTGATATGAGTTGAATTGTTGATGATGATTCGAATTTTGAATGAATTAGATTTGATTGGAGAGAATTTGTCCTAATATGATCGTAGTGTGTAGTTTTGTTATTGTGGGTTGTGATTTTGATCCTTTGAATATGAAATGGGGGAGTCGAAGTTTGGGGGAGGTTGTGTGATTTGTTGATCGTAGTATATGGCTGTCGGGTCTATGATTTTGATGTTTATTGGACATTATAGGGCTCTTAGTTGATATTGTGGGATTATTGGATTATGTCGACACTCGTTGAATGTTTGCATTATGAGTTGCTTATTGGATATTGATTGGATGGTTGTTTTGTAGGAACTTTGAAATGGCTGGAAATCAAAGAAAGAAGTCGAATCCGTGTAAGGCCGGAAAGTCTAAGGCAACCACAGAGAAGGAGAGGGAGCTCTCGGCCGACAAACCCGCCATTTCCGCCGCAGTGATCAGGTACTCCGTTAACAAAGCCACTCCTTTCTCTTTTCAACCTTATTCCTCCTTTGGGATGCGAAATAAGTTTTGGGGGGGGGGGGGGGGAGAGAGAAGTGCGGCTTTGTTAATTTCGGCACGTGTGAGTACCTTGTATGCCTTGTATCACTATTTGCTTGTGTTGGTGCCCGTTGTTTTTATTTGTGCTTCTCATATTGGTGTTGCGTGGATTTGGCTTTTGTTGCTTAGTTTTTAGATTTTTATGTTCATTTTCGTTTGGTGTGTTTGCTAGTTTCTATTTTTTAGGTCGTAGTAGTTTTTTGCTTTCGTGTTTGCTTTTATTTGCTTTTCGTTGTTTGCTTTGATGCCTTGCTTGGGTAAATAGTTTTTTTTTAGATTTTGGTCTACTTTGCTTTTCGTGTTTGCTTTTATTTGCTTGTCTTAGTTTTTCTTTATTCGTGAATTTTTCGTGCTTCTATTTGTGTGATACCGATGTTACGACACTGTTTTTCTCTCTGAAGAAACGGTCGAGTTTTAGTCGAGTTGTAGTCAGTTATTTCTGTTTTGCATAGTATTCATTTAGGTCCAAAATTTTTCGTGATTGTAGAGGTCTTGGCAGATAAGAGACGATACATACTTGTTTTAAAATCACCGTCAATACATTTGGTTACATCTTCCGGATAGTGAGTCGTACTGTTTCTTTAGTCGTGTTGGCACATAGATTGAGTTTAGAGTCGGTCAGTTTTTCCCAAAAGTCGAGATAATGTTGTTCTATGAAGGGAAGTCTAGTAACCGGGGGCATTCGCGTGACCCGTTGTTTACCCTCGCGTAAAACGACGACCCTGATTAGACTAGTGATTTAGATATTTCACATGTGCCAATGATAGGGAGCCTAGTAACCGGGGGTATTCGCGTGACCCGCTGTTTACTCTCGCGCAAAACGTCGACCTTGATTCGGACATGCGGAAATTATATATTCGAGTTGTTTCTCCGCTGTAGACGGTAACTTAGTAACTAGAAGCATCCATGTGCCCCATGAGTGTCTTTTACGTCAAACGGTTTCCTAATACATGAGAATGGAAGTTCCACCCTAGGATTACCCCGATGAAACATCCCGAGATCCTAACCTAGTGGTCAACTCGAATCAAATTCTTGAACATATATATAAGGGAATACTGTCCGAGGTTTATTTGTTATGAAACTCGTGAAAATTGTGCCACTAGACTGTGTAACGGGACGAACTAGCTTGTTTATTTTAGCCTTTCATATTGACGGTCGATTTGACTCACGTTTTGTTAATCTTTGAGCTGGATTTTCTTCATGAACGAGTGATTAGGACTAAACTTGATTACTTTGCGGAATCATTATTCTAAGTGCAGCTCGCTTTTACGACACTCGGATTATTTAGAGAGAATTACAGGATAGTATTGATTAGGTTGAACACTATGAGTTGCACGATGATTCACGACATTCTTTTTCTTTTCTTTTTGTTGTTCGGGACGAACAATGCTTAACTTTGGGGGGGTTTGATAGGTGGTAATTTTACCACATTTTTCTAGGATTTTATACTAGGTTTTTATCTCGTTTCGTGATTAATGTGCTCATATTTGGCTTAATTATGATTAGTCGAGCCGTATTACGCGTTTGGGTTGGTTTTAGTGTGGTTGCAGGTTTTTAGAGCCAAAAGGACCCAAAACGAGACAAAGGACCTAGAGTCGAGTCAAACGGACGGAAGAAACGGATTTTTGCAAAAGTCAGACCACCTATCGGGCCAGCCTATCGGCCGATAGGTGCGTCAGCAGTGTTCGAGCCCTATCAAGTGAAGTCGGCCGACAGACCAACTATCGGGCGGCTATCGGCGATAGGTGCGTCCGATAAATTTGCTCATGGGTTCTCGTGTTTTGACGGATTGTGACTCTTTTGGATAGATTTTGTTTCCTAGATTAGTTCCAATCGGGAGTTTAACTCCCATAGGCTATATAAACCTCCTTCTAGACCTAGTTTATTATAGTTTTATCATCTTTTATCATCCTTTATCATCTTTAGCACACTTTTACATTTTTTGGGCAAGATTAATTCCTTGGAGACTAGAACTTTTCGGAAAGCAGCAATTATTATTGTTTTTCTACTTTTTCGGAGATTGAAGACTCAGAGTTCATCCGGAAGGGTTGTAATCTCTCTTTTCATATTAATAATATGAATTCTCCATCTATTTCTTGTTTAATTTCAATTATGTCTGGCTAAATCCATTGATTGATTCTAGGGTTAGTAATTTTAAGTGATGTTCACATGATGTCCCTTTGATTACCTTTTTACCTTTCATCCTAGGCTTGTGATCAAGATGTGTTAAATCTCATGCTAGATTAAAGGGCCCTCAATCGATGCATGTTAGCTAATTAATTTTGCCCGGAAGGATTAATTAATTAGTGGAAATACTTGATGCACAATATGATTTGATCTTAAGACCTGAGTGGAGTAAGATAAATCATAGATAAATAAGTTGACGCTTTTTAAGTGATTTAAATTCCTTGAGCCCTGGCGGGAAAAGGGTTTAAATTAACTATCTTTCTAGGTTGCCTTGATCTGAATTCTAGATCGGCTGAGTGATTATTTCTAGGATTGAATTAAAATTTGGGGAAAAGGAATCAAGTGAATGGATTGTGTGAACTCAATTAGACGATACTACCCTAGGATCAATTAGCTTTCTACTTGTGATTTTATCTTGTTAATTTGCTTTATTTGCTTGATTTAGATAATTCACTTTATTTTGCTCTCTTTGCATAATACTTGGAATTCTTATCTTATTGTTCTAGATTTTTTATTTTTAATTGTTATTTAATTTTTATGTTTCGATTTTTGAAGTTAGATAATTAGAAACAAACCAAATTTTTGGATTCCTAAATAGCAGTCAAATTTTGAGTAGAGTTACTTCCTTTATTTTCGACATATCAATTCCCTTGGGTTCGACACTTTGGAAATACTTTGAGGTTTTACAAATTTTAAAATTGATCGGATTTGAAAACTACTACGCGAATTCTAGCGATCAGTAGCGTACGCTAACATAGATTCAATAGCGCACGCTACAACGGATTATTAGCGCACGCTATGTGTGGTCAAATTGATTGAGACGTGCGGTAGGTGAGATCTGGCCGGGGGACCCCTGTCGGATCGTGTCGGAATGAACCTGGACGGCTTTCGGGAAAAGCCAAGTCAACGCCTTAGCGCACGCTACAGGTATATGCGTAGCGCACGCTAAGTGCTGAATACAGTTAAGTCAGTGAGCCGTTAGCGCACGCTACGAGCAGGGTACAACGCGCGCTAATAGCCATTTCTTAAATAGGACAGCATCCTATTCGTGATTTCAGTTCTTTCTTCTCCCATTACCCGAATTCTTACACTTAGAACATAACTTCCTTCATCCTAAACACTTCATATCAACACCCTAGCTCGTGATTGAAGATCGTACATCATTGGAGAATGGTGTTCAAGCCTTCGGTGTTGGATTGCTTCGACTTCCTCCGTGTTCTTCACTACTTTGAGGTAGGTGATTCCTCACCGATGTTAGTAATGTTCTTAAGGACGTTTGATCATGTTTTGATAACCAGTAATTTCGTTTATAATCGGTCATCACATGTTAGAAGGATACTTTTGACGTATCGGCACTATATATCGTATGAACCCTTGAACCATCTTAGTAGTATGGACTCCTAAGCGTTTTCAAATCGATTTATGATCGATGTCGGATATTACCTAGATTGTTACGTTTTACACGTAAGGAATCATATGTTTTGGGACTTGGAATAATCGGAACTTGGAATATTTTCTTGAAGATCGAAGATGAATTATGATGTTGAGATGATTATCCGTATATTTGTACCTCATGTTCATGGAACTTCCACAAACCTTATTAGCATGACATGCTTGAGGATGACTTGTTGTATCACCATAGAATTCATGAGTTCATCACCATTCAACCCAGTTTTCTGTTAGCAGTATTCTGCCATGCAAGATTAGCGCACACTAACATACGTTAGTTAACGTGCGCTATCGGGGTTGAGTTAACGCACAATACGTACGTAACGTACGTTTTGTATCAGCCAATTCAACTGTCAGTCCGTGGCTAGCGCACGCTAGTCTTATACGATAGCGTACGCTAACAGGCCGGCTTAGCGCACGTTACGTAGAGTACGTAGTGCACGCTAAGCAGTCCACGCAGATTATTTATTTTGAGCTTTTCGGCCGTAGACCGAATTGTTAGGCCATCGTTCGACTTGAGATGATTTGTATATCATTCCTTTTGTTAAGGTTCGAGCTTGTTACGTTGATCGAAGGAGGCGGCCTTCGAGCGTGTTGAGATCATTGAAGTGTTTCGTTCTTGCCATTTTCGAGGCAAGTATCATATGTCGAGTTCGATTTATATTGAAACTATGATCATGCTTGTGGTTTTGTTCATATTGTTGAATATGAGATGTATTTCTGGAAATTCTCGTGATATTCGTTGTTATTTGTTCGTATTGATGAACATATTGAAATGCATATGTGTATGCATAGTTGATTGATTTATGGTATAAATGATCCGAGGGGATCATGAGGATCTATGCTGAGGGCGCTGGATCGAATGTCCACCATGCGTTGGTCCGACGGGATCATCATGGGGATCTATCTTGAGGCGCTGGATCATTGGACGGGTTTTCCACCATGCGTTGGTCCGACGGGATCATCATGGGGATCTATACCAAGGGCGCTGGATCATTTGGATTACCTGTATTGTGTTGATGGAATCATGAGGATTCGCATCGTTGGATTCCGTAGCGGAAGTCCGTTTTGCATGTTTTATGATGCATTGATGATTTATTGTATTATGATACTTGTACTAGCATTGTTTTGCTAACCCCTTCGGGGTGGACATTGTTTTGATGTTCGGGTAGCCGAGGAGCGGGAGGCAACCACGATGCGACGGGACGATGAAATGGCTCAGTGATGTGGTTGATGTTATTGTTATTGTGATTTATCTTCTTGGTTCGTTTAGTACTCGAGTACGTCTGTTTTAATAAGGTCATTTCGATATGGTTGTACAAGTTAACTCCTTTGATCGGTTGAATCAAATCTGTATTTGAACTTCAGTTGTTCGATTGGATTATTTTTACACTTCTTTTAAAATTAGCCTTGTAAATCCTTATCTAAAGGGTTTACGGCGCTGTAATTATTCCGAATATCTCGGGGTGTTACAGGGTACTCGAATACCCACTGGGTACCCGATTACCGGATAGGCAATACTCGAACTCGAAATAGGAGGATATGGAGTAGGCATACACGTACCCTACCCGATCAATTGACATCACAATAGATAAGAAACATCAAGTCCGCTTAGCTGCACTGTACTACTTTGCCCCACAAAATTGTAATTGCGATTTTCACACACAAAGAAACATATACTACGTGAGATTTTCACAGACAGAAACCTAACCCAGGTTCCTTCTCGGTCGCGGCTGTTTCCTCCGGCAGCCGTCGGCCACACTTTCTTTCATAGGTGCTTTTCCCTTTCCCTATCCTTTAATTTTTCTATTCAATTTCCGGAGATTTAATCAATTCGGTATTTTGTATCGCGATTTATATTTAATGTGCTTGACGCCTTTAATGGCGATACAGTACTGGCGACCAAATTCCAATTTCCGACCCTCTGTACTTCTTTTCTATATTTCTCGGACTGGATTGGGTCTCGCGATTTGAAATTCAGAGCCGCTTGGTTTCTCTTTCACTTTTTATTTCTGGGCAATTCCAGCCGCGATTCTTGGCGGCACGTGATTAGGGTTTGCCCTCATTTTCACTGGAGCATAGTCCGATCTACCGCATCTGTACTTGCGGTGCATCCCGGCTACTTCTCGTCGTGGCTTGCTTTTTCTACTCACTGAGTTGGGTTCCGATTTGACTCACTCACTCTTGCTGAGTCAATCACGACCGGGTCACGCTCGGACTGCGTCTCAAAGTTGGGCTTTATTTCTGGGTTGACATCAATGACCCTCATGATGGCTGCGGCAATTTCTGAAACTGGCAGCATTGAAGGCTATTCATTCGAAATACAGGTGTGGTTTGGCCGTTCTAATTGCTGAATCATTTGCACCAATTTTTTACCTGTTATGAGATTTCTGAATCTGCTATGATGTACTGCTATCACAATTTGAGATTTCTCCTCAACGAGACAATCATCTTATATTTCCAATTTGTGTGGTTGTGCAATTGTTGACTCAATTTGTTGAGCTGATTTTGAATTTTGTGGTTTAGGAATTATATATGTTTTGGTTTTAGATTATCTCTCGATTGTTTCTTCTCAGGAATGATATATTTATGATAGATATTTTGCAGATTAAGGTGGTTTTGAGCGCTTGCTGAAGATGTATCTCCGATTTTACATCAACGAAAATGGTGACAAAGTTTACACCACCAAGGTCCTTATCCCTTCATTTTCGGTTCAATTTTCTTCCATTAAATATGGCTATTGAAGTTTTGTTTAAATTGTATTTATTGAAATTTGATGTATCCTTTCTGAATGTGGCGTAGGTAAAATTTATTTCTGTTGAAGAAATTTTGTTTTCTGCATCTATAATTGTAATCCTGAATTTGTGGTTCTACACATATTTTCCTTGTTATGACGTTTCCTATCTTTATATTCTCCATTGATCGATACACTGAACTCAATTGCCTCTTTTTGCAATTTTCTCTGTGCAGAAGGAGTCGCCGGTAGGTAGAGCAACAGAGTTAGCTCATCCGGGTAATATTTCCATCTATGTCGTATCATGTTGTTATGCTTTCCCCACAATATATGATGTGCATATCTAAGTGAGCGTTCATATGTGTTGTTTGTCTTGGAACTTGAAGTTCTTGTGTCCCTGAAATGAGCAGTGCATTTTCTTTGATAATCATTTTTGAAATTGTATGACAGTGCTTAGGCATAGTGATATTTCCGGGTATGTTGCACATCGAAGTGGGTGTCTCGAGAACTTGGGGTTCCTGTGTGCCTGAAATGGGCAATTAATTATCTCTCATAATCACTGTTGAAATTGCATTCAAGTGTCCTTGGTATAGTGATGGAGAAATGTTATAACTCAATGGGTGTTCTTGTTTTTGAATGTCGCCATGTTGTGTCTCCTGGTAGGCTGCATTGTTTCCGGGTATGTTGTTATCACCGTTTTGTCCCTGTTATGCAATATCAGCAGGACTAAACGGAATGCATATTCTTTCATTTCACTATAGCAGGATCTAACTTATTGTTACGCTTGAGTTCTGGCTTGTCACTTAAGTTATACTAATATATTTTGAACATGTCATTCTGATTCTCACTGTTAAACATAGTATATAAGAGTGAAGATGTTTGCACACGTGCTAGTCAAGGTTTATTTTTTGTCATTAGTTTGCACCAAGTTCAAGGTTTATTTTCTTTGATAATAATTTTGAAAGTGTATGCAAGTGTTTTTGGTATACTGACCAACTTAGGCAGGGAACTTCCTTTCATAAAGGGCACCAGATACCACAAGCTGGCCAGCATAGCAGTGGAGGCTAGGAACTTCTTCAACTGAGGGAGATAATGCGGGCTCTTGTCAAATACAACAACATGCTCTACAACTGATAGTGCGAGGAAAGAAGTCGGAGACGCAAAATGTTCTGCTTGACGTAGACCATGAGGCAACTAGAGTTGTCGTTTTTTTTTCGGGGAGGGGGGGGGGGGCTGAGATGATGAAATTTTGCTAAGTGACTCAAGTAGTTTTGTTATATTTTGCGATGGTAACTTGTTCTTAGCTATTAAATAGTACTTAAGTTAATTGTTGAATGGCATTTTAAGTTAGATTTTGGATGTTGGGTTACGTAAGTGCAGTTGGCTGTTTGATTATATATTGAATATTTGGCAGTCATGTATTTTGGATGTTGTTATGGTTGACAGTGTTTAATGGTGTTGATTGTTTTATGGTAATATCTATTTTCCAATATAACATGTTTTTTACCATGAAAAATGTTGGTAAAAACCTGCGAAATTGTAGCCATAGACTCTAATTTATAATTCTTCCTGTTGGCAAAATATAAAAATTGTGTTGGCAAAGATTAAAAGTGTATTGGCAAAAGTTAGAACTATTCATATATAAGTGTAGCCATAGTGTTAAAGTTGTTGCTAGAGATGTCAAAGTGTTTCACAATTTAATGTTACACTAGACCTCATTAGTGTTAGCATAGGCCTACAGCTACACAAACATTTGTGTCACTAAATATATAAAAGTGTGGTCTTAAGTCTACAGCAACACAAAATCTAGTGTAGGCACAGACAAGACAAGTGTTGGCATAGGGGTCTATTGTTACACTTTTTCACATGTTACCAAAAACAAGAAAAGTGTTACCTTAGACCCCTATGGTTGCGGCCGTTTTTGTAACACCTTCAAATTTGGTCAAAGTGTAGCCGTAGCTGTTTTTTGGCCTTCAGCAACACTTTTTGGACTTTTGAACACAGTTTTTCAAGTGTTGCTGAAACCCATATATGGTGTAGTGTTGGGACAAGTCCTACGCCAGTGGCACAGCTCACCGCATTCAAGACATTTGTCCGTAGGTTTTGGACCGCCTACCTTCTGAACCTTTAGGGCCTTGCCCTTTCCTTTCTGCATTCCTTTCTTGAGTTTATACTACTCGTAGGTCTATTTGTTCTTGTTCTTGGACCTCCGAGGCCCAGAAGAAATCACAATAGCAGCCTCCTCGGTTTAGTCTTCATGTTAGACTATGCCGTCACCAGTTTATTCATTAGCCCAGCTAATGTGCATGAAATCTCATTACAGTTGAAATTCATTACAAACTGCATGAAGGAGTCAGGCAGAGATTGAAGGATGGGATCAATCTGAACGGATAAATCCATATGAAAATTGAGCACCTCGAGCCTCTCAATCATAGAGATCATCTTGAGGACATTGTCTCCCACTTTCTCCCCTTCCTTCATCCTAGCACTAAATAACTACTTCGATATCTCATATCTAGCAGTCCTATTGTGCTCTCCATAAAGCTCGGTCAAGTGTGCGAGAATCTGCCTAGCAGAAGTCATTTTCTCGTGCGCTCTCTGCAGCTCATTAGTCATTGAGCCCATCATAAAGCCACGGACCAGCATATCATCCTTGACCCAGTTTTCATGGATATCAATCTCTTCCTGATTACCCCTAGTCCAGACCAGATTCGGTGGAATGTCCACCTCCAAGACATATCCCAGAGACTCCATGCTGAGTACAATCATCATATTCCGCAACCAGTCAACGAAGTTAGGGCCAGTTAGGAAATTCTTTTCAAGTAGTATTGCAAGTGGGTTCTTTGCCATTTTAGAGAGATATTGTTTCGTTTCTCTGCATTGATTTAGACAAGATTTAATTAGTGACTTGTTTTATTATGACCGAGTATAAAATTTAAGTTCTGGTATAATTCTTATCTCAGCTCCCACTAATTTTATCAGAATTACACACTCCCATGTCATAACTCGGAAGTCATGGTTAGATCGACTTCTTAGTGGTGATCGAGTTCTTTACAAATTTTAACAGACACAACCTGTCAGGTTTCTTGCCTATTAATTTCTGTAAAGTGGTGTCCAACACCAACCCGTCCAACGGATGATTCGATCTTCTTTTACCCCTAGTCTTCTTGCCCTCAACCTGTCAGGTTTCTTGGCAATCCAGACTATCTAAGCTGTTGACCATCAACGTCTATCAGTCTGACTATTAAATATCGCCCGACAACCTATTAGGTTTCTAGCGGCGAAATTTATCACCAATCACTACGCCATAAGTGCTCATAGGCAATGCCTGTTTATTGTTGCAGAAGACACGAAAAGTGTTGTCTTAGGCCAAAGGCAACACCAAACTCTTGTTGCCAATACGGCTGTTGCATTTGACACCTAAGGCAACACTTTTAGTCTCTACTGCAACAACGGAAAAGTATTGCATTACGCCTATAATGCAACAGCATAACCAATTAAGGCAAAAAATGTTGCCTAAGATTTCAAAAAAAAAAAAACAGAACATGGGGTCCACATGTGCCACGTCATCAGTGGGTCCCACCTTTGTGCCACGTCGTCAGTGGGTCCCATCTTGATGCCACACTAGCAGTGGGCCCCACATTTATGCACGTCATCAATGGGATCTACATTTGTGCCACGTCGGCAATGGGCCCCACATCTATGCCACATCAACAGTTTTTTTGTAATACTACTTTTATAAAATACAACAGCAGCTAAAGTAAAAGACAATACTTCATACAAATATTTTAAAATAACCATTTTATTTTTACTTGAACCCATCCAAAATAAACCAAGACAGCCAAAACCAACAAGGATGCCAATACAAAATACAAAGTCCTAAATTCATACAAAGCAACAAACCACCAATTTAACTTCAAAAGTACCAAAACCAAGCAACACCACCAATCTAACTTAAAAAGTACAAAATTACTAAGTCTAAATGCAAGTGATCGAAAGTTACGTATTGAAATAACTGATAAGTGGTGCCGTCTTGAGTCATAGGAGTACAATTATCATCTTGATCACTTGATATCGTTGCACAAAATTCTCCAATATCCAAGTTGAGTCCGGAATTAGCTTCTCCCACTTTCTTGTTTCACTTTTCCCTACCAAATTATTGTAAATATTTTCTATGTTATCACAGATGAAGTATTTTAGTGTGAGAGATTATATATATCCATAATGAAAACCACTATATACTTAAAAATTCTAATTTGTTTGTGATTATTAAACATAATGGCCATATTTTTATCAGTATACGTTTTTTCTTTATCAGAAGTTCCTTCAAGCTGCAAAACAAAAAAAAAATAAAGTATCAAAATGAGTAAAAGTCAGTTTCAGATATAAACAAATGCCTCGATATTTGAAAGGAGGATGCTTTTTCTACACAAAGCAACAAACAGTTCATAAGTAAATTAAGGTAACTGTCTTAGTTCACATTTTCAACTACTTGGACTCTAAGAAGGAATTTAGAAAGGAACTATTAGATCTAAAATCATTTCATGGCCACTTTATCAAAAATAGTGTTAGGCATATTTTTATGCGCTTATTTATCATTAGTTTATATCCATTTTGAGCCTAAAAATGCATAAATGAGCTTTTAATGCACTATTCTTATATGTTTTGCAGGAAATTGGAGTCCGAAAGCTCGAACGACGAAAAACGGGCGAAAACGGCAACTTTTGGCCTCGGGCCGCGGCACAAGGACGTTCATTTTTTGTTGGTCTTCAACGCTTTCTATGAACGACATTCTTACGCTGCTTCAGCTCAGTGTTCATAGGCCCAACCTTGTTTATATATGTAGTATACAGACCGTATATACATTATATATTAATATATATAACTAAATAGTTTTCCCACTACAGGTGTCGCAAAATAAAAGATGAGGTTAATAAAACAGATATAGTGATCCCCTTGTGAGAAGTTTTAGGTCATAGAGTTGTCAGAGAAAAGGTTTACTAAAGCATGACTTTGGCTTGTGCATGAGAGCAATGCACAGTGCAGAAGCTACATGAGAACATGAAGATGTTTCATTAGCCCAAGTTGGTTCAGTCGTCCAATTAAGCATTCCTTGTTGAAGTAATTTCATCACCTGTTATTATTCAAACTTTAGTATAAATCTGAATTGCTTGATTAATTGAACTTACAAACTCATTTAACGAAAGAGTTAAGCGAGTAGATTTACTTTACCTGTTGGGTAAGCTCTGTACTGAGTAAGACCCACAATCTCCTAAAACATTGCAGACATTTTTCATCACAAATCGACATACTACAGGCATATGACATTCCACTGATGTATACTCATGTAAGCTTGAATTAATGTATTAACATGTAATTTGTAAAAACTAATTAAAGATATGGACCTGCTTATATTCTCTCAGGACTAGTGGTCATCCTTGCGAAATCAAATCTCGGACAGTTTCATTGTACACCTCAAGGTGAGGCAGATGAACCACATGCTTTCCATTATAATTCCTCTCTAACCTTGTTGAAAAGATCTTTGATTGATAAAAACAAGACACCTGGATTCTCCAATGTACCCAGCATTGTGTGTGTTTTCCTAGCTCTGGTGTCACCATAGCAAATGCTCAATAGCATAGATACAAGTTACATAAAACAAAAAACACCAGAAGTCAGAATCTACTCAGAGAAATATATTAAACATTCTTTCTGCTTCTGGTATTATTACTTTGACCCAATGTTCACATTCAACCCATCCTACACAAAAATACCATTAAGATTTAATCGTAAACAACTACTTTTGCAAAATCGTAAGCAACTAACAAAGCAACTACGGACTATGTACAGATCTACCAAAATCCAAGACTCTATAATAAACTAAGCCAAAAATACCTTCAATTTCAATTCAAATTACTCTCCTCAAAATGAACACAGCAGATTAAATTGACTAAAATCAAAATCCTAAAATCAAATTAACATCTAACAGTAGAGATGAAGTACCTTTAGTCAAATTATAATACGGAAAAAAGTTCAATCCCAAATTGATTGAATCACGAGCTACCTTTAGTTTCAGTAGCAGATCGACTTCAACAATGGAATCACGAGCTTTGAACAACGGAATCCCAAATTGAATCCCAAATCGATTGAATCGACTTCTTTATATATATGTAGATGTATATGCAGAGGCTCAGGGGGGATGGTCGCTGAGAGAATTGGGAGCATAAAAGGTAGTTGGAGGAGTTGACCGACAAGAGGGGAAATCACGGGGGGGGGAGAAGAAGAACCCAGAAGAGAGAAGAGGAGAGAATGAGGGAGGCAGTGAGAAGAGGGAGTAGGGTTAGGGGGTTATAAGGGGGAGATCGGACGGTCCTGATGAATGGGAGATTAATAATCTCTATCGGACGACTCCCACTAAAAAAGGCTGTCATGGGCTTTGGGCCGGGTTCGGGCTGGGATAATAAAAATGTCATAACGGGCCGGGTTGGGCCAAAATATTATAACAAAACAGATAACTTAATATAACGACACTAGCAAAATTCACTTAGGAATCAATCAAATAGGAAAAAAAACTAGAAAACCCTTCATTTAGATCTAAACAAAAAAAGAATTTAATCCTTCAAATCAAATCCAAAATAAAAAGTTCAACATACCTTTTTAATTGACGGATCGAGAATTAAAAAAATATTAGTTAAAGTACGGAACCAACCACAGCGTTTTCTAAAAATGCCATGTAAGTGTACTCTTACATAGCGCTTCCTAATTAAATACTATATAATTATTTTTAAAAAGGATTGTATTATTTGTTATAATTTAAAATTTTGAAGTTTTAATATTAAAATTTATAATGTGTATTAGATTAAATAATTTAAATGTATATATATGTTATAATTTATATTATATTATATATCAAACTTTGAAAATAAAACATATATCGCAATTTAAATTTTATTATATATAATGAACATATATTAAACTTTAAAATTATAAAAAATATTTATAATTTTTAATTATAATATTAAAAAATATGATAAGTATTTATATTAAATATAAATAATTTCAGTCAAATTTATCATATGTTATATATCAAACTTTAAGAGTAAAAAGTTATCAAAATTTAAATTTCATTTCATTGTGTTTGTTTTTGACAATAACTTGAAAAAAATTATTAAAAAATTAAATATAATGCAACAGCATCACAGGTGTTGCACGTCGCGCAACACCATTTTTATCTTGCAACACCAAATGTATATCTAGTGCAATACTATATCAGTAGTATTTCAAAAGATCAAAAATCAGCAATCTATTGAAACGCTTTGGTGGCAACACTAGATAAAAGCATTGCCTATGAGCACTTATGGCGTAGTGAACCGAAGGCATCTAATGCACTCAAGAATTTTTCAACCTCTACCAAATGTACTACCCCGATAACTTGGAAGCATAGCACACCGGCTCGGGTATCCATTTTCTACGAGTTTGATGGAGGGTAGGAAACCTCGTAACCTTTTTTAAACTTAGTCTGTTTGTTTGTCGGGAGAATTTCGCAATTAATGTTACACTTTGCACATTACTTTATTTACAAGCGCGTTTGTGTTTGTCAATCATTCAAAATGAAAAACAGTAAATAGCAACCTAGTTACTACCAACATATAACTCATGGACTTTTTCCTAAGTACTGGGCCAAGTGAATGACCAAATAAAGAAAATAAAAACAGTCTTCGATTCTACGTCTTCTCGGTCGGTTGTCTTCGGTCTTCGTCATAGCCAAATAAATAATTACATCATTGAAAATGCATCCTATTATACAAATTTTCTAGTAAAATAAATAGGCTCAAAACGGACTTTACAACCCAATCGAATCGAACAAATCAAAACTAAGTCCACGAGCTATATCACCATCACATAAGGATTCCATACAACATGTAACGGCAATAAATTAAAAAATTAAGTTAATATATTAATCCAATTAATACATATGAGATTAATCTATTCCAATCTTTACAATATTAATATTAAATAGCATTAAAATTAAATAATCAATTAATATATTAATCCAATCAATATAAAAATTAATCTATTCAATTTTAATGGTATTAATCCAATTAATACTAATAATCGTCATTTCAATTCGTTCGAAGTAATCCGGCCAAAAAATAGTATTTTCGTTTAATATCTTTCCCATTAAAAATAATATTCCAAATATACATTTTAATCAAATTAAATCTAATTTAAAATTTGGGAAAATATTGCAACGTAATACAGTGACTAAACGAAGTCCCGGACAAGTCCGAGCAGGCACTGACCCCAAAGAGCCGAAAAAGGGGTTGGCGAGGGTGACCATTTGGAGCGAGTCACACACTCTGCTATCCGGGTAGCGAGCCTCTGTCCGGCTTGACTGCTGTGCACGGCACAGTAGTGACTCTGGCGGCCAGTGCCGAGTTCGACCTCCATTCAGCTTGTTTTTCGGCTTGTTTCCAAAACGTGATGTTTCTAACTTTTATGTAGAACTTATAAATCAATAAAATAAAATTTTGCAGATTTATAATTCACATAAAATCATAGAAACAAAATTTACAACGAAAAATTAAATATCTCCGATTATACCAATAATGATTCTAAATCATAAACATCATCTAAAAACATTCAAAATGCACAAATAATCGTTTATACAGTATCGTTGACCTCACTCCGATACCACTGTTGGGATTCTAGATACAATAATGAATATGCAGCGGAATAATAAAACACAATATAAAGACTCCCAAACAGGATCGATCAAGTAACATATATATGAAAAATAAATCGAACGAAGATAAAGGATCAAAGTCCCATACCTTTGAATCCTTTGAAAATATCTTCGTAAGTAGATGATGATCACAAACCCGAACACGAATACGAATTCCCTTTGTTCCAAGCACCGGAAGTGCGATGTCTCTACATCACCACGCGACGGAACTTGACTGGAAAAATCAACAAGACTCCGTTCTCCAAGAACACGGCTAGGGAAACTCGTAGGAATTTTTCTCTCTAATTTTTATTGCTAGTTTTCACCTCTAAGATGATAATACTTAAAGAAAATATTTTTTTCTTCTCCCTCAAAAATTTCTCTCGGGCGTAGCATGAAGAATGAGGGTGTAATACCCGGATTTTCAGTATAAATTTTTCGCGTTATTTTATCTGAGATAAATTATATAGCTTGGTGTCTATACAGTATGGATAAAATAATTTGAAGATTGAGACAGTTGTATTTGTATAATTTAGGTCATTGATTTACACTTATATTTGAGGATATAGTGTATCATATTGTTCTGATTTGGATATCAGGTGTATCGTATGAGAATATTTTCGGGACGAGTATGTATATTCAGTATGTCGTGTCAATGTATTCGGTATGTCGAGACGACATGCAGGAACAGTTGGATTTGGCTAAGTACAGAAGGCCATTACGTATGCTAAGCTTAAGGACTTATGTATGCTAAACTGGTAAGCATAACGTATGTTATGTGCTATAAATTACGTACGTTATGAGGAGAATCGGACATGATCCAGGTTGTGGCCAACAGTGGGCCCGTGGTCGGCAACTTTTGGCGCAGATGTGGACAGGTGAGTCAACAGATGGTTTAACGTATGCTATGTAGACGGTGTTACGTACGTTAATAGAGTATGAATATTATGTATGTTATACATATTGTGTTGCGTACGTAATAGTATCAGTTGTTAAGGGCAGTTGTTTCTGGATTGAGGATAACGTACGCTAATCTTAGGTGATTACGTACGCTAATGGATTGTTGCGTATGTAAAGAGTTGGACAGTACGTACGTAAACTGAGATATTGTAGTAAGTCATCTCCTGTATTACGTACGCTATGGCATGGGCCTTACATACGTAATCGTGTTATGGAATTAATACAGGAGCCTCTGGACCATTGTTACGTACGCTATCAAGGACAGATAACGTACGTAAAGGTGTGTTATGTACGTTAACTTTGGAACATTACGTACGTAACGAGCTGGAAGTTTTTATAAGTGGGATGCCCGTCACTTCGTTTTTCTTCAGAACTTCATTTCGTTTTTCTCCTTAAACACTCCGAGATGGAGTTTCAGCTCTTCTAAGTCGATTATGAGCTTGAGGGCTTGGATTTGAGGCTTGGATATGAAGATATTGATGATTCTTGAAGTGGTTACTTGTGTATTTCATCTCCTAAGAGGTATGTTGGATAATTCTCTCTTTAAATTCGGATTTTGATGTTGTTGTTGATGATTAGTTCGTATGATGATAGTTATGGAGTTGTTGTGGTGATTCTTGGTATTTACGGGAATTTTGTTAAGGAGGATGATGATATGATGATATGTCTTTGATTATGTCGGTTATGATTATGAAATCATAGTGTTCTTGATGTTCTTGGTAGTATTGTTGCGATTCTTGATGTTATAGGAGATTTAATGGAATTGTGATAAGAGATTTTGGATGTTAAGTAAGATTCTTCCTGTTGTAAGGATTGTAATTCGTTCAAACCGATGAAGAGATGGAATTATGGATTATGTTGATTTCGTATGAATCATGATATGAGGATAATTCCATATTAAGTATGATACAATCCTTGTTGGTTTCATTGTTGATGTTTTTTCTTCGTATGATGATGGTTATAGTAGTGTTATTGTGATTCCTGAGGTTATGTGAATTTTATATTGAAGAGTATGATAATATACATCTTGAATTATGAATGAGGATTGTTTAGATGTTAGAACACATCGGATTATGTCGTCTTGGAGATTTTGAATGTGATTTCGGAATAATTTGTGTTCTTAAGGAACTCTTGGATTATATGGTTTGATGAATATGTTTAAGAGATGTTGGTGTTTTGGATATAAACATGGAATAATCATATCTAGAACTAAGTTATGTATTTTGGTACAATATTCGTTTAGGAATACGAATATGATTCCGAGTTTGATGAGATTATTATGCATCTTTTAGTTGGGAAGTTCATACGTATTGAACAAGTGTTCAAATCGAATGATTGAATTATTTGACACCTTTTTATCCGCGCTATTTGTCACCGCTAATAACCGTGACAAATATTGTCACTGCTACAGACGGTGACAAAAGATAAAAAGTGACAATTAAATTGTTTGTCACGGCTTTTAACCGTGACAAATTTAAAGAGATTTTTGTCACGTTTGTTAACAGTGACAAGTTCATTACAAGTTTAAAAAAAAATTTATCGCGGTCCCAGATATTAAAAATCAGAAGCAAAATATCCTTCTCTCTTCGCGACTGACTTCACCCTCTTCCTCTCCCAACCTACCGGCGCTCTCTTCCTCCCCCACTCTCCTTCTCGCGACGGAAGAAAGCCACTCTCTGTCTCCGTCCGGCCATCGAATAGTAAAGCATCTCTTCCGAGAAGTCATCGCCTTGTTAAATCCAATCCAGTAGTATGCTTCTCTCCGTTTTTATGAACCGTTCCAATTCCAATTCGATCGCTTGACATTATAAGACAAAGCAAAAGAGGCCGGTGTTTGTGCGTCTGTCAACATGAGCAAATCTTTCAAACTACTTTTCATACATTTTTGGCCCTACTTATTGTATTGTGTCTGTTGCTTTTTTGTCGATTATTTTTCCCCTTTTCATTTTGTAAACTTCCGTTTTTGTCAGATTATTGTTTCCCCTTGCTTGCAATGCCATTTTTTTTTGTGATTTTTATGTGTTTTGATAAATCGGAAGTGGCCGGAAGTGGCCGGAAGTGGCCGAAATGCCGATAGAATTTTAATCGGACGCTATCGCTTTCAATGCTGAAGTTTTTTTTTTTTGAGTTTTTTTTTAGGTGTTTGATTCTGCTGTTGCCACTTTTTTTTATGTGTTTGATTTACGGGGTAGGATAATGTAGTCGCTTGTGATGGTATGATCGGGTGAATTTCTTTCTGGAGTGCATTTAAGTTTCAAAATCAGTTTTTTTTCTTTTTAATTTATAAGCAGGCAAGAGTGGGCTAATATTTCTTAAAAATGGATGGCATGGCAGGGGTATCCTTGTTTATTGATTGACCGAACTTCAAAATTAGATCGATTAAGCGTACTTATGGACAGAGGTTTCAGTTATACTTATAAATTATTAGAATTTGCGCCTCAACTATAATATATGATACATACTTCTCTTGTAATTAATAAATTCTTTGGAAGTGAATATTAGTATTGCAACTAGTGTTCTTAGTATCTCTATTTCTAACTACATTCAGGGAATATACTAGCATGTATATAGATCTTGCATGTATCTAAATTTTTATGTTGTTTCTCTTGCACTTTTTGTTTAATATTGATTTTCATATTTCTATTTTTGTGAACTTACCTAATGTTGTGTTGTTTCGTATAGCTTAATAGAACTTGCTCGATTTCTTGGACTAGTTGGGAACATTCTTCAAGTTTCTTGCGAGGAAACAAGGTATTTTTTTATTTGTATGGTATTTATATGCTCTCACGGCGGTGGTCCGTGCATATTGTCATGTTGCATAATAGTTAGATGCTCTCACGGCGGTGGTCCGTGCATATTGGCATGTTGTATAATAGTTAGATGCTCTCACGGCGGCTAGTCCGTGCATATTGGCATGTTGTATAATAGTTAGATGCTCTCACGGTAATGGTCCGTGCATATTGGCATACTGCATAATAGTTAGATGCTCTCACGGCAGCTGGTCCGTGCATATTGTCATGTTGCATAATAGTTAGATGCTCTCACGGCGGCTGGTCCGTGCATATTGGCATGTTGTATAATAGTTAGATGCTCTCACGGCGGCTGGTCCGTGCATATTGGCATGCTGCATAATAGTTAGATGCTCTCACGGCCATTTAGTGCATATTGACATGTTAATTTAAGATCAAAGATAGAGAATGTTAATTTAAGAGTCAAAGTCATATTTTTTATGAAAGAAAAAGTTAAAGTCATAGTGATCCTTTGTGACCTTTTTTTTGTGTAGAATCGATGGGGTTTCCACTTTATAAAGAGTGGATGGGCGAAGTTAATAGGGTCGGGGATGTGCATGTTAAAGGGGTCAAAGACTTTGTGAAATTTGCAAGGCAAAATCTAAATAGGGAAGAGATCTCGTGTCCATGCGTGCGTTGCAGAAGCGGTGGCGTTTGAGATGGACGAGAGGTTGAGTTGCATTTGATTAAGTGGGGTATGCAACAAGATTACATGTTTTGGGTGTTTCATGGGGAAAGAGAGACGCCTTATATTCCGAACATCTCACACACGAGGGCACGAGTCAAGTAGAGGAGACCATTTGGTACAACCTAGATTAAATGACCTCATCGATGATGCTTACGATTCCATGCAATGCAAGTAGACAATACTTCAGAAGTTGACGTTCTTCGCGGAGAAGGAAATTATCAAGATCAAAGAGAAGGCTTTGCGGCTAATGTTGATAATGAAGTCCACCATGACAATGAGTATATACGTTTAAAAGCAGCGTCGACAAGACCTTTATATCATGATTGTGACTTAAATCACACGTTGTTATGCGCTCTGGTTGGTTTGCAAAATTTAAAGAGTCGTTTTGGCTTATAGGGCAATAGTGTGTGAAATTCTTCGTTGGGCTAAGGATTTGCTCCCTAAAGAGAACACACTACCCGATAACTATCCCAATATGAAGAGTAGTTTGAAAGGGTTGGGGATGAAGTACAAATCCATTCATGCTTGCAAGTACGACTGCATTTTGTATCGGAAAGAACATAAGGATAAACTGAAATGTCCAGTTTGTAATGAACCTAGATTTGTCGAGAAGATTAATTTGAAAAATGGGAGCAAAATAGATACAAAAGTACCCCGCAAGGTGTTGAAGTATTTTCCTGTAGCTCCCGGAGTTGTGAGACTTTTCAGTGTACCATGGATAGCAGAGGCAATGACTTGGCATGCTCGAGCAGAGGTAGGAGAGAATCTTATGCGTCATCCCATTGATTCATCCATATGGAAGTCGGCAAATTTACGACACCCGAACTTTGCGCAGGAAAGTCGCAATATTCGCCTTGGAATATCAACGGACGGGTTTAACCCATTTGGTAATATCAGTACAAACCATAGTACTTGGCCGGTCATTCTAGTGCCTTATAATTTGCCCCCTTCTTTGTGTATGCAAAAGAAGTTCTCAATTCTATGTTTATTGATACCAGGACCAAAGGCACCGAGTGATGACATTGATGTATATTTGGCGCCACTTGTTGATGAATTGAAGGAGTTGTGGGCTAAAGGTGTGAAGGCGTTTGATTCATACAGGCAAGAGTGGTTCACTTTGAAATCTATGTTGTTGTGGGCAATCCATGATTTACCGGCCTATGGGACATTATCTGGGTGCAATGTGCATGGTTACTTGGGATGTCCTATTTGTGGAGAGAACGTTGAATCCTCATGGCTTGATAGTGGCGGTAAGATTTTTTATCATACACACAGGAGATTTTTGCCAGTTGGTCACAAGTTCAGGTTAATGCAAAATAATTTCCTTCCAGAAGGCGTCGAATCCCGCTTAGCTCCTATAAAACTTTCGGGTTGGGAAATGGAAGAAAAAGCAGCGAAGGTCGATCAAAGACTTAGGGGAAAACACCCTCGAACTTTGACTCTGAAACGTAAAAGAAAGAAAGAAATGGAAAAGAGCGCTTGGTCTAGGAGGTCGATTTTGTTTGATTTGCCCTATTGGAAGGAACATTCAGTACGTCACGTGCAAAAGATAAAAACTTAATAGAAGCCGAGATGACATATTACGGGATTATACGAGAGATTTGGGTACTAGACTATACAAGTTTCACTGAAACGGTCTTTTATTGCGACTGGGTCCGAGTGGAAGATAAGGCCGCATGTATGATAGACCCTGACTCTCACATGGTGAAGGTAGATTTGACTAAGTTGAAGAGCAAGAATTTAATTAACGACGAGCCCTTTGTTTGTGCATTCCAAAAGTTGAAGCAAGTGTACTACTCAAAGAGCCCTAATAATGACCCATGGTCTGTTGTTCTATATTCTCCCAAGCGTTTGACCACATCCATCGATGACATAGAGGCACCTGTTGAGTATCAGTCTATTTTGGATGATAATCCGGAATTGAAGAAATTTCTAGACTTTCTAGAATAGGTTAAGTGATGTATTTTGAAGAAATGTTTGGTTATAAACAAAGGAAATTTCTGCTGCTATTCTATAGCTGTTTTTTTTGCAGCTTCTGTTGTTTTTTACTTCTAAGTAGATTCTATATCATATATTTCTGGAAAAGTATGTGTGTCTAGTTTCTAAAACACTTTACGATGCAAAAATTGGAGTTTTCTACAAAGAGTTATGATCAATCTCCCACAATGACACGAATCTGCCAGAATAGAGGTGTGTGAACATAGCAGTAAATTTACTGTTTAAACTGTACCAATTGGTTGTGAACTAGATTCTATATCATATATTTCTGGAAAGGTATGTGTGTTTCTAAAACACTTTACGGTGCAAAAATTGGAGTTTTCTACAAAGAGTTATGATCAATCTCCCACAATGACACGAATCTGCCAGAGTGGACATAGCAGTAACTTTATGGTTTAAACTCTACCAATTGGTTGTGAACTAGATTCTATATCATATATTTCTGGAAAGGTATGTGTGTCTAGTTTCTAAAACACTTTACGGTGCAAAAATTGGAGTTTTCTACAAAGAGTTATGATCAATCTCCCACAATGACACGAATCTGCCAGAATAGAGGTGTGTGGACATTGCAGTAACTTTACTGTTTAAACTGTACCAATTGGTTGTGAACTAGATTCTATATCATATATTTCTGGAAAGGTATGTGTGTCTAGTTTCTAAAACACTTTACGGTGCAAAAATTAGAGTTTTCTACAAAGAGTTATGATCAATCTCCCACAATGACACGAATCTGCCAGAGTGAACATAACAGTAACTTTACGGTTTAAACTGTACCAATTGGTTGTAAACTAGATTCTATATCATATATTTATGGAAAGGTATGTGTGCCTAGTTTCTAAAACACTTTACGGTGCAAAAATTGGAGTTTTCTACAAAGAGTTATGATCAATCTCCCACAATGACACGAATCTGGCAGAATAGAGGTGTGTGGACATTGCAGTAACTTTACTATTTAAACTGTACCAATTGGTTGTGAACTAGATTCTATATCATATATTTCTGGAAAGTTATGTGTGTCTAGTTTCTAAAACACTTTACGGTGCAAAAATTGGAGTTTTCTACAAAGAGTTATGATCAATCTCCCACAATGACACGAATCTGCCAGAGTGAACATTGCAGTAACTTTACGGTTTAAACTGTACCAATTGGTTGTGAACTAGATTCTATATCATATATTTCTGGAAAGGTATGTGTGTCTAGTTTCTAAAACACTTTACGGTGCAAAAATTGGAGTTTTCTACAAAGAGTTATGATCAATCTCCCACAATGACACGAATCTGCCAGAATAGAGGTGTGTGGACATTGCAGTAACTTTACGGTTTAAACTGTACCAATTGGTTGTGAAGTAGATTCTATATCATATATGTCTGGAAAGGTATGTGTGTCTAGTTTCTAAAACACTTTACGGTGCAAAAATTGGAGTTTTTTACAAAGAGTTATGATCAATCTCCCACAATGACACGAATCTGCCAGAATAGAGGTGTGTGGACATTGCAGTAATTTTACTGTTTAAACTGTACCAATTGGTTGTGAACTAGATTCTATATCATATATTTCTGGAAAGGTATGTGTGTCTAGTTTATAAAACACTTTACGGTGCAAAAATTGGAGTTTTCTACAAAGAGTTATGATCAATCTCCCACAATGACACGAATCTGCCAGAGTGGACATAGCAGTAAATTTACGGTTTAAACTGTACCAATTGGTTGTGAACTAGATTCTATATCATATATTTCTGGAAATGTATGTGTGTCTAGTTTCTAAAACACTTTACGCTGCAAAAATTGGAGTTTTCTACAAAGAGTTATGATCAATCTCCCACAATGACACGAATCTGCCAGAATAGAGGTGTGTGGACATTGCAGTAACTTTACTGTTTAAACTGTACCAATTGGTTGTGAACTAGATTCTATATCATATATTTCTGGAAAGTTATGTGTGTCTAGTTTCTAAAACACTTTACGGTGCAAAAATTGGAGTTTTCTACAAAGAGTTATGATCAATCTCCCACAATGACACGAATCTGCCAGAGTGAACATTGCAGTAACTTTACGGTTTAAACTGTACCAATTGGTTGTGAACTAGATTCTATATCATATATTTCTGGAAAGGTATGTGTGTCTAGTTTCTAAAACACTTTACGGTGCAAAAATTGGAGTTTTATACAAAGAGTTATGATCAATCTCCCACAATGACACGAATCTGCCAGAATAGAGGTGTGTGGACATTGCAGTAACTTTACTATTTAAACTGTACCAATTGGTTGTGAACTAGATTCTATATCATATATTTCTGGAAAGGTATGTGTGTCTAGTTTCTAAAACACTTTACGGTGCAAAAATTGGAGTTTTCTACAAAGAGTTATGATCAATCTCCCACAATGACATGAATCTGCCAGAATATTCAAAGTCTTGGTATTTCCGTTTTCTTGCAAAAATTGGTTGTTTCCGTTTCTGTTTTTTTTTGCTGTTTTGTTCTGTTTCTAGTGCTGGTCTGTTGCTATTTGATAAGTTTGTTTTACTATTTGGATACTCTTTGAATATAGAATAAATACAGGAAATGACATCTTCAAGCCAACATCATGCCCAAAATAATATAGTGTCGTATGATACTCCCCACACCGGAGAATCCATCGTTGATCAACGGACAAAAGTTAAATTCAATTTGCATGGTCTGATTATAGAAGGTAAAACTCATTTGTTGAACCGGTGCTTGGCTTTGTTGAAATCCCATATCGGTCTTGCCTATGGAAAATGGATAGATGTTGAAAAACCAAAAAAAGATGACATGTGGAAAACCCTCTTTAAAGAATTCATTATACCGGTGGAGCGAAAAGAGGAGGTCTTAAAAGAGATGGGCTTACAGTTAAAGACGTGGAGGAGGAATATACGTGCAAAATATCTTAAAGGTTTAGACATCAATGGAATTAAGGCATTGAAGGATCAAGTTCCAGAAAAAGAACAAATCCCTCTTAGCGAATGGAATGAATTCATCAAACGCGAAGCAACGGAGGAGAAAATGGAGCAAAGAAAAAAAGGCAAAGAGAGCAGGGCTAAAAAGACCGATGCGCACTGTCTCGGTCGACAATCGTATGCTGAAAAGGCCGAGGAAATGGTATGTATGATCCATTTGAATGGAGAATGATCTCATAAATTTAGTCTTCTCGTGTTTATTTCTTTGTTTAATGTATTTGACTTGTATAGTTATTGTTTGCATGTATTTGGCTTGTATAGTTATTGTTTGCAGAAGCGTAAGAATCCACTTGGACCACCACCTGAGCTATCAGATCTTTATATAGAGGCTCGTAAGCAAAGAAAATGTGGTAAGTTTCATCCTAATGCAGTTGAAAATGTGGTAAGTTTCATTACTTTCTTTAGCACGTAAACGACAAAAATATGAATCCAACTAATGATGAAAATACTAATATTTTTTCTTAATATATTTGGCATCAAAAATTGTCTGATAAAGTGTCTGAGTTGAAAAGCAGTCAAGATTCATCGAGTGAAGTTAGTTTGGAAACTGATGCGTTGACCGTGTGTTTCGGGAAAGACACTAGAGGTAGGACTCGTGGTGTAGGTCCAGTGTGTAAAACTAAAGTGAATAGCATTCTTCCAATACGCACAGAGATTGAGTGTGTAAAACAGTCTAACGTGGAAGTGAAGCAAGACATTAATGAGATTAAAGAATCCATTAATAATATATTAAGAGCCATGACTGAATATCAGAAACGTCCTCTCCAACAATCTCCACACCAAACTATTGTCTCGAATCCTTCAAGCCCGTTGACTCCAAAGCATTCCGCATCCTCTTCATCATCAAATTGTGGGATATTTAGCTTGTCAGATGCATCAAAGAAGATTGCAACTGGAGTGATTGTTTCAACGGCAACTACGGGAACGATTGTGCATGTCATGCATTGGTGGACTTTGAACGTAAAGTTCTAGTAATTGACGTCGTTCCAGGAGAAGAGGGACAAAGTTTGTATCCACATAGTCAAGGGTGTGCCACAAATATCAAGGAAACCGAGGGTAGTTGGGTGGTATGGCCTATATGGTTGCTAAAATGATTTGAGCGTTAAGTCTTACTTTTGTTAAGTATTTTTTTATGAAATTGAACACTATGTGTGTAACTTGAGAATTTGAACACTTGCGTGTTGTTTATGAATTTGAACAAATGATGAATTTAATTAGTGCATTCTGTGATATTAAAATGATGTGGGTGTGGTGATATTAGAATTTGTGTTATTTATATTAAAATTATGTCCGATTTATCACTGCTAAAGGAGGTGACAAAATTAGAAGTCACTGAACATTTGTCACCTTCAACAGCGGTGACAAAGTTAGATATTGTCAATGTTCATAGAGGTGACGATATGAGGTGACAAATACAGATATTTGTCACCTTCATGGCCAGTGACAAATTCAAACAGTTGTCACCTCCTATGACAGTGACAAATACAGTGACTAGTGTTTTTTATGTACCCTTTTCAAGGTGTAACTTTAGCGGTGACAATGGAATTTTGTCACCTTCAGTAGCAGTGACTAAGGGATTTGTCACCCCTGAAAATGTCACCTTCAATAGCAGTGACAAAATCCATTTGTTACTGCTTTTGGCAGTGACAAATCGGCCATTTTGGTGTAGTAGTAATATGATCATCTATATGTTGAACTAATCAGATTATCCGGATTGATGATGATAATCGGTAATTGGTTTTATTACGAATTTACAAGGAGGAAACTTGTATTCGTATTTAAGATTGAATTTGGAATCGGTAACGTTCAGACCCATGTTATTGGTTTAATTTGATTATTGATATGATTATCAGATTATGATCCTCACCAGCTTCTTCTAAGTCATCCACCCTCTTCGCAACCTCATCATAGACCTCCTCCACTCGGCTGTCCATGGCAGCAATCCGGTCGACAGACTTGTCTCTGCCCTTCTTGGTCTTCTCGGCCTGAGTGTTGGGTTGGGTAACGTCGGATGATTGTGCCATCTACCTCCTTGCACGATCAGCTAGCAATCTTCAAAAATCCGCCTTGGTTGTCTCAGCCTTGGCTCCGATACCAACTATCATGGGGTTATACTTGCGCCTCGCTAAGTTACCTTGTCGTGCGGCACTATCTTAGATTGTCACAAGTCAAGTAGTAAGCCTTTCAACAACTAAGATTGCTAGGAAGAAAAGTAGGAGAATGCTTGGGGAAAGTTTTGCTTGTATTACTGTAGCAAATCAGATTTCTCAAGATTGGTTACAAATGAGCCCCAAGGGGGGTGTTTATACTAAAGCTCCAAGCCTACAAATTACCAACATCACACTACTATTCCAAGTATTTACAAGAATGCCATCATCTAGATTATTCTATACAATTCTAGGTAATTATAAGAAGACTCCTTGGAGTCCCCAGACCTCTTTGGAACGTCCGGCCCGACCCGGCCCGGCCAGGCCCGATTCGGACCGATTCGGCCCAAAGTAATCCGACCCATTTTATGAGCTTCTTGAATCCTCTTTGACCTTCTGGAACTGATTGGTCTCCATCTTGAAGCTTCTAAGGTCTTCTTTCTGAAGAGTGTGCTCCTCGGCCTTTTAATGTCTCCTACACTCACAAGGCTTTTTCCGTCTAAGCCTATTATAGGGAGGGTAGTCCTCTGTGAGCTTGACAAAGTCCCTGCACGCGCGCGGCCCTGCCGCCTGTCCGTCCGCAAGGCTTCGGCCTGCTGCTGCTCGATGCTTGCTGCCTTAAGGTGGGGCATGACATTCTCCCCCACCAAAGTCGTGACCATCCTCGGCACGATGCTGTCCTGATACTCTTCGATCTTCTGCCGAAATTGCCATAGGTGATCCTCATGTGCCCAACTATTTTCAGCATCTGGGAGTCCCTTCATGCCGACTCGGTACATGCCTATCCGCTCTCCTGGATCCTGAAATACATGAAAGGTATTTCCCCCATAAAAGGGTTAGCCGTCGAATAGCTAGTACAAGTATATCGAATATGAAACACAATACTCCTTGACAATAAAGTAAGTATAATCATCATCTCATCAACTCAACACTAGTATTCTGGAATAACTAAATCTCATAGCATCACATTCAATACATACATGATTAACCGCGGAACCGCACCAGAGGCTACGAAACCCTCAGAGGACCCGTCAGTCCATCCCAGAGTGGTTAACCCAAAATATCCGCGGAACCGCTCCAGCAGCTACGGAACCCTCAAAGGACCCGTCGGCCCATCCCAGAGTGGATATAAACCATTATACAATTCATATATCTTACTTTCAAAGTCGATAACATACAATCATAAATATATACGTGCCTTTGAGACATCGAGAATCGGAAGAAAAAGAGTATAAGTTCTGTAGGTCCAAGAACACACTTCTGGCACCTAAGCAATTATTAAGGAATGCGATAATCAATAATCCATACTCAAATCACAGGAAGAAACTCCCGAAACCCACCTACGATTCATGAAACTACGAGGAAAATCAACTAGAGGTTTGAAAATCACCCAAACCCTCTCAAGACCGAACAAGGTACAAAATAATCTATATAATCGTAGGGGAAATGTGGGTACGGGGTAGATACATCATAATCTCAAAGATCTCAAGCTACAAAATGGATAAATTGATCGAATCTAAGAAAATCCCCAAAAATTCCCAAAACTAGGGTTCTAAGGATTTTACCTTGATTTGGAAGATAGAAATGGATTAAATTTTGTATAATCTTTGTTATCCAAACAAAGATGATGGTAGTCGAAGAAGGACCGCCTCAAATATCCCCAAATCGCTCTCTCCCAAGATCTCCCATCTGAATGAGTGAAAAATATGTGAAATGACAAGTGCAGGGGTTGACTGCCCCTTTTATAATACGCCATGTTAGCGCGCGCTAAAAATCAGGGTTAGCGTACGCTAATGGGGTCACCCGGTAGTCCAGTGGCTTCTGTCCTGAGATGTTAGCGCGCGCTACCACACCTTAGCGTGCGCTAACTGGTATCCTGCAAAAATTCGAGTTCACTGCCCAACTCCGCTAGCGTGCGCTACGACTGGGCACTAGCGCGCGCTACGCAACACCTATAGCGTGCGCTAGCTGTCGCCTAGCATGCGTTACCTGCTAGTCCAGAAAGTAGAAATACCCCACTGCCTCTGCCGACTCAGCTCATTAGCGTATGCTACGGGCGATGTTTAGCGCGCGCTACTGAACACAAATAGCGCTAGCTAGCTAATACCTAGTGTGCGCTATCTGCCTGTCTTAAAACAATGCCAAAAGGTTCAGCCAACACGGTCATGATCCAAAAAGGTACGAAACTCTAAATCAACATCGATAAAAGAGGAAGGACCACAAGGTCAAACATTCAATAAAAAGTACGGGTATTACAATATGTACAATCTCTTTTGCTATATTGCATAATATGATATCTGGATCTTGTATATGTGTTACCTCTGTTCATTCATGAAAAATATTTGTCCACTGCCTTGTGCTTTGATGTATCGGATTTGCTTTCTACATTTTATTTATTGGTATTCTGATTCACTTTTTTTTCTCCATTTCAAGAAACGTGACGATGCATGGCAAATCATGGGGTTCCTCCATCCCGATCTTGGTGTTGGCAAGGCATTTCCTGCTTATTCCACATTCAATGCAGATTCTCGATTTATTCAAAGCCGGTGCATGTTGTCCATCCTTGTTAGTTCAGATGTATGATTTTCATTTTGTTGTAATTGTTAACGTTCTCTGGTGATACAGAACTTCCAGAGAGATCTTATGGTGCTGATTGCCGAATCTACGTGCTCGAAAATCCTACGAGCAGGTTTAGGAATGTTTATGTATGTTACATTTGTTTGTTTCTTAGTGTTTTAAACATACATTTGTTCTTATTAATTACTCCCTCTGTCCTACTTGAAAGGATAGGTTGGTTAGGATACAATTTTTTAATTTAGTCATTCTAATGAAGGTACAACTTTGTTTTATACATCTATTCTCACTCATTTTTTTCGATCAACTAATAACGAAAAACTTTTATTTTAAGGAACGTTTATATAAACTTTATTTAGATATTGAGATTTTATTTTGAAAGCACCCTTTTTAAGTGGGACAAAATCATTTTTGGAAAATACCCTCTTCAAGTGTAACGGAGGATGGGTGGAGTATTTATATGCGGCGAATGAACATGCCCGTATCAGTTGAAAGTCGGATTTTGTTTGTCTTCAGGAGACACTTTTTAACGAATTTGTTCTGGCCCATATTCTCGGATGGTGGGGGAAAGCTATAATGATTCGAAATCAGCCGCTCTTATGGTTACTCTCTATTGGATTTGAGTTAATGGGGTCAGGTCAGTTTTTTTTTCTGAAATTCTCCCTGTTAGTTTCCAGCAAGTGCTAGGGATACATGTCTATTCCTTTGTCCATTAGGGTGATTTTTCTACTGTGTTATATTTTCAGCTTACGTTTCGCCACATGCTGTCGAATTTCAACGAGTGCTGGTGGGATAGTATCATTATTGATATATTGATCTAGAATTTGTTTGGTGGGATTTTTTAACTTCTCTTTTTTTTTTTGTTGGGATGCATAAATATTTATATATTCATTATATTATGTTGAATTGTCTGTTCGTTAATTTGGTAAATTAATGAACACGAAATAATTATTAATGACACAATTTCCTCATATTATTCCGAACTTGTTTCGAACATGTTTAAGATTTCAAACGATCAGGAAGTTCACTGTAGTTGTAATATTATTCCTCATATTTGTTTCGAATTGCATGACCTTTTTTCTTTTATTCCCCCGTCCCACCACACCGCACCCCACACAGGTATCTGGGCAGGAATGCATACAGTTTGGTATTCCGATGGAAAAACTTATGAATGGGTTGGTATAAGCCGGCAGCCTAATATCATGGGCAAAGTAAGTCCGTTTGCATCATTTTTCTTATTTGTCTATTCTATTCCCTTTTTAAGTTTTGCGGCCTGTGTATCCAAAACTCGGGCAGCATACCAGAGGAGGTATGCTGGGCCTCTTCTTAATTTATCGCGATTGAAGATTGATCTTCTTTGGTGTGTGTGTGTAGGTGAAAAGAACTCTAGGTCAATTGACACCTGCCCGTTGGGATAAAGATGAATGGCACCCTCTTCTTGGTCCGTTGAGATTTATTCAAGTTCATAGCCTTGGCGTTGGTTTCTTGACCGTGGAACTCAATACCTTCTTTCTCAAGTTCTGCCTTTAGATTCCTCCTAGAAACCCCTTCATTGTTTATCGGTTGGTTTTGTGGTGGCTTATCACGATACCAACAATTCGCAAGTACAATTCCTACTTGCAAGATAGGTACTATTTACTATTGTCTCGGGCATATCATAATTGTGTAGTGTTTCCTTTTTTCTCACTCTTTGGCTTGACTTTAATATTTTCTGAAGATCGGTGAAAAAAATCGGAGCATTTTGCTGGATTTCTCTTGCTATCTGCATAGTGGAACCCCTCATATGTATCAAGTTTGGACATGGTGTGTATTGTCGTGAATTATTTTTGTTGGATTTTTTCGTATATGTGGTTTAATACTATTTATATCTTTTTTATTCGGGGCGTTAAGAATAGGGCTGAAAATCAAGCCAAACTACTTGGCACTCGATTCGGGCACGATTGGTCATAAGTTGGTTCGAGCTCGGTTCGTAAATATAACGAACCAGGCTTCAAAACACTATTTTATGTTTGATAAGATATTAAGCTCAGCTCGAACTTTGCTCGATCTGAATAAAATTATAAAATGCGTATAAAAAATCAAACTACTAGAACTCGATGTGTGTTCGTCTCGATTAAAGCTCGTTCGAGCTCGGTTCGATTATTAATCAAAGTAGGCTCAAACATAGCTATTGAAGCTCCATAAAATATCAAACAAGATAGAGGCTGCCGATATATGTCTCATTTTATTTGATTTTGTTTTATTATTTGTTTTTTGAGAGTATACTTATTCAGACCGTCTTATATATATATATATATATATATATATTCCGTGAATGGAGTCAAAGGTCTTCATTTTTTTCTTTTTCACTTTTTTTGAGGTGGTTTTATTATTTCTTTGGTTCTTCTAATTTTTCATAGATTTTTTACTTTTTAGTACCCCGTTGGGGTTTTCAGTTCGGAGTCCTCTCTTTTCCAGTTTTGTGGGTAATTTTTCTTCTGTTTTTTCTATTTTCTTAATACTTAGTTTTAGAAAGCTTCTTATGTATCATGATCCACAAGACCGTTTTATATGTATGAGGCCCTAAAAAACTGGACCCCGAGACCAAAATTTGTAAAAATCCTCCTAAATATATTAAAAGTCATCAATAACCGCAACGACTGGAAACTTCTAAGAAATTTTTTGGCTCAATCATATTAGGTTTCATGTTATATACATCGCCTTCTTCTTTTACCTCATGCGCGGTCATTTGTGCTTTTCAACCCTCTTCTCACCAGGTCATTTGAACACGCACGCTCGGTTCTCATATCAGATGTTGTGTACTGTGTGTTCTGTATATTTATGTATTATGAAGATAGGGATCTTATTCATCAATACTTTCAAGCTTTTTTTGTTATATTATGTGATTGAAAACGTATCATGAGTCATTTATTTTACTGCAACATGGTGATCTCCCTTTTGCTTGCCCTTATGTTGCCTCTAATATTAGTGTGCTGTTTTACTATAGTTTATCTGTTGGTCTCATAATTGTTGTTGTTTTCGCCTCAACTTCTTCGTTTGTTCAGGTTAGTAATAAGTTGGGAAAACCCCTCTAAATTTGCTTACCTTAATTCTTCCTTTTGTCTGCCTTTATTTTGCATTTAATTTTAATTTGTTGTTTCAATGTAGTTTATCTGTTGTTCTTATATGTGTTGTTTCGTGTCTACAACTTATTCGTTTGTTCAGGTTAGCTCGGATTTGTTTAGTGTGAATTTATCTCTTCTGTGTTTTTGGCACTTTCTCAGTTTCTCTAAATTTTAATCTACTTTGTGTCATCTGCATCCATTATTTTATTTTTGGTGTGTTGGTTCTTGATTAATCATGTGTATTATGGAACGAACATTATTCTTAAGGGTCTTGCAATATACTTGGCATAGGCACAATCTATGAAATATATCAAGAGAAGGTAGTACTAGGTTTCCAAAAGATTTTAGTCTTAGTTTATTTTGTGTGGTCAGTCGTGTGTTCATTTTTATTCCTGACGCCCTGGACTTCATATGGAGTTTTGTTAGGTATGAGTCTGAACCTTTTTGTTTTATTTCCCTGATTTTGTGTGTTTTGCTGTGTGGAAAAGCTTTGCATTGGGGAGAAAATGAAACTTTTATGGTCCACCACTATTAGGCATATCTTGTAGAAATAAAGTTCAGTTATTTGGCATTTTGATTGTTTTTACGCAATAATTTCAACTTATTTCAATTATGACAAAAATAAATGTATTATACAGTTCTAAAAGGTGAAACTTTTGCCAAGAACCATGTTAATGTGGTACATATTTTGTGCTTCGGTAGATAGAGTAAAAGATTAAAAAGAAATTTATGGATCCCATCTGAAGTTTTATTTTC
Organism: Orobanche coerulescens; assembly: GCA_033398695.1. NCBI lineage: Eukaryota > Viridiplantae > Streptophyta > Magnoliopsida > Lamiales > Orobanchaceae > Orobanche > Orobanche coerulescens. The sequence goes on from CM065815.1 coordinate 118,877,440, forward strand.
ATGTTCTTTCCTTTTATTTACAGTAGCTGCTTTAATTCATTAATGTCTATACCTTCCTAGATGGTTTTTGGGGTTTGATTTTTTGAGCATTCTTATTTTGTTCCTGTTCTACACACATTAATAATTTGTCTTCTTTTGTGTGTATATGTTAGGTGAATCTGCTCTGTCGATGTTATATTTGGTTGCTGTTTTTAAGGAATTTTTTTTTTTTCCAATTGTAGGTTATTTTTAGAGATGAAACTGTGCATGGCAGGTGTTCTCGTTGTGTTTTTTATATGTGTACTCTTTTAGGTGTGATGTGTGTGTGTGTGTTTCTGTGTTCATTAGTTGTAATATGTATGCATCTTAGGTGAGTTTGCTCCCTCGATGTTATATTTGTTTGCACTTTTTTTATTCGTGGATACATTCTTGCGTTCCGGTTGGCTCTAGGTAGAATCTTATTTCTTTTGTTGGTGTTGCGAGGAGAACATGACATTTCTGTTAAAAGTTTTTCAGTCCCTTATATAATTTCCCCGACTTCGTCAAATTTCTGATGTTACTGCTTGTTTTTTGAGTGTCGTTGGTAAAGAGGACACCTTACATATCATTTATTTGTTGGTTCCGCTGTTATTAAGCGTGTGACAGGTAACATTAAGAGTGATGCGACTGAAGGGTGTTCCCATTATTCCAATTTTGAGTAAAATGTTGTTGCATCCATATATGTGAATGAGTTTTTAGGACATTCATTATGTTGTAGCTGTCTTTATTATCGAGAGGGTCGGCCAGTCAATACGTGTTGATGTGTGCTTTCATTTGTTTGGTGTAATGGTTGTGTTTGCCAAACTTTAAACCTTATTAGTTAGACGAGGAAATATGTTTATGGGCCTGTCTTTGCATTGTAATTCTTTATTTACTATAGGTTCTTCTTTTGGATATCATTTTCAGCAGGATAATTCTTGCAAAATAGGCTTTAGCCTCGAGCCACAAAAATTACTGCTGGCATTTCATGGTGACAATATTTGGCAGTTTGGCCAACATGCAATCTTCTAAACTATTGAACCTGCTGTAAATATATGTGGTGCTTGTAGATTCATTTTACATTTTAAAGAGGTTGCACCTATTATTTTAGTGTGTTTGAAAAGTAATTTGCATCGGCTTGGTCAATGGGCATTCTGTAAAATTCTAGAGTTTAGGTTTAAATTGATTTCCAACACTGAGAAACTGAGTTTCATTTGGTATGAAGATGATTCTTTGAAATATTAGAGTTTTCATAATTAGTGTCTTGAATTGAATCTTTGAAATGTATATTTAGTGTGCGTTGTGTGCAGAAAGTGTTCTACGTATGTTTGGGTCGTATACTATGTAAAGTGCGCTCTTTGTGTGTCATGTGAATGTGTGTGTTAAGTGTGTTGATGGTATTTGTGCGATGTTTGTGGGAGTTCTGTTTGGTGTTTTTTTATGCATTTTTTTCATGTGCAGTGAGTTCGTGTTGTGTGTTTTATGCATATTGTATGTCTAAGTGTGATGTGTATCTGTGTTTTGTGTGACTGTGCACTGTGTATTGTCTGTTATGGTTGTATTTCTCATCTCTCTTTGCTTTATGTGGTATATTGAAGGACTATATGCTCAATGATGATAACTTTGGCAAAGTAGCTCGTTACCTGTTTGAGCACACTGATTATTGGCGCTGCTTTAAGCCAGGCCATTGTTTGAGTTGTGGCTCGTTATGTGATCTACATGCCGCACAAAATAAAATGGCTAGAGTCGATATTTACGTCAAAAAGTACTGCTGAAAATGAGGAAGTCCCAAATTTTTACGATATTCAGGTCTATACAATTCTCATGTATGTTAAGACTCCTTTCTACATCATTTTGTCAGTGTCTCTTTCCTTGCAAAAGTAGATAATCAAGTTTTTTCATGTAATATGACATCATCTAGTAGCATATATATTTCTTTTTTTTTTGTCTGTAAGAGCATTCATAATCACACATTCAAGTGATCGATTCTTCACTGATAGATTGCAGGATGCAGTCGCTGTTGGAATGAAATTACAGTTAATTTAGTTACGGGAGCTTTTAAATATATATATATATATATATATATATGGATGTTTTACAAACCGTATTGCATTCTTTAAACAAGAGAATCCCCGAGGTAACATATTTGGCTTTCATTGGTTTTACCTTCATATTTTGAGATATTTTTATGATATGTAGCATTTAATTTATCTCTACCTTTCTTACCTTAATAATCAATCCATTTGCAATATTCGGCCGATTCATCATGTTTTCAGGTGGAAGATAATATTGCTTAGGCATTTTGTTTGACTGGAGAACTGCAGACTGCATTGGATCATTGACAGGCTTCAATTGAGGTAAAATTTCAGTTAGACGTGATTCTCAAAATCATCTCGAGCTTTGGATCAAGTGTCCTATGTAATTTCTAATAGAGGAATATGTGTTACTAATGACCTTAAAAACCTTGGTGGAATCAAGAATGCTCCAGATGTGACATGTCTCATCAGTAGAAATTTGAGATATTATACATCTGAATTTTTCGACCCACACATACTACACTTAGTACCATATATTATCTACATTCTTCTACCTCGTATTCTGCTCCTTATGGATGAAATTTTATCTGCAGAAATGGAAGCCTACTTCGAAGGAGTCAAGCACAAGCTTGTGAAGGACCAGATTATTTTCAGTCTGGTGGTCGATTTTGAAGGTTTGCTCGAGGTGAATCTGAAGAAAGATATGTATTCTATCATCCGCTCGATGAAGAAAAATGGGATCTACCCATTTTTAGATATTAACCCCAAGGTTCTCTACAAGGAAGCAGTCATTTGTTTCTACAAGGAAGCCTAAGTCACGGAATCGGGATTCAAGAGCTCGATTTTGAAGAAGAGGTGATGATTTCTCATAAGACTGTCGTGGAGGCATCCGGGATGAAATCAAGGGGCATAGCTGTTGAAGCCCTCAAGCAAAGCACCGTAGAGACCTGGTATGGAATCAAACTAACAGAACAGCCGTCCAAGCTAAAACTAACGCAAAGAGAGGCGACTTGAAGAAAGAGTATCAATATGTGTTGGACATCACAAATAAAATCGTGATGGGGATGGCAGGCAGCCCTGACCAGCTGTCATCTGCCAAGTTCATGGTGATGGGAGCCCTTCTCCAGAGTGACAAGATTGATTGGGCTGATTACATATACAGACAGTTGGGCCGAGATGTCAATAAAGTTCAGTGGATAGAAGAGGAGAAGAAATTTAAGACCAAGTTGGCTTTTGGAACGCAAATCAGCTGGATCTTGGAATTCCTTGGGAAGGCGAAAGGGACTACAGATCCCTTTCACGTCAACAAGAGAATTGGTCATCTGGACCAAGAAACACTGAAGAAAATGGGATGCGAGAGGAAGGCTGCCCAAATATTGAAGGATATGTCAAGTGGAGCTCCCTCCTACAGAGGGCCTTCAGATTCAGACGAAGACCACTCTAATGCGGCCGACTTACCTGCAGGACAGTAGTCACCCGCAGCCCGCAAGTCACCTGCAGATAAGGAGCCATCTGCAGACCAGTCAGACTCAGTCTCAGATAATACTCCTCTAGCTCTGAGATTCAAGAAGAAAGCACCAAATTTCAGAGGAGGTAGTTCATGTCATGTCATCACCTGATCATTCACCAAAAAGACCTAGACGCCTTGATTTTGAAGATGCAAAGTAGACACCTCACTCACCTGCACCTGCTCCTATCCCTGATGAAGAGGATTGGCCTGATCACCCAAATCTGATGGCTAACATCATCCCTCTTCTGACTCTTAAAAGTATGACAGAAGAGGAAGAGGTAGACATGATTATCAACATTCCTGAAGAAGGTTACTCCCTAAATTTTCTGGAGAACAACCCTTTGGAGCTATCAGTATATCAACTACACCTGGTAAAACATCACTCTCTCAAAGTTTCTCTTGTCAATGTTTTTGAAGAATGGAAGGACTTAAAATCTCTTTCATTTACTATTGAGAAGAGTAGCTGGAAATATCCCCAGGCTATAGAGCAAGTGCTCATGAGTTTCTGTCATGAGACAAATGTAATTATAATGCTCCAGGAGAACTGGTTCCTGTAAATTTCAAAACCAACATGGACCAGTTCTTCCTTTTAGTAATGGAGGGTGTATTAGCTGGGAATGTAGATGAAGATGAAGGTGAAGTTGAAAAAGACAAAGGGATAAGAATAGAAGAAGTTGTGGAGGAAGAAAGGGTATAAGAAGCAGAAGAAAAAATAATAGTTGAAAAATAGTCTAAAGAAGTTGAAGTTGAAAAGACAAAAGAGTTAGAAGAAGATGAAGAAGGAGAAGAGGTTGAAGAAGAGGAACAAAAAGAAAAAGAAGAGGAGGAAGAAAAAGCAAATGAGGAGGAAGAAGAAAATAAAGAGAAAGATGATGATGATGATGATGATGATGATGATGATGAAGAAAAAGAGGAAGAGAAAAAGGAGGATGCCGAAGATGAAGATGATGCAGATGAGCCTACGGCACCTGGTCAAGCCCCTAGCTCAGATCAGTCACAAGAAGAGGATGACAGATCGGGGACACCTGATAAAACCCCATCTGATCAGCCTCTTGCAGATAAGAGTCTGCAGATAGACAGGTCAACCGCCAAATGACCTGCAAAAATGGTAGGCTATGGAGAACACTCCCCTCGGGCAACACCTATCTCATCTGAGATGGCTGACCTGATCAATCGTCTAGTCGAAAAGACTGTTGGCAAGCTCATAGCCACTAAGATCAAACCAGACCTCCGATACCTTAATGCAAAGATGGACACATTGCTATAGAAGAGTGTTCCTCCACCTCCTCCTACCAATTCCAGAATGCCTCTAGGCATGTCTGATTGGATGTCTAGAGTGGAACAGCAGTAAACCATTCTGGTTGATGCTGGCAAAAAGGAGGAAGAGAGAGGAAAGGGGGAATTAAGAGGTCAGGGGGAACAAAAGCTGCAAGAACAAATCCAACCCATCAGGCAAGAAGAAGATGCTGCTGAGATAGTCAGAAAGGAGTTGAGGACCAAAGCAAGGAATGACCTCCCTCTCATTCAAGCTGGGACGTCCAATCTGAAGAGAAAAGAGTTGGCTGCTCCTGCTCCTGCTGATGACCAACCTACAGCTAAGAGGAGGAGAATCAGAATAGGGGATGAACAGAGATATGAATGGAAAGGCAAATAGATTTGGCACGTTGGGGAGTTCTTAACTGCTGAATATTTTCCAGTTTGGGCAGAGGCAAATAAGCAGTTCATAGAGAAGTATTATCTCTGGAAGTTACTCCAGAATAAAGACTGCTCCCCACAACAGACGTACATCAACTACATGGACTCAACATGGCCAAATCTCTGGGCCATCGAAATAAAATATGCAAACGAATGTGATGCCTACCCCATGATCCCCTTGTTCAGACCTGACGAACCTCCTACCTTGATGAACAATGAATTAGATGACCCGTTCCTGCAGGCTGAGATTAGGAATCTATGTGTAGAACACAACTTCTCATCTGCAGAGGAGCAAAAGTTTGCCTCCTTTGTCATTAAGAGGAAGTATGGCCTAGCACCTGTTAACAAGAGACCTATTGGTGCAAAATTGCTTAGGCCTCCCAAGCAGCCTGTCAGAAGAGGCAGAGGAAGAGGTAGATAAGAGTTTTGTAGTTTACTTGTATTTTACCATTTGGAATTTACTTGTAAATTTTGCATTACTTTTAAAAAATTTCCGTATTTTGTTCATTCAAAAGCACTGTACTTGTAAACATCTCTGAAAATTTTTATAACAGTCATTTGAATGACAACCACTAGTTGTCTCAAAAAGAAGACTGAGTTCGATTTGTCTTACACTTGATCATGTGCAGACTTGTTCTACATTTGAATATTTTGTTTCAAGTTTTTCCATCATCAAAATAGGGGGAATTTGTTAGGAATACTTATTAGATTTTGATGATGTCATCCATGTATTTGATTATTCAAATGTATGTTTTAAGTACTTGGCAAAATGTAAAGAAGAACCAAATGAGTATCTTCTGTAGGCCAGATTATGTATAGTTAAATACTTGGCAACATGTAAAGAAGAACCAAATGAGTATCTTCTGTAGGCCATGTAAGTTAGGCTAAAAATCGGCTAAGTATAAATCACATAGAAGTTCAATATCAGACAAGTTTTGGTCAAACAGATACATTAGAGAGGTTTGACCAAACACTGCAGAAAGCCGAGTTGCAGACAAGTTTAACCAGAGAAGTCTTGGTCAACTTAACTGTTCATAGAAGGTTGACCACAGACGACCTATCATCAGACAACGTTCTGCAGAAAGAGATTTATCAGAGAAGTCCTGGTCAACTTATTATCAGAGAAGTTTGACCAAACTGTAGTCAAGATCAGACATAGACTGAAGTTTGACCATCAGATCAGATAAGTTCATCAGGTCAGTAGACTTCAGATGGGAGAAGATTAGTCGGGAAAGAGAAGTTCATCTCATAGAAGATACATCAGAGAAGTCCGACATCAAATTTTGGATGACTGTATGAGATTAGATAAGTGATCAGCCAAGTAATCCCAGTCCACGTCAACATTCGTTGAAAAGTCAATAATCACAGAAAATCATATGCAGGCATAGAGAGACAGACTGGAGAGATTCCCGTAAAGCAAAGAATTAAATATTTAAGCATATTATAATCTAAAGATTCGGCGCAACAACGTGAAAGTCTTCACAACGGTCGGAAATGGATTAAAATAAGGGAATTCTGTCTTGCAACGTTCGGAAAGAAAAACAAAAAAGTCTACTTCTCCAACGGACGAATTTGTTACAGGAAATGCAACGGCTATGAAGGAAGTTCAAGGATCGACATCTATATATACCTGAAGATTTAAATTGAGCTAAGTATGATGCGAACAATACTTACAAGCGAACAAAGCAATCAAAGCAAACAAAGCGAACAATAGCATCGTGAAGAGCAAGAGTTCAAAGTGATAGGGGTGCTTCATTGGTTGAAGTTTGTGAGACTGATAGGCATCCGAGGATTTTAGATCAAGAGGTGCTAGGCAGTCAAAGGAGTTACAACGACAGGATTTCCACTGGATGGAAGTTGATGTAGCTAGGAAGAATCACTGTAATATTTATCACTGGTTGAGAATTATAGTGAATTCATCTCCAACGACGGGACTTTTGTGCTCATTTCTCCATTTCTTAATTTGAGTCCGAGAGAGAGGTTCTTGGGAGAGGATTTTTCATCATCAAACACTTGTGTGTTCTTGATTCTAACCACCTACTTTCGATTGTGGTGCTTGGAAAGTCGATTAACACGAGTTCGACGGATCGAAGGGTTTGGATCTTCAAAGGTAATTTCTTCAAAACCTTAGATTTCAATTTTGAGATGGAGTATGATGTTTTAGACGTTATAATCATGATATGTGAAAGGATATGCATATGATTATGAGTCTTTATGAATTATCATTGGATTTTTGGGGGTTTATTCAAAGAACACTTTGAATATTTATTTTGGAATTGGGGGTTTTGATTAGATGTTGTTGAAATCCCGAATCGTGTATTCCCTTTTGGATTATTGATTGTACTGAGGATGTTTTGTTGGATTGGATCACTCTTTGGAGGCTTGGTATCGATATAATTGAGTTTGGTTGTAAATAATTGAAGATTGTTTACAACGTATTTGTTAAAATGCCCAAATGAGTTCGGGTTTTTGTATCGACTTCTTGAGTTGGTTATGATCATAGTTGATACGTTTATTAACCGAGTTATTGGTAATTGTGTTATTCAAGGTTGTTCGAGTGACCTTTTATTTCCATTAAGGACGTTTGTTCGAGGAAGGATATTTCATCACCGATATTGAGGCAAGTTAATTCTTGCTCAGCTAAAAGGATAATCTTTCCTTTCGTTATTGTTCATTCATACATATAATTCATTCATAGTAAATAAATCATGTTGAGACTTGTAATTATCAAATTAATCATTTAATTCACGAGGAACGATGGTTCCAATCATTTCATTTGAGCTACCACTCATTCCGTTATCATTTCACCTCGGTAAGTCATTCTTGACCCTTGTCGGATTTCTATTCATTATCATTCATTGTGGTCTCTTTTTTTCTTGTAACCTTCTGGGATCGTATTGCATTGCCGGGTGGTATATGTGTGGAATTTTTAGTCGGGCACACTATGGTCGTGTTGTTTTTATATATATTGTTTTTAGGTCATGGCAAGGTAAAGGCACGGGAAGAGAACATTGACGGCGAGGAGTCCCAGTGATACTAGTAGGGGGTCCCAGTCCTTTCAGTTATTCATGTTTTTTTCATATGAATTTTCCACTGCAGTTTCTGTTTGGATTTTCATTTCATTCAGTATTGTATATTTCATCTTCATATGATATATATATATATATATATATTCTGTAATCCTGGGTGTATTGTACTTGAAACTACTCATCAGAGTAATTGGTAATATAATGTGGTTCGGTACTATAGTTATATTATTTAAATCATTATTTTTCATTCGCCTAGTGGGTCCCAGTCGGAGGTCCACGACACTGTAATAGCCGCCTAGTTTGGGGTGTTACAAGAGCCAAATCTCTAGTTCTTCTCAAGCACTTAAGAATGTTCTTGATGGCAGTCCAGTGTTCGCTTTCAGGGTTTGCTTGAAAACGTAGCGTACATGAGGCTACCCACTGCCGAGGCATAGGGCACCTTACTCATCTCTCTTTTGTCTTCCTCACTTTGAGGACACATTATCGTGGTGAGATGAATTCCATGTCGTATGGGAAGGAACCCTCTTTTGGATTCATCCATCTTGAATCATTTCAGGATCTTATCTATATAGAAGGCTTGGGAAAGTCCTATCATTCTTCGCGGTCTATCTCTGTAAAGACGGATCCCTATAATATAGGAAGCTTCTTCCAAGTCTTTTATGGAGAATGTTTTAGAAATCCAAGCTTTCACAGTGCTGAGCATTGCTATGTTATTTCCTATAAGTAGAATATCATCTACATAGAGTGCTAAGAATGCAATGTTGCTCCCATTGACCTTTTTGTAAACACATGGATCCTCCTAGTTTCGCATGAAGTCAAAGTCCTTGATTTCTTCGTCAAATCGAAGGTTCCAACTCTGAGAAGCTTTCTTCAGCCCATAAATGGCTCGTTGCAGCTTACACACCTTGTGAATATTAGCTTTGGACACAAAACCTTTAGGCTATTCCATGTAGATTTCCTCCTCGAGGTATCTATTTAGAAAAGCCGTTTTGACGTCCATTTGCCATATTTCATAATCGTAATGGGCAGCAATGGCAAGCATCATGCGAATTGACTTGATCATAGCTACAGGCGAGAAGGTATCATGATAATCGATCCCTTCCCTTTGGGTATAACCCTTTGCCACAAGCCTGGCCTTATAGGTGTCAACCTTGCCATCCCCACCAGTCTTCCTCTTATAGATCCATTTGCTTCCAATAGGCTTCATGCCAGTTGGTAGATCTACTAGAGTCCAGACCTGATTGGCATTCATCGAGTCTATCTCAGCTTCTATTGCTTCTTGTCATTTATCGGAGTCCGTTTCCACTATAGCTTGGTCATGGGTGACAGGGTCGTCCTCACAGCTATCAGGTGCGTCTTGGAGACCCAGTTTCTCGACATGTGTATAGCCATACCTCTCATGTAAGTGAGACACCCTATGAGACCTTCGAAGTGGAGGTTGTGTTACAACAGGTTTGGTTCATGATGCCTGATCAGATGTCTCCTCAGGACTTTCATTATGCTCTTCCAAAGAGATATTTTTACCTGATCCACCGTCCTGAATGAACGCATCCTCAAGGAAGCGCGCTTGTAAAGCCACAACGACCATATGGTCTTCTGACATGTAGAATAGATAACCCATCGAGTTCTCTGTGTAATATCCGGATTATTTATGGAGTATTTCATCTGTATTTGAACCCTGTATTATTTTGGAATGATGATATTGATAATTGAAGTATGATATTTATCGTATTTGTATCCTTGTACATGAGTATGGCAGCATGTAAATTTTCTCCATACATATACATGATAATGTACGCTAAGAATGTAGCTTAACGTACGTTACCTGTTAATAATAACGTACGCTACGAACGAAGCGTAGCGTACGTAATGCAGTCAATTATTGAGTAGGTCGGCTAGCACATGGGGTATCTGGTGGTAGGCTCAGCCAAGATACCCACCAGATTCGCACGGCATGAACCTGGACACTTTTAAGTCAACGGACTTTGAAGTACGTTATGAACAATTTGTAGCGTACGCAAATTGTATCGATTATGTACGTAACATGATAAGTGTAGCGTATGTAATGAAGTTCAGAAACAAGACAGTGAGTTATTTTGGACGATAACGTATGTTATGAAGTAGTTTTAGCGTACGTAACACTCAGAAAGTTATAAATGGGGCAGCACCCCATTTCATTTCATTTCGTTCTCTTGCCTCTAGCTTCACCATATTTCGTCCCCAGAAGATTTCCAGCCCATTTTAACACACTTAGATCACTTGTTACTGAATCATTGAGATTGGAAGATACTACTTGATCATTGAAGACTACTTATATTGGACTTTGGAGTGGAAATCATCACAAGTCGGCGTTGAAGCAACCGGAGTTGGATTCTACTTATAGTCTCAGTATTTTCTTCATCTTAAGGTATGTTATACTACTTCCAACCTTGAAGTTATGTTATTAAGGATGATATGATCACATTACCGAGAATAGTAGATCACTTTGACGATGTATGCAACCTAGTATCATGTTTAAACAATGATGATTGAGTTATAATGGTTAAGAACACCGTAGTTGAACCTTGTTATGGCAAAGGATGAGAATAGTGTTCTGAGAATTATAAACCGTATCAAATGTTATCATCATATTGATCGTAAACTTAGTGTTGATTTCCACTTTTACTAAATGGATTTTGGAAAGAATCATCAAAGTTGTACTCTTGCTTATAAGTTGGAATAAGTAGTTCACCTTCAAGATAAGCCTGGATATAATGATGATATTAGATCAAGTACATCAACCATAGATCAGCCGAACTTTACAATCAAGATTGAGAATAGTGTTACGATGATATTCGTATCCTTGAATTTGAAGATATTAATCCATAAATCATTCATGAGCATGATATATATTCGAAGATGTTATAAGTTACTCACTAAGGGTTTCGTAATACTCCGTCACTAATCGAGACAGTCGTATACCCAGTGAGAAACTGACATGCATGTTTAACGTACGTTAAGCTTTGTAACTAACGTACGCTATCTGGCATAGTACAACGTACGCTACGTTTGGTACGTAACGTACGTTATACTATCAAGCGAGTCAATTCGACTGATCAGAGAGGAACTATCGATAGACGTTTAGCGTATGCTAGACTTCATAGTTTACGTACGCTAACGAGTAAGTTTAACGTACGTTACAAAGGATATGTAGCGTACGTTATGTAGGTCAGACAGCCTTCGTTTTATGAACTTCCGACCGTAATTTGGATCGTTAGATGTTCGTCCGACGTGAGATAAATTCTATATTATTTCTTTTGTTAAGGTTTGAGCTTGCTACGTGATTGATCGAAGGGGCGACCTTCGAGTGTTTCGTTTTTCGTGGAAGTAGCATTCTTGTCTTCGAATCGAGGCAAGTACCTTAATTGTTTTATGTATTAATGTTATACATATTGTTGTACATGTATGTTGTTGTTGTATGTCCACCTCATGTTGGTCCGACGGGATCATCGGGGGATCTACGCTAGCGTGCGCTGGATCATCGGATGGGTTTTTCCACCTCGGGTTGGTTTGACGGAATCATCGGGGGGTCTAGGCAGTGAACGCCGGATCATTGGAATTACCATGTGTATGTTGTGATATCATGTTGTGATTGTCATGTGTGTATGTAATTATCGAGTTTCTCGCAGGAGAAGACTTGTTGGTTCTTTTGTCATTTATGTTATTATTCTTCTTCGTGAGATATTGAATAATATGTTGTGGTACTTGTACTAGCAATCGTTGTGCTAACCCCTTCGGGGGTGAACATTTGTTTATATTCAGGATCCAGGAGAGCAGGGAAACAACCACTGGAGTTGCATGACGACAAGGGTGCAGAGTGATGTTCCAGCCGGGTTTATTTGTCTGTTGTTTGTATCGTTTTAATAAGTACTCGAGTACGTAGTCGTTTATGATGATTTGGATTTGGTGATGTATTAATACTTTTCCGTTGAACATTCATATTTTCAGTATTGGTCAGAACCGTTGTATCTTACTTCCGTTATTTTCATACGTTGTTATCTGTTAATGTCTTTTCAGTTCTTCAGCCTTGTAAATCCTTATGTAAAGGATTTACGGCGCTCTAATATTCCTGAATATATTGGGGGTGTTACAAAATATGGTATCGGAGCTAATATTATGGATATCTTGGCCATTGGGTTAAAATAGGGGTCATATACGTCTTTTGAGGTAACCGGCCGTGAATAACATCATTGTACTGCCTACGTCTTCGTGCGAACGGTGGTTGTAAGTTCCTAAACTCTATCTCATCCTTTACGTGTTGTATCTCTTTATACTTGAACATTAGAAACGATATTGTTTCCTGTATATTGAGTATTTATGCTTATAGTATGTTGAGAGGTGGACGTGGACGTGGTCGCGGTCGCGGACGCGGACGAAGGAATGTAGAAAGAGAAGCTTCGCCTTCTAATCAGGCAAGCCACAGCTCAGGCGAGCCACAAAGATCTATTAATAATGAACCGGAACCTGCTGTGCCCGAAATCCTTCGTCAGGTGGTGAACCAGATGACTCAGTTCGCCCAGGTCGTGGACCGAATGCAGGTGGTGGTGGGATTACAGCAGGGAGATAGACAGCAAGGGATCCCAGACATGGGAAATCGAGGTGACCGATGGCTGCAAGAGGTGGCGAAGATGCAACCACCTAAATTCGATGGCTTTTCTGAGACTCCCACATAGGACCATTGGTTGAAGGAATTGGAGAAAATTTTTGCCAGAATTAATTGCCCAGACGACCGGAGAGCCTCTATTGCTCAGTACTTTTTAATAGAGGAAGCATCCGAGTGGTGGGAAGCCATCCGGCCTGCAGATCATGATGCTGACTTGACAGAATTTAAATTAATGATGGAAGCTCAGTACTGCCCTCGTCCTGTGAGGGAAGCCAAAGTTCGGGAGTTTTTCTCCGCTCAGCCATCAGACGAACCCGTATCCCAGACAATTAAGACGTTTAACCAGCAGCTGGCATTTGTTCGACATCTGGTCAGAACGGATGCAGAAATGATGATCTATTTTGATATGAGAATGAAACCAGAAATCCAGAGGTACATGTCCGGTTTTGAATGTACCACTCTCCGCCAATACCAGGATAAAGCATTGGCGTACGAAATCAAGGAAGCAGCAATGGAGAAGTTTACGGAATCCAAGAAGCAGAAAGTCTCTGGTACTTTTACAGAGCACAGGAACAGCGGGTCCCGCAAGGCCCAGTCATCTTTTCATTCTTTCAAGAAACCTCCGCACCCATCTAGGATTGGAAAGAACTTCGGGGCAGCATCAACCATGATAGATGTCACCAGGAAATGCTTTAATTATGCCCAGACAGGGCACTATCGATGGAATTGCCCCTACCTGCCGTGACTTGTTTTGATTGTGGTCGGGAGGGACATCGTGCGGTGTTCTGTGAAGAGGCTGCAAAATCTTTTAGAGCCCGTACACCACAGCCAGTTCAGAAGGAATCTAGTATCCAACAGACGCAGCAAAGTGTACAGATGCCTCAGAATTTTGGCCGCGGACGAGGCAGAGGACAATGGGACCGAAAGGGTACATCGAGTGCCGAATCTGTTCCCCCACGTCTGTACGAGATGAGGAGAACAGATGATCAGGATGCTGATGTCGTATCAGGTACTGTTCAGATCCTTTCCCAGCCAGTTAGCATTTTATTCGATACAGAAGCAACGCATTCATTTATATCCTTGTCTTGTGTAAATCGTTTGAATATTTCTGGTTTTCATGATTGTGAACCTTATGTTGTGGGTTTACCGAGTGGAGAGAGGATTGTTAGAAACTTAGAAACTAGAGATTTCCCTGTATCATTTGGAGGCAGAGACTGGCTCTCAAATCTGATTGTGATAGAAATGCAAGGAGACGACCTGATACTCGGAGATGATTGGCTTAATCGATATGGAGCTATTGTAAACTACCAAAGGAGAAATATCTCGCTGATCGCTTACGATGGTTCCGAAAAACTGTTTGAAGGATGGAAACCAGGAAGCTCATGAAGGTTGATCAAAGCAATGAAAGCTGTCAAATTGTTGAAATAGGACTGTACTGGATACTGGTGCTATGCAATGAAGAAAGAAGACGAATTTGTGGAACTTCCATCAATTCATGTTGTGAACGAGTGTCCGGATGTATTCCCAACGAGTTACCTGGACTACCTCCACGACGGGATGTAGAATTCACCATTGAGCTGGAATCCGGATCTACACCAATTTCTAAGGCGCCGTATCGTATGGCACCTACTGAGATGTACGAACTTAAAAAGCAGCTGGAGGAGTTATTGGACAAAGGATATATCCAGCCAAGCGTTTCGCCCTAGGGAGCGCCAGTTCTTTTTGTCCGGAAGAAGGATGGATCGCTTCGACTGTGTATTGACTATCGAGAGCTGAACAAAATGACGATTAAGAACAAGTATCCGTTGCCATGGATTGATGATTTGTTTGACCAATTGCAAGGAGAAAAAGTATTTTCTTAAATCGATCTGAGATCAGGATATCATCAACTGAGGATTAAGGAATCTGATCTTCCGAAGTCAGCGTTCAGAACTCGCTACGAACACTATGAGTATGTGGTAATGCCGTTTGGTCTCACTAATGCACCTGATGTATTCATGCAATTGATGAACCGAGTGTTCATCGAATATTTGGATAAATTTGTGGTTGTGTTCATTTATGACATTCTAGTTTATTCCAAGAGCACAGAAGAACATGCGCAACATTTGCGAATTGTATTAGAACTTTTGAGAAGCAAGCAATTGTACGCCAAACTTTCTAAGTGTGAATTCTGGCTAAAGGAAGTAATGTTCCTCGGCCATGTGGTATCAGCTGAAGGAGTCCGAGTAGATCCTCAGAAATCGAAGCGGTTATGAATTGGAAGCCTCCAAAGAACGTGAAAGAAGTCTGGAGTTTCTTAGGACTTTCTGGATATTATCGTCGGTTCGTGGAAGGGTTTTCCAAAATTTCCCGCCCACTTACTCGACTACTGCAGAAAACACAAGAGTTTGATTGGAACGAGTTGTGCCAAAATAGCTTTGATGAATTGAAGAAAAGATTGACGACAGCACCGATTTTAACACTTCCACAGGGAACTAGAGGATTCACAGTTTACAGTGATGCTTCGAACCAAGTACTCGTATGTGTATTGATGCAGAATGATAATGTGATCGCTTATGCATCACGACAGCTGAAACCTTATGAAGTGAATTACCCAACGCATGATTTGGAGCTGGCAGCTGTAGTTTTTGCTTTGAAAATCTGGAGACATTACCTGTGTGGGACTTACTGTCAGATCTTTACGGATCACAAGAGTCTCAAATACATCTTCCGTCAGAAAGAGTTGAATATGCGGCAAAGGAGATGGCTTGAACTTATTAAGGACTATGATTTGGAGATTCTTTATCATCTAGGCAAAGCAAATGTAGTGGCCGACACACTTAGCCGCAAGCCTGTTTCTATTCAGATGCTAGAGACTCTGACCTTCCAGCTCAGCATTCACCGAGAGATGATTCGTGAAGGAATTGAAGTATGGTTACAAAGAGTCTAAGGACAACTGTGCGTGATGGAAATAACTTCATCGTTAACCGAGGAAATCAAATCTAAGCAAGTAGATGATTCTCTGATGATTCGGTTATGTGATGAAGTGATCAAGGGGAAGGCCCCCGGATTCGTAATTCTTGATGATGGAGTTTTGAGATTTCAGAACCGACTCTGCGTTCCCGATGTCGATGTTCTGAAACAGACGATTATGAAGGAAGCTCACAGCTCGCCCTATTCTATCCACCTGGGCCCCAGTAAGATGTATAAGGGCTTGAAGCAGAATTTTTGGTGGGGCAACATGAAGAAAGATGTAGCGGATTATGTTTCGAAATGCTTGACTTGTCAGCAGGTTAAGATCGAGCATCAACAACCTGCTGGAATGCTGAAACCGCTCCCGATTCCTGAATGGAAGTGGGAGGACATATCGATGGACTTTATCACTAATATGCCAAGAACCAAGACAGGAATGAACATGATTTGGGTGATAGTTGATCGTTTAACCAAATCAGCTCATTTTCTAGGCATTAAGGACACGTGGGGACCAGAGAGGTTGGCACGGGTATTTATTTCAGAGATAGTCCGACTGCATGGTACGCCGAAGACCATTATTTCTGACCAAGACGGTCGCTTTGTATCGCATTTTTGGAAAGCAGTTCATAAGGCCTTGGGAACCGAATTGAACTTCAACACAACTTATCACCCGCAGACAGACGGACAATCCGAGAGGACTATTCAAACGGTGGAAGACATGCTAAGGGCTTGTGCCTTAGATTGGTCAGCTAATTGGGAAGTTCATTTGCCGTTGATTGAATTCACCTACAACAATAGTTGGCATGCTTCCATTAAGATGGCACCATTTGAGGCATTATACGGGAGGAGGTGTAGATCACCCCTATGTTGGGATGATTCATCAGACTTAATCGGGACAGAACCGGAATTGATCGTGCAGACACGAGAGAAGATAGCCTTGATTCGTGAAAGGCTGTTGACCTCCAAGAGTCGACAGAAATCTTATGCAGACATACGCCGTCGGCCATTGGAGTTCAGTACTGGAGACCACATACTTTTAAAGGTTTTTCCTACTCGGGGAATCTTTCGTTTTGGAAGGAAATGAAAGCTGAGTCCAAGATATATCGGACCATTCGAGATCCTTGAGAGAGTTGGAGAGTTGGCATACAGATTGGCATTACTGCCGTCATTGAGCCATATTCATAACGTGTTCCACGTATCCCAGTTGCGGAGATATATACCAGATCCTAGTCATGTCATTGATTTCGGCGAGATCGAAGTCGCTCAGGATGGAACATTTGAAGAAAGACCGGTCAAGATACTCGAGAGTCGAGTTAAGCAGTTGAGGAACAAACCAATCGCTTTGGTCAAGGTTCAGTGGTCGCGCCACGGAGTGGAAGAAGCCACTTGGGAAACAAAAGATAGCATGAAATCCAGATATTCAGAGTTATTTTCGTTTTGAGTTTCGGGACGAAATTCCTTTTTAGTAGGAGAGTATGTAATATCCGGATTATTTATGGAGTATTTCATCTGTATTTGAACCCTGTATTATTTTGGAATGATGCTATTGAAAATTGAAGTATGATATTTATCGTATTTGTATCCTTGTACATGAGTATGACAGTATGTAAATTTTCTCTATACATATACATGATAACGTACGCTAAGAATGTAGCTTAACGTACGTTACCTGTTAATAATAACGTACGCTACGAACGAAGCATAGCGTATGTAATGCAGTAAATTATTGAGTAGGTTGGCTAGCACATGGGGTATCTGGTGGTAGGCTCAGCCAAGATATCCACCAAATTCGCACGGCATGAACCTGGACACTTTTAAGTCAACGGACTTTAACGTACGTTATGAACAATTTGTAGCGTACGCAAATTGTATGGATTACGTACGTAACATGATAAGTGTAGTGTATGTAATGAAGTTCAGAAACAAGACAGTGAGCTATTTTGGACGATAACATATGTTATGAAGTAGTTCTAGCGTACGTAACACCCAGAAAGTTATAAATGGGGCAGCACCCCATTTCATTTCATTTCGTTCTCTTGCCTCTAGCTTCACCATATTTCGTCCCCAGGAGATTTCCAGCCCCTTTTAACATACTTAGATCACTTGTTACTAAATCATTGAGGTTGGAAGATACTACTTGATCATTGAAGACTACTTATATTGGACTTTGGAGTGGAAATCATCACAAGTCGACGTTGAAGCAACCAGAGTTGGATTCTACTTATAGTCTCAGTATTTTCTTCATCTTAAGGTATGTTATACTACTTCCAACCTTGAAGTTATGTTATTAAGGACGATATGATCACATTACCGGGAATAGTAGATCACTTTGACGATGTATGCAACCTAGTATCAAGTTTAAACAATGATGATCGAGTTATTATGGTTAAGAACACCGTAGTTGAACCTTGTTATGGCAAAGGATGAGAATAGTGTTCTAAGAATTATAAACCGTATCAAATGTTATCGTCATATTGATCGTAAACTTAGTGTTGATTTCCACTTTTACTAAATGGATTTTGGAAAGAATCGTCAAAGTTGTACTCTTGCTTATAAGTTGGAATAAGTAGTTCACCTTCAAGATAAGCCTGGATATAATGACGATATTAGATCAAGTACATCAACCATAGATCAGCCGAACTTTACAATCAAGATTCAGAATAGTGTTACGATGATATTCGTATCCTTGAATTTGAAGATATTAATCCGTAGATCATTCATGAGCATGATATATATTCGAAGATGTTATAAGTTACTCACTGAGGGTTTCGTAATACTCCGTCACTAATCGAGACAGTCGTATACCCAGTGAGAAACTGACATGCATGTTTAACGTACGTTAAGCTTTGTAACTAACGTACGCTATCTGGCATAGTTAACATATGCTACTTTTGGTACGTAACGTACGTTATACTATAAGGCGAGTCGAGTCGACTGATCAGAGAGGAACTATCGATACACGGTTAACGTACGCTAGAATTCATAGTTTACGTATGCTAACGAGTAAGTTTAACGTATGTTACAAAGGATATGTAGCGTACGTTATGTAGGTCAGACAACCTTCGTTTTATGAACTTCCGATTGTTAGATGTTCGTCCGACGTGAGATAAATTCTATATTATTTCTTTTGTTAAGGTTCGAGCTTGCTACGTGATTGATCGAAGGGGCGACCTTCGAGTGTTTTGTTTTTCGTGGAAGTAGCATTCTTGTCTTCGAATCGAGGCAAGTACCTTAATTGTTTTATGTATTGATGTTATACATATTGTTGTACATGTATGTCGTTTTTGTATGTCCATCTCGTGTTGGTCCGACGGGATCATCGGGGGATCTATGCTAGTGTGCGCTGGATCATCGGACGGGTTTTTCCATCTCGGCTTGGTTTGACGGAATCATCGGGGGGTCTAGACAGTGAACGCGGGATCTTTGGAATTACCATGTGTATGTTGTGATATCATGTTGTGATTGTCATGTGTGTATGTTATTATCGAGTTTCTTGTAGGAGAAGACTCGTTGGTTCTTTTGTCATTTATGTTATTATTATTCTTCGTGAGATATTGAATAATATGTTGTGGTACTTGTACTAGCAATCGTTGTGCTAACCCCTTCGGGGGTGAACATTTGTTTATATTCAGGATCCAGGAGAGCAGGGAAACAACCACTGGAGTTGCATGACGACGAGGGTGCAGAGTGATGTTCTGGCCGGGTTTATTTGTCTGTTGTTTGCATCGTTTTAATAAGTACTCGAGTACGTAGTCGTTTATGATGATTTGATTTGGTGATGTATTAATACTTTTCCATTGAACATTCGTATTTTCAGTATTGGTCAGAACCGTTGTATCTTACTTCCGTTATTTTCATACGTTGGTATCTGTTAATGTCTTTTCAGTTCTTCAGCCTTGTAAATCCTTATGTAAAGGATTTACGGTGCTGTAAAATTCCTGAGTATATCGGGGGTGTTACACTCTGGCTATCTAATGAAATATCCCTTGACGGACCTCGCTTCCAGTTTGTCCACCTTAGCCTTCTTGACATTGGCTGGACATCCCCAAGTCCTTATGGGATTAAGACTAGGTTTGTTACCCTTCCACATCTCATGCGGAGTGGTAGGAACGGATTTGGAAGGACATCTATAAAGGATATAGGCAGCGGTAAGTAAGGCGTACCCCCACAGGTAAATTGGTAAATCAGTGTAATTAAACATGGAGCGGACCATGTCCAACAAAGTCCGATTACTCCTTTCTGAAACACCATTTAACTGTGGGGTTCCTGACGGCGTGAATTGTGAAACAATTCCATATTTCTTAAGGAACTCATAAAACTCGGTGCTCATATACTCGCCACCTCGGTGTGACCGAAGTGCCTTGATATGACATCCAGTCTGTTTTTCAACTAGGGCCTTAAATTCCTTGAATTTAGTAAAGGCTTCGGATTTATGTTTCATCAAGTACACAATCGCATACCTAGTATGATCATCTGTGAATGTTATGAAATATTGATATCCGTCTCTGGCTGCTTCCAAAGCACCACAAATATCGTTATGTACCAACCCAAGTTTTTCAGCAGCCCTTTCAAATGTCCCTGTGAAGGGGGACTTAGTCATCTTGCCTCTAAGGAAGGATTCACAAATTGGATAGAATTCTACACCTAATGGACTTAAAAGTCCATCTTTCTCCATATTGTGAACCTTGGTCTGACCAACGTGACCAAGTCTAAGGTTCCACTTAAGAGCTTGATTAGTATCTTGCCTGCCACGTTTCCTAGTTATAATGTTCACTGCTGATTTATTTTGTAAGTTCAGATGATATAAACCATTCAACAACGTAGCTGTATCAACCAATTTATTTCGAAAATAAATTTTACAACTACCATTGCCAATGAAGAAAGAAAATCATTTCCGGTCCAAGACTGGAATGAATACAATATTTTTATGCCCCTAGGGCAAAACAAGTACTTCATGTAATGTCAAAATAAAACCAGATTCTAAACCCAGTAGGAGTGATCCAATATTGGTTGCCTCGACACTTTGTCTGCTTCCGACAATGATCATCACTTCCCCGGCTTCAAGCTGCCTACTTCGTTTCAGATCCTGATTCATGGTACAAATATAAGAAGTAGCACCTGAATCCAGAATTCATGAAGCAGAATATATAGTAGCGAAACAATTGGTTTCAAAAACAAAAAGTTCTGTACCTGATGCACCATTAATCTTGGGACAAGTCCTACACCAGTGTCCTAGCTCACCGCATTCAAGACATTTGTCCGTAGGTTTTGGACTGCCTACCCACTGAACCTTTTGGTCCTTTCCCTTGCCTTTCTCCACCCCTTTCTTGGGTTTATGCTGCTCGTAGATCTTTTTCTTCTTGTTCTTGGACCTCCGAGGCCCAGAAGAAATCACAAAAGCAGCCTCCCTCGGTTTAGTCTTCATATTAGACTGTGCCGTCACCAGTTTATTCATTAGCCCAGCTAATGTGCATGAAATCTCATTACATTTGAAATTAATTACAAACTACATGAAGGAGTCAGGCATAGATTGAAGGATGAGATCAATCTGAAGGGATAAATCCATATGAAAGTTGAGCGCCTCGAGCCTCTCAATCATAGAGATCATTTTGAGGACGTGGTCTCCCACTTTCTCCCCTTCCTGCATCTTAGCACTAAATAACTGTTTCGATATCTCATATCTAGCAGTCCTACTGTGCTCTCCATAATGCTTGGTCAAGTGTGCGAGAATCTTCCTACCAGAAGTCATTTTCTCGTGCGCTCTCTGCAACCCATTAGTCATTGATCCCATCATAAAACTACAGACCAGCACATCATCCTTGACCCATTTTTCATGGACATCAATCTCATCCTGATTACCCCTAGTTTGGACTAGAGTCGGTGGTATGTCCGCCTCTAAGACGTATCCCATAGACTCCATACTGAGTACAATTATCAGATTCCGCAACCAGTCAACAAAGTTGGGGCCAGTTAGGAGATTCTTTTCAAGTAGTATTGCAAGTGGGTTCTTAGCCATTTTAGAGAGATGTAGTTTCGTTACTCTGCATTGATTATAGAAAAGATTGAATTAGTGACTTGTTTTATTATGACCGAGTATAGAATTTAAGGGCTTGTATAATTCTTATCTCGGCTCCCACTAATTTTATCGGAATTACACACTCCCATTTTATAACCCGAAAGTCATGGTAAGATCGACTTCTTAGTGGTGATCGAGTTCTTTACAAATTTTAACAGACGCAACCTGTCAGGTTTCTTGCCTATTAATTTTTATAAAGTGGTGTCCAACACCAACCCGTCCAACGAATGATTCGATCTTCTTTTACCCCTAGTCTTCATGCCCTCAACCTATCAGGTTTCTTGGCAATCCAGACTATCTAAGTTGTTGACCATCAACGTCATTCAGTTTGACTATTGAATCTCACCCGGCAACCTATCAGATTTCTAGGGGCGAAATTTATCACCAACTGAAGGCATCTAATGCACTCAAGAATTTTTCAACCTCTACCAAATGTACTATCCTGATAACTCGGAAGCATAGCACACCAGCTCGGGTATCAATTTTCTACGAGTTTTATGGAGGGTAGGAAACCTCGTAACCTTTTTCAAACTTATTCTGTTTGTTGTCGGGAGAATTATGCGATTAATATTACACTTTACACATTAATTCAATTATAAGCGTGTTTGAATTTGTCAATCATTCAAAATGAAAAACAGTAAATAGCAACCTAGTTACTACCAACATATAGCTCATGGACTTTTTCCTAAGTACTGGGCCAAACGAATGACCCAATAAAGAAAAATAAAATGGTCTTCGATTCTTCGTCTTCTCGGTCGGTTGTCTTCGGTCTTCAACATAGACAAATAAACAATTACATCATTGAAAATGCATCCTGTTATTCAAATTTTCAAGTAAAAATAAATAGGCTCAAAACTGCCTTTACAACCCAATCGAATCGAACAAATCAAAACTAAGTCTAGGAGCTATATCACCATCACATAAGGATTCCACACAACATGTAACTGTAATGAAATTAAATAATTAATTTAATATATTAATCTAATTAATCTAAGAAATTAATCTATTCAATTTCTACAATATTAATCCAATTAATATTTAGTGGTATTAAAATTAAATATTCAATTAATATATTAATCCAATCAATATAAAATTAATCTATTCAATTCAACGGTATTAATCCAATTATATAATCGTCATTTCAATTTGTTCGAAGTAATCCGGCCAAAAATAATATTCTCGTTTAATTAATTTCCCCTAACTCAAAAAATATTTCAAATATTAATTTAGTCAAATTAAATCCAATTTAAATTTCGAGAAATAATTACAATGAAATATAAACTTAAAACGGAGTTCCGGACTATCCGATATTAGGCTCAGTCCGCGGCCCGACATGGCCGAGCCATGCTCGGCAAACTGGCCGAGACCCTCTCGGCAGCCTGGGCAGGCGGCCCAGGCAGTGCTGCCGGCAGCCCCATTTCCTCGTTCTTTCAGCTCGTTTCCAAAAACGTGATGTTACAGTGAATAATTTAAAAATCTACGATTATACCAATAATAATTCTAAATCATAAACATCATCCAATAGCATTCAAAATGCACAAAATCATATACACGGTATCATTGACCTTTCTCTGATACCACTGTTAGGATTCCGGAAACGAAATCGAATACACAGCGGAATAATAATAAAGAATCCCAAACAGAATCGATCAAGTAACGTATATACGATAAGAAAAATGAAGATAAAAGGATTAACTTTAAGGGCCCATATCCTTGAAGCCTTTGATAATATCTTCGTAAGTTGACGATGATCACGAACCCGAGCATGAAATCCCTTCGTCCCAAACGCCGAAAATACGATGCCTCTACATCACCACGCGACAGAACTTGACCGAAAAAATCACCGAAACTCCGTTCTTGAAAGAATATGGCCAGGAAGCTTCAAAGGAATTTTTCTCTCTTAGTTTTCTTATTTTCTCTCAACTCCAAGATGAAAAAAAAAATAAAAAAAATATTTCTCTCCTTCTCTCCTTGATGCTCTCGTCCAAAATGGTGAAGATGGTGTAGGTGGAATGATGATGAAAATCAACACTTAAACAACTCACAAGACAAGGTGTGAATAAAGTATAATATTCTCACATCTAAAAGACTTAAAATAAGTCATCATATGGAAAAAACACCACCATCGACCAACAATAAAAAGATACCCCATGTGGAGAGGGGGGAGTGGGGCGGCCATAAAGAAATTTCCAAGAAACACGCCGAGTCACTCGGATCATGCACTGGACGTTCGTCAAACGACTTCGATAAATACACTCTGTTTTATCTCCAATGTATTCATACTTAATTAATTAATCTAATTAATTAATTATATCAAATACAAATATATTTCTCTAAGAAATATTATTTATGAATTAAATTAATTACCCAGTAACTTAATTTCATTTTATAAGACCGCTATTTTGATTTATCTAATAAATCATAATTAGATATCCAATATCTAATATTAATAGAGAGATGATAAAATTCATATTTATCCGTCAACGATCCTGATGCGCGACTCTGTAGGTCCGTCTCAGCCGGCATTGGGAGGAACCAATGAGTGCGGGCAGCACTTAGCCAGCCTAGCGGGACACACTGTAAACCCCGACTGAAAACGAATGAAGGGATCATTCCAGAACCATTATGTCGTGAATACCATATATGTATAGACCCTTCATCAAATGTCCCGGTCAAGTCTTCGGGTCACGATAAAGTCAAACCCTACTGTTGACTAGACTCTATACACGTGTTAATACAAATCAAGACCGACTGATTACTAGTGTATCTAATACGACTAGATCAGAGTGCTTTGGCCAAAGACTTATGATCTTATTTGCCATTAACCGTATAGGACATTCGCCTGCTCACTAATAGGAGATAAAATCCTTTCTTGGCGTACAGTAAAGACTGTTACCTGCCTTTATAGTTCGCACTTTGAGGTTAACTCAACAATTATGCAAATGAGTCTAACTACTCTAATGACAAATTAAACATCACAGGCACATCTCCTACTGAATCCTCAAGTCAAAGGTCCACGTATACTATCACAACCTTTCGATTCATCATCGACTCTCCAAGAGTGAATGCCGTGTGACTGAATCAAGTATGAGTCATGTTCGAGTATACTAGACCGACCAATATACTTATAACTATGCTATCAAGACATGCACACGTCCTAGCATCAGTTATACAAGTCTTACTCAAAACTTAATGCCCAATTAAGTTTATCGACTTGCGAACGGTTTACATAAATAAACTTTAAACACTTCGAGTGCATTTTCTCTTATCCGATAGCGAGAATGGAATGTTCACTCTTATTTTTCGCTTCAATATTTACCAAATCAAGAATAGATTTGAAATATAATAAAAAGTAAATGAATCATATTGCCTTTTATTGATAATTCCATAATTACAAGTACAATGCTCCTTCTCTCTCATCCCCTGAGTGGCATTCGAGGGCATATTCCTAACATAGTGTACGTTATCGATATTACGTACATTATAGCCTTCCTGTAGCGTACGTTATCGGCTTGCAGATTCAGTCCAGTGGCTTCTGTCCATCCTTTACGTACGTTAATCCTTCTTTATTACGTACGTAAAATACGGTGTGTTGTGTACGTTAAGCCTGATATGTAGCGTACATTAAACTCTCAAAGTCATAGATCCGTTGCATGCCTTTTTTACTTTGACTCAGAATCTTCCAACGATTGCGATGTTTGAATTCGAAGTTCAAAACATATTACGTACGTTAACATCTCTATATTATGTACGTTAAGCTTGTTCGATAGCGTACGTTAATCTTTGTCTGTAGCGTGCGCTAAATCATCAGGTGATATTTCAGGTGAGTCTTCAGGTGATATGCATTGCGTACGTTATAATACACTCCTAGCGCACGTTATGTCTTCAGAGTATCGTGCGTTATCTGATTGCTTTGCCCAGCTTGATTCCTTGTTGTTTGACTTCGATCTCAATAACACATAAATAACTCATCATCAAAACCATTTTATAATTATGTCTAATAGAATATTCCAAAAATCTCCCCTTTTTGATGATGACAAAACAACAATCTTCATTGAGATTTTATACCTGCAAAAATATAATCAATTTACAGATCAAAGTTTTCGGCTTTGTCCATTTCATTAGTTTTCTTCTCCCCATCTTTTCTTTTCTTCTTTTCAATTCTTCATATTATTTTCTCTTTCAACTTTCTTCTTCGTTTTCTCGATTTTCTTATCCTTCGTCTTTTCTCCCTCTTTCATGATCGGGATATTATTTTTATTTTTCTCATCATTCTTCCATGACTCGTATTCTCCTTCTCCCATCATTTTTCTCGACTTTCTTTCCTCGTTTTTGTCATAATAAAAAAGTGCATAATAATAAAAAAAATTAATACAAATAACGGGTAAAACTTCCCCTGGAAAATAGAGTTCCCATTAAAAATATAACTCTCCTGAGTTAAATACTAATTAAAAAATATCAAAAGATATCAATTGATAAAATATATTAATTTTGATTTTTGGCAATCCAACTGAGAGTTGGTTTTTCTTTAGAAACATAGACGATATTCTGTGTTGTGGTTCCTTTTGGAATCCAAACCTTTTTTATCTTGATCGTCTGTCTTTGGCTTTTGCAAATCGAAATGTGATGCCCAAGTTTTAAACATTTCTCACTTCGGGGTATTTTAAAATTTAAAGATTCGGTTTGAATCCCATCCCCTGTTATTTAATGAAAATTTTTGAACGGAAAGCATTTGTTCAAATTTGTCATTTCCTCAAGAAAATTTATTCGTTAGATTCTATAGTTCGTTTTGAACTTTTAAAAGATCATTCTTTAAATTAGTTTCATTTTCAAGACATTTAAAATGATCGGTTTCAATAAATTTACCTTTTTCATTTATTTTGAAAATTTCGATCTCCAATAATTTATTTTTCGCTTTGAGGGATTTATTATCAGTTAAAACTTTTTGAAAATCGGTATGTAAAAGTTCGAATGCTTCAAATAATTCATCTTGAGATGAGGTACTTACTTGACTTTCGACGTCACTTTCGTCGTATGAACTCTTTGCCATTATTCCACAGTTGTAGCATTTGAACTTGGACCTATCCACAAAGCTTTTACTTGTATAGCTAGGTTTCTGAACTGTGTTGCAGGCTTGCTGAAATTTGATTTTTTCATGAACTCTGAAATTTGAAAATTTTCTCGATAGGAAAGCAATGTGCTCATCAATTTCATCAAGCTCTTCAGGAGTGTAAAACTCATTTTTTTTCTTCGACAAGCTTTCCATTGTTTGATTCTGTACCTTTTGTTGGTAGTCGATCCACCTTGGCATCCACTTAAGCGCTCCAGGCAGCCGACCAGCCGAGCAGATCCTGGAGCCGAACCGGTAATAGACCCGATTGTCTCTCGGGCTCACAAGGAACCAGACCGGGCAGAGACATTAGAGCCGACCCGGAATCCGACCCAGAAGGACCGAGCAGACCCTATATGAATACGCTCCGAGCCATAATCATAAACAAGACCGACCAGAATAGCGGGAAGCCCGAGGGCCGACCCCGTTGTCGGTCGCAACAGATAAGTATTGCCAAAAGCACGAAGAACAGGCAGACAGGACAATAAAGGAGGGCTGTCATATCCATTCCCAAAGCAAACCTAAGAAGGTGACACGTGTCGAAGGAGTCACCACACTGCGACAAATGTCATCAGCATATCCACCTGAATCTTCCAGCTGTCATCTCATGAATGGCTAATATTGTCTATATATATGCTAGGAGAATGTACAAGAAAGGGACTTTTGGAAAAAGCTGGAAAAATACATAGAGAGAGAGAGAAAGAGAGATAAAAAAGAGAGAAAAGAGAAAAGGATAAGACTTGTAATTAGCAAGCACCAGCAGAACGGACCGGCCAAAATATTTTCGGCCCGGCTCTACTCTTTATCAAGGTCATTAATAAAATTTAGTGATCAAGCACCTTCCTTTTTGTTATTTTATTTTCTACGTGTCTTCGATCCATTCGTCCAGATCAGCAAACGTGACGTTGACCAAACCAGACGTCAACAGATTGGCGCTAGAAGGAGGGCCTCCGGGAGCTTGAGCGAGTCGCTCAAGCTATGACTACAAATTCTGAAGATAATCAGCCCGCCACAAAGAAGGGAAATCCGTTCAAGTTGGCGGAGCGCTTTGGCATACCTTGCGTTCATCCGGGAATAACCACCCTTACCAATAAGTGGTGATTTGAAAGCATAGGAATCATCGTAACTATGAGTCGAAAGCATAGGAATCATCGTAATTAGAAGTTGAAAGCACAGGAGCCATTGTGACCATGAGTTCCTGCTCGACTCGGCTGACCTTTTAAAGGTCATAACTCGGGGGATATCCAACGCAACTCAAAGCTCTAGAAGATCTCCCAAAGAATCCCCTCGTATTCTTCAAATTAAAGTTGCAGTCAACATATACCACAATATCTGCAAGCGCTTTTGGAATTCCCGTCAGATCCTCACAAAGTTTCTGATAGTCCGAAAAAAATGTAGTCCGTTGGGATGCAGGCGAGAAAACTCAAGCCATTATTGGGCCGAGCTTAGGCTGAGATCAGATGGAATCATCGGAACCTAAGGAGTCTTTCGCATAAGCACCCGAACAGTGGCCATTAGGATGCCAACGACGAAACTTAAAATTTAAAGGGATGAAGAAACAGCAAAAAGTGGAACATATTAGTAAAACTGAAATGAGCAAAGGGCATAATCTTTATAAGGAGATATGAAAGATAAAAAAGTCCCCACCTTTCACCAATCATTCGAGAGATAAGGAAAGAGGGGCCAGGCCGACCAAGCAACCCAGGAGGACTTAAAGCACTAATCCTACAACTACCGGCCCGAGGAGAACTCCACTGCAACCCGCACCGCCTTCGCTCGATCGGAAAGTACGGACCGACATCCGGCCTATCTGATGCCGAGCTCGGATGCGCCCCTGTAGAGCTGGCCTATGCACTCACACTAGCCCCCAGAAAACAAGCACAGGAATGGCCCTTGCCGACCCCGACCAACGTTTGCTCTGCTCGGCCACTCTCTCAGGTTTTCTAGCCCCCAACTACAAGATGGAATATGAAGCCCTCGGGGCCGGGCCGGAAATGGCGACCTCCCTCGGCCCTGCTCACCTCACTATCTTTGAAGCGATTCTCAGATAGAGGCTAATACGAACCCAGGGAGCCCAGTTTGGTCAATTTCCTCAACCCAGCTCGGACCTGGTGGTAAGATTATCAAGGAACTATAACGCCCTCTGCGAACCAAGAAACAACCGAACCGACCAATCGGCAGCCAAACAATGCGAGTTGCAAGGACAAACACAGCCTTCAGTTCCACGCCCCCAGCACAGCAGGGTGCCCACAAAAACTAGGATACTCCAACCGTGACCCATCCAGGTCACCATGGAGGGAGCCATACTCAGGGGAATCCAGTCCGGCCGCTGAAAGGGCTTATTCGAATATGCCCTCAATGAGGTGCCCAAGCACACACACGACAACCCCTTCGGCGGCCCAATATCGGCCTACAAATCGCTCCGGCACGGACGTTACTAGCCGGATCAGAGAAAGGTGTCATTGGGCTGAAGTGAAGATACGCACGATGCCAAACCTCCGCTTCTTAGATCCAAAGCTCGTATGAAACCCACTTACGTTTATGGCCTACCGCCACCCGTCAAAGGGACGATCGTCCGGGTCGAACCCCCCCATCTAGGGGATGAAGTTGAGTACCTCAAGACCCGCCTCGAAAAGCGCAAGGGGTCACGGCCTGAAGAACTCCCTGAAGACTTGGAAACACATTGGTCCGCCACTTAAGAAATATATTCGTAGCCTTTGGGACTGAGGCGATGACCCCGGTCGGGATTGGAGCACACGCCCACCGGAGAACCCATTTCGAAGAACAAGATCAATGTGACCCTAAAAAACATGGACCTCGTCGCCCAAAAACAGAACCAATCAGAAAGGCGGAACATATTCTATAAAGCACCCGAGGTTCATCATCGAAGCTTCCAGGTCGAAGACCTCATTATTAAACAAAGCATTGGGGCCCGATCCGGGACCTCCTGAATCCAAGTGGCAAGGACCGTACGAGCAACAAAGCCCTTCAGAACGGAGTTTGTTAAGCTAGAATACATGAATGGCCAAGGATTAATTCATTCGTCGAATGCCATGTCTTTACGAAGGTATAATCAATAAAATTCAACTCTATTTCATCTCTAATTCAAATGCACTACAAGGCCGAGTTCACCTCAGCACCTCGAATGACTGGCTCCTCCGGCACTATAAGACTGAGTTCGCCTCGGCACCCCGAATGACCGGCTCCTCCGGCACTGTAAGACCGAGTTCGCCTCGGCACCTCGAATGACCGGCTCCTCCGGCACTATAAGACCGAGTTCGCCTCGGCACCCCGAATGACCGGCTCCTCCGGCACTGTAAGACCGAGTTCGCCTCGGCACCCCGAATGACCGGCACCTCCGGCACTATAAGACCGAGTTCGCCTCGGCACCCCGAATGACCGGCTCCTCCGGCACTATAAGACCGAGTTCGCCTCGGCACCTAGAATGACCGGCTCCTCCGGCACTATAAGACCGAGTTCGCCTCGGCACCTCATAAGACCGGCCCATCCGGCACTATAAGTCCGAGTTCGCCTCGGCACCTCATAAGACCGGCCCATCCGGCACTATAAGACCGAGTTCGCCTCGGCACCTCATAAGACCGGCCCATCCGGCACTATAAGACCGAGTTCGCCTCGGCACCTCATAAGATCGGCCCATCCGGCACTATAAGACCGAGTTCGCCTCGGCACCTCATAAGACCGGCCCATCCGGTACTATAAGTCCGAGTTCGCCTCGGCACCTCATAAGACCGGCCCATCCGGCACTATAAGTCCGAGTTCGCCTCGGCACCTCATAAGACCGGCCCATCCGGCACTATAAGTCCGAGTTCGCCTCAGCACCTCATAAGACCGGCCCATCCGGCACTATAAGTCTGAGTTCGCCTCGGCACCTCATAAGATCGGCCCATCCGGCACTATAAGTCTGAGTTCGCCTCGGCACCTCATAAGACCGGCCCATCCGGCACTATAAGTCCGAGTTCGCCTCGGCACCTCATAAGACCGGCCCATCCGGCACAATCAACAAAGGGTGATCAGAAAAGACAACGGCCAGACCAACCGGGCCCAAACACAGATAAAAGCAACAGAGGCCACAAAAAGATTTCAT
Source organism: Orobanche coerulescens (assembly GCA_033398695.1). Classification (NCBI taxonomy): domain Eukaryota; kingdom Viridiplantae; phylum Streptophyta; class Magnoliopsida; order Lamiales; family Orobanchaceae; genus Orobanche; species Orobanche coerulescens. The sequence continues at coordinate 118,908,592 of CM065815.1, forward strand.
TCATTCAAAATAAGCCGTTCCATATCAGAATACAAATGAGACCAAGAAAAAACGGCACGCAGGCCATACATGGAATAAAACAAAAATCTACTCGGCCCTATCCTCCTGACCGGCCGCCTGGGAAGACTGTCCTTCACCTTCGCTGGACGGAATCAACGCCGGATCTTCGACAACTTCTGCGGCCTTCGGCTCATCATCTCCGAGAGTTTCAACCTTCAGGTCGGCCGCTTGAGACTTTATATAGGCCTGGACCTTCTCAACGGTCTTCCCTTCCTTCATGAGATCCAATATCTCATAACAAGTGGAGACATAGTTAAGGTTAATCAACTCCTCGAACTCGGGTGTCTTCTGGAAAGCAGCCGCCCCGTCGGCAAGGCCCCTGGCATAACCCGCAGCTTCACAAGTCTGGACCCGCTCGGTCAATTGCTCAAGCTGGGCCTTAGTACTATGCAAATAGGCCTCGTGCTCGGCCCTTATGTCCAGACACCGTTTTTGCGCCTTCTCGGCCGCCGTGGCCATCTCGTCGGCCTTCCCTTTCCAGATGTTGGCCTCAAAGGCCCGGCTCTCCAGAAGCTCCATCTCACCCTTTAGAGAGGTTATCTCCTCCTCCAGAGACTTGATAAGCGAAGGGCAGAGGTGGTGCTCCTCCTGTAAGGCCTTGAGATCGGCCTCTGCCTTTTTGTGCTTCTCAACCAGGGCCATCAGCTCCCCAGTGGCCTTTACATAGGTGCAGAACGCGCGGCCCATCATAGCATTTCCAAACTGGATCTGCTCATCTGGACCCATGTCATTGGTCACCATCTCCATTTTCGGCGTCCAACCCAAAATGGGGACATGGCTGGACTCAACCACCGCTGGAGGGACCCGGTCGAGCATCTCGGCGGTTGGGGTGGCTGCCCGGATGTAGTCAAGGAACCAGCGCGGTCGCCGCCCCTTCATCTGGGCACAAGGTTCTTCCCGGTCCTTATTCACCGGAAGATAGTGGCCCTCCAAATCAATCGCGGGCTCCTTACCCTTTGCACGGCCCGTCCGTACAGGGCTCGGGGCGGGCACAGCAATTTCAGGAATGGGGAAACCCTCGGCCCTGGTCACGCTATCCTCAGGCTCGGCCTCTACTCTCTTCCGCTTGCCCGCGCGCTCCCTACGCTCGGCGGCCTCAGCAGCCAGCCTCGCCACCCGCTGCGCAGGCGTCTCTTTCCGTCCCGACGAACTCCTGCCCCTAGAGACTGGATAAGGAAGATGTGTTAAAAAAAAAAAGAAGAAAAAGGAGCTACCTGACGAAGACATTCTGCTCGGATTAGTGGATCGAAGTCCCGCTGCCCAAAGGTTATCCTCAGTAACCAGAAGATACGACTTCCTCCGATCAGCAGGAAGATCCAAGAGCTGTTCAACCCGGTCGTCAAACAAGGAGGAAGTCTCTGAAGCCGGGATACGTTCTGCACAAACAATAAATTATGAGCGTTAGACAAAAAAGGAACAGCAATAAAAAACACGACACTTACTCATTTTAGCAATGAAGTGTTCTGGGACCCGAAGCTTGGCGTCTATCACGCCAGGTTCCCACTCATCAACCGAGCTCATCCACGGCCCCCTACATAGAACCACTGTTCCTTCCAACTATGTATGGTCTCCGGCACATCCACCAATTCTTTATACATCGCGTGCCGGGCTGTCAAGTAAAACCAGCCAGACGGCCGGCCGACCGACCTCCATAAGAAGAGACTGTTAATCTCTTCGAAACTGGGCTCGGTCCAGCCACGTTGACTGAAAAGGATCAAAAGACCCACCATCCGAGCCCAAGAATTCGGATGAGTTTGGGCAATACAAAGGCCCCACTGCCTTAACCACCGGGAGAATACCAACGGAAGCGGAAACCTCAGCCCTGACAACAGGGAGCGGTAATACACCGCCGTACAGCCGACGGGCGGAGTGTGAGGTCTCTCCTCTGGATTCGGAACAAACATCCGCACCACCGTGGGTATCTTAAATCGCCCCCGCCAGGCCTCCAACTGCCCATCAGTGACCGTGCTGCGTATCGAGGCCGAGTCCCACTCCGCCTCAATAAAAGGAGACGGCCGAGGCCGAATCCAGGCCCGAGTCTCACCAACCGCCGTCAACGGCGTCACCACCTCCACATCTCCAGAATCTGCATCTCCAGAATCCAGCGATCTCGTGACCTCGCTGCCATCCTTGTCGCTCCAGTCAACGGGAACATCACCCATCGACAGATCCGCCACACCCGTGCGGTCCGGAGACACGGTCAAACCGACCTCTATCTCGCCCCTTATCTCCGACATCTTAAACAGAAAAGGAAAAAGAGGAGGAAAAGCAAGCTTACCGGGAAAGTCTATGTGAAATCGGAGAAGAAGAAAAATCGCCGGAAAAAATCTTTCTCTGCAATAACACTTAAAAATGGCGAAAGAAGCAATAGAGAAGAAGGTTCTCTATATTTATAGGATAAAGGGCATTAAATGCCAAAGCACATGAAGCGGCGATTCATAATGAATCATCACGAAGATCAAAAACACGTGAAACACAACGACAAATTACGTCCCACCACGCGTCCCCCTTATTATGACTCTTGAAGACCCCGAAGTCGAATCGACGCGACTCTCGAAGAGATGTCCCTTCAAGAGATCTTATCCATCCCCAAGCCGGATCGGCCTCAATCTGAAACGACTCCAGCACCGGCCAACCCGGCATGGCCCTGGACTCGTGGGCCCCTGTTGGTAGTCGATCCACCTTGGCATCCACTTAAGCGCTCCAGGCAGCCGACCAGCCGAGCAGATCCTGGAGCCGAACCGGTCATAGACCCGATTGTCTCTCGGGCTCACAAGGAACCAGACCGGGCAGAGACATTAGAGCCGACCCAGAATCCGACCCAGAAGGACCGAGCAGACCCTATATGAATACGCTCCGAGCCATAATCATAAACAAGACCGACCAGAATAGCGGGAAGCCCGAGGGCCGACCCCGTTGTCGGTCGCAACAGATAAGTATTGCCAAAAGCACGAAGAACAGGCAGACAGGACAATAAAAGAGGGCTGTCATATCCCTTCCCAAAGCAAACCTAAGAAGGTGACACGTGTCGAAGGAGTCACCACACTGCGACAAATGTCATCAGCATATCCACCTGAATCTTCCAGCTGTCATCTCATGAATGGCTAATATTGTCTACATATATGCTAGGAGAATGTACAAGAAAGGGACTTTTGGAAAAAGATGGAAAAATACATAGAGAGAGAGAAAGAGAGATAAAAAAGAGAGAAAAGAGAAAAGGATAAGACTTGTAATTAGCAAGCACCAGCAGAACGGACCATCCAAAATATTTTCGGCCCGGACCTACTCTTTATCAAGGTCATTAATAAAATTTAGTGATCAAGCACCTTCCTTTTTGTTATTTTATTTTCTACGTGTCTTCGATCCATTCGTCCAGATCAGCACACGTGACGTTGACCAAACCAGACGTCAACACCTTTCTCAGCCATTAGTCTGGATTTCTTCACAGGTTCTTCATCACCACTTGAATCATCATCATTTACTCCCTTTTGATCTTTTCCTTTTACCACCAATGGAACAGATCTATGTTTCCTTTGACTTCTTTCCATCTCTTCCTCTTGTTGTATTTCTAGTTCATATGTCTTTAGGGTTCCATACAACTTCTAAAGAAAGAAGTCATTGAAATCTTGGGACTGTCTCAATGACACAGTCATTGGCTTCCATTCTTTTGGTAAAGACCTCAATAATTTTATGTTCACATCCTTAATAGAGTAAGCTCTTCATATAGCTTTAAGCCAATGATTAATTTTTGAAAACTTGCATATATGTCATTCAAGGATTCACCAGCTTTGTAGTGAAAGGCTTCATACTTTTGAATCAATAACCGCATCTTGTTTTTTGTAACTTGCTCAGTCCCTTCACACATTATTTTTATAGTATCCCAACCCTGTTTAAAAGTAGTGCAGTTTATCACATTGTCAAACGTATTTTTGTCAAGACCATTGAACATGATGTTAATGGTCTTTTTTTCCTTGTGCACTTTTCTTTCATCCTCCTCAGTGTACTCAGAAAGGGCTTTTGGGATGCTTTTTTTTGGGCCTGTAATTCCATTAGATGTGACTCCTGCAACAATCTTCATTGGTGTATGAGAACCTTTCTCTATGCACTTCACACAGTCAGCATCAATAGCTAGTAAGATGCATTTTTGCTTTTCAGTGAAAGTAATATTCCTTCTCAAGAACTGGTATCTTGACACCTGAATCCTTCTTGCTCATAGTTTATCCTTATATATTTAACTCTAAATTATATTATAGAGCCTGCCCTGATACCAATTGTTATTCCAGTAAAGCTACAACAACAATGAATTTGTAGAAGGGACGGTTGAATACAAACTCAAATTTTTTGATAAATATTTGAGTTTATAAAACAAGACCGTATTTTACCACTCTCATACTTGTATATAAATTTAGATATAAAACAGAATATGAAAGAACACAGATATTTAAAAAATTCAGGAAAATTTGCTATTATCCTCGTAGAAATTTATTAGATAAAGAATTCTGTTTCACAGGAATGTGAATACAGCTGCAAACTTTTCAGTTATCAAGACTTGAGCTCTTTACAATACATTCTTTCTAATTCTGGAGAGCTATGCAAGTCTGATATATATGCTCCTATTATGATAATACAATGTATATATCAACACTAACAACTAGTCCTATAATGAGTACAAAAATGTTGCTGCAAAAAGAACTGAGTTGTTTGAATGTTTTTTCTACAGTTGGTCCATTTTGGGAAATACAAGCTGGTGCCTCCGATTGTTGTTTGCTTCCAAAAATGTGTAACTTTAAGATCAGCATGCTTCCTTCTTGATTTAATAGTTTCAAAGTCAAATGTGGTCCTAACTTTGTATTCGAGCAATGAGTTATTTACAAAATAGGTGTACTTTGAAAACATATTTACGAAAATGGTGTACTCTCAAACATAATTACCAAAATGGTGTTGTTTTCTATTTAAGTAGGTTTTAGTTGGTTTTTTTATTATTTTTTTTATTGACTTTTTGTACTGCTTTTTTTACTATCTTTTTTACTCTTTTTCTAAACCGTTTTTTACTGTTTTTAGTGCTTTTTTAAACTGTTTTTCACTAAATTTTTAGTGCTATTTTTTATACTTTTTTTTATTATGTCTTATACGACAATCACAACAATTGTTTGAACAATGCTAACAATAAAAAATTAAAACCATCATCACAAAGTTTTTAGGTACTAAACCAACGAGTTAATTACCAAACGAAAAGACAAAAGTAACATTCCTAATTTCTTCTGAATATCTTGAGCCGATAACCGATCTTTATCTGCAAAAAAAAAAAGAAATGCGAGATATAGTCATACCAATTAACCGAATAAATTTTCTAAAATTTGTCTTTATATACCGTGGTTTAGACGGACATCCTTTTCGGTATTGACCACTTTGCCTACAAATTTCACAAAAGGTGGCCTTTCTTCTTTCTTTGGTGTCCATTTGATTTCGTAGTCTTGTTGAGCGGGGACGACCTTTTTTATTCCTTAAGAGCTCTAAATCTGGAAGCAATACGGTTGTGACCAAGAAGCGTATTGGCCACAATCATCGAGAAAGATATATTTTGGAATTTGTAGGCAAAGTGGTCACAACCGAAAAGGATGTCCGTCTAAGCCACGGTATATAAGGACAAATTTTAGAAAATTTATTCGGTTAATTGGTATAACTATATCTCTCATTTCTTTATTTTTTTTGCAGATAAAGATCGGTTATCGGCTCAACATATTCGGAAGAAATTAGGAATGTTATTTTTGTCTTTTCGTTTGGTAAATAACTCGTTGATTTAGTACCTAAAAACTTTGTGATGATGTTGTTTTAATTTTTTATTGTTATTATTGTTCAAACAATTACTGTGATTGTCATATAAGACATAATAAAAAAAGTATAAAAAATAGCAGTAAAAATTTAGTGAAAAACAGTTTAAAAAAGCACTAAAAACAGTAAAAAAACGGTTTAGAAAAAAAGTAAAAAAGATAGTAAAAAAAGCAGTACAAAAAGTCAATAAAAAAACAATAAAAAAACCAATTAAAACCTACTTAAATAGAAAACAACACTCTTTTGGTAATTATATTTGAGAATACACCATTTTAGTAAATATGTTTTCAAAATACACGTGTCCTGTAAATAACTCTTCGAGCAATACTGTCTGCTGCACGTTTGTAAAAGCTATTTATGTACTTTTGTCTTTGTCTGCCATAGCTAAATCAATGGATGTTTTTTTTTTGTTGATAACTAGGTGATCCATTCATGGGGTAATCACCTCAATGAACCCACTCCTAACCCATTGAGAGAAGTAAATCGCGAGTCGCCGAGCAATTTCGTGGTTCCCAATGCCTTTTCTCGTACACTTCGCGCATGAGAAGCCTTTAATCGATTAACAAAGACTCGGGTTCCCAAAGACAGCTTCTCGGGAGAATGACCACTAATTGTCAAAGACCTCCGGGTTCCCAAAGAAGGGAAATACTCACACCGGCTGACGCGAGATTAAACATTGATTAGCGGTCACTCGAGTTAGTCCCGGAGAGTTAGAGGATCATAAAGAGAAAAAACCTCCTCTTTCACCTCCTTGGTGGGAATTGAACCCAAGACCTCCCAAAGGGTATCTTTAAGGGTAGGTGTCCTACCACTGGACCACCAACCAATTCCCAATCAATGGATGTTTTGATTATCCATTGACTTGATAACCAACAACTTGTATATCCATCGATGGCTATTTTCCTTATCCATTCATTTGTCATCCGTTGACCTCTAGCAGTTGATTCTCCAAGTATCCATCGAGGGTCTTCTTCATCCATGGATTAATATCCATTGATCGTCACTTCACTTGTAGAACTTCAGTCTTCAATTATTTACACTTTGACATCTGTTGACTCCACATCTGTTGAAACTTGAACAGACATCCATCGATTCTTCAGTCTTGACATCCATCGAGATACTTGATATCCATTGGTTAATCCACATCAATTGATATGATCCATTACTTGCATATGTTTAAACAATTTACATAGAAATGTTCATAACTAACCTAAATATCTTCCACCGACAAATTTGCTGCATGAAATGTTGATTGATAAAAAGTTACCCATAGTTAGCTACATTATCAATGGATACTTATGTTGGTTTTGCGTGTATCTAATACAATAAAATTGAGTAAAATGCAGCGGAATAAATTAACGAAAAACCCGGACAAAGATCTACATGCAGTAATTTAATTGATTTATTAAGAGTTCGTCGAATTACCTTAATTCGAAGAACGGATCTGAATCAGACTAGAAGCAGATGAATATCTCCTTCCTCTTTGGGTGATCCACACACGAACAATTTCATAAGCCGGATTGCTAGATCCTTAGTACAACACAAATTCCTTACTAGATAGATTGTACTATTGATCAAGATCAACTAAGGGAAGAAGATCAAGTGACCGACGTCGTTCTCCTACTATAAGAGGTGGAGGCCGATTTTTATTCTTCTTGGGGGGCGATTTTTTCTCTCTTTGATTTCTTATGCCAACTCCTTGTCATGGATCTCTTATTTATACTAAGTAAACCCTAGATTCAAGAATCTAATATTTGCTTAGTTACCCCTCATCTTATTAAGTAATACAATATATGTAATATCCAGTGTTATATATTACTTATTATTTAATCTCCTTATAAATATAATATCCAATATTATATTTATTATTCCCAGTTGATATTTATTCCTACTTGTCTATAATTTTCGTACGTGCAACCCAAATGCTTATATTATGTTGGCAATTATGTAATACCTTACTAAATAATAAAACATAAGTGGTCTCTAGCAAGACATTATGATTACCCAAATAATATAAGTTAATAGTCCATTAAACCTTTTAACGTGTCAAATCCATTTGTCACGCGATATCATATTTGGACTAAGTCATGGAGTCTGTCATACTTATTTATGTTCAAATGCTTTCTCGATCTTAAGTAGACTGATTGAATCAAATGACTCTTCATTTGAGCATGGCCATGCATTTTCTTCAGTCCTACTTATCGGGGGCCCAACAGATATCTCTCTCACTAGAGAGATGGATAAATCCCCATCTTGATTATTCATTGCCCTCTACATGACTCCCACTAATCCCGATCGCTAACCTTTATGATCACATTGTTTCAGATGACGTTGTGTTACGTCAAGACATAGCAGTTATCATGTTGGACTCTATGATAATCTCAGGTTCAAGGATTTATTGACATACTGTTATATTGAGATTAACTTATGGCATTTCCATGCAGTGATCTCAATGCGGGTCTGTCTAGTATTATTTCTCCAACCAATACCCATAAGATTGATCCGTACCATATGCATAATCATCCGATGATTATCAATCAAACTTATACTAGTATATTAATCACTTGAGTCTCTACTCAACGTGATTGTACCAGGGACATTTGAATAATCTTATTATTCGTGAATAACTATTATTCGATTATTATAATATTAAAACATGCACACATTATAATAATCAACGAGAAATAAATGATATCAAGTAACCTTATTTAAATGTGACAATTACAAATCTAGGCACATCGAATGTCCTACGGCACTATTCCCAACAATCTACCACTTGCACTAGGACCATTCATTCATGACATTTAGCCCTATCGCTCTAGCATGCTCAACATTCTTTCCTTGTGAGAGAGGCTTGGTAATTAGATTTACAATGTTCTCTTCCGTTGCTACTTTGCATATTGCAATATCTCCTCGTCTGACGATCTCTCTGACTAGGTGATATTTTCTGGGTATATCTTTGGAATTATGATCGGTCCATGACTCTTTAGCTCGCGCAATAGCACCATTATTGTCGTAGTAAAGATTTATAGGACCTAAACGGTTCCACATATTATCCTTGGTTGCATCCGATGCTGCCAGGTACTCAGTCTTAAGTTATAGAATCTATGAGCGTGTTTACTTGGAACATTTCCAACTCACAACATCTTCATTTTAAACAAAACACAAAACCATCTGCGATCTTAAATCATCTCCATCGGTTTTTGAAACTTGCATCGGCGTAACTATTTACAGCCAGCTCGTTTCTCACACCTCCATATATTTGGAACGCATCCTTAGCTCTTCTCAAGTACTTTGGGATGGTTTTCACTACTGTCTAGTAACTTTCACCTGGATTTGATTGGTATCGACTTGTCATGCTAAGGGCAAACTATACATCTGGTCGAGTATTAGGTACTTTGACTCAGACCAATTATTCTCTTTGATCTATCTCTATAGATTTTATCCCAAAAATGTAAGCAGCTTCTCCTAAGAAATAACTTCCCAACCAAGTCTCGACTATCTGCAAGGTGGGAATGTCATTTCCAATGAGTAATATGTCATCTACATATGAGACAAAGAAAATAACTATGCTCCCACTAACCTTCTTGTACACACATGGTTCATCTTCATTTTGAATGAAGCCAAACTCTTTGACAGTTCCATCAAAACGAAGATTCCAGCTCCGAGAAGCCTGCTTCAACCCATAAATGGATCTTTGAAGCTTGCAAACCTTTTTAGAATTTTCTGGATGAACAAAACCTCCAGGTTGTGTCATGTACACATCCTTGAGTAAGTTTCCATTAAGAAATATTGTTTTGACATCCATTTGCCATATTTCATAATCATAGTATGCGACAATGGCAAATAAAATTCTAATTGATTTAAGCATGATTACTGGCGAAAAGGTCTCATCATAGTCAACACCATGAACTTGTCTATAACCTTTTGCCACTAGTCTAGCTTTATAGGCTTGTAGATTATCATCCATGTATTTCTTATTTTTATAGACACATTTGTACCCAATGGTTTTAATACCCTCAGGTGGATCTATCAAGTTCCAAACTTGATTGTCATACATGGACTGCATCTCTGACTTCATGGCTTCTAGCCATTCCTCGGACTCTGGCCCTGAAGCAGCTTCTGTATAGATACTAGGCTCATCATCAATGAGCGATGCATCATCATCCTCTGTTACGAGATAACCATATCTCTACAGTTCATGTCGCATCCTATCAGATCTGCGAGGGACTTATGTACTTTGAATGGGCTCTTCAATTGATTGTTGAGCCTGTTCGATTTCCATCAGTAAAGCAATGTCTTCTTGTGGTTCTCAAACTTCCTCGAGAATTACTCTTCTCCCACTATCTCTTTTGGAAATATATTCCCATTCTAAGAATACAGCATTTCGAGCAACAAACACTTTGTTCTCTGCGGGCTTCTAAAAGTAATATCCTTTAGTTTCCTTAGGATACCCCACAAATAAATATCTTTCAGATCTGGCTGCCAGTTTGTCAAACACTTGGCGCCTTACGAACGCTTCGCAACCCCAGATCTTTAGAAAAGACAAGTTTGGTCTCTTACCAGTCCATTTCTCAATTAGTGTCTTTTCAACTGCTTTATATGGAACATGGTTAAGGGTGAATGCTGCTGCTTCTAAGGCGTGGCCCCAAAATGATAATGGAAGCTCTGTTAGACTCATCATGGATCGAACCATATCTAATAAAGTTTGATTCCTCCTCTCGGACACTCCGTTATGCTGAGGTATTCTGGGAGGAGTAAGTTGTGAAACAATTTCACAACTCCTAAGATGATCATCGAATTCTTAGCTCAAGTATTCGCCACCTCGATTAGATCGAAGGGCTTTGATTGTCTTTCCAAGTTGATTCTATACTTCATTCTGGAATATTTTGAACATTTCAAAAGATTCATGTTTATACATCATAAGATAAACATATCCATATCGGCTAAAATATTGGTAAATGTAATGAAGTATTGGTATCTGCCTCTGGCATGAGTGCTAAGAGGTCCACATACATCAGTATGTATTAGGCCTAGTAGATCACTATCCCTCTCTACATGACCGGTGAAAGGATTCTTCGTCATCTTGCCCAATAAACAAGATTCGCATGTCTCATATGATTCATAGTCAAAAGAGTCTAAAAGTCCATCATTATGGAGCTTAGAAATGCGTTTCTTGTTTATATGACCAAGTCGACAATGCCATAAGTAAGTCCGATTAGAATCATTGAGCTTAGGTTTCTTGGATTCAATGTTATAGACTTCCAAAATGTCGGACTCATCCAGATCAATATTGTAAAGGCCAGTATATAACTTTGCAGTACCATAAAGCAAGTCATCAAAGAAAATACGAATAATCTTATTCTTAATAAGAAAATTATAACTTTCACAATCTAATGTAGAAACTGAAATAATATTCCTATTCATAGCAGGAACATAATAGCAATTGTTCAAAACTAACAAAAGCCCATTGGGTAAAACTAGATCATAAGTTCCTACGGCTAGTGCAGCAACTCTTGCTCCATTGCCGACTCTTAGATCCACTTTCCCTTTCTTCAGCTCTCTATTGCTTCTCAACCCCTACACATTTGTACAAATGTGAGATCAATATCCAGTATCCAATACCCAGGAGTTAGAAGTAGATAAGTTAATTTCTATAACAAATATACCTGTGACAGTCTCACTACCCTTGGTACGTTTTAGCTTTTCCAAGTAAACCTTTCAATTTCTTTTGCAGTGTCCTGGTTTATTGCAATGATGGCAATTTCTATCTTTGGGAGCTTTAGCCTTGAAAACTGGTTTAGTAGAGTCTTTAGATTTGGCAACTTTTGCCTTACCCTTACTCTTGCCTTTGTTCTTGAAGGACTTCCCTTTGCTGTCCATCAGCACGTGGTTTGGTTTCTTCTTAGTATTCTTCTCCATCTCATTCATATTATAGTTCATAATAAACTTGTTGGGTGCGGGGTCGAATATTGCGCCGTGTTGCGGAAGCATAAATATTAAGTGCGGAAATTTAAAGCACACAGGGATTTATAGAGGTTTGGCTATAAACGAGCCTACGTCCTCTCTCGGTATCTTTTTCTATAGGATCAAGATAAAAACCTCTACGCCTCTCTTCTATCGATCGAGGTATAACCATTACAATCACGTCTTCTATTGGTTCGTGATAAACCACTCGTACTTGTCTTTGTGTCGGTCCAAGTTAAACCATTTTCCTTTTCGTAGGACAAGGAATCAACCTCTCTAGCTTTCTATAGGTACTAGATAAACCTCACTCGATAGCGATTGCGATTCTAATAATGCCGGATCCTTGATCCTAATAACACCGAATCCAATCGTATCTTTTCTTTTTCCACTCGTGTATGATTTTGTGTATAACACTCAATCACTCAATGTAAGCTCAATATTACAACAACAATACAATGATTATCAATCTCAGATGAATGTGTAGTATGCTTGAAGTTGTAGTCCTCAATCAATACCATAGACATGGTATTTATAGGCTTCTTGATCAAACTAGCCATTAGGTGCCAGGACCTTCATTACGTACGTTATATACTTCCCATTATGTACGTAAGCTTGTTTACGTACGCTAACCAGACACTGTTACGTACGTTAGCTTCTCCCAGATTCAGTCCAGTAACATTCGTTTCTTTCTTTACGTACGTTATCATACTTCTCATTACGTACGTTAATAGTACGTCACTGCTGACGTCATATGTCCGTTGCCACCTTTTTGACTTCGACTCATCCAACGTTCATCTAGTTTGAACTTGTTTACGTACGCTATATAACTTTCATTACGTACGTAAAATTCCATATATTACGTACTTTAGTGATCCCACGTTACGTACATTAGCTTTGTATTTTTTCAGCTTTTTGCACTTCGTGTCCTTCGATGCTTTGCTTCGCCTCTTCGTTGTTTTGTTTTGTTTGTCAACATTTATCATCAAAACAATTTTAATTCATGCATGGAACAAAATGTTCCAACAATCTCCCCCTTTTTGATGATTACAAAACAACACTTCGTCAATGGGATTTACCTGCGAAAATACAAATATATGTATATGTGTACAAACCAAAGTTTTCGACTTTATCCGTTTCGTTAGTTTCTTCTCCCATTTCTTTTTCGACTCCTTCTTTTTTTCCTTCTCCATTCTCTCCCCTTTTTGTTTTCATCAAAAAGTGGAAAAAATATCAATTGAAATAAATAATACCAAAATATAAAATATGCATGATACAATTTATGATTAATTGCATAAAGGGTAAAGACTCCCCCTGAGAATAATATCTCCCTTTAAAAAAAATACTCCCCCTGAGTAAAATACAAAAATCAATTTTTGGGGATCCAACCTATAGTTGGTTTTTGTTTCGAGACATAAATAATATTTGAAATATTTGTTCTTTAGGAACCCAAATTTTCTTAATTTTTATCGTCCGTCGAGGGCTTTTGCAATTTGAAACATGATGCCCGATTTTCAGACACTTTTCGCAATGGGGTATTTTAAAATTAACAGATTCGTTTTTCGAACGTGGTTTGAATCCTAACCCCTCTTTAATTAAAGTATATTTTTGAACACATAACATTTTTTCAAATTTATCATTGCCGCACGAGAATTTTCTTGTCAAAGATTTTAGTTCATCTTGAACTTTTAAAATATCATTCTTCAAAATATTCTCATTTTCAATGCATTTCGAATGATCGATTTCGACAAATTTTCCCTTCTCGATAATTTTGGAATTTTCAATTTCCAAAGATTTAATTTTAGACTTAAGGAATTTAATTTCCGATAAAGCATTTTGGAAATTCGTATGTAATAACTCAAATGCATCAAAAATTTCGTCACGGGAGGATGTACTTACTTGGCTTTCGACGTCGCTGTCGTCGAACGAACTTCGGGCCATGAGAGCGAGATTATTTTGATTGATGAAATCATCGTCTTCATCTTCATCACTCCATGTTGCCACGAGAACCTCCTTTTTTGGTTTGGCTCGACAATGCTTAGCGAAGTGGCCTGGTTTTCCACATAGTCGACAAGAATTGTCGAACTTCTTAGATTCGCTCGAGATATCCTTCTTCCTCCGGTTTAATAAAGTTTGGAATTTATTAATATTATTGGCATAATATGCCACTTATTCATCGCTTTCCTCCACCGGGGTTTCTTCTTTCTTTCTCGATATCTTAGCCTTCATGGCTAATGATTTTTCTTTCGGTTTAGGCTTGACACTTCGTGATTTTAATACAATCTCATAATTGATTAGTGAACCAACAAGGGCACTAAAATCGAGCGTGTTGAGATCTTTAGATTCCATAATCGCGGTCACGGTGCCGTCCCATTCGCTAGGTAGTGATCGTAAAATTTTCTTAACTTTTTCACTACTAGATAATGGTTTTCCGAACGAAGCAAGACTATTGGTGATGACCAAAAATCGGTCGAGCATATTGGTGATGGACTCGTCACCGTTCATCATGAATAACTCGTAGTCATGGAGAAGCATATTGATCTTCGTCTCCTTGACTTGAGTTGTCCCTTCGTGTGTGATTTCAAGAATTTTCCATATTTCTTTCGCACTTTCACACGACGAGATTCGATTGACCTCTTCGGGATTTAAGGCACAAAATAAAAGTTGGGTGGCCTTACAATTTAGATGGTCATTTTTCCAATCGGCATCGTCGTATTCTTCAAAAGATTTGAGTGTACCGTCGGGTTTGATAGGAATTTTTGGGCCAAAGCAAATAATCTTCCAAATCTCTATATCATAGGCACGAATAAAGATCGACATCTTTTTCTTCCAAGTCAAATAATTTGAGCCATCAAAGAATGGTGGTCGGTTAAGAGCAAGGCCTTCGACAGGAGCAACTTGAAACGCCATTGGATCTTTTTTTTCTCCTAGGATGTTAAGCCGTGTATTGGAGTACCACTCTGATACCAATTGTTGGGTGCGGGGTTGAATATTGCGCTGTGTTGCGGAAGCATAAATATTAAGTGCAGAAATTTAAAGCACACAGGGATTTATAGAGGTTCGGCTATAAACGAGCCTACGTCCTCTCTCAGTATCTTTTTCTATAGGATCAAGATAAAAACCTCTACGCCTCTCTTCTATCGGTCGAGGAACCGTTACAATCACGTCTTCTATTGGTCCGTGATAAACCACTCGTACTTGTCTTTGTGTCGGTCCAAGTTAAACCATTTTCCTTTACGTAGGACAAGGAATCAACCTCTCTAGCTTTCTATGGGTACTAGATAAACCTCACTCGATAGCGATTGCGATTCTAATAATGCCGGATCCTTGATCCTAATAACACTGAATCCAATCGTATCTTTTCTTTTACCACTCGCGTATGATTTTGTGTATAACACTCAATCACTCAATGTAAGCTCAATATTACAACAACAATACAATGATTATCAATCTCAGATGAATGTGTAGTATGCTTGAAGTTGTAGTCCTCAATCAATACCATAGACATGGTATTTATAGGCTTCTTGATCAAACTAGCTGTTAGCTGCCAGGACCTTCATTACGTACGCTATATACTTCCATTACGTACGTAAGCTTGTTTAAGTATGCTAACGAGACACTGTTACGTACGTTAGCTTCTCCGAGATTCAGTCCAGTAATATTCATTTCTTTCTTTACGTACGTTATCATACTTCTCATTACGTACGTTAATAGTACGTCACTGCTGACGTCATATGTCCGTTGCCACCTTTTTGACTTCGACTCGTCCAACGTTCATCTGGTTTGAACTTGTTTACGTACGCTATATAACTTTCATTACATATGTAAAATTCCATATATTACGTACGTTAGTGATCCCACGTTACGTACGTTAGCTTTATGTTTTTCCAGCTTTTTGCACTTCGTTTCCTTCGATGCTTTGCTTCGTCTCTTCGTTGTTTTGTTTTGTTTATCAACATTTATCATCAAAACACTTTTAATTTATGCATGGAATAAAATGTTCCAACAAAACTGACCGAAACTATCGGGCAATGAGTTTAGGATCACATCCGTGGAGTGATCCTTAGAAAGTGGAAAACCAAGCATATCAAGATGATCAATGTATCCTTTCATCTTGAGTGCATGAGCGTTGACAGATGTCCCCTCAACCATCTTGCAAGCATATAAGGTTTGAAAGGTCTCATACCTCTCTTGCCTAGAATGATTCCATAAAGTTTCCTTGAGGTTAGCATTCTGCTCATAAACCTCCATCTCCTCCAGATTCTTCTGAAGTTCTGGACAAATGGTAGCCAACATAAGATAACTGACATCAATGGAATCATCACAATGTTTCTTCCATTTGTATTTTGTTGCTTTGTATGCATTGTTAGCTGGCTCATCGGGAATTTCTTCCTCAAGAACATACAACTTTCTTTCTTGCTTGAAAACTATTCTCATGCTCCAGATCCAATTCAGATATTTGCTGCCGTTTTCTTTGAGCTTGTCCTTCTCAAGGACTGATCGTAGTGAAATGGTGGACGTGTTGATTCATGACATTCTATATTATCTACAAAATACAATATGCAAAGTATTTAGTCACATTATTTTATTTCTCGAAAAATACTCCCACTAAAACAAAGTACCCTCAATTTTGATAACATTTGTAATTTTAGTGGATTAAGATCCCATTTTGCACAATCCTAAACTCAGCTTTGGTATGACGCCTAGAATTGAACTACTTTAGGTGGATAACTCTTTATCGATTACATCATATGTAACTCTTAGATTATATTCATGGTATTTGGCATCTTATGCCTAAGCATGTTATAATCCCATCTTATGCCTTGAGGTTCAAAACTCTTTTGAATTCTTAGTTCATTAAAACACATAGGTATCACCATTACCCATCCTACCTTACTAAGATAATCTGAGTGCCCAGCTTTGGCATGATCCACTCAAGATGATCGAAGACTTGATAGGTGTTTTTCAAATGAACGGCATTTATAAATTTAACGAGGGATTTTATCCTATGTTAATGTCTATGTTTGCTAACATACATCTAAACATACATAGCATCACATACATGCATAAATTTAAACATACATTGCATCACATAACAATAAATAAGCATAAGATCGTGTATAGCATGAGCATAATTCCTAACATGATTTCCACGAGCCAACATGAAAATCACAAGGGTCAATCTAAAAGGTTGCAATTGGTCTTCATTGATCTTCCTAACTCCGTGGAACGTCATACGCGATCAATTGCTCCTCGAGTCCATCCTTCTCGTCTTTCTTGTCTTCATTACATTAATGAAATTTAACACTACACTAGTAAATTAAATTACAAGAAGTGCAAACGACATGCAGGCCGTAAATTATAAATAATTTAAATAGACGACTCGCAGGCCGTAAAACCAATTATAATAAAATGACATGCAGGCCGTAAAACCAACCCATAAGGAAATAAATTATCTAATCACATTGGTCAATTTATGGTCATGCCATACACCATACACATACTATAAATAATTATCAAATAATTAATATAAGCATGTAATTATAGAAATTAAAATATGTCTGACAGTCAGACTATAAATAAAATCTGAGACATAAAATGAACAATCCGGGACTATAGCCGAGATGGCTGTCTGTGCTCTCTGTGCACAGGTCCGTCCGAGTTCGAAACCCGGCAGTTGCAGTTGCAACATTTTGCAACTATTATTTTCATATTTACTTTTATTTTAAAACAGGCTTATAAGAAATCGACTACTGTGAAAACTACCAAAACAGGTCCCAGCCGAGATGGTAAAGCGCCGGAATTCAAGGCAAAAGATTTGGATTCGAATCCCGTGTTTTGTGGAAATAATTTGTCATATTTTGAAAAACAATTTCTTGCCTTTTATAAAAGATCCGTGAGATAATTTTCAAATTAAAATGGTAGACCACTTGGTAACTCTCCTCCAGCCTTTCCAAAGGTCAAGGGATCGAATCCCTCTCCCAGCAAAAGTCATTTTGCTAATTAAAACAACCCGCGGGTTCAGGCCTGACCAGACCCGGACCCGGACCCGTCTCGGAACAGACCTGTTCCAGAACAGTTATGGAGCAGAAATTCACGAAAACAGTCCAGAAAATTAATTTTTGACGATCCGATTTAATCAAATTAAACCAAAAAAATTATATTATAAAATCTATATTTTATAAACATAATCAAGAACATTATTTACTCATAAACATGTTCTACATAAACAATTAAATTACTTGCAAGTTGTCTCTGATACCACTATTGGTTTTACGTGTATCTAATACAATAAAATTGAGTAAAACACAGCGGAATAAATTAACGAAAAACCCAGACGAGGATCTAAATGCAGTAATTTAATTAATTTATTAAGAGTTCGTCGAATTACCTTAATTCTAAGAACGGATCTGAATCGGACTAGAAGCAGATGAATATCTCCTTCCTCTTTGGGTGATCCACACACGAACAATTTCACAAGTCAGATTGCTAGATCTTTACGAATAATATTGATAAATAGTACAACACAAATTTCTTACTAGAAGGATTGTACTATTTATCAAGATCAACTAAGGGAAGAAGATCAAGTGACCGACGTCGTTCTCCTACTGTAAGAGGTGGAGGCCGATTTTTATTCTTCTTGGGGGGCGATTTTTATTCTTCTTGGGGGCCGATTTTTTTTATTTCTTATGACAACTCCTTGTCATGGATCTCTTATTTATACTAACTAAACCCTAGATTCAAGAATCTAGTTTTTGCTTAGTTATCCCTCATCTTATCAAATAATACAATATATATAATATTCAATATTATATATTACTTATTATTTAATCTCCTTGTAAATATAATATCCAATATTATATTTATTATTCCCAGTTGACATTTATTCCTACTTGTCTATAATTGTCGTACGTGCAACCCAAATGCTTATATTATGTTGGCAATTATGTAATACCTTACTAAATAATAAAACATAAGTGGTCTCTAGCAAGACATTATGATTACCCAAATAATATAAGTTAATAGTCCATTAAACCTTTTAACGTGTCAAATCCATTTGTCACGCGATATCATATTTGAACTAAGTCATGGAGTCTGTCATACTTATTTATGTTCAAATACTTTCTCGATCTTAAGTTGACTGATTGAATCAAATGACTCTTCATTTGAGCATGGCCATGCATTTTCTTCAGTCCTACTTATCGGGGGCCCAACAGATATCTCTGTCACTAAAGAGAGGGACAAATCCCCATCTTGATTACATTGCCCTCTACATGACTCTCACTGATCCCGATCACTAACTTTTATGATCACTATGTTTAAGATGACGTTGGGTTACGTCAAGGCATACCAGTTATCATGTTGGACTCTATGATAATCTCAGGTTCAAGGATTTATTGACATACTGTTATATTGAGATTCACTCATGACATTTCCATGCAGCGATCTCAATGCGGGTCTGTCCAGTATTAGTTCTCCAACCAATACCCATAAGATTGATCCGTACCATACACATAATCATCCGATATTTATCAGTCAAACTTATACTAGTATATTAATCACTTGAGTCTCTACTCAACGTGATTGTACCAGGGACATTTGAATAATCTTATTATTCGTGAATAACTATTATTCGATTATTATAAAATCAAAACATGCACAGATTATAATAATCAACGAGAAATAAATGATATCAAATAACTTTATTAAATGTGACAATTACAAATCTAGGCACATCTAATGTCCTATGGCACTATTCCCAACAACTTATAAATCATATCCATTGACAAGTTACATAATATTAAATTATATTCTAAGTACACGTTATAATCAACATGAACATATTTCTAACCAACTCTGAACGTACTGGTTGTCGCATTGTCTTTACATTCATATGATGAAACACCGAAATGGTAATTGGGCTCATAAAAGATCAAGCCAGAAGTAGTTATTTATGAGGACTTTGAAGTAGTATTCTATCTCAGAAATTCATATCGGATTGGAGTAGTTGAAAAGAAAGATCTGAACCTTGACTGAAGCAGCAAGGACTATGCCAAGTGAACCAAGGCTTTCTATATCTACATACTTTTGGGATGAAATAATTAACATAGATCATTACAGCCAAAATAAAGCCCTGGTAGATAAGGTTATAAAATGAAACCATGTGATAAAATGAACATTTAATAGCATCCCTCAATCTGAGACAAAGATTCTCTTGATATTGTCAAAGAGATTTATAATCAGAAGAAAACCCTAATATTTCATGTGTTTGAAGGAAAATGTTATGTATTGAAAGATGGAAATGAGCATCTTGGAAAATTTAAAGCTAAGGATCCTGAAACTATTTTCTCGGTTACTCATTGAAGTCAATCTTATAGGGTATATGCGACTGATTTTTAGAAGCTTATTGAATGTATGAATATAATTCCAAAGATACTTGTGATACCCCGAGATATTCATGATTATTACAACACCGTAAATCCTTTATATAAGAATTTACTAGGCTAGGAATTCAAGACAATATTTATAAAATACTAAAAGTGGAGTTTAATATTATAAACCAGTTTTACGACGGTAAAATACGATTACAACATGTAAATCATTAATACATGACCAATCCAAATAACACGAAGAAAAACCATGTACTCAGGTACTTATTAAAATATGACACAAATGAAAGAACTTCTCGGACCGTTAACATCACTCGGTACCCTCGTCGTCATGTGCTCCTATATTTGTTTTACCCCTCTCCTGGATCCTGAACATAAAACAAATATCCACCCCGAGGGGTTAGCAAAACGATGCTAGTACAAATACGATAATTATGCAATAATAGATTATTCGACAATTCATGAAGAATAACAACAAAACATCAACAACGACAACGACAACGACAACAAGTCTCTACTACGAGAAGACCCATAATGCAATACACAACATGATAATCACAACATACACATAGTAATTCCGATGATCTAGCATTCACTGTATAGATCCTAAGATAATCTCGTCGGACCAACATGAGGTGGAGAAACCCGTCCAATGATCCAGCGAGTGCGAGGTTATTTTGAATATATTCATTATCATTCTCTTAGTCACTCCATCTAGCTATGAGAACTTCTTTATTAAGATTTGAGCCTCGGCAATTTGTAGCAAAATGGCCTGGTTTACCACAGTTTCGACAATTATTGTCGAATTTCTTTGCTCGAGTTGATGTCTTTTCTTCACCGATTTAATAAGTTTTGGTAATTATTTATATTTTTGGCATAATATGCCAATTCTTCACCATCTTCATCTACCGGAATTTCTTCTTTCTTTGACATCTTGGCTTTCAAATTTATTAACCTTTCTTTCAGTTTCGGCTTGGCATTTCGAGATTTAAGAACTATCTCGTAATTTATTAGCGATTCGACGAGGGCGCTAAAATCAAGATTATTTAAATCTTTCGATTCCATAATCGCCGTAACCGTCCTGTCCCATTCAACAGGTAGTGATCTTAAGATTTTCTTTACTTTTTCACTACTTGTCAACGGTTTTCCGAAACAAGCCAGTCCATTAGTGATGATCGAAAATCGGTCAATCATGTTAGTTATGGACTCTTCGTTCTTCATCATAAATAGCTCGTATTCATGGAGGAGAATATTTATTTTCGTCTCCTTGACTTGAGATGTTTCCTTCATGAGTTACCTCAAGCATTTTCCAAATTTCTTTGGCACTTTCGCACGAGGATATCCGGTTGTGTTCTTCCGAATTTAAAGCACAATATAATAATTGCATTGCTTTGCAAATATAATGGTCGTTTTTCCAATCCATGTCATCATAATCTTCAAAGCTTTTGAGAGAGCCGTCTGGTTTTGTAGGAATTTTCAGACCTAGGCAAATAACTTTCCAAAGCTCGATATCATAAGCTCGGATGAATATCGACATCTTCTTCTTTCATGTCATGAAATTCGATCCATCATAAAAAGTAGGTCGGTCTAAGGCAAGACCTTCGACCAGGGCAAATTGAAACGCCATAGGGTCTTTTTCTCATCGGATGTTAAGGCGACTTTCAAGAGATACCTCTACGATTCCAATTGTTGGTGAATTAGCACCCACTTAGAATGGTGGATAATATCTCGGAGTAGAGTTTTCAAACTCTTTTGCATTGTGAAAGAGTAAATAAATTGTGGAAGATAAACGACATAAGATTTATAGAGGTTCGGCGAAACATGCCTACGTCCTCTCTCCGTATCTGTTTCTATAGGCTCAAGATCAACCTTTTACGCCTTGTCTTCTATCGGTCTGAGGTAAACCGTTACAATCTCATCGTCTATCGGTCCGAGATAAACCGTTACACTCTAGTCTTTATGTTGGTCCAAGATAAATCATTTTCCTTTTCTATTGGACAAGGAAGCAACCTATATATCTTTCTATTGGTACTAGACAAACCTCTCTTGGATTTAGATATGATTCTAATAATTTCGGATCAACGATCCTAATAACACTGAATCAATCTACAATTCGTATCTTTCCTCTCGTGTATGTTTTCGTGTATGAACACTCAAACACTTATCACTTAGGCACAATTACAACAACAAGGATGAATATAATAATATATAAACTGTATAGACTTTGCTTGGAGTTGTTGTATCGAATGATATCAAATGACTTGGTATTTATAGGCAAATTCTCTCAACTAGCCGTTACCTCACTGCTCTTCTTTAGCGTGTGTTATGCTTCATGCATAGCGTACGTTACAGCCTTCCTATAGCATATGCTATCTGATTGCGGATTCAGTCCAGTGGCTTCTGTCCATCCCTTATGTACGTTAATCCTTCTCTATTACGTACGTTAAATACGGTGTGTTGTGTACGATAAGCTTGACATGTACCGTATGTTAAACTCTCAAAGTCTGAGATCCGTTGCATGCCTTTTTGACTCTGACTCAGAATCTTCCAATGGTTGCGATGTTTGAATTCGAAGTTCAAAACACATTACGTACGTTTACATATCTATGTTACGTACATTAAGCTTGTTCGATAGCGTGCATTAATCTTTGTCTATAGCGTGCGCTAAGTCATCAGGTGACATTTCAGGTGAGTCTTCAGGTGATATGCATTGCGTACATTAAAGTACACTCATAGCGTACGTTATGTCTTCAGAATAGCATGTGTTATCTGATTATTTTTCCCAGCTTGATTCCTTGTTGTTTTGGCTTTGATCTATTATTTTTTTCATTGATCAATAACACATAAATAACTCAGCATCAAAACCATTTTTTAATTATGTGTAATTGAATATTCCAACAGTTCTCTCATCTCATGCAAAGTAGATTTGAAATGAGTATGATGGGAGAAGTTAGCTTTTTTCTAGGATTGCAGGTTAAGCAATTGCCTACAGGCATATTCATCAACCAGGAAAATTACAACAAGGAGCTGCTCAACAAATTCGGGATGAACAACTCCAGATCCTCGTCCACTCGCATGAGCACTTCCACGCAAATTATGGATTATGGTATCCTAAGGAAGGAGGATTCAATTGGTAGGCTACATCGACCCGGATCTCGTAGGCTGTATGTTGGATAGGAAGAGTATAAGTGGCACTTGTCACTTCCTTGGATCTAGACTTATGTCATGGTTCAGTAAGAAGCAATTACTGGAAGTTGCTGTATGCAGATTCTATGGATGCAACAACAGTTAGAAGATTATGGAATCAGCGTAAGAGAAACTCCAATAATGTGCGATAGCACGAGTGTAAATGCAATCATGCACAACTCTGTATTGCACTAGCGAACTAAGCATATTGATATGAGACATCATTTCATCAGAAATCATGTTGAGAATAAAGATGTTCGGATCGAGGATATTTATACAGACATACAGTTGGCCGACATCTTTACAAAATCTCTCAACACAACTAGATTATGCATGCTTCGCCAGGAATTGGGGATGTCACAACCAGACTCCCTGTAAGTTCTTACATATTACTCAACAATTTAGGGGGAATGCTGTAAGACCCAAAAATAAAATATCCACTTTAATTAACTGTAACACCCCGAGATGTTCGGAATAATTACAGCGCCGTAAACCCTTTAAATAAGGATTTACAAGGCTAATTAAAAAGGAAAGTAAATATAAGACATCAACACTGCGAAAATTCAAGTTTATGGAACGTACAACTGGTTCAACGGGTAATTAATACAACCATATCGAATTAATATCAAAAGGACACGCGTACTCGAGTACAGAAACCAAACCAAGACAACAAATCTCCCATAACAATAAACATCACTGAACCCCTTCGTCGTCACGTCGGTCCTGTGGCTGTTTCCCTGCTCCTCGGCTACCTGAACATCAAAACAAATGTCCACCCCCGAAGGGGTTAGCAAAACGATGCTAGTACAAGTATCATGTTAAACAATTCGAATATGCATCAATAATACATAACAAGATACACCACACGGACTTCCGCTACTGAATCCGACAATGCGAATCCACAAGATTCCATTATACAGCATGGGTATTCCAATGATCCAGCGCCCTCAGCATAGATCCCAAGATGATCCCGTCGGACCAACACGAGGTGGAAATAACCCGTCCAATGATCCAGCGCCCTCGGCTAGATCCCAAGATGATCCGTCGGATCAACACGAGGTGGACATCCGTTCCTGCGCCCTCAGCATAGATAGTTAAACGTATACAAACACAACTCATGCATACACATATGCTAAATCATTATGTTCATCAACATGAACATATAAACACTATATAACGAATATCATGACAAATCAACGAAGTAAATATCATGTTCAACAACATGCATAATCATACGCATACTCCAAAAATACCGATATTAACATATCACGATACTTGCCTCGAAGATGGCAAGAACGATACACTTCAATGCTCTCGCACTCGAAGGCCGCCTCCTCCGATCAACGTAACAAGCTCGAACCTTAACAAAAGGAACGATATACAAATCATCTCAAGTCGAACGATGGCCTAGCAATTCCGTCTACGCACGAAAAGCTCAAAATAAACAATCGCCGATCGCTTAGCGCGCGCGCGCTCGTACCTACGTAACGTGCGCTAAGACGGCTGTTAGCGACGCTATCTTATAAGACTAGCGGCGCTAGCCACGGTCTGGCAGCGATCGGCTCATTTGGTCTCATAACGCGCTAAATGCGTTTCGGGCGTTAATCGGCCCGATAGCGCACGTTAACTCACATGTGTTAGCGTGCGCTAATATTGCATGTGAGAATCGCAAGCGGCTGGGTTGAATGGTGAAGAACTCCAGAATCCTACCGTGATAATACAAGTTATCCTCGGGCAAATCATGCTAATAAGGTTTGAGGAAGATTTATGATTATGGAATACCAATATACGGATAGTCATCTTAATATCATAATCCATTACGATCTTCAAGAAGTAATCTAAGTTCCGATCGTCTTATGTTTCTAAACACTGATTTCAACGTATACGACTCAAAGAATCGGTACTATCCGATTACTTGATCATAAATCGATTTAAACATGCTTAGGAGTCCTTATAATAAGGTGGTTCAAAGGTTCATTCGATATCTAGCATCTATACGTCAAAAGTATCCTTCTAACATGCGATGACCGATAAAAATGAAATACTTGCTATCCAAACATGATTCAAACTTCCTTAGGAACCTTACTAATCATTGGTGAAAAATCACCTACCTCAAAGTAATGAAGAACACGGATGAAAATGAAGCAATCCAACACCAAAGGCTTGAACACCAATCTCCAATGATATAAGATCTTCAATCTCGAACTAAGTGGTTGATACGAAGTGTTTAGGACGAATGGAGTTATGTTTCAAGTGCAAGAGTTCGGGTTATGTGGGAAGAAAGGATCGAAATCACGAATAGGATCTTGTCTATTTATAATAAATGGCTATTAGCGCGCTACACCCTGTTCGTAGCGTGCGCTAACGGCTCACAGTCTAAACTGTACTCGGCACTTAGCGTACGCTACGCATATACCTGTAGCGTGCGCTAAGGCGTTGACCCGGCTTTTCCCGAAATCCGTCCAGGTACATCCGACACGATCCGACAGGGGTCCCCCGGCCAGATCTCACCTACCGCACGTCTCAATCAGTCTGACCACGCATAGCGTGCGCTAATTACACTCGGTAGCGTGCACTATAAAACCATGTTAGCGTACGCTACCCTTAGCCTGTAGCGTGCGCTACATGCACAGAATTTCAACCTTTAAATCACATACACGAAATTATATGCTCGGCGATATCGGAATATGAAATACGGAGAATAGTATTCAGACAAAAGTACAATCATTACAATATCGCAAGTTCCAATTACATAATGTAAATCTCGGGTATTACATCCTTCCTCCTAAAAAGAAGTTTCGTCCGAAACTTAGGATGAAAACAACTCGGATATTTAGCCTTCATACCGTCCTCCGTTTCCCAAGTGGCCTCTTCGACTCCATGTCGTGACCATTGTACTTTAACCAAATGTATCGGTTTATTCCTTAATTGTTTGATCCGGCTCTCAAGTATCTTGATTGGTCTCTCTTCGAAGGTGCCATCATTAGCTATCTCGATCTCGTCGAAATCAATGACGGATCGGGTCGGTATATACTTCCGATTGGGATACGTGAAATACACTGTGAACATGACTCGGCGATGGCGGTAAGGCCAACTCGTATGCTAAATCCCCAACTCTCTCTAGGATCTCAAATGGTCCGATATATCTTGGACTAAGCTTGCCTCTTCTCCCAAAACGGAAAATCCCTCGTGTAGGAGACACCTTCAATAGTACGTGGTCCCCAACGTCGAACTCTAGAGGGCGACGACGTACATCCGCATAAGACTTCGCCGACTGGGCAATCAACGGTCTCTCTCGAATCACCGCTATCTTCTCTTGAGTCCGAATAATCAAATCCGGTTCCGTCCGATCAAATCAGAAGAATCATCCCAACACGGGGTGATCGGCACCTCCTCCGTACAAAGCTTCAAATGGTGCCATTTTAATAGAAGCATGCCAACTATTATTGTAAGTGAATTCGATCAAGGGCAAGTGAACTTCCCAATCGGTTGACCAATCCAACGCACAAGCTCTAAGCATGTCTTCTACGGTTTGAATAGTCCTTTGATGGCCGTCCGTTTGGGGATGATAAGCTATGCTGAAGTTGAGCTCAGTCCCCAAAGCTTTGTGAACTGCTTTCCAGAAGTGCGACACGAAACGACCATCTCGATCCGAAATAATGGTCTTCGGCGTCCCGTGCAATCTGACTATCTCCGCAATAAATACTCGCGCCAAACTTTCGGGTCCCCAAGTATCTTTGATCCCTAGGAAATGAGCTGACTTGGTTAGTCGATCAACTATAACCCAAATCATGTTCATTCCCGCTCTAGTCCTTGGCATACTGGTGATGAAATCCATCGAGATATCCTCCCACTTCCACTCATGGATCTGAAGCGGATTTAAAATCACGGCAGGTCTATGATGCTCAATCTTGACCTGCTGACAAGTCAAACACTTCAAACGTGCTGCTACGCGTCCTTCTTCATATTCCCCACCGAAGTTTTGTTTTAGATCCTTATACATTTTATCACGCCTGGGTGAATAGAATAGGGCGCGTTGTGAGCTTCCTTGAGAATAGTCCGTCTCAAATCATCATCATCGGGAGCAAAGTCGACTCAAATCTCGAACTCCATCATCTTGTATTACGAATCCCGGGCTTTTCCTTTCTTTATTTCATCACATAATCGAAGGATCGGAGAATCGTTCAACCGTTTAGACTTGATCCTCGACTAGTGATGAAGTCGGTTCCATCACATAAAGTTGTCCTTGGATTCTGGTGCCCATACTTCAATCCTCGCGGATCGGTTCCGTTGAATCTTGGTTTGGGATGTAAGTGCTTCCAACACTCAAGAGAAACGGGTTTTCGGCTCAAGGCATCGCTACTACATTTGCTTTCCTGATGATAGAGAATCTCCAAGTCGTAATCCTTGATCAATTCCACCACCTTCTCTCGCCTCATGTTTAATTCTTTCTGATCAAAATGTATTTGAGGCTCTTATGATCTCAGAAGATCGACAATGAGTGCCGTAAAATAATGTCTCCAAATTTTCAAGGCAAAGACCACACCGCTAGCTCCGTATCATGAGTCGGATAATTAACTTCAGACGGTTTCAATTGCCGAGAAGCATAAGCAATTACTTTACCCTTTTGCATCAACACACAACCCAAACCCCGATTCAAGCGTCGCCAGATACCAAAATCCGCTGCCTTTCCGGCGCTAATATAGGTGCGTCGCTGCCTCTTCTTAAGTTCACAAAACCACTGCACTTCTCATTCCACGCGAACTTTTGAGTTTTCTCAGAATACCGGGTGAGCGGACGAGCAATTTTGGAAAATCCCTCTACAAAGCGGCGATAATATCCAGCAAGTCCTAAGAAGCTTCGGACTTCTTTCACGTTTTTAGGGGCTTCCCATTCCAAGATTGCTTCGACTTTCTTTGGGTCCACCTGAACTCCGTCGGATGATATCACGTGCCCAAGGAAGGTTACTTCCTTAAGCCAGAATTCGCATTTAGAAATCTTAGCATACAGCTGTTCCTTTCTCAAGATGCTCAAAACCACACGTAAATGTTCAGCATGTTCCTCTGCGTCCCTCGAATATATCAAGATGTCGTCAATGAAGACAACCACAAATTTATCCAAGTACTCCAAGAATACCCGATTCATCAATTGCATGAATACCGCAGGAGCATTTGTAAGTCCAAATGGCATCACTACAAATTCATAATGCCCGTACCGGGATCTGAAAGCAGATTTCGGTATATCCGATTCCATAATTCTCAACTGATGGTATCCTGATCGCAAGTCAATCTTCGAGAATACCCTTGCCCCTTGCAGTTGATCAAACAAGTCGTCGATCCGAGGTATAGGATACTTATTCTTGATCGTCATTTTGTTAAGCTCCCTGTAATCAATACACAGTCGGAGGGATCCGTCTTTCTTCCGGACAAAGAGGACGGGCGCCCCCCAAGGAGAAACGCTAGGTTGAATATATCCCTTCTGTAGCAATTCCTCCAGTTGCTTCTTGAGTTCAAACATCTCGGTTGGCGCCATACGGTATGGTGCCCTGGAAATAGGGGTTGCTCCAGGCTCTAATTCGATGGTGAATTCCACTTCTCTTTGCGGAGGTAACCCTGGTAGCTCGTCAGGAAATACATCCAAGAACTCATTCACAACTGAGATAGACGAGAGCTCTATTCCTTCCTCTTTCCTCATGGCATAACACCAAAGTCCATGACATCCCTGCTTCAGTAATTTCACCACTTTCATTGCCTTGATCAATTTCCCCGAGCTTCCCGGTCTCCATCCTCGGAATAAGTGTTCAGATCCGTCATCAGAAATGATGCAAATGAATCTATCTAGCTAATACATCAAAGATCCATAACGGTTGAGCCAATCATCTCCGAGAATTAAATCGTCACCGCAGATGTCAACTACAATTCGATGGCCAATCTCTTCCTTCTATAGATACTGGGAAATCCCTAGCTTCAAGTGTTCCCATAATTCTCTCTCCACTCGGCAATCCCACAACATACGGTTCACAATCAATTAAGCACGAGATTTTCAAACGATTAACACAGTTCAAAGATATAAAAGAATGTGTGGCTCCGGAATCGAATAAAACACTAACTGGTTGCAAAAGGATCTGAATCGCACTGATGCAACCGCAGTTGTTCGCTCGCCGATCTCCTCATTTCGCAGGCGCGGAGGAACGGACCCAAAGATGGATGTCTCTCTCTTCCCAGCGTTCTGCTGGAATCCACTCTGCGTGTCTGGTTCACACTTATCTCCTTAGGAACCGTGCCGGAGTGCGGGTACCAAAAGATCTAGTAGCGGCTCCACAGAAGGCCGCACGGTGCCCTTCTTGCCCACAGTCGTAACAAGTCACAGAAGATGCGGGGCAATCACGTCGAACATGCCCTGCTCGACCACAATTGTAACATTTCTTTGATGCGTCCGAAACTGCTGATGCTGTCCGGAACTTCTTTCCGCCTCTGGAAGGATGTGGAGGTTTCTAGCCGAATAAAAGGAAGACTGGCCCTTGCGGGCCCCACCACTCTTGTTTTCTGCAAAGCTGCCGGTCACCTTCTGCTTCTTTGCCTCTACCGATTTCTCTACCGCCGCCTCTTTCATGTCGTAGGCCAGCGCTTTGTCTTGATACTGTCGCAACGTAGTACACTCGAATCCGGACATGTACTGCTGAATCTCCGGCTTCATCCGCATATCAAAATGAAAAATCTTTTCTGCCTCCGTTCTGACCAAGTGTCGCACACAAGTCAGCTGATGATTAAAAGTTTTAATTACATCTGTCACAGATGCCTCCGAACTCTGTGGTGAGAAAAACTCTCGGATCTTCGCCTCTCTTACTGGACGGGGACAATACTGTGCTTCCATCATTTGTTTGAATTCCGTCCAATCCGCATTATGATCCTCGGGTCGAACAGCTTCCCACCAATCAAAGGCCTCCCCAGTCAGAAAATACTGGGCGATGGGAACCTTCCGGTCCTCGGGACAGTTAAGACCCGCGAATATTTTCTCCAACTCCTTGAGCCAGTGATCCCAAATAAGTGCCTCGGCAGATCCGTCAAATTTTGGCGGGTGCAATTTAACCACCTCAGCAAGCCATCTGTCTCCCCGGTTATCCTCGTGGTGCCGCTGTCCCATCATTGCCTCGCATGCGATCAACGACTGGGCGAATCGGGTTTATCTGCGCCACCACTGTTGAAGCACCCCGGCATGTTAGGATTTGCGTCACCATTCGCCGATCCTTGCCGCCTCCGAATGGGAATCGGTTCGACTAGCCGATATTTCCGGGGTAGTTGCGGAATCCTCATGTCTCATGTTACCACGTCCGCGTCCACGATCAAGGCCCGCGCGTCCACGTCCTCCTCTCAACATACTGTAAACACAATTTCTCAATATCCAGAACAAATTTTTTGAAATAAAGTCCGTCAATACTCGCAAAACAATAATTAAGTAAAACGGTAGTATAAGAGATTAAGAGACTTACAACCACGGTCCACATGACGACTTAGGCTGAACAGTGATGTTACAAATGACCCGTAAATCAAATAACGTAAACAGACCCAACTAAAACCCGACTGCCAAGATATCCATGAATCTTAGCTCCGATACCATATTCTGTAACACCCCGAGATGTTCGGACTAATTACAGCGCCGTAAACCCTTTAAATAAGGATTTACAAGGCTAATTAAAAAGGAAAGTAAATATAAGACATCAACACTGCGAAAATTCAAGTTTATGGAACGTACAACTGGTTCAACGGGTAATTAATACAACCATATCGAATTAATATCAAAAGGACACGCGTACTCGAGTACAGAAACCAAACCAAGACAACAAATCTCCCATAACAATAAACATCACTGAACCCCTTCGTCGTCACACGGTCTGTGTTGTTTCCTGCTCCTCGGCTACCTGAACATCAAAACAAATGTCCACCCCCGAAGGGGTTAGCAAAACGATGCTAGTACAAGTATCATGTTAAACAATTCGAATATGCATCAATAATACATAACAAGATACACCACACGGACTTCCGCTACCGGAATCCGACAATGCGAATCCACAAGATTCCATTATACAGCATGGGTATTCCAATGATCCAGCCTCAAAGATAGATCCCAAGATGATCCGTCGGACCAACACGAGGTGGGAATAACCTGTCCCAATGATCCAGCCTCAGCCTAGATCCCAAGATGATCCCGTCGGATCAACACGAGGTGGACATCCGATCCAGCGCCCTCAGCATAGATCGTTCAACGTATACAAACACAACTCATGCATACACATATGCCAAATCATTATGTTCATCAACATGAACATATAAACACTATATAACGAATATCATGACAAATCAACGAAGTAAATATCATGTTCAACAACATGCATAATCATACGCATACTCCAAAAAATACCGATATTAACATATCACGATACTTGCCTCGAAGATGGCAAGAACGATACACTTCAATGCTCTCGACGCACTCGAAGGCCGCCTCCTCCGATCAACGTAACAAGCTCGAACCTTAACAAAAGGAACGATATGCAAATCATCTCAAGTCGAACGATGGCCTAACAATTCGGTCTACGGCCGAAAAGCTCAAAATAAACAATCTGCCCGGACTGCTTAGCGCGCGCTACGTACCCTACGTAACGTGCGCTAAGACGGACTGTTAGCGTACGCTATCTTATAAGACTAGCGTGCGCTAGCCACGGTCTGGCAGTCTGACTCGGCTGGTCTCATAACGCGCGCTACGTACGTTTCGGGCGTTAACTGACCCCGATAGCGCACGTTAACTCACATGTGTTAGCAATGTCCTGTTGCGTGGGGCTATTCATAACCTTGGAAATGAATGCATTATAAATATATCTATTGTACAGTTGGTGAGATTGAGACTGCTCCGATTGGCGACTTCAGAATGTTTCGAATTAAAGGCGATTCACACTTAATGCTTCAGACATTATTATTAACTAGCATTAATTCTCTTCAGACTGTAGTCTCTTCAGCTGCATTAAATGCTGTCCTATTAGCATTAAATGCTACTTTAACTGTGAATACTTTATGGATATAGAATGTTTGCTTTCTCAACGGTTTAATGTTTCTTCAGTCCTATTGGATTTGTGTTTTACTTTTCCCAAGTAAAACACTTACAGCATGTTTGTTGTATCCAACATCTTCGTCTTTGTTGTATCTTGAAGACTATGTTATAGGATTAGACCCTTCATTTTGCTGGAAAATCTTGCACTGTATGGAAAGGCTGTATGATTTTCTCCTTACAGCGTCCATACTTCAACTGATATTCTCACTTTGAAGATTCTTGATGTATGAGGTAATTATCAAAACACAGGGAGGATTTTTCCCAACAATACTCAATAGCAAGTGTATGAATCGTTCAAGTAATACATTAGATTTTTTAGTCTGGATGATCGGCCCCATGAGGAAATATAATCATGATGATTTTTTACAACTTATCTATTGTTATTTAGATGAAATAAAATACAATCACACAATATAAAAGTTTGATTTGGTTTACAAGAATCGTGAATAAATGACAAGAATAATAAGTAATAAAGGAGTATAAAAATATAAATTTAAAATTTTATAAATTAAGATAGTTGGGATTGCAAACTCTTTTTGGTCATTAGTTATAAAAGTTGTATTATAAAATAAGACGTTTTAATTCAATTTACTATATTCATCTAAGGTAAGAATTATATTTCTATCCTCTACAAGAACTTAGGGTGAAGATCATTTGATCAAATCTATATATTTTTTTAGAAATACATGAAGGCCAAAAATATCAATATTTATTGGTCAAATAAATAAAGATAATAAAAGAGTGAAGATCGCACGCAATAATAAGCAATCTAAAATAAATTCTTGTACAAACTTAGATAACATGACTTAAACTCTATTCACAACTCCTACTAAGGAGAACTTAGTACAAGAATACAATGAAATGTAGACATCATTAGTTGACAATAAAGAAAAAGTTGATACTATCTCCATAATATAAAGGAGAACGAAACAATAAACTACCTCCTCCAAATAAACTTCAAATGCACATAGAAAAACTCTCAATAACATGAGTTCATACTTCACATAAAATGGTAAAAATTATAATATAAGATAAAACATTGCATTCAAAGATGGAAAATGATCAAATGAATGGATCTATGGGGCTATATATATATATAGAGTCACCTAATGACACCAAAAATACCAGTCAAGACCTATCTTATTGAATCAAGTAATGTAAACACTCCATGTAGTTTTAAAAGTCGAAAGATATGATAAGATCTTCACAATATGTCAAAAAATACGACCGTGATATTGAGGAAATATCGCCATAACTTATAACAATACGACCTTAACTCATTGTCATGCAACCGTATGTGCTCTGCGCAGTTTGATTGCTCAATTGTTGTTGGGTGGTAAGGCCGCAAAAACAGCTGTATGTCTTGAAAATGCGTCCGTACATCTTGATTATACAGCTGTATAAGGCCCTTCGGTACAGGTAATTATGCACTTTAATTAATATATGTCCATGGTCATGTCGAGGCCGTGGTCGTGGCAGCCTCTAATAAGGCTACTCCAGATGATTCTGAAGTTGGTTCCGTATTTGTAACTGCTGAGGATCAATCATCAGATTAAGATCAGAATGGGAAGGTGCTGCTGAGGTAGACATTCCCGACATCCTACAACAAGTTGTTACTCATCATGACATAGTTGGCATATGTGGTGCAATAAATGTAAGCGGCTAATGTTGTATAGCCGGTGGAACCGGCATTCGGCAGATGGCTTCTAGAGGTTATGAAAATGAGTCCTCCTAAGTTTGATGGTTCTGATGATGCTATGAGCTGGACTCACAAGATCATCAAGATTGAGAATATATTTCAGGGCCTCCATTTCCCTGATAATCGTAAGGTAGTCATCGCTAAATATTTACTTATTAAGGATGCATTGGACTGGGGGTGGGATATTAAGCCCAGTGCTGTAAAGTCAGCTGGACAGAGTTCAAGGACTTGATAGGGACCAATATTATTGTCCTCCATCATTCTAAGAGGCTCGAATTTGCATGTTCATTTCGGAAAATGCTGGAATGTGCCAATTTTTCAAGCGATCATAACTTTTAATCAGTAGTTGGTTTATGTTCAAGATCAAGTCAGGGAAGAGAAAGACAAGATACGAGACTTCAACTTGAGAATGAGCATGGAGGTTCATTGTTATATGTCGGGGTATGAGTGTATAACTTTGAGGCAATATCAAGACAAGGCTCTACCTTCAAGGCTACATCAGCTTCTTTTGAGGTTGTGCCTAAGATGAAGATATAGAAAGGTGTTGCTAACTTTTTTGGAAAGAAGATGAGTTCTTTTAGTAGGCCTCAGTCATCTTATCAGTTCTTAGTAGGAACATCTCATCCATCATAAGGCTCCAAAGGTGTTAGTGGTGAGATTATTTGTTACAACTGCAATAGTCCAGGTCACGTCCAAACCAATTGTCCATGCTCACCAATTATTTGCAACAACTATGGATGTAAGGGACATCAGGACACATATTGTGAAGTTGTTACCAGACTAATTGAGACCCAGGGCTTAGCCCTAATTATCAGAGAACCGAGTGTTGATCAGCAGGGGCCAATCGGTCAGCCAATTTCAAGTGTTGGTCGCTGGCGAGGAAGAGGACATACAGATCACCGAGGGGCACCAACCGATGGATCAGCTCCTAGTCGCATTTATGAGATGAAACGGGTAGATGAATGTGGCGCCTCAATGATTATAGGTATTGTTCATATTTTCTATAATCTTGTTGATGTTTTATTTGATTCAGGTGTCACCCATTCTTTTATATCTTTATCTTTTATGCATCGATCGAACCTCGACAAAATATCTCCTTGTGAACCCTTTATTATGGGCATGTCGAGCGGAAATAGGATTGTCAAGAATCGCGAGATTCACGATTGCCCTGTCTATATTAGGAACAGTGATTAGTTTTCGAACCTGATTGTTGATATGCATAGTGAATCCTCTGTAAAGATTGGTTATACAGACATGGGGGTATTGTCAATTATCGAAGAAAAATTATTTCGATGATTGTGAGTGACGAAACCGAACATGTATTGAGGGGTAGAGACAGGTACTTCCAGAAAGATTATACGGGTCATGAAAGCGATGAAATTGCTGAGGCGAGGTTGTATTGGTTAAGGGTGATATACAATGAAATCTGAGAATTGTGAGATTCAGCTATCGTCTATTCCAATCGTGAATGAATACCCAAATGTATTTCCAGCTATGTTGCACAGGTGCGGGGGGCGGGTGGGGGTGCGGGCAGATACGGGTGCGGGGATACGGTTTTTTGAAAATGTTAGGGTGCGATACGGCAAGGATACGTCTGTTTATTTTATATTTTATTATATATAACACTTCATAAATATAAAAACAACAATTCAAATATCACCATAAAATCAATTCAAATACATAAAACAAGTCATACAAAAACAATTCAAAATGGCTTTGAAGTTTTCTAACGTCATGTCAGTGAATCTGCTAAGGTAAAAGTAATTACTTATTAAATGATTTACTTTTTGTATTTTAATTTATTTGATTTACTTTTTAAAAATTATTAAAATCTAAAAAAAAAAAAACAAAAAATTCGGACTCGCGTATCCTGGCACAGGATACGCGTATCCTGTGCCAGGATACGCGAGTCCGATTTTTTTTTCACGGATTCGTCACGTGGCGAATCCCGTGCGAATCCCACGCGAATCGCACCCGCACCCATGCAGTATCCGATACTGCATACTGCCCAATTTTGAAGAATCCGTGCATTATAGATTTCCAGATGATTTCTCTGGACTGCCACCGAAACAGGAAGTTGAGTTCCATACTGACTCAGAGTCGAATATGTTAGGGTTGTATACTGCAAAGCATACTTTATGCTTGTATTACCTTATTTCCCTATAACTAACCATGAGAATAATAATTACATTTAATTACATATTTTGCATATTTATTCACGTTATGGTTATGCAAATAAAATATCTAATTATTTTATATTGTAGATTAATGTGGTGTGTTGGTGTCACATGGAAGATCACATTATCAATGCGTTATAAAATAATATAATAGTTCTCAACCTATAAAATTATTAGACAAATTATATGAAAGGTTGTAATGTATGCTTGAGATTAGTTGGTCTTGACTATAAGCATGCATTAGCGTATTTGCATATGTTGAATTGGATCGAAGTGAGATAGTGTCTTATGTACTGACTGTAAGAAATACGTAAATCTTGGATAATTATTATTTCTTAATTCTAAGTATATAATATTTAATTGTGTATTTATAATATTTATTGCTTTGATTTACCATGGGTGAGAGTCAAAGTGATTGACTCAAAAAGCTTCGTATCTTGGGCAATAATAATATTTATATGATAATTATTATTATTACTAGAAATCGCGTCTTGACTCATGCAGTTGATGGTGTCCCCTTGAGGAGCTCGATAATGATTATTATAATAAACCATACAGGTGGATTTAATTCCGATAAGGTTTGAGTGGTAGTACTCTTGGATAAGATATTAATTAATTAAAGATGTCAGTAGGTTAAATTAATTAATTGACATTCGATATCTTAAACATGATAAATAATATATTTAAATAAGGAGCCCGATTTCGTAAATTGGAATTTATGTAGGAAGTGCAAAATTAACACTTTAGTGGACTGAGTTGATATTTAATAGACTCAATATATTAGGAAATGCCTAATATAGAAATTTGAGGTCTATTAGGAGTCCTTTCCCTAATCCTCTTTAAGATTCCTGGAGTAGACCGAAATTGTGTTGTAATACGTATAATAGGACATAGGGGTCGACCGAAATTGTGTTGTAATAGTGCAAGAAATTTCGGTTTTCTTGTGTTTGATTGTGGATCTTGACTTGTGTCTACGATTCCATAATTGGATAACACAATATTTTTTAAAATACCAATATATTCAAGAAAATAGGGAGAAAATCGTAAGGTGATTTTTTTGGAGGAGTTCGGCCAATCCCAGTTGTTGTTCAAGGAAGTCCGGTAGATTGTTGCCCACACGACATCCGGATATACTCTAGAAGATCTAAGGTAGAAATACAAGAACATCAAGGAGAAACTCAAAGATTTTTGCTACAAAGGTAACGTATTCTAAGATCTTTTAGATCTAGGTAGAATACTACGAATTATCATGTTTAGACGCGTAAATATATATTATTCGTTTAAATTGCTTATTAATCTGTTTAATAAATTATTTGACGAGCCGAAATAGATCCAATTCTCGAGGACCGATTTTAATAAATCCCAACCCGCTGCTTCCACTGTGTTTTATTTCCATCAATTGGTATCAGAGACGGTCTTTAGGTTCTGTTCAATTTAATTAATTTTGTGACTAATTGCTAGCAATTTAAAAATATTCATATATTATGATCTTTGAAATATTTTTGCTAGAATTGTCTTGCAGGTGAATATAGTCCAATTATCATGGATATATGGGTTTTTTTTTATTTTACGTATTTTGGTAATTTGGCCCGTTTTTTGAGGCATGTATAAGTTTTCCCCGTGAGAAAATCCACGAGTAGAATAGAATTTTATTTTTCCTTGTAATTTTATTGTAAATTCGATGCACTTTATTTTGTGTAAAAGTGTAATCGAGTTGGAGTACACAAAGTACGTAGGAAAAGGAGTCCCTCGCGAAAAGGATTCCCAAATCAGACGAACCGATCGGGACCGAGTATCTGTCATGCGGTCCAGCCGCGGGGCCACGGTCCAGACCGTGGTCCGGGGCACTGGTCAGGTCGGGTCGTCCGGTATAGGGACCTTTTCATTTTTCCGCCATCGTTGCATCCGTTGGTGCGCAATACTTCACTTTGGAATTTTTGTGCAATTAATTTTACATGGAAAAGAAAGTTTCTAAATTTGGAAATTTTGTGTGGCAATAGGGAAGAGGTGACGAGATGCTTGAAGCAGTGGGAGATTTCGAGTCGAAGATTTTCCCATTATTCAAAACGAGGAATAAAAGCCATGATAATTGGATTTAATTATCCAACTTTTTCATTGTTGGTTTTTATTGTTTTAGATGTATGGCATGTATGAATGTATGCGTGATATGATTCTTGCATGTTAGGACGAGAAAATTTAAAACCTTAAGTATAATACCTAAGTGATTAAATTGATTTATTTTTTTAAAATACAATCAAATTGGCCTCCATAATTAATTTAAATTGTGAAGTAATTAGCATGCGCGTAGACATTAGGGTCTTCCTCCATATCGGATGTGCTAACTATAGGTGCACCAATTTTAAATTTCAAATGATAACAAAAGGTAAATATTAGTTTTATGATAGGACCTCTCCATTTGTAGGACTATTATTTAAAAGATAATATCTTAAGGTTGTCAAATTATGGTGTTCACTTAGGTGTATTAATTAATAAGCACCCATCGGAGTCTATGTTAATTAATACAAAGTCAAGAGGAACCAACAATTAATTTTACTTGTCATAACGTAAGTGGACGACTAGTAAAATTAAAGATGTAAAACTCTACTTGAAAAATATGTGTGTAAACGTCCACATGATCGTGGCTTGCATATGCGAGTTTCTCGAGGTGTTGGTTGCTAGCATATATATTATGTTTTTGAGGGTTTTCAATATATTTTGCTATGCACTATGTGATGATTGTTTCTAATTTCATCTAAACGAACTTGATATCTTAGAGGCAACTATCGATGCGGAAAGGAAGGTCGATATCATCCTAGGCAACTTACCTAGGAGCTTTGAGCAGTTTCGCCTAAACTGTAACACCCCCAATCCGCTTAGGGATATTCCACGCCGTAGAACCTTTCCTCAAGGATCTACAGGCTGCTAACAACATCGAACATCTCAACAATGCCTTTAAGACTAAAATGACTCAGTAGACCGATTTGGTCTTTCAATAAATATGTACAACTCAATCCCAATACATACCGACGCAGGGGTCAAATACAAAATACTCCCATACACCGGGGAAAATACTGCAGCGGAAATAAGGTATAATTGAACCAATACAACAATGAACGGGTCTTCATGTAATTAGTATCGATCATCTTTCATCATCCTTCATGCCGACCCTATGCTATGCTCCCCAAAACCTGAATGCAATACAGTCATCCACCCCCTGATTCCTCGGGGGTTAGCAAAATTCCACTATTTTGCTAGTGCCAGTACAAAGTGCAAAATACGAGTCATAAAATTCAAGTTCCAAGAATAACATTAATCAGGAATCCTCAAAGATTTAAATACAGCGAAAAATACTTCCCGAAGCAAGAGTTTGGGTAAAACATTCCAAAACCGAAAGTTCACAATTCAAGAGAAACAATTTACAAAATGGTTTAATATGCCATTGGGAGTTTAAATAGAAAACAATTTAGGATTATCAAATCATTCTCTTTCCAAAATCAACAGGAGTCACAGCCCAAAGGTTTTGTTTTTCACAAATAAAACCAACAACAATTCACAGGGTTAAAACCCATGTCACATGTTCTCGATAGACATAAAATCAACACAACATAATCACCCAAGATACGCCAATCTTGGTCACACAAATGCAACACCAACTCGTGAATCCAGGGCTATACCATTGGATTCACTTGAGGCCGCGCCGCACCCTCCCGAGGTGAGCAAAATACTTTCACAAATCAGATACACACCAACTCGTGAATCCAGGGGGCTATACCATTGGATTCCCTCGAGGCCTTGCCGGACCCTCCCGAGCTGAGCAAAATACATATACATAACACCATGAACACATGCCACGTCATCTCACAGTTGGATCAATCACTTGTTGTCTCCTGACCATATGAGCACCTGCCATATGTCACCGCAGGTCTTGTCTTAGGCTCTCACGGTTGGATCAATCACTTGTTGCATCCTGACCACATGGTCTGATGCCATGTGTCACCGTAGACCTTCGACAATATCCACACATTCACACAAATAACATAGCACGCCAAGGATATACGAACAACTCACCCAAGGGCAATAAACACCTAGCACAACACAAGTGTCAAATCACAACACACGAAATGAGATAATATATTTATGTATACTATCAAAGCACAACAACAACACCAAGCGTATTCATAGGGTTCACTTTGCCATTCACAAAACATACCATTCTCAAAACACACGCGTTTTGAAAGTGAGCCCTTAACGAGGCTAAACCGAATCTTTTGAAAGTTCATTTCAAACAACCAAACAAACACATCTAGACGATCACCGATCATCATATCCACGAAAAAGAAATGTATGAACAAGGTAGTTGCCTCGATACCACGAGCAATGGAACAGTGAACGGATACAGTTGGGTAGCCCTCGAACTTCCAAGATCGACCAAAACCCCGACAATTTCACGAAAACTACGAAAACAATATCACCATGAATCAATAACACTAAACGACATCCGAATCAACCCGAAAATAACAAGAATCCGAGGGTTCTTCAAGGAAATCGGAAATCAAGTTCCGGGTGGTAAAAATCGATAAACGAGTTACAAAATCCGAAGATCATGGCCAAGACAATAAGAATACCATAATCAATTCATCAACCACGGATTAAATCGAAGAATCACGAAGAAACTCCCAAAAATCGTACAATTACGGTTCTAAGTAAGAAAGTACCTATATTCGATGAAGAACACGGATTGGATGATGATATAATAGAAAAGGATCTTCCAAAATGCCTTGGAATTGATCGGAACCGGCCAAGGACTCCTCTCCTCGCCTTCTCCCGTCACAGGCCTATATATGGCCGATAGTGTTACGGCCGTAACCGGTAGTGCCTTACGGCTGTAACTCGGTCAACTGCCGATAGCGCAAGCAATGGCCGAAGCCTTGCGTACGCAACGATCGAACCTTACGCCGTAACCGAACTCCCAAGGGCCACTGACTGAAATCTGCCCAGTCACTACAGCCGTAATCGGCCAGCGCTTAGCGGCCGTGACAAGCCTTACGGCCATAACCTGATGGACCTTACGGCCGTAACCGAGTCCTCCCAGGCCAGGGCATGCGGACGCCTTACGGCCGTAATCGGCCAGGCCTTACGGCCGCAATCGGCCCAGCCATCCCTCCGACTGCCCGGCTCGATACTCGACGATGTCTCGATCACACGAACGCACCGGCTATGATCCAAAACAATAACGAACAGGCTATGAAACTCAACGTACCACAGTACAAGCATGCGATTCCAAAGACGTGGACGACAACAATCCGTTCTACCGAAGAAAATTCAACGAAATCGGAATGAAGGTCCCGGGTATTAATTACCATAGCGCGCCCTAACTAATAAGTGTAGTGTGCGCTAACGACTCAGAAGGACAGCAACAGTATTCTCGGAAATGGGTACGGCGACGGATACTCACAACTTTGGGAAATTACAAAACGGTCCCAAAAGTCCGAAAAATCACGATACGACAACGGTTAATCAAACCGAAGCTCACAACACGTATGACAACATTAAATGAACTTACGAGAAACCCGAAATGATTGTTTCGAACGAGATTCGCAAGAGTCAAACTCAAGCGCGGAAAAGTTGCCTAAGAACACGGAACTCAACAAAACGACACCGAAACAAACTCGGACGTCCAAAAGTGCAGAACTAAATACTCTCAGAATGACAAAACGGTCATGAGCAAGTCGTCAAAATGGACTCCTACCGAAAAAAAAGAAATTTATCGAAAATTCGAATATTACATTCTACCCGCCTTAAAAGAAGTTTCGTCCTGAAACTTAAAATTAGTAGGGGGGCAACATCCCACCAGGAAGCACTCAACGAGATAGACATGAACCGAAAACTCGCGCCCAACGGCGAAACGTTACAAGCCACGCAAAAAAACATGGGGCGTGAAAACATGCGGCGTGAAAACACGCTCCACGACGACCATCACCACGCCACAGGCAGAGACATAATAAAACCAACCAGTGACAAGCGTTGTCAAACAGATAATACAATCAAGTCAATTATCCGAGCAATCACAAAACATGAGGTACCAACATAAGAAAACATGCACCATCATGAAAACAGAAATTAAACACAAAACGATCCACAAGGAGAATCATAAACAGTTCGAACTACGCCGAAATCCTCAAAAACCACACTAGGCATCTCTGTGTCCTTTCGGAGTAGAGACGCAACCTCGATCCCCAAATCTCTCAGCTACCGTCTCGCAATGCACGACTCGGTGACCCACCTGCCACACTTGAAACAGCTGACTAAAGATGAACGATAATTCTTTGTGGTATGGCCCGCTCGACTACAGTTGTAACATGTCTTCATGCTGCTCACTGCAGGGGTACTACTCCTCTGATCAAGCGATCGAGGATCCATCTTAGGATGACGAAACGAAGTCCCAACCTCAGGGGGCTCACTCTTCTGATTTCCTGAAAAGTCCCCAACGGTTTTCTGTTTCTTCGACTCAGACATGTTCTCGGTCGATAATCTGGATAGCTCATAGGCTAACGCCCTATTCTGATAATCTCTCAAGGAATTACAAGTGAGACCTGCCATGTACTGACAAATCTCCGGCTTCATCCGCCTACTAAAATGACAGATCTTGTCCTCTTCCATCCTTACTTGATCCTGCATATAGCTGAGCTATTTGCTAAAATCAATAATAGCTTGGGACAGCAGTACATCTTGTAGTTTCGCCAAAATAAATTCATTAATCCTCTGATTTCTGATTAGCTCTGGACAAAACTCATCTCTCATGACTCTCTGGAACTCTGCCCACGTGACAACATGATCTCGAGTCTTAACAGACTCCCACCAGTTGGCGGCATCCTTATCAAGAAGATACTGAGCTACCGGTACTTTACGTTCTTCTGGACAATCAACTACCTCGAATATCTTTTCCAACTGGAAAAGCCAACCATCCCAGCCTAATGCATCTGCAGCACCAGCGAAACGAGGGGGATTCATACAAACCACTTCTCGAAGCCACTGATTTGCACCAGTGTTCTGGGTTACATCTGTAATATGCTGAACTGTCTGAGTCAACTGAGTCATCTGTGTAGCTACCTGCTATAAAACAATTGCAACACCGATACTAATATCATCACCAGCAGCATGATCCCGATCACGCATCCGGTCGCCACGACCACGACCTCTGCCCATCGGCACAACAGAAAATCATAACACGCAACACTTACAACGATTACCATCATAAAGCAACACACATACAAACACCACAGCAACGACGGTATCGTTCGGCGACCTCAACGGCCTGAACGATAA
This sequence comes from Orobanche coerulescens, assembly GCA_033398695.1. Classification (NCBI taxonomy): domain Eukaryota; kingdom Viridiplantae; phylum Streptophyta; class Magnoliopsida; order Lamiales; family Orobanchaceae; genus Orobanche; species Orobanche coerulescens. The sequence continues at coordinate 118,952,328 of CM065815.1, forward strand.
CCAGCAAATAATTACAAACATCATGAAACAATCACACATGTACACAATCGTACGAACCCAAGCTCTAACAGCCCGTACAGATGCGATAACACGCCAATCACCACAAAGCGACAACATTCAATACCAACATTACACCTCTTACAGAGGGCTAACACGACAACTGTGTGGCGAATGACTTAACGTTCACACCACCACTAACGATAATGCTAACATCGTACATACATTCCCGGGCCTCACACAGGAAAAATGAGTTTTAAAAAAAAAACGAAAACCACCTTTTAAAAAAAAATTGGAAACACCAGTTGATCTTGAGTATCACTTTTTCAAAAAGTTGTACAAACATCGTTGTCGAGACTTTGAAAACCATCATGCGTTTGATAAAAATGAGGACACTTTCTTTTAGCAAAAGACTTTCAGAAATATTCGACCCTTGGGTCTAAGCAAATGCATTTCTAAAATTACTGGAATATCAAAAAAAAATATTTTGGTCCTCAAAGTAGAAGAATTTTGAAACAGATAGTTGCGCTAGTAGGCGCCTCGAAAATACAATCCATTTAAAAGTACGTTTCGAATTTTATTTTCTAAAATACTTAAGGTTTTCAAAAATCCAATAGGCCAGAATGCCCAAAACTCACACGTATCGACATTCACTTACTTACATCATAATACACGCATCAACTCGTTCAAAACCAAGACAACGCCTGTCTTTTACCAGAAACAAACAGTCAAATATCACAGTCAAAAGGACAGAAATAACGACAACACTCCTCATATAAACGAAATATGAGAGTTACGTAAATGCATCACGAAACCAAGAATCTGCATAAAGATTCCATCACTTAACACATAATCATACCAGTAACTCGTGTCACACGAGGCACAACACAAAAAAGGGAGACTTACATCCACAGGTCGCACGAAGATGATGATCGCCCCACGATACTAATCACGACCAACCAACTCAGACGACGCATCGCGACACGACTCAGTCAGACAAAAATCTGACGAGACAAAACTCAACAGACATCACTAAACCCGACAGCCTAGGTTTCCACAACCTAAAGGTCTGATACCATTTATGTAACACCCCCAATCCACTCAGGGATATTACACGCCGTAGAACCTTTCCTCAAGGATCTACCAGGCTGGTAACAACATCGAACATCTCAACAATGCCTTTAAGGCTAAAATGACTCAGTAGACCGATTTGGTCTTTCAATAAATACGTACAACTCAATCCCAATACATACCCACGCTGGGGTTAAATACAAAATACTCCCGTACAACGGGGAAAATACTGCAACGGAAATAAGGTATAACTGAATCAATCCAACAATGAACGGGTCTTAATCTGATTAGTATCGATCATCTTTCATCATCCTTCATGCCGACCCTGTGCTATGCTCCCCAAAACCTGAATGCAATACAGACATCCACCCCCCGATTCTTCGGGGTTAGCAAAATTCCACTATTTTGCTAGTGCAAGTACAAAGTGCAAAATACGAGTCATAAAATTCAAGTTCCAAGAATAACAATAATCAGGAATCCTCAAAGATTTAAACACAACAAAAAATACTTCCTGAAGCAAGAGTTTGGGTAAAACAATCCAAAACCGAAAGTTCACAATTCAAGAGAAACAATTTACAAAATGGTTTAATATGTCATCGGGAGTTTTAATAGAAAACAATTTAGGATTATCAAATCCTTCTCTTTCCAAAATCAACAGGGGTCACAGTCCAAAGGTTTTGTTTTTCACAAATAGAACCAACAATTCACAGGGTTAAAACCCACGTCACATGTCCTCGATGGACATAAAATCAACACAATATAATCACCCAAGATACGCCAATCTTGGTCACACAAATGCAACACCAACTCGTGAATCCAGGGCTATACCATTGGATTCCCTCGAGGCCTCGCCGGACCCTCCCGAGGTGAGCAAAATACATTCACAAATCATATACCCACCAACTCGTGAATCCAGGGCTATACCATTGGATTCCCTCGAGGCCTCGCCGGACCCTCCCGAGGTGAGCAAAATATATATACATAACACCGTGAACACATGCCAAGTCATCTCACGGTTGGATCAATCACTTGTTGTCTCCTGACCATATGATCACATGCCATATGTCACTGCAGGTCTTGTCTTAGGCTCTCACTGTTGGATCAAGCACTTGTTGCATCCTGACCACATGGTCACATGCCATGTGTCACCGTAGACCTTCGACCATGTCCACACATTCACACAAATAACATAGCACGCCAAGGATATCCGAACAACTCACCCAAGGGCAATAAACACATAGCACAACACAAGTGTCAAATCACAACACACAAAATGAGATAATATATCTATGTATATTATCAAAGCACAACAACACCAAGCGTATTCATAGGGTTCACTTTGCCATTCACGAAACATACCATTCTCAAAACACACGCGTTTTGAAAGTGAGCCCTTAACGAGGCTAAACCGAATCTTTTGAAAGTTCATTTCAAACAACCAAACAAACACATTTAGACGATCACCGATCATCATATCCACGAAACAAGAAATGTATGAACAAGGTACTTACCTCGATACCACGAGCAATGGAACAATGAACGGATACGGTCGGGTAGCCCTCGAACTTCCAAGATCGACCAAAACCCCGACAATTCCATAAAAACTACGAAAACAATATCACCACAAATCAATAACGCTAAACGGCATCCGAATCAACCCGAAAAATAACAAGAATCCGAGGGTTCTTCAAGGAAATCGGATATCAAGTTCCGGGTGGTAAAAATCGATAAACGAGTTACAAAATCCGAAGATCATGGCCAAGACAACAAGAATACCATAATCAATTCACCAATCTCGGATTAAATCGAAGAATCACGAAGAAACCCCCAAAAATCCTACAACTAGGGTTCTAAGTAAGAAAATACCTCGATTTGACGAAGAACACCGATTAGATGATGATATAATCGAAAAGGATCTTCCAAAATGCCTTGGAATTGATCGGAACCGGCCAAGGACTACTCTCATCGCCTTCTCCCGTCGCCAGCTGCCAAAAGGGTGGAGAAATGGGTCAAAATGAGGTCTGGCCCGTCACAGGCCTATGTATGGCCGGCAGTTTTACGGCCGTAACGGGTAGTGCCTTACGGCCGTAACTCGGTCAACTTCCGATAGCGCACGCAATGGCCGAAGCCTTGCGTACGCAACAATCAAACCTTACGGCCGTAATCGGCATAGCCTTACAGTCGTAACCGAACTCCTATGGGCCACTGACTGGAATCTGCCGAGGCACTACGGCCGTAACCGGCCAGCGCTTAGAGGCCGTAACAAGCCTTACAGCCGTAACCTGATGGACCTTACGGCCGTAACCGAGTCCTCCCAGGCCAGGGCGTGTGGACGCCTTACGACCGTAATCGTCCAGGCCTTACGGTCGTAATCCGCCCAGCCAGCACTCCGACTGCCCGACTCGATACTCGACGACGTCTCGATCACGTGAACGCACCATCTATGATCCAAAACAATAACGAACAAGCTATGAAACTCAACGTACCACAGTACAAGCATGCGATTCCAAAGACGCGGACGACAACAGTCCGTTCTACCGAAGAAAATTCAACAAAACCGAAATGAAGGTCCCAGGTATTATATTACCATAGCGCGCACTAACCAATAAGTGTAGCGTGCGCTAACGACTCAGAAGGACAGCAACAGTATTCTCGGAAATGGGTACGACGACGGATACCCACAACTTTGGGAAATTACAAAACGGTCCCACAAGTTCGAAAAATCACGATACGACAACGGTTAATCCAACCGAATCTCACAACACGTATGACAACGTTAAATGAACTTACGAGAAACCCGAAACGACAGTTTCGAACGAGATTCGCAAGAATCAAACTCAAGCACGGAAAAGTCGCCTCAGAATGCAGAACTAAACAAAACGACACCAAAATGTACTCGGACGTCCAAAAGTGCAGAACTAAATACTCTCAGAATGACGAAACGGTCATGAGCGAGTCGTCAAAATGGACACCCGCCGAAAAAAAAAAAGAAATTTACCGAAAATTGAAATCGCGGATATTACATAAACTACAATATGAATCATAGGGAGTATACCATGGCGGAATTGCGGACAAAGCTTCAAGCTGCGGAAGGTCTCTTCAAGCAAGGGTATGAAGTTCTTGCGTCTACAGGTGTTTTGACTTCTAAACCCAAATGGGGGAAGAAGAAACAAGTGGGCCAGAAGCAAGTGCCAACTCTCAAGGTAGAGAGCAAAGCTCCTCATCTTGAGGCGAACAAAAAGAAAAAGGTAAAGTGCTACAACTGCGTTCAGAAATGACATTTTAAAGCGGACTGTCCTGCTCTTAAGAAAAGTATGTCTCGTGCACTAGTAGTCAAAACATGTTTGGCGGCTTGTTCTTCCATTTCGTGGATACACTACTACAAAAAAGACATTCAACATCGCTCGTTTAACATCGGTTTTGTGAAAACCGATGTTAAAAAAGATGCAGTGGCATAATTGAAAATTTTAAAACAAATTAACATCGGTTCTGCTAAAAACCGATGTTAAATTGTAACTTTATTTAATTTTTAAATAATGTTTCAATTTTTTAAAAAAAAATTAAAAAATTTAACATCGGTTATACTAAAAACTGATGTTAAATTAATAATTAACATCGGTTTTTAAAAAAAAACGATGTTAAATTAATCCATTTCACATCGGTTTAGAAAAACCGATGTTAATTTTTAATTTAACATCGGTTTTTTGTATAACCAATGTTAAATTTTTTTAAAAATATGGATTTTTTAAAAAAATAGAAATTTTAATTTTTTAAAAAATCCGGAATATTAATATTAAAAATTGGATGTTTATATTTAATGTTCAAAAATAAAAAGTAAAAATCAGGAGTTTTATTTAAAGTTCAAAAATAAAGAATAAAAATTAGTTCGAAAATAAAAAATAAAAATCGGATGTTTTTATTTAAAGTTCTAAAAAAACCGGATGTTTTTATTAAAAGTTCTTGAAAAAAAATGGAATATTATTTTCCGTAAATAAATAAAAACTGAACAAGCCTGCTAGTTTTTGTTTTTGTAATTTTTTTTACTTTTCATAAAAAAATTATTTTATTTTTTTACAAAAAAATCTAAAAATAATAAAACTGATTAAAGATTAATTATAAATCAGATCCAGATTTTATAATTATTTATTTTTTATTTTCGAACTTTAAATAACAACATCCGATTTTTAGTATTAATATTCTAGATTTTTTTAAAAAATAAAGTTTCAATTTTTTAATATATATATATATATATATATATATATATTAAATTATCTTATATTTATATAAATTTATAAATGTATATAGTATATAAATATAACATATAGCAAAAAATATATACGAAATTCATCTAGCGGAGTGGTAATATCACACTTCCACAAGCAAGAGGTGGTGAGTTCGAAACCCACCAATAATGAAATTTAATGGTTTTTGTTGTAGGTTTGTGGGGGTTGGTGCGGGGGGCTAGTGCGTGTGGTTGGGGCGAGTGGCTAAGTTGGGGCTGGTTGGGCTAGCTGGGTTAGCCGCGGTCCGATAAAATTTTAAAATCGTGAAATTTAACATCGGTTGTCCCAGAACCGATGTTAAATGTCTATTTTGTAGTAGTGATAGTTGATTAAGGCTCCACTAATTATGTTTGTTTTGACTCGCATGGTTTTTAGGTAACCAAGCAGCTTATTGCGGACGAGATTAATTATATTTAGTCACATATTTTGCATATTTATTCACGTTATAATTATGCAAATGAAATGCCAAATTATTTTATATTGTAAATTATATAGTGTGTTGGTGTCACACGGAAGATCACATTATCGATGCCTTACAAAATAATATAATAGTTCACAACCTATATAATTATTAGACAAATTATGTGAAAGGTTGTAATGTATGTTTGAGATTAGTTGGTCTTGACTATTAGCATGCATTAGCGTATTTGCATACGTTGAACTGAATCGAAGTGAGATCGTGTCTTCTGTACTGGCTGTAAGAAGAACGTAAATTCCAGATAATTATTATTTCTTAATTCGAAGTATATAATATTTAATTGTGTATTTATGGCCTAGCCTTTATTAAGTAAGGTCCCTAAGTTATTGCTGTGATTTACCATGGGTGAGAGTCATAGTGATTGACTCAATAAGCTTTGTATCTTGGGCAATAATATTATATATATGACAATTATTATTATTACTAGAAATCGCGTCCCGACTCGTGCGGGTTGATGATGTCCCCTTGAGGAGCTCGATAATGATTATTATATTAAAGCCTACATGTGGATTTAATTCTGATATAATAATAAGGTTCGAGTGGTACACTACTACAAAAACAGCATTTAACAGCGGTTCTGGAGCCCTTTTAACAGCGGTTTTGGAACCGCTGTTAAATGTCCCGCTGTTAAATTTAACAGCGGTTTTTTAAAAACCGCTGTTAAATTAATTTTTCTAAAATAAATTGAAATTATTTTTTTAACAGCGGTTCTTCTAGAATCGCGGTTAAAATTGTTGGAATAACCAAAATTATATTGCCCTGCCCAGATCCCCCGCACCCGACCGCCCGCCCATACCTGCCCGCCCGCCTCCGAGCCCTCCCGCATGCGACACACACATACCTGCTTGCCCGCCTCCGAGCCCACCGCTAGCGACCCCGCACATATATATGAATAAATGTGCATTTCTTCTAGTCACCGGATTTGAACCGGTGACCTCCATAAGATGGAGGTGGTATCAAACCACTGAGCCAAAGTCATTTGTTGTATTTTTGTTGATTTATATTATATAAGTGTACAATAAACCACACACACACACACACACACACATATATATATATATATTCAGAATTATATTATATACATTAAAGTATAATGTATATTATATAAAAAATTTGATGAACTGAGTATTAAGCTTTTATGATTTATATTATTAATTATTATTATTATAGAATAATAATATAAAATAATGAAAATTATTACATATTAAAAATTATAATGTATATATTGTATATAGCCATGCTAAAATTATAAATTTGTATCATATATTAAATATTAATTAGTTATATTAATAAGTCAACAATTATAATATATTTGAATAATTATATTATATTATATATATTAATATTCAATACAGTGCACATTTAATATAATATAATTCACAAAACAATATGTATTATAATTTTTAAAATATAATTTTATATAATTTTAATATTAATATATAACAAAATATATTAATATTCAATATATTGCACATTTAATATAATATAATTCATAAAACAATATGTATGTATTATAATTTCTAATATATAATGTAATATAATTTTTAATATTCATATATCACAAAATATATTATTATTCAATATATTGCACATTTAATATAATATAATTCATAAAACAACATGTATGTATTATAATTTTTAATATATAATGTAATATAATTTTTTATATTAATCTATCACAAAATATATTAATATTCAATATATTTCACATTTAATATAATATAATTTTTAATATTAATATACCACAAAATATATTATTATTCAATATATTGCACATTTAATATAATATAATTCATAAAACAATGTATTATAATTTTTAATATATAATGTAATATAATTTTTAATATTAATATAGCACAAAATATATTAATATTCAATATATTGCACATTTAATATAATATAATTTATAAAACAATATGTATGTATTATAATTTTTAATATATAATGTAATATAATTTTTAATAATATATCACAAAATATATTAATATTCAATATATTGCACATTTAATATAATATAATTCATAAAACAATATGTATGTATTATAATTTTTAATATATAATGTAGTAGAATTTTTAATATTAATATATAACAGAATCTATTAATATTCAATATATTGCACATTTAATATAATATAATTCATAAAACAATATGTATGTATTATAATTTTTAATATATAATGTAATATAATTTTTAATATTAATATATCACAAAATATCTTAATATTCAATATATTGCACATTTAATATAATATAATTCATAAAACAATATGTATGTATTATAATTTTTAATATATAATGTAATATAATTTTTAATATTAATATATCACAAAATATATTAATATTCAATATATTGCACATTTAATATAATATAATTCATAAAACAATATGTATGTATTATAATTTTTAATATATAATGTAATATACTTTTTAATAATATATCACAAAATATATTAATATTCAATATATTTCACATTTAATATAATATAATTCCTAAAACAATACGTATGTATTATAATTTTTAATATATAATGTAGTAAAATTTTTAATATTAATATATAACAAAATATATTAATATTCAATATATTGCACATTAACCTAGAACCGCTGTTAAAATACAAGTTTAACAGCGGTTCTAAAAGAACCGCTGTTAAATGTACAGATTTAACAGCGGTTACCGAAGAACCGCTGTTAAATGTACAAGTTTAACAACGGTTCTTATAGAACCGCTGTTAAATATGCAGATTTAACAGCGGCTCCAAGGAAAACCGTTGTTAAAATGTCGCCGCTTCATTTTAACAGCTTTTTTTTTAGAACCGCTGTTAAAATGCCGCTGTTAAATGCTGTTTTTGTAGTAGTGGTACTACTCTTGGATAAGAAATTAATTTATTTGAGCTGTCAGTAGTCTAAATTAATTAATGGACATTCGATATCTTAAAAACTGGAAATAATATATTTATATAAGGAGCCCGATTTCGTAAATTGAGATTTGGGTAGGAAGTGCAATATTAACTCTTTAGTGGACTGAGTTGATATTTAATAGACTCAATATATTAGGAAATGCCTAATATGGAAATTTGAGGTAAGGAGTCCTTTCCCTAATCCTCCTTAAGATCCCTAGAGTAGCCTATAACATCTATAAATAGGACATGGGTCGGCCGAAATTGTGTTGTAACAGTCCAAGATATTTTGATTTCTTCTGTCTTGTGTTTGATTGTGGATCTTGACTTGTGTCTATGATTCCATAATTGGATAATACAATATTTTCCTAAAATACCAATATATTTAAGAAAATAGAGAGAAAATCGTAAGGTGATTTTTTGGAGGAGTTTGGCCGATCCCAGTTGTTGTTCAAGAAAGTCCAGTAGATTGTTGCTCACACGACATCCGGATATAGGTGGGATATACTCTAGAAGATCTAAATGTATAAATACAGGAAGATCAAGGAGAAACTCAAAAACTTTTACTTCAAAGGTAGAATATTACGAATTGTCATGTTTAGACACGTAAATATATATTGTTCGTTTAAATTGCTTATTAATCTGTTTAATTAATTATTTGACGAGCCTAAATAGATCTAATTCTTGGGGGATGATTTTAGTAAATCCAAACCCGCCACTTCCCTTGCATTTTATTTCCACCAGTTTCAAAAGCACCATACCAAATGGCTCCATCAGAAATGCTTGAGTTGAAGAAATAGCTGGGTGAGCTATTAGATAAAGGATACATTCGACCGAGCGCATCTCCATGGGATGCAACAATGTTGGTCGTCCGAAACAAAGCTGGATCATTGCCGCTATGTATTGATTACTGTGAGTTAAAATAACTCACTATCAAGAACAAATATTCGTAGCCACTGATTGATGATTTGTTCGATCAACTGCAAGGGCTACTATTTTCTCAAAGATAGACTTTAGATTAGGGTATTACCTATCACAAATTCGGGATTCCAACATCCCTAAGACGGGGTTCAGGATACAACACAAGCATTATGAGTTTGTGCTTATGCCTTTTGGCCTAACCAATGATATGGCTGTATTTATGTAGTTAATGAACAATACTTCCATCGAGTGCCTTGATAAGTTTATGGTTGTGTTTATTGATGACATCCTGATCTATTCGAAGGATGAGGCAGAGCATGTTGAGCATTTGCACATCGTGTTGGGTATTCTGAGGGCCGAGAAAACTTATGTCAAACTCTCTAAGTGTGAGTTTTAGCTTAAAGAAGTGGCCTTCCACAGCCACATAATTTTATCTGAAGGTTTCAGAGTTGATCCTTAAAAGATCATAGCAGTTTTAGCCTGGGAACCACCAAAGAACATCAAATAAGTTGGAAGTTTCTTAAGTCTTGTCGATTATTATCACAAATTTATCGAAGGATTCTAGAAAATCGTGCCACCACTCACGCAGCTATTGCAGAAGACCCAGAAGTCTGAATGGAACGATGAATGTCAAAAGAGCTTTGATGATCTCAAGAAGTGATAACCAAAGCAGTATTGTATTTAGCGTTACCCCAGGGAACCAATGGATTCTTTGTATATAGTGACACCTCTAAAAAAGGGCTTTAGTGCATGTTAATGCAGAATGACCGGGTAATTGCCTATGCATCTCAGCAACTGAATCCGTACGAGTCTAATTACCCTACTCACGATCTAGAATTAACAGCAATTATATTCGCATCCATGATATAGAGGCATTATCTATATTATTCTTCCTGTAGAATATATACAAACCATAAGAGCTTGAAGTATATTTCTACGCAAAAGTAACTTAACATGCGCTAGCGGAGATGAGTAGAATTGATTAAAGATAATGACCTTAAAATTCTTTACCACCCTGAAGATAATGTGGCTGCAAATGCATTGAGCCGCAAGTCTGTCGTAATACAGAGGCTGGAATTATTTACATCTCAACCAAAGATTCAGCAGGAATTGATTGAGCAGGAGATTGAGGTATGGCTTCAGAGAGATGATGGTCCAGATTCGGGATGATGTTGCAAAAGGGTGAGCCCCTGCTTTCATGATACAGGAAGATGGAGTTTTACAATTTCAAGGCGGACTCTGTGTGCTGAATGATGCCTATCTCAAATAGACAATCTTAAATGAGGCACATTCTATGCCATATTCGATTCATCCGAGTACGCATAAAATGTGCAAGGACCTGAAGAACTTCTAGTGGGCTAACATGAAGAAGAAAGCTGCAGAATTTGTTTCGAAATATTAAACTTGTCAACAAGTCAAGATTGGACATCAGAGACATGCTGGAATGTTGAAGACGCTGCCTATTCTAGAATGAAACTGGGAAGATATCACGATGGATTTCGTGCTGGGATGCCGAGAACTCGTTCAAGGATGACTATATTTTGGGTGATTGTTGATCGGTTGACCAAATCTACTTACTTTTTGGCCATCAAGGATATATAGGGTCCGAACATCTATCCCGAGTGTTTATCTAAAATCGTAAGAATGCATGGCACTTCTAAGAGTACCATTTCAGATTGTGATGGTCGATTTGTATTGTATTTTTGGCAAGTCATTCGTCTTGTGTTAGGTACTAAATTGAGATTCAGTACATCTTATCACCCTCAAACTGACGGGCAATCTGAGAGAACGATCCATGTAATATCCGTACCTTCTATTTTTAGTAATTTCTATTTTTAGTGTATTTTTATTTCGGACAACTCGCTTGTTACTGTTTTGGAATTATGAATCTATTTTGTTCTTGGATTTTTTCCATTCGGACGAGTTTCAGAGATGTTTTTACGTATTTTCATCTTGAGTTACGTTTTGTCGCATGTACGTTCGATTCTCGTAAAACTCATTCGATTTCATGATTTCTCTGTTCCCATAAGTTCGTATGGCTGAGTTGCTAATGTTGTGAGTTTCGGATCGTTAATCCGACGTCGTATCGTGATTTTTGGACGTTTGGGCCGTTTTGTAATTTCCTATAAGTTTAGGGAATTTGTCCCCCCTTGTTGTATTTCAAGTTCCTCAGTGGCCGGAATCGTACATTCGGTTGAGAGATTTTGCTTACGGGCTTTTGTTTCCTTTTCATGTCTCACTGGTTGTTGGCACCTGTCAAGTTCGTGTCGTTCGAGTCGAATACAGTCTGGCCGGGTCCTGACTGTACTCTGTGTAGGAGCTGTTAGCGCACGCTAACTTTTTTCGGTAGCGTGCGTTATGTGGAAACCTTGAGGATATACTGTATTTGGTGTAAATGTGGTATTACAGAATATTGATTTCAAAATGCTTTTCTTCTCAATTGGATTGCTTATGTCGAATCATGTATGTATATAATGTAGTGTAATTGTGTACTTGCACTAGCTATTCGAATGCTAACCCCTTAAATGGGGGAAATACGTCTTATGCAATTCAGGTACTGATCGAACCGAGGAGCTGCATGGGATATGCATGCAAAGGATGGTCCAGCATGATGATGAGGCTCGAGTCGTATTTCATGTTTTATTATTGCATTTATCTTGATGATGGGATTATATTGAGTGTTTCATAAATTGGTTAAAGTCCCATGTGTGGGCAATGGATTCAGGTGGAATTTTTACTTTACGATGCTTGATTAAAATATTTTGGCCGAGGCCACGGCCCTATTTTATTATGATAATTGTGTCTTTTGGGATCTTCGTATTCGGATTGTGTGTCATGGGTTAGCCTGGTAGACCTCATGAGGGTTCTACCGCGTGTAATGTCCCATTTGTGATTTGGGGGTGTTACATTTATGGTATCGGAGCTTAGGTTATGAATACCTAGGCTGTTGGTTAATTTAGGTCTGCCAGTCGTGTCGTTAGAGTCAGTTGTTGAGCCTAATATCATCGTGCTACCATCTCTTCGTGCGACCCGTGGCTGTAAGTCTCCTCGAACTCTTATATTTCTGTAATTCGTTTCCTTGTGTTGTTTGGATTGTGAATTGTGGTACCGAACTTGCAAACTATGAATTTTTTTGATCATGTTCTTTTCATATCTTCTCTTCAGTATCTTGAGAGGTCACGGTAGACCAGCTAGGGGGCGTGGCCGAGGCCGTGGTCGTGGTGCAGATAATGAGGAAGCTCCGCTTTCTTGGTCCTCTGCAGGTTTGGCCTCTCATTCAGTGCCGGACACTCTACCTCTGAGTTCTGACGGGCAGCAGACCTTGTCAGTCAGTCAGGAGCAACTATCGGGTAATAATGCCGATGCCGGGGCTACTGCCGTACTTCAGCAGTTGGCAGCCCAGCTCGCTCAGATAGCTTAGGGTGGACGCCAGAATCCGCCCCCGACCCCTGAGGAGGAAGCTAGTAAGTGGCTTCAGACGGTGACTAAGATGCACCCTCCTCGTTTCTCTGGATCTTCTAACTCCCTTGGTTGGGAGAATTGGCTATTTCAGTTAGGGAGAACCTTCGATGCTGTAGCTTGTCCCGATGACAGGAGTGTACACATTGCTCAGTACCTCCTGGATAAGGAAGCTGCAGAGTGGTGGGAGGTCGTGGCGCCCAAAGACCGTCCAGCCACTTGGGAGGAATTTAAGACTGCTATGGAAGCAGAATATTGTCCGCCGCCAGTCAAAGAACGCAGGATTGTGGAGTTTTTCACTGCCACACCTCAGGATGTGCCGATTTCCCAGGCCATTATCTCCTACAATCAGCAGTTGGGATTTGTGAAGGATCAGGTGAGGACTGAGGCCGATAAAATCCGTTATTTCAATATGCGCATGAAGCCGCATATCAGGCAGAGTATGGCACCGCTCATGTGTTCCACCTTGAAGGAATACCCGGATTGCGCCCTAGCGATCGAGATGGCTATCCCAGAATCAGAGTCGGGTTCCGAAGCTAAGAGGCAGAAGACTACTGGCAGTTTCTCCGCCGATAAGAGTGGTCAGTTTTCGAGATCTCGGACTGCTCCTACATCTGGGAAGAGGCCGTTTCATCAGGCCAGGGGATCTCAGAGTAACCGTTCAGTTCATTCTATTGCGTCCGGCGGTAGAGTTTGTTTTAATTGCAGTCAGTATGAGCACGTGATGAAGGATTGCCCATTTCTGTTAGTTACTTGCTTTACTTGCGGATAGACCGGGCATCGGGCAGTCCATTGCGAGAGGGCCACCAGGGCCGCCAGAGCTCCGACTACCACCACCGTTCAGAAAGAGCACGGTACTCCAATTACTCATGTTCCTCAGAGTTCGGGCCGTGGTAGGGGTCAGGGCCAGCCGGATCGCCGTGCAGCATCGAGTTCGGGCTCAGTTCACCCTCGATTGTATCAGATGAGGCGCACAGAAGAGGCAGACGTTCCGGTGGCATCAGGTACCACTCATATCCTTTCTCATCCAGTTTCGGTGCTTTTTGATTCGGGTGCTACCCAATCTTTTATTGCTTCGGGTTGTGTGTGCCGTATTGGTATTGGCTGCTTGTTTGAGTGTGAGCCGTTTGTAGTGGGTATGCCTAGTGTGGATAGTAAGGTTGGGAACTAGGAGGTTAGGGATTGCCCAGTGAGGATTGGGAGCCGGGATTGGCCCTCAAATCTCATTGTTGTAGACCTTAAGGGAGAGGATTTGATCCTCGGGGACGATTGGTTGGATCGCCACGGTGCCATCATGAACTATCAGACTCGTACTATCTCGATAGCGGCTGAGGATGGCACAGAGCATACACTTGTCGGTTGTAAGCCGGGTAGGTCGGGTAACGTGATTAGTGCCTTGAGGGCGGTAAAACTTCTGAACCAGGGCTGTGTAGGCTACTGGTGTTACGCTTTGAAGCCGGAGAATGGTGGACTTGACATGTCGTCGATTCCAGTGGTAAGTGAGTATCCCGACGTGTTTCCGAATGATTTGCTGGGATTACCACCGCATCGGGAGGTTGAGTTTCTTATTGATCTAGAACCGAATGCGGCTCCTGTTTCTCGAGCGCCGTACCGTATGGCACCATTAGAGATGTTGGAATTGAAGAAGCAGTTGGGAGAGTTGTTAGATAAGGGGTATATTCGATCGAGCGCATCGCCTTGGGGTGCACCTATGCTTTTTGTTAAGAAGAAGGATGGGTCGCTTCGTTTATGCATCTATTATCGAGAATTAAATAAGTTAACCATCAAAAATAAGTACCCTTTACCCCGGATCGATGACTTATTTGATCAGATTCAGGGAGGGATAGTCTTCTCGAAGATTGACTTACGATCGGGCTACTACCAGTTGAGGATTCGGGATAGCGATATACCGAAAGCTGCTTTTTGGATGAGATATGGCCATTACGAGTTTGTGGTTATGCCCTTTGGGTTAACCAATGCCCTGGCAGTGTTCATGAAGTTAATGAACAAAGTTTTTATTGAGTATCTAGACAAATTTATAGTCGTCTTTATTGATGACATTCTTATCTATTCCCGGGGTCGGGAGGAGCACGCCTTACATCTCCGGATTGTGCTAGACATTTTGAGAGCTGAGCAGTTGTACGCGAAGTTCTCTAAGTGTGAGTTTTGGCTCAAGAAAGTGATGTTCCTCGGGCATGTGATTTCAGCGGAGGGAGTTCGGGTAGACCCGCAGAAGATAGAGGCAGTGATGGCGTGGGAACCTCCTAAGAATGTGAAGGAGATGAGGAGTTTTCTGGGACTTGCAGGATATTACCATAGATTTGTTGAGGGGTTCTCTAAGATTGCTGGACCACTCACTCAGTTACTCGAGAAGACTCAGAAGTTCGAGTGGACCGCAGATAGACAGGATAGTTTTGACGAGTTGAAGAGACGACTAACCACCGCACCCATTTTAGCATTGCCTCACGGGGACGAGGATTTTGTGGTGTATAGTGATGCTTCGGGCCTCGGGCTCGGATGTGTTTTGATGCAGAGAGATAGGGTTATTGCTTATGTGTCCCGACAGTTGAAACCTTATGAAGCAAATTACCCTACGCATGATTTAGAGTTAGCCGCAGTCGTCTTCGCTTTAAAGATCTGGAGGCATTATCTCTATGGGTCGTCGTGTAAGATTTTTACGGATCACAAGAGTCTGAAGTACATCTTCAGTCAAAAGGAGTTGAACATGAGACAGCGTAGGTGGTTGGAGCTAATTAAAGATTATGACCTCGAGATACTTTATCATCCGGGTAAGGCCAATGTAGTGGCAGACATGTTGAGTCGTAAGCCGATGGCCCTACAGATGTTAGAGGTACTCACACCGCAAGGCAGAATCCAGTGAGATTTGATTTTTCAGGATATCGAGGTTTGGGTTCAGGGGGTTCATGGCCAGTTACGTGCGTTAGAGATCACTTCGTCCTTGACTGATGATATCAAGGCAAAACAGTATGATGATCCGTTTTTGGTCCAGTTGAGGGAGGATGTGAGGAAAGGGAAAGCCCCTGGGTTTGTGATTCAGGATGATGGAGTTTTGAGAGTTCGCGGCAGATTATTTGTACCGAATGATATTGAGTTGAGAGAGAAGATCTTGAGTGAAGCTCATACCAAACCTTACTCCATACATCCTGGTACGAGCAAAATGTACAAGGATGTAAGGAGTAACTACTGGTGGAGCAATTTGAAGACGGATGTTAGCGAATTTTTGGCGAAGTGTTTGACCTGTCAGCAGGTTAATATTGAGCATCAGCGGCCAGTGGGGTTGTTACGACCACTTCCCATTCCGGAGTGTAACTGGGAAGACATCTCTATGGATTTCATTACCGGGATGCCTAGGACTCGGACTGGAATGAACATGATTTGGGTTATTGTCAATCGACTAACCAAATCAGCTCATTTTCTTGGTATTAAGGACACTTGGGGGCCAGAGAGGCTGGCACGAGTGTTTATTGCAGAGATTGTGAGGTTACATGGGACTCCTAGGAGTATTGTTTCGGATCGAGATGGCCGGTTTGTGTCGCATTTTTGGCAGGCTGTTCATCGAGCTTTGGGGACTGAGTTGAGACTCAGTACATCCTACCACCCTCAGACAGACGGACAGTTAGAGCGGACGATTCAGACGCTGGAGGATATGTTGATAACCTGTGCTTTAGACTGGAAGGATGATTGGGAGTCACACTTGCCGTTGATTGAGTTCACGTACAACAATAGTTGGCACGCCTCGATCAAAATGGCACCATTTGAGGCATTGTATGGGAGGAGGTGTAGATCACCGTTGTGCTGGGATGATACATCCGAGTTTGTTTGTACCGAACCGGATATGGTAGTCGAGACGAGAGAGAAGATTGCCTTGATTCGTGATAGATTATTGACAGCCCAGAGTCGACAGAAGTCTTATGCCGACACGCGTCGCCGGCCGTTGGAGTTTGAGGTGGGAGACCATGTGTTGCTTAAGGTGTCGCCGAAATGGGGAGTTTTCCGCTTCGGCCGGAAGGGTAAACTTAGTCCGAGGTATATTAGACCGTTCGAGATTTTGGAGAGAGTTGGAGAGCTCGCATATCGGTTAGGCTTGCCGCCGTCCTTGAGTCACGTGCATAACGTGTTTCACGTTTCCCAGCTTAGGAGGTACGTACCGGACCCTAGCAATATTATTGATTTTGTAGAGATTGAGCTGGGGCCCGACATTACCATCGAAGAGAGGCCGATTCAGATTTGGAGCGTCGGGTGAAGCAACTTAGGCACAAAACTATTCCTTTGGTTAAGGTGCAGTGGTCGAGACACGGATACGAGGAAGCCACGTGGGATACGAAAGAAGATATGAAGTAGAGATACCCTGAGTTATTTGCATTGTAAGTTTCGGGACGAAACTTATTTTTAGGGGGAGAGAATGTAATATCCGTACCTTCTATTTTTAGTAATATCTATTTTTAGTGTATTTTTATTCGGACGACTTGCTTGTTACTCCTTTGGAATTCTGAATCTATTTTGTTCTTGGAGTTTTTCCATTCGGACGAGTTTCGGAGACATTTTTACGTATTTTCGTCTTGAGTTATGTCTTGTCGCATGTACGTTCGATTCTTGTAAAACTCGTTCGATTTCATGATTTCTCTGTTCCCATAAGTTCGTATGGCTGAGTTGCTCATGTTATGAGTTTCGGATCGTTAATCCGACGTCGTATCGTGATTTTCGGACGTTTGGGCCATTTTGTAATTTCCTATAAGTTTAGGGAATTTGTCCCCCCTTGTTTTATTTCAAGTTCCTCAGTGGCCGGAATCGTACATTCAGTTGAGAGATTTTGCTTGCGGGCTTTTGTTTCCTTGTCATGTCTCACTGGTTGTTGGCACCTGTCAAGTTCATGTCGTTCGAGTCGAATACAGTCTGGCCGAGTCTTGACTGCACTCTGTGCAGGAGCCGTTAGCGCACGCTAACGTTTTTCGGTAGCGTGCGTTATGTGGGTAAAACTAACGCACACTAGATTTACATTTTTACGTTCGCTAATACTTTTGGGCAAAATACCTTGGGACTGGGCAGAAGGCTCAGTATTTCATAACTGAACCAGTCATCGTACGCTAATTGAGTGGTAACGTACGCTAATTTCTAACGCTAGCGCACGCTATCTTGTATCTGCGTACGCTAACGGGAGGACAGAAGTCTCTGAT
The DNA here is from genome assembly GCA_033398695.1 of Orobanche coerulescens. Taxonomy (NCBI): domain Eukaryota; kingdom Viridiplantae; phylum Streptophyta; class Magnoliopsida; order Lamiales; family Orobanchaceae; genus Orobanche; species Orobanche coerulescens. Next base: position 118,970,629 of record CM065815.1, read on the forward strand.
CGTTTTTCCGCACCCCGATAGCGCTCGCTAATTCTTGGGGCGTAGCGTGCGCTAAGCCTGTCCGTTATCTATAGGACAACAACAGTCAACTTCGTCATTTTTCCATCCTCACACCTTCTCTTCGGCTTTGGACGATTTAAGACGATAGATAGAACCGATTTCGACCAATATTATCATCTTCTACTATCCCTGCATTCCTTGAGCGTATTCATCAAGTTCTTAACATCTCCCGCCACCCGAATCAAGGTAAGAATGCCTAAAACCCTTGTTTTGAGATTTTGGGGGAATTTTTGGGGGTTTCTTGCGATTTAACCATTTTCAATCCGATTTGTCATGGATTATTACCAGACTTCAATTGTATACTTGTATTCCTTCGTGGTTCTTGAGGATTTGTGTATTAAACTCCGATTTTTCCATTGTTCATCAATTATACTCGACGATACCCTAGTAATGTTGGACGAATTGCCCCATCGGGTAGAACTAGGAAGAATTCCTACGTATTTCCAATATTGAGATTGGTTGTATGTCGTTCTTGTGTTAGGAACGGATTTGTGAAGATTATTCGGACCGAAACCCTTCCTTTCACCGTTTTCTTCACATCGTGTTATCCAAGGCAAGTACATGTATTACATTTCGTTATGTGTACGGTTTTGATGCGAATGATGTAAATTGTGCTATGAAATGGATGTGGTTGTTATTCTCCCACCTGGGGATGGCATATGTGGCCTCTGGGGGCCGATACTAATGGGTACGACCACGGGAGTGGACTTGGGTGCGTGCGTTGTTGTTCTTCCACCTAGGGACGGTTCGACAGGACCTCTGGGGGCCGATACTAATGGGTACGGCTGCGGAAGTGGTTTCTCACCCGGGGACGGTCCGACGGGGCCTCTGGGGGCCGATACTAATGGGTACGGCCGCGGGTTACCAAGTGTGGATAGTTATGATGTGGAATCCTTGAGGATATACTGTATTTGGTCTAAATGTGATATTCTGGAATATTGATTTCAAAATGCTTTTCTTCTCAATTGGATTGCATATGTCGAATCATGTATGTATATAATGTAGTGTAATTATGTACTTGCACTAGGTATTCGAATGCTAACCCCTTAAATGGGGGAAATGCGTCTTATGCATTTCAGGTACTGATCGAACCGAGGAGCTGGCATGGGATATGCATGCAAAGGATGGTCCAGCGTGATGATGAGGCTCGAGTCGTATTTCATGTTTTATTATTGCATTTATCTTGATGATGGGATTATACTGAGTGTTTCATAAATTGGTTAAAGTCCCCTGCGTGGGCAATGGATTCAGGTGGAATTTTTACTTTACGATGCTTGATTAAAATGTTTTGGCCGAGGCCACGGCCCTCTTTTATTATGATAATTGTGTTTTTTGGGATCTTCGTATTCGGATTGTGTGTCGTGGGTTATCCTGGTAGACCTCGTGAGGGCTCAATGGCGTGTAATGTCCCATTTGTGATTTGGGGGTGTTACAATCCAGACATTGGAAGATATGTGGAGGAATTGCTCCTTAAAATGGAAAGATGATTGGGAAGATCACTTGTCATTGATTGAATTTACATACAACAATAGTTGGCATAGATTGATCAATATGGCACCGTTTAAAGCACTTTATGGCAGATGATGTAGATTCCCATTATGCTGGGATGAATCGTCCAGTGTATACAATAGAGAAGATTGCCCTAATTCGACAGATATTCTTGACTATGTAGAGTCGACATAAATCTAACGCTGATGTCCGGTAACGCCCGCTAGAGTTCAAAGTATGAGATCACGTATCGTTGAAAGTATTGCCCACCTGAGGAGTTACTGGTTTAGGGAGAAGGGGAAGTTGAGCCTGAGATACATAGAACCTTTTGAGATTCTGAATAGAGTTGGAGTCGTAGCATATCGTCTGGCATTACTACGTCCATTAACCATGTGCATAATGTATTTCACGTTACACAACTCAAAAAGTATGTTCCCATCCCAGTCACATCATCAAATTTGGTGAACTGGAGGTGGCTAGTGATGTTACATTTGAAGTACAATCATTGATGATCTTAGAATAAAGAGTAAAGCAGTTTAGGAATAAACAGATACCACTGGTTAAAGTCAAATGGTCCGGCCATGGAGTCGAGAAAACAACTTAGGAGACTGAGGATAGTGTGTATTTACGCTATCCCGAGTTGTTCGCACCCTAAGTTTCAGGAATGAAACTTTTATTTTAGAGAGGGAGAGTGTGATACCCGTGTTTTTAACCTGGTGTAATTTATGATGATCTAGTTGCCTTGTGATTTTTTATCGTTTTGTGGAAGGAGTGAAATTTGTTATTTCATGTTACCTCATCGTTTGACTTTATCAACTATTACGTATGTAATGTGTGCTATCGTCGGATGATAACATCCCATTATCAACTAGAGTTGGTACATGCCACTATGTCAAACTTTACCATTTCGAAGATCGAATAATGTTCAAGATTCACATGAACTTTACACCCATTAGGTTACTAAACACCAGTTGCAAACTATCCATGATTTTAGTGGCCATTAAGAGCCATGGTAGCAGCCGTTAAGCCTTAAATGACTTAAGGTTTGAGGCAAACCGTACGACCATTAAACTGCTAAGCATCGACCGTAACTAGACATGCTAGCGACTGCTGCATAGTCGCAATGACCTAGCCGACTTAAAGAGTTGATCTTGTAAAAATAGAGGTGCTTGGGGATTTCAGCTTCATTTTCCATCGTTTTATTCAGCCTATCCCCGGCCCTCTTGATAAAAACAAGTTTCTGATTTTTCTATGTGACGTAAACACATATCTAACATTCGAAAATTGAATTAGCAAGTCCGTCTTCAAGCGGTTTCAGTGATTTTCAGCAGATTGGAGGTAAATCTAGCCCTACATATTTTCTTTGTTTTTCAAGATCTTTGATTAATTGTTGTTTAGAACTTGAAATTTACTATATATCCGGTATCCTAGGATTACTTTTATCGACTCTAGCGGAACGAAAATCAAATCTTTTATTTGAATCATCGCAAATGTTCGCTAGGCATCGGATAAAATGCCCGAACGAGTTTTGATTAGGATTTTAGACAGGAATAGCTATCCCTAATTTTGATTATATTGTATTGCCCATTCTAGGTCTGACTCCCTAGGATTTCGAAAATTATTTGCAACTTGATTGAAACTTTCTAAATCTACAATTACTAGGCAAGTACCTTGATCGTGCTTTATGTATTATCTTGCAATTGATGTTGTATAATGATGCTTTTGAAAATTAATGATAATGTTTGAAAGGCCTTCTGAAAAATGATAATTTTATAAAATAAACGTGGTTGTTCGGGCTGCATGGGCCGAGTTAAGACTAGGGACTGCCCTGACGAGGGCACTGGGTTATGTTATGCGGTAGCCCTGCATATCACTCGGTGGGTTTTTCAACCCGGGTCGTCCCGATGAGGACTTCGGTCGTAGCTAATAGTAGTACGTATTGGTATAACCCTATGGTTTTATTGCGTGATGACATGTGTATTGTTCCGGAATAATAACGGGACATGAGGTTGGTTGGGATGATTTATATGTAATATACGGATTTTCAGTATAAATTTTTCGCGTTATTTTATCTGAGATATACTAGATAGCTTGGTGTCTATACAGTATGGATAATATAAATTGAGAACTGAGACAACTGTATTGGTATAATTGTCGTAGTTGTTCGACAATTACATTTGAGGATATCGTATATCAAGATTGTTTTAATTGTGATATCGGGTATATCATATGAGAATATTATTGGATTGAATATATGTATTCAGTATGCCATATGTTCGTATTCTGGATGTCGAGACGTTGGACAAGGATGGCTGAGAACTGAGACAGCTGTATTGGTATAATTGTCGTAGTTGTTCGACAATTACATTTGAGGATATCGTATATCAAGATTGTTTTAATTGTGATATCGGGTATATCATATGAGAATATTATTGGATTGAATATATGTATTCAGTATGCCGTATGTTCATATTCTAGATGTCGAGACGTTGGACAAGAATGGCTGAAAATGGCTAAGTACAGCCACATTAGTGCACGCTACAATGTATGACTAGCGCACGCTACGGTGCATACTTAGCGCACGCTAAGAGGTTTGTGTTACGTACGCTAAGGAGGACCCCTAACGTGCGTAAGGTATTCTAGATAAGGTTCGGAAGGTGGCCGACAGGTAGGCCCTGTTGGAATATTTATTCCACACGTTATTTAATTTGTGTTTTGATGATTAAAGTTGCTAAACAACAAAACAACATCGAGGCGAAGCAAAACGACGAAGCAGACGAAGACGCAAAAAGCTGAGCAAAATGCATGTCTAGCGCACGCTAACGGGGAGTTCTCTGCATATCAGCCAAGTTCGAAGTTACCTGAAGTGAAGTCATCTGACGAGATAGCGCACGCTACACTTGATCATTAACGCACGCTATCGAGCCTTCTTACCGATTGGAAGATATTCAAACACAGAATGACGTATGCAATGAAGTCAGTATTAGCGTACGCAAGGAATGATATTTAGCGCACGCTAAATATCAGTTTGAATTCTAGTCAATCAGAACGTTGGGAAAAGCAGGTCAAAGTCAGCATATCAAACGGATACTTTGAAAAATGAAGGCAATGGATATATTGCTTAGGGCACGCTACATTATATTATTAACGCACGCTAAAGCAAGATGGTAACGTACGTAAGGAAGAAGTCATAACGTACGCTAAGGGAAGAAATGAAGCTACTGGACTGAAACTGGGAACAGTCTAGCGCACGCTATAGGCACGCTAATGATACTAGCGCACGCTAATAGAGAAGGCTAGCGCACGCTAGCAAGTCAAAACAGCCAGCAACGGCTAGCTTGTGGAAAATGCCTATAAATACCATTCTTGTGGTATTGTTTGAGTACAACAACTCCAAGCATTCAAGACATTGATCTTATATTCATATACTTACATTGTTGTTGTAATATTGTGCTTATATTATTAGTTTGAGTGTTTATACATTCGACATTATACACGAGAGGTAAAAGAAAAGATATGATTGGATTCAGTGTTATTAGGATCAAGTATCCGGCATTGTTAGAATCGCAATCGATATCTAAGTGAGGTTTATCTAGTAACCATAGAAAGCTAGAGTGGTTGATTCCTTATCCAATAGAAAAGGAAAAACGGTTTTACTTGGACCGATAGAAGACGAGCTTGTAAACGGTAATCCCTCGATCGATAGAAGAGAGGCGTAGAGGTTTTGATCTTAATCCTAAGAAAAAGATACATCGAGAGAGGACGTAGTCTTCGTTAATAGCCGAACCTATATAAATCCTTGTGTGATTTATTTTTCGAATTTTATTTATGCTTCCGCACAAAACGGCGTAAATATCCGATTTCATACCAACAATTGGTATCGGAGCGGTACTCCAATACGCGGCTTAACATCCGAGGAGAAGATCCAAAATGGCGTTTCAAATGGCTCCAGTTGAAGGCCTTGCTCTCAACCGACCACCATTTTTTGATGGATCGAATTTCATGACTTGGAAAAAGAAAATGTCTATTTTCATCCGAGCTTACGATATCGAATTATGGAAGGTGATTTGCCTTGGTCCCAAAATTCCGATGAACTCAAACGGAACTCTCAAAACCTTTGAAGAGTATGACGATGCGGATTGGAAAAACGACCATTATAATTGCAAAGCCACGCAATTATTATACTGTGCTTTAAATCTGGAAGAACACAACCGGATATCATCGTGTGATAGTGCCAAGGAAATTTGGAAAATGCTTGAGGTAACACACGAAGGTACGTCTCAAGTCAAAGAGACGAAGATAAACATGCTCCTTCACGATTATGAATTATTCCAAATGAAGGACGATGAATCCATCTCGATTATGCTCGACCGATTTTCGGTCATCACCAATGGATTAGCATGTTTCGGGAAACCACTTTCGAGTAGTGAAAAAGTAAAGAAAATTCTCCGATCACTACCTCGAGAATGGGACGGTACGGTTATGGCAATCATAGAATCTAAAGATTTAAACAATCTTGATTTTAGAGCTCTTGTTGGTTCTCTTATCAACTACGAGATCGTTCTAAAATCTCGGAATGCCAAACCGAAACCGAAGGAAAGATCGATAGCCTTCAAGGCTAAGGTTCTGAGAAAGAAAGAAGAAATTCCGGTGGACGAAAGTGACGAAGAATCGGCATATTATGCCAAAAATATTAATAAGTTCCAACACTTATTAAACCGGAGAAAGAAGGACATCCAAGCGGGCGAATCTAAAAAGTTCGACAACACTTGTCGACTATGTGGTAAACCAGGCCACTTTGCAAAGAACTATCGTGTAAAAGCCAAGAAGGTTTTAATCGCAACATGGAGCGACGAATATCCCGATGAAGATTTTCTTGACCAAAATAATCTCGCGTTCATGGCCCGGAGTTCATTCAACGATAGCGACGTCGAAAGCCAAGTAAGTAATTCTTACGACGAACTTTTTGAAGCATTCGAGTTGTTACATACGGATTATCAAAATGCTTTAAAAGAAATTAAATCCCTTCAAACTAAATATAAATCTTTGGAAAATGAAAATTCCAAAATTCTAGAAAAGGGAAAATTTTTCGAGATCGATCATTCAAAATGCGTTGAAAACGAGAATATTTTAAAGAATGATCTTGTTAAAGTTCAAACCGAGCTCCAGAATTTGACGAAGAAATTTTCTCTCGGAAACGAGAAATTTGAAAATATGCTCTCGGTTCAAAAATATACTTTAAATAAATAGGGGTTAGGATTCAAACCACGTTTAGAAAATGAATCTGTAAATTTCAAAATACCCCATTGTGAAAAATGTTTAAAAATCAGGCATCATATCTCAAACTGTAGAAGCCCAATACGAACAATAAAAATTAAAAAGATTTGGCTTCCTAAAGGAACAAATGTTTCAAATATCGGTCACGTCTCAAAACAAAAACCAACTATAGGTTGGATCCCCAAAACTTAATTTTTTTAAGGGGAGATAATATATTCAGGGGGAGTTTTACCCATATCATGCATATTATTTATATTCGATAATTGATATTCTCTATATTATTTTACACTTTTTGATGAGGACAAAAAGGGGGAGAAGGAGATGAATTGATAAAAATGAGAAAAATCAAAGAAGTCGAAAAGAAAAGAAGAAAGCATACAAAAAGGGGGAGATAAAACGAAGGAGTTGAAAAATAAAGGAGATGTCGAAAAGAAAAGAGAATTGGAGAAACTAACGAAACGATCAAAGCCGAAAACTTTGATTCGTATACATATACATATATTCTATTTTTGCAAATTTTATCCAATTCAAGAGTTGTTTTGTAATCATCAAAAAGGGGGAGATTGTTGGAATATTTATTCCACACATTATTTAATTTGTGTTTTGATGATTAAAGTTGCTAAACAACAAAACAACATCGAGGCGAAGCAAAACGACGAAGCAGACGAAGACGCAAAAAGTTGAGAAAAATGCATGTCTAGCGCACGCTAATGGGGAGTTCTCTACATATCAGCCAAGTTCGAAGTTACCTGAAGGGAAGTCATCGGACGAGATAGCGCACGCTACACTTGATCATTGACGCACGCTATCGAGCCTTCTTACCGATTGGAAGATATTCAAACACAGAATGACGTATGCAATGAAGTCAGTATTAGCGCACGCAAGGAATGATATTTAGCGCACGCTAAAAATCAGTTTGAATTCTAGTCAATCAGAACATTGGGAAAAGCAGGTCAACGTCAGCATATCAAACGGATACTTTGACAAATGAAGGCAACAGATATATTGCTTAGCGCACGCTACATTATATTATTAACGCACGCTAAAGCAAGATGGTAACGTACGTAAGGAAGAAGTCATAATGTACGCTAAGGGAAGAAACGAAGCTACTGGACTGAAACTGGGAACAGTCTAGCGCACGCTATAGGCACGCTAATGATACTAGCGCACGCTAATAGAGAAGGCTAGCGCACGCTAGCAAGTCAAAACAGCCAGCAACGGCTAGTTTGTGGAAAATGCCTATAAATACCATTCCTATGGTATTGTTTGAGTACAACAACTCCAAGCATTCAATACATTGATCTTATATTCATATACATACATTACTGTTGTAATATTGAGCTTATATTGTTAGTTTGAGTGTTTATACATTCAACATTATACACGAGAGGTAAAAGAAAAGATACGATTGGATTCGGTGTTATTATGATCAAGTATCCGGCATTGCTAGAATCACAATCGATATCTAAGTGAGGTTTATCTAGTACCCATAGAAAGCTAGAGTGGTTGATTCCTTATCCAATAGAAAAGGAAAAACGGTTTTACTCGGACCGATAGAAGACGAGCTTGTAAACGGTAATCCCTCGACCGATAGAAGAGAGGCGTAGAGGTTTTGATCATAATCCTTAGAAAAATATACATCGAGAGAGCACGTAGGCTTCGTTAATAGCCGAACCTCTATAAATCCTTGTGTGATTTATTTTCCGAATTTTATTTACGCTTCCGCACAAAATGGCGTAAATATCCGATTTCATACCAACAGGCCCATGTTGATTATTATATGCACTTAGCGCATGCTAATGCATATGGTTAGCGCACGCTAACATCAGATCGGTCAACAGGGAATCTTGGCTTTGGCAGGCCACTTTCGGCGTGAGGACGACAGGCATCTTTGGGGAAGGTGCAGATTGTCGGGTCAACGACGATTAGCGCACGCTAATGTGGAAGTTTAGCACACGCTAATGGGGTATTACTGTAGCAGGTCAACGACTGTATTTATGTACGTTATTGCATGGGCATTACGTATGTAAGCTGATATACGAAGCAAGGCAGTAGCCTCTGGACAGCCCGATAACACACGCTATCAAGGAAGGATAGCGCACTCTAGGGCTGTAGCGCATGCTAAATATAAGGTTTAGCGCATGCTAGTAATGTGCTTTATAAAAGGGGACAGACAGGTGTTAAGAGGCATTTCGTCCATTTGTTTCCTTTCACTCGATAGAGAGAGCCTTGGGAGGATATTTGAAGTTCCTAAACACTGAGAGATGATCTTATTTTACAAGATTAAGATGGAAAGCATGGATTAAATCTTTGTTCTTGATATTATTGATGATTCTTGGAATGGAGTTCATAGAGAGAGTTTTGAGGTTCTAAATACTGGATTATGATGGAGTTGATCGTCCCTATCAACATTTGGAGGTTGGAAATTATTGGAAACGGATTCAAATTTGATAATCAATCCTTTTCTTCAAAGAGGTAATTAACCTTCATGTTGGATTTCATTTTATGACTGAATATTGGTGTTCTTGAGTTGATTATTATCATATGAATGAGTTGATAAGTATGATTTAGTAGATTACCGAACTATCTTGATGTTATTGTAGATATGCAGATATTGATATGACTCGTGTGGTTTTGTATGGTGTTATTCGTCTTATTGAGATATATGGGTTAATCCTTCTCCTCATTTTCGGATGTTAATGTTGTTGTTGACATCTTCTTTATATGATGATGGTTATGGTGGTTTTGTTGTGATAATTGAGGTTATGTGAATTACATGATGAAGAAAGTGATAACATGATGATATATACATCGGATTATGTCGTTTTGAACGTGATTACGGATTAATGTTCTTGAAGAACTCTTAAGTTATATGTTTCATAATTTTATGAATGGAATTTGGAAAGGTTGTGATTAATCTTGGAATAAGGTTCCCTTTGCATTCATATTCGCACTCGCAAGGTGTTAGTCGATACTTGGAATGCATGCAACTATACAACTTTAGTGCACGCTAAGCTTGATGGCTAGTGCACGCTAACGGTAGCGACTTAGCGCACAATACGTTATGTGTTTAACGTGCACTAAATAGGCAGTCAGTGTAATATTTTCGTGTTGTGGTTATGAATTCATGACGGTTTGAGTTGGATTGTTCAGACTGTGCTTAATCGAGACATTGTGGAACCGTTGCATTTGTTGATCGGTTATATTGATTGTTCTCGGATTGTTGTTGATTGATTACTTCAATAGGTTGTGATTTTTTGATCGTGGATTATGATCGTTGTGTTGTGGCCGAGGTTGAAGAATTCATAGATTGCTTTTGGTCGGGGCTGAGTAGCTCGTAGACGAAGGCAATGGATTTTTTAATGGCTTTGTCATATCAGTATCAAGGCAAGTTTATACTTGTTCATTTTATAAAATTTAATGAATGGTTTCGCTTTCATTTTATTTATAATTCGTATAGCAATGATACTATAAATGTAAATTGTCGGGAGAACGGTTTGTTTGTGGAAAGGATATTGTCTTCAACTTTGAGGTAATTTAAGTATTGTTCAGTCATGAGGATAATTATTATGTTGAGGTGTGGTATATGTTGTATGTTGAGGTTTCGTATGATGAGATTCGTATTTGGTTGTTCGTGGAGGGATGTTGATCCCATGATGGTAGTGTTGAGATTGTTGATCACGTTGATCATTCTTGGGAATTGTGATCCCAAGATATTTGTTTTGGATATTGTCGGTCGTGTCGGACTTTCATTATCCGTGTGTCATTGTTCACTTCGGTGAGTCTTTTTGATCCTTATTGGATATGTGATTCTTGGAGTTTCGTTGTAATGTTGAATCATGACATATCTAGAATCATATCTGCGTTCCGATTGGTTATTGTGTAGGATTTTTAGCTGGGCACACTATGGTTATGTGTCGATATTTCCACATCGAACCGTGCAAACGAGACGTAGTTCATGAGGCTAATTAGGTACATTGTCCCACGTATATTCTGGATTCCGTATACAGGGTGGACATGTGCACTGACATATTTCCGGATCAGGCGTACTGTGATGTTCATCTTGAGTTATATTGTTTGGTCCTTCATAGTCCATGTATGATTGGATATGTTCGATGGTTTGCGACTAGTTGTTCATACGCCCGAGGGGTATGATCGACAGTCGGGGTTAATTTCTTTGAGATCCATTATTGTTGATCGTTTGGAGTTTACCTAGTTGAGGGTATTCTCGGTTATTGTTAATCCTTTGTTGATCGCGTTTGGAGTTTACCTTATTGATGGTATTCTCGGTCATTGTTGATCCTTTGTTGATCGTGTCGGAGTTTATCATGTTGATGGTATTCTCGGTTATCGTTGATCCTTTGTTGGTCGTATTGGAGTTATCATGTCGATGATATTCTCAATCGATGCTTTGATTGATCATGGTTTTGATCGTATGAGCATTGGGACTGTACGTCGATGTTTCGGGATTTGTTATCATTATCATGTGGTAGTTGATCTACAGATATATTGTGTGTTAATGGTTTTTATCCATATTGAGATTTGATGGTGCAACCCGACGGACAAGATATGGCAGAGATGGTTCATTCCACACTTATGAGTTATGATGATGTTTTGAGGATACTTGGTATTGTTTGCATACAGTACATATGATTTTTGTTGAGTTCATTTCGTCATTTGAGAATGCGAAATGTGGATTATGGTAAGGATTGATTTGTTATGGATTGCCATGGATTGGTAAGGTTATGACGGTAAGATTACATTGGTAGTATTGTTACTTTGCTATTACATTGGTATGTAATTATTTATGATGATATGATCGATATCATTATTGAGTATTTTGGCTGACCCCGGTGTGGGCTTTATTTTTAGGTACTCGGAGATCGATCTAGTAGCGGTCGTGAAGGTATGAGCTTCCCGGGTGATACTGGTTGTGGCATGTTTTTGAGTATCGAGTATTCTTTTCTGGTTATTTTATTCCCGCTGCAATTGTATATTTTGAGCTGTGTCTTTTCCGCTGCGTGTGTATTTTAAAATGGCTTTCCGGTATTTTCACCAACTCGTGTATAACTTTAAAATGGCCTTTTGGCATTTTGCGAACATGGGTTATTTCGTTAAACCCTTTCTCGTTAAATTATTTTATCGGTACGTGTAAGTAGTAGCTTAATGTATATTTTGAAACTGTTGAGTTTTGGCATTTTCGCCTCGTATTTTCAACTGGTATTTTGTGATGGTATTTGAGAACTAGACTTTGAAAAACATTTGAGTATTTAAAATATTACCGTCATTGGCCTTTTTGACGTTTTTAAACGTTTCAGAAAATAGTTTTTAGCCTGGTGGGTTCTGGCGCGGGCCCCACAGCGCTGTGATATCCCGGATGGTTTTGGAGGTGTTACAGAAGATGGTATCAGAGATTTAGGTTTTGTGAAACCGGGGCATGTGTGTTATGTGGCTCTACCAGTACGGTAGTAGCGTGACTTTTGAAAATGATTTTCTTGACTTTTGAGTCAAACCGATTTTTGGAGGTTCCAAAATTTCTAAGATATTTTCAAATTGTTATTTGTGATATTGGTGTGTGTTGGTATTGTGTTGAGACTTCGTATGGGAGTCGTATGCTAGTATCATGGGAGATCATCGGCTTCACGCACCTGTAAGTATACCGTTCTGGTTATTTGCTTGTGGCGATGCTTGATTGCTTTTGTGATGAGTTTGGAAATTTGGGTTGATATGTTGTTTCTGTAGGATTGCAAGTTTCGAGGATGAAACTTATTTTAAGGGGGGTAGTATGTAATATCTGGATTTTCAGTATAAATTTTTCGCGTTATTTTATCTGAGATATACTGGATAGCTTGGTGTCTATACAATATAGATAAAATAAATTGAAAACTGAGACAGTTGTATTGGTATAATTGTCATAGTTGTTCAACAATTAAATTTGAGGATATCGTATATCAAGATTGTTTTAATTGTGATATCGGGTATATCATATGAGAATATTATTGGATTGAATATATGTATTCAGTATGCCGTATGTTCGTATTCTGGATGTCGAGACGTTGGACAAGAATGGCTGAAAATGGCTAAGTACAACCACGTTAGTGCACGCTACAATGTATGACTAGCGCACGCTACGGTGCATACTTAGCGCACGCTAAGAAGTTTGTGTTACGTACGCTAAGGAGGACCCATAACGTACGTAAGGCATTCTGGATAAGGTTTGGAAGGTGGCCGACAGGTAGGCCCAGGTTGATTATTATATGCACTTAGCACATGCTAATGCATATGGTTAGCGCACGCTAACATCAAATCGGTCAAGAGGGAATCTTGGCTTTGGCAGGCCACTTTCGGCGCGTAGACCCCGGGCATCTGCGGGGAAGGTGCAAATTGTCGGATCAACGAGGATTAGCGCACGCTCATGGTGTATTACTGTAGCAGGTCAACGACTGTATTTACGTACGTTATTATATGGGCATTACGTACGTAAGCTGATATACGAAGCAAGGTAGTAGCCTCTGGACTGCCCGATAACGCACGCTATCAAGGAAGGATAGCGCACGCTAGGGCTGTAGCGCACGCTAAATATAAGGTTTAGCGCATGCTAGTAATGTGCTATATAAAAGGGGACAAACATGTGTTAAGAGGCATTTCATCCATTTCTTTCCTTTCACTCGATAGAGAGAGCCTTGGGAGGATATTTGAAGTTCCTAAACACTGAGAGATGATCATTTTTAACAAGATTAAGAGGGAAATCATGGATTAAAGCTTTGTTCTTGAAATTATTGATGATTCTTGGAATGGAGTTCATAGAGAGAGTTTTGAGGCTCCAAATACTGGATTATGATGGAGTTGATCATCCTTATCAACATTTGGAGCTTGGAAATGATTGGAAATGGATTCAACCTTGATAATCAATCCTTTTCTTCAAAGAGGTAATTAACATTCACGTTGGATTTCGTTTTAGGATTGAATATTGGTGTTCTTGAGTTGATTATTATCATATGAATGAGTTGATAAGTATGATTTTGAGTGGATTACCGAACTATCTTGATGTTATTGTTGATATGCAGATATTGATATGATTCATGTGGTTTGGTATGGTGTTGTTCGTCTTATTGAGATATATGGGTTAATCCTTCTCCTCATTTTCGGATGTTGATGTTGTTGTTGACATCTTCTTCATATGACGATGGTTATGGTGGTTTTGTTGCGATTCTTGAGGTTATGTGAATTAAATGATGAAGAAAGTGATAACATGATGATATATACATCGGATTATGTCGTTTTGAACGTGATTACGGATTAATGTTCTTGAAGAATTCTTGAGTTATATGTTTCATAATTTTATGAATGGAATTTGGAAAGGTTGTGATTAATCTTGAAATAAGGTTCCCTTTGCATTCATATTCGTAGTCGCAAGGTGTTAGTCGATGCTTGGAATGCATGCAACTATGCAACTTTAGCGCACGCTAAGCTTGATGGCTAGCGCACGCAAACGGTAGCGACTTAGCGCATGCTACGTTATGTGTGTTTAATGTGTGCTAAGTAGGCAGTCTGTGTAATATTTTCATGTTGTGGTTATAAATTCATGACGATTTGAGTTTGATTGTTTAGACTGTGCTTAATCGAGACATTGTGGAACCATTGCATTTGTTGATCGGTTATATTGATTGTTCTCGGATTGTTGTTGATTGGTTACTTCAATAGGTCGTGATGTTTTGATCGTAGATTATGATCGTTGTGTTGCAGTCGAGGTTGAAGAATTTATAGATTGCTTTTGGTCGGGGCTGAGTAGCTCGTAGACGAAGGCAATGGATTTGGTAACGGCTTTGTCGTATCGGTATCAAGGCAAGTTTAAACTTGTTCAGTTTATAATATTTAATGAATGGTTTCGCTTTCTTTTCATTTATAATTCGTATAGCAATGATACTATAAATGTAAATTGTCGGGAGGACGGTTTGTTCGTGAAAAGGATATTGTCTTCAGCTTTGTGGTAATTTAAGTATTGTTCAGTCATGAGGATAATTATTATGTTGAGATGTTGTATATGTTGTATTTTGAGGTTTCGTATAATGAGATACGTATTTGGTTGTTCGTTGAGGGATGTTGATCCCAGGATGGTAGTGTTGAGATTGTTGATCGCGTTGATCATTCTTGGGAATTATGATCCCAAGATATTTGTTTTGGATATTGTCGGTCGTGTCGGTCTTTCATTATCCGTGTGTCATTGTTCACTTCAGTGAGTCTTTTTGATCCTTATTGGACATGTGATTCTTGGAGTTTCGTTGTCATGTTGCATCGTGACATATCTGGAATCATATCTGCATTCCGATTGGTCATTGTGTAGTATTTTTAGCTGGGCACACTATGGTTATATGTTGATATTTCCACATTGAACTGTGCACACGAGACGTAGTTCGTGAGCCTAATTAGGTACCCATGTATATTCTGGATTCCGTATACGGGGTGGACATGTGCACTGACACATTTCCCGATCGGGCGTACTATGATGTCCATCTTGAGCCATATTGTTTGGTCGTTCATAGTCCATGTATGATTGGATATGTTCGATGGTTTTCGACTGGTTGTTCATACGCCCGAGGGGTATGACCGACAGTCGGGGTTAATTTCTTTGAGATCCATTATTGTTGATCGTTTGGAGTTTATCTTGTTGAGGGTATTCTCGGTTATTGTAGATCCTTTGTTGATCACGTTTGGAGTTTACCTTGTTGATGGTATTCTCGGTCATTGTTGATCCTTTGTTGATCGTGTTGGAGTTTATCATGTTGATGGTATTCTCGGTTATCGTTGATCCTTTGTTGGTCGTATTGGAGTTATCATGTCGATGATATTCTCAATCGATGTTTTGATTGATCATGGTTTTGATCGTATGAGCATTCGGATTGTACGTCGATGTTTCGGGATTTGTTATCATTATCATGTGGTAGTTGATCTATAGATATATTGTGTGTTAATGGTTTTTATCCAGATTGAGATTTGACGGTGCAATCTGACAGATAGGATTTGGCACAGATGGTTCATTCCACACTTATGAGTTATGATGATGTTTTGAGGATACTTGGAATTATTTGCATACAGTACATATGATTGTTGTTGAGTTCATTTCGTCATTTGAGAATGCTAAATGTGGATTATGGTAAGGATTGATTTGTTATGGATTGCCATGGATTTGTAAGGTTATGACGGTAATATTACATTGATAGCATTCTTACTTTGCTATTACATTGGTATGTAATTATTTATGATGATGTGATCGATATTATTATTGAGTATTGTGGCTGACCCCATCGTGGGCTTTATTTTTAGGTACTCGGAGATCGAGCTAGTAGCGATCGTGAAGGGATCAGCTTCCCGGGTGATACTGGTTGTGGCATGTTTTTTAGTATCGAGTATTCTTTTTTGGTTGTTTTATTTCCACTGCAATTGTATATTTTGAACTGTGTCTTTTTCCGCTGCGTGTGTATTTTAAAATGGCTTTCCAGTATTTTCACCAACTCGTATATAACTTTAAAATGGCCTTTTGGCATTTTGCAAACTTGGCTTATTTCGTTAAACCCTTTCTCCTTAAATTATTTTATCAGTACGTGTAAGTAGTGGCTTAACGTACATTTTGAAACTGTTGAGTTTTGGCATTCTTGCCTCGTACTTTCAACTGGTATTTTGTGACAGTATTTGAGAACTAGACTTTGGAAAACATTTGACTATTTAAAATATTATCGTCATTGGCCTTTTTGGCATTTTTGAACGTTTCAGAAAATGGTTTTTAGCCTGGTGGGTTCCGGCACGTGGCCCACGGCGCTGTAATATCCCGGATGGTTTTGGGGGTGTTACATTATATTGTTCTGCATGTTATACATATTCATGTTGGCAACGTATTTGCATCGTCTGTTTGCTGATCCCTTCAACGGTGGATGTATTGTTTGTATATTCAGGTACAAGATCACATGGCGAGCAAGCACAAGGAGTTCACGAGGACGAAGAGCAATAGTAATATTGCCTCCAGATATCATGGGTGGGTATCTCGTTGTTTTTCTCTTGGTTTAGTTTGTATACTCAGGAGTTCGGTTGGTTGTACATTTGTTATGCCCGTGTGTGGATTTGGGTTGATTTTGGAGTTTGGTGATCTGTATAATAAACAGGTACTGTTGGAGTTGTTTTGTTGTGTTGTAGTCATACAGTACCAGGTTGTCTTGTTGGATTTGGGTTACTATTATTGTTGGAACATTTTATTCCACATAAACGTATTATAGAATTTTGATGATTTGTTGATGATCAAAGAAAAACAACAATTTATCAACAAGCAGTCGAAGACGCACGAGCTGGACAAAAAATCAAAGAAGTAAAGCAAAAGCACAGATCATGTATGCTATGCATCATAACTAACATCTATAAAAGAATACCTAACTGAACTAACTGAGTTAACATGGTTAATGTATGGTAACATGTCGGGTTAACGTATGCAATGATGAAATCAGAAGAAACTGTAAGATGACATTCAGACATGTTAACGTATGCAAAGAATCCAAACAACATACACTACATGCAACACCTAACATACGATACATACATATCATTATGGCCGCTATGATGTTTGAAATGGGAATTCAAATATCAGCCCGTAGGAGAAATATAGAAGGTCATCTCTGTAATATCCGGGGGTAATTTTTTTTTCTCGTTTCACTGTTGAGTTGTACATATTCATTTGGAATTGTACAAATGTTGTTGTATTATATCATTCGTGTTTGTTGAGGTGCGTTGGATTGTGTTTCGTTCATTCGGGTTGAGATTTGATGGAACAACTTGGTTGTCTACTTTGTTGAGCTAAAGTATGTTAGCTTGTGCACTTAATGTACGTTTGGCCTTCGGCATTACGTACATTATTCTGTTTATGCTATGTACGTAATGAGAGGTAGGTAGAGGGAACCTTCCTCGGAGTCTACTTTCGGATGGTGGGTCCTGGGTATCTTTGATCCTATCGACTATTCTGTCAACGAGTTCAGTACGTACGTTAGGATGTGAGCCTTACGTACGTTATTCATGCAGCTTGTTAATGTACGTAAATGGTTGTTGTTTTACATACGTTAGGGTCTTCATATTTTTGGTCAGTCGGTTCTGGACTAGCATTACGTACGTTAATTTATTGGTGTAGCATACGTAATGGTCCTTACGTACGTTATGCTTGGTGTATAGCGGCCGTAATGGGCTTATTAGATTATATATCTTGGTTTCGTATTTCATTTCTTCACGAACCAAAACCAATTTCCTCTCCCTAGAATCGTTCTTCTGGACTTGTTCTTGATTTAGCCTCTTCCAACTTGATTTGGAGCTTCATAACTTGTATTGGAGCTTAGTAACTTGAAGATTGGAGTAGATTCTTTATGGTTTGAGGTTGTTCTTCATTTTTCTAGAGGTATGTTAGTTAATCTTGTGTTTAACTCGAGATTATGTTGATGTTGTTGTTGTGTAGTTCGTGTTATGGTGATTTGTTGGAGGATAGTATGGTTCTTCATAGTTTTGATGAACTTATGATGAAGAACATATTGGTATAGCTTGAGTTTGATTGTGTTCTTGATGTTTTAGAATGTTTGGAGGTTATAATTATGTCTAGGAAGGATTATGTTAAGATTGTTATATGATTGACAGAGTCTTGAAATGATTGTTGTTGTTTGTGTTTCTTAGAGGGATTATAACCATTTTAGTAGGGAATTATGATGAATTATGTAATGATTATCACAATCTTTAAATGGTTGATTTAATCTTGTTGATTAATCCGAATTCTTGAGTAATTGGTGATTGATTTTGGTGGAGACATCATGTTTGTTGTGATGATGATGTTCTTGAGGTATTGATGATGATATTGGTGAGATTATCATTTTGGGATGATTAGTATGGTGTTGTTCTTAAATGATTCTTGTTGAATTGTTTTCACAAGTGTTAAGAACATTTGATCATATTGAGCATTGAGGTGTTGGGGGACGTTAGAATTCATAGTTGAGAACTATGATATTCGTTTGTGGAGTTTAACCGATTCGTGATTGAATCAGGATTGTCTTTGGTGTTATTTTCCATTGATTTTGTGTTATTGAATGAATTGTATTTCATTCAAGGTTGTTTGGGTGCTTGTGACTGTTGGAGGATGCCATTCGTCATTTCGTGGGAGGACGTTGATTGTGGAAAGACTTTCTCGCCTTCGGTTTGAGGCAAGTTTTATACTTGTACTAGTCAATGAGATAAATGTTATCATTTGTGTGTATGAATGTGTTGTATCATTTCGAGACGTAGTCTCTTCATGATCTGTTCATGTCAGGGAATTGTTTGATACAAAACCCTTCGGTAATTATGCCAACATTGTTGATTGATCGTCTTGTTGTTATTGTTGTTCATTAACGGCCGGTTCAAGGCATTGAGATACTTGTTGTATTATGTTGTTGTCGATGGCCGGTTCGTGGTATCGATGTATCTATGGTTATTGTTGACTGATGTTCCATTGAGATATCGTTGTGATCATTGTTATTGATATCAGTGTTTTTCTGTTGATATTGTATTAGCCGATTGAAGGCATTGACATATTTGATTATCATCTCTATTTCTGGTGGTCGATTAAAGGCACCGGGACATCTGTTCTAATTGTATCGTTGTTTATTGATTGACCGTTCTAAGGTAATCGATGTATTGAATTGGGACTGTCAAGGACATTTCCCATCCGTTGAGTCGTTACCGATTGACCATTCTTAGGTAATCGATGTATTGAATTGGGACTATCGAAGACACTTCCCATCCGTTGTATCGTTGTTATCGATTGGCCATTCTAAGGTAATCGATGTATTGAATTGGGACTGTCGAAGACATTTCCCATCCGTTGTATCGTTGTTATCGATTGGCCGTTTTAAGGTAATTGATGAATTGAATTGGGACTGTCGAAGACATTTCCCCTCAGTGGTATCGATGTTACCAATTGGTCGTTCTAAGACAATTGAGGTATTGAATTGGGACTGTCGAGGATAGTTCCCATCCGTTGAGTCGTTGTGATCGATTGGCCATTCCAAGGCAGTCGAGGTATTTTAATTGGTATCGCCGAGGATGGTGCCCATCCGTGAGTTATTGTTGTCGTGTTGGCCAACTCAAGGCAGCACCCTATTATTATCGTGAATTCGGTAATCTTGGGATCGTTGCTGTTTGTGATTAATTGTGTTTTGGAGGCTACTCTCAGCTAGTGCTCGATGGGTAAGTTTGGGGCTTGAACCTTCGCGGTTGGTTTCCCAACACCTACAGTTCAGTAGGTCACGGTCACTGGGTGATCTCATTATGGGTAAGCTTGGGGCTCGAACCTTCGCGGTTGGTTTCCCAACACCTACAGTTCAGTAGGTCACGGTAATTGGATGCCCTCATTGTGATACGGCTTCGTACCGTGGCTTCGGCCCTCATTGTGATACGGCTTCGTGCCGTGGCTTCGGCCCTCATTGTGATACGGCTTCGTGCCGTGGCTTCGGCCCTCATTGTGATACGGCTTCGTGCCGTGGCTTCGGCTCTCATTGTGATACGGCTTTGTGCCGTGGCTTCGGCCCTCATTGTGATACGGCTTCATGTCGTGGCTTCGGCCCTCATGTGATACAGCTTCGAGCTATTTTGGCTTCGGGCCATTGTGATGGCAGCTTCGGTTGAATGGTTTTCAGATAATTGTGATATTCTGGCAGCTTCGGCTGAGGGGCTTTTAGGCCATTGTGATGTATTGGTATTTCCGTTGGAGCCTTCGGGCATTGTGATTCGTATTTATTTCAGTTCTGGTTTGGTTTACATTCGGGTAGTTCATTGTTGTGTCCTATATTGATGATTCACCGTTGGGCACTTGTGTTCTAACTTGTTGAGTAGGTACCGATCTTATGCCGTGGGCATAGTATTTCATGAATGCTCGATTCTTACCTTGGTTTGTGAGCATCTCATATTACCAGTGTTGTACCATTTTATTCTGCCTTTGGATGCATATCATGTTATACATGTATTTGATATTCATTATCTGGATGACTGACCCCATGGGGGCGGAACATGTTTGCATGTTTTAGGTGCTTGCGAGGAGAGAGTTGAGACACAGGGGCATGACGATGGCGACGAGGTATTCGAGCGATACTAGTCCGAGTTGTTTTGGTGTTCATGTCGATCAGACCGTTTGGAGTACTCCAATTTTGTCAGTTATTGTCATTTTGTATTATCCGAGCAAGGCTCGTGTATGTTGTTGTATTTTTATTTTGGCCATGTAGACCCACGTTTGTCGTTGAAATTCCATATCGGAATATTATGTTGGATATCATAGTAGGGACTGTGATTCTCCCTTTTGGTCAGTTTGTTGTATTTTGGTCGTGTTCGCTTAGTGGATCTCCTGGTGTGGGATCTACGGCACTGTAATGACACAATGGGATTGGGGGTGTTACAAACTCGTACAATGTTCATATGCTTGTTGTACTTAGCATACGCAACGTGAAGATACGTACATAATGGAAATAAACGTAGCTACTGGATTGTACTAAACATATGATCACGTACATAACACAGTATGGGTTAAGTAAGCCACAAGCTTAACATACGTTATGAGCACAGTATAGCGTACGCTATGAAAGATCAGAAAACAATGACTAGTTTAGGCTTTCAGTCCTATAAATACCACTTCATTTGGTATTCAACAAATACAACTTCAAGAATAATTCTTATACATCTGAGATTATTGTACACACTATTTGTTATTGTTATCGAGCTTGATTGTTAAGGGATTGAGTGTTTTATTCAGTCAACCATACACAAGAGGACAGAAATGATTATAGATTTGATTCGGTGTTATTAGAATCGTGGATCCGGCATTATTAGAATATAGTCTAAATCCGGTGAGGTTCTTCTAGTATCGATAGAAAGCTAGAAAGGTTGTTTCCTTGTCCGATAGAAAAGAAAAAATGGTTTATCTTAGGTCAATAGAAGACAGGACTATAACGATTTATATTGGATCGATAGAAGACATGATTGTAACGGTTTACCTCGGACCGATCAAAGATAAGGCATAAAGGTTTATCTTGAACCTATAGAAAAAGATAACGAATGAGAGAGGACGTAAGCCAGTTAGGGCTAAACCTCTACAAATATCTGTGCCATTTATTTTCTGCACTTATCCATCGCTTCCGCAAGCGAAAAGAGTTCATTAGTCTTCACCGCATTATTCAACCCCTTTCTAGTGGCGGTACCAACTGAACAATTGGTATCAAAGTGGTCTCGGAATAGTCGGCTTAACATCTGAGTAGAAAAGATTCGATGGCATATAATTTTGCTCCGGTCGAAGGTCTTGCCTTAAACCGACCACCATTTTTTTGACGGATCAAATTTCATGACATGAAAAAAAGATGTCAATCTTCATTCAATCTTATGATATTGAAATTTTGAAGATCATTTATCTTGGTCTAAAAATTCCAACAAAGTCGATGGTTCACTCAAGAGCTTTGAAGAAGATAACGATAATGATTGGAAAAGTGATCATTACAATTGTAAAGCTGTACAATTATTATATTGTTCTCTAAATCCGGAAGAACACGAACCACCTCAATGACCTTGACGAGACATTCGCCATCCTCGAGAGGTTCAATATGAAGCTGAACCCCAAGAAATGCAACTTCGGGGTGAGCTCCGGAAAATTCCTGGGGCACATCGTGAGTCAGAGGGGGATCGAGGTGAACCCCACCAAGATCCAGGTGATCCTCGACATACAGGAACCGCGGAATGTCAAACAGGCGCCTCACTGGTTGTCTAGCCGCCCTCAACTGCTTCATATCTCGGCTCGGGGATAAAAGCAAGCCATTCTTTGCGACTATAAAGAACAAGAAGTTCGCATGGACAAAGGAGAGTCAAATAGCGTTCGCTAAAATTAAGGAGTATCTATCTAACCCCCAAATCTTGGCAAAGCCGATCCCCGGCGAAAAGCTATTCGTTTACCTGGCGGCCTCGGAGGTCGCGCTGAGTGCTATTTTAGTGCGAGCGGAGGGGCAAGACCACTTGCCGATATACTTCGTTAGCCAAGTGCTCCATGACGCGGAAACGCGATACACGCCTCTGGAGAAAATCGCCTATGCTCTAGTCATGAGTGTTCGGAAGCTAAGGGCCTACTTCTTCGAACATCAAGTGGAGGTTCTGACGACTCTCCCCTTAAGGCAAGTTCTGCACCGGCCAGACACCAACGGGTGACTCCTCAAATGGTCACTGGAAATCGCCCAATACGGTATCACGTACGATCCTCGCACGACGATCTAAGGCCAAGCTCTGGCAGACTTCGTGGTGGAATTAACATTCCCACCCAGTCCGATCCAGATATGTCGCCCCGCTTGGAAGTTGTATGTGGACGGTTCGACAACCAACACGCGAGCAGGGGCAGGGATTGTTCTCATCATCCCCGACGGCCAATGTTTCACAAATGCTGTACGTTTCGGGTTTTGGGCGACAAACAATGAGGCCAAATACGAAGCCTTGGTAAGCGGGCTCGATCTAGCCCTCGCCTTGGATGTTCGCCGTCTCCGCATCTTCATGGACTCCATCTTGGTCGTGATCCAAGTCAAGGGAGAATATGAGGCGCACGGCGAACAAATGATCAAATATCAAGAACTGGTCGCCGAAATGTGCATGAAATTTGAAGAAGTTCTTATCGAACAAGTCCCGAGAGAGCACAATTCCTATGCCGATGCCCTATCCAAACTAGCATCATCTGATGGGGCAGCAGATTTCTCTAACATCCAAATCACAAAATCAGCAAAGCCGGCGATCGATAGAAGCCTGATTACGACAGTTGTCATCCCCGAGGAGAACTAGATGTCTCCGTTCATTAAATACTTGAAGGACGGAACGTTCTCCGACGACCGTATCAAAGCTCGCTAGCTCCAACTCCGTGCAACCAGATACACCCTACTGGACGACCGGCTTTACAAGCGAGCTTTCAGCCTTCCCCTCCTCAAGTGTATTACGCCGGAGGAAGGCGGGCTCGTTTTAGCCTAGATCCATGACGGGATCTGTGGAAACCATGCTAGCGGGCGAGCTCTCATCCACAAAACAACCAGGCAAGGTTTTTTCTGGCATTCGCTTCCGAAAGATGCGATCGCCTATGCCAGATTGTGTCATAGGTGTCAAGTGATGGGCCCCAACATCAAGCTCTCCCCCGAGCAGCTCACTTCGATGTACAGCCCATGGCCATTCGCCCAATGGGGCATCGACCTTGTAGGTCCCTTGCCGACGGCGCCAGGAGGCTATAAGTTTGCCATCGTGGGGGTCGATTATTTCACGAAATGGGCTGAAGCCAAGCCGATCAACAAGATCGGCCAAGAACAAGTAATTAAGTTCATTTGGAAGAACATAATATGCCGATTCGGTCTGCCCCAAGCTATAAACTCCGACAACGGAAAGCAGTTCGATGGCTTGGAAGTCATGCAATTCTGCCAGAAGTGGGGAATCAAAAAGTTGTTCTCGTCCCCTTACCACCCTCAGACGAACAGGCAGGTAGAGGCTGTAAACAAGATCCTCAAACATACGATCAAAGCAAGACTTGAATCCAAACAAGGACGATGGGCGAGCGAGCTCCCAGATGTTTTGTGGTCCTACCGTACGATGACCCAAAACTCGAACGGCGAAACCCCGTTCGCCCTCGCCTTCGGGACAGAAGCGGTGATCCCTTTAGAGATCGCCTTCCTCAGCCACCAAACTGAACAAGAGATGACGACGAACAATGATGTGGCCCGGTGGATCGACTTGGACATTCTCGAAGAATGGCGACTAACCTCGGAAATGAAGAACACAATCCATAAAAGGAGATCCGAGAAGTTCTTCAATTTGAAGGTCAAGGAAAGACTGTTCTAAGTGGGTGACCTAGTCCTCAAAAAAGTCCAGACTCACACAGGAGTCTTTGGCCCGAATTGGAAAGGCCCCTTCAGGATATCTAAGTGGCTAACTAGGGAAGCCTACGAACTTGAACACCCTGACGGCACTCCAGACCAATATCCCTGGAACGCCGTACATTTGAAGAAATACTACCCGTGAAAACTTTATATTCAGTTTCAGTTACCCAATGTACAAAGAGTGTAATGAGATTTTCCTATCCCATCTATATGATTCGCCTCGACGAAAACGAACAACTAAAAAGAGAACGGCTCGCTCGCCCTACAAGAGGTCATCTTCTAAACCTGATAGACCTATGCAAGCGATCACCCCTCTAAGCACAACGTATACCGTCGAGGGTCGCGATCCAACATGGCGATCCGAGGTAGAAATAGTGCAGCCATGGTCCTGGAGGTCGATGGAACCGACATCTTCGCCCATGCAAGGTTCCTTCAGGCTACGATCGCTCGCCCTTCGTTTAATTACGAGGCGAGCGTAGCCGAAGGACCCTCCAAATAAATCCGTGGACACGCTCGCATGCCCTCAAAGTACATCATCAAACATGATATACCCGGACAAGGCGACGCGTCCCTACCCCGTCACAATGTATACCGTCAACGGTCGCCATCTAACATAGCGACCCGAGGTAGAAAAGTGCCAACAAGCTGCGGACGTGGAGTCGAATAAACCGACGACGCCCCGTGCAAGGACTCATCCAGACCAAGACCGCTCGTCTTTCGTTTAAATACAAGGTGGGCGCAGCCTAACGGAGGACCCTAACAATAAAGTGAGTCGCGGGACAGACCTACGGATGGAATGTTCCTGGCACCTAGAGACACGGTTACGGAGGTCGGTCCATCGAACTCAGCGACTGTACACACAGTCGTCCTCCCTCAAAGAATCGGCAAAACTCAAGATAGCTCGTCAAACATACTATTTTCGTTCCCTTACTTACACTAAGTAAACAAAAACAAGGGGCGAAGTGGAGCTATTCCTGAAATACGATCGGGAGGAAGGGACCATACTCGTCGGCTTCGTTCAAACACATGCATGACGATCAGTTTTGTTCAAGAAGTTTACATGTAAGAATTTTCAAGTGTACAAATACAATCGGATCCATTCAACATTCAAACAGTCGATCATAAAAACAAGGCATCAGATGAAATCGTGTAAACACTTGTACAAATTCATATGAAAACATTCAGAAGCGACGACCGTACATGTAAGGAATCAGATGCGAAGAAGCAGTATTTTATTCCATTCAAAAGGTTTGTACATTCAAGCCCGAAGGCGATACAAGAGAAAAATAGAAAATTACAAGCGAAGGAAAACAAAACAACTCCACCATCACTCAGGCCGCCCCCGACTGGCCTTCACCCCCAGCAGGCGGATCGGCGCGCGCTTCCTCACCGGCCTCAGGGTAAATAAGTTTATCCGGAAACGGATACCAGCTCAAATCAATCCCTAAGTCAGCGAGATCGAGGATCGGCAAGGAGAAGTCCGGATGCATGGGATGCTCGAGTACGTAGGCCTTTAAGGTACGGATCGGTCTCGATCTCCTTTAACTGCTCCTTCAACCCCTCAGTCGTCTTGTCAGCATCCGCAAGCTCGGCTACCCTGGTGGCCAGTTCACCCTTCGCCTTCTCCAGCTCGCCATTGAGACGATCCACTGTCGCCTTCAGCCCAGTCACCTCCTATTGCGAGGCCGCGTGCAACCGACGAGCATCCATCATCTGGTCTCGGAACCGATCGGCCACCTCCTTGGACCGGCCAAGCTCTTGCTTCATCCGTTCGAGGTCTTGTTTGGCCCGTTTGGCCGTCTCAATATATTTCTTCTCCATGGCCATGATCCGGCTAGCGAACTCGGCATTCTAGTTCCGAGCGACCTCGAGATCTTGATGGAGGCGAGCATTAGAGGGTCGCCCCTCGCAGTGCTTAACGGCTTGGGCGGCCATCGTCGCCGCCTGGAGAGTCACGGCGAGCGTCGCCTGCATGGCATCACCAGACCGCCGATGAGAAATCGCGTCGAGTTCGGTCGTCCAGGCTTTAGGGAGAGAGGTGATGGCCCGGGAGACGTACGAAGGGACGTCGAGAGACTGGCGTGGAGACTTGCTCGCCAGGAAATCCAACACCATCGGCGAGGTGTCCAGATCGGAAAGACGGATCCTGCAACACAAACAAAAAGAAACAAAGGGGTTAGTATACATCCTACACAAATAGCCTAACTCAGAAAGATCAAATCGGTCTTACCTGTTGACCAACTCGGGGTCGCGGCCGAAAAAGGGCTCCGAGGAGTTTCGTCTTTGGCGATCGCCGCGGTCTTCAGGAAGGCAGCTGATGGCCTGGACCCCTCCGCCATCGGAATAGCAGAGATAGGTGGCGCGGCAACCGGCGGCTCCAAAATAGATACCTATGTGTCAGCAGTCGGCAGGGACTCCTCAGGCCTCCGCCTCTTGCGGTTGCGCTGGAGCTATTCTTCCTCTTGAACTTCCGGTTCGACGACCAGCACCGTAGTAGGTCTCACCGCAGGGATAGGATGGGACGTCGTTGCTGTGGCACGACCCGTCTTCTTTCCCTGGTGAAGACGACCCAAAAGACCGGGATTCGACATTGAGATCTCTCTCGGTGGCTCGGCGTAGCAGGGAAAATGGATCTCTGTCAAAGAAGAAATTCAGACAAGTTAGACATCTACTTCAATCAGACGATCATCATACAGGAAAGAGGAAGTAAAAATTCATACCTGGAACTTTCAGGTGGCGAGGGAAGCGAAACAATCGAGCTCCCAACTGATGAAGTTCGTGGCTAACTGAGCGAACGTCGATGTAGGAGTCCGGCAGACTGCAAATTCGCTCCCAGACGATCAAGAAATCAAAGGGGAGATCGCCGATCGCTGGAACAAGAGAGCCTGCAAATAGGAAACCAAATTAGATCAGTTCAAGGTGTATCTAAATAAAGGGAGAGTTAAAACCCACTTGGATTCCTCTCCCGAAAACTGGTGGGGATATCCAACTCTTCCTCCGGCTTATCGCTCGATGCCGACCTCCATGCTTCGCCGACCCATCACCACTTTTCCAGGTCACCCCGAACCTTGTTCGGCACCCCAAGGGCCACCCTACCCATGCGACCCTGTATATGGTAGCCACCGACCGATCCCTTCTGCGCGGTCAGCTTGAAAAGATAGTTCATTTCCAGCGCAGAAGGCAAACGGAACAACCAATGACCGCCAAGCAATGTCAAGGTGCTGATAATCTGCAGCCAGGCGTTCGACGTCAACTGGAGTGGCGCCACATACCAGGCGATCAGAAAATATGACACGGCGAACGACAAGGGAAACCGCAATCGGGCCTCCAAGATCATTTCATTGACAGCAACCATACCCTCGGGAGGCTGGTCGGCACGTCCGTTCTCCGAGGGCACGTACAATGAAACATCAGAAGGGGTGTGGAATTTCTCCCTCCAG
The DNA here is from genome assembly GCA_033398695.1 of Orobanche coerulescens. Taxonomy (NCBI): domain Eukaryota; kingdom Viridiplantae; phylum Streptophyta; class Magnoliopsida; order Lamiales; family Orobanchaceae; genus Orobanche; species Orobanche coerulescens. The sequence goes on from CM065815.1 coordinate 118,998,821, forward strand.
CGAATCAAGTCTTTCCTGGTCGCCGAACTCCGGATCTGTCCAAGGGTCCATGTGGAATGGTCCGCGGCCCGGTATGACGTCCGCTTCACGGGCTCATAGGGGTGGGCGGCAGAATATGCTTCGAAGTCAAACTCGGGACATGGTCCGGAAATCCTCTCCATAAGCTTAGCAAAATTTAAATAGGCGGGGCCGAACACGCTGTTCTGCTCCGAATACAGCCTTACCGCTTCATCCTCATCCACCGGCGAGCCCCTCTGCCCCGCCACCACCACTGATCTCGCCGCGTCGGCCTCATTGAAGAGCTCTTCAACCTCCGCAGGTGTTATTCCCGCACGAATGGCCTCAACGTCCATCTCCTTGTTGAGAACCGCGAAGGTTTCTTCCCGGGCAAGCGATATCGCGGCGGCAGAAGAGCTGCCGACCTCATAAACTTTGGATCCTCCTCCAGACATATTTCGAAGAGTAAAGGGGGAAAGGAAATTTTTGTTCTTACCTAGAAAGAAAGACGGTCGGCACAATGAGCTTCAAAGAAATTCGGCAGAGTCTTTGTCTAAAAAGCAAGGGCGCATAAAGTGTTGAAATGGAATGGCCCTGGCCCTTTTTATAGGCTGAAGCAGGGGCCTCTGTGCAAATAGGCGGAATCCCAGGGGCTGGAGTGCAATCGTCGGGGGGGGGGGGGGGTACACATGAAATGCCGCCCTCGAAAGCCGCGTAAGCATCGTTTCGAGGGCATGCCAGACGACAAGTCTGACAAAACCGTCGGACTCCCCCAACGATAGCGCGACGCGTGTCCCTTCAACGTTTCAAGAGCTCGCCTCCATTTCCCACTATTTCCAGCGCATAAGGAGATCGTCCGGATTCGAAATCAGATCGTCCGGATTAGAAATCAGATCGTCCAGGCGACGACGTCCTTGTCATAAGCAGACGACCCAATCGTCTAGAACAGGTGATCGCCAACAGTGCCACCTCACCCCGTGTTTTCAACATCGGAGCGAGCTGGGGGGCAATTGTTGTGCGGCGATTTATACGCCTCGATGGCGATCGGCATGATGGTCAGGAGCAGCCAAAGAAGACAGACGCTGGGCAAGCACCTAGCGATCGGCGTCTAAGGCGATTTTCTGTAGGCATCTGGCGATCGCCAATGATATCTGACCGTAGAAGATCGTCCCGTACTGCATGTGAATCGGACACCCATCAAAGTCTTCGAAGACCGAATCTTGGACGTAGACCCACGTGCAGATCTGCATAAGGCGCCGCAAGATAAGGCCTTTGACCACAGCCTGTCACCAACCTCACACCTACCGACAGGCCCGCCGAAAGGTAGAAGGTGGGTCCTCCCCAGACAGCGACTCAGGACGCGTGCAGGTTTCCCATTGGCTCGCACAGCTCGCTGCCAGCAGCAGCCTCGGACTTTAAGGGAACAGTCCCACGTGACGGGATGATTGCCCACCTTATTCTAATATAGAAAACGGCGGTCGCCCGCGATCGCCGGAGAGGACCCAACAACCTTTTCTCCTATAAATAGGAGGCCTCCAACAGTGACCAAAGAGTAGTAGAAAAGGTACAGAGAGAACGGTGGACTCACCTTACGAATACATACACACACAATAGTATTCATACAGAGCATCAAAAGCAAGAACTCACAGAGCTTCATATCTAGTTCTTCCGGCAATCTTCACGCTCTATAGCTAAGATAACTCGGATTTTTACACTCATTGTAATAGTATTCTAACATTAATATTTGTACTCCAAAGTATTTATATTAATAACATCTCGCGAGAGAATTCAAGCCCGGAAAAGGAAGAGAGAAATGGGAAAAATGACCGAAACTGGACTGCTCTGTCACATTTATACTGGTGCAGCCTAGCGTGCGCTAGGCTGCCGAGCTAGCGTGCGCTATCGGCCCGGGCCGCAATCCAGAACCTCACTACCCTACTGACTTGGCCAGGTAGCGTGCGCATCCTTCCGGCCGTAGCACACGCTACCTGCCGGTCGTAGCGTGCGCAATGCCCGACAGTAGCGTGCGCTACCTGCCGATCCTACCCGAGACTAGAACCTCAGAACCCCTCTGCCCAGACCCGATAGCGTACGTTGGGCCGGTCGACAGCGTGCGCTACACCCGCCGAGCTAGCGCACGCAGCCTTCCGGCCGTAGCGTACGCTACGCCGGTTCCTGCCATGCCTGCTCAGCCAGTGCCCAGCACTTCCGATAGTGCCACACCTGTCCGGCCTGCTGCTCAGCCGCCATGACCCGACGACTCGATTTCCGTAAACGTACGGAACGAACACGACGAAAAGCTCGTGGACAACATCAACGACCCGATAACTTTCGGTAAATTATAAAATGACCCAATAATTAATCATACGTGACCAGGAAAAGGGTCGAGACAATAAATACAGATACGGATACCCATAACTTTGGGTAAATTACAAAATGGCCCAAAATGCCCGAAAATCACGATACGTGATCGAATAACTAAACCGAAGTTCATAACACGTCTAACAAAGTTAAACGGACTTACGAGAAACTCGAAACAGCATTTTCGAACGAGATCCGTAAGAATCGAACTCAAGTGCGGAAAAGTCGTTAAAAAGCACGGAACTCAACAAAACAACACCGAAACGAACTCGGATGACAAAAAGTGCAGAATTAATCATTCTCAGAATGATGAATCGGTCCCAAGAGAGTCGTCAAAACGGACTCTTGCCAAAAAAGAAAATTACCGAAATTCAAAATTGCGAATATTACACCTTGCCGGGTCGATCTTTAGATAGTGGCAAGCATGTTCAGGACTTATGCCAACCATATCTTGATGAGACCAGGCAAAGACTCCGATGTTCTTACGTAGTAAATTGATCACATCCTCCTTTAATTCGAGATCGACGCTCGTGCCGATCTGTACTTCCCGCTCCGGGCGAGCCGGATCTATTGTTATACTTTCCAACTCTTCAATGGGGATGGTCGCTTCTCGTTTGTAACGATTTCCGGACTCGATCCTTGGATCGATGTCGAAGCTCGGCTCGAAATTGATCCTTGGATCGATGTCGTCCGTCAATCGATGTGAGATGCCGTCTTCTGAGTCGATCTTCATCGGTTGATTGTCTATCGTCTCAATGTTATAAATAGTATGGGAAGTGTTGAAAGAAGTTACGACACAGGAGTAATTCAAACATTTCTTAGCCATTAGTTGTTGGTTTTCTTTTACAGTACCGACCTTCCCATCGGCAGTGGGGAATTTGATACAGTAAAAGAAAGAAGAGGCGGCCGCCTCGAAGGTTTCTAGAAATGGGCGACCTAGGAACCCATTATAGATGCTAGGCCTATCTATGATTACAAAATTTAGGTACCTAGTAATCCTAACCTTGGGATCTTAATAACATATTAGCTCGACGGAGAGCTTGATTCTTCCGTAGGCTTGGACTGTTCTGTCGCCGAACCCTTGAAGCACGGTCTCAAAAGGCTTGACGAACTTGGTCAGGTTGCCGAGCTGGCCAAGAACAGATTTGAATATGATATTGCAAAAGCTCCCATTGTCAACCAGCATGCGATCGACCATTTTCCCAAGGATACGTGCAGAGATTACCAATGCATCCTCTTTGGGGCACTGCACTCCCTCCCTATCCTTGTTGGAGAAGGTGATGAGCGCGTCTTTGGAGATGGTCGGCTATGGGGTACCACGACATGGACACTGGCGAACGCCCTCAATTCGGCCTTTCACTGTCTGTTCGACATGGTGGAAACTAGGGAAAGGCCTCCGAGGTTTCCACCTCCCGCCTGAAGCATATTGATCCGTCCGCCAGGGTTGATCGGAGGGATTGATTCGTCAGAGTACTACAGCTCGTTCTGCTCGATCCTGGAAACTGGATTGGGAGTGATTCCGTCATTCTATCGGCGCTCGCGCCCCCCGGTCCTTTCTGCCCGAGGTTCTGGTTTTGTAACCAAGTTATCCAACTTGCCTTCCTCAAACAGTCTCCAGAGTTGTCTGATGAGGTCGCGGCAGTGGCTGGTGTTGTGGCCAGGACTCTTGTGGTAGGCACAAAATTTGCTGCGGTCTAGATGACTGTTGTCCCTTATCGACTTTGGTTTGTTAAGCCATTCGTGCCCCTTGATGGCGTTAAAGATGTGGGCCGGAGATAGATTGAGGTTGCGTAGGAGGTGAACCTCCACATCCTCGAAGGCTTTGAATTCACCGGGCGACTTTGCGACCGCTTTTCTGGGCTTGTCGACCGCCTTTCTCGGGATGGAAGATGGCGCCTTCCCTTCCCCTGCAGATCCCTTGCCTAAGCGAAGGGTGAGCATTCTCTGCCTAGCCAGAAAATCAGCGGCCCTGACGCGGAAGATCGCGTAGGTCGGGGGAATGTCCTTCGTAAGATTCCTGAACATGGGCGAATGGCCATGGAATCCCCCTAGGGCCAAGTAGAGAGTGAGCTCGTCGCTAATGGGCTCGCCAGTGAAGACTATTTCGTCCACCCGGTCGATGTAGTCTTCGTCGGGCTCGTCCTTTCCCTGTTTGATCTTCATCATGCGGTGGGGGCCTTCTGGCCGAGCAACTTTGGCAGCGAAATAGGACGTGAAGTCGTTCGCCAGCTTCTCAAAACAATTGATCGAGCGCGGTGGCAGTGAGATGTACCACCTATGGGAGAGATCGCCCAATGTCAATGGAAACATTCGGCACTTCGTCACGTCCAATGTCCCACATCCGGCCATGTAAATCCAGAACTTGCTCAAATGGGTCTCAGGATCCGATCTCCCCTCATATAGAGGTGTTTGAGGGGGAGCGATCTTAGGTTGAACTGGGGCGAGCTCGATCTGGGCCGCGAGTGGCTCACTCGGTCCAGCGATCGATCTCTTGGCGCCTGCCCCAGTTTCTAGGAGCGCCTTCATTTCGTCGAGCTGGCGCTGCATGGCGGACATCGCCGTAGCCTGACTGCTCGCAGATTGGCTCTCGGAGCGGGATCCGAGGCGATCGTGTACCGATCTCCTGACCCCGTGGTAGGCGGTGAGTTCTCCGCCACCAGGCTCAATTCTTGGGTGAGCGGGAGCCCGTTGGCCAGCCTGTCTTCTGGGACTCGGGTATGCCGAACTCCTGGTGACGGATTCGGTCTCCAATGTTTCCCGGCTGGGTCCCGAGTGCTCGGGTCGCCATGAGGGATCACTCCCTCGGCGGCTGAAGACGGAGTCGTGCCGCCTTACTGTAACACCCCGAGATATTCGGAATAATTACAGCGCCGTAAATCCTTTATATAAGAATTTACAAGGCTAATTTGAAGACAACAGAAATTATACAAAAATGTCATTAATGAAAGGAAATTCAAACCCGTTCGACAATTCAAATAAATTCATTATTACAAAATGTTCCCAAGACAACAACAACATAAACGTACTCGTGTACTGAAATAACCAGAAAATAAGACAACATAATCCACATCACTGAGCCACTTCATCGTCATGTCGGTACTGTGGCTGCTTCCCTGCTCCTCGGCTACCTGAACAACAAAACAAATGTCCACCCCCGAAGGGGTTAGCAAAACGATGCTAGTACAAGTATCATAATACAAAAATCACCAGTGCATCATAAAACATACAAAACGGACTTCCGTCATCGGAATCCAATGATGTGAATCCTCACGATTCCATCAACACAATACGGGGTGATCCAACGATCCAGCGCCCTCGGTATAGATCCCCATGATGATCCCGTCGGACCAACGCATGGTGGAAAACCCATCCAACGATCCAGCGCCCTCAGCATAGATCCCCATGATGATCCCATCGGACCAACGCATGGTGGACATTCGATCCAGCGCCCTCAGCATAGATCCTCATGATCCCCTCGGATCATTTACAACACAACCATTATAATTATGCATACACATATGCAAATCAACACGTTCATCAACGTAAATATCATGACAACTCAAAGAATATAGTCACATGTTCAACAACACGAATAAATCGTACACATGATCAATAATGCAATATCAATAAGCTTAAAATATGATACTTGCCTCAAAGATGGCAAGAACAAATCACTCCAACGATGTCAACACACTCGAAGGCCGTCTCCTTCGATCAACGTAGAAAGCTCGCACCTTAACAAAAGAAATAATATAGAATTCATCTTATGTCGTACGAATATCTAACAACCCGGTCTACGGCCGAAAGCTCTAAAAATTTAATCTGCCTGAACTACTTAGCGTACGCTACGTACTCTACGTAACGTGCGCTACGCCTGCCCATTAGCGTACGTAAACGACGAAGTCTAGCGTACGCTAACTTATGTACTGACAGTCCTCTCTGATCAGCCGACTGACTCGCCTGATGACATAACGTACGTTACGTACCAAACGTAGCGTACATTACTCATTCCCGATAGCGCGCGTTAATATACATCTCTTAGCGTGCGCTAACCGTGCATGGCAGTTTACTACTGGGCAGAAAACTTGAGCTAAAGGTGATGAAACTCGTGAAATCTTCAGTGTTAAAACATGTCATATCCGTGCATATCATGCTCATACGGTTTGTGAAAGATCTTTACGGATTAAACGAATTCGAGATACAAGGATATGTATAATCATCACAACACCATAATTCCTCTTCATCTTCAAGAAAATATTCTAAGTTCAATCCATTCCAGGTCCCAAAACGTATGATTCCTTTTTGTAAAGACATAAGAACTTGGTAATCTCCATATACTGGTCATAATCAGTTTTGAAGATACATGAATATGCTTAGGAGTCAAACACTAAAAAGGTTCAACGGTTTATACGATGAAGAAGTACCGAAGCATCGAAAATATCCTTCTAACAACATGATGTTCGACCACGTACGAATTTCTCTAACTAGATAATCTCAAAACATATTCCAAGACATCCTTAAGAATACTACTACAGTTGGTGAAGAATCACCTACCTCAAAATAGCGAAGAACAAGGAGGAACTTGAAGAAATCCAACACCGAGAGCTTGAACACCAATCTCCAATGATCTACATTCTTCAACTCGAGCTAGGATGATGATATGAAGGGTTTAGGATTGAGAGAGTGACTCTCTATGTCTCAGAATTCGGGTTTGGGAAGTGATGAAAACTGAAAAAAATGAAAAAGGGTGCTGTCCTATATATAAAAATTGGTTATTAGCGCGCGCTAGTCCATATTCCTAGCGTGCGCTAACAGTCATGCAGTCTACTGACCTTACTGATCTCAACATTTAGCGTGCGCTATCCTCATATCAGTAGCGTGCGCTATAGTGTTGACTTGGATTTTCCCGAAAGCCGTCCAGGTTCATCCCGACATGATCCGACCGAGATCCGCAGCCGATCTCACCTACCACCCTGTCTTAATCATGCTGACTACGTATAGCGTGCGCTAAGGTTCATTCCTAGCGTGCGCTACGAACCCAATTTAGCGTACGCTACGCTAAGACGATAGCATGCGCTACATGTGCAAAATCACCACTTAGAACACATTCATGAAATCATGCGCTTAACAACACCGGATCATGAAATACGGAGAATAATACTCAGATCAAAATGCAACAATTACAATATCACAAGGTTCAAATACAAATCAGAAATCTCGGGTATTACACTTACGAGCGCCTTTCCCTGCGGCTCAGGGCTTTTTGACGATTTCTCGACATATTGCCCCTTGAGCTTCCGCTTGCCTGCACGGCGGATGGCTGATGGAGTAATGGTGGGCAAGTCGTATGCCCTCCGTCGCTCCTTGCAGATGGCCATAGCCTCCTTGATCTGTTCTGCAGTTTGAAACTGATCGATTGAGAGGCTGGGACCGTCCCTCGGGGGCGGGAGTGAGAGCCTAGCGTCGCCGCGGTCGCCTTCCGCCGTAGGTTGGAATTCAGTCTGGGCCGGAATGATATGTCCGGAAGATCGCAGGGTGGCTCTTTTAGAGGTCGTAGCTGACGTCATGTTTCTGAAAGTTTTCTTTGAAGAACAGTGGGTGTTTCTTCAAGTATATGCCCCCGAGAACAGTGAGTGTTCTTCAAAACGGTCGGAATAAAAATGAAGGTTAAGATAGCCCTTCTTCTAGCGCCAATTGTTGTTACCCAAAATATTATCCGGAGATGATATTGCTGGAATGGTCGAGTAACAAACAAATGCAAGAACACTTCCGTGGGAAAGTAAATAACACAAGATTTGCCGGGGTTGTTAGTCACGGCTTGAATGCTCTCGCGAGATGTTATTAATACAGATACTTTGGAGTACAAATATTAATGTTAGAGTGCAATTACAATGAGTGTAAAGACTCTAGTTATCTTAGCCATAGAGCGTGAAGATTGCCGGAAGAACCAGATATGATGCTCTGTGAGTTCTTGCTTTTTTATGTTCTCTATGACTGAAATAATCTGTCAAGTAATTTCATTGTGTATGTGTATGTCCCTGCTCCAGGCCACTATTGGAGGCCTACTATTTATAGAAGAAGAGGTTGCTAGGTCCTCTCCGACGATCGCGGACGACCACCGTTTTATATATTAGAATAAGGTGGGCGATCGTCCCCTCACGTGGGACTGTTTCCTTAAAGTCCGAGGCTGCTGCTGGCAGCCAGATGAGTGAGCCAATAAGAGGTCCGCACACGTCCTGGGTCGCTGTCAGGGGAGGACCCACTTTGTACCTTTCGGCGGGCCTGTCGGTAGGTGTGAAGGTGGTGACAGGATGAGGTCAAAAGGCCTTATCTTGTGGCGCCTTTTGCGGATCTACACGTGGGTCTTTATCCGAGATTCGGTCTTCGACGACTCTGACGGATGTCGGATCCAAACGTGGTACGGGACGATCGTCTCCAGTCGGCCATTATAGACGATCGCCAGATGCCGATAGACGATCGCCTCGGACATCGATCGCTAAGCGCTGCCCAGCATCTATCTTCTTTGGCTGGCTCTTGAACATTATGCCGATCGCCATCGAGGCATATAAATCGCCACACAATAGTTAGAAATGTATGTTGTCAGGATAATGGTTTGTATATCGTACTTTGGTTGTAATAAATCATAAGGTATATGATTTAATTGTGCTCAGGGAAGACGTGAGTTATCTTTGGTCAAGGATATAGAATATCGGATATCGAAGATAGTTATCGTGATGACAAAAGTATCGGGATAAAGGTTTATTGGTATTGAATGGATGGTACCTTATTTGAGATTATTTGTATAACTGTGTATTCGTTCAGGGATGTTGTTCGTGGAAAGGATGTTGTCTTCGGCTTTGAGGTAATTTATGTATTGTTCAGTTATGAGATAATTATTATGTTGAGTTGTTATATATGTTGTATGTTGAGGCTTTGTATATTGAGATTCGTACTGGTTGTTCATTGAGGGATGTTGATCCCAGGACTATTGTTGGTATTAATGGTTGTGTTGATCATCTCATTGGTGGATGTTGATGGATATGGTCCTCGGATTTGAGGTAATCTAAATATTTGTTCAGTCATGTGGATAATTAGTATGTTGAGTTGTTGTATATGTTTAGGTTTCGTGTAATGAGATTCGTATCGGTTATTCGTTGAGGGATGTTGATCCCAGGACTGTTGTATTGAGATCGTAGATCGTGTTGGTCATTCATTTGGGGATGATGATCCCAGGATTGATGTTTTGGATATTGATTAGTCGTGTCAACTTTTCATTGTCAGTATGTTGTTGTTCACTTCGGTGAGTCTTTTGATCCTTATTGGATATGTGTTTCTTTGAGTTTCGCTATCATGTTCCATCGTGACATATCTGGAGTTATATCTGCGTGCCGATTAGTTATTGTGTAGGATTTTTAGCCAGGCACATGATGGTTATGTGTTGATATTTCCACATTGAACCATGCACACGAGACATAGTTCATGAGGCTAATTAGGTACAAGACCACATGTGTATTTGATCAATATCCGGGGTGGCTTGTGCACGGACACATTTCCGGATCGGGCGTACTATGATTTCCATCTTTGAGCCATATTGTTTGGTTGTTCATCCTCCATTTATGGTTGGGTATGTTCGACGGTTTGCGACTGCTTGTTCATACGCCCGAGGGGTATGTTCGACAGTTGGTGTCATTTCTTTGAGATCCTTTATTGTTGATCATTTGGAGTTTACCTTGTTGATGGTATTCTCGGTTATTATTGATCCTTTGTTGATCGTATTTGGACTCTACCTTGTTGAGGGTATTCTCGGTTATTGTTGATCTTGTTGATCGTGTTGGGAGTTTACCATGTTAAGGGTACTCTCGGTTATCGTTGATCCTTTGTTGGTCATATTGGAGTTATCATGTCGATGATATTCTAGGTGATGTATTGGTTGATCATTGTTATTGATCGTTTGAGCATTCGGACTGTACGTCGATGTTCGGGATTTGTTATCAATATCATGTGGTAGTTGATCTACAGATATGTTGTTTATTATTGGTTTATACATGTTGAGATTTGATTGTGTAATCCTACGGACAGGAGTTGGCGCAGATTGGATTATTTCCACACTTATGAGTTATGATGATGTTTTGAGGATTATCGGTATTTTTGGAATACAGTACAGATAATTGTTGTTGAGTTCATTTCGTCAATTGAGAATGCGAAATATGGATTTATGGTAAGGATTGATTTGTTATGAATTGCCATGGATTGGTAAGGTTATGACAGTAAGATTACGTTGGTAGTATTCTTACTATATTATTACATTGGTATGTAATTATTTATGTTGATGTGATCGATATCATTATTGAGTATTGTGGCTGACCCCGTCGTGGGCTTTATTTTTAGGTACTCGGAGATCGAGTTAGTAGCGGTCGTGAAGGGATGAGCTTCCCGGGTGATACTGGCTGTGGCATTTATTTGAGTATTCTCTTCTGGTTGTTTTATTCCGCTGCAAATGTGTATTTTGAACTGTGTTTTTATCCGCTGCGTGTGTATACTTCAAAATGGCTTTTTGGTATCTTTATCCGCTGCGTGTGTATATTTCAAAATGGCTTTTCGGTATCTTTATCCGCTGCGTGTGTGTATTTTAAATGGCCTTTTGGCATTTTGCGAACTTGGGTTATTTCGTTAAACCCTTTTTCCTAACTATTTTATCGGTACGTTTAAGTGGTAGCTTAACGTACATTTTAAACTGTAGATTTGGCATTTCGCCTTGTATTTTCAGATGGTATTTTATGACGGTATTTGAGAACTATGTTTTTGAAAATATTTGAGTATTTGCAAAATATTACGGTCATCGGCCTTTTGGCATTTTTAAACATTTTTGAAATAGTTTTGTAAATGGTTTTTAGCCTGGTGGGTTCCGACGCGGGGCCCACGGCGCTGTAATATCCCGGATGGTTTTGGGGGTGTTACACTGGAGACTAACGTGAGTGAAGGAAAAAGAGAGAGTGAAAAGATTTTCTTCAAGTCTTCACACTTATTCATTGTTCTTGAGATATATTCTTGGAGAAAATATCAAGAGATAAAAATTGTGAGATAATATTAAAACACTTGGAGTGTTATAATCAAAGCTTCATCACTTTATTCTAGCCATAACCTTAGAGGTTAATCGAGTGTTGTCATTCCGTTCATTTCTCGGGCGCGTGACAAGTAGAGACGCGGTTTTTCGGCCTTCGATCATCCAAGGGCTTGGAGCACTTTGGATCGTTTGGGGAATAGCTCTGTAATACCCACATTTTTTTATTCTCGTTTCCGTTTCGTTCGAGCGTATTGAGGCGATTGTGTTCGTTAATGATTCTGACCTTGTATTGTTTCTCACCTTTGTCATTCGAGCGAGTTCTGATATTGTTACAAATTGATGTGTATATCGTTGTGATCTTTCCAAGTTCGGATCGATTTCTTGTGAACCGTGTTCGAAGTTAACACCTCGTGATTCCTACAAGTTTATTGATGTCTTGATTTGAGGTGTGAACTTCATAGTTGATCGTTGTTGTTCGATCATTTCTATTTGTTCATCGTTGTACAATCATTATTGTTTGATCTCGTAGTCGTGAATATTGTACATTTGGGCCATTTTGCGATTTCCATAAGTGTTGGGAAATTGTCTTCGTATTTGATCTTCCAAATTTGTGAGTTACTGGAATTTCATACCTTTAAGCGTTGGAATCGTGACGTGATTTTTGTATTGCTCGGTTTTATCAACCGCAGCGATTCATGCTCGTTGCTTTTCGTAAGCATTCTTGCGTATTGAATCGGATCGTAGTGGCTTTATACTGCATGGAGTTCTGGTGTGTTGTCGAGAGTCGCCTTGCTTTTGTTTTAAGTTTCGGGATGAAACTTATTTTTAGGGGGGGTAGAATGTAATACCCACGATTTTCGTTCCGGTTATTTTGGATTTTTTTCGGATATTTCGCGGTTGTCGAGTGCCGGTATTATTTTCTCGACCACTGATTTTGGCATTTATGACCGTAGGTGATGATTGGTTATCCGTTGTTTTCATTTCGGATCGATGATGTTGTCCCCGAGTGTTTTGTCGTGTTCGTTCCGTGCGATTTTGGAAAATCGAGTCGTCGAATCATGGTGGTCGGGCACTGGCCGGACGGTTGCGGGCACTGGCCGGACGAGTGGAGGCACTGGACGGACGGGTGCAGGGACTGGTCGGGCGGGTGCGGCAGGAACCGGCGTAGCGCACGCTATGGCCGGAAGGTAGCACACGCTACGGCCGGGAGGTAGCGCACGCTACGGCCGGTTGGCTGCGCGCGCTAGTCGGCCGAGGAAGTAGGGGCAGAAAGGTTCTGGACTCGGGAGGATCGGAAAGTAGCGCACGCTATTGTCGAACACTGCGCACGCTACGGCCGGCACGTAGCGCACGCTACGACCGAAAGGCTGCGCACGCTACCTGGCCGAGCCAGGAAGTCTCTGGATTGTGGCTCGGGCCGACATCGCACGTGTTCAGCGCATGATGGCGGGCCCCGGCCGAACATTCTCGACCATGACCGCCCCGCTAGCGCACGCTAGGCTGCACCAGTATAAATATGACCGAGCAGTCATATTTTCACCCGTTTTTCATTTCTTTCCCTTCCTGTCTGCGGCTGGAGTCTTGGAGGTGACGAAGGCATGTTGTTATACAACTAATACACGAAGTTTGGGAGCTCATACCATCGATTAATCACCCCATAACATCCTTCAATCCAGCGAATCAAGGTTAGTTTTCCTAAAATCCTAGTTTTGGGAAAAATTGGGGATTTTGTTGATTTCGTCCATTGGATTCGTTATAACTTAGAATAGTGATGGATTGATGTTTATTAAGTTGTTTTATATCGAATCCCTTGTTTTTACACGGTTGGATTACCGAGGATTCATCGTTTTATTGAGTTTCTAATCGACACCTTGAAAGTGTTCGATAAAATCTCACAAAGGGGATTCGAGCATTCTACGATTATTCTTCCTCATTCGATCGTCAATTTATTCATGGTACGATGTTGGGGTCAGGTTCCTTGCGAAGAACTCGAGTCGGAACCCTTCCGTTCGCCGTTTTTCGATCGGTGGTGTTAACGCCGTTTCCGCCGGAGAGTTGTGGGCATTCGAAGTTTTTCGGTTGAGAGATGTTCGTCGGAGTGTCCAATATCAACTATTGAGGCAAGTATCTGGCCCATACATTACGTGTTTTGTGAATATGATGGTTGAAAATTTACGATACTTGCTAAACGAATTGTTTACAACCATTTTTTCTAAAGAATCGTTATATCTACAATCATGGTTTTATTAAAAGAGGATTCTTGTGTTCGAGAATTAATATGCTTAATTGACTATGCGTATTGGTGTCGACTATAGGATCACCTTATTTTCGAGTGATTGCATTATGTGTATTTTGTTGTTGGTAAGTTAAAGTTCAATTATTTTGTTAAGATTTTGTGTGGAGTCATGCGGATGTGTGTGAATATGTGAACTTGTGTGATATTGGTTGTGTCGTTTGGTGATGTTTAGATGGTGTGCTTCTTTGTTAATTGTATAAGCTTTAGGTCGTGAGTGTGTGTTGGACATTTGGCCATTCTAGCAAAATACCTCGACTATATATATTGTTATTGACTCTTGACGATTTCGGTTTTGGAAATTGTGAATTGATGAGAGATGTAAGTTTTTCTCGAGTACTCTCACTCGGGGATTGACTTGACGGGGTCACACGGGGACCTGGTGGCTTAGCGACTGGACCGGGTCGGAGGGTTACTTCGAGTGGGCATTCTCACTTGGGGATGCTCAACGAAGCACACAGGGACTTGGTGGCTTGAGGGCCGGACCGGGTCGCGAGAATTGCCAGAATGCTTCTAATGATGATTAATTGTGATATGTCCGGAGTATCACAATGCTTGGTGCTCAGGGTCGAGAGACATTATATATTGAGTCTTGGTGTTTGGCTAAAATGGCATAATAATAATAATAATGTGTTATGTGTAAGGTGTTGTTGGAAGTGAAATGAAGTTGATGATCGGGTCGTGGACCCTGTGTTTTGTGATTGGAATGGTTGGGTCGTGGACCCTGTGTTTTGTGACTGGAATGGTTGGGTCGTGAACCCCATGTTTTGTTAACGGATTTGCATTTTGGAAAATGAACTTTGGGGCGGTGACCCTAGGAGGCTTTTGAAGAATTAAGAACTTTACAATTGCAAATGTTTTCAAAACTCCCGAGATTTGTAAATGTTTTCAAAGTACTTTCTTGTTTTGGTTTCTACTTTCATGGCTTGAACTATCTTTGATTAAACAAAATATCTTGGGAAGTCTTTTGTTGTATTCTCGGAATGTGTTATGTATGGCTAGTATTTGCACTTTATACTTGTACTAGCAAAACAGTGGAGTTTTGCTAACCCCCGAGTATTCGGGGGTGGGTGTCTGTTTTTGCATCCAGGTACATGCAGGGTTGGGAGGAAAACACAGGATCGGTGCGAAGGATGATGGAAGGTGAATGATACTAATCACATGAAGGCCAATTTTGGATACAGTTAGCCGGAGTTCGTATATGGTCTTTTCCGCTGTCGTACTTTTTGTAACGACCCCAAAATAAACTGGGACGCCACAGTGCCGTAGATCCCACGAGGGACCCACAAGGCAAGTTTTTCGAAAATATTTTCTAAAATAATTTATTCAACTGGTAGTATGCGGAAGCAGTTAAGAAAGTATTCATACAACCCAAAGTACAAAAGAAAATAGTGTCCGTACATACGGTTATTACACAACGTGGAATATTCAAATTGGTTTAAGAAATTAACAGGCCTTCTTCCAACACAGCTCATGCCTGGCCGTAACCTTCGATGATGTCCTGCACAAATTCAACAAATTTACCTGGCACGACATATCGTGCCAGTAGCCTAGGTCAGAAAATCCAAACCAAACTCAAAGATAAAATCTGATAATTTCAAGGAACATAGTTATCACCGAATATTCGATGTTATCCGTTTTATCAGCACATAAACTCCCAAGGTCGCAACCAAGGGTCACGGAAGTATCTACACAGGAATACTCCGGACGTGGGTACCATTCAGGTTTTATCCCGCAACACGGTTCTACAAGAAAACTCCCAAGGCCGCGGCCAAGGGTCACGGTAGTATCTACTCAGGAATACTCCGGACAAGATAATCGAAAGAGCACCATTCCACAAATAGTAACACTTACTATGTTTAAAATTATAAGACGTAAAGTCTGAGCAAGATTCACTTGCCTCAAATCCGACGAGAGTTACTTCTTGACAAGGCAATGACTTGAACGATCACACTCTGAAGCCCTACCTATTACATGTTTGCCGATTAACATCTTATGGTAACAATGATGATCAACGACATTTCCTCCCCCCCCCCGCCTGTTTGAACCCTAACCTAGTTGCTTATGATGTCGGGATCGAAATTCTCAATTTGTAACCACAATGTGTGCCATTAAATTCTTAGGTTCGGCAACATTCTTTATAGGTTATCCTTCCGTTGAACAATAGTGTTCTAACACAACATTCCTACATCAATCATGATTAACAACCACCGAGGTTTCATTGTTTGTTTTAATATGTAAGTCTAGAACGATTAATCCGTAATCTTAACATGTTTTGGTATCTATTTGACTAGAAATTTGTTGGTAAGTTCAGCAAGGATTTATTAACGGTTTTATTCAATATGATAATACGGTTATACATGAAATCCTTAAAAAGATGATTCCTAGAAATTGGTGATTAGAAATCTAATTATAAGTTCTCCCATCCGATTAGGAGTTCTACTATTATTCATTCCAATTTCTAGCTTTGATGGGTATCGATTAACAATTGTGATAGTTATATACCGATCCGATTATTACTGAGAGTTTTAAACTACCCAAGGCATCTGAAATTTACTATAACTTGCTAAACAACACAGAGATGAGTTCAAGGTTGGATAAATTTACCTTTATTGACAAACGATGATGAAAAACGACGGTGGACGAAGAAGAACGAGAGGATAACACCTTCAAGACCTTCCCCGAAGCTTGATTAACGCACTCTAATAGGATAGCACTTGAATTGGGAGGTTAAAATTGGCTCAAGGATGGTGGAGATCAGTGTATATGAGAGAAGAATGATCTTTGGGATGGAATAAATGAAAGGCAAAGTGTTCTTTTATAAACTCAGATTGCCCTTACGTACGTTATGCCTGATGACTTACGTACGTAAGGGACTTTACATACGTTATGAAAAAGTATTAACGTACATAAAGAAACTCACTGGACTAATTACACACATCGTTACGTGCGTAATGAAAGTAGGTTAACGTACGTAACATTTCGTTGACTTGCCTGTCGCCATCACGCCAAAAGTTGGTCGGCATGCGTACTACCTGACGAAGATTCCTGTCCGAAGACCGAAGACCGATGTTACATACGTAAGTGCCAATCTTTAACGTACGTAATGACCCGGATATAGCGTACGTAATGACTTGGAGGATAACGTACGTAAGGACCAGTTTTGTTTACTAAGTTATTATCACATTAATTTCTTATGACACGACTCCCTCTCATTATCGTCAGGAAATTCCTCGGGGAACAAGACGTTGGCCACCATCATATTCGCACCAATAATTACCTAACGACATCAAGGTATGTCATTGAAAGTTCGTCAATCATCACACCATCACAATACACGAATAACAGATGCGAACAATACAGTACAACCATATTATACAAAATATGTTTTATCGCAATGGAGTACAGTAGAAGAAATGGACGTGAGCGCCCAACGTGAAACAGCATGTAATACTGGTGGTATTACATACCACCCCCCTTAAAATAGTTTCATCCCGAAACTAAGAAAATAACTCGGGATGATTCTCTCTCATGCTCGCCTCGGTCTCCCAATTCGCTTCTTCCATGCCGTGGTGCAACCACTGAACTTTAACAAGGGGTATGTCCTTGTTCCTTAGTATCTTTACGCGTTGATCCAAAATCACTGTTGGGACTTCCCTAAAGGTATCATCATTGGAAATCTCTACTTCCTCGAAGTTGATCTTGTGGCTTGGGTCGTACACGTACTTTCTCAGCTGGGAGACGTGGAAGACATTATGCACTCCGTCTAACGATGGCGGCAATGCTAGCCGATAAGCGAGTCTACCGACTCGGTCCAGTATTTCGAATGGGCCAATAAATCTCGGGCTTAGTTTGCCCTTCTGGCCGAAGCGTCGAATGCCCCGCATTGGCGATACTTTAACCCAAACATGATCCCTAACTATAAATTCCAACGGTCGCTGCCGGTCCGTATCATAAGACTTTTGGCGGCTTTGTGCTGCCAACATGTGTTTTCGAACAATGGATATCTTCTGAATAGATTCCTGGATTAGATCCAACGGTCTGTATGGTGCGTTCTGTTTGTCCATCCATTTGAGGGTTATAGGCAGTGCTGAAATGCAGTTGAGTACCCATGGCCTGGTGGATAGCCCTCCATAAGCGGGACACATATCTAGTGTCTCTATCCGAAATAATTCCCGAGGGAACGCCATGTAATCTCACGATTTCCCGAACAAAGATGGTGGCCAGCTGTTCTGTTCCGATGGCCTCCTGAATTGGAATAAAATGTGCCGACTTCGTCAGTCGGTCTATAATAACCCATATCGTGTCTTTTCCCCCCGCCGTCACTGGTAACTTGGTGACAAAGTCCATTGATATACTCTCCCATTTCCATTCCGGAATGGGTAAGCGTTCCATGATTCCGGCCGGTCTATGGTGTTCAATCTTCACCTGTTGACATATCATACATCGAGCGACAAACCTTGCTACCTCTTGCTTCATATTCTTCCACCAGAAACTCTTCCGCATATCTTTGTACATTTTGCTCACCCCGGGATGTATCGAATAGGGAGTAGAATGAGCTTCCTTGAGTATAGTTTGCTTAAGCTCGTCATTAGGTGGAATGCAAATCCTGTTCCTGAATCTAACTAAGCCCCCTTGGATCCTGTAGTCTGAAATAATTCCCCCTTCGGCCTTTGCGCCGATCACACGAAGTTCTGGATCCCCCATCTGTGCTAGGCGTATCTCGTCCACCAAAGATGAGCAAATATCAATCAAGCACAACTATCCCTGGCGGTGTTGTATCCACACTTCAATGTCATTTCTCCTGAGGTCTTGCTGTAATTCCAGCTGTACTGTCAAACTAGATAATGTCACCTCCTGCGCAGTTTTCCAACTCAGTGCGTCTTCTATGACGTTGGCCTTTCCAGGGTGATATAGAATCTCTACATCGTAATCCTTGATTAATTCCAGCCAACGCCTCTGTCTCATATTTAACTCTTTCTGTGTGAAAATATACTTTAAACTTTTGTGGTCCGTAAAGATCTTACAGGTAACCCATACAGGTAGTGTCTCCAAATCTTAAGAGCGTGGACAACTGCAGCTAGTTCCAAGTCATGTGTCGGGTAGTTCACCTCATAAGGTTTAAGTTGTCGAGAGGCGTAAGCGATAACTCTGTCGTTTTGCATGAACACACATCCAAGCCCGTGCTTAGACGCATCGGTGCATATTACGAATCCCTCCGTGCCCTGCGGTAGTACCAATACTGGGGCGGTAGTAAGCTTTCTTTTTAGCTTGTCAAAACTCTCCTGGCAATCTGTTGTCCAGACAAACTTGGTGTTCTTCCTAAACAGATTTGTTAATGGATGAGCGACACGGGAGAAGGCCTCGACAAACCCTCGATAATATCCTGCCAACCCCAGGAAACTCCTCACTTATTTGACGTTTCTTGGTGGTTCCCAACTCATAACTGTCTCGATCTTATGGGGGTCTACTTTAACGCCTTCTGCTGAAATCACATGTCCCAAAAAGGTTACCTCTGGCATCCAAAACTCGCATTCAGAAAGTTTGGCATACAGTTGATGTTGCCTTAAAACGCCCAACACCAGCCTAAAGTGTTCCTCATGCTCCCATCGGCTCCGGGAATAAATTAAAATGTCATCAATAAAAACCACCACACACTTATCGAGAAACTCTGTCAGAACCTTATTCATCAATTCCATAAAAACGGCTGGAGCATTAGTCAAGCCAAACGACACCACCATGTACTCATAGTGTCCATATCTTGATCGAAATGCAGTCTTAGAATATCCTCCTCTCGAATTCTCAATTGGTGATATCCAGAACGTAAATCGATCTTTGAAAACACAGTCGCTCCTTACAGTTGGTCCAGTAAATCATCAATCCTCGGAAGTGGGTAACGGTTCTTAATAGTGACCTTATTTAGTTCTCTGTAATCAATACACAGGCACATAGAGTTGTCCTTTTTCTTCACAAAGAGAACTGGCACACCCCATGGCGAAGTACTTGGAAGAATGAGCCCCTTCCTTAGCAATTCTTCGAGTTGTAACTTTAGTTCCTTCATTTCGGCTGGTGCCATCCTGTATGGTGCCTTGGAGATAGGCGTCGTTCCTGGCTCGAGTTCAATTGAGAGATTGACCTCCCTTCGTGGTGGTAATCCAGGTAGTTCATCGGGAAATACATCCGGGAATTCGTTCACCGCAGGAATGTTAGCAACCGACAGTTGTCACGTGTCCTCCTGAAGAATATAACACCAATAATACGTTCCTCGATCATCGTGAGTTGCTACTGCTGAAAGGAGACTGAGGGACCCTTTAGTACTGAAGTGTTCTCGGCCTCTGATTGTGTGAGTAGCACCGTCATGGGTCGTAATGGAAACTGTCAGGTGATAGGTATCCAATACCGTCTTGTGCATCGTCATCCAATCCATACCCAAAATCACATCTTCGTTTTGGAGTGGAAAGACCATGAGATTGGCTGTCCAACCCAGATTATTGATACGAATCGGAGAGTTTCGAACTTCCAAGTTACCCCCCACCCTGCTACCCTCGGGTAGTTTAACAGTAAAGGACTCACAAGGTACACAAGGGAGATGCAAACGGTTAACACATTCCACGGATATAAACGAGTGGGTTGCTCCAGTATCAAACAGTACATGAACAGGCTGAGATTTAATAAGGAGTGTACCTGAGACAGCAGGTGTAGTCTGGTCATCAGTAGCCTCCCCCGCGACCATGTCCTCTTCCGGCACCGTGTAGAGGAGTTTGGTGAGGTGGGAATCGATAGTCGGACATGGCGGATGCTCTGGATGTCTGTACCGAGCCTTGCTGACTCTGAGGAGCTGGATTAGGTGTAGGTTTGATCCGTGAGCAGTAGCGAGACATGTGCCCACCCCTTCCGCATGAAAAATACTTTGTCGACGCTTTACGACACTGACTCATGGTATGCCCTTCTATTCCACAATTGAAACAGCTACGGCGAGAAGACCCGTCAGATGTTCCTCTCTGTTGGGACGAAGCTGCTGATTTGGAGGGGAACCCAATTCCCGAGTTCACTCTGCTGGTGCTCCCGGACTGATTTGCTGTCTTCTGCTTCTTTTGGTTATGCCCGACATCCGAACTGACAACCGTACTGGCATATGCTGTGACCACGTCCTCATATGCCCTCAAAGTGGTGCAGTGAAACCCCGCCGCGTAACGTTGAACATCCTACGGCAACCGTTGAGCAAGGTGACAAATTCGCTGGTCTTCGGATGGAACCATCTGTGCGACATAGCTTAGTTCGGTCCTGTAAGCTCAAATCATTTCTGGTACTGGCAAATTCTGAGGTCCTGCGCTGAAGATGCTCCACGCTCGTGCAGTTTGAACTGATCGGGGACAGTACTCGTCTCTCAATAGTTTGGAAAACTCGGCCCATCCGACTATTCTGTCCTCCGGCTTATAGGTCCTCCACCATCGGGCTGCGGTGTCACGGAGCTGGTTGATCCCGAGTGGTACTTTTCGGTTCCCTGGGCAGCCGATCACCTCGAAGGCAGTCTCCATATCCGAGATCCAATCGTCCACGTGCTTATCCCCCGATCCGTCGAATAATGGCGGTCTGGTCTTCAGCATTTCTCCCAGCCAATGGTCCTTCCCGGTGTTCTCTTCTATGTTAATGACTGGTACTTGCTCTGCCCGGTTGACCTGAGCGATTCCCATAGCAATGGCCTGGGCGAGAGTCTGAACGAAGGGTGGATCAAATCCCCCATTGTTCTGGTTTTCCGCCTCCTGTTCGTTCTGATTAACGGGCGGTGGTTGATTTCTAGCTGGATTAGTTTCACCGGTGTTCCTGTCTCCCTGCTGGTTCATAGCGGAACCCTGTGCATCATTTACGTTTATCCTAGCTCCACGACGTGCCATTGGTGACGTTTGTTCGATCTAAAAGGTTAGTTTAATACAAACATCCTCTGAGTTCTTACTGAATTCAAACATCATACTTGATTCTTAAGAATTTACGTGCCTTTTACCTCGACATCCCTCGAGGAGTTACGGTCGCCCGAAGTGTTAGATTATTGAAGGCAAAACGTTTTCAAGATATTTTGATAAAACTTTCCACGTGAGTGTTTGTCTCTGATACAATTTTCTGTAACGACCCCAAAATAAACCGGGATGCCACAGTGCCGTAGATCCCACGAGGGACCCACAAGGCAAGTTTTTCGAAAATATTTTCTTAAATAATTTATTCAACTGGTAGTATGCGGAAACAGTTAAGAAAATATTCGTACAACCCAAAGTACAAAAGAAAATAGTGTCCGTACATATGGTTATTACACAACGTGGAATATTCAAATTGGTTTAAGAAATTAACAGGCCTTCTTCCAACATAGCTCATCCCTGGCCGTAACCTTCGGGTATGTCCTGCACAAATTCAACCAATTTACCTGGCACGACATATCGTGCCAGTAGCCTAGGACAGAAAATCCAAACCAAACTCAAAGATAAAATCTGATAATTTCAAGGAACATAGTTATCACCGAATATTCGATGTTATCCGTTTTATCAGCACATAAACTCCCAAGGTCGCAACCAAGGGTCACGGAAGTATCTACACAGAAATACTCCGGACGTGGGTACCATTTAGGTTTTATCCCGCAACACGGTTCTACAAGAAAACTCCCAAGGCCGCGGCCAAGGGCCACGGTAGTATCTACTCAGGAATACTCCGGACAAGATAATCGAAAGAGCACCATTCCACAAATAGTAACACTTACTATGTTTAAAATTATAAGACGTAAAGTCTGAGCAAGATTCACTTGCCTCAAATACGACGATAGTTACTTCTTGACAAGGCAACGGCTTGAACGATCACACTCTGAAGCTCTACCTATTACATGTTTGCCGATTAACATCTTATGGTAACAATGATGATGAACGACGTTTCTCCCCCCCGCCTGTATGAACCCTAACCTAGTTGCTTATGATGTCGGGATTGAAATTCTCTATTTTTAACCACAATGTGTGCCATTAAATTCTTAGGTTCGGCAACATTCTGTAGGTCACAAGTCGTCCAGGAACAAGTCTAGAGGGGGGGGGGTGAATAGACTTGTTGAAACTCTTGAACTCTTTCCTAAGAGTGAGTTTCTTCAGCTGATAGGTAAACAAATGACTTGGAGTCGTTTGTTCTTTAATATATGCGGAAGTCAGCTGATGACGAATATAAAGCAACTAATGAAACACTTAACAATGAATGCAGTAGTTAAAGTATGATGCAATAAAACAGTAAAGAACGCAGGCAGTTATAGTGGTCTCAGAGGTGGGGTAATCCTCTACTAGTCCACTTTTCTTCAAACCAGTTGGAGATGAATTCACTATAATTCTCAACCAGTGATAAATATTACAGTGATTCAAACAAAACTACAACAGCTTCCAACCAGTGGAAATCCGTGCCGTTGTACCACACTTGACTGCCTTGCACCTCTTGATCCTCGATCCTTGGATGCCTTTACAGTCTCTTAACTTCAACCAGTGAAGTACCTCAAACTCAGGATTATAGAGAAGAGATTTTGTCTTCTCCAACTAAGAGCTTCTTTAAGTATGAACTTTTTAGAACCGCTCTTTTCACGATGCTGTATTTCGCTTTTTGATAGCTTGAATGCTTTGATCGCTTGAAAGTATGTTCGCACCGGTAGTTGTTATCGTAAGGTATTTTCTCAGCTTCAAATATTCGGATATATATAGGTCACGGTCTCTGAGTTTTTCCTTATAGCCGTTGCAAATCTTTTCAACAAATCCGTCCGTTGGAGAGGTAGACTTCATTGTTTTATTTCTGAACATTGCAAGGCTGGATTCCCATATTTTAATCTATCTTCCGACCGTTGTGAAGACTCTGCATGTGATGCGCCGAATCTTTTGAATATAATATGATTAAAGTCTTCAAGGTGGGTCTGGGTGATTTATTTAAATCATATCTCTTGCGGGAATCTCTCCAATTTGTCTCTTCACGTTGCATGTGGCTTTCCGTAATACTTGACTTTTCAACGCATGCTGACGTGGACTTGGAGTACTTGGCTGATCTCGACGAGGCTGCTGTGCAGATAACTTCTCTGCATTCTGGACCTCTCTGATGTTCACTGTTTGGAACTCGCCTGATCAGATGACTTGTCTGAGGTACCTTGACTGCAGTCTGGTCAAACATCTATGATAATTTTTGTTGACCAGAGCTACTCTGACTTGACTCGGCTGTACCTCTCTGATGTACTTAGCTGATATTGTGTACTTAGCCGATTTTCAGCCTAACTTATTTTTGGCTTATAGAAGATACTCATTTGGTTCTTCTTTACATTTTGCCAAGTTTTATACTTAACATTATTTGGCCTATGGAAGATACTCATTTGGTTCTTCCTTACATTTTTGCCAAGTAATAAACATTTGAATTTATATTGATGACATCATCAAAATCTAACAAGTATTCCTAACAAATTCCCCCTATTTTGATGATGGCAAAACTTAAGTAAGTGTTCAAATTAACAAGTCTGCACTTAGGTGCAAGACACAAAATCAAAATCAGTCTTGTTTTGAGACAACTAGGAGTTGTCATTCAAATGACTGTTATATATTAATTTTCTGTTGATTACAAGTACATGGCTTTAATAGAGTAAATACAGAAAATTTAATCAATTACAAAAATTACAATTATATCCAAAAACTATCTGCCCCTACCTCTGTGAACCGTTTGCTTCTAAATAGTTTTGCACCGATTGGTCTATTATTGATGGGTGCAAGACCATATTTTCTCCTTATGACTAGGGCAGCAAAGTCTTGGTCTTCTTTTGAAGAGAACTTGTGCTCTTCACATAGCTTTCTAATTTCTCCTTGAAGCTCTAGCTCGTCAAGCTCATTATCCAAACGGGTCGGCGCTTCCACTGCTCTGAATGGAGGAATCATAGGATAAGCTGTTAGGGTTGTATACGTCAAAGCATACTTTATGCTTGTATTACCTAATTTCCCGGTCTTTATCTATGAGAATATTTAATTCATTTATCACATGTTTTGCATATTTATTCACGCTATGGTTATGCAAATGCAGTCTAATTTACTTTATATTGTAGATAATGTGGTGTGTAGTGTCACACAGAAGATCACATTATCGGTTCCTTATATAGTAATATTTAGTTCACAACCTATGTAACATTAGACCGTTATGTGAGAGGTTGTAGTATATGCTTGAGATTGGTTGGTCTTGACCATTAGCATATATTAGCGTATTCGTTATACGTTGAACAGGATCGAGGTGAGATATATTCTTCTGTACTGACTATAAGAATAACGTACATCTCGGATAATTATTATTTCTTAATTCTAGTGATTAATATTTAATTATGTATATTTAATATTTATTGCTTTGATTTATCATGGGTGAGAGCCACAATGATTGACTCAATATGCTCGATATTTTGGGCAATATTATTATATATATGATAATTAATATTATAGCTCGAAATCGTGTCCTGACCAGTCGGGTTGATCATGTCCCTTGAGGCACTCGAAGGGATTATTATATCAAACCCTGCAGGTGGAATTAATTTTCCGATATAATAAAAAAGGTCGAGTGGTATACTCATGTATAATACATTAATTAATTAAAAGCTGTCAGTAGCTTAAATTAATTAATGGACATGGAATATCTTAAACATGGGAAATAATTAATTTAAAAGGAGCCCAATTTCGTAATTTGGGATTTTGGTAGGAAGTGCAATATTAACTTATTAGTGGACTAAGTTGATATTAATAAAGTCTTCATATTAGGAAGAGTCCTAATAATGGAAGGAAGATATCTATTGGGAGTCCTTACCATATCCTCCTTAAGGTCCCTAGAGTAGCCCAAACACCTATAAATAAGAGACTTGGGATGGCCGATTTACACATTAATTTTTTTGCCCAAGAAATCGATTTTTTTGTGTGTGTTTTAATTGTGGATCTTGACTTGTGTCTTGGATTCCACAATTTGGTTAAACACAATATTTTTCTAAAATACTCAAAATATTCAAGAAAAATAGAGAGAACAAAAATCGTAAGTTTCTTGAGAAGTTTCGGCCGATTCCTTTTTGCACTCCAAGTAATCCGGTAGATTGTTGCCCACACGACATGCGGACGTAGGCGGGATATACTCTAGAAGATCTTGAGGTAGAAATACAAGAAGATCGGAGAGAAACACGAAGAAGGACAAATCGACCAAAGAGGGGATTATTCTACCACTTCGCGTCAAAGGTAAAATTACCGACTCCCATAATGGGCGCAAGCCCAGTCTAGGACATGTTCGGATTTGGGGTTCTCCAGCACACGTGCTGAATAAGGAAGCTGATAAGTTGGCATCTCGTACAGAAGTACGAGTGTTTGTAGGATATCCTAAGGAACGAAGGGTGGCTTATTCTACAGTCCTAAAGACCAGAAGGTCATTGTTAGCACCAATGCCCGGTTCTTAGAGGAGGACTATGTGATAAGCCACAAGCCTAGGAGTGAGGTCATTCTAGAAGAACTTAGGGGCAAGATTTCGATAATACCAATTGTGCAAACACCTAGTGTACCACGTATTGACACTATTGTGGATACGCAAACTAAGGACACGCCTCGTCGTAGTGGGAGGGTTGTTCATCAACCCAAACGTTTCATCGGCGTGGGAGCATCTTCGGACCACTCCCCGGACCAGGATGAAACGGATCCATATACATACAAACAGGCAGTTCAAGACAAGGATGCTGAATCCTGGAAAACAGCAATGGAATCCGAAATGGGATCTATGGATTCTAACCAAGTGTGGGAGCTAGTAGAACTACCCAATGGGGTAAAACCCATTGGAAGTAAGTGGGTCTACAAGAGTAAGAGAGGATCGAAAGGGAAGGTTGAAACCTACAAAGCAAGGCTTGTTGCGAAAGGTTACACTCAGAAAGAGGGCATCGACTACGATGAAACCTTTTCGCCAGTAGCCATGCTTAAATCGATCCGGATTCTCTTAGCTATAGCTGCGCATTTGGATATGGAGATTTGGAAGATGGATGTCAAGACTGCGTTCTTAAACGGGAGTCTTGATAAGGAAATCTATATGCGCCAACCTAAAGGATTCATTGCTGAAGGAAAGGAGCACTTAGTGTGCAAGCTTAAGAGAGCCATTTATGGTCTTAAGCAAGCATCAAGGTCTTGGAACATGCGATTTGATGAGGTCATTCAATCGTATGGTTTTGAACAGTGTCCTAGTGAGGTTTGTGTATACAAAAAGTGTGATTGAAACGTGTTGGTGTTTCTTGTACTATACGTAGATGATATACTTTTAATTGGAAACAATGTGAAGGTATTATCAGACGTAAGGGTATGGCTATCTGAGCAGTTCGATATGAAGGATTTGGGAGAAGCTGGACACATCCTTGGTATTAAGATCTTTCGAGATCGCAAGAAAAGGATGTTGTGCTTATCTCAGGCATCCTATATCGATACGGTGCTAAAGTGGTTTAGCATGGAGAATTCCAAGAAAAGTTTCTTACCTTACAGACATGGAATTCAACTATCTAAGGCTATGTGTCCTAAGACACAGAAGGAGATAGATGACATGAAGCTGGTCCCTTATGCTTCGGAAGTGGGAAGCCTCATGTATGCTATGCTTTGCACTAGACCTGATATCTGTCAAGCTGTAGGCATGGTGGCGAGATATCAGTCGAACCCAGGACCGGGACATTGGATTGCTGTCAAGCATATACTCAAGTACTTGAGAAGGACTAGGGAGCATATGCTTGTATATCAATCAGATACGCTTTGTCCTTTGGGTTACACCGACTCGTATTTCAGTGCGGACAAAGAAAAGTCGAAATCAACTTCCGGATATGTTTTCACTTTGGGAGGTGGAGCCATCAGTTGGAGGAGTGTGAAGCAGAAATGCATAGCGGACTCTACCATGGAAGCCGAATATGTAGCAGCCTCAGAGGCAGCTAAAGAGGCGGTATGGCTCAAGTACTTCCTAAAGGATTTGGGGGTGATTCCTAATTTGCCCGGGAGTATTACACTGTATTGTGATAATACCGGTGCTGTTGCAAATTTGAAGGAACCACGAGCCCACAAAGCAAGCAAACATATCAAGCACAAATATCATATCATTCGAGATTTTGTGAAGAGAAGAAAGATCATTGTCTCTAAGATAGCATCTGAAGACAACCTAGCTGATCCTTTCACGAAAGGGTTGCCCTCAAAATCATTTGAAGGGCATGTGGAAGAAATGGGGTTGAGATGTATGGCAGCATTGCTTTGAGTATAAGTGGGAGATAGATAGACATAGTCTAGATAGTATACTTCAAAATCATGCTTTGAGTATAAGTGGGATATTGTTAGGGTTGTATACGTCAAAGCATACTTTATGAAATATGGCTGCATATTTAAGCATTATCTTCCACAGAGTAGGCCATCTAGCATTCATGTAGTTGATGAATGACTATTGGGGCGAGCATTCTTTATCATCGAGTATCTCCCAGAGGTAGAACTGCTCTATGAATTGTTTCTTGGCATTCCCCCAATTGTTCATGAATTCTGTTGGTAAGAATTCTTCAACATGCCACAGTTGTTTGCCTTCCCATTCGAATCTTTGCTCATCTTTTTCTTTTGTTCTTCTCTTCTTGTCCACAAACTGCTCTTCAGGTTGGCTGGGGGCAGATATCTCCTTTCTTTTCAGACTTGATGGTCCTCCTTGAATTTGA
Organism: Orobanche coerulescens; assembly: GCA_033398695.1. Classification (NCBI taxonomy): domain Eukaryota; kingdom Viridiplantae; phylum Streptophyta; class Magnoliopsida; order Lamiales; family Orobanchaceae; genus Orobanche; species Orobanche coerulescens. The sequence goes on from CM065815.1 coordinate 119,027,246, forward strand.
AGAATATCTTGCCTCTTCTTTGTTCTTAGCTCTGCCCTTATCTCTCCTTGAATACTTCCTTCCCCCTGAATTCTATCTTCCCCCTTTTTGCCAGCATCAACTAAAGTAGTCAATTGTTGCTCTATTTTGCTCATCCAATCAGACATGCCAAATGGCATTCTGTTGTTGGTAGGGGGAGGAGGCTGAGGTACTTCCCTCTGCAGCAAAGTGTCAATCTTTGCATTGATGGTTTGGAGGTCAGGAGTGACCTGAGATGCTGACTCTCAATCGTATCCTTCACTATCTTCTGATCGGCTCGATCCACGGCGGGTGAGATCGAGGCTGGTGGAGAGTGCTACTTTGAGCCTTACGCAATTGAAGCCTTTGGGTGTAGGCTCCTGTCTGCAGCTGGTACTACAGATGGGGTCTTTTCCGGGGTCTCGGATCTGGAGTCCTCAGCCATCTCGGCGTCTAGGCTGGTGTACCGGGCAGGTGCCCTAGTCCTATCTGCAGCCTCTTGTATCGGCTCTGGCTCCGGCTCCCTTTCTCCTTCTTCCTTCTCTTGCTCTTTCTCCTGCTCTTCCTCCTTTTCTTCTTCAATATTTTCTTTTTGTTTTTCTTTTTCAGCTCCTTTATCTCCTCCTTCATCATCATACTCATCATCATCATTGTCATCATCACCCTTTTCCCCATCTTTTTCTCCGTCATCCTCATCATCCTTTTCGCCTTCATCATCCTCCTTCTCTCCTTCATCATCTTCCTGTTCTACTTCTTCTCCTTCTTCTTCTTCAATCAACTCCTCTGTTTTCTCAATTTCTTCAGATTGTTTTTCAACTAAAATCTTTTCTTCTTCTACTTTCTGCTCTTCTTCTTCACCGACTAAAACAATAACTTCTTCTTCTCCATCTACCTCTTCAATCCTAATTTCTTTCTCTTCTTCCTCTTCCTCCTCTTCTCCAAAGGAACCATCAAAAATACTGAACATAATGGAATGGATGAATTGGTCCATGTTGGTTTTAAAATGAGACATGAACCAATTATCCTGGAGGATCAACATTATGTCTGATTCTTTACAAAAATGAATCAGTACCTCCTCTGTGGCTTGGGGATATTCCCAACCACTAGTTTCAATGTAAGACTGAAGATTTGTAAATGACAGAGATTTGAAAAACTTCCACTCTTCGAAAATATTGACAAAAGAGTATTTTAATGCTTGTGGTTTAACAAGCTGTAATTGTTCAATGGATAGATTGAAAACATTATTTTCTAGCAGGTTAAATGTGTAATTGGCTTCAGGAATTGAGATTATTAGACCTGCTTCTTCTTCCTCAGGAATGTATGCTGGAGTGAGGACAGCCACAATCTGAGTCTCAGTGCTGGAGCAGGTAGTCTTCAGTGAGTTGGTGACTGGTGTGGGGTGGCATAGTGATCTGACTGCACTTCCTCACTAAACTGTAGTCTCCTGGGCCTCTTGGGAGAGGGTTCTGGGGATGATTGCATGATCGATGGCTCTCCAGGGTTGGTCCCCTTCTCTTGAATCGGACAGCTATTGGAGTGTTATCGGACTCGAGTCGACTCATTGCGGTTGGGTTGTCAGTATGGAGTCGGTCCGACTACTTTGACGAATAATATCTCGGGTAGGTCCTTGTGTCGGGTAGCTCCTTCAACATCCATTTGCTCTCCTTGTGCCTCCCAATTTTCTCAACGTTTCTTGGTCCATATGACCAAGTATTTTGTTAAGTGGAAAGTCGATGCTTCCCTTCGCCATACCTGTCTTTTCCAGCATCCAACTCAGCTGCGTTCCAAACGCCAGCTTGGATTTAAATCTTTTTTCATCAGTAAGCCATTCGGCTTTGTTGACTTCTCGAACAAGTTGCCTAAAAATGTAATCCGCCCAATCAATTTCCTCATCTTGAATCAGTGCTCCCAGCACCATGAACTTCGCCGACGATAGTTGATCATAACTGCTGGCCATTCCCATAATGATATTGTTGGTTATATCCAACGCAAAACGATAGACCTTCTTAATCTCACTCCTTTTAGCGGTGAGTTTCAGCTTTTCCGGCTGAATCTCCGTCTTGATCTTCTTCCAGGTTTCGGCTGCTGACTATTTGAGTGCCTCGACGGCTATACCGCGGTGCTTCATACCGAAAACTGTACGAATCGACTCTCGTGATATGTCGACTTGTCTTCCACCAACTGTGCTCCGAATTCCATCTTGAATCAAACAGGCTTCGCGATAGAACGCGATAACATCCTCCTTGTACAAATGTTGAGGGTTGATGTCCAGGAATGGGTAGATCCCATTGAGCTTCATCGAGCGGATTAGGTTAAGCACGTCGTAATCCTCTAGATTTGCTTCCAATAATCCTTCGAAATCAACGACCAGCGAGAAAATAATCTGGTCCTTGACCGATTTCATGTTGTCGCCTTCAAAGTACGATTCCATTTTGGTTTGACTGTTGACTGTTGACCGCTCAGCATCAGGTGAGTTGACTCCATGGACTTCTCGCCTGAGATTCTGATCAGCTAGGTTCCTTTGTCCGTCCTTCGTCCTCTTGTCTGCATCAGCTAGGATCTGATTTCTTTAATCAGCTGGGTCCGTCCTTCCTCTGAAATGCTTCAGCTTGCTTCAGTACTAGATTCCCAATCTAGTAATCCAAGATCTCTGCTCAGCTCCAAAAATCTTTCCTCTGGCAAAGGTTTGGTAAAGATGTCAGCTATCTGGTAGTCTGTGCTGACTCTTTCAACTCTAACTCTTTTGTTAAGCACATGGTCTCTGATGAAGTGGTGCTTAACATCAATGTGCTTCATCCTCGAATGCAAAACCGGATTGTTGGTTATTGCAATAGCACTATTGTTGTCACACCAGATAGGAACTTCATTGGCAATGATATTATAAACCCTTAGCTGTTGTCTGGTCCATAAGATCTGTGCACAACAGCTACCTGCAGCTAGGTTTTCTGACTCTGTGGTGGAGATAGAGTTAGAAACCTGCTTCTTGCTAAACCAGGATATCAGTCTGGTTCCTAGGAATTGGCACGTTCCACTAGTGCTTTTCCTATTGATTTTGCATCCTGCGAAATCTGCATCTGAATATCCTGATAGCTCGAAGTTATCATCCTTGGGGTACCATAGTCCAACATTGACTGTAGACTTAAGGTACTTTATTATCCTCTTGGCTACGTCTAGGTGTGATTGCTTCGGCTTGGATTGGAATCGCGCACAAACTCCTACGGCATAGGAGATGTTTGGCCTGCTTGCAGTGAGGTAAAGCAATGATCCAATGAGTCCTCTGTAGTGGGTTGAGTCCACTGATATGCATGCCTCGTCTGCATCCAGGTGAGTACTTGTGCTCATAGGAATTCTTGCTGGCTTGGCTGATTCCATTCCATATCTCTTGATCAGATCTTTGGTATACTTAGCTTGGTTGATGAAAATTCCTTTTTCCATCTGCTTAACTTGTTGCCCGAGAAAGAAGTTAAGCTTTCCCATCATACTCATCTCAAATTCTCGTTGCATGAGATTGGATATTTTCTCGCATAACTCTAGATTGGTTGAGCCTAATATGATGTCATCCACATATATTTGGACTATTAATATGTGGCCTTCGTGCTCCACTCTGAATAGGGTCTTGTCCACCTTCCCTTTGCAAAAACCATTCTTCTCAAGAAACACAGACAATGTTTCATACCACGCTCTAGGTGCTTGCTTAAGTCCATAGAGAGCCTTCAACAGTTTATAGACTTTGTCTCCTTTGACAAAACCTGGGGGTTGCTCTACATAGACTTCTTCTTCTAGGATTTCATTTAGAAAAGCACTCTTTACATCCATCTGATATACTTCAAAATCTTTGAATGCAGCATATGCGAGGAATAGTCTGATGGCCTCTAATCTAGCAACAGGTGCATAGGTTTCATCAAAATCTATTCCTTCACACTGTGCATACCCTTTTGCTACAAGTCTGGATTTATTCCTAACAACAACTCCATCTTCATCACTCTTGTTTTTGTACACCCACTTGGTGCCAATAACCTTCTTGTGATCAGGTCTGTCTGTTAGTTCCCAAACTTTGTTTCTTTCCATCTGCTTCAGTTCTTCTTGCATGGCATTTATCCAAGAATAATCTTCTAAAGCTTGTTCTGTCGTTTTAGGTTCTATCTATGACATAAAGCATGAGAACATAGCCATTCCTGCTGGTAGAGTTGACTGTCTTGTATTAACTCCATCAGTCAGCTTCCCGATGATTTGCTGGATTGGATGGTCTTTGAGCCACTTGGGGATGTCGTCTTCTTCTCGGTTTGTTCCCCCTGTTGAATTGCTCGGCTGGATTTCTGCATCAGCTGGGTTCTGGTCTCCTTGGTCTGCAGCTGTATTAGCTACCGTCTTGTCATCTGCAGGTTGGTTCTGATCTGAAGATGAGTCTTTGTCAGCTACAGCTGGGTCTTCATCAGCGGCAACTGGATCAGATAGGTTTGGTGATCCTGTCTGATCTGCAGTTGGGTCTTCAACAGCTGCAGTTGGATCATCAGGCTGGTCTGCAGGTGAGTCCACCATTCCAGTGTCATGCACAATGACTTCTTCAAGGGTTGCTGTTTTGAGCTTGTTCTCAATTAACTCAACTTGCTTCCTATACTCAACAGTAGATTCATCAAAAACAACATGGGGTGTTTCCTCCACAAGTAAGGTTCTTTTGTTAAATACTCTATACACCTTGCTTCTTTGTGAGTATCCCATAAAGAGACCGTCATCAGTTTTAGCATCAAAGGCATTTAGTTGTATTTTACCGTTGTTGTGGATGAAACACTTACAACCAAAAACATGAAAATAAGCAACAGTAGGAGTTCTATTATTCCAAACCTCATAGGGAGTTTTGCCATGTCTCCCTACTATCATACTCCTGTTCTGGGTATGGCAAGCTGTGTTGACAGCTTCAGCCCAGAACCTCTTGGGCAAGTCCGCTTCTGTTTCTTCTTTCAGCAACGCCATTCTGCTGGGGAGTCCTGGCTGCAGAGAGCTCATGCTGGATCCCATTCTGATCGCTGTAATCAGTGATCGCCTTGTTGAGAAACTCTCCTCCTCTATCTGATCTGATCTTGATGATGGATAGGGATTTCTCATTCTGGATCCTTCTCAGCAGCTCAGGTAGCTTGGTCAAGGTTTCACTTTTCTTATACAAGAAGATAATCCAAGTGTACCTTGAATAATCATCTACTACAACAAGTGCATGCTTTCGGCCGCTTAGAGTCCTTGGCTTGATAGGACCAAATAGATACATGTGGAGTAGATCTAAGATCCTTGTTGTGAGAGTTGTAGGCTGAACTGGCTTGAATGATGCTCTGGTCTGCTTTCCTTTCTGACATGCATCACAAAGCGCTTCCTTCTTGAATGCTTCATCAAGAAGTCCTCTGACCAGCTTCTGAGAACTGATCTTATTGATGGCTTTGAAGTTCAGGTGACATAATCTTTTGTGCCACAGCCATCCATTTTCAACTACTGTCTTAGATAGAAAACAGGAGTTAGGTTTTCCTGTGTTCCAATCTATCATGTAGACATCTCTCCTTCTAAATCCTTGTAGCTTCACCTCTCTAGATAGGATATCTATCACCATACATTTCCAAATGGTGAAGACTACTAGATTCTTCTCGTCGCAAAACTGGCTTATGCTCAGAAGATTGTATTTTAGTCCTTTGACATAGTGAACTTTGGATATCACAATATTTCCTCGGTGCAGCTCTCTAAAGCCCTTTGTTTGTCCTCTAGAGCTATCTCCAAAGGTTACATCAGGACCTCTTTATTTGGTGTATTTGGACAGCATCTTCTTGTTCCCGGTCATGTGCCCCGAGCATCCAGAATCTACAAACCATTCTTCACCTCAAAAATTTGAGCTTGTGGAGATGTGGTTGTAGTCCTTCCATCTTTTCTGCAATCAGACAAGCAGAGATTTAGGTACCCAAATCTGTGTGGGTCCTTTGGGGTTAACTGGTTTCCTGGAGAATTGATTTCTCCTTGGATTGTGAAAGTTGTTATTATTATTATAACCCTCATAAGGTGTGTAAGGTCGAGAACTGAATCTCCTGTTGGGATTGTATACTGGATATTCCTCAAAATTTTGATAGTGTGGGCCATTTCTAAATCTTGGCTGAGACCATTTATTAAATCTTTGAGGTATCCACACTTGTTCATTTTGGAAATTGGGATAACCTTGAGGTTTCCATCTGCCCCTCCCATTTTGAAATCTGTTTTTAGGGAGTTGTTGGTAATAGTGGGCATGTTATGCAGCCGCTTATGCTGGGCCATTGCCTAGTCACTTGTCTAGGTGGTTGCCTTGTGTATCCCGGGCTGACCTAGACATGTGACTGGCCATTACTGTTTTTAAATGTCGGTTTATATGTAGGCTCGTGATCGAGACAATTGTTTCTCCCTTGATAAACTTTCTTTTAGAACTAGAGGAGTGTGAGGATCATATCTAAGGCACGATTTGGAATATAATGACCTTTTATTGGTACACAATTCTTCGAGTTGAAGACGCCTTGGGAGGTTATTTCTGCGCTGAGTCTTATTTACAGTCGGCTTAGTAAACTCGGCTTTGGCATGAGCAAGTGCGGTGATTTTTCTTTAAGTAAAGCAGGTTAATCGATTTATCTCATTTGTATTAACATCGGCTGGTTTTTAAAGTCATTGCAGATTATCTCAACCTTATTGATTCTAAGTGAGTTTTCAAAATCATTTTTCACCGCCTATTCTCATCTTGCGATTGAGTCTTCTCGGTCTGACTAGGTGTGCAGATTTAAGTGTCTCAAAATCTTTAAATAGCTGATTTACAGATTCGTGCAGATCCATATCTTCTGACATGGCTGAACTGTTATTCGAACCAGAGGGTTTAGATGTTACCTCTTCATCAGCTAAGTTGGCCATCAGGCAGTCATACTCTTCATCATCATCAGAAAAGAATCCGCTGCTTGATTCTACATGCTCCTAGTCTTCTTCGATGAGGGCCTTTCTTCTATCTTCTTTTCTGCCCACCTCCTTCTTGCTCTCATCCTTCTTGAGATCAGGACAGTCTATTTGGATGTGTCCTGTCTTATGACAATTGTAGCACTCTACCTTCCATCTTTCTGGTTCCTTCTTGGATTCTCTTTATAATTTTTCTTGTATTTGGAGTAGTTCTTTCTAAAGTTGCTGAACCTTTGCATTATAAACGCCATTTCTTCCTCAAAATCTAATGGATTTGGAGGCTTTATATCAGATAGGCTCTTGGCGGGGGACTCGGCTGCAAATGTTATTCCATTCTCTACGGGCTCAGTTGAGGATGAACTTGGAAGCTCGAACTCATAAGCCTTCAGATCAGAGAACAGCTCTTGAATTTTTATTTTATTCAGGTCCTTGGACTCTCTCATGGCCATGGCCTTCATGCTCCATTCAGGGTTGAGAGATCTGAGAACCTTCAGTGCCATTTCCCTGTTGCCATAGGTTTTGCCGAGGGAGTTTATTTCATTGATAATCTCAGTGAACCTTGTGTCCACTTGATCTATGGATTCGCCGTTCTTCATTTTGAAATTTTCAAACTTTTGAATAGCGATTGACAATTTATTTTCTTTGATTAGCTCCGTTCCCTCACACATTAAAGCTAATGTGTCCCAGATTTCCTTGGCTTTCTTGCAGTTCTTTATCTTGACCATGGTGGACTTGTCAAGAGTTTGATATAACACATCTCTGGCCCGGTTATCAAGATTGGCCAGCTTTCTTTCTTCGGGAGTCAGCTCTGTCCTCTTCTTTGGAATCTTCTCTGGCTTCCCTGTTGCGATCTCCTCTGCAGTGCTGTCCTTCTCGAAGATGAATGGACCGTCCTCGTAGATCGAAGATAAGTGTGCCTTATCTTCCAAAGATCATACTCGTCAACTGAAAACACAGGGAGTCTAGAATGCATGTGTTCCATTATAAACTGAGAGTAAAGATATATCTCTGATATAGATCTGGTTCGTGAAATAAATGAACCAACCGCTCCGATACCACTTGTAGGTCACAAGTCGTCCAGGAACAAGTCTAGAGGGGGGGGGGGGGGGTGAAAAGACTTGTTGAAACTCTTAAACTCTTTTTCCTAAGAGTGAGTTTCTTCAGCTCATAGGTAAACAAATGACTTGGAGTCATTTGTTCTTTAATATATGCGGAAGTCAGCTGATGACGAATATAAAGCAACTAATGAAACACTTAACAATGACTGCAGCAGTTAAAGTATGATGCAATAAAACAGTAAAGAACGCAGGCAGTTATAGTGGTCTCAGAGGTGGGTAATCCTCTACTAATCCACTTTTCTCCAAACCAGTTGGAGATGAATTCACTATAATTCTCAATCAGTGATAAATATTACAGTGATTCAAACAAAATTACAACAGCTTCCAACCAGTGGAAATCCGTGCCGTTGTACCATACTTGACTGCCTTGCACCTCTTGATCCTCGATCCTTGGATGCCTTTACAGTCTCTTAACTTCAACTAGTGAAGTACCCCGAACTCAGGATTATAGACAAGAGTTTTTGTCTTCTCCAACTAAGAGCTTCTTTAAGTATGAACTTTTTAGAACCGCTCTTTTCACGATGCTGTATTTCGCTTTTTGATAGCTTGAATGCTTTGATCGCTTGAAAGTATGTTCGCACCGGTAGTTGTTATCGTAAGGTATTTTCTCAACTTCAAATCTTCGGATATATATAGGTCACGATCTCTGAGTTTTTCCTTATAGCCGTTGCAAATCTTTTCAACAAATCCGTCCGTTGGAGAGGTAGACTTCATTGTTTTCTTTCTGAACATTGCAAGGCTGGATTCCCATATTTTAATCTATCTGCCGACCGTTGTGAAGACTCTGCATGTGATGCGCTGAATCTTTTGAATATAATATGATTAAAGTCTTCAAGGTGGGTCTGGATGATTTATTTAAATCATATCTCTTACGGGAATATCTCCAATTTGTCTCTTCACGTTGCATGTGGCTTTCCGTAATACTTGACTTTTCAACGCATGCTGACGTGGACTTGGAGTACTTGGCTGATCTCGACTAGGCTGCTGTGCAGATAACTTCTCTGCAGTCTGGACCTCTCTGATGTTCACTGTTTGGAACTCGCCTGATCAGATGACTTGTCTGAGGTACCTTGACTGCAGTCTGGTCAAACATCCATGATAATTTTTGTTGACCAGAGCTACTCTGACTTGACTCGGCTGTACCTCTCTGATGTACTTAGCTGATATTTAGTACTTAGCCGATTTTCAGCCTAACTTATTTTTGGCCTATAGAAGATACTCATTTGGTTCTTCTTTACATTTTGCCAAGTTTTATACTTAACATTATTTGGCCTATGGAAGATACTCATTTGGTTCTTCCTTACATTTTTGCCAAGTAATAAACATTTGAATTTATATTGATGACATCATCAAAATCTAACAAGTATTCCTAACACATTCTTTATAGGTTATCCTTCCGTTGAACAATAGTGTTCTAACACAACATTCCTACGTCAATCATGATTAACAACCACCGAGGTTTCATTGTTTGTTTTAATATGTAAGTCTAGAACGATTAATCCGTAATCATAATATGTTTCGGTATCTATTCGACTAGAAATTTGTTGGTAAGTTCATCAAGTATTTATTAACGGTTTTATTCAATATGATAATACGGTTATACATGAAATCCTTAAAAAGATGATTCCGAGAAATTGGTGATTAGCAATCTAATTATGAGTTCTCCCATCCGATTACGAGTTCTACTATTATTCATTCCAATTTCTAGCTTTGATGGGTATCGATTAACAATTGTGATAGTTATATACCGGTCCGATTATTACTGAGAGTTCTAAAATACCCAAGGCATCTGAAATTTACTATAACTTGCTAAACAACACAGAGATGAGTTCAAGGTTGGATAAACTTACCTTTATTGACAAACGATGATGAAGAACGACGGTGGACGAAGAAGAACGAGAGGATAACACCTTCAGGACCTTCCCCGAATCTTGATTAACGCATTCTAATAGGATAGCACTTGAATTGGGAGGTTAAAATTGGCTCAAGGATGGTGGAGAGCAGTGTATATGAGAGAAGAATGATCTTTGGGACGGAAGAAATGAAAGGCAAAGTGTTCTTTTATAAACTCAGATTGCCCTTACGTACGTTATGCCTGATGACTTACGTACGTAAGGGACTTTACGTACGTTATGAAAAAGTATGACACACATAGTTACGTGCGTAATGAAAGTAGGTTAACGTACGTAACACTTCGTTGACTTGCCTATCGCCATCACGCCGAAAGTTGGTCGGCATGCGTACTACCTGACGAAGATTCCTGTCCGAAGACCGAAGACCGATGTTACGTACGTAAGTGCCAATCTTTAACGTACGTAATGACCCGGATATAGCGTACGTAATGACTTGGAGGATAACGTACGTAAGGACCAGTTTTATTTACTAAGTTATTATCACATTAATTTCTTATGACACGACTCCCTCTCATTATCGTCAGAAAATTTCTCGGGGAACAAGACGTTGGCCACCGTCATATTCGCACCGATAATTACCTAACGACATCAAGGTATGTCATTGAAAGTTCGTCAATAATCACACCATCACAATACACGAATAACAGATGCGAACAATATAGTACAACCATATTATACAAAATATGTTTTATCGCAATGGAGTACATTTATTTATCAAATAGAAGAAATGGACGTGAGCGCCCAATGTGAAACAGCATGTAATACTGGTGATATTACACTTTTCGTTTATGAGTGTATTTTACCCTTGCATGGGTACGAGTCCAGATAGAAATGTGTATTTTTGACTTGTATGTTAGTGACGAAAGACCAAGTTGGTCTATGTATTTGGTATTTTATCATGTCGGTATGTAATTTATTGTGTGGTTCGATGTCTAGCCTGGTGGATCCTCACGGAGAGGGTCTGCGGCGTGTAATATTCTAGGTTTGATTCTGGGGGTGTTACAAGCTCAAGAGAAGGAACTCCATATAATCAACGGATGACACGGGTATGATTTCTAATCTTCCTTTGTTTATTTAATATTCGTATATGCGTAGCTCGATCGATCCTTGTAGGGATTCAGATCGAATTAATTTTCTTTTACCGCTTCTGCTGGGCCTTCGTTTTAGGCACCGAATCCCAAAAGTGGTATCGGAGCGAGGTCTTGTGATCGTATATACGATATTTAGCATTTGGAATGCTTATTTTGTGATTTAGAATCACTTTGATAATCGTAGGTATTTTTATTGTTCGCCATAGTATCGTTTTTCCGTGATTTTATGTTATGGTATAAATCAAGTTTTTTCTTGGAAATATGATTTATATTAATAATATATAGATCAGGAATAACAGGATTTTAGAAATCTGCCCGAAAACGAGCTGTATGCAATCGTTGGACTATTTTCCATACAGCTGCCGAGTGTGGCCGAGCACGTCCGGCCTGTGGCCGGACGCTTGCTGTATTCTGCCGACAGTGCCCGAGCACGTCCGGACCGTTGCCGAACGCTTGATGTATGCGGCCGAGCGTTGCTGGATATTGCCGAGCACGTTGCTGTATCCGGCCGAGTGCTTGCTGGATCCGGCCGAGCGTTTGCTGTATCCTGCCGAGCACTTGCTGTATCCTGCCGAGCGCTTTGTCACGCCCCACCTTAAGACAGCAGGCATCTACCAGCATCCGGCCGAAGCCTGCCGGACGGGCGCGCAGCAGACTCGCGCGCGTACATGGACCCGGCCAAGCTCATATAGGACTACCCCCCCTATAATAGGCTTAGACGGAAAAAGCCTTGTGACAGCAGTAGACATTGAAAAGCCGAGGAACCCACTCTTCAGAAAGAAGACCCTAGAAGCTTCAAGATGGAGACCAATCAACTCCAGAAGGTCAAAGAGGGTTCCAAAAGGTCAGAAATCGGGTCGGATTGCTACGGGCCGAATCGGGCCTTAGCCGGGCCGGGACGGGACACTTCGGGCCGGACGTTCCAGAGGGGTCTGGGGACTCCAAGAAGACTTCTTAGAATTGTTTAGAATTGTGTAGATCATTCTAGATGATGGCATTCTTGTAAATACTTGGAATAGTAATGTTTTGTTGGTAATTTGTTAGCCTAGGAGGATTAGTATAAATACCCCCTTGGGGCTCATTTGTAACTCACCTTGAGAAATCTGATTTGCTACAGTGCAATAAGAGAAAACCTTCCCCAAGCATTTTCCTTACTTTCCTTCATAGCAGTCTTGTTTATTAGAAGGCTTACTACTTAGGCTTGAGACAACCTAAGAGTGCCGCACGGCGAGGACTTAGCGAGACGCGAGTATAACCCCGTGACAGTTGGTATCGGAGCCAAGGTTGAGACAACCAAGGTGGATTTTCGAAGATTGCTAGCTGATCGTGCAAGGAGTAAGATGGCACAATCATCCAACGTTACCCAACCCAACACTCAGGCCGAGAAGACCAAGAAGGGCAGAGACAAGTCTGTCGACCGGATTGCTGCCATGGACAGCCGAGTGACTCGACTGGAGGAGGTCTATGATGAGGTTGCGAGGAGGGTGGATGACTTAGAAGAAGCTGGTGAGGAGCTGAACAACCAGGTACTTTCTACTATCAATGCTTGTGAAGGGGACATGAAGCAGGAGTTGGCCGATTTTCGGGCCATGATCTTGGCCATGCAAGAGAGCATGGAGGTTCTCAAGACGGAGATGGCAACAGTGAAGAGGGCGATTGCCAATGGAGAAAGACATGTGGGTGCGACACCCGCACGAATTGACATTCCAAGGCCTGGGAAGTTCAACGGATCGAGAAACGCCAAGGAGATTGACAATTTCTTGTGGAACCTGGAGCAGTACTTTGGTGCCTCAAACATTCGAGATGATGACACCAAGTTACAGACGGCGCCCTTATACTTAGCCGACACAGCCGTACTATGGTGGCGGACCAAGCAGGCCGACATTGAGAGTGGTGCGTGCAGGATGGCTTCCTGGGAAGACTTCAAGGCCGAATTGAAGAGGCAATTCTATCCCGAGAATGTGGAGTTCGAGGCTCGGGGCAGCCTGAAGAGACTCAGCCACACTCGTACTATCAAAGACTATTTCAAGGAGTTCCAAGAAATTGTGCTGGAGATACCAAGCTTGACGGCGACCGACAAGCTGTTTGCATTTATGGACGGACTCAAGCCTTTTGCGAGGCAAGAGTTGGAAAGGCGCAATGTTCAGGACGTGGCGACTGCCATTGCTGTGGCCGAGGGCTTAAGGGAGTTGAAAACCAGCGATAAGCCAAGGACTTTCCGCACAGATAAAGGCAAAGGTGGGGGAGACCGCCCATCAACGTTCAGGCCAAACAAATACTCGGGCAAGCAACCAGTAGACGAGACCGATAAGCCGAAAGGTTGTCACATTTGTGATAGTACCTCTCACCTGAAGTACGATTGCCCATTTCGGATGAAGAAGGTCGCAACCATTCAAGAGACCACGGAGACCGAGGATGCGGATGGTGCGCACATGGGCTCATTGAGTTTGCTCAATGCTGTCAAAGCCGTTGTGGAGCCGGCGAAGGGACCCAGAAAGGGGTCTATGTTTGTGGATGCCTTGATCGGAGGCACACACATCAAAGCCTTAGTGGATACAGGAGCTACGCACAACTTCATGCTGGACGGCGTAGCCAAAGCCTTACGACTTACCGTCACTCCAACTAATGGATCGATCAAGACAGTGAACACCCATGCTAAACCGGTGACCGGCGAAGCACGAAGAGTGAAAGCAAAGATAGGTGACTGGCAGGGAATGATCACCTTCACTGTAGTGACCATGGATGACTACGATTTGGTTCTTGGGTTACAATGGTTCGATCAGGTACGGGCTTGCATTCTTCCATTTTCAGATTCCTTAGTCATTTTGGACTCCGACAGGACACAGGCCATTCCGGCCAAGAGGGAAGCGAAGGGGACAATCACCCTTTCAGCCATGCAACTTAGTCGAGGACTTCGGAAGCAGGAAGAGACCTTCGCTGCATTTTACGTTCCTGATGATGGAAACGATATTGAAGGCAAGGATGTACCAAAGGAAGTTCAAGCCGTTTTGGAGGAGTTCCAGGACGTGATGCCCGCGGAACTATGTAAGAAGTTGCCGCCCAGACGGGATGTGGACCACAAAATTGAACTCATTTCCGATGCGAAGCCACCTTCGAGGACACCCTATAGGATGTCACCACCGGAACTTAAGGAGCTGCAGAAGCAATTGAAAGAGTTGTTGGATTCCAAGATGATCCAACCATCCAAATCTCCTTATTGATCCCCCGTTTTGTTCCAAAAGAAGCATGATGGATCCTTACGTATGTGCGTGGACTATAGGGCACTCAACAAGCTGACGGTTCGCAACAAGTATCCCATCCCACTCATTGGAGAGTTGTTTGACCAACTGGGAGGTGCCAAATACTTTTCAAAGATCGACCTAAGATCCGGATATTGGCAGGTCCGGATAGCCAAAGGGGACGAACCCAAGACCGCCATGGCGACCAGGTATGGTTTGTTTGATTTCCTTGTGATGCCGTTCGGGCTTACAAATGCCCCAGCGACCTTTTGCACACTGATGAACAAGGTATTTCAACCATACATAGACAAGTTTGTTGTCGTTTATTTGGATGATATTGTCATTTACTCATCATCGATGGAGGAGCATGTAGAACACTTGCGACAGGTGTTCCAGGCATTGCGGGACAATGAACTTTATGCAAAGTTGGAAAAGTGCTCATTTGCCCAACAGGAAGTGACTTTTCTGGGGCACCGTATCAAAGATGGCCGCATAATGATGGATGAGGCCAAAGTGAAATCTGTTCGAGATTGGGAACCGCCGACCAGCGTAACCCAACTCCGATCATTTCTGGGACTCGTGAACTACTACCGGAAGTTCATCGAGGGATACTCTCGGATAGCAGCACCATTAACGGACCTATTTAAGAAGGACCACAAATGGGAGTGGACGGATAAGTGCCGAGAGGCCTTTGAGCGACTCAAAGGCAAAGTGACGGAGCAGCCAGTTCTTGCCTTGCCAGACCATGCCAAGGCATATGAGGTTCAGACTGATGCATCTGATTATGCCATCGGAGGAGTTTTGATGCAGCTAGGGCATCCCGTTGCCTATGAGAGCATAAAATTGAATGACACCGAGAGACGGTAGTCGGTACATGAGAAGGAAATGACCGCCGTGGTTCATTGCCTTAGAGCCTGGAGGCATTATTTACTTGGGAGCAAGTTTGTGGTACGAACAGACAACGTAGCCACAAGTTATTTTCAAACCCAGAAGAAGCTCACGCCAAAGCAAGCAAGATGGCAGGAATTCCTAGCTGAGTTCGATTATACCCTGGAGTATAAGCCGGGAGTACTTAACCGAGTAGCCGATGCATTAAGCCGGAAGGCCGAGCTTGCAGCCTTGACCAAGGCCGAAGGAAGCATCAAGGACCGCATACGCGAGGGACTGAGGCAGGACCCTTTCGCAGAAAACATCATGCAACTTGCCAGGAGCGGCAAGACAAGACGGTTCTGGGAACGAGACGAGCTACTCTTTACCAAAGGCAATCGTTTGTACGTGCCCAAATGGGGGAACTTACGGAGGGACATCATGAAGGAATGCCACGACACACTATGGGCTGGACACCCAGGTATGCACCGTACAATGGCTTTAATTGACAATTCTTACTTTTGGCCCAGGATGCGTGAGGACGTTGAGGCATACGTCCGGACATGTCTTGTATGCCAACAAGACAAGGTGGAGCAACAACAACCTGGTGGACTACTTCAACCCTTGCCCATACCGGAACACCCTTTTGAAAGCGTTACAATGGACTTTATTTCGGCTTTGCCTAAATCGGATGGGTAGGGGTCGATCATAATTGTGGTGGACAGGTTCTCAAAATACGCAACCTTTATTCCAGCACCGGCGGACGTAACGGCTCTGGAGACGGCCAAGTTATTCTTAAAGCATGTGGTAAAATATTAGGGCATTCCAAGGACAATCGTGAGTGACCGAGACCCACGTTTCACAGGAAAGTTTTGGTCGGGACTTTTCAAGCTATTGGGCTCGAACTTAGCATTCTCAACAAGTTTCCACCCACAGACGGACGGGCAGACAGAACGAGTTAACGCACTGCTTGAGTGCTACTTGCGGCACTATGTGGGTGCCAATCAGCAGGACTGGGCCAAACTCTTAGACACGGCCCAATTCTCATACAACTTGCAGAAGAGTGAATCAACGGGACGCAGCCCATTCGAGCTCGTTACAGGGAGACAACCGGCGACAACAAACAATATTGCCACCGGATACACGGGACAGAGTCCCGCAGCATATACCTTTGCTAAGTCATTACAGGAGGAATCGGACTTGGCTCGAGCATCATTAGACAAGGCAGCCAAGAAGATGAAGAAATGGGCCGATCTAAAGCGACGAGCGGTCGAGTTTAATGAAGGCGACTTAGTTATGGTGAAACTTCTCCCACATCAATTTAAAGCATTTCGGGCTGTGCATAAGGGACTCATCCAAAGATACAAGGGACCCTACAAGATCGAGCGGCGTGTTGGGACAGTTTCCTATCGAGTGGAACTACCGCCGAAGATAAAGATACACCCGGTCTTTCATGTTAGTCAACTGAAGCCTTACCATCAGGACACGGAGGATCCGGGCCTAGCTCAGTCACATCGAGCACCTACTGCCGTGATTACTTCCTTCGACAAGGAAGTAGCCGAGATCATTTCACATCGGGACGTTCGACGAAGGGGCGTGGCCCCATACACCGAGTTCTTCGTACATTGGAAGGGACTCCCAGACGCTGAAAATAGCTGGGAACATGAGGATCACCTATGGCAATTCCGGCAGAAGATTGAAGAATATCGGGAGAGCATCGTGCCGAGGACGGTCACGACTCTGGTGGGGGAGAATGTCACGCCCCACCTTAAGACAGCAGGCATCTACCAGCATCCGGCCGAAGCCTGCCGGACGGGCGCGCAGCAGGCTCGCACGCGTACATGGACCCGGCCAAGCTCACAGAGGACTACCCCCCATATAATAGGCTTAGACGGAAAAAGCCTTGTGACAGCAGTAGACATTGAAAAGCCGAGGAACCCACTCTTCAGAAAGAAGACCCTAGAAGCTTCAAGATGGAGACCAATCAACTCCAGATGGTCAAAGAGGGTTCCAGAAGGTCAGAAATCGGGTCGGATTGCTACGGGCCGAATCGGGCCTTGGCCGGGCCGGGCCGGGACACTTCGGGCCGGACGTTCCAGAGGGGTCTAGGGACTCCAAGAAGACTTCTTAGAATTGTTTAGAATTGTATAGATCATTCTAGATGATGGCATTCTTGTAAATACTTGGAACAGTAATGTTTTGTTGGTAATTTGTTAGCCTAGGAGGATTAGTATAAATACCCCCTTGGGGCTCATTTGTAACTCACCTTGAGAAATCTGATTTGCTACAGTGCAATAAGAGAAAACCTTCCCCAAGCATTTTCCTTACTTTCCTTCCTAGCAGTCTTGTTTATTAGAAGGCTTACTACTTAGGCTTGAGACAACCTAAGAGTGCCGCACGGCGAGGACTTAGCGAGACACGTGTATAACCCTGTGACACCTTGCTGTATTCTGCCGGGCGTGTCCGGGCATTATCGGGGCCCTTCCCTGTCTGGAGCCGGGCGCGTCCTGTAGGCTGCCGGGCGTGGCCTGTAGGCCGCCGGGCAGGGTGCCTGGTGCTGCTTGGCAGTTTCCAGGCTGTCGGGCACTGTGTCTCGTTTTTCAGTATATTTTCGATTATTGATTTTTCCTGTATTAAAATCATTAATTTGGAATTTTTGATTAGGGAAAATTCAAAGAAAATATTTTAAGGTACACTACGGACGAAAATTAAATTGTCGATTATTGTTGAATTGATTGGATCAATTCTATTTATTGTTGATTATTGATTGGATCATATGTAATCTTCTCGCTATCCATTTATGGAGTATTTATTGGATGAATGCTTTTGAATTGGGATGTGGTTCATGGACTTAGTTTGAATCGTTCGTTTTATTCGATTGGGTTGTAAAGGCCGTGTTGTTGCCCGAAATATTATCCGAAGATAGATATTGCTGGAACAGTCGAGCAACAGCAAATTGCGAGAGCACGTCCGAGGGAATGTGTTGTTGCCCAAAATATTTATCCGAAGATTAATACTGCTGGAAGACGGACAACAAACAACAATTTGCGGGAGCACTTCCGAGAGAAAATGAATAAATACTAGATTTGCCGGGTTTGTTAGGCCCGGGCTTGAATGCTCTCGCGAGATGTTATTAATACAAATATTCGTGGATACAAGTATTAATGAGAGAAATCTAAATACAATGAGTATAAAAAGACTCTATTAATCCGGCTCTTGAGCGAAGCTCGTTGTTCTTCGTCCCTGCCGATCGTCTTCTTGATGAGAGAGGCCGAGAGAAGAAGTACTGAATGATAGTTGTTGCCAAGAGTTGGAGATAGCCAAGTGCTGTGTGAAATCTCGTGGGAATTGAAGTATTTCCGTGTATTCTCAAGAATTTTGGATCCTTGGACAAGTGCAGGGAGCCGTGTATATATAGTGGCAGCCGAGTCTTGTCTTCTGGCGGGCGATCACCTTCCAGCCATTATAATAATGGGGCGATCGTCTGCCGGCCAATATTATAATGGGGCGATCACACAGGCTGTCGGGCTAAAGTCCAAGGTAGTGGCTGGCAGTCTGCCTAAAGTCCAAAGCTACAGCGGCCGGTGGCGGTCGATGAGGAGCCAGCACGCGTCCGGAGTCACTGTCACATGCGGCCCTACTGACAACTTTCGGCGGGCCTGTCGGCTGGTGGACGGATGCTGACAGGCTGTGGTCAATGATCCGTGAATTGCGGATCTTGTCCCGGCTCTTGCACGTGGTGTCTGTCTTGAGGCTCGGCCTTTGCCGACTGGGTGACTATCGGCATGATGCGGTCGTCTCTAGCTGGTCACTGAGGGTCGTCATCGTCCAGTTGCTGAGGGTCGGCATCGGTCGGTCACCAAGGGTCGGTCGGAGAGTGTAATTCTCGACACAACAATTGCCCCCCAGCTTGCTCCTATGTTGAAGACATGGGGCGAGGTGGTTTTTGCTGGCGATCGTGTAAGATGAGGACGAGAGATCTTGCTGAGCTAACTTAGGATTCGGACTTGGGCTATCATGGTCGATTGGCTAGCTATCTTTCGGTCTTGTACCTGCAAAAAACATTGGCCGATCCCTCTCGGAAACTTGATGGTTTCGCTTGTTTGAGGGATCGTGCACAGTCGCGGAGATCGATGGACCGACTCCATGACCGTGTCTTGATGCGCGAAGAAATTGAGTGTCCCGTGACTCACTTTATTATGAGGGTCCTCTGTTAGGCTGCGCCTCGCCTCGTATTTAAACAAAGGGCCTGCGGTCTCGGTCTAGAGGAGTCCTTGCGCGGGGCAGCGTCGGATGAATCAACTCCACCTCCGCGGCTTGTTAGCTCGGCTTCCACCTCGGTCCGCCATGGAGATGGCGAACCTCGACGGTGTACGTTGAGACGGGGGTAGTGGCACGTGTCGCTTTGTCCGGGTTCACCACGTTAGATGATGATCCTTGAGGGCGGGCGATCGTGTCCACTGATTAATTTTGGAGAGCCCTCAGACTACGCCGGCCTCGTATTTAAACGAAGGGCGGGCGATCTCGGCCGAAAGGGACCTTGCATGGCCGAAGCAGTCGGTTCCATCGACTACCAGGACCATGGCTTCATGATGTGCGGTGGAGGCGATCGCGAGCCTTAGTCCCTCATGTTAAATGGTGGACTGTAGATGGCGAGCGAGTCCTCCGGCTCTGCTGGATAATAGCGATCGGGCTGGGAGACTGGAGGTCGTCACTCGGGCGCCGATCGCTCTGCTCCTAGGCTAAGAAGAAGCCTTTGCCTAGCCAGGAAATCTGCGGCTTTAGCTCGGAAGACCACGTAGGTCGTGGGCTGGTCCTTCGTAAGATGCCTGAACATAGGCGAAAGACCATTGGATCCTGCTAGGACCACGTGGAGCGCGATCTCATCGCTTACGGGCTCGCCGTTGAGGATGATCTCGTCTACCCGGTCGATGTAGTCCGAGTCGGATTCTTCTTTCCCTTGCTTGATTCGCAACATGCGATGGGGACCTTCCGGTCGAGCGACCTTGGCGGCGAAGTACCTTGTGAAGATGTTCGCCAGTTCGTTAAAGGAGCCAATGGACCGAGGTGGCAATGAGGTGTACCACCGGTGGGCGAGGTCGTCCAGCGTCATAGGGAACATTCGGCACCTGGTCGCGTCTGATGCCCCACACCCGGTCATGTAGATGTTGAACTTGCTCAGGTGCATTTTGGGGTCCGATCGCCCCTCGTACAAGGGTATTTGCGGCGGAGCGATCTTGTGCTGCACGGGGGCGAGCTCGATGTCGATCGCGAGCGGCTCGCTTGGCTCGGCGATCGCCTTCATGGCGCCTGCCCTGGATTGCAGGAGCGCCTTCATGTCATCGAGTTGACGTTGCATCGCAGCTATCGCCGTGGCTCGGTCGCTTGCTGATCGGCTTTGGGAGCGGGAGCCGAGGCGATCGTGTACCAATCTCCGGACTCCGCTGCTGCCGACCTCGGCTATTTGGCGAGGGGGGACCAGACGACTGGGCTGCCTTCTGGGAGTCGGGTAGGCCGAGCTCCTGGTGACGGACTCAAACTCCGTCGTCTCGTAGCTGGGGCCGATCGCCCGGCCGCTGAGTCGGGACACCGCCTGTGCGATCGAGACAGAGGTGCCGCGGCTGGCGAGCGCCTCTTCTTGCGGACGAGAGCCTCCTGGCGATCGCTCGGCCAGTAACGCCTTGAGCTTCCGCTTGGACTTCCGGCGGACGGCCGAGGGGGTGATAGCAGGAGGCGCGTCGAGAGCACTCCGTCGCTCCTGTAGGACGGTCATGACCTCGTCGATCTGTTCCTTGGTTCGGAGCTGATCGAGCGAGAGGCTTGGGCCGCCGTCCAGGGACGGTATCGAGCGTCTCTGACCGCGGTGGCTACCTTCCACCATCGGCTGTGGCTCGGACTGGGACCAGGCAGGGCGTCGGCCGGGCGGCGGCTTTCTTCGATGCGGAGGCGGAAGACATGATTTCTGAAGGATTTCTTTGAAGCGCAGTGAGTGTCACTTCAAGTATATGCCCCGAGAATAGTGAGTGTTCTTCGGGACGGTAGGTATAAAAATTTGAGGGTTAGATTGCCCTTCTTCTAGCGCCAATTGTTGTTGCCCAAAATATTTACCCGAAGATTAATACTGCTGGAAGACGGACAACAAACAACAATTTGCGGGAGCACTTCCGAGAGAAAATGAATAAACACTAGATTTGCCGGGTTTGTTAGGCCCGGGCTTGAATGCTCTCGCGAGATGTTATTAATACAAATATTCGTGGATACAAGTATTAATGAGAGAAATCTAAATACAATGAGTGTAAAAAGACTCTGTTAATCCGGATCTTGAGCGAAGCTCGGTGTTCTTCGTCCCTGCCGATCGTCTTCTTTATGAGAGAGGCCGAGAGAAGAAGTACCGAATGATAGCTGTTGCCAAGAGTTGGAGATAGCCAAGTGCTGTGTGAAATCTCGTGGGAATTGAAGTATTTCCGTGTATTCTCAAGAATTTCGGATCCTTGGACAAGTGCAGGGATCCGTGTATATATAGTGGCAGCCGAGTCTTGTCTTCTGGCGGACGATCGCCTTCCGGCCATTATACTAATGGGGCGATCGTCTGCCGGCCAATATTATAATGGGGCGATCACACGGGCTGTCGGGCTAAAGTCCAAGGTAGTGGCTGGCAGTCTGCCTAAAGTCCAAAGCTACAGCAGGCAGCCAGCTGGGCGGTCCAATGAGGAGCCAGCACGCGTCCGGAGTCACTGTCACATGCGGCCCTACTGACAACTTTCGGCGGGCCTGTCGGCTGGTGGACGGATGCTGACAGGCTGTGGTCAATGATCCGTGAATTGCAGATCTTGTCCCGGCTCTTGCACGTGGTGTCTGTCCTGAGGCTCGGCCTTTGCCGACTGGGTGACTATCGGCATGATGCGGTCGTCTCTAGTTGGTCACTGAGGGTCGTCATCGGCCAGTCGCTGAGGGTCGGCATCGGTCGGTCACCAAGGGTCGGTCGGCAGGTGCCGAGAGATGATCGTCCGCCTGTCGGTCGCCAGGAGTCGGTCACCGAGTACCGAGAGACGATCGTATTTGATGTCGATCGCTCGGCACCGGGACTTGTCCTGGGACCTTCGGTTGGCCGATACTTCTTGCCTGCGGGGCTAAGGCTAGGCCGCCTGGTCGCTGGTCGGCAGTTCTGCCTCGGCTGCTTGGCAGTGGCTAGGTCGCCCGATCTCCGAGGCGATCGCCGGTCGGAGAGTGTAATTCTCGACACAACAGAATGGAAATAACTCAAGACTTGCCGGGTTTGTTAGGCCCGGGATTGAATGCTCTCGCGAGATGTTATTAATATAAATACGTTTGAGTACAAATATTAATGTAAGAATGCGATTACAATGAGTGTAAAAGATTCTATGTATCTTGCTCTTAAGCGAAGCTCTGCGTGTTCTTGTTCTCGTTTCTGCCGACCGTCTTAGGATTAAGAGGTTCCGAGAGTGAGAGATGAACAGATGTCCAAAGTGTATAGCTTTTGCCAAGAGAGTGAAAGCCGAAAAATACTAAGCCTGTGTACTCGTTGAAAAGCCGAGAGAATCAGAGAGGGATTCCAAGTGCAGGAAGCCTTCTATTTATAGGAGCTGAGGTGCCCCTTTTTCTGATGGGCGATCGCCTTTCATGTAATCTAATAAGGGGCGATCATCTTTATGTCACATGGGATGTCTGCCTTGAAGTCCGCGGCTGCTGCTGGCAGCCAGCTGTGCGGTCCAATTGTTGGGTACGGGGTCGGATATTGCGCCGTGTTGCGGAAGCGTAAATATCAAGTGCGGAAAATTAAACAACACAAGGATTTATAGAGGTTCGGCTATAAACGAGCCTACGTCCTCTCTCGGTATCATTTTCTATAGGTTCAAGATAAAAACCTCTACGCCTCTCTTATATCGGTCGTGTAATATCCGGATTTATTACTGTGTATTTCATCTGTATTCAAACCCTGTATTATTCGGATTTGTGGTTTTGATTATTGGAGTATGATATTTCTTGCATTGGCATCCTTCTACTTAAGTATAACAACATGCAAATTTTCTCATGCAAACTTGTGATAGCGCACGCTAAGAATGTAGCTTAACGCGCGCTATCGGCTATTACTAGCGCACGCTACGTATGTAGGAGTTGCGTGCGCTAGACACTGAATTATTGAGGTAGGTGGCTAGCACATGCGCCAGCCGGGACATGGGTCCGGGATAAGATTCCCGTGGACGAACCTGGACAGTTTTGAAGTCAACTCTTATTAGCGCGTGCTAAGGAATGCTTAGTAGCGTGCGCTAATTAGCTAAAGTGCAGAATATTATAAATGAGACAACCAACCGTTTTGGCTTACATTTCCTTCGTCCATTCTTCATTCGTGAGAGGCCAGAGAGGTATAATCATCCTTCTAACACACTTAGAACACATCTTAGTGATCCTTGAATATTGGTTATCACTTGTGAGTGATCATTGAAGAGAAGTAACACCTTGGAGTGGCACATAACCAACCGGAGTCAGATTCTACCTTGTGGTTCAGTGATTTCGGCATATTAAGGTATGTTCAATCTATCTCCAACCTTAGATTTGGATCCTAAGGAATTAAATGATCATGTTAATGAGATATTGAATTTCATTAGTGGATTATTCAACAAACATCATGTTTTATGATTGGAATGTCTATGCTTATGATATTATCATTGGAACCTCGTAGTTGGAATCCTAGTACTTCAAGTGATAAGAGAACATTCTGAAGTTTATTATCCGTATGATTTATGTTATCTTAGTGATCATAAATTGGAGGTGGTATTATTTTCGGTTATAAGGACTTAAGGGAAGAATCGTCTTAGGAAATATTCTTTCGTATAAGATGGAATTGTTAGTTCACCTCCATATGAAGTCTGAAAGTGTATAATGATAGTAGAATCTAATACATCAACCGGAGATCAACAACTTCGCATGAGAATTGTAATCAAGACGGATTATGGTGTTATGATGATTATACGTATACTTGCACCTCGAAGTTGTTATTATCCATGAGATCATTCATAAAGGTTATGATCATAACATGAAGCCGGATAACAAACATTAATTACTGAGTAATTCACTTACTTCATCACCATTTGTATAATTTGCTGCCCTCCAGTGAACTGCCATGCACTCTTAGCGTGCGCTAAGCTACGTGAATTAACGTGCGCTATCGAGTACGTTTAGCGTACGCCACGATTGGGACTTAGCGTCCGTTAAGTCATCAGCTGAGTCAGTCGGCTGATCAGTGAGGCACTGACCACGCCTGGTTAGCGTACGCGAGGCTGTATGTACTGCGTGCGTTAACGAGTAGCATTAACGTACGCTATATAGGATTCGTAGTGTGCGTTAAGCTATCTAGACAGATTGCATATTAAGGACTTTCTACCGTAATTGTTGAATTGTTAGACGTTCGTTCGGCATGAAATGAATTCTATGCTATTTCTTTTGTTAAGGTTCAATCTTAACACGTGATTGATCAAAGGGGACGACCTTCGAGTATTTTAATATTCGTGGAAGTTTATTCTTGTCAACGAACCGAGCCAAGTACTCTAAATTAGAATTGTTTATATTATGACAATTATGATGTGATTGTATCGTGTAAATATGTTGTGATTATATGTCCACCATGCGTTGATCCGACGGGAATCATCATGGGAATCTATAGCTGTGTGCGCTGGATTGTTGGACAGGTAGTTCCACCATGTGTTAGTCCGACGGGATCATCATGGGAATCTATAGCTGTGTGCGCTGGATCGTTGGAATACCATCAGTATGTTGAAACTGTTATGATATGATATGTGTTGTGGATATTTCTCGTTGGAGAAACTTGTTATGATATAATTGTTGATTATATCACTGTTGTATGATTATTGTACTTGTACTAGCATCGTTGTGATAATCCCTTCGGGGCTGAACATTTGTGTATGTTCAGGATCCAGGAGAGCGGGGAAACAACCACTGGAGATGCATGACGACGAGAGTGCAGAGTGATGTTCCGGCCGGGTTACTATCTGTTGTTTGTTGGTTATTTCAATAAGTACAAGAGTACGTCGTCAGTTTATAATGTTTGGATTTTAGTGATGTAATAATAACTCTTCATTGGATATTTGTATTCTCGGTTTTGAACCATACGGTTGTATTTTATTTCAGCAATTTCATAAATTGGTATCTGTTATTGTCATTTCCTTTAATCAACCTTGTAAATTCTTATGTAAAGGATTTACGGCGCTGTAATATTCCTGAATATATCAGGGGTGTTACAGGTCAAGGGATAATCGTTACAATCACGTCTTCTATTGGTCCGTGATAAGCCACTCGTACTTGTCTTTGTGTCGGTCCAAGTTAAACCGTTTTCCTTTTAGTAGGACAAGGAATCAACCTCTGTAGCTTTCTATGGGTACTAGATAAACCTCACGAAGATAGCGATTGCGATTCTAACAATGCCGGATCCTTGATCCTAATAACACCGAATCGAATCGTATCTTTTCTTTTACCGCTCGTGTATGATTTTGTGTATAACACTCAATCACTCAATGTAAGGTCAATATTACAACAAAAATATAATGAATATCAATCTCTGATCAATGTATATAATGATTGAAGTTGTTGTGCTTGATCAATACCATAAGCATGGTATTTATAGCCTCCATGAACAAACTAGCCGTTAGCTGCCTGTTCTTTTATTACATACGTTATCTGATCTATATTACATACGTAGGCTCCTTTACATACATTAACTATGGCTGGTTACGTACGTTAGCATCTTCATAAAATAGTTCAGGGAGCTTCGTCATTTGGATTACGTACGTTAACAATTTTTTCGTTACGTACGTTAAGCCTTACATCACTGATGACATCATATATCCGTTGTATGCTTTTCCGACTTTGACTCCTCCAACGTTCACTTGTTTGAACTGTGTTACGTACGTTGTCTCTCTTGCATTACGTACGTAAGATTCATCATGTTACGTACGTTAACATTGTCTTGTTACGTACGTTAGCTTTGTTTTTCTCCAGCATTTTGCACTTCGTTTTCCTTCGATGCTTGCTTCGTCTCTTCGTTGTTTTGTTTTGTTTAGCAACTTTAATCATCAAAACATTATTAATTTATGTATGGAACAAAATATTCCAACAATATCTCCCTTTTTGATGATTACAAAACAACAATACGCCAATGGGATTTTCCTGCAAAAAATATAAATATATGTATATGTGTACAGACCAAAGTTTTCGACTTTGTCCGTTTCGTTAGTTTCTTCTCCCATTTCTTTTTCGACTTCTTCTTTCTCCTTCTTTCCTTTTCTTTTTCTTTTCGACTTTTCAAATTTTCATCATCTTTTCGACGTCTCCTCATTTTTCTTTTTCTGTCATTTAGTCGACTTCTCCTTTTCATTTTTGTTTAACTCCTTCGTTTTTCCAATTATGCTATCGACTTTCTTCGATTTTTCTCCCCCTTTCACGGTTAATCACATTTTCGACTTATTTCTTCCATTATCCTATCTCTCCCCCTTTTTGTGTTCATCAAAAAAATGCAATAAAGTACCAATAAAAAAAATGAAATATTCAAAAATAAATACAAGGGTATTAACTCCCCCTGAAAATATTATCCGTTTAAACAAATATTACTCCCCCTGAGTAAAATACTAAAAATCAATGTTTGGGGATCCAACCTATAGTTGGTTTTTGTTTAGAAACGTAGACGATATTTGAAACGATTGTTCCTTTAGGAACCCAAATTTTCTTAATTTTTATCGTCCGTCTCGGGCTTTTGCAACTTGAAATATGATGCCCGATTTTTAAACACTTTTCGCAATGGGGTATCTTGAAATTAACAGATTCGTCTTTCAAATGAGTTTTGAATCCTAACCCCTCTTTATTCAAAGTAAATTTTTGAACACCAAGCATTTGTTCAAATTTCTCGTTTCCGCACGAGAATTTCTTTGTCAAAGATTTAAGCTCGGTTTGAATTTTAGCGAGATCATCCTTCAAAATATTTTCATTTTCAATACACTTTGAATGATCGATTTCAACAAATTTTTCCTTTTCAATAATTTTGGAATTTTCAATTTCCAAGGATTTAATTTTAGACTTAAGGGATTTGATTTCCGATAATGCATTTTGAAAATCCGTATGAAGTAATTCAAATGCATCAAAAAGTTCATCACGGGAGGATGTACTAACCTGGCTTTCGACGTCACTGACGTCGAACGAACTCCGGGCCATGAGAGCGATATTATTTTGTTCCATAAATTCATCGTCTTCATCTTCATCGCTCCATGTTGCCACGAGGACCTCCTTCTTGGGTTTGGCACGGCAATGCTTAGCGTAGTGGCCTGGTTTTCCACATAATCGACAAGAGTTGTCGAACTTCTTAGATTCGCTCGAGATGTCCTTCTTCCTCCGGTTTAATAAGGTTTGGAACTTATTAATATTTTTGGCATAATATGCCGCTTCTTCGTCGCTTTCTTCCACCGAGATTTCTTCTTTATTTTTCGACAACTTAGCCTTCATGGCTAATGATCATTCCTTCGGCTTTGGCTTGACACTTCGTGATTTTAACAGGATCTCATAATTGATTAGTGAACCAACAAGGGCACTAAAATCGAGTGTGTTGAGATCTTTTGATTCCATAATCGCGGTCATGGTGCCGTCCCATTCGCTAGGTAGTGATCTTAAAATTTTCTTCACTTTTTCACTACTAGATAATGGTTTACCAAATGAATCAAGTCCATTTGTGATGACCGAGAATCAGTCGAGAATATTGGTGATGGACTCGTCACCTTTCATCATGAATAACTCGTAGTCATGGAGAAGCATATTAATTTTCGTTTCCTTGACTTGAGTCGTCCCTTCGTGTGTGATTTCAATAATTTTCCATATTTCTTTCGCACTTTCACACGACGAGATTCGATTGACCTCCTCGGGATTTAAGGCACAAAATAAAAATTGGGTGGCCTTACAATTTAGATGGTCATTTTTCCAATCGGCATCGTCGTATTCTTCAAAAGATTTGAGCGTACCGTCGGATTTGATAGGAACTTTTGGGCCGAGACAAATAATCTTCCAAATCTCTATATCGTAGGCACGAATAAAGATTGACATCTTTTTCTTCCATGTCAAATAATTTGAACCATCGAAGAATGGTAGCCGTTTGAGAGCAAGGCCTTCGACAGGAGCAAATTGAAATGCCATTGGATCGTCTCCTCGGATGTTAAGCCGCGTATTGGAGTACCGCTCTGATACCAATTGTTGGGTATGGAGTCGGATATTGCGCCGTGTTGCGGAAGCATAAATATCAAGTGCGGAAAATTAAACGACGCAAGGATTTATAGAGGTTCGGCTATAAACGAGCCTACGTCCTCTCTCGGTATCTTTTTCTATAAGTTCAAGATAAAAACCTCTACGCCTCTCTTCTATCGGTCGATGGATAACCGTTACAATCACGTCTTCTATTGGTCCGTGATAAACCATTCGTACTTATCTTTGTGTCGGTCCAAGTTAAACCATTTTCCTTTTAGTAGGACAAGGAATCAACCTCTCTAGCTTTCTATGTGTACTAGATAAACCTCACGAAGATAGCGATTGCGATTCTAACAATGCCGGATCCTTGATCCTAATAACACCGAATCCAATCGTATCTTTTCTTTTACCGCTGGTGTATGATTTTGTGTATAAAACTCAATCACTCAATGTAAGCTCAATATTACAACAACAATATAATGAATATCAATCTCTGATCAATGTATATAATGCTTGAAGTTGTGGTGCTTGATCAATACCATAAGCATGGTATTTATAGCCTTTATGAACAAACTAGCCGTTAGCTGCCTGTTCTTTTATTACATACATTATCTGATCTATATTACGTACGTAGGCTCCTTTACATACATTAACTATGGCTGGTTACGTACGTTAGCATCTTCATAAAACAGTTCAGGGAGCTTCGTCATTTTGATTACGTACGTTAACAATTTTTTCGTTACGTACGTTAAGCCTTACATCACTGATGACATCATATATCCGTTGTATGCTTTTCCGACTTTGACTCCTCCAACGTTCACTTGTTTGAACTGTGTTACGTACGTTATCTCTCTTGCATTACGTACGTAAGATTCATCATGTTACGTACGTTAACATTGTCTTGTTACGTACGTTAGCTTTGTTTTTCTCCAGCATTTTGCACTTCGTTTTCCTTCGATGCTTGCTTCGTCTCTTCGTTGTTTTGTTTTGTTTAGCAACTTTAATCATCAAAACATTATTAATTTATGTATGGAACAAAATGTTCCAACACCAATGAGGAGCCCACACGCGTCCTGAGTTGCTGTAATGGGAGGTCCCACTGTGCACCTTTCGGCGGGTTTGTCGGTAGGTGGGATTGGTGCTGACAGGCTATTGTCAACGATCCATGTTATGCGGCGCATTTTGCGGATCTGCACATGGGTCCTTGCTTCGAGCTTCGGCCTTCGCCGACTGGACGGGAGATGGCCTCGCGTAGCATGAGGCGGTCGTCCTTTGGCGGGCACCAGAGTCGATCGCCAGGTGCCAAGAGACGATCGCCTTAGATGTCGATCGCTCAGCACCGGGACTCGACTTGGGACCCTCGATTGGCCAATCTTCCTGGGCTGCTGGGTTCTGGCTCGGTCGCCCAGTCTCTGTGCCGATCGCCTGTATAAAACTCGACACAACAATTGCCTCCCAGCTTGCTCTGATGTTGAAGACACGGGGTGAGGTGGTTCTTGCTGGCGATCGTGTAGGATGAAGACGGGCGATCCGCTGAGTGGACTTTGGTTTCGGACTTGGGCGATCTGATCGATTGGCGAGCTATCTTCAGTCTTGTACCTTCAATTAACAATTTTGCCGATCCCTCGTAGAGAGCTGATTGCTTCGTCGTTGAGGAATTGTGCACGGTCGCGGAGTTCGATGGACCGACTCCATGACCGTGTCTTGTGCGCGAGCGAAATTGTCTGTCTCGTGCCTCATTTTATTGTGAGGGTCCTCCGTTAGGTTGCGCCTCGCCTTGTATTTACACGAAGGGCGTGTGGTCTCGGTCTGGAGGAGTCCTTGCGCGGGGCGTTGTCGGATTAATCGACTCCATGTCCGCGGCTTGTTAGCTATTTTCTACCTCGGATCGTCATGTTAGATGGCAATCCTCGACGGTATACGATGAGACGGGGGTAGGGACGCATCGCATTGTCCGTGAAGGATCCACCATGCTAAGTGACGGACTTTCGAGGGCGGGCGATCGTGTCCACTGATTTGTTTGGAGGGTCTTTCGACTACGCCCGCCTCGTATTTAAACGAAGGGCGAGCGATCTCAGCCTAAAGGAACCTTGCATGGCCTAAGCAGTCGGTTCCATCGACCACTAGGACCATGGCTGCACTCTCCCACCTCGGATCGTCATGTTAAATGCCGACCTTCGACGGTGTACGTTGTGCGGGGGAAGCAATCTCATGCCTTAGTCCAACATGTTAGATGATGAACTGTATATGGCGAGCGAGTCCTCCAGTTTCTGAGATGTTGCTTGATAATGGCGATCGTGTTGGAAGACTGGTGATCGTCGTTCGGTTGCCGATCGCGTTGCTTTATAGGTTCAAAAGTAACCTTTGCCTGGCCAGAAAATCTGCGGCTTTGGCGCGGAAGATCGTGTAGGTCGGGGGGAGGTCCTTCGTAAGATGCCTGAACATAGGCGAAAGACCATGGAATCCCCCTAGGACCGAGTAGAGGGCGCTCTCTTCGCTTACGGGCTCGCTGTTGAGGATGATCTCGTCTATCCGGTCGATGTAGTCTGCGTCGGACTCTTCTTCCTCTTGCCTGATCTGAATCATGCGATGGGGACCTTCCGGCCGAGCGACCTTGGCGGCGAAGTACGCTGTGAAGTTGTTCGCCAGATGATCAAAGGAATTGATGGATCGCGACGGTAATGATATGTACCATCTGTGGGCTAGGTCGCCCAGCATTAGCGGGAACATTCGGCACCTGGTCGCGTCTGATGCCCCACACCCAGTCATGTAGATCCGGAACTTGCTCAGGTGAGTATTGGGAACCGACCTTCCCTCGTACAGAGGTGTTTGCGGAGGAGCGATCCTTCGTTGCACGGGAGCGAGCTCGATGTGGACCGCGAGTGGCTCGCTCGGCCCGACGATCT
Source organism: Orobanche coerulescens (assembly GCA_033398695.1). Lineage (NCBI taxonomy): Eukaryota > Viridiplantae > Streptophyta > Magnoliopsida > Lamiales > Orobanchaceae > Orobanche > Orobanche coerulescens. The sequence continues at coordinate 119,058,573 of CM065815.1, forward strand.
CTCTCTTGGCGCCTGCCCCAGATTCTAGGAGTGCCTTCATGTCGTTGAGCTGGTGTTGCATCACAGCCATCGTTGTTGCTTGGTCGCTCGTGGTTCGGCTTCCGGAGCGGGAGCTGAGGTGATCGTATACCGATCTCCTGACTCCGCGGTCACCGACCTCGGTTCTTTGGCGAGGAGCCAGATGGTTGGCCTGCCCTCTGGGAGTTGGGTATGCCGAACTCCTAGTGACGGATTCGGGTTCTGTCGTCTCTTGGTTGGGGCCGGACTGCTTCTGTCGCCATGATGGGTCGCTGCCTAGGCGGCTGAAAACAGAGGTGTCCCGGCTTGCGAGCCCCTCTTCTTGCGAATGGGGGCCTCCTAGCGATCGATCGGTCAGTAACCCCTTGAACTTCCGTTTGGTCACGCGGCGGATAGCCGAGGGGGTTATAGCGGGCGGCGCGTCGAAAGCTCTCCGTCGCTCCCGTAGGATGGCCAGGGCTCCTTCGATCTGTTCCGCGGTTTGGAACTGATCGAGCGAGAGGCTTGGTCCGTCCCTCGGGGGCGGGATCGAGAGTTTCGGACCGCGGCGGCTGCCCTCCGCCATAGGCTGGGACTCGGATTGAGACGGAATGAGGCGTCTGGCGGATCGGCCAGCGGCTTTCTTCGACGTGGAGGCAGAAGTCATGATTCTGAAAGCTTTCTTTGAAGAGCAGTGAGTGTCTCTTCAAGTATATGCCCCGGAGAACAGTGAGTGTTCTTCGAGACGGTAGGAATAAAAATGAGGGTTAAGATCCACTTCCTCTAGCGCCAATTGTTGTTGCCCGAAATATTATCCGAAGATAGATATTGCTGGAACGGTCGAGCAATAGCAAATTGCGAGAGCACGTCCGAGGGAATGGAAATAACACAAGATTTATCTGGTTTGTTAGGCACGGGCTTGAATGCTCTCGTGGGATGTTATATAAATACGTTTGAGTACAAATATTAATGTAAGAATGCGATTACAATGAGTGTAAAAGATTCTATGTATCTTGCTCTTGAGCGAAGCTCTGCGTGTTCTTGTTCTCGTTTCTGCCGACCGTCTTAGGATTAAGAGGTTATGAGAGTGAGAGATGAACAGATGTCCGAAGTGTATAGCTTTTGCTAAGAGAGTGAAAGCCGAAGAATGCTAAGCCTGTGTACTCGTTGAAAAGCCGAGAGAATCAGAGAGGGATTCCAAGTGCAGGCAGCCTTCTATTTATAGGAGCTGAGATGCCTCTTTTTCTGACGGGCGATCGCCTTTCATGTAATATAATAAGGGGCGATCGTCTTTATGTCACATGGGTTGTCTGCCTTGAAGTCCGCGGCTGCTGCTGGCAGCCAGCTTTGCGGTCCAATGAGGAGCCCGCACGCGTCCTGAGTTGCTGTCACGGGAGGTCCCACTGTGCACCTTTCGGCGGGTCTGTCGGTAGGTGGGATTGGTGCTGACAGGCTGTGGTCAACGATCTATGTTCTGCGGTGTATTTTCCGGATCTGCACATGGGTCCTTGCTTCGAGCTTCGGCCTTCGCCGACTGGACGGGATATGGCCTCGCATGGCATGAGGCGGTCGTCCTTTGGCGGGCACCAGAGTCGATCGCCAAGTGCCAAGAGACGATCGCCTTAGATGTCGATCGCTCGGCACCGGGACTCGACCTGGGACCCTCGATCAACCAATCTGCCTGGGCTGCTGGGTTCTGGCTCGGTCGCCCGGTCTCTGTGCCGATCGCCTGTATAAAACTCGACACAATAGGCCGTTTTGAGCCTATTTATTTTACTAGAAATATTTATATCTAGGATGCAATTTTTCAATGTAAAGTTTATATGTAATGACGAAGACCGGTGGAAGATCCGTTTCGAGAAGTCGAAGATTCAAGACGAAGATATATAATTAGATTATGGAGTTTTTGTTCTAGGAACGGTCCATGAATCACATGTTGGTAGCAACTAGGTTGTGAATGGTTGTTTCATTTTGTATGAATGCAACAAACGTGCTAAAATGATTAATGTGCAAAGTGTAACGTTAATCGCGAAAATTCTCCAACAACAAATTATTAAGTTTATAAGGTTTCAAGGTTTTCCTTCCCTCCATCAAGCTTTCGGGAAATTGAAATCCAAACCGGATGTGCTATGCTTCCGAGTTATCGGGGTAGTCGTTCAGGGAGGACGGATAAATTACCGGGAGCGCATTGGATGCCTTCGGTTGGAGCAAATTTTATCCCTAGAAACCTGATCGGTTGCCGGATAAGATTCAATTGTGAAACTGATTTGCGTCGATGATATAAACTTAACTTGTTCACGAACCATAGAAACCGTATAGGTTGAGGGGACTGAATAAGGGGAAAAAGAAGATCGAATCATCCATTAGATGGGTTGGTGTTGGACACCACTTTATGAAACTTAATAGACTAGAAACCTGTTCGGTTGCCCTCTATTAAATTTTATAAAGAACTCGATCACCACTATGAAGTAGAGCGACGATACTTCCGGATTTCATATGAGAGTGTGTTATTCCGACAAAAATAGTGGGGGCTGGGTAACAAGAATAGAAAATACCTTAATTCTATACTCAGATCATAATATAACAAGTCACTAATTAATCTGTCGTACTTAATGCAGACATAACTCTCAATATGACAATTAATCCACTCGTAATTCTACTCGAATAGAACACCCTGATTGGACCTAACTTTGTGGATTGGCTCCGCAATCTAATGATTGTCCTCAGTATAGAGGCACTAGGATATGTCTTGGAAACGGATATTCCGGCGCCTCCTGTGCGGACCAGAGCCAATCAGGAAGAGATTGAAAACCACGAAAAGTGGGTTATGTTGTGTCGAGATTTATACATCTCAACAGGTGATCGGCACAGAGATCGGGCGACCGAGTTAGAGTCAAATAGCCAAGGCAGATTGGTCGATCGAGGGTCCCAGGTCAAGTCCCAGTGCCGAGTGATCGACATCTAAGGCGATCGTCTCTTGGCACCTGGTGATCGACTCTGGTGCTCGGCCAATGACGACCGTCTCATGCCACACAAAGCCAATGACTGTCTAGTCGGCGAAGGCCGAAGCTCAGGACAGAGACCCACATGCAGATTCGGAAAAGGGGCCGCAGGACATGGATCGTTGACCACAGCCTGTCAGCATCTACTCACCTACCGACAGACCCGCCGAAAGGTGCAAAGTGGGACCGCCCGGGGCAGCGACTCAAGACGCGTGCAGGCTCCTAATTGGACCACACGGGTGGCTGCCAGTAGCAGCCGTGGACTTTAAAGCAACCAACCCACGGGCTGCAAGATGATCGCCCCCTTATTATAATGCAAGAAAAGCGATCGCCCAGCAGTGACTAGTCCTATAAATAGGAAGCCTCCAGCAGCGAAAAAGGGGTTCCGAAGTTCAGCTGATAAATTGGCCTTCATTCTCTTGGCAACGCTATACACTTCGGACATCTCTCTATCTCTCACTCTCGAAACCTCTTAATCCTAAGAAGGTCGGCAGAAATGAGAGCAATAACTCAGAGCAACTCTAGTTCTTCCGGCAAGCACTCGACAGCTAGAGAACTAGGATATTTTACACTCATTGTAATTGCATCCATACATTAAAATATGTACTCAAACGTATTCTTATTAATAATATCTCGCGAGAGCATTCAAGCCTGGTCCTAACAAACCCGGCAAATCTTGTGTTATTTCCATTCCCTCGGACGTGCTCTCGCACCTTGTTTGTAGCCCGTCCGTTCCAGCAATATCTTTCTCTGGATAATATTTCGGGCAACAACAATTGGCGCTAGAGGAAGGGGGATATAAACCTTCATTTTTATTCCCACCGTCTCGAAGAACACTCACTGTTCTTCGGGGCATATACTTGAAGAGACACTCACTCCTCTTCAAAGAAAGCTTTCAGAATCATGGCTTCTGCCTCCATATCGAAGAAAGCCGCTGGCCGATCCGCCAGACGCCTCTTTCTGTATCAATTCGAGCCCCAACCTATGGCAGAGGGTAGCCGTGGCGACCCGAGACTCTCGATCCCGCCCCGAGGACGGCCCAAGCCTCTCGCTCGATCAGTTCCAAACCGCAGAACAGATCGAAGAGGCCATGGCCATCCTACGGGAGCTACGGAGAGCATTCAACTCGCCCGCAATAACCCCCTCGGCCATCCGCCGCGTGAGCAAATGGAAGTTCAAGGGGTTACTGGCCGAGCGATCGCCAGGAGGCCCCGATTTGCAAGAAAAGGAACTCGCAAGGCAGGACGTCTCTGTTTTCAGCCGCCTAGGAAGCGAACCATTGTGGCGACCGGGGCATTCTGGCCCCAGCCATGAGGCGACGGAGCCCGAATCCGTCACCAGGAGTTCGGCATACCCAACTCCCAGAAGGCAAGCCGACCATATGACTCCTCGCCGAAGAACCAAGATTGGCGGCGATGACCTCATCGCCTACCGCGAAGCCAGGAGATCGGTACACGATCGCCTCAACACCCGCTCCGAGAGCCAAACCACAAGCGGCCAAGCTACGGCGATGCCCGTGATGCAACGCCAGCTCGACAACATGAAGGCGCTCCTAGAAACTGGGGCAGGCGCCAAGAGCAAGATCGTCGGGCCGAGCAAGCCACTCGCGGTCCACATCGAGCTCACCCCCATGCAGCGTAGGATCGCTCCTCCGCAAACACCTATGAGGGGAGGTCGGTGTAATATCAGATAAATTATTGAGTATTTTCGTCCGTATTTGAAACCTGTATTACCTGAATTTGTGCTATCAATAATCGAAGTATGATCATTTCCGTATTCGTATCCTCATGCATGATAATATCAACTTTTAATCGTTCACATGCAACTACATCGTAACGCACGCTAACAGGTAAGTGTAACGTACGTTACGAGCTAGAGATAGCGTACGCTATGAGCTAGACGTAGCGTACATAATGAGGTCAATGATTGAACAGGATGGCTAGCACATGGACGGCTAGTGGTGGGCTCGAAAAGATTCCCGCGGATGAACCTGGACAGTTTTGGGGTCAACGGGTGTTAACGTACGCTAAGGTTTGTAACTAGCGTACGCTAATGTGTGTAGCTTACGTACGTAACGCATAGGGTGTAACGTACATAAGTGAGTACAGAATGAGACAGTAAGCTACCATTAAATGATAGCGTATGCTAAGAATGAATGGTAGCGTGCGCTAAGTCGATTACGTACGTAAATAGCTAAGGCTAACGTACGTAAAGCTCAAGACATTATATATATGGACAACACCCCATTTAATTTCACTTCGTCCATTTCACTTGTACTTCGTTTTCCTTCATTTCTAGAGAGTCTCCAGCCATCTAAAACACCTATAGATTACATAGACTCGATTATTTAAGTTAAGAAACATCTTGGATTGGCATTCAAGCAATCGGAGTTGGATGCTACCCCTTGTATCTGCGTTTCCTTCATATTATGGTATGTTAATGCTACCTCAACCTTGAATTCGTGTTCTTAAGGATTTTATGAACATACTACCGGGATTATTAAGCTCCATATATGATTTTTATCCGAACATCATGTTTATCGAAGTTGGAATGTTCATGCTTTAGTTACCCGAGTTAAGAACATTATAGTTCGAATCTTGTTATGATGAACAAGTAAAGGAAGTTTTCTGAGATTAATAAACCGTATTGTATGCATTTCTATAATAATTGTAGACTTAATGTTGATAACAAGCTCAGATTTTCCGAACTACCTCTGAGGATTTATAATCGAGATTGGAGTAAGCTTTATGATGGAATGATTAACCTGGAATTCGAATACATCAACACCATAGGATCATTCTGATTCACATGAGTATTATATATGTGAATATAACATACATTAAGCTCTATGCATTACGTACGTTATGCCCTCAGGCAAGACAGTCGTCTGAACTGAGAAGAACTATCAAATGCATGATTAGCGTGCGTTAATCCTTGTAGCTTACGTGCGCTAATGTGCAGACGTAACGTACGTTAAGTAGGTGTGTAACGTACGTTATAAAGAGTACAGTTAGAGTTCGGTCATCTTTCTATGTTTTTCCTCGTGTGATTGATTGTTTATTTAATGATAGGATATTAAGGATGAATTTCCTACAACAGTCCAGTGTTGAGCCTTTCCGATCGTCGTTTCCGTTGGAGTTCCGGATTGTTCCAATCAACGGTATTTCTGGAGTATTCGCGAGAGATTACCAAGGCAAGTACCTTGATATACGAATTATAATTACGTGAAATCATTGTTGCTGAAGTGTATGAATCATGTTACGAGTATCAATATATATATATGTGTGTGTTTGTGTGTGTGTGTGGATATATGTATAGATATATGTATATATATATATATAAATATACATATGGAGATAAATGTTGGGTGATTAATACTAGTATTAGTCGACGTACTCAACTTAGATTAAAGTACGAATGATATTTATAGAGGTAATATGGTAATGTTTGTATTTTCTGTTGAGTTACGATATAATGATATATATATATATGTAGTGTTGATTGGTAGTGTTAAAGGCTTAATGTGTTAAGTCTTGATGAATAACGTGCGAGTTGTTGTTTATTTTGCGTAGTTACGGACTAGTGAGTAAATTATGTGAATTGATGAACTGATTTGATAATTGTTGCAACGATTGACTGTGTGCTTGGTAGTTGTAACAACGTGAATACTTGTTATGAGAGACGTCATATCCGGGTGCCTCTAAGGGCGGAGCGTGTACTCTGGCCTAGTGTACGCTGCAATGAGCGGCTCCATATGATCGGTGAACACCGGTGTTACTTAATGCGTGAGCAAGGAGCGGCTCCTGTGGGAGTGAACACCGGCACGATGACATGTGCAATGGGCGGCCAAAATAGTGGAGTGAACGCCGGTACACAGGTGTGCAAGGGAGGCGCCTGGCAGGCTTATTGGTAACAGATATTTGAGTGATAGCTAAGACCCCGTTACCAAATGATTTTCGTAATTCAAAGTTCTTACAACTCGCTTTAAAATGTTGGTCTTGATGTAGACCGCGATTCGTGTTTCTGGAGGTTCGTTCCAACTTGTTTTAAATGTTGGTATCAGGGTTAATTAACCAAGGATATTTGATGAGATCTCCGAGGGTTAATTAATCAGGGGTCTTGAGCAAGATTTTTCGAATGAGAGGTTGTGCCTTTGATTGTACTGTGATGATTATTCTGTATATTGGGTCGAGGACCCTGTGGGATGTTGAGATTTGATCTCGTGATGATATTATTTGGATTGGGCCGAGAACCCCGTGAGATGTTGTTATGATTTGCTTGTGATAGTGTTTTATCAATTGGGTCGAGGATCCCGATTAACGTTGTAATGGTTTTCTTGCAAATTGTCGAGGACTCAAGAGCTTTTGAAGTATTTTCTAAAAGTATTCCCATTCGATTTTCAAAATCCCAAGACGGCCTGAGTCAATAATAATGTCTTCAAACTTTCTTATCAAAATACTTTTCCTTTTATAAAAAGGGATTTTGTCAAACTAGATCTTGTGACTCCTTGGACTCGTTTAAAGTTTCATTAGTGTTATGTTCCGTAAAGAGAATATGACTATGTGATTATCTTTCACCTTCTGTATGCGAGTGTTGTTCTGTGTTGACTATGGGGATGTATGGTTTGTGTTAAGGCTTCGCGGCTGTTGAGTTTTGTGTTGTTATTGTTCGTATATCTTGTATATTATGTACTTGCACTAGCAAAATTCCAGTTTGCTAACCCCCGAGATTTCCGGGGGGTGGGTGCCTGTTATGCGCTCAGGTTTTGGCAGCTCGGGAGCAGTCACGGGATTGGCTTGGAAGGAGATGGAAGACGATGATGCTAATCACACAAGAGTCAGAGTCTTTTTCTTTTGTTTCATTTTGGTTGGTATTTCTCTTTCGGTCGAGTATCCACCCTTGCATGGGTGTAATTTTCATTCATTAAATTAAGCTGTCATTCCTTTCTGTGTTCAAGTTTATTATTGTCATTGAGATGTAAATTTAGTTAGTTTCTGAATTGTTTAATGACCTTATCGGTCTGCTTTGTAATTAATTTTCACCCCGGTTGGTCAATCATTGAGTAGTCTTTTGGAGTTTAGCCTGGTAGATCCTTGTGATAAGGGTCTACGGCGTGTGACATTCCCGGTCGTATTCTGGGTATGTTACAATTATGGTATCGGAGCTTAGGTTTGTGAAAAACCTAGGCCGTTGGGTCAAGTCCATGTCTTGTGTAAGTCGCGCGCGTGAGAGTTGTGATTAGTATCGTGATTCCAACATCATCTTCAAGCAATCTGTGATGGTAAGCCTCCCGAATCGTAAGTCCCCTTGTATACGTATTTGATTATATTGTGCTTAACGTGAACCAAGGGTCCGAACTTGTTAAAGATTATATCGTTTTATGATATCACTTGCGTATACGGTTCAAGTGAGAATGGTTATGTAGTATACTTCGGAAGTCGGACATATTTATCGGTTTCTGCATTTCAGTAGAATAAATCTTTGAGTGTTAATTTTATCCGCTGCGTGAGTATTTTGAAATGACTCTAGGTATTTTGCAAACTGAATTGTTATCTCATAAGACCGATTCCCTAAACCGAGTTTTGGCATTTTAGTCTTGCACGTTTTAACGGTATTTTTATGACGGTATTTGATATTTTACAAATGATTTTGTGAGTTTTGGAAAATGCTACCATCATCAGCTTTTTAGCGTATTTTGAAATGGTTTTGTAAATGGTTTTTAGCCTGGTAGGTTCCGGCGCAGAATCCCCGGCATGTAATATTCCCGGGCCGAATTACGAACATTTTAAAGTAGTGTTTTAAAATTTTCCTAACATTGTAAACCTCATGATTTAATGTAGTCATGTCAAATGATCACGTATTTTGGTGAAAAATTCTTTCGAATAAACATTTTGGTAGAAGAGAAAGGATTTTCAAAATTGTGGTATGTAGGACTCAACACTTTCGAAATATTTCAAATTAGATACAATTCGATTTTCAATTTTCTTGTAGGCATTACTCGAAAATAAATTTTTAGAGTCATTGCATAAACTTCCTCTTCCAAAATAAAGGACAATATTTACAAGTTTTGAGCACAACGTGACTCGGCTTTTGTTTCAAAAATTTTTTTTCATTAAAAGCATACGCATAATGATCGTCCTAGTCGAAGGACTAAAAATTGACTTCAGAAAATTTCGTGCTTTACGATATTACCGTTATTCTAAGGATGCTAATTAAACCTTGTGTTGATAATTGTGGTATACCGTACAACCGACTATGTCATAACAATAAACAGTACTATCTGCATTAGCATGACGAGCCTTGGCGGACGTAGACGTGATAATGGAAGCGGAAGTGGTGAGGTGGTTCGTACGACAATGATTCATGTTACGGTAAAGGAATATCAGGATCAGACGATATCCTATGAAACCTCCTCAGTGACCGAGCCAACGAGCGGAGAAAAGAGACCGAGGACATCTGGAAAATTTTTGGGCGGTGAAGAGACTAAGGTTCTCAAACCCCCATGTCGTTCGAATGCGTCGTCTTCGCGGTTGAGAATGAGCATTGGGAATCCCAAGCCAGCATCGGTGACTCCTGGTAAGAAGAGAGTGTGCTTCAACTGCAACCGTACGGGACATATCCGTGTAAACAGTCCCTCCCCACTCTTGACTTGTTATCGGTGCGGGTGTGAAGGCCATCGGGAGAAACATTGTGAGATAATTTCCGAATTGGCAAAGAATGCTACTCTGTTGGTGAGCAGAGAAAGTGGCCGGAGAATGTCCCGAAACCTTATGTCTCCTGCTGAAGAGCCTGACATAGGCGAATGAAGATTTTGTACTATGTTCTAGTCGTTGCTGTTTCCAACAACCGTGACTTTGATCGTTTTTCATTTTATGTGCTTTTCGTTTCCAACTCCTGCTGTTTTAAGTTTCGGTGATGAAATGTCTTCTTTGTATGGGGGAACGTATTACCCGTACTCTTCTTAGTATTTTCGGTGTTGGGAGACTTTCATTGTTGGTAATTCATCTGTGATCCTCTTGACAATTTTAAACTACCATGTTCTACTGAGCCTACCGTCATTCGAACGAATTTCAGAACCGATTTGTTAGACTCCGTGAATTATTGTGGTCTATCCACATCTGAACGTAATCCTTGCGAAATTTTGTTCGAAACAATTTGTTACCACTCGTGCGGTTAACATTTCCAATATGTTATGAACTTGAATACGGTTGATCGAGCTCGACACGCGATTTCAGTACATCTGAGCCGTTTGTGATTTTCCTTAATTCTAGGAGCTTTTACTTCTCCACTCTAACTTCTCATGATCACATGTAATTTATCGCCTCAATTCACGTACCAGATACTTGCTAGGTCCAATCATTGTATTTTTCTAGAACCTTGCATTCGAGCATTGCTCGTGATATTTTGGGGCTGAGCAAGTAGTTATTTTTCCTTGGTTGTTCCCCCACTCTACTTTAAGTTTCGGGACGAAACTTCTTTTTAGAGGGAGAGTATGTAATATCCGGATAAATTGTTGAGTATTTTCGTCCGTATTTGAAACCTGTATTACCTGAATTTGTGCTATCAAGAATAAAAGTATGATCGTTTCCATATTCGTATCCTCATGCATGATAATATCAACTTTTAATCATTCACATGCAACTACGTCGTAATGCATGCTAATAGGTAAGCGTAACGTACGTTACGAGCTAGAGATAGCATACGCTACGAGCTAGACGTAGCGTACGTAAGGAGGTCAATGATTTAACAGGCTGGCTAGCACATGGACGGCTGGTGGTGGGCTCGGAAAAATTCCCGCGGATGAACCTGGACAGTTTTGGGGTCAATGGGTGTTAACGTACGCTAAGGTTTGTAACTAGCATACGCTAATGTGTGTAGCTTACGTACGTAACGCATAGGGTGTAACGTACGTAAGTGAGTACAGAATGAGACAGTAAGCTACCACTGAACAATAGCGTATGCTAAGAACGAATGGTAGCGTGCGCTAAGTCGATTACGTACGTAAATATCTAAGGCTAACATACGTAAAGCTCAAGACATTATATATGGACAACACCCCATTTAATTTCACTTCGTACCTTTCACTTGTACTTCGTTTTCCTTTATTTCTAGAGAGTCTCCAGCCATCTAAAACACCTATAGTTTACATAGACTCGATCATTTAAGTGAAGAAACATCTTGGATTGGCATTCAAGCAATCAGAGTTCGATGCTACCCCTTGTCTCTGCGTTTCCTTCATATTAAGGTATGTTAATGCTACCTCAACCTTGAATTCGTGTTCTTAAGGATGTTATGAACATACTACCGGGATTATTAAGCTCCATAGATAATTTTTATCCGAACATCATGTTTTTGGAAGTTGGAATGTTCATGCTTTAGTTACCCGAGTTAAGAACATTATAGTTCGAATCTTGTTATGATGAACAAGTAAAGGAAGTTTTCTGAGATTAATAAACCGTATTGTATGGTGTTTCCATAATAATCATAGACTTAATGTTGATAACAACCTCAGATTTTCCGAACTACCTTTGAGGATTTATAATCGAGATTGGAGTAAGTTTTATGATGGAATGATTAACCTGGAATTCGAAGACATCAACACCATAGGATCATTCTGATTCACATGAGTACTATATTTATGAATATAACGTACATTAAGCTCTATGCATTACGTATGTTATGCCCTCAGGCAAGACAGTCATCTGAACTGAGAAGAACTGTCAAATGCATGCTTACCGTGCGTTAATCCTTGTAGCTTACGTGCGCTAATGTGCAGACGTAACGTACGTTACGTAGGTGTGTAACGTACGTTATGAAGAGTACAGTAAGAGTTCGGTCATCTTTCTATGTTTTTCCTCATGTGATTGATTGTTTATTTAATGATAGGATATTAAGGATGAATTTCCTACGATAATCCAGTGTTGAGCCTTTCCGATCGTCGTTTCTGTTGGAGTTCCGGATTGTTCCAATCAACTGTATTTCCAGAGTATTCGCGAGAGATTACAAAGGCAAGTATCTTGATATACGAATTATAATTGCGTGAAATCATTGTTGCTGAAGTGTATGAATCATGTTACGAATATCTGTATATATATATATATATATATATATGTGTGGATATATGTATAGAAATATATATATATATATATATATACATATGGAGATAAATGTTGGGTGATTAATACTAATATTAGTCGACGTACTCAACTTAGATTAAAGTACGAATGATATTTATAGAGGTAATATGGTAATGTTTGTATTTTCGGTTGAGTTACGATATAAGGATATATATATGTAGTGTTGATTGGTAGTGTTGAAGGCTTAATGTGTTAAGTCTTGATGAATAACGTGCGAGTTGTTGTTTATTTTGCGTAGTTGCGGACTAGCGAATAAATTATGTGAACTGATGAACTGATTTGATAATTGTTGCAACAGTTGACTGTGTGCTTGGTATTTGTAACAATGTGAATACTTGTTATGTTATGAACTCTGCCTGTGGGTGTCTTCTTGACATCCATTGCCGGTCCCAAGCCCGGATAAAAGAGGAGGGTTGCGGTAGGTTAGTGGCAGCCAGCGTAAAACTCGTCACATTCCATGGACATGAATCAAACATTGAAAATCATTGGGGCATCTCCTCAGAAGCGACGTGCTGCATTTCATAGGCCCGGGTGCAGTGATAAGTATGCGAGGGTTGTTAGGTCGTCGCCCAGAAGCGGCGCGCCACCTTTACATCTGAGGGTGGTGTCAAATGAGCAAGGGTGCGCTACACTTCATAGGCTCGGGTGTAGTGAAAAATACGCAAGGGTTGCTAGGTCGTCGCCCGGAAGAGGCGCGCCACCTCGAAGTATGGGTGTGGTGTCAAATGTGCAAGAATTCTTGTTACGTGGACGGGGACAGACAGAGAAGTTAGTTCTTGCGGCTAGTAAGGGTAGTAAGGTGCGCTTTGGAACTTGGAACATTGGCTCTTTGACGGGGAGATCAGCAGAAGTGGGGGAGGTTATGAAAAGGAGGAGAATGCACATAATGTGTCTACAAGAGACTAAGTGGGTTGGCGAGAAGGCAAGAGTGTTAGCTCCTTGGGGTTACAAGCTTTGGTACTCTGGAAAGGATAGAAGTAGAAATGGAGTGGGTATCGTCATTGATAAAGAATTCATTGATGATGTGGTGGAAGTGTCAAGAAAGAGCGATAGAATAATGAGTATTAAGCTTGTGATAGGGGATGAGTTTCTAACTGTTGGAATATTTATTCCACACATTATTTAAGTTATGTTTTGATGATTAAAGTTGCTAAACAACAAAACAACATCGAGGCGAAGCAAAACAACGAAGCAGACGAAGACGCAAAAAGTTGCAATCTGGACTGCATTAGCGCACGCTAAGCAGTGTTCTAAAAATCCCCGCCTAGGCCGATTAATCCTCCGATTAATCCCTAGAAGGTCCTCTGCCGTTCCGATTATGGCCTAGGCGCTTGTACTAGGCGTTTGGGTAATGAATCGATCGTCTAGGCTGGCTGCGGGGACCTATGAAGGCAATCTAAGATACTATGGACTACTTTATACCTATATCAACGTTTCAAATTTCCTAGATACGTGGGCGACTAGGCGAATGCGTAGGCGGTTATGCTTTTTTATTTTTTTATTTTGTTCTAATGGTACTTCAAATTCCTAAACTGAGATATTATGGATAATATGGACTCATTAATATCTAAATCAGTATTTCAAATTTAATATATAATTGATTATATATATGTTTAAATGATTAAATTTAAATTATTTTTAATTGTTTTACATATATATAATTTTTTATATATAAAAATGATTAAAATAATAATAAAAAATAAATCCGCCTAGTCCGATTAATCCCCGATTAATCCCCGAGTAATCCTCTGGGCGCTAGGCGTTAGCAATCCGAACGCCTAGCGCCTAGCGTTTTTTAGTACACGAGTCGTGTATAATGTTGAATGTATAAACACTCAAACTAACAATATAAGCTCAATATTACAACAACAATGTAAGTATATGATTCTCAGATGTATATCTCGGTTGCTTGAAGTTGTTGTACTCAAACAATACCATAGGGATGGTATTTAAAGGCATTTCCCACAAACTAGCCGTTGCTGGCTGTTTTGACTTGCTAGCGTGCGCTAGCTTTCTTTTGTAGCGTGCGCTAGATATTTCGAGTTTCAGTCCAGTAGCTTCGTATCTTCTTTTAGCGTACGTTATGCCTTCTGTCTTACGTATGTAACCTTTTTGTATTAGCGTGCGTTAATAACACATTGTAGCGTGCGCTAATCCAATATATCCGTTGTATGGATTGTCAAAGTATCCATTTGATATGCTGACTTTGACCTGCTTTTCCCAACGTTCGGATTGACTTGATTCAAACATCTTAGCGTGCGCTAATCATACTTTGTAGCGTGCGCTAATGCTGACTTCATTGCATACGTTATTCTGTGTTTGAATTCTTTCACAACGGTAACAAGGCTCGATAGCGTGCGTTAATGGTAACGTGTAGCGTGCGCTATCCCATCAGCTGACTTCACTGCAGCTTACTTCGAAACTTGGCTGGAATGCAGATTACTCCTCGTTAGCGTGCGCTAACATATATGCCTTAGCGTCCTGGTTCTAAAAAACGCTAGGCGCTAGGCGTTCGGATTGCTAACGCCTAGCGCCCAGAGGATTACTCGTCCGATTAATCGGGGATTAATCGGACTAGGCGGATTTATTTTTTATTATTATTTTAATCATTTTTATATATAAAAAATTATATATATGTAAAACAATTAAAAATAATTTAAATTTAATCATTTAAACATATACATAATCAATTATATATTAAATTTGAAATACTGATTTAGATATTAATGAGTCCATATTATCCATAATATCTCAGTTTAGGAATTTGAAGTACCATTAGAACAAAATAAAAAAATAAAAAAGCATAACCGCCTACGCATTCGCCTAGTCGCCCACGTATCTAGGAAATTTGAAACGTTGATATAGGTATAAAGTAGTCCATAGTATCTTAGATTGCCTTCATAGGTCCCCGCAGCCAGCCTAGACGATCGATTCATTACCCAAACGCCTAGTACAAGCGCCTAGGCCATAATCGGAACGGCAGAGGACCTTCTAGGGATTAATCGGAGGATTAATCGGCCTAGGCGGGGATTTTTAGAACACTGTACACGAGAGGTAAAAGAAAAGATACGAATGGATTCGGTGTTATTAGGATCAAGTATCCGGCATTGTTAGAATCGCAATCGATATCTAAGTGAGGTTTATCTAGTACCCATAGAAAGCTAGAGTGGTTGATTCCTTATCCAATAGAAAAGGAAAAACGGTTTTACTCGGACCGATAGAAGACGAGCTTGTAACGGTAATCCCTCGACCGATAGAAGAGAGGCGTAGAGGTTTTGATCTTAAGCCTAAGGAAAAAGATACATCGAGAGAGGACGTAGGCTTCGTTAATAGCTGAACCTCTATAAATCCTTGTGTGATTTATTTTCCGCAATTTTATTTACGCTTCCGCAACACGGCCCATTATCCGAATACGTTCCCAACAATTGGTATCAGAGCGGTACTCCAATACGCGGCTTAACATCCGAGGAGAAGATCCAAAATGGCATTTCAAATCTCTCCAGTCGAAGGCCTTGCTCTCAACCGACCACCATTTTTTAATGGCGCGAACGTCATGACTTGGAAGAAGAAGATGTCGATATTCATTCGAGCTTACGACATCGAACTTTGGAAGGTGATTTGCCTTGGTCCCAAAATTCCGACGAACTCAAACGGAACTCTCAAAACCTTTGAAGAGTATGACGATGCGGATTGGAAAAACGACCATTATAATTGCAAAGCGACGCAATTATTATACTGTGCTTTAAATCCGGAAGAACACAACCGGATATCATCGTGTGATAGTGCCAAAGAGATTTGGAAAATGCTTGAGGTAACACACGAAGGTACGTCTCAAGTCAAAGAGACGAAGATAAACATGCTCCTTTATGATTATGAATTATTCCAAATGAAGGACGACGAATCCATCTCGATTATGCTCGACCGATTTTCGGTCATCACTAATGGATTAGCATGTTTCGGAAAACCACTTTCGAGTAGTGAGAAAGTAAAGAAAATTCTCCGATCACTACCTCGAGAATGGGACCGTACGGTTACGGCAATAATGGAATCCAAAGATTTAAATACTCTCGATTTTAGTGCTCTCGTTGGTTCTCTTATCAACTACGAGATTGTTCTAAAATCTTGGAATGCCAAACCGAAACCGAAGGAGAGGTCGATAGCCTTCAAGGCTAAAATGTCGAAGAAGAAAGAAGAAACCCCGGTGGACGAAAGCGACGAAGAAATGGCATATTATGCCAAGAATATTAATAAGTTCCAACGAAGAAATGGTAAACCAGGCCACTTCGCCAAAAACTGTCGAGTAAAGCAAAAGGAAGTTTTAATCGCAACATGGAGCGACGAAGATCCCGATGAAGATTTTCTTGACCAAAATAATCTCGCGCTCATGGCCCGGAGTTCATTCGACGATAGCGACGTCGAAAGCCAAGTAAGAAATTCTTACGACGAACTTTTTGAAGCATTCGAGTTATTACATACGGATTATCAAAATGCTTTAAATGAAATTAAATCCCTCAAGTCTAAATATAAAACTTTGGAAATTGAAAATTCCAAAATACTCGAAAAAGGGAAATTTGTCGAGATCGATCATTCGAAATGCATTGAAAACGAGAATATTTTAAAGAATGATCTTTTAAAAGTTCAAGATGAACTAAAAATTCTGACAAAGAAATTCTCGTGCGGCAACGATAAATTTGAACAAATGTTATGTGTTCAAAAATATACTTTGAATAAAGAGGGGTTAGGATTCAAACCACGTTCGAAAAACGAATCCGTCAATTTCAAAATACCCCGATGCGAAAAATGTTTGAAAATCGGGCATCATATTTCTAACTGTAAAAGCCCAAGACGGACAATAAAAATTAAAAAGATTTGGGTTCCTAAAGGAACAAACATTTCAAATATCGTCTACGTTTCAAAAGAAAAACCCACTATAGGTTGGATCCCCAAAAATAAATTTTGACAAATGATATTTTACAAAGGGGGAGAAGGAATATTTTTGAGGGAAAATAATATTTTCAGGGGGAGTTTATACTCTTATTAATGCATAAATTGGTATCATGCATATTTATATTTTATATGGTATCCTTTATTTTTTTTACTTTTTGATGAAGACAAAAAGGGGGAGAAGGAGATGAATTGAGATAAAAACGAGAAGGAGATGAATGGATAAAAATGAGAAAAATCGATGAAGTCGAAAAGAAAAGAAAAGCATACAAATAGGGGGAGTTGAAAATTGAAAAATGAAAAACGACGGAGTTGAAAAATAAGGGAGATGTTGAAAAAGAAAAGAGGATTGGAGAAACTAACGAAACAATCAAAACCAAAAACTTTGGTTCGTAGAAATATACATATATTATTTTTACAGATTATCCAATTCAAGAGTTGTTTTGTAATCATCAAAAAGGGGTAGATTGTTGGAATATTTATTCCACACATTATTTAAGTTATGTTTTGATGATTAAAGTTGCTAAACAAAGAAGCAGACGAAGACGCAAAAAGTTGCAATCTGGACTGCATTAGCGCACGCTAAGGCATATATGTTAGCGCACGCTAACGAGGAGTAATCTGCATTCCAGCCAAGTTTCGAAGTAAGCTGCAGTGAAGTCAGCTGATGGGATAGTGCACGCTACACGTTACCATTAACGCACGCTATCGAGCCTTGTTACCGTTGTGAAAGAATTCAAACACAGAATAACGTATGCAATGAAGTCAGCATTAGCGCACGCTACAAAGTATGATTGGCGCACACTAAGATGTTTGAATCAAGTCAATCCGAACGTTGGGAAAAGCAGGTCAAAGTCAGCATATCAAATGGATACTTTGACAATCCATACAACGGATATATTGGATTAGCGCACGCTACAATGTGTTATTAACGCACGCTAATACAAAAAGGTTACATACGTAAGACAGAAGGCATAACGTACGCTAAAAGAAGATACGAAGCTACTGGACTGAAACTCGAAATATCTAGCGCACGCTACAAAAGAAAGCTAGCGCACGCTAGCAAGTCAAAACAGCCAGCAACGGCTAGTTTGTGGGAAATGCCTTTAAATACCATCCTTATGGTATTGTTTGAGTACAACAACTTCAAGCAACCGAGATATACATCTGAGAATCATATACTTACATTGTTGTTGTAATATTGAGCTTATATTGTTAGTTTGAGTGTTTATACATTCAACATTATACACGAGAGGTAAAAGAAAAGATACGATTGGATTCGGTGTTATTAGGATCAAGTATCCGGCATTGTTAGAATCGCAATCGATATCTAAGTGAGGTTTATCTAGTACCCATAGAAAGCTAGAGTGGTTGATTCCTTATCCAATAGAAAAGGAAAAACGGTTTTACTCGGACCGATAGAAGACGAGCTTGTAACGGTAATCCCTCGACCGATAGAAGAGAGGCGTAGAGGTTTTGATCTTAAGCCTAAGGAAAAAGATACATCGAGAGAGGACGTAGGCTTCGTTAATAGCCGAACGTCTATAAATCCTTGTGTGATTTATTTTCCGCAATTTTATTTACGCTTCCGCAACACGGCGCATTATCCGAATACGTTCCCAACACTAACTATCATAAGTGCTTATGCACCACAAGTAGGATTGAATGCATCGATCAAACAAGAATTTTGGGAAGATTTGGAAGAGGTTGTTGAACGAATTCCTATGGGTGAGAAATTGATCATTGGTGGTGACCTCAATGGGCATGTCGGTGTTAGTAGAGATGGCTTTGAGAGCATTCCTGGTGGCTTTGGTTTTGGGGACAGGAATGAAGCAGGAAATGATATATTGGATTTCGCATTAGCTCATGACTTGGGTATTATAAACACTTGGTTCGAGAAAAGGGACTCTCATTTGGTGACATATAGAAACGGAGGTAATGCAAGTCAGATTGATTTCTTTTTAGTAAGGAATGTTTGGAGGAAAAGTTTTACTAATTGCAAGGTAATACCCGGTGAGAGTTCTGCAACACGGCATAGGGTTGTGGTGCTTGACTTTCGAGGTAAGAGGTACTTAAGAAAGAGAAGACCACAAGTTGACCCTCGAATTAAGTGGTGGAAGCTCCAAGGGGAGAGTCGACATACTTTTGTGGCTAAGATTGCTGATAGTGGTATTTGGTCTGATTGCACGGAGATGGATATAGATTCGATGTGGAACTTGTTGGAGCATAACATAAAGGAAGTTGCAAAAGAAGTCCTAGGAGAATCTAAAGGAAACAGACCTTCAAGTAAGGACACATCTTGGTGGAATGATGAAGTTAAGCAAGCGATAAAGACCAAACGTGAATGTTATAAGGTACTGGGTAAATGCTCGAGCGATGAGAATTATGAGAAGTACAAGAAAGCTCGAACAGAAGCTAAAAAGGCAGTGCGAAATGCCCGATCAAAGGTCAATCAAGAATTATATGCAAGATTAGATACTAAAGAAGGGGAAAAAGATATCTGTAAACTTGCTCGAATGAGAGAGAAGAAGACGCGAGATATTGGACAAGTTAAATGTGTAAAAGATACTAACCAAAAAGTTTTGGTTCAAGATAAAGAGATAAAAAAGAGATGGAGGTCATACTTTGATACCCTATTCAATGGCCATCAAGAACAAGATATTGGGAATTTAAACATCCCCTCAAGTATGGTTAACCGAGAGTTTAAGAGAAGAATTCAAAAAGGTGAAGTGACAATTGCATTGAAGAAGATGGGGTCAAAGAAAGAAGAAGGACCATATGGTATACCTATTGAAGTTTGGAGGTGTTTGGGAGAGAGAGGGATCGAATGGGTAACTATGCTTTTCAATAAGATTTGGAGAAGCAATAAGATGCCATCAGCATGGAGGAAAAGTATTCTCGTCCCTTTGTATAAGAACAAAGGTGATGTTCAAGATTGTTCTAATTATCGCGGAATTAAACTAATGAGTCATACCATGAAGTTGTGGGAACGAGTGATTGAACAAAGGATCAGGAAATGTGTAAAGATAACAGAAAATCAGTTTGGATTTATGCCTGGAAGATCGACCATGGAAGCAATTTATCTTATCCTATAGCTTGATGGAACATTATCGAGATAAAAAGAAAGATCTCGCATATGGTTTTTATTGATTTATAGAAGGCATATGATAAAGTACCAAGAGAAGTACTTTGGTGGGCCTTAGCAAAGAAGGGTGTATCGCGGAAATATATTGACATTATAAAGGACATGTATGAGGGAGCTAGTACAAGTGTACGTACTAATGTTGGGAGGACAGAAGAATTCCCTATTACGATTGGGGTGCATCAAGGATCTGCTCTTAGTCCTTTTCTCTTTGCCATAGTCATGGACGAATTGACAAGAGAAATTCAAAATGACGTTCCGTGGTGTATGATGTTCGCAGATGATATTGTGTTGATTGATGAAACGAAGGTTGGAGTGAAACAGAAATTAGAACTTTGGAGGGATACTTTGGAAGCTCGAGGTTTTAGGCTGAGCAGAAGTAAGACTGAATATATGGAGTGTAGGTTTAGCGAAAACAGTGATAGAGAGGCGGGGATGATCACATTTGATGGGAAAGTTGTTCATGGATCCACTTTCTTTCGGTATCTTGGATCTATTATCCAAAAGGATGGAGAGCTAGATGGCGATGTGGCTCACAGAATAAAGGCAGGGTGGTTGAAGTGGAAGAGTGCCACAGGGGTTTTATGTGATCCTGGCATGCCTCATAGATTAAAGGGTAAATTTTACCGCACGACAATTAGGCATGCGCTGTTATATGGCACCGAGTGTTGGGCTGTAAAACAGTGTCACGTTCAAAAGATGAATGTGGCAGAGATGCTTATGCTACGATGGATGTGTGGTCATACAAAAAAGGATCGGCTCAGAAATGAGGTGATCAGAGAGAAGGTAAGAGTTGCGTCTATAGAAGACAAGATGATGGAGAATCGATTACGATGGTTTGGTCATGTGAGAACAAGACCTATTGATGCCCCAGTGAGGAGGCTAGAAAGTTGGGGAACAAGTAATGATGTGAAAGGTAGAGAAAGACCCAAGAAAACTTGGATAAAGTTGATTGAAAATGATATGCGGTTTCTTGGAATTGGAGAAAGTATGGCGATGGAGAGGCAAATGTGGCGGGAAAGAATACGGATGGTGGATGGAGTCTGATTCCTTTTTTTTTTTAATTCCTATTTTCTTTTATTTCATGTTATCTTTTTTTTTTCTTTTTTTTTTCCTTTCCTTTTTTTTTACATTCATTCTTCTTTTTTTTTTTGCTTTTTTCTCTACTTTTTCCCTCTTTTTTCCTTTTATGTTATTTATGTAACGATTATTGACTGTTTCAAAGTTTGATTCATGTTAGCCGACCCCAAATCATTTTGGGACTAAGGCTTAGATGTTGTTGTTGTTGTTGTGAATACTTGTTATGAGAGACGTCATATCCGCGTGCCTCTGAGGGCGGGGCGTGTACTCCGGCCTGGTGTACGCTGCAATGGGCGGCTTCATATGATTGGTGAACACCGGTGTTACTTAATGCGTGAGCAAGGGGCGGCTCCTGTGGGAGTGAATGCCGGCGCGGTGACATGTGCAATGGGCGGCCAATATAGTGGAGTGAATGCCGGTACACAGGTGTGCAAGGGAGGCGCTGGCAGGCTTATTGGTAACGGATATTTGAGTGATATCTAAGACCCCGTTACCAAATCATTTTCGTAATTCAAAGTTCTTGAAACTCGCTTTAAAATGTTGGTCTTGATGTAGACCGCGATTCGTGTTTCTGAAAGTTCGTTCCAACTTGTTTTAAATGTTGTTATCAGGGTTAATTAACCAAGGATATTTGACGACATATCCGAGGGTTAATTAATCAGGGGTCTTGAGCAGGATTTGTCGAATGAGAGGTTGTGCCTTTGATTGTACTGTGATGATTATTCTATATATTGGGTCGAGGACCCCGTGGGATGTTGAGATTTGATCTCCTGATGATATTATTTGGATTGGGCCGAGAACCCCATGAGATGTTGTAATGATTCTCTTGTGATAGTGTTTTATCAATTGAGTCGAGGACCCCGATTAACATTGTAATGGTTTTCTTGCAAATTGTCGAAGACTCGAGAGCTTTTGAAGTATTTTCTAAAAGTATTCCGATTCGATTTTCAAAATCCCAAGACGCCTGAGTCAATAATAATGTTTTCAAACTTTCTTATCAAAATACTTTTCCTTTTATAAAGAGGGATTTTGTCAAACTAGATCTTCTGACTCCTTGGACTCGTTTAATGTTTAATTAGTGTTATCACTACAAAAAGAAACAGTTTTTACCGACGCCAAACGCTGTTGGTAAAACAGAAAATGGCGTTGGTAAAAAAATTACCGACGCCATTACCGACGGCATCCCGCCGTTGGAAAAACGCCCAACGGTAATTTTTTTACCGACGCCGCCATTTACCGACACCATTTATGGCGTCGTTAAATTAAAAAAAATCTAAAAAAGTCAAGTCAGGACTCAGGCGGGTCACGTCCGGGCTCAGGCGGGGCTCAGGCGGGTTAGGTCCGGGCTCAGGCGGGTCAGGTTCGGTCAGGTCCAAGTCCGGGCGGGTCGGGTTCGGGTCCGGGCGGGTCAGGTTCGGGCTCCATTCAATTTCAAATGGTTGAGAAGGATTTTGGTTTATAAACCACCTAAAACACTACTGTTTTTTTGATGTGGGATAGTAAAAAATTTACCAACGCCGAAATGGCGTCATTAAATTAAAAAAAAAATTACCATCGCCAAAATGGCGTCGGTAAATGGCGTCGGTAAACGGCATCGTTAATTGTGAAAAAGAAAAAAAGATAATAATAAAAATTTACCAACGCCAAAGTGGCGTCGGTAAGGGCGTCGGTAAACGGCGTCGTTAGTTGTGAAAAAAAAGAAAAAAAAAATAAGTCTGCGAACCGGTCGTCGGCAATGGCGTCGGCAAATTATAAGTTTAACAACGGCGGTACGGGCTTCGGTAAATTGCGTCGGTAAAAACTGTTTTTTTTGTAGTGTATGTTCCGTAAAGAGAATATGACTATGTGATTATCTTTCACCTTATTTATGCGAGTGCTGTTCTATGTTGACTATGGGGATGTATGGTTTGTGTTAAGGCTTCGTGGCTGTTGAGTTTTGTGTTGTTAATGTTCGTATATCTTGTATATTATGTACTTGCAGTAGCAAAATTCCAGTTTGCTAACCCCTGAGATTTCGGGGGGTGGGTGCCTGTTATGCGCTCAGGTTTTGGCAGCTCGGGAGCAGTCACGGGATTGGCTTGGAAGGAGATGCAAGAGGACGACGCTAATCACACAAGAGTCAGAGTCTTTTTCTTTTGTTTCATTTTGGTTGGTATTTCTCTTTCGGTCGAGTATCCACCCTTGCATGGGTGTAATTTCCATTCATTAAATTAAGCCGTCATTCCTTTCTGTGTTCAAGTTTATTATTGTCATTGAGAAGTAAATTTAGTTAGTTTCTGAATTGTTTAATGACCTTGCCCGTCTACTTTGTAATTAATTTTGACCCCGGTCGGTCAATCATTGAGTAGTCTTTTGGAGTTTAGCTTGGTAGATCCTTGTGATAAGGATCTACGGCGTGTGACTTTCCCGGTCGTATTCTTGGGATGTTACAGTCGGACCCCAAGACTCCCCTGAGCAAGTTCCGGATCTACATGACCGGGTGTGGGGCATCAGCTGCGACCAGGTGCCGAATGTTCCCGCTAACGCTGGGCGATCTGGCCCACAGGTGGTACATCTCATTGCCACCATGATCCATCTGTTCCTTTGAACAACTGGCGAATGACTTCACGTCGTACTTTGCCGCCAAGGTCGCTCGACCAGAAGGCCCCCACCGCATGATGAAAATCAGGCAGGGGGAAGACGAGTCCTATGCAGACTACATCGACCGGGTGGATGAGATAATCCTCAACGGCGAGCCCGTGAGCGACGAAATCGCCCTCTACTCGGTCCTAGGGGGATTCGATGGTCTTTCAGTTAGGAGTATGCCCTCGAATGCCACTCAGAGGATGTTGAGTGAGGGCATTGTACTTGTTATTATGTAAATCATCAATATAAGGCAATAGATGTTTCTTTATTTACTGGTAGTTACTGGCATTCCTAACTCGTAAATATACATGTAGAAACTAGTCCGTGTATTTGAGAGCAAAACGTTCCACTCCTTATTGGATAAGGGGGTTGGCACTGGAAAGGTTTATAGCTCAAATACTTAATCGTTCGCAAGTCGATGAAACTTGACTGGGCGTTAAGTTTATGTCAAGACTTGTATGACGTGTTCTTTGACAAGGAGAGCGCCTGTCGAACACTAATGGTTAGTGGGAGCACACGTTATAGGTATGCTAATTGGATTAGTATACTCGAACCGACTCACCCTCGATTCGTCACACGGATTTCACTCCGGGACAGTCAATGACGGAATCGAAAGGTTGTGATAGGTATTCGTGAACCTTCGACTTGAGGATTTAGTAGGGATGTGCTTGTGACGTCAAGATTTTCATTAGAGTAGTTCGACCCTGTAAACCGGAAGGCGGGGGTCAACCTCGACGTGCATCTTGATGGGCAAGTAGCAGGTCCTACTGAATACCAAGAAAGAATTCTTTCTCCTGTTAGTGAAAGAATTAATTATGTTATTATGTATTTAATGTGATTAATTGATTGGATTAATTAATCGACACAAATACATCGGAA
The DNA here is from genome assembly GCA_033398695.1 of Orobanche coerulescens. NCBI lineage: Eukaryota > Viridiplantae > Streptophyta > Magnoliopsida > Lamiales > Orobanchaceae > Orobanche > Orobanche coerulescens. Next base: position 119,083,379 of record CM065815.1, read on the forward strand.
CGGAATAGGAGTTTATCTGTTTGGACTCACGGGAGTCCGAAACGAATCGAACTCATCCGATTCCTTCTAGATGGCCACCCCATCACCTACTCCCTTACTTTGTCTTGGTCTACACTTTCAAGGATGGTGGACTAGTGACCAATCAAGGGGACAAATATCACACCTTGGTGATATTGTCTAAAGTGGGAGATCTTGGGGAGTTGAATAAGAATATAATGAAGACTCACTTCACTTGCTACCATATGCTTCCGTAGTGAGTTTTGATAGTGAGAGAGAAAATTATTTTTCTTAGTCTTCATCTTCATCTTCTTCTTCACTTTTGTTCTTGAGTTTTCTTGGAGAAAATTCAAGATACATTGAGAGAGACATATTATACACTTAGAGTGTAATAATAATAAAAGCTTCACCACTTGATTCTAGCCGTAACCTTAGAGGTTAATCGAGTGTTGTTATTCCGGGCGTTTTTCCGGCGCATGGCAAGTAGAGATGCGGTGTTTTCGGCGTTGGATCGTTCAAGGGCTTAGAGCGGATTGAACTCGTAGAGATCAAACTAAAGCTTGGGGAATAGCTCAAGAGAATGTTTCCATTTAATCAACGGACTTCGAGGGTTAGTTTCTTACGACTCTTGCTTTTCGTTTATATATTCGTATATACGTAGCTCGATCGATCCTCGTAGGGATTCGGATCGAATTAATTTTCGTTTTACCGCTTCCGCTGGGCCTTCGATTTAGGCACCGAATCCCAACAGTGGTATCGGAGCGTAGGTCTTGCGATCGTATATACGATATTGGCATTTGGAATGCTCGATTAGATGGTGAATGATTTGGAATCATTTTAGTCATAATCGTGGTATATGTTTTTCGTTCGTAATAATTGTATTTTTCGTAAGTTTATGTCTAAATATAAATCTTAAATTTTTGGGAAATATGATTTATATTGAAGATATGAAAGTCGGAAAGTATTGATATTGGATATCCGGTCGAAAATCTAGCCCCGAATCGTCGTCGGACGATTTTTAGACAAAAAGGGTAACTGGCCGAGAGTGACTCGACCGTGTCTGGGTGACACGGCCGTGTCCGCATGATGTGGCCAAGTCGCTGCAGCGACTCGACCGTGTCTGGTGACCTTCGTGTCCGGCTGCCGCCAAGTCATCGCCAGTGCACCGACCGTGTCTGGGTGACTCGGTCGTGTCTGGCGGCATCTTCCGAGTGTGACTCGGCCGTGCAGCCTCGTCTGCCGGCAGCCCGAGGTGACTCGGTCATGCAGCCGATTTTCACCCATCGATTTTTCGTGTATTCTTAAAAATTAATCTCCCGCATGTTAAATTGGATTTAATATGATCAAAATGATTTATAGTATTTCATTTTATAAGGGAAATTTGATTAATTGGAATATTTATGGTCGAATCAATTATTTTGAACGTTATCATATTACCGATTGTGTGAATCGATTGGATCGGTTCGTATTGTTGATTGGATCAATATATCTCTATGCTTTCCATTTATATAGTATTTATTGGATGAATGCTTTTTGAATGGGGATGTGGTTCGTGGACTTAGATTTGAATCGCTCGTTTTATTCGATTGGGTTGTAAAGGCCGTTTTGAGCCTATTTATTTTACTAGAAATGTTTGTATCTAGGATGCAATTTTCGATGTAAAATTTATATGTAATGACGAAGACCGGAGGAAGATCCATTTCGAGAAGACGAAGATTCAAGACGAAGACTTGTAATTAGATTACGAAGTTTTTGTTTTCTAGAACGGTCCATGAACCACATGTTGGTAGCAACTAGGTTGTGAATGGTTGTTTCATATTGTATGAATGCCACAAACGCGCTTAAATGATTAATGTGCAAAGTGTAACGTTAATCGCGAAAATTCTCCCACGATAAATTATTAAGTTTATAAGGTTTCAAGGTTTTCCTTCCCTCCATCGAGTTTTCGAAATTGAAATCCAAACCGGATGTGCTATGCTTCCGAGTTATCGGGGTAGTCGTTCGGGAGGACGGATAAATTAGGAGCGCATTGGATGCCTTCGGTTGGAGCAAATTTTATCCCTACAAACACGATAGGTTGCGGATAAGATTCAATTGTGAAACTGATTTGCGTCGATGGTATAAACTTAACTTGTTCACGAACCATAGAAACCGTATAGGTTGAGGGGAGTGAACAAGGGGAAAAAGAAGATCGAATCATCCATTAGATGGGTTGGTGTTGGACACCACTTTATGAAAATTAATAGACTAGAAACCTGTTCGGTTGCCCTCTATTAAGATTTATAAAGAACTCGATCACCACTATGAAGTAGAGCGATGATACTTCCGGTTTTCACATGGGAGTGTGTTATTCCGATAAAAAATAGTGGGAGCTGGGTAACAAGAATAGAAAAGACCTTAATTTTATACTCAGAACATAATTGAATGAGTCACTAATTAATCTGTTATACTTAATGCAGACAAATCTCAATATGACAATGAATCCAATCGCAATTCTACTCGAAAAGAACACCTTAATGGGACCTAACTTTGTAGATTGGCTCCGCAATTTGATGATTGTCCTCAGTATAGAGGCACTGGGATACGCCTTGGAGACGGACATTCCGGCGCCTCCTGTGCGGACCCGAGCCAATCAGGAAGAGATTGAAAACCACGAAAAGTGGGTTAAGGATGACGTGAAAGTCCGTGCTTATATGATGGCTTCCATGTCTAATGAGCTTCAGAGAGCTCATGAGAAAATGACTTCTGCTAGGCAGATTCTATCTCACTTAACCGAGCTTTATGGTGAGCACAGCAGAACTCCTAGATATGAGATATCCAAGCAACTGTTCGGTGCAAGGATGAAGGAAGGTGAGAAGGTTGGGGAACACGTCCTCAAAATGATATCCATGATCGAGAGATTGGAGGCTCTTGATTTTAAAATGGATACTTCTCTCCAAACCGACCTTATCCTACAATCTCTCCCTGATTCCTTCTCACAGTTTGTTATGAACTTCGACTGCAATGAGATTGCATGTAATTTAGCTGGGCTAATGAACAAACTTGTGACTGCTCAGTCTCAGATGAAGCCTCCGCGGATGAAGGAGTCTGCTCTTGTGATTTCTTCAGGACCTCGGAGGTCTAAGAACAAGAAGAAAAAGACCAAGAAGCAGCTGGACTACAAGTTAAGGACCTTAAGGGAGAGGGCCAGGCCCAGTTGGTTCCGAAGCACTTGAAGAAGTAGGATTGTTGTCTCATGTGGGGTGAGCTGGGCGACGGGGCTAGATAGTGTCTGTTTCTTCATGGCAGTTCAGGGAATGTTCGTTTAGTTTTGGAAACAAATTGTTACGCTCTTGTATTTTCTACTTCTGAATCTTGGATTACGGTGCTAGTTCTCATATTTGTACAGTGAATCGGGATCTGGAACAAAGTAGGAAGCTTGGAGAAGGAGAAGTTATGATCACAGTCGGAAGCGGGCATAGTGTCGAGGCGACCGACATAGGATCACTTCTTTTGGGTTTAGAATCTGGCTTTGTTTTGACTTTAGAAGATGTACTTGTTTTGCCCAAGGGGCACAAAAACATTGTATCCATTCCGGTCATGGACCGAAAAGGCTTTTCATTTTTCATTGGTGATGGTTCCTGCAAAATTTATTTTAGAAATAACTAGTGGGTACTGCTACATTGTTGAATGGATTGTATCATCTAAATCTCAACAACAAAGTAGTTGTGAATACTATGACTAGAAAACGTGGTAGGGATGAAACCAATCAAGTTTTGAAATGGCATCTTAGACTTGGTCATATTGGTCAGACCAAGGTTTACAAGATGGAAAAAGATGGACTTATGGGTCCATTAGGATCGGATCCCTTTCCTACTTGTGAATCTTGCCTTAAAGGCAAAATGACTAAGTCCCCCTTCACAGGGACTTTTGAAAGAGCCGCTGATAAACTGGGATAAATCCATACCGACGTATGTGGTGCTTTAGAAGCAGCACGTGACGGATATCAATATTTCATTACGTTTACAGATGATCATACTAGGTATGGTTATGTATACTTAATGAAACATAAATCCGAGGCCTTTGAGAAATTCCAGGAATTCAAGGCCCTAATCGAGAAACAAACTGGTAATCATATCAAAGCACTTCGGTCGGACCGAGGTGGCGAGTATATGAGTATGGAGTTTGACGAGTTCCTTAAGGAACATGGAATAGTTTCACAACTAACACCTCCAGGTACTCCTCAGTTAAATGGTGTGTCAGAAAGAAGGAACCGGACCCTGTTGAACATGGTCCGTTCCATGCTGGGCTATACTGACTTGCCGATTTACCTGTGGGGGTATGCACTCCTGACTGCTGCGTATATCTTGAACAGATGTCCTTCCAAATCCGTTCCTAAAACTCCACATGAGATGTGGGAATGAAGGAAACCAAGTCTTAATCACATTAGGATTTGGGGATGTCCCGCCTATGTCAAGAAGACTAAGGTGGAAAAGTTGGAAGCTAGGTCTGCGAAGGGACGTTTCATAGGATTCCCGTCTGGGACGATGGGATATCTATTCTACATGCCCGAAGATCGAAGGATCGTTGTTGATTTACAAGCACACTTCCTGGAAGATGAGTTCATTCAGGAAGGCGGAGCAGGTAGAAGTATTTCTTTAGAAGAATACAATGAAACTCCTCGGGAGACACCTGTGCAAGAAACTGGAACCGAACTTTCTGAAACACAAGTACAACCACCTCGTAGGTCTAGTAGGGTGTCTCATTTACCTGAGAGGTATGGGCTTGTGCACTTGGAGGAACTGGGTCTCCATGAGGTTCCAAGTGATAGCCAAGAGACCGACCCGACAACCTATGACCAAGCGATGGTGGATGTAGACTCTGCGAAATGGCGTGATGCTATGGAAGCTGAGATAGACTCGATGCATGTCAATCAGGTCTGGAATCTAGTAGACCGCCCCAAGGGCATAGTGCCTATTGGGAATAAGTGGATCTACAAGAGAAAGACTGATGGTGATGGCAAGGTTGACGCCTATAAGGCCAGGCTTGTGGCAAAGGGTTATACCCAGAAGGAAGGGATCGATTACCACGATACCTTCTCGCCCGTAGCCATGATCAAGTCTATTCGCATGATGCTTGCTATAGCTGCCTACCACGATTATGAGATATGGCAAATGGACGTAAATACGGCTTTCCTTAATGGATTCCTCGAGGAGGAAATCTATATGGAGCAGCCTAAAGGCTTTGTGTCCGAAGTCGATATTCAGAAAGTGTGCAAGCTTCAGCGTTCCATTTATGGACTGAAGCAAGCGTCGCGTAGTTGGAACCTTCATTTTGATGAGGCAGTCAAAGAGTTTGACTTCGTGCAAAATGAGGAGGAACCTTGTGTATACAAGAGGGTTAGTGGGAGCAAGATCGCATTCTTAGTACTATATGTAGATGACATTCTACTAATAGGAAATGATGTGGGAATGCTCAGTTCTGTGAAAGCTTGGCTTTCGAGTAATTTCTCCATGAAAGACTTGGGAGAAGCTACCTATATTCTTGGTATTCGACTCTACCGGGATAGAGCGAAGAGAACAATAGGTCTTTCCCAAGCCCTCTATATAGATAAAATCTTAAAGCGATTTAAGATGGATGATTCTAAAAGAGGGTTCCTACCGATGCGACATGGAATAAAACTCACCTTGAAGATGTGTCCTCAAAATGAGGAACAACGAAAGGAAATGAGTAATATACGATATGCTTCGGCCGTGGGTAGCCTTATGTATGCTATGTTGTGTTCAAGACGACATCGCGCATCCGTAAGCGTGGTGAGTAGGTTTCGAGCAAACCCGGGTAGGAACATTGGATGCCGTAAAGAACGTTCTCAAGTACTTAAGAAGGACTAGAGATATGGTTACGATGTATGGTGGTGGAGAATTGGATGTGGTGGGATTCAGATTCGGACTTCCAAGGACGAAGGACGACTCGATGTCCACTTCCGCTACATATTTACTCTTAATGGAGGAGCAGATCTTGGCGTAGTGCCAAGCAAAGCGCGACCGATTCCACTGTCAGTGAGTATCAAGCGGCCTCGGAGGCTTCCAAGGAAGGGTTACGGATTAAGAAGTTTCAGGAGAACTTCAAGTGATACCATGTGGTGAGTGCCTGTTCATTATCTGCAGCAGCGACGAGTCAGCGCAGGCCAAGGAGCCGAGGTTTCACAACAAAGACCAAACATATTGAGAGGAAGTACCATCTCGTAAGAGAATTTGTTCGCAAGGGATACATTGTGCTGCACAGAGTAGACTCGGCCGACAACGTCGCCGATCCACTGACCAAGCCACTTTCTCAGACTAGCTTGGAGCGTCATCTGGAGAATATGGGTATTATATACCATAGTGTGTGGCATTGAGTGCAAGTGGGAGATTGTTAGGAGTATGCCCTCGAATGCCACTCAGAGGATGTTGAGTGAGGGCATTGTACTTGTTATTATGTAAATCATCAATATAAGGCAATGGATGTTTCTTTATTTACCGGTAGTTACCGGCATTCCTAACTCGTAAATATACATGTAGAAACTAGTCCGTGTATTTGAGAGCAAAACGTTCCACTCCTTATTGGATAAGGGGGTCGGCCTTTGGAAAGGTTTATAGCTCAAATACTTAATCGTTCGCAAGTCGATGAAACTTGGTAGGCGTTAAGTTTATGTGAAGACTTGTATGACGTGTTCTTTGACAAGGAGAGTGCATCGAACACTAATGGTTAGTGGGAGCACACGTTATAGGTATGCTAATTGGATTAGTATACTCGAACCGACTCACCCTCGATTCGTCACCGATTTCACTGGGACGATCAATGACGGAATCGAAAGGTTGTGATAGGTATTCGTGAACCTTCGACTTGAGGATTTAGTAGGGATGTGCTTGTGACGTCAAGATTTTCATTAGAGTAGTTCGACCTGTAAACCGGAGACGGGGTCAACCTCGACGTGCATCTTGATGGGCAAGTAGCAGTCCTACCGAATACCAAGATAGAATTCTTTCTCTGTTAGTGAACGGGTTATATGTCCTATGCGGTTATTGGAGATGAGATCATAAGTCTTTGGCCAAAGCATTGGAGCTAGTATTAGATACGAGAGCTCGATGATCTCGATTTGCATTAACGCATGCATAGCGTCAAGTACGGATAGGGTTTGACTAACAGAGAACCTATAACTTGATCGTGACATTTGAAAGAAGGGTTTATACGTTCTTCGGGTATTCACGATGAATGGTTCTTGAATGATCCCAATCATTCGTTCTCGATTGAGTACAGTGTAGGCCGCCAGGCTGGCTAGGTGGTGCTACTACTCTTTGGTTCCTCCCATTACTGACTGAGACGGACCTACCGAGTCGTGCATTAGGATTGACGACGGAATGAATCGAGCTTAATCTCTCATTATAAATATTAGATATTGGATATCTAATTTGGGACATTGGATGTCTAAATCGATTTATTGGATAAATTGATTTGCGGCCTAATGGATTAAATAAATTACTGGGTGATTAATTTAATTCGTGAATATAATTATTTCTTGGAGAAATTAATTATGTTATTATGTATTTAATGTGATTAATTGATTGGATTAATTAATCGACACAAATACATCGGAACGGAATAGGAGTTTATCTGTTTGGACTCACGGAGTCGAAACGAATCGAACTCATCCGATTCCTTCTAGATGGCCACCCCATCACCTACTCCCTTACTTTGTCTTGGTCTACACTTTCAAGGATGGTGGACTAGTGACCAATCAAGGGGACAAATATCACACCTTGGTGATATTGTCTAAAGTGGGAGATCTTGGGGAGTTGAATAAGAATATAATGAAGACTCACTTCACTTGCTACCATATGCTTCAGTAGTGAGTTTTGATAGTGAGAGAGAAAATTATTTTTCTTAGTCTTCATCTTCATCTTCTTCTTCACTTTTGTTCTTGAGTTTTCTTGGAGAAAATTCAAGATACATTGAGAGAGACATATTATACACTTAGAGTGTAATAATAATAAAAGCTTCACCACTTGATTCTAGCCGTAACCTTAGAGGTTAATCGAGTGTTGTTATTCCGGTCGTTTTTCCGGCGCGTGGCAAGTAGAGATGCGGTGTTTTCGGCGTTGGATCGTTCAAGGGCTTAGAGCGGATTGAACTCGTAGAGATCAAACTAAAGCTTGGGGAATAGCTCAAGAGAATGTTTCCATTTAATCAACGGACTTCGAGGGTTAGTTTCTTACGACTCTTGCTTTTCGTTTATATATTCGTATATACGTAGCTCGATCGATCCTCGTAGGGATTCGGATCGAATTAATTTTCGTTTTACAGCATCAGCTGGGCCTTCGATTTAGGCACCGAATCCCAACAGTGGTATCGGAGCGTAGGTCTTGCGATCGTATATACGATATTGGCATTTGGAATGCTCGATTAGATGGTGAATGATTTGGAATCATTTTAGTCATAATCGTGGTATATGTTTTTCGTTCGTAATAATTGTATTTTTCGTAAGTTTATGTCTAAATATAAATCTTAAATTTTTGGGAAATATGATTTATATTGAAGATATGAAAGTCGGAAAGTATTGATATTGGATATCCGGTCGAAAATCTAGCCCCGAATCGTCGTCGGACGATTTTTAGACAAAAAGGGTAATCGGCCGAGAGTGACTCGACCGTGTCACAGGTGACACGGCCGTGTAATGCAACGATGTGGCCAAGTCATCCGCAGCGAGACTCGGCCGTGTCTGGTGACCCGGTCGTGCACAGGCTGTCTGGCCAAGTCATCGCCAGTGCACGGACCGTGTCTGGGTGACTCGGTCGTGTCTGGCCGGCATCTTCCGAGTGTGACTCGGCCGTGCAGCTTTGTCTGCCGGTAGCCGACGGTGACTCGGTCATGCAGGCCAGTTTTCACCCCGGCTCGATTTTTCCGTGTATTCTTAAAAATTAATCTCCCGCATGTTAAATTGGATTTAATATGATCAAAATGATTTATAGTATTTCATTTTATAAGGGAAATTTGATTAATTGGAATATTTATGGTCGACCGAATTATTTTGAACGTTATCATATTACCGATTGTGTGAATCGATTGGATCGGTTCGTATTGTTGATTGGATCAATATATCTCTATGCTTTCCATTTATATAGTATTTATTGGATGAATGCTTTTTGAATGGGGATGTGGTTCGTGGACTTAGATTTGAATCGTTCGTTTTATTCGATTGGGTTGTAAAGGCCGTTTTGAGCCTATTTATTTTACTAGAAATGTTTGTATCTAGGATGCAATTTTCGATGTAAAATTTATATGTAATGACGAAGACCGGAGGAAGATCCATTTCGAGAAGACGAAGATTCAAGACGAAGACTTGTAATTAGATTACGAAGTTTTTGTTTTCTAGGAACGGTCCATGAACCACATGTTGGTAGCAACTAGGTTGTGAATGGTTGTTTCATATTGTATGAATGCCACAAACGCGCTTAAATGATTAATGTGCAAAGTGTAACGTTAATCGCGAAAATTCTCCCACGATAAATTATTAAGTTTATAAGGTTTCAAGGTTTTCCTTCCCTCCATCGAGTTTTCGGGAAATTGAAATCCAAACCGGATGTGCTATGCTTCCGAGTTATCGGGGTAGTCGTTCGGGGAGGACGGATAAATTACCGGGAGCGCATTGGATGCCTTCGGTTGGAGCAAATTTTATCCCTAGAAACCTGATAGGTTGCCGGATAAGATTCAATTGTGAAACTGATTTGCGTCGATGGTATAAACTTAACTTGTTCACAAACCATAGAAACCGTATAGGTTGAGGGGAGTGAACAAGGGGAAAAAGAAGATCGAATCATCCATTAGATGGGTTGGTGTTGGACACCACTTTATGAAAATTAATAGACTAGAAACCTGTTCGGTTGCCCTCTATTAAGATTTATAAAGAACTCGATCACCACTATGAAGTAGAGCGATGATACTTCCGATTTTCACATGGGAGTGTGTTATTCCGATAAAAAATAGTGGGAGCTGGGTAACAATAATAGAAAAGACCTTAATTTTATACTCAGAACATAATTGAATGAGTCACTAATTAATCTGTTATACTTAATGCAGACAAATCTCAATATGACAATGAATCCAATCGCAATTCTACTCGAAAAGAACACCTTAATGGGACCTAACTTTGTGGATTGGCTCCGCAATTTGATGATTGTCCTCAGTATAGAGGCACTGGGATACGCCTTGGAGACGGACATTCCGGCGCCTCCTGTGCGGACCCGAGCCAATCAGGAAGAGATTGAAAACCACGAAAAGTGGGTTAAGGATGACGTGAAAGTCCGTGCTTATATGATGGCTTCCATGTCTAATGAGCTTCAGAGAGCTCATGAGAAAATGACTTACGCTAGGCGATTCTATCTCACTTAACCGAGCTTTATGGTGAGCACGCAGAATCGCTAGATATGAGATATCCAAGCAAGCTGACCGGTGCAAGGATGAAGGAAGGTGAGAAGGTTGGGAACACGTCCTCAAAATGATATCCATGATCGAGAGATTGGAGGCTCTTGATTTTAAAATGGATACTTCTCTCCAAACCGACCTTATCCTACAATCTCTCCCTGATTCCTTCTCACAGTTTGTTATGAACTTCGACTGCAATGAGATTGCATGTAATTTAGCTGGGCTAATGAACAAACTTGTGACCGCTCAGTCTCAGATGAAGACTCCGCGGATGAAGGAGTCTGCTCTTGTGATTTCTTCAGGACCTCGGAGGTCTAAGAACAAGAAGAAAAAGACCAAGAAGCAAACTGGACTACAAGTTAAGGACCTTAAGGGAAAGGGCAAGGCCCCGATGGTTCCGAAGAACAAGAAGAAGAAGGATACTTGTCTCAAGTGCGGTGAGCTGGGCCACTGGGCTAGAGACTGTCCGATTCTTCATGGCACTTCAGGTACAGAACTTTTAGTTTTGGAAACAAATTGTTCTGCTACTGTATTTTCTACTTCCTGGATACTGGATTCTGGTGCTAGTTCTCATATTTGTACAGTGAATCAGGATCTGGAACAAAGTAGGAAGCTTGGAGCTGGAGAAGTTATGATCACAGTCGGAAGCGGGCATAGTGTCGAGGCGACCGACATAGGATCACTTCTTTTGGGTTTAGAATCCGGCTTTGTTTTGACTTTAGAAGATGTACTTGTTTTGCCCAAGGGGCACAAAAACATTGTATCCATTCCGGTCATGGACCGAAAAGGCTTTTCATTTTTCATTGGTGATGGTTCCTGCAAAATTTATTTTAGAAATAACTAGTGGGTACTGCTACATTGTTGAATGGATTGTATCATCTAAATCTCAGCAACAAAGTAGTTGTGAATACTATGACTAGAAAACGTGGTAGGGATGAAACCAATCAAGTTTTGAAATGGCATCTTAGACTTGGTCATATTGGTCAGACCAAGGTTTACAAGATGGAAAAAGATGGACTTATGGGTCCATTAGGATCGGATCCCTTTCCTACTTGTGAATCTTGCCTTAAAGGCAAAATGACTAAGTCCCCCTTCACAGGGACTTTTGAAAGAGCCGCTGATAAACTGGGATAAATCCATACCGACGTATGTGGTGCTTTAGAAGCAGCACGTGACGGATATCATTATTTCATTACGTTTACAGATGATCATACTAGGTATGTTTATGTATACTTAATGAAACATAAATCCGAGGCCTTTGAGAAATTCCAGGAATTCAAGGCCCTAATCGAGAAACAAACTGGTAATCATATCAAAGCACTTCGGTCGGACCGAGGTGGCGAGTATATGAGTACGGAGTTTGACGAGTTCCTTAAGGAACATGGAATAGTTTCACAACTAACACCTCCAGGTACTCCTCAGTTAAATGGTGTGTTAGAAAGAAGGAACCGGACCCTGTTGAACATGGTCCGTTCCATCCGGGCTATCTTGACTTGCCGATTTACTGTGGGGGTATGCACTGATTGCCGCGTATATCTTGAACAGATGTCCTTCCAAATCCGTTCCTAAAACTCCACATGAGATGTGGGAATGAAGGAAACCAAGTCTTAATCACATTAGGATTTGGGGATGTCCCGCCTATGTCAAGAAGACTAAGGTGGAAAAGTTGGAAGCTAGGTCTGCGAAGGGACGTTTCATAGGATTCCCGTCTGGGACGATGGGATATCTATTCTACATGCCCGAAGATCGAAGGATCGTTGTTGATTTACAAGCACACTTCATGGAAGATGAGTTCATTCGGAAGGCGGAGCAGGTATAAGTATTTCTTTAGAAGAATACAATGAAACTCCTCGAGAGACAACTGTGCAAGAAACTGGAACCGAACTTTCTGAAACACAAGTACAACCACCTCGTAGGTCTAGTAGGGTGTCTCATTTACCTGAGAGGTATGGGCTTGTGCACTTGGAGGAACTGGGTCTCCATGAGGTTCCAAGTGATAGCCAAGAGACCGACCCGACAACCTATGACCAAGCGATGGTGGATGTAGACTCTGCGAAATGGCGTGATGCTATGGAAGCTGAGATAGACTCGATGCATGTCAATCAGGTCTGGAATCTAGTAGACTGCCCCAAGGGCATAGTGCCTATTGGGAATAAGTGGATCTACAAGAGAAAGACTGATGGTGATGGCAAGGTTGACGCCTATAAGGCCAGGCTTGTGGCAAAGGGTTATACCCAGAAGGAAGGGATCGATTACCACGATACCTTCTCGCCCGTAGCCATGATCAAGTCTATTCGCATGATGCTTGCTATATTGCCTACCACGATTATGAGATATGGCAAATGGACGTAAAGACGGCTTTCCTTAATGGATTCCTCGAGGAGAAATCTATATGGAGCAGCTAAAGGCTTTGTGTCCGAAGTCGATATTCGAGAAAGTGTGCAAGCTTGACGTTCCATTTATGGTGAAGCAAGCGTCGCGTAGTTGGAACCTTCATTTTGATGAGGCGGTCAAAGAGTTTGACTTCGTGCAAAATGAGGAGGAACCTTGTGTATACAAGAGGGTTAGTGGGAGCAAGATCGCATTCTTAGTACTATATGTAGATGACATTCTACTAATAGGAAATGATGTGGGAATGCTCAGTTCTGTGAAAGCTTGGCTTTCGAGTAATTTCTCCATGAAAGAATTGGGAGAAGCTACCTATATTCTTGGTATTCGACTCTACCGGGATAGAGCGAAGAGAACAATAGGTCTTTCCCAAGCCCTCTATATAGATAAAATCTTAAAGCGATTTAAGATGGATGATTCTAAAAGAGGGTTCCTACCGATGCGACATGGAATAAAACTCACCTTGAAGATGTGTCCTCAAAATGAGGAAGAACGAAAGGAAATGAGTAATATACGATATGCTTCGGCCGTGGGTAGCCTTATGTATGCTATGTTGTGTACAAGACCTGACATCGCGCATGCTGTAAGCGTGGTGAGTAGGTTTCAGGCAAACCCAGGTAGGGAACATTGGACTGCCGTAAAGAACATTCTCAAGTACTTAAGAAGGACTAGAGATATGGTTCTGATGTATGGTGGTGGAGAATTGGATGTGGTGGGATTCACTGATTCGGACTTCCAAGGACTGAAGGACGACTCGATGTCCACTTCTGGCTACATATTTACTCTTAATGGAGGAGCAGTATCTTGGCGTAGTGCCAAGCAAAGCGCGGCGATTCCACTGTCAGCCGAGTATCAAGCGGCCTCGGAGGCTTCCAGGAAGGGTTACGGATTAAGAAGTTTCGGGAGAACTTCAAGTGATACCATGTGGTGAGTCACTGTTCATCTTTGCGACAACGGAGAGTGTAGCGCGAGCCAAGGAGCCGAGTTTCACAACACCAAACATATTGAGAGGAAGTACCATCTCGTAAGAGAATTTGTTCGCAAGGGATACATTGTCTTGCCTGAGTAGACTCGGCCGACAACGTCGCCGATCCACTGACCAAGCCACTTTCTCAGACTAGCTTGGAGCGTCATCTGGAGAATATGGGTATTATATACCATAGTGTGTGGCATTGAGTGCAAGTGGGAGATTGTTAGGAGTATGCCCTCGAATGCCACTCAGAGGATGTTGAGTGAGGGCATTGTACTTGTTATTATGTAAATCATCAATATAAGGCAATAGATGTTTCTTTATTTCTTGGTAGTTCTTGGCATTCCTAACTCGTAAATATACATGTAGAAACTAGTCCGTGTATTTGAGAGCAAAGCGTTCCACTCCTTATTGGATAAGGGGTCGGCCTTTGGAAAGGTTTATAGCTCAAATACTTAATCGTTCGCAAGTCGATGAAACTTATTTGGCGTTAAGTTTATGTGAAGACTTGTATGACGTGTTCTTTGACAAGGAGAGTGCTGTCGAACACTAATGGTTAGTGGGAGCACACGTTATAGGTATGCTAAGTGGATTAGGATACTCAAACCGACTCACCCTCGATTCGTCACACCGATTTCACTGGGGCCAATGACGGAATCGAAAGGTTGTGATAGGTATTCGTGAACCTTCGACTTGAGGATTTAGTAGGGATGTGCTTGTGAGCGTCAAGATTTTCATTAGAGTAGTTCGACCTGTAAACCGGAAGACGGGGTCAACCTCGACGTGCATCTTGATGGGCAAGTAGCGAGTCTCTTGAATACCAAGATAGAATTCTTTCTCTGTTAGTGAACGGGTTATATGTCCTATGCGGTTATTGGCGAGATGAGATCATAAGTCTTTGGCCAAAGCATTGGAGCTAGTTGTATTAGATACACGAGAGCTCGATGATCTCGATTTGCATTAACGCATGCATAGCGTCAAGTACAGATAGGGTTTGGTACCGTGACCCTATAACTTGATCGGGACATTTGAAAGAAGGGTTTATACGTTCTTGGTATTCACGACAGAATGGTTCTTGAATGATCCCAATCATTCGTTCTCGATTAAGTGCAGTGTAGGCCGCCAGCTGGCTAGGTGGTGCTACTACTCTTTGGTTCCTCCCATTCTTGGCGAGACGGACCTACCGAGTCGCGCATTAGGATTGACGGAAGGAATCGAGCTTAATCTCTCATTATAAATATTAGATATTGGATATCTAATTTGGGACATTGGATGTCTAAATCGATTTATTGGATAAATTGATTTGCGGCCTAATGGATTAAATAAATTACTGGGTGATTAATTTAATTCGTGAATATAATTATTTCTTGGATAAATTAATTATGTTATTATGTATTTAATGTGATTAATTGATTGGATTAATTAATCGACACAAATACATCGGAACGGAATAGGAGTTTATCTGTTTGGACTCACGGGAGTCCGAAACGAATCGAACTCATCCGATTCCTTCTAGATGGCCACCCCATCACCTACTCCCTTACTTTGTCTTGGTCTACACTTTCAAGGATGGTGGACTAGTGACCAATCAAGGGGACAAATATCACACCTTGGTGATATTGTCTAAAGTGGGAGATCTTGGGGAGTTGAATAAGAATATAATGAAGACTCACTTCACTTGCTACCATATGCTTCAGTAGTGAGTTTTGATAGTGAGAGAGAAAATTATTTTTCTTAGTCTTCATCTTCATCTTCTTCTTCACTTTTGTTCTTGAGTTTTCTTGGAGAAAATTCAAGATACATTGAGAGAGACATATTATACACTTAGAGTGTAATAATAATAAAAGCTTCACCACTTGATTCTAGCCGTAACCTTAGAGGTTAATCGAGTGTTGTTATTCCGGTCGTTTTTCCGGCGCGTGGCAAGTAGAGATGCGGTGTTTTCGGCGTTGGATCGTTCAAGGGCTTAGAGCGGATTGAACTCGTAGAGATCAAACTAAAGCTTGGGGAATAGCTCAAGAGAATGTTTCCATTTAATCAACGGACTTCGAGGGTTAGTTTCTTACGACTCTTGCTTTTCGTTTATATATTCGTATATACGTAGCTCGATCGATCCTCGTAGGGATTCGGATCGAATTAATTTTCGTTTTACCGCTTCCGCTGGGCCTTCGATTTAGGCACCGAATCCCAACAGTGGTATCGGAGCGTAGGTCTTGCGATCGTATATACGATATTGGCATTTGGAATGCTCGATTAGATGGTGAATGATTTGGAATCATTTTAGTCATAATCGTGGTATATGTTTTTCGTTCGTAATAATTGTATTTTTCGTAAGTTTATGTCTAAATATAAATCTTAAATTTTTGGGAAATATGATTTATATTGAAGATATGAAAGTCGGAAAGTATTGATATTGGATATCCGGTCGAAAATCTAGCCCCGAATCGTCGTCGGACGATTTTTTAGACAAAAAGGGTAATCTGGCCGAGAGTGACTCGACCGTGTCCTGGGTGACACGGTCGTGTGCAGCGATGTGGCCAAGTCATCGCCAGCAGACTCGGCCGTGTCTGGTGACCCGGCCGTGTGCATTGTCTGGCAAAGTCATCGCAAAGGCACCCGACCGTGTCCTGGGTGACTCGGTCGTGTCCTGGCCGGCATCTTCCGAGTGTGACTCGGCCGTGCCAGGCCTGTCTGCTGGTAGGCTGCCGAGGGTGACTCGGTCATGCAGGCTAGTTTCACCCCGGCTCGATTTTTCCGTGTATTCTTAAAAATTAATCTCCCGCATGTTAAATTGGATTTAATATGATCAAAATGATTTATAGTATTTCATTTTATAAGGGAAATTTGATTAATTGGAATATTTATGGTCGACCGAATTATTTTGAACGTTATCATATTACCGATTGTGTGAATCGATTGGATCGGTTCGTATTGTTGATTGGATCAATAAATCTCTATGCTTTCCATTTATATAGTATTTATTGGATGAATGCTTTTTGAATGGGGATGTGGTTCGTGGACTTAGATTTGAATCGTTCGTTTTATTCGATTGGGTTGTAAAGGCCGTTTTGAGCCTATTTATTTTACTAGAAATGTTTGTATCTAGGATGCAATTTTCGATGTAAAATTTATATGTAATGACGAAGACCGGAGGAAGATCCATTTCGAGAAGACGAAGATTCAAGACGAAGACTTGTAATTAGATTACGAAGTTTTTGTTTTCTAGGAACGGTCCATGAACCACATGTTGGTAGCAACTAGGTTGTGAATGGTTGTTTCATATTGTATGAATGCCACAAACGCGCTTAAATGATTAATGTGCAAAGTGTAACGTTAATCGCGAAAATTCTCCCACGATAAATTATTAAGTTTATAAGGTTTCAAGGTTTTCCTTCCCTCCATCGAGTTTTCGGGAAATTGAAATCCAAACCGGATGTGCTATGCTTCCGAGTTATCGGGGTAGTCGTTCGGGGAGGACGGATAAATTACCGGGAGCGCATTGGATGCCTTCGGTTGGAGCAAATTTTATCCCTAGAAACCTGATAGGTTGCCGGATAAGATTCAATTGTGAAACTGATTTGCGTCGATGGTATAAACTTAACTTGTTCACGAACCATAGAAACCGTATAGGTTGAGGGGAGTGAACAAGGGGAAAAAGAAGATCGAATCATCCATTAGATGGGTTGGTGTTGGACACCACTTTATGAAAATTAACAGACTAGAAACCTGTTCGGTTGCCCTCTATTAAGATTTTTAAAGAACTCGATCACCACTATGAAGTAGAGCGATGATACTTCCGGTTTTCACATGGGAGTGTGTTATTCCGATAAAAAATAGTGGGAGCTGGGTAACAAGAATAGAAAAGACCTTAATTTTATACTCAGAACATAATTGAATGAGTCACTAATTAATCTGTTATACTTAATGCAGACAAATCTGAATATGACAATGAATCCAATCGCAATTCTACTCGAAAAGAACACCTTAATGGGACCTAACTTTGTGGATTGGCTCCGCAATTTGATGATTGTCCTCAGTATAGAGGCACTGGGATACGCCTTGGAGACGGACATTCCGGCGCCTCCTGTGCGGACCCGAGCCAATCAGGAAGAGATTGAAAACCACGAAAAGTGGGTTAAGGATGACGTGAAAGTCCGTGCTTATATGATGGCTTCCATGTCTAATGAGCTTGAGAGAGCTCATGAGAAAATGACTTCTGCTAGGCAGATTCTATCTCACTTAACCGAGCTTTATGGTGAGCACAGCAGAACTGCTAGATATGAGATATCCAAGCAACTGTTCGGTGCAAGGATGAAGGAAGGTGAGAAGGTTGGGGAACACGTCCTCAAAATGATATCCATGATCGAGAGATTGGAGGCTCTTGATTTTAAAATGGATACTTCTCTCCAAACCGACCTTATCCTACAATCTCTCCCTGATTCCTTCTCACAGTTTGTTATGAACTTCGACTGCAATGAGATTGCATGTAATTTAGCTGGGCTAATGAACAAACTTGTGACCGCTCAGTCTCAGATGAAGACTCCGCGGATGAAGGAGTCTGCTCTTGTGATTTCTTCAGGACCTCGGAGGTCTAAGAACAAGAAGAAAAAGACCAAGAAGCAAACTGGACTACAAGTTAAGGACCTTAAGGGAAAGGGCAAGGCCCCGATGGTTCCGAAGAACAAGAAGAAGAAGGATACTTGTCTCAAGTGCGGTGAGCTGGGCCACTGGGCTAGAGACTGTCCGATTCTTCATGGCACTTCGTGCAGAACTTTTAGTTTTGGAAACAAATTGTTCACTCTTGTATTTTCTACTTCTGGATCTTTGGATTAAGTGCTAGTTCTCATATTTGTACAGTGAATCAGGATCTGGAACAAAGTAGGAAGCTTGGAGCTGGAGAAGTTATGATCACGGTCGGAAGCGGGCATAGTGTCGAGGTGACCGACATAGGATCACTTCTTTTGGGTTTAGAATCGCTTTGTTTTGACTTTAGAAGATGTACTTGTTTTGCCCAAGGGGCACAAAACATTGTATCCATTCCGGTCATGGACCGAAAAGGCTTTTCATTTTCATTGGTGATGGTTCTGCAAAATTTATTTTAGAAATAACTAGTAGTCTTGCTACATTGTTGAATGGATTGTATCATCTAAATCTCAACAACAAAGTAGTTGTGAATACTATGACTAGAAAACGTGGTAGGGATGAAACCAATCAAGTTTTGAAATGGCATCTTAGACTTGGTCATATTGGTCAGACCAAGGTTTACAAGATGGAAAAAGATGGACTTATGGGTCCATTAGGATCGGATCCATTTCCTACTTGTGAATCTTGCCTTAAAGGCAAAATGACTAAGTCCCCCTTCACAGGGACTTTTGAAAGAGCCGCTGATAAACTGGGATAAATCCATACCGACGTATGTGGTGCTTTAGAAGCAGCACGTGACGGATATCAATATTTCATTACGTTTACAGATGATCATACTAGGTATGGTTATGTATACTTAATGAAACATAAATCCGAGGCCTTTGAGAAATTCCAGGAATTCAAGGCCCTAATCGAGAAACAAACTGGTAATCATATCAAAGCACTTCGGTCGGACCGAGGTGGCGAGTATATGAGTACGGAGTTTGACGAGTTCCTTAAGGAACATGGAATAGTTTCACAACTAACACCTCCAGGTACTCCTCAGTTAAATGGTGTGTTAGAAAGAAGGAACCGGACCCTGTTGAACATGGTCCGTTCCATGCTGGGCTATACTGACTTGCCGATTTACCTGTGGGGGTATGCACTCCTGACTGCCGCGTATATCTTGAACAGATGTCCTTCCAAATCCGTTCCTAAAACTCCACATGAGATGTGGGAATGAAGGAAACCAAGTCTTAATCACATTAGGATTTGGGGATGTCCCGCCTATGTCAAGAAGACTAAGGTGGAAAAGTTGGAAGCTAGGTCTGCGAAGGGACGTTTCATAGGATTCAAATGCGGGACGATGGGATATCTATTCTACATGCCCGAAGATCGAAGGATCGTTGTTGATTTACAAGCACACTTCCTGGAAGATGAGTTCATTCCGGAAGGCGGAGCAGGTAGAAGTATTTCTTTAGAAGAATACAATGAAACTCCTCGGGAGACACCTGTGCAAGAAACTGGAACCGAACTTTCTGAAACACAAGTACAACCACCTCGTAGGTCTAGTAGGGTGTCTCATTTACCTGAGAGGTATGGGCCTGTGCACTTGGAGGAACTGGGTCTCCATGAGGTTCCAAGTGATAGCCAAGAGACCGACCCGACAACCTATGACCAAGCGATGGTGGATGTAGACTCTGCGAAATGGCGTGATGCTATGGAAGCTGAGATAGACTCGATGCATGTCAATTAGGTCTGGAATCTAGTAGACCTCCCCAAGGGCATAGTGCCTATTGGGAATAAGTGGATCTACAAGAGAAAGACTGATGGTGATGGCAAGGTTGACGCCTATAAGGCCAGGCTTGTGGCAAAGGGTTATACCCAGAAGGAAGGGATCGATTACCACGATACCTTCTCGCCCGTAGCCATGATCAAGTCTATTCGCATGATGCTTGCTATAGCTGCCTACCACGATTATGAGATATGGCAAATGGACGTAAAGACGGCTTTCCTTAATGGATTCCTCGAGGAGGAAATCTATATGGAGCAGCCTAAAGGCTTTGTGTCCGAAGTCGATATTCAGAAAGTGTGCAAGCTTCAGCGTTCCATTTATGGACTGAAGCAAGCGTCGCGTAGTTGGAACCTTCATTTTGATGAGGCAGTCAAAGAGTTTGACTTCGTGCAAAATGAGGAGGAACCTTGTGTATACAAGAGGGTTAGTGGGAGCAAGATCTCATTCTTAGTACTATATGTAGATGACATTCTACTAATAGGAAATGATGTGGGAATGCTCAGTTCTGTGAAAGCTTGGCTTTCGAGTAATTTCTCCATGAAAGACTTGGGAGAAGCTACCTATATTCTTGGTATTCGACTCTACCGAGATAGAGCGAAGAGAACAATAGGTCTTTCCCAAGCCCTCTATATAGATAAAATCTTAAAGCGATTTAAGATGGATGATTCTAAAAGAGGGTTCCTACCGATGCGACATGGAATAAAACTCACCTTGAAGATGTGTCCTCAAAATGAGGAACAACGAAAGGAAATGAGTAATATACGATATGCTTCGGTCGTGGGTAGCCTTATGTATGCTATGTTGTGTACAAGACCTGACATCGCGCATGCTGTAAGCGTGGTGAGTAGGTTTCGAGCAAACCTGGGTAGGGAACATTGATCGCCGTAAAGAACATTCTCAAGTACTTAAGAAGGACTAGAGATATGGTTACGATGTATGGTGGTGGAGAATTGGATGTGGTGGGATTCACTGATTCGGACTTCCAAGGGGAAGGACGACTCGATGTCCACTGCTACATATTTACTCTTAATGGAGGAGCAGATATCTTGGCGTAGTGCCAAGCAAAGCGCGCCGCCGATTCCACTGTCAGTGAGTATCAAGCGGCCTCGGAGGCTTCAAGGAAGGGTTACGGATTAAGAAGTTTCGGGAGAACTTCAAGTGATACCATGTGGTGAGTCACTGTTCTGCATCTTTGCGACAACGACGGAGCTGTAGCGCAGGCCAAGGAGCCGAGGTTTCACAACAGCACCAAACATATTGAGAGGAAGTACCATCTCGTAAGAGAATTTGTTCGCAAGGGATACATTGTGCTGCACAGAGTAGACTCGGCCGACAACGTCGCCGATCCACTGACCAAGCCACTTTCTCAGACTAGCTTGGAGCGTCATCTGGAGAATATGGGTATTATATACCATAGTGTGTGGCATTGAGTGCAAGTGGGAGATTGTTAGGAGTATGCCCTCGAATGCCACTCAGAGGATGTTGAGTGAGGGCATTGTACTTGTTATTATGTAAATCATCAATATAAGGCAATAGATGTTTCTTTATTTACTGGTAGTTACTGGCATTCCTAACTCGTAAATATACATGTAGAAACTAGTCCGTGTATTTGAGAGCAAAACGTTCCACTCCTTATTGGATAAGGGGGTGCAGCCTTTGGAAAGGTTTATAGCTCAAATACTTAATCGTCATAAGTCGATGAAACTTGGTAGGCGTTAAGTTTATGTGAAGACTTGTATGACGTGTTCTTTGACAAGGAGAGTGCACGTCGAACACTAATGGTTAGTGGGAGCACACGTTATAGGTATGCTAATTGGATTAGTATACTCGAACCGACTCACCCTCGATTCGTCTGCCCGATTTCACTCTGGGACGATCAATGACGGAATCGAAAGGTTGTGATAGGTATTCGTGAACCTTCGACTTGAGGATTTAGTAGGGATGTGCTTGTGACGTCAAGATTTTCATTAGAGTAGTTCGACCACGTAAACGGAAGACGGGGTCAACCTCGGCGTGCATCTTGATGGGCAAGTAGCGAGTCCTTGAATACCAAGATAGAATTCTTTCTCTGTTAGTGAACGGGTTATATGTCCTATGCGGTTATTGGCGAGATGAGATCATAAGTCTTTGGCCAAAGCATTGGAGCTAGTCGTATTAGATACGAGAGCTCGATGATCTCGATTTGCATTAACGCATGCATAGCGTCAAGTCTGAGATAGGGTTTGGACCGTGACCCTATAACTTGATCGGGACATTTGAAAGAAGGGTTTATACGTTCTTGGTATTCACGAATGGTTCTTGAATGATCCCAATCATTCGTTCTCGGTTAAGTGCAGTGTAGGCCGCCAGTGGCTAGGTGGTGCTACTACTCTTTGGTTCCTCCCATTCTTGGCGAGACGGACCTACCGAGTCGTGCATTAGGATTGACGACGGAATGAATCGAGCTTAATCTCTCATTATAAATATTAGATATTGGATATCTAATTTGGGACATTGGATGTCTAAATCGATTTATTGGATAAATTGATTTGCGGCCTAATGGATTAAATAAATTACTGGGTGATTAATTTAATTCGTGAATATAATTATTTCTTGGAGAAATTAATTATGTTATTATGTATTTAATGTGATTAATTGATTGGATTAATTAATCGACACAAATACATCGGAACGGAATAGGAGTTTATCTGTTTGGACTCACGGGAGTCCGAAACGAATCGAACTCATCCGATTCCTTCTAGATGGCCACCCCATCACCTACTCCCTTACTTTGTCTTGGTCTACACTTTCAAGGATGGTGGACTAGTGACCAATCAAGGGGACAAATATCACACCTTGGTGATATTGTCTAAAGTGGGAGATCTTGGGGAGTTGAATAAGAATATAATGAAGACTCACTTCACTTGCTACCATATGCTTCCAGCCGTGAGTTTTGATAGTGAGAGAGAAAATTATTTTTCTTGGTCTTCATCTTCATCTTCTTCTTCACTTTTGTTCTTGAGTTTTCTTAGAGAAAATTCAAGATACATTGAGAGAGACATATTATACACTTAGAGTGTAATAATAATAAAAGCTTCACCACTTGATTCTAGCCGTAACCTTAGAGGTTAATCGAGTGTTGTTATTCCGGTCGTTTTTCCGGCGCGTGGCAAGTAGAGACGCGGTGTTTTCGGCGTTGGATCGTTCAAGGGCTTAGAGCAGATTGAACTCGTAGAGATCAAACTAAAGCTTGGGGAATAGCTCAAGAGAAGGTTTCCATTTAATCAACGGACTTCGAGGGTTAGTTTCTTACGACTCTTGCTTTTCGTTTATATAATTCGTATATACGTAGCTCGATCGATCCTCGTTGGGATTCGGATCGAATTAATTTTCGTTTTACCGCTTTCACTGGGCCTTCGATTTAGGCACCGAATCCCAACACTTTCGCCTATGTTCAGGCATCTTACGAAGGACATCCCCCCGACCTACGCGATCTTACGCGCCAAAGCCACAGACTTTTTGGCCAGGCAAAGGTTACTTTTCCACCTATGAGTAACGCGATCAGTGACCGAACGACGATCATCAGTATTCCAACCCGATCGCCAAAATCAAGCAACATCTCTAAAAATGGAGGACTCGCTCGCCATCTACAGTTCATCATCTAACATGATGGACTAAGGCACTAGAGGTCAGTCCATCGAACTCCGCGACTGTGCACGGTTCCTCATCGACGAAACAATCAGCTTTCCACGAGGGATCGGCAAATTGAAAATTGCAGGTATAAGACCAAAGATAGCTCGCCAATCGATCAGATCGCCCAAGTCTGAGACCAAAGTCCGCTCGACGGATCACCCGTCCTTATCCTCAACGATCGCCAGTGGAACCACCTCACCCCATGTCTTCAACATTGGAGCAAGCTGGGGGCAATTGTTGTGTCGAGATTTATACATCTCAACAGGCGATCGGCACAGAGACTAGGCGACCGAGTTAGAGTCAAATAGCCAAGGCAGATTGGCCGATCGAGGGCCCCAGGTCAAGTCCCAGTGCGGAGCGATCGAATATTAATAATATTAATATTACCAAATACTCCGATGAGTAGCTTGAGTACAATACACCAGGATAATACAGAATACTAGTATATTTTATATGAAGATAAAATACACCACCCTGAATAAATAAACATCCCAAACGGAATTTGCAGCGGAAATACAAATGAAGAGAAACAAGAATGACTGAAAGGACTGGGGGCCCCTACTAGTATCACTGGGACTCCTCGCCATCAACGTTCTCTTCCCGTGCTTTTGCCTTGCCATGACCTGAAAATAAAATCCCCCAACGGGGTCAGGTACACAGAACAACAATCCTCAAGGGTTGAATATACACAATCATGATAGATCTCAATTATGAATTATCCTTTGTTATGAATTTAAGCTGAAGAGGGGCATCATAGTACGCCCGTAATGGTATGTGCATGTGCACAAGATGAGTAACCGGACACACCCGTCCTTGTACCTAATTAGTCTCACGGAGGTACGTTACCGTGTGCACAGTCCATTGTGTCGGTGAACCCGAACACGTGACCATCATGTGCCCGACTAAAAATCCCACACATCACCACCCGGCCACGCAATACGAACCCAGAAGGTCATATGAACGAGAATGACCATGATGAATATCAATGAATAATAATCCGACAAAGTCAATAATGACTCACCGAGATGAATTAATAGTGAAGTGAATGATAGCTTAATGAAATGATTGGGACCGTCATTCCTCGTGAATAAAATGATTATTTGACAATTACAAGTCTCAATACGGTTAATACATTATGAATGAGTAATGATTATGAATGAACAACAACAAAAGGAGTGAATATCCTTTTAACCGAGTAAGAATTAACTTATACAACACCGGTGAACAATGTCCTTCCACGAACAAACGTCCTAAATGAGATTTCGGTTGCTCGAACAACCTTGAATAACACAATTACCAACAATCCGTTCAACATACGAATCAAACACGATTATAACTAACACAAAACGTCGATACAACTAAATCAAGCTCATAGGGGCATTATATCAAACACGTTGTGACCAAGCTTCGATTGTTTACAATCAATCCTCAATTATACTAATATCAAATCACCAAAGAGTGATCAACAAAACGTCTTCAATACAATCAATAATCTATTATGAATATCCAAATTCGTGATTACAACAACAATTAATCGAAAACCCCCAATTCCAACTCAATATTCAAAGTGTTCTTGAATAACCCTTCAATAATCCAATGAATAATCATACACATCCATAATCATGCGTACATCTCTTCATACAACATGATTATAACGTCCAAAACATCATATCTCAACACAAAATCAAAATCCAAGATGTTTGAAGAATATTACCTTTGAAGATCCAAGCACTTTGATCCGATGAACAAGCGTTAGATCGATTATCCGAGCTTCACAATCGAATGAAGATGATGAAAACCGAACACCCAAGTGATTGATGATGAAAAATCTCCCCTCAATCTCTCTCTCTCGGATTGAAGTTGAAGAAATAAGAAAATGACCTCAAAAACCCGTCCAAGTGCATATAAACTGCCGGAAGTTACGGCCGTAACTCGGCCTACTTACGGCCGTAACATCCCAGGTCAACGGCCTTACGTCCGTAACCAGCCATCCCGTACAGCCATAACTCAGCTTCGTCCAAAAACTGCCGACAGCCATACGGCCGTACCCGCACCTATGTTACGGGCGTAACTCGCCCTCGTCCAAAACACCTGCCGACATCCATACGGCCGTACCCGCACACCTTACGGGTGTAACTCGACCGATACGGCCGTACCCGGCCAAACTTACGGGCGTATGACCCCTTCATCGAAACTGACCAGGCACCCTGCCTGCAACGTACGACCGTATCCGTCCAAGCCTTACGGCCGTACCTGCCTCATCTTACGACCGTATGCCGCAACCCTTACGGCCGTAAGCCCTCTTCGTCCGACAAAACCTGAAAATCACGAACACCTCTTACGGCTGTAGCCTGTCCACCTTAAGGCCGTATTCACCTTCGGCCAAAACACCCTTAAACCAATGAATGCATGTTACGGCCGTAATGCCTGAGTAGTTACGGTCGTAACTCGCTGCTGAAAGTGACAAAAATCCGACAACTCCGATTTCTCGCTACGATTGATGAATGATCCGACATACCATACGCATGTGAAAGTAAACAAGTCCAACACATGCCAAAGATGATACTTCCAACACAAGACTACCAATCACGATGATAATGATAATACTCTTGTCTCGACACTCAAACAGAGATGAGTGACGATCGGTAACTGATACACAGTTACAATATGCCAACAATGAACACAAATGAATGAATCATGAATGATGAGTGATTATTAATGAGTGAAAATTACTGAGTGACAATTACTGACTGATAATTATTACTGAATGATAATGAATGAATTACAACCGGGTATTACAAAACCAATCAAGTTTTGAAATGGCATCTTAAACTTGGTCATGTTGGTCAGACCAAGGTTTATAAAATGGAAAAGGATGGACTTATGGGTCTATTGGGATCGGATCCCTTTCCTACTTGTGAATCTTGCCTTAAAGGCAAAATGACTAAGTCCCCCTTCACTGGGACTTTTGAAAGAGCCGTTGATAACCTGGGATTAATCCATACCGATGTTTGTGGTGCTTTGGAAGCAGCACGTGATGGATATCAATATTTCATTATGTTTTCGGATGATCAAACTAGGTATGGTTATGTATACTTAATGAAACATAAATCCGAGGACTTTGAGAAATTCCAAGAATTCAAGGCCATAGTCGAGAAACAAACTGGTAATCATATCAAAACACTTCGGTCGGACCGAGGTGGCGAGTATATGAGTACAGAGTTTGACGATTTCCTTAAGGAACATGGAATAGTTTCATAACTAACACCTCCAGGTACTCCTCAGTTAAATGGTGTGTCAGAAAGAAGGAACCAGACCTTGTTGGACACAGTACATTCCATGCTAGGCTATTTTGACTTACCGTTGTTGGAATATTTACTCCACACATTATTTAATTTGTGTTTTGATGACTAAAGTTGCTAAACAAACAAAACAACATCGAGACGAAGCAAAACGACAAAGCAGACAAAGACGCAAAAAGTTGCAATATGGACTGCTTTAGCGCACGCAAGTCATCACACGTTAGCGCACGCTAACGGGAAGTCAACTGCATTCCAGCCAAGTTTCGAAGTAAGCTGAAGTGAAGTCATCTGTTGAGATAGCGCACGCTACACGTTATCATTAACGCACGCTATCGAAGTCCTGTTACAGTTGTGAAGGAATTCAAACACAGAATGACGTATGTAATGAAGTCAGCATTAGCGCACACTACAAAGAAGGAATAGCGCACGCTAAGCAGTTTGAATCAAGTCAATCAGAACGTTGGGAAAAGCAGGTCAAAGTCAACATATCAAATGGATACTTTGACAAGTCATACAACATATATATTGGATTAGCGCACGCTACAAAGGAAGCTGTAGCGCACGCTACAAAGGGCCAGGACCCAGTCATCCCCCACTCGAGGGGAAACCTCTCGCAGCCGCGCCGAGTCTGAGGGGCACCAGTTTTCTGACCCTGAAATCCACAAAATCTTCACTGAGAAGATTCGGCCGCGACCTCTTATTCCGGAGAGGGGATTTACTCCAGCTCCCCAAGACGGGGAATTGCTTATGATGATAGATGAGATGGGGTGGGCCCGTTTTGCTGCACCTCCCGAGCCAGCGGTGGTATCGATTGTGCAGGAGTTCTACGCCAGCGCGCTATTGAAGCATATTTGGGCAGGCTAGATGTTGCAGCAGTCTGACACTCGGACTCAGGTCGATGTCCGAGGTATTACAGTTGATTTTTCCACAGCTGCTATTCGGAGGTTGTTTGGGCTTCCGGTGGTAGACGAGATGGCCTATGACCGAGTTATGACTAGCCTCACGAAGGAGGCTTTGCTCGAGACTATTGTGCAGCCCGACTCCGACTGGGAGCAGCACGCACCGGGTTCTTCCACTTTCCATTTCAAGAGCTCGCGCCTCAATCGGCTCGGGCGTGGCTGGCTATATTTTATTTGCGCCCGTATAGACCCCACATCTCAGATCCGCACTGTCTTTCTCTCCCGCGCCCGGACACTATATGCTATCACATCCGGTTGCGTTTCGATGTGGACCCTCTTTTGGTCCGATCTATATTTCAGTGCATTCAGGGAGGGGCCAAGACGGGGTTGAAGCACCCCTCTCTCATCTGCGCTTTGTGCCAGCAGTCGGGGCTGACGTGGTCAGACGACGAGCCGATGCTTGCTCCCCAGGCCCCGATCGACCACCGCATCATCTCATATTTTGACCAGTGGGGAGGAGCGCCGGCGCACGCTCGGGGGAGAGGATTTCTTCTGGAGGAGGCCCACGAGGGGTCCCCCGAGCCGCTTTTGCTGACACATGGAGATGCCGGCCCGCCGCCCGACAGAGAGAGATTGCAGGAGATGTTTGACGGGCTGAGGGAGGATCTGAGGAGAGAGAGAGAGGAGCTGAGAGAGGAGACGAGGAGAGAGAGAGAGGATATGAGAGATGAGATGAGGAGAGAGAGAGAGATGAGATGAGGAGAGAGATGGAGAGTATGCTGGCTGCCATGCGAGAGGAGCAGCGGACGGAGCGAGAGAGCGTTATTGCTGCCGTCAGAGCTGAGATGCGAGAGCAGGCCCGCCGGGCCAACCGACGAGAGGCGAGGCGTCTGGCAGCGAGGGACGCCTACCATCAGGAGCACCTTGCCGCATGGACGACCCATATAATGCATCCAGACGGGCCATTTATTGCACCCGCCCGGCCAGCCACACCACCCTCCTCACCGGATGATGCCGGCACCAGCTCGTGAGAGGACTGGAGGGGAGTACTTGACCTTTTACTTTTATTGCATACTATATTTTGTCCATTGAGGTCAATGTACGTCCTAAGTTTGGGGGGGTCTACTTTCTGTCGCTACATTTATTTCGTTGCACTTTTCATTACTTTGCGTTATTTTTTTTCGATAGCCTTGCTTGTCTTGATTTTACTCTATTCGTGAATTTTTCGTGCCTCTATTTGTGTAATACTGATGTTACGACACTGTTTTTCTCTCTGAAGAAACGGTCAAGTTTTAGTCGAGTTGTAGTCAGTGATTTCTGTTTCTGCTTAGTATTCATTTAGGTCCGAAATTTTTTCGTGATTGTAGAGGTCTTGGCGGATAAGAGAGGATACATACTTGTTTTAAAATAACCGTCGATACGTTTGGTTACATTTTTCGGTTAGCTAGTCGTCCAGTTACATAAGTAGTGTTGGCACTTAGATTGAGTTTAGAATCGGTCAGTTTTTCCCAATAGTCGAGATAATATTTGTTCTATGATGGGAAGTCTAGTAACCGGGGGTATTCACGTGACCCGTTGTTTACTCTCGCGTAAAACGACGACCCTGATTAGAATAGTGATTTAGAAATTTCACATGTGCCGATGATAGGGAGCCTAGTAACCGGGGGTATTCGCGTGACCCGTTGTTTACTCTCGCGTAAAACAGCGACCTTGATTCGGACATGCAGGAATTAGCTATTCGAGTTGTTTCTCCGCTGTAGAATGGAACTTAGTAACTAGAAGCATCCATGTGCCCCATGAATGTCTTTTACGTCAAACGGTTTCCCAATACATGAGAATGGAAATTCCACCCTAGGATTATCCCGATGAAACATCCCGAGATCCGAACCTAGTGGTCAATTCGAATCAATTTCTTGAGCATATATATATAATGGAATACTGTCCGGGGATTATTTTTATGAAACTCGTGAAAATTTTGCCATTAGACTGTGGAACGGGGCGAATTTAGCTCGTTTATTTTAACCTTTCATATTGACGGTCGATTTGATTCACGTTTTGTTAATCTTTGAGCTGGATTTTCTTCATGAACGAGTAATTAGGACTGAATTTGATTACTTTGTGGAATCAGTGTTCTGAGTGTAGCTCGCTATTACAATACTCATATTTTTCAGAGAGAATTTCAGGATAGTATTGATTAGGTAGAACACTATGAGTTGCACGATTATTCACGACATTCTTTTGATTGAATTTAATTCTTTTTTGCTTGAGGACAAGCAAAGGCTTAAGTTTGGGGGTATTTGTTAGGCGTATTTTTATACGCTTATTTATCACTATTTTGTATTATTTTGGAGAGTGATTTTTGCTTAAATGAGCTTTTAATGCCTTGATTTTGTATGTTTGTCAGGAGATTGGAGTTCGGAAGCTAAAACGAGGCGAAACGGGCGAAAACGGCAAATTTTGGCCGTGAGCCGCGGCACAAGGCAAGTGGGCCGCGGCATAGGAAGACACCCAGCGGGCACAATGTAGATTGTACTCTGTGCCGCGGCACAGTCCAGGTGAGCCGCGGCACAGATGAAATTAATGGCGCCCAGGCATCCAGTTAAAAGCAATGTGCCGCGGCACAGATTTAGTGCGCCGCGGCACACTTGGCGGTTTTTGTATGCTCCGCGCGGATTTAGGCCGTTTCGAATCCAGTTTTCGACCTACTCATACGTATGCGATTTGGAGACTGTGAAAAGCTATAAATAAGGGTTTAAGACCCTAATCTTTTAATCTTTTAATCTTTTGATCTGGGGAATAAAAGAATCTTGGTGAGACGGCAGAAGAGGAAGAGAAGCAGAAGACTTCAAGAGCAGAGGGCAGAAGCTGAAGAACGGAGGAATCCGAGCTTCATCTGCGTTTGATTTTAATGCTTTCATTCATTAATTCTATATTTTCATTTATTAGTATGTCAGGCTAAAACCCTAATCTAGGATTTTGATGAAACCTACGTTTTGACGGATTTGCTTGAGATTATCCAATTAATTACCTTTTTGTTGAGTTTTCCCAATCGTGTTTAATGCTTGCAATTATCTGGCCAATAGTTGTATTGATTTAATCATTCAATTCGAATCGGGAGAGGAGAATTGGTGAGGAACTATTGGTGAGGACTGTTTTATTCTGTGAGATAGGAATATACTCATAGGAACTACGTGGCCTTTTGGAGATTTTATGCTTTTTGCCTATTGACGAATTAATTCACCTAGGGATAGAGTGCGTTATTCGCCTTTAGAAAAATCTATTGACCTCGGGAGAGGCGGTAGAATATATTAGCAATCTCCGCCTTCAATAAATTGGGAAAATTATTTACTACGAATAATCGAGAGTAAATTCGGATAAACCGAGGTGGATTCAGAATCCTAGACTTATTCATCATTTGATTCCCTTTCTTCAAGCTATCATTTTCTACTGTTTAGTCTTTTAATAATTCTTTTAGTAATTAATTGCAAAACCCAAATTCGATTGTTCGAATGAAACTAGAATACACAAAATCGGTAGTTAGTGATTCAGTCCTCGTGGGAACGATACTCACTCATCACTTTATTACTTGTAAACGATAACGTGCACTTGCGTGTAAGAAATATCGCAACAGAGTCCTGGCGGGTGATCGTCTTCCGGCCATTATAATAATGGGGCGATCGTCTGCCGGCCAATATTTTAATGGGGCGATCACACGGGCTGTCGGCCAAAAGTACAAGGCAGTGGCTGGCAGCCAGCTGTGCGGTCCAATGAGGAGCCAGCACGCGTCCGGAGTCACTGTCACATGCGGTCCTACTGACAACTTTCGGCGGGCTTGTCGGTTGTGTTAGGGTTGTATACGTCAAAGCATACTTTATGCTTGTATTACCTAATTTCCCGGTCTTTATCTATGAGAATATTTAATTCATTTATCACATGTTTTGCATATTTATTCATGCTATGGTTATGCAAATGCAGTCTAATTTACTTTATATTGTAGATAATGTGGTGTGTAGTGTCACACCGAAGATCACATTATCGGTTCCTTATATAGTAATATTTAGTTCACAACCTATGTAACTGTAATATCCGCATTTTTTCCCTTCTCTTATTATTCTCATTTTAGTGCATTTTCGTTTTTAACAACTCGCTTGTAACCGTATTGACATTTTGAGGATATTTAATATTGAACTTTTTGTCGTTCGAGCTTGATTCGGACTCGTTTTACTCGATTTGATGTTTCATGTTGTTATTTCGGATATTATCGTAATCGTCGTTTGGAACCGCCGTTTCGGGGTTGCCAAAGATCCATCTCGTGTTATTATGGGCGTTGTGAGCTTTTGTTTGGTGTTTCGACCATGTGTCGTACATTCCGGATGTTTGGGCCGTTTTGTAAATTTTCCCAAACTTTTGGGAAAATTTCGTTTGTTGATTGTTTTTCCGAACCTTTGAGTAGTCGGGAATATGTTTTCCTTCGGCATTTAAGTTCGTCGTTTCAGGTCCCTAACGTCCGTACCATCGTGAAT
Organism: Orobanche coerulescens; assembly: GCA_033398695.1. Lineage (NCBI taxonomy): Eukaryota > Viridiplantae > Streptophyta > Magnoliopsida > Lamiales > Orobanchaceae > Orobanche > Orobanche coerulescens. The sequence goes on from CM065815.1 coordinate 119,115,988, forward strand.
TGTTCACCGTTGTATTTCGATTTTTTTTTCCGGTACCTCCCTCATTTCTTCTGGCCTGTACTCCACAGAAAGGAATATTACGTACGTAACACCCTTTTGGTTACGTACGTAACGTTCTAGTGTATTTCGGTCCAGACGATTCTGCCTTTTTGGTTACGTACGTAACACCCTTTTGGTTACGTACGTAATGCCCTAGTGTATTTCGGTCCAGGCGATTCTGCCTTTTTGGTTACGTACGTAAGGCCCTTATGGCTTACATATGTAATACAGCTTACGTACGTTAGCTTGTGGTGGCTAACGTACGTAACGAGGCCTGGGTTTATAAACCCAGGGGTTGACCGATTTCGGCCATTTTCACTCCTTCTCCTCCCCATCCGACTCCTAGGCGATCTTGTTGGCATTTCCGGCGATTTGAAGCTTGGTAACTCCGAGCCATCATCTTCTTCGAGTTTTTGGAGCATATTATCAACCTCTAATCGTGTTCTTCGTCATTATTCAAGGTAAACTCCTAAAACCTTGTTTTGGGTAATTGAAGGGGTTTTCATGTTTCGTCCGATTCGTACCGTATGTTAGATTAATTCATGATGTACATGATTAATCTTGTTGATTTCGTTGGTTTCCCTACGGATTCATGGTATATTTCGTAGTAATTTTGTAATCGAGAGGGTTTGGTTGTGGTCCGCCCTCGTCGTTGTTTCTATACGAATATACATGAATCGTAGGCGGGTTTTCGGGTGTATTCCAATTCCGTATTCATTTAGGATTGGTTGTGATCGTGTTCTTCGTATCGTTAGGTTCGTGATTATCGGCTCCTAATGGTCACCGGTGTTTTTCCTTCCGTTCGTTGCATCGTTTATTATTCAAGGCAAGTATTTTTGGAAACCTTTATGCTTAACGTGAAATGGTAATGTATATTGTGTGTGATTGCTCACCTCGGGAGGGTCCGACGGGATCACGGAGGGAATCCAATGGTATAGCCCTGGATTCACGAGTTTGTTTCGCTAGCCAGCTCGGGAGGGTCCTTAGGGATCACGGAGCGGGATCAATGGTATAGCCCTGTTCCCAAGGCGATGCGTGTGCGTGATTTGTTTTATAATATGGCCAGCTCGGGAGGGTCCTTAGGGATCACGGAGCGGGATCAATGGTATAGCCCTGTTCCCATGGCAAATTGTTTGACTGTTTATTTCCGGAAAAAGACATGTCTGGTTTTGGTTTTGAAATTGATAATGGTGCATGTACTATGAAATGTGTAAGCGATTGGTTTGCCTTGAATACTTGTAATAGCGTAATTGCTAACCCCTTTGGGGACCCGTTTTGGGGAAATTCTTGTTATGGATTTCAGGTTATGATCATCAGGACGAGCGAGTGCTGGGACAGTACGAGGATGCGGGCCAGGGTCGTTGACATGTGCACTTGGGTCTACTTATTTCTTTTGTCCATTTCGATATGGTTGTTTCCTATATTTATAAACTGATAGACTGTACTCGCGAGTACTTAGGCTTTTCAAATTCAAACTCCGTGTTGTATTATTTTAAATTGCTACACTGTCGATTGTTGCTCATTTCGTAGGTTGCTCTGGGTGTATTTTCATGTGATGTATTATTTGATTGTGTTTCCTCGCTAACCGAGATGGTTAGTCAAGGGGTGTTCGCTTGTTGTAGCCTGGTGGGTCCCATGTAGGGGTCCACGGCGCTGTAATATACTCCGAATATCTTGGGGTGTTACAGAAAATGGTATCGGAGCGCACTAGGTTTATAGATACCTAGGCTTGTTGGTTATTTGGGTCTAGTCGTGTTTTGTTTTGCACATTGTCACACCGCTGCCAGCATCTCAGTACTTCCGGTGCTCGTAAGTTTTCTTATTCGGTCTTTTGTTTTCTTGCATAGTATTTTCGCTTTTCGAATCGTGGTTGCTTTTTCCTCCCTTACTCATCACCAATATACTTCTGTTATCTCTTAACACCAGTATGGATGCCGGAGGAAACCGTGGTTGTGGTCGTGGTCGTGGACGCGGCCGAGGACGTGGGGCAGCCGGTGGGGCGGCCACGTCGCATTCTTCGGGAGCCGGCAGTACCGGCGACCGTCACAGTCATGCTTCTTCTCAGGAGCGCGCCGATCTTTGTATTGCGGCTGTTATGCAGCAAATGGTTAACCAAATGGCGGCTATAGCTCAGGTGGTCCAGAACCCCGATCAGGTCCATGCTAATCGGGGTGGAGCGGATCGCTGGCTACAGGATGTCATCAAGATGCATCCTCCTCAGTTTTCGGGAGCTTCGGACCTGATCGGCTGGGAAGGGTGGATCAAGGAGATATCTAAAGTCTTCACTGCCACCAATTGTCCCGAGGACCGTAAGGTCCCTATTGCTCAGTACTTTCTCACGGGGGACGCTACGGATTGGTGGGAGGCCTTTGGGCCCAAAGATCATGTTGCTTCGTGGGCGGAATTTCAGGAATTGATGGAGACCGAATATTGCCCGTGGCCAGTTAGACAGGCTCGAGTGTATGCTTTCTATAATGCTCAACCACGGGATATTCCCGTATCCCAAGCTATTGCTGATTTTAACAAGGAGTTGGGCTATGTGAAGACCCAAGTTGTCGCTGAGAGCGACAAAATTTACCATTTTTCCAGGAGGATGAAACTGTCCATTCGGGATTACATGTCTGGACTCATCTGCACTACCTTGAAGGATTATCAGAGTAGGGCCCTCGCTTATGATATGTCAGTGACGGCTAGTGATTTGGCTCGTGAGAGCAAGAAGCAGAAGTCGGTCGGAAATTTTTCTGGTCCCAAGAGTGGAGGCCAGCAGACATCTCGAGCTGCGAATATTTCTACGGGTGGTTCGGCTCGTTTCTCTGGGAGCTTTTGGGGTGCCACCGGAACCTCCGCTCGTGAGCCCACATGCTTTAACTGTGGCTTTTCGGGTCATAAGAACCGGGATTGTCCTCGTCCGCCTTTAACTTGTCATACTTGTGGTCAGTCAGGCCACAAGGCTTCTTTTTGTGATCATCTCAGACAGCTTCGCGGTGCCCGTTCTTCTCACCCAGCACCTATGGAGCCGAGTGTGAACCAGGGCTCATTTGCTTTGCCGCCTCCACCGAGTGCCATCCGAGGTAGGGTTCGGGGTCAGCCCGCTAGGGGAGGAGCTTCCAGTGTCGGCTCTGCCCAGCCGCGTATCTATGAAATGAGGAGGGCCGATGATCCAGCAACTACTGTGGCGACAGGTACCATTCATATTCATTCCCATCCTGTCAGTGTGCTTTTTGATTCGGGTGCTACGCATTCAATCATTTCTCTAGAGTGTGTACGCCGTTTGAGTCTTGACTGTTCGTCACCTTGCGAGCCTTTCATCGTTAAACTTCCTAGTGGTGATAGAATTGTCGGTGATCGAGAGGTCCGGGACTGTTCTGTGTTTATTTGTGAGAGGGCTTGGCTCTCTAATCTTATTGTCATGAGTATCGAGGGTGAGGATTTTATTCTCGGGGATGATTGGCTCGAGCGGCATGGCGCAATCATGAACTACCGCACGAGGATCATCACTATGTTAGCCGAGGATGGCACTGAGCACTCTTTCGCGGGGCGAAAGAGGGGAAACCAGAAGTTCGTTATTAATGCCTTAAAGGCGATGAGACTCCTACGAAAGGGGTGTACTGGTTATTGGTGTTACGCCTTGAAGGCGGAGAGTGGTGGAGTCGAGCTTTCGCCGATTACAGTCGTTAGTGAGTTTCCTGATGTATTTCCTGACGAGTTACCGGGATTGCCACCGGACCGTGAGGTTGAGTTTGCTATAGAGTTAGAGCCGGGCGCGGCACCAATTTCAAAGGCGTCGTATCGTATGGCACCTTCAGAGATGTCCGAATTGAAGAAGCAGTTGAGTGAGCTTCTTGAGTCGGGTTATATTCGACCGAGCGCTTCGCCTTGGGGCGCGCCGGTCCTATTTGTACGAAAGAAGGATGGTTCACTGCATTTGTGTATCGACTATCGCGAACTAAACAAGGTGACCATCAAGAACAAGTATCCTTTGCCGAGATTTGATGACTTGTTCGATCAGTTGCAGGGAGCCGCGGTATTCTCGAAGATTGATTTGAGATCGGGGTACTATCAGCTCCGGGTGAGGGAGTCCGATGTGCCGAAAACAGCTTTTTGGACGAGATACGGACATTATGAGTTCGTAGTTATTCCTTTCGGCTTAACTAATGCGCTGGCGGTGTTCATGCAGTTGATGAACAAAGTCTTTATTGAGTATTTGGATAAGTGTGTAGTCGTCTTCATTGACGATATTCTCATCTATTCGAGGAATGAGGAAGAGCATGCCCATCATTTGCGGATAGTGTTAGACATTTTGAGGACCGAGCAACTCTATGCGAAGTTCTCGAAATGTGAGTTCTGGATGAAGGAAGTGATGTTTCTGGGTCACGTGATTTCAGCCGAGGGAGTCCGAGTGGATCCGCAGAAGATTGAGGCAGTGTTGGATTGGGCGCCGCCCAAGAATGTGAAGGAGATCCCTAGTTTCTTGGGTCTGGCCGGCTACTATCGTAGGTTCGTCGAGGGTTTCTCGAAACTAGCTCGGCCACTTACACAGTTGCTCCAGAAATCCGAGAAGTTCGTCTGGAATGACGAGAGGCAGTCCAGTTTTGAGGAGCTGAAGAGGCGTTTGACTTCAGCCCCGATTTTAGCGTTACCGTGTGGCAACGAAGGTTTTGCTGTTTATAGCGATGCTTCGGGTCAGGGTCTTGGGTGCGTATTGATGCAGCACGGCAAGACCATCGCTTATGCGTCGAGACAGTTGAGTCCATATGAGCTCAACTACCCTACTCATGATTTGGAGTTAGCGGCAGTTGTTTTTGCACTAAAGATTTGGCGTCACTATCTTTTCGGCTCTACATGTCAGATTTTTACCGATCATAAAAGTCTGAAATACATATTTACTCAGCGGGAGTTGAATATGAGGCAGAGGAGGTGGTTAGAGCTGATTAAGGATTATGACCTCGAAATCCTTTATCATCCGGGCAAGGCGAACGTCGTAGCCGACGCCTTGAGTCGGAAACCGATTGCCTTGCGAACGCTTGAGGTCCTTACGTCTCAGCCTGAGCTTCGGAGGGCTTTGATTGAGTTTGATGTCGAGGTTTTGTTGCCTGGGGCTGTCGGGCAACTTTGTGCTTTAGAGGTTTCGTCGTCCTTGATCGATGAAATTAAGCTGAAGCAGTTAGAGGATCCAATGATTACTCAAATCCGAGAGAACGTTCTTAAGGGAAAGTCTCCTGGGTTTGTGATTCATGAGGATGGCGTTTTGAGATTCCAGAGTCGGCTTTGTGTACCGAACGACTCAGAGTTGAGACAGAGTATTTTGCGCGAGGCCCATGCTATGCCTTACTCCGTTCATCCTGGTTCGAGTAAGATGTACAAAGACCTGAGGAGGAATTTCTGGTGGAATAATATGAAGGAGGAGGTCGCACAGTTTGTAGCGAGATGTTTGACTTGTCAGCAGGTCAAGATCGAGCATCAGCGACCGGCCAGATTATTGCAGTCACTTCCCGTTCCGGAATGGAAATGGGAAGATATATCGATGGATTTCGTTACGAGTTTGCCGAGATCGAGATCGGGCATGTGTAACACCCCCAAATCCTATTGGGTTATCACAGTGCCGTGGACCCCACACCAGGAGATCCACCAGGCAAACATGACTAATATACATTAAATTGAACAACAAGGGAAAATCATAGTCCTTACCATGATGTCCGACACAATATTCCGATAAGGAATTTCAATGACAAAAGTGGCCTACATGGCCAAAATGAAATACAACAACATCCACGAACATCCTGTCGTAATACAACATGACAACAATCGACGATGCCGGAGTACACTCCAACTGACTGACCAACAATGAACAACTCGGACTAGTATCGCTCGAATGCCTCGTTGCCAACGTCATGCCCCTGTGTCTCAACTCTCTCCTCGCAAGCACCTAAAACATGAAAACATGTTCCGCCCCCACGGGGTCAGTCATCCAGATAATGAACATCAAATACATGTATAACATGATATGCATCCAAAGGCAGAATGAAACGGTACAATGATAATAATAATACGAGATGCTCACAAACCAAGGTAAGAATCGAGCATTCGTGAAATACTATGCCCACGGCATACTATTAATACCTGCTCGACAGGTTAGAACATAAGTGCCCGACGGCGAATCAAAATCACAGAATACCACAATGAATTACAAGACATGAACCAAACCAGGACTGAATTAATTATGAATCACAATGCCCGAAGGCTCCAATGAAATTACCAGGACAATAATAAAGGCTTGCAAGCCGTTCAGCGGAAATTAACAAATATCACAAACACCTGAAATCAAAACAGCCCGAAGCTGTATCAATGAGGGCCGAAGCCACGGCACGAAGCCGTATCACAATGAGGGCCGAAGCCACGGCACGAAGCCGTATCACAATGAGGGTCGAAGCCACGACATCCAGCCGTATCATAATTAGGGCCGAAGCCACGGCACGAAGCCGTATCACAATGAATGATAGTGTGCTGCCTTGAGTCGGCCAACACGATGATAGTAACACACGGATAGACACCGTTCTTGACAGTCCCAAATTAACACCTCGATTGCCTTAGAACGGCCAACCGACAACAATGATGCAGCGGATGATTGAACACTTCGATTTGCCTGAGAACGACCAATCGATAACAATGACACGATGAATGAGTGAATACCTCGATTGCCTTAAAAAGGTCAATCGATAACAATGATGCAGTGAATGATTGAACATTTAGATTTGCCTGAGAACGGCCAGTCGATGACAATGATACGCATGATGCCTCGGCACCTTTAATCGGTTACCGACGACGAAGGTGAGAAATGAATAAGCCAATGCCTTTAATCGGCTGATGCGGTTTTAATGACGATCCAAACAGGAATAACAATGATCTCAACGATGTCTTAATTGACATCTATATTATCAACAATCGATACATCGATACCGCGAACCGGCTATCGACAATGACATTAATAATGAGTATTGCAATGCCTTGAATCGGCCGTTAACGAACAACAATAAACATTTGGCAAAATTGCCGGAAGGTATCGTATCGAACGATCTCTTGATATCAATGAATTCATGAAGAGACTAAGTCTCGGAATGATACCACACATTCATACACATACATGATGACATTAGCTCATTGACTAGTACAAGTATAAAACTTGCCTCAAACCGAAGGCGAGAAGGTACTTCCACGATCAACGTCCTTAATGAAATTACCGCTTGAACAACCTTAAACAACACAAAAATCAACAATTCTCTTAATACATAAATCAAGCATGATCACAACCAACTCAAAAGTCGATACAACAATACCCGAAACTCATTGGGGCATTTAAACCAACACGTTGTAAACAATCTCCAATTGTTTACAACCAAAACTCATTTACCTCCGAAACCAACTCCCAATGAATGATTCAAAACCACAAAAACTCATGAATACTATCAATGATCCAATAGGAATACTTAGAAGGATATTTCAACAACATTTAGTCGAAAACCCCCAAAATTCCAAAGTCAACCCATAAGGGTTCTTGAACAATTCCTCAATTATTCAAAATTTCCGAAAATTACACCAATGAATCCGTAGAAATACATGTATCCAAGATAGATAATCCATATCTAACATATTCCAACATAATATCGATTTACACGAAGAGATCGAAAGCAAAACACCCAAGATCCGAAATTCTAGATCCAAGAATCATTACCTTGATTTGGAGTGATGAAACTGATTTAGATGATGATTATTCCAACTTAGGAGCTTGAAGATGAAGCTAGATGATTGCAGCTCGAAAAGACCTTTCCGAATCGCCCGAGCTCGTCCGAAATGATTGAGAAATGAAGAAATGACGAAAGTTGGACCGAACTGTCCTACTTATACTGTCTCAGCTTAGCGCGCGCTAACTCCAGATGTTAGCGTGCGCTAACGCGTGTACCGAGTAATCCAGTACCTCCTGACTGAATCGTTAGCGTGCGCTAAGTACCTTTGGTAGCGTGCGCTAACAGCCTGTTCTTAGCGTACGTTAACCTTATGTTAGCGTGCGCTACCTGATAGTAGATATCCAAAATCCTGGAGTCCAGAACCTACTGTCCTCTGTTCTGAGCGCGTTAGCGTGCGCTACTCTGAAGTCTTAGCGTGCGTTACCAGCATAGTTAGCGTACGCTACTTTCCTCTCGTAGCGTGCGCTACGATTTTCCCAAATCAGCCCGGTACCTTACGGGTACTGCGCCTCACTTGCGCTAGCGTGCGCTAATACTGAATCGTTGCGTGCGTTACATGCACCTCATTAGCGCGCGCTAACTACAATGTGTAGCGTGCGCTACCTCTCAAACTGAAAATCAAAACATGATGATGATGATGACAATAATCTCGGCTCGATCTCAAACAGTGATGATCCCAAAATACGCCGAATGGTGAACATAGTTATCGAATATGAATGATGAATGATTATTCTTGAATGAAAAAAATTGAGTGACGATTCTTGAATGATAATAAATGAATTCACAACCGGGTATTACATACTCCCCTTAAAAAGAGTTTCGTCTCGAAATCGAGGGTAAACAACTCGGGATATGAACTATCCATCACGATCTGAAAACAATAACGCCCAAATAGTCCTCGGGACCAAATCAACCGCAAGCCCAAGTCCCCAAGATTTGACGTCTCGAAACACAGTGAACGATTCCTCAAATTATCACGAAATCTCGAGCACAACGCCGGAGGGATGAACTCCCAACAAATGACCCAAATCTCAAGATTCTCAAATATGATCATAATAAGATAGATCAACAATAAATGATCCACAGTCACGATACATTATGACGGATAGATTTACACAGTCATCCAAAAACAAGGTTACATCTCAAATGTACCCAACATCAATATCCTTCCATATCATCGATTTCCTCTATCTCAACGATTTAAGGTATATCCGACGATGAACTCGCCGCTAACTATGATCTCAGAAGATCACGAGAATGAAAGTGACAAAAATGAATGATGAATGATAAATGACTACAAATCCGAAAAGGATTTGGAATGACTCACCAAGGTGAAATAATAATGTCATGAGTGATAGTTCCCTGAAGTGATTGGAACCGCCGTTCCTCGTGAATTGAATGATTAATCGATAATTATGTGTCCCAACATGATTGATATATATATGATAAATGAATTATATGAATGAATGAACGACAATGAAATGAATGATTATCCTCCTACCGAGCAAGAATTAACTTACTCAAAACTGGTGATGAATGTCCTTACCTCGGGCTCTCGAAGCCTGATAGGGCCCCTTGAATGAAGTACGGGCTGGGGTAACAAAATCCCTCGAGGCTCTTGAGCTCTCTTGAGATTTACTGGCGCTAGAACCCTGCAGATTTCTGCGGTGTCCCCGCCTCCCACACAGAAAACAAACAATAGCCGGCACCGTACACCGGGTACTAACGTGACCTGCTGAATCACGATTAAAGCAAACAACGGTCGAACTCGCCGCCCGAGAGGAAGACGCTATCCCGACGAAGTCGACTAGAAAATGACCCCTTGGACGTCGGAGCCCGATGTCCCTCTGAACGAGCCGGTATTCTAGTCCTCTCGCCTGAAGAAACTGAAGGATGCTTCTGAGTAAGCTCCTTGATTAAAAGCTCTGCTCCAAGAGCCTTCCCGATGAACTCACTAAGTGAATTACAATTGTGATTGAACAACTGCATCCTCAACTGCGGATTTAGCCTCTTGCTAAAATACTTAATTTTATCCGCCTCAGTACGGATAATTGACGAAGCAAACTGAAGTAGTCCCTGAAACTTCTCAGCAATGACAATAACACCCTCGTACCCATCGGGTTCGGGCTTCAAAACCTCTGACAACTTAGCTTCACGAAATGGAGCCGGATAATACCTCTCTAACATGAGAGTCTTGAACTCGCTCCAAATACAATCACGGTCGATGGGTTTCACAGAAAGCCACCACGAATAAGCGCCCTTACTCAAGTAATAAGCCGCTACTGCCACTTTACTCTCTTCCGGACACTGAACCATGTCGAAGAGTTTATCAAAATGCTCGAGCCAATGGACAATATCAGCTGGTTCCGACGAACCCTCAAAAGTAGGCGGCATCTGACGAGAGATATCGCCAACAATCTGATTCACTCCTCCAGTCTGTCCATGAAATAGCACCTGGCATCCCGGTTGCGGTGGACCACGAACCATCGAGGTCTGCATGGTCTCCACTATCCGCGTCATCTGAGTCATCTGGGCCATCATGCCCTGCATAAATATGAATGGATCAACCCGAACACCTTCCGAGTGAGATGCCTCTCGGGTACGACTCCCTGACAGTGAATGATTATCTGCTGATGAACGAGTAGCCTCGCTATTTGATGAATTAATGATATCCCTCGCGTTCGTGTGGGCATGCACACGAGATCCCGGGTTCCGGCCCGCCGCGGCCTCTTCCCCTGCGTCCTCTGACAGCTCTATCCATACTGAAGTAGGAAAGTCACATGATTATAGATTCCGCATGAATATCGTATTATGATTACGTCACAGAGTGACAATAATGAGCATACACGCTCTAACACAATGAATGCATTAATGATTTAATGAAATAATCGTCGACATTACGTCAGAGTATGATAAGACCGTATGAAACATCAAATGAGGTAACATGATTGCCTGATGAAATTCCTGAAATGATTACCTTGAACAAGTTAACAAGGTTGAAAATTCGATCCTCAAGATCAACAACTGAACCGTGAGATGGAATTTGAATGATTAATGAATTAACTGAACAATGAGATTATGAATGAGGAATGAATTAACCGAGCAATGAGATTGGTGAGTGACGAGTGAATTAGCTAAACGATGAGATTAATTGAGTGATGAATGAATTAGGTGAACGATGAGGTTAATTGAGTGATGAATGAAGCAATCGAGTAATTGATATTGATGAATGATGAATGAATTAACTGAGTGATGAATGAGTTAACCGAGTGATGAATTAACTGGGTAATGATATTGGTGAGTGATGAATGAATTATCCGAGTGATGAATTGGTGAGTAATGATATTGGTGAGTGATGAATGAATTATCGAGTGATGAATTAACCGAGTAATGATATTGGTGAGTGATGAATGAATTATCCGAGTGATGAATTGGTGAGTAATGATATTGGTGAGTGATGAATGAATTATCTGAGTGATGAATTAACCGAGTAATGATATTGGTGAGTGATGAATGAATTAACATAATCGACAAGATCAGCATGACGATTGAGGATTATTAACCGATGAATGAGTTGATCCTTAATGCTTACACAAGCCACACGTGTCCCAAAACAATTAGTCATGAATCAATCATAACACTAATATCACATATAGGTTTCAACAAGGCACGAACAATTAATGACATGATGAATGTATGAACATAAAGAGAATCGAGTCCTTACACAGGTCATACGAAGCTTCGAGGTCTCGCGATACTAGTCTTCACTGACGACGACTCGATGAATGAATGACTCGTGCAGTCGCACTAATATTACGACTCACAAAACCTGACTGACTAGATTGTCATAACCTGACAATCCCACTACTACCGCGTCGGTAGGACCACATAACTCACACCTCAGGGTATTTCACAACCCAAAGCTCCGATACCATTTCTGTAACACCCCCAAATCCTATTGGGTTATCACAGTGCCGTGGACCCCACACCAGGAGATCCACCAGGCAAACATGACTAATATACATTAAATTGAACAACAAGGGAAAATCATAGTCCTTACCATGATGTCCGACACAATATTCCGATAAGGAATTTCAATGACAAAAGTGGCCTACATGGCCAAAATGAAATACAACAACATCCACGAACATCTGTTCGGGTAATACAACATGACAACAACTGACGATGCCGGAGTACACTCCAACTGACTGACCAACAATGAACAACTCGGACTAGTATCGCTCGAATGCCTCGTTGCCAACGTCATGCCCCTGTGTCTCAACTCTCTCCTCGCAAGCACCTAAAACATGAAAACATGTTCCGCCCCCACGGGGTCAGTCATCCAGATAATGAACATCAAATACATGTATAACATGATATGCATCCAAAGGCAGAATGAAACAGTACAATGATAATAATAATACGAGATGCTCACAAACCAAGGTAAGAATCGAGCATTCGTGAAATACTATGCCCACGGCATACTATTAATACCTGTTCGACAGGTTAGAACATAAGTGCCCGACGGCGAATCAAAATCACAGAATACCACAATGAATTACAAGACATGAACCAAACCAGGACTGAATTAATTATGAATCACAATGCCCGAAGGCTCCAATGAAATTACCAGGACAATAATAAAGGCTTGCAAGCCGTTCAGCGGAAATTAACAAATATCACAAACACCTGAAATCAAAACAAATTCAAGTATCAATGAGGGCCGAAGCCACGGCACGAAGCCGTATCACAATGAGGGCCGAAGCCACGGCACGAAGCCGTATCACAATGAGGGTCGAAGCCACGGCATCCAGCCGTATCACAATTAGGGTCGAAGCCACGGCACGAAGCCGTATCACAATGAATGATAGTGTGCTGCCTTGAGTCGGCCAACACGATGATAGTAACACACGGATAGACACCGTTCTTGACAGTCCCAAATTAACACCTCGATTGCCTTAGAACGGCCAACCGACAACAATGATGCAGCGGATGATTGAACACTTCGATTTGCCTGAGAACGGCCAATCGATAACAATGACACGATGAATGAGTGAATACCTCGATTGCCTTAAAAAGGTCAATCGATAACAATGATGCAGTGAATGATTGAACATTTAGATTTGCCTGAGAACGGCCAGTCGATGACAATGATACGCATGATGCCTCGGCACCTTTAATCGGTTACCGACGACGAAGGTGAGAAATGAATAAGCCAATGCCTTTAATCGGCCTGTACAGTTTTAATGACGATCCAAACAGGAATAACAATGATCTCAACGATGTCTTAATTGACATCTATATTATCAACAATCGATACATCGATACCGCGAACCGGCTATCGACAATGACATTAATAATGAGTATTGCAATGCCTTGAATCGGCCGTTAACGAACAACAATAAACATTTGGCAAAATTGCCGGAAGGTATCGTATCGAACGATCTCTTGATATCAATGAATTCATGAAGAGACTAAGTCTCGGAATGATACCACACATTCATACACATACATGATGACATTAGCTCATTGACTAGTACAAGTATAAAACTTGCCTCAAACAGAAGGCGAGAAGGTACTTCCACGATCAACGTCCTTAATGAAATTACCGGCCGCTTGAACAACCTTAAACAACACAAAAATCAACAATTCTCTTAATACATAAATCAAGCATGATCACAACCAACTCAAAAGTCGATACAACAATACCCGAAACTCATTGGGGCATTTAAACCAACACGTTGTAAACAATCTCCAATTGTTTACAACCAAAACTCATTTACCTCCGAAACCAACTCCCAATGAATGATTCAAAACCACAAAAACTCATGAATACTATCAATGATCCAATAGGAATACTTAGAAGGATATTTCAACAACATTTAGTCGAAAACCCCCAAAATTCCAAAGTCAACCCATAAGGGTTCTTGAACAATTCCTCAATTATTCAAAATTTCCGAAAATTACACCAATGAATCCGTAGAAATACATGTATCCAAGATAGATAATCCATATCTAACATATTCCAACATAATATCGATTTACACGAAGAGATCGAAAGCAAAACACCCAAGATCCGAAATTCTAGATCCAAGAATCATTACCTTGATTTGGAGTGATGAAACTGATTTAGATGATGATTATTCCAACTTAGGAGCTTGAAGATGAAGCTAGATGATTGCGGCTCGAAAAGACCTTTCCGAATCGCCGAGCTCGTCCGAAATGATTGAGAAATGAAGAAATGACGAAAGTTGGACCGAATCGTCCCTACTTATCTCTCTCGGCTTAGCGCGCTAACTCCAGATGTTAGCGTGCGCTAACGCTGTACCGAGTAATCCAGTACCTCTCCCGAATCGTTAGCGTGCGCTAAGTACCTTTGGTAGCGTGCGCTAACGGCTGTTCTTAGCGTCGTTAACCTTATGTTAGCGTGCGCTACGATAGTAGATATCCAAAATCACGGAGTCGAGAACCTCATCGCCCTGCATTACGAGCGCGTTAGCGTGCGCTACTCATAAGTCTTAGCGTGCGTTACCGGCATAGTTAGCGTACGCTACTTACCACTCGTAGCGTGCGCTACGAATTTCCCAAATCAGCCCGGTACCTTACGGGTATGCGCCTCACTTGCGCTAGCGTGCGCTAATACTGAATCGTTGCGTGCGTTACATGCACCTCATTAGCGCGCGCTAACTACAATGTGTAGCATGCGCTACCTCTCAAACTGAAAATCAAAACATGATGATGATGATGACAATAATCTCGGCTCGATCTCAAACAGTGATGATCCCAAAATAGGCCGAATGGTGAACATAGTTGACTGAATATGAATGATGAATGATTATTACTGAGTGAAAAAAAATTCTGAGTGACAGTTACTGAATGATAATAAATGAATTCACAACCGGGTATTACAGCATGAATATGGTATGGGTGATTGTTGATCGTCGGACCAAGTCGGCACATTTTCTGGGCATCAAGGATACTTGGGGCCCGGAGAAGTTAGCTCGTGTGTTTATCGCGCAGATTATGAGGCTTCACGGTACTCCGAAGTCTATTGTTTCGGATCGTGATGGCCGTTTTTTATCGCACTTTTGGCAGGCGGTGCATAAGGCGTTGGGTACTTGTTTGCGTTTGAGTACCTCTTTTCATCCCCAGTCAGATGGACAGTCGGAACGCACTATCCAGACATTCGAGGATATGTTGCGTGCTTGTGCTCTCGATTGGAGTAGTGACTGGGAGGAGCATTTGCCACCAATCGAATTCACGTACAACAATAGTTGGCACGCGTCGATCCGAATGGCACCGTATGAGGCGCTCTACGGGCGGAGTTGTCGATCGCCGATTTGTTGGAATGAAGTGTCTGATTTGGTCGGGACCGAACCGGATATTGTCCTAGAGACGAGGCGGAAGGTGGATTTGATTCGAGAACGGATGTTAACTGCCCAGAGTCGACAGAAGTCATATGCCGATGTCCGTCGTCGACCTTTACAATTCGAGGTGGGAGACCACATTTTGCTGAAGGTGTCGCCGACGAGAGGAGTTTTCCGTTTCGGGAAGAAGGGGAAGTTGAGTCCTAGATTTATTGGACCCTTCGAGATTCTCGAGCGAGTCGGTGGGTTAGCATACCGTTTGGCGTTACCCCCGGCCTTGAGTCACGTTCATAACATTTTCCATGTTTCGCAGCTGAGGAAATATGTTTCGGATCCTAGTCACATCATCGACTTTGGCGAGATCGATATTGCCGAGGACATTACCTTCGAGGAGCGTCCCTTAAAGATTTTGGAGCACCGTGAGAAGCGACTGAGGCATAAGACCATTCCTTTGGTCAAAGTGCAGTGGTCGAGACATGGTGTCGAGGAGGCGACTTGGGAAACCGAGGATAGCATGCATGCTAAGTATCCTGAGTTGTTTATTTCTTAAGTTTCGGGACGAAACTTGTTTTTAGAGGGGTAGAATGTAATATCCGCATTTTTTCCCTTCTCTTATTATTCTCATTTTAGTGCATTTTCGTTTTTAACAACTCGCTTGTAACCGTATTGACATTTTGAGGATATTTAATATTGAACTTTTTGTCGTTCGAGCTTGATTCGGACTCGTTTTACTCGATTTGATGTTTCATGTTGTTATTTCGGATATTATCGTAATCGTCGTTTGGAACCGCCGTTTCGGGGTTGCCAAAGATCCATCTCGTGTTATTATGGGCGTTGTGAGCTTTTGTTTGGTGTTTCGACCATGTGTCGTACATTCCGGATGTTTGGGCCGTTTTGTAAATTTTCCCAAACTTTTGGGAAAATTTCGTTTGTTGATTGTTTTTCCGAACCTTTGAGTAGTCGGGAATATGTTTTCCTTCGGCATTTAAGTTCGTCGTTTCAGGTCCCTAACGTCCGTACCATCGTGAATTGTTCACCGTTGTATTTCGATTCTTTTCCGGTACCTCACTCATTTCTTTTGGCCTGTACTCCACAGAAAGGAATGTTACGTACGTAACACCCTTTTGGTTACGTACGTAACGTTCTAGTGTATTTCGGTCCAGACGATTCTGCCTTTTTGGTTACGTACGTAACACCCTTTTGGTTATGTACGTAACGCCCTAGTGTATTTCAGTCCAGGCGATTCTGCCTTTTTGGTTACGTACGTAAGGCCCTTATGGCTTACGTACGTAATACAGCTTACGTACGTTAGCATGTGGTGGCTAACGTACGTAACGAGGCCTGGGTTTATAAACCCAGGGGTTGACCGATTTCGGCCATTTTCACTCCTTCTCCTCCCCATCCGACTCCTAGGCGATCTTCTTGGCATTTCCGGCGATTTGAAGCTTGGTAACTCCGAGCCATCATCTTCTTCGAGTTTTTGGAGCATATTATCAACCTCTAATCGTGTTCTTCGTCATTATTCAAGGTAAACTCCTAAAACCTTGTTTTGGGTAATTGAAGGGGTTTTCATGTTTCGTCCGATTCGTTCCGTATGTTAGATTAATTCATGATGTACATGATTAATCTTGTTGATTTCGTTGGTTTCCCTACGGATTCATGGTATATTTCGTAGTAATTTTGTAATCGAGAGGGTCTGGTTATGGTCCGCCCTCGTCGTTGTTTCTATACGAATATACATGAATTGTAGGCGGGTTTTCGGGTGTATTCCAATTCCGTATTTATTTAGGATTGGTTGTGATCGTGTTCTTCGTATCGTTAGGTTTGTGATTATCGGCTCCTAACGGTCACCGGTGTTTTTCCTTCCGTTCGTTGCGTCGTTTATTATTCAAGGCAAGTATTTTTGGAAACCTTTATGCTTAACGTGAAATGGTAATGTATATTGTGTGTGATTACTCACCTGGGGAGGGTCCGACGGGATCACGGAGGGAATCCAATGGTATAGCCCTGGATTCACGAGTTTGTTTCGCTAGCCAGCTCGGGAGGGTCCTTAGGGATCACGGAGCGGGATCAATGGTATAGCCCTGTTCCCAAGGCGATGCGTGTGCGTGATTTGTTTTATAATATGGCCAGCTCGGGAGGGTCCTTAGGGATCACGGAGCGGGATCAATGGTATAGCCCTGTTCCCATGGCAAATTGTTTGACTGTTTATTTCCGGAAAAATACATGTCTGGTTTTGGTTTTGAAATTGATAATGGTGCATGTACTATGAAATGTGTAAGCGATTGGTTTGCCTTGAATACTTGTACTAGCGTAATTGCTAACCCCTTTGGGGACCCATTTTGGGGAAATTCTTGTTATGGATTTCAGGTTATGATCATCAGGACGAGCGAGTGCTGGGACAGTACGAGGATGCGGGCGAGGGTCGTTGACATGTGCACTTGGGTCTACTTATTTCTTTTGTCCGTTTCGATATGGTTGTTTCCTATATTTATAAACTGATAGATTGTACTCGCGAGTACTTAGGCTTTTCAAATTCAAACTCCGTGTTGTATTATTTTAAATTGCTACACTGTCGATTGTTGCTCATTTCGTCGGTTGCTCTGGGTGTATTTTCATGTGATGTATTATTTGATTGTGTTTCCTCGCTAACCGAGATGGTTAGTCGAGGGGTGTTCGCTTGTTGTAGCCTGGTGGGTCCCATGTAGGGGTCCACGGCGCTGTAATATACTCCGAATATCTTAGGGTGTTACAGTAACATTAGACTGTTATGTGAGAGGTTGTAGTATATGCTTGAGATTGGTTGGTCTTGACCATTAGCATATATTAGCGTATTCGTTATACGTTGAACAGGATCGAGGTGAGATAGATTCTTCTGTACTGACTATTAGAAGAACGTACATCTCGGATAATTATTATTTCTTAATTCTAGTGATTAATATTTAATTATGTATATTTAATATTTATTGCTTTGAGTTATTATGGGTGAGAGCCACAATGATTGACTCAATATGCTCGATATTTTGGGCAATATTATTATTTATATGATAATTAATATTATAGCTAGAAATTGTGTCCCGACCAGTCGGGTTGATCATGTCCCTTGAGGCACTCGAAAGGATTATTATATCAAACCCTGCAGGTGGAATTAATTTTCTGATATAATAATAAAGGTCGAGTGGTATACTCATGTATAATACATTAATTAATTAAAAGCTGTCAGTAGCTTAAATTAATTAATGGACATGGAATATCTTAAACACGAGAGATAATTAATTTAAAAGGAGCCCAATTTCGTAATTTGGGATTTTGGTAGGAAGTGCAATATTAACTTATTAGTGGACTAAGTTGATATTAATAGAGTCTTCATATTAGGAAGAGTCCTAATAATGGAAGGAAGATATCTATTGGGAGTCCTTACCATATCCTCCTTAAGGTCCCTAGAGTAGCCCAAACACCTATAAATAGGAGACTTGGGATGGCCGATTTTAACATTTTTTTTTGCCCAAGAAATCGATTTTTTGTGTTTGTTTTAATTGTGGATCTTGACTTGTGTCTTGGATTCCACAATTTGGTTAAACACAATATTTTTTAAAATACTCAAAATATTCAAGAAAAATGGAGAGAACAAAAATCGTAAGTTTCTTGAGAAGTTTTGGCCGATTCCTTTTTGCACTCCAAGTAATCCGGTAGATTGTTGCCCATACGACATCCGGACGTAGGCGGGATATACTCTAGAAGATCTTGAGGTAGAAATACAAGAAGATCGGAGAGGAACACAAAGAAGGACAAATCGACCAAAGAGGGGATTATTCTACCACTTCGCGTCAAAGGTAAAATTACCGACTCCCATGCGTAAATATGTTTATTTAATTGTTTATTAATCTGTTTAGTTAATTAGTTGACAAGCCTAAATAGATCCGGTTTTTACGTTGGTTAATTTATAAAACCTTTTATTAAATTACACTCTCCTACTCGCTTCCGCTGCGTTTTATATTCCAACAATTGGTATTGGAGCCGGTCTTTAGGTTCTGTTCAATTTAATTAATTTGGTGATTAATATGCTAGCAATTAAATATTCGTATAGTATGATTTTTTTGGAATATTTTGCTAGAATTTGTCTAGCAGGAAAATATGATCCAATTATCATGGCTATGCGATGTTTTTTTAATTATTTACGCGTTTTGGTAATTTGGCCCGTTTTGTGGCATGTATAAGTTTTTCCCGTGAGAAAATCCACGGGTAGAATAGGATTTATTTTTCTTGTAATTTGATGTAAATTCGATGTATTTTATTTTGAATAAAATTGTAATCGAGTTGGAACACTCAAAGTACGAAAGAAAAAGAAGTCCAAGTACAAGAGGAGTCCCGATCGATTTAACCGACCGAGACGGCAAAGATGCCGATCGGGACTCGGCCACAGAAGCAGGCTCGGCCGTGACTCGGCCACCAGCAGCAGGCTTGGCCGTGAGTCGGCCACCAGCAGTGGCTCGGCCAAATGGGCAATGAGTCGGGAGCCGGCAACGGCCTGGGCAAATGGCAGCAAGCCTGGGCAGCGGGCAGCAGGTCAAGTCGTCCGGTTCGGGTCATTCAATTCGTTTTTCCGCGAGATGCTTGAAGCAGTGGGAGCAAACGAGCCGAAGATTTTCTCGTTATTCAAAACGAGGAATAATAAGCCATGATAATTGGATATAATTGTCTAATTTTAATATTTGTTGGTTTTTATTGTTTTGATGTATATCATGTATGGATGTATGTGTGATATGTTTCCTTGCATGTTAGGACGAGAAAATTAAAAACCTTAATTTTTCAAAATAACTAAGTGATTTTAAAATTGATTTTTCAAAATCAAATTAGCCTCCATAATTGGTTTAAATTGTGAAATAATTAGCATGCGCGTTGACATTAGAGTCTTTCTCCCCATCGTATGTGCTAAATTATTGGCTCACTGGTTTTAAACTTCAAATTTGATAATAAAAAGGTGAATATTATTTTTTATGATAGGACCTCTCCATCTGTAGGACTATTATCATTAAATAATATTCTAAGGTTTGTTAAATTATGGTGTTCACTTAGATGTATTAATTAATAAGCTCCCCATCGGAGTCTATGTTAATTAAATACATGGCCAAGAGGAACCAACTATTAATTTTACTTGTCAAAATGTGTCTTGGCTAGATAGTAAAATTAAAGACGTCAAAATCTACTTGAAAAGTATATGTAAACGTCCACACTATCGTGGCTTGCATGTGTGGTTTTTCAAGGTGTTGGTTGATTGCATATATATTGTTTTAAGGTTTTTTCAATATATTTTGCGTCGAATTATGTGATGAATGGTGTTTTAATTTTATTCTCAGATGTCTTTCAATCCACTAGCTGTTATTCTCAAAGAAAACAAACTTGATGGCACTAAATTTGCCGATTGGAAAAGAAATC
This sequence comes from Orobanche coerulescens, assembly GCA_033398695.1. Classification (NCBI taxonomy): domain Eukaryota; kingdom Viridiplantae; phylum Streptophyta; class Magnoliopsida; order Lamiales; family Orobanchaceae; genus Orobanche; species Orobanche coerulescens. The sequence goes on from CM065815.1 coordinate 119,136,572, forward strand.
TTTATATTGTCTTGAGAGCCGAGGGGCATAAGTTTGTTTTAACCGAGGAGAGTCCTTTGGAACGAGAATCGGATGCCACTCTGAAGAGTTGGCTGAATTTCGGAAATGGAAAAAGTCGATGAGATGGCTCATTGTTACATTTTGGCTTCATTGACAAATGTATTGGCAAGATCAGACGATGGGCTCGGCCGCGGAAATGATGAAAAATCTCACTGAGATGTTTGGTCATCAGAACCGGGCGGCTAGGCAAAATGCGATGAGGGTTTTGATGACAACTCAGATGTCTGAAGGGACCCCAGTAAGGGATCACGTTCTTAAAATGATGTCTCATTTGAACGAACTGAGTATACTGGGGGCCACTATCGATGCGGAATCGCAGGTCAATATTATCTTGGGCAGTTTACCAAGAAGCTTTGAGCAGTTCCGCCTCAACTACAATATGAATCGTAGGACTTACACATTGGCGGAACTTCTGACAGAGCTTCAATCTGCCGAAGGTCTCTTTAAACAAGGTTATCATCATATTCTTGCGGCAACCGGTGCTGCTTCTTTAAAACCCAAATGAGGAAAGAAGAAAAAGCAGGTTGGGTAGAAGCAAGTGGCGACCTTCAAAGCTAAGGGCAAGGCTCCTCAGTCAAAGGCTCCTCAGCCGGAAGCGAACAAAAAGCCGAAGGGCAAGTGCTTCAACTGCGGTCTGAAAGGACATTTCAAGAGTGACTGCCCTAAGAAAGGTACGTCTCATGCACTAGTAGTCAAAACATGTTTGGCTGCCTGTTCCATCACTTCGTGGATAGTGGATTCGGGCTCCACTGATCATATTTGTTATGACTCGCAGGGTTTCCAAGTAACCAAGGTACTTAGTGCGGATGAGATTACAATAAGCTGGGGCGACTATTCCAGGCTGAAGGCTGTTGCAGTGGGAGTCGTGCAGCTAAAAGTTGATGATAAGATTTTAGTTCTTAATAATGTATTATTAGTACCCGATTTTAGAATGAATTTGATTTCAGTTTCTAAATTGCATCGTGATGGATATTCAGTTTCTTTTGAAGATAATGCAATTATTAAAAGAAATGGTGAATATATTTGCAGGAGTACTTAGAATGAAGAACTTTATATCATCAATGCTGCACCAGCTCCCTTGCATAATTATAAATCGCTTAATTCTTTGACTAATCCTAATAAAAGAAAGGAACTTTCGAGCATAAATCCAACATATTTGTGGCATTTACGATTGGGTCATATTAACCTTAGAAGAATTCAAAGATTGGTGAGCGATGGCCCATTGGATTCGCTCCAAGTTGAGTCATTTCCAACATGCGAATCCTGCCTGGAAGGTAAAATGACTAAAAAGGGCTTTTCAAAGCAAAGGAAATCGTGCACAAAAGGTGTTGGAATTGGTTCATACCGATGTATGTGGTCCAATGAACATCCAGGCTAAGGGTGGTTTCGAATTCTTCATCACGTTTATAGATGATTATTCGAGATATGGATACATCTATTTGATGCGACGTAAGTCTGAATCTTTTGATAAGTTCAAAGAATTCAAGGTTGAAACGGAGAAGCGTCATGGGCAGAGTATCAAGTCACTACGATCTGATCGTGGTGGCGAATACCTTAGTGGAGAGTTTTTGGATTTCTTGGCACATGAGGGGATTACTTCCCACCACAATACCGGTACACCACAACAAAATGGTGTTGCTGAACGAAGGAATCGTACTTTATTAGAGATGGTTAGGTCAATGATGAGTTACTCTGATTTGCCTATTTCGTTTTGGGGATACGCCTTGAAAACAGTGGCGTACATTCTCAACTTGGTGCCTTCAAAATAAGTTCCAAAAACATCCACAGAACTGTGGAATGGGCGCAAGCCCAGTCTAGGACATGTTCGGATTTGGGGTTCTCCAGCACACGTGCTGAATAAGGAAGCTGATAAGTTGGCATCTCGCATGTATACGAGTGTTTGTAGGATATCCTAAGGGAACGAAGGGTGGCTTATTCTACAGTCCTAAAGACCAGAAGGTCATTGTTAGCACCAATGCCCGGTTCTTAGAGGAGGACTATGTGATAAGCCACAAGCCTAGGAGTGAGGTCATTCTAGAAGAACTTAGGGGCGAGATTTCGACAATACCAATTGTGCAAACACCTAGTGTACCACGTATTGACACTATTGTGGATACGCAAACTAAGGACACGCCTCGTCGTAGTGGGAGGGTTGTTCGTCAATCCGAACGTTTCATCGGCGTGGGAGCATCTTCGGACCACTCCCCGAACCAGGATGAAACGGATCCATGTATGCATAAACAGCAGCTTCAAGACAAGGATCTCAATCTTGAAAACAAAGAATGGAATCCGAAATGGGATCTATGGATTCTAACCAAGTGTGGGAGCTAGTAGAACTACCCAATGGGGTAAAACCCATTGGAAGTAAGTGGGTCTACAAGTGTAAGAGAGGATCGAAAGGGAAGGTTGAAACCTACAAAGCAAGGCTTGTTGCGAAAGGTTACACTCAAAAAGAGGGCATCGACTACGATGAAACCTTTTCGCCAGTAGCCATGCTTAAATCGATCCGGATTCTCTTAGCTATAGCTGCGCATTTGGATATGGAGATTTGGCAGATGGATGTCAAGACTGCGTTCTTGAACGGGAGTCTTGATAAGGAAATCTATATGCGCCAACCTGAAGGATTCATTGCTGAATGAGAGGAGCACTTAGTGTGCAAGCTTAAGAGAGCCATTTATGGTCTTAAGCAAGCATCAAGGTCTTGGAACATGCGATTTGATGAGGTCATTCAATCGTATGGTTTTGAACAGTGTCCTAGTGAGGTTTGTGTATACAAAAAGTGTGATGGAAACGTGCTGGTGTTTCTTGTACTATACGTAGATGATATACTTTTAATTGGAAACAATGTGAAGGTATTATCAGACGTAAGGGTATGGCTATCTGAGCAGTTCGATATGAAGGATTTGGGAGAGGCTGGACACATCCTTGGTATTAAGATCTTTCGAGATCGCAAGAAAAGGATGTTGTGCTTATCTCTTGCATCCTATATCGATACGGTGCTAAAGCAGTTTAGCATGGAGAATTCCAAGAAAGGTTTCTTACCTTACAGACATGAAATTCAACTATCTAAAGCTATGTGTCCTAAGACATAGAAGGAGATAGATGACATGAAGCTGGTCCCTTATGCTTCGACAGTGGGAAGCCTCATGTATGTTATGCTTTGCACTAGGCCTGATATCTGTCAAGCTGTAGGCATGGTGGCGAGATATCAGTCGAACCCAGGACCGGGACATTGGATTGCTGTCAAGCATATACTCAAGTACCTGAGAAGGACTAGGGAGCATATGCTTGTATATCAATCAGATACGCTTTGTCCTTTGGGTTACACTGACTCGGATTTCAGTGCGGACAAAGAAAAGTCGAAATCAACTTCCGGATATGTTTTCACTTTGGGAGGTGGAGCCATCAGTTGGAGGAGTGTGAAGCAGAAATGCATAGCGGACTCTACCATGGAAGCCGAATATGTAACAGCCTCAGAGGCAGCTAAAGAGGAGGTATGGCTCAAGTACTTCCTAAAGGATTTGGGGGTGATTCCTAATTTGCCCAGGAGTATTACAGTGTATTGTGATAATACCGGTGCTGTTGCAAATTTGAAGGAACCACGAGCCCATAAAGCAAGCAAACATATCAGGCGCAATTATCATATCATTCGAGATTTTGTGAAGAGAAGGAAGATCATTGTCTCCAAGATAGCATCTGAAGACAACCTAGCTGATCCTTTCACGAAAGGGTTGCCCTCAAAATCATTTGAAGGGCATGTGGAAGGAATGGGGTTGAGATGTATGGCAGCATTGCTTTGAGTATAAGTGGGAGATAGATAGACATAGTCTAGATAGTATACTTCAAAAGCATGCTTTGAGTATAAGTGGGATATTGTTAGGGTTGTATACATCAAAGCATACTTTATGCTTGTATTACCTAATTTCCCGGTCTTTATCTATGAGAATATTTAATTCATTTATCACATGTTTTGCATATTTATTCACGCTATGGTTATGCAAATGCGGTCTAATTTACTTTATATTGTAGATAATGTGGTGTGTAGTGTCACACAGAAGATCACATTATCAGTTCCTTATATAGTAATATTTAGTTCACAACCTATGTAACATTAGACCGTTATGTGAGAGGTTGTAGTATATGTTTGAGATTGGTTGGTCTTGACCATTAGCATATATTAGCGTATTCGTTATACGTTGAACAGGATCGAGGTGAGATAGATTCTTCTGTACTGACTATAAGAAGAACGTACATCTCGGATAATTATTATTTCTTAATTCTAGTGATTAATATTTAATTATGTATATTTAATATTTATTGCTTTGATTTATCATGGGTGAGAGCCACAATGATTGACTCAATATGCTCGATATTTTGGGCAATATTATTATTTATATGATAATTAATATTATTGCTAGAAATTGTGTCCCGACCAGTCGGGTTGATCATGTCCCTTGAGGCACTCGAAAGGATTATTATATCAAACCCTGCAGGTGGAATTAATTTTCCGATATAATAATAAAGATCGAGTGGTATACTCATGTATAATACATTAATTAATTAAAAGCTGTCAGTAGCTTAAATTAATTAATGGACATGGAATATCTTAAACACGGGAAATAATTAATTTAAAAGGAGCCCAATTTCGTAATTTGGGATTTTGGTAGGAAGTGCAATATTAACTTAGTAGTGGACTAAGTTGATATTAATAGAGTCTTCATATTAGGAAGAGTCCTAATAATGGAAGGAAGATATCTATTGGGAGTCCTTACCATATCCTCCTTAAGGTCCCTAGAGTAGCCCAAACACCTATAAATAGGAGACTTGGGATGGCCGATTTTAACATTTTTTTTCCCAAGAAATCGATTTTTTTGTGTGTGTTTTAATTGTGGATCTTGACTTGTGTCTTGGATTCCACAATTTGGTTCAACACAATATTTTTCTAAAATACTCTAGAAAAATAGAGAGAACAAAAATCGTAAGTTTCTTGAGAAGTTTCGGCCGATTCCTTTTTGCACTCCAAGTAATCCGGTAGATTGTTGCCCACACGATATCCGGACGTAGGCGGGATATACTCTAGAAGATCTTGAGGTAGAAATACAAGAAGATCGGAGAGGAACGCGAAGAAGGACAAATCGACCAAAGAGGGGATTATTCTACCACTTCGCGTCAAATGTAAAATTACCGACTCCCATGCGTAAATATGTTTATTTAATTGTTTATTAATCTGTTTAGTTAATTAGTTGACAAGCCTAAATAGATCCGGTTTTTACGTTGGTTAATTTATAAAACCTTTTATTAAATTACACTCTCCAACTCGCTTCCGCTGCGTTTTATATTCCAACAGGCTGGTGGACGGATGCTGACAGGCTGTGGTCAACGATCCGTGATATGCGGATCTTGTCTCGGCTCTGCACGTGGTGTCTGTCCTGAGGCTCGGCCTTTGCCGACTGGATGACCATCGGCGTGATGCGGTCGTCTCTAGCTGGTCACCGAGGTCAGCACTGGCCAGTTGCTGAGGGTCGACATCGGTCGGTCACCAAGGGTCGGTCGGCAAGTGCCGGGAGATGATCGTCCGCTAGTCGGTCGCCAAGTACCGAGAGACGATCGTATTTGGTGTCGATCGCTCGGCACCGGGACTTGTCCTGGGACCTTCGGTTAGCCGATTTTTCTTGCCTGCGGGGCTAAGGCTAGGTCGCCTGGTCGTTGGTCGGCAGTTCTGCCTCGGCTGCTCGGCAGTGGCTAGGTCGCCTGATCTCCGAGGCGATCGCCGGTCGGAGAGTATAATTCTCGACACAAAAAGCGTCTCCTGACAAGGCTTCCAGGAGGAGGGGGACATGACTGAACCGAATTCTTACCAGAACGTGAGGTATTACAAGACTGTATAAGTATGGGATTATACAGTTAAGGAGGTTTAAAAAGGTTTACTTATACAAAACAAGATATTTCAAAACTTTCTTATTTTTAAAAGTATAACGAATAATTACGGCATGATTATATTTTCGGGAGAATATGTGATTCATCGCTGCTGCCCAACGTCGACTCTGAGGTAATGTTTTCAAGTATTCACTCTTTTATGAAAACTTAAAAATTATGGTATGAGTATAGAATGATTGTGTCGGCAAAAGATTTGAAAGGATATGTGAAAGTTTAAATGTTGTCCGAAAGGGACAAAATATGATTTCAAAGAAAGGTTTCAAAGTGATTTTGCTGGCACAATATTTTTAAAATTATTGATGAAAATACTCATACAAAGTTTGATACAGATTTTCAAAGTTCTTTACGAAGCTCAATTTCGAGGACGAAATTTTTTAAAGGGAGGAGGATTGTAACACCCCAATACTTATTTAAATGCTAACGATCATAGATTTTGATTTTTTTTAATATTTACAGGTTGTCCGATACTTGGACCGATACGTTCCTAGCATATAATGAAGGATTTAAAAAAGAAAAGATTTCAAAATAAATTATAAGGTCATTTTTAGAATTTATGAATGCGATTTCGAAAAGTTCCGACGATTTTGATACGATAAAATTTTCATTACATAACACTTATATTGCAAAAATAATATTAAATTATTTTATTATTGTTATCGAAAATCCGTTCTGAGCATATCGAAGATTTAACTCCGACGAGTCCGGAACAGGTCAGAAAATCGAATTTGGACATCGGGAAGGGGTAGAACCGGCCGAGCCAAAGTTCAAGCTGACGGCTCAAAAAGGGTCGGTCGGCGGTTACCATATTCAGGGCCGATCTGGTCGGGTAATTCACGGAGTCCCGAATAAGATGCGGGGCGATCAGACGAAGTGGTTCTGGGTCGCCGGCAAGTGGAGGGCTTCCGCGAGCGACAATCCTTCGGGCGAGCTGGAGATCCCTACTGAGTTTCGGGAGAGGAATACCGGTAAGGGTTTAGACTCTCCCTTCGTTCGGATGCGTTTTGGACTGATCTAATTTGATTTCGGTTTTGCAGGTTTTCACATTCCGGCGGTCGAGGAGCTGCCTTTTGATTTTCTGGTTGTCTGGGAGCGGATTCGGAGCTTGTCGGACGACGACCTTGACGCTAACCGGATCAATAAGGAGAGTCATTGGTTGTCGGCTCGGCTATTCCGTTTCCCGAGACATCTCTCGGTACCAGGTATGAGTTTCTGCGACCTTTACTTCCTAGGCGATCGCCTTACTTGAGGAAAGTATCTGACTGTTGATCGATCGTCTTAACTGTAGAGGTTCGCTTTCCTCGCTTTTTGGAGCCCCCGCCGGAGATCGCCATGTCGAATCCTGGAGTTCTATGCCGTCTCCGCCACAAGAAGTCGTCTCGGACCCCACCTGTTGCGTTGCCAATTGTTCCGGAGGTGGAACCTCGTGTGGAGCCGATCGTGGCTGAGGAGGGAGTTCCGGAGGAGGGGCTTCGAACGAATCGCAAGAGGCCAAGGCCGGAAGAAACTCCGGTTCCTGCCCCCGCCAATGAGGTGCCGATCGCCGCGCCTCCGATCACCGTTCTCGCTCCGGAGAATGAGCCGTCCTCTGCGGCTTTCATGCGGGAGATGGCGATCGCGGACGCTGAGACTCCTCGAGGGAAACCGTATTTCGGTCGGGACCCCGAGAAGGCTGAGAGGTAGATTGTGTTTTTGTGTTGAAACTTGCAATAGCGTAGGAGTTGTGTTAACTTTGTTGTATTGATGTAGGATCCGTCGCACAGATCCATCTTGCCCGCCGATGGTCATGGATTTCCTAGCGAGCCGATCTCCTCGTCAGTCTTGCGACATCCCTCAATACGTCAGCAAGGCCGCTGCTGCTCTGCCGAAGGCCTGGACGACCGATCTGGATGCGATCGCTCGTCAGCGATCGGGGAGTATGATGCAGGCTGTTCTCGCCCTTTCTCTCCAGACGGCGACCATGGTCATCAGTGCCGCGCAGGAGTTTGAGGGGCGACCTTCCACTATTCGCCTGCAGGCGGATCTCGAGGCGCTCGGAAAGAGAACGCCGAGTTTGCTGATAAGATCGTGGCGATGGAGAAGGACTCTCTGGAGGCGGCCAAGCGGGCGAGCCACGATCTTGAGCTGGCGAAGAAGGAAACCGAGTTGTCTCGTCTGGCGGTTGACCGATTTCGGGACCAGATGCTGAATGCCATCCGGGCACAGAAGGTTGCTGAGGAGGAGGCCGATCGCCAGAAGGTGACAATAGCTCGGTTGACTAGAGAGCTGGCGGAGTCGAGGGAGAGGGTAGCTGCAAGGGAGGTCGAGCTCCAAGGGTCGCAGCAGGCGATGGCGGAGCTGAAAGGAGGGGTAGAGGCGACCAAGGCTGGTCCCTTTCAAAACTTGGAGTTTGTCAGCGAGTTCGCCTATTATTTGGCTTTCGCCGACTCGATCCGAGCAGCTAAGAAGGGAGGTTTGGAGGTCGGGCCTCTTGCTGAGAACTTCAAGGCGTATGCGTTGGAGCATCCTCTCCATCCAGCTTTCTCCTTGCCGATCTTGGATCTTGCGGACATCGGCATGGATCTGAGCTGGTATCCGACTCCGGCCAATCTTGCTCATCCCGACGCTCCGGAAGATGAGGGGACCGCACCGGATGCTGATGGCGAAGGCCAGGCAGGGGCCTGAGGCACTTCATTTTTGATGTTTTAGCTTATTTCCTTGTAATTTGTAGCTTTTTTTTGTAGCATTTAGGCCTTCGGGCGACCATGTACTCTGATCTTTTCAAGTAATGAAATGAACGTTTGAATTTCTGACTTATCACTTGAATGATTGTTATTTTTGAGTCTTTGTTTGACTTTGTACAAATGTGTGAGGAGAGATCGTTGCGAGGGTAGTTCCAAATGAATTGATAAACTCATAAAGATAACTTTTACAACAAATTCGATCGCTGCACAACTTGCTAAAAATGACGACCTCCGTATGTTGTTGAATAGGGACGATCGTCGTATAGGTAGTCCGCACTCTTCCCCCTTGTTTTTATTCACTTAGTGAAAGTAAGGGGATGAAAATAATTCGTTGAGTGAGCGGTCTTCAACTTTGTCGAATCCTCGGGGACGGTCGTCCGTTTTGAGGAACCGTGCACGATCGCGGGGTTCGATGGACCGACTCCTTGATCATGTCTTGATGCGCGAAGACATTGAGTGTCTCGTGACTCACTTTATTATGAGGGTCCTCTGTTAGGCTGCGCCTCGCCTCGTATTTAAACGAAGGGCGTGCGGTCTCGGTCTAGAGGAGTCCTTGCGCGGGGCAGCGTCGGAAGATTCAACTCCACGCCCACGGCTCGTTTAGCTCTGCTTCCACCTCGGCCCACCATGAAGATGGCGAACCTCGACGGTGTACGTTGAGACGGGGGTTGTGGCACGTCGCATTGTCCGGGTTCACCATGTTAGATGATGAACCTTTGAGGGCGAGCGATCGTGTCCACTGATTAATTTTGGAGGGCCCTCAGACTACGCCGGCCTCGTATTTAAACGAAGGGCGGGCGATCTTGGCCCAAAGGGACCTTGCATGGCCTAAGCAGTCAGTTCCATCGACCACCAGGGCCATGGCTACACTCTTCCACCTTGGATCGTCATGTAGATGCCGACCTTCGACGGTGTACGTTGTGCGGGGGAGGCGATCTCGTGCCTTAGTCCATCATGTTAGATGGTGAACTGTAGATGGCGAGCGAGTCCTCCAGTTTCTTAAATAAAGGGGGAGATCGGGGAGACTTCTGAGGTCCCCTTTCCTTGATTGAAGCATGTAGAGACGGTCGCCGAGGTTGATCCAGGGGTCGGCTCGTATGAGCTTTCCAGCCTGTTTTGTGTTCGACTCGGACGATCGTGTATAGGGATTAGTAGGGGCTTCGGCTAAGCCAATAAGCTGTCCAACTTGCCCTCCTCGAACAATCTCCAGAGCTGTTTGAGGAGGTCGCGGCATTGGTTGGTGTTGTGGCCGGGACTCTTATGGTAGGCACAATATTGATTGTTGTCCAGGTGACCGTGGTCCCTTATCGCCTTTGGCTTTTTGAGCTTTTCGTGCCCCTTGATGGCATAGAAAATATGTGCCGGAGTTCGGTTGAACGTATGGAGGAGATGGGCTTCCATGTCCTCGAAAGCCTTGAGATCTCCGGATGGCTTGGCGATCGCCTTCTTGACTTTGGCGATCGCTATCTTCTGGACATGAGGTGGCGTTTCCTCGCCTAGGTGGAGGGTGAGTAGCCTTTGCCTGGCCAGAAAGTTGGCAGCTTTAGCGCGGAGGATCGCGTAAGTTGGGGGAATCTCCTTGGTGAGATGTCTAAACATGGGAGAGTGACCGTAGAATCCCCCCATGACCGAAAAGAGAGCGAGCTCGTCACTGACGGGTTCGCCGGTGAGGATGATTTCGTCTACTCGGTCAATGTAATTTGCGTCGGTTTCGTCTTTCCCCTGCCTGATTTTCATCACGCGGTGGGGGCCTTCTGGTCTGGCGACCTTGCTGGCGAAGTATGACGTGAAGTCATTCGCCAGTTTCTTGAATGAGGTGATTGATCGTGGTGGTAGTGAGACGTACCACCTATGGGCCATCTCGCCCAATGTTAACGGGAAGATCCGGCACTTGGTTGCATCAGATGCCCCACACCCAGTCATGTAGATTCAGAATTTACTCAGGTGGGTTTCGGGGTCCGATCTCCCCTCATACAGAGGTGTTTTGGGAGGAGCGATCGTTGGTTGTATGGGGGCAAGCTCGATGTGGACCGCGAGTGGCTCGGTCGGTCCGGTGATCTTTTTGCTGGCGCTTGCCCCAGTGTCCAAGAGTGCTTTCATCTCGTCGAGCTGGCGTTGTATAGCGGCCATCGCCGTGCTTTGGCCGCGGCTCGGCGCTCGGAGCGGGTGCCGAGGCGATTGAGTACTGATCCCCTGGCGGTCGGGACGGGAGTCAGATGGCTGACCTGCGTTCGACTGTGAGGTGGGTAGGCCGAACTCCTGGTGACGGATTCAGATTCCGTCTTTTCGTGGTTGGAAACTGAATGCCCCGGTCGCCAGGATGGGTCGCGCCCCAAGCGATTGAATATGGATCCTTCCGGTCGTGGGAGAGCCTTTTCTCGCGAATTAGGGCTTTCTGACGATCGCTCGCTCAGTAGCCCGTTGAATTTCCGTTTTTCCATGCGGCGGACGATCGAGGAGTTATCGCGGGCGACGCGCGTGCTCTCCATCGCTCCTCTAGGATGGCCATAGCCTCCTCGATCTGTTCCTCGGTTTGGAACTGATCGAGTGAGAGGTTGGGGCCATATCTCGGGTGCGGGATCGAGAGTCTCGCGTTGCTGCGGCTTCCCCCTGTCGTCGGCTGGAGTTCGGACTGAGCCGGGATATGGTGTCCGGCGGTTCGGAGAGCGGCTTTCTTCGATGTACCGGCGGATGTCATGATTCTGAAGGTTTTCTTTGAAGCGTAGTGAGTGTCACTTCAAGTATATGCCCCGAGAACAGTGAGTGTTCTTCGGGTTGGTAGGAATAAAAATTTGAGGGTCAGATGCCGCCCCTTCCTCTAGCGCCAATTGTTGCTACCCAAAATATTATCCGGAGATAGATATTGCTGGAATGGATGGATAGCAAACAAATGCAAGAGCACTTCCGTGAGAAAGATAAATAACACAAGATTTGCCGGGGTTGTTAGTCCCGGGCTTGAATGCTCTCGCGAGATATTATTAATACTAATATTCGGGGATACAAGTACTAATGTAAGAATACAATTACAATGAGTGTAAAGATTCTTGTTATCTTAGCTAGTGAGCGTGTAGATTGCCGAAAGAACCAGATTTGATGCTCTGTGAGTTCTTGTAACAAAGGAGATGAACAGTCGCGGCGGTGAGAGATCGACAGTCTCTCACGGCGAGTATTTAGGTGGGTGCTTGGGCTCCTGGGCTTATGAATCTCTTGGAATCTGTCTAGTGGAGACTTGCTGCCTCTGCCGATCGTCTTCTGGACGAGAGATTCGGAGAGAGAAGTCCTGAGATGGATTCCGGCGAGAAAGCAGGGAGCTTGATGGTATGTGTGTTATACTGTACTTCCGTGAATGAAGTCAGAATATAAGTGAATGAGTTCTGTACCAATTCGGAACGTAAGTGAATGAGTTCTGAACCTTTTTCCAGTAGGAGGAGGCTCTCTATTTATAGGACTTGGATCCGCCGGGCGATCGCCTTTTCCGTATTATAATTATCGGGCGATCGTCTTTTAGCACATGGGCTTGTTCCCTTAAAGTCCGCGGATGCGGTGGCGATCAGTATGCGGTCGATAGGGAGCTCGCACGCGTCTGAGTTCTTTATCACGGGTGGTCCCACTGACAACTTTCGGCGCGCCTGCCGGTAGGTGAGGTAGGTGACAGGCTGTGGTCAAAGGTCTTGTCTGTCAGCAAAGATCTTGTCTGTCAGCGCCTTTTGTGGATCTGTACGTGGGTGCTGTTCCGAGATCCAGTCTTCGATGACTTTGACGGGCGATCATCTCTGTTACGGGGCGTAGGCCGATTGTCCTTAGCCTGACACTAGAGTCGATCGCCAGATACCAAAGGGCGATTGTCTTGGGAGTCGATCGCTAGGTACCTGATGGTGGTCTGGTTTCTTCGTTTAGGCGAGCTAGCCATAGTTTGACTGGAGTTGACTTGGTCGCTCGGCCTTATAGTCGATCGCCTGTCGGGATGAATAAATCTTGACACAACATATGGGACTATACAGTTAAGGAGGTTTAAAAAGGTTTACTTATACAAAACAAGATATTTCAAAACTTTCTTATTTTTAAAAGTATAACGAATAATTACGGCATGATTATATTTTCGGGAGAATATGTGGTTCATCGCTGCTGCCCAACGTCGACTCTGAGGTAATGTTTTCAAGTATTCACTCTTTTATGAAAACTTAAAAATTATGGTATGAGTATAGAATGATTGTGTCGGCAAAAGATTTGAAAGGATATGTGAAAGTTTAAATGTTGTCCGAAAGGGACAAAATATGATTTCAAAGAAAGGTTTCAAAGTGATTTTGCTGGCACAATATTTTTAAAATTATTGATGAAAATACTCATACAAAGTTTGATACAGATTTTCAAAGTTCTTTACGAAGCTCAATTTCGAGGACGAAATTTTTTAAAGGGGGGAGGATTGTAACGCCCCAATACTTATTTAAATGCTAACGATCATAGATTTTGATTTTTTTAATATTTACAGGTTGTCCGATACTTGGACCGATATGTTCCTAGCATAAAATGAAGGATTTAAAAAAGAAAAGATTTCAAAATAAATTATAAGGGTCATTTTTAGAATTTATGAATGCGATTTCGAAAAGTTCCGACGATTTTGATACGATAGAATTTTCATTACATAACACTTATATTGCAAAAATAATATTAAATAATTTTATTATTGTTATCGAAAATCCGTTCCGAGCATATCGAAGATTTAACTCCGACGAGTCCGGAACAGGTCGGAAAATCGAATTTGGACATCGGGAAGGGGTCGAACCGGACGAGCCAAGTTGACGGACATCTGCTGGTCACCGCCGGACACGCCGACTGACAACTGCCGGTCATGGCCGACAGAAGCTTCTAGGCCACTATCCGGATAAGGCTGTCCAGCTGTCCGGATAAGGTCGGTCACGACCGAGAGAAGCTTCTCGACCACTATCCGGATAAGGCTGTCCAGCTGACCGGATAAGGTCGGTCACGACCGACAGAAGCTTCTCGGCCAGCTGTCCGGATAAGGCTTCCAGCTGTCCGGGTAAGGTTGATTTTCAACCGATTTTGAGCCCTTATTTATACATGTTCCCGGACGTGTTTTTGTACATATCATATATCATTTTTAAGCTATGAACCTCTACTTTAAAACGCCCGAAACATATTTTCCTTACAAAAATTATAAAAGCCACAAAAATCCCGATCAAACAGATAGCTCAAATCTAACAGTTTTTCAAAGGTGTTTGATAAAAGTCCTCAAAGAGATTTCAGATTTTACACCAAGAATTTATGACCGGAAATATGAAAAACTATTTTCAAGTGCTAGGAGAAGCGTATCCAGGATCCAAGAAGGACAACCGAGCCAAATTCAAACGAAGATATTTCAAGATTTCAGCAAACGAGGTGAGGTTATACTGTTTTAATATGTTACGGTCATCGTTGTGTAGTGTAACATGACGACCCGCGAGGGGTCGAAAGAATGAAAGAAATCCGAGACGAGTCTCACACGGATAAGAATGTTTTATGTTCATTACACAACATGATTTTGACGATTTATAAGGGTTTAATCTCACTGAGTATGCTCGCGTACTCACACCTCATCGATTATGTTTTTCAGGCTAAGGAATCGATGAACGGGACAAGCAGAAGATGAATACATATTCCCAACACGATGAAGTTCTAAAGAATAAAAGATGTTGTCGCCGTAATTGTTATTATTTTTACGAAACACTTGATGTTCTTCAACGAATATAATTTCAACGGACTATGTCCGAATATTTGATTCCCCATGTTTTTGTAAAACTGTACTGATGTTTCATTAAACGACTCTTATAGAAGATTTACTTACTAAAATGCTTCCGCAAATACTCCGGATTTATATAAAATTTTGAAGGAAAAATTGAGCCGTGTAACGTTCTTTTTAATTAAGAAAGCCAGGGCGTTACAGAATGGTATCGGGGCAAGGCCTCTCTCAGTACGGTGAGATTTGGGGATGAACCAAGCGGAAGCTGGTGAACATGTTGTAATAACCGTGTATTTTGTGCGTCGTTTTGGATTTATCTTGCTGTATTGTGACTAGTCGAATTTGTAGGACATGAGGACTATATTTGTTGTATTCATGGTTGTTAATCACGGAATTTAGTGATTTGCGGATTTTGTTCGTTTTGGCCGACTTTCGTGAATTTTGTGCTGGAAGCAACAGTAGCGCGCGCTAGACTGTATTTCTAGCGCACGCTATCAACGGATTAGTAGCGCACATTACCCTTGTCCGTAGCATACGCTAGGCCTACTGGGCAGTGAGGCCTGGAGAGTTTTCTGGATTCTGGAGTGAGGCGTTAGCGCACGCTATAGTCAGATTAGTATACGCTATTTCATCGCTCTAGCGCACGCTATTATTAGGTTAGCGCGCGCTGAGTCGGCAGGGCAGTGAGGACAGATTGTTCTGGACTGCGGGCGATAGCAGGTAGCGCACGCTATGTTCCGAGTTTAGCGCGCGCTAGTCATGCTCGATAACGCATGCTAATATTTCTGGGTAGCACGCGCTACCGAAGTCAGACAGTAGGTTCTGTACTGCCTGTCTAGCCCGTTAGCGCATGCTAACTTTTAGTCTTAGCGCACGCTAGTTTTCCACCAGTATATATATATATATATATATATATATATATATATATATATATATATATATATATATATATATATATATATATATATATATACGCTGAGCACGTTCTAATCGTCATTTTCATTCCCTTCTTCTCCTTCCCCGGCGTCTGAGCAGTCTAGGGCGTAGTAAGTGCAGATTTTGGTCGGATTTCTTCATCCAACAATAACTTTGAGTTCCTAACACCAAGTTATCAACATCTCATCAACTTTCACCGTCCAAATCAAGGTATAATCCGCTGGAAGCCTAGTTCTTCATATTTTGGGAGTTTTGTTGAGATCTTCAATTTTAATCTAGTTTATCTCGGATTTGTACTAGATTATGATGTTGTAATCATAATCCTTCATTTTTCCCCAAGATTCACGGATTAAATCCTTGATTATCCTCCGTAGTATGGATTCGAGCCATGTTGTCTTCGTAGTGTTTGAATAAAGGTCCCTAAGGGCAAAACTTAGGGCGAATCTTTCCATATTCATAGTATGGTATTTGATTCGGTGTTTTGTTGAACTAGGATCAAATCGTTGAAAGGGTTGGACTGTTCACATTTCCGTTCATTATTCTCGTGTCGTTTCCAACCAAGGCAAGTACTTTGATTTCGTTTATTGTACTTCGTTTGAATATGTACAAATATGATTTTCGTGAAACTGTGATTTGTGCCATATGTTTATTGAGTGTGTGAGAACCGAGTAAAACCAGCGAGGGTCCCCTGGGATCCGTTAGACTTCGAGTATCTGCGGATCACTCGGTTGGGTTGTACGCCAGGGAGGGCCTGACGAGGACTCTCTGGGGTGTGTATCCCGTGTGGGTACAGGGCCAGTACAACTCGGGAGGTTATCTTATGTTGATGAGTATGGCGTTGTATTCCGGAATACTTAGATTGGCACTGTGATTTATATTGTATATTCATTGGTAGTACATAATCTAGAATCGTTATACTTGCACCGACTTCTTGCTGACCCCTCCTGGGGTGGATATACTTTTGTGTATTCAGGTACAGGTCCAGTGGGAGAACTAGCACAGGGCGGACACGAGCTTGGTGGGCAGCAGTGATATCGTGTGCTAAATTGAGTTGGTGGTTGTTCGGTCATGGTTAAAGTCATGTTTTGGTTTTGTACTCGCGCGGGTACTGTTTGTTTTGTATGTCGTCTCAGATTTGAAGGTTAATGGTGATGTTGTACTACCGTTGAAATGGTTGTGTTTTATGATCCTGCGGGATGATTTGTTATTTGGTATTGTGGTGTACAACTTAACGAGTTGAATTTGGTGTCTTTTAAATGGATTAATGTCCTAGTTTTGTTATCGTTTAATGTATTTTGTGTTGGTCTTAGCCTGGTAGATTCTCTAAAAAGAATCTACGGCGCTGTAATATCCCCATTAATCATGGGGGTGTTACAGATTATGGTATCAGAGCTGTAGGTTTATGGATACCTAGGTTGTCGGCGTTTTTGGGTCTGTTAAATTGAGTCAGTTGTTGTCTATGATATCATTGGCATTCTACCACCTCGTGTTACCTGTGCTGGAAGACTCTTCGGATGTTGGTTGTTTCTTTCCTTCGGAAATAATTACCTTAATATTGTGAAATCTATTATTGTAATTGTCTCTTTGTTGAACCATTCTTATTCCTCAGTATGCCGAGAGGTAGAGCTATCCGCCAACGCGGTCGTGGTCGAGGCCGTGGCAGAGTAGTAGTGTCTGAATCCGAGAGGTCCGTTCCAGAATCGGCATCTCGTTCTGCGACTAGATCGGACCCGATTCCTTCGGGAGGTTCAGACGGAGGTTCGGAGGCCGAAGTACCTAACGTTCTGCAACAAGTCGTCACACAGGTGCACCAACTGGCCCAAGTGGTGCAGAATATTAATACTGGCAGGACGATTGAAGATCGGTGGCTTCAGGAAGTTATGAAGATGAACCCTCCCAGATTCGACGGTTCCGGAGATGAAAACAACTGGGATCATTGGTTAGTCGAGCTGGAAAAGATCTTTGACGGTATTGGCTGCCCTGAAGCCAAAAGAGTTCCGATTGCTCAATATCTAACGGTTGATGACGCGTCGGAACGGTAGATGTATTATTTGATTCTGGAGCTACACATTCCTTTATATCATTGTCTTGTGTGAATCGTTTGAGTCTTATTGGCCTCTCTGCATGTGAACCTTTTGTCGTTGGATTACCGAGTGGGGAAAGGATAGTTGGGGATAGAGAGATTGTCAATTGCCCTGTAACCATCGGTGGTAGAGATTGGCCATCTGACTTGATTGTTATTGATATGAAGGGAGAAGATTTAATTCTAGGTGATAATTGGTTAGATCATCATGGAGCAGTAATGGATTATCGTCGAAAGATAATCTCGATCATTGATCAGGATGGCGCGGAATATGTTTTTGAAGGACAGAAACCCGTGAATCGGGAACATTATTCGAGCTATGAAAGCTGTGAAATTGTTGAACCAAGGTTGTACCGGTTATTAGTGTTACGCAATGAAGACAGAAGCTGGCGGAGTTCAATTAGCTTCTATTCCAATTGTGAACGAATTTCCAGATGTATTTCCGGATGATTTGCCAGGATTGCCACCACATCGTGAAGTAGAGTTCGTCATCGAACTAGAGCCCAATGCAGCGCCAATATCCAAGGCACCATACAGAATGGCCCCATCGGAAATGTTAGAATTGAAGAAACAATTGGGTGAATTGCTGGACAAAGGTTATATTCGGCCTAGTGTGTCACCATGGGGTGCACCGGTATTGTTCGTACGGAAGAAAGATGGATCCTTACGGCTATGTATTGACTACCGTGAGTTAAATAAACTCACTATCAAGAACAAGTATCCGTTGCCAAGAATCGATGATCTATTTGATCAATTACAAGGGGCTACGATTTTCTCCAAGATTGATTTGAGGTCAGGATATTACCAACTGCGAATTCGAGATTCGGATATTCCCAGGTCTGCATTTCGAACGAGGTATGGGCATTACGAATTCGTAGTTATGCCATTCGGTTTAACAAATGCTCCGGCGGCCTTCATGCAGCTTATGAACAAAACCTTTATCGAATATCTTGATAAATTTGTGGTGGTGTTTATTGACGATATATTAATCTATTCCAAAAGTGAGACGGAGCATGCCGAACACTTGAGGATTGCGTTGAGTATTTTGAGGGCTGATAAGCTTTATGCTAAATTTTCTAAGTGCGAGTTTTGGCTTAGAGAAGTTGCTTTTCTGGGGCACATCATATCAGCCGATGGAATTCGGGTAGATCCTCAGAAGGTTGAAGCAGTTTTAGCTTGGGAACCCCCAAGGAATGTTAAGGAAGTTCGGAGTTTCTTGAGGTTAGCTGGTTATTATCGTCGATTTATTGATGAATTCTCGAAAATTGCTCGACCACTCACCCGACTTCTGCAGAAGACGCAAAAATTTGAATGGAGTGATGAATGTCAGAAGGGTTTTGACGAGTTGAAAAAGCGGTTGACTACGTCACCGATCCTAGCCTTACCGCAAGGAACGGAAGGTTTCGTTATTTATAGTGATGCTTCTAAACAAGGACTGGGATGTGTATTGATGCAAAATGAGAGAGTAGTGGCTTATGCATCTCGAAAATTAAAGCCATATGAGATGAATTATCCTACTCATGATCTTGAGTTAGCCGCTGTGGTGTTTGTGTTGAAAATTTGGAGGCATTACTTATATGGTTCTTCTTGTCGAGTGTATACGGATCATAAGAGCTTGAAGTATATATTCACGCAGAAAGAGCTAAATATGCGTCAGCGGCGATGGTTGGAATTGCTTAAAGATTATGATCTTGACATTCTTTACCATCCAGGTAAAGCGAACGTCGTAGCCGACGCATTAAGTCGCAAGTCAGTCATGTTGCAGAAGTTGGAACTACTTACCATTCAACCGAAGCTCAGACGAGAGTTGATTGATTTGGAAATTGAAGTTTGGCCTCATAGAACTCAAGGACAGTTGCGATTCCTAGAGATTTCGTCCTCCATGATGGAAGATATTAAGTCCAAACAATTAGATGATCTCTCAATTGTGCAGCTTCGGGAAGACAGTGTTAAAGGAAAAGCTCCTGGATTTTTAATCGATGAAGACGGAGTTCTTCGATTTCGAGGTAGAACTTGTGTACCTAATCGGGATGATCTCAAACAAGTTATTTTGAATGAAGCACATTCTACTATGTACTCGATTCATCCGGGTATGAGTAAAATGTATAAGGACTTGAAGAAAAATTTTTGGTGGCCAAACATGAAGAAAGATGTAATGGAGTTCGTGTCAAAATGCTTGACTTCTCAGCAGGTTAAAGTGGAGCATCAGAGACCTGCCGGTAAATTGCAACCGCTACCAATTCCGAAATGGAAGTGGGAAGATGTAGCGATGGATTTTATTGTGGGAATGCCAAGGATACGAACTGGAGTGAATATGATTTGGGTAATCGTTGATCGGCTAACTAAATCCGCACACTTTCTGGGCATTAGAGATACTTGGGGACCAGAGAGGTTGGCTCGTATATTCATTGCGGAGATTGTGAGACTCCATGGTACCCCAAAGAGTATAGTGTCTGATCGCGATGGGCGTTTTGTGTCACATTTCTGGAAAGCAGTACATCCAGCACTCGGTACCAAACTGAATTTCAGCACCGCTTATCATCCCCAGACAGACGGGCAATCGGAAAGAACGATCCAAACGTTGGAAGACATGTTGACGGCTTGTGCGTTGGATTGGAAAGAAGATTGGGAGACTCATTTACCATTGATTGAATTCGCGTACAATAACAGTTGGCATAGTTCAATTGGGATGGCTCCGTTTGAAGCATTATAGGGAAGACGGTGTAGATCGCCAATCTGTTGGGACGAACCGTATGAGTTACTTGGAGTAGAACCGGACTTGGTGGTTCATACTCGGGAAAAAGTCGCAATTATTCGGCAAAGATTGTTGACCGCTCAGAGTCGACAAAAGTCATATGCCGACGTTCGTCGTCGACCGATAGAGTTCCAGACGGGAGACCATGTGTTGTTAAAAGTATCGCCGACTCGTGGAGTTCTACGGTTTGGTAAGAAAGGGAAACTTAGTCCCCGTTATATTGGCTCCTTCGAGATTCTGGACAAGGTAGGTGATGTAGCTTATCGACTAGCGTTGCCTCCAACGCTTAGCCATGTTCATAATGTATTCCATGTTTCGCAATTACGCAAGTATGTTCCAGATCCCAACCATGTTATTGACTATCAAGAGATTGAAGTTAATGAAGATGTCACATATGAAGAACAACCGGTATCCATATTGGAGCGCCGAGTGAAACAGTTGCGACGGAAAGTGATTCCGTTGGTTAAGGTCCAATGGTCTAAACATGGAGTTGAGGAAGCCACCTGGGAGACCGAAGAAAATATGCGTGCTCGTTACCCTAAGCTTTTCGAATCTTAAGTTTCGGGCCGAAACTTCTTTTTAGGGGGTAAGGGTGTAATAACCGTGTATTTTGCGTGTCGTTTTGGATTTATCTTGCTGTATTGTGACTAGTCGAATTTGTAGGACATGAGGACTATATTTGATGTATTCATGGTTGTTAATCACGGAATTTAGTGATTTGCGGATTTTGTTCGTTTTGGCCAATTTTCGTGAATTTTGTGCTGGAAGCAACAGTAGCGCGCGCTAGACTGTATTTCTAGCGCACGATATCAACGGATTAGTAGCGCACGTTACCCTTGTGCGTAGCGTACGCTAGGCCTACTGGGCAGTGAGGCCTGGAGAGTTTTCTGGATTCTGGAGTGAGGCATTAGCGCACGCTATAGTCAGATTAGCGTACGCTATTTCATCGCTCTAGCGCACGCTATTATTAGGTTAGCGCGCGCTGAGTCGGCAGGGCAGTGAGGACAGATTGTTCTCGACTGCGGGCGATAGCAGGTAGCGCACGCTATGTTCCGGGCTTAGCGCGCGCTAGTCATGCTCGATAACGCACGCTAATATTTCTGGGTAGCGCGCTGTCACGGGGTTATACTTGCGCCTCGCTAAGTCCTCTCCGTGCGGCACTATCTTAGGTTGTCTCAAGCCTAAGTAGTAAGCCTATCAACACACAAGATTACTAGGAAGGAAAGTAAGAAATGCTTTGGGGAAGGTTTTCTCTTATTGCACTGTAGCAAATCAGATTTCTCAAGGTGAGTTACAAATGAGCCCCAAGGGGGTATTTATACTAATCCTCCTAGGCTAACAAATTACCAACAAAACATTACTATTCCAAGTATTTACAAGAATGCCATCATCTAGAATGATCTATACAATTCTAAACAATTCTAAGAAGTCTTCTTGGAGTCCCCAGACCCCTCTGGAACGTCCGGCCCGACCCGGCCCGAAGTGTCCCGGCCCGGCCCGGCCAAGGCCCGATTCGGCCCGTAGCAACCCCACCCGATTTCTGACCTTCTGGAACCCTCTTTGACCTTCTGGAATCGATTGGTCTCCATCTTGAAGCTTCTAGGGTCTTCTTTCTGGATAGTGGGTTCCTCGGCTTTTCAATGTCTACTGCTGTCACAAGGCTTTTTCCGTCTAAGCCTATTATAGGGGGGGTAGTCCTCTGTGAGCTTGGCAGGGTCCATGTACGCGCGCGAGCATTCTGCGCGCCCGTCCGGCAGGCATCGGCCGGATGCTGTGCGATGCCTGCTACCTTAAGGTGGGGCGTGACATTCTCCCCCACCAAAGTCGTGACCGTCCTCGGCACGATGTTGTCCCGATATTCTTCAATCTTCTGCCGGAATTGCCATAGGTGATCCTCATGTTCCCAGCTATTTTCAGCGTCTGGGAGTCCCTTCCAATGCACAAAGTACTCGGTGTATGGGGCCACACCCCTTCGTCGAACATCCCGATGTGAAATGATCTCGGCTACTTCCTTGTCGAAGGAAGTAATCACGGCAGTAGGTGCTCGATGTGACTGAGCTCGGCCCGGATCCTCCATGTCCTGATGGTAAGGCTTCAGTTGGCTAACATGAAAGACCGGGTGTATCTTTATCTTCGGTGGTAGTTCCACTCGATAGGAAACTGTCCCAACACGCCGCTCGATCTTGTAGGGTCCCTCGTATCTTCGGATAAGTCCCTTATGCACAGCCCGAAATGCTTTAAATTGGTGCGGGAGAAGTTTCACCATAACTAAGTCGCCTTCGTTGAACTCGACCGCTCGTCGCTTGAGATCGGCCCATTTCTTCATCTTCTTGGCTGCCTTGTCCAAAGATGCTCGAGCCAAGTCCGATTCCTCCTGTAATGACTTAGCAAAGGTATATGCTGCGGGACTCTGTCCCGTGTATCCGGTGGCAATGTTGTTCGTTGTCGCCGATTGTCTCCCTGTAGCGAGCTCGAATGGGCCGCGTCCCGTTGATTCACTCTTTTGCAAGTTGTATGAGAATTGGGCCGTGTATAAGAGTTTGGCCCAGTCCCACTGATTGGCACTCACACAGTGCCGCAAGTAGCACTCAAGCAGTGCTTTAACTCGTTCTGTCTGCCCGTCCGTCTGTGGGTGGAAACTTGTTGAGAATGCTAAATTCGAGCCCAATAGCTTGAAAAGTCCAGACCAAAACTTTCCTGTGAAACGTGGGTCTCGGTCGCTCACGATTGTCCTTGGAATGCCCCAATGTTTTACCACATGTTTTAAGAACAACTTGGCCATCTCCAGAGCCGTTACGTCCGCCGGTGCTAGAATAAAGGTTGCGTATTTTGAGAACCTGTCCACCACAACTATGATCGACCCGTACCCATCCGATTTAGGCAAAGCCGAAATGAAGTCCATTGAAACGCTTTCAAAAGGGTGTTCCGGTATGGGTAAGGGTTGAAGTAGTCCACCAGGTTGTTGTTGCTCCACCTTGTCTTGTTGACATACAAGACATGTCCGGACGTATGCCTCAACGTCCTCACGCATCCTGGGCCAAAAGTAAGAATTGTCAATTAAAGCCATTGTACGGTGCATACCTGGGTGTCCAGCCCATAGTGTATCGTGGCATTCCTTCATGATGTCCCTCCGTAAGTTCCCCCATTTGGGCACGTACAAACGATTGCCTTTGGTAAAGAGTAGTTCGTCTCGTTCCCAGAACCGTCTTGTCTTGCCGCTCCTGGCAAGTTGCATGATGTTTTCTGCGAAAGGGTCCTGCCTCAGTCCCTCGCGTATGCGGTCCTTGATGCTTCCTTCGGCCTTGGTCAAGGCTGCAAGCTCGGCCTTCCGGCTTAATGCATCGGCTACTCGGTTAAGTACTCCCGGCTGATACTCCAGGGTATAATCGAACTCATCTAGGAATTCCTGCCATCTTGCTTGCTTTGGCGTGAGCTTCTTCTGGGTTTGAAAATAACTTGTGGCTACGTTGTCTGTTCGTACCACAAACTTGCTCCCAAGTAAATAATGCCTCCAGGCTCTAAGGCAATGAACCACGGCGGTCATTTCCTTCTCATGTACCGAGTACCGTCTCTCGGTGTCATTCAATTTTCTGCTCTCATAGGCAACGGGATGCCCTAGCTGCATCAAAACTCCTCCGATGGCATAATCAGATGCATCGGTCTGAACCTCATATGCCTTTGCATGGTCTGGCAAGGCAAGAACTGGCTGCTCCATCACTTTGCCTTTGAGTCGCTCAAAGGCCTCTCGGCACTTATCCGTCCACTCCCATTTGTGGTCCTTCTTCAATAGGTCCGTTAATGGTGCTGCTATCCGAGAGTATCCCTCGATGAACTTTCGGTAGTAGTTCACGAGTCCCAGAAATGATCGGAGTTGGGTTACGCTGGTCGGCGGTTCCCAATCTCGAACGGCTTTCACTTTGGCCTCGTCCATCATTATGCGGCCATCCAGAAAAGTCACTTCCTGTTGGGCGAATGAGCACTTCTCTAACTTTTCATAAAGTTCATTGTCCCGCAATGCCTGGAACACCTGTCGCAAGTGTTTTACATGCTCCTCCATCGATGATGAGTAAATGACAATATCATCCAAATAAACGACAACAAACTTGTCTATGTATGGTTGAAATACCTTGTTCATCAGTGTGCAAAAGGTCGCTGGGGCGTTTGTAAGACCGAACGGCATCACAAGGAAATCAAACAAACCATACCTGGTTGCCATGGCGGTCTTGGGTTCGTCTCCTTCGACTATCCGGACCTGCCAATATCCGGATCTTAGGTCGATCTTTGAAAAGTATTTGGCACCTCCCAGTTGGTCAAACAACTCCCCAATGAGTGGAATGGGATACTTGTTGCGAACCGTCAGTTTGTTGAGTGCCCTATAGTCCACGCACATACGTAAGGATCCATCATGCTTCTTCTGGAACAAAACGGGGGATCCATAAGGAGATTTGGATGGTTGGATCATCTTGGAATCCAACAACTCTTTCAATTGGTTCTGCAGCTCCTTAAGTTCCGGTGGTGACATCCTATAGGGTGTCCTCGAAGGTGGCTTCGCATCGGAAATAAGTTCAATTTTGTGGTCCACATCCCGTCTGGGCGGCAACTTCTTAGGTAGTTCCGCGGGCATCACGTCCTGGAACTCCTCCAAAACGGCTTGAACTTCCTTTGGTACATCCTTGCTTTCAACATCGTTCCCATCATCAGGAACGTAAAATGCAGCGAAGGTCTCTTCCTGCTTTCGAAGTCCCCGACTAAGTTGCATGGCTGAAAGGGTGCCTGTCCCCTTCGCTTCCCTCCTGGCTGGAATGGCATGTGTCTTGTCGGAGTCCAAAATGACTAAGGAATCAGAAAATGGAAGAATGCAAGCCCGTACCTGATCGAACCATTGTAACCCAAGAACCAAATCGTAGTAATCCATGGTCACTATAGTGAAGGTGATCATTCCCTGCCAGTCACCTATCTTTGCTTTCACTCCTCGTGCTTCGCCGGTCACCGGTTTAGCATGGGTGTTCACTGTCTTGATCGATCCATTAGTTGGAGTGACGGTAAGTCGTAAGGCTTTGGCTACGCCGTCCCGCATGAAGTTGTGCGTAGCTCCTGTATCCACTAAGGCTTTGATGTGTGTGCCTACGATCAAGGCATCCACGAACATAGACCCCTTTCTCGGTCCCTTCGCTGGCTCCACAACGGCTTTGACAGCATTGAGCAAACTCAATGAGCCCATGTGCGCACCATCCGCATCCTCGGTCTCCGTGGTCTCTTGAATGGCTGCGACCTTCTTCCTCCGAAATGGGCAATCGTACTTCAGGTGAGAGGTACTATGACAAATGTGACAACCTCTCGGCTTATCGGTCTCGTCTACTGGTTGCTTGCCCGAGTATTTGTTTGGCCTGAACCTTGATGGGCGGTCTCTCCCACCTTTGCCTTTATCTGTGCGGAAAGTCCTTGGCTTATCACTGGTTTTCAACTCCCTTAAGCCCTCGGCCACAGCAATGGCAGTCGCCACGTCCTGGACATTTCGCCTTTCCAACTCTTGCCTCGCGAAAGGCTTGAGTCCGTCCATAAATGCAAACAGCTTGTCGGTCGCCGTCAAGCTTGGTATCTCCAGTACAATTTCTTGGAACTCCTTGACATAATCTTTGATAGTACGAGTGTGGCTAAGTCTCTTTATCCTGCCCCGAGCCTCGAACTCCACATTCTCGGGATAGAATTGCCTCTTCAATTCGGCCTTGAAGTCTTCCCAGGAAGCCATCCTGCACGCACCACTCTCAATGTCGCCCTGTTTGGTCCGCCACCACAGTACGGCTGTGTCGGCCAAGTATAAGGGTGCCGTCCGTAACTTGGTGTCATCATCTAGAATGTTTGAGGCACCAAAGTACTGCTCCAGGTTCCACAAGAAATTGTCAATCTCCTTGGCGTTTCTCGATCCGTTGAACTTCCCAGGCCTTGGGATGTCAATTCGTGCGGGTGTCGCACCCACATGTCCTTCTCCATTGGCAATCGCCCTCTTCACTGTTGCCATCTCCGTCTTGAGAACCTCCATGCTCTCTTGCATGGCCAAGATCATGGCCCGAAAATCGGCCAACTCCTGCTTCATGTCCCCATCACAAGCATTGATAGTAGAAAGAACCTCGTTGTGCAGCTCCTCACCAGCTTCTTCCAAGTCATCCACCCTCTTCGCAACCTCATCATAGACCTCCTCCAGTCGGGTCACTCGGCTGTCCATGGCAGCAATCCGGTCGACAGACTTGTCTCTGCCCTTCTTGGTCTTCTCGGCCTGAGTGGTGGGTTGGGTAACGTCGGATGATTGTGCCATCTTACTCCTTGCACGATCAGCTAGCAATCTTCGAAAATCCGCCTTGGTTGTCTCAACCTTGTCTCCGATACCAACTGTCACGGGGTTATACTTGCGCCTCGCTAAGTCCTCTCCGTGCGGCACTATCTTAGGTTGTCTCAAGCCTAAGTAGTAAGCCTATCAACACACAAGATTACTAGGAAGGAAAGTAAGAAATGCTTTGGGGAAGGTTTTCTCTTATTGCACTGTAGCAAATCAGATTTCTCAAGGTGAGTTACAAATGAGCCCCAAGGGAGTATTTATACTAATCCTCCTAGGCTAACAAATTACCAACAAAACATTACTATTCCAAGTATTTACAAGAATGCCATCATCTAGAATGATCTATAAAATTCTAAACAATTCTAAGAAGTCTTCTTGGAGTCCCCAGACCCCTCTGGAACGTCCGGCCCGACCCGGCTCAAGTGTCGGCTGGCGGCCAAGGCCCGATTCGGCCCGTAGCAACCCGACCCGATTTCTGACCTTCTGGAACCCTCTTTGACCTTCTGGAATCGATTGGTCTCCATCTTGAAGCTTCTAGGGTCTTCTTTCTGGATAGTGGGTTCCTCGGCTTTTCAATGTCTACTGCTGTCACAAGGCTTTTTCCGTCTAAGCCTATTATAGGGGGTAGTCCTCTGTGAACTTGGCCGGGTCCATGTACGCGCGCGATCATGCTGCGCGCCCGTCCGGCAAGCATCGGCCAGATGCTGTGCGATGCCTGCTACCTTAAGGTGGGGCGTGACAGCGCGCTACCGAAGTCAGACAGTAGGTTCTGTACTGCCTGTCTAGCCCGTTAGCGCACGCTAACTTTTAGTCTTAGCGCGCGCTAGTTTTCCACCAGTATATATATATATATATATATATATATATATATATATATATATATATATATATATATATATATATATATATATATACGCTGAGCACGTTCTTATCGTCATTTTCATTCCCTTCTTCTCCTTCCCCGTGGTGGCGAGTCTTGGCGTAGTAAGTGCGATTTTGGTGGATTTCTTCATCCAACAATAACTTTGAGTTCCTAACACCAAGTTATCAACATCTCATCAACTTTCACCGTCCAAATCAAGGTATAATCCGCTGGAACCCTAGTTCTTCATATTTTGGGAGTTTTGTTGAGATCTTCAATTTTAATCTAGTTTATCTCGGATTTGTACTAGATTATGATGTTGTAATCATAATCCTTCATTTTTCCCCAAGATTCACGGATTAAATCCTTGATTATCCTCCGTAGTATGGATTCGAGCCATGTTGTCTTCGTAGTATTTGAATAAAGGTCCCTAAGGGCAAAACTTAGGGCGAATCTTTCCATATTCATAGTATGGTATTTGATTCGGTATTTTGTTGAACTAGGATCAAATCGTTGAAAGGGTTGGACTGTTCACATTTCCGTTCATTATTCTCGTGTCGTTTCCAACCAAGGCAAGAACTTTGATTTCGTTTATTGTACTTCATTTGAATATGTACAAATATGATTTTCGTGAAACTGTGATTTGTGCCATATGTTTATTGAGTGTGTGAGAGCCGAGTAAAACCAGCGAGGGTCCCCTGGGATCCGTTAGACTTCGAGTATCTGCGGATCACTCGGTTGGGTTGTACGCCAGGGAGGGCCTGACGAGGACTCTCTGGGGTGTGTATCCCGTGTGGGTACAGGGCCAGTACAACTCGGGAGGTTATCTTGTGTTGATGAGTATGGCGTTGTATTCCGGAATACTTGGATTGGCACTGTGATTTATATTGTATATTCATTGGTAGTACATAATCTAGAATCGTTGTACTTGCACCGGCTTCTTGTTGACCCCTCCTGGGGTGGATATACTTTTGTGTATTCAGGTACAGGTCCAGTGGGAGAACTAGCACAGGGCGGACACGAGCTTGGTGGGCAGCAGTGATATCGTGTGCTAAATTGAGTTGGTGGTTGTTCGGTCATGGTTAAAGTCATGTTTTGGTTTTGTACTCGCGCGGGTACTGTTTGTTTTGTATGTCGTCTCAGATTTGAAGGTTAATGGTGATCTTGTACTACCATTGAAATGGTTGTGTTTTATGATCCTGCGGGACGACTTGTTATTTGGTATTGTGGTGTACAACTTAACGAGTTGAATTTGGTGTCTTTTAAATGGATTAATGTCCTAGTTTCGTTATCGTTTAATGTATTTTGTGTTGGTCTTAGCCTGGTAGATTCTCTAAAAAGAATCTACGGCTCTGTAATATCCCCATTAATCATGGGGGTGTTACACATGTGACACCCGGGGCCGACGAGGGCGTATGTAATATCCGGATTTATTACGGTGTATTTCATCTGTATTCAAACCCTGTATTATTCGGATTGGTGGTTTTGATTATTGGAGTATGATATTTCTTGCATTGATATCATTGTACATAAGTATAGAAGCATGCAAAATTTTCTCATGCAAACTCGTGATAGCGCACGCTAAGAATGTATCTTAACGCGCGCTATCGGGCTACTATTAGCGCACGCTACGCAGGTAGGAGTTGCGTGCGCTAAGAACTCAATTATTGAGTGGGACGGCTAGCACATGCGGCAGCCGGGACATGGGTCCGGATAAGATTCCCGCGGACGAACCTGGACGGTTCTGAAGTCAACTTTTATTAGCGCACGCTAAGGAAAGCTTAGTAGCGTGTGCTAACTTGTTAAAATGCAGAATGTTATAAATGGGACAACAAACCGTTTTTGCTTACATTTTACTCGTCCATTCTGCATTCTTGAGAGGCCATAGAGCTGAAATATCCTTCTACACACTTAGAACACATCTTGTTGGTGTTTATATATTGGTTATCACTTGGGAGTAATCATTGAAGTGGAATAGCACCTTGGAGTGGCATACAACCAACCGGAGTCGGATTCTACCTTACGGTTCAGTGATTTTCATCATATTAAGGTATGTTTAATCTATCTCCAGACTTAGAGTTGGATTCTAATGAATTGGATGATCATGTTAGCGAGATATTGATTTTCATAGATGAATTATCCAAAGTATATCATCGTTTGGAATATTGAGATGATTAAGCCTTAAGTACCTTGATTATGATCATCATGGTTCGAATCTTATTACATTAAACAAGTAAGGGAAGCTCATACCATTTGTAATCCGAATCTAGTGGATGACTTCATAGCAATCATGGACTTAACTTTAACATCATTATTGTTAGATAAATCTAAAGGATTGATCATGGAAGGATTTATCTAATATAGATGGAATGTTAAACAACTTCAGCATGATAATATTGATTGATGTAAAGGTGTTGATATCAACCGTTAAGCCTTTCGAATTGTCGTATGAAGATTTGTAGTCGAAATGGAATATGGTTTTTATATGGTATGCATATCCTTGAATCCGAAGTTGTTGTTATCCGTAAGATCATTCATAAACATATGTACATTATATTCATGGAGGTAACATGAATTATCACGGAAGATTTCATTGTTGTGATCATGATGAGAACAGTTTCGCCCGAAGAAATGGCGCCATGCATAGATAGCGCACGCTAAGTTATGACGATTAACGTGCGCTATCGAGCACGAGTTAGCGTACGCTACGTTTGGTACGTAACGTACGCTAGGCCATCAGACGAGTCGATCGGCCCGATCGGTAAATCGACCATACATAGTTAGCGACGCTAGGCTTTGTTGTTTGCGTGCGCTATCGAGCGAGACTTAACGCACGCTACGAGTACTTAGCGTGCGCTAAGCGGTCAGCAGATTGCATTTTATGAACTTTTGGCCGTAAATCGAATTATTAAACATTAAATGCGACGTGAGATAAATCCTATATCATTTCTTTTGTTAAGGTTTGGTCTCGTTACGTGATTGATTGAGGAGGACGACCTTCGAGTGTTCATTTTCGTGGAAGTGTTGTTCTTGTCTTCAAATCGAGGCAAGTACTTTAATTGTTTTATGTATTGATGTTATACGTATTGTCATGCATGTATGTCGTTGTTGTATGTCCACCTCGTGTTGGTCCGACGGGATCATCGGGGGATCTATGCTAGCGTGCGCTGGATCATCGGACGGGTTTTTCCACCACGGGTTGGTCTGACGGGATCATCGTGGGTTCTAGGCAGTGAACGCTGGATCGACGGAATTACCATGTGTATGTTATGATATCATGTTGTGATTATCAGTTGTGCATGTCATTGTTGAGTTTCTCGTAGGAGAAGACTCGTTGGTATTTTTCTTGTCGTTTACGTTATTCGTGAGATATGAATAATATGTTGTGGTACTTGTACTAGCATCGTTGTGCTAACCCCTTCGGGGGTGAACATTTTGTTTATGTTCAGGATCCAGGAGAGCGGGAAAACAACCACTGGAGCTGCATGACGACGAGGGTGCAGAGTGATGTTTCGGCCGGGTTCATTTGTCTGTTGTTTATTAGTTATTTCAATAAGTACTCGAGTACGAAGTCATTTGTGATGAATTTGAATTTGGTGATGTATTATTGAGTTCTGTTAAACAATTGTACTATTTTTGTACTTGGTCAGAATTGTTGTATCGTAATTCCGTTATTTCCATTCGTTAGCACCTTTTAATGCCTATTCAATTCTTCAGCCTTGTAAATCCTTATGTAAAGGATTTACGGCGCTGTAATATTCCTGAATATATCGGGGGTGTTACAGAATATGGTATCGGAGCTAAGATTATGGATATCTTGGCCGTTGGGTTAAAATAGGGGTCATTTATGTCTTTTGAAGTAACCGGCCGTGAATGACATCACTGCACTGCCTACGTCTTCATGCGAATGGTGGTTGTAAGTTCCTAAACTCTATCTCGTTCTTTTCATATTGTGTCTCTTTATACTCGAATATTAGAACGATGTTGTTTCCTGTATATTGAGTATTTATGCTTACAGTATGTTGAGAGGCGGACGTGGACGTGGTCGCGGTCGTGGGCCTTGGACGAAGAAATGCCGAAAGGAAGCGTCGCCTTCTAATCGGGCCGATCATAGCTCGGGCGAGCCGCAACAATCTATTAATAACGCAGATCTGCTGTGCGAGAGATCCTTCGTCAAGTGGTGAACCGGATGACTCGGTTCGCCTGGAGTCGTGGACCGAATGCAAGTGGCGGTGGGACTACGGCGGGAGAAAGACAAGGGATCCCGGACATGCGAAATCGAGGTGACCGGTGGGCGCAAGAGGTGGCGAAGATGCAACCACCCAAATTCGACGGTATTTACGAGACTCCCACAGGACCATTGGTTGAAGGAACTGAGAAAATATTTGCGGAATTAATCGCCGGATGACCGAGAGCCTCTATCGCGCAATATTTTACGATAGGGAAGCGTCCGAATGGTGGGAAGCCATCCGGCTGTAGACCATGATGCCGATTGGACAGAGTTTAGATTGATGATGGAAGCTCGATTGCCCTCGTCCCGTGAGGGAATCCAAAGTTCGGGAGTTTTTCTCCGCTCGGCCTTCCGATGTGCGGTATCCCAGGCGATTAAGACGTTTAACCAACAGCTGGCATTTGTTCGACATCTGGTCAGAACAGATGCAGAAATGATGATCCATTTCGATATGAGAATGAAACCAGAAATCCAGAGGTACATGTCCGGATTTGAATGTACCACACTCCGTCAATACCAGGATAAGGCGTTGGCATATGAGATCAAGGAAGCAGCCATGGAGAAATTTTCGGAATCCAAGAAACAGAAAGTCTATCTGGTACTTTTACAGAGCACAAGAATAGCGGGGCCCGTAAGGCCCAGTCATCCTTTCACTCTTTCAAGAAACCTCCGCACCCAGTTAGGAGCGGAAAGAACTTGGGAGCGACATCAACTATTACGGATGTTACCAGGAAATGCTTTAACTGCGCCCAGACGGGGCACTATCGACGGAATTGCCCCCTTCCTGCCGTGACTTGTTTTGGTTGTGGACGAGAGGGACATCGGGCAGTGTTTTATGAAGAGGCTGCAAATTCTTTTAGAGCCCGTACACCACAGCCAGATCGAGAAGAAGCGGTATCAGCGGACGCAGCAAAGTGTTCGAATGCCTCGGAAATTTTGGCCGCGGACGAGGCGAGAGGACAATGGGACCAAAGGGGACATCGAGTGCCGATCTGCTCCCCACGTGCATGCGAGATGAGGAGGACAGACGATCGGATGTCTTTGCCGCATCAGTCTTGTCGAGATCCTTTCCCAGCCAGTTAGCGTTTTATTCGATATAGGAGCTACGCATTCTTTTATATCTTTGTCTTGTGTAAATCGTTTGAATATTTCCGGTTTTCATACTTGTGAACCTTATGTTGTTGGTTTACCGAGTGGAGAGAGGATTGTCGGAAATTTAGAAACTAGAAATTTCCCTGTATCATTTGGAGGCAGAGAGTGGCTCTCAAATCTGATCGTGATAGAAATGCAAGGAGACGACCTGATACTCGGAGACGATTGGATTAATCGATATGGAGCAATTGTAAACTACCGAAGGAGGAATATCTCGCTGATCGCTGACGATGGTTCCGAAATATTGTTAGAGGGGTGGAAACCGGGAAGCTCAGGGAAATTGATCAAGGCGATGAAAGCTGTCAAATTGTTGAAACAGGGCTGTATCGGGTACTGCTGTTATGCAATGAAGAAAGAAGACGAAATTGTGGAACTTTCCTCCATTCCTGTTGTGAACGAATTTCCAGATGTATTTCCTGACGAGTTACCTGGACTACCTCCACGAAGGGATGTAGAATTTACCATTGAGCTGGAACCGGAGCCACACCAATTTCTAAGGCGCCGTATCGTATGGCACCTACCGAGATGTCTGGCGAAGAAGCAGCTGGAGGAGTTACTGGATAAAGGCTATATTCAGCCAAGCGTTTCACCCTGGGGAGCGCCAGTTCTTTTTGTCCGAAAGAAGGATGGATCACTCCGACTGTGTATTGACTATCGAGAGCTGAACAAGATGATGATTAAGAACAAGTATCCGTTGCCACAGATTGATGATCTGTTTGACCAGTTGCAAGGGGCAACAGTATTTTCTAAAATCGATCTGAGATCAGGGTATCATCAGCTGAGGATTAAGGAATATGATGTTCTAAAATCAGCATTCAGAACTCGCTACGGACATTATGAGTTTGTAGTGATGCCGTTTGGTCTCACTAACGCACCTGCTATATTTATGCAATTGATGAAGAGAGTGTTCATTGAATTTTTGGACAAATTTGTGGTCTTGTTCATTGATGACATTCTGGTGTATTCTAAGAGCCCGGAAGAACATGCGCAGCATTTGCGGATTGTATTGGAACTTTTGAGAAACGAGCAAATGTACGCCAAACTTTCTAAGTGTGAATTCTGGCTAAAGGAAGTAATGTTCCTCGGCCATGTGGTGTCAGCTGAAGGAGTCCGAGTAGATCCTCAGAAGATCGAAGCAATTATGGATTGGAAGCCTCCAAAGAACGTGAAAGAAGTCCGAAACTTCTTAGGACTTGCTGGATATTATCGTCGATTCATGGAAGGGTTTTCTAAAATCTCCCGCCCACTTACTCGACTCCTGCAGAAAACTCAAAAGTTTGAGTGGAATGAATTGTTCCAGATTAACTTTGATGAATTGAAGAAGAGATTGACGACGGCACCGATTCTATCACTTCCACAGGGAACTGGAGGATTTATAGTTTACAGTGATGCTTCGAACCAAGGACTCGGATGCGTATTGATGCAGAATGATAAGGTGATCGCTTATGCGTCGCGACAACTGAAACCTTATGAAGTGAATTACCCAACACATGATTTGGAGCTTGCAGCAGTAGTTTTCGCTTTGAAGATCTGGAGGCATTATCTGTACGGGACTCACTGTCAGATCTTTACGGATCATAAGAGTCTCAAGTACATATTCAGTCAGAAAGAGTTGAACATGCGGCAAAGAAGATGGTTAGAGCTGATCAAGGACTATGACTTGGAGATTTTGTATCATCCACGCAAAGCAAATGTAGTGGCCGATGCACTTAGCCGCAAGCCTGTTTCTATTCGAGATCTCGGAGGCCGACCTCCCAACTTAGCCTTCAACGAGAGATGATTCGTGAAGGAATTGAAGTGTGGTTACAAAGAGTCCAAGGACAACTGTGCGTGATGGAGATAACTTCATCATTAACCGAAGGAATCAAATCTAGACAGGCAGATGATCCTCTGATGATTCGGTTACGTGATGAAGTAATCAAAGGAAAGGCCCCCGGATTCATAATTCATGATGATGGAGTTTTTAGATTTCAGAACCGACTCTGTGTTCCCGATGATGATGTTAAAGCAGACGATTATGAAGGAAGCTCACGATTCGCCTATTCTATCCACCGGGCACCAATAAAATGTATAAGGACTTGAAGCGGAATTTACGGTGGGGCAACATGAAGAAAGATGTAGCGGACTATGTTTGAAATGCTTGACTTGTCGGCGAGTTAAGATCGAGCATCAACGGCTGCCGAATGTTGAAGCCACTCCAGATTCCTGAATGGAAGTGGGAGGACATATCGATGGACTTTATCACTAATATGCCGAGAACCAGGACAGGAATGAACATGATTTGGGTGATAGTTGATCGTTTAACCAAATCAGCTCATTTTCTAGGCATTAACGATACGTGGGGACCAGAGAGGTTGGCACGAGTATTTATTTCGGAGATAGTTCGATTGCATGGTACGCCGAAG
Source organism: Orobanche coerulescens (assembly GCA_033398695.1). NCBI lineage: Eukaryota > Viridiplantae > Streptophyta > Magnoliopsida > Lamiales > Orobanchaceae > Orobanche > Orobanche coerulescens. Next base: position 119,171,784 of record CM065815.1, read on the forward strand.
ATCATTGTTTCTGATCGAGACGGCCGTTTTGTGTCTCACTTCTGGAAAGCAGTTCATAAGGCCTTGGGGACCGAATTGAACTTGATCTGACTTATCACCCGCAGACTGACGGACAATCCGAGAGGACTATTCAAACGGTGGAAGACATGCTAAGGGCCTGTGCCTTAGATTGGTCAAACGATTGGGAAGTTCATCTATCGTTGATTGAATTTACCTACAACAATAGTTGGCATGCTTCCATTAAGATGGCACCGTTTGAGGCATTATACGGAAGGAGATGCAGATCGCCCTATCTTTGGGACGATTCGTCGGACTTGATCGGAGCAGAACCGAGTTGATCGTGCGGACTCGAGAGAAGATAGCCTTGATTCGTGAAAGGCATGACCGCCCGCAGTCGCGAAATCTTACGCAGACGTACGCCGTCGCCCATTGGAGTTCGGTACTGGAGATCACGTACTTTTGAAGGTTTCTCCTACTCGGGGAATCTTTCATTTCGGAAGGAAAGGAAAGCTGAGTCCGAGATATATCGGACCATTTGAGATCCTTGAGAGAGTTGGGGAGTTGGCATACAGATTGGCATTGCCGCCGTCATTGTGCCATGTTCATAACGTGTTCCACGTATCCCAGTTACGGAGGTATATACCAGATCCCAGTCATATCATTGATTTTGGCGAGATAGAAGTCGCGCAGGATGGGACGTTTGAAGAAAGACCGGTCAAGATACTCGAGAGTCGAGTTAAGCAGCTGAGGAACAAACCAATTGTTTTGGTCAAAGTTCAATGGTCACGTAACGGAATGGAAGAATCCACCTGGGAAACGGAAGCTGATATGAAGTCTAGATATCCCGAGTTATTTTCGTCTTGAGTTTCGGGATGAAACTCCTTTTTAGTAGGAGAGTATGTAATATCCGGATTTATTACGGTGTATTTCATCTGTATTCAAACCCTGTATTATTCGGATTGGTGGTTTTGATTATTGGAGTATGATATTTCTTGCATTGATATTATTGTACATAAGTATAGAAGCATGCAAAATTTTCTCATGCAAACTCGTGATAGCGCACGCTAAGAATGTATCTTAACGCGCGCTATCGGGCTACTATTAGCGCACGCTACGCAGGTAGGAGTTGCGTGTGCTAAGAACTCAATTATTGAGCGGGACGGCTAGCACATGCACCAGCCGGGACATGGGTCCGGATAAGATTCCCGCGGACGAACCTGGACGGTTCTGAAGTCAACTTTTATTAGCGCACGCTAAGGAAGGCTTAGTAGCGTGCGCTAACTTGTTAAAATGCAGAATGTTATAAATGGGACAACAAACCGTTTTTGCTTACATTTTACTCGTCCATTCTGCATTCTTGAGAGGCCAGAGAGCTGAAATATCCTTCTACACACTTAGAACACATCTTGTTGGTGTTTATATATTGGTTATCACTTGGGAGTAATCATTGAAGTGTAATAGCACCTTGGAGTGGCATACAACCAACCGGAGTTGGATTCTACCTTACGATTCAGTGATTTTCATCATATTAAGGTATGTTTAATCTATCTCCAGACTTAGAGTTGGATTCTAATGAATTGGATGATCATGTTAGCGAGATATTGATTTTCATAGATGAATTATCCAAAGTATATCATCGTTTGGAATATTGAGATGATTAAGCCTTAAGTACCTTGATTATGATCATCATGGTTCGAATCTTATTACATTAAACAAGTAAGGGAAGCTCCTACCATTTGTAATCCGAATCTAGTGGATGACTTCATAGCAATCATGGACTTAACTTTAACATCATTATTGTTAGATAAATCTAAAGGATTGATCATGGAATGATTTATCTAGTATAGATGGAATGTTAAACAACTTCAGCATGATAATATTGATTGATGTAAAGGTGTTGATATCAATCGTTAAGCCTTTCGAATTGTCGTATGAAGATTTGTAGTCGAAATGGAATATGGTTTTTATATGGTATGCATATCCTTGAATCCGAAGTTGTTGTTATCCGTAAGATCATTCATAAACGTATGTACATTATATTTATGGAGGTAACATGAATTATCACGGAAGATTTCATTGTTGTGATCATGATGAGAACAGTTTACTGCCCAACAGTAAACTGCCATGCATAGATAGCGCACGCTAAGCTATGACGATTAACGTGCGCTATCGAGCACGAGTTAGCGTACGCTACGTTTGGTACGTAACGTACGATAGGACATCAGACGAGTCAGTCGACTGATCAGTGAAGTACTGACCATACATAGTTAGCGTACGCTAGGCTTTGTTGTTTGCGTGCGCTATCAAGCAGACTTAACGCACGCTACACAGAGTACTTAGCGTGCGCTAAGCAGTTCAGGCAGATTGCATTTTATGAACTTTTGGCCGTAAATCGAATTGTTAAACATTCGTACGACGTGAGATAAATCCTATATCATTTCTTTTGTTAAGGTTTGGTCTCGTTACGTGATTGATTGAGGAGGACGACCTTCGAGTGTTCATTTTCGTGGAAGTGTTGTTCTTGTCTTCAAATCGAGCAAGTACTTTAATTGTTTTATGTATTGATGTTATACGTATTGTCATGCATGTATGTCGTTGTTGTATGTCCACCTCGTGTTGGTCCGACGGGATCATTGGGGGATCTATGCTAGCATGCGCTGGATCATCGTACGGGTTTTTCCACCACGGGTTGGTCTGACGGGATCATCGTGGGTTCTAGGCAGTGAATGCTGGATCGACGGAATTACCATGTGTATGTTATGATATCATGTTGTGATTATCAGTTGTGCATGTCATTGTTGAGTTTCTCGTAGGAGAAGACTCGTTGGTATTTTTCTTGTCGTTTACGTTATTCGTGAGATATGAATAATATGTTGTGGTACTTGTACTAGCATCGTTGTGCTAACCCCTTTGGGGGTGAACATTTTGTTTATGTTCAGGATCCAGGAGAGCGGGAAAACAACCACTGGAGCTGCATGACGACGAGGGTGCAGAGTGATGTTTCGGCCGGGTTCATTTGTCTGTTGTTTATTGGTTATTTCAATAAGTACTCGAGTACGAAGTCATTTGTGATGAATTTGAATTTGGTGATGTATTATTGAGTTCTGTTGAACAATTGTACTATTTCTGTATTTGGTCAGAATTGTTGTATCGTAATTCCGTTATTTCCATTCGTTAGTACCTTTTAATGCCTGTTCAATTCTTCAGCCTTGTAAATCCTTATGTAAAGGATTTACGGCGCTGTAATATTCCTGAATATATCAGGGGTGTTACTGACGAGGGCGGGGAGTGATCGCCGGTGCAATAGAAAAGGGCACGGACAATGAGCGGCTCCGAGAAAGGGGAGTGATCGCCGGTGCAATAAGAAAAAGGGCACGGACAATGAGCGGCTCCTGACAAGGCTTCTAGGCGGAGGGGGAGATGACTGAACCGAATTCTTACCAGAACGAGAGGTATTACAAGACTGTATAAGTATGGGACTATACAGTTAAGGAGGTTTAAAAAGGTTTACTTATACAAAACAAGATATTTCAAAACTTTCTTATTTTTAAAAGTATAACGAATAATTACGGCATGATTATATTTTCGGGAGAATATGTGGTTCATCGCTGCTGCCCAACGTCGACTCTGAGGTAATGTTTTCAAGTAATCACTCTTTTATGAAAACTTAAAAATTATGGTATTAGTATAGAATGATTGTGTCGGCAAAAGATTTGAAAGGATATGTGAAAGTTTAAATGTTGTCCGAAAGGGACAAAATATGATTTCAATGAAAGGTTTCAAAGTGATTTTGCTGGCACAATATTTTTAAAATTATTGATGAAAATACTCATACAAAGTTTGATACAGATTTTCAAAGTTCTTTACGAAGCTCAATTTCGAGGACGAAATTTTTTAAAGGGGGGAGGATTGTAACGCCCCAATACTTATTTAAATGCTAACGATCATAGATTTTGATTTTTTTAATATTTACAGGTTGTCCGATACTTGGACCGATACGTTCCTAGCATAAAATGAAGGATTTAAAAAAGAAAAGATTTCAAAATAAAATATAGGGGTCATTTTTAGAATTTATGAATGTGATTTCGAAAAGTTCCGAAGATTTTGATACGATAGAATTTTCATTACATAACACTTATATTGCAAAAATAATATTAAATTATTTTATTATTGTTATCGAAAATCCGTTCCGAGCATATCGAAGATTTAACTCCGACGAGTCCGGAACAGGTCGGAAAATCGAATTTGGACATCGGGAAGGGGTCGAACCGGCCGAGCCAAGTTGACGGACATCTGCTGGTCACCGCCGGACACGCCGATCGACAATGCCGGTCATGGCCGGCGAAGCTTCTAGGCCACTATCCGGATAAGTCTGTCAAATTGCAGGATAAGATCGGTCACGACCGGCGAAGCCTCTCGACCACTATCCGGATAAGGCCGCCCACTGTCGGATAAGGTCGATCACGACCGACGAAGCTTCTCGGCCACCGTCCAGGATAAGGCTTCACTGTCCGTAAGGTTGATTTTCAACCGATTTTGAGCCCTTATTTATACATGTTCCCGGACGTGTTTTTGTACATATCATATATCATTTTTAATCTATGAACCTCTACTTTAAAACGCCCGAAACATATTTTCCTTCCAAAAATTATAAAAGCCACAAAAATCCCGATATACAGATAGCTCAAATCTGACAGTTTTTCAAAGGTGTTTGATAAAAGTCCTCAAAGAGATTTCAGATTTTACACCAAGAATTTATGACCGGAAATATGAAAAACTATTTTCAAGTGCTAGGAGAAGCGTATCCAGGATCCAAGAAGGACAACCGAGCCAAACTCAAACGAAGATATTTCAAGATTTCAGCAAACGAGGTGAGGTTATACTGTTTTAATATGTTACGGTCATCGTTGTGTCGTGTAACATGACGACCCGCGAGGGGTCGAAAGAATGAAAGAAATCCGAGACGAGTCTCACACGGATAAGAATGTTTTATGTTCATTACACAACATGATTTTGACGATTTATAAGGGTTTAATCTCACTGAGTATGCTCGCGTACTCACACCTCATCGATTATGTTTTTCAGGCTAAAGAATCGACGAACGGGACAAGCAGAAGATGAATACATATTCCCAAAACGATGAAGTTCTAAAGAATAAAAGATGTTGTCGCCGTAATTGTTATTATTTTTACGAAACACTTGATGTTCTTCAACGAATATAATTTCAACGGACTATGTCCGAATATTTGATTCCCCATGTTTTTGTAAAACTGTACTGATGTTTGATTAAACGACTCTTATTGAAGATTTACTTACTAAAATGCTTCTGCAAATACTCCGGATTTATATAAAATTTTTGAGGAAAAATTGAGCCGTGTAACGTTCTTTTTAATTAAGAAAGCCAGGGCATTACAGAATGGTATCGGGGCAAGGCCTCTCTCAGTACGGTGAGATTTGGGGATGAACCAAGCGGAAGGTGGTGAACATGTGACACCCGGGGCCGACGAGGGCGGGGAGTGATTGCCGGTGCAATAGAAAAGGGCACGGACAATGAGCGGCTCCGAGAAAGGGGAGTGATCGCCGGTGCAATAAGAAAAAGGGCACGGACAATGAGCGGATCCTGACAAGGCTTCTAGGCGGAGGGGGACATGACTGAACCGAATTCTTACCAGAACGAGAGGTATTACAAGACTGTATAAGTATGGGACTATACAGTTAAGGAGGTTTAAAAAGGTTTACTTATACAAAACAAGATATTTCAAAACTTTCTTATTTTTAAAAGTATAACGAATAATTACGGCATGATTATATTTTCGGGAGAATATGTGGTTCATCGTCGCTTCAACGTCGACGCTGAGGTAATGTTTTCAAGTATTCACTCTTTTATGAAAACTTAAAAATTATGGTATGAGTATAGAATGATTGTGTCGGCAAAAGATTTCAAAGGATATGTGAAAGTTTAAATGTTGTCCGAAAGGGACAAAATATGATTTCAAAGAAAGGTTTCAAAGTGATTTTGCTGGCACAATATTTTTAAAATTATTGATGAAAATACACATACAAAGTTTGATACAGATTTTCAAAGTTCTTTACGAAGCTCAATTTCGAGGACAAAATTTTTTAAAGGGGGGAGGATTGTAATGCCCCAATACTTATTTAAATGCTAACGATCATAGATTTTGATTTTTTTAATATTTACAGGTTGTCCGATACTTGGACCGATACGTTCCTAGCATAAAATGAAGGATTTAAAAAAGAAAAGATTTCAAAATAAATTATAAGGGTCAATTTTAAAATTTATGAATGCGATTTCGAGAAGTTCCGATGATTTTGATACGATAGAATTTTCATTACATAACACTTATATTGCAAAAATAATATTAAATTATTTTATTATTGTTATCGAAAATCCGTTCCGAGCATATCGAAGATTTAACTCCGACGAGTCCGGAACAGGTCGGAAAATCGAATTTGGACATCGGGAAGGGGTCGAACCGGCCGAGCCAAGTTAACGGACATCTGCCGGTCACCGCCGGACACGCTGATCGACAATCGCGGTCATGGCGGCCGAAGCTTCTAGGCCACTATCAGGATGTCACTGTCCGGATAAGTTCGGATCACGACCGATAGAAGCTTCTCGACCACTATCCGGATAAGAGCATCCGGTGTCGGATAAGGTCGGTCACGACCGACAGAAGCTTCTCGGCCAGCTGTCCGGATAAGGCTTCCAGCTGTCCGGGTAAGGTTGAATTTCAACCGATTTTGAGCCCTTATTTATACATGTTTCCGGACGTGTTTTTGTACATATCATATATCATTTTTAAGCTATGAACCTCTACATTAAAACGCCCGAAACATATTTTCCTTCCAAAAATTATAAAAGCCACAAAAATCCCGATAAAACAGATAGCTCAAATCTGACAGTTTTTCAAAGGTGTTTGATAAAAGTCCTCAAAGATATTTCAGATTTTACACCAAGAATTTATGACCGGAAATATGAAAAACTATTTTCAAGTGCTAGGAGAAGCGTATCCAGGATCCAAGAAGGACAACCGAGCCAAACTCAAACGAAGATATTTCAAGATTTCAGCAAACGAGGTGAGGTTATACTGTTTTAATATGTTACGGTCATCGTTGTGTCGTGTAACATGACGACCCGCGAGGGGTCGAAAGAATGAAAGAAATCCGAGACGAGTCTCACACGGATAAGAATGTTTTTTGTTCATTACACAACATGATTTTGACGATTTATAAGGGTTTAATCTCACTGAGTATGCTCGCGTACTCACACCTCATCGATTATGTTTTTCAGGCTAAGGAATCAACGAACGGGACAAGCAGAAGATGAATACATATTCCCAAAACGATGAAGTTCTAAAGAATAAAAGATGTTGTCGCCGTAATTGTTATTATTTTTACGAAACACTTGATGTTCTTCAACGAATATAATTTCAACGGACTATGTCCAAATATTTGATTCCCCATGTTTTTGTAAAACTGTACTGATGTTTGATTAAACGACTCTTATTGAATATTTACTTACTAAAATGCTTCTGCAAATACTCCGGATTTATATAAAATTTTTAAGGAAAAATTGAGCCGTGTAACGTTCTTTTTAATTAAGAAAGCCAGGGCATTACAGAATGGTATCGGGGCAAGGCCTCTCTCAGTACGGTGAGATTTGGGGATGAACCAAGCGGAAGCTGGTGAACATGTGACACCCGGGGCCGAAGAGGGCGGGGAGTGATTTCCGGTGCAATAGAAAAGGGCACGGACAATGAGCGGCTCCGAGAAAGGGAAGTGATCGCCGGTGCAATAAGAAAAAGGGCACGGACAATGAGCGGATCCTGACAAGGCTTCTAGGCAGAGGGGGACATGACTGAACCGAATTCTTACCAGAACGAGAGGTATTACAAGACTGTATAAGTATGGGACTATACAGTTAAGGAGGTTTAAAAAGGTTTACTTATACAAAACAAGATATTTCAAAACTTTCTTATTTTTAAAAGTATAACGAATAATTACGGCATGATTATATTTTCGGGAGAATATGTGGTTCATCGCTGCTGCCCAACGTCGACGCTGAGGTAATGTTTTCAAGTATTCACTCTTTTATGAAAACTTAAAAATTATGGTATGAGTATAGAATGATTGTGTCGGCAAAAGATTTGAAAGGATATGTGAAAGTTTAAATGTTGTCCGAAAGGGACAAAATATGATTTCAAAGAAAGGTTTTAAAGTGATTTTGCTGGCACAATATTTTTAAAATTATTGATGAAAATACACATACAAAGTTTGATACAGATTTTCAAAGTTCTTTACGAAGCTCAATTTCGAGGACAAAATTTTTTAAAGGGGGGAGGATTGTAATGCCCCAATACTTATTTAAATGCTAACGATCATAGATTTTGATTTTTTTAATATTTACAGGTTGTCCGATACTTGGACCGATACGTTCCTAGCATAAAATGAAGGATTTAAAAAAGAAAAGATTTCAAAATAAATTATAAGGGTCATTTTTAAAATTTATGAATGCGATTTCGAAAAGTTCCGACGATTTTGATACGATAGAATTTTCATTACATAACACTTATATTGCAAAAATAATATTAAATTATTTTATTATTGTTATCGAAAATCCGTTCCAAGCATATCGAAAATTTAACTCCGACGAGTCCGGAACAGGTCGGAAAATCGAATTTGGACATCGGGAAGGGGTCGAACCGGCCGAGCCAAGTTGACGGACATCTGCCGGTCACCGCCGGACACGCCCGACAATCACGGTCATGGCCGGCCGAAGCTTCTAGGCCACTATCCGGATGTCCACTGTCGGATAAGTTCGGTCACGACCGGCGAAGCTTCTCGACCACTATCCGGATAAGGTCTGTCAATTGTCGGATAAGGTCGGTCACGACCGAAGCTTCTCGGCCACTGTCAGGATAAGGCTTCCACTGTCGGGTAAGGTTGATTTTCAACCGATTTTGAGCCCTTATTTATACATGTTTAGGACGTGTTTTTGTACATATCATATATCATTTTTAAGCTATGAACCTCTACTTTAAAACGCTCAAACATATTTTCCTTCCAAAAATTATAAAAGCCACAAAAATCCCGATAAAGCAGATAGCTCAAATCGAGTTTTCAAAGGTGTTTGATAAAAGTCCTCAAAGATATTTCAGATTTTACACCAAGAATTTATGACCGGAAATATGAAAAACTATTTTCAAGTGCTAGGAGAAGCGTATCCAGGATCCAAGAAGGACAACCGAGCCAAACTCAAACGAAGATATTTCAAGATTTCAGCAAACGAGGTGAGGTTATACTGTTTTAATATGTTACGGTCATCGTTGTGTCGTGTAACATGACGACCCGCGAGGGGTCGAAAGAATGAAAGAAATCCGAGACGAGTCTCACACGGATAAGAATGTTTTATGTTCATTACACAACATGATTTTGACGATTTATAAGGGTTTAATCTCACTGAGTATGCTCGCGTACTCACACCTCATCGATTATGTTTTTCAGGCTAAGGAATCGACAAACGGGACAAGCAGAAGATTAATACATATTCCCAACACGATGAAGTTCTAAAGAATAAAAGATGTTGTCGCCGTAATTGTTACTATTTTTACGAAACACTTGATGTTCTTCAACGAATATAATTTCAACGGACTATGTCCGAATATTTGATTCCCCATGTTTTTGTAAAATTGTACTGATGTTTGATTAAACGACTCTTATTGAAGATTTACTTACTAAAATGCTTCCGTAAATACTCCGGATTTATATAAAAGTTTTAAGGAAAAATTGAGCCGTGTAACGTTCTTTTTAATTAAGAAAGCCAGGGCGTTACACATTAGCGTACGTAACTTACACTCTCTAGCGTACGCAAGTCCTTGCGTTTAGCGTGCGCTAATATCAGTTGACTCGTTTGTCTGTTTGCTCCGAAGAATGGTCCTCACACCGAAAGTGCTGACGAGGATAAGATTCCTTTTTGTATAATATACCATTAGCGTGCGCTAACCTTTAGGGTTTAGCGTGCACTAGTACTACATTACAAACATCCGTTGACTTATTAGAACGTGCGCCAAAAGTGGCCTGGTCCACACGCATATTCCTTCCGATCTGACTACACTAGCGTGCGCTACATTCTGCCTCTAGCGTGAACTAACCATGAATGATAGCATGCACTATACTTGAACATTAGCGCGCGCTAATCAGGCTATACTTAGCCATTTCTAACCCTTCTCGTCTGTCTCGACATACTGGATACGTACACTCACATACTGAATATATATACTCAATCAAATAATATTCTCATATGATACACAATATCCTAAATTGCAATTGTTAACCAAGTACGACAATTATACCAATACAGATGTCTCAGTTCTACAATTATTTTATCCATACTGTACAGTTTCCAAGCTGTACAACATAACTCGGATAAAATAACATTAAACAATAGTAATAGAAATTCCGGATATTACATACCAGCGCATTAACCAAATCAATTTTGGACTTATAATTCATTAATGAATCTATTAGTCTCTGTTTATAAAGTTGATTCAACTCTCACAACTTAAAATTCCAAGGTTTTATAACAAACACTTGATTAAGAGAGTTTATCAAAATCTTGTCATAATCAGATTTTGTTTTGTTTATAACCACTAGCCTATAAGTTGGATTTGCACCAATTTTTGACACAATATCCCTAAGATACTTAAGAATACGTATAATGAAACTCCTGACCCTGAAACATACGGATCAAGTAACATATACAATTAATTCTAAAAGGTGGCAGAATTGATTCCTTTATTGCCTTAGTAAATTTTAAGCCTTATAAATCCATATTAAACACAAGGGTAAGCCATGGTTGAATTCTTAGCATCATTATAATATGTATAAGAACATATAAAATCTCTCACACCTTTGAAATATCCAAGAAACATATCAAGAACAAGGAAGAAACAAAGGAAACTCACCTTGATTGTCAAAGGAATTGAGGTGTTGATGTTTTGATGATTTCTTCTTGAATTTTTGGTAAATTTTCGAAGTGGGGAGCTTCTTGTTCATGTACAGACTGTAAATGAGGGTTGTGGGACGGATTTATCCATCAACCAAGCGTGTTAAGTTGGTTATGAAGGTGAAATGTCCAAAATACCCTCGAATGACTACTAGAGACTAGGTTTGAAAGAATGGATCGACTCAAGTAATTATGATCCGGTTCTTGGAGTGTATGAAGTGGTTCCTAGTATATCCTGACCTAATTTAGGGTATAGATGATCTTTCAAAGGGTTTAGTAGAAGTTTAGGGTGTATTTTTATTGCTTAAACTCGATTACTCATGCGAACAATGTTGAAAATGCTAGTGAAGGACTTTATTGTCAAACTTTCTAAAACTTCACAAATGCGACACTGTAGGTAAGAATGGAAGGAATCATTTATAAAAAAATATAATTAATATGATAAACTAAAAGATAAGTTCAATTCCTACCGCAGTTGGAACGAATGAGGTATATACAGATCACAGTATTTTACAAACGTTATCAGATACAATCATAAATTGTATCCTATTAGGTATTGACAAGAATCAAAGGCACTTGACACGTGTTAGTTTATTGAATGATGGTTATCCACTTGAATCGTCAATTTAAAGTGACCCACTACACGCGCCGACTAAAATCTCGAGATAAGCTAGTTAACCTCTGATAGACACGTTAGTGACACCTTTATGACTTCTAGGCTTACCACGTGTACTTGGAGTTTTATAAGATCTTTACATATATTTTATTTTCGTATTAGAAATAATATGAATAACGTAACTTAGTTCCGTAACATATACCACGATAATGTTTTAGACTTTAGTTCCAATGTTTAGCACATTTCTATGTAATGAAATTAACTATAAGATCAACTGAACCATGGAACGTCAAATAATCCAAATAACACATAATTAACAAGTTATGCATGAATCATATTGATCAAGTGAGTAGTGTTAGGCTCGGGTATCACATCCTCCCCCCCTTATAAAAATTTCGACCCCGAAATTTAACTTACCTGAAAAGATCAGGGTATTTAGCCCTCATTTCATCTTCTCTCTCCAAAGTGGCTTCTTTTACAAGTTGATTTCTCCACAACACTCTGACTAGTGGCACTTCTTTATTTCTGAGTTTCTTTACTTCTCTTAGTATGATTTGTTCTGCTATCTCCTTGTAACTCAAATCTGCCTCCAGCTCAACTGGTTCATTCTTGAGAATGTGGGATGGATTCGCAATGTATTTTCTTAGTAGAGAAATGTGAAATATATTGTGTATCTCAGACATTGTTGCTAGCAACTCTAGTCGATAAGCCACTTCACCAACCCGCTCAGTAATAGGAAATGGCCCAATGTATCTTGGACTCAGTTTTCCTTTCTTACCAAATCTCATTATTCCCTTCATTGGAGAAACTTTTAGGAATACTCGATCACCCACGGAAATGTAATACCCCCAAGACATTCAGGGCATATTACAGCGCCGTGGACCCCACACTATGGAATTCACCAGGCTAACATACCAACAAGACATTCAACAACGACAAACAATCACCAATAAAACGACAATCCCAAATAAAAGACTACAACTCGACAAATAGAATCCAACATCAATCCATTTCCCAAAACGGGAACACAACATTAACAATTTTCAAACAAGAAGTACTCGAGTACTTAAACCAATTTTATAATAAAAAAAAGTCCCAAAACAAGACATCAAAAATAATAGACAGAACTGAACACCAACAAATGACTACTGGTTAGTATCATGCTTGTCCATCATCCTCATACGGCTCAAGTGCTCGTTTGTCCCCATGATCGATACCTGAAATACAAAAAGTATTTCCCCCCTTTTAAGGGGTTAGCGACAACTGCTAGTGCAAGTACAATCCATTTGAACTACATTCTAATCAGATGAATACATGCGCCAAAAATCATTTTAGAAAACATTTTATATTCCGGAATATTTACGATGCACAAGCACAAAACACATTTTCTCCAACCAAAACAATTCAAAGTTAACCTTGGTACGTGACTCACGGCCACCGTACCCCGCAGACCCCCGTCGGACAACCCTGGGTGGTTAACCACAGTTCGTGATACGCACACACACGGCAATACGTATCCCTAGAGGCCCCGTCGGACCGTCCCTAGGTGAACATACACATATTCTCCCACAACAACCACATATAGCCATAATTCAAATACTAGAACATGTAAGCAAATGTAAAGTACTTGCCTTTGTGACATCTTCGAAGAATCGGAAGTGAGAAACGACTAAGGATGATCCGAGTGGAAGATGACGGTTCCTAACGAAGAATTAACATAACTCAGTCCCAATGGACATCAATAAACGAAAGGAATACTCCCATAACCCCGATTACAATTCACGACAATAGACGTTCAATCGATACGGGCGAGGGTTTACGCAAAATCTCCCCGTATTGATAATTCACGGATTAAATCGAAGAATACGGATTGGGAATCATCCAATAACAACAATCGGTAAGAAGTTTCGCAACATACATGAACAATTCGGAATCAATCACGAAAAAACCGAAAAACCCCCAATTTATACAAGTTAGGGTTCTTGAAGAAAATACCTCGGATTCGGATGATGGAGGATGATTACGCTGATGGTGATATGCTACTATGATTCTACGGTGATGGAACACGAAAAATTCTTCGATCAAAACTGAAAGAATCGCCTCTGGAGTCGCCCCGTGAAGAAAAACGAAAGAAAGGATAGAAAATGAGGTCTTGGATCTCTGCCCGCTGTTTTAAAACAGCGGGCTGTTATGGCCGTAACAGGGGACACTTATGGCCGTAACATGGCCAACTTACGGCCGTAACTTCTGGGTGTTACGGCCGTAACACCTCTTGACAAGCGATCTTGTAGCTTCTTGTCCAAACGATCGGACAACCACGAAACCGGACTGCTATCGAACCAAAAATACGACTACGAAGAATATTCGATGACGAGTCTAACCATCACAAGAAAACATCAATCCGACTACCCGGGAATCCGAAATACGACAACGAATATGAAATTCCCTAAACTTATAGGAAATTACGAAAATGACCCAAGCGTCCGAAAATCACGATACGACGTCGGATTTGCAAACCGAAAGTCTCAACACGACCAACTCAATCATACGAACTTGTACAAACCAAGAAACCACGAAAATGAACAAGTTTTACGAGAATCGAACGTTCATACGGCAAAACATATCATAAAATGGAATCACGTGAAAACTTCACCAAAACTCGTCCAAATGGAAAAACTCCATGAATAAAGTAGATTCAAAATGTCGAAACGGTTACAAGCGAGTCGATAAAAGTACACATATACCAAAAATGGAAACTGCTAAAAATAGAAAGTTACGGATATTACATTCTCCCCCTCTAAAATAAAGTTTCGTCCCAAAACTTAAGAATTGAAAAGCTCGGGGTGCCTCGAACGCATATCCTCCTCTAACTCCCACGTCGCTTCTTCTACTCCGTGTCTCGACCATTGCACCTTAACCAAATGAATGGTTTTGTGCCTTAACTGTTTGTCTCGACGCTCCAAGATCTTGACGGGCCTCTCCTCAAACGTAACATCCTTCTCGATCTCCACGTCTCCAAAATCAATAATGTGGGATGGGTCTGGAACATACTTCCTCAGCTGGGAGATGTGAAATACGCTATGAACATGACTCAATGATGGAGGCAAAGCCAAACGGTATGCCAACTCACCGACTCTCTCCAATATCTCGAAGGGCCCAATATACCTCGGACTGAGCTTCCCCTTTTTCCCAAAACGGAAAACTCCCTTCATCGGGGATACCCTCAACAGAACATGATCTCCCACCTCGAACTCCAAAGGTCGACACCTAACATCCGCATAAGACTTTTGTCGACTCTGAGCAGCCAACATCCTCTTTCTAATCAACTCAACTTTCCCCCTCGTCTCTAACACGAGGTCTGGTTCAGTGCCAACTAAATCGGACGGCTTATCCCAACATATCGATGATCGGCAACGTCTGCCATAAAGCGCCTCATACGGTGCCATCTTAATCGACGCGTGCCAGCTATTATTATAAGTAAACTCAATCAAGGCCAAATGCTCCTCCCAGTCACTACTCCAATCTAACGCACACGCGCGCAATATATCCTCGAATGTCTGAATAGTACGCTCAGACTTCCCATCGGTCTGGGGATGGAATGAAGTGCTCAAACATAACTGTGTCCCCAATGCCTTATGTACCGCCTGCCAAAAATGCAATACAAATCGGTCATCTCTATCCGAAATAATGGTCTTCGGCGTACCATGAAGTCTCACTATCTGCGCGATAAAAATACGACCCAATTTCTCTGGGCCCCAAGTATCCTTGATGCCCAGAAAATTCGTCGACTTAGTCAGTCGGTCTACAATCACCCACACCATATTCATACCAGTCTTCGTCTCGGTAAACCCGTGACAAAATCCATAGTGATATCCTCCCACTTCCACTCCGGGACGGGAAGTGGCTTCAACAGCCCGACTGGCCGCTGATGCTCAATCTTGACTTGCTGACAAGTCAAACACTTAGCCACAAACTGAACTACCTCATTCTTCATGTCGTTCCACCAGAAATTTTTCCTCAAATCTTTATACATTTTACCCGAGCCCAGATGGACTGAGTAAGGTGACGCATGAGCCTCTCGCATAATACTCTGTCTCAATCCCGAGTCGTTCGGAACACACAACCGACCTCGGAATCTCAACACACTGAATACACATCGGGTCCCCCAACTGTCCCGATTTAATGTCATCGACCAGAGATGAAGAAACCTCAAGAGTACGCAACTGTCCGAAACTCTATGGTAGTACAACCTCAATGCTCAACCCCATAAACTCTCGCTGAAGTCCCGACTGGGCTGTAAGTGACTCAAGTGCCCGAAGCGATACCGATTTCCGGGTCAAGGCATCTGCTACCACATGAGCCTTGCCCGGATGATAAAGGATTTCAAGATCGTAATCCTTAATCAACTCCAACCATCTGCTCTGTCTCATATTAAGCTCTTTCTGCGTAAAAATGTACTTCAGGCTCTTGTGATCGGTGAAAATCTGACACGACGAGCCATATAAGTAATGACGCCGGATCTTCAACGCGAATACAACTGCGGCCAACTCAAGATCGTGCGTAGGGTAATTCAATTCATACGGTTTCAACTGACGAGAAGTATAGGCAATCATCCTCCCGTGCTGCATAAGTACACATCCGAGCCCTTGGCCCGAAGCATCACTAAAAACTGAGAAACCCTCATTACCACTCGGTAAGGCCAAAACAGGAGCGGTCGTCAACAACTTCTTCAACTCCTCAAAACTATTCTGCCTCTCATCGGTCCACACAAACTTCTCTGACTTCTGTAATAACTGAGTCAGCGGTCGAGCGAGGTTAGAGAACCCCTCGACTAATCTACGGTAATACCCGGCTAATCCCAGAAAACTACGGACCTCCTTCACGTTCTTGGGCGGTGCCCAATCCAACACTGCCTCTACCTTATGTGGGTCCACACGAACACCCTCGGCTGAGATCACATGACCGAGAAACATAACCTCCCGTAACCAAAACTCACACTTTGAGAACTTCGCAAAAAGATGCTGAGTTCTCAAAATATCTAACACGATATGCAAATGACGGGCGTTCTCATCCTCGATCCTCGAGTAAATCAGGATGTCATCGATAAAAACAACTACACACTTATCGAGGTACTCGATAAAGACCTTGTTCATAAGCTGCATGAACACGGCTGGGGCATTGGTTAGTCCAAAAGGCATAACCACAAACTCGTGGTGACCGTATCTCGTCCGAAAGGCTGTCTTCGGAATATCGGTATCCTTCACTCGGAGCTGATAATACCCCGATCTCAAATCAATCTTCGAAAACACGGTTGCCCCTTGCAACTGATCAAACAAATCATCAATCCTCGGGAGCGGATACTTGTTTTTGAAGGTCATTTTGTTCAACTCTCGGTAGTCGATACACAAACGAAGTGACCCGTCCTTCTTCTTCACAAACAGGACCGGTGCGCCCCAAGGTGAGGCGCTCGGTCGAATATACCCCATGTCTAGCAACTCTCCCAACTGTTTCTTCAGCTCCAGCATCTCGGCGGGCGCCATACGGTATGGCGTCTTAGAGATAGGTGCTGCACCCGGCTCTAAATCGACGGTAAACTCAACTTCTCGGTCCAGCGAAAAACCCGGTAACTCGTTTGGAAAAACATCAGGATACTCACACACTACCGGAATAGACGAGAGCTTGACTCCCCCTTCCTCCGATCTCAAAGCGTAACACCAATAGCCCATGCAACCTCCTCGAAGCAGTCTCACCGCCCTCAAGGCGCTGATCAGTAACCTCTGGCTACTCCACTTACGCCCCACAAAATGCTCGGTACCGTCAGAGGCTAACATCGAAACGGTTCTCGTTCTATAATTCATGATCGCCCCATGACGGTCCAGCCAATCCTCACCCAGAATCAAATCCTCATCTCTAATATCTACCGAAATCAGATTAGAAGGCCAAACCCTCCCCGCGATACTCACTGGAAAATCTCTAACCTCACGATCCCCCACGATGCTATCCCCACTAGGAAGTTTAACAACAAAAGGCTCACAAGCAACAAGGCAATCAACATGCAGACGACACACACAATCCATAGATATAAAAGAATGCGTAGCACCAGAATCGAACAATACGGAAACAGGATGATCAAGGATGTGGACGGTACATGTAGCCACCGTCGCATCTGGGTCTCCGGCTCGACTCATCTCATAAACCCGGGGTGGAACAGACCCCGCACTAGAATCTCCCCCTCTAGAAGGCTACCCACGTCCTCGACCTCTACCAAAACTCTACTGCGGCTGAGGAACTGCGGATTTGCAAACCGAAAGTCTCAACACGACCAACTCAATCATACAAACTTGTACAAACCAAGAAACCACGAAAATGAACAAGTTTTACGAGAATCGAACGTTCATACGGCAAAACATATCATAAAATGGAATCACGTGAAAACTTCACCAAAACTCGTCCAAATGGAAAAACTCCATGAATAAAGTAGATTCAAAATGTCGAAACGAGCGAGTCAATAAAAGTACACATATACCAAAAATGGAAACTGCTAAAAATAGAAAGTTAAGGATATTACAGGAAAAGTCCAGTGCTCTCCTTCTGGTATCTGCATAACTCTTTTGTCTACTTTGAGCTGTTCTCATTCTTTCTCTGATTAGTGAAACTGCTTCTGTAATTTCTTGAATCATATAAGGACCTAAAACTCTTCCTTCACCAACCTCATCCCAATGTACTGTATTATTTCGGATCGGGATGGCCATTTTGTATCACACTTTTGGCAGGCGGTTCATAAGGCGTTGGGTACTCGTTTGCGCTTGAGTACCTCTTTTCAAGGATATGTTGCGTGCTTGTGCTCTCGATTGGAGCAGTGACTGGGAGGAGCATTTGCCATTAATCGAATTCACATACAACAATAGTTGGCACGCGTCGATTCGGATGGCACCGCATGAGGCGTTTTATGGGCGGCGATTTTGATCGCCGATTTGTTGGAACGAAGCGTCCGACTTGCTTAGAACCGAACCGGAAGGTGTAATTGATCTGGGAATGGATGTTGACTGCTCAGAGTCGACGGAAGTCATATGCCGACGTCCGTCGTCGACCTTTGGAGTTTGAGGTGGGAGACCACGTTTTGCTAAAGGTTTCGCCGACGAGGGGAGTTTTCCGTTTCGAAAAGAAGGGGAAATTGAGTACGAGATTTATTGGACCCTTTGAGATTCTCGAGCGAGTCGGCGAGTTGGCATACCGTTTGGCACTACCTCCGGCCTTGAGTCACGTTCATAGCATTTTCCATGTTTCCCAGCTGAGGAAATATGTTCCGGATCCTAGTCACGTCATCGACTATGGTGAGATCGATGTCGCCTAGGATATTACCTTTGAGGAGCGTCCCCTAAAGATTTTGGAGCACCGTGAGAAGCAACTGAGTCATAAGACCATTCCTTTGGTCAAAGTGCAGTGGTCGAGGCATGGTGTCAAGGAGGCAACTTGGGAAATCGAGGATAGCATGCGTACTAGGTACCCCGAGTTGTTTATTTCTTAAGTTTTGGGACGAAAATTAATTTTAGAGGACTAGTATGTAATATCCGCATTTTTTCTTTTCCCAATACTTTCTCGATTTGGTGCTTTTCTTGTCTTGGTGGATCGTGTGTAACCATATGTGTATCTCAAGAATACTTGTTTTTGGATTTATTTTACTGAATTCCGTAATTGTTAACTTCTCTGTCGCTCATTGATCTGATTCTCGTAATTGTTGTTCGGAACTGCTGTTTCGGGGTTGCCGTGAATCTATTGTATGTTATCATGCATATTGCGTTGTTCCGTTTGATGCTTCGGTCATGTTTCGGTGTTTAGGACCGTTGTTATCCTATGCCTAACGCGCGCTAATATTATTGTATAGCGCACGCTACGCTGGTTGGTAGCGCGCGCTAGCGAGTTGAGCCCTGGCAGTGGCAGTGAGCCTATTTGTGACCTCAGTTCTCTGGATTAACGGCTTAGTGCATGCTATGTTTGTTCTTGAGCATGTTATTGTCGGGACTAGCATGCGCTAGCTGTCCGGTAGCGCACACTAACGCAGTCAGGTGAGTACTGGGCAGGTTACTTCTGGACTCGGCTGATGTCCAGGTAGCGCACGCTATAGCCCGATAGCGCGCGCTACCGAGAGGCAATTAGCACACGCTAACGGTCCAGAACTTTAGGTCCTAGACTGGAGTGTTAACTTTCTGGATTGGAGTTTCACCCATTAGCGCACGCTAACTTTTAAAAGTTAGCGCACGCTAACGCCCCCTGGCTATAAAAACCAGGGAGTTGAACCGGAACAGTCTATTTTTCTTCTTTCCTTTTATCCACCGAAAGCTGGGCGATTTGGGCGAGTTGGGTGATTGGAGTGGGTGATTTCACCATTTATTCAAGATCTTGAGTCTCTAATACCAAATTATCATCATTTAATCATCTTGTACCTCTTGAATCAAGGTAAATCTTCTAGAACCCTATTTTGGGGGAGATTTGGGGGTTTTCATGTTTTGTCCGATTCGTTCAATTTTGTTGGTTAATTCATGATGAATATGATTAATATTATTGGTATTCTTGGTTTTCCTATAGATTCATGATATATTTCGGGGTATTTTTGTAATCGGGAGGGTTTGGTTGTGGTCCGCCCTCGTTGTTCTTGTACGAATATACATGAATCATAGGCGGGTTTTCGGGTGTATTCCATTTCCGTATTCGTTTGGATATGGTTATGATTGTATTATTCGAATCGTTAGGTTCGGTTCTGTTGGTTCCTAGCGTTCGTCGGTGAATTTCCTTTCCGTTCGTTGCATCGTCAATTATTTAAGGCAAGTATTTTTGGAAACCTTTATGCTTAACATGAAATGATAATGTATATTATGTATGCTTTGCTCACCTCGGGAGGGTCCGACGGGACCTCGAGGGAATCTATGACTTCACTCTGGATTCACGAGTTTGTTTCGCTATCCAGCTCAGGAGAGTCCTTAGAGGCCTCGAGTGGGATTTGTGGCTTTGTCCCGGTCCTAGGCAAATGTGTTTGACTCTTTGTTTTCGGAAAAGGCATGTCTGGTTTTGGTTTTGAAATGATTTTGGTGCATTGTACTATGAAATGTGTAAGCAAATGGTTTGCCTTGATTACTTGTACTAGCGTAATTGCTAACCCCTCTGGGGACCCGTTTTGGGGGAATTCTTGTTACGAATTTCAGGTTATGATCAGTTGGACGTGCGGGCAGTGGGACAGTATGAGGATGTTGGCCAGGGTCGTTGACATGTGCATTTGAGTCCTTTTATTTCCGTTGTTCCATTCGATATGGTTGTTGCCTATTTTCTAAACTCATATATTGTACTCGGTAGTACGTGGGCCTTTCTCTTCAAATTGTGATTCGTATTCATTGAGGTTATTTATGGTTGCCGATGTTGATTATTCTGCCGGCCGTACTGGGCGTGTTACTTGATTTTCATCTGGATGATGTGTGATTTTACTGTGGTAATTCGTGTCTTGCCTGGTGGGTCCCATGTAGAGGTCCACGGCACTGTAATATACCTTGAATATCTCAAGGGTATTACAGACGAATCTCCTCTAACTTATTCAACTGCAAACAGCGCTTTTCACCGGCCGATTTAAGATCAAAATTAAGTTTCTTGATCGCCCAATATGCATGATGCTCCATCTCTACCGGAAAATGACAACCTTTCCCAAAAACCAACCTATATGGTGACATGCCAATGGGTGTCTTGTACGCTGTATGGTATGCCCAAAGTGCATCGTCGAGTTTGAAGGACCAATCCTTTCAGGACGAGTTAACTGTTTTTTCTAAGATCCACTTTAGCTCTCGATTGGATATTTCAACTTGACCACTCGTTTGGGGATGGTAGGCCATAGCAACACGGTGAGTGACTCCGTATTTCTTTAAGACCGCATCAAGGAATTTGTTGTCAAAATGTGATCCACCATCACTGATAATTGCACGTGGAGTCCCAAAAACATATGAAAATATGTTTTTTATAAATTTGATCACGAAATTGGACCCATTTGTTGGTAGTGCCACCGCTTCGACCCACTTCTAGACGTAGTCCACTGCTACTAGAATATATAGGTTCTTATTTGATAGAGGGAATGGACCCATAAAGTCGATCCCCATACGTCGAACAATTCAACCTCAAGTATAGTGTTCACTGGTATTTCATGTCGTTTTGAGATGTTTCCCGTCCGTTGACACCGGTCACACGTGGACACAAAGGAATGAGCATCCTTGAATAATGATGGCCAGTAGAAACCCAACTGCAAAACTTTTGCCGCTGTCCTATTGCCACCAAAATGCCCGCCATAAGGTGATGCATGGCAATGACTCAACAAGTTGTGAATTTCCTCGTCCGGAATACACCTACGAATGATTCGGTCAGGACATCTTTTAAAAAGAAAAGGGCCGTCCCATAAGTAATACTTTGCGTTTGAAATCAGCTTCTTCTTTTGATGACACAAGAAGTCATTCGTAATGTTGCTACCCAAAATATTATCCGGAGATAGATATTGCTGGAGTGGATGGATAGCAAACAAAGTGCGAGAGCACTTCCGTAGAGAAAGTAAATAACATAAGATTTGCCGGGGTTGTTAGTCCCGGGCTTGAATGCTCTCGCGAGATGTTATTAATACGAATATTCGAGGATACAAGTATTAATGTTAGAATACTATTACAATGAGTGTAACGATTCTAGTTATCTTATCTAGTGAGCGTGTAGATTGCCGGGAGAACCAGATGTGATGCTCTGTGAGTTCTCGTAACAGCGTTGATGAGCTGTGACGGCGGTGAGAGATCGACCGTCTCTCACGGCATGTAAAAGCTATTTGTTTGAGCTCCGGGGCTTGTAAATCTGACCTGCGGAGACTCCTTGACTCTGTCGACCGTCTTCTGGTTGAGAGGTCCTGAGAGAGAAATCCTGAGGCAGATTCGGGAAAGGAATCCAAGAGCTTGAAAGTATGTAAGTATTTGAGTGTATTCTTTGAACTTTGTGGAGAATACGTGAACTGATTGCAATGAATTGCCAACCTTTTACCAGTTGCTGGGTCTTTCTATTTATAGCACTTAGACATGCTGGGCGATCGCCTTTGTTGTATTATAATAAGCGGGCGATCGTCTTTTAGCACATGGGCTTGTCTCCTTAAAGTCTGCAGGAGTTGCTGGCAGCCGGCTGCGCGGTCCAATGAGAAGCCTGCACGCGTCCGAGTCGCTGTCACGGGTGGCCCCACTTTGTACCTTTCGGCGGGCTTGTCGGTAGGTGATAAGGTGGTGTCAGGCTGTGCTCAACGATCCGGGAATCGCAGTGGCTGTCGCGGATCTGCACATGGGAGCTGCTTTGAGACTCAGTCTCCGTGGACTTCGACGGACGATGGTTTCTGTTCGGGGCATTGGACGGTCGTCCTCAGCCGGGCACCAGAGTCGATCGCTAGGTACCAAAGGGCGATCGCCTTGGGAGTCGATTGCTAGATGCCCGAAGGTGGTCTGGTATCTCTGGTTATGTGAGTCCGCCATGGTTTGACCGGATGTGGACTCGGTCGCTCGGCCTTATAGTCGCTCGCCTGTGGAGGTAAATGAATCTTGACACAACACGTAATTATATTGCTTGCAAGATAGTTCACTAGATCAGCGTACCAATGTGCTTGTTGCGCATCCAGCTTGTAGAGCTGTTCGTCGGGAAAATTTTCCACAATCGGTGGATGACTCTCCGCCTTTTTGAGGGGATTTTCTAAACGCGAAAGGTGATCTGCAATGACATTCTCGGTCCCTTTCTTGTCTAGAATCTGCAAATTGAATTCTTGTACTAGAAGCACCCACCTAATCAACCTTGGTTTAGCATCCTTCTTCTCCAAAAGGTATTAGATTGCCGAATGGTCAGTCCACACAACCACTTTTGTTCCCAACAAATAAGCACGAAATTTATCAAAAGCAAAAATCACGACTAATAATTCTTTTTCTGTCATGGCATAATTCCTTTGGGTTTCGTCAAGGGTTCGACTTGTATAATACACGACATGAAACACTTTTCCCCATCGCTGGCCCAAAACAGCCCCAATGGCAAAATCGCTAGCGTCGCAGATTAATTCAAAAGGAAGGCTCCAGTCTGGAGCGACTATGACAGGAGCAGTGCTTAGAGCCTTCTTCAAGAGGTCAAAGCTTTCTTTACAAGACTCATCAAAATCAAATGGGACAACTTTCATGAGCAAATTACATAAAGGCTTCGTGATCTTCGAAAAAATCTTTAATAAACAGCGGTAAAAACCGGCGGGTCCCAAAAAACTCCTCACCCCCTTTACAGAAGTAGGCAGAGGCATCTTCTTAATTGTTTCAATTTTAGCACGGTCGACTTCAATCCCATGGGCAGAAATGCGATGGCCTAGTACAATGCCCTCATGGACCATAAAATGGCGCTTCTCCCAGTTTAATACCAGATTTGTCTTTTCGCATCTTTTCAAGACTTTCTGCAAATTCTACAAGCATTAATCAAACAAATCACCGAAAACAGAGAAATCATCCATAAAAATTTTAATACAATGTTCTACCATGTCAGAAAAAATAGCCATCATACAACTTTGAAAAATGGCTGACGCGTGACATAAACCAAAAGGCATGTGCCTATAAGCAAAAATACCATAAGGACATGTAAATGTCGTCTTTTCTTGGTCCTCTGGGACTATATAAATCTGATTATACCCAGAATAACCATCAAGAAAACAGTAAAAATCATGTCCGGCTAATCTATCCAACATTTGATCAATAAATGGTAAAGGAAAGTGGTCTTTTCTAGTGGCTTTATTTAATTTTCTATAATCTATGCACATACGCCACCCTGTAGCAATTCTAGTGGGAATTAATTCATTATTATCATTTGGAATAACTGTTATCCCACCCTTCTTTGACACAAAATGTACCGGACTTGCCCACTTGCTATCAGAAATAGGAAAGATCATAGCAGCGTCGAGAAGTTTTAAAACCTTGACTTTTACCACCTCTTTCATATTCGGATTTAAACGACATTGATGCTCCACAGAGGGTTTGTAGTCTTCCTCCATCAAAATCCTATGCATACAAATGGACGGGCTGATTCCTTTGATATCCGCAATAGACCATCCAATGGCAGATTTGTACTCCCTCAATACTCTCAACAATTTCTCCTCTTGATCACCCGCCAAAGTGGCAGAAAGAATGACAGGCAGGGAATCGTCGGGCCCCAAAAATGCATATTTCAAATGATTCAGTAGCTGCTTAAGCTCTAGCTTTGGGGGCTTCTCAATTTATGGGACGGGTCGAGTTGGTGAACTTCCAAGCTCCTCACATGGTCTGCGAGTAACAAATGGTGGTGACGCATCCATGTGTCGTAAATAGGCTACATGCTCTGAATTCAACTCGGTAGAGGATCCGACTAAAATGGACTCCAGTAGATCTGATGGATAGCTCTCCCGAAAAGCTCTTCTTATACATGATTCAATGACGTCAATTTGAAAGTAATTCTCAACATTACTAGGATGTTGCATAGATCGAAATATATTGAAAGTAACTTGCTCCTCTTGAACTCGTAGAGTGAGTTTCCCTTTTTCTGCATCAATTAGAGTTCGGTCGGTCGCTAAAAATGGTCTTCCCGAGATAATTGGGATGTCATGGTCCTCCTCCATATCAAGCACTATAAAATCAGCAGGAAAGATGGATTTATCGACCTTGACCAGAACATCTTCTATTACCCCTCTCGGGTACTTGATGGATCTATCAGCTAGTTGTAAAGAGACCGTAATCGGCTTGGCCTCCCCAATACCTAGCTTTTTGAAAATGGAAAGGGGCATAATATTAATGCTGGCTCCAAGATCACATAAAGCTCTATCAAAGGACGAGTTCCCAATAGTGCATGGTATAGTGAAACTTCCCGGATCCCTCAATTTAGACGGGAGCTTTTTCTGCAAAATAGCGCTGCACTCTTCAGTCAATGCCACTGTCTCATATTCTTCGAGCTTTTTTGTTAGATAAGATCTCCTTCATAAATTTCACATAGCTCGGCATTTTCTCTAAAGCATCGGCAAATGGAATATTGATATGTAATTTCTTGAAGACGTTCAGAAACTTGGAGAATTGCTTGTCCAATTTTTGCTTTTGCCGATGTTGTGGGAATGGGATTGGTGGTGTAGGATGAGTGGTCAAGACTACTTTTGACTTGGGCTCCTCGTCCTTCATTTTCTCAACGGGCTGCTCTTTTCCTTGCTACTCTTGGGCTGTTCGTGTAGCTCCTTTCCACTTCGTCGCTCGATAGCTTGCACATTTTCCTTGGGATTCATCTCGTTAGGGCTTAGTAATACACCTTAAGGTTGAGAAGATAATAAATTTGCGATATGCCCCATTTGGACTTCCAAATTCGGCATAGAAGCGTAATGATTTTGTAGAGTAGTTTCCATGCGAGACATGAATTGGCTCGTATTAGCCGCCATTTGAGCAAGAGCATCTTCCAAAGAGACCTTCGGTGGTTGAGGGGGATGCTGTGGTGGCTGAGTGAATTGAGCTTGCAGAGTTTTATTCAAAGCTTGCCCGTTCCTCCATGAAAGATTGGGATGATTTCGCCACCCTTGGTTGTAAGTGTTGGAATACGGGTTGTTCTGAAATTTTCATTTCCCACAAATTGAGCTTGTTCCATCTGAGATTGCTCAAAAGGATTTTCGACTTGACATTCAGCAGTAGGATGAGATCCGTTGCAACAATTGCAAGTTTCCATGGTATTGGTAGAAGGAGTATGTGAAAAGGCTTGTAGTTGTTGAGTTAAAGCAGTAACTTGGGCTGATAGTGTAGAGATTGGATCGTTGTCGGAAATTCCCATAACTCGCTTTGGATTCACACATTCTGAAGGCCACTGATAAGCATTTGCCGCCATAGCTTCTAGTAAAGAATGAGCTTCAGACATCGTCTTCCCCATTAAAGCACCTCTAGTGGATGCATCAACAAGAGTGCGTGTAGAAGCACTCAGTCCATTGTAGAATGTTTGAATCTGCAGCCAATCCGGTAGACCATGATGGGGGCATCTCCTTAGCAAATCCTTGTATCGTTCCCATGCCTCATGCAGTGATTCCATCTCAAATTGCGCGAAAGTAGTTATATCATTCCTAAGTCCTGCTGTCTTTGCTGGCGGAAAGAACTTAGCCATAAAAGCTTGTGCTAACTCCGCCCAAGTCGTGATAGAGCCCGGCGGGAGTGAATTCAACCAAAACTTGGCCTTGTCCCTTAGAGAAAATGGGAAAGCCATAGACGAATGGCGTCATCATTAACTCCATTATTTTTTAATGTGTCACAAATCTCGAGAAATGAAGCAATGTTAGCATTGGGGTCATCATTCGCCAGTCCGCAAAATTAGCTCGCTTGCACCATTTGGATGATAGCCGGATTGATTTCAAAATTGTTCGCCTGAATGGTCGAGCGTCGAATCCTCGAAAAGTTTGCATTAATTTGTAGAAGTGCATAATCTCGGAGTGCCAATGCTGGTTGAACTTGCTCAATAGGCTTGTCGATCCCTTGATTTCCGGTGTTGTCACCCATGGTATCCGTAGTTGACAACTCATGTCTTTCCTTCCTGTTTTTCGACAAAGTGCGTTCGAGTTCGGTATCCAAAGGTAATAGACCTTCGTAACCAAATTTTCTCATGCACTACATGAACTCCTGAAAGGAAAACAAATAAAAATAAATTTACACTAAAATAAAATAATGTTCAAATTAAGACTAAAAATACTGAAATTGATATTAGTAAAAACAATCAGTCCCCGGCGACGGCGCCAAAAACTTGTTGCGTACTTTCGTTAACGAAAGTGCACGTTGTTGTAAGCAAGTAAAAATATCGTTCCCTCGAGGACTGATGTACTAATTATCAATTTATTCGTATTCCTAATTTTATTTGAACGACCGAATTTTGTGGTTGAAGAATTATTAAAAACTAAATAGTGTGATAAACTAAAAGCAAATAATAGAATCAATAATCCGATGAAAGGAGATCAAATAAGAGAAGAATCTAGGATTGAGAATTCGCCTCGATTAATACGAATTAATCTTGATTAATATAATTTATGTAATTTCCCAATTTATTGAAAGCGAAGATTCTAAGATAATATAATGCCTCTCCCGAGGACAGTAAAATTTTCCAACGTGAATAGTTCACTCTATTCCTAGGTGAGTTAATTCAACAATGGCCAAAAAGTTCAAAAATCTTCAAAGAAGCTTCGTATATTCCTATCTCACAAGGCAAAACGATTTTCTCCCAATTTTCACTACTTATTCTCCTCTCCCGATTCAAGTTAAATTGCTATAACAATTCAATCATAAGCCACACAATTGAAAGTATCAAGAACAATTTGGGGAAACTCAATAGAAAAGGGAAATATATCAATAACGTAAAATCAAGAATTAATCCATCATAATCTCGGTTTCATCACAATCCTAGAATAAAAGGGTCTAGCCCGACATACTAGAAAACAATACACAAGTATTCGAATTAAACATAAGGATGATGAAATTCAAACACAATTGATGAACTTGGCTTCTTCCCTTCTCTGGCCTTCGCTTTCTGCTGCTAGGTATTTTTCTTCTCTTCTTCGACGATCTCTTTTTTAACCTTCACTGCCTTTTTATAACCTTCTTTCCGCCTCCAAAAACGCATCCGAGAATTAGGTCGAAACAGCCTCCAAAACAGCCAAAATCGCGGGCTGAAATCAGGGATCCCGCGCCGCGTGCCTCGGCCCGGCTTAAGTATGCCGCGGCCCTAGTCCTTGCGCTGCCCAGGCCTGGGCGATTTTTATTATGGGCCACGGCTCAGAATGAGTGTGCCGCGGCCCCCGATACAGTTTGTACCGGTTTGCTCTGGGTTAAGCCTGTGACACGGCCCAACTTGGATGCGACGCGGCCCTTGACCAAAAATGTCGTTTTTGGCCCGTTTTTCTTCGTTTAAGCTTCAGGAAACATATAAACATAATGCATTAAGATCTCATTTATGCAGATTTAAGCCCAAAATAGAGATAAAATAATGATAATCAAGCGCACAAAAATACATGTAACAAAAAGCAACTTCTCTCAGCTAGAACTTGCACTTAGAAAACTTAGCATAAAGCTTATCAACCCTCAAAATACCCAACACAATTCTCAAGTGTTCAGCATGCTCCGTCTCGTTCTTGGAATAGATTAAGATATCATCAATAAACACCACCACAAATTTATCGAGATATTCGATAAATGTTTTGTTCATAAGTTGGATAAAAGCCACCGAAGCATTAGTCAAACCGAAAGGCATAACTATAAATTCGTAATGCGCATGTCTCGTTCGAAATGCCGTTTTTGGAATACCTGAATCCCGAATTTGCAGCTGATAATATCCTGATCTCAAGTCAATCTTGGAGAATACCGTAGCCTCTTGTAATTGATCAAATAGATCATCGATTCTTGGCAACGGATACTTGTTCTTGATAGTGAGTTTATTCAACTCACGACAGTCAATACATAACCGTAATTATGCATCTTTCTTCCGTACGAAAAATACCGATGCACCCCATGGAGATGCACTAGGCCAAATATAACCTTTGTCCAGTAGTTCACCCAATTGTTTCTTCAACTCTTGCATTTCTGATGGGGCTATTCTGTATGGTGCCTTGGATATTGGCGCTGCATTAGGTTCTAGTTAGATAACGAACTCCACCTCACGATATGGCGGCAATCCCGACAAATAATCCGGAAATAAATCTGGAAATTCATTCACAACTGGAATAGAAGATAACTGAACTCCGTCAGCTTCTATCTTCATTGCGTAACACCAATAACCAGTACAACCTTGGATTAACAATTTCATAGCCTTCATGGCTCGTATAATCTTCCCAGAAGTACTGAGTTTCTGTCCTTCAAAAACATATTCAGTACCATCCTGATCAATGATCGAAATTATCTTTCGATGATAATCCACTACTGCTCATGATGATCTAACAAGTTATCACCGAGAATTAAATCTTCTCCCTTCATATCAATCACAATCAAATCAGATGGCCAATCTCTACTGCCGATGGTTACAGGACAATTGACAATCTCTCAATCCCCAACTATCCTTTCCCCACTCAGCAGTCCAACAATAGAAGGTTCACATGCAGAGAGACCAATAAGACCCAAACGATTCACACAAGACAATGATATAAAGGAATGAGTAGCTCCAGAATCAAACAATACATCTACTGGGTGCATACAAATGTAAACAATACCTGACGTAGTTGCAGCCCCTACGTCATCAGCCCATCTCATCTCATACAATCGAGGTGGAGCTAATCCAGTGCTAGGTGTATCCTTATGCTCGGTTTTGCCTCTGCCGCTGCTGCGTCCGACACTCGAATTTGGTTGTCCCATGACTGTGCCTGCTGGAATAGGGGACTGCTTGGCAAGGATTCTACTCGCTTTCTCACAATACGACATCCGATGTCCCGACTTTCCACACATAAAACAAGTAACAGGGCGTGATAAACAAGAAGAATTGACATGACCAGATACTCTACAATTAAAGCTAACTTTCGACGGTCCTCCACTAGGTTGAGGGGAACCAATGGAAGACTGCACAGAAGATTGAGGTCTACGCGATCAGCTGCCTTAGAAACTACCAGAAAATTTCGATTTCTTCGAGCTCGAAACCGTAGGAACCGGAACTGTAACCATCTCATAAGCGAGCGCTCTATTTTGATATTCTCGCAGAGTAGTGCACCCAATACCCGCCATATACTTTCGGACCTCAGGTTTCATCCTTGCATCAAAATGAAGTATTTTATCGACTTCATCCATAACTCGATTCTGAACATATATTAACTGCCTGTTGTACTTCTTGATTGCTTCCGCAATAGAAACATCTTCGGGTTGAGCTCTAAAGAACTCACTAACTCTGGCTAATCGTACTGGTGCAAGACAATACTGTGCCTTGATTAACTCTTTAAATTTCTCCCAAGTGACATCACGATCTTTGGGCCTAACAGCCCGCCACTAGTCAGACGCATCATCAGTAGTTAAATATTGAGCAATCGGGACCTTCTGGGCCTCAGGGCAGCCAATACCATCAAATATCTTTTCTAGCTCAATCAACCAATAATGCCAGTTGTTAGCAACGCTTGAACCATCAAATATAGGATGGTTCATTTTCATGACTTCTTGAAGCCATCAATCCTCAATGTTCTGCACCACTTGAGCCAAGTGGTGCACTTGCGTTACAACTTGTTAAAAAATGTTAAACACTTCGGCCTCTGTACTCCCACATCTACCTCCCAAAGGGATCGGGTCTGATCTAGCCACAAAATGAGATGCCGAATCTGAAGCGGACATCTCGGATTCAGATACCGCTACTCTACCACGGCCTCGGCCGCGCTGACGGACAGCTCTACCTCTCGGCATACTTAAGAATAAAAAATAGTTCAACAAGGGAACGATTACAACAATGGATCATACGATGACAAAACAATTACTCCCGAGGGAAAGAAACATCCAACATCCGTAGAGGCTTCCAGCACAGGCAACATGGGGTGGTAGCACGCCAATGATATCATAAACAACCATCGAATCACTTTAACAGACCCAAAAACACCGACAGCCTAGGTATCTATAAACCTAAGCTCCAATACCATATTCTGTAACAACCCCATGATTTACGGAGGTATTACAGCGCCATAGGTTCTTTTAGGAGAACCTACCAGGCTTAGTCTAACATAAAACTCATTAAAATTAACAAACCATAACATTCACTTACTTAAAAACAAACTATCTCTAATACGACATATATTACAAAACCATATAACACATTGTCCCGTAGGACCACAACTGATACAACAGTTCACAACTGATATTACAACATCATTAACAATCAACAACAACACGATAACAATACATGATAGTACCCGCGCGAGTACAAAGCCAAAACACGACCATGACCATGACAACATGACCACCAACTCAACATAGTACACGATATCAATGCTGTTGGAGCAAAATCGGAATATGCGCCGTGTTGCGGAAGCATAAATATAAAGTGCGGAAATTAAACAACACACGTAGATATAGAGGTTCGGCTATAATCGAGCCTACACCCCCTCTCGGTATCTTTTTCTATAAGTTGAAGATAAAAAACTCTGCACCTCTCTTCTATGGGCCGAGGGATAACCGTTACAATCACGTCTTCTATTGGTCCGTGATAAACCACTCGTACTTGTCTTTGTGTCGGTCCAAGTTAAACCATTTTCCTTTTCTATTGGACAAGGAATCAACCACTCTAGCTTTCTATGGGTACTAGATAAACCTCACTAAGATAGCGATTGCGATTCTAATAAGGCCGAATCCTTGATCCTAATAACACTGAATCCAGTCGTATCTTTTCTTTTACCTCTCATATATGTGTTGAATGTATAAACACTCAAACTAATAATATAAGCTCAATATTACAATAACAATAATATCAAGATGAATATATGATCAATGAGATGTTTGCTTTGCGTTATTGTATGGAATAATACCAAGGATGTGGTATTTATAGCCTTCATCAACCAAACAAGCCGTTAGCTCTTCAGACTGCATTACATACGCTATCTTCACTATATTACGTACGTAAGTTATTTTACGTACGTTAACCTCAAAGGTTTACGTACGTTAGCATCGCCCAGATTCAGTCCAGTAGCATCCTTCTCCTGTGTTATGTACGTTAGCTAATCTTCATTACGTACGTTAGGGATACGTCATTGCTGACGTCATATATCTATTGCCGCTTTTCCGACTTTGTCTCTCCCAACGTTCTTTTGGTTTGAACACATGACGTATGTTAACATATTTGCTTTACGTACGTTAGTCTTCATCCTTTACGTACGTTATGTAATCTGAGTTACGTACGTTAGGCATGCAGTTTCCAGCTTTTCGCACTTCGATTCCTTCGATGCATTGCTTCGCCTTTTTGTTGTTTTGTTTTGTGCATCACCGTTAATCATCAAAACACTATTATAGCATGTATGGAACAAAATGTTCCAACAATCTCCCCCTTTTTGATGATTACAAAACAACACTTCGTTAATGGGATTTACCTGCAAAAATTAAAAATATATGTATATGTGTAAAACTAAAGTTTTCGACTTTGTCCGTTTTGTTAGTTTCTTCTCCCATTACTTTTTCGACTTCTTCTTTCCTTCTCTTTTTCTTTTCGAATTTCAACTTTTCATCATCTTTTCGACGTCTCCTCATTTTTCTTTTCAACTTCATCTTTTCGACTTTTCTTCTCCTTTTCTCCTTTCAACTTCCATTTTTCTTTTCAATTTCAACATTTCAACTTTTCTTCGATTTCGATTTTTCTCACCCTTTCAAGGTTAATCTCATTCTTGAATTTTTCTCCTTCCTCCCCTTTTTGTTTTCATCAAAAAGTGCAATAAATGACAATAAAATGATAAATACCAAAATGATGAATATAACTATATGCACGAATAGGGTATAAACTCCCCCTGAAAATATTATCTCCCCTTTAAAAAATTATTACTCCCCCTAAGTAAAATATATTTTGATAAGAATCAATTTTTGGGGATCCAACCGAGAGTTGGTTTTCCATTTGAAAAATAGACGATATTTGAAATAATTGTTCCTTTAGGAACCCAAATCTTTTTAAGTTTAATCGTCTGGCGTGGGCTTTTATAGTTAGAAATGTGATGCCCGATTTTCAAGCATTTTTTGCAATAGGGTATTTTTAAATTTAATGACTCGTTTTTAGAACGAGGTTTGAATCCCAACCCCTGTTTATTTAAATTAAACTTTTGAACCGAGAGCATATTTTCAAATTTCTCGTTTCCGAGAGAAAATTTCTTCATTAAATTTTTGAGCTCGGTTTGCATTTTAACAAGATCATTCTTTAAAGTATTTTCATTTTCAAGGCATTTTGAATGATCGATCTCAACAAATTTTCCCTTTTCAAGAATTTTGGAATATTCAATTTTCAATGATTTATTTTTAAATTTAAGGGATTTAATTTCGGATAAAGCATTTTGATAATCCGTATGTAATAATTCAAATGCTTCAAAAAGTTCGTCGTAAGAATTACTTACTTGGCTTTCGACATCGATATCGTCGAATGAACTTCGGTCCATGAGAGCGAGATTATTTTGATTGATAAATCATCATCTTCATCTTCATATCTCCATGTTGCAACGAGAACCTCCTTCTTGGGTTTTGCTCGGAAATTTTTAGCAAAGTGGCCTGGTTTACCACATAATCGATAATTATTGTCGAATTTCTTAGATTCGCCCGAGATGTCTTTCTTTCTCCAGTTTAATAAGGTTTGAAACATGTTAATATTTTTGGCATAATATGCCGATTCTTCGTCGCTATCATCCACCGGAATTTCTTCTCTCTTTGACATCTTAGCCTTCAAGGCTATCGATCTTTCCTTCGGTTTCGGCTTTGCATTTCGAGATTTAAGGACAATCTTGTAATTTATTAGTGATCCAACGAGGGCACTAAAATCAAGATTATTGAGATCTTTCGATTTCATAATCGCCGTCACCGTCCCGTGCCATTCAACAGGTAGCGATCTTAAGATTTTCTTGACTTTTTCACTACTTGATAATGGTTTTCCGAACGAAGCTAGTCCATTGGTGATGACCGAAAATCGATCGAGCATGTTGGTGATGGACTCGTCACCCTTCATCATGAATAACTCTTAGTCATGGAGAAGCATATTGATCTTCGTCTCCTTGACTTGAGTTGTCCCTTCGTGTGTGATTTCAAGAATTTTCCATAAATCTTTAGCACTTTCACACGATGAGATACGATTGACCTCTTCCGGATTTAAGGCACAAAATAGAAACTGAGTAGCCTTACAATTTAGATGGTCGTTCTTCCAATCCGCATCATAATATTCTTCGAAAGATTTAAGCGTACCGTCGGATTTGAGAGGAATTTTCGGACCAAGACAAATTACGTTGCAAAGCTCGATGTCATATGCTCGGATGAATATTGACATCTTTTTCTTCCACGTCATAAAGTTCGAGCCATCAGAAAATAGTGGTCAGTTGAGAGCAAGGCCTTCGACTGGAGAAATTTGGAACGCCATTTGGATCGACTCCTCGGATTTTAAGCCGTGTATTGGAGGTACCGCTCCGATACCAATTGTTGGAGCAAAATCGGAATATGCGCCGTGTTGCGGAAGCATAAATATAAAGTGCGGAAATTAAACGACACACGGATTTATAGAGGTTCGGCTATAATCGAGCCTACGTCCTCTCTCGGTATCTTTTTATATATGTTGAAGATAAAAATCTCTACAACTCTCTTCTATTGGTCGATGGATAACCATTACAATCACGTCTTCTATTGGTCCGTGATAAACCACTCGTACTTGTCTTTGTGTCGGTACAAGTTAAATCATTTTCCTTTTCTATTGGACAAGGAATCAACCACTATAGCTTTCTATGGGTGCTAGATAAACCTCACTAAAATAGCAATTGCGATTCTAATAATGTCGGATCCTTGATCCTAATAACACCGAATTCAATCGTATCTTTTCTTTTACCTCTCGTGTATGTGTTGAATGTATAAACACTCAAACTAACAATATAAGCTCAATATTACAAAAATAATAATATCAATATGAATATTTGATCAATGAGATGTTTGCTTTGCGTTGTTGTATGGAATAATACCAAGGATGTGGTATTTATAACCTTCATCAACCAAACTAGCCGTTAGCTCTTCAGACTGCATTACGTACGCTATCTTCACTATATTACGTACGTAAGTTATTTTACGTACGTTAACCTCAAAGGTTTACGTATGTTAGCATCGCCTAGATTCAGTCCAGTAACATCCTTCTCCTGTGTTATGTACGTTAGCTAATCTTCACTACGTACATTAGGGATACATCATTGCTGACGTCATATATCCATTGCTGCAATTCTGACTTTGACTCTCCCAACGTTCTTCTGGTTTGAACACATTACGTACGTTAACATGTTTGCTTTACGTATGTTAATCTTCACCCTTTACGTACGTTATGTAATCTGAGTTACGTACGTTAGGCATGCAGTTTCCAGCTTTTTGCACTTTGATTCCTTTGATGCTTTGCTTCGCCTTTTTGTTGTTTTGTTTTGTGTATCAACTGTAATCATCAAAACACTATTATAGCATGTATGGAACAAATGTTCCAACAAATAGCACGGTTGTCTAGGTTGGCCAGCTTTCTTTCTTCTGGGTCAGCTCCGTCCTCTTCTTTGGGATCTTTTCAGGCTTCCCAGCTGCAATCTACTCAGGAGTGTTGTCTTTTTCGAATATGAACGGGCCGTCCTCTATGATACACCACATGTCATCATGGATTGAAGATAAGTGTACCTGCATCCTTATCTTCCAAAGATCATACTCGTCAACTGAAAACACATGTAATCTAGAATGCATGTGTTGCATGTGTTCCATTTTACAATGAGAATTTAAAAAAAATATATATCCTCGATATATGGATCTGGTTCATGAAATAAATGAACCAACCTCTCCGATACCACTTGTAGGTCACAAGTCGTCCAGGAATAAGTCTAGAGGGGGGTGAATAGATTTATTGAAACTCTTAAACTCTTTTTCACGAAGAGTAAGTTTCTCAGCTGATAGATATGCGGAAATCAGCTGATGACGAAATCAAGACTAAGCAATGGAACAGTAATGAATGAATGCAACAGTTAAGTATGATGCTGAAAACAGTAAAACACGCAGGCAATTTATAGTGGTCTCAGAGGTGGGGTAATCATCTACTAATCCACTTTTCTCCAAACCAGTTGGAGATGAATCCACTATAATTCTCAACCAGTGATAAATATTACAGTGATTCTACTACTTAGCTACAACAACTTCCAACTAGTGGAAATCACGTCGTTGCAAGTCCTCTTTGACTGCCTAGCACCACTTGATTCTTCAAATCCTTGGATTCCTATCAGTCTCGCAACTTCAACCAGTGAAGTACCCCGAACTTAGGTTTTGAGACAAGAGTGTTTGTCTTCTCCAACTAAGAGCTTTCTTCAAATAAGAATTTCGAGTACTGCTCTTTTCACGATGCTATGTGTTTGCTTTGTTTGGTTTGATAACTTTGATCGCTTGAGAGTTTTGTTCGCATCCTACTGCTCATCTTCAAATCTTAGGATATATATAAGTATTGATCCTTGAGCATTCTTCAAAGCCGTTGCAAATCTTGTAACAAATCCGTCCGTTGGAGAAATAGACTTCTTTGTTTATTTTTCTGAACGTTGCAAGGCTGGATTCCCATATTTTAATCCATCTTTCGACCGTTGTGAAGACTTTGCATATGAGGCGCCCCATCTTTTGAATATAATAAGATTAAAGTCTTCAGTGGTAGGTATGGATGAATTATTTAATTCATATCCTTGCGGGAATCTCTCCAATTTCTCTCTTCACGTTTGCATGTGACTTTCCGTAATTTTTTACTATTCAACGCATGCTGACGTGGACTTTGGAGTACTTGGATGATCTCTTATAAGTCAAGTTGGCTGATGTACACTCATCTTCTCTGCAGTTTGGACTTCTCTGTCGGTGACTGTTTGAGACTCGCCTGATCAGATGACTTGTCTGAAGTCTTCTGACTTGACGAATTTTGACTGGTCTGATGGTCAGACTTCAGATGACTTAGTCTACTGATCACTTGACTGCAGTCTAGTCAAACATCTCTGATGAATTTTTGTTGACCAGAACTTCTCTTACTTGACTCAGCTGTACTTTCTGATGTACTTATCTGTACCTTTGTACTTAGCCGATTTGAGCCTAACTTATTTGGCCTATAGAAGATACTCATTTGGTTCTTCTTTACATTTTGCCAAGTATTTAACTTAACATAATTTGGCCCATGGAAGATACTCATTTGGTTCTCCTCACATTTTTGCGAAGTAATAAACATTTGAATTACATTAATGACATCATCAAAATCTAACAAGTATTCCTAACAAATTCCCCTTATTTTGATGATGGCAAAACTTTAAGAAAATTATTCAAATGAACGGGTTTGCACTTGAGTGTAAGACACAAACTAAAATCAGTCTTGTTTTGAGACAACTGGGAATTGTCGTTCAAAAGACTGTTATATTAATTTCTCTGTATTTGTTTTACAAGTACATGGCTTTCAATGATCAGAATACAGGAAAATTAGAAGTACAATATTTACATAAAAAATATGAATACAATTCATCTGCCTCTGCCTCTGCCTCTGCGAATAGGCTGCTTGGAGGGTCTGAGAATCTTTGCACCAATAGGCCTTTTCTTGACGGGGACAAGGCCGTACTTCCTCCTGACTACAAGTGCAGCAAAATCTTGTTCTTCTTGGGAATAGAACTTATGCTCTTCACACAACTTCTTGATCTTCCTTTGCAGCGCTAATTCATCCAGTTCATTATTTGGTAGAGTGGGCGGATCTTTAGGTCTGAAGGGAGGAATCATGGGGTACGCATTACATCCCTCAGCGTGTTTTAGAAGGATGGCCCAGAGTTTTGGATGTGCTGAATCCATAAAGTTAATGAAGGTCTGCTGTGGGGAGCAATTTGCATCTTGGAGTAACTCCCAAATCTATAAATCTTTGATGAACTTCTTCTTTGAAGATCCCCACATTGGTGCAGCTTGGACAGGAAGAAAGTCTTCAACATACCACAACTCTTTGCCTTCCCATTCTAGAGTAGGCTCTTCCCCAAATCTGATCCTCCTTCTTTTTGCTGCAGACTGATCATCAGTCTGCTCTAGGTTAGCTTCTCCCTTCCTCTTTGCAGATGATGTCCTAGC
This sequence comes from Orobanche coerulescens, assembly GCA_033398695.1. Taxonomy (NCBI): domain Eukaryota; kingdom Viridiplantae; phylum Streptophyta; class Magnoliopsida; order Lamiales; family Orobanchaceae; genus Orobanche; species Orobanche coerulescens. The sequence continues at coordinate 119,210,236 of CM065815.1, forward strand.
TGTAATTAGTTGGACATCTTGCTTCCTCTTCGTCCTCATCTCTTGAACTCCTCTTACTTCCCCCTGCCTGCTACCTTCCCCCTGTAACCTCTCTTCCCCCTTTTTGCCAGCATCAACCAGGATGGTCAATTGCTGCTCCATTCTAAGCATCCAGTCAGACATGCCAAGGGGCATTCTGTTGTTTGTAGGAGGAGGTGGTCGAGGGAAATCTCGCTGCATCAAGGTGTCAATTTTGGCATTAATGGACTACAGGTCAGGAGTGACTTGAGAGGCAAGCATCTCTCCAACAGTGTCTTTTACAATCTGTCGGATCAGCTCAGCCATCACAGGTGTAATGTGTGATGTCTGCGGAGAGTGCTCGCCTGAGCTTTCGACGCCTGCAGGTAGGTGTGCGGATGACCCACCTGTCTTCAAACTCCTGTCTGCAGCTAGCTTACCAGATGGGGTCTGCTCTGGGGTCCTCGATCTAGAATCCTCAACTAGGTCTGCATCTAGGCTGGTATAGTGGGCAGGTGCCCCAGCCTTGTCTGATGCAACTACTTTTTCTGCCTCCTTTTATCTTTCTTCCTTTTCTTTTTCTTCTTCCTTCTCTCCATCCTTCTCATTTTCTCTCTCTTCATCCTTCTCTTCATCCTCTCCCTTTTCTCTCTCAGTCTCTTTTTCACCTCCATCTCCTTTATTATCATCATCATCATCATCATCATTCTCATCATCATTATCATCACCTTTTTATTCATCATTATTTTTATCATCTTTATCTTCTTCATCATTTTCGTTTTCTTCTTCTGCTTCTTCTTGATCTACCCCCTCTCCTTCTTCTTTTCCTTCATCCTCCAGTTCTTCTGTTTTTTTTTCAACTAGAATATTTTCTTCATCTTTTTCTTTTTCTACTTCCTCCTTTTCTTCATCTTCTATTATAATAACTTCTTCTTCTTCCTCCACTAACTCCTCTATTCTTATCTCTTTCTCTTCAACTTCTTCTTCTTTATCAACAGAACCATCAAAAATACTATACATAATAGTATGGATAAATTGGTCCATGTGGGTTTTAAAATTGGACATGAACCAATTTTCCTGAAGTAACAAAATTATGTCTGACTTGTTGCAAAAATGCATCAGTGCTTCTTTAGTAGCCTGGGGATACTCCCAGCTACTCACCTCATTGAAAGATTGCAGTTGAGTGAAAGAATATGATTTTAAAGTTTTCCATTCCTCATAAATGTGAACAAAGGAATGTTTTAGAGCAAGGGGTTTTACCAATTTGAGCTGATCTATGGATAGGTTGAAGATGTTGTTGTCAAGCAGGTTGAAGCTGTAGTTCGCCTCAGGTATGTTAATGATCAAACCTGCTTCCTCTTCCTCTGATATGTACTGGGAGTGAGAAGAGGGACAATCTGGGTCTCCAGGCTGGCAGGGGCAGGCTGGTCCTCCAAATGAGTAGGTGACAGGGCTGAAATATTGCTATGGCTGCTCCTCTTCACTAAACTGCAAACGCCTGGGCCTCTTCGGAGAGGGTTCTGGTGAGGAATTAATTATGTAGGGCTCACAGGGGTTGGTCCCCTTCTCTTAAAGTGAACAGCAATAGGAGTGTTGTCTGACTCTGTATCAGACTGGACTGCAGTTGAGTTGCGGGCTGCAGCCTGGTTAGACTCGTCTGAGGTTTCAGGGTATCTGTAGGTAAGTCCCTGATCAGACAGCTCTTTTAGAATCTGGGCTACTCTTCTTCCGCCTCCTAGTCTCCTCAACGTTTCTTGGTCTAGATTACCAAGTCTCTTATTGTTGTGGAAGGGGTCAGTGTTTCCCTTCGCCACACCAAGTTTCTCCAAAATCCAACTGAGCCGCGTTCCGAATGCCAGCTTGGATTTAATTTTCTTCTCCTCAACAAGCCACTCGGCCTTGTTGACTTCATGCACCAATTGCCTGTATATGTAATCCGTCCAGTCAATTGGCTCGTCTTGGATTAGTGCTCCTAGCACCATAAACTTAGCTGACGACAGTTGGTCGTAGCTACAGGCCATCCCCATCACTATCTTGTTGGTTATGTCCAACACATAGCGATACTCCCTTTTTATTTCACTCCTCTTGGCGGTTAGCTTCAGTTTCTCCGGCTGGTCGACCGCCTAGATCTTCAGCCAGGTATCGGTTGCGCTCTGCTTAAGGGTTTCAACTGCCACGCCGTGGTTTTTCATCCCAAATGTTTTTCCGATTGTCTCCGGTGAGATGTCCACTTGGATTCCGCCGACTGTGCTTTGAATCCCCGATTCAATCACTCGGGCCTCTGGGAAGAACGCAATAATGGCCTCCTTAAACAGGTGCTTAGGACTGATGTCCAAAAATGGGTAGATCCCATTCATCTTCATCGCTCGAATGAGGTTGAGCAAATCGTTGTTCTCCAGATTTGTTTCCAGGAGTCCCTCAAAATCAACGACCAGGGAGAAAATGATCTGGTCCTTGACCGCCTTCAGATTCACGCCTTCAAAGTAGGATTCCATTTCTGCAAAATAAGCGATTTCTTAGTGTATTGAGAGTTCGAAAGGATTTCTGCTTTGAAAATTAGGGTTTCGAAAGTTTGGTAAAGGTAAAGTGAAAAGGTTTTTTCCCATCCTTAAAAGGAAAATGAAACGACATTTGTAATTAAATATTCATTTATTTTAATTGGTGGTCCACCTTTTGAGGATTTTTTAAAATTCAAATTTAGTAATCGGTCGTCCAGGTTTTGAGTTTGAAAATGGACGGTTGGATTTTATTTGGTCACAGTGGAGGTCGATTGAACTTGTGATTGCCACGTGTATTTTAAGCATATAGTATTATGCCACTTGTGATCAAAAAAATATGATACTATTATACAAATAGCAGATAATAATATAATATTCATAAGTTGGTTAGATTTAGAAAACTTAGCTGGTTGACCGTTGACTGCTCTGCATCAGGTGAGTTGACTCCTTTGACTTCTCGCATGTGGTTTGATCAGCTAGGTTCCTTCGTTTGTCCTTCGTCTTCTTGTCTGCATTAGGTAGGGTCTGATTCCTGTGATCAGCTTAGTCCATCCTTCGTCTGATCTGCTTCAGCTAGCTTTTTCCTCTGTACTAGATTCCTAATCTAGTAATCCAAGTTCTCTGCTCAGCTCCAAAAACCTTTCTTCTGGCAAAGGTTTGGTGAAGATATCAGCAATTTGGTAGTCTGTGCTGACTCTTTCAACTCTGACTCTCTTGTAAAACATGTGGTCTCTTATGAAGTGATGCTTAACATCAATGTGCTTGGTCCTTGAATGCAATACTGGGTTGTTGGTTATTGCAATAGCACTATTGTTGTTATACCAGATAGGAACTTCATTGGCAATAATGTTGTAGTCCCTTAGCTGTTGTCTGATCCATAAGATCTGGGCACAACAACTACCTGCAGCTAGGTATTCTGACTCTGTGGTGGAGATAGAGTTAGAAACCCGCTTCTTGCTAAACCAGGATATCAGTCTGGTTCCTAGGAATTGACACGTTCCACTAGTGCTTTTCCTATTAATTTTGCATCCTGCGAAATCTGCATCTGAATATCCTGATAGCTCGAAGTTATCGTCCTTAGGATACCATAGTCCAATATTGACTGTAGACTTAAGGTATTTGATTATTCTCTTGGCTGCATCTTGCTGAGACTGCTTTGGCTTGGATTGAAATCGTGCGCATACTCCTACGTCATAAGATATATCTGGTCTGCTTGCAGTGAGGTATAGAAATGATCCAATAAGTCCTCTGTAGTGGGTTGAATCCACTGATATGCCTCCCTCATCTGCATCTAGGAGAGTACTTGTGCTCATAGAAATTCTTGCTGGTTTGGCTGATTCCATTCCAAATCTCTTGATTAGATCTCGGGTATATTTGGCTTGATTGATGAAAATTCCAATTTCCATCTGCTTGACTTGTAATCCAAGAAAGAAGTTAAGCTTTCCCATCATACTCATCTCAAATTCTCCTTGCATGAGATTTGAGAATTTCTCACACATCTCTGGGTTGGTTGAGCCAAATATAATGTCATCCATATATATCTGAACTATTAATATATGGCCTTCGTGCTCCACTATGAATAGGGTCTTGTCCACTTTCCCTTTGCAAAAACCATTTTTCTCAAGAAATACAGATAAGGATTCAAACCAAGCTCTTGGTGCCTGCTTAAGTCCATATAGAGCTTTCAATAGCTTGTAGACTTTGTCTCCTTTGACAAATCCTAGGGGTTGCTCCACGTAGACTTCTTCTTCTAGAATTCTATTAAGAAATGCACTTTTTACATCCATCTGATATATTTCAAAATCCTTGAATGCAGCATATGCGAGGAATAGTCTGATGGCTTCTAATCTTGCAAAAGGTGCATAGGTTTCATCAAAATTTATTCCTTCACACTATGCATATCCTTTAGCAACAAGTCTGGCTTTATTCCTAACAACAGCTCCATCTTCGTCGCTTTTGTTTTTGTACACCCATTTGGTGCCAATAACCTTCTTATGATCTGGTCTGTCTGTTAGTTCCTAAACATTGTTCCTTTCCATTTGTTCAAGCTCCTCTTGCATGGCATTGATCCAAGAATAGTCTTGCAAGGCTTGTTCTGTTGTCTTGGGTTCTATCTGGGACATGAAAAAAAAAACATTGCCATTCCTGCGGGTAGAGTAGACTGTCTGGTCTTGACTCCATCAGTCAGCTTCCCAATGATCTGTTGGATGGGATGATCTTTAAGCCACTTAGGGATGTCTTCTTCTTTAGGGTATGTTCCCCCTGTAGATTTGCTCTGGTGGATTTCCTCTCTGTCTGCATCAGCTTGGATCTGATCTCCTTGGTCTGCTTCTGGTTTAGCTACTGTCTTGTCATCTGCAGGTTGGGATGCAGTGCAGTCTCGAGATGAGTCTTTATCGGCCTACGCTTTGATCTTCATCGGACAGCTGAATCAGGTAGGTTTGGTGATCCTGTCTGATCTGCAGTTGAGTCTTCATCAGCTACAGATGGGTCTTCAGGCTGATCTGCAGATGAGTCCACCATTCCTGTGTCATGTACAATGACTTCTTCGAGGGTTGCGGATTTGAGCTTATCCTCAATTAGCTCTACTTGTTTCCTGTACTCAACGGTAGATTCATCAAATACAACATGAGGTGTTTCCTCCACAACTAAGGTTCTTTTGTTAAAGACTCCATATGCCTTGCTTCTTTGTGAATTTCCCATAAAGAGACCATCATCGGTTTTAGCATCAAATGCATTTAGTTGGGTTTTACCGTTGTTCTGAATGGAACACTTGCAACCAAAAATATGAAAATAAGCAACTGTAGGTGTTCTGTCATTACAAACCTCATAGGGAGTTTTGCCATGTCTCCCTGCTATCATACTCCTGTTCTGAGTATGGCAAGATGTGTTGTGACTTCGATCCGAACCTCTTGGCAGTGCCTCGCAATCATAGACTGTTGCTTCCTTTAGGGTTCTGTTTCTTCTTTCGGCAACACCATTCTGCTGAAGGGTCCTGGCTGCAGAGAGCTCATGCTGGATTCCATTCTAATCGCTGTAATCAGTGATCGCCTTGTTGAGAAATTCTCCTCCTGTATCTGATGTGATCTTGATGATTGAGAGGGATTTCTCATTTTGGATCCTTCTCAGCAGCTCAGGTAGCTTGGTCAAGGTTTCACTCTTCTTATACAAGAAGATAATCCATGTGTACCTTGAGTAGTCATCCACTACTACTATAGCATGCTTTCTGCCACTTAGATTCCTCGGCTTGATAGGGCCAAATAGATCCATATGAAGTAGATCTAAGATCCTCGATGTGAGGGTTGTAAGCTGGACTGGCTTGAATGATGCTCTGGTCTGGTTTCCTTTATGACACGCATCACAAAGAGCTTCCTTATTGAATGCTTCCTCTGGAAGTCCTCTGACCAGCTTATGAGAACTAATCTTGTTGATGGCTTTGAAATTCATATGACATAATATTTTGTGCCACAACCATCCATTCTCAGCTATTGTCTTAGATAGAAAACAGGTATTAGAGGTTCCTGTGTTCCAATATATCATGTAGACATCTCTCCTTCTGAATCCTTGTAGCTTCACCTCTCCAGATAGGAAATCTATCACCATACATTTCCAAATGGTGAAGACTACTAGATTCTTTTCATCACAAAACTGGCTTATGCTTAGGAGATTATACTTGAGCCCTTTGACATAGTGAACTTTGGATATAATGATATTTCCTCGGTGCAGCTCTCCAAAGCCCTTTGTTTGTCCTCTAGAGCTATCTCCAAATGTTACGTCTGGACCTCTTTCTTTGGTATATTTTGTCAGCACCTTCTTGTTCCCGGTCATGTGCCTCGAGCATTTGGAATATACAAACCATTCTTCACCTATAAAGTTTGAGTTTGTGGAGATGTGGTAGTAGTCCTTCCACCTTTTCTGCAATCATACAAGCAGAGATTTAGGTACCCAAATTTGTGTGGGTCCTCTAGGGTTAGATGGTTTCCTGGAGAATTGATTTCTCCTTAGATTGTGATTATTGTTATTATTACCCCTATAAGGTGTGTAAGGTCTGGGTCTGTATCCTCTGTTAGGATTGTATATTGGATATGCCTCAAAATATTGGTAGTGTGGGCCATTTCTAAATCTTGGCTGAGACCATTTATTAAATCTTTGAGGTCTCCACACTTGTTCATTTTGAAAATTAGGATAACCTTGAGGTTTCCATTTGCCCGTCCCATTTTGAAATCTGTTTTTGGGAGTTTTTGATAATAATGGGCATGTTGTCTGGGTTGCTGCTTCTACCTTGGCCATTGCCTAGTCGCTTGTCTAGGTGGCTGCTTTGTATACCTTGGCTGCAGCCTAGACTTGTGACTTGGCTTTTGCTTATTTTTAAATACAGGTTTGTATATAGGCTCAGCAGATGAGACAATTGTTTCTCCCTTGATGAAAGTGGTTTTAGAACTAGAGGGAGTGTGAGGATCATATCCAAGGCCTGATCTGGAATATAGTGGCCTTATATTAGTACACAGTTCATCCAGAGTTAGAGACGCCTTCAGGGAGGTTATTTCCTGCGCCTGAGTCTTACTTACCTGAGTCAATTTAGTAAATTCGGCTTTGACATGAGCAAGTGCAGCTGATTTTTCACTATTCAAAATAGTTAATCGTTTTATCTCAGCTGTAGTGACATCAGCCTAGTTTTTCAAGTTAGCTGCAGCCTGGTTTTCAAGATCAGATTTTACTTTATTCAATTCTAGGCTGAGTTTTTCAAAATCATTTTTCAGCTGCCTATTCTGATCTTGCAGCTGAGTCTTCTCGGCTGATACATATAGGTGTGCAGATTTTAGTGTCTCAAAATCCTTAAGTAGCTGATTTACTGATTCGTGCAAGTCCATATCTTGTGACATGGCTGAACTATTATTAGAAATAGAGGGTTTTGATGTTACCTCTTCATCAGCTAGGTTGACCATCAGGCAATCATACTCTTCATCATCATCGGAGAAGAATCCACTGCTTGACTCCACACGCTCTTGATCCTCTACGATGAGGGCCTTCCTTCGATATTCTTTTCTGCTCACCTCCTTCTTGCTCTCGTCCTTCTTAAGATCAGGGCAGTCGATTTGAATGTGTCCTGTCTTATGGCAGTTGTAACACTCCACCTTCCAGCTTCCGGCTTTTTGGTTTCTTCTAGATTCTCCTTATAATTATATTTATATTTGGAGTAATTCTTCCTGAAGTTGCTGAACCTTTGCATGATGAACGCCATTTCTTTCTCGAAATCGAGTGGATTTGGAGGTTTAACTTCAGATAGGCTTTTGGCGGGAGACTCGGCTGGAAACGCTATTCCCTTTTCTGTAGGCTCGTTTGATGATGAACTTGGGAGTTCGAATTCATAAGCCTTCAGGTCAGAGAATAGTTCTCGAATGTTGATATTATTGAGGTCTTTGGATTCCCTCATGGCTACCGCCTTCATATTCCACTCTGGGTTGAGTGATCTTAGAACCTTCAGCGCCATCTCCCTGTGGCCATAGGATTTTCCCAGAGAATTGATTTCGTTGATGATCTCTGTGAACCTTGTGTCCACCTGGTCTATGGATTCTCCGGTCTTCATCTTGAAGTTGTCAAACTTCTGGGTAGCGATTGACAACTTGTTTTCTTTTATTAGCTAGGTACCTTCGCACATCACAGCAAGGGTATCCCAAATATCTTTGTCATTTTTGCAGTTTTTAATCTTGACCATTGTTTATTTGTCAAGGGTTTGGTATAGCACATCTCTGGCACGGTTATCTAGGTTGGCCAGCTTTTTTTCTTCTGGGGTCAGCTCCGTCCTCTTCTTTGGGAACTTTTCAGGCTTCCAGCTGCAATCTCCTCAGGAGTGTTGTCTTTCTCGAATATGAACGGGCCATCCTCTATGATACACCACATGTCATCATGGATTGAAGATAAGTGTGCCTGCATCCTTATCTATCAAAGATCATACTCGTCAACTGAAGACACATGTAATCTAGAATGCATGTGTTGCATGTGTTCCATTTTACAATGAGAGTTTAAAAAAATATATATCTTCGATATATGGATCTGGTTCGTGAAATAAATGAACCAACCTCTCCGATACCACTTGTAGGTCACAAATTATCCAGGAATAAGTCTAGAGGGGGGGTGAATAGACTTATTGAAACTCTTAAACTCTTTTCACGAAGAGTAAGTTTCTCAGCTGGTAGATATGCGGAAATCAGCTGATGACGAAATCAAGACTAAGCAATGGGACAATAATGAATGAATGCAACAGTTAAGTATGAAGCTGAAAATAGTAAAACACGCAGGCAATTTATAGTGGTCTCAGAGGTGGGGTAATCCTCTACTAATCCACTTTTCTCCAAACCAGTTGGAGATGAATCCACTATAATTCTCAACCAGTGATAAATATTACAGTGATTTTACTACTTAGCTACAACAACTTCCAACCAGTAGAAATCACGTCGTTGCAACTCCTCTTTGACTGCCTAGCACCACTTGATTCTTCAAATCCTTGGATGCCTATTAGTCTCGCAACTTCAACCAGTGAAGTACCTCGAACTCAGGTTTTGAGACAAGAGTGTTTGTCTTCTCCAACTAAGAGCTTTCTTCAAATAAGAACTTCGAGTACTGCTCTTTTCACAATGCTATGTGTTTGCTTTGATTGCTTTGATAACTTTGATCGCTTGAGAGTTTTGTTCGCATCATATTGCTCATCTTCAAATCTTCGGATATATATAAGTGTTGATCCTTGAGCATTCTTCATAGCCGTTGCAAATCTTGTAACAAATCCGTCCATTGGAGAAATAGACTTCGTTGTTTATTTTTCTGAACGTTGCAAGGCTGTATTCCCATATTTTAATCCATCTTTCGACCGTTGTGAAGACTTTGTATGTGAAGCGCCGCATCTTTTGAATATAATAAGATTAAAGTCTTCAGTGGTAGGTCTTGATGAATTATTTAATTCATATCCTTGCGGGAATGTCTCCAATTTGTCTCTTCACGTTTGCATGTGACTTTCCGTAATTTTTGACTATTCAACGCATGCTGACGTGGACTTTGGAGTACTTGGCTGATCTCTTATAAGTCAAGTTGGCTGATGTACAGTCATCTTCTCTGTAGTTTGGACTTCTCTGTCGGTGACTGTTTGAGACTCGCCTGATCAGATGACTTGTCTGAAGTCTTCTGACTTGAAGAATTTTGACTTGTCTGATGGTCAGACTTCAAATGACTTAGTCTGTTAATCACTTGACTGCAGTCTGGTCAAACATCTCTGATGAGTTTTTGTTGACCAGAACTTCTCTGACTTGACTCGGCTATACTTCTCTGATGTACTTATCTGTACCTTTGTACTTAGCCGATTTGAGCCTAACTTATTTGGCCTATAGAAGATACTCATTCGGTTCTTCTATACATTTTGCCAAGTATTTAACTTAACATAATTTGGCCTATGGAAGATACTCATTTGGTTCTTCCTTATATTTTTGCCAAGTAATAAACATTTGAATTACATTAATGACATCATCAAAATCTAACAAGTATTCCTAACACGTTAATGCGTCAATCCAGAGTCCAGAAAGCTCACTGCCCAGCAGGCCTAGCGTTCGCTAACTCACAAGAGTAGCGTTCGCTACTCACACCTGGTTAGCATGCGCTATCAATGAAGTCTAGCGTGCACTAACTGCTACTTCTAACATAAAATTCACGAAGTCCGGCCAGAACAAACACAATCCAAAAATTACAAAACTCAACGATTACCAACCATGAACATTCCAATATCAATCGTCAATACCGATCTTCAAATAACCATAATACAATAAGATACATCCAAAATAATACACATGAAATACATGGATATTACACCATCGACAGGGAGTGATTTAAATATTTTGAGATTCTGGTACTTTTGGGTATGCACTTTACCAAAAGCTTCAAGTTCACCAACAATACCAGTAAATCTGAGATCAAGTTCTTCAAGTGTTTCAGTTGTTTTCATTTCAAAATATTCAAATTGTTGAATGAGTTTTGAAATTTTATTTTCTTTTGAGAGCTCAGTTCCCTCATAAATTAACTTGAGTCTTTTCCAGATTTCTTTGGCTGTCTAGCAGCTCTTTAACTTTGTCGAGAGTGACAAATATCAAGTTCTTGGCAATGTTGTCCAGATTCGCACGCTTGCGATCATTAGTTGCCACTGTTCCCTTTCTCTTTCAAGCATTTCTGCATGAGGTTGGCCTTCTATCCTGGCATCTGGGTTGACCTTCATAATTTCGATAGGTCTTTCTTATATTATGAAGATCATTTATTTGTGCATGGCACCGAGATGGGCTTCCATCCTGATTCTCCAGTCATCAAACTCATTAATAGAAAACATAGGAACTTTCTTGATCATTCATGTATCCATGACAAAGATAGAATGAATGATAGAAGTACGAAAATGAAGTTTTCAATCAGCTAGTAATTTGGATTTGATTCAGGTTAAAAATTGACTGATTCTTTGAAGAATGAACCGCTCCATTTGTTGGGATTCGGTGGCTAAATCGAAGGCGAAGCGGAAGCAACAACACTCTAAGTGATATATGTTTTGTTCTTTATTTTCTTTCTCTATCTAAGAGTATAAGACGTTGAACCAAATTAACTCTCTCTCCTCTTTCTCTCAAATGGCCGAATTCAATCACTAAGTAGGAGGATGACTTTGATCTTTTGTTTACAAAGTCTACACAAACTTCCAAAGCTCCCACCTAAGCCATGATTTGATAAGATCACAACATCACCTCACCTTTGGAACCATTAGGCAACCATGGACAAAAAACAACTACGATGAAGCTCATGGTAGTGGGGGGGGGGGGGGCACTTTAGAAAACAATTAGATGTTGGTTTGCTTCATCTCAATATAATTAATTAGTCTAATTAATTATATTAAAATATTATTTATCCAAGAAATAATTACTCTGGAATTAAATTAATTACCCAGTAATTTATTTAATTCACCAGACCAATTTAATTTATCCAATAAATTAAATATAAGACATACAATGTCTAAAATTCACAATAAGAGATCCAGTTCAAATTATTCTGTCGTCTCCCTAATGTGCGACTCGGTAGGTCCATCTCAGTAAGTAATGGGAGGAACCAAAGAGTTATAGAACCACCTAGCCAGTCTCGTGGCCTATACTGTAACCTTACTGAGAAGTCCCGCAGCCTACACTGTAACCTTACTGATAAGAAATGATAGGGATCATTAAAGAACCATTCTATCGTGAATAACAATAAATGTATAAACCCTTCTTTCAAATGTCCCGATCAAGTGATAGGGTTACGGTCAGTGAAACGCTTTCTGTACTTGATGTTATGCCTAAGTTAATGCAAATCGAGATCACTGAGCTCTCATGTATCCAATACAACTAGCTCTAATGCTTTGGACAAAGACTTATGATCTCATCTGCCAATAAACTGCATAGGAGATATACATGTTCACATATAGAAGAAAGAATCATATCTTGGTATTTAGTAGAACCTGCTACTTGCCCGTCAAGACGCATATTGAGATTGACCCCCACCTTCTGGTTTTATGGGTCGAACTACTCTAGTGAAAATCTTAACGTCATAAGAACGTTGCTACTAAATCCTCAAGACGAAGGTTCACGAATACCTATCACGACCTTTCTATTCCATCATTGATTGTCCCTGAGTGAAATCCGTGTGATGAATCAAGGGTGTGCCGGTTCGAGTATACTAATCCTATTAGCATACCTACAATGTGTGCTTCCACTAACTATTAGTGACGACAGGAACTTCCCAAGAGAAAGAACACATCATACAAGTCTTCTCATAAACTTAACTCCCAGTCAAGTTGCATCCACTTGCAAACAATTAAGTATTTGAGCCATAAACACTTCCAGTGCCAACATCCTTATCTAATAAGGAGCGGAATATTTGCTCTCAATATATATATATATATATATATTACGAGTGAGAAATGTCAGTGACTATCAGTAAATAAAGAAACAACCAATTTCTTTCTGATAAGAATTTACATAATAACAAGTGCAATACCCTCTCTCATACATCCTCTGAGTGGCATTCGAGGGCCTAACAATCTCCCACTTGCACTCAATGCCACATTCTATGGTATCCAATACCCATGTTCTCTGGCTGACGCTCCAAGCTCATTTGAGAAAGTGGCTTGGTCAGTGGATCAGTGATGTTGTCTTCTGAGTCTACTCTATGCAGTACAATATATCATTTTCGAACAAATTCTCTTACGAGAAGATACTTTCTGTTGATATGTTTTGTACTGTTGTGAAACCTCGGCTCCTTGGCCTGTGCTACAGCTCCATCATTATTGCATAAAATGGGATAGGCATCTCAACACATGGTATCACTTGAAGTTCACCCAGAAACTTTTTAATCCAAAACCCTTCCGTAGGGGCCTCTGAGGCCGCTTGATACTCAGCCTGATAGGTGGAATCAGCAGTTATGCTTTTCTTGGTGCTTCGCCAAGATACTACTCCTCCATTAAGAGTAAAAATGTAGCCAGAAGTGAACATCGAGTGGTCTTTCTGTCCTTGGAAGTCTGAATCAGTGAAGCCCGTCATATTCAGTTCTCCACCACCATACATAAGAACCAGATCTCTATTCCCTACCTGGGGTTGCCTGAAACCTACTTACCACACTCACAGCGTACGCAATGTCAGGTCTCATACACAGCTTATCATACATTAGTCTACCCACGGCCGATGCATATGGTATATTACTCATTTATTTTCGTTGATCCTCACTTTGAGGACACATATTCGAGGTGAGTTTTATTGCATGTCGCATCGGAAGGAACCCTCTTTTAGAATCATCCATCTTAAATCGCTTTAAGATAGGAAGACCTATCATTATTTTTGCTCTATCCTGGTAGAGCTGAATCCTAAGAATATAGGTAGCTTCTACCAAGTCGTTTATGGAGAACATACTCGAAAGCCAAGCTTTCACATAACTGGGCATTCCCACATTGTTTCCTATTAGTAGAATGTCATCTACTTATAGTACTAAGAATACGATCTTGATCCCACTAACCCTCTTGTATAAACAAGGTTCATCTTCATTTTATATGAAGTCAAACACTTTGATATCCTCGTCAAGACGAAGGTTCCAACTACGCACCTAGCTTCCAACACCTTCAATTACTCGAAGGTCTCGGATTTATGTATCATTAAGTACACATAATCATACCTAGTATGATCATCCGTGAATGTAATGAAATATTGATATCCATCATGTGCTGATTCTAAAGCGCCACATACATCGGTACTAATCCCAGTTCATCAGCGGTTGTTTCAAAAGTCCCTGTGAAGGGGACTTAGTCATTTTGCACTTAAGGCAAGATTCACAAGCTGGAAAGGATCCAATCCCAATGGGCCTGTAAGTCCATCTTTTTTCATATTGTAAACCTTAGTCTGACCAACATGACCAAGTCTAAGATGCCATTTCAAAGCATGATTAGTTTCATCCCTACCATGCTTCCTAGTCATAGTGTTCTTACATAGGTTTGTTAGGAATACTTGTTTGATTTTGATGATGTCATCCCTATATTAATGATTTATTCAAATGTATGCTCTATGTACTTGGCATTGTAAAGAAGAACCAAATGAGTATCTTTTATAAGCCATTGAATTAGGCTAAGTATTGATCAGTTAGTAAATCGGCTAAGTACAGAACTGCCAAAATATCAGATAAGTCATCAGGCAAGTTCATTATCAGTTGAGTTTTGGTCAACTGTAATTATAGAGAGGTTTGACCAAAACACTGTAATGGTCGAGGTTCAGACAAGTACTCATCAGGCAAGATTACTTCAGCCGAGTTTTGGTCAACGCAACATATTAGAGAAGGTTGACCACATACGAGATATTATCAGGCAACATATCAGGCGAGTTCTGGTTAATAGAGTATATCAGAGAAGTTTGACTTCACGCGAGTTATCAGCTGCACTTTCAAACAACGAACACATCAGGCGAGTATTACTCCAACGGAATGCAGACAAGTCTTCGGTCAAGCAAATATATCAGATGAGAGTTGACCACAGACGAGTTATTTATCAGCCTAGGTTTTTGTTCAAACCAAACATCAGAGGAGGTTGACCTAACCATTACTGCAACCAAATTTTTCAGTCCACGTCAAGAAAGCGTTGAAAGTCAATAATAATAGAAAGACATGCGGATGTGATTTTAAGGAGACAAACTGAATGATTCCCGAAAAGTTAGGAATAAAATATTCCTGGAGATCCACGCTCTATAGACTTATAGATATACAAATCAAGAAAAGCGGCATGGACAAAATAATGCTTTCAAAAGGTCGGAATTGAAAAGAGAATCAAGTCGTGCAAAGAGATGAATGAATAAACAAAGAAGTCTACTCTCGAACGGACGGATTTGTTACAGTAATGCATCGGCTATGAAGAAGCTCAAGGTTCGTACTATAAATATCTGAAGACAGAATTGAGCAAAATATGATGCGAACAATACATACAAGCGATCTACGCAATCAAAGCAAACTATAGCATCGTGAAGAGCAAGCTTAATGGTAATATTCTTAGAAGCGATTAAGTTGGAGAAGACAAAAACTCTTGTCTTAAAAGTTTGAGTACGGGGTTGCTTTCTTGAATGAGGTTCTTGAAAGTAAAGAGGTTGTAAACGCATCCACGGGTTCTAGATTGGAAGGTGATAGACAGCTTGCGAGGTTTTGAGGCATCCATTGGTTTTCGATCAAGAGATGCAAAGCAGCCAAAGGGAGTTGCAACCACCATGGGTATGGAAGCTGTTGTAATTGTGTGAATCATTGTAACATTTATCACTGGTTGAAAGTTATAGTGAATTCATCTCCAACTAGTTTGGAGAAAAGTGGACTAGTAGAGGACTACCCCACCTCTGAAACCACTATAAGTGCATGCGTGTTTTACTGCATCACATCATACTTATCTGCTGCATTCATATTTACTGTTCCATTTAGCAGTCAACTGTCTTCCGCATAACTTAGTTTTACAATTGACAAAAGTCCCCTGCAGTCGACATAAGTCACCTGCACTGTCATCAGTTGTGCTTCCGCATTACTCATCTGCAGCTAGGTTTTATTAGCTGCATATTTAATAGTTGAGTTTACTCACCTGAGATTCAGGAAAAGATTTTAATAAGTCTATTCACCCCTAGACTTATTCCTGACGACTTGTGACCTACAAGTGGTATCAGAGAGGTTGGTTTAATTTCACAAAACCAGATCCATATATCTAAGCATATATAAATCTCTCATTATAATGGAACACACGCAGCACATGCACTCTATATTACCTCTATTTTCTATTGATGAATATGATCTCTGGAAAATAAGAATGCAGGCACATCTTTCATCTATCCATGATGACATGGTGTATCATAGAAGATGGACCATTCATCTTCCTAAAGAACAACACACCAGAAGAAATTGCAGTTGGGAAGCTAGAGAGGATTACCAAAAAGAGCACTGAAATGTCACCTGAAGAAAGGAAGCTGGCCAATCTTGACAACCGGGCCAGAGATGTATTATATCAGACCCTTGACAAGGAAACCATGGTCAAAATCAAAAATTGCAAGAATGCCAAGGAAATTTGGGACACATTAGCTGTAATGTGTGAATGAACCTAGCTAATCAAAGAAAACATGTTGTCAATAGCCACCCAGAAGTTTGACAACTTCAAGATGGAAAATGGAGGAATAATTGATCAGTTGGATGGAAGATTCACAGAGATCATAAATGAAATCAATTCCCTTGGAAAAACTATGGCAACAGGGAGATGGCCCTGAAATTTCTAAGGTCTCTTAACCCAGAATGGAGCATGAAATCCATATCCATGAGGGAATGAAAAGATCTTAAGGAGATAAAGATCCAGGAGTTGTTCCCTGACCTGAAGGCATATGAGTTTGAGTTGCCCTGCTCATCATCAACTGAACCATCTGAGAAAGGATTAGCATTTATAGCTGAGTCCCCTGCAAAGAACCTGTCTGAAGTTAAACCTCCAAATCCTATAGATTTTGAGGAAGAAATGGCATTCATCATGCAAAGATTTAGCAACTTCAGGAAAAACTACTCTAAGTACAAGAAGAATTACAAAGATAATCCAAGGAGGAACCAAAAGTCTGGAAACTGGAAGATTGAATGCTACAACTATCATAAGATAGGACACATCCAGTTTGACTGCCCTGATCTCAAGAGAGATGAATATAAGAAGGATATGGGCAAGAAAGAAGACAAGAGAAAAGCTCTCATTGGAGAAGACCAAGAAAAAGTTGAATCAACCTAGTTGATGATGAAGACTGCAACTGTCTGATGGCCAACCTAGTTGATGAAGAGGTAACATCTAAACCTTTAATTTCAAATAATGACAGCTCAGACATATCTGAAGATATTGATTTACATGATTCTGTCAACCAGCTCTTTAAAGACTTTGAAACATTAAATATTGCACACCTGACTGTGATAGTTGAGAAAACACAGCTGCAAGATGAGCATATGCATCCGAAAAAATACTTTGGAAAAACTCAGCTTAGAGTTAACAAAAATCAAATCTGAACTTGAAAAACAGGCTGAAAATAAATTGAAAAACTCAGTCGATAGTACCACAGTTGAGATTAAAAGGCTAACTGTTTTAAACAGTGAGAAATCAGCTGCACTTGCTCATGTCAAATCTGAGTTTTCTAAACTGACACAGGTGAGTAATACACAAGCAAAGGAAATAACATCATTGAAGGCATCTATAACCTTAGATGAACTGTGTAAAAATACAAGGCCACTTTATTTAAATTCAGGCCTTGGGTATGACCCCAACACTCCCTCTAGTTCAAAAACCACTTTTATCAAGGGAGAAACTTATGTCCAGACTGCTGAGCCTATAAAAAAACCTGAATTTCAAAATAGGCAGCAGCCAGTCAAAAGTTCAGGCATCAGCGAAGATTTACAAGGCAGCCACCTAGACAGGAGACTAGGCAATGGCCAAGGCAGAAGCGGTAGTCAAACCATTATTCCAACTATTACCAAAGACTCCCCAAAAACATATTTCAAAACACTACTACAAAAATAGGCAAAGAAACCCGTCCAAATAAGCCTAAGAGACCGCCTCTGGACGGGTCTCTATCTCAGCGGTCTCTTTGTTAAAGAGACCGCCTCATGGGGGGGGTCTGTTTTTGAGATATAAGAGACCTGATATCTAAGAAATCAGGTCTGTTATGCAAGTGGGAGGAAACTAATTTAAACCGGTAAGAGACCTGTTATCTGAGATATGAGGTCTCTTTGATTTTTTTAATATTTTTTTTGTCTAGCCTAAGAGAGCCCATTTCACACCTAACGGGTCTCTTTGATTATTTTTAATATATTTTTTGTCTAACCTAAGAGAGCTCATTTTACACCTAACGGGTCTCTTTGATTTTTTTAATATTTTTTTTGTCTAACCTAAGAGAGCCCATTTTACACCTAACGGGTCTCTTTGATTTTTTTAATATTTTTTTTGTCTAACCTAAGAGAGCCCATTTTACACCTAACGGGTCTCTTTGATTTTTTTAATATTTTTTTTATCTAACCTAAGAGAGCCCATTTTACACCTAACGGGTCTCTTTGATTTTTTTAATATTTTTTTTAAACCTGAGAGGCCGGTTTTTATACATAATGGGTCTCTTTGATTGTTTAAATATTTTTTTTGTATAACCTAAGAGATCCGATTTCATACTCACCGGATCTCTTTATTTATTTTTAATATTTCCAATCGTGAAACTGAGAGAGCCGATTTCATATCTAACGGGTCTCTTTGATTTTTTTTAATATTCTGAGAGACCCGATTTCAAGTTTAACAGGTCTCTTTATCATATTTAAAAAAACATAATAATCTGCTCGTACCAAAAAAATAAAACACAAAACAACACTCACCATTACATAAAAACATCATAAACCTACTCGCTCCCAAAACATAAAACAACACAAACACTATAATGATATCTTTAAATCTATTGCAATCTGCAAAAACGTAATACCATTACATCTATTGCAATATCCAAATGGAAAAACGAAAAATAATACCCGAAGTCTAATCATTCGAATAATTGGGACTAAAATTCATTGAGTAACTTGCATACCATCATCTTTGTTTTCTTCGTCCGCTTCATTCTCTTGCTTGAGTAAATATTGAGCCCAAATATCTCTAACCTCATCAACTTCTTCCGATGAGTAAGTTTCTACAGCAAAAAACTGTAAGATAATAATCAATAATCATGTTAACGAAATAATATCGCTAAAACAACTAACGATGCAAAATAATACCTACTACTCAACACCACAAGATCTGGTTTGGTACTTGGTTGATTACATGGAGTTAAACTAAAATTCTCTCCAAATCCAGTTTTTAGACAAATTTTCGTCATACATTTTAAATAAACATGGATGATTCTAACCCAAATCTCTGAACAAATCAACTTCAAGCTACCAAGTGATTAATTGCAACCTGATAACAATTTATAGGCCTGGGAATTTTTGGTTCCAATAAGAAAAGCGCAGGAACCGGAACCGAACCGCACATTTTTTTCGCGGTTCGGTTCTGCCTGTTTTTTCGGAACCGAACCGACTCGGAACCTAACGGAACCGATTTTAGTTGGCTGGATTTTTTTTTCCAAAAAACTACCAAACCCAAACAGTAAAGTAACAGTGACAATTTCAAAGAGAACATGAAAATTGAATGACAGAAACTAAAAAAAAAATAGAACAGACAATAGAAAAGTAACAGAAACTAAAAAAAAAAAAGAGAAACTACCAAACCCAAACAGTAAAGTAACAGAAACTAAAAAAAATGAATGACAATAGAACAGACATTTACAACAGAAACTTTTCAATTTCAAAGAGACAAGAAAACTGAACAACACAACAGAAATAAAATGAATGACAACAGAACAGAAAGTAAAATCAAAAAAGAAACAGAAACTACCAAACCCAAACAAGAAAGTAAATGAAACTTTCTGCTCGTAAACTTTACTAAATGACAATAGAATGACATTTACAACACTCGTGTTCGTCGACACAGAATCAGTTCGTGAATCAGTGCATTATACGACTTTACATGAATTTACACAAAACTCATTCACACCAATCATGAAATTTACCTTAATCCCATTCCAATAATCACTCATTCACATCAATCAAGAAATTTACACTGTGCGGTATAAAAATGATACAGTCGGAGATCCATAATACTCTTTTTTCTAAAATCTCGAGCATATAACGGCACACATAGTATCCATATAACTTGTTGTTTTGAGGTTGACAAGGACACTAAAACATACAGAATTAAGAAAATACAAACCATTCAACACTTATGTTATTGCATTAATGAAATACATAAGCATTGTATACATGGTTGTCACGTCGCTCGACTAGTCGCAACTAGTCGAGCAATCGAGCCGAGAGGCCGATGTGGAAACTCGACTTGCTTTGGGAGTCTTTCGAGCGATCGGGGCTCGATCGACTGGTCGACTAGGCGACTCAGTCGCCAGACTAGTGCAGAAATTAAAAAAAAAAACCACACAGAAATTAGAAAAAAAAACACATACACAATATATATATATATACACGCACACACACACACACAGCGTACAGTTGATAGTTGAGAGCACACACACACATACACACACACACATATATATATATATATATTTTATAGCTTGTCGACTAGTGTCGACTAGTCGTCGATTAGTCTCGACTAGTCACGACTCGACTTGCCGGAGTCTCCGTCCGACTTGACTTACCCACGTAACAACCATGATTGTATATATAGATATGAACGAGTTTTCAAAACTTGTAACCAACTAGTAGTTACCTTTTCACGATCCTCGGCAGTTATGACATACTTACGATTGGTTGATGCTTGGGATGACGCTGATCGTGGGGATGGAGTGGTCACCTCTTTCTCTAGCTGCACAGTGGCCTTTTTATATGTACAAAATATATCAAGGTAACAAAAAACAGAAATAACGATTTAGACCCACATAAAAAATATTATTTGATTTTGGCTTTATTTTTATAACTAGTCACAACTTATTATTTATTTATTTTCAGGAATTAGGTAAAAAATCTCATTTTTTTCTTGGTTAGGTGTTTATACTATAAAAATAGATTCGGAGCAGGGGAATGTTCATTAAAAAAATATTTTTTTCAAATTGTGAGAATGCATATTCAGGAATGAGTGACAAAAATAATAAAATATCTACCAGACAAGAAAATATCTACCATACAACAAAGCGAGTGTGGCTAATACCTTTTTTTGAAGAATCAAGTGAATTGGCCAAGCAGTATAACTCCCCTTAGCTTGACAAACAAAGACTAATTCATCGTTTGGACATGGCAAGTGAGCATTCGGCACAATATCTTCTGTGATTGTGACTCGACGATGACCGGGGGGCACCGTTGCTCCATGATTACTGATCGCCTGTTGTCTTTTGTATATAGACCTGACCATTAGCAACAATTACAAGGCCTTTGTCGTCACCCTCAATAGCCAAGCAACAATCACTCCATCCCTATGAATACAAACCATGATACATAATCAAATTTCATATATATACTATTCGAAGATTCAAGTATATAACTTACTTTGAGGCAAAAAATATAAAGTGCTATACCTCAGGAAAAGTGTGTTTGTTTGTGATATCCAAATGATTATTCTGATGCGCAATATTTGTCGAATACTCAATTGGATTAGTATGATGTGTCTCAGGCAATTGGACATGGTATACCTCGGCCTCTGGGCTTTGGAGACGAACCTGATGCACGGGAAGATTTTCCGTTTCCTGAGCTTGTGTCTCAAAACCCCGTGCAATATAAGCATCATCCTGCGATCGAGCCTCTGAAGAATTATGGGTAAAACGATGGTCTTTGCTCCCTTGTCTTCCAAAGCCTCCGTTTAGTAGTTGTGTAAATGTAAAATTAGGAAATCCTGCCAATCCATGATTAGCCGAGTTATCTAATTGGGCAATCCTTAACCCATTGCCATCAAGACCACCAAAACCAGCCTGACCAGCTTGACCACCAGAGATAACCTGACCATCTGAACCAGCCTGCCCACCAAATTAACCAGCCTGCCCTCCAAAACCAATTGATTGACCAACCGGCCCACCAAAACCACCAAATTGACCACAAATGGTCATGAATGATCTCAATTGCTCCTGGTTTAAACATGACATCATGGCAGACATGAACAAATTTTGATTATGTTTCATAGTTCCCATCTCTGATCTCATCATGTTCATTTCAGCATGCAATTGGCTAGGTGCAGCTGGTTTGTTAAACCCAAAGTACTCCTTGTTTGTGATTCCTGATCCAACGGCCCTCACTGAACCACCATGTTCACGCTTATTTAATGCTCTTGCTAAGATATCATCCCGGCCACTAGCAATGATTTCACCTCTTTGTGCTTGAGCCTCTAATGCAATCTGCAAATTTGAAATTAAAAGGTACAAAAGTGTGTATTAAATGTGATAAGTTTTATGCGGCACTAATTGACATGAAATGAAAAAAAATAATAAGCTTGAAAGGAAATGTAATGTAGAGATCTTACTATTGCTTCATGAATTTCCTTATCAACCGGATTTTCAAAAGTTACAACTCCATCTTTGACATGAGAATGAGCTTTAATCCAAGTCAAATGTCGAGGCACGTATGACACATGGACCCCCTGCTTTTCAAGATCTTTTTCCTAAGATTATAGAAAATTAACTTAGAATACTATTATTAGATTATATTAGGTTGGAACTTTCATCACCACAAATTATATACATACATATAGACATATATATATATATATATATATATATGTGTGTGTGTGTGTGTGTGTGTGTGTGTGTCAACTAAACAAACCAAACAATCAACGTATCTAAACCAACATCTGAAACCTTATCTCGTAACCTATACATGTTGTCGAACACTTTAATATATTTTTACAAAGTACAGACACAATATGCCGATATGCGTGTCCGACACACAAAAACATATATTTTAGCTGTTTTATTCAGTTCCTCTCTCGACCGTAATAGACCAACGCGTGTCTTATTTGCTAATTTTTTGCTATTATTTGAAGAATATAATAGACTTTTCTAGAATAGTTTTTTAGCCTTTTGTTTTTTATTTAATACAGGCTGAAGTGGAATAGTTCTATAAAAGCTTACTGGGTGTTGTCTCTGACTATAAATGCAGTTCTAGTCAGAGAGGGTGCTGTCCTGGCAGAACCCGAAAGGACTGACTTGGTGAAACCTGTCACTTCTAAGGAGATTTATGATGCCTTATGTTCAATTGGAGACAGTTTGGCACCAGGGGATGAAGGTTTTATTCATAAAACAGAGGAACATAAAACCAATACAAGAGGGAGAACATCTGAAAGTAAAAATACTTACAATCTGTTCCTCAAAATATTAATAACCAAGTCTGCCTCCTCGATATTTTGAAGTCTTTTTCTTTGCCCTCTCACGATTCTTTTCACTCAACACCTACAGGTTTTTTAATACAAAGTTAGCACATGCATTGCATAATTGATGAAAACATTCATGTTATTCTGAACCTAGAACAATCCTACCTTGAACTCGTTAGAAGTGCAATTTTTCACGAATATATCCCAATCAGTTTTATTTATCCAAGGATATTTCCATGGTGGCTGGTTTCTTATCGCCCCATCTTCTAAATACATCCATTCAAGCCTTAATCTAGTCTTGAAAGCTTTCCATCGCTGGGAAGCTTGTACAAGTATCCAACTTCTGCGGTTTTCAATGACATAAAACCCCTTCTGTATAGATACAAAAGCAATAGTTTGATATGTAAAAAAGGTCATTATGCATGATTTTTATTTTCTAAAAATGAATATACTTACTTACCGAGATAGACTCGTACACTTCATCTAGAAGTACTTTTGGAACTTCAGACCACTCCTTGTAGGTGATGCTTACTCTTTCACGCACAACTACACCGATGTAGGTGGAAAAATGAGACTTGTGATCTCCAGTAGGGACTCTTCTAATTGGATGCCATTGCAAAAGGATTTTGGTGCCACCTTGGATCGCCTTTCCCACCATAGCAAGTACAGTACGACCCCTCTCATCCTCACGTCTCGTTTTCTCAGAATCTTCAGGATCTAATGTTGCACCATCAAGGGATGGGGGTACTTGTTTTCTTTCTGGCCATCACCTACAAAAGATCCATAAATAAAATTCAGTTGGTTAGTTATATGCAAGAACAACCAAATTCTGAGAAAAAAAGAAATATAATCTGGTAATGAGCAAAGTAAGACTTGAAAAGGAAAAACATCAAAATAATATGATTATAATATACAAGATATTTACTTGTTTTACGAGAACGCTTTCGCTTGAATATCTTTTTCTTATTCTGTTCTTCAACCCATGTAACCTCATTATGATCATCTCTCACATACATCGAGGAATCGTCAGCATTATCATCCTGAACTTTAACCTTTCTTGTAAAATAACTAGCCTTTACCAACGCAGTATCATCATAACAGTCATCAATGGCATCAATGGCATGGCAAGGCCTTGGTGTTATGACTACTGACCTTCTCTTATCTGATGGATCAGTCATATAAAAAATCTGTTTAGCTTGATTTTCCAAGATAAAAGGATCCTCCATGTGACCAGTCTTGTTAAGATTGACCAATACAAGCCCTAAGCTACTTTCTTCAACTCCGTTGTTACTGTCAACCCATTGGCATTTGAAAACAGGAAGCGAAAACCTAGAATAATGCAACTCACATATCTCTTCAATGACTCCATAGTATCGCATTGTACTTAAACTGGATTCTTGTCCTTTGCACTAGCAAGATGAATAGCTTGAGCCTCCAAAGTAACCCCACTGTTTTGCATTGTACTAATTCCATCTTGGAACCTTGTGTAAAAAGTGCAACCATTAATAACATACCCGGAATAATAAGTTGCACTAAAGTCAGGTCCATATGCTAAACTCTTGAGTCGATCAGAAATTACTATCAACGAGTCCTCAAGTTCTCTCATTACTTGATCTTTGAACCAACCAACGAATGATTTGCTATGTTTGTCAGCTAATGCTTTCTGGTTCGCCCTTGGATTGTACTTTCTCAAGTGTCGCATGTGTCTTTCGACATATGGTACAACTTCATCCTCGTTATGCGAATATATGAATGTGCCTTGTGCCGCTTGTTATAAGACATATCAAGTTGTTTACGACCAATGGTCCCCTCGACCGTCTACTTTACCACTATGTCCGGATAGAGGAAGCCCTATTTTCATTGCATTTATCATAAATTCATCGGCATATGCAACTACTTCTTCATAAAAAGTCGTTCAAAGAATACAACCTTCAGGTCGGTAAGGGTTCTTGACATATCCTTGGTATGTTCGCATTTGCCTTTCAAAAGGCCATTGAACTCTCAAATATACAGGACCACAAAATCTTATCTCTCTTACTAAGTGAATAAATAAATGTACCATAATATCGAAAATGATGGAGGAAAATACATCTCTAATTGGCATAAAATTATAATAATTTCATCCTCCATAGCACTCAAATCTTTAGGATCAATAACTTTACTATAAATCGCATTAAAAAATAAACAAAGTCTAACAATGGCATATCGAACATTTTTAGGCAAAACTGAACGAATAGCCACGGGTAACAATTGTTGCATTAGGACATGACAATCATGAGACTTCAAGCCCACGAGTTTCAAATTTTCCATGTTTACAAGACTACGAATATTAGAAGAATAACCCTGTGGCACTTTCACTCCAGCCAAGCTCTCACATAACTCAATTTTCTCTTTTCTTGAAAGTGTATATGCAGCTGGAGGTAAGTATTTTCGACCATTCTCATTCTCAACAACATGGAGTTCATCTCTAATTCCCATTTTCTTTAAGTCATCTCTAGCTTTCGGGCCGTCTTTAGTCTTCCCAGGGATATTCAATAATGTACCAATTAAACTATCGCACACATTATTCTCAATATGCATCACATCAAGTGAATGTCTCACAAAAAGTAATCTCCAATATGGCAAGCTCCAAAATTTTGAACATTTCTTAAACCCCTTCTTAGAAAGATATTTTCTATGTTTGTTCCCAAATGTGATCTGGATATCTTTTATCTTTTCAAACACCTCTACACTGCACTGATTTTGGACGCCCTCTAAATTCTTGTTCCCCATTAAATGCCTTCATCAAGTTCCGATAATGATGATTACATGGAAGAAATATACGATGTCCATAAAAAAAATTCTTACCAGATGCGCTCAACCACTTTCCCTTGAATTCCTCCATGCATACAGGACATCCGTTTCCCTTTCACCGTATACCCGTAAAGATTGCCATATCCGGAAAATCCTGAATGGTGCGAATAAAGATTGCTTTCAAATTGAATTTCTCTTTTTGATGTGCATCGAACACTTCTACACCTGTTTCCCAAAGCATCTTCAAATCATCAATTAGAGGAGCCAAATACACATCTATATCATTTCCAGGCTGTCTTGGACCAGAAATTAGCAATGATAACATCATATACCTTCTTTTTGTAACACCCCCAAACCACTCGGGAATATTACAGCGCCGCAGACCCTCTCCGCGAGGATCTACCAGGCTAAATACAAAACAATGCATCACTTCACATGCCGACATGGCTACATAAAGGACCATTAGACCGATTTGGTCTTATATCACAACACACACAACAATACATACAAGATCCTTGCCCAGAACACATACCCACACAGGGGCTAGAATACAATAACACTCCCATAAATCGGGGTAACACATCGGAGGGATAACCAACATGACTCTACCAAATACTCTACAATTGGTCTTAACGTGATTAGTATCTTCGTCTGCCATCATCCTTCGTATCGATCCTGTGATTCTCTCCCGACTACTGCAAGTACTGACGCAATCTGAGACATCCACCCCCGAATACTCGGGGTTAGCAAACTCCACTGTTTTGCTAGTGCAAGTATAAAACAAAAGTACAAGCCATACACAACGTGCTTCAAGAATATAAAATCTTGAATATATTTCCCGATATAAATCACTTAATCAAAACAGTTTGATTTATAAAAGATAGGAATAGAACCATGTATCTCATACAAAATATTTTACGGTCTCGGGAGTTTGAAAACATTTGGAAATAAGGAATTCTCAAGTCTTTCGAAAACACTTGGGGACACGGCCCAAAATCATCTTTCCAAAATACGATTCCAATAATAAAACGCGGTTTCACAACCCAATTCACAACACACGGGGTCCAAGACCCAAATCATAAGCCACAGGGTCCATGACCCGAATCACATAACACATGTTCCTAAGGATTATTCGCGTCCCGTGCTAACAAGCCTCGAACCTCAGATGCTCCCGTAGAACATACCCGAGTGAATAACCCAATAGGAAACCATACCAAATTACATGTCCTCATGACAACAGTCACGGAACCATTCCATACCACAACCATAAGTTATCCCAGACGGCCAACAAGCCACGAACCTCGGAGTCCCCGCAAGACATACCCGATGATAACCCCACAAGTTATCTCGGCATCGGGCTAGCAAGCCTCGAACCTCGGAGTCCCCGCAAGACATACCCGGATTGGATAACCCTACGGTCACGCCCGACCCATACTAGCAAGTATGGATCCCGGAGATTCAACAATCCTACCCGGAGGCACATCACTTTCAGCAATCACATCACAATGAGCAGAACATCAAGCCAAGCAACACTTAAACATCACAACCTCCTTTCAAAGGAGTAACAACTAATATCCCAAGTAATACATTCTTAACGAACAAGTACACATAACATTACGTAATCCCCGGCAAAGGATTACGGTCTAATAAACTCATTCAAAGTGATCATATCATCTTTTCAACATACAAATCCAACACACATATTCCGAGAACACATATATTCACGAAGTACATAAATTATCGTTGAAAGACAACATTTATCGAGAATATACCGATCCCTTTTTACGTTCATTAAACATTGGGTTTCGCACGAATTCCTTTACCATTAATTACGCCTACGAAACATGAAACGTATGGACAAGATACTTGCCTCGATATCACGGGCGACGAAACGACGAACGGGCACGATCGGAAAACCTTCGAACCTCCAAAAATGATCAAGACTTCGACAGCCCACGAATACTACGAAAATAGCATCACCACAAATCAATAACACCAATCGAAATCCGAAACGATCCTTGATTTGGACCAAGAAGACGATTAGATGTTGTTAAACATCTACAAATCCGCTCAAAGATGAAGCTAGAAGAAAAAGATCGGTCCTACCCGCCTCTAGATCTCACTCCCGTCGGAAGGGATGAAGAAAAATGGGAAATGACGACTTAATGCTGCTGTCCAGTATTTATACTGGACAGTTATTAGCGTGCGCTAATCACCCTTCATTAGCGTGCGCTAACGGGGTCAACGCTCCAGAGAAACCGCGTATAACATAGTTAGCGTGCGCTAGCCAACAGCCGTAGCGCGCGCTAACGGGTCACAAAAACTACCAAAGAGCTCCTCGACAAGCGCACCTACCGAGTAGCGTGCGCTAGAAAGAAGAGGGAGCGTGCGCTAAGCAGTCGATAGCGTGCGCTAGCTATCGGCCTTAGCGTGCGCTAACAAAGCTCAGTCCCAAGAGCTACCGGATCCGGTAGCTCGAATCGCCTGGCTAGCGTGCGCTACATTCGATGAGCGTGCGCTAAACACCACGCAGTAGCGTGCGCTGTGCTTCAAGCATTAGCGTGCGCTACACCACAAAATCTCAAAAACTCCCAAAGTGATCCGAAATGCCTCCAAAAACATATCCCAACAAGTCACAACCAAACATGGCACGAAATTCCTACGATGAGGACCATGATAATCCGATAAAACCCAAAAAACCCAACGAATCCGGAATAAAGATCTCGGGTATTACATTCTACCCCTCTTAAAAGAAGTTTCGTCCTCGAAACTTGAAACATAAAACGAACGACGCAAAACAAACTCAGCTAACACACGATATCCGTTGCCGAAATTACGAAACACGACGAACGAAAATCAATACGGTTGAACAATTCAACAGTACATCAGTCAAAACACGAGCTATTCGCTGAACCAATACGAAATTCCACAGCCCAAGGGTTGAAAGATCGAACACAAAACTAATTTCCTGAACTCAAGGAAATTACGAAGGAGTCCTAACGCTCAACAATTACGAAACGAGATCAACAAAAACTGAACCATCAAACGATTGAGTTACAACGATCGAGACAACAACAGTCGATCAATCATGTTCGAATCACGACGAACAATAATACTCAAACAACAACCCCAAAGTTCACATCTCGACTAGAGATAATATACGATCCGGTGAAGGCAACAAGATGTGCATTCACATAAGATCCACAGGAAAGGGAATAGCAATTTGGAGAGTCATAACGACAAACGGGTCATTCTGAAACAATACCACAACTCGTTCGATCAATAAAAGCACAGATGTGACAAGATCATAAAATATCAACGAATATAAACGATTCGACAGAGTCGAGAGTACAGAGTTCAAAATCCGATCCACTTCAAATAAAAGAAGTCAATCTCTGAATTTCGAAACAACAAAGCAAGGGAAATAATTCAACATGCAATCGATAGACCACGCCTCCGGGACTACTCGAGTCGATCCCGATATCAAAGTTCAAGTCCTCGACTCGGAATGCTCGGTAACCATCTCGCAAAATCGAACCGGTGTCCTCGAGTCCGCACTGTAACACGCATCTTGGTGGGGTAGGACAATGTGCACGAATATGTCCCGCCACATTACGCTTAAAACACCTCCCGGCTTTACCAGAGTCGAATGCACGACTTGGAACTCTCGCCCACGCATCGAGCGATGGAGCTTCACAGCGGAAAGGCTACGACATTGAAAACTAGAAACACCAACCCCTGTACCGTCCACACGGTCATCGGACTTCTTCTGCTTCTTCGACTCGGACACACGCTCCGATGATAACGAAGCTAGTTCACGGGCTAATGCTCGATCTTGATAGTCCCTCAACGAAGTGCAATTGAATCCCGACATATATACGCGAATATCCGGCTTCATCCGTCTGTCAAAGTGAAGGATCCTCTCTTCCTCGGTTCTCACCCGGTCTCGCACATAACTGAGTTGTTTGCTATAATCAACGATAGCTTGCGACACCGATATATCTTGCGGTTCTGCCAAGTAGAATTCGCGAACCCTCTGCTCTCTAATCGGTTTTGGACAGAACTCAGCCTCCATAAATGCCTGGAACTCCACCCACGTGACATCACGATCACGAGGTTTAACAGCTTCCCACCAATTAGCAGCATCCTTGTCGAGAAGGTACTGAGCGATAGGTACCTTCCGCTCTTCAGGACATCCGACAGCCTCGAAAATCTTTCCCAACTGGAAAATCCAACCATCCCAGCCCAACGCATCCGCAAAGATCGCGAATCGAGGGGGATTCATACGAACTACCTCGCGAAGCCATTGATTTACACCAACGTTCTGACTCGCGTCAATGCTACGTTGAACCACCTGGGTCAACTGAGTCATCTGAGTCGCTACTTGTTGCAATATAGTAGCAACACCCAAACTAAAATCATTCTCAACGACATTCCCTCGATTCTGCATCTGATCCCCGTGGCCATCAACACCACGGTTACGACCACGACCTCTGCCCCTCGGCATACTAACAAACAACAACCTATGGTAACGAAAGATCATAACACATAGCAAGATATTCACATCTCTGTCTTTAATCCAACATCATTAAATCATATACATATTACCATTTAATCCCAGCTAGAGCACAATATACAAACTATTATACCAAAAATCTTCATTTATAATGCCGTTATTATGCGATTTATAAATGCAATGAAATTGAAATCATCCATTATATCAAAATCACTTTCTGTACGGTTTCCGCGCCGGAACTCACCAAGTTGAAAACTATTTTTGAAAACGTTCCAAAATGCCAGAAAGGCCGATGACGGTAATACTTTCCAAATACTCCCCAAAAGTCATTTTCCAAATACCAAATACCGTCACCAAATACCGTTTGAAATTACAAGGCGTAGACGCGAAAACTCAATAGTTTCAAAATATATGTTAAATCGCCCGACAAAAGAGTTGGGAAAAAGGGTCAACGAAATAATTCAAATTTACAAATACGAAAGGTCATTTTGAAACACACACTATTTGGTAAAAGTACCCAAAAAGTCACTTTGAACTTTACACACGCAGCGGACAAGAACACAGTTCAAATTACACATAACCACACCCAACAATTGTTATTCATGAACAACACACATGGAGTACCGTCTCAAACGGTCAGCCTAACAATCGCAAAAGTTAGACTTACGGCCAGAATGTAGTTTCCGAGCTTCTGCTCAGACCGGTTAAGGTATGATTCAACAGAGACTTAGCGTGCGCTAGCCATGCCACGTTAGCGCGCGCTAGCTATACTAATTCAGCAACACATTCATGAACATATACCAAATAATGCCAAAAGCCGAAGGTTACATATAAACAAAAACATACGAATCCAAGCGCCAACAATTTACATTCTCCCTACATATCGTTTAATCGAAAAAAAAAAAATTGTAGGCGAAAGTCACGTCTCAAGTAAACTATTGGTAGACCTCGTTTAAGCATTTAAAATCAAATTTTGAAAATTTTCAATGCAAGATGAAAATATAATATATGTAGTTTGAATTCTCAAAATCTTTGGTCTCGAGGTCATCATACGAAAATCAAATTATTTTTCCTTCTCGAAGGATATTTTTAAATAGAATTTACGTGACTTCCCCAAAACATTTGAAATTGAAATATCACATTGATAAACTTTTATTGAGTAACCAATCCAAAACGTCACTCCTGTAAAAACGATTTCACACAAGGATGTATACATATATACATGCATACCGGTACTACTCTTTATTCCAACACAATACGAGAATCAAACAAGTATGGAGTAAGTATTCACGAGGCACAATTAAACTCCACATAATAACACAGAATCACATAAACTCGTATAACACGAGACACAACAAAATAGGGAGACTTACATACACAGATCGCATGAAGATGATGGTTGCACCTCGATACTAATCACGACCGACAACTCAGACGACGCGTCGCGACACCACTCAGTCAGACCAAATCTGACAAGACAAGACCCGACAACACACAACTCAACCCGACAGCCTAGGTTTCCTCAACCTAAGCTCCGATACCATATTCTGTAACACCCCCAAACCACTCGGGAATATTACAGCGCCGCAGACCCTCTCCGCGAGGATCTACCAGGCTAAATACAAAACAATGCATCACTTCACATGCCGACATGGCTACATAAAGGACCATTAGACCGATTTGGTCTTATATCACAACACACACAACAATACATACAAGATCCTTGCCCAGAACACATACCCACACAGGGGCTAGAATACAATAACACTCCCATAAATCGGGGTAACACATCGGAGGGATAACCAACATGACTCTACCAAATACTCTACAATTGGTCTTCACGTGATTAGTATCTTCGTCTCCCATCATCCTTCGTATCGATCCTGTGATTCGCTCCCCAGCTACCTGCAAGTACCTGGACGCAATACAGACATCCACCCCCCGAATACTCGGGGGTTAGCAAAACTCCACTGTTTTGCTAGTGCAAGTATAAAACAAAAGTACAAGCCATACACAACGTGCTTCAAGAATATAAAATCTTGAATATATTTCCCGATATAAATCACTTAATCAAAACAGTTTGATTTATAAAAGATAGGAATAGAACCATGTATCTCATACAAAATATTTTACGGTCTCGGGAGTTTGAAAACATTTGGAAATAAGGAATTCTCAAGTCTTTCGAAAACACTTGGGGACACGGCCCAAAATCATCTTTCCAAAATACGATTCCAATAATAAAACGCGGTTTCACAACCCAATTCACAACACACGGGGTCCAAGACCCAAATCATAAGCCACAGGGTCCATGACCCGAATCACATAACACATGTTCCTAAGGATTATTCGCGTCCCGTGCTAACAAGCCACGAACCTCAGATGCTCCTGTAGAACATACCCGAGTGAATAACCCAATAGGAAACCATACCAAATCACATGTCCTCGTGACAACAGTCACGGAACCATTCCATACCACAACCATAAGTTATCCCGGCATCGGGCTAACAAGCCACGAACCTCGGAGTCCCCGCAAGATATACCCGATGATAACCCCACAAGTTATCTCGGCATCGGGCTAGCAAGCCCCGAACCTCGGAGTCCCCGCAAGACATACCCGGATTGGATAACCCTACGGTCACGCCCGACCCATACTAGCAAGTATGGATCCCGGAGATTCAACAATCCTACCCGGAGGCACATCACTTTCAGCAATCACATCACAATGAGCAGAACATCAAGCCAAGCAACACTTAAACATCACAACCTCCTTTCAAAGGAGTAACAACTAATATCCCAAGTAATACATTCTTAACGAACAAGTACACATAACATTACGTAATCCCCGGCAAAGGATTACGGTCTAATAAACTCATTCAAAGTGATCATATCATCTTTTCAACATACAAATCCAACACACATATTCCGAGAACACATATATTCACGAAGTACATAAATTATCGTTGAAAGACAACATTTATCGAGAATATACCGATCCCTTTTTACATTCATTAAACATTGGGTTTCGCACGAATTCCTTTACCATTAATTACGCCTACGAAACATGAAACGTATGGACAAGATACTTGCCTCGATATCACGGGCGACGAAACGACGAACGGGCACGATCGGAAAACCTTCGAACCTCTAAAAATGATCAAGACTTCGACAGCCCACGAATACTACGAAAATAGCATCACCACAAATCAATAACACCAATCGAAATCCGAAACGATCCTTGATTTGGACCAAGAAGACGATTAGATGTTGTTAAACATCTACAAATCCGCTCAAAGATGAAGCTAGAAGAAAAAGATCGGTCCTACCCGGCTCTGGATCTCACTCCCGTCGGAAGGGATGAAGAAAAATGGGAAATGACGACTTATCGCCGTGTCAAGATTTATATCGATGCTTATTAGCGTGTGCTAATCACCCTTCATTAGCGTGCGCTAACGGGTCAACGCTCAGAGAAACCGCGTATAACATAGTTAGCGTGCGCTAGCCAATGCCGTAGCGCGCTAATGGGTCACAAAACCACCAAAGAGCCCTCGACGTAACCGCACCTACCGAGTAGCGTGCGCTAGAAAGAAGAGGGAGCGTGCGCTAAGCGTCGATAGCGTGCGCTAGCTATCGGCCTTAGCGTGCGCTAACAAAGCTCAGGCCCCATCCGGTAGCCTCTGCTTACCGGTTAGCGTGCGCTACACATTCAGTAGCGTGCGCTAAACACCACGCAGTAGCGTGCGCTATGCTTCAAGCATTAGCGTGCACTACACCACAAAATCTCAAAAACTCCCAAAGTGATCCGAAATGCCTCCAAAAACATATCCCAACAAGTCACAACCAAACATGGCACGAAATTCCTACGATGAGGACCATGACAATCCGATAAAACCCAGAAAACCCAACGAATCCGGAATAAAGATCTCGGGTATTACACTTTTCATGAAAAGTGTAGGAGATAAGTTGTAGGTGACCAAAACAACAGGCCAAGTACTATAAGTGCTATTCAAGGATCTGAATGGATTGAACCCATCTGTAGACAAAGCAAGGCGTAGATTACGCTTTTCTTTGGCAAACTCGGGGAATTCCCCATCTATAAACCTCCACTATGGGGAGTCAGCAGGGTGTTTAAGCATTCCATCATCTTCTCGGCCATGGAAATGCCATGTCAACTTCTCTGCATCTCCCGCATTAGAAAAGAGCCTTTTAAACCTCGGTATTATTGGAAATTACCATAATACCTTCGCAGGCACTCTTCCTTCCTCTTTCTTGTACCGGGACGCATTACAAACTAAACAACTCGCTAATGATTCATTCTCATTTCGAAACAACATGCAATTGTTAGGGCAACAATGAATTTTCTCATAAGGTAAACCCATTACGCTTAATGACTTTTTTGCCTCATATGTACCACATGGAAGGACATTGTCATCTGGAAGCATGTCCTTTACCACTTCCAAGATCATACTAAAGCACCGATCACCAAACCATGACCTCGCCTTCAAGTTAAACAACTTAAGTATGGCGGACAATCTCGTATACTTAGTGCAGCCTTCATATAGAGGCTTTTCAGAGTCATTTAATATGCTCTCAAACTTAGAAGAATCTTTATCAAAATTTTCCTCTACTACATGGAGCATTTCCTCTAACCTATCCCCCTCATTTGTATTATGACCTTCGCAAACATTATCTGAAGAACTACCAACTGAAGTTCTGTCCCTACGTTCTCCATGCCATATCCAACAGGTATATGTTCTATCAAATGCCCATTTATCTAAATGTTAAGTATTTCTTCAGGTCTTTTATGTAAGAAATTATGACACATGAAGCAAGGACAAGGTAGCTTGGAGCGGCCTCCACCATTCTTAACTGCAAACTTAACGAATTCTCTTACACCTACTTTATATTCTGGTTCACCCGGCTTTTTGGTTGATATCCAACTTCGATCCATTTATATTTTCTACACCAATAACTGGAATTGAAAAAATATTGTATAAAATATTCATGTGTGTTGACTTGTTCACAAATATACTTACTGGTTCATACTTGGTCAACAGAAATTTTTAAAAGTATTTTGGCACATAAATCACACACACAACCAAACAAACTAACACAAATCCGATATCTTATCATCTAAATAAAATGCAACGATGATAACATACAAAGTATATTAAAAATAAAAATAAAAACAACTTTACCTAAATCAAATTGCCGCTCTTTGCTCACACGTAATTCTGAAAAGATACAACAATGACACCTTGCCTGCAACACAACCGGAGTTTCGCAAATAAGCTAAACCTCGATTTGCTTTTGTTATTTAAACGGCACGTTCCTTAGACCGTCTCATTACATGATATAAGCTAAAACAGGGCATTACATTCCATGACTAGTATAGAAAATATACTAACACAAAACACATTCTAACTATGAAGATGAAGAGAAAACATTTGTATTCGTGGAGTTTACCATCTTCCGTCACTTATTTTAAATCAATTTAAGGAACAATCGAACAACATAGGACATGAATATAACACAAAGATGGGATGCTCGACCTTTCTCATAAGATGGATGAATAGGCTCCTTCAAGATACAAGTGCAGAGACTTCTACATATATGGAGAGATCTATACAGTTTGAAAAATAACATAGACGTTATTATATATTCATTACGATTCACAAAAATGGATAATTACAGAACTAAATACAAACATGAAGAATTTATTGTAATTTTAAAGTATAAGTGGGTTCTTCTGTAATTAGATTAAACATCATGAGTAGTTTTATAAGGTAAAATACAAACATTGAGGGATTATTTGCAAATTTAGAACATAGGTGGATTTTTTTGTAATTAGACTAACCCTCTGGAGTAGTTTATGTAATTAATAAACCTGCACAAAGTACCAACAAAATTTAGTCTCATTATTACTATATATCATATATGTCTTTCAAAACTACAAATAACGCATCACATTTGGTAATTTCACAATTGCACCTCAAGGAGGATGCATTTGTTAAATATATGTCTCAAAACATTGTTACACATATCACACCAATCCTTCTAAGGAGTCGTAAGAAGTCACTTTAGTCCAAAGATTGCAAGCTTGTACACCTATGAGACCGAACATAACATCATACTACATCACCTTTTATCCCAATGAATACTGCGTTTGAAACGGTCAGAGGTACGTGGCGTTGTTACACCTATCAGACCAGTCCTTCCAAGGAGTCGTAATCATCCTCCAAGGAGTCCTTTCGGTCGCAAGGTTTCCGGCCTATATACCTCCTATCGTACAAAACACAAGATTCTTAATCCTAGCCGTATCATATCCTATATTTTCAGAATTTACTGTATCGCCGTATTGTATATGAAACCCGTATCCTATCCATGCAACGTGGAACATAATACTACATCACCTTTTATCCCAACGAATACTGCGTTCGAAACGGTCAGAGGTACGTGGCGTTGTTACACCTATCAGACCAGTCCTTCCAAGGAGTCGTAATCGTCCTCCAAGGAGTCCTTTCGATCGCAAGGTTTCCGGCCTATATACCTCCTATCGTACAAAACACAAGATTCTTAATCCTAGCCGTATTGTATCCTATATTTTCAGAATTTAGTGTATCGCCATATTGTATAACAAACTTGTATCTTATCCGTGCAACGTGGAACATAAAACTACATCACCTTTTATCCCAATGAATACTGCGTTCGAAACGGTCAGAGGTACGTGGCGTTGTTACACCTATCAGACCAGTCCTTCCAAGGAGTCGTAATCGTCCTCCAAGGAGTCCTTTCGGTCGCAAGGTTTCCGGCCTATATACCTCCTATCGTACAAAACACAAGATTCTTAATCCTAGCCGTATCGTATCCTATATTTTCAGAATTTACTGTATCGCTGTATTGTATATGAAACCCGTATCCTATCCGTGCAACGTAGACCATCATAAAACACTGCTAGATATTTCTCTAGATTCTTTATCCTGCTGTAGATATATATGCTCAATTTGAAACTACTACTGCCATAAACAAAATATACACCATTAAAGAATATTAATAAGATTACTTCGAGAATACTATTATCCCTCTGAATGTAGGTTCTTTTATCGTAATCTTGATCAGAAAATTGCTAAAAAGAAGAACACACGTAAATAATGCACACACCAATAGTGATCAAATATCATAGAGAATGATCCAAAATGATTTATTTTTAAAGACAAAATTCTAAAGTTCTCTTAATCATCAAGAAGGATAAAAAGTAGTCATAATTTCTCCGCTTCTTAGTTCTTATTTTTCAAATGTTAATATACTCCTTAGTTGCACATGTAAACCAATCGAGTTTAATATTCAAAAAGACACATATGGTCTATATATTAAGTGAAATATCTACACACACTACATATATACATGGACAAAGGCAAACATGACAAAAAAGGAGCACATGCAATACACACAAGCGCGCATAGGACAAATTCAAAAATACCTCTGGATTTTCTTTTATCTTTTTGGAAAGTGAAGCCCCACTGCCTTTTTTCCATTTTCTTGTGATGAGAGGAAATTAGTTCTTTCAAAATATTTGCCTACTATAAAATTTCCAACTAAAGTCGGCATTTACCCGTTCCATGTTCGTGACATGTTCGGGATGTCGTCAAACTTGTAAGGTAAAATAGATCGATGTAATGATATGCTTCTTCTACATTATTTCCTCGATTGTTTTTATTTCACTTAATTAATCAACCATGTTATTGTTTGAAAAAAATACAACAAGAACGTGATGACTTATGATAAAACAAGAAACTCACTTAAGTAGAAAAATCAAGATGACCTAATAGCCACCGGAAAATTCTGCCGAGCTTATGGACGCCAAACAGAATGAATTCCAAAGCATCCTATGCGGAACAATAAAGCTGATTTAAGTAGAAAACTAGCCCCCTAGAGCAAGCCCACTACTTACTTAAATAAACATATTCAAATAAAATAAATTAAAACAAGAAGATGAAAGCAAAGAATAGAATTTTCTCGTGTGCATTATTTACGACCGGTTGTCCGACACAAGACGAACACTTATCATTATAAACACGAACAAAAACATGATAATTTTTAGAAACTAAAGGAAAATCATTAAACAAAATGTCACAAAAAGTCAAAAATTGTCGGGTTTGGTAATTGGAATAGAAGTCTTACGCATGTTAAATATAAACATAAATAAGAGACGATTACTTGATACGTTACAGAAAATCCTTTATTTAACTGGATCACATAACAAAATGAGCCAAAACTAAACAAAAAAATGATTTTGTAATGAAAATCCAGATCTCATATGCACAGAAAATGTAGGAAATACATGTAAAAAAAATATCCTTGAGAAGAACGTTGGTGCACTGGCGATTTCAGGCGGTTTCTTAAGGTATCGGCTATTCAATGGCGCAACCTTAGGTTCAACATATCCTACAAAAAACATCACATGAAAATATCAAAAATCGATAAATTAAATTCTAAAAATGAAACTAAAACTGAGATAATAAAAAAAAGAACAAAAATGGTTGTCAAAAAATCAATCAATTACCTGTAAAGAAGAGAAAAATCAACTTTAAATTACATGATATCATAGACCTAAAGTTGCAACTCTTGACAAGAATTATGGGAAGTGGCAACGGATATAGGCAACTTTAATTTACATGTTACAGTAATATGATCAGTTGTACATCACTAATAACACTGAATCTTAGGTGAGGTTCACCTTAAAATCATATATATAGCCAGCTTCGGAAAACAGTTCATATGAAAATTATAGGTTCCAATTTCCTTTTTAGAATGCTAAAATATGAATCTCATTTTCCTATTACATATTATTCTTTCTAGACGTGCTAACTCGTGTAAAACTAACAATGCGACTTTAGCAGAACTTAAGGATACCCAAAAGTAAGATTTACCCAAAAACCTCAACTTTTTACTCTAATATGAAATTTGTATACCAACTCAAATAGGACAGAAAAAACAAACATTTCATATATAACACAAAAGCAATCAGCAGCGGAAGGGATCAATCATAATTTTCATAGAATATCAACACAAGAAGATAATACAGAGGATCTTATCTAGTCGGGATCTTACTAAACCTATTGGAATCCCATCCCTACCAAAGTAAATAATACACAGGATGAACAAATTTCTACAGCTTCTTAGTACCATAGAAGAGTTCGTTAGATATTAATATGCTAGGTGGAAGTACTCTTTTTGTGGTTTGAGGAAGAAAAAGTATGAGAATAAAGTGGAGCACATAATTAAAATAGTAAGAGGTTATGATCTCAATTCAAATTAATACCAAGTCAACTCGACAAACCTTCCAGCCCAGATAGACTCATTTTCACAACAAGACTATGAAAGGTTAGTCTTAACGGGATCTGACTAAACCTATTGGAATCCCATCCCTACCAAAGTAAATAATACACAGGATGAACAAATTTCTACAGCTTATTAGTACCATAGAAGAGTTCATTAGATATTAATATGCTAGGTGGAAGTACTCTTTTTGTGGTTTGAGGAAGAAAAAGTATGAGAATAAAGTGGAGCACATAATTAAAATAGTAAGAGGTTATGATCTCAATTCAAATTAATACCAAGTCAACTCGACAAACCTTCCAGGCCAGATCGACTCATTTTCACAACAAGACTATGAAAGGTTAGTCTTAAACTAGCTAAACTAGAAAGCAAAGACAGTGAAAAGTGAAAACATATAGCAAAGTTGGATAATTATCAAGAGGTCCTGAGGTTTACCTAAAAGAGAAAAAAAAAGGATATCCTTTAAAATTTCAATAGCCCCTGACATTTGTTTATATCTTACAATCATGCACTCAAGAGGTGGGCATTTGTAAGGTAAATACAAACCTTAAGGATATTTGTAGATTTTAGAAGATAAGAAGTCGGATTTTTGTTATTAAATACAAACTCTCCCTAAATTCAATCACTTCAAAAACTACACACACACACACACACACACACACACACAAGTTAGTTGAAAAACTACACACACACACACACACTCGAAAAAGCACGTGTTTGCAAACACTCCCTAAGATAATTATTGCCATGCCCACTATTACAAGCACCACTACTAAGTGCTTGGGCAACCATATTGCAGATTGCTTTGCAAAATGATAGCTTCAGCTTCCAAACAGTCACAAAATCTAACAAAATTTGTACGAGAGAAGAAAAGCTAACCATCATCATGATATATTGCCTTTTTATTATTAAAAAACAGAAAAGGTTTCATTGATTATTTCAGTGGAAATTAATCAAAGCACGACATATTACCATAAATTTGTTGCGCTCTCATTCCACTAGCTACATAAAATGGCAAAACTATCCAAAGATTACACTCAATAATGTAATGAACATTGAGTATCTGGAAAGTACAAAGGAATTGTCTACTTGAAAGGACATAGGAAAACTACACTTGCTTCGGCTCCCATAAATCCCTGACCAAGACACTTGAACCATGAGGGAATTCAGCACCAATAAATAAATGCCACATAACTGAGTGAATGTTTATATATATTACCATAAGTAATTCGTCCCAGAATATATCAATAACACAGCTTTAAACTTTCAAACCTATGCATAAAAATCGTAGAGAACCTTGATGTACAAAAAAGTAATATTCAAGCAACATGATGAAATCACCAACTTTCAAAAGAAGTAGTAAAGGCAAAGACCCAAATTTTCATTTATGATAATGATTATATGAATCACGACACTCACAAGTTAATTACAAGATCAACAAAGATACTACCGATGTTTGCATGGGCGTAAACTGTAATGCTCACTTACTTTTCCCTATTAGCAAGCCTTCCGTCGAACTTCCCGTATTCTTTCCTTATCATTTACCGTAACTACAAGACTCGAGATTTCTTTCTAACATTGTTTCCTGGTCTTTCCCACTGGAATCAATATATTGAAAATCCGACAATGTCTATCACCGAGAAACACATAAAACACCGTGTGTCAACCTACTTATCGAGAAATCAGAGAGAAAAGAAAGACACAGAAGAATGAAGAAAACAACATCAATTAAGTCACTAACCTCTCACTTTTTTATTTCTTTAATTGATTGGGGAGTGTCAATCAAAGTCAAATTGCGTACGATTATCCAAGAATCTCATCTTTGTAATAGTGAACAAAGCACAAAAACTTTTCAAAAAATCCAAATACACAGAAGAATGAAGAACCTGGCATTTCAAATGTCAATCAAATCAAGGCCAACGAATTTATCAATCAATTCAATCATCATAGTCGGAATCAAAAACCTTACAATTCAAAAATTTAATCATGTAACAAAATCAAAACCAGTGTAGAAATGTAGAATCGAATATAAACGACAAAAACGACCATAGAATAAACACAAAATTCAATGAATTTGACGCCTAGTGTGGAATGTATGATGCTTTTACTATTTTGTGCAGATTACCAATGAAACTGAAAACACATAAAACCCGAGCAGACAATTTTTCAACCAATTTTGACACATTATCAAAAAACCAACCAATGGAAAGTCATAAGAAAACATTCAGAGTTTTGACCTGAAGAAAAGTCTGGGACAGCGCTTGAAATATATTGCGAGATTTGAAGGCGAGGTAGAAGAGAAGATTATCGAAGGAAAACCGAAGAAGATGATTTGTACGCATTCAAGAAGAAACGGAGACACAATGTTTGTTTTGAACGACCGAAGAAGATAAGGCGTCAGGAGTAGTTTTTGAAGAAGGTTTTTTGAAGATGAAGAAATCACGAACCTACGGTAATCACAGCGCAAGGATGAAGAAATCACGAACCTACGGTAATGAAGAAGGGTTTTGAAGATAATCCAAGCTCACAGCGCTGACCTTTGGGTTTTCAAGAATGGTTTTCTTGCTGCCGCTGGAAGAAACCACGGTGATGAGTATTGAGATAAAAGAAATTGAGATGGGTGGGATCGATTACAGACGGGGAGAAAACCGCAGTGGCAAAGATCGCCGCCAAGGGATCGATTACAGACGGGAGAGAGATGGAGAGATGGAGAGATTAGAGAGTACTTAGTGCCCTAATCTGAAGAATAAAAGAAGAGACCGGTTGGGTTAAACAACAGGTCTCTTACGTTTTTACACTTTAGAGACCCGTCAACAAAAGCAACGGGTCTCTTCTTTCTTATACATTAGAGATCCGTCACTAAAAACAACGGGTCTCTTAAGTCCATCACAAAAAAATGGTGGGCCCATTTGACATATAAGAGACCTGTTGTTTATAATATCAGGTCTCTTATATTAAAGAGACCCGTTATCTTTATCAATGGGTCTTTTAGTCTGGATCTCTTTGCTTGTTTTTGTAGTAGTGAAATGGGGGGGGGGGGGGGGGTAAATGGAAACCTCAAGGTTATCTAAATTTTCAAAATGAACAGGTTTGGAGACCTCAAAGCTTTAATAAATGGTCTCAGACAAGATTAGGAATGGCTCACACCAGAGATATTATGAGGCATATCCAGTATACAATCCTAACCAATGATATAGACCAAGGAACTATGAACCTCATAGGAATAGCCAACATAATTTCCAAAACACCAGGAGAAATCAATTCTCCAGCAAGCCTACTAACCCCAAAGGACCCACTCAAATTTGGGTACGTGCATCTCTGCTTGTCTGATTGCAAAAAATGTGGAAAGACTACCATTATGTCACCTCAAGTTCAACAGGAGGAGGTAAATAATGGTTTGTAGACTCTGGATGCTCAAGGCACATGACAGGGAACAAAAAGATTCTGTCAGAATATGTGAAAGAAAGATGACTAGATGTAACTTTTGGAGATAGCTCATGTGGACAAACCAAAGGACATGGGAAACTGCACAGGGAGAACATAATCATTACTAAAGTGCAGTATGTCAAAGGGTTCAAATACAATCTTCTAAGTATAAGCCAATTCTGTGATGAGAACAACTTAGTAGTCTTCACAAGATGGAAATGCATGGTGATTGATCTCTTGACTGGAGAAGTGAAGCTACAAGGATTCATAAGAATAGATGTCTATCTGATAGACTAGAAATCAAGAACACCAAACACTTATTTCCTATCAAAAACAATTGCTGAGAATGGATGGCTATGACACAAAAGATTATGTCACCTGAACTTCAATGCCATCAACAAAATCAGCTCATAAAAGTTGGTCAGATGGCTTCGAGAAGAAGTATTCAAGAATTAAGCCCTTTGTGATGCTTGTCAAAAGGAAAAGCAAACCATAGAAACTTTCAAACCAGTTCAGCCTACCACTCTCATAAACAAAATTCTGGATCTTCTTCATATGGATCTCTTTGGCCTCATCAAGCCAAGGACATTGAGTGAAAGGAAGCATGCCTTAGTAGTAGTATATGACTACTCAAGATATATATGGGTTGTTTTTCTCTATAAAAAGAGTAAAACATTAACAAAGCTACCTAAACTACTGAGGAAAATTCAGAATGAGAAATTCCTATCAATCATAAAGATCAGATCAGACAGAGGTGGAGAATTTCTCAACAAGGCAATCACTGAATATAGTGATCAGAATGGAATTCCGCATGAAGTCTCAGCCGCAAGAATATCACAGCAAAATGGTGTAGTTGAAAGAAGAAACAGAACCTTGACGGAAGCAGCCCGGTCAATGATTGCAGAAGCTGACCTGTACAAGAGGTTTTGGGCTGAAGCTATCAACACAGCATGCCATACTCATAGTAGGAGTATGATAATAGGGAGACATGGCAAAACTTCCTATGAGGTTTGGAATGGCATAACACCTACTATTGCATACTTTCATATTTTTGGTTGTAAGTGTTTCATCCACAACAATGGTAAAACCCAACTGAATGCCTTTGATGCTAAAACTGATGGTTTTGGGAAAGATTTTCGAGGCCATAAATTGTCCTGAAGAGCGGAAGGTACCCATCACTCAGTACCTTCTTGACAGAGATGCCACTAATTAGTGGGAAGTTGTTAAACCTTGTGATCGTGATGTCACGTGGGTAGA
The DNA here is from genome assembly GCA_033398695.1 of Orobanche coerulescens. NCBI lineage: Eukaryota > Viridiplantae > Streptophyta > Magnoliopsida > Lamiales > Orobanchaceae > Orobanche > Orobanche coerulescens. Next base: position 119,254,502 of record CM065815.1, read on the forward strand.
GTTCCAGGCACTTATGGAAGCTGGGTTCTGCCCGAAACCGATTAGAGAACAGCGAATTTGTGAATTTTATTTGGCAGAACCACAAGATATAACGGTGTCTCAGGCCATTATTGACTACAGTAAACAACTCGGTTATGTGCGAGATCGAGTGATAACTGAGGAACATAGCTCCTTCACTTTGACAGACGGATGAAATTGGAGATTCACCAGTATACGGCGGGATTCTCGTGCACTTCGCTGAGAGATTACCAGGATCGATATTTATCCTATGAGCTATCTTCGTTATCGTCGGAGCGTGTGCCCGAGTCAAAGAAATAGAAGACCTCTGTTGACCTTATGGACAGTACAAGAGTTGGTGTTTCTGGATTACAACGTCGTAGTCTTTCTTCTGTGAAACTCCAGCTCGATGCATGGGACCGAGAGTTCCAAATCGTCAGCTTTGACTCCTGGTAAGGCCATGAGGTGTTTCAACTACAATGTGTCGGGGCATGTTCGTGCACATTGCCCTTTGCCGCCAGTAACGTGTTATAAGTGCGGACTTGTGGGACACCGGGTTCAGTTTTGTGAGTTAGTCACTGAGTCTTTCGAGGCACGGATTTGAGCACTGATATCAGGGATGACTCTGAGTAGTCCCTGAGAGTGTAGTCTATCGGTTGTATGTCATGTTATTTTTTCCTGCTTTGTTGTTTCAAATTTCGGGGATAAACTTCTTTCATTAGAAGTGGATCAGATTGTTGAACTTCTGTATTTACAGTCATGTCGACTCGTTTGTGCTCGTTGATATTTTCTGAACTCGTTATATACTTTAATTTTCATTGATGGACGAGTTGTGATATTATTTCGGATTAAACTGTTTGTCGTTGTAACTTTTTCCGAATTCAGTTCCATTCCTGTGAACCTTTCGTAAATGCACGTCTTGTCATTTTCGCCAGATCACCTGTCTTCTCGAGTCGAGGTGTGAACTTCGGAGTTGTTATTTGATTTTTTTTGTCGATTCTTCGTGATCCGGATATGATTGCTCGACCGTTGTTGTCCCGATCATTGTGGCTCGATCGTTTATTATCTGATTTTTGTTGATCTCGTATCATGATTTTCGGAGCATCCAGATCACTTCGTAATTTCCTTATGTATGGTAAATTATCATCGTTGTCGGTCTTCCAACCCTTGGGTGGTGGGATTTCGTATTTTTTCAGCGATTAGATCGCATTTTGATTGACGTACTGTTTGGGTTGTTCAACCATACTGATTTTTGTTTGTGAGTTTTGTTATCATTCTAGCATAGCGATATGGATGTTAGCAGCCACGTGATGCATGTGATTTGTTGTAGGTAGTCGGCAATGGATATCATGTGATGTTGGAGATTGTTTTGTGTTGATCGTTTTATGTTTTAAGTTTCGGGGCCGAAACTTCTTTTAAGAGGGGTAGAATGTAATACCTGAGATTTTCGTTCCAGTTTTGTTGAGTTTTTCTGTGGGTTATCGGTTTTGCGTTGCCCATGTCTTTGGATTGTTGTTGTAACACCCCAAACTAGGCGGATATTACAGTGCCGTGGACCCCCGACTGGGACCCACCAGGCGAATGAAAAACTGATGAATTAAATAATATAATTATAGTACCGAACCACATTATATTACCAAATATTCCGATGAGGAGCTTAAGTACAATACACCAGGACAATACAGAATACTAGTATATTTTATATATATGGAGATAAAATACACCACCCTGAATAAATAAACATCCCAAATAGAATTTGCAGCGGAATTACAAATGAAGAGAAATAAGAATGACTGAAATGACTGGGGGCCCCTACTAGTATCACTGGGGCTCCTCGCCGTCAACATGCTCTTCCCGTGCCTTTTCCTTTCCGTGACCTGAAAACAATATCCCCTAACGGGGTCAGTTACACATAACAACAATCCTCAAGGGTTGAATATACACAATCATGATATAGCCCAATTATGAAATATCCTTAGTTATAAATTTAAGCTGAAGAGGAGCATCATAGTACGCCCGTAATGTTCTGTGCAAGTGTACTAGACGAATGACCGGACACACCCGTCCTTGTACCTAATTAGTCTCACGGAGGTAAGCGTTACCGTGTGCACAGTCTAATGTATCGGTGAACCCAACACATGACCATCGTGTGCTCGACTAAAAATTCCACACATCCACACTCGGCCACGCAATATGAACCCAGAAGGTCATATGAACGAGAATGACCAAAATGAATATCAATGAATAATAATCCGACAAGGTCGAAAATGACTTACCGAGATGAAAATAATAGTGAAGTGAATGATAGCTCAATGAAATGATTGGAACCGTCGTTCCTCATGAATGAAGTGATTATTCGACAATTACAAGTCTCAATACGGTTAATACATTATGAATGAGTTATGATTATGAATGAATCAACAACAAAAGGAATGAATATCCTTTTACCCGACTAAGAATTAACTTACACAACACCGGTGACAATTGTCCTTCCACGAACAAACGTCCTAAATGAGATGTCGGTCGCTCAAATAACCTTGAATAACACAATTACCAATAGTCCGTTCAACATACTAATCAAATACGATTATAACGAACTCAAAACTTCAATACGACTAAACCAAGTTCATTGGGGCATTATATCAAACATGTTGCGGCCAATCTTCGACTGTTTACGACCAAACCTCAATAATACCAACATCAAATCCCCAAGAAGTGTTTCAAACCAACAAAACATCTTCAATACGATCAATAATCCAATATGAATATCCAAATTCGTGATTTCAACAACAATTAATCGAAAACCCCCGAATCCAACTCAATATTCAAAGTGTTCTTGAATAATCCTTCAATAATCCAATGAATATTTATACAAACTCATAATCATATGTATATCTCTTCATACAACATGATTATAATGTCCAAAACATCATATCTCAACACAAAATCGAAATCCAAGATGTTTGAAAAATATTACCTTTGAAGATCCAAGCACTTTGATCCGATGAACACGCGTTAGATCGACTATCTGAGCTTCACAACTGAATGAAGATGATGAAAACCGATTACTCAAGTGATAAGTGATGGAAAATCTCTCCCTCAAGCTCTCTCTCTCGGAAATAAGTTGAAGAAATGGGAAAATAAGGAAAAAGTCCCGACCAAGCACTTATAAACTGCCGGAAGTTACGGCCGTAACTCGGCCTACTTACGGCCGTAACATCCCAGGTCAACGGCCTTACGGCCGTAACTCGGCTTCGTCCAAAAACTGCCGACAGCCATATGGCCGTACCCGCAACTGACTTACGAGCGTAACTCGCCCTCATCCAAAACACCTGCCGACATCCATACGGCCGTACCCGCACACCTTACGGGCGTAACTCGACCGATACGGCCGTATCTGGCCAAACTTACGGGCATAAGCCCCCTTCGTCGAAACTGACCAGGCGCCCTTGCCTGCAACGTATGGCCGTATCCGGCCAAGCCTTACGGCCGTACCTGCCTCATCTTACGGCCGTATGCCGCAACACTTACGGCCGTAAGTCCTTCTCGTCCGACACATCCTGAAAAATACGAACACCCCTTACGGCCGTAGCCTGCCCATCTTACGGCTGTTTCTCGCCTTCGGCCAAAAACGCCTAGGCACCCTACTCGACACGTACGGCCGTAACCGGCCAAGCCTTACGGCCGTACCTGCTCAACTTACGGCCGTATGCCGCAACCCTTACGGCCGTAAGTCTCGTTCATCCAAAATGGCCTGAAAACAACGAACGCCTGTTACGGCCGTATCCGACAATCCTTACGGCTGTAACTCGTTGCTGGACAAGATGAAAATCGGACAACTCCGATTTCTCGTTACGATTGATGAATGATCCGACATACCATACGTATGCGAAAGTAAACAAGTCCAACACACGTCAAAGGTGATACTTCCAACACAAGGCTACCAATCACGATGATAATAATAATAATACTCTCGTCTCAAAACTCAAACAGAGATGAATTGACGATCAGTAACTGATACACGGTTACAATAAGCCAACAATGAACACAAATGAATGAATCATGAATGATGAGTGATTATTAATGAGTGAAAATTACTGAATGACAACTACAGACTGATAATTACTGAATGATAATGAATGAATTACAACCGGGTATTACATACCCCCCTTAAAAAGAGTTTCGTCCCCGAAACTAAGGGTCAAACAACTCGGGATAACTCTCCCGCATACTCTCCTCGGTTTCCCAAGTAGCCTCTTCGACTCCGTGTCTAGACCACTGAATCTTGACCAAAGGAATCGTCTTGTTCCTCAACTGTTTGATTCGCCGCTCTAACACTCGTATAGGACGCTCCTCATACGAATGATCATTCGCGATCTCGATTTCGTCGAACTGAAGTATGTGGCTCGGGTCGGAAACATACTTCCGCAATTGAGAGACGTGAAACACATTATGAATTCGGCTCAACGCTGGAGGTAAAGCCAATCGATAAGCTAACTCGCCTACTCGATCTAAAATCTCAAACGGTCCAATGAATCTCGGACTCAACTTTCCCCGTATTCCGAAATGGAAAATACCTCGACTCGGGGATACCTTGACCAACACGTGGTCACCTGTATCGAACTCTAGTGGTCGACGACGATTATCTTCATATGATTTCTGTCGACTCTGAGCTGTCAACAAACGACTCCTGATCAAAGTTACCTTCTCACGAGCGGCTATAAGCATATCGGGCTCGGTGACGATTGATTCTGATAAGTCGTCCCAACATAAAGGAGATCGACAACGACGACCGTACAGGGCCTCGTAAGGTGCCATCTTAATCGAAGCTTGCCAAATATTATTATACGTGAACTCAATCAACGGTAATTGGGCTTCCCAATCATCCTTCCAATCGAGGACGCATGCCCTCAACATGTCCTCTAATGTCTGAATAGTCCTCTCTGATTGTCTGTCGGACGGAGGATGAAAAGCGGTACTGAGATTAAGCTGAGTTCCCATAGCACGATGAACTGATTTCCAAAAATGAGACACGAACCGTCCATCACGATCGGAAATGATACTTTTAGGAGTACCGTTCAGTCTCACAATCTCTTTGATAAACAACTGGGCAAGTCTCTCGGGACCCCACGTATCCTTAATTTCAAGGAAATGAGACGATTTAGTCAAACGGTCCACAATTACCCAGATTGTATTCATGCCACGACGACTCGTCGGCAAACTCGTGATGAAATCCATAGAAATGTCTTCCCACTTCCACTCTGGAATAAGGAGAGGTTTAAGCATACCCGCCGGTCGCTCATGTTCAATCTTGACTTGCTGACAGGTTAAGCATCTCGAAACAAATTCTGCGACTTCTCGCTTCATATTACTCCACCAGTAATTTTGTTTCAAGTCCTTGTACATCTTGCTAGACCCCGGATGAACGGAATAAGGGGTAGCATGAGCTTCTCTCAAAATCGAGTTTTTCAACTCATCATTCGTCGGATCGCACAACCGGTTCTTGAATCGCAATAGCCCATCCTCGTGGACCACAAATCCAGGGGCTTTCCCCTGAGCCACATCCTCACGGATGCACAACAATGATGGTCTGAACCCTGATTCTCTCTGATTGCCTCCTCAAGTGGCGATGAAATCTCTAACATGCAAAGTTGCCCTTGCACTCGCTGAAGCCATACCTCGATCTCGAGTCTAAGGAATTCCTACTGAATCTCCTTCTGAACTGTTAAACGAGCAAGCATTTGCTCCTGAAGGGACTTACGACTCAAGGCATCGTCAACTACGTTTGCCTTACCCGGGTGGTACAGGATCTCGATATCATAATCTCTGATTAGTTCAAACCACCGCCTCTGCCGCATATTTAACTCCTTCTGAGTAAATATATACTTCAAACTCTTGTGATCGGTGAATATGTGACAGGTGACGCCATAAAGGTAATGACGCCAAATCTTCAACGCGAAAACCACGGCTGCTAGCTCTTGGTCGTAGGTTAGATAATTAGCCTCGTAAGGTCTCAATTGCCGTAAAGCATATGCAATAACCTTCTCATTCTGCATTAATACACATCCGAGACCGTGTCCGGACGCGTCACTATAAACCACGAATCCTTCCATCCCTTGTGGCAAGGAAAGTACAGGTGTTGAAATTAACCGGCTCTTGAGTTCCTCAAAACTCCACTGACACGCATCGGACCACGCATATTTCTTATCCTTTCGCAAAAGGTTCGTCATTGGTTGAGCGATTTTAGAATATCTTTCCACAAACCGCCGATAATAACCGGCTAATCCGAGAAAGCTTCGGATTTCCTTAACATTCTTCGGAGGTAACCAATCTTGGATGGCCTCCGTCTTCTGAAGATCAACACGCACTCCGTCTGATGAAATTACATGCCCAATAAACGTCACTTCGGACATCCAGAACTCACATTTGGAAAACTTTCCATAAAGTTGCTCTCGTCTCAACACGTCGAGAACCTGGTGAAGGTGAACCTCGTGATCCTCTTGGTCATGAGAATAAATCAAAATGTCATCAATGAAGACAACCACAAACTGATCCAAAAAGTGGATGAAAACCCGATTCATTAACTCCATGAATACCGCAGGCGCATTAGTTAACCCAAACGGCATTACCACAAACTCATAATGACCATAGCATGTACGAAACGCTGTCCTTGTGATATCCGACTCTCGAATTCGCAACTGATGATATCCAGATCTCAAGTCGATCTTGGAAAATACTGAAGCTCCCTGAAGTTGATCTAAGAGATCATCAATACGGGGTAGAGGATACTTATTCTTGATCGTCACCCTGTTCACCTCCCGATAATCAATACACAAGCGAAATGAACCATCCTTCTTCTTGACAAACAGCACTGGTGCTCCCCACGGGGACGCACTCGGTCGGATATACCATTTCTCGAACAACTCCTCAAGTTGATTCTTTAATTCCTGCATTTCGGTCGGGGCCATCCGGTATGGTGCCTTCGATATCGGGGACGTACCGGGCTCCAACTCAATCGTGAATTCCACATCTCTCTGTGGAGGCAAACCACGTAACTCGTCTGGAAATACATCGGCATATTCTCTCACTACCGGAATATCCGTCAACATTATTGGTGATTTCTTGGTTTTGGTCATATAGCACCAATAACCAACACACCCCTGACTGAGTAATTTCACTGCTTTCATCAAGTTAATGACCTTACCAGAACAACCGGGATTACCTCCCTGAAAAACACATTCGACCCCATCGTCTGAAATGATAGTGACCATACGCTTACGGACACTAATGATGGCATCGTGACGATCCATCCAATCAATACCCAAGATGACGTCGTCTCTCAGTAAATCCACCACGATTAGGTCTGCTAGCCATACACGGCCATGAAACTAAATCGGACAATTCTGAATCTCACGATTACCGATAATTCTTCTACCATCAGGTAGACCAATGACATAAGGCTCACAACTAGTATCACTACCCAGACGTAGTCTACTCAAACATGATTCGGAAATGAATGAATGCGATGCACCAGTATCAAAAAGGGTACACACAGGTTGAGATAGAATATTGAGTGTACCTGAGATAATCCAGGCCTCCGGATCGTCGGTTTTCTTCATCTCATAAATTCGGGGCTTGCCGGCCCCCGAACCGGATGTTCCCGTCTGATAGCTCTTGGCTCCGCCTTTGTTTGCTCCCGTCGTCTTGAACAACGCTGACTGAGTGTCCTGATTATGAACAACTGACTGCTTCAGGGCCTGAGATGACGCTGGAGTAGGTTTGGAGTCCCTTCGGAAAAAACGGGCCTTATGCCCAGCAATCCCACAGTTATGGCACGTGATAGTCTGCCTCGGACACTTGGTGCTGAGATGACCAAGATCCCCACAGTTAAAACAGGTGATGGCTGAACTGGCCGCTCGGGACTGCGATTCCTCTGGTCTGGGCACCACAGGAGGTCGCTCAGAGAAAGTAGTGCCCGCACGAGGCTTCTTGAAGGTTGTCTGACCGCCTTCAGACTGATTACGATTCTTGGACTTCTTGCTAGCAGATGAAGGTTGCTGCTTAGCAATCTCCTTAGCAGTGAGCTCATAAGTAAGAGCCTTCTTAATGAATTCGGCCAGAGCGGTGCAATTATGATTAAGTAACTGCATCCGCATCCGGGGTTTCAGCCTCTTGCTGAAATACTTAATCTTATCCGCCTCGGAGTGAATGATAGATGAGGCGAACGGAAGAAGTTCCTGAAATTTCTCGGCAATGGCGAGAACATCCTCGTCTGCTGAGGGGTCGGGAGTGAGTAATTCTGATAGCTTGGCCTCCCTGAGTGGGGCGGATAATACCTCTCCATCATGAGAGTCTTGAATTGATCCCAAGTACATGATCCATTGGTGGGCTTCAACGACAACCACCAAGAATGAGCGCTCTTACCCATATAGTAAGCCGCAACTGAAACTTTGTGTCCTTCGGGACACTCTACCATAGCAAATAACTTCTCAAAATGTTCGAGCCAATGAACAATATCCGCCGGCTCAGATGAGCCCTCAAAAGTAGGTGGCCTTTGGCGAGAGATGTCGCCGATGATACTGCCCACACTCCTCTCTTGCCTCTGAGGTGGCAGCGGAGGAGCCTGTTGATTTTGAGTAGATGAGTTATGCATTGTCTCCATCAGTTGTGCCATCTGAGTCATTTGGGCCATCATGCCCTGCATAAAAGCGAGTAGATCAACCTGAACACCTTCTGAATGAGCTGTGTCCTGGGTACGACTCCCCAATAGTGAATTATCACGTCCAGGTGAATGAGTGGCAGCATCGCTGCTTGATGAGTTAGCATTATTCCTAGCATTCGCATGTGTATTCACACGAGCTCTCGGGTTTCGGCCCGTACCGCGGCCTCGTCCCCCGCATCCTCTGCCTGCTCTCTCCATACTGAAGTAGGAAAGTCACATGATAATTATATCTCTTGCATGAAAATCACGTTATGATCACGTCATGAAATGATGAAAATGAGCATACGCGCTCTAGCATAGTGATTAAATGAATGATTAACTGAGGTGACATGATTATCTGATGAAATTCTTGAAATGATTATCTTGAACAAGTTAACAAGATTAATGATATGATCCTCAAGATCAACAACTGAACTGTAAAATGAACTGAGTGATTAATGAGTTAACATGATCGTCCTGATCAAAATGAATGATGATGAGGATTGTTGACTGATGAATGATGAATGAATGATTCTTATTGCCAGAAATTATACCATGGCGTTAGAAATCTTACAGTTCTTGGTCTGAGGGGCTCGGCATTTTCACAGGTCACACGTGACGCGAAAGTCCAATTATACTAGTCCGATGACGATGATTTCAAATGAGACATGACTCGGAAGGTAGTATTCAAAACCACGCTCCGATACCAACTCTGTAACACCCCAAACTAGGTGGATATTACAGTGCCGTGGACCCCCGACTGGGACCCACCAGGCGAATGAAAAACTGATGAATTAAATAATATAATTGTAGTACCGAACCACATTATATTACCAAATACTCCGATGAGGAGCATAAGTACAATACACCAGGACAATACAGAATACTAGTATATTTTATATGGAGATAAAATACACCACCCTGAATAAATAAACATCCCATATGGAATTTGCAGCGGAATTACAAATGAAGAGAAATAAGAATGACTGAAGTGACTGGGGCCCCCTACTAGTATCACTGGGACTCCTCGCCGTCAACATGCTCTTACCGTGCCTTTGCCTTGTCGTGACCTGAAAACAATATCCCCTAACAGGGTCAGTTACACAGAACAACAATCCTCAAGGGTTGAATATACACAATCATGATATAGCCCAATTATGAAATATCCTTAGTTATAAATTTAAGCTGAAGAGGAGCATCATAGTACGCCCGTAATGTTCTGTGCAAGTGTACAAGACGAATGATCGGACACACCCGTCCTTGTACCTAATTAGTCTCATGGAGGTAAGCGTTACCGTGTGCACAATCCAATGTATCGGTGAACCCAACACATGACCATCGTGTGCTCGACTGAAAATTCCACACATCCACACCCGGACACGCAATATAAACCCAGAAGGTCATATGAACGAGAATGACCAAAATGAATATCAATGAATAATAATCCGACAAGGTCGAAAATGACTTACCGAGATGAAAATAATAGTGAAGTGAATGATAGCTCAATGAAATGATTGGAACCGCCGTTCCTCGTGAATGAAGTGATTATTCGACAATTACAAGTCTCAATACGGTTAATACATTATGAATGAGTTGTGATTATGAATGAATCAACAACAAAAGGAATGAATATCCTTTTAACCGACTAAGAATTAACTTACACAACACCGGTGACAATTGTCCTTCCACGAACAAACGTCCTAAATGAGAGGTCGGTCGATCGAATAACCTTGAATAACACAATTAACAATAATCCGTTCAACATACTAATCAAATACGATTATAACGAACTCAAAACGTCAATACGACTAAACCAAGTTCATTGGGGCATTATATCAAACACGTTCTGGCCAATCTTCGACTGTTTACAACCAAACCTCAATAATATCAACATCAAATCCCCAAGAAGTGTTTCAAACCAACAAAACATCTTCAATACGATCAATAATCCAATATGAATATCCAAATTCGTCATTTCAACAACAATTAGTCGAAAACCCCCGAATCCAACTCAATATTCAAAGTGTTCTTGAATAATCCTTCAATAATCCAATGAATATTTATACAAACTCATAATCATATGTATATCGCTTCATACAATATGATTATAATGTCCAAAACATCATATCTCAACACAAAATCGAAATCCAAGATGTTTGAAAAATATTACCTTTGAACAGCCAAGCACTTTGATCTGATGAACACGCATTAGATCGACTATCCGAGCTTCACAACCGAATGAAGATGATGAAAACCGATTACTCAAGTGATAAGTGATGGAAAATCTCTCCCTCAAGCTCTCTTTCTCTCAGAAATAAGTTGAAGAAATGGGAAAATGAGGAAAAAGTCCCGACCAAGCCCTTATAAACTGCTGGAAGTTACGGCCGTAACTCGGCCTACTTACGGCCGTAACTCGGCCTACTTACGGCCGTAACATCCCAGGTCAACAGCCTTACGGCCGTAACCAGCCAGCTCGTACGGTCGTAACTCGGCTTCATCCAGAAACTGCCGACAGCCATACGGCCGTACCCGCAACTGACTTACGGGCGTAACTTGCCCTTGTTCAAAACACCTGCCGACATCCATACGGCCGTACCCGCACACCTTACGGGCGTAACTCGACCGATATGGCCGTATCCGGCCAAACTTACGGGCGTAAGCCCCCTTCGTCGAAACTGACCAGGCGCCCTTGCCTACAACGTACGGCCGTATCCGGCCAAGCCTTACGGCCGTACCTGCCTCATCTTACGGCCGTATGCCGCAACCCTTACGGCCGTAAGTCCTTCTCGTCCGACACATCCTGAAAAATACGAACACCCCTTACGGCTGTAGCCTGCCCATCTTACGGCCGTATCTCGCCTTCGGCCAAAAACACCTGGGCACCCTTCTCGACACGTACAGCCGTAACCGGCCAAGCCTTACGGCCGTACCTGCTCAACTTGCGGCCATATGCCGCAACCCTTACGGCCGTAAGTCCCGTTCATCCAAAATGGCTTGAAAACAACGAACGCCTGTTACGGCCGTATCCAACAATCCTTACGGCCGTAACTCGTTGCTGGACAAGATGAAAATCCGACAACTCTGATTTCTCGTTACGATTGATGAATGATCCGACATACCATACATATGCGAAAGTAAACAAGTCCAACACACGCCAAAGGTGATACTTCCAACACAAGGCTACCAATCACGATGATAATAATAATAATACTCTCGTCTCGGAACTCAAACGGAGATGAATTGACGATCGGTAACTGATACATGGTTACAATAAGCCAACAATGAACACAAATGAATGAATCATGAATGATGAGTGATTATTAATGAGTGAAAATTACTGAATGACAACTACAGGCTGATAATTACTGAATGATAATGAATGAATTATAACCGGGTATTACAGTTGTGCCATGTATGGTCGTGTCATAAGTTGACACGTGTTTGATTTTCGTTCGAGATCATTTCATGAGTTTTTGACTCATTTCAATGTAGCGCACGCTACTGCTTGTGGTATAGCGCTCGCTACTGTGCAATTGTTAGCGCACGCTAACTAGCAGTCCAGAGGCAGTCCAGGAGCTACTGGACTGGGACTGGAGTGTCGTTAGCGCATGCTAAGGTTGGTAGCTAGCGCACGCTATCGACTGCTTAGCGTACGCCATCGACTACTTAGCGCACGCTAATCCTTCTTTCTAGCGCACGCTACCTAGTAGGTGCAAACCAGTCCAAGAGCTACTGGACTGGATCCGTGACTCATTAGCGCACACTACGCTTATAGGCTAGCGCACGCTAATAGTGTTACATGCAGTAAATTCTGGGCGTTGACCCCATTAGCGCGCACTAATGCTATCTGGTTAGCGCACGCTAATAACTATCCCGTATAAATACTGGACAGCAAGCTTTCTTTCCCCATTTTCTTCCTTTTTCTCTCATTTTCATTCCCAGACGTCGGGAGGCGTCTCTAAGGGAGATTTTGGACGATCTTCTTCATCAAGCTTCATCTTGGAGAGTATTTGTAGGTGTTTAACAACATCTAATCATCTCCTTTGCTCAAATCAAGGTATTCTCATCTTAGAACCCTAGTTCTTGAATTTTGGGGGTTTCCCCTTGGTTCTTCGATTTAATCCGAGGGTGATGAATCGATTATGTAATTCTTGTTGTATTGGTCATGATCTTTGAATTTTTGAAATCATTCATGATTTTATATCACTCGGAACATAGTTCTTGATTTCTTTGAGAAACCCTTAGATCCTTGTTGTTCTTAGTGTTGGTTCGGATTCCGATTAGTGTTATTGATTCGTGTTGATGTTATTCTCATAGTATTCCTGGGCTTTCCGGATTCTTGGCCATTCTTGGAAGTTCGAGGGCTTCTCAACCTTATCAATTTGTTATCCGGTTGCTCGTAGTTTTGAGGCAAGTATCCTGCCCATACACTTTTTGTTTCGTAGACGTGATAATTGATAATTGATTATATGTAGAACATGAATGTTTTAATGAACCTTCTAAAGGATCGGTATATTCTCGATAAAAAAGGTTTTCTTCAAGATAACTCTTATGATCCGTGGATAAATGTGTATTTGGAATATGTGAGTATGTGTTGTATGTTGATAGATGTTATAACCATACTTTGTGAATATAATAGACCGTGATGACTTACCGAGGATGGTGTGTCGATACGTGTACTTGTTCGGTGATAATGTGACATGTTGTGATATTAATTGTTACTCCTTTGAAAGGAGGTTGTGATATTTGGCTTGGTAATTACTTATTGTTGTGTGATTGTTGATATTGATGTGCCACCGGGTAATATTGTTGAATCTACGGGATTCATACATGCTAGTATGGGTCGGGCGGGACCGTAGGGTTATTCATCAGGTATGTCTTGTGGGGACTCCAAGGTTCGTGGCTTGCTAGCCCGATGCTGGGATAACTTGTGGGGTTATCCATCGGGTATGTCTTGTGGGGACATCCGAGGTTCGTAGCTTATTAGTGCGATGCCGGGATAACTTATGTTTGTGATTTGGTTATGTGATGTACGTGTCATGGGTTGTCCAATTGGGTACATTCTGTAGGAGCATCCGAGGTTCGTAGCTTTTTGGTGCGATGCTGGGATAACTTTGAACGTATTTATGATTGTGGTCACGTTACTATTGTTACGGTGACATGTGATTTGGTATGGTTTCCTTGTGGGTTATTCACTCGGGTATGTTCTACGGGAGCATCTGAGGTCCGTGGCTTGCTAGCACGGGACGCGAGTAATCTATGGAAACATGTTGTTATGATATGACCGGGTCATGGACCCCGTGCTTTGTGACCGGAATGGTATGATCGGGTCGTGAACCCCCTGTGTCGTTATCATAATTGTATTTTGGGAAAATGACTTTTGGGCTGTGTCCCTAAATGGTTTCGAAAGGCTTGAGAATTCTTAAATCCCAAACGCTTTCAAAACTCCCGAGATCTTAAATGTTTTGTAAGATGTATATGGGTTTCGTCCCCGCACTTCATGATTTGAGTTGTTTCGATCAAGTGATTTATCTCGGGAGGTATGTTCACGATTATTATGTATTGGAGTATGTTATGTATGTCTTGTATTCGTATTTTATACTTGCACTAGCAAAACAGTGGAGTTTTGCTAACCCCCGAGTATTCGGGGGGTGGATGTCTGTATTGCTTCCAGGTACTTGCAGGTTTCTGGGGAGCGGATCACAGGATCGATATGAAGGGTGATGGTGGACGGCGATACTAATCACATGAAGACCAGTCGTTGAGTACTTCGGTAGAGTTTTTGTTGTTTGTCTCTCCGGTGTGTTATTCTCCCATTTTATAGGAACGTTGATGTATTCTAACCCCTGCGTGGGTATGAGTTTTGAGAAAGAGTTATGTATGTTCGATGTGTATGTCGTGGTAAAAGACCAAATCGATCTAGTGATTCATTACTAGCCATGGTGGCATGTATCTATTCATTGTGTTTTCCGCATTTAGCCTGGTAGATCCTCACGGAGAGGGTATGCGGCACTGTAATATTCCCAATTGGTTTGAGGGTGTTACATCACCAAGCTTGAGAGTTCGATTTTTTTCTTGTGTATAATTTTGGATCTTGACTTGTGTCTTTGATTCCACAATTTAGATAACATATTAATCTTCTAGGAGTGTTTACTAATACTATAAAATAAAGGAAAAGAAATCGAGTGACATTAAGCAACAAGGGTTCTGCCGATCCAAATTTGTTGTTTAAGGAAGTCCGGTAGATTGTTGCCCACACGACATCCGAATATAGGCGGGATATACTCTAGAAGATCTAAAGGTAGAAATATAAGAAGATCAAGGAGAAATTCGAAGACTTTGATTCACATGTAATGTAGTCTTGGATATCTTAGATCTAGATAAAAATACGAATTATCATAGTTAGACAAATAGAGTAATATTGTCCGTTTAAATTGCTTATTAATCTATTTAATTAATTATTTGACGAATCTAAATAGATCCGATTCTTGAGGGCCGATTTTAGTAAATCCAAACCCGCCGCTTCCGCTGCGTTTTATTTCCAACCATTGGTATCGGAGTCGGTCTTTAGGTTCCGTTCAATTTAATTAATTTTGTGATTAATTCCTAGCAATTTAAATTTAAATTTTTTTTCATATATTATGATCTTTGGAATATTTTGCTAGAATTGTCTTGCAGGTGAATATGGTCCAATTATCATGGCTCTATGATTGTATTTTAATTTTACGCATTTTGGTAATTTGGCACATTTTTGAGGCCTGTATAAATTATTCCCGTGAGAAAATCCACGGGTATAATATGATTTTATTTTTCCTTGTATTTTATTTCGTGTAAAATTGTAATCGAGTTGGGGTACACAAAGTACGAAGGAAAAAGGAGTCCCGTGCGAAAAGGAGTCCCAATTGGACGAACCGGCTTAGACCAGAAAACCGCCGTGCGGTCCAGCCGTGGGATCACGGTCCAGAATGCGGTCCAGACTGCTGTTCAGGTCGGTCGGGTCATCCGGTGTAGGGTCCTGTTTCGTTTTTCGCCGTTCGTAGCGTCAGTTGATGCATAATATTTAAATTTGGAATTTTCTTGTGCAATTAATTTTGCATGGAATAGAAAGTGGAAATTTGGAAATTTTGTGGGTCAACCGGGAAGAGGTGACGAGATGCTTGAAGAAGTGGGAGATTTTGAGTTGAAGTTTTTCTCGTTATTCAAAACGAGGAATAAAAGCCATGATAAGTGGATTTAACAGTGTTCTAAAAATCCCCGCCTAGGCCGATTAATCCTCCGATTAATCCCTAGAAGGTCCTCTGCCGTTCCGATTATGGCCTAGGCGCTTGTACTAGGCGTTTGGGTAATGAATCGATCGTCTAGGCTGGCTGCGGGGACCTATGAAGGCAATCTAAGATACTATGAACTACTTTATACCTATATCAACGTTTCAAATTTCCTAGATACGTGGGCGACTAGGCGAATGCGTAGGCGGTTATGCTTTTTTATTTTTTTATTTTGTTCTAATGGTACTTCAAATTCCTAAACTGAGATATTATGGATAATATGGACTCATTAATATCTAAATCAGTATTTCAAATTTAATATATAATTGATTATATATATGTTTAAATGATTAAATTTAAATTATTTTTAATTGTTTTACATATATATAATTTTTTATATATAAAAATGATTAAAATAATAATAAAAAATAAATCCGCCTAGTCCGATTAATCCCCGATTAATCCCCGAGTAATCCTCTGGGCGCTAGGCGTTAGCAATCCGAACGCCTAGCGCCTAGCGTTTTTTAGAACCAGGGGATTTAATTATCCAATTTATTTTATTGTTGGTTTTTATTGTTTTGGATGTATGGCATATATGGATGCATGCATGATATGTTTCTTGCATGTTAGGATGAGAAAATTAAAAATCTTAAGGCTAAAATAACTAAGTGATTAAATTGATTTATTTTTTGAAAATAAAATCAAATTGACCTCCATAATTAATTTAAATTGTGAAGTAATTAGCATGCGCGTTGACATTAGGGTCTTCCTCCATATCAGATGTGCTAATTATAAGTTCACTAGTTTTAATTTCAAATGATAACAAAAGGTAAATATTATTTTCTATGATAGAACCTCTCCATCGGTATGACTATTATTTAAAAAATAATATTTTAAGGTTGTTAAATTATGGTGTTCACTTACGTGTATTACTTAATAAGCTCCCCATCAGAATCTATGTAAATTAATACATGGCCAAGAGGAACCAACTATTAATTTTACTTCTCACAACGTAAATTGAGTAGATAGTAAAATTAAAGACGTAAAACTCTACTTGAAAAATGTTTGTGTAAACGTCCACACGATCGTGGCTTGCATATGCGAGTTTTTGGAGGTGCTGGTTGCTAGCATATATATTGTGTTTTTGAGGTTTTTTAATATATTTTGCTATGTGTTATGTGATGAATGTTTTTAATTTTTATCTCAGATGCCTTTCAATCCACTTGCTGCAATTCTCAAAGGAAACAAACTAGATGGCACTAACTTTGTTTATTGGAAACGTAATCTTAATATTGTCCAGACTGCTGAAGAACACAAGCTCTAACGGAGGAATGCCCATTGGAACCAGATGCGGATTCGACACCCGACGAGGTGAAAGAATTCCACAGATGGAAGAAATCTGATGAGATGGCTCGCTGTTACATCTTCGTTTCTTTAGCAAATTTATTGCATCATCAGCATTAGAGTATGGGCATGGCCACGGAAATGATGAAAAATCTCGGCGAGATGTTTGGTCAACAAAACTGAGCAGCTAGGGCAAAATGCTATAAGGGTCTTGATGACGAACCAAATGCCTGAAGGAACCCCTGTAAGAGATCATGTTCTAAAGATGATTTCTCATCTAAACGAACTTGATATCTTAGGGGCTACTATCGATGCGGAAAAGCCGGTCGATATCATCCTAGGCATCTTACCTAGGAGCTTTGAGCAGTTCCGCTAAAACTACAATATGAATCGTAGGGAGTATACCTTAGCGGAATTGCTGACAGAGCTTCAAGATGTATAAGGTCTCTTCAGGCAAGGGTATCAAGTTCTTTTGGCTACTGGTGTTTCGGCTTCTAAACCCAAGTGGGGGAAGAAGAAGAAGAAGAAAAAGAAGAAGAAGAAGAAACAAGTGAGCCAGAAGCAAGTGGCAACTCTCAAGGTAAAATGCGAGGCTCCTCAGCCTGAGGCGAGTAAAAAGCCAAAGGGAGAGTGCTGCAAGTTCGTTCAGAAAGGACATTTTAAAGCGGACTGCCCTACTCTTAGGAAAGGTATGTCTCGTGCACTAGTAGTGAAAACATGTTTCACAGCTTGTTTTTCTACTTCGTATATAGTTGATTCAGACTCCACTGATCATGTTTGCTTTGACTCGCGTGGTTTTCAAGAAACCAAGCAACTTAGTGCGTAGAGATCACCATCAACTGGGTCGATTATTCCAGGCTTATGGTTGTTGCAGTGGGAGACGTGCAGTTGAAGATTAATGATAAAATAATAGACCTTAATAATGTATTATTAGTACCATATTTTAAAATAAATTTAATTTTGGTTTCTAAATTATAACATGATGGTTATTCAGTTTCTTTTGATGATGATGCTACTATTAGAATAAGAAACAGTGAATATATTTGCAAAGGTATTTTTACTGATGGATTGTATGTCATTAATAATGCACAAACTCCCATGTATAAACATAAATCGCTTAACTCTTCGTCTAAACCTAAAAAGAGAAAAAAACCTTCGAGCATAAACCAAACATATCTGTGGTACTTACGATTAGGTCATGTAAACCTTAAGAGGATTCAAAGATTGGTAGGTGATGGCTCATTGGATGACCTCCAAGTTGAGTCATTTCCAATTTGTGAATCTTGTCTGGAAGGTAAGATGACAAAAAGGGTCTTTAAGACCAAGAAAAATTGTGCTCAGAATGTGTTGGAATTGGTTCAAACGGATGCATGTGGTCCAATGAATATCCAGGATAGGGTGGTTTCAAATACTTCATCACGTTTATAGATGATTGTTCGAGATATGGATACATCTATTTGATGCGACATAAGTTTGAAGCCTTTGACAAGTTCAGAGACTTCAAGACTAAAATGGATAAGCGTCATGGGAAGAGTATCAAGTCACTATGATCTGATTGTGGTGGCGAATATCTTAGTGGAGAGTTTTTGGATTTCTTGGCAAATAAGGGGATTTCGTCCCAACTCACTTCGCCAGAAACTCCACAACAAAAATGGTGTTGCTGAGAGAAGGAATAGAACTCTTTTAGAAATGGTTAGATCAATGATGAGTTATTCGGATTTACCTATTTCGTTTTGGGGATACGCCTTAGAAACAGCGGCGTACATTCTAAACCTGGTACCTTCAAAATCAGTTCCAAAAATACCCACATAAATGTGGAGGGGGCAAAAGCGAAGTCTAGGATATGTTCGGATTTGGGACACTCCAGCACATGTGCTGAATAAGGAAGCTGATAAGTTGGTATCTCGTAGAAAAGTACGAGTGTTTATATGATATCCTAAAGGAACGAAGAGTGGCCTGTTCTATAGCACCCAGGATCTAAAGGTCATTGTTAGCACCGATGCCAGATTCCTAGAAGAGGATTATATGAATAGTCACAAGCCCATGAGCGAAATAATTCTAGAAGAGCTAAGAGGCGAGACTCCATCTGTACCAATCGTACAAACACCAACTAACACTGCACCATGTATCGATTTTGAGTCTTTTACACCAACTCGGGATTTGCCTCGTCATGGTGGGGGGGTTGTTCATCAACCGAAACGATTCATAGGCATGGGACAATCTTTGGACTCAATCCTAGGCGAAGATAAAGTAGACCCTTGGACTTACAAGGAGGCAATGCAAGATAAAGATGATGACTCCTGGCAAGTAGCAATGGAATCACAAATGGGATCTATGGATTCCAACTAAGTGTGGGAGCTAATAGAACTACCTGGTGGGGTACAAGACATTGGAAGTAAGTGGGTCTACAAGCAAAATAAAGGAGGTGACGGGAAAGTTGAAACCTTCAAAGCGGAGAGTTGTTGCGAAAGGTTACACTCAGAAAGAGGGTATCGATTATGATGAAACCTTTTCACCAGAGCCATGCTTAAGTCAATCCGGATTCTTTAGCTACAGCTGCGAATTTGGATCTGTAGATTTGTCAATTGGATGTCAAGACTGCATTCTTGAATGGAAGTCTAGACAAGGAAATCTACATGCGCCAACTAGAGGGATTTATTGCTGAAGGAGAAGAGCACTTAGTGTGCAAGCTTAAGAGATCCATTTATGGACTTAAGCAGGCATCTAGATCTTGGAACACTCGGTTTTTTGATGAGGTAGTCCAGTCATATGAATTCGTCTAGTTTCTGAGTGAGAGTTGTGTGTATAAAAAATGCGATGGAAAAGTGTTGGTATTTCTGGTACTGTACCTATATGATATCCTTATGATTAGAAACAACGTGAAGGAATTATCGGGTGCACGGGTATGGCTATCTGAGCAGTTCGATGTGAAGGATTTGGGAGAAGCAGGACACATCCTTGTAATGAGGATCTTTCGTGACCGGACGAAAAGGATGTTGTGCTTATCTCAGACATCCTATATCGATATAGTGCTAAAGCAGTTTACCGTGGAGAATTCCAAGAAAGGTTTTATACCTTACGGACATGGAATTCAACTATCTAATGATATGTATCCCCAGACACAAAAGAAAATAGATGACATGAAGATGATCCCTTATGCGTCAGCTGTGGGAAGCATCGTGTATGCTGTGTTTTGCACTAGACCAAATATATGTCCTATCGTAGGCATGGCTGCTAGATATCAGTCGAACCCAGGACCACGACACTGGATTGCTATCAAGAACATACTCAAGTACCTTAGAAGGACTAGGGAGTATATGCTAGTATATCAATCAGACGACTTGTGTCCAGTGGGTTATACTGACTCAAAATTTTTATCAGACAAAGAAAAGTCCAAGTCTACTCCAGGTTATATGTTTAGCCTGGGTGGTGGAGCGATTAGTTAGAGGAGTGTGAAGCATAAATGCATATTAGACTCTACCATGGAATCCAAGTATGTGGCAGCCTCTGAGGCAGCTAAGGAGGCGGTATGGCTCAAGTACTTTCTGCAGGAGTTAGATGTGATTCCCGATTTGCCAAAGGGTATTACACTTTATTATGATAATACCGGTGCAGTCGCAAATTCGAGGGAACCACGATCCATAAGGCAAGTAAACATATCAAAATCAAGTACCACATCATACGACACTTCGTAAATTAAGGAGACGTAGTTGTAGCCAGGGTTGCATCGGAAGATAATTTTGCTGATCTTATCAAAAAAGGCCGACCTTCAAAAGTTTTGAAAAAGGCATGTGGAAGGAATGGGATTACAGTATATGGCTGCATTGCTTTGAGTATAAGTGGGAGAAATAAGAGACTATGAAATAAAGTAGTATACTTAAAAGCATGCTTTGAGTATAAGTGGGAGATTGTTAGGGTTGTATACTGCAAGGCATACTTGATGCTTGTATTACCCTATTTCCTTGTAACTACCTATGAGAATATTAATTACATTTAATCACATATTTTGCATATTTATTCACGTTATGGTAATGCAAATGAAATGTCTAATTATTTTATATTATAGATAACGTGGTGTGTTGGTATCACACGGAAGATCTGTAATATCCGACGGAAATTCTTACTTACTGTTGTATCTTTCGGATAATTCAAATATTGTTGTAGCCTTGTTGCATTTGTGTATTGTTTCTTGATGTTGGAATATATCATAAATAGACATGATAATAACGATCATTCGCACTATGATTGGATTCTCAACGTCGCATAGATTATTACATTTTTTGTTACTAAACCTGAGTCTAACGTACGCTAATCCTTAAGCATAACGTACGTTATGCTTAGTCCTTTACGTACGTAAAGGTGTACTTGTTACGTACGTAACTAAAGGTAATCGTATCCGATCTCAACTTTCGCGTAGGGCGGATAGATTCGAATATCCGATCTTTGGAGGCAATCTAGTTGACCTACATTATGTACGTAATGCTTCGATAGGTAACGCACGTAACGATGTTCGTATTTCGCCAAGAGCCTCGACTTAGCTTACGACGTAATACATTCCGTAACGACGTAAAGTCATAACGACGTTATCCTCTTGTGATAACGTACGTAACGAACTGTGCTGTTATAAAAAGACAACTTGTGTCTTTCATTTTGCACGACCAAACTCTGAGTTTTCACCAAGATAATCATCCTCCTGCATCCCTAGATCAAAATTACCTTTTTCCAACTTGTGTTTGAGCTTTACATTTGGATTTTGGAGCTTGTTGATTGGGAGTTGGAGTCATTCTTAAAGCTTAGATTGTGTTCATGTGATCTTGGTTTATTGTTCTTCAATTCTGAAGGTATGTCATACGTTTTAACCCTATAATCTCATAGATATAATGATAGTGATTAAGTATACTCCACCTAGTGAGGAATTAATCAAGCTAAACATTTTTATAGTTAAGCTTCCAACAAACTTAATGATGAATATGATGATTAAGGGTTTTTGTAATGATGTGTTCTTAGTGTTTTAAATTGTGATGATCATGTTTAGATAAACTAAACTCTTATTCCTGGACTAATAACACCATTGGAATACTAATAGTCTTTGTTTCATTATAATGTAAATAACTTGTTGGATTAATCACCATAAAATGTTTTAAGAAACCCTTGTTGATCATTAGAAGAATGGAATAACCTTCTTGAACCTAAGCTAAGTGAATCCAGAGGATTAATGCTTGAACCTCCAAGTTAATTAAAAGATTATAAGGAAGGTGTTGAACTTGAAGTAGTCTTCTTGATCATAATATGGAATTGTAACTACTTAACCCAACATAAGTAATTGATTGAAGTGCAGATTTTACTTTTAATCAATTGAGATGTCCTTCATAAGTTTAAAGAGTAGGAGATTATTGTTAACACATCTTAATCCAGCAAACATTTGGTAAACATCTTGTAATCAATTGTAAGAATAGAAAGGTATTGAATAAGGTTCTTGGAGTAAACCCTCAACATCTTAAAAAGTTGAACTACTCAAATGAGAATTAGGATGTTGTCTCGTTAAAGTTTGGTATAGATGATCATATGAACGTATTATTGAGTGAAATATACTTCATTCAAGGTTGATTGTCCGAGTAACCGATTTTAAATCGAGGGCCGGCTGTTCGTTCGACAAAGAAGGACTTTACTCGCCTCCGTATTGAGGCAAGTTATCTTGCTTGGTTATAATGATGTGTGGATTTTTATGATGATTATGCATTTCGTGTATATGAAACACTTATAAACTTGTGTCTTGTGACTTGAGGTTGTTCTTCATGATGTCCCGTTTTGATCGTGGGATTGTATTCCCAAGTTCGTTGCTTTTGGACCCTTGATATTGTTGATCTTGTTGTCATTTCGGTGAGTCCTCGGTCCTTAATCGGATTTGTGAATTATTGAATTCGTTGTCATGTTGCATCGTGACATATCCGGAGTCATATCTACGTTCCGATTGGATATTGTGTAGGATTTTTAGCCGGGCACATATATAGTCATGCGGGAATATTTTCCGTGAAGGGCTGTGCACACGAGACGTAGTTCGTTGAGGCTAATTAGGTACATTGTCCCACGTATATCCTGGATTCCGTATACGGGGTGGACATGTGCACTGACACATATTCGGATCGGGCGTACTGTGATGTCCCTCTTGAGCCGTACTATCTTGGTCGTTCGCAGTCTATTTTTTTTTATACTTGGATGCGTTCGACGTTTTGTGACTGAGCGTTCATACGCCCGAGGGGTATGTTCGTTAGTCGGGGCGTTATTCTTGAAATCTTATATACGTGAATTGTATAACATCTTGAGAATCATTTATCATGTATATCTGACCCTGTGTTGGGCGAAATACTTGTGTTGTATTTTAGGTCGAGGAAAAGGCAAGGCACGGGAAGATCAAGGTGATGACGAAGGGTTCGAAGGATACTAGTTCGGGGGCCCCAAGTCTTTCGTGTTCGGTCATGTTCGTACCGTGTAATGTTATCTTTCCGCTTTATTTTAAGTTTGAACAAATGTATTGTTATTTAAGGTATATTTCATCTCCATATGGATTATACTTATGTTTTGGATCCTGTGTGTAATAAGGCCGTAGGCCATACTGTTGTAAACTCCAGATCGGAGTAAGTACTTTGTTTTGTGGTTCGGCATCACATGTTTTGCGTATTTAATCTGTACTTTGGGTATCGCCTGGTGGATCCTAGTGTGGGGTCCACGGCACTGTAATGGCCGCCTTATCGGGGTGTTACAGAAGATGGTATCAGAGAAATTTTTTTTTTTTGCTAGAGGTCGTTCTCTTTCTTTTGAGTCTTTGTGTATTGAACTAGTATCAAGAGACCTTCGTGTCACGTGTGACCCGTGCGAGCGCCTGATCCTACGAGCCAAATGCGGTACGTACTTTATGAACCATGAATAAATTACTGACATGATATTGATCTCTGAATATATCTCCTTGTTGATCTTGGCATTTTAAGGGTTTGTGGCAGGAATTATCTGATTGATGATTCAAATAAAATTCTGGATTGAATATATGATTGAAATCATTCGACTAAAACGTCGATATGATATTCTGTGTGACTCTCGTAGTGACGATAATTCATTACGAACTGTTTTCTTGAATATGTAATTTCTTACTGCCATTAACTTAGCATGAATTCTGATTGGTATCATGAACTGTACTTATGATTATCATTACAAATTGATTCTTTCAGTATGGAAATAAATTTGAGAGGCCGTGGCAGAGGGGGATGAGGCCGCGGAAGGGGCCGAATCCCGATACCGCGAGCCAACAGACGTGCGAATGCAGAGCATAGTTCCGCATGCAGTGATTCGCCTTCTAGGGACCAATCGCACCACAATGGACGCGAGGATGCTCGTGTCGATCCTTACACTGTAATGCAGGGCATGATGACTCAGATGACCCAAATGGGTCAGTTAATGGAAACTATGCAGAGAGTTGCTACCGACTAGCATCAGGGGCCACCTCCCGTACATGGCGGGCCGGTGAATCGGATCATCAGCGACATCTCGCGCCAACGACCCCCGATTTTTGAAGGTTCCTCTGAGCCGGCTGATATCGTGCATTGGATCGAACACTTCGAGAAGTTGTTCGATATGGTAGACTGTCCAGTAGAGAATCGCGTCTCCGTAGCAGCTTACTACTTGGGCAAGGGCGCCCACACTTGGTGGCTTTCGGTGAGGCCAGCTGATGGCGTATGTACTTGGGAAGAATTTAAAAATCTCATGCTAGATCGTTACTATCCAGGTCCTCTCCGCGAGGCCAAACTATCAGAATTGTTGAATCCGGAACCGTCCGAAGATGATGACGTACTATCTATCGCCGAGAAATTCCAGGCACTTCTCCCTTTTGCTGCGACGATTGTCCACACAGAAGCTGATAAGATCAAATACTTTCTCAAAAGGCTTAAACCCCGAATGAGGATGCAGCTGTTGAACCATCATTGTGTGACCCTACCGGAGTTCATCGAGAAAGCACTGGAGTACGAATTGACCGTGAAGGAAATTTCCAAGAAGCAACCGCAGCCTAACAACAAGAAATTCAGAACCGTAACTACTGACAAAGAACCGGGGAACATTTAAGAGACCCCAACCAGTGCCAAATCCTTCTGAACGGCAACCTACGGCATCGAAGCCAACCGGATCGCAACCTCGAGCGGTCAGCCTATCTGTTGTGTGCTATAATTGTGGAGACCAGGGGCACATCAATTCGAAATGTCCTAGGCCAACCGTGTCATGCCATACTTGTGGGAAGAACGGGCATCGTGCTCGTTATTGTAGGAGTGGACCAGTACGTATTCCTGCAGCACCTCATGCTCCAAAGGCGTCTTGATTCAGATCGAGTACCTCCATCCGCTTCTTATCGACTACCGGAAAACAAGGGGATGGGACGTGGAAATCAAGCCGGTACATCTGGTGTAGGGGCTGCAAAACCTAGAGTTTACGAGATGAAGAGGGTGAAGATCCCGGCCGCATGATTGCAGGTACTCTCGAGATCCAATCTCACTGTCTGTGTTCTTTTTGATACCGGTGCTTCACACTCCTTTTTATCTACTTCTTGTTTGATTCGTTTGCAATTAGAGCATGTTATCAATTGTGAACCTTATATAATTGGTCTACCCGATGGTAGAAGAATTGTTGGGAATCGTGAAGTTCAGGATCGCCGATTCGTATGAACGACCGTGAATGGTTGTCAATTTAATTGTGGTCGATTTACCTACGATGATGTGATCTTGGGTATCGATTGGATGGACCGTCATGATGCCATAATTAGTGTCCGCAGTTTAACAAAGGACTGACCGCCACCTCGACGATGGTATTGAGTGTACTTTCCAGGTGATAATCCCACTGCCCGGGAGAATCATCAGCGCTATGAAAACGGTGAAACCGCTTAATCAAGGATGTATTGGCTATTGGTGTTACATGACCAAAACAATGGATCGACCGGTTGAATTGATCGATATTCCGGTAGTCCGAGACTACCTGCACGTATTTCCAGATGAGTTGCTGTGCTTACCTCCGCATCGTGATGTGGAGTTCAATATTGAGTTAGAGCCCGGTACGTCCCCGCTTTCAAAAGCACCGTATCGTATGGCTCCGACCGAGATGCAGGAGTGAAGAGCCAACTTGAGGATTTGACCGAGAAGGGATACATTAGACCTAGCGCGTCCCCTTGGGGAGCACCAAGACTATTTGTACGGAAGAAGGACGGATCCCTACGTCCTGTATTGATTATCGTGAGCCGAACAAGGTAACCATTAAGAACAAATACCCATTGCCGCGTATTGATGATTTATTGGATCGCCTTCAAGGGGCCGTGTTTTCTAAGATCGACACGAGGTCTGGTTACCATCAGTTGAGGATTCGTGATTCTGTATTTCGAAGACCGCTTTTCGTACTCGCTATGGGCATTATGAGTTCGTAGTGATGCCTTTTGGACTGACGAATGCACCGGCAGTATTCATGGAGCTGATCAATTGAGTCTTTATTAATTATCTGGATCGCTTTGTAGTCGTTTTTATTGACGACATTCTGATCTATTCTCGTGACCATGAAGAGCACGAGCGTCATCTCCATCTAGTTCTCGAGGCGTTAAGGCGAGAGCAGCTTTATGGAAAATTTTCTAAATGTGAGTTTTGGATGAATGAAGTTATCTTTCTCGGTCATGTGATATCAGCTGATGGGGTGCGAGTAGACCCACAGAAGACAGAAGATATCCGAGACTGGTTACCACCAAAGAACGTTAAGGAAGTACGCAATTTCTTGGGACTAGCAGGTTATTACCGACGATTTGTGGAGGGTTTTTCCAAAATTGCCCAACCAATGACTAATTTGTTGAGAAAGGATAAGAAGTATTTATGGTCAGAGGCATGTCAGCAGAGCTTTGATGAACTTAAGAGTCGGTTGATTTCGGCACCTATTTTAGTCCTACCAAAGGGAACGGAAGGGTTTGTAGTGTATAGTGACGCATCTAAACAGGTTCTTGGGTGTGTACTAATGCAAAACAGGAAGGTGATCTCCTATGCATCGAGACAGCTACGACCTTACGAGGTCAACTACCCCACCCATGATTTAGAACTCACAGCCGTGGTGTTTGCTTTAAAAATCTGGCGTCATTATCTGTATGGAGTTACCTGTCAGATTTTTACTGATCACAAGAGCCTGAAATACATTTTTACTCAGAAGGAGTTAAACATAAGGCAGAGAAGGTGGCTAGAACTCATCAAAGACTATGATATCGAGATCCTGTATCATCCGGGCAAAGCAAATGTAGTTGCTGATGCTTTGAGTCGTAAAACAGTACAGGAGCAGATGCTTGCCCGCCTAACAACTCAGAGGGTATTGCAGTTAGAATTGGTGAGGCCGGAAATTGAAGTCTGGTTACAGCGTATTCAAGGACAACTCTGTACACTCGAGATTTCATCGTCCCTTGAGGATATAATTAGATCGAAGCAAGTTACGGACCCATTCTTATCTCGAGTTCGCGATGAAATAACTCAAGGGAAAGCTCCTGGCTTTGTGATACACGAGGATGGATTGATACGCTTCAGGAACTGAGTTTGTGTACCCGCATATGATGAGTTAAGGAATTCTATCCTGAGAGAAGCTCATGCTACCCCGTACTCTATCCACCCGGGGTCTAGCAAAATGTATAAGGATTTGAAACAATATTATTGGTGGGGAAGTATGAAACGTGAAGTTGCGTAATCTGCTTGAGGTGTTTAACCTGTCAACAAGTTAAGATTGAGCACCAGCGACCCGCAGGATTGCTGAAACCGCTTCCGATTCCCGAGTGGAAATGGGAGGACATATCGATGGATTTTATTACCAGCCTGCCGACAAGTCGTCGAGGGATGAATACGATTTGGGTGATTGTGGATTGTTTGACCAAATCAGCCCACTTTCTGGAGATTAAAGATACTTGGGGACCCGAGAGATTGGCCGAACTATTTATCAAAGAAATTGTAAGGTTACATGGTACCCCTAAGAGTATTGTATCAGATCGTGACGGGCGATTCGTGTCACATTTTTGGAAAGCAGTTCATCGTGCGATGGGTACGCATTTGAACTTCAGCACAGCATTTCACCCGCAGACGGATGGTCAGACTGAGAGAACTATCCAAACTTTAGAGGATATGCTGAGGGCGTGCGTTCTCGATTGGAAGGATGATTGGGAGGCCCAACTACCCTTGGTGGAATTCACTTATAATAATAGCTGGCACACTTCGATTCAGATAGCACCTTATGAAGCATTGTATGGCCGTCGTTGTAGATCCCCTTTGTGTTGGGACGATCCATCTGAAACCTTGGGTACGGAACCCGATATGTTGTTAGCAGCCCGTGAGAAGATCGCTCTGATTAGGAGTCGTTTGTTGACGGCTCAAAGCCGACAGAAGTCCTACGCAGACAACCGCCGGTGGCCGCTTGAGTTCGAGGTCGGCGACCATGTACTAATGAAGGTGTCCCCTACTCGAGGAGTTTTTCGTTTTGGGAAGAGAGGCAAGCTGAGTCCGAGGTATATCGGGCTGTTTGAGGTTTTAGACCGAGTAGGCGATTTAGCCTATCGCCTGGCTTTACCACCAGCCCTGAGCCGAATTCATAACGTGTTCCATGTTTCCCAGTTAAGGAAATACGTTGCTGATCCGGGTCATGTACTTCAGTTCGATGAGATCGATTTAGCGGAGGATCATTCGTATGAGGAGCGCCCCGTACGAATACTTGAGAGGAGGATTAAACAACTGCGTAATAAGACGATTCCCCTACTGAAGGTTCAGTGGTCACGACACGGGGTCGAGGAAGCCACGTGGGAGATGAAGAGAAGCATTCAAGAGAGGTATCCTGAATTGTTTACCCCTTAGTTTCGAGGACGAAACCGCTTTTAAGGGGGGGAGTATGTAATATCCGACGGAAATTCTTACTTACTGTTGTATCTTTCGGATAATTCAAATACTGTTGTAGCCTTGTTGCATTTGTGTATTGTTTCTTGATGTTGGAATATATCATAAATAGACATAATAATAACGATCATTCGCACTATGATTGGATTCTCAACGTCGCATAGATTATTACATTTTTGGTTACTAAACCTGAGTCTAACGTACGCTAATCCTTAAGCATAACGTACGTTATGCTTAGTCCTTTACGTACGTAAAGGTGTACTTGTTACGTACGTAACCGGGTAATCGTATCCGATCTCAACTTTCGGCGTGTAGGGCGGATAGATTCAATATCTAATCTTTGGAGGAAATCTAGTTGACCTACATTACGACGTAATGCTTCGATAGGTAACGACGTAACGATGTTCGTATTTCAGTTCAAGAGCTCTGGACTTAGCTTACGACGTAATACATTCCGTAACGACGTAAAGTCGCTAACGCACGTTATCCTCTTGTGATAACGCACGTAACTAATCTTTGTTATAAAAAGACAACTTGTGTCTTTCATTTTGCACGACCAAACTCTGAGTTTTCACCAAGATAATCATCCTCCTGCATCCCTAGATCAAAATTACCTTTTTCCAACTTGTGTTTGAGCTTTACATTTGGATTTTGGAGCTTGTTGATTGGGGGTTGGAGTCATTCTTAAAGCTTAGATTGTGTTCATGTGGTCTTGGTGTATTGTTCTTCAATTCTGAAGGTATGTCATACGTTTTAACCCTATAATCTCATAGTTATAATGATAGTGATTAAGTATACTCCACCTAGTGAGGAATTAATCAAGCTAAACATGTTTATAGTTAAGCTTCCAACAAACTTAATGATGAATATGATGATTAAGGGTTTTTGTAATGATGTGTTCTTAGTGTTTTAAATTGTGATGATCATGTTTAGATAAACTAAACTCTTATTCCTGGACTAATAACACCATTGGAATACTAATAGTCTTTGTTTCATTATAATGTAAATAACTTGTTGGATTAATCACCATAAAATGTTTTAAGAAACCCTTGTTGATCATTAGAAGAATGGAATAACCTTCTTGAACCTAAGCTAAGTGAATCCAGAGGATTAATGCTTGAACCTCCAAGTTAATTAAAAGATTATAAGGAAGGTGTTGAACTTGAAGTAGTCTTCTTGATCATAATATGGAATTGTAACTACTTAACTCAACATAAGTAATTGGTTGAAGTGCAGATTTTACTTTTAATCAATTGAGATGTCCTTGATAAGTTTAAAGAGTAGGAGATTATTGTTAACACATCTTAATCCAGCAAACATTTGGTAAACATCTTGTAATCAATTGTAAGAATAGAATGGTATTGAATAAGGTTCTTGGAGTAAACCCTCAACATCTTAAAAAGTTGAACTACTCAAATGAGAATTAGGATGTTGTCTCGTTAAAGTTTGATATAGATGATCATATGAACGTATTATTGAGTGAAATATACTTCACTCAAGGTTGATTGTCCGAGTAACCGATTTTGAATCGAGGGCCTACGTTGCTCGACAAAGAAGGACTTTACTCGCCTCTGTATTGAGGCAAGTTATCTTGCTTGGTTATAATGATGTGTGGATTTTTATGATGATTATGCATTTCGTGTATATGAAACACTTATAAACTTGTGTCTTGTGACTTGAGGTTGTTCTTCATGATGTCCCGTTTTCATCGTGGGATTGTATTCCCAAGTTCGTTACTTTTGGACCCTTGATATTGTTGATCTTGTTGTCATTTCGGTGAGTCCTCGGTCCTTAATCAGATTTGTGAATTATTGAATTCGTTGTCATGTTGAATCGTGACATATCCGGAGTCATATCTACGTTCCGATTGGATATTGTGTAGGATTTTTAGCCGGGCACATATATAGTCATGCGGGAATATTTTCCGTGAAGGGCTGTGCACACGAGACGTAGTTCGTTGAGGCTAATTAGGTACATTGTCCCACGTATATCCCGGATTCCGTATACGGGTGGACATGTGCACCGACACATATTCGGATCGGGCGATCTTGTGATGTCCTCTTGAGCCGTACTATCTTGGTCGCTCATCCCATTTTTTTATACTTGGATGCGTTCGACGCTTTTGGATCGAGCGCTCATACGCCCGAGGGGTATGTTCGTTAGTCGGGCGTTATTCTTGAAATCTTATATACGTGAATTGTATAACATCTTGAGAATCATTTATCATGTATATCGACCTGTGTTGGGCGAAATACTTGTGTTGTATTTTAGGTCGAGGAAAAGGCAAGGCACGGGAAGATCAAGGTGATGACGAAGGGTTCAAGGATACTAGTTCGGGGGCCCCAAGTCTTTCGTTTCCGGTCATGTTCGTACCGTGTAATGTTATCTTTCCGCTTTATTTTAAGTTTGAACAAATGTATTGTTATTTAAGGTATATTTCATCTCCATATGGATTATACTTATGTTTTGGATCCTGTGTGTAATAAGGCCGTAGGCCATACTGTTGTAAACTCCAGATCGGAGTAAGTACTTTGTTTTGTGGTTCGGCATCACATGTTTTGCGTATTTAATCTGTACTTTGGGTATCGCCTGGTGGATCCTAGTGTGGGGTCCACGGCACTGTAATGGCCGCCTTATCGGGGTGTTACAAGATCACATTACCGGAAGCTTAAAAAATAATAATATAGTTCACAACCTATGTAATTATTATACAAAATATGTGAAAGGTTGTAGTGTATGCTTGAGATTAGTTGGTCTTGACTATTAGCATGCATTAGCGTATTTGCATATGTTGAACTGGATCGAAGTGAGATAGTGTCTTTTGTACTGACTGTAAGAAGTGTAAATCTCGGATAATTATTATTTCTCAATTCTAAGTATATAATTTTTAATTGTGTATTTATAATATTTATTGCTTTGATTTACCATGGGTGAGAGTCAAAATGATTGGCTCAATAAGCTTCGTATCTTGGGAAATAATATTATTTATATGACAATTATTATTATTACTAGAAATCGTGTCCCGACTCGTGCGGGTAGATGATGTCCCATTGAGGAGCTCGATAATAATTATTATATTAAATCTTGCAGGTGGATTTAATTCTGATATAATAATAAGGTTCGAGTGGTACAACTCTTGGCTTAAATTAATGAATGGACATTCGATATTTTAAATACGGGAAATAATATATTTAAGTAAGGAGCCCGATTTCGTAAATTGGGATTTGGGTTGGAAGTGCAATATTAACTCTTTAGTAGACTGAGTTGATATTATTAAACTCAATATGTTAGGAAAGGCCTAATATAGAAATTTGAGGTCTATTAGGAGTCATTCCCTAATCCTCCTTTAGATCCCTAGAGTAGCCCGTAACACCTCTAAATACAACTATACGGGGCGGCCGAAATCACTTCACCAAGATTGAGTGTTTGATTTTTTTTCTTGTGTTTAATTGTGGATCTTGACTTGTGTCTTTGATTTCACAATTTAGATAACATATTAATTTTCTAAGAGTGTTTACTAATACTAGAAAATAAAGGAAAATAAATCGAGTGACATTAAGCCACAAGGGTTCGGTCGATCCAAATTTGTGGTTCAAGGAAGTCCGGAAGATTGTCGTCCACACGACATCCAGATATAGGCGGGATATACTCTAGAAGATCTAAAGGTTTAGAAACACAAGAAGATCAAGGAGAAATTCGAAGACTTTGCTTCAATGGTAATGTATTCTTGGATCTCTTAGATCTAAATAAGAATACTATGAATTATCATGGTTAGACATGTGGATTAATATTGTTCCTTTAAATTTCTTATTAATCTGTTTAATTAATTATTTGACGAGCCTAAATAGATCCGATTCTTGACGACCGGTTTTAGTAAATCTAAACCCGCCGCTTCCGCTGCGTTTTATTTCCAACAATAATAATTAAGGTTACAGCGACTACGTGCCTGCCCCACGTAGACATCGCAAGACTAGACCAAAAGTAACCTACAGCAAACCAATTGTTGTCAGACAAATTTGGGTACCAAAAGGCACTAACATCAATCGACCCAACAATCAAATGGGGCATAAATCTACTTAAATTCTTTGCTTACAGGATATCAAAGAAAAGGACATTTGGTATTTTGACAGTGGATGTTCCCGGAACATGACAAGAGATATCAGCAAGCTGTGTGATTATGTAGAAGGTCGTGGTCCAAAGGTGCGCTCGGGTGACAAATCCAAAGGAAAAACAAGAGGAAAGGGAACCCTGTTTGTAGGAAAATTCAAAGTCACTGACGTAGCCTATGTTGAAGGCTCACAGTACATCTACTTAGTATTAGCCAGTTCTGTGACAAGCAGTTCTCGGTAAAATTCTATATAGATCACTATAAGGTGAAGGACATCAAGACCAAGGAAATCGTCCTTACAGGAAGCAGATCAGGTAATATGTATATTGCTGACTGGAGGCTTGCGATCTCCACTATTCCATGTTTTGTTGCCAAAGGCACTGTAGATCAAAGATGGCTATGGCACAAGAAGATGTCTCATATCAACTTCAAGACGGTCAACAAACTCGCTAGACAGGATATGGACAGAGGCTTGCCCGATGTGTCATTCCATAAAGATAGTGTTTGTAGACCCTGTCAGAGAAGCAAACAAGTCAAAACCACCCTAAAAAGCAAGTCATACATGTCCACCCACAGGGTACTGGATTTGCTACACATGGACCTCTACGACCCTGTATACCATGTAAGTTTGGGAGGTAAAAAATATTGTCTCATTATTATTGATGATTTTTCCAAGTATGCTTGGACAATCTTTCTAAGCAAGAAAAAAGATACCATCACGAAGTTGCCAGAGCACCTGAAGAAGATATATAATGAGAAGGGGTTGAGTATCATGTCCATTCGTTCCAACAGAGACACTGAATTCACATATCACTTTGTAGAGTAATACTATTCGGACAATGGAATACAACACGAGTACTCAGCAGCCCGAACTCCTCAACAAAATGGCATTGCCGAGCGAAAGAATAGGACGCTCAAGGAAGCAACAAGAACCATGATAGCTGCAAGCAAGTTTCCGCAAAGGTTCTGGGGAGAAGCAACAAATATAGCATGTTACACACAGAACCATTGTATCATCAACAAGTCTCACAACAAACGGCCTATGAGGTATGGAACAATAAGACTCCAGTGGTTGCATACTTTCACATTTTTGGATGCAGGTGTTATGTTATGAACAATGGGAAGGATCAACTCAAGCCCTTCAACGAAAAGTTGGATGAAGGGATATTTGTAGGATGTTCCTCTGTCAGCAAACCTTTCAGGATATTTAACAAAAAGAAGCTGACAGTAGAGGAATCTGTCCATGTATTATTTGATGAACCCCATTATGATACCACGGGAGTAGAAGGCATAACCCAGAATATCCGAACACTCTCCATCGATGACCCTCAAACTCCAATAGAGCTTGTTGTGGACTTATAAATCAATCCCATAGCTATAAGATCAGAAGTAGTCGAAATTGATGCTGTACAAGCTGAAGCCAAAACTCAAGCACCACAAGCTACAGCACGGGATGCCGAATTAGAACCTCACTGGAGATAGCTAAGAGATCACCCTTAGGAGTTGATTATAAATGATAGTGATGCTGGTGCAACCACCCAAAGAAGAATATAGAGTTCACAAGGAACTGTACTATGTGCACAAGAAGAGATCAATTTTGAGAAATCTCCATTTCATGTATGGAAATCTCAAGCTGAACTTATGAGACTAGCTATGTGCACTATATTTGTACTCTTAGCCCAATCCGAACCTGTTTTGACCAATGAAGCTCTAAATAATTCACACTGAATTACTTCTATGGGAGAAGAGCTAAATGGTTTCGAGAGAAACAACTAGTACCCAGACCAGATCATCAAGTTGTAATTGGAACCGAATGAGTATTATAAACAAAAAGGATGAGAATGGACTTGTATTCAGGAACAAATCCTGTCTAGTCGCACAAGTCTACAGATAGTAAGAAGGCATAGACTACGATGAAACATTTGCCCCTGTAGCCAAACTAGAAGCCATTAGGATATTCTTAGCAACCGCCCATAAGAACTTCATAGTATATCAAATGGATGTTAAGAGTGCATTCCTGATGGAGATCTCGCCGAAGAAGTCTATATTGAACAACCACCAGTGTTTGACAACACTGAAGGCGGAGATCTAGTATACAAACTACAGAAAGCTCTATATGAACTTAAGCAGACATCTAGAGCTTGGTATGAAACCCTGTCCCTGTACCTAATCAACAATGGATTTGAGAAAGGTGTTGTGGACAAGAACCTCTTTAAGATAAAGGAGGGTGATGACCTTTTAATGGTACAAATATATGTCGATGATATTATATTTGGTTCGACGAACCTCGCTTTATGTCAAAGATTCTCTCATCTCATGCAAAGTAAATTTGAAATGAGTATGATGGAAGAACTTAGTGATTTTCTAGGATTGCAGGTCAAGCAACTACCTACAGAAATATTCATCAACCAGGAAAAGTACAGCAAGGAGCTGCTCAACAAATTTGGGATGAACTGTTAGGAATATGCCCTCGAATGCCACTCAGAAGATGTATGAGAGAGGTCATTGTACTTGTTATTATGTAAATTCTAATCAGAAGGCAATTGTTTGTTTCTTTATTTACTGGAAGTCACTGGCATTCCTGAACTGTAAATATATATAGAGAAACTAGTCCATGTATTTGAGAGAAAACTGTCCACTCCTTTTTAGATAAGGGGATAGGCACTGGTAAAGTTTATTGCTCAAATACTTAATCGTTTGCAAAGTCCATGAAACTTAACTGGGGGTTAAGTTTATGTGAAGACTTGTATGGCATGTTCTTTGACTTGAGAGTGCCTGTCGTCACTAATGATTAGTGGGAGCACATGTTATAGGTATGCTAACGGGATTAGTATACTCGAAGAGACTCACCCTTGATTTGTCACATGGATTTCATTCCAGGACAGTCAATGACGGAATCGAAAGGTTGTTATAGGTACTCGTGAACCTTCGACTTGAGGATTTAGCAGGGATGTGTTTGTGATGTTAAGATTTTCACTAGAGTAGTTCGACCCAGAAAGCTGAGAGGTGTAGGTCAACCTCGACGTGCATCTTGACGGATAAGTAGCAGGTTCTACTAAGTACCAAGATATGATTCTTTATCCTATAAGTGAACGGGTATATGTCTTATGTGGTTATTGGCAGATGAGATCATAATTATTTGGCCAAAGTATTGGAGCTAGTTGTATTCGATACACGAGAGCTCGGTGATCTCGATTTGCATTAACTCAAACATAGCATCAAGTGTAGATAGGGTTTGACTTATCGAGACCCTATAACTTGATAGGGATATTTGAAAGAAGGGTTTATATGTTTACTGGTATTCACGACAGAATGGTTCTTGAATGATCCATATCATTCGTTCTCAGTAAGGTTACAATATAGGCCGCGGGACTGGCTAGGTGGTGATATAACTCTTTGATTCCTCCCATTGCTTACTAAGACGGATCTACCGAGTCGCGCATTAGGGAGACGGTGGAATAATGTGAAGTGGATCTCTTACTGTAAATTTTAAGACATTTGATGTCTTATTTAATTTATTGGATAAACTAAATCGGTCTAGGGAATTAAATAAATTACTGCATGATTAATTTAAATCATGAGTAATTATTTCTTGCAGAAATAATATCTCAATATAATTAATTAATTATATTAATTAATTGTACTTGAGATGAAACAAGGTGTATAAGTCCGACTAGATACACGACGGTCCGTTTCATGGACCAAAACGAACTGAATCCTTCTCTATTATGATGTAGGTCTCCCCACCCACTAGTAGGTCCTTTGTTGGTGACCTTGTATTCATACTTGCATGTGTTAAGGAGGTTTCCTAACACTTGAGGACAAAAAGGGTGATAAGATGGGATCTTATCATTATCAACCCTTAGGTGTGAGGCGTGGAGGTATCTGTGGACTTTGTTATAAAAGAAAGTTCATCCTCCTCCAAAGACACACAAAATCAGCCATCATCAATAATAGAGAGAGAGAGAGAGAGAGAGAGAGAGAGAGTTCATTTCGTTCATGTTCTTACACTTTTAGAGAGAGAAAGAAAATTAAGAACAAAACCATATATCACTTAGAGTGATCACATACTTGAGAGATCATCTCCTACTACTCTTTTCTAGCCGTATCCTTAGAGGATAATTGAGTAGTTGTTGTTTCGATCATCTCCCGGCACGTGGCTAGTAGAGACATGGTGCTTTCGGTGTTTGGATCATCGAGGGCTTATCAAATTGGATTTGCGGTCACCGACATCAACTTCAACATTCAATCAAAGGACTGCAAGGGCATGTTTTCATATCTTAACTCTTGTCCTTTTATATTCGTATATACGTTGCGTGATCGGTCCTCTTTAGGGGTTCGGTAAAATTCATTTTTGCTTCCGTTGTGCCTTCGTTTTAGGCGTCGAATCCCAACAGTGGTATCGGAGCGAGTTGCGATCGTATATACGATATTTAGCATTTGGAATGCTTGATTGGATGTTTTTATGATTTAGAATCAAAACTTTAATCATTAATTTTTAATTGTTCATCTAAAAAATTATTTTTCATGATTTTATGTTATAATATAAATCTATTTTTCTTTTGAAAACTGATTTAAATGTGTAACATATAGATTAGAAAAATATTATTTTTGGATTCGGGATGAAAAGACGAGCCGAAAATGTGGCCGGACTCGGCAGTTCATTCTTTTGAAAACTGATTTAAATGTGTAACATAAAGATTAGAAAAATATTATTTTTGTATTCGGGATGAAAAGACGAGCCGAAAATAAGGTCGGACCCGGCAGCTTGAAGCTGGCGGGAGCGAGCAGGCAGCTGCCATGCGTTCCCATTTAGAGAATGACCCCGGTCTTATTTTCAGACCGCGTGGCAGCGGTCGCGGCTTGGCCCGGGCTGTGGGTTTTCAACTCTAATTTTTATATTTCGTTCGGTAATTAATTTCCCAAAAATTAAACTGGATTTAATTTGACTATGATATCATTATGGTAATTTTATTCTTAAGGGAATTAATCTAATGAAATATTTTCTCGTCCGGAACAAGTTAAAATTAACGGCTGTGTGAATTAATTGGATTAATTCTTATGGATGGATTAATTTATATTGATTGGATCAATATTTATATTAATTATTTATATCATTGATGTGATTGTTGTATTATTATTTGAATAGTGATGTAGTTAATGGACCTAGTTTTTTAATCATTTGTTCGATTGGGTTGTAAAGGCCGTTTTGAGCCTATTTATTTTACTAGAAAAATTTATGTATAGGATGCAATTTTTCAATGTAAAATTTATATGTAATGACGAAGACTGAAGGAAGATCCATTCGAGAGGACGAAAATTCAAGATCCAAGACATGTAATTAGATTACGAGGTTTTTGGTTCTAGAAACGATCCATGAACTACATGTTGGTAGCAACTAGGTTGTGTATGTTTATTCATATAGTATGAATGTTGACAAACACGCTTAAATGAACAAACGTGTAAAGTGTAACATTAATCGCAAAGTGTTGGACACCACTTTATGAATATTAATAGACCATAAATCTGTTCGGTTGTCCTCTATTAAAATTTATAAAGAACTCGATCACCACTATGAAGTAATGGATTACTTTCTTGTGCTAAAACTTTGGCTCGGAAACCCCTCTCTTTCAAGAGGATTCGCGAACAAATACTTCCGGATTTCACAAAGGAGTGTGTTATTCCCATAAAAATAGTGGGGGGTGGGTTAAATGAATAGAAAAGATCTTAATTCTAAACTCAGATCATAAGCAAACGAGTCACTAATCAATCTGTCTTAATTAATACACACAAACAAAGTAACAACTCTCTTAATGACAATGAACCCAATCGCAATTCTACTCGACAAGAACAACTTTACCGGACCAAATTTTGTGGACTGGCTCTGCAATCTGATGATTGTTCTCAGTATGGAGGCGCTGGGATGCGTCTTGGAGGCCGACATTCCGGCCGCTCCAGTGCGGACCAGAGCTAGTCAGGAAGATGTTGAAAACCAAGAAAAATGGGTTAAGATGACATTAGAGTCCGTGGCTATATGATGGGCTCTATGTCTAATGAGCTTCAGATAACTCATGAGAAAATGACTTTTACTAGGCAGAGCTTGTCTCACTTAACCGAACTTTATGGTGAGCACAGTCGAACTTCAAGATAAGAGATATCTAAGCCGCTCTTCGGTGCCAGGATGAAGGTGTAACACCCCCGATATATTCAGGAATATTATAGTGCCGTAAATCCTTTACGTAAGAATTTACAAGGCTAAAGAGACGAAAAGACAATAACAAATACCAACAATTGAATGTAACTGAAATAAAATACAATATTTCTGAAACAGTACTGAAAAATACAAACGTCCAACGAAGAACATTCATACATAGCCAAATCCAACATCATAAAAGACAACGTACTCGAGTAATTATTTAAATCACACAAACATCTGACAATTAAACCCGACCAGAACATCACTTTGTACTTTCATCGTCATGCAACTCCAGTGGTTGTTTTCCCGCTCTCCTGGATCCTGAACATAAAACAAATCTTCACCCCCGAAGGGGTTAGCACAACGATGCTAGTACAAGTACGATAATTATGCAACAATGATTTATTCAACAATAATCATGACAAGTTTCTCCAACGAGAAATAATAGCAACACATAATACATTACAACAATCTCAACATACTGATGGTATTCCAACGATCCAGCGCACACAGCTATAGATTCCCATGATGATCCCGTCGGACCAACGCATGGTGGAATTACCTGTCCAACGATCCAACGCACACAGCTATAGATTCACATGATGATCTCGTCGGACCAACACATGGTGGACAATTAATCACAACACATATGCACATTACAACAAATACATAACCGACATAATACGAACAACTATAATTAGGGTACTTGCCTCGAATTGATGACACGAATAAAACATCGATGAATGTCAAAACACTCGAAGGTCGCCCCTTCGATTAATCATGTTGCAAAGCTCGAACCTTAAACAGAAGAAATAATATAGAGTTCGTCTCATGTCGAATAACTAACGTATGAACATCTAACAATCCAATTACAGCCGAAAGTTGAACAAAACGTATCCTGTCTGATTGGCATAACGTACGTTACATACCCAACGTAGCGTACGTTAAGCCTTTTCATTAGCATACGTAAGCTACGAAGCCTAGCGCACGCTAAGCATGCATATGACAGTGTTTCTCTGATCAGACGACTGACTCGTCTGATGATATAACATATGTTACGTACCCAACGTAGCATACGTTAAGTCTACCCATTAGCGTACGTAAGCTACAGAGCCTAGCGCACGCTAAACATGCATCTGACAGTATCCTCCCTGGTCAGACGACTAACTCATCTGATGATATAACGTACGAAATTCTCAGTGTTTAACGTACGTTATCTTCATACATATTACACTCATGCAAACTTGAATGGTCTAATGATGTTTAATATCTTCCAACTTCAAGGATAAGCATATCATCATGATGTCATACTCCAATATTGATTACAAATTCTCTTACGTAGTTCGGGTAATCTAAGATTGATACACTTGTTACCAATATCATCAATACATTCAAACTTCATCATGAAGATTAATTAACCAATCCAACTTATAAGAAATGATACAACCTTCAATGATCCTTTTTCTTAAGTCTGTTTAGCAAAAGTGATATCAATACCATATCTACGATCATTATAGCAACACCATTCGATACGGATTATTATATCTCAGAACACTACTCTTATTGTTTGCCATAACAAGATTCCAACCATAATGTTTTCAACAATGATAACTTAAGCATAATCATCCCAATCTCTAAACATTATGTTTGGTTGTATAAATCATATATGGATCCTAATATTCTCGGTAGTGTGATCATAACATCCTTAATAATCATGAATCCAAGGTTGTGGATAGCATTAACATACCTTAAGATGAAGAAAACACCGAGATAATAGGTAGAGTCCAACTCCGGTTGCTTGTGTGCCAATCTAAGATGCTTCTCAACTTCAATGATCAATATAAGTGATATCCAATCTCCAATGATCGAGTATAGATGGTCTATGGATGTTATGTAGAAGGGGGAGGCTCTCTGGACTTCAAAGAAGTGAAGGACAAGTGAAGAAAACATAGACAAATGAAATGAGGTGTTGTCCTATTTATAATGTTTTAAACTTAGCGTACGCTATCTGTTATTCTTAGCGTACTGTCACGGGATGGGAGTTTTGCGCAGCTAACCCGTGCGGCACTTAAACAACTAAGCTGAGTCGAGTTGCTAAGTAAGCCTGAAAGTAACGAGAAAAGGGACAATGGCACAAAAGGATTTTATTAGATGAATGTTTTGGGTACAAGAGAGCTTTACAATGCTTGATTGCTTGAGGATTTCTGGATGGAGTGAGCAAATGAGGCTCCTCCTCCTTTTATACCACCCTAGGAGAGTTCTGGAGTGGAACTCTCTAGATAGAACTTTCTAGTTAGAATACTCTAGATACTTGTAGTACATTTACATGGGCATTTACATGAGCATTCTACAAAGTGTGTAAGAAGTACATTTCTACATGCTTCTAGAGTCATCTACGAATTTACAAGTATGTAGAGATCTCTAGGTCCTTCGTGATCATTCTAGAACCTTCCGGAACCTTTCGACACATAGAGACTCATGTTAGGGTCATCCGGGTCGCTTTCGCCCGACCCGTCACATCCTCCCCCACCTATTTCAGCGACGTCCTTGGCGCGTTCTCTTGTTTGAACCTCTTGATGTGATCTTGAAATTGCCAGAGTTCGTCTTCCTGTTCCCATGTTGCTTCGCTATCAGGGAGGTTTTTCCATTTTACCAAGT
This sequence comes from Orobanche coerulescens, assembly GCA_033398695.1. Taxonomy (NCBI): domain Eukaryota; kingdom Viridiplantae; phylum Streptophyta; class Magnoliopsida; order Lamiales; family Orobanchaceae; genus Orobanche; species Orobanche coerulescens. The sequence goes on from CM065815.1 coordinate 119,296,698, forward strand.
ATTCCGTGCCGGGAGGCACGCCTCTCTTCCGAGTAACTCGTTCGGTCACAATATAGTCCACCTCCTTGTCGAATGAGGTAATTACGGCAGTGGGTGCACGATTTGACTCTCCTCGGTGCGGGTCTTCCGAGTCGGCATGGTAGAGTTTCAATTGGCTCGCGTGGAAGACCGGATGTATTTTAAGTTTTAGAGGGAGTTGCAACATATAAGATACATTTCCAACACGTTTGATTATTGTAAATGGTCCTTCGTACCTCCTCACCAAGCCTTTGTGTACTTTGCGTAATGCCTTGAATTGGTTGGTAGAAAGCTTGACCATGACCTGATCACCTTCTTGGAACTTAATGTCTCTTCTTTTAGGATCAGCCCACTTCTTCATCTTCCGGGCGGCCTTATCAAGGTAGGCGTGTGTAATGCCTCTTTCCTCATGCCATTCTCGGGCAATGCGGTGAGCTGCGGGACTCTTCCCTTCATGTGTCGAGGCTACAGCATTCGGGGTTAGTGGCTGAAAACCCATAATGATTTCGAAAGGGGACTTACCCGTTGCCTCGCTTTTCTGCAGATTGTAAGAAAACTGGGCCACATCAAGTAATCTTGGCCAGTCCTTCTGATGGGCGCTCACATAGTGTCTTAGATATAGTTCCAGCAATGCATTGATTCGTTCGGTCTGTCCATCTGTTTGGGGATGGAAACTTGTCGAGAACTTGAGGTCGGTTCCCAATAGCTCGAATAGTTCTCTCCAAAATCGTCCAGTGAATCGAGGGTCTCGATCACTCACAATGCTTAAAGGAATCCCCCAAAGTTTGATGATATGTTTGAAGAATAGACGGGCAGCTTCATTAGCATTGCAATCGGGTGATGTGGCAATGAAAGTAGCATACTTACTGTATCGGCACACAACCGACTCATATCACACGAGAACAATGGCCAACACTCAGGATATCCCTATTGATGCTACTCAAGAGCAGCAATGCGATCGTGAGGAGCAACGAGGTAACAAGGTCCGAGGCAAGTCCAAGGGACCCTCTGCCGATGCCTTCGAACCTCGGATTGCCACACTGGAAGCCTCAATGGCTAGCTTGGAGGAGAACCTTGATCAAGTCCATGACAGGTTCGACACTCTGGAGACGGAATACGCCGACATTGCTGCCGTACTGAAGAAACTTATGATGGACTAGTCGGATATGTTGCGTGGGCAACTTATTGAATTCCAGAAGGAGATTCATGGTCTCCGTGGCTTTGTCCAAGAAGAGCTATGCTCTATTCGCTCGGAAGTGGAAGAAGTCCGGTCGGAATGGGCTAAACACAAGCGAGCCGCATCATTTAATTCCGCTACCCCGTTCGCTTTTGATGCGCGCCGCTTGGATGTGCCGAAGCCCGAAACCTATGATGGCACTCGGAATGCCACTGTGGTCGATAACTTCTTATTCGTCCTGGAACGTTACTTTGACGCTATGGGCGTAAAAGATGAGGAATAGAAGGTCAGCGGCGCACCAAATTACATGCGTGGTGCCGCACAACTCTGGTGGCGCCGGAAGTACGGCGATGTGGGCAAAGGGATCTGCACCATTGACACTTAGGCAGACTTCCAAAGAGAACTCCGAAAACAATTTGCCCCAAGCAATGCTGAACGAGATGCGAGAGCTCGCCTCCAAAGACTCAAGAAGACAGGTACGATTCGTGACTATATCATTGAATTTACAACTCTCATGCTTGAAGTTGAAATGTCCGATAGAGATGCACTTTTCTATTTCACCGATGGCCTTAACAATTGGGCCAAAACCGAGCTGGATAGACATGGTGTTCAGACCCTTGACGAAGCTATCGCCAAGGCTGAATCACTCACTGACTACTCCGGGCAAGGTAAAGATAAACGGCCCATTCATGGCAAAGGTGGGGGAGAAAATCGCAAGGAAGGACATGGCGGTAATCGCAAGAATTGGGGAACTAACCGACCCCCAAGCGGCAAGATCGGGCAACAAAAATTCCCAGGAAATAAGGAGCAATCAAAGCCCAAAAGCCCTTGCTTCATATGCAACGGCAATCATTGGATACGTGACTGTCCGGAGAAGAAGACTTTAAACGCCCTTGCTGCCCACTTAAAAATCAATGCCGATGATACCTCGGCCACTCCATTAGAAGAACCCCGACACAGCATGGGTTCTCTTCAGTACATGTCCGCTCTTAAGGGACAAGCCCCGACGCCCGTTACTCCGAATAAAGGGCTCATGTTTGCTCGCACCACTATTAACGGTCAAACCGTTAGCGCATTACTCGACACTGGAGCATCTCATAACTTCATGTTCGAGGAAGAAGCCAAACGCCTAGGGCTCAAGACAGTCTATCGCGGAGGTGCGATGAAGGCAGTAAACTCACCTGCCAAGCCTATAGCCGGAATTGCTCATGACGTCCCACTCTCTCTTGGGACATGGTCCGGAAAGCTCGACTTCTCTGTCGTCCCCATAGACGACTTCAAGATGGTTCTAGGCATGGAATTCTTCGACAGATTCCAAGCCTTCCCTATGCCGGCCACAAACACACTCGCCATCTACGACGGAGACAAGGCATGCATGGTCCCTATTGAACGAGCCCATGTTGAGAAGAAACTAATCTCGGCCATGTAATTTAAGAAGGGGATGCGGAAGTACCCCAACTACTTGGTAACAATTCGGCAGCTCAATGACGAAGAAAAACTCGACTCATCGCGGACTGACTACCCGCAAATCTTGAAGAATATTCTTGAAGAATACAAGGATGTGATGCCTAAAGAGTTGCCTAAGAAACTTCCACCCAGGCGAGAGGTGGATCATTGTATCAAGTTGGAACCCGGTGCCAAACCCCCAGCTGCTGCTCCGATACCACTTGTCATGGGATGGGAGTTTTGCGCAGCTAACCCGTGCGGCACTTAAACAACTAAGCTGAGTCGAGTTGCTAAGTAAGCCTGAAAGTAACGAGAAAAGGGACAATGGCACAAAAGGATTTTATTAGATGAATGCTTTGGGTACAAGAGAGCTTTACAATGCTTGATTGCTTGGGGATTTCTAGATGGAGTGAGCAAATGAGGCTCCTCCTCCTTTTATACCACCCTAGGAGAGTTCTGGAGTGGAACTCTCTAGATAGAACTCTCTAGTTAGAATACTCTAGATACTTGTAGTACATTTACATGGGCATTTACATGAGCATTCTACAAAGTGTGTAAGAAGTACATTTCTACATGCTTCTAGAGTCATCTTCGAATTTACAAGTATGTAGAGATCTCTAGGTCCTTCGTGATCATTCTAGAACCTTCCGGAACCTTCCGACACATAGAGACTCATGTTAGGGTCATCCGGGTCGCTTTCGCCCGACCCGTCACAGTACGTTATCGTACATTGTTAGCTTACTGCCTCATTTTGTACTCTCTTACGTATGCTACATCCTCAAAGTTACGTACGTAATACACATACTTAGCGTACGCTATGCACATCCCTTAGCGTGCGCTAATCTCCATTGACCTGTTTAATATTAAAAATTGACCGGGCCACGTGGGGGAATCTTATCTTGTGTTCGTCTCGAGGTGGCCCATGTGCCAACCAATCTGATCAATAATTGACTACATAACGTATGCTATGCCTTTCCAGTAGTGTACGCTACCGGTGACTCGTAACGTACGCTACGCTTACTAGCTAGCGCACGCTACGACGTAGTTGCATGAATAAATTTACAATGTTGACATTATCATGCACGTGGATATGAATACGGGAAAGATCATACTTTGATTATTGATATCACAAATTCGAATATTATAGGGTTCAAATACAGACGAAAATACTCAACAATTATCCAGATATTACATACTCTCCTTCGAAAAAGGAGTTTCGTCCCGAAACTCAAGACGAAAATAACTCGGAGTATCTGGATTTCATACTATCCTCCGTCTCCAAAGTGGCTTCTTCAACTCTATGGCGCGACCACTGCACCTTAACCAAAAGTGATTGGTTTATTTCTCAATTATTTGACTCGGCTTTCCAGTATCTTGATCAGTCTTTCTTCAAACGTGCCATTCTTAGCGACTTCAATCTCGCCTAAATCAATGACATGGCTGGGATCCGGTATATATTTCCGTAACTGGGATACGTGGAATACGTTATGAACATGGCTCAACGACGGCGGTAATGCCAACCTGTATGCTAACTCTCCAACTCTTTCAAGAATATCGAACGGTCCGATATACCTCGGAATCAGTTTTTTTTTTTCCCAAAATTAAAAACTCCCCCGAGTAGGAGAAACTTTTAAAAGCACGCGATCTCGAATACTGAACTCTAATGGGCGACGGCGCACGTCTGCATAAGATTTCTACTGACTCTGGGTGATCAACAGTCTTTCACGAATCAAAGCTATCTTCTCTCGCGTCTGTACGATCAACTCTGGTTCTGTCCCGATCAAGTCTGATGAATCATCCCAACACAGGAGCGTTCTGCATCTCCTCCCGTATAATGCCTCAAACGGTGCCATATTAATGGAAGCATGCCATCTATTGTTTTAAGTGAATTCAATCAGCAGCAAATGAACTTCCCACTCAATAGACCAATCTAAGGCACAAGCTCTCAGCATGTCTTCCACTGTTTGAATAGTTCTCTCAGACTGTCCGTCTGTCTGCGGATGATAAGTTGTGGTAAAGTTCAACTCAATTCACAAGGCCTTATGAACGGCTTTCCAAAAATGAGACACTAAGTGACCGTCTCGTTCAGAAATAATGGTCTTCGGCGTACCATGTGATCGGACTATCTCCGAAATAAATACTCGTGCCAACTTGTCTGGTCCCCAAGTGCCCTTAATGCCTAGAAAATCAGCTAATTTGGTTAAACGGTCAACTATTACCCAAATCATGTTTATCCCTATTCTGGTCTTCGGCATATTAGTGATAAAGTCCATCGATATGTCCTCCCACTTCCATTCAGGAATCGGGAGCGGCTTCAGCATTCCGGCAGGTCGTTGATATTCAATCTTAACCTGCTGACAAATCAAGCATTTCGAGACATAATCCGCTACATCTTTCTTCATGTTGCCCCACCAAAAATTCTGCTTCAGATCCTTATACATCTTACTGGTGCCCGGGTGGATAGAATAGGGCGTACTGTGAGCTTCCTTCAGAATTGTCTGCTTCAAAACATCGACATCGGGAACACAAAGTCGGCTCTGAAATCTCAAGACTCCATCATCATGAATTACAAATCCTGGAGCCTTTCCCTTGCTCACTTCATCACGTAACTGAACCATCAGAGGATCATCTAATTGCTTAGATTTGATTTCTTCGATTAACGATGAAGTTAATTCCATCACACACAGTTGTCCTTGGACTCTTTGCAACCATACTTCAATTCCTTTGTGAATCAATTCCCGTTGAATGCTGGTCTGGGAGGTGAGAGTCTCCAACATTTGAATAGAAACAGGTTTGCGGCTCAGTGCATCGGACACTACATATGCTTTGCCTGGATGATAAAGAATCTCCAAGTCATAGTCCTTAATCAATTCCAGCCATCTCCTCTACCGCATGTTTAACTCTTTCTGACTGAATATACATTTGAGACTCTTATGATCCGTGAAGATCTGATAGTGAGTCCCGTACAAATAATGTCTCCAAATTTTCAAGGCGAAAACTACAGCTGCCAACTCCAAATCGTGCGTTGGATAATTTACTTCATAGGGCATCAACTGTCATGACGAATAGGCGATCACCTTCTCATTCTGCATCAGTACACACCCGATACCTTGGTTTGAAGCGTCACTTTAAACTATGAATCCTCCAGTTCCCTGTGGTAGTGCTAAAATCGGTGCCATTGTCAATATCTTCTTCAATTCATCAAAGATGGTCTGGCACATCTTGTTCCACTCAAACTTTTGGTTTTTCTGCAGTAATCAAGTAAGTGGGTGGGTAATTTTGGAAAACCCTTCCACAAACCGACGATAATACCCTGTAAGTCCTAAGAAACTCCTGACTTCCTGCACGTTCTTAGGAGACTTCCAATCCATAATTGCTTCGATTTTTTGGGGATCTACTCGGACTCCTTCTGTTGATACCACATGACCGAGGAACATCACTCCCTTTAGCCAGAATTCACACTTAGAAAGTTTGGCATATAACTGTTCGCTTCTCAAGAGATCCAAAATGATCTGTAAATGTTGTGCATGCTCTTTCGGGGTCTTAGAATAAACCAGAATATCATCAATAAACACAACTACAAATTTACCCAAATACTCTATGAATACTCGATTCATCAATTGCATGAACACAGCAGGTGCATTAGTGAGACCAAACGGCATCACTAGAAACTCACAGTGTCCGTAGCGAGTTCTGAACGCTGACTTTGGAACATCAGATTCCTTAATCCTCAATTGATGATATCCCAATATCAGATTAATCTTAGAAAATATTTTTGCTCCTTGCAGCTGGTCAAATAAATCATAATCTGTGGCAACGGATACTTGTTCTTGATCGTCATCTTGTTCAGTTCTCGATAGTCAATACACAATTGAAGCGATTCATCTTTCTTCCGGACAAAAAGAACTGGTGCACCCCAAGGCGAAACGCTTGGCTGGATATAGCCTTTTTCCAGTAACTCTTCCAGTTGCTTCTTTAATTCGTACATCTCAGTAGGTGCCATTGTTGGGATTCGGTGCCTAAAACGAAGGTCCGGCATAAGCGGTAAAACAAAAATTAATTCGATCTGAATCCCTACGAGGATCGATCGAGCTACGTATATACGAATATTAAACGAAACACAAGAGATACAAGAAACTTACCCTTGTAGTCCTTTGATTAAATGGATTCCTTCTCTTGAGCTATTCCCCAAGCTTTAATGGAATTCCTTACGAAACAATTTACTCCGAGCTCTTGGATGATCCAACGCTGAAAGGACAGTGTCTCTACTTATCACACGACGGAGAAACGACCGGAATGACTAAACCTCATTATCCTCTAAGGATACGGCTAGAACAAGGTTGTAGAAGCTTTGCTTGTGATTATGACACTCTGTGTATTGATCACACACTATCTTTTATTTCTTAATTTTCCTCCAAGGAAAATCAAGAACTAGAAGAAAAAGGAAGACGACTTTGGAGAAGATTTTCTCTATCTCTCTCTTGCTCTCTCTCAACCGTATGAACTCAAAAATGTTGAGAGTGGTTGTCTTCTTTTTCCTTTTTATTCAACTCCCCACATGTAACAACTCATGCTAATGAGAATCAAACCCACCAAGACAATTATCATCCATTAAAGAATGGAGACAAGAGTCCAAAAGGAAGGTGGGTGGAAATGGGGGGCGGCCCATGTAGAAATCGGACGAGTTCGGTTCGTTTCAGACTCCCGTGAGTCCAAACAGATAAACTTTGATTCCCTTCCGATATATTTATATCATTTAATTAATCCAATTAATTAAATATATCGAATACAAAATAACATAATTAATTTCTCCAACAAATAATTATATTCATGAATTAAATTAATCACCCAGTAATTTATTTAATTCATTAGGCCGTAAATCAATTTATCCAATAAATTGATTTAGATATCTAATGTCTCAAATTAGATATCCAATATCTAATATTCATAATTAGATAATAAGCTTGATTCATTCCGTCGTCAATTCTATTGCGAACTTGGTAGGTCCGTCTCAGTCAGCAATGGGAGGAACCAAAGAGTAGTAACACCACCTAGCCAGCCTGGCGGCCTACACTATACCCTAACTGAGGATGAATGTCATTTAAGAACCATTCTATCGTGAATACCAGTATACGTATAAACCCTTCTTTCAAATGTCCCGATCAAGTTATAGACTCTATGCACGTGTTAATGCAAATCGAGATCATCGAGCTCTCGTGTATCTAATAAAATTAGCTCCAATGCTTTGGCCAAAGACTTATGATCTCATCTTCCAGTAACCGCATAGGACATATAACCCGCTCACTAACGGGAGAAAGAATTATATCTTAGTATTCAGTAGGACCTGCTACTTGCCCATGAAGATGCACGTCGAGGTTGACCCCCGCCTTCTGGTTTACAGGGTCAAACTACTCTAATGAAAATCTTGAAGTGACAAGCACATCCCTACTAATTCCTCAAGTCGAAGGTTCACGTATACCTATCACAACTTTTCGATTCCGTCATTGACTGTCCCGGAGTGAAATCCATATGACGAATCGAGGGTGAGTGGGTTTGAGTATACTAATCCAATTAGCATACCTATAACGTGTGCTCCCAATAACCACTAGTGTTAAACAGGCACTCTCCATGTCAAAGAACACGTCATACAAGTCTTCACATAAACCTAACGCACAATCAAGTTTCATCGACTTACGAACGATTAAGTATTTGAGCTATAAACCTTTCCAGTGTTGACCCCCTTATCTAATAAGAAGTTTAACATTTTGCTCTCAAATATACGGACTAGTTTCTATATATATATTTATGAGTTAGGAATACCAGTAACTACCAGTAAATAAAGAAATATCCATTGCCTTATATTAATGATTTACATAATTACAAGTACAATGCCCTCACTCAACAACCTCTGTGTGGCACTCGAGGGCATACTCCTAACAATCTCCCACTTGCACTCAATGCCACACACTATGGTATCTAATACCCATGTTCTCCAGATGACGCTCTAAGCTAATCTGAGAAAGTGGCTTGGTCAGTGGATCAGCGACGTAGTCGGCTGACTCTACTCTACACAGAACAATGTACCTCTTTGCGAATAAATTCTCTTACGAGATGATACTCTCTCCCAATATGTTTTGTACCATTATGAAACATCGGCTCCCAGGCCTGTGCTACCGCTCTATTATAATTGTATAAAAAACAAAAATAGGCAGCACAGCACATGGTGTCACGTGAAGTTTACCCAGTAACTTCTTAACCCTTCCTTTGGAGGCCTCCGAGTCCGCTTTATACTCAGCCTAACAGGTGGAACCAGCAGTCGTGTTATACTTGGCACTATGCCAAGATACTGCTCCTCCATTAAGAGAAAATGTAGCCAGAAGTAGACATTGAATCGTCTTTTTGTCCTTGGAAGTCCAATTCAGTGAATCCCACCACATTCAGTTCTCCACCACCTTATTTAAGAACCAGATCTCTAGTCCTTCTAAAGTACTTGAGAACGTTTTTACGGCGGTCTAATGTTCCCTAACTGGGTTAGCCCGAAATCTACTTACCACGCTCCTAGCATGCGCAATTTCAGGTCTCGTACACAATAAAATATATATTAGGGTACCCATTTCCGAAGCATATGGTAGATTACTCATTTCCTTTCATTGTTCCTCACTATGAGGACACATCTTCAAGGTGAGTTTTATTCTATGTGGCATCGATAGGAACCCTCTTTTATAATAATCCATCTTAAATTGCTTTAAGATTTTATCTGTATAGAGGGCTTGGGAAAAAACTTATCATTCTCTTCGATCTATCCCAGTAGAGTCGAATCCCAAGAATACAGGTTTCTTCTCACAAGTCTTTCATGGAGAAAACTCGAAAGCCAAGATTTCATAGAACTGAGCATTCCAACATCATTTCCTATTAGTAGAATGCCATCTATATATAATACTTAGAATGCGATCTTACTCACACCAACCCTCTTATATACACAAGGTTCCTCTTCATTTTGCACGAAGTCAAACTTTTTGACTACCTTGTTAAAACGAAGGTCCCAACTACGTGAAGACTGCTACAGTCCATATCACAGAGTCTACATCCACCATCGCTTAGTCATAGGTCGTTGGGTCGGTCTCTTGGCTATCACTCGGAACCTCATGGATCTCCTCCAAGTGTACAAGGCCATACCTCTCAGGTAAATGAGACACCCTACTAGACCTACGAGGTGGTTGTACTTGTGTTTCAGAAGGTTCGGTTCCAATTTCTTGCACAGGTGTCTCCTGAGGAGTTTCATTGTATTCTTCCAAAGAAATATTTCTACCTGCTCCGCTTTCTGGATGAACTCTTCTTATAGTAAGAGTGCATGCAAAGCAACAACGATCTTTCAGTCATTGGGCATGTAGAATAGATAACCCATCGTCTCATATGGGAATCCAATGAAATGTCTCCTCACGGACCTCACTTCCATTTTGTCCACCTTAGTCTTCTTGACATAGGTGAGACATCCCCAAAATCTTAATGTGATTAAGACTTGGTTTCCTGCCCTCCCACATATCATTTGGAGTCTTAGGAATGTATTTGGAAGGACATCTGTTCAAGATATATGCACCAGTCAGGAGTGCATACCCCCATAGGTAAATCGGTAAGTCAGAATAGCCTATCATGGAACGGACCATGCCCAACAAGGTCTGGTTCCTTCTTTCTGACACAACATTTAACTGAGGAGTACCTGGAGGTGTTAGTTGAGATATTATTCCATGTTCCTTAAGGAACTCGTCAAACTCCATACTCATATTACTCACCACCTCGGTCCGACCGAAGTGCTTTGATATGATTACCAGTTTGTTTCTCGACTAGGGCCTTGAATTCCTGGAATTTCTCAAAGGAATCGAATTTATGTTTCATTAAGTATACATAAGCATACCTAGTATGATCGTCTGTAAACGTAATGAAATATTGATATCCGTCACGTGCTGCTTCCAAAGCACCACATACGTCGCCGCTCTTTCGAAAGTCCCTGTGAAGGGGACTTAGTCATTTTGCCTTTAAGGTAAGATTCACAAGTAGTAAAAGGATCTGATCCCAATGGACCCATAAGTCCATCTTTGTCCATTTTGTAAGCCTTAGTTTGACCAACATGACCAAGTCTAAGATGCCATTTCAAAACTTGATTAGTTTCATCCCTACCATGCTTCTTAGTCATAGTATTCACAACGACTTTGTTACTGAGGTTTAGATGATACAATCCACTTAACAATGTAGCAGTGCCCACTAGTTTATTTCTGAAATAAATTTTGCAGGAACCATTACCAATAAAAAATGAAAAGCCTTTCTGATCTTTGACCGGAATGAATACAATGTTTTTATGCCCCTTGGGCAAAACAAGTACATCTTCTAAAGTCGGAACAAAAACGGATTCTAAACCCAAAAGAAGTGATCCTATGTCAGTTGCTTCGACACTACGTCCGCTTCCGACAGTAACCATCACTTCCCCAGCTCTAAGCTTCCTACTTTCTTCCAGATGCTGATTCAAAGTACTAGCACCAGAATCCAGTATCCAAGAAGTAGAAAATACAGTAGCAGAACAATTTGTTTCCAAAACTAAAAGTTCTGTACCTGAAGCACCATGAAGAATCAGACAGTCTCTTGCCCAGTGGCCCAGCTCACCGCATTTGAGACAAGCGTCCTTCTTCTTGCTCTTCGGAACCATCGGGGCCTTGCCCTTACCATTAAGGTCCTCGACTTGTGGTCTCGTCTGCTTCTTGGTCTTTTTCTTCTTGTTCTTAGACCTCCGAGATCCAAAAGAAATCACAAGGGCAGACTCCTTCATCCGCGGAGTCCTCATCTGAGAACGAGCGGTCACTAGTTTGTTCATTAGCCCAGCTAAGTTACATGCAATCTCATTGCAGTTGAAATTCATAACACACTGTGAGAAGGAATCAGGGAGAGATTGTAGGATAAGGTCGGTTTGAAAAGAAGTATCTATCTTAAAATCAAGAGCCTCCAATCTCTCGATCATGGATATCATTTTGAGGACGTGGTCCCCAACCTTCTCAACTTCCTTCATCCCTGCACCGAACAGTTGCTTGGATATCTCATATCTAGCAGTTCGACTATGCTCACCATAAAGCTCGGTTAAGTGAGATAGAATCTGCCTAGCAGAAGTCATTTTCTCATGAGCTCTCTTAAGCTCATTAGACATGGAATCCATCATATATGCACGGACTTTCACGTCATCCTTAACCCACTTTTCATGGTTTTCAATCTCTTCCTGATTGGCTCTTGTCCGCACTGGAGGCGCCGGAATGTCTGTATCCAAGACGTATCCCAGTGCCTCTATACTGAGGACTATCCGTTTAAGGTGTTCTTTTCGAGTAGAATTGTGAGTGGGTTCATAGTCATTTCGAGAGTTATGTCTGCATTTAAGTACGACAGATTAATTAGTGACTCGTTTAATTATGATCTGAGTATATAATTAAGGTCTTTTCTATTCTTGTTACCCAGCTCCCACTATTTTTATCGGAATAACACACTCCCCATGTGAAATCCAGAAGTATCATTCGCTCTACTTCATAGTGGTGATCGATTTCTTTATAAATCTTAATAGAGGGCAACCGAACAGGTTTCTAGTCTATTAATTTTCATAAAGTGGTGTCCAACACCAGCCCATCTCATGGATAATTTGATCTTCCTTTTCCCCTTGTTCACTCTCATCAACCTATATGGTTTCTATGGTTCGTGAACAAGTTAAGTTTATACCATCGATGCAAATCAGTTTCACAATTGAATCTTATCCGGTAACCTATCAGGTTTCTAGGGATAAAATTTGCTCCAACCGAACGCATCCAATGCGCTCCCGGTAATTTATCCGTCCTCCCCGAACGACTACCTCGATAACTCGGAAGCATAACACATCCGGATTGGATTTCAATTTCTCGAAAGCTCGATGGAGGGAAGGAAACCTTGAAACCTTATAAACTTAATAATTTGTCGTGGGAAAATTTTTTCGATTAACGTTACACTTTTCACATTAATCATTTAAGCACGTTTGTGGCATTCATACAATATGAAACAATCATTCACAACCTAGTTGCTACCAACATGTGGTTCATGGACCGTTCCTAGAATACAAAAACTCCGTAATCTAATTACAAGTCTTCATCTTGAATCTTCATATTCTCGAACGGATCTTCCTCTGGTCTTCGTTATTACATTAAATTATATGTTAAAAATTACATCCTAGATACAAATATTTCTAGTAAAATAAATAGGCTCAAAACGGTCTTTACAACCCAATCTAATAAAACAAACGATTCAAAACTAAGTCCACGAACCACATCCACATTCAAAAGCATTCATTGTTGGAGCAAGATCGGAATATGCGCCGTTGTGCGGAAGCGTAAATTAAATGAGCGGAAATTAAACAACACACATATTTATAGAGGTTCGACTATAAACGAGCCTACGTCCTCTCTCGATATCTTTTTCTATAGATTGAAGATAAAAACCTCTGCACCTCTCTTCTATCGGTCGAGGGATAACCATTACAATCACGTCTTCTATTGGTCTGTGATAAACCACTCGTACTTGTCTTTGTGTCGGTCCAAGTTGAACCGTTTTCCTTTTCTATTGGACAAGGAATCAACCACTCTAGCTTTCTATCGGTACTAGATACCTCACGAAGATATTGATTGCAATTCTAATAATGCCGGATCCTTGATCCTAATAACACCGAATACAATCGTATCTCTTCTTTTACCTCTCGTGTATATGTTGAATGTATAAACACTCAAACTAACAATATAAGCCCAATATCACAACAACAATATAAGTATATCCATCTCTGATGAATGTATCGTTTGCTTGAAGTTGTTGTATGGAAACAATACCATAGGAATGGTATTTATAGCCTCCAAAGCCTTACTAGCCGTTAGCTCCCTGACTGTTCATTACGGCCGTTATCTTATCACCATTACGTCCGTAACCAATATTACGTACGTTAACTTCCACTTCTTACGTACGTCAGCATGACCCAGTTTTAGTCCAGTAGCATCTGACTTAAACATTACGTACGTTAGCTAATCTTCTTTACGTACGTTAAGGATACGTTATTGTTGACGTCATATATCCGTTGCCGCTTTTCTGACTTTGACTCTCCCAACGTTCTTTTGGCTTGAACTTCTTTACGTACGTTAAATAACATTTCTTACGTACGTTATTTTGCACATGTTACGTACGCTATGTTTGATAGATTACGTACGTTAGCCTTGTAAAATTCCAGCTTTTTGCATTTCGTTTCGTTCGATGCTTTGCTTGGTCCTTTTGTTGTTTTGTTTTGTGTATCAACTTTAATCATCAAAACACTATTATAGCATGTATGGAACAAAATGTTCCAACAATCTCCCCCTTTTTGATGATTACAAAACAACAGTTCGTCAATGGGATTTACCTGCAAAAATTACAAATATATGTATATGTGTACAGACCAAAGTTTTTCGACTTTGTCTGTTTCGTTAGTTTCTTCTCCCATTTCTTTTTCGACTCCTTCTTTTCTTTTCTTTTTCTTTTCGAATTTTCAAATTTTCATCATCTTTTCGACGTCTCCTCATTTTTCTTTTTAACTTCATCTTTTCGACTTTTCTTCTCCTTTTCTCCTTTCAACTTCCATTTTTCTTTTCAATTTCAACTTTTCGACTTTTCTTCGATTTTTCTCCCCATTTCAGGGTTAATCCCATTCTTCTTTCTCTCACCCTTTTTATTTTCATCAAAAAGTGCGATAAAAAAATAAATATAATGATACCAAATATAAAATATGCATGATACCAAATGATGAATATAACAAAATACATTAAGAAGGGTATTACTCCCCCTGAAAATATTATCTCCCCTTTAAAAAAATTATTACTCCCCCTAAGTAAAATATATTTTGATAAAAATCAATTTTTCGGGATCCAACCGAGAGTTGGTTTTTCATTTGAAACATAGACGATATTTGAAATATTTGTTCCTTCAGGAACCCAAATCCTTTAAATTTTAATCGTCCGTCTTGGGCTTTTACAGTTCGAAATATGATGCCCAATTTTCAAACATTTTTCACAATGGGGTATCTTTATATTTAAGGATTCGTTTTTAGAACGAGGTTTGAATCCCAACCCCTGTTTATTTAAAGTAAACTTTTGAACCGAGAGCATATTTTCAAATTTCTCGTTTCCGAGAGAAAATTTCTTCCTTAAATTTTTTAGCTCGGCTTGAATTTTAATAAGATCATTCTTTAAAGTATTTTCATTTTCAAGGCATTTAGAATGATCGATCTCGATAAACTTTCCCTTTTCCAGAATTTTGGAATTTTCAATTTCCAATGATTTATTTTTAGATTTAAGGGATTTGATTTCTTTTAAAGCATTTTGATAATCCGTATGTAATAACTCGAATGCATCAAATAACTCATCTTGAGATGACGTACTTACACGGCTTTCGACGTCACTTTCGTCTAGTGAATTTCGGGCCATGAGAGCGAGATTATTTTGATTGATATAATCATCATCTTCGTCTTCATCGCTCCATGTTGTTTGATTTGTTCCTTCGTGAGTTGCCTCTAACTTTTTCCAAATTTCTTTGGCACTATTACACGAGGAAATACGATCGAGATCTTCCGGATTTAAGGCACAATAAAGCATTTGCGTTGCTTTACAATTTTGGTGGTCGTTCTCCCAATCCATATCATCATATTCTTCGAAACTTTTTATAGTCCCATTGGAATTTGTGGGAATTTTTGGACATAGACATATGATTTACCAAAGCTCAATATCATAAGCTCGGACGAAGATTGACATCTTCTTTTTCCATTTCATATAATTTGATCCGTCGAAGAATGGAGATTGGTTCGACACAAGATCTTCATTTGGAGCAAATTGGAACGCCATTTGGATCGACTCCTCGGACGTTAAGCCGCATATTAGAGGTACTGATCCGATACCAATTGTTGGAGCAAGATCGGAATATGCGCCATTGTGCGGAAGCGTAAATTAAATGAGCGGAAATTAAACGACCCACAGATTTATAGAAGTTCAGCTATAAACAAGCCTACGTCCTCTCTCGGTATCTTTTTCTATAGGTTAAAGATAAAAACCTCTACACCTCTCTTCTATCGGTCGAGGGATAACCATTACAATCATGTCTTCTATTGGTCCGTGATAAATCACTCGTACTTGTCTTTGTGTCGGTCCAAGTTAAACCGTTTTCCTTTTCTATTGTACAAGGAATCAACCACTCTAGCTTTCTATCGGTAGTAAATAAACCTCACGAAGATAACGATTGCGATTCTAATAATGCCGGATCCTTGATCCTAATAACATCGAATCCAATCGTATCTTTTATTTTACCTCTCGTGTATATGTTGAATGTATAAACACTCAAACTAACAATATAAGGTTAATATCGCAACAACAATGTAAATATATCAATCTCTAATGAATGTATCGTTTGCTTGAAGTTGTTGTATGGAAACAATACCATAGGAATGGTATTTATAGCCTCCAAAGCCTTACTAGCTGTTAGCTCACTGATTATTCATTACGGTCGTTATCTTATCACCATTACGTCCGTAACCAATGTTACGTGCGTTAACTTCCACTACTTATGCACGTTAGCATGACCCAGTTTTAGTCAAGTAGCATCTGACTTAAACATTACGTACGTTAGCTAATCTTCTTCATGTATGTTAGGGATACGTCACTGCTGACGTCATATATTCGTTGCCGCTTTTCTGACTTTGACTCTCCCAACTTTCTTCTGGTTTGAACTTCTTTACGTATGTTAAATAACATTCCTTACGTACATTATTTTGCACATGTTACGTACGCTCTGCTTGATAGATTACGTACATTAGCCTTGTAAAATTTTAGCGTTTTGCACTCCGTTTCCTTCGATGCTTTGCTTTGTCTTTTTGTTGTTTTGTTTTGTGTATCAACTTTAATCATCAAACACTATTATAGCATGTATGGAACAAAATGTTCCAACATTCATCCAATAAATACTATATAAACGGAAAACGTAGAGATACATTGATCCAATCAACAATACGAACCGATCTAATCAATTCACACAATCAGTAATATGAAAACATTCAAAATAATTCGGTCCGTCACAAGTGTTCCAATAAATCAATTTTCCCTTATAAAAAGAAATACTAAAAATCATTTTAATCATATTAAATCTAATTTAACATGTGGGAAATCATTTTTAGGAATACACAAAGAAAACAAGCCCGAAACGGGTCCGAAAAGGGCTGGACCGGATATCCAATATCTATATTTTCCAACATTCATATCTTCAATATAAATCACATTTCCCAGAAATTAAAGATTTATATTTAGACATAAACTTACGAAAAATACAACTATAACGAACGAAAAACATATACCACGATTATGACTATAAATGATTCCAAATCATTCACCATCTAATCAAGCATTCCAAATGCCAATATCGTATACACGATCGCAAGACCTACGCTCCGATACCACTTTTGGGATTCGGTGCCTAAAACGAAGGCCCAACGGAAGCGGTAAAATGAAAATAAATTCGATCTGAATCCCTACGAGGATCGATCGAGCTACGTATATACGAATATTAAATGAAACATAAGAGATACAAGAAACTTACCCTTGTAGTCCGTTGATTAAATGGATTCCTTCTCTTGAGCTATTCCCCAAGCTTTAATGGAATTCCTTACGAAACAATTTGCTCCGATCTCTTGGCTTTGATTCTTCTCGTTGAGTTTCCCTTTATTTAACCTGAGTTTTGGAGCTTGTGGACATCTCTGGTCGGCGTATCGCCGGAAGAATATCATTACACCGCTGCATTCATCCCTCCCCGTCAATCTAACAGTAGTATTGGATTTTAGCTGTCTATTTTGCAGGTTTTCCAGCCAGATTTTCAAGATGCTCGAAATCGTCTTTGCGTGTCGTGACCGTTTCCGTGTTTTACAGGGTGGTGTTTAGGAGTCTGCTCGGTTTCCAGCTCCCGCGGCTTCTCCTCCTCCAATGCGTGTCAAAGTCTGGTATCATTGTACTTTTCTGTTAAATATCATTTTCGTCAGCTATATATCTACTACCTATTGTGATTTGTATGCGGTTTGGTTGCTTTTAAATTGTCTTTCTCATTCTCATCATATTTTCATTTTTGTTTTCACTACCGCATTTTATTTTTCGTAGTCCGTTTGTGTTTTGTGTTGGTCGATGTCGCGCTGTTTGTAGGTTGGTAGTTGGAATTTGGGTACCTTGTCGGGTAAGCTTTTGGAGCTTGTGGATGTTTTGGGTAAGAGAAGGGTTGATGTGGCTTGTATTCAGGAGACTAGGTGGAAGGGGGCGCAGTCCAGGGAGGTGAACGGTTATAAATTGTGGTATTCAGGCCTTGCTAACTCGAGCAATGGTGTGGGCATTCTTTTGTCTAAGGAGCTTAAGGAGAACGTCGTGGAAGTGAAGAGGTGTAATGATAGGATTATTTCCATTAGAGTGGTGGTTGGGGACAAGGTGGTTAATGTGGTATGTGCATATGCCCCTCATGTTGGTTTGAGTGTGCTTGATAAGGAAGCTTTTTGGGTCTGTTTAGATGAGTTGGTCGGGTGTATTCCGGACGATCAGTTTATTGTTTTGGGGGGCAATTTCAATGGGCACATTGGTAAGGGGGTGGATGGTTATCATAGTGCGCATGGGGGTTTCGGCTTCGGAGTTAGGAATGTAGGAGGTTCCGCACTGTTGGAGTTTGCCACTGTGCATGAGTTGGTAATTGCTAACTCTGTTTTTCAGAAGAGAGCTGAGAACCTCATCACCTTCAGTAGTGGGGGGCACAACACGCAAATTGACTACCTTCTTCTGCGCAGTCGTGATGCTAGGGCATGCGTGGACTGCAAGGTGTTCCGGAGCGAGGCATGTGCTTCTCAACACCAGTTGCTGGCTATGGATTTATCCATGGGAGGTCGTGTTGTTAGCAGGGTTAGAGTAGCTAGACCTAGGATTCTCTGGAAGGATCTTAAGGGTGAGAAGGCGACAGTTTTCAAGGAGTCTCTGACCCGCGAAGGTGGTTTTTTGCGTGCGGGCGATGCGAACCTTATGTGGACCAGCATGGCCAATGCTATTAGGAGAGTGGGCGAGAAGGTGGTAGGGGTTTCTTCGGGCAGGTCTAGTGGACCTAGGGAGGCTTGGTGGTGGAATGAGGAGGTCCAAAACAAGGTTAAGGAAAAACAAGCGCTATTTAAGGAGCTTTTGTCGGTTAGTGCTGGGGAGGAGAGAATCTTGAAGATTGTAGCGTACAAGGTGGCAAAAAGAGAGGCTAAGAAGGCAGTGGCTAAGGCTAAAGGTGAGGCTTACGAGGAGATGTACAAGCGCCTAGACACCAAAGAAGGAGCGAATGCTATTTTTAAACAAGCGAAAGCTAGGGAAAGAGGGCGGCGCGACCTGGGTCCCGTTAAGTTTATTAAGGATGATTTGGGCCAAGTGTTAGTGAACGATGTGGCTATTAATGAGTGGTGGAATAGGTATTTTTTTCGAACTTTTCAATGAGGCTAGAGGTAGTGACTCGGTGGTGCAAGGAGTTAGTCTATCTTCTGCTCGTTCGTTTAGTTCCTGTGAGAGCATCAGCAAGGAGGAAGTAAAGGGTGCCCTAATGAAAATGGGTAGAGCTAAGGATGTAGGTCCGGATCAGATCCCTATTGAGGTGTGGCTTTGTCTGGGGGAAGTCAGAGTTCAGTGGCTAGCAGAGCTGTTCAACATCCTCCTGAGCGGTTCTAAGATACCGACAGAGTGGAGGCATAGTATTGTCGTGCCTTTTTTCAAGAACAAAGGCAATGCTCAGAGTTGTAGTAACTATAGGGGTATTAAACTCCTCAGTCATACTATGAAACTTTGGGAAAGAGTGGTGGAATGTAGGGTTAGAAGAGAAGTTGAGATCTCAGAGAACCAATTTGGCTTCATGCCGGGGAGGTCCACGACTGAGGCCATTCATCTCGTCAGACGCCTTATGGAGAAGTTTAGAGAGCGGCGTAAGGACCTCCATATGGTGTTCATAGATCTAGAGAAGGCTTATGATAACATTCCGCGCGATGTTATTTGGAGGAGCCTAGTAGAGAGGAGGGTGTCGTTGCCGTTCGTTAGGGCGATCCAAGACATGTACTCCCAAGCTAGGACATGCGTTAGGACCATAGTTGGTGACACCCAGTATTTTCCGGTTGAGATAGGGCTACACCAGGGGTCGGCGCTAAGCCCTCTTCTCTTCGCTCTAATCCTTGACGTCATTTCGCGAGGGATTCTATATGGCATCCCGTGGTGCATGCTTTTTGCTGACGACATTGTGTTAGTGGCGGAGTCGAGGAGGGAGGTGAACTCGAAGTTGGAGCTTTGGAGGGCTAAGTTAGAATCCCAGGGCTTGCGTGTGAGCCGGTCTAAGACCGAGTATCTCTGGTGTAACTTCAGTGGTGAGGCCAAGGAGGAAGATGTTGAGGTAATGATTGCGGATCAGATCGTACCCTGTACGGATAAGTTCAAGTATTTAGGTTCGATCATTCAGAAGGAAGGTGAGTGTGAAGATGATGTCACGCATCGCATCAAGGCGGGGTGGCTGAGGTGGAGAGCAGTGACAGGGGTCCTGTGCGACAAGAAAGTCCCTCTAAAGTTGAAGGGTAAATTCTATAGAGCGGCAATCCGACCTGCAATGTTGTATGGCTCCGAATGTTGGGCGATGAAGAAATCGCTTGAGAGCAAGTTGGAAGTGGCTGAAATGAGAATGTTATGTTAGTCGTGTGGTCGCACAATGTTAGATAGAATCGCGAATGGGGTTTTCAGGAACGCGAAGTGGCGCCCATTTCAGCAAAAGTTAGGGAAGGGATATTGAGATGGTTTGGCCACGTCCGCAGGAGGCAGGAATCTGCTCCGGTGAGGAGGGTTGAGAGTTTATTGGTTGTCAGGGAGAGGAGAAGAGGCAGACTTAGGAGGACGTGGGAGGAGCAACTGAGATTAGATTTGAAGGCCTTAAACCTTTCTGAGACCATGACTGTTGATAGGTGCGCTTGGAGGAGTCAGATCAGAGTTGTGGATTCTTTTGTTGGGAGCGGTGCTATAGTTGAGAGCCTCAGGGTTGGGTTGTCTCGGTTAGCTTTGACCTAGAGCATTGCATTTTTACTTTTATTGTATATTTTATCCTATTGTCTTTGCATATGGTGTATTTTTGATAGGGAGCTGTGCGCAGAGCCAACCTCTCCTTTGTTAAAGCAGCGTTCATCGGGAGTGAAGTAGCCATATTCCGCTTAGGTAAGTCCCATGTGGATCAAGCCATGGGCTCAGGTATGGTCTCGAGCTTTTTCGAATCATATGTTTTCCTTTGTATTTATCACACAAGATTCTGTTGTGCACTAAGCCGGGGGTCTTCACAGAAACAGCCTCCATACCGTAATAAGTAGGGGCATGGTCTGCGTACATCTTACCCTTCCCAGATCCTGCTCTGAGAGGGATATACTGGGTATGTTTGGTTTGGTTTGGTTTGGTTTTCTTGGATGATCCAACGCCGAAAGGACCGCGTCTCTACTTGCCACACGCCGGAGAAATGACCGAAACGACTAAACCTCGTTATCCTCTAAGGATACGGCTAGAACAAGGTTGTAGAGGCTTTGTTTGTGATTATGACACTCTAAGTGTATTGATCACACACTATCTTTTATTTCTTAATTTTCCTCCAAGGAAAAATCAAGAACTAGAAGAAAAAGGAAGAAGACTTTGGAGAAGATTTTCTCTCTATATCTTGATCTCTCTCAATCGTATGAACTCAAAAATGTTGAGAGTGATTGTCTTCTTTTTCCTCTTTATTCAACTCCCCACAATTAACAACTCATGCTAATGAGAAACAACCCCACCAAGACAATTATCATCCATTAAAGAACGGAGACAAGAGTCCAAAAGGATGGTGGGTGGAAATGGGGGGAGTCCGCGTTTCAGACTCCCGTGAGTCCAAACAGATAAACTCTGATTCCGTTCTGATGTATTTGTGTCGATTAATTAATCCAATAAATTAATCACATTAAATACATAACATAATTAATTTCTCCAAGAAATAATT
The DNA here is from genome assembly GCA_033398695.1 of Orobanche coerulescens. Taxonomy (NCBI): domain Eukaryota; kingdom Viridiplantae; phylum Streptophyta; class Magnoliopsida; order Lamiales; family Orobanchaceae; genus Orobanche; species Orobanche coerulescens. The sequence continues at coordinate 119,318,434 of CM065815.1, forward strand.
ATATTTATGAATTAAATTAATCACCCAGTAATTTATTTAATTCATTAGGCCGTAAATCAATTTATCCAATAAATCGATTTAGACATCTAATGTCTCAAATTAGATATCCAATATCTAATATTCATAAAGAGAAAACAAGCTTTATTCATTCCGTCGTCAATCCTATTGCGCGACTCGGTAGGTCCGTCTCAGTCAGCAATGGGAGGAACCAAAGAGTAGTATCACCACCTAGCCAGCCTGGCGGCCTACACTGTACCCCAACTAAGAACGAATGATTGGGATCATTCAAGAACCATTCTGTCGTGAATACCAGTATACGTATAAATCCTTCTTTCAAAGGCCCCGATCGAGTTATAGGGTCACGACCAGTCAAACCCTATCTGTACTTGACGCTATGCATGCGTTAATGCAAATCGATATTATTGAGCTCTCGTGTATCCAATTCAACTAGATCCAATGCTTTGGCCAAAGACTTATGATCTCATCTGCCAATAACCGCATAGGACATATAACACGCTCACTAACGGGAGAAAGAATTCTATCTTGGTATTCAGTAGGACCTGCTACTTGCCCATCAAGATGCACGTCGAGGTTGACCCCCACCTCCCAGTTTATAGGGTCGAACTACTCTAATGAAAATAACGACGTCACAAGCACATCCCTACTAAATCCTCAAGTTGAAGGTTCACGAATACCTATCACAACCTTTCGATTCCGTCATTGACTGTCCCATAGTGAAATCCGTGTGACGAATCGAGGGTGAGTCGGTTCGAGTATACTAATCCAATTAGCATACCTATAACGTGTGCTCCCACTAACCATTAGTGTTCGACAGGCACTCTCTATGTCAAAGAACATGTCATACAAGTCTTCACATAACTTAACGCCTAGTCAAGTTTCATCGACTTGCGAACGATTAAGTATTTGAGCTATAAACCTTTCCAGTGCCGACCCCCTTATCCAATAAGGAGTGGAACGTTTTGCTCTCAAATACACGGACTAGTTTCTATATGTATATTTACGAGTTAGGAATGCCAGTAACTACCAGTGAATAAAGAAACATCTATTGCCTTATATTAATGATTTACATAATTACAAGTACAATGCCCTCACTCAACATCCTCTGAGTGGCATTCGAGGGCATACTCCTAACAATATACCACTTGCACTCAATGCCACACACTATGGTATCTAATACCCATGTTCTCCAGATGACGCTCCAAGCTAGTCTAAGAAAGTGGCTTGGTCAGTGGATCAGCGACATTGTCAGCCGAGTCTACTATGTGCAGCACAATGTATACCTTGCGAACTAATTCTCTTACGAGATGATACTTTCTCTCAATATGTTTGGTGCTGTTGTGAAACCTCGGCTCCTTGGCCTACACTATAGCTCTGTCGTTGTCGCAGTACAGCGGAACAGGCAGCTCAGCACATGGTATCACTTAAAGTTCTCCCAGAAACTTCTTAATCCAGAACCCTTCCTTGGAAGCCTCCGAGGCTGCTTGATACTCAGCTTAACAGGTGGAATCAGCAGTGGCGCTTTGCTTGGCGCTACGCCAAGATACTTCTCCTCCATTAAGAGTAAATATGTAGCCGGAAGTATACATCGAGTCCTCCTTCTGTCCCTGGAAGTCCGAATCAGTGAATCCCACCATATCCAATTCTCCACCGCCATACATAAGAACCATGTCTCTAGTCCTTCTTAAGTACTTGATAACGTTCTTTACGGCAGTCCAATGTTCCTTACCTGGGTTTGGCTGAAACCTACTCACCACGCTTACAACATGCGCAATGTTAGGTCTCGTACACAACATAGCATACATAAGGATACCTAAGGCCGAGGCATATCGTATATTACTCATTTCCTTTCATTGTTTCTCACTTTGAGGACACATCTTCGAGGAGAGTTTTATTACATGTCGCATCGGAAGGAACCCTCTTTTAGAATCATCCATCTTAAATTGCTTTAAGATTTTATCTATGTAGAGGGCTTGGGAAAGACCTATTGTTCTCTTCGATCTATCTCGGTAGAGCTGAATACCAAGAATATAGGTTGCTTCTCCCAAGTCTTTCATGGAGAAATTACTCGAAAGCAAATCTTTCACAGAACTGAGCATTCCCACATCATGTCCTATTAGTAGAATATCATCTACATATAGTACTAAGAATGTGATCTTGCTCCCACTAACCCTCTTACAGACAAGGTTCTTCTTCATTTTACACGAAGTCAAACTCTTTGACCACCTCGTCAAAATTAAGGTTCCAACTACGCGACGCTTGCTTCAGTCCACAAATGGAATGATGAAGCTTGCACACTTTCTGAATATCGACTTCGGACACAAAGCCTTTAGGCTGCTCCATATAGATTTCCTCTTCGAGGAATCCATTAAGGAAAGCCGTCTTTACGTCCATTTGTCATATCTCATAATCGTGGTAGGCAGCTATAGCAAGCATGATGCGAATAGACTTGATCATAGCTACGAGCGAGAAGATATCATGGTAGTCGGTCCCTTCTTTCTGGGTATAACCCTTTGCCACAAGTCTGGCCTTATAGGCGTCAACCTTTCCATCACCATCAGTCTTTCTCTTGTAGATCCACTTGTTCCCAATAGGCACTATACCCTTGGTGTAACACCCCAATTCACAAATGGGACATTACACGCCATAGAACCCTCATGAGGTCTACCAGGCTAACACATGACACACATTCCGTACATGAAAATCCCAAAGACACATTCATCAATGTAAAAATGGGGTCATGGCCTCAGCCAAAACGTTTTAATAGACGTACGTGAAAATATAAGTCGATACCATATCATTGCCCACGCAGGGGACTTTAACAGAATACAATAAAACCAGTCAAATTCCGATACTCAAACAGTATAAATGACCGAACATAAATAAAGACTCGAGACTCATAATCATGCCAATCCATCCTTTGCGTGCATATCCCGTGCCTTCTCCTCAGCTCTTCCAGTACCTGAAATGCATAAGACGCATTTCCCCCATTTAAGGGGTTAGCATTCGAATAGTTAGTGTAAGTACACAATTACAAAACATTATATACAAATACGATTTTACACGATCATCTCAATCAGAAATCATTTGCCATAAATATTCCGGAATACTACATTGGCAATCAAATCAGTTATCAATTCATCACGATATCACAAAATCACAACTGGTGTCCCGTGGTCGTACCCCTTAGTATCGACCCCGAAACATCCCGTCGAACGCTCCGAGTGGGACACCACTTCTACAGCCGTACCCCTTAGTATGGACCCCCAGACATCCCGTCGAACGCTCCGGGTGGAAGTTCAACCACACACGCACCCAAGTCTATTTTCGCGGCCGTACCCCTTAGTATCGACCCCTAGACATCCCGTCGAATGCTCCGGGTGGAAGGAGCACAACTCACGCACCTGAAAACCACAATTTATCATTTATTTTGAAAACATAACATACATAACGAAATGTAATACATGTACTTGCCTTGGTTAACACGTCGTGAAGGAAAACGGTGAACGGAAAGGTTTGGCCCGAATAATTTTCACAAATCCGATCCTAGCACAATAACGATATACAACCAATCTCAATACTATGAGAACGTAGGAATTCATCCTAATTCTACCCGTTGAAACAATTCATCGAACATTACTAGGGTATCATCGAGTATAAGTGACGAACAATGGAAAAATCGGAGTTTAATCCATAATTCCTCAAGAACCACGAAAGAATACAAGTATACCATTGAAGTCTTGTAATAATCTATGACAAATCGGATTGAAAAGTTTTAAATCTCAAGAAACCCCCCCCCCCCCCCCCAAAAAAAATTCCCCCAAAATCTCAAAATAAGGGTTCTAACGAAATATACCTCGATTCGGGCAGAGAAGGATGATTATGATGATGATTAATCTCCCTTTGAACACAATAATCGATCTACTTAGGAACTCTACGGATCGCCCTGCTCGAATCGCTCCAAATCACTCGAAGAACTCTCGTCGCGGTAAAGGTAAGAAAAAGAAACTAAATAACGCGTCTGAGGTCTAATTAGAATTTAATCCCTGACAGTGCGTTACGTACGTTAACACAAATTGTTAACGTACGTTACGACGTTTACATACTTAACGTCACACCAGTTAACGTACGTAACGAACCGCCTGTACTATCTGATGAAGGCCATAACGTACGTTACCAGAAGGGCATAACGTACGTTATGCAGGTGCCGATAGCGCACGTTAAGAAGCATGCATAACGTGCGTTATGCATGCAGCAGTCCCACACTGCTGAACGTCGTTTTCCTGTACAGACAATATAATGACGGAACGCAATACAAGGACAGAACCAGAAGTGTAAACACGAGGTATCCAAAACAACGAAGCTAAGTGCTGAAAGAAAATACACTTCCGACTATCGGGGAATCCGAAATACAACAAGCAAAATAAAATTCCCTAAACTATTAGGAAATCATAAAAATGGCCCAAACATCCGAAAAATCACGATACGATGTAGGATTAACAATCCGAAACTCACAACATGAGCAACTCATCCATACGAACTCATGGGAACATAGAAATAATGAAATTGAACGAGTTTTACAAGAATCGAACGTACATGCGATAAAATATAACTCAAGATGAAAACACGTAAAAACATCTCCGAAACTCGTCCCGATGGAAAAACTCCAAGAACAAAATACATTCAGAATTCCGAAATAGTAACAAGCGAGTCGTCCGAAATGAACATACACCAAAAATAGAAATTACCAAAAATAGAAAGTACGGATATTACATTCTCTCCCCCTAAAAATAAGTTTCGTCCCGAAACTTACAACCCGAATAACTCAAGGTATATCGACTTCATACTCTCTTCCGTCTCCCACGTGGCTTTCTCGAATCCATGTATCGACCACTGGACTTTAATCAAAGGAATGGTTTTGTGCCTAAGTTGCTTCACCCGATGCTCTAAAATCTGAATCGGCCTCTCCTCAATGGTAATGTCGGGTCCCAACTCAATCTCTCCAAAATCGATAATATGGCTAGGGTCCGGTACGTACTTCCTAAGCTGGGAAACATGACATACGTTATGCACGTGACTCAAGGACGACGGCAAGCCTAACCGATATGCAAGCTCTCCAACTCTCTCTAAAATCTCGAACGGTCCAATATATCTCGGACTAAGTTTACCCTTCCGGACGAAGCGGTAAACTCCCTGTGTCGGCGACACCTTAAGAAAGACATGGTACCCCACCTCAAACTCCAATGGCTGGCGACGCGTATCGGCATAAGACTTCTGCCGACTCTGCGTCGTCAACAACCTATCGCGAATCAGAACAATCTTCTCTCTCGTCTCAACTACCATATCGGGCTCGGTACCAATCAGCTCGGACACATCATCCAAACACAACGGCGTTCTGCACCTACTCCCATACAATACCTCAAATGGTGCCATTTTGATCGAGGCGTGCCAACTATTGTTGTACGTGAACTCGATCAATGGCAAGTGCAACTCCCAATCATCCTTCCAATCTAAGGCACAGGCTCTCAACATATCCTCCAGTGTCTAGATCATCCACTCTTACTGCCCGTCTGTCTAAGGGTGGTAGGACGTACTGAGTCTCAACTCAGTCCCCAAAGCTCGATGAATGGCCTGCCAAAAGTGTGATATGAATCGGCCATCTCGATCTGAAACAATACTCTTGGGAGTCCCATGCAACCTCACGATCTCCGCAATGAATACTCGTGCTAATCTCTTCGGCCCCCAAGTATCTTTAATACTTAGAAAATGAGCTGATTTGGTTAGTCGATCGACAATAACCCAAATCATGTTCATTCCCGTCCGAGTCCTAGGCATACTGGTGATGAAGTACATGGAAATGTCCCCCCACTCCCACTCCGGAATAGGAAGTGGTCGCAATAATCCTGCTGATCGCTGGTGCTCAATCTTAACCTGCTGACAGGTCAAACACCTCAATATAAACTCGTTCACGTCCGTCTTCAAATTGCTCCACCAGTAGTTACTCCTTACATCCTTGTACATTTTGCTCGCACCAGGATGTATGGAGTAAGGCGTAGTATGAGCCTCCCTCAAAATCTTCTGCCTCAACTCAATGTCATTCGGTACACAGAATCTGCCGTGAAATCTCAAAACTCCATCATCCTGAACCACAAATCCAGGGGCTTTCCCCTTCCTCACATCCTCCCTCAACTGGACCAAAAACGGGTCATCATATTGTTTCGTCTTGATATCATCAGTCAAGGACAAAGTTATCTCTAACGCACATAACTGACCCTGAACTCTCTGAACCCAAACCTCGATATTCTGACAAATCAAATCCTGCTGGATCATGCTCTGTGGTGTAAGTACCTCTAACATCTGTAACGCCATCGGCTTCCGGCTCAACGCATCAGCCACTACATTAGCCTTACCCGGATGATAAAGTATCTCGAGGTCGTAATCTTTAATTAGCTCCAACCATCTACGCTGTCTCATATTCAACTCTTTGTGACTGAAGATATACTTCAAACTCTTGTGATCCGTAAAAATCTTACACGACGACCCATAGAGATAATGCCTCCAGATCTTTATGGCGAAAACGACCGCAGCTAACTCCAAATCATGTGTGGGGTAATTTACCTCATAAGGTTTCAACTGGCGGGACGCATAAGCAATAACCCTATCTCTCTGCATCAAAACACATCCGAGCCCGAGGGCCGAAGCATCACTATACACCACGAAATCCTCATTCCCCTGAGGCAATGCTAAAATTGGTGCGGTAGTCAATCGTCTCTTCAACTCGTCAAAACTATCCTGTCTGTCTGCAGTCCACTCGAACTTCTGAGTTTTTTGAAGTAACTGAGTGAGCGGTTTAGCGATCTTAGAAAATCCCTCAACGAACCTACGATAATAGCCTGCAAGTCCCAGAAAACTCCTCACTTCCTTCACATTCTTGGGTGGTTCCCATGCCATCACCACCACTATCTTCTGTGGATCTACCCGAACTCCCTCCCCTGAAATCACGTGCCCATGGAACATCACTTCCTTGAGCCAAAACTCACACTTAGAGAACTTCGCATACAACTGCTCAGTTCTCAAAGTGTCCAACACAATCAGGAGATGTAAAGCATGCTCCTCTCGGTTCCGGGAATAGATAAGGATGTCGTCGATAAAGACGACTACGAGTTTGTCCAGATACTCGATAAAAACTTTGTTCATTAACTGCATGAACACTGTTGGGGCATTGGTTAGCCCGAAAGGCATAACCACAAACTCATAATGGCCATATCTCGTCCGAAAGGCAGCTTTTGGTATATCTCTGTCCCGAATCCTCAACTGGTAGTAGCCCGATCGTAAATCAATCTTCGAAAAGACTGACGCTCCCTGAAGCTGATCAAACAAGTCATCAATCCGGGGCAAAGGGTATTTGTTTTTGATGGTTAACTTGTTTAATTCTCGATAATCGATGCATAAACGAAGCGATCCATCCTTCTTCTTAACAAAAAGCACAGGCGCACCCCAAGGCGAAGCGCTCGGTCAAATATAGCCTTTATCTAGCAACTCCCCCAACTGCTTCTTCAGTTCTAACATCTCCGACGGTGCCATATGGTACGGCGCTCGAGAAACAGGGGCCGCATTCGGCTCTAGATCAATAGGAAACTCAACCTCTCGATGTGGTGGTAATCCCGGCAAGTCATCTGGAAATACGTCGGGGTACTCGCTAACAACTGGGATCAACGACATGTCGACTCCACCATCCTCCGCCTGCAGAGCGTAACACAAATAGCCGATACAACCCTGATTCAGAAGTTTCATCGCCTTCAAGGAGCTAATCACACTTCCCGACCTACCCGGCTTACAACCGACGAGAGTATGTTCGGTTCCGTCCTCGGCTACTATCGAGATGGTACGAGTCCGATAGTTCATGATAGCTCCGTGACGATCCAACCAATCGTCCCCGAGGATCAAATCCTCCCCCTTAAGGTCTATAACAATGAGATTCGAGGGCCAATCTCGGCTCCCGATCCTCACTGGGCAATCCCTAACTTCCCGGTCCCCAACCATACAATCCCCGCTAGGCGTACCCACTACAAACGGTTCACACTCGAACAAGCAGTCAATACCAATACGACTCACACAAACCAGAGCAATAAAAGAGTGGGTGGCACCCGAATCGAAAAGCACTGAAACTGGATGAGAAAGGATCTGAGTGGTACCTGACGCCACTGGAACATCTGTCTCCTCCGTGCGTCTCATCTGGTACAAACGAGGGTGCACTGAGCCTGAACTGGAAGTAGCCCGGCGGTCCGGCTGGCCTCGACCTCTAGCACGACCCATACTCTGTGGGGTCTGAGTGACTGGAGCCTTCTGATCCATGTTGTGCTCTCTCTGAACGACGGTGGTAGTCGGAGCTTTGGCAGCCCTGGTGGCTCTCTCACAATGCACCGCTCGGTGTCCGGTCTGCCTGCAAATAACTGGAGGAGAAGGGCAATCCTTCGTCAAATGCTCATATTGGTTGCAGTTAAAACAAACCCTGCCACCAGAAGCAACGGACTGGACTGAACGATTACCCTGAGATCCTCCAGCCTGATGAAACGTCCTCTTCCCAGGTGTAGGGGTAGACTGTGCTCTCGAAAATCGACCACTCTTGCCGGCTGAAAAACTGCCAGCCGTTTTCTGTTTCTTGGCCTCGGTACCCAACTCTGATTCTGGTGTAGCCATCTCGATCGCTAGGGCACGATCCTGATACTCCTTCAAGGTGACACACATGAGCGGTGCCATACTCGGCCTGATATGCGATTTCATACGCATATTGAAATAACGGATCTTGTCGGCCTCGGTCCTCACCTAATCTTTCACGAATCCTAATTGCTGATTATAAGTGATGATCGCCTGAGAAATAGGCACATCCTGAGGTGTAGTGGTGAAGAACTCCACAATCCTGCGTTCCTTGACTGGCGGTGGATAATATTCTGCTTCCATAGCAGCCTTAAATTCCTCCCAAGTGGACTGGCGGTCTCTGGGCATCATAGCCTCCCACCATTCCGCAGCTTCCTTATCCAGGAGGTACTGAGCAATATGTGCCCTCCTGTCATCGGGACAAGCTACGACATCAAAAGTCCTGCTCAACTGAAAGAGCCAATTCTCCCAACCGAGGGAGTCAGAAGAACTAGTGAAACGAGGGGGGTGCATCTTAGTTACTTTCTGAATCCATTTACTAGCTTCATCCTCTGGAATCGGAGGCGGATTCTAGCGTCCACCCTGGGCTATCTGAGTGAGCTGGGCTACCAACTGCTGAAGTACGGCAGTAGCCCCGGCATCAGCGTTATTACCCGACGGCACTGAATGAGAAGCCGAATCCGCAGAGGACTGAGAAAGTGAGCCTTCCTCGTTATTAGCATCACGTCCACGGCCTCGGCCGCACCCCCTAGCTGGTCTACCGCGGCCTCTCAACATACTGAAGAAAATATGAAAAGGACAAGATCAGAAAGATTCACAATTTACAAGGTTGGTATCACAATTCACAATTCCGAACAACGCAAGAAAACGAATTACAAAGATATAAGAGTTCGAAGAGACTTACAGCCACGGGTCGCACGAAAAGACGGTAGCATTATGATATTAGGCTCAACAACTGACTCAAACGACTTAACTGACAGACCCAAAATTAACCGACAGCCTAGGCATTCAAAACCTAAGGCTCCGATACCATAAATGTAACACCCCAATTCACAAATGGGACATTATACGCCGTAGAACCCTCATGAGTGTAACACCCCCAAGACGATCAGGGCATATTACAGCACCGTGAACCCCACACTCTGGAATCCACCAGGCTAACGTACCAAAATGACATCCGACGATGACATATAATCATCAACAAAATGACATTCAAATAAAAGACTACAATCCGACAAAGAAAATCTGACATCAAATCTATTTCCCAAAACGGGAACACAACATTAACAATTTTAAAAAGGAAGTACTCGAGTACTTAAACCAATTTCAAATTACAGAAATCCCAACACAAGACATCGGTAATAACCGACAGAACAGAAAACCAACATTTAACTAATGAACAGTATCATGCTTGCCCGTCATCCTCGTACGGCTCGAATGCTCGCTTGTCTCCAAGACCTGTACCTGAAATACAAAAAGTATTTACCCCATTTAAGGGGTTAGAGACAACTGCTAGTGCAAGTATAATCCATTTGAACTACATTCTAATCAGATGAACATATGCGCCAAAAATCATTTTAGAAAACATTTTATATTCTGGAATATTTACAATGTACAATCACAAAACACATTATCTCCAACAATCACAATTCAAAGTTAATCGTTGGTACGAGACTCATGGCCACCGTACCCCGCAGAGCCCCGTCGGACATCCCTGGATGGCTAACCACAGTTCGCGATACGCACACTCACGGCAATATGTATCCCTAGAGGCCCCGTCGGACCATCCCTAGGTGAACATACACATATCCATCCACAACAACCACGATAAAGCCATAATTCAAATACTAGAACATGTAAACAAATGTAATGTACTTGCCTTTGTGACATCTTCGAAGAATCGGAAGTGAAAAACGACTACGGATGATCCGAATGGGAAAAGACGGTTCCTAAATGAAGGATCAATATAATTCAGTCCTAACGGACAACAATAATAGAATGGAATGCACCCATAACCCCGATTACAATACACGACAATAGACGTTCAATCGATACGGGCGAGGGTTTACGCAAAATCTCCCCGTATTAATAATTCACGGATTAAAATCAAGAAAAATGGATTTGGAATCACCCAATAACCATAATCGGTAAGGAATATCGTAACATAATTGAACAATTCAGAACTAGTCCCTAGAATCCCGAAAAACCCCCAAATTCGTCAAAGTTAGGGTTCTTGAGGAAATACCTTAGATTCGACTGATGGAAGATGATATGGTTGATGGTGATATGCTAACATGATTCTACAGTGATGGAATACGAATAATTCTTACGATCAAAGCTGAAGGGAATCGCCCTCTGGAGTCGCCCCGTGAAGAAAACGAAAGAAAAGAGTGAAAAATGTTGTTTCTGAACTGCCCGCTGATATATATAAAATGAGTAGTTAGCGCACGCTAACTATCATAGATAGCGCGCGCTAACGGGGCTGTAAACGGTCCAGTAGCTACTGCTACCATTCGCTAGCGCACGCTAACAATAGCGAGTTAGCGTACGCTAACTGCACATCAGTAGCGCACGCAAGGTAACAGGAGTAGCGTGCGCTACCTACGCAGAAGTTCAGTACTGCTCGCATCAGCAGTACACTGCTGCCGAAGGTACAATTCTCGAAATGCACGACAAGGCCAGAATCCAGAAACACAAACACGAAGCATACAAGACGATGGAGCTAAGCGCTGAACGAAAATACAATTCCGACCACCGCAGGGTCCGTAATGCGACAACTAAAATGAGATTCCCTAAACTTAAAGGAAATTACAAAAATGGCCCAAGTGTCCGAAAATCACGAAACGATGTCGGATTTACAAACCGAAAGTCTCAACACGACCAACTCAATCATACGAACTTGCACAAACCAAGAAACAATGAAAACGAATGAGTTTTACGAGAATCGAACGTCCATACGGCAAAACATGTCATAAAATGAAATTACGTGAAAACATCACCAAAACTCGTCCAAATGGAAAAACTCCAAGAATAAAGTAGATTCAGAATGTCAAAACAGTTACAAGCGAGTCGATAAAAATAGACAGACACCAAAAATGGAAACTGCTAAAAATGGAAAGTTACGGATATTACATTCTCCCCCTCTAAAATAAAGTTTCATCCCGAAACTTAAGGATCAAAAAGCTCGGGATGCCTCGAACGCATATCCTCCTCTAACTCCCACGTCGCTTCTTCCACTCCGTGCCTCGACCATTGCACCTTAACCAAAGGAATGGTTTTGTGCCTTAACTGCTTGTCTCGACGCTCCAAAATCCTAACGGGCCTCTCCTCAAACGTAACATCCTTCTAGATCTCCACGTCTGGAAAATCAATAATGTGGGATGGGTCCGGAACGTACTTCCTCAACTGGGAAACGTGAAATATGATATGAACATGACTCAGCGACGGAGGTAAAGCCAAATGGTATGCCAACTCACCGACTCTCTCCAATATCTCGAAAGGCCCAATATACCTCGGGCTGAGCTTCCCCTTTTTCCCGAAACAAAAAACTCTCTTCGACGGAGACACTCTCAACAGAACATGATCTCCCACCGCAAACTCCAAAGGTCGACGCCTAACATCCGCATAAGACTTTTGTCGACTCTGAGCAGTCAACATTCTCTTTCTAATCAACTCGACTTTCTCCCTCGTCTCTAACACAAGGTCTGGCTCGGTGCCAACTAGATCGGACGGCTCATCCCAACATATCGGTGATCGGCAACGTCGGCCATAAAGTGCCTCGTACGGTGCCATCTTAATCGACGCGTGCCAACTGTTATTATAAGTAAACTCAATCAAGGCCAAATGCTCCTCCCAGTCACTACTCCAATCTAACGCACACGCGCGCAATATATCCTCGAACATCTGAATGATACAAATCGGCCATCTCTTTCCGAAATAATGGTCTTCGGCGTACCATGAAGTCTCACTATCTGCGCGATAAAAATACGAGCCAATTTTTCTGGACCCCAAGTTTCCTCGATTCCCAGAAAATGCGCCGACTTAGTCAGTCGGTCTACAATCACCCACACCATATTCATACCAGTCTTCGTCCTCGGCAAACCCGTGACAAAATCCATAGAGATATCCTCCCACTTCCACTCCGGGATGAGAAGTGGTTTCAACAACTCGGCTGGCCGCTGATGCTCATAAACTGAACTACCTCATTCTTCATGTCGTTCCACCAGAAATTTCTCCTCAAATCTTTATACATTTTACTCGAGATCGGATGGACTGAGTAAGGTGATGCATGAGCCTCTCGCATAATACTCTGCCTCAATTCCGAGTCGTTCGGAACACATAACCGACCTCGGAATCTCAACACACCATTCTCATGAATAACGAATCCCGGCGCTTTCCCCTTCCCTACACTCTCTCGAAGCTGAATAAACATCGGGTCCTCCAACTGTCCCGATTTAATGTCATCGACCAGAGATGAAGAAGTCTCAAGAGTACGCAACTGCCCGGAACTCTCTGGCAGTACAATCTCAACACTCAACCTCACCAACTCCTGCTGAAGTTCTGGCTGAGCCGTAAGTAACTCAAGCACCCAAAGCGATACCGATTTCTGGATCAAGGCATCTGCTACAATATTAGCCTTGCCCGGATGATAAAGAATCTCGAGATCGTAGTCCTTAATCAACTCCAACCATATCCTCTGTCTCATATTAAGCTCCTTCTAGGTGAAAATGTACTTCAGGCTCTTGTGATCGGTGAAAATCTGACACGACGAGCCATACAAGTAATGACGCCATATTTTTAATGCAAACACAACTGCGGCTAACTCAAGATCGTGCGTAGGGTAATTCAACTCATAGGGTTTCAACTGACGGGAAGCATAGGCAATCGTCCTCCCGTGCTGCATGAGTACACATCCGAGCCCTTGGCCTGAAGCATCACTAAAAACTGAGAAACCCTCATTACCACTCGGCAAAGCCAAAACAGGAGCGGTCGTCAACCGTTCCTTCAACTCCTCGAAACTGTTCTATCTCTCGTCGGTCCACACAAATTTCTCCGACTTATGTAACAACTGCGTCAGTGGTCGAGCGAGCTTATAGAATCCCTCGACAAATCTACAGTAATACCCGGCTAATCCCAGAAAACTGCGGACCTCCTTCACATTCTTGGGCGGTGCCCAATCCAACACTGCCTCTACCTTATGTGGGTCCACACGAACACCTTCGGCTGAGATCACATGACCGAGAAACATAACCTCCCGCAACCAAAACTCACACTTTGAGAACTTCGCAAAAAGATGCTGAGTTCTCAAAATACTTAGCACAATATGCAGATGACGAGCATGCTCCTCCTCACTCCTCGAGTAAATCAGGATATCGTCAACAAACACAACTACACACTTATCGAGATACTCGATAAAGACTTTGTTCATAAGCTACATGAACACGGCTGGTGCGTTGGTTAGCCCAAAAGGCATAACCACAAACTCGTAGTGATCGTATCTCGTCCGAAAGGCCGTCTTCGGAATATCGGTATCCTTCACTCGGAGCTGATAATACCCCGATCTCAAATCAATCTTCGAAAACACGGTTGCCCCTTGCAACTGATCAAACAAGTCATCAATGCTCGGGAGCGGATACGTGTTTTTTATGGTCACTTTGTTCAACTCTCGGTAGTCGATACACAAACGAAGTGACCCATCCTTCTTCTTTACAAATAGGACCGGTGCGCCCCAAGGCGAAGCGCTCGGTCGAATATATACCATGTCTAGCAACTCTCCCAACTGTTTCTTCAGCTCCAGCATCTCGGCGAGCGCCATACGGTATGGCGTCTTAGAGATCGGTGCTGCACCCGGCTCTAAAACGACGGTAAACTCACTTCTCGGTCCGGCAGCAATCCCGGCAACTCATCTGGAAAGACGTCAGGATACTCACACACTACCGGAATAGACGAGAGCTCGACTCCCCCTTCTTCCGATCTCAAAGCATAACACCAATAACCCATGCAACCTCCTCGAAGAAGTCTCACCGCCCTCAAGGCGCTGATCAAGAGTCTCTGGCTACTCCGCTTACGCCCCACAAAAGAATGCTCGGTACCGTTAGAGGCTAACATCGAAACGGTTCTCGTTCTATAATTCATGATTTCTCCATGACGGTCCAGCCAATCCTCACCAAGAATCAAATCCTCATCTCTAATATCTACCGCAATCAGGTTAGAAAGCCAAACCCTCCCCGCGATACTCACTTGAAAATCTCTAATCTCACGATCCCCCACGATGCTATCCCCACTAGGCAATTTAACAACAAATGGTTCGCACGCAACTAGGTAATCAATATACAGACGACGCACACAATCCATAGATATGAAAGAATGCGTAGCACCAGACTCGAACAATACGGAAACAGGATGATCAATGATGTGGACGGTACCTGTATCCACCGTCGCGTCAGGATCTCCTGCTCATCTCATCTCATACATTCGGGGTGGAACAATCCCCGTACTATAAGCTCCCCCTCTAGAAGGCTGCCCACGTCCTCGACCTCTACCAAAACTCTGTTGCGGCTGAGGAACTGTCGGTGCCTGATTCACACTCGGCTCTCCTGCAGTTGGGGCTGATATCTGAGTAACTGGAGCCCGAGCTGTATCCGTACAAAACTTAGCACGATGACCCATCTGACCACACGCAAGACACTGAATTGGAGGCCTATCACACTCACTCATCATGTGGCCCGGATGACTACAGTTGAAGCACGTAGGACCACGAACGGAACCAGTAGGAGCAGACCTAGAACCGTTTCGTCGCCCAAATGACGAAGACTGACCCCCGAAGACTCTCGAACCAGACTGAGCCTTCGGATGCCCACCAGACTTGCTTCCCGAAAACTAGCCGGAGGTCTTCTGTTTCTTTCACTCGGCTGCCGTCTCTATCGTAGCAAACGATATCTCATAAGCCATCACCTTATTCTGATACTCTTTCAAAGTTGTGCACCCCAGACCAGACATGTAGTGGCGCACCCTCGGTTTCATCCGCATATCAAAGTGGCGGATCTTATAAAGCTCATCTCAGACTTAGTTTCTCACATAATGCAGCTGTTGATTGTAGTCTTTGATAGTTTGAGAAATAGGAACATCTTGGGGCTTAGCCTCAAAGAAGGCTCGGATCCTCCCCTCTTTCATTGGCCATGTACAAAATTCATCTTCCATCAGATCCTGAAACTCTACCCACGTGGCTGCCCGGTCACGCGGTTTCACCGCTTTCCACGACGTCGCTGCCTCCTTGGCGAGGAAGTACTGAGCAATGGGTATTTTCCTCTCCTCAGAACAATTAGCAGCCTCAAATACTTTTTCCATCTAAAATAGCCAACTCTCCCATCCGGAAGGGTCGGAAGCACCATCAAATTGCGGAGGACGCATACGTATCACGTCTTGAAGCAACTTGTCATTTCCGGATCCAGTAGGCGGAACCGGGTTAGCATTAGCCTGGCCGACCAAAACGGCCTGAGGCAGTAGCGTCATCTGGTTCGCTACCTGCTGCAAAATGTTGGCCACTCCAACATTCTCATGTGCATTACCGGAGCTAGCAGACTGGTCCTGCTGACCCTCGGAACTAAGCGGGACACTGTTCGACAAAGAAGGCATAGCCGAATCGGTTCTCGAGTGATCAGACATGGCCGCCCCACCGGCTGTGCCACATCCCCTACCGCGTCTGCGACCGCATTCGCGTCCTCTACCAGCAGGAATTCTGAAGAAGTAGCGGGTGAGTACAATTCAAACGCAAAACACAACAAGATACCAAGAAGGAATAGAACAGAACAACGCAACTAGTTAAGTTAGGAAAACTTACGAGCACCGGCATACTGAGATGATGGCATGGCAGCGATACTGTTCAAAAACGACACTCGACTAGACCCAAATAACCGACAGCCTAGGTATCCATAAACCTAAGCTCCGATACCATATTCTATAACACCCCCAAGACGATCAGGGAATATTACAGCGTCGTGGACCCCACAGTGTGGAATCCACCAGGCTAACGTACCAAAATGACATCCGACGACGACATATAATCATCAATAAAACGACAATTCAAATAAAAGACTACAATCCGACAAAGAAAATCTGACATCAAATCCATTTCCCAAAACGGGAACACAACATTAACAATTTTAAAAAGGAAGTACTCGAGTACTTAAACCTATTTCAAATTACAGAAATCCCAACACAAGACATCGATAATAACCGATAGAATAGAAAACCAACATTTGACTAATGAACAGTATCATGCTTGCCCGTCATCATCGTACGGCTCGAATGCTCGCTTGTCTCCAATACATGTACCTGAAATACAAAAAGTATTTCCCCCATTTAAGGAGTTAGTGACAACTGCTAGTGCAAGTACAATCCATTTGAACTACATTCTAATCAGATAAACATATGCGCCAAAAATTATTTTAGAAAACATTTTATATTCCGGAATATTTACAATGTACAATCACAAAACACATTATCTCCAACAATCACAATTCAAAGTTATTCGTTGGTACGAGACTCACGGCTACCGTACCCCGCAGAGCCCCGTCGGACATCCCTGGGTGGCTAACCACAGTTCGCAATACGCACACTCACGGCAATACATATCCCTAGAAGTTCCGTCAGACTGTCCTAGGTGAACATACACATATCCATCCACAACAACCACGATAAGGCCATAATTCAAATACTAGAACATGTAAACAAATGTAAAGTACTTGCCTTTGTGACATCTTCGAAGAATCGGAAGTGAAAAACGACTACGGATGATCCGAATGGGAAACGACGGTTCCTAAATGAAGAATCAATATAATTCAGTCCTGACGGACAACAATAATCGAATGGAATGCACCCATAACCCCGATTACAATACACGACAATAGACGTTCAATCGATACGGGCGAGGGTTTACGCAAAATCTCCCCGTATTGATAATTCACGGATTAAAATCAAGGAAATGGATTTGGAATCACCCAATAACCACAATATGTAAGGAATATCGTAACATAATTGAATAATTCGGAACTAATCCCTAGAATCGCGAAAAAACCCCAAATTCGTCAAAGTTAGGGTTCCTGAGGAAATACCTTAGATTCGACTGATGGAAGATGATAATGTTGATGGTGATATGCTAATACGATTCTACAGTGATGGAATACGAAGAATTCTTACGATCAAAGCTGAAGGGAATCGCCCTCTGGAGTCGCCCCGTGAAGAAAATGGAAGAAAAGAGTGAAAAATGTTGTTTCTGAACTGCCCGCTGATATATATAAAATGAGTAGTTAGCGCACGCTAACTATCATAGATAGCGCGCGCTAACGGGGTTGTAACCGGTCCAGTAGCTACTGCTACCATTCGCTAGCGCACGCTAATAATAGCGAGTTAGCGTACGCTAACTGCACATCGGTAGTGCGCGCAAGGTAACAGGAGTAGCGTGCGCTACCTACGCAGCAGTTCAGTACTGCTCGCATCAGCAGTACACTGCTGCCGAAGGTACAATTCTCGAAATGCACGACAAGGCAAAAATCCAGAAACACAAACACGAAGCATACAAGACGATGGAGTTAAGCGCTAAAAGAAAATACAATTCGACCACCGGAGGGTCCGTAATGCGACAACGAAAATGAGATTCCCTAAACTTATAGGAAATTACAAAAATGATCTTAAAGCGACATCTAGAGAGTATAGGTATTGGATACCATAATTTGTAAAAAAAATAAGTGTAAGTGGGAGACTGTTAGGAATATGCCCGCCAATGCCACTCAGAAGATGAGAGAGTGAGAGCATTGTGTTGTGATTATGAACATCAATCGAACAAGGGACTTATTATTTCTATATTAATATATATCGCTGGCGTCATGATTTGGTATATAGAATAATAGTTCTTGAATTTTAGAGAAAACAATCCACTCCTTATGAGATAAGGAGATAGGTACTAGAAGTGTTTTGGTCGCAAGTTGATAATATTTAACTGCATTAATTATAGACAAGACTTGTATAACGTGAAATTTGACATGAATAGTGCATCTCTTCAATAGAGGTTCATGGAAGCACACGTTATAGGTATGTTAATGGATTATTATACTCGGACTCGACTCACCTCGATCCGATCACATGAATTTCACTCTGGGATAGCTAATGACTGAATTGAAAGGTTGTGGTAGGTGTACGTGAACTTTTGACTTGAGGGTTCAGTAGGAGATGTGCTTGTAACATTAAGTTAGTCACTGTAGTAGTTCGGTCCAATCACCGGGATGTGGGTCAACATCGAAGTGCAACTTGGTGGGCAAGTAGTAGTCTCTACTAAATATCAAAATAGGATTCTTTCTCTTGTAAGTGGACAGGTAAATGTCATATGCGGTTAGTGGAAAATGAGATCATAATTATTTGGTCAAAGCATTTAGAGCTAGTTGTATTTCAGTTTGCACTAACAAATTCATAGTGTCGAGTTACAATAGGATCTGACATTGTCGGGATCCTAATACTTGATCCAGACACATGATTGAATAGTTTATACTGTATTCGTAATTTAAAGGTTTTAAAATAATCCCTATCATTCGTTCTTAATTGGGTTACGGAATGGGCCACAGGACTAGCTATGTGGTGATAGACGAACCTACAAAATCGCGTACACGGGATAGATGGTGAATTATATTGAGCTTATTATCTCTTTGGACATTTGGTGTCTAATCTAATTTATTGGAATAAATTAAATTGGTCGAGAGAAATAAATAAATTATTGGGTAACTAATTTTATTCATATTATTTATTAGAGAAATTATATTTGATATAATTAATTAGTTAATTGAAATAATATTATTTATTAAAGAAATTATATTTAATATAATTAATTAATTAGATTAATTAAATGTATTATATTTAAAAGGTAGCAATGTGTATCTATCGAACTATACACATGAGGGTTCGTTTCGTGGACCAAAAACGAACCGATTCCAAATTCCCTCACATGGACGCCCCACCCGTGACCCCACACCTCCCCATGGTGGAGAATTTCTTTTGTCATATTCTGAATATGACAAGATGTATGGGGCTTTCAATTATTTATTTGATGAATAGATTATAGGTAGATAAAATGGCATGTAGTGTGGTGATTAGTTTATATATCATCTAAACTAGGGCTGGGATAGTTCGATTTTTTAAAAAAAAGTGAGGAATCGAAATTCAAAATTTGTTATGTAATTCGGGTTCGGTTCCTGATTTTTTTCTCCAGGAACCGAATTTTTAGGAACCGAAGTAATTTTATCAAAAACCAAAAAACTCGAACCGAAATTTACAGTTCAAAATTTTCATAACCGAAAAACCCGAAATTTTTTTTGTTAATTATGTTAATTTGATTATGTTAGTCCAAGAGTATGTTAGGTTAGGGTTTTTTTAGTTTATATAGTGTATAGAAACATATAAAATAAAATAATTATTGGTGGTACGGTTATTTTGGGTTTTAATTTTTGTTCGGGTATTATGGGTTTTAATTTTTTGTTCGGGTAACGACACTAATTTCGGGTAGTACGGTTATTGAAATTTTGAAATTACAGTACCCGAACTCGAACCCGAAATTTATTTCAGGACCCGAACCCGAAATTTTTAAATAATCTTTTCTTAAAACCCGAACCGAACCGAACCGAAATTGATATTTTGGTTTGGATCTTCGGTTATTCGGGTCGTAAGTCCCAGCCCTAATCTAAACTATCATCAAAAATCACAATATCATTGATCATTTTCGATCCATAGGTTTAGCGCGAGGGAGAAAAATTATTTTCAAGTCTTAAACTACAAGTTCAAAGTGCGTTCTTGAGAAATTATATTTACCACTTAGAGTGATCAAAATAAATATAGAAAGCTCATTATATTTATTTCTAGCCATGTTCTTCGAGAATAAGAAGATAGAAACTTATTTCGGACATCTCGGATGTGTGACATGCTTTAGGCACGATATTTTTGGTGCTTGAGGTTTTGTAAAGCTTCGATAATTTGGATCGTGTTCATCAACAATATTTAATCAAAGGTTTTCAAGATTATGATTTCTAAATATATATTTTGAATTATTTTATTCATATAAACGATGCTTGATCGATCTTGCTCAAGGGTTCAATTTATTGATTGGATCAATTTTACTATTCTGTTGCGCCTTTGGTGTTAGGCCCGGAATCCCAACATGAACTTTGTGAACTGGCCGCGAAACTTGAGGATTGTCCTCGTGATGAAAATGCTGGGGGTATGCCCTGGAGGGAGACATCCCAATGGTTCCTACAAGAATTCGAGCAAATCGGGAAGAAGTCGATGCCCATGAGAAATGGGTGAAAGACTATATAAGAGTATTCTGGTACATGTTAGGCTCAATGACTAATGAGCTTCAACGTGCCCATGAAAAGAAGACGCCTTAGAGGGCCATCTTTGCGCACCTGACTAAACTCTACGGAGAGCAGAGTCGAACTGCTAGATATAAGATATTAAAGCAACTGTTCGGCACCAGGATGAAGGAAGGAGAGAGAGTTGGGGACCATGTCCTCAAAATGATATCGATGATTGAGAGAGTGAAAGCTCTTGATTTTCATATGCATGTCTCTCTACAAACTGACCTCATTCTGTAGTCACTTCCTGACTCCTTTTCCAAATTTATCATGAACTTCAACTGCAATATGATTGCATGTAACTTAGCTGGGTTAATGAACAAACTTCGACTGCCCAGTCACAAATGAAGATAATGAGAAAGGAAGCTGCACTTGTCATTCTTTTGGGTCTTGGAGGTCTAATAATTAGAAGAAAAAGAAAAATAAGAAATTTGGTCCAAAATCCAAGATCGATAAGTAAGGGTAAATCCACAATGCTTCTTAAGAGTAAGGGGGTCAAGAAGACAAACGCATGCCTCAATTACAGTGAGCTAGGCCAATGGAGGAGGTATTGTCCAAAGCTTGACCGTAATGCGCCTTTAGGTACGGAACTACTAGTTTTGGAAACGAATTATTCTGTAGCTGTTTATTTTACTACTTGAATACTTGATTATATTACGAGTTCTCACATACGTACAATAAGTTCAGATCCGGCCATATCTTCATCTTCAGATAGAACACGCTCCTAGTGTAACACCCCCAATCCGCTCAGGGATATTACACGCCGTAGAACCTTTCCTCAAGGATCTACCAGGCTGGTAACAACAAACGAACAACTCGACAATGCCTTTAAGGCTAAAAAGACTCAGTAGACCGATTTGGCCTTTCAATAAATACATACAACTCAATTACAATACATGCCCACGCAGGGGTCGAATACAACATACTCCCGTACAACGGGGAAAGAATACTGCAGCGGACATAAAATGCAACTAAACCAATAACATCATACGGATCCTCGTGTGATTAGTATCGTTCATCTTTCATCATCCTTCGTGTCGGCTCTGTGCTATGCTCCAAAACCTGAATGCAAAAACAGACATCCACCCCCCGAATACTCGGGGGTTAGCAAAACTCCACTGTTTTGCTAGTGCAAATACAAAGTGCAAATACGAGCCATATAATTCAAGTTCCACGAATAACAATAACCAGGAATCCTTAAAGATTAAAATACCACGAAACGAATACTTCCCGAGGCAAGAATTTGAGTAAAACTTTCCAAATCCGAAAGATCACAAATAACGAGAATGGTTTGCAAAATGGTTTAAAATACCCTCGGGAGTTTTAATAGAAAACAAATTAGGATTATCAAATCCTTCTCTTTCCAAAATCAACAGGTCACGCCTCAAAGGTTTTATTTTCGCAAATAGAAAACCGACAACAATTCAGGGCGAGCCCAACATCACGTGTCCTCAAGACATAAAATCAACGAAACGTAATCACGCACGCGCATCGCCAGACCGGACGCTACTACGGACATCCCACCCGAGGCCTCGAAGGACCCTCCCGAGCTGGATAGCGAAACAATTCACAACATATCACAACCATAAGTTATCTTGACATCGTACTCGCAAGTACCGATTCTCGGAGCCCTCTCCAGACCTACCCGATTAGATAACCTTATGGTCAAATCATATCAAATTGCCGTACTGCAAGTAACGCGTCACGGAGGCCTCACGGGTCCCTACCCGGTAAACATCAATCGAATATACCCACAAGTTATCATGACATCACACTCGCAAGTGACGATTCTCGGAGCCCTCTCCAGACCTACCCGAATTGATAACCTTGTGGTCGAATCATCAATCCATAGAGTTCACAACGACAAGGGTTTCACATTTGCCACAATCACAAATATGTCAAATCATGAGTTAATGCCAAGAACACTTAGCAAAATACCACGTCAAACCATAACGCACCAAAAAGAAACCATATACGTCCACACGCAATACCAAGTGCAACATCAACACCAAAGATATCTATAGAATTCACATAGTTCACAAACCACACCATTCACAAAACACACGCGTTTTGAAAGAGGGCCTTTAACAAGGCTAATCAAATCTTTTGAAAGTTCAATTCAAACGACCACACAAACACATTTAGACGATCACCAATTATCATATCCACAAAACAAGAATCATATGGACAAGGTACTTGCCTCAAAATCGGCACGCAAGTATCCCGACGAACACGGCTCAACCGGAAAGCTTCGAAACGCCCGATGTTTTCGAAAAGGAAAACGACAACGAACGGATGGGTTCAACTTGGTTTGTTCGCACGAAACTCGACCCTAACAACATATAATACATAAATCAACACTCATACGAGGAAGGATAATCGTAGAACGCCCGAAAACCCCTCTATGACATTCTACCGGACACCTTCAAGGCGTCGATCAAGAACTCGACCAAAACAACGAATCGATATGATCCAACCATGGAATAACAAGGGAAAAGATATAAAACATCTAAATAATCATCAATCCATCATAATCCTAAGTTAAATCGGATTAATCGGACGAAAACAACCAAAATACCCAAATTCCCCAAAACTAAATTTCTAGGAAATCAATTCGATTCGGTAGATCGGAGGATGTTATAGGATGGATGATTGATGATATGAACCTCAAAACTTCATGAATTTATTGTCCAACAACATCTCTCCATGATGAACTAATCTCCACCGGAAGGGAAGAAAATGAGTGAGAAATGGTCAAGAAAACGTTGCCGTGCCTTAAATAAAGCCGATCACGGCCGTTACGACGAATCGCCATGGCCGAACTTCACCGCTGGAAATGCCTAAGCGTTACGACGCACGGACAGGGCCTTACGACGAATCGCCTTACGACGAATCGCCGATCACTACCGCACGTTACTCGGCGGGCTCGCCCCAAAGATGCCCGGCCATGACTCGGTCGACCAACTCCGACGGCTCGAACGATCCGAACCCCGAACCCGAGTACGAATCGAATATACGGTTACGAAGTACTCGCAAAGATGAATCCAAGCACTAAGAGAACACACGATTCCGACCACCCGAAGGCTCGAAATTCGACAACGGAAAGTAATTACCCCAAACTTTGGGAAATTACGAAAATGACCCAAACGCCCGAAAATCACGATACGTGATCGAAACACCAAGACAAAGCTCGCAACATGAATAATAACATTAAATGAACTTACGAGAAAGTCGAAACAACAGCTTCGGACGAGATTCGCAAGAATCGAACTCAAGTGCGGAAAAACCGCTAAAAGCACGGAACTCAACAAAACGACACCAAAACGAGCTCGGATGACAAAAAGTGCAGAATTAATCATTCTCGGAATGACGAAACGGTCATGAGCGAGTCGTCAAAACGGACTTCCGCGAAAAAGAAATTTACCGAAAATCGAAATTGCGGATATTACATTCTACCCTCCTTAAAAGAAGTTTCGTCCGAAACTTAAAATAAGTAGGGAGAAGCAATATCCACTGTCAGGAAAACTCGATGAGATACCCAAAACCGAAAACTCGCGCCCGACGGCAAACGCTGCAAGAAACGCAAAGGAACATACGGCGTGAAAACACGCTCCACGACGACCAACACAACGCCACCGATAGAGACATAATAAAACCAACAAGTGACAAACGTCATCAAACAGATAATACAACCAAGTCGATTATCCGAACAATCACAAAACACAACGAACGAAAATCAATATGATTGACCACCCCAACGGTACATCAATCAAAACGCGAGCCAATCGGCCAAGAAATACGGAATTCCACCGCCCAAGGGTTGGAAGATCGAAAACGAGACAAATTTCCCGAATATAAGGAAATTAGGAAGGAGTCTGAACGCTCAACAATCACGAAACGAGATCAACAAAAACCGAACAATCAAATGATCGAACCACAACGGTCGAGACAACAAAAATCGAACAATCATGTTCGAATCACGAAGAACAATAAAATTCAAACAACAACTCTCAGGTTCACGTCTCGGCTCGAGACAATATATGATCCGGTAAAAGCAACAAGATGTGATTCACATAAGATCCATAGGAAAGGGAATAGCAATTGAAAAGTCACAACGACAAACGAGTAATTTCAAAACACCACACTCGTTCGATCAACAAAAGAAAGGGATAGGGCAAGCTCAGAAAATGTTAACGAACATAAACGAGTCGACATAGTCGAAAATATAGAAGTTCCAAATCCGATCCACTTCGAATAAGAGAACTAGTAAAACCAGATGATGTCACTTCCGAACAAGGTTCACAAGAATCGAACCGAACTCGAAAAAGTCACAATGATAACAGATTGACCCAAAACAAGATCACACTGCTCGAACGATTTAAACCGAAATACGTAACAAGTTGTAAAGTATCAACGAACACGAGCGAGTCGATAGACTTGGGAAAGAGGAAATGCGAAGCCAAAAATAATACGGGTATTATATTCGACCTCATCTAAAAGAAGTGTCGTCCCCGAAACTCACAACAACAAAATCAATGAGACAACACAACAAGCAACCGATAGAAACATCCTTCGAAGGCCTCTCAAAGCCGATTATGATAACTGTGCTGAAGCGCGAACTCCGAAAGTCTTGGTAGTCAATTCGCAAAACTGAATTCGGTGTCCCTCGAGTCCACACTTGAAATGTGTTACTGACGAGAAGAACAATTTACACGTGCATGCCCCGGCACATCACGGTTGAAATGCCTCGGCTCGGCATACCGAAAATACAAATGCTAGATACAATGGGGCATAACGTCACAAAACAACATAGCGGAGATGCCAACTCAGCACAACAAGGAATCATAATACATATCATATACAACGATTATCATCGTAAAATAATACACACAAACACTACAGCAACGACGGTATCGTTCGGCGACCTCAACGGCCCGAACAATAACCAGCACATAATTACAAACATTCTGAAACAATCACATATGTACACAAACGTACAAACCCAAGCTTTAACAGCTCACACAGGTGTGATAACACGCAAGCCACCACGAAATGACAACATTAAGGATCGTCATCACACCTCCCACAAGGGCTAACAAAATATATGAGTGGCGAACGACTCGACGCTCACGCCACTAATTCAATCACACCGGGTTAACACCGTAACGAAAGTTCGAAAACCATACACGCATTTCCGGTCCGCAAACAGAATGATAGGTTTTAAAACGAAAACCACCTTTTGAAAACAGCTTTGGAAACAACAGTTGATCTTGAGTATCATTTTACAAAAAGTAGTACAAACACCATTATCGAGACTTTGAAAATCATCTTGCGTTTGAACAAAAATGAGGACACCTTTCTTTTAGTGAAAAATTTTCAAAAATATTCCACCCTTGGGTCTAAGCAACTGCATTTGAAAATATCTCAAAATATTTTTGGTCCTCAACCGGAAAATTTTTGAAATGTATTGCGGCATTAGAAAACACCTTGAAAACACCGCAAGAAAATAATTCGCTTTTAAAAGTACGTCTAATTTTAATTTTCTAAGATACTCAAGGTTTTCAAAATAATTCAATGGGCTAGAATGCCCAAAAATTTCGTGTAATTACAAGGAACAATATAGCGCCGTGGGTCCTGCCGAACTCAAGAGCTAAAAACCTTTATAAACTACCAAAAAGGCCGATGACGGTAATATTTCAAAACTCACAAAATCTATTTACAAAATACTAAATTCCGTCATAAGAATTTCGCCAAAATGATCAAGGCCATAATGCCAAAAACTCGGTTAAAGGAATTGGTTTTGAAATAAAACTCAGTCGGTAAAATACCGAAAGCCATTACAAAAGAACTCACGCAATGGATAAAAGAAATAAAGTCAAACATGCACAAGACAAAGAACACTACTCCTCATATGAACGAAAAATGGGAGTCAAATAATCACATATCACGAAATCAAAATCCATAAGAGGATTCCACAATTAACTCATAATCATAAAAATAGCTCGTGTCACACGAGGCACACCACAAAGAAGGGATACTTACATCCACGTCGCACAAAGATGATGATCGCCACGATACTAATCACGACCAACAAACTCGACGACGCGTCATGACACAACTCGCCGATAAAATCCGACGAGACAAAAACTCAATAGACACCATCGACCCGACACCCAGGTTTCCACAACCTAAGCTCCGATACCATTTATGTAACACCCCAATCCGCTCAGGATATTACACGCCGTAGAACCTTTCCTCAAGGATCGACCAGTGCCGGGTAACAACAAACGAACAACTCGACAATGCCTTTAAGGCTAAAAAGACTCGAGAGACCGATTTGGCCTTTCAATAAATACATACAACTCAATTACAATACATGCCCACGCAGGGTCGAATACAACACACTCCGCATAACGGGGAAAGAATACTGCAATGGACATAAAATGCAACTAAACCAATAACATCATACGGATCCTCGTGTGATTAGTATCGCTCATCTTTCATCATCCTTCGTGTCGGCCCCGTGCTATACTCCAAAACCCGAATGCAAAACAGACATCCACCCCGAATACTGGGGTTAGCAAAACTCCACCGTTTTGCTAGTGCAAATACAAAGTGCAAATACGAGCCATATAATTCAAGTTCCACGAATAACAATAACCAGGAATCCTTAAAGATTAAAATACCACGAAACGAATACTTCCCGAGGCAAGAATTTGAGTAAAACTTTCCAAATCCGAAAGATCACAAATAACGAGAATGGTTTGCAAAATGGTTTAAAATACCCTCGGGAGTTTTAATAGAAAACAAATTAGGATTATCAAATCCTTCTCTTTCCAAAATCAACAGGGTCACAGCCCAAAGGTTTTATTTTCGCAAATAGAAAACCGACAACAATTCACAGGGCCAGAGCCCAACATCACGTGTCCTCAACAGACATAAAATCAACGAAACGTAATCACGCACGCGCATCGCCTAGGACCGGGACGCTACCACAGACATCCCACCCGAGGCCTCGAAGGACCCTCCCGAGCTGGATAGCGAAACAATTCACAACATATCACAACCATAAGTTATCTTGACATCGTACTCGCAAGTACCGATTCTCGGAGCCCTCTCCAGACCTACCCGATTAGATAACCTTATGGTCAAATCATATCAAATGGCCGTACTCGCAAGTAACGCGCCGCGGAGGCCTCACGGGTCCCTACCCGGTAAACATCAATCGAATATACCCACAAGTTATCATGACATCACACTCGCAAGTGACGATTCTCGGAGCCCTCTCCAGACCTACCCGAATTGATAACCTTGTGGTCGAATCATCAATCCATAGAGTTCACAACAACAAGGGTTTCACATTTGCCACAATCACAAATATGTCAAATCATGAGTTAATGCCAAGAACACTTAGCAAAATACCACGTCAAACCATAACGCACCGAAAAGAAACCATATACGTCCACACGCAATACCAAGTGCAACATCAACACCAAACATATCTATAGAATTCACATAGTTCACAAACCACACCATTCACAAAACACACGCGTTTTGAAAGAGGGCCTTTAACAAGGCTAATCAAATCTTTTGAAAGTTCAATTCAAACGACCACACAAACACATTTAGACGATCACCAATTATCATATCCACAAAACAAGAATCATATGGACAAGGTACTTGCCTCAAAATCGCACGCAAGTATCCCGACGAACACGGCTCAACCGAAAGCTTCAAACGCCCGATGTTTTCGAAAGGAAAACGACAACGAGCGGATGGGTTCAACTTGGTTTGTTCGCACGAAACTCGACCCTAACAACATATAATCCATAAATCAACACTCATACGAGGAAGGATAATCGTAGAACGCCCGAAAACCCTCTATGACATTCTAGGACACCTTCAAGGCGTCGATCAAGAACTCGACCAAAACAACGAATCGATATGATCCAACCATGGAATAACAAGGAAAAGATATAAAACATCTAAATAATCATCAATCCATCATAATCCTAAGTTAAATCGGATTAATCGGACGAAAACAACCAAAATACCCAAATTCCCCAAAACTAAATTTCTAGGAAATCGACTGATTCGGTAGATCGGAGGATGTTATAGGATGGATGATTGATGATATGAACCTCAAAACTTCATGAATTTATTGTCCAACAACATCTCTCCATGATGAACTAATCTCCGGCCAGCGGAAGGGAAGAAAATGAGTGAGAAATGGTCAAGAAAACGTTGCGAGGCCTTAAATAGGCCATTGCCGGCGGGTTACGACGTAATCGGCCATGGCCGAACTCACCGCACTGGAAATGCCGGAAGTGTTACGTGCGTTACCGGCCAGGGCCTTACGACGTAACCGGCCTTACGTCATGCTTGCCGATCACTACCGCCGCGTTACTCGGCGGTGGCTGGCCCCAGCATGCCCGGCCATGACTCGGTCGGGACCAACTCCGACGGCTCGAACGATCCCGAATCCCGAACCTGAGTACGAATCGAATATACGGTTACGAAGTACTCGCAAAGATGAATCCAAGCACTAAGAGAACACACGATTCCGACCACCCGAAGGCTCGAAATTCGACAACGGAAAGTAATTACCCCAAACTTTGGGAAATTACGAAAATGACCCAAAACGCCCGAAAATCACGATACGTGATCGAAACACCAAGACAAAGCTCGCAACATGAATAATAACATTAAATGAACTTACGAGAAAGTCGAAACAACAGTTTCGGACGAGATTCGCAAGAATCGAACTCAAGTGCGGAAAAACCGCTAAAAAGCACGGAACTCAACAAAACGACACCGAAACGAGCTCGGATGACAAAAAGTGCAGAATTAATCATTCTCGGAATGACGAAACGGTCATGAGGGATTCGTCAAAACGGACTTCCGCCGAAAAAAAAAATTTACCGAAAATCGAAAATTGCGGATATTACACCTAGAGCATAGTCCTCGCAAAAATTTTACCATCGATGATGGTTTCCTTCTTTTTCAGAGAGAGAGAGAGGGGATGTCTGAGAGGAAGTCATTTTCAGAAATAGAGATTAAGAACGAGAGTAGGAAATTCGCAGGAAAATCTCTAAGTATTTAGGTTATATGATGTAGGCTCGTACTATTACAAAGGCAGTAAAGAATCTTTAGGTCAGCATACTGTCCCTTTTATAGGTGATGAGAGGCTAGGTTACAGTAAATGATTAGATTTAAGGGATGAGAACGGTTTTTAAATAAAAGTACAGGATGAATCCGGACGTAACTAGTACGTCTTATCCATTAATTTTGAATTCAATTCTGATCCAACCTCTGACACATTACAACCTCCAGTACGCACGTTCAGGTAGTTTGAATCATTTTAAAATTGCGGGTTTCGAGGCTTTAAAGGCCATATGTCGTTTTGATGTTAAATGAGAAATATTCTTAAACTCAAACAGTGCACAAGTCTTCCTACAGTAAGGATATGTCTTTAAGGTCTGTGTGTACAATTAGCAAGTGTAGATACTATATTCATGGGTCTTACAGTATTCCCCCTTAATTGATGAGTAAGATAATAAGTAGTTATAGAGGTTTTAATCAAGATGTAGCATTCTGAATTCCTGATGGATCATACAGAACCTTGTTGTGCTGAGAGGCTTTGTGAAGATGTCAGCAATCTGAATGTGTATGGACCTTTTCGATCTGGAAATCTTTGTTCTCCACATGATTTCGGATGAAATGATGTTTCATATCAGTGTGCTTGGTCCTTGAGTGCAATACAGGATTGTGCGTGATTGTGATTGCACTCATGTTATCCCACATGACGGGATTTTCTTTTGCCTTAATGTTGTAGTGCTGTAGCTATTGCTGCATCCAAAAAATCTGCATACAACAGCTTCCAGCAGCATAATATTCCAACTCGGCTGTAGAAAGAGAGTTGGCCAATTATTTATTACTAAACCGTGATACAATCTAAGAAAGTGACAAGTTTCACTTGTACTCTTCCTATCCAGCTTACAGCCTCGATATCCGAGTCGTTGTATCCTACCAAATCAAATTCTCCTTCCTTAGGATACCACAGTCCTATATTGATTGATTTTGCAAAAACTTCGATAATTTGGATCGCGTTCATCATCAACATTTAATCAAAGGTCTTCAAGAGTATAATTCTGAGTTCATACTTTGAATTGTTTTAGTGGTATATACGATACTTGATTGATCTTATTCATATCTTATTCAGGGGTTCAGTTTATTGATTGGAGCAATATTATTATTCTGCCGCGCCTTCAATTTTAGGCCCCAACAACCCTATGTGCAACCATAATTACTATGTATGTGTTAGTTTCAAATACTTATAATAATACAAAAATAATGGACACACAAAAGGGAAGTTGTAAGTGAATTGCAAATATTACCACAATAATTGGACGAAATCTTCAAATGCTGCCTCCTTGCTACTCCCAACATTGTCGTCTGATTCCCATGGTCCTTCCTGAATCAGATCCTGAAATACAAATAGGAGTAGCGTCATATAAAATGTTACATGTACATGAAAGTAGTAATGTGAGTATAATATAAATAATAAAAGCGCCAGGTCATTTTAAAGTAGTAATGGCTTGTTAATTGCCTCAATCAATCATCGATTTTTCGGTATACTATTTTATGGATCAAACATTCGGCTGAGATTCCATTGCATGAACCATGGTATCCCTTGCACAATTATGTCCGTGTGTGGTTTTTTTAGTTTACTGAACCAGGAGAATACAATCATTTATTGTTCTGGGGACGAGTCTTCTCATGTTTGTCTAAGCCCTTCATCATAAATCTGGTAATCGACTTCTGCTAGTTGTATTTGTTCAGATTCGAAAGATCAAGATAAACTCGGATTATATCCGAACTTAAATTCAAACCACCCCTCGAAAAAAAATGGCAATCAAGTACATGAGCAACAATGAAGCAACCTTGTTCACATCCGCAGCTGATATGTCCTTTTTCTAGAACTCAATATCTAGAACATGTTTGATGTTTGATGTAGTTGGTCTTGTTTGCCTCTTGACATTGGTAAATTACTTTTTTCGATCACCGGCTCCATGATCCTCGCTAATGATCGAGAGTATTAAGTTGCCTTCAGTTGATGGGTCTTGTGGGATGTGGAACAACTCTTCAACAATGACATCATCCAAAGTACATATTTTCTCCAAGCTTCCAATAGCCTTCATCAACGACAAAATAACTCACTATTATTTCAAAGTCTGCCTAACTCTTCTTGCAGTTCAAGTTAGATACCAACCCCTCTTTGAAGCACCAAATCATCTTGCCAAATGGGGTACCTCTCAACGACGACCAACTCTCAGAAGAAATAACATCCCAATACCCATTGACCAAATGTCAAAATGATGAAATGTTACATCTTTGTTTGACACATTCCTTAATTTTTTATCTCTATTTATGATATGCACATCCCTTTTTTGGGAAACCATCTTCTTCATCTTAGCCCGCTTTTCTATCAAAGCTGCATAGGAATTAGAGGACAACTCAATAGCTTTCATTGTTTGGGCTTGTGACTTCTTTCCCAGCACTTGTTTCTTGGGAAAAGTTAGTTGTTTTATTTTGGAGCGGGTACGTGGTGTATTGAAAATAATCTTTTTTTCCTCGAAGTTACTGTCTAATGAAGCGGCAGGTTGGTGAAATGTGGACAGACTGGATTGACGGACTATAGAATGTTTGATTTAAAGTTATATGCATTTAATGCTTCAGACATTATGTTTGGTCCGCATTAAATGCTCTTCCATCCATAATCTTCACGGTCTCATTAAATACTATCTTGTCAGCATTAAATGCATCTTTAAAACCGTGAATACCTTATGAATAAAGAACGATTTATCTCATAATAGTTTAAAGGTCTAAGTCTAAAACTTGTTGGATTGTATTTTTCTTTCCCAAGTATACCTACAGCTTCTTTGCTGTAGACAACAGTCCTCTTTGTTGTACGCTGGAATCTTCATTAGCTGTAGGAATACATCTTTTTGGGCACTGTATGAAGATCGTTGTATAGAGAGGCTATAGGATGCAGTTATCAGAACATTTGGGATATTATTTTTCCCAACACACCATCATTGATGAATTCCCTGGAATGAGAAGGGCCGTTCAAACTTCTGTCGAATGACATCTAGAAAGCCCTTCATCAACTCCAAGAACACCAGGCATGGGTTTTGATGAAAGAGCAAGAAAAGCTCGGTGTTGCTAAAGCATGAACCATCGCCGCCCTTGAATACACAATGGACAAGCTTAGCAGCCATGATCAAAAGATCGATGACCTAAGTACAGTGGTCACAGGTCTTGTCACCTTGGTAAAAGATATACAGTACAAGTAGACTGAGTCAATGGAAGTTATTCGAGATACCAATGACAAAGTTACCAAGCTTGATTATGCCACAAGGGGGAAGAGGCACGGGAATCTAGAAATAGGTGGAGGCAGGAAAGGGAAAAGGATATGGAGGCAATACTTGATGATAGTGTTGCAGAAGCCATCGGGAGACTTGTTGGACTAGGGCCAGGTCAAAAATCATAGGGCTATAAGGTAGTTGGTTCTAGACCTGAGTTCCAGGACCCTAACTTCCCTTGGAAGAATGTAGTACATAAGTTGTCTCAGATCTTCTTGCCTACAGATAGACAGCCGACTGATGCGGTACTTCTGTGTACTCATCAAGGAATCTACAATCTTGAATTATTGCAAGATGTTGTATGTTGCGACGAATGCGTTCTCGAGGTTACTGGCTGAAGGAAGGCTGCTGATGCAGATAATGCCGAAAGAAAAATACATGAAGGGTGATCGACCCACTCACCCAAAAGACTGGGTTCTTGATTATGATCCAACTCTAAAAAGACGAAATCTTTACCAGGATTGGGGCAAAGACTCCCTAGTCAACTGGTGGAAAGCGATCGAGTATGATCCCATCAGAAGATCATCCAGACAGCAACATTATTGTAGATAAAACATTCATGTTGTATCTTCTTCTTCCTGTCTCCCAATGTAATTTTATTTCAGAACAAGCATTGTAATCATTTTGGTAACAATAAAGACATTTGGTTATTTTCAAAATATTATAGCTCGTAATCTCTATTTATTGTATGATTGCTTGATATTGAAATTATTTACTAAGTATAAAATTTGCTAAGTCTAAAGCTGTAAGAACTTGTCTACGAATAATTCATTGATTAAGTTGTATTCAGTAAAACTACTTGCTGTAAGATTGTGCCTTCGAGCCAATCATAATTTAAGTTGTAATACACCTAGTCTTGTAGTATTTAAAATCTCAGAACATACCTGAAAGCTATTGAAATTTTAGTCTAAGTCTCGAAGATTAGATCATCCATAAGAAGACTTGAAGATGGCTTATTTTTAAAGAAGTTTTGGCATTATCAAAAAGGGGGAAATTGTCGGAATAAAAGTACCCCAATTGTTTTAATAAGTGCATCTAACAGCCTGATCCTACAACAATCTTCATATAATGCTCAAAAGAATGACTTCCTATAGTTTATGAATATTCAAGCTTACAGCAAAAAGGACTGTTGGCTACAACAAAGTCGTTGTAGGTACTTTACTTAGGAAAAGTAAAATACAAATCCAACATGTCTATACTTCGACCTTTAAACCATTGTGAAATTAGCTACTCTTTATTCACAAATTATTCATGGTCTTAAAGGTGCATTTAATGCTAATAGGATAGTATTTAATGCAGCCGGAAAGACTGTGGGCCGAAGAGCATTTAATGTAGACTAAAAGAAATTTCTCATGAATCAAATGTTAAGACCTTTACTCCAAACATTCAGCAAGCCGCCAATCTAAACTATCCATATCTCACCAACTGGTAAACAGCTACATTTATGATGGATCTATTTTCAAGGTTATAAATAGCCCAATCCAGAGGACTTGCTCACTCATTGATTGATAAAATGAACTGAGATCTGAAGCACTTATTATCTTCATGAGCAACCAATTTCTTCAAGCCTACATCGCACATTGATTACAGAAATATCCTGTCCTTAACTGAGAACAACACACTACATCCAGGACCTTCAAGCCTACCGTTGTTGTTACGGATACTTGCACTACAAATCTATATGTTGGACATATTAGACCTGTATGGACTAATTGGAACCTTTCTGACATGTGTGGGACGAAAAGATTTCAGGATTAAGCTTCAATCTGTGTGAAATGAAGTTAGTTCAAGGAAGCCTATAGCCAATCTTTGTGAATAGCATAAAGCTACAGTGAGGTGTATCAATATATGTGAACGATATAGTGACCAATTTAGTTAAAATAATCTAGTTGTGTACGCCATGATTTTAATAAACCTTTACTAATGTGTGGAGAATCAGTGGATGTAGAGGATGTTGCCTCGAACCATATTAAAACTTGTGTTCTTTACTTCCTGTATTTACTGTTATATTACCACATGTTATTGTAGTATACTTATTATGAAAACCTTGTGAGCCTCAAGCTACATGAGATCACTTAGTTTCTGTACTTGCAGCAACTTGTATTAGTCTTCCGCTACGCATAGTTAAAACTTCAAAAAAGAGTACATCTTATTCAACCCCGTTGTTATTAAAGTATACTGTGACCAACATCAGGGATTAACTCTTAATTGATAATCATATGTTGGTGAAGCTTATGATGAACATATCATATTCTAATCAGATTATTGCTTAGAGATGACATGACAATAATTATTATACATTTAATACGATTTTTGTCTTGGAAAAACTTGAATTAGATGATGATTGAGGCATTGTTACATTGAAATCATTATAGTATGATGTTTACTGAATAATTCAATGTAGTCAATTCTAAGAACTCGAATTCAAGTTAATAATTGGAGTCTTGAGATATTTGATAATCATAGTAATCACTACTCAGACTTGAATTCAAGACTAGTGATGCAATCTTGAAGCTTTAAACACTAGTATAAATATCCCCTTTACTGACACTAAAATAGTGTCAGTAATTTTACTGACACTTTATAATTGTTTCAGTAATGCTAATGCCAGAAAATACTGACACTAATTTTTAGTGTCAGTAATACAAGTGTCAATAAATACTGACACTAAAATAGCGTTAGTAATTATTTTCGCTGACACTAAAATAGTGTCAGCAATTATTTTTTACTGACACTAAATATTAGTGTCAGTATGTTCTGGCTTTAGCATTACTGACACTAATATAAAGTATCAGTAATAATAATTATTGACACTATTTTAGTGTCAGTATATGTTCAGATTTGTGAAAAAAAAAATCTATTTCTATCTCAATTCTATTTTTATCTTAACTATATTTTTTTGTTTAATTACATGAAAAAATTACCATAAATTAAAATTGTCAAACAGACAATTCACTTATAAAGCATCCCAAATGAAATTCACTTAAAAAAGGAGCAGAATACAAAACCAAGCATTTCAGCCATCAGAATACCATCAAAATACTAAACTACCAACATATCACCTCAACCAAGTCTGGGAAATTCTGAACTATCCAACAGAACACCTCAATCAAGTGTACTAATCAAGCATTCAACTTAACTACTAACAAAACACTTCAACCAAGTTTCAACAATGGATTTTAATCATATAATGCAAAACACAACTTCAACCATCAGCAACATCAATTTGTCCCACCTACATGCTCAACAACTTCAAGTTTTTTCCCACATGTACAAGTGTAAAGAATCAATTAACATACTATATCTAACTAATGTTCCATAGATATTCAGAAGAATTTTGTATATAAATGACTCATATTAAAATTACCTCACGATTGTAAGCTGTAATTAACTTGGCAACATATGTAGCCCATCGATCACGTAGTTCCAAAAGATCTTTCATGTTGTAGTTATAAATTCCCTTGAAATTTCATTTCAAATTCACAAAAATAAGATTGTCAACAGAATAGTGAAGCATTTGTAAACTTAATGAGATTGAGCATTTGTAAACTTAATAAAAACTAAATAATGAAGCAGACCAGATTTCGCATTTGTAAGCTTAATAAAAACTAAATAATGAAGTAGACCAGATTTTCGGGCGTCCAGGCGCCCACCACTAATGGGCGGCGCCTAATTGTCAACTTGCCCGTCTTGCTTCATCTCAGGCGAGGCGAAGCCTCCAGGCGGGCTAGCTAGACCGCCAAGGTGACGCCATGATAACACTGCTTAGAAATTTAACAACACTAAAAATTTCGATACTTACATTATGTTTTAGAATGTTCACATCCTTAATGATATCTTCGATATATTTCATCACGTAGTAGCCATATTCAAGAAAGCTAGGT
The DNA here is from genome assembly GCA_033398695.1 of Orobanche coerulescens. Classification (NCBI taxonomy): domain Eukaryota; kingdom Viridiplantae; phylum Streptophyta; class Magnoliopsida; order Lamiales; family Orobanchaceae; genus Orobanche; species Orobanche coerulescens. The sequence goes on from CM065815.1 coordinate 119,355,814, forward strand.
TGTTTTGGACACTACAAAAGAAGATCAGTTAAGTCATGTAAAGAGCTGAATATTCGCTTTTGTTTAAAATTTATACTCAACATATTTCGATTTTGCCATTTTTACCTTCACAAAGACCCACTGCATATTAATCTTTCTATCACACTTCAAATATTGATATATTCTAATCCCCCGGCAAAGAAGAACTCAAACCATTGGTAAAGAAATGCAAAAATGAAAGTAAAAGAACATGAAAACATAAACTAAGTAAAACACTTAACTGATTCACTATTTATTTCATGGTTTCATCGGGACTATGTCTCATGGGGTCAAAATAATAGACTGCACGGCTCACTAAGTCAATTGCAAACAACACCCAATGGCCACTAAAAAATAAAATCACGGTTTGTGATGAAAATTCATATTAAAATTTGTCTAATAAAATATATGAATAGTAAAAAGTAAAGATTATACCCAGGATTATAAGGAAATATGATGACTTGTCCTAACTCAGTCAAACCCAAAAGTTTCGAAATGTATTGGGATCTGTCGTTGACTCCAAACTTTGTTGGATGTAGCTTCTGAAAAAGCCCAAACTGAAATGGGTTGACAATTCCGCTATTGTCCATCTCCTCGCACAAATACCTACAAGAAAAATACACTGTCTTAAGTACATTTGATCAAACAAAATTATAGTATCACATAATACACTTGTACCGTACTTGATCCATATGTCAATAACGTAATTTGAAACATTCTGAAAGTTGATGATTTCATCACAAATCACTTTATCCAGGGGTGTTTCTAAAATTTCACCGAGCGTTGTTGTGTCATGCCCAATAAGGATCGATCGTGGTAGTGAATTCTCAACAAACATGGTGAACATGTTTATATATTCACTCTTGCGACTCTCTTTTGATTCTGCAGCTCCTCGAATATTCTTACTTCGGTCAAGCTTCCGATCCAATAGCTTGATGACAAGTGGTTCATTCTTTTGTACTCTCTTGTCATAGAGAAATTGCACATCATTTACGGGAGAGTTCGGAGAAATTGGTTTAGATACTGGCTTAAAGGATTCTTCTTCGGGGTAGGTTTTGAAGTAACTTCGAAGTCTAGCTTAGGTGGAGTTATTTAACAAGTCTTATTTATTTTTCTCTTCACAGACGTCGTAGTAGTTTTTTACAAAGAGAAAATAGACTATGAAACCATTATTAATACATTATGTATATCAAGATAGGATATAATAAAGACATGTAATATTTCATTTATTAACCTTTCTTTTTCCAAGAATTTCTGGGGACTGTTTTTCAGTCTCAAACTGATTACCCGAGGAAGATTTGGGTTTTGGAAAGCTAGAACTTCCAATTTCAGTATTGTTGTATGCACTCAATCTCGCATTCATAATTTCCAGTTGATTAGACATAAACTGGAAACTCTCTTCGCCAACTCTGTAGCATCAGGAATGTGGAAGTACATGGATGGGGTGATAAATTACCCCAATCCCTGTATCCTACTTCCACTTGGCTGCTTCTGGAGGGCTACACCTAAAATGTCATTTGACCCCGATGATTGGAACGTCCTTCTTCAGTTTGACTCTTCAATTCACTCTACAAAAGGAAATATTTAATATTATATATTTTTTTAGTCATTATTACTAATAAGAGTACAATTTAACTTACTATCTTGTCAACTACTGGCATTATTTCAGGTGCATACTCTCTTTTATCGTCAGCTCGTGCCATTAACCAAGCATCACTACGATCAATTTCTCGTTCAGAAACTCCAGTCTGCTTCTTCTGTATTAGATTAATAACAATGAAATTGTATTAAACCTGAAAATAACTTATATTTAGATGGCAGACAAGTATTTACATGCTTTCCTATACAACATGCCACCATATCCTGTGCTACCCAATCGATGATTGTAGACATTCTTAGCTCTTTTTTCTCTTGCTTTCTTACTTTTATCCTGCAAAAATAGTTATTTCAGAACAAAATAGTTATAACTCCTGCTTAGTAATAAACCAAGTAAAGTAATAAACAATATACCTAGAATTCTTCAGAGAGAACCTTATCAACAAAAAACTTCCAATCTTTTCTTTTAATGCTAGAATATTCAATAGGAGGCAAAGCCAATGAGGTAAGATCGTCTTTGCAAGGCAAAATGAAATCATTGGCCAGCTCACTTCTAAAGTTCCTTAATGCAACCCACATCCATTTCAACACTTGGTTTTTACTTTTCACACTCAACTTGAACTTTTTCTATAAAACCATCCAGAATTGCACCAGTTCAAACACAATATATGAATTACATGCAAACTAATCCAATATATTATTAAACAACTGAACTGTACCTGAAAATGAAGCCACAAATCATCCTTCATGTCCATTGGAACATGCCTCCAATCATCATGTAAAATCGAAGTTATTTCTCGCACGATAACACCGATATAACTCCTGAGATCATTTCTTCCCTTTCCAACTGGAACACCATAAGAATTGTGCTCAATCACATTGTGGTTAGGAAATTCTTCTTTTTTCAACCCTTTTTTGGTTTGCTTTTTTCTTCTCGGCCTTCCCTCAAGTTCTGGAAGTGTGAACTCATTATTTTCAGCCAACTCATTATTTTCAGCCATATCTCCTGCAATTGAGAGATGTTTAAATAAGTTAGTACATAAATTAACTTCAAAAGTAATACACCAGCAGTAAAAAAAGAACTCACTATTTATAATAATGCATTTATTCATCTGTTAATCATCATTTAATGGAACAGCATCACAATCTTTTCTGTCGTAAATTGCCTCATCATCCTTCTCATCTAGCTCACACTGGAAGTTTGTTGCTTAATGGAGTGTATACATCAATATCTTCACATCTTTCTCCATCTAACTTATATTCTTTGTCACTCACCGAACAGACTACTGATTTGTTGTCATCTAATAGGTCTTTCACATAGAATACTTGATTTGCATAACAAGCTAGAATAAAATAATCTGATTTATAACCAATTCAATTTAGATCAATGACAGTCAAACCAAAATCATCCACATTAACCCCTCGACTATCTATCCAATCATATTTGAAAAGTATCTTCTCAACCATCAGATAATCAAGCTGCCAGATTTCATCAATGACTCCATAGAAGGCCATGTCACTAGAATGAGGTCGCTTGTCTTTTGAGCTCAATATTTGTAGAGTGTTAGCAACAATCCTAACACCAATGTTTTATGTTACACGATTATTATCCCGGTCCTTCGTTGCAAAATTGCAGCCATTAATATGATATCCAGGATATATTAACATGCTTGAACGAGGTTTGTTTGCCAAAAACTTCACTGTTTCATCAACCAGCACATTATTTTCCGTATCATCTGCTATCTATAATTTGAAATTCAAAAAAGAATCACATTAATTATATAATATAATCTGGTTAAAAGTTAACCTTTTATAAGTGTTATTATAATCAGTCTATAAATTCTAACCTTGTTCTGTAACCAAGTGGCAAATATACGAGTGTTTCATTCTGCAACCACAGACGTTTCTTTGCTTTATAAGGGTGTGTTGACTTTAAATGACACACATGTTCCCTGAAGTGAGATAAAAGTAAAACTGGTTTATTATACTAAAATCTTACAACTCTATTAACATGTTACTTATAAATAGAAAAATCAAGAACTTACTCTATATATGGTTGGATTTCAGGAGTTTTCATTAAAATGCAACGATGTGCTTGCGCCAGCAAAAGAGCATTGACTGACTTACAGTTTCCACCTCCCAAAGGCTTTTCGACTGTAAAATCAGCAACATCACAAGCAAAGAGGTATTCAGCACAAAATTGTAGTGCTTCTTCAGCAACATAACTTTCCGCGATACAACCCTCAGGATGGTAATGATTACGAACATAATCTTTAAGAGTTTTCATCACTCTCTCAAAAGGGTACATCCATCGAAAATAAACGGGGCCGCATAATCTAACTTGTTCAACTAAATAGACTGTCAAATGAATCATGATATCAAAGAAACTTGGTTGGAAGTACTTTTCAATTAGGCATAAAGTGATTACAAGATCCTTCTGTATTTGGTCAAGGGTACCGGGTTCCACGACTTTAGAGCACAACAAATTAAAAAAAGAGCACAATCTGATAATAACTTTTCTAACATTTACAAGCAAACAATTTCGAATAGCCAATGGCAGGAGTTGTTGCATTAGAGTATGGCAATCATGAGATTTTAGTCCTTGAATTCGACATTCATCCAAAGAAACAAGTTTTTGAAAGTTCGAAGAATAGCCATCGGGTACTCTCGCATCATATAAAGTTTCACAGAATGGTTTTCTTTTTTTTTTTTTACTCAAGGTATATGGAGCTGGAGGTAAGACTTGTTTTTTTTTGTTGGTCTCATCAGGAACTAATTTTCCCTTGAGTTTAAGATCTTTAAGATCTTTTTTAGCATTAAGCCCATCCTTTGTCCTACCCGGTTGATGAAGTAGTGTACCATAAATGCTTTCACACATGTTTTACTCTATATGCATCACATCTAGTTGATAGTGAACTAACAAATGTTTCCAATAATCAAGGGGAAAAAAGATTGATTTCTTTTTGAACAATATTCTAGTTATTCCCTCATCATCATCGCCATCAACATCGTCAAGTTTTCGCTTCTTAACTTTTTTCTTCCCAAACTTAGTATCAATAGCTTCCACCATATTTAAGATTTCGAAACCAGATAAAGTCCTAGGAGGCTCACCCCACTCTTGCTTCCCATTGAAAACCTTTTTAAGTTTTCGAAATGGGTGTCCGCATGTTAAAAATCGACGATGACCTATATAAGACATTTTTCGACTATGTGGTAGCCAAGATGCATAAGTGTCTATTCCACAAACTGGCCAAGCATAATATCCCTTAACAATACAATCAGAGAGGTTTTCATATGCTGGAAAGTCACTGATTGTCCACATTAGGATAGCTCGTAAGTCGAATGTTTCTTTTCTCCATGCATCATAAACATCAACATCTTCATCCCATAGAAGTTTCAAGTCCTCAATCAAGGGTGCTATGTATACATCTAGATCATTTCCATGTTGTTTAGGACCAGATCTCAAAAGAGACAATATCATAAACTTTTTCTTCATACATAACCACGGAGGAAGGTTATATGTAATCAAAGAAATAGGCCAACAACTATAAGTACTATTAAGTGTACTATGTGGATTAACCCCATCAGTTGGTAGAGCTAAACGAAGATTCTATCCTCTTCTGCAAATTGTAGCCACTTATTGTCAATTAATTGCCAAGATGGTGAGTCTGCTGGGTGGCGAAGTTTGCCATCTTTAATTCTCTTATTTGCATGCCATGTCAAATTTTGAGCAGTTTGTGGTGATTGGAACATTGTTTTGAACCTAGGAATTTGGGGGAAATACCACAACACCTTTGCAGGCACACAATTTTTTAGTTTTTTCGATCCAATTTTTTCTCTCTGCCATCTAGATGCTCCACAGTTCGGGCACTCAACAAGATCAACAAACTCTTTTCTATACAAAATGCAATCATTTGGACAAGCATGTGTTTTCTCATAATCTAAGCCTAACACTTTCATAGTTTTCTTAGCCTCATAAACTGACTTAGGTAAATCATTATTAATGGGCAAAATATCAGCAAAGACATCTAACAAAGCCGAAAACCCTTTAGCAGACCACCCATAATTCTCTTTAACACTATAGAGCCTCATCAAACCGGAAAGCTTTGAATGCTTTGAACCCGGATATAAAGGTTTTTCAGCATCATCAGGCATGTATTTTAAAGTACTAAGGTCTTTATCATAATGCTCATAAACATCTTGGACCATATCAACAATATTATTATAATCTTGACATCTAATTCTTTCACTAGGTGGATGCTCTTGACACTTTGTGGAGGTAGAAGGGTCAACTTCCCCATGCTTAGTCCATATGATATATGACTCAAGAAAACCTTTCTGAAAAAAATGAAGCTTCACCAGTTCAGGCTTAGGAAACTCCATATTGCAACAAAAGGTGCAAGGACATCGGATTGACATTCAGTTTTCAGCATTCAAAATCGCAAATTCTAAGAAATCAGCAACACCAATTTTATACTCTAAAGACCTTCTATCACAAGATATTCAAGTTTTGTCCATTTCAAATACCTTTACCTGTGCATATATAATATTCAGTGTCAGGCTGTATTTATATCAGTTCATAAACATGCATATAAGAAATATTTTTGCCACAAAAATAATTCAATTTAACAAATGAATGCTTGCCTGAGCATTAATGATTGTGAAACTTCTCTTTTTCCTTAACTTGCTCAATATCTTTTTCTTTAATCTTGACGAAATGATACCATAAGTTAGTATTAAATATGATATCAACTATTATATAATACAAAATTCAACTTAAAACTAATAAAATAATCATCAAGATTCTAAACATAAGAATAGAGAAGTAGTCTAACAGATGCTAAATAACTAAGGCTCAACTGAATAGCAAATTAGTAAAAAAATCATATATCTACTTACTTCTATAGATGCCTTTTCGCTATGATATAAAACATTTACAAAGACTGGTCATGAGACCAATAATGTATAACATCAAAGCTTCACATGAGGGCTTGGAAAAACAATAAGGAGTACAAATACATTATTCTACAATTTAACAGAAGAAGCGGCAACTGGTGTTTTAAAAGCTCAGAAGATAAAAGAACCTTACTCATGGGCCCTTACAATATGGACAGAGACTACGCGAAGGTAGAACTCTCGAAACATAAAAGAACATGAAAAAATGGACAGCCAGATTCGAAAAGCAAAAGTATGAAGAAAAGAAGAATTAAAATACCTATATTTATGACATAAACATATGTCATCACAAGACCAAAATTAAAATATTGACATCTAAATTTTTTACTAGGTGTATGTTTCTGACACTTTGTGAAGGAAGAAAGACAAGCTTAGTCCAAATGACATACGACTCAAGAAAACCATTTTGAAATAAATGAAGCTTTACTAGTTAAAGCTTATGAAACTCCATATTGTAACATAATGTGCAATGATATCTAACTGATATTCAGTTTTCAACATTCAAAGTAGAAAACTCCAAGAAATCACCAGCACTATAGACCTCCTATCACCTCCTATCACCAACACTATAGACCTCCAAGAATTCACCAACAGACTTAGTATCCTGAAATTCAACTGCGATTGTTTAATGTCATTTTATCCGAGCTATATTGTATAGGATGGAATCTGTGCCGTATGGATAAAATAATAGAAAGACTGAGGCAACTGTACTTGTATAATTGTCGTATTTGGTAGACAATTACAATTGAGGATATCGTCTATCAGGTCATCGCACTTTTGATATGAGGTATATCGTATGAGAATACTATTGGATTCAGTATATGTATTCAGTAAGTGTATATGTGTTTTCGATATGTCGAGACAGGCGGTAACAGTTGAAATTGGCTAAGTATAGAATACTTAGCGTACGCTAATGTTGAAGACATATGTACGCTAAATCACAAGAGTTATGTACGTTATGGTCGATACATTACGTACGTAACATGGGAATCAGACGATTGAGTCATGGTCGGCAAGTGGGACCCTGTGTCGGCAGCTTTCGACGGAGGATGTGGACAGCGAGTCAACCTCGGCCATTAGTACGTTATGCATGGCATATTACGTACGTAATGTGGGTGGTACTGTATCAAGTCAACGTACATGTTACGTACGTTATGAAGGAAACATTACGTACGTAAGCATGTTAACAAAACAGTTCAGTTAGTTTTAGGATGATGATTACGTACGCTATGTGGGACGAATAGCGTACGCTAAAGTGCATTACGTACGTTAATGATGAAGGATAACGTACGTAATGAGTTATGCAGTTTAATATAATGAAGTTCGCCTTTCATTTCACTTCAGCTTTCCTTTTCGTTTTTCGTCTCCAAACTTTGAGAGAGAGATGTTGGCCTTCCTAAGTCGATTTTGAGCATGAGTACTTGGACTTGAGGCTTGGATATGGAGCTATGGATGATTCTTGAAGTGTTTTCTAGTGTTTTTCATCTTCTAAGAGGTATGTTGGATAATCCTCCTTTTCATTTCGGATTTTTGATGTTGTTATTGATAAATGATTCGTATGAAGAGGATTAAGATGTTGTTGTTTCGATTCTTGAGGTTATATGAATTATATGTTGAAGGAAGATGGTGATATGATGGTTTATACCTTGAATATGTTGATTATGATTATGAAATCATAGAGTTCTTGATGTTCTTGGTATTATTATCCGTATTTGATCCATATGATGATGATTAGGGAGTTGTTGTTACAATCCTTGGGGTTATGTAGAGTGTATATTGAAGAATACGATGATTCATGACTTGGATTACGAATTGGAAGATTATCTTCATGTTAAAGGATATCGAGTTATGTTTTTTTAATGGTTATGAACATGAGTTTGAATCCCTTAGTGTTCTTGAGGAACTTTTGATGAATTTAACATAGCAAGACGATCATATGTTGAATTAATCGGATTATGAATCGTGTTGTGGTTTTGAGTTCGTAATTGTTTGAGTTGGATTGTCCGGACTTGTGTCTAATCGAGATATTGTGGAACCGTTGGGGTTTATTGATCGGTTGTATTGATTGATTATGATCATCGAGTTGTAGTTTGTATTGTAGATATCGTTGAATCGTTGAGATGATTTGGTTGGTCGTGTCGGTTGTTAATTATTATCGGATATGTGTTATTTGATTACTTCGATAGGTTGAGATTATTGATCGGTGATTAGAACCGTATATTGCTGTCTTGTTCGAGTACGTTCGTGAATTGCGTTGGTCAGGGCCGAGGAGCTCGTAGACGAAGACAATGAGATTGGTAGCGGCTTCATCGTCGTCGTATCGGTATCGAGCCAAGTTATTACTTGCTCAGTTATAATGTTTGATGAATGGTTTCAGTTTCATTTCGTTTATAATGCATATAGCAATGATTATTACTGCAAATTCTGGATAATTGGAATATATGTTGTCCTTCCGATTCTGGGAGTTAGATCATAATGTATATGATTTATTTCGGTTATTGGCATATTGGAGTATCGACGATACACAATGATAAAGACAAGGATATGAGTATCTATAGTCCATGGTATGTTTGGATCGCCGAGCTTTGCGGAAAATCGTCGATGATAATTTGACATCGAGATTGCTCCTGAAGGACTCGGGGCAAGTATTATATATTGATTGTGGTTTAGTGTTATTGATTTTGGTCATGCATATTGCCATTCATGTTGTCGAACATGGGGTCGTCCTAGTGAATTGCCATAATGTTGTGCATGTTATGTTGTTCATGTTGATGAACATATTGATTTGCATGTGTATGCATAATTGTATTGTTTATGTTGTGTTGATCCGTTGGGATCGTGTGATCTATACTGCGGACGCTGGATCAGATGTCCACCTCGTTATGGTCCGACGGGATCATCTTGGGATCTATACTGAGGGCGCTGGATCATTGGACTGGTTCTTCCACCTCGTTATGGTCCGACGGGATCATCTTGGGATCTATGCTGAGGGCGCTGGATCGTTGGAGTACCCAGTGTTGTGTTGATGGAATCATATGGATTCGCATCGTTGATTTTGCATATGTTGTTGTGTATATGTATATTGTTGGTTATCCACCTCGTGTTGATCTGGTAGGATCATCTTGGGACCTATGCTGAGGGCGCTGGGTCATGGGATTTCCATTGAGTATACACTGTTGATATTGTTTTGAGCATATTGATGTTGTCATATGAGTATGCATTTGTAGGTCTTGTGTTAGGACCATGTCCGCGTATGGTAGTGATCCGACCTCGGATTTGACTGACTTGATTGTCGTGGTATTGTGCATCTTGAGGTATGTTCCGTATTTCCTTTAGTGTTCATCTTTTGATGGACAATCGGTCATCGTCTTGGGATTTGATTATACTATCTGATGGATCGTATTTGTCAAAACTGGTATATTTCCGTATCGTGAGTTGGTTATGATAGTTTGAGAATCTTGAGTATTGTTCGAGGTACATACAGATAATATGTTTGAGTTTATTGGTTAATCGAATACGAGATGCGAATTATGATAATGGTTATTCTGATGAGAATTATTTGAGTAAGTAAAGTTACTACCATAAGATTACATTGGTCGTACTCTTATTTTGTATTCTCATTGGTATGTAATTATTGATCTGATGTGATGGTTATCATTGTTGTATATTATGGCTGACCCCGTCGTGGGCTTTCTTTTTATGTTCTTGAGATATCGAGCTTGTAGCGGTCGTGGAGAGATGAGCTTCCCGGAGGATACTGGCTAGGGCATGTAATTGTCTATTGAGTTTCCTGATCAGTCGCTGTTTTCCGCTGCTAGAGTATTTTTAATTGTTTGTCTTTTCCGCTGCTTGAGTATTTTTAAATGACCTTTCGTTTCTGGTAATTTGAGTTACTTTGGAAATCATTTTCTAAACTATTGAGTTTCGGTCGTTTGGCCTTGCCCTTTTCAAAACGAGATTTCACGACGGTTTTGATAAATAGATTTTATTAAGTCTTCGAATATTTTAAAGATAGTACCGTCGTTGGCCTTTTAGGCATTTGTAAATGTTTGCGAAAATTTCCTTTAGCCTTGTGGGTTCCATCTCGGGGCCCATGGCACTGTAATATTTCCGGTTAAATCTGGGGGTGTTACAGAATATGGTATCGGAGCTTAGGTTGAGAAATCCTAGGCATTTGGGTCGAGTTGGGTCGTGTTTTGTCGCGTCATTCGATTTGTCGATTGACTAATTCTAGAGCCTTGAGTTTTTGTTGTTCACTCGGGCTTGTGCGTTATGTGATTTACAGTGTGGTATTAGGGTTGTTGTAAACTTTTTCCAAATGGTGTTAACGTGATGTATTGTGTTCTTGAGTTGCACTGAGTTTGCAAAATGTGTGTTTTGAAAATATCTGTATCGAGTATCTTCTTGAGTCGAGACATGTGCCAGTATCACGGGGGATCGTTGGCTTCACGATCTGTAAGTATTTGGATCTTTGAATTGCATTGAAAGTTATTGCCGTTCTAAGTTGATATGCTTTGAGATTCAGCAGAATATTATGTGTTACAGTATAAGGTAACAAAATTGGGACAGGATTGATGAATTGAGAAACTATGATTTTGGAAATCAATAGGTCGGTTAATTTTGGAACGGAATTATGTATTCGGGAGAAGGACTGTGGATTGTTGAGATGAACATGTAGTCATGATAGATCATTTTATGATATATGGAACTGCTTTTGAGCATTGAAAATGATACTTTTCAAAATGAACGTTTTACGGATATTTTACAGAAAATGATTTTGGGCCGAGACCCAATCGATTTTGAAATGGTTTTATAACTCAGGACTTGGGGTCCAAAAAGAGTTTTCTACTTTTTAAACTTCTTGTAATGTGGAATGAGATACAGGCTGAGACCCTAATGTTTCAAAAGGCTTTTCTGTTTTCTAAAACTCCCGAGATTTGTAAAACGCGTTACCAATTGTTTATCTATTTTTGCCCTTTGGGGTTTTGGTTTACTTGTTCAAATGAAACTTCTCGGGAAGTGTTTCGCTGTGTTGATTTGTTTCAATATTTTGTCATAGCATATTTAAGGTGATCCAGGATGGGTTAATAACTGACGTTGCGAGTCATATGTGGAAAAGGAGTTTTTGGTCGGAGTTTATATATTGAGATTTTGGAACTATATCGTGTAGTTTTCCGATGGAATGTCAGTGGAATTGGTGACGAACCGAATTGGACTATAAGCGTACGAATGTGGTCAATCATTTGCATAGTTTTCATTTTAAAACTTCGAAATCGTATGGATTCGAAGGAAAACTGTTATCGAATACTTGGCACCAGCGAGCCGATTTAATTTTTTCGAAAATTGATTTCGTAGTCTTACGCAAATTTCTGTTTTGAGTTTTGAAATTTTGAAAGAAGTTTCGAAAATTTGTCTTCTTGACGAGACTGTATGATTTCAAACTGGTTTTGAAAATGTGATTGATAACCATACGCATTTATTGTATATTACATATCATGGTGAAGTTGTGAGTGTGACTCACGAACTGGATAATATATCAGTGTGGAACGATGAATAGGGATCCGAACTTTGATATGGTAGTTTGATTATCCAGGGATGATCGGTTGATTTATCGGATAAGAGAAATACTGTGCTTCGTAGACTCGTGTACAGAATGTAATCTTGAAACTTTGGATTTTGTGAAACTGGAGCATATGTGCTAGGTGGCTCTACTGATGTGATGGTAACACTTGTACTGATTGGTCATTCCCACTCCATATATGATTTGGGATGTTTGCAGATTTGCGACTGGTTATTCGTACGCCTGAGAGGTTCGTTCAACAGTCGGTTGTGTTTATTGAGATCCACTGTATGTGATTGGCGTGTCGTTTTGAGAACTTTATTCGTTTGTATATCGGATTCTGTGGTTCTGTGTTGATCGTGTTGGAGCTTACCGTTTGAAGGTATTCTCGATTATCGTTGACCGTTCGTTGGTCGTATTGGAGTTTATCATGTTTATGATATTCTAGATTGTGTTTTGACCTCTGGTTGGTCATATTGGAGTTTATCATGTTGATGATATTCTCGATTGTGTTTTGACCTCTGGTCGGTCATATTGGAATTTATCATGTCGATGATAAATTCGGTTGACTTATTGGTTCATCATTGTTGGTGATCATCTGAGCGTTCGGATTTTGTATCGGTGTCTCGGGATTCGTGTCGTTTTGGGCAGTTATTTCACAGATATATCGGATATTATTCGTTTTATCGGAATTGGAACTTGATCATGTGATCAGGCAAACAGGATTTGTCACGGATAGATTATTTCATCTGACGATGATATAATTTTGTTGAGACTTATGGAATTGTTATTGTAAGCGTATTGAGGCTTTACAGTGAGTCACTTGCTAATATCTCATGAGATCGTCGACTTTGCGCGGTTGTAAGTATGCGGTTTTGGTTATTCAGTAATAATGATGATTGATCGTTGTCGTATTGATTTCCGGATATTTTGTTGAACGATTTGTTTGTCTTTGTAACGGATTGCAAGTTTCGAGGACGAAACTTATTTTAAGTGGGGTAGAATGCAATATCCTGAAATTTTACTGCGATTGTTTAATGTTATTTTATCTGAGCTATATTGTACAGGATGGAATCTGTGCCGTATGGATAAAATAATAGAAAGACTGAGGCAACTGTACTTGTATAATTGTCGTATTTGGTAGACAATTACAATTGAGGATATCGTGCATCAAGTCATCGCACTTTTGATATGAGGTATATCGTATGAGAATACTATTGGATTCAGTATATGTATTCAGTAAGTGTATATGTGTTTTCGGTATGTCGAGACAGGCGGTAACAGTTGAATTTGGCTAGGTATATAATACTTAGCGTACGCTAATGTTGAAGACTTACGTACGCTAAATCACAAGAGTTACGTACGTTATGGCCGAGACATTATGTATGTAACATGGGAATCAGACGATTGAGTCATGGTCGGCAGGTGGGATCCTGTGTCGGTAGCTTTCGGCGGAGGATGTGGACAGTGAGTCAACCTCGGCCATTACGTACGTTATGCATGGCGTATAACGTACGTAATGTGGGAGGTACTGTAGCAAGTCAACGTACATGTTTCGTACGTTATGAAGGAAACATTACGTACGTAAGCATGTTAACAAAACAGTTCAGTTAGTTCTGGGATGATGATTACGTACGCTATGTGGGACGAATAGCGTACGCTGAAGTGCATTACGTACGTTAATGATGAGGCATAACGTACGTAATGAGTTATGCAGTTTAATATAATGAAGTTCGTCTTTCATTTCACTTCAGCTTTCCTTTTTGTTTGTCGTCCCCAAACTTTGAGAGAGAGAGAGATGTTGGCCTTCCTAAGTCGATTTTGAGCTTGAGGACTTGGACTTGAGGCGTGGATATGGAGTTATGGATGATTCTTGAAGTGTTTTCTAGTGTTTTTCATCTTCTAAGAGGTATGTTGGATAATCCTCCTTTTCATTTCGGATTTTTGATGTTGTTATTGATAAATGATTCGTATGAAGAGGATTAAGATGTTGTTGTTTCGATTCTTGAGGTTATATGAATTATATGTTGAAGGAGGATGGTGATATGATGGTTTATATCTTGAATATGTTGATTATGATTATGAAATCAGAGTTCTTGATGTTCTTGGTATTATTATCCGTATTTGATCCGTATGATGATGATTAGGGAGTTGTTGTTACAATCCTTGGGGTTATGTATAGTGTATATTGAAGAATACGATGATTCATGACTTGGATTACGAATTGAAAGATTATCTTCATGTTAAAGGATATCGAGTTATGTTTTTTTAATGGTTATGAACATGAGTTCGAATCCCTTGGTGTTCTTGAGGAACTTTTGATGAATTTAACATAGCAAGACGATCGTATGTTGAATTAATCGGATTACGAATCGTGTTGTGGTTTTAAGTTCGTAATTGTTTGAGTTGGATTGTCCGGACTTGTGTCTAATCGAGATATTGTGGAACCGTTGGGGTTTATTGATCGGTTGTATTGATTGATTATGATCATCGAGTTGTAGTTTGTATTGTAGATATCGTTGAATCGTTGAGATGATTTGGTTGGTCGTGTCGGTTGTTAATTGTTATCGGATATGTGTTATTTGATTACTTCGATAGGTTGAGATTATTGATCGGTGATTAGAACCGTATGTTGCGGTCTTGTTCGAGTACGTTCATGAATTGCGTTGGTCAGGGCCGAGGAGCTCGTAGACGAAGACAATGAGATTGGTAGCGGCTTCATCGTCGTCGTATATGTATCGAGGCAAGTTATTACTTGCTCAGTTATAATGTTTAATGAATGGTTTCAGTTTCATTTCGTTTATAATGCATATAGCAATGATTATTACTGCAAATTATGGAGAATTGGATTATATGTTGTCCTTCCGATTCTGGGAGTTAAATCATAATGTATATGATTTATTTTGGTTATTGGCATATTGGAGTATCGAGGATACACTATGATAAAGACAAGGATATGAGTATCTATAGTCCATGGTACGTTTGGATTGTCGAGCATTGCGGAAAATCGTCGATGATAATTTGACATCGAGATTGCTTCCGAAGGACTCGGGGCAAGTATTCTATATTGATTGTGGTTTAGTGTTATTTATTTTGGTCATGCATATTGCCATTCATGTTGTCGAACATGGGGTCGTCCTAGTGAATTGTCATAATGTTGTGCATGTTATGTTGTTCATGTTGATGAACATGTTGATTTGCATGTGTATGCATAATTGTATTGTTTATGTTGTGTTGATCCGTTGGGATCGTGTGATCTATGCTGAGGGCGCTGTATCAGATATCCACCTCGTTATGGTCCTACGGGATCATCATGGGATCTATGCTGAGGGCGTTGGATCATTGGACTGGTTCTTCCACCTCGTTATGGTCCGATGGGATCATCTTGGGATCTATGCTGAGGGCGCTGGATCGTTGGAGTACCCAGTACGTTTGGATCGCCGAGCATTGCGGAAAATCGTCGATGATAATTTGACATCGAGATTGCTCCCGAAGGACTCGGGGCAAGTATTCTATATTTATTGTGTTTTAGTGTTATTGATTTTGGTCATGCATATTGCCATTCATGTTGTCGAACATGGGGTCGTCCTAGTGAATTTTCATAATGTTGTGCATGTTATGTTGTTCATGTTGATGAACATATTGATTTGCATGTGTATGCATAATTGTATTGTTTATGTTGTGTTGATCCGTTGGGATCGTGTGATCTATGCTGAGGGCGCTGGATCAGATATCCACCTTGTTATGGTCCGACGGGATCATCTTGGGATCTATGCTGAGGGCGTTGTATCATTGGACTGGTTCTTCCACCTCGTTATGGTCCGATGGGATCATCTTGGGATCTATGCTGAGGGCGCTGGATCGTTGGAGTATCCAGTGTTGTGTTGGTGGAATCATATGGATTCGCATTGTTGATTTTGCATATGTTGTTGTTTATATGTATATTGTTGGTTATCCACCTCGTGTTGATCTGGTAGGATCATCTTGGGACCTATGCTGAGGACGCTGGGTCATGGGATTTCCATTGAGTATACACTGTTGATATTGTTTTGAGCATATTGACGTTGTCATATGAGTATGCATTTGTAGGTCTTGTGTTAGGACCATGTCCGCGTATGGTATTGATCCCACCTCGGATTTGACTGACATGATTGTCGTGGTATTGTGCATCTTGAGGTATATTCCGTATTTCCTTTAGTATTCGTCTTTTGATGGACAATCGGTCATCGTCTTGGGATTTGATTATACTATCCCATGGATCGTATTTGTCAGAACTGGTATATTTCCGTATCGTGAGTTGGTTATGATAGTTTGAGAATCTTGAGTATTGTTCGAAGTACAATACAGATAATATGTTTGAGTTTATTGGTTAATCGAGTACGAGATGCGAATTATGATAATGGTTATTCTTATGAGAATTATTTGAGTAAGTAAAGTTACTACGATAAGATTACATTGGTCGTACTCTTATTTTGTATTCTCATTGGTATGTAATTATTGATCTGATGTGACGGTTATCATTGTTGGATATTATGGCTGACCCCGTCGTGGGCTTTCTTTTTAGGTTCTTGAGATATCGAGCTTGTAGCAGTCGTGGAGAGATGAGCTTCCCGGAGGATACTGGCTAGGGCATGTAATTGTGTATTGAGTTTCCTGATCAGTCGTTGTTTTCCGCTGCTAGAGTATTTTTAATTGTTTGTCTTTTCCGCTGCGTGAGTATTTTTAAATGACCTTTGTTTCTGGTAATTTGAGTTATTTTGGAAATCATTTTCTAAACTATTGAGTTTCGGTCAATTGGCCTTGCCCTTTTCAAAACGAGATTTCACGACGGTTCTGATAAATAGATTTTATTAAGTCTTCGAGTATTTTAAAGATAGTACCGTCATTGGCCTTTTAGGCATTTGTAAATGTTTGCGAAAATTTCCTTTAGCCTTGTGGGTTCCATCTCGAGGCCCACGGCGCTGTAATATTTCCGGTTAAATCTGGGGGTGTTACACAGACTATGTCCAAAAAAGATGATAACAAAGAACTCGTATCATTTTATTTTAACATAAGCAATGGTATACAAACTTAAGCAAATTCATGTACAAAACTATGAATAAATCAGCAAATACCAGAAAAATATTGATATTTTATAATGTATCATTTGTAGTAAATGGCAGCACTTGTTTATCAGAAAGCAGTCTGTAATTCTTTATTCACAGAAACATAATCTGTTATTAGAATGGGGAAACTATGCTTATCTTCATGTTCAACTCGAGACTTCCCACTCTTTAACAAGTTTAACGGTAGTTGTTACAAACTACCATCAAAACCCCAAAGAAATATATAAGAGCAGATTTAGAGTTTAATATAATCATTACAAAAAATAACAGGAAACCAACAAGGAATTTCCTTAAACGTATAAAGCAGATTTTTGAAAAAAATTAATCGCAGTCCAGAAATATTAAGACTGAGAAATAGACACCGCAAATCTGGAGAAAGAGAACATCAAACGGTCAACAATGAGCTCAAACCATAAAAACACACAGAAGTTACACAAACAATGTGGACCCTAAGGAACTTAAAAATGCCAATTCTCAATCAATGTTGCAAACTAGCATGTATAATTATGAGAAGAAAAACTTTTTGTTGCATTTTACAAGCCTATCAGACATGGAGTTTTTCTTGCAGAAACAATAGTCGCAACAAATCGAAAAAAAAAAATTAACAATCTGAGCAGATGAAAAATTTGTAGAAACAAAAATACCATATCAAAGATTAATACAAATTCTAGGGTTTTCTCCATAAAAATAATTAAATATAAAATTGTAAAACGCATAAAAAAATTGTAAACATTAAACAGTGAAAGCACATGTATTAAGAATCAGCAAAACAAGTTCAAAGTTAGTACTCAACAATCTGTGAGCAACAACACAAAAATAATCATATTATTTAACTAAAGTTGTCCAGAAATAGATTAAAAACTTAATAATCTTGTAAGAACTACTAAAAAATAACCAAAAAATAGAATTTGCCATGCATTTTGAAGTAACATACAAGCTATTCCCCCATCGAGCTACCGAGCACAGATTCAATAGCCAAATATAGCATTTTTATTCAACATTTACGGGATAATTATAATCTGAAAGCTCTAGGGTTTTGCTAAAGGGATTGAATTTGATTCGGATAGAAGTAAGAGAATCAAAATTTGGGGTTCTGGGGAGAAGTTGGAATTGGCGCTGCAACTGTCAAGGAAGAAACGGGAGAAGGGCGGGAGAAGGGCGAGGCTGCGGAAGAAGATGAAACACAACGAGATTAGGGTAAATTGTTACGGGTTTCTAATAGTGGTTTTAATATTGATTTACTAATTAATATTCATTGTTATGGGTTATTCTATTTAATATTGTGAAACAAGGTAAATTGTCCATAGAGCTAAATTGGTTTATGTTCGGTGATGATATCACCGCGTCTCAGGGTTCGATCCCTGAGATGTACAATATTTTTTTAATTTGATATTTAAGTGTAAGTAAATTCTGATGCTCAAGTTACTGATACTTAAGTGTCAGTATCTTATGATACAATTATGTTAAAGACCAAAAATGAGTTAAATGTCCGAAGTTACTGACACTTTGATAATGTGTCAGAAACTAAGTGTCAGTAAATGGTGTTTTTGTAATAGTGAAAGATCATAGTAGGAGGTTGATGTTGGTCTAGTGATTATATTGGTTTATAAATGAATTTATTATAATTCGTATGATCATGGAGAAGGTTTTGGGAATCAGTTGGCTTGATGATCGAAAATGTGTTATGTTCATCGTTTTGATCAAATCATATTAATTGAGTTAAGGTCATATTCGTGTTATTTGGATCATACTGAATCGTGGAATCTTTAGTTACGATTATGTGGTTTTGGTAACTAAGGTATGGTTATTCGAATTGTTGATAGAGGAAGCTAATTCTAATCGAGTTAATTCACAGTTGCAGTTGAGGAAAATACTTTAATTATATGTCTTGTATTTCTTATTTTGAAAATGATATTATGAATTGTGGTTATAATTCATCCCGGTGTGTCTTGGGATTCATGATGGAGGTCATGGTCTAATAACTAGATATGGGGATTTTCCAGCTTTTATCCAACGAAACTTTTGGTGTGCGTTTGCATGAGGTTACGTGAGGGGATAAATTGCCAAAGCGAGATTATTAGAGTTGGAGGACTTTTGATTGGTTTATCCCCGAGTATTGATGTTTTGGTGATATACATTGTGATTAATGTGTAAAATATCTTTCATATTGTTACTATACTTACATTAGTGACTAGTAAATTAGCCCGTCACCCCTGGAGAAGAAGCTACACCCAGCACAATCACCTTTACAAAAGAAGCCTTAGCCGACATAATTACTAGTGCAATTCAGAAGAGTCGGGAGGTTGAAAAACAAAACATACCGCGAAAAATAATACATATCCTCTCGGAAGAGCCGGAGGAAATCGATCAGCAGGAAGACCATGGGGAAAGCTATCCAAGGGCATGGGGGCGATCCAAACAGGAAAGAACGCTGGATCCCTTGATATCCAGTATGCAGGACGAGCTAGAGGAACTGCGACAAAGGGTTGCGGGGAAGGACGTGGAGAGTCATCCAGGGCATCCCTTCTTAGAGAGCATACTACAGGTTGAACTCCCGTATGGATTTAGGGTTGTCACTTTCACCTACGATGGGATCTCGGATCCCACCCGACATTTATACCGATTCGAGAACATGGCCGTATTGCACCGATATTCGGATGTTGGGAGTTGCAGAGCATTCCTAGCTACGCTGACGGATTCATCTCAGGACTGGTTCCACCAGATACCCCCAGGGACAATCACTTGCTTCAAAACTTTCAACTTGGCGTTCTTGACTCACTTCGCAAGCACTAGGGCACACTAGAAGACATTCATGTCCTTGTTCAGTATCAAGCAGTACTCCAGAGAAGCACTGAGAGCTTATATGACTCGATTTACAAAGGCGTGTCTGAAGGTACCCTGGTCATTTGAAGAAGTGAAGACGAGTGCCTTGACGCAGAAACTAAAGCCTAGGCTGCTACGCACCTCATTAGCTAAAAAGCCGGCCAGAACGTATGATGAGGTCTTAGCCCGAGGTTCAAAATAAATCAATGTTTAAGAAGCCGAGAAAGATATGGAAGAATTGCAAGAAAAATCTGAGGATGGGGAAGGAGGAGCTAGCAGGGGGGTGCAGCGCGAGGTGTATACCTTCCGAGGAAATCCACCCCAGGAGGAAGTACTCTGTGGAAAGCCAGATCGGGACACGGACCGAAGAAAGAGCAAGATCAGCAAAGGCTAGGCAAGAAAACTCGACCTCAAGAATCTAGCCACGGAGATGCAAACATATTTTGTCCACAAATCCACCGTGAAAAATCCGGCGTGCTGGGTTTCATCAATAACCAGATCTAGAATCACACCGCAGCTACTCCAAAACTTAGAAAACCCAGAAGTCTGGTAGTTAATCTACCCAAACTCAACCAATCGAAAATAGAACCAAACATCACTGAGTTTTGCTGTTGTGATTCTTTGTTAAAATCAAGCTCACTGCTACTCACCGACCTCCAAATCGCGCCCTCATTCTAGAAAATACGAGCTTGAAATCGACTCCCTCAGTATAGAAATTCGAGCTCGATAGCCACCATCAGCCCTGAAATTTCGAGCTTGATACAGCTTCTGTCAACATGTAGACTCCGACCTCTCAAATACCAAGAGATTCGGAGCGACCATCTCAAACAGAAAGCTCGTCACAACCCCAGTAGCATAGCTTGGTGACTCTATTTACTATGGTCGGTTCGCCAGATCGCCGGACCATAGTTGTTTACTGATTTGATATCAATTGAACCCCTCGAGGAATCAAGGATATTAAGGGTTTATGATTTTCTAACACGGGATTCACCTAATATGCAAATTTTATATTGGTGGCATATTCCTGCTCGAATCTTTGCTGATAGGATGTCAGTGCAATCTCAATGGAGATAATGATCGCCAAGAAAAGACATAAAAGCTAAAGATAAGTATCCTTTTTTAATATCTGCACATAAATTGATATGTGAATGTTTGCTTTGTATAAGTTATGCTGTCACACAAATCGAGATGTGAATTATCTTTAAAGTTTCTTGAAGAATTATGTAAACTAATAAGGATACGTATGTCGATGGTACAGAATGATTTTTCGCGAAATCCAACATCTTTGGATTTTTCTCAGTTATAGAAATATTTGAGTCGATATTCTAATTAATTTATCTGAACAACTGAGCATTTATTTTCGAGATATGGCACATAGATAGTCGAATGCATTTGAGTTGCTCACTAACAAACGTGTCACCTATATAGTTTACCTCGAAGTTTGTATGAATATGATTGGCTTGTCTACAGCTTATGACTATTACAGGGATTATGATGTCCCCATTGATTTTGGCTTGAACATATATGAAGATATCTCATTGCGAATATATCTTATCAGCATGATTATATTATGGATTTCTTGATAGCGGCTCCCATAAACTATGACGACTGGTCGGGCTACATATGGATCCCAATTTGAAGACCGGGTGAAACGCCCCAAAATTTGATAGGGTGAAACTGTAACACCCTCAAGATATCCGAGGTATATTACAGCGCCGTGAATCCCTATATGGGACCCACCAGGCTGAACAGCATCATACTCATCGACTCACATAAACGACAAAACAACACCATGTCATAAAGACGCAAAACAGAATAATCCACCCGGTTCAACCGGTCAAATATAACATCATCAATCAACACAAACATATAGGCAACAATACAATCCGGACGAACAAGAACTCTTAAGTACTCGAGTACAACTATTAGTTCAAAAGCCACAAAAGATGAAAAGACAAAAAGACATTAAGACGTCACTTATGCACAATCATCACGCATGGCCATCATCCGTAATCGGTCCAGGCCGCTCGTCCCGATGAACGACTGAAATTCATAAAACGAATTTCACCAAAACGGGTCCCCAGAGGGGTTAGCAATTACGCTAGTACAAGTAACCAAATGAACAACTTACATCTTACACATATAGTAAATGCATGCAATAAATAAAACCGTTCGAAAGCACTCATTTCCGGAAATGCCAATATTAAATCACATTTGTAAAATTTCACCACAATTAACCGTCGATCCACGTCTCTGTGGACCCCTACCGAGACCCCGTCGGATCTAACCCGTAGTGGTTAAAAGCAAGCTCGTCGATCCACGTCTCTTGTGGACCCCTACCGAGACCCCGTCGGATCTAACCCGTAGTGAGCATACACACACACACCATTTCTCATACAATACTACTATGTCAAGATTGTAAATTCATAAGGATACTTGCCTCGATTAAATAGACGATGACACGAACGGAACGGAAGAGTTGAACACGACCGCAAGGAACCGGCGGAAATGAACCTAACGATTCGAATAACACAATCACAACCAACTCTAGACGATTACGGAAATGGAATACACCCGGAAACCCGCCTACGATTCATGTATATTCGTACCAAAAATAACAACGAGGGCGGACCACAACCAAACCCTCTCGATTCCGTAAAAACCACAAAATATCCATGAATCCGTAGGAAAACTAAAGATACTAACAATATTAATCGTATTCATCATGAATCCATCAACAAACGGAGCGAATCGGAAGTAAAACCCAAAACCCCCAAATTAATCGAAAATAGGGTTCTAGAAATATTACCTTTGAAGATTCAAGTACTAAGATCCGTAGAACACGCGTTAGATTGATTATCCGAGCCTCACAACCGAAGGGAAATGATGAAAATCGACCCCCGGATGAAGAATGCTTGAGAAGTTCTCCTCCTAGGTCTCTTTCTCTCTCGCAGTGAAATGAAGGAGAAGACGGCCGATCTCGTCTAATAAGGACGAGATTGCCTGATTGACCGCTTTGTGTGCCGCGACATACCAAGTGTGCCGCGGCACAAGCCAAAATTTACTCGGAGTTTGGCGGTGTGCGCGGCACGCTGCTTGTGCAGCCGCGGCACCTGATTAGGTTTTGGTCGCGAAGACACACGAGTGTGTCGCGGCACTGCTCGGCACCGTGCCGCGCATCGATGGGTGTGCCGCGGCACACGATGCTTTGTTCGACCAACAATCAAGGAATTTGTGTGCCGCGGCACGCACATCTTGTGCCGCGGCCCACACCCCCTATTGGGTTCCAAAATGATAAAAATGATCCGGAAAGAGAATAAAACGATAGGAATCAATATTTGGGAACCAACAACGCGAAATGGATCCACGGCAACCCCGAAACGGCGGTTCCGCACAAAAATAACGAGAATACAGTTCAACAGTTTGACAGGAAGGACACGCTGAAAAGTACACGAGGGTCACTACGATCGAGAAATACACCAAAAACGAAAATACAAGGGAAAGAAAAAAAATACGGATATTACATTCTACCCCTCTAAAAATAATTTTCGTCCCGAAACTTAAGAAACAAACAACTCCGGGTACCTAACACGCATGCTATCCTCGGTTTCCCAAGTTGCCTCCTCGACACCGTGTCTCGACCATTGCACCTTGACCAAAGGTATGGTCTTATGCCTCAATCGTTTCTCACGATGCTCCAAAATCTTCAAAGGACGCTCTTCAAAAGTAACATCCTCGGCGACATCAATCTCACCATAATCGATGACGTGACTAGGATCCGGGACATATTTCCTCAGCTGGGAAACATGAAAAATGCTATGAACATGACTCAAGGCCGGAGGTAACGCCAAACGGTATGCCAACCCACCGACTCGCTCGAGGATCTCAAAGGGGCCGATAAATCTCGGACTCAACTTCCCTTTCTTCCCGAAACAAAAAACTCCCTTCGTCGGCGACACCTTTAGCAAAACGTGGTCTCCCACCTCGAATTCCAAAGGTCGGCGACGGACGTCGGCATACGACTTCTGTCGACTTTGGGCAGTCAACATCCGTTCTCGAATTACTTCTATCTTCCGCCTCGTCTCTAAAACGACATCCGGCTCGGTCCCGATCAAATCGGACGCCTCATTCCAACAAATCGGTGATCGACATCGCCGCCCATAAAGTGCCTCATACGGTGCCATCCGAATCGACGCGTGCCAACTGTTGTTGTACGTGAATTCGATCAGCGGCAAATGTTCCTCCCAGTCACTACTCCAATCGAGAGCACAGGCACGCAACAAGTCCTCGAACGTCTGGATAGTGCGTTCCGACATCATCCGATCGGGATGAAAAGAGGTACTCAAATGCAGCCGGGTACCCAACGACTTATGCACCGCCTGCCAGAAGTGCGATACGAAACGGCCATCACGATCCGAAACAATAGACTTCGGAGTACCGTGAAGTCTCACAATCTGCGCGATAAACACACGAGCCAACTTCTCCGGGCCCCAAGTGTCCTTGATGCCCAGAAAATGTGCCGACTTGGTCAGACGATCAACAATCACCCAAACCATATTCATGCCCGATCTCGATCTCGGCAAACTCGTAATGAAATCCATCGATATATCTTCCCATTTCCATTCCGGAACGGGAAGTGACTGCAAAAGCCCAGTCGGTCGCTGATGCTCGATTTTGACTTGCTGGCAAGTCAAACACCTTGCTACAAACTGCGCGACCTCCTCCTTCATGTCATTCCACCATAAGTTCCTTCTTAAGTCCTTGTACATCTTACTCGAACCAGGATGAACGGAGTAAGGTGTAGCATGGGCCTCCCGCAAAATACGCTGTCTCATCTCTGAGTCGTTCGGCACACAAAGCCGACTCTGGAATCTCAAAATACCATCCTCGTGAATCACAAACCCAGGAGACTTTCCCTTAAGAACGTTCTCTCGGATTTGAGTAATCATCGGATCCTCTGACTGCTTCAGCTTAATTTCATCGATCAAAGATGACGAAATCTCTAAAGCACATAGTTGCCCGACGGCTCCAGGCAATAAGACTTCAACATCTGACTCGATCAAATCCCTTGAAGCTCGGGACCGAGGCGTAAGGATCTCAAGCATTCGCAACGCCACCGGTTTCCGACTCAAGGCGTCAGCCACGACGTTCGCCTTGCCCGGATGATAAAGGATTTAGAGGTCATAAACCTTAATCAACTCTAAACACCTCCTCTGCCTCATATTCAACTCTCGCTGGGTAAATATGTATTTCAGACTTTTATGATCGGTAAAATCGACATGCAGAGCCGAAAAGATAGTGACGCTAAATCTTGAGCGCAAAAACGACTGCCGCTAACTCCAAATCATGAGTAGGGTAGTTCAGCTCATACGGCCTCAACTGTCTCGACGCAAAGGCAATGGTCTTGCCGTGCTGCATTAATACGCACCCAAGACCCTGACCCGAAGCATCGCTATAAACGGCAAAACCCTCGTTGCCACATGGCAACGCCAAAACCGGGGCTGAAGTCAAACACTTCTTCAGTTCCTCAAAACTCAACTGCCTCTCGTCATTCGAGACGAACTTCTCGGATTTCTGGAGCAACTGTGTAAGTGGTCGAGCCAGTTTCGAGAAACCCTCGACGAACCTACGGTAGTAGCCAGCCAAACCCAAGAAACTTCGGAGCTCTCTCACGTTTTTGGGCGGTGCCCAATCCAATACCGCCTCGATCTTCTGCGGATCTACACGAACCCCTTCGGCTGAAATCACGTGACCCAAAAACATCACTTCCTTCAGCCAGAACTCACATTTCGAGAACTTCGCATAGAGTTGCTCGGCCCTCAAAATGTCTAACACTATCCGCAAATGATGGGCATGCTCTTCCTCATTCCTTGAGTAAATAAGAATATCGTCTATGAAGACGACGACACACTTATCCAGATACTCGATAAAAACTTTGTTCATCAACTGCATGAACACCGCCGGCGCATTAGTTAACCCGAAAGGCATGACTACGAACTCATAATGTCCGTACCTCGTCCGAAAAGCTGTTTTCGGCACATCGGACTCTCTCACCCGGAGCTGATAGTACCCCGATTTCAAATCAATTTTCGAGAATACCGCAGCTCCCTGCAACTGGTCGAATAAGTCGTCAATTCTCGGCAAAGGATACTTGTTCTTGATGGTCACCTTGTTTAGTTCGCGATAGTCGATACACAAACATAGTGAGCCATCCTTCTTCCGCACAAACAGGACCGGTGCACCCCAAGGCGAGGCACTCGGTCGAACATACCCCGACTCAAGAAGCTCACTCAACTGCTTCTTCAACTCTGCCATCTCTGAAGGTGCCATGCGATACGGCGCCTTCGAAATCGGAGCCGCGCCTGGCTCTAACTCTATAGCAAACTCAACCTCACGATCCGGTGGCAATCCCGGTAACTCATCAGGAAATACATCCGGAAACTCATTAACGACTGGAATCGACAAAAGCTCGACTCCACCATCCTCCGCCTTCAAGGCATAGCACCAATAACCAGTACACCCCTTTCGCAGGAGACTCATCGCCTTCAAGGCATTAATGACGAATTTCTGGTTTCCCCTCTTTCGCCCCGCGAAAGAGTGCTCGGTGCCGTCCTCGGCTAACATAGTGATGATTCTCGTGCGGTAGTTCATGATCGCACCATGCCGCTCGAGCCAATCGTCACCAAGAATCAAATCCTCACCCTCGATACTCACAACAATAAGATTATAGGGCCAAGTCCTCTCACAAATAAGTACAGAATAGTCTCGAACCTCCTGATCACCAACGATCCTATCGCCGCTAGGAAGCTTAACGATGAAGGGTTCACAAGGCGTCAAACAGTCGAGACTCAGACGGCGCACACAATCCAAAGATATGAACGAATGCGTAGCACCGGAATCGAAAAGCACACTGACAGGATGAGAAAGAATATAAACGGTACCTGTCGCCACGGTAGCCGCTGGGTCGTCGGCTTTCCGCATCTCATAGACACGCGGGTTGTCTGAGCCGAAACTGGAAGCTCCCACCATATAGGGCTGACACCGACCTCTTCCCGACTAGCACTCGGCGGAGATTGAGGAGCAAACGATCCTGATTCACACCGGGTTCCCTAGGCGCTAGAATGCAATCCGGGCACCAAGAATTCTCTCCCTCTCGGCCAGACGGCCTTGTGGCGGTGGCCACACTGATTACACGTCGACAAAGGGCTCAAGCAAGTACGACCGACGTGGCCTGTGCGACCACAATTGAAACACTTCACATCGCGGAAAGGAGCACTGGTAGTTCCACGAGGACCCAGTGAACGAGCCGGACCACCGCCGTGGGAAGTTAGCGATTGGGATCTCTGCTGACCCCCACTCTTGTGGCCGAAAAGTTCCGGCGGACTTACGCTTCTTACTCTCGCGGGCCGCCTCACTCGCCGTCACAGACATATCGTAAGCAAGGGCCCTGCTCTGGTAATCTTTCAAGGTAGTGCATACGAGCCCCGACATATAGTCCTGAATCGGCAACTTCATCCGTCTGGAGAAATGGAAAATCTTGTCACTCTCCTCGACAACTTGGGTCTTCACATAACCCAACTCCTTGTTAAAATCAGCAATAGCTTGAGATACGGGGATATCCCGCGGTTGAGCATCATAAAAAGCATGTACCCGAGCTGTCCGATCGCCACGGCAATATTCGATCTCCATCAACTCTTGAAACTCACCACGGCAAAGATGGTCTTTAGGCCCAATGGCCTCCCACCAGTCCGTAGCGTCCCCAGTGAGAAAATATTGAGCAATCGGGACTTTACGGTCCTCGGGACAGTTAGGGGCAACGAAGACCTTAGATATCTCCTTGATCCACCCTTCCCAGCCAATCGGGTCTGAAGCTCCCGAAAACTGAGGAGGATGCATCTTGATAACATCTTGGAGCCATCGATCCGCTCCACCCCGATTAGCGTGGGCCTGATCCGGGTTCTGAACCGCCTGAGCTATTGCCGCCATTTGGTTCACCATTTGTTACATAACAGCCGCAATACCAAGGTCAGCGCGCTCCTGAGAAGAAGCATGACTGTGGCGGTCGCGATCGCCGGCTCGAAGATGCGACGTGGCCGCCCACCGGCCGCCCCACGTCCCGGCCGCGTCCACGACCACGACCGCGACCACGACCTCTTCCGGCATCCATACCGGAGTTAAATAAGTAGCAAAAGCCATACGAGGGTAAGTACGAGAAAGAACAATCACAAGTCGAGAATCAAAGGTACGATACAAGGAAATAATAAACGAGAGGAAGGAAAACTTACGGACCTTGGTAGTACGGAATCATGGCGGCGTGACGATGATGTGCAAAACAAAACACCACAAGACCCAATAAACCGACAAGCCTAGGTATCCATAAACCTAGAGCTCCGATACCATTTTACGTAACACCCTCAAGATATCCGAGGTATATTACAGCGCCGTGAATCCCTATATGGGACCCACCAGGTGAACAGACATCATACTCATCGACTCACATAAACGACAAAACAACACCATGTCATAAAGACGCAAAGCAGAATAATCCACCCGGTTCAACGTCAAACATAACATCATCAATCAACACAAACATATAGGCAACAATACAATCCGGACGAACAAGAACTCTTAAGTACTCGAGTACAACTATTAGTT
This sequence comes from Orobanche coerulescens, assembly GCA_033398695.1. NCBI lineage: Eukaryota > Viridiplantae > Streptophyta > Magnoliopsida > Lamiales > Orobanchaceae > Orobanche > Orobanche coerulescens. The sequence goes on from CM065815.1 coordinate 119,384,527, forward strand.
CAAAAGCCACAAAAGATGAAAAGACAAAAAGACATTAAGACGTCACTTATGCACAATCATCACGCATGGCCATCATCCGTGTACTGGTCCAGCGCCCGCTCGTCCCGATGAACCTGACCTGAAATTCATAAAACGAATTTCCCCAAAACGGGTCCCCAGAGGGGTTAGCAATTACGCTAGTACAAGTAACCAAATGAACAACTTACATCTTACACATATAGTAAATGCATGCAATAAAGAAAACTGTTCGAAAGCACTCATTTCCGGAAATGCCAATATTAAATCACATTTGTAAAATTTCACCACAATTAACCGTCGATCCACGTCTCTGTGGACCCCTACCGAGACCCCATCGGATCTAACCCGTAGTGGTTAAAAGCAAGCTCGTCGATCCACGTCTCTTGTGGACCCCTACCGAGACCCCGTCGGATCTAACCCGTAGTGAGCATACACACACACACCATTTCTCATACAATACTACTATGTCAAGATTGTAAATTCATAAGGATACTTGCCTCGATTAAATAGACGATGACACGAACGGAACGGAAGAGTTGAACACGACCGCAAGGAACCGGCGGAAATGAACCTAACGATTCGAATAACACAATCACAACCAACTCTAGACGATTACGGAAATGGAATACACCCGGAAACCCGCCTACGATTCATGTATATTCGTACCAAAAATAACAACGAGGGCGGACCACAACCAAACCCTCTCGATTCCGTAAAAACCACAAAATATCCATGAATCCGTAGGAAAACTAAAGATACTAACAATATTAATCGTATTCATCATGAATCCATCAACAAAACGGAACGAATCGGAAGTAAAACCCAAAACCCCCAAATTAATCGAAAATAGGGTTCTAGAAATATTACCTTTGAAGATTCAAGTACTAAGATCCGTAGAACACGCGTTAGATTGATTATCCGAGCCTCACAACCGAAGGGAAATGATGAAAATCGACCCCCGGATGAAGAATGCTTGAGAAGTTCTCCCCTCCTAGGTCTCTTTCTCTCTCGCGCAGGTGAAATGAAGGAGAAGATGGCCGATCTCGTCTAATAAGGACGAGATTGCACAGTTGACCGCTTTGTGTGCCGCGACACAGCCGAAGTGTGCCGCGGCACAAGCCAAAAATTTACTCCCAGGTTTCGGCAGTGTGCCGCGGCACAGCCTGCTTGTGCCGCGGCACCCGGTACAGTTTGGTCGCAGAAGACACATGAGTGTGCCGCGGCACCGGACAGGCACTGTGCCGCGACACCGGATGGGTGTGCCGCGGCACACAGTACAGTTTGTTCGACCAACAACTGAAGGAATTTGTGTGCCGCGGCACGCACATCTTGTGCCGCGGCCCACACCCCCTATTGGGTTCCAAAATGATAAAAATGATCCGAAAAGAGAATAAAACGATAGGAATCAATATTTGGGAACCAACAACGCGAAATGGATCCACGGCAACCCCGAAACGGCGGTTCCGCACAACAATAACGAGAATACAGTTCAACAGTTTGACAGGAAGGACACGCTGAAAAGTACACGAGGGTCACTACGATCGAGAAATACACCAAAAACGAAAATACAAGGGAAAGAAAAAAAATACGGATATTACAGAAACGCCCTCAAATTCGAAGATCGGGTGAAACGTCCTAGAAATTTGATTGGGTGACCTGCCCTCAAATTTGAAGACGAGGTGAAACGCCCTAAAATTTGATAGGGTGAAACGCCCTCAAATTTGAAGATCGGGTGAAACGCCCTAGAAATTTGATCGGGTGACCTGCCCTCAAATTTGAAGACCGGGTGAAATGCCCCAAAATTTGATAAGGTGAAACGCTCTCAAATTTGAAGATCGGGTGAAACGCCCTAGAAATTTGATCGGGTGACCTGCCCTCAAGTTTGAAGACCGGGTGAAACGCCCCAAAATTTTATAGGGTGAAACACCCTCAAATTCGAAGATCATGTGAAATGCCCTATAAATTTGATCGGGTGACCTGCCCTCAAATTTGAAAACCGGGTGGAATGCCCCAAATTTGATAGGGTGAAACGCCCTCAAATTCGAAGATCTGGTGAAACGCCCTAGAAATTTGATCGGGTGACCTGCCCACAAATTCGAAGATTGGGTGAAACGCCCTAGAAATTTGATCGTTGACCTGCCCTCAAATTTGAAGACCGGGTGAAATGCCCCAAAATTTGATAGGGTGAAACTCCCTCAAATTCGAAGATCGGGTGAAACGCCCTAGAAATTTGATCAGGTGACCTGCCCATAAATTTAAAGATCGGGTGACCTACCCTAAAAAATTTAATTGGGCGAACTACCCTCAAATTTGAAGATCGGGTGACTTATCCTAAAAATCGATCGGCTGAAACACCCTCAATATATACCTCACCCAGCTCGGGCTCTTAATATTTTGGCCTCTGTCAGGTCTCTCGGTATAGAAGCCTCAGCTCGGAATCTTATCCTCTTGGTCTTGGCTTATCCTATCAGCGCCTCGATCTTAAGATCGCCCCATTTATATCACGAGTCCAAGAGTGTGTCTATGGAGCCCCTTATTGTACTCTTAGCTTTGTTCCTCAGCTACAAAATGACTTTGTCATTTTTTTGGATCTTAACTTTTGCGCTTATGGATAAAAAAAGAGAAAGCATATTTAGTCTACTCTACTCGGTCTTATTCTTCGCTCGACTAGAGTAGGGGAGACTGGCTGATATGACCCAAAATATACCTACCCAGTTTATTGCGGTTCATCTCCGAATACCGGAACAAAGTCCTATTACTAAAGACCCAGCTTATTGTGTGAAGGTCCAGTAGGTCCCATTGACCTAGTATACAACTTGGAGAGTGGAGCTCAGAGTCTGGCTCTACTATGTGCAGCTCGGTCCCCACAAGTCTACTCCCAACAGGTATAGACCTGCCAGGTCTAGACCAGCAGGTCATCCCACAAGTCAGCTCTCCTAGATGACATCATATTCGGGTCTGTTAAAGAACTTGGTCCACTAAACCCAGCTCTTAAGTAAACCCAACTGAACTACCGGCCTGGAGTAAGTCGGAGGGTGGATGAGCTCGGCATTCCCAGATAAGAACTTTCCAGAAAAGAAGATCTGACCTGTAGTAAGTTGACACCTGGGCCTAAGCATAGGGATACGACGGTTGGGAAGCGAGATTGGGAAAAGGAAAAGGTGCAGACATAAATGCCCGCAAAACTAAAGAATCCTCGTTACCTGTGAACCTGATCCCCAAAAATTATCGCATCGAGGTCGTCAATCTAAAATCAATCTTACTCTACTCGGTCTTACAGCTCGACTGGAGTAGGGGAGACTGGTTGATAGGACGACAAATGTAGACCTCCTAAAGCCCAGTCTAAAGAAGCCCAATATAAACCGACGTACCGGTCTTTGAGTAAAGAGTGAGGGGCCTAGACGAAGGGAGTCCAACCTCTGGACTCAGAGAAGACCATCCCGATCTAAGCACACTCACCGACCTCTGGACTTAGAGAAGAAATGTCCCGACCTACGAGGCCCTTATAATATAAACCGACCTGCCTAACCTCACCCAAGGTCGGGAACTTCCGGGCTCATGAAGGTCGAGCTCTCGAAAGTGTAGATCTTGATCTACCTAATAGAATCCCAGAAACTCAGGGGCTAGTAAACCACAATCCCCAATCCCGGATATTCAGGGATGGGAAATCGCAGCCTAAATCCCTGAATATTTGGGGTCTTCCCTAAGATTAGGAAAAGGTCTCAAGGACAGGCGGCCCTCCCTTCTATAAGTAGGGGAGCCTTTCCTTCCAGAGGTCAAGCATTCTCAAATAATGGAGAGATAATCTAGAGAAAGAAATACTTAGAGGGAAGAGCATTTCACATATCCGAGTTTTCCTAGATAAACTTCTGGGAATAACCGGTTCTTGGTGACCGATCAGCTCGGTTCCATCAGATTCCATGCTAACCCCTTCCTGGGGCAAACACTTTTTATGTATTACATGAGATGCGGAGGAGACTTCAGATGGGCAGTATAATAGCGGCGGTAATCAGCATCGATACTAGTATTCAAGGTTATAAACTGTTGTGTCTTCTGTTAATGCATTTTGAATTATTGGGTAATAAAGATATTTGAATTTTATTATTTTGTAATATCATGAAAGGACGTTCTGCAAGCCATACCAGCTTGAATTCGATAATTTGCATTCTATAATTTATCTATGTATTGGGTTTGACCTAATCGATCGTCATTGTTTTATTAATTCTATAGCCTAGTAAACTCTAAAGTATGGTTTGCGGCACTGTAGTTATCCATATGTTTTGGGATGTTACGTAATACAGTATCAAAGATTAGGTTATGAATATATTGGGTCTTGTGTGTCATTCGTAAACTACAATCATTGCAACTACCGAAGCTTGTGTATGACCCGTGAATGTAAGTTTCTTTATTTTATGATTATGATATGATGAAAAAATTAACTGTGATAATCCCAGTATAATTGGCTTTGGATTGTATATATGGAGAATTTGGAGATGTGAGATAAGTGTATTTTCTTTTTGAAATTTTCTAAATATGATATATTACAAAAATGCCTAGAGGTCGTGGACGCGGTCATGGTAAAATTATTGTTGATGCTACCCCAGATGCTTTAGAATCAAAATCAATCAGTCAATCACCATCTAATCCAGTAAAATCGAGCATGAATGGACAGTAATGGAATATTGCTGAGCACGAGCCTACTATTGAAATTAATGCTAACAATGAGGTTCTTACTGTGATTCACAAGTGGTGACTCAAGTTACTCAATTAGCACAGATGGTGCAGAACATAATGGCGGTGGTACCCCAGCCTAGAGGCTAATCTGATGGGCCTGGGACTGACGAGTGGATGCAGGAAGCTCTGAAAATATATCCCCCAGATTCAATGGAACCTCATAGACGACAGACTGGGATCACTGGCTCGTGGAATCGGAAAAGATTTGTTGGGGTGTGACTGCCCCGAAGAGAAAAGTTCCAGTTGCACAATACTTACTCATTTGGATTGGTGGAGAGCTGTTTACCCACAGGATCATGAGGTAAAATTGAATGAGTTTAAAAGATTGATAGAGGCCGAATATTACCCCCGGACACTGAAAAAAGCTAGAATTCAAGAGTTTTATACTGCCAGATCCCAAGATGTGCCGATTGTGCAACTATTAGAATTTTTAACCAGCATCTTGTTTATGTTAAGGATGAAGCCAGGACCAAGAGTGCCAAAATTCGACACTTTGACATGAGAATAAAATCAAAGGTATGAAGACATGTGATTATAGTTTATTGTACCACGTTGTGAGACTTGTTGGTAGTCGATCCACCTTGGCATCCACTTAAGCGCTCCAGGCAGCCGACCAGCCGAGCAGATCCTGGAGCCGAACCGGTCATAGACCCGATTGTCTCGGACTCACAAAAAACCGGACCGGGCAGAGACATAAGAGCCGACCCGGAATCCGGACCAGAAGGACTGAGCAGACCCTATATGAATACGCTCCGAACCATAATCATAAATAAGACCGACCAGAGTAGCGGGAAGCTTGAGGGCCGACCCCGTTGTCGGTCGCAACAGATAAGTATCGCCAAAAGCCCGAAGAACAGGCAGACAGGACAATAAAAGAGGGCTGTCATGTCCCTTCCCAAAGCAAACTTAAGAAGGTGACACATGTCGAAGAAGTCACCACACTGTGACAAATGTCATCAGCATATTCACCTGAATCTTCCTGCTGTCACCTCACGAATGGCTGACATTGCCTATATATATACCAGGAGAATGTACAATAAAGGGATCTTGGGATTTTTAGCATTAATAAGAGAGAGAGAAAAAGGAGAGATTTCATATAGACTGTAAAAGAACGATAAAGACTTGTAATCAACAAGCAAACAAGATAGACCGGCACACATTATTCTGCTCGGCTCTATTCCATCAAAAGGTCATTAATAAAATTTAGTGATCAAACATCTCCCATCTTATTTATTATGTCTTCGATCCATTTGTCCAGATCAGCACACGTGACGTTGACCAAACCAGACGTCAACAAAATGGCGCTAGAAGAAGGGCGACCTCCGACGAGTCGCTCAAGTTATAACTATCAGTTCCGAATATAATCAACCCGCCACAATGAAGGGAAACCCGTTCAAATTGGCGGAGCGCTTCGGCATACCTTGCGTTCATCCGGGAATAGTCGCCCTCACCAATAAGGGGCGATATGAAAGTATAGGAATCATCGTAATTGTGAGTTGAAAGCATAGGAATCATCGTAACAAGGAGCTGAAAGCACAGGAGCCATCGTGACCATGAGTTCCTGCCCAGCTCAACTGATCTTTTTAAAGGTCATAACTTAGGGGATATCGAGCATAGTTTAAAGCTCTAGAAAAATTTCCCAAAGAATCCCCTTGTATCTTTCAAATCAAAGTTGCAATCAACATACACTGCAACCACCAAGGACTCCACAATATCTGCAAGCGCTTTCGGAATTCCCATCAGATCCCCACAAAGATCCTGGTAATCCGGAAAAGGTAGTCCGTTGGGGTGCAGGCAAGAAAACTCAAGCCGCTATCAGGAAAAAAATTAGGCTGAGATCAGATGGAATCATCGGAACCTAATGAGTTTTCCGCATAAGTGCCCGAACAGCGGCCATTAGGATGCCAACGACGAAACTTAAAACTCGAAGTGATGAAAAAGCTGCAGAAAGTGGGACATGTTAGTACAACTGAAATAAACAAAGGCATAATCTTTATAAGGAGATACGAAAGGTAAAGAATTCTCCACCTTTCGCCAATCATTCAGAAGTTAAGAGGGACCCGGCCGACCAGGTTACCAAGGAAGTCTTAAAGCAGCGCCAATCCTGTAACTGCCGGCCTAAGGAAAATCCCGTTGCGATCTGCACCGCCTTCGCTTGATCGAAAAACGTGGTCCGACATCCGGCCCATCTGACGCCGAGCTCGGATACGCCCCGGCCCATCTGACGCCGAGCAGGAATGGCCCTCGCCGGTCCCAACCGGCGTTTGTTCTGCTCGACCGTTCGCTTAAGTTTTCTAGCCGCCAACTATAAAGCGGAACATGAGGCCCTCCGGGCCGATCTGGAAGTGGCAATCTCCGATTTTGCTAACCTCACTATCTGTGAAGAAATTCATGGGTAGGGGCCGGTACGAACACAGGAAGCCCGGTTTGGTCAATTCCTTCGACCCGGCTCGGACTTGGTGGTACGATCGTCAAAAAACTGTAACGCCCTCCGCGAACCAAGAAACGACCAGACCAACTCATCGGCAGCCGAACAACGCGAGTTGCAAGGATGGACACGGCCTCCAGTTCCATGCCCCCAGCACAGCATGGTACCCACAAAAATTAGAATACTTCAACCTTGACCCATCCGGGTCGCCATTGAAGGAGCCTTACGCAGGGGCATCCAGTCCTGTCACCAAAAGGCTTATTCGTGTACGCCCTCAGAAAGGTGCCCAAGCGGGCACACGACAACCCCTTCGGCGGCCCAACATCGGCCCACAAATCGCTTCGACAAGGGTGTTACTGTTCGAGTCAGAGGAAGGTGCCATTGGGCTGGGGTAAAGATACGCCCGTTGCCAAACCATCGCTTCTTAGATCCAAAACTCCTATGAAACCCACTTGCGTTTATGGCCTACCACCATTCGTCAAAGGGATGATCGTCCGAGTCGGCCTCCCCCGTCTAGAAGATGAAATTGGAGTAACAGTACGCAGTCGTCGCGATAGGTTATTTTGCAAAAGCGGGTCGGGGCCGAGCCACTAGCGCGAACGACCGAACAAAAAGCGTTCTGCGACGACCTCCATATACGAAACGACTTATCCATGTCGCACGATTCACAATCCAACGGACAAGTCGAGGCGATTAATGCAATTATAAAACAGTACCTCAAGGCCCGCCTCGAAAAGCGCAAAGGGTCACGGCCTGAAGAACTCCCTGAAGACTTGGCAATGCATCGGCCCGCCACTTGAGAAATATCTTCGTAGCCTCCGGCACTGAGGCGATGACCCCGGTCGAAGATTGGAGCACACGCCCACCGGAGTGCCCATTTCAAAAACCAAGATCAATGTGTCCCTAAACCCTAAAAACCTGGGCCTTATCACCAAAAACAGAACCGAGCAGAAAGGCGGAATACCGTCTATAAAGAAAACTCCCAAGGTTCTTCATCGAAGCCTCCAGATCGAAGACCTCATTCTTAAACAAGCATTGGGGCCAGATCCGGGACCTCCTGAACCCAAGTGGCGAGGACCGTACGAAAGTAACGAAGCCCTTCAGAACGGAGTTTGCTAGCTAGAGTATATAAATGACCAAAGATTAATTCATTCGACGAAGGCCACGTCCTTAGAAAGGTATTATCAATGAAATTCAACTCTATTTCGTCTCTAATTTGAATGCACAATAAGACCGAGTTCGCCTCGGCACCTCGAATGACCGGCTCCTCCGGCACAATAAGACCGAGTTCGCCTCGGCACCTCATAAGACCGGCTCCTCCGGCACAATAAGACCGAGTTCGCCTCGGCACCTCGAATGACTGGCTCCTCCGGCACAATAAGACCGAGTTCGCCTCGGCACGTCGAATGACCGGCTCCTCCGGCACAATAAGACCGAGTTCGCCTCGGCACCTCGAATGACCGGCTCCTCCGGCACAATAAGACCGAGTTCGCCTCGGCACCTCATAAGACCGGCTCATCCGGCACAATAAGACCGAGTTCGCCTCGGCACCTCGAATGACCGGCTCCTCCGGCACAATAAGACCGAGTTCGCCTCGGCACCTCATAAAAATGGCTCCTCCGGCACTATAAGACCGAGTTCGCCTCGGCACCTCATAAGACCGGCCCATCCGGCACTACAAGACCGAGTTCGCCTCGGCACCTCATAAGACCGGCCCATACGGCACTATAAGTCCGAGCTCACCTCGGCACCTCATAAGACCAGCCCATCCGGCACTATAAGTCCGAGTTCGCCTCGGCACCTCATAAGACCGGCTCCTCCGGCACTATAAGACCGAGTTCGCCTCGGCACCTCATAAGACCGGCCCATCCGGCACTATAAGTCAGAGCTCGCCTCGGCACCTCATAAGACTGGCCCATCCGGCACTATAAGTCCGAGCTCGCCTCGGCACCTCATAAGACCGGCCCATCCGGCACTATAAGTCCGAGCTCGCCTCGGCACCTTATAAGACCGGCCCATCCGGCACTATAAGTCCGAGTTCGCCTCGGCACCTCATAAGACCGGCCCATCCGGCTCTACAAGTCCGAGTTCGCCTCGGCACCTCATAAGACCGGCCCATCCGGCACTACAAGACCGAGTTCGCCTCGGCACCTCATAAGACCGGCCCATCCGGCACTATAAGTCCGAGCTCGCCTCGGCACCTCATAAGACCGGCCCATCCGGCACTATAAGACTGAGTTCGCCTCGACACCTCATAAGACCGGCCCATCCGGCACTACAAGTCCGAGTTCGCCTCGGCACCTCATAAGACCGGCCCATCCGGCACTACAAGACCGAGTTCGCCTCGGCACCTCATAAGACCGGCCCATCCGGCATTATAAGTCCGAGCTCGCCTCGGCACCTCATAAGACCGGCCCATCCGGCACTATAAGTCCGAGCTCGCCTCGGCACCTTATAAGACCGGCCCATCCGGCACTATATGTCCGAGTTCGCCTCGGCACCTCATAAGACTGGCCCATCCGGCACTATAAGACCGAGTTCACCTCGGCACCTCATAAGACTGGCCCATCCGGCACTACAAGTCCGAGTTCGCCTCGGCACCTCACAAGACCAGCCCGTCTGGCACAATCAACAAAGGGTGAACAAAAAAGACAGCGGCCAGACCAACCGGGCCCAAGCACAGAAAAAAGCAACAAAGGCTACAAAAAGATTTCATTCATTCAAAATAAGCCGTTCCATATCAGAATACAAAAGAAATCAAGGAAAAACGGCACGCTGGCCATACATGGAATAAAACAAAAATCTACTCGGCCCTGTCCTCCTGACCGGCCACCTGAGAAGACTGTCCTTCCCCTTCGCCAGACGGAATCACCACCGGATCTTCGACAACTTCGGCAACCTTCGGCTCATCATCTCCGAGAGTTTCAACCTTCAGGTCGGCCGCCTGAGACTTTACATAGGCCTGGACCTCCTCAACGGTCTTCCCTTCCTTCATGAGATCCAATATCTCATAACAAGTGGAGACATAGTTAAGGTTGATCAGCTCCTCGTACTCGGATGTCGTCTGGAAAGCAGCCGCCCCATCGGCAAGGCCCCTGGCATAACCCGCAGCTTCACAAGTCTGGACCCGCTCAGTCAATTGCTCAAGCTGGGCCTTAGTACTTTGTAAATGGGCCTCGTACTCGGCCCTGATGTCCAGGCACCGTTTTTGCGCCTTCTCGACCGCCGTGGCCATCTCGTCAGCCTTCCCTTTCCAGATATTGGCCTCAAAGGCCCGGCTCTCCAGAAGCTCCATCTCACCCTTCATAGAGGTCATATCCTCCTCCAAAGACTTGATAAGCGAAGGACAGAGATGGTGCTCCTCCTGTAAGGCCTTGAGATCGGCCTCTGCCTTTTTGTGTTTCTCAACCAAGGCCATCAGCTCCCCAGCGGCCTTCACATAGGTGCACAACGCCCGGACCAAAATAGCATTTCCAAATTGGATCTGCTCATCCGTACCTATGTCGTTGGTCACCATCTCCATTTTCGGCGTCCAACCCAAAATGGGGACATGACTGGACTCAACCACCGCTGGAGGGACCCGGTCGAGCATCTCGGCGGTTGGGGTGGCTGCCCGGATGTAGTCAAGGAACCAGCGCGGTCGCCGCCCCTTCATCTGGGCACAAGGTTCTACCCGATCCTTATTCACCGGGAGATAGTGGCCCTCCAAATCAATCGCCGGCTCCTTACCCTTCGCACGGCCCGTCCGTACAGGGCTCGGGGCGGGCACAGCAATCTCTGGAATAGGGAAACCCTCGGCCCTGGTCACGCTATCCTCAGGCCCGGCCTCTACTCTCTTCCGCTTGCCCGCGCGCTCCCTACGCTCGGCGGCCCTCGGCAGCCAGCCTCGCCACCCGCTGGGCAGGCGTCTCTTTCCGTCCCGACGAACTCCTGCCCCTAGGGACTGGATAAGGAAGATGTGTCAAAAAAAAAAAAAGAAGGAGGCTACCTGACGAAGACATTCTGCTCGGGTTAGTTGATCGAAGTCCCGCGGCCCAAAGATTGTCCTCAGTGACCAGAAGATACGACTTTCTCCGATCAGCAGGAAGGTCCAAGAGCTGTTCAACCCGGTCGTCGAACAAGGAGGAGGTCTCTGAAGCCGGGATACGTTCTGCACAAACAATAAATTATGAGCGTTAGACAAAAAAGGAACAGCAATAAAGAACACGACACTTACTAATTTTCGCAATAAAGTGTTCTGGGACCCAAAGCTCGGCGTCTATTACGCCAGGTTCCCACTCATCAACCGAGCTCATCCACGACCCCCTACATATAACCACTGTTCTTTCCAACTATGTATGGTCTCCGGCACATCCACCAATTCTTTATACATCGCGTCTTAGGGTCAAGTAAAACCCGGCCCGAACCGGATCGACCAGGACCTCCATAGGAAGAGACTGTTAATCTCTTCAAAACTGGGCTCGATCCATCCATGTTGACCGAAAAGAATCAAAAGACCCACCATCCGAGCCCAAGAATTCGGATGAATTTGGGCAATACAAAGGCCGCACTGCCTTAACCACCGGGAGAGTACCAACGGAAGAGGAAACCTCAACCCGGACAACAGGGAGCGGTAATACACCGTCGTGCAGCCGAGAGGAGGGGTGTGAGGTCTCTCCTCTGGATCCGGAACAAACATCCGCACCACCGTGGGTATCTTAAATCGCCCCCGCCAAGCCTCTAACTGCCCATCAGTGACCGTGCTGCGTATCGAGGCCGAATCCCATTCCGCCTCAACAAAGGGAGACGGTCGAGGCCGAACCCAGGCCCAAGTCTCACCAACCGCTGTCAACGGCATCACCACCTCCACGTCTCCAGAATCTGCATCTCCAAAATCCGGCGATCTTGCGACCTCGCCGCCATCCTCGTCGCTCCAGTCAACGGGAGCATCACCCGTCGACAGATCCGCCACTCCCGTGCGGTCCGGAGACACAGTCAACTCCTCCGCCGTATCCCTCCGCTCCGACATCATAAAATAGGAAAAAGAGGAGGAAAAGCAGGATTACCGGGAAAGTCTGTGAAATCGGAGAAGAAGAAATATTGCCGGAAAAAATCTTTCTCTGCAACAACACGTAAAAATGGCGAAAGAAGCAATAGGGAAGAAGGCTCTCTATATTTATAGGATGAAACAGGGGCATTAAATACGAAAGCACGTGAAGCGGCGATTCATAATCATCACGAAGATCAAAGACGCGTGAGACACCACGACGAATTACGTCCCGCCACGCGTCCCCCTCACTATGACTCTTGAAGATCCCGAAGTCAAATCGACACGACTCTCAAAGATACGTCCCTTCAAGAGATCTTATCCACCCCCAAACCGGATCGACCTCAATCTGAAACGATTCCAGCACCGGCCAACCCGGCTCGGTCCTGGACTCGGGGGCCCTTGTTGGTAGCCGATCCACCTTGGCATCCACTTAAGCGCTCCAGGCAGCCGACCAGCCGAGCAGATCCTAGATCCGAACTGGTCATAGACCCGATTGTCTCGGACTCACAAAAAACCGGACCGGGCAGAGACATAAGAGCCGACCCGGAATCCGGACCAGAAGGACTAAGCAGACCCTATATGAATACGCTCCGAACCATAATCATAAATAAGACCGACCAGAGTAGCGGGAAGCTTGAGGGCCGACCCCGTTGTCGGTCGCAACAGATAAGTATCGCCAAAAGCCCGAAGAACAGGCAGGCAGGACAATAAAAGAGGGTTGTCATGTCCCTTCCCAAAGCAAACTTAAGAAGGTGACACATGTCGAAGAAGTCACCACACTGTGACAAATGTCATCAGCATATTCACCTGAATCTTCCTGCTGTCACCTCACGAATGGCTGACATTGCCTATATATATACCAGGAGAATGTACAATAAAGGGATCTTGGGATTTTTAGCATTAATAAGAGAGAGAGAAAAAGGAGAGATTTCATATAGACTGTAAAAGAACGATAAAGACTTGTAATCAACAAGCAAACAAGATAGACCGGCACACATTATTCTGCTCGGCTCTATTCCATCAAAAGGTCATTAATAAAATTTAGTGATCAAACATCTTCCATCTTATTTATTATTTTCTACGTGTCTTCGATCCATTTGTCCAGATCAGCACACGTGACGTTGACCAAACCAGACGTCAACAAGACTATCAAAATCAGAGCATTGACTTATGAAATGTCTTCAGTCCTGGTTGAAGCTACAGCTGGAACCAAAAGTAAAAGGTTACCGATGGATTTTCTAAAAATAAATGAAGTGGATTTCACAATCCCCGATCTTTTCACAATCTAGAGAAACCACCTTTTGGTCGAGCTAGAAGTTTTCATTCGAGCATCGACTATTTCTAGTGAACGAATGTGTTTTAACCGCAATCATAAGTGTTGTTGCCCAAAATATTTATCCGAAGATTAAATACTGCTGGAATGAACGGACAACAAACAACAATTGCGGGAGCACTTCCGAGAGAATATGAATAAACACAAGATTTGTCGGGTTTGTTAGGCCCGGGCTTGAATGCTCTCGCGAGATGTTATTAATACAAATATTCGTGGATACAAGTATTAATGTGAGGATCTAAGTACAATGAGTGTAAAAAGACTATGTTAATCCAGCTCTTGAGCGAAGCTCGGTGTTCTTCGTCCCTGCCGATCGTCTTCTGTATGAGAGAGGCCGAGAGAAGAAAGAACCAAAAGATAGTTGTTGCCAAGAGTAGGAGAAAGCCAAGTGCTGTGTATTATTTCTGTATTGTGTGCTGAAATCGCGATAATGCTAGCCTCAAATCCAAGTGCAGGCTGCCTGCTATATATAGGGGCTGAGGTGCCCTGATTCCTGGCGGGCGATCGCCTTCCGGCCAATATAATAATGGGGCGATCATCTGCCGGCCAATATAATAATGTGGCGATCGTCCTTAAATCACACGGGCTGTCGGCCTAAAGTCCAAGGCAGATGCTGGCAGCCAGCTGTGCGGTCCAATGAGGAGCCAGCACGCGTCCGGAGTCACTGTCACATGCGGTCCTACTGACACCTTTCGGCGGGCCTGTCGGCTGGTGGGAAGATGCTGACAGGCTGTGGTCAACGATCCGTGATATGCGGATCTTGTCTCGACTCTGCACGTGGGGTCCGTCCTGAGGCTCGGCCTTTGCCGACTGGATGACCATCGGCTTTGAGCGGCATGAGGCGGTCGTCTCTAGCTGGTCACCAGAGGTCGGCATCGGCCAGTTGCGGAGGGTCGGCATCGGTCGGTCACTAAGGGTCGGTCGCCAGGCGCCGAGAGATGATCGTCCGCTAGTCGGTCGCCAGGAGTCGATCGCCAAGTACCGAGAGATGATCGTCTTTGATGTCGATCGCTCGGCACCGGGACTTGTCCTGGGACCTTCGGTTGGCCGATTTATCTTGGCTGCCGGGCTAAGGCTAGGCCGCCTGGTCGCTGGTCGGCAGTTCTGCCTCGGCTGCTCGGCAATGGCTAGGTCGCCCGATCTCCGAGGCGATCGCCAGTCGGAAAGTATAATTCTCGACACAACAATTGCCCCCCAGCTTGCTCCGATGTTGAAGACACGGAGCGAGGTGGTTCTTGCTGGCGATCGTGTAAGATGAGGACGGGCGATCCGCTGAGCTGACTTTGGATTCGGACTTGGGCTATCTGGTCGATTGGCTAGCTATCTTTCGGTCTTGTACCTACAAAAAACAACATTGGCCGATCCCCCTCAGAAACTTGACGGTTTCGTCGTTTGAGGAATCGTGCACAGTCGCGGAGTTCGATGGACCGACTCCATGACCGTGTCTTGGTGCGCGAAGACATTGAGTGTCTCGTGACTCATTTTATTGTGAGGGTCCTCTGTTAGGCTGCGCCTCGCCTCGTATTTAAATGAAGGGCGTGCGGTCTCGGTCTAGAGGAGTCCTTGCGCGGGGCAGCGTCGGATGATTCAACTCCACGCCCGCGGCTTGTTTAGCTCTGCTTCCACCTCGGCCCACCATGAAGATGGCGAACCTCGACGGTGTACATTGAGACGGGGGTTGTGGCACGTGTCGCATTGTCCGGGTACATCATTTTAGATGGTGAACCTTGAGGGTGGGCGATCGTGTCCACTGATTAATTTTGTAGGGCCCTCAGACTACGCCGGCCTCGTATTTAAACGAAGGGCGGGCGATCTTGGCCCAAAGGGACCTTGCATGGCCGAAGCAGCCGGTTCCATCGACTACCAGGACCATGGCTTTATGATGTGCGGTGGAGGCGATCTCGTGCCTTAGTCCATCATGTTGGATGGTGGACCGTCGATGGCGATCGTGTCCTCCGGGTTTTGTTGATGTAGCTTGATGATCGGCGATCGGGCTGGAAGACTGGTGATCGTCGCTTGGTTGCCGATCGCTTTATTCATAAGTTGATATCGACGATCGGGCGGGAGATCGTCGTCCGGGCACCGATCGCGCTGTTCAGAGGTTGAGAAGAATCCTTTGCCTGGCCAGGAAGTCTGCGGCCTTAGCTCGGAAGATCGCGTAGGTCGCGGGTTGGTCCTTCGTGAGATGCCTGAACATAGGCGAAAGACCATGAAATCCTCCTGGGACCGCGTCGAGGGCGATCTCATCGCTTACGGGCTCGCCGTTGAGGATGATCTTGTCTACTCGGTCGATGTAGTCCGAGTCGGACTCTTCTTCTCCCTGCCTGATTTGCATCACGCGAAGGGGACCTTCTGGCCGGGCGACCCTGGTGGCGAAGTACGCTGTGAAGACGTTCGCCAGCTCGTTAAAGGAGCCAATGGATCGAGGTGGCAATGAGGTGTACCATCTGTAGGCGAGGTCGTCCAGCGTCATGGGGAACATTTGGCACCTGGTCGCGTCAAATGCCCCACACCCGGTCATGTAGATGTTGAACTTGCTCAGGTGTATTTCGGGGTCCGATCTCCCCTCGTACAAAGGTCTTTGCGGAGGAGCGATCTTGTGCTGCACGGGGGCGAGCTCGATGTGGACCTCGAGTGGCTCGCTCGGCAAGGCGATCGTCTTCTTGGCGCCTGCCCCGGATTCCAGGAGCGCCTTCATGTCTTCGAGCTGACGTTGCATCGCGGCCATCGCCGTGGCTCGGTCGCTTGCGGATCGGCTTTGGGAGCGGGAGCCGAGGCGATCGTGTACCCATCGGCTTTGAGCGGCATAAGGCGGTCGTCTCTAGCTGGTCACCAGAGGTCGGCATCGGCCAGTTGCGGAGGGTCGGCATCGGTCGGTCACTAAGGGTCGGTCGTCAGGCGCCGAGAGATGATCGTCCGCTAGTCGGTCGCCAGGAGTCGATCGCCAAGTACCAAGAGACGACCGTCTTTGATGTCGATCGCTCGGAACCGGGACTTGTCCTGGGACCTTCGGTTGGCCGATTTATCTTGGCTTCCGGGCTAAGGCTAGGCCGCCTGGTCGCTGGTCGGCAGTTCTGCCTCGACTGCTCGGCAATGGCTAGGTCGCCCGATCTCCGAGGTGATCGCCGGTCGGAGAGTATAATTCTCGACACAACAATGAGGGCCACATACGCCTGGAGTGCCCTTATCCTACAGTTACCTATTTCTAATGTGAAAAACAGGGACATCTAGAGAGTCATTGCTAGAATGGATCGAGACCTGTAATGTCACAAGCCTATTCACTTGTTCAAAGAAATCCAAGCAGCTACACTTGTTCAGCTTATTCTCATCCAAATTAGAATCTTGATGCCGGTAGAGGAAGGGGACAAATAGATAAGAGGGGAGAATCTAAATCTGGTGCGGCACGCTATCATATCTATGAAATGATGATGTTGATGTCACTATTGGTCTGTTGACATTTACCCGTGTCCTGATAAAAATTTATTTGATTTTGGGGCTACCAATTCTTTTATCTCTCTATCTTGTGTGAAATGGTTGAGAATAGATCATTTATATGATTGTGAACCTTTACCAAGCGTAGAGAGATTGGTAGGAACTAAAGAGATTATTATTTGTCATGTGATAATAGTGGGTCGGGCTGGCATGTAAATCTGATTGTCGTTAACTTGAAAGGGGGGATATAATCATCGGGAATGATTTGTTTGATAGTCTGTGTCATAAACAATAGAAAGAGAAATATCAAGACACTTTTAGAAGACAGCACCGAACATACCTTCCAAGAACATAAGCCATGAAGTTCAAGAGAGATCAAGAGTACCATGAAGGTCGTGAGGTTTAATCAAGGATGCATCGGGTATTGGTGTTATGTTATGAAAGAAGACAAATAAGAATTGAAGCTATCATCAATTCCCATTGTAATTGAGTAGCATGGTGTCTTCTTAGACGAGTTACCCCAGATTACCACCACACCAAGATGTTGATTTCTGATCGAGTTGGAGATAAATGCTACTCCAATGTTTAAAGCACCAAACTGAATGGCATTAAATGAAATGTCGAAATTAAAGAATCAATTTGAAGAGTTAGTGCAGAAAAGTTATATTCAACCTAGTGCATCTCCTTGGGGTGTACCAGTGTTGTTTGTACGAAAGAAAGATAGATCAATTTGATTGTATATTGATTAGCGAGAGTTGAACAAATATTAACAATCAAGAACAACTATATGTTACCTCGTATTGATGACTTACTTGATCAACTATATGGAGCTTTAATATTCTAAAAAATAGATCTAATATCGGGATATCATCAATTAAGAGGTAAAAAATCTGACATTCCTAAGATTGCTTTCCTTTTGCATTATTGGACATTACGAGTTTGTGGTCTTGCCTTTCGGATTGACTAATGCACATGTGGTATTTATGCAATTAATGAATAAATTATTTATTGAATACTTGGATAAGTTTGTAGTTATCTTCTTAGATGATATACTGATTTATTCTCGTAATCGGGAAGAACATTTTGACTATTACAAGTTATATTAGATGTTCTGCAGAATGATTGTAGGTGATGTTTTCTAAATGCAAATTTTGGCTAAAGAAAGTGATATTCCTTGGCCGTGTAGTTTCGGCCCAGGGTGTACAGGTTGATCCCCAAAATATTGAGGCAGTTATACAATGGGACCTCCAAGGAGTTTGAATTAAGTTTGAAGTTTGAAGTTTTCTATGACTTGTTGGATACTATCGTAGGTTCGTAGAATGATTCTCAAAGATTGCCAGACCACTCACTCAGTTACTAAAAAAAGCGCAAATTTCGAACGGAATAGTGATCGTAGAAAGAGTTTTGAAGAGTTGAATAAAATAATCGCCATGGCCCCAGTGATATCCCTACCTCAAAGGAACGGGTGGATTTTTAATGTATAGTGATGCTTCTAAACAGGTTCTTTAGCCATTCTTTACCACCTGGTTGGCATTGATAAAGTGCTATGATTTAGACATTCTTTATCGCCTGGTCAGGTGAACGTGATAGCTGATGCATTGAGTCCTAAACCGTCATCGGTTCAAATGTTCGAAATACTTAGGGTTCAACCAAAGATTCGACATGAGTTGATTGAATCCGAAATAAAAGTTTGGCTTCAAAGAGTTCAAGGATAATTGTATGCACTTGATATCACTTCATTCTTAATGGATAATATCAAGAGCAAAAAATTAGGAGATTCAATGGTGAAACAACTCCGAGAAGACGTGATTAAGGGTAAGGTCCCTGGGTTCTTATTCACGATGGAGTCTTGAGATTTCAGTAACAAAACGTGACAAAATATAAATATGCTACTTCTAATATTATTTATTTTTATAGGTTTACGTAAATAAAATAACTTAAAAAATAATGTGGGTACACATAGGTAGACCGGACCTGAGCTGGGGTTTTGGGCACTACCGCAACCGATTTTAATGGTTCGGGGGCTGGTTTTCAGTCCACTTTTGATCCGCACTTTTTGGGATGGATAGTGCCTACCCGACCCCACCCCAGCCCACTGCCATCCCTATCATCTCGGTTGTCTTATGTTGAAATTACAATCACGCTTGTCCTATGTTATAATTCTCACCACGTCCCACAAGATGTATGCCCTATGTTTAGGGCTGTTAGCGGTCCGAGTGAATCAAAGCCGTCGTGAGCAGGGCCATGAAATCTCGAGATCAGCTCGAAAGCGAGTTCGGATTCGAGTTAAACATTGAACCGAAACCGATAAGCATCGATAAAGCGAAAAGAAACCGGTAATATATTAAATAAAAAGTTTATATGTATTTTATAATTTATATATTTTATACATATATTATTAATACGTTTTGCGTGTTTTAAACACAAATAGCATCTTTGGTCATGTAGTTAAGGCGTTATACCTTTGAACAAAAGGTGGAGTTCGAATCATGTAACCCCATTTATGTGATTTATTTTCTTCTCTTCCTTTATTTTCCTAGTAAAGATCCATCCACATAGGTACATTAGCGGTCCGAGTGAACCCGAAACCCGATCATGAACCGGACCGAAATACCCGGGACCGAAACTCACCCGGAAACTAACGAGTTCGGATTCGAGTTCTAAAAATTGAACCGGAACCGTTATCGGTCCGGACCGGATCTACCCGGTAACCTATCGGACCGGATCCTAATCTGAAGAAAACCGGTCCGAACCGGTCCGATAACAGCTCTACCTATGTTGAAACTGCAATCACGTTCTCTTATGCTGGAATTGTCACCGCAGGTATACATGGAAGTGTACTTGCGATCTTTTGGAGATTGTTCCTGCATTTACTAAGGATGTCCTTATTTCACTCACAATGGCATTGAGTCTAAGGGTCGTGACTCAAGTTCCAAAGATATCACTACGTACCAAATTAAATCCTCTTGAAGGACTTAAGATTGGGGCTATGGAAAAGACTTTCGGCCGCTAAACTTTCAAAGACCAAAATCCAATACTTATGAATTATACTCATTTTTTATTCACTAGTATGAATTTTCTAAAGTCAATCAAAGAATGAAGATAACAAGTCAGGGCGAGACTAATTCACTTCAATACACATCATCTATGATCAAGTCTCGAGGGGATATTTATAGACAACTTAAATTTGTACCAATTAAATAGTGCCATGAGTAAGTGTTGATATTACAAAAATCAATTTTTTATTTTGGAAATTTATTAATCCTAATTCCTAAATTAAATAGTTAAATAAATTAATATTTAATATATATATATGTGTGTGTGTGTGACATTGGTCAATTAAATAATACTATATGCCAGTTACTTCGGGAACAAGATATATTTTTATATCTTTTAAATAATTAATTAATGGGAAAATACCAAATTTATAAAGGACCAATCAAATTGAACTCCTTCAACTCTACAAGTCTCTCTCCTACAAATATAAATTGGTCACTCATAAATCAAATCAAAATTTGAAAGATAATTTTTAAGCACAACATGAAGAACAATTTGAAATATGAATTGAAGCGCAACTTAAAGGACGACTCGAAGCACGAATTGAAGCAAATTTAAGCAAGTTAAATAGAATAATTTCAAGCAAAGGAATTACATTTGCCCAACTTAAGAAGTCAAATCCATGGAGATTCACTGGTCCTGGGCAGGACCTTTAAAAGGCCCATAGGGACCTGGGCAAGTCTTGAAACGGCCCAAAGAGACCTAGACATGTCTTGAAACGGCCTCGGGGGTGGGGAGATTGGTCATAACAACAAACGACCCAATCGAACTGCCCTTCGGGCAGGGTCGAAATTGCTGCCGGCCTTGCTATGGTTACTATTAAAGACTTGGCGGCCGGTTTATGGTGGATGGGTCTTGATCGCTTCTCGAATATTGAAAATTCATGAAGATATGTGTTACATGAGAATCTTACCTGCGTATGGGAAGCGGGTTGGTGCATCTGTGCTCATTGCAGTAGTGATGTAGTAGGTGTTGGTGGTTGTGTTTTTTAGATCTCCATTTGGCACTCGGCTTGAGCTTGTTGTTTCCAAGACGTTTACTCCTGTCATATCCAAAATGGCTCTGGTTCTTGTTATCCAAAAATTCTTCTCAGTGATATCGAAGGCCACGAGGCAGATGACGGAATGGCCCTTCCCAATGTACGGCCGGCATTGGGTTGGTGCGGGCCCCGAATTTGAGAAGTGTCTTAGTAGGTGCTTGGGTTTTGTTTTAGGACTTGTTTTCAGCCTACTCTGTTGTGTCACGATTTATTCATCCCGACAGGCGATCGACTATAAGGCCGAGCGACCAAGTCAACTCCAGTCAAACTATGGCTAGCTCGCCAAGTCGAAGATATCAGACCACCATCAGGTACCTAGCGATCGACTCCCAAGGCGATCGCCCTTTGGCAGCTGGCGATCTACTCTAGTGACCGGCTAAGGGCAATCGACCTACGCCCCGGCGAGACGATCGCCGTCAAAGTCATCAAGGCTGGATCTCGAGAAAAGCACCCACGTGCGAGATCCACAAAAGCGGCCCGACATACAAGATCTTTTGCTGACAGACAAGACCTTTGACCACAGCATGTCACCTACCTCACCTACCGGCATGCACGCCGAAAGTTGTCAGTGGGACCTCCCGTGACAGCAACTCAGGACGCGTGTAAGCTCCCCATTGGACCGCATGATTGGCGCCAACTCCTGCAGACTTTAAGGAGACATGCCCACGTGCTAAAAGACGATCGCCCGATTATTATAATGCAGAAAAGGCGATCGCCCGGCACATCCATGTCCTATAAATAGAGAACCTCCTCCTACTGGAAAAAGGTTCCGAATTCATTTGACTTACGTTCAGAATTCATTTCACCCACAACAGAAATACAGTAGAACACACATATCACCAAGCTCCCGGCTTTCTCACCGGAATCCATCTCAGGATTTCTCTCTCTGAATCTCTCGTCCAGAACACGATCGGCAGAAGCAGCAAGTATCCACTAGACAGATTCCAAGGGATTCATA
This sequence comes from Orobanche coerulescens, assembly GCA_033398695.1. NCBI lineage: Eukaryota > Viridiplantae > Streptophyta > Magnoliopsida > Lamiales > Orobanchaceae > Orobanche > Orobanche coerulescens. The sequence goes on from CM065815.1 coordinate 119,406,555, forward strand.
AGCCCCGGAGCCCAAACATCCAGCTAAATACTCGCCGCGAGAGACGGTCGATCTCTCACTGGCGCGACTGTTCATCTCCTTTGTTACAAGAACTCACAGAGCATCAAATCTGGTTCTTCCGGCAATCTACACGCTCACTAGCTAAGACAACAAGGATCTTTACACTCATTGTAATTGTATTCTTACATTAGTACTTGTATCCCCGAATATTAGTATTAATAATATCTCGCGAGAGCATTCAAGCCCGGGACTAACAACCCCGGCAAATCTTGTGTTATTTATCTTTCTCACGGAAGTGCTCTTGCATTTGTTTGCTATCCCATCCATTCCAGCAATATCTATCTCCGGATAATATTTTGGGTAGCAACAATTGGCGCTAGAAGGAGGGCATCTAACCCTCAAATTTTTATTCCTACCGTCCCGAAGAACACTCACTGTTCTCGGGGCATATACTTGAAGTGACACTCACTGCACTTCAAAGAAAACATTCAGAATCATGACATCCGCCGGTACATCGAAGAAAGCCGCTCTCCGAACCGCCGGACACCATATCCCGGTCCAGTCCGAACCCCAGCCGACGACAGGGGGAAGCCGCAGCGCGAGACTCGATCCGCACTTTGAGGATGGCCCCAACCTCTCTCTCGACCAGTTCCAAACCGAGGAACAGATCGAGGAGGCCATGGCCATCCTAGAGGAGCGAAGGAGAGCATGTGCGTCGCCTGCAATAACTCCCTCGATCATCCGCCGCATGGGAAAACGGAAATTCAGCGGGCTACTGAACGAGCGATCGTCACAAAGCCCCAATTCGCGAGGAAAGGCTCTCGCACGACCGGACGGATCCATATTCGATCGCTTGGGGCGCGACCCATCCTAGCGACCGGGGCATCCTGTTTCCAATCTTGAAAAGACGGAATCCGAATCCGTCACCAGGAGTTCGGCCTACCCACCTCACAGCCGAACGCAGGTCAGCCATCTGACTCCGCCCGATCGCCGAGATCGTACTCAATCGCCTCGGCTCTGCTCAGCGGCGAGCCGCTAGCGATCGAGCACGGCGATGGCCGCCATACAACGCCAGCTCGACGAGATGAGAGCACTCTTGGACACTGGGGCAAGCGCCAGCAAAAAGATCGTCGGGCCGACCGAGCCACTCGCGGTCCACATCGAGCTTGTCCCCATACAGCCAACGATCGCTCCTCCCAAAACACCACTGTATGAGGGGAGATCGGACCCCGAAACCCACCTGAGTAAATTCCGAATCTACATGGTAGGTGTGGGGCATCGATGCAACCAAGTGCCGGATCTTCCGTTAACATTGGGCGGTGGCCCATAGGTGGTACGTCTCACTACCACCACGATCAATCACCTCTTTTAAGAAACTGGCGAATGACTTCACGTCATACTTCGCCCGCAAGGTCGCCAGACCGAAGGCCCCACCGCATGATAAAAATCAAGCGGGAAGAAGGCGAAACCGGCCAGATTACATCGGCCGGGTAGACGAAATCATCCTCACCGGCGAACCCGTCGGTGGCGAGCTCGCTCTCTATTCGGTCATGGGGGGATTCCACGGACACTCTCCCATGTTTAGACATCTCTCCAAGGATATTCCCCCAACTTACGCGATCTTCCGCGCTAAAGCTGCCAACTTTCTGGCCAGGCAAAGGCTACTCACCCTCCGCTTAGGCGAGGAAACGCCACCTCTTGTCCAGAAGATAGCGATCGCCAAAGCAAAGAAGGCGATCGCCAAGACACCCGGGGATCTCAAGGCTTTCGAGGACATGGAAGCCCATCTCCTCCGTACGTTCAACAGAACTCCGGAACATATTTTCTATGCCATCAAGGGGCACGAAGAGCTCAAAAAGCCAAAGGCGATAAGGGACCACGGTCACCTGGACAACAAACAATATTGTGCCTACCATAAAAGTCCCGGCCATAGCACCAACCAATGCCGCGACCTCCTCAAACAGCTCTGGAGATTGTTCGAGGAAGGCAAGTTGGATAGCTTATTGGTTTAGCCAAAGCCCCTACCAATCTCTACACACGATCGTACGAATCGAACACAAAACAGGCTGGAAAGCTCATATGAGCCGACCCCTGGATCAACCTCGGCGACCGTCTCTACATGCTTCAACCAAGAAAAGGAGACCTCGGAAGTCTCCCCGATCTCCCTCATTTAAGAAACCGGAGGACTCGATCGCCATCTACAGTTCACCGTCTAACATGATGGACTAAGGCACGAGATCGCCTCCCCCGCACAACGTACACCGTCGAAGGTCGGCATCTACATGACGATACAAGATGGAAGAGTGCAGCCATGGTCCTGGTGGTCGATGGAACCGACTGCTTAGGCCATGCAAGGTCCTTTTAGGCCAAGATCGCCCGCCCTTCGTTTAAATACGAGGCCGGCGTAGTCTGAGGGCCCTCCAAAATTAATCAGTGGACACGATCGCTCGCCCTCAAAGGTTCATCATCTAACATGGTGAACCCGGACAATGCGACGTGCCACAACCCCCGTCTCAACGTACACCGTCGAGGTTCGCCATCTTCATGGTGGGCCGAGGTGGAAGCAGAGCTAAACATGCCGCGGGCGTGGAGTTGAATCATCCGACGCTGCCCCGCGCAAGGACTCCTCTAGACCGAGACCGCACGCCCTTCGTTTAAATACGAGGCGGCGCGGCTGTGAGAGGACCCTCATAATAAAGTGAGTCACGAGACACTCAATGTCTTCGCGCATCAAGACATGATCAAGGAGTCGGTCCATCGAACTCCGCGATCGTGCACGGTTCCTCAAGACGGACGACCGTCCCTGAGGATTCGACAAAGTTGAAGACCGCTCACTCAACGAATTGTTTTCATCCCCTTACTTCCGCTAACTGGATAAAAACAAGGGGCGATAAGAGTGCGGACTACCTACGCGACGATCGTCCCTATTCAACAACATACGGAGGTCGTCATTTTCAGCAAGTTGTGCAGCGATCGAATTTGTTGTAAAGTTATCTTTATGAGTTTATCAATTCATTTGGAACTACCCTCGCAACGATCTCTCCTCACACATTTGTACAAAGTCAAACAAAGACTCAAAAATAACCATTCATTCAAGTGATAAGTCTGAAATTCAAACGTTCATTGCATTACTTGAAAAATCTGAGTACATGGTCGCCCGAAGGCCCAAATGCTACAAAAGAAAGCTACAAAACTACAAGGAAATAAGCTAAAAACGTCAAAAATGAAGCGCCTCAGGCCCCTGCCTGGCCTTCGCCATCAGCATTCGGCGCGGTCCCCTCATCTTCCGGAGCGTCGGGATGAGCAAGATTGGCCGGAGACGGATACCAGCTCAAATCCACGCCGATGTCCGCAAGATCCAAGATCGGCAAGGAGAAAGCTGAATGGAGAGGATGCTCCAACACATACGCCTTAAAGTTATCGGCAAGAGGCCCGACCTCCAAACCTCCCTTCTTAGCCGCTCGGATCGAGTCGACGAACGCCAAATAATAGGCGAACTCGCTGACATACTCCAAGTTTTGGAAGGGATCGGCCATGGTCGCCTCTACCTCTCCTTTCAGCTCGGCCATCGCCTGTTGCGACCCCTGGAGCTCGGCCTCCCTCGCAGCAACCTTTTCCCTCACCTCCGTCAGCTCGCAAGTCAGCCGAGCGATCGTCACCTTCTGGCGATCGGCCTCCTCTTCAGCAACCCTCTGCGCCTGGACGGCATTCTGCATCTGGTCCCGAAATCGGTCAACCGCCAGACGATATTGCTCAGTTTCCTTCTTCTCCAGCTCAAGCTCATGGCTCGCCCGCAGCCGCCTCGAAGAGTCCTTCTCCATCGCCGCGATCTTATCGGCAAACTCGGCGTTCTCTTTCCGAGCCGCCTCGAGATCCGCTGCAGGCGAATAGTGGAAGGCCGCCCCTCAAACTCTGGCGGCACAGGCGGCCATGGTCGCCGTCACGGAGAGAAAGGGCGAGAACGGCATGCATCGAACTTCGCCGATCATTTGTCGAGCGATCGCATCGATCGGTCGTCCATGCCTTCGGCGAGCGAGCGACCTTGCTAACGTATGGAGGAATGTCGCAGGAATGGCGAGGAGATCGGCTCGCTAGGAAATCCACGACCATCGGCAGGCAAGACGGATCTGCGTGACGGATCCTGCATCAAAACAACAAAGTCAATACGACTCCTACGCAGATGCAATTTTCAACACAAAAATGCTATCTACCTCTCAGCCTTCTCGGGATCCCGACCGAAAAACGGTTTCCCTCGAGGGGTCTCAGCATCCGCGATCACCGTCTCCCGCATAAAAGCCGCAGATGGCGGCTCACTCTCCGGAGCAACGATGGTGATCGGAGGCGCGGCGATCGGCACTTCATCGCCCGGGGCAGGAACCAAAGTTTCTTCCGGCCTCTTGCGATTCGCTCGGAGCCCCTCCTCCAGAACTTCCTCCTCAAACACGACCGGCTCCACGCGAGGCTCCGCCTTCGGAACTATAGGCAACGCAATGGGTGGGGCCCGAGTCGACCTCTTATGGCGAAGACGGCCTAGAACTCCTGGGTTCGACATGGCGATCTCCGTCGGAGGCTCCAAAAAGCGAGGAAAGCGAAACCTCTGCAGTTAAGACAATCGACCAACAGTCAGACACTTTCCTCAAGTAAGGCGATCGCCTAGAAAGTGAAGGTCGTAGAAACTCATACCTGGCACCGAGAGATGTCTCGGGAAATGGAATAGTCGAGCCGACAACCAACGACTCTCCTTATTGATCCGAGTGGCGTCAAGGTCGTCGTCCGACAAGCTCCTTATCCGCTCCCAGACAACGAGAAAGTCAAAAGGCAGCTCCTCGATCGCCGGAATGTGAAAACCTGCAAAACCGAAATCAAATTAGATCAGTCCAAAACGCATCCAAACGAAGGGAGAGTCTAAACCCTTACCGGGATTCCTCTCCCGAAATTCGGTGGGGATCTCCAGCTCGCCCGTAGGATTGTCGCTCGCCGAAGCTCTCCACTTGCCGGCGACCCAGAACCACTTCGTCTGATCGCCCCGCATCTTATTCGGGACTCCATGAATCACCCGACCAGATCGGCCTTGAATATGGTAACCGCCGACCAACCCTTTATGAGCCGTCAGTTTAAACAAATGGTTCATCTCCAACGGCGATGGGAGGCGGTACAGGTGGTGACCGCCGAAAAGGGTGAGAGTGCAGTTAATTTGGAGCCAGGCATTTGGCGTCAGCTGAAGTGGCGCCACATTCCAAGCGGCCAACAGATGGGAGACAGCAAAGGATAGAGGGAAGCGCAGCCCGGCCTCCATAATCGCCTCATTCACGGAGACCATACCCATCGGAGGCTGGTCGGCTCGTTCATTCTCCGCCGGCGCGAACATGTCCACATCTGAAGGAACATGGAATCTTGTCCTCCAGACGGCCAGATCTTTCCTGGTCGTCGAACTCCGTATTTGGCCAAGCGACCACAACGATCGCTGCGCAGCACGGTACTGCGACCGTTTGGGAAGCACATAGGGGTAGGCGACCGAGTACCCCCGGAAATCGAATCTCAGAGTAGGGCCGTCCAACTTCTCCATTATATCGGCAAAGGCCTTATAGGCCCGACCGAAAGCGCTATGTTGCTCCCAGTAAGCCCTGATCGCCAGATCTCTCTCGATCTGCGATCGTCTCTCTTCAGCAGCCGACTCCTTAGCAACATCGGCCTCATTGAATAAAGCCTCGACTTGGTAGGCCGATTCCGGCCCGAATAGCTTCAGCCGCCGTCTCCAGGTAGAAGACGGAAGAGGTTTCTCCCCGGACAGTCGATGTCCCGGCGGCAGAACTGGTACCCGCTCCAAGTGATGATGAGTTTCCGGACATTCTCAGAAATGCAAAAGGAGAAAAGGATTTTTCTTACCCGAAAGTGAAATCGAACGACGATCGGCACTAAGATCTTCAGAAAATTCGGCAGCAAGTCCTTCTTTCTCCAATAAGTACGCGTGAGCATGAAACTGCAGCACCGCGCCCCTTTTATAGGAGAAGGCAGGGACTCGTTTGCAATAAGGGAAAGCCTCAGGGGTCGGATCTCAAACGACGCATTAATTGACCCCCTCGAGACCTGCGTACGCGTCTTTTCAAGGACGCGTCAGCCGAGGAGTCATTAATGACCGTTGGCATCCTCCAATAGAAACCCGACACGTGCGCGGAGACTTTTCAACACCCATTGTTTTTTCCGCTTGATTCGGCCAACCAGTCGTCCGAACCCAGTATATCACCAAAGACGATCGCGATTGATTAAACACAAAGTCGCTCGTCAAAAGTTCAGCGATCGCCAAGAGAGCCACATCACCCCACGTTTCCAACGTATGAGCGAGCTGGGGGGCAATTGTTGTGTCACGATTTATTCATCCCGACAGGCGATCGACTATAAGGCCGAGCGACCAAGTCAACTCCAGTCAAACTATGGCTAGCTCGCCAAGTCGAGATATCAGACCACCATCAGGTACCTAGCGATCGACTCCCAAGGCGATCGCCCTTTGGCAGCTGGCGATCTACTCTAGTGACCGGCTAAGGGCAATCGACCTACGCCCCGAGCAGAGACGATCGCCCGTCAAAGTCATCAAGGACTGGATCTCAGAAAAGCACCCACGTGCAGATCCACAAAAGGCGCTGACATACAAGATCTTTTGCTGACAGACAAGACCTTTGACCACAGCCTGTCACCTACCTCACCTACCGGCATGCACGCCGAAAGTTGTCAGTGGGACCTCCCGTGACAGCAACTCAGGACGCGTGTAAGCTCCCCATTGGACTGCACAATTGACTGCCAGCAACTCCTGCAGAATTTAAGGAGACATGCCCACGTGCTAAAAGACGATCGCCCGATTATTATAATGCAGAAAAGGCGATCGCCCGGCACATCCATCTCCTATAAATAGAGAACCTCCTCCTACTGGAAAAAGGTTCCGAATTCATTTGACTTATGTTCAGAATTCATTTCACCCACAACAGAAATACAGTAGAACACACATATCACCAAGCTCCCGGCTTTCTCACCGGAATCCATCTCAGGACTTCTCTCTCCGAATCTCTCGTCCAGAACACGATCGGCAGAAGCAGCAAGTCTCCACTAGACAGATTCCAAGAGATTCATAAGCCCCGGAGCCCAAACATCCAGCTAAATACTCGCCGCGAGAGACGGTCGATCTCTCACTGCCGCGACTGTTCATCTCCTTTGTTACAAGAACTCACAGAGCATCAAATCTGGTTCTTCCGGAAATCTACACGCTCACTAGCTAAGACAACAAGGATCTTTACACTCATTGTAATTGTATTCTTACATTAGTACTTGTATCCCCGAATATTAGTATTAATAATATCTCGCGAGAGCATTCAAGCCCGGGACTAACAACCCCGGCAAATCTTGTGTTATTTATCTTTCTCACGGAAGTGCTCTTGCATTTGTTTGCTATCCCATCCATTCCAGCAATATCTATCTCCGGATAATATTTTGGGTAGAAACATACTCTATAACTGCTCGTAAGGTTATGCGATGGTTGGCCTTCTGTAAATGGTTGGATTGGGTTCCTCGAAAGAAACCTTGAATATCGAAGAATCACGAAGATGTGGTGCATATTTGTTCTACCATGCGTATGAGGGGCGCTAGGGTGGTTCACATTTGCTCATTGCAGTAGTGAGGAAGTAGGTGTTTATGGCCGATTTCGTGTGACCTGTATCTGGCTCTTGAAGGAGTCCTGTCGTATCTGCATTCTAGATGCACATGCTTTCGCTCCGGATCAAAGACGGAGGGGTCATGTTTAATTGCTGGATTGGGAATTTTGAATGAAACCTTGAATATCGAAGAATCATGAAGAAATGCGGTAATTGGTTATACTCTACGTTGGGGAGTGTTGAGTTGGTTTGTATATACGCATTGCAGTAATGAGGAAGTAGGTATTTGTGGCGGATTTTATTAGACCTTATTTGGCTTTTGATATTGTCCTTTCTTATCTGCATATTCCAAGATGCTCAAAATCTCGCTAAGGATCATGACGGATGGCTCCTATTCAATAGTTGGATTGGGAATTTTGAATGAACCCTGAGAAATCGAAGAATCATGAAGAAATGCGGTCATTAGTTATACTCTACGTTTGGGGGTGTGGAGTCGGTTTGCCAATACGCATTGCAGTAATGAGGAAGTAGGTCTTGATGGGGGATTTTGTTAGACCTTTATTCGGCTTTTGATATGGTCCGTTCGTATCTGCATATTCGAAGATGCTATAGCTGGCGTTTCAGACTCGTTGATGATGGCTACTGGTGATTTGCCGAATTCAGTTTTGGCTCTGAACCAAGTCCTGATACTCAGTTGGCGCTCAAACTTGACCTAGGTATGTCGTTAAAGTACCTAATTCTAACACGGCTCATGGTGCAGTTCAACAAATATTCAAGCTCGAACCAGACACTCAGCTGAAGATATTTGTTTGTGCCATTTGTCGTGTGGCTATGTTAGGGATTTGGCCTCCCTATAATTTACTTGTTTCTAGTTCTTAGTTAGCTTGTTTAATTTTCGGGCTATGTTTGGGATTTGGCCCCCTAGAAAAATATCGACTATGTCAGGGAATAGGCCCCCTCTATCATCTTTGTGCTATAATATATCACCTTTTTTTAAAAAAAAAAAAAAAATCCATGGAGATTCACGACATTCAGTGCAAAATTCAAGGCGTTTGTAGCGGATTTCTATCACATAATAGCGTTTGAAAAAATAAAGGAAGAACTAGAGAGTGTACCGTATATTTTATTGAGAAAAACTTTTTTACACTAATAATTTTTGGGTGTTTTTAAAATTACACTAATAATATTTTTTTCACACTCAATATTCAAATTTTTGTTAATTTTTCGACGTTACATCAAATTATGGACGGCGTCAATTTGTCCATTAGTTTTCATTAATAAGGGTAAAATTATGGTTAAAAACACATATAAACCTTTTGCATGTGTTTCAAATTACACCCAAATAAATTTAAATTTAACTTTCAATATTGTTGTAGTTTAAATAATCAATAAAAAAAGTAAAATAAAAGTAAAAAACTTTATTCTCTAATTTATTCCCAGTGTATTTACATTTCTTTTTCTAAATTTAATGTTAGAAATTATAATAAATTCAAAATAATTATTTAAATTTGACTTTCAATGTTATTGTATTTAAATAATAAAATTAAAAAAGCTTTCTTTCATGAAATGAGCTCCCATGGCAGGAAGCTCTCGTTTGGAGCGTCCTGCCATGGAAACTTTCAATGTGAACAAAAAATTGAAAAATATTTTAATTTATTTATTTATTATTTATAAAATTAATTATAATATTCTAACTTCTCATTTATTTATAAAATTTACTTTTTATAAAATTAAATTTTCTTAATTTTTAGAATAAATATTAGAACACTAGAATATTACAATGTTATAAAAAGTAAATTTTATAAACAAATGCAAAATTAGAACATTATAATTAATTTTATAAATGAGAAATAAATAAATCAAAATATTTTTCAAATTTCCGTTTTAAATTAAAAGCTTTCAAGGAAGGACGCTCCAAATCAGAGCTTCCTGCCATTGAAGCGGAGCTTTGAAGAAGGATTTTTTAATTTTTTTTATTTTTTATTAATTATTCAAATACAATAATATTGAAAGTTAATTTAAATAATTATTTTGAATTTAATATAGTCTTTAACATTAATTTTAGAATGAAAAATATAATTACAACGGGAATGGATCAGAGCTCCTTCCATTGAATAAGGATTTTTTGTAATATCCGCGATTTTCCATTTTCGGTAAATTTCTTTTTTGGCAGGAGTCCGTTTTAACGGCTGGCTTGTGACTGTTTCGTCATTATGAGAATGATTAATTCCGTACTTTTTGACGTTCGAGTTCATTTCGGTGTCGTTCCGCTGAGTTCCGTGCTTTTGGCGACTTTTCCGCATTTGAGTTTGATTCTTGAGAATCTCGTTCAAAACTGTTGTTTCATGTTCCCCGTAAGTCCGTCTAACATTGTTATACGTGTGGTGAGCTTCGGTTTGGTTATTCGTTGTCGTATCGTGATTTTCGGGCATTTGGGGCCGTTTTGTAATTTTCCAAAGTTGTGGGTATCCGTCGTCGTACCCATTTCTGAGAGTACAGTTGATGTCCTTTTGAGTCGTTAGCGCACGCTACACTTACTGGTTAGCGTGCGCTATGATGCGGTTGTTAGCGCACGCTACGGATGTGATAGCGCACGCTAACTGCTGGTGCAGAAACAGTCCAGAGGCTACTGGACTAGGTTCAGACGTTGATCAGCGCACGGTATTTAGTAGCATAGCGCGCGCTAGGGTGCATTAGTAGCGCACGCTAGAGTGGGGATAGCGTGTGCTACTTGTTAGTTCAGAGGCAGTCCAGGAGCTACTGGACGGGGTCTGAAGGTCTCGTTAGCGCACGCTAACATTTGTGGTTAGCGCACGCTAACAGTGTATTTTTGTCATGAAGTTTTACTTCGGTGCCTCGATAGTGCACGCTATTCTTAAAGATTCGCGCACGCTAAGCAGTCCAGTGTATATAAACTGGACAGCAGTCGTGATACATCATTTCCACCTCATTTCTCCTCCTCTCCGCGGGGTTGAGCCAAGGGCGACTAGGGATCACGACCTTGGCCAATTTTGCCTAATCTAAAGGTGTTTTGGAGCATCCTAGGTGATTATAACATCATCTAATCCATTGTTCTTCGCCGAATCAAGGTATTTTTCTTGAATACCCGGAGTTTACTTTTTTGGAAGTTTTGTTCTTGATTTCGTTCTCCATCCGATTTTGATAAATCGATTGTTGTTAAATGATGTTGTTAAACATATCATATGGATTGTATATCCATATTCCGGTTATGGATTTCGTTTTCATGTTTTGGTCGGTCGATTCGTGTTCTTGGCTATTTTGGGGGAAACCCTTGAACTTTTGTCGTTCGTTCCTTCAATTCAGCGGCTTTGGGTTGTGCTATGGAATTCATTTTCATTGTTGTTATTGTCCTTCGTAGTTTATTGTCGCGAGTTGGCGTTCGGTGGAGTCGGCGGGTTCGTAGTCGGTTCGTTCCATCCTACTTCGGCCGATTCTACGCGTTTGTGATTATTTGAGGCAAGTACCTTGTCCATACATCTCTTGTTTTGTGAATATGATGATCAGTGATCGTCTAAATGTGTTTGTTTGATTGTTTGAAATGAACTTTCAAAAGATTCGGTTAGCCTCGTTAAAGGCTCTCTTTCGAAACCGTGTGTATTTTGTGATTGGTGTATTTCGTAAACGATTATGTGAATCCTATGGATATGGTTGGTATTGATGTTGTGCTTGATAATGCGTGTGTACGTATATTGCCTCATTTTGGTGCGTTGTGGTTTGACGTTGTGTTTTGCTAAGTGTTTGATGCCTCTCGGTGAATTGTTTGGATATCTTTGTTGTATTGCGCTATGTGCATGAATATGTGAATGTGGGTGGGGTCTACGGTGACACATGGCATGCGATCATGGGGTCGGGATGCAACAAGCGATTGATCCAACCGTGAGAGCCTAAGAAAAACTACGGTGACACATGGCTTGCGATCATGTGGTCAGTATGCAACAAGTGATTGATCCAACCGTGAGCGCCAAGGAATGCCTAAGTTTACATATGGCATGTGATCATATGGTCAGGAGACAACAAGTGATTGATCCAACCGTGAGATGCCGTGGCAAGTGATCACGCTGGTGTGTATATGATTTGTGAATGTGTTTTGCTCACCTCGAGAGGGTCCGACGAGGCCTCGAGAGAATCTATGACTTCACTCTGGATTCACGAGTTTGTGTTGATCTTATGTCCGTCGAGGACACGTGACGTGGGTTTTGACCCTGTGAATTGTTGTTGGTTTTCTATTTGTGAAAACAAAACCTTTGGGCTGTGACCACTGTTGATTTTGGAAAGAAAATGATTCGATAATCCTAAACTGTGTTCTATTAAAACTCCCGATGGCATTTTAAATCATTTTATGAATTGTTTCCCCTTGAATTGTGACATTTCGATTTTGGAAAATTTTACTCAACTCTTGCCTCGGGAAGTATTTTTCGTTATGTTTGAATCTTTGATAATCCTGGTTATTATTATTCTTGGAACTTGAATTGTATGACTCGTATTTTCACTTTGTACTTTCACTAGCAAAATAGTGGAATTTTGCTAACTCCCGAGTAATCGGGGGGTGGATGTCTGTATTTGCATTCAGGTTTTGGGGAGCATAACACAGGGTCGGCATGAAGGATGATGAAAGATGATCGATACTAATCACATGAGGACCCGTACAATGTCGTATGGGTAGTTGTACTTTATTTTTATCTGCAGTAATTGTTTCCTATTGTACGGGAATGTATTGTATTCGACCCTGCGTGGGCATGTAGTGAGATTGATTTGTATATATTATTGAAAGACCAAATCGATCTACTGAGTCATTTTAATCTTAAAGGCGATATCGAGATATTGATTATTGTTACGAGCCTGGTAGATCCTTGAGAAAAGGGTCTACGGCGTGTAATGTCCCTGAGTGGATTGGGGGTGTTACATAAATGGTATCGGAGCTTAGGTTATGGAAACCTAGACTGTCGGGTCAAGTTGTGCCTGTTGAGTCCTGTTTCGTCGGATTTAGTCTGACTGAGTCATGTCGCGACGCATCGTCTGAGGTGTCGGTCGTGATTAGTATCGTGTGGCAATCATCATCTTCGTGCGACATGTGGATGTAAGTCTCCCTTCTTTGTGTTGTGTCTCGTGCGGCACGAGCTACTCGTATGGTTAGTTATTGAGGGATGGAATCTTTATGTAGATTCTTGGTTTCGTGATGCGTGTTTAATTTGACTCTCATATTTCGTTTATATGAGGAGTATTGTCGCTACTTGTGTCTTTTTCGACTGTGATATTTGACTATTTGTTTTCAGGCAAAAGACATGTATTGTCTTTATTTTGAATGAATTGATGCGTGTACTATGCTGTGTATAAGCGATGTTGTTACATGTGAGTTTATGGGCATTCTAGTCTAATAGATTTTTGAAAATTTTGAGTATCTTAGAAAATAAATTTCGAGACGTACTTTTAAAATGGATTATTTTCTCGCGGTACTTTCAAGGTGCCCTCTAGTGCCACGATATATTTCAAAATTATTCCACTTGAGGACCAAAATATTTTGAGATATTTTCAATGATTTAGAAACGCTTTTGCTTAGACCCGAGGGTCGAATATTCTGAAAGTTTTTCACTAAAAGAAAAGTGTCCTCATTTTTATCAGAAGCAAGATGGTTTTCAAAGTCTCGATGACGATGTTTGTACTACTTTTTGAAAGGTGATACTCGAGATGAACTGATGTTTCCAAAATTATTTTCAAAAGGTGGTTCTTGTTTTTAAGACCTATCACTTCTTGCTTGTGGTCGGAGAAGAGGTGTACGATGTTAGCATTATCGTCAGGGTGTTAGCCCTACGAGTTGTGATTGATTGGGTGGTGTGAGCATTGAGTCATTTGCCACACATTTGTTGTGTTAGCCCTCTGTGAAAGGTGTGATGTTGGTATTGAGTGTTGTCGCTTTGTGGTGACCTGCGTGTTATCACACTTGTGCGAGCTGTTAGCATTTGGGTCTGTACGATCGTGTACAGGTGTGATTGTTTCATGATGTTTTGTAATTGTGTGCTGGTTATCGTTCGGGCCGTTGAGATCGTCGAACGATACCGTCATTGCTATGATCTTTGTATGTGTGTTGCTTTACGATGGTAATCGCTGTATATGTTGTGTGCTATGATATTCTGTTGTGCTGAGTGGTTGCTTATTCAGTATGCCGAGGGGCAGAGGTCGTGGTCATGGCAACCGGACGCGTGATCGGAATCATGCTGCCGGTGATGATGTTGGTATAGGTGTTGCTACTATTTTGCAGCAGGCAGCTGCACAGATGGCTCATTTGACTCAGGCAGTTCAGCGTAATACAGATGTGACCCAGAACATTGGTGCAAATCAGTGGCTTCGAGTAGTGGTTCGTATGAATCCCCCTCGTTTTGATGGTGCCGCAGATGCATTGGGTTGGGATGGTTGGCTTTTCCAGTTGGACAAGATATTCGAGGTAGTTGATTGTCCAGATGAACGTAAGGTACCGGTCGCTCAGTATCTTCTCGACAAAGATGCCGCTAGTTGGTGGGAGGCTGTTAAGCCTTGAGATCATGTTGCCACGTGGTCAGAGTTCCAAGGATTCATGAGAGATGAGTTTTGTCCGGAACCGATCATAAATCAGAGGATTAATGAATTCTTTTCGGCAAAACCGCAAGATGTACCGCTGTCTCAAGCTATTATTGATTTTAGCAAACAGCTCAACTATGTGCAGGATCAAATAAGGACGGAGGAGGACAAGATCTGTCATTTTAGTAGGCGGATGAAGCTGGAGATTCGTCAGTACATGGCAGGTCTCACTTGTACTTCCTTGAGAGATTATCAGAATCGGGTGTTAGCCTATGAGCTATCCAGATTATCGACTGAGAATATGTCTGACTCGAAGAAATAGAAAACCATTGGGACCTTTTCAGGAAATCAGGGGAGTGGGCCCCCTGAAGTTAGGACATCATTTCGTCATCATAAGAAGGTTCCTCGATCGCGTGATCAGAAGAGTAGTACCCCTGCAGTGAGTAATGTGAGCAACATAAAGACGTGTTATAACTGTAGTCGAGCGGGCCATACCGCGAAGAATTATCGTTCACCGTTAGTCAGCTGTTTCAAGTGTGGCCAGGTGGGTCACCGAGCCGTGCATTGCGAGATGGTAGCTGAGAGATTTGGGGATCGAGGTTGCGTCTCTACTCCGAAAGGACACGGAGATGCCCAGTGTGGTTTTTGAGGATTTCATCGTAGTCTGAATTGTTTGTGGTTGTCCTTGTGGATGGTTTTGTGTTTATTTTCTATTTTCTTGATTGTGCATATTTTCTTATATTAGTACCTCCTGTTTTGTGATTGTTCAGATAATTAACTTGATTGTATTATCTGTTTGATGATGCTTGTCACTTGTTGGTTTTATTACGTCTCTACCTGTGGCGTTGTGATGGTGGTCGTGGAGCGTGTTTTCACGTTGTATGTTTCTTTGCGTTGCTTGTAACGTTTCGCCGTTGGGAGAGAGTTTTCGGTTCTTGTGTATCTCGTTGAGTGTTTCCTGGTGGGATGTTGCTCCTCCCTACTTATTTTAAGTTTCGGGACGAAACTTCTTTTAAGTAGGGTAGTATGTAATATCCGCGATTTTCGATTTTCGGTAAATTTCTTTTTTGGTAGGAGTCCATTTAGACGGATCGCTTGTGATTATTTCGTCATTATGAGAATGTTTAATTCTGCACTTTTTGACGTTCGAGTTCATTTCAGTGTCGTTATGCTGAGTTCCGTGCTTTTGGCGACTTTTCCGCATTTGAGTTCGACTCTTGCGAATATCATTCGAAACTATTGTTTCATATTCCCCGTAAGTCCGTATAACGTTGTTATACGTGTGGTGAGCTTCGGTTTGGTTATTCGTTGTCGTATCGTGGTTTTCGGGTATTTGGGGCCGTTTTGTAATTTCCCAAAGTTGTGGGTATCCGTCGTCGTACCCATTTCTGAGAGTACAGTTGTTGTACTTCTGAGTCGTTAGCGCACGCTAAACTTATTGGTTAGCGTGCGCTATGGTGCGGTTGTTAGCGCACGCTACGGGTGTGGTAGCGCACGCTAACTGGTGGTGCAGAAACAGTCCAGAGGCTACTGGACTAGGTTCAGACGTTGATCAGTGCACGCTATTTAGTAGCATAGCGCGCGCTAGGGTGCATTAGTAGCGCACGCTAGAGTGGGGATAGCGCGCGCTACCTGGTAGTTCAGGGGCAGTCCATGAGCTACTGGACTGGGTCCTAATGTCTCGTTAGCGCACGCTAACACTTGTGGTTAGCGCACGCTAACAGTGTATTTTTGTTAGGAAGTTTTACTGTGGTGCCTCGATAGCGCACGCTAATCTTAAATATTAGCATACGCTAAGCTGTCCAGTGTATATAAACTGGATAGCAGTCGTGATACATCATTTCCACCTCATTTCTTCTCCTCTCCGCGGGGTTGAGCCAAGGGCGACTAGGGATCGCGATTTGGCCGATTTTGCTCAATCAAAAGGTGTTTTGGAGCATCCTAGGTGATTATAACATCATCTAATCCATTGTTCTTCGCCGAATCAAGGTATTTTTCTTGAATCCCTACAGTTGACTTTTTTGAAAGTTTTGTTCTTGATTTCGTTCTCCATCTGATTTTGATAAATCGATTGTTGTTAAATAATGTTGTTAAACATATCTTATGTATTGTATATCCATATTCCGATTTGGGATTTCATTTTCATGTTTTGGTCGGTCGATTCGTGTTCTTGGCCATTTTGGGGGAAACCCTTGAACCTTTGTCGTTCGTTCTTTCAATTCAGCGGCTTTGGCTCGTGCTATGGAATTCAGTTTCATTGTTGTTATTGTCCTTCGTAGTTTATTGTCGCGAGTTGGCATTCGGTGGAGTCGGCGGGTTCGTAGTCGGTTCGTGCCATCCTACTTCGGTCGATTCTCCGCGTTTGTGATTATTTGAGGCAAGTACCTTGTCCATACATTTCTTGTTTTTTGAATATGACGATCGGTGATCGTCTAAATGTGTTTGTTTGGTTGTAAGATTCGGTTAGCCTTGTTAAAGGCTCTCTTTCAAAACCGTGTGTATTTTATGATTGGTATGTTTCGTAAATGATTATGTGAATCATATGGATATGGTTGGTGTTGATGTTGTGCTTGATAATGCGTGTGTATGTATATTGCCTCATTTCGGTGCGTTGTGGTTTGACGTTGTGTTTTGCTAAGTGTTTGATGCCTCTCGGTGAATTGTTTGGATATCTTTGTTGTGTTGTACTATGTGTGTGAATGTGTGAATGTGGGCGGGCCTACGGTGACACATAGCATGCGATGATGGGGTCAGGATGCAACAAGCGATTGATCCAACCGTGAGAGCCTAAGAAAAACTACGATGACACATGGCTTGCGATCATGTGGTCAGGATGCAACAAGTGATTTATCCAACCCTGAGCGCCAAGGAATACCTACGGTGACATATGGCATGTGATCATATGGTTAGGAGACAACAAATCACAACCGTGAGATGCGGCAAGTTATCACGCTGGTGTGTATATGATTTGTGAATGTGTTTTGCTCACCTCGGGAGGGTCCGAAGAGGCCTCGAGGGAATCCATGACTTCACTCTGGATTCACGAGTTTGTGTTGATCTTATGTCCGTCGAGGACACGTGATGTGAGTTTTGAGCCTGTGAATTGTTGTTGGTTTTCTATTTGTGAAAACAAAACCTTTGGGCTGTGACCACTGTTGATTTTG
Organism: Orobanche coerulescens; assembly: GCA_033398695.1. NCBI lineage: Eukaryota > Viridiplantae > Streptophyta > Magnoliopsida > Lamiales > Orobanchaceae > Orobanche > Orobanche coerulescens. The sequence goes on from CM065815.1 coordinate 119,423,932, forward strand.
GAAAGAAAAGGATTCGATAATCCTAAATTGTCTTCTATTAAAACTCCCGATGGCATTTTAAATCATTTTATGAACTGTTTCCCCTTGAATTGTGACCTTTCGATTTTGGAAAGTTTTACTCAACTCTTGCCTCGGGAAGTATTTTCGTTATGTTTGAATGTTTGATGATTCCTGGTTATTATTATTCTCGGAACTTGAATTCTATGACTCGTATTTGCATTTTGTACTTGCACTAGCAAAATAGTGGAATTTTGCTAACCCCCGAGTAATCGGGGGGTGGATGTCTGTATTTGCATTCAGGTTTTGGGGAGCATAACACAGGGTCGGCATGAAGGATGATAAAGGATGATCGATACTAATCACATGAGGACCCGTACAATGTCGTATGGGTAGTTGTACTTTATTTTCCACTGCAGTAATTGTTTCCTGTTGTACGGAAATGTATTGTATTCGACACTGCGTGGGCATGCAGTGAGATTGAGTTATATATATTATTGAAAGACCAAATCGTTCTATTGAGTTATTTTAGCCTTAAAGTCGATATCGAGATGTTGATTCTTGTTACGAGCCTGGTAGATCCTTGAGAAAAGGGTCTACGGCGTGTAATGTCCCTGAGTGGATTGGGGGTGTTACATAAATAGTATCGGAGCTTAGGTTATGGAAACCTAGACTGTCGGGTCAAGTTGTGCCTGTTGAGTCCTGTTTCGTCGGATTTTATCTGACTGAGTCATGTCGCGACGCGTCGTCTGAGGTGTCGGTCGTGATTAGTATCGTGTGGCAATCATCATCTTTGTGCGACTTGTGGATGTAAGTCTCACTTCTTTGTGTTTTGCCTCGTGCGGCACGAGCTACTCGTATGGTTAGTTATTGAGGGATGGAATCTTTATGTAGATTCTTGGTTTCGTGATACGTGTTTATTTAACTCTCATATTTCGTTTATATGAGGAGTATTGTCGCTACTTGTGTCTTTTTCGACTGTGATATTTGACTGTTTGTTTTCAGGCAAAAGACATGTATTGTCTTTATTTTGAATGAATTGATGCGTGTACTATAATGTGTATAAGCGATGTTGTTACATGTGAGTTTATGGGCATTCTTGTCTAATAGATTTTTGAAAATTTTGAGTATCTTAGAAAATAAATTTCGAGACGTACTTCTAAAATGGATTATTTTCTCGCGGTACTTTCAAGGTGCCTTCTAGTGCCACGATATTTTTCAAAATTATTCCACTTGAGGACCAAAATATTTTGAGATATTTTCAATGATTTAGAAATGCTTTTGCTTATACCCGAGGGTCGAATATTCTGAAAATTTTTCACTAAAAGAAAAGTGTCCTCATTTTTATCAGAAGCAAAATGGTGTTCAAAGTCTCGATGACGATGTTTGTACTACTTTTTGAAAGGTGATACTCGAGATGGACTGATGTTTCCAAAATTATTTTCAAAAGGTGGTTCTTGTTTTTAAAACCTATCACTTCTTGCTTGTGGTCGGATAAGGGGTATACGATGTTAGCATTATCGTCAGGTGTTATCCCTCCGAGTTGTGATTGAATGGGTGGTGTGAGCGTTGAGTCATTTGCCACATATTTGTTGTGTTAGCCCTCTGTGAAAGGTGTGATGTTGGTATTGAGTGTTGTCGCTTTGAGGTGACCTGCTTGTTATCACACCTGTGCGAGCTGTTAGGATTTGGGTCTATACGATCGTGTACAGGTGTGATTGTTTCATGATGTTTTGTAATTGGGTGCTGGTTATCGTTCGGGCCGTTGAGATCGCCAAACGATACTGTCATTGCTATGATCTTTGTATGTGTGTTGCTTTACGATGATAATTGGTGTATGTGTTGTGTGCTATGATATTCTGTTGTGCTGAGTGGTTGCTTATTCAGTATGTCGAGGGGCAGAGGTCGTGGTCTTGGCAACCGGACGCGTGATCGGAATCATGCTGCCGGTGATGATGTTGGTATAGGTGTTGCTACTATTTTGCAGCAGGCAGCTGCATAGATGGCTCATTTGACTCAGGCAGTTCAGCGTAATACAGATGTGACCCAGAACATTGGTGCAAATCAGTGGCTTCGAGTAGTGGTTCGTATGAATCCCCCTCGTTTTGATGTTGCCGCAGATGCATTGGGCTGGATGGTTAGCTTTTCCAGTTGGACAAGATATTCGAGGTAGTTGATTGTCCAGATGAACGTAAGGTACCGGTCGCTCAGTATCTTCTCGACAAAGATGCCGCTAGTTGGTGGGAGGTTGTTAAGCCTCGAGATCATGTTGTCACGTGGGCAGAGTTCCAGGGATTCATGAGAGATGAGTTTTGTCCGGAACCGATCAGAAATCATAGGATTAATGAATTCTTTTCGGCAAAACCGCAAGATGTACCGCTGTCTTAAGCTATTATTGATTTTAGCAAACATCTCAACTATGTGCAGGATCAAATAAGGACGGAGGAGGACAAGATCTATCATTTTAGTAGGTGGATGAAGCCGGAGATTCGTCAGTACATGGCAGGTCTCACTTGTACTTCCTTGAGAGATTATCAGAATCGGGTGTTAGCCTATGAGCTATCCATATTATCGTCTGAGAATATGTCTGACTCGAAGAAACAGAAAACCATTGGGACCTTTTCAGGAAATCAGGGGAGTGGCCCCCCTGAAGTTGGGACATCATTTCGTCATCATAAGAAGGTTCCTCGATCGTGTGATCAGAAGAGTAGCACCCCTGCAGTGAGTAATGTGAGCAACATGAAGACGTGTTATAACTGTAGTTGAGCGGGCCATACCGCGAAGAATTATCGTTCACCGTTAATCAGCTGTTTCGAGTGTGGCCAGGTGGGTCAGCGAGCCGTGTATTGCGAGATGGTAGCTGAGAGATTTGGGGATCGAGGTTGCTTCTCTACTCCGAAAGGACACGGAGATGCCCAGTGTGGTTTTTGAGGATTTCATCGTAGTCTAAATTGTTTGTGGTTGTCCTTGTGGATGGTTTTGTGTTTATTTTCTATTTTCTTGACTGTGCATGTTTTCTTATATTAGTACCTCCTGTTTTATGATTGTTCAGATAATTAACTTGATTGTATTATCTGTTTGATGACGCTTGTCACTTGTTGGTTTTATTATGTCTCTACCTGTTGTGTTGTGATGGTCGTCGTGGAGCGTGTTTTCACGTCGTATGTTTCTTTGCGTTGCTTGTAACGTTTCCCCGTTGGGAGCGAGTTTTCGGTTCTTGTGTATCTCGTTGAGTGTTTCCTGGTGGGATGTTGCTCCACCCTACTTATTTTATGTTTCAGGACGAAACTTCTTTTAAGGAGGGTAGTATGTAATATCCGCGATTTTCGATTTTTGGTAAATTTCTTTTTTGGCAAGAGTCCATTTAGACGGATCGCTTGTGATCGTTTCGTCATTATGAGAATGTTAATTCTGTACTTTTTGACGTTCGAGTTCATTTCAGTGTCGTTCTGCTGAGTTCCGTGCTTTTGGCGACTTTTCCGCATTTGAGTTCGATTCTTGCGAATCTCGTTCGAAACTATTGTTTCATGTTCCCCGTAAGTCCGTCTAACGTTGTTATACATGTGGTGAGCTTCGGTTTGGTTATTCGTTGTCGTATTGTGATTTTCGGGTATTTGGGGCCGTTTTGTAATTTCCCAAAGTTGTGGGTATCCGTCGTTGTACCCATTTCTGAGAGTACAGTTGCTGTCCTTCTGAGTCGTTAGCGCACGCTATACTTATTGGTTAGCGTGCGCTATGGTGCGGTTGTTAGCGCACGCTACGGGTGTGGTAGCGCACGCTAACTGGTGGTGTAGAAACAGTCCAGAGGCTACTGGACTGGGTTCAAACGTTGATCAGCGCACGCTATTTAGTAGCATAGCGCGCGCTAGGGTGCATTAGTAGCGCACGCTAGAGTGGGGATAGCGCGCGCTACCTGGTAGTTCAGGGGCAGTCCATGAGCTACTGGACTGGGTCTGAATGTCTCGTTAGCGCACGCTAACACTTGTGGTTAGCGCACGCTAACAGTGTATTTTTGTTAGGAAGTTTTACTTCGGTGCCTCGATAGCGCACGCTAATCTTAAAGATTAGCGTACGCTAAGCTGTCCAGTGTATATAAACTGGATAGCAGTCGTGATACATCATTTCCACCTTATTTCTCCTCCTCTCCGCGGGGTTGAACCAAGGGCGACTAGGGATCGCGATCTTGGCCGATTTTGCTCAATCCAAAGGTGTTTTGGAGCATCCTAGGTGATTATAACGTCATCAATCCATTGTTCTTCGCCGAATCAAGGTATTTTTCTTGAATCCCTATAGTTGACTTTTTTGAAAGTTTTGTTCTTTATTTCGTTCTCCATCTGATTTTGATAAATCGATTGTTGTTAAATGATGTTGTTAAACATATCCTATGTATTGTATATCCATATTCCGGTTTGGGATTTCGTTTTCATGTTTTGGTCGGTCGATTCGTGTTCTTGGCTATTTTGGGGGAAACCCTTGAACTTTTGTCGTTCGTTCCTTCAATTTAGCGGTTTTGGCTCGTGCTATGGAATTCAGTTTCATTGTTGTTATTGTCCTTCGTAGTTTATTGTCGCGAGTTAGCATTCAGTGGAGTCGGTGGGTTCGTAGTCGGTTCGTGCCATCCTACTTCGGTCGATTCTCCGCGTTTGTGATTATTTGAGGCAAGTACGTTGTCCATACATTTCTTGTTTTGTGAATATGACGATCGGTGATCGTCTAAATGTGTTTGTTTGGTTGTTTGAAATGAACTTTCAAAAGATTCGGTTAGCCTTGTTAAAGGCTCTCTTTCAAAACTGTGTGTATTTTATGATTGGTGTGTTTCGTAAATGATTATGTGAATCATATGGATATGGTTGGTTTTGATGTTGTGCTTGATAATGCGTGTGTACGTATATTGCCTCATTTCGGTGCGTTGTGGTTTGACGTTGTGTTTTGCTAAGTGTTTGATCCCTCTCGGTGAATTGTTTGGATATCTTTGTTGTGTTGTACTATGTGTGTGAATGTGTGAATGTGGGCGGGCCTACGGTGACACATGGCATGCGATCATGGGGTCAGGATGCAACAAGCGATTGATCCAACCGTGAGAGCCTAAGAAAAACTACGATGACACATGGCTTGCGATCATGTGGTCAGGATGCAACAAGTGATTGATCCAACCGTGAGCGCCAAGGAATACCTACGGTGACATATGGCATGTGATCATATGGTTAGGAGACAACAAATCACAACCGTGAGATGCGGCAAGTGATCACGATGGTGTGTATATGATTTGTGAATGTGTTTTGCTCACCTCGGGAGGGTTCGACGAGGCCTCGAGGGAATCTATGACTTCACTCTGGATTCACGAGTTTGTGTTGATCTTATGTCCGTCGAGGACACGTGACGTGAGTTTTGAGCCTGTGAATTGTTGTTGGTTTTCTATTTGTGAAAACAAAACCTTTGGGTTGTGACCCTTGTTGATTTTGGAAAGAGAAGGATTCGATAATCCTAAATTGTCTTCTATTAAAACTCCCGATGGCATTTTAAATCATTTTATGAACTGTTTCCCCATGAATTGTGACCTTTCGCTTTTGGAAAGTTTTACTCAACTCTTGCCTCGGGAAGTATTTTTCGTTATGTTTGAATCTTTGATGATTCCTGGTTATTATTATTCTTGGAACTTGAATTGTATGACTCGTATTTGCACTTTGTACTTGCACTAGCAAAATAGTGGAATTTTGCTAACCCTCGAGTAATCGAGGGGTGGATGTCTGTATTTGCATTCAGGTTTTGGGGAGCATAACACAGGGTCGGCATGAAGATGATGAAAGGTGATCGATACTAATCACACGAGGACACGTACAATGTCGTATAGGTAGTTGTACTTTATTGTATTGTATATGATCCCTGCGTGGGCATGTAGTGAGATTGAGTTGTATATATTATTGAAAGACCAAATCGGTCTACTGAGTCATTTTAGCCTTAAAGGCGATATCGAGATGTTGATTCTTGTTACCAGCCTGGTAGATTCTTGAGAAAAGGGTCTACGGCGTGTAATGTCCCTGAGTGGATTGGGAGTGTTACATTTTTAATTCTATTTTTTCCATTTATTTTTTATTAATTAATTAATACAATAATATTGAAAGTTATATTTAAATTTATTTGGTGTAATTTGAAACACCTGCAAAAAGTTTATGTGTGTTTTAAGCCTAATTTTACCCTTATTAATGTAAATTAATGGACAAATTTACGCCGTCTTGACGCCATCCATAATTTGGTTTAACGTCGAAAAGTTAACAAAAGTTTGAATATCGAGTGTGAAAAAAGGTATTAATGTAACTTCAAGAACACCCAAAAGTTAGTAGTGTAAAAAAAATCTCTATTTTTATTTGACCCATATATATCCGTATATAATTATTTAAGTACACTCCAAATTTGTGTTACACACAGTTTAGTAAACTAACAATTATTTGAAATTTTGGAATATTTCATTCTAATAGTAAAAGTATTACATTAATGCTCAATCACATGAAAATTATATTAGTAAAATTATATTTTATGTATTCTTAATGAAAGTTGATAAATAATAAATATATCTTAATTCACTTTTTTATTAAAATAGATTTAAGACGCATATAGTTCTATATTAAAAATAGCTAATATTAGTATTACATCAATGCTCAATCACATAATTTTTTTTAATGAAATTTAATGGATAATAAAAGTATATTAAATTCTCGTTTTATTAAATTAGATTTAGGACTCGAGTAGTCCTATATAAAAACTGGTAATATTTATGTAATTAACATACATTAAATAATAGTGTGTGAACGTATATATTGATTTATGTGAGTTTTACAATATATTTACAATAATACTGAAATTGAATTACATATTATTAATATAATAAGATATTTAAAACCTCACGTGAGAGCATCTAATAAGAAAAAAAACATGAGCACGCGTTCATATATCTATAATATAAAGGACAATGATGTTTCTTGGTGGTAGTCTGCACCGGGAAAGAGTATTGTATCTCTCTTCTCTTCTTCATTTCTCTTGGGGTTGAATTTAACAATAATAATAATAATATTAGTACTAAAAAATATTCTACAATAATAAATATTAAAAAATATCCTTAGAACATTAAATTAAATTAAAGGAATAATTAATTTCAAAACTTTTTTTTATGGGATCTCCGACGGACCTCCGGCCTACCAATTTTTCCGGCAGGGTCGGCGGCAGAACTCCGGTAACCGGTATTTTTTGTTTCTTTTTTTTAGGGTCAGGCCGTCGGCTTGCTTTCCGGCGGGCCATCACAACATTTGGCGCCCTCCAGTGACCGGTCAATTTTTTTATTTTTTCGTTAGGCCGCTGACGTGCTTTCCGGCGGGTCACCGCCGGCGGGGGCGGACCTCCGATAGCGGGCCAATTATTTCTTTTTTTGCAAGGCCGCCCGTCAGTGGACCTTCGACAACCGGTCAATTTTTTTTTTTTTTTGCCAAGTTGCCGACCTGCTTTCTCGCGGACCACCGCCCCGGTGGACTTCCGACGATTGGCCATATTTTTTTTTGTTTTGTTTTTTTACGTCAGGCCGCCGACCTGCTTTCCTACAGGCTACTTCTGGCAGCCGGTCACTCTTTTTTTTTTTCTTAAAACGCCAGTCTGCTGGTCTTCTTTTCGGTGGGCCAACGCCGGCCCGACGGCCGGTCATATTTTTTTTTTCTTGCAACACCAGGCCCGCCAGCTGGGTCTCCATCGGGCTCCGCCGGCGGCTGGTCAATTTTTATTTTGTTTTAAACGTCAAGCCGCTGGCATGCTTTTCTCCGACAATCGACCATTTTTTTAAGGACAAGCCCGCCAGCCTACTTTTCGACAGTTCTTAATTTTTTTTTATTACGGCAGGACCGTCGGCCGCCAAAAGAATTTTAAGAATCAATATATTTTTTTTCTAGCAAGTAATCTGGTAAATTAATTTTGATTTTGTTATATTACCGCCATATCATTATGACACGAGCGATCTCTAGTAGAATAATAACAAATTCGGGATAATATATAAAAGACATATATTTGGGTGGTGGTGAGTGAAAAGAATAATCATGATATTTTCATGGGCCTCGCTCAAGTAGCATAGGAGTATATTCCTTTTCACAAAGACTGGTGTGAGATAATCGGCCAGTCTTATATTTATAATTTAAATATCAAAATAAGATTCTTTTAATATAAAAATCAAAATACTTGTATAATATATAAAAATACAAATTTTAAATTTTTCTAATGAAAAATATAATTTCTAGTATCAAAAAATCACAAACATCAAATCCACGGGCGATTTAATAGTTTTTGGTCAAGTCGATATTTGAACTTAATAGTACAAACACGGACATGGATGAAAATATGGATACGGACTTGAAGCCACAACAATATCAAAAAATAGGATTCGAACATGGCATTGATTGGGCAAATTAAATAATTAATATATATATATATATATATGTGTGTGTGTGTGTGAGTGACAAGACCATTTGTTTGAGGTTTCTTCATCTTAATTCATTCTACAAGTTGGTAAAAAAAGATCGTTTTTTTTCGATATATGATTTTATTTATGTCATAGAAGAGAACATAGAGAGATAGAGAGAAAAGATAAGAGAAGAGAAGAAGAAAGACTTGAAATTAAGGAAAACATCCCTTAAACCGAGAATAACATCATATATTTGACTTTCGTCCTAACATTTGAATAGAAAGAGAGAATTGAAACTAAGCAAAAAAAATAAAAAACAAGCCCAAATCCATATCTAAAAACGAGTTCGGACCGTGTTCATCTCACATACTGGATTGAACACGTCACGTGCGCATCGAAAATACATTTAAGCTTAGTTCGAAACATATCGGACTCAAACATCTAGTTGTTTAGAAGAGTTCGTGTTTCAATTCTTAAAGCATTTTTAATAGGAAAAGTTAGATGGATTTGTAAACTTAAACCTCACCAGTTCCCACGTTTTTTTTTCTAAAAAAAAATATATAAGGATACTATAAATATAAATATTTATTGAAATATACAATATAAAATATTGAAAATAGGTAACATGTGGGATTCAAAATAGTAGTTTTTAAAGGTTTATTGTTATTAAAATTTAGATTCGTTAGAATGAAATTTGTATTTTGATGATATGGTAACTGAGAATTGAAAAAAAATAAGAGTTTGTATAAAATTATTAGAGATATCCTTAAGACCCTCCATAAATTAAATACAGCAATATTTATGTATCTCAGCTCCAATTCCACCTTTCAAAATAATATATGCCTCAAAAAGTACCAAAGCAAAAGAAAAAGACTTGGTTCTGCGAATAAACGTGCTTTTCTGTCTTCCTTTTGCCAAGTGGGTGTTCAAGGGATATAAAATTGGGTTTTTGGACCGTCAAACCAAAAAAAAAAAAAAAAAATTTGGTATATTATTAAATTGATATTAAAATTATTTAATTGTTCATATTTATTGATTCCATTCATTATATTTTTCGTATTACAGTTGAATTTTATGATTTCGGTAATATCAAATCATAATTATATTAGTACAATCAGATCGGTCCTGACATTTCGTTGGCCCTACGCGATGTCTGATAAATAGCCCCTTTTATTTAATTTAATATACGTCCAAATTATTTTTTAAAACAAAACAGAGTAATATTTAATGAGTCTCATCAAAATTTTGTGGCGTAAAATCCTCCTAAAGGGAAACACCATCAAGGAAATAGTATTCCATCCTAATTCATTGCAAGAAATAACGAAGAGTACAAACACTTGGATGATAAAATCAAACCGAAGTGGAATCATAGAAATAAAACGACAGATTTCTAGCATGAGAACAAGACAATGCAACAACCAACCAATAAATAATTTTTCCTACTTGTAGCATAGAATTAAAAACAAAACCACATATTCCTAATTTCCTAGTATTAAAACGCCCCTAATTCCTAATTTTCATTTTCTCTTAATCCATTTCCTTTCCCCTTCTTTCAAAATAAAGGTATTGGAGGAATAAACACAATCAAAGGTACAATTTAAGGTATGTAAACTATTAAACTTGCATATTATATAACTAGTTGAATGGAATTGTTCGAAAGAGAAGAGAATAACAAAATTAATTTGGAGTTGCTGCCAAGTTGGAAAGTGAAAACAATCTTACTCAACATTAATCTTTAAATTACAAAATTGTAAAGTGGAAACAATCTTGCCCAATTTCAATGTTGTTTTTTGTACGCAGACACGCTAATCTTAAATGAGTAGGTATTTTTTTCAGTTTTCGGCCATGTATTGAGTAGGAGTGGTAAAAAATAACATTTTTGGACCCCTTTTTGAGTTGGGCTCTGGGCCGGCGCACTCATGGCCTACTCTCAGGGCCGGACCTGAGAACAATTAAGATGGACTTTCTACCATCAGATGAGAAAAACTAGGTTTGATGTTAGGTTGACACTAAAATTACATACTTGTTCATATTTTTTATTCTAATTTGTACAATTCAACTATAACAAGAAGAATATACGAATTAGAATCAACAAATATGAACAAATAAGTAATTTTAGTGTCGGTCTAGCATCAGGCCAAATCTTTATGCCATGACGGTAGAAAAACCCTTTAAACTTAGATAAGGATTTTCCCTAGAAGTATCTATACTAGAAAAATAGGAAGATTGTAGAAAATAATTTAAATAAATAAAAAAATAAAATTATTAAATTACCAAATTATCATGTTAAAGAAAATATACCTACTGCCGAAGGCAAAAAAGTAAAGTAGTTGGCTAAAAAATTGTTCGAACGTCATCGGTCCGCCGGATAACGGTCAGAGAAAAATAGACCCGCCGACGGCCGCAAAAAAAATATCCGATCACTGAAGGTCCATCGAATGACATCCAGATAAAAACAGACAAGTCATCTGGAGGTTTATCTGCAGCCAATCACGAGTGGTGGCAGTGGCGATGGGAATGATATTAAGAAGCTTAAGTGTTCCTTTATAATTTAATATTATGAGGGTGCTTTTAGAAATTCTTCTAAAATTTTAATATAGAATTAAATATTACAATATTATTTTTGTAATCGTACGACCATTAAATAATATTATTAGGTTTTGACGATCATGATCGATTTTCGAGTATTTCAATGAACAAAAAGAACATAATTGTACATATGTAAGTACAACCCCACTTGCACATAGAAAAATCATGTGTTTTGGTAAAAATAAGGAAGTTTATAAGTTAGGCCTAGGCATAGGATGGAAGGGACCATTTTTAGGTAATCTCGATTTAGACCCATAAAATCACGGGACAAAACGGAACGAGATTGCATTTTTATAAAATTGATCCCGACCATTCCAATCCCATTTGGGACTGGGATGGGATACGGACAAGAACAAGATGAGTTTAACACACAGCTCATAGACGTGTTTCAAATGTAATCGCGTGAGCCATACCACGAATGATTATCGATGGCCTATTGTTAACTGTTTCAAGTGCGGTTAAGCAGGCCATCGAGTGATACACTACAAGAAGATCGTGAAGGTGCTGGGAAGCCAAACGTTTGTTTTTCTTCCAGAAGAGCTTGATGTCGGCCTTTTCAGATGGGCAGGACTTTCGATGCCGTAGCTTGTCCCGATGACAGGAGGGTACATATTGATCAATACCTCCTGGATAAGGAAGCTGCGGAATGGTGGGAGGTTGTGGCTCCTAGAGACCGTTTAGCCACTTGGGAGGAATTTAAGACTGCTATGGAAGCAGAATACTATCCACCGCCCGTTCGGGAGCGTAGGATCGTGGAGTTCTTCACTGCTACGCCCCAGGATGTACCGATCTCTCAGGCCATCATCACCTATAATCAACAGTTAAGCTATGTGAAAGATCAGGTGAGGACCAAGGCTGATAAAAATTGCTACTTCAATATGCGCATGAAGCCGCATATCAGGCAGAGCATGGCACCAATCATGTGTGCCACATTGAAAGAATATCAGGATCGCGCTCTAGCGATTGAGATAGGAGTCTCGGAGTCAGAGTTGGGTTCCGAAGCTGAGAAACAGAAGACTACTGGCAGTTTCTCGGCTGGTAAGGGTGGTCGATTTTCGAGGTCTCAGTCTGCTCCTATATTTGGGAAGAAGCCGTTTCAAAAAGCTGGAGGGTCTCAGAGTAACCGTTCAGTACAGTCCCCTGCACCTGGCGACAGAGTTTGTTTTAATTGCAGTTAGTATGATCATGTGATGAAGGATTGTCCATTTCCGTTAGTTACTTGCTTTACTTGCGGACAGCCCGGGCATCGGGCAGTTCATTGCGAGAGGGTTACCAGGGCCGCCAGGGCTTCGACTACCACTGCCGTTCAGAAGGAGCACAGTACTCCAGTTACTAATGTTCCTCAGAGTTCGGACCGTGGTAGGGGTCGGGGTCAGACGGATCGCCGTGCGGCATTGAGTTCGGGCTCAGTTCACCCTCATTTATATCAGATGAGATGCACGGAGGAGACAGACGTTCCGGTGGCATCAGGTACCACTCAGATCATTTCTCATCCAGTTTCAGTGCTTTTTGATTTGGGTGCTACTTACTCTTTTATTGCTTCGGATTGCGTATGTCGTATCGGTATTGACTGCTTGTTTGAGTGTGAACCGTTCGTAGTGGGTACGCCTAGTGGGGATCGAATGGTTGGGAACCAGGAAGTTAGGGATTGCCCAGTGAGGATCGGGAGCCGAGATTGGCCCTCGAATCTCATTGTTGTATACCTTAAGGGCGAGGATTTGATCCTCGGGGATGTTTGGTTAGATCGTCACGGTGCTATCATGAACTATCAGACTCGTACCATCTCGATAGTGGCCGAGGATGGCAGAGAGCATACTCTCGTCGGTTGTAAGCCGAGTAGATCGGGAAATGTAATTAGTGCCTTGAAGGCAATGAAACTTCTGAACCATGGTTGTGTAGGCTACTAGTGTTACGCTTTGAAGATGGAAAATGGTGAAGTTGACATGTCATCGATTCCAGTTGTGAACGAGTATCCTGACGTGTTTCCGGATGACTTTCCGGGATTACCACCACAGCAGGAAGTTGAGTTCCCTATCGATCTAGAGCCGGGCGCGACTCCTATTTCTCGAGCGCCATACCGTATGGCACCGTCGGAGATGTTAGAGTTGAAGAAGTAGTTAGGAGAATTGCTAGATAAAGGGTATATTCAGCCGAGCGCATCACCCTGGGTGCGCCTGTGCTTTTTGTTAAGAAGAAGGATGGGTCGCTTCGTTTATGCATCAACTATAGAGAATTAAACAAGTTGACCATCAAAAATAAATACCCTTTGCCCCAGATCGACGACTTATTTGATTAGCTTCAGGGAGCGACAGTCTTCTAGAAGATTTATTTATGATCGGGCTATTACCAGTTGAGGATTCGGGACAGTGATATACCGAAAGCTGCTTTTCGGACGAGATATGGCCATTATGAGTTCGTGGTTATGCCTTTCGAGCTAACCAATGCCCTATCAGTGTTCATGCACTTGATAAACAAATTCTTTATTGAGTATCTAGACAAATGCGTAGTCGTCTTTATCGACAACATTCTTATCTATTCCCAGAGTTGGGAGGAGCATGCTTTACATATCCGGATTGTGTTAGACATTTTGAGAGCTGAACAGTTGTACGCGAAGTTCTCTAAGTGTGATTTTTAGCTCAAGAAAGTGATATTCCTCGGGCATGTGATTTCAGCGGAGGGAGTTCGGGTAGATCCGCAGAAGATAGAGGCAGTAACGGCATGGGAACCGCCTAAGAATCTGAAGGAAGTGAGGAGTTTCCTGGGACTTGCAGGCTATTACCGTAGATTAGTTGAAGGATTTTCTAAGATCACTAGACCACTCACCCAGTTACTCCAAAAGACTCAGAAGTTCGAGGGGACCGCAGACAGGCAGGATAGTTTTGATGAGTTGAAGAGACGGTTGACTACCGAACCCGTTTTAGCATTGCCTTAAGGAAAGAGGATTTTGTGGTGTATAGTGATGCTTCGGGCCTCGAGCTCGGATGTGTTTTGATGCAGATAAATAGGGTTATTGCTTATGTGTCCCGTCAGTTGAAACCTTACGAAGCAAATTACCCCACATATGATTTAGAGTTAGCTGCGGTCGTCTTTGCTTTAAAAATCTGGAGGCATTATCTCTATGGGTCGTCATGTAAGATTTACACATATCACAAGAGTCTAAGTACATCTTCAGTCAAAAGGAGTTGAACATGAGACAGCATAGGTGGTTGGAGTTAATAAAAGATTACGATCTCGAGATTCTTTATCATCCGGGCAAGGCCAATGTTGTGGCAGATGCATTGAGTTATAAGCCGATGGTGCTACAGATGTTAGAGGTACTTACACCTCAGAGCAGAATCCAGCGGGATTTGATTTGTCAGGATATCGAGGTTTGGATTCAGAGAGTTCAGGGTCAGTTATTCGTTAGGAGTATGCCCTCGAATGCCACTCAGAGGATGTTGAGTGAGGGCATTGTACTTGTAATTATGTAAATCATTTATATAAGGCAATGAATATTTCTTTATTTACTAGTAGTTACTGGCATTCTTAACTCGTAAATATACATATAGAAACTAGTCCGTGTATTTGAGAGCAAAACGTTCCACTCCTTATTGGATAAGGGGGTCGGCACTGGAAAAGTTTATAGCTCAAATACTTAATCGTTCGCAAGTCGATGAAACTTGACTGGGCGTTAAGTTTATGTGAAGATTTGTCTGACGTGTTCTTTGACAAGGAGAGTGCATGTAGAACACTAATGGTTAGTGGGAGCACACGTTATAAGTATGCTAATTGGATTAGTATACTCGAACCGACTCACTCTCGATTCGTCACATGGATTTCACTCCAGGACAGTCAATGACGGAATCGAAAGGTTGTGATAGGTATTCGTGAACCTTCGACTTGAGGATTTAGTAGGGATGTGCTTGTGACGTCAAGATTTTCATTAGAGTAGTTCGACCCTATAAACCGGGAGGAGGGATCAACCTCGACGTGCATCTTGACGGGCAAGTAGCAGGTCCTACTGAATACCAAGATAGAATTCTTTCTCTCGTTAGTGAGTGGGTTATATGTCCTATGCGGTTATTGGCAGATGAGATCATAAGTCTTTGGCCAAAGCATTGGAGCTAGTTGTATTGGATACACGAGAGCTCGATGATCTCGATTTGCATTAACGCATGCATAGCGTCAAGAACAGATAGGGTTTGACTGACCGTGACCCTATATCTTGATCGGGACATTTGAAAGAAGGGTTTATACATATACTGGTATTCACGATAGAATGGTTCTTGAATGATCCCAATCATTCGTTCTCAGTTGGGGTACAGTGTAGGCCGCCAGGCTGGCTAGGTGGTGCTACTACTCTTTGGTTCCTCCCATTGCTGACTAAGACAAACCTACTGAGTCAGGCAATAAGATTGACGACGGAATGAATCGAGCTTAATCTCTCATTATGAATATTAGATATTGGATATCTAATTTGGGACATTGGATGTCTAAATTGATTTATTAAATAAACTAATTTACGGCCTAATGAATAAAATAAATTACCGGGTGATTAATTTAATTCATGAATATAATTATTTCTTGGAGAAATTAATTATATCATTATGTATTTGATATGATTAATTAATTGGATTAATTAATCGATATAAATACATCGTAACGGAATCGGAGTTTATCTGTTTGGACTCACGGGAGTCCGGAACGAACCGAACTCTTAAAATTCCTTCTAGATGGCCGCCCATTTTTCCTTCCCATTTCCTTTGGTCATTGTCTCCACATGATGATGTATGACTTATGTGTGTCAATGGGACAAGATCATATTATTTATCTATATAGGTGATTTGGTCTTAATTGTGGAGGATAAAATGAAGACTAATGTGAAGACACAGTCACTTTTCCAATCACAATTCCAACCGTGAGTTTTGTGCAAGAGAGAGAGAAAAGAGTTTCTCAAAGTGTTCTTCATCATTCTTCATCATCTTCATAAATTTTCTTGGAGAAAATTAAAGAGAGATATAGAGATTATAGATTAAGCACTTAGAGTGTTATAATCTTGAATATAAAGTTTTCATCACTTGATTCTAGTCGTAACCTTAGAGGTTAATCGGGTGATTGTCATTCCGTTCGTTTATCCGGCGCGTGGCAAGTAGAGGCGTTGTACTTTCGACGTTGGATCATCCAAGGGCTTGGAGCGGATTGGATTCGTAGAGATCAAGCAAAGATTGGGGAATAGCTCAAGAGAAGGATACCATTTAATCAACGGACTACGAGGGTATGTTTCTCATATCTCTTGTGTTTCGTTTTATATATTCGTATATACGTAGCTCGATCGATCCTCGTAGGGATTCGGATCGAATTAATTTTCGTTTTACCGCTTCCGTTGGGCCTTCGTTTTAGGTACCGAATCCCAACAGTGGTATCGGAGCGTAGGTCTTGCGATCGTATATATGATATTGGCATTTGGAATGCTTGATTAGATGGTGAATGATTTGGAATCATTTTAGTCATAATCGTGGTATATGTTTTACGTTCGTTGTAGTTATATTTTTTTGTAAGTTTATGTCTAAATATAAATCTTAATTTCTAGGAAATGTGATTTATATTGAAGATATAAATGTTAAAAAATATAGCTATTGGATATCCAGTCGAAAAAACTAGCCCCGAATTGCCATTGGACGGTCCGGGAGTGGTCCGAAAGCAGGGGGCCGCGGCCCAGGGCTGTTACAGCCCGCCTGTGTAGGTACTGGACTAGGGGCCGCGGCCCAGGGCTACTGGGCAGCCCTACTGCTGCCCAATGTTGTTTTCGGGCGCGGTTCAGCCCATTTTGGACCCGTTTCGGGCTTGTTTTCTTCGTGTATTCCTAAAAATGATTTTCCTCATTTTAAATTGGATTTAATATGATTAAAATGATTTATGGTATTTCATTTTATAAAGGAAAATTGATTTATTGGAATACTTGTGATCGACCGAATTATTTTGAACGTTTTCATATTACCGATTGGGTGAATTGATTGATCGGTTCGTATTGTTGATTGGATCAATGTATCTCTACGCTTTCCATTTATATAATATTTATTGGATGAATGCTTTTGAATGGGGATGTGGCTCGTGGACTTAGTTTTGAATCGTTCGTTTTATTCGATTGGGTTGTAAAGGCCGTTTTGAGCCTACTTATTTTACTAGAAATATTTGTATCTAGGATGCAATTTTCAATGTAAAATTTATATGTAATGACGAAGACCGGAAGAAGATCCGTTTCGAGAAGACGAAGATTCAAGACGAAGACTTGTAACTAGATTACGGAATTTTTGTTTTCTAGGAACAGTCCATGAGTGTGGTGCCACATTTTAACCGGAACCGATTTCCCGGCCTACAACCGTGATTTGATTCGGGACGGAACCGAATCGGCGGCGGTTCCGAACCGGAATCTTGCGGCCGCACGGCCGACATGGGTCGAAGGTTCTGAGCTCGTGAACCGGCGGTTCGGCCCAGAACCGGCAGTTTTCCGCCCGAACCGGTGGTTCGGCCCGGAACCGGCGGTTTTCCGTCCAAATTCAAAATTCAAATTTTCAAATTTCAAATTTTTTCAAATTCAAAATTCAAAATTTTCCCAACTCCCCCCAATTTTATCTATAAACAAAATTCAAATTTTCAACTAGGCCACTCAATTTTAATATTCGTCCCAACTAGCATTTTATAAAAATTATAAAAACATTTCAAATTTTTATTTCAAAAAAAAAATCAAATTTTTATTTAAAAAAAACATTTTAAATTTTATTTTAAAAAAACATTTCAAATTTTTATTTAAAAAAAACATTTCAAATTTTTAGTTCAAAAAAACATTTCAAAAAAAATAACATTTCAAGCTAGTTGAGACGGATTAAATATTAAAATTGAGTTCAAACTCTTTATTTATTCATTCTTTTTTCCCTTGTAAAAAAGATTGTATCATTGTAATATTGTAACATTTCTTTTATTAGTTTAGTTAGTAATTAGTTAGTTTACTTATTCAATTTTAAAGATTGTATCATAATTATAACATTTCTTTTATATAGTGAATTAGTTACAGTAGAAACTCTATAAATTAATACTGTTGGGACAACCAAAATTTATTAATTAAAAGAGTTATTAATTAATCGACAAATTAATAATTATTAATTTTATATTAATTAATATTTTAATTAATTTATAATGAAATACTTAATTTACAAACAACTTTTAAACTTCCACTTAATTATTATACAATACATGTACATATCAAATGAAGGGTCCAATTTAAAATAACCCTTCAATCTCTCATCTTATTATGCGCCATGTGTTGAATATATCAGTGTATATTTTTTCTATAAATACAAAATCAAAATATGCGAACATTAAAGCGGCCATCATATTGAATAATTTATTGCTGAGCCTATATGAGAATACAACACTAGAAGTTCTTACGGTGATAAGGAAAATTAGAGATGCGATTTAAGATAAAATTGATTCCAACAAAAAAGAAATACAATTGAGTAATTTTTTAAGAAACCTTCATAAATTATTCCTATAATATGTACAATATATAAGGAATTATTAATTTATATTTTATATGGGACCTATAGAAATTATCAAAAATGTATTATCTTATAATTTTAGCGAATTATTAATTTAGCACCCTATCCCTGAGTCGGGACCGGCCAAAACTATTATCTTAGAGAGTTTATTAAATAATCGAGTATTAAATTATCGAGTTTCTACTTTAGTATTAGTTAGTTTACTTATTCAATTTTAAAGATTGTATCATTGTAACATTTCTTTTGTACATAGATAGAATCATAGAAATCAATGAAGATATCAATTTTTATGCATTATTTTGATTGTAAATATTTTAGAACTATTTTTACTTTATTGCATTTCAAGTTTTCAATATTTTAAATTTTCAACACACGTAATTTAATTTTAAAAAAAAAGTCATAAAAAATATTACAAGTTACTATAAATTATATAAAAAAATACACAACATAAAGAATTTCTAAATTTCTAAATTATTTAATAACTTATTATATTTTTATTAAATTAACTTAAGTAATTTCAAAGTTTCAACACTTGTAAATTACAAAATTTAGAAACTTCATCATTTAATTTAGAAAAAAATAAGATAAAAATAATATTACAAATATTATAAATTACAAAAAAAAATGGAACCGCGGTTCGGCCTGAACCGCGGTTTGCCCGGGCCCGAATCGCATGAACTGCCCTTTACAGAACACCCGGGCCGGTTCAGGTTCACCTCTCCTGGTGAACCGGAACCGCCGGTTCGGGCCCGGAACCGGCGGTTTACGGCCCGGTGGCAACACTAGTCCATGAACCACATGTTGATAGCAACTAGGTTGTGAATGGTTGTTTCATATTGTATGAATGCCACAAACGCGCTTAAATGAATTAATGTGCAAAGTGTAACATTAATCGTGAAAATTCTCCCACGACAAATTATTACGTTTATAAGGTTTCAGGGTTTTCCTTCCCTCCATCGAGTTTTAGAGAAATTGAAATCCAAACCGGATGTGCTATGCTTCCGAGTTATCGGGGTAGTCATTCGGGGAGGATGGATATATTACCGGGAGCGCATTGGATGCCTTTGGTTGGAGCAAATTTTATCCCTAGAAACCTGATAGGTTACCGGATAAGATTCAATTGTGAAACTGATTTGCGTCGATGTTATAAACTTAACTTGTTCACGAACCATAGAAACCGTTAGGTTGAAGGGAGTGAACAAGGGGAAAAAGAAGATCGAATCATCCATTAGATGGGTTGGTGTTGGACACCACTTTATGAAAATTAATAGACTAGAAACCTGTTCGGTTGCCCTCTATTAAGATTTATAAAGAACTCGATCACCACTATGAAGTAGAGCGACGATACTTCCGAATTTCACATGGGAGTGTGTTATTCCGATAAAATAGTGGGAGCTGGGTAACAAGAATAAAAAAGACCTTAATTCTATACTCAGATCATAATATAACAAGTCACTAATTAATCTGTTATACTTAATGCAGACATAACACTCAATATGATAATGAATCCACTCGCAATTCTACTCGAGAAGAACACCCTGATTGGACCTAACTTTGTGGATTGGCTCCGCAATATGATGATTGTCCTCAGTATAGAGACACTGGAAACGTCTTGGAGACGACATTCCAGCGCCTCCTGTGCGGACCAGAGCCAATCAGGAAGAGATCGAAAACCACGAAAAGTGGGTTAAGGATGACGTAAAAGTCCGTGCATACATGATGGCTTCTATGTCTAATGAGCTTCAGAGAGCTCATGAGAAAATGACTTCTGCTAGGCAGATTCTATCTCACTTAACCGAACTTTATGGTGAGCACAACAGAACTGCTAGATATGAGATATCCAAGCAACTGTTCGGTGTAAGGATGAAGGAAGGTGAGAAGGTTGGGGAACACGTCCTCAAAATGATATCCATGATCGAGATATTGGAGGCTCTTGATTTTAAAATGGATACTTCTCTCCAAACCGACTTTATCCTACAGTCTCTCCCTGATTCCTTCTCACAGTTTGTTATGAGCTTCAACTGCAATGAGATTGCATGTAACTTAGCTGGTCTAATGAACAAACTGGTGACCGCTCAGTCTCAGATGAAGACTCCGCAGATGAAGGAGTCTGCCCTTGTGATTTCTTCTGGACCTCGGAGGTCTAAGAATAAGAAGAAAAATACCAAGAAGCAAACTAGACCACAAGTTAAGGACCTTAAGGGTAAGGGCAAGGCCCCGACAGTTCCGAAGAACAAGAAGAAGAAGGATGCCTGTCTCAAGTCCGGTGAGCTGGGCCACTGGGCTAGAGACTGTCCGATTCTTCATGGCACTTCAGGTACAGAACTTTTAGTTTTGGAAACAAATTGTTCTACTACTGTATTTTCTACTTCCTGGATACTGAATTCTGGTGCTAGTTCTCATATTTGTACCGTGAATCAGGATCTGGAACAAAGTAGGAAGCTTGGAACTGGAGAAGTTATGATCACTGTCGGAAGCAGGCATAGTGTCGAGGCAACCGACATAGGATCACTTCTTTTGGGTTTAGAATCTGGCTTTATTTTGACTTTAGAAGATGTACTTATTTTGCCCAAGTGGCACAAAAACATTGTATCCATTTCGGTCATGAACCGAAAAGGTTTTTCATTTTTCATTGGTGATGGTTCCTGCAAAATTTATTTCAGAAATAAACTAGTGGGTAGTGCTACATTGTTAAATGAATTGTATCATCTAAATCTTAGCAACAAAGTAGTTGTGAATACTATGACTAGAAAATGTGGTAGGGATGAAACCAATCAAGTTTTGAAATGGCATCTTAGACTTGGTCATGTTGGTCAAACCAAGGTTTACAAGATGGAAAAAGATGGACATATGGGTCCATTGGGATCGGATCCCTTTCCTACTTGTGAATCTTGCCTTAAAGGCAAAATGACTAAGTCCCCCTTCACAGGGACTTTTGAAAGAGCCGCTGATAAACTGGGATTAATCCATACCGACGTATGTGGTGCTTTGGAAGCAGCACGTGACAGATATCAATATTTCATTACGTTTACAGATGATCATACTAGGTATGATTATGTATACTTAATGAAACATAAATCCGAGGCCTTTGAGAAATTCCAGGAATTCAAGGCCCTAGTCAAGAAACAAACTGGTAATCATATCAAAGCACTTCAGTCGAACCGAGGTAGCGAAGTATATGAGTACGGAGTTTGACGAGTTCCTTAAGGAACATGGAATAGTTTCACAACTAACACCTCCAGGTACTCCTCAGTTAAATGGTGTGTCAGAAAGAAGGAACAGGACCTTGTTGAACATGGTCCATTCCATGCTGGGCTATACTGACTTACCGATTTTTCTGTGGGGGTATGCACTCCTGACTGCCATTTACATATTGAACAAATGTCCTTCCAAATCCGTTCCTAAAACTCCATATGAGATGTGGGAGAGCAGGAAACCAAGTCTCACTAGTAGAAAAATGCCTTTAGGTAACACCCATAAAGTGTTCCCTAAAGAGCCTAAGGTGTTCCTATAGACCATAGGTAACACATTTTGGGTGTTACCTCTGCCCGTGTTCCCTATGCTCTTAGGTAACACTTTTGATCAATTCTGGTAACACTTTAAAACGTGTTCCCCAAAGTCATCTTAAGGATCACCTTAGTAACACTTTAGAAATTTCTTAGGTAACACCTTGGTAACACTTTCAAATTGTTTAAGGAACACTATTGTAACACCTTTGTAACACTTTTAAGTGTATCCATTTTTTTAAGTAACACTTTAAATACCTTAAGAAACACTTTCGATTATATGGGTGCTAGCTTAAGTAACACCTTATTCATTATTAAGTAACACTTTATTATTATTATTATTATTATCATTATTTTATTATTATTATTTTGATTAATATTTATCAATAATATGAAAACTAGAAGAAACTATTTTTTCATATATAAATAACGAGAAAATATATTGATAAAACTCAAATAAATAATCCAATAACAATAATACATAGATCATAGTATGTCAAACACATATCCAATAACTAAAAAAACAATAACCTAATTGTTGTCTAATTTGTAACTTGTATAAAAAATAGCTCCCATATATCTTCAATTTGTTGTTGATAATAATGATGTCATTGTTGTTGTTGTTGTAATATCCGCAATTTTCGATTTTCGGTAAATTTCTTTTTTTTTGGTCGGAGTCTGTTTTGACGGCTCGCTCATGACCGTTTCGTCATTCTGAGAATGATTAATTCTACACTTTTTGACATCCGAGTTCGTTTCGGTGTCGTTTCGTTGAGTTCTGTGCTTTTTAGCGACTTTTCCGCACTTGAGTTCGATTCTTGCGAATCTCGTCCGAAACTGTTGCTTCGAGTTTCCCGCAAGTCCGTTTAACGTTTTTATACGTGTTGTGAGCTTCGGTTTGATTATTCGTTGACGTATGGTGATTTTCGGGCATTTGGGCCATTTTCGTAATTTCCCAAAGTTTGGGGTAATTACCTTCCGTTGTCGAATTTCGAGCCTTCGGGTGGTCGGAATCGTGTGTTCTACTAGCTCTTAGATTCGTCTTTGTGAGTACTTCGTAACCGTATCTTCGGTTCGTATTCTGGCTCGGGTTTCGGTGTCGTTTTGTTGAATTCAGGAGTACTAAATGACTTTTCTTATTATGAGTTCGACTTTGTTAGATCACCATTAATTTTTGGTGACTCCAAAAATTATAAATCTTTGCAATATTATAGAACATCGAGTTAGCTTTCCAATGGTTCAAGCGGTGAGTCAATCGAGTCGGACGAGAGAGTTATGGTCGTTTGATTTTTGGCCGAGCACTTCCAGAGCCTTTCGCCGATAGGGGGTCGATAGACTCTCTGCCGGCATTCTACGGGGTATCGGTTGGGCTATCGGCCGATAGGCTGGCCGATAGGTTCTGCTTGTGTTTCACTATATTACACGGGATCTAGGGAAGGTTTTCATTTTCCTCTCCTCTCTTTTCTTCCTCTCGTTTTGGGCGATCCAGAGCGGCTCTTGGGCGATTTTAACATTTTCGGACTTGAAGAAATCATCCACTTGAGTTTTGTTGTAGATTATCGATTTCTTCTTGAATCATTCATCCTAATCCAAGGTAATCTTCTAAGAACCCATTTTTGGGAGATTTTGGGGATTTTGGGTATTTTGTTCGATTTCGTCCGTTTAATCCGATTTAACTTAGGATTTTGATGGATTGATGATTATTTAGATGTATTATATCATTTCCCTTGTTATTCCATGGTTGGATCGTATCGATTCGTTGTTTGAGTTGAGTTCTTGACCGACGCCTTGAAGGTGTCCGGTAAAATGTCTTAGAGGGGTTTTCGGGCGTTCTACGATTATTCTTCCTCGTATGGTCGATGATTTATTGATTGTATGATGTTAGGGTCGTGTTTCTTGCGAAGAAACCGTGTTGAACCCTTTCGTTCGTCGTCGTCTTTCGTTTCGATAGCATTGGGCGTTTCGAAGCTTTCCGGTTGAGCCGTGTTCGTCGGAATACTTGCGTGCCGGTTTCGAGGCAAGTACCTTGTCCATACTATTCTTGTTTTGTGAATATGATGATTGGTGATCGTCTAAATGTGTTTGTGTGGTCGTTTGAATTGAACTTTCAAAATATTCGATTAGCCTCGTTAAAGGCTCTCTTTCAAAACGCGTGTGTTTTGTAATTGTGTGGGTTGTAAGTGACTACGTGGATATTTGGATATGTTTGGTGTTGATGTTGCGCTTGATAATACGTGTGTACGTATATTATCTCTTTTCGGTGCGTTTTGGTTTGATGTGGTGTTTTGCTAAGTGTTTGATGCCTCTGGTTGAATTGTTTGGATATCCTTGGTGTGATATGTTATTTGTGCATGATTGTTTCGCTCACCGCGGTTGGTTCGACGGGGCCACGGCGGGAATCCAATGGTAGAGCCACGATTCACGAGTGGTGAATGTATTTTACTCACCGTGGGTTGGTTCGACGGGGCCACGGCGGAGTCCAATGGTAGAGCCACGGATTCACGAGTAAAAACTTCACAGGTTGGTGTATATTTAGTGAATGTACTTTACTCACCGTGGGTTGGTTCGACGGGGCCACGGCGGGAGTCCAATGGTAGAGCCCTGGATTCACGAGTAAAACTTCACGAGTTGATATTGATTTCTATCTCCGTTGAGGACGCGTGATGTGGGTTTTAACCTGTGAATCGTTGTCGGTTTTCTATTTGTGAAAACAAAACATTTGGGTCATGACCCTATTGATTTTTGGAAAGAGAAGGATTTTATAATCCTAAATTGTTTTCTATTAAAACTCTCGACGGCATTTTAAACTGTTTTGTAAATTGTTTCCCTTATTTGCGATCTTTCAGTTTTGGAAATGTTTACCCAAACCCTTGCCTCGGGAAGTACTTTTCCTTACGTTTGAACCTTTGAGGATTTCTGATTATTATTGTTCTTGGAACTTGTATTGTATGGCTCGTATTTTTGCACTTGTACTTGCACTAGCAAAACAGTGGAGTTTTGCTAACCCAGTATTCGGGGTGGATGTCTATTTTTGCATTCAGGTTTTGGAGCATAGCACAGGGTCGGCGCGAAGGATGATGAAAGATGAACGATACTAATCACACGAGGATCTGTTGACGTCGTTTTGGTCTAGTTGTATTTTCTTTTCCGCTGCAGTATCTTTTCCCCGTTGTACGGGAGTTTATTGTATTTTGACCCCTGCGTGGGTATGTGTTTGGAATTGAGTTGTATGTATTTGTTGAAAGACCAAATCGGTCTACTGAGTCATTTTAGCCTTAAAGGCGAGGTTTAGATGTTTGATTTTAGTTATCAGCCTGGTAGATCCTCGAGGAGAGGGTCTACGGCGTGTAATATCCCTGAGCGGATTTGGGGGTGTTACATAAATGGTATCAGAGCTTAGGTTGTGTAAACCTAGGCTGTCGGGTCAGTGGTGTCTATTGAGTTTTTGTCTCGTCGGATTTTATCTGACTGAGTCGTGTCGCGACGCGTCGTCTGAGTTGGTTGGTCGTGATTAGTATCGTGGGCAATCATCATCTTCGTGCGACCTGTGGATGTAAGTCTCCCTTCTTTGTGTTGTGCCTCGTGTGACACGAGCTATTTTTATGATTATGAGTTCATTGGCGGAATCCTCTTATGGATTTTGATTTCGTGATATGTGATTATTTGACTCCCATTTTTCGTTCATATGAGGAGTAGTGTTCTTTGTCTTGTGCATGTCGACTTTATTTCTTTTATCCATGCGTGAGTTCTTTTGTAATGGCTTTCGATATTTTACCGATGAGTTTTATTTGAAAACCGATTCCTTAACCGAGTTTTTGGCATTACGGCCTTGATCATTGTGGCGAAATTCTTATGACGGAATTTAGTATTTTGTAAATGGATTTTGTGAGTTTTTGAAATATTACCGTCATCGGCCTTTTTGGTAGTTTATAAAAGGTTTTTAGCCTGGTGGGTTCAGTAGCGGGACCCACGGCGCTATATTGTTCCTTGTAATTACAGAAATTTTTGGGCATTCTAGCCCATTGAATTATTTTGAAAACCTTGAGTATCTTAGAAAATTAAAATTCGAGACGTACTTTTAAAACGAATTATTTTCTTGCGGTGTTTTCAAGGTGTTTTCTAATGCCGCAATACATTTCAAAAATTTTCCGGTTGAGGACCAAAAATATTTTGAGATATTTTCAAATGCAGTTGCTTAGACCCAAGGGTCGAATATTTTTTTGAAAGTTTTTTTTTTCACTAAAAGTAAGGTGTCCTCATTTTTGTTCAAACGCTAGATGATTTTCAAAGTCTCGATAATGGTGTTTGTACTACTTTTTGTAAAATGATACTCAAAGATCAATTGGTGTTCCCAAACTGTCTTCAAAGGTGGTTTTCGTTTTTAAAACCTATCATTCCTGTTTGCGGACCGGAAATGCGTGTATGGTTTTCGAACTTTCGTTACGGTGTTAACCCCGAATTGTGATCGAATTGGTGGCATGAACGTCGAGGCGTTGCCACGCATTTGTTGTACTAGCCCTCTGTGAGAGGTGTGAACTGGTGTTTACTGTTATCACCTCGTGGTGATTTGCGTGTTGTCGCACGAGTGTGGGTTGTTAAAGCTTGAGTTGTACATTTGTGTACATGTATGATTGTTTCATGATAGTTGTAATTATGTGCTGGTTATCGTTCGGGCCGTTGAGGTCGCCGAACGATACCGTCGTTGCTGAAGTGTTTGTGTGTATTATTTTACGATGATAATCGTTGTATATGATATGTATTATGACTCCTTGTTGTGCTGAGTTGGCATCTCCGCTATGTTGTTTTGCGACGTTATGCCCCATTGTATCTAGCATTGTATTTTCGGTATGCCGAGCCGAGGCGTTTCAATCGAGATGTGCCGGGGCATGCACGTGTAAATTGTCCTCCTCGTCGGTAACACATTTCAAGTGTGGACTCGAAGGACACCGAATTCAGTTTTGTGAATTGGCTACCGAGACTTTCGGAGTTCGCGCTTCAGCACCGTCATCGGAATCGGCTTTGAGAGGCCTTTGAAGGATTTTTTCTGTCAGTTGCTTGTTGTGTCGTCACCTTGATTTCGCTGTTGTGAGTTGCGGGGGCGACCTTCTTTTATAAGAGGTCGAATGTAGTACCCGTGTTGTTTTGAGACTCCTGCATTATCTCTTTCTCGAGTCTATCGACTCGCTCGTGTTTGTTGATACTTTCTGAACTTGTCCTGTATTTCGGTTTCGTCGTTCGAACGAGCTGTGATCTTGTTTTGGGTCAATCTGGTTATCGCTGTGACTTTTTCGAGTTCGGTTCGATTCTTGTGAACCTTGTTCGGAAGTGACATCTTTTGGTTCTACTAGTTCTTTTATTGAAGTGGATTGGATCTTGAACTTTTGTATTCTCGACTTTGTCGACTCGTTTATGTTCGTTGACATTTCTGAGCTTGTCCTGCCCTTGCTCTTGTTGATCGAACGAGTGTGGTATTATTTCGGAATAACTCGTTTGTAGTTGTGACTTTTCAATTGTTATTTCCTTTCCTGTAGATCTTATGCGAGTGTGCATCTTGTTGTTTTCACCGGATCATGTTTTGTCTCGAGTCGAGATGTGAACCTCGGAGTTGTCGGTTGAACCTTATTGTTCTTCGTGATTTGAACATGATCGTTCGCTTTTGTTGTCTCGACCGTTGTGGTTCGGTCGTTTGTTTGTTCGGTTTTTGTCCTCCTTTCGTGATCGTTGAGCATTCAGGCTCCTCCCTAATTCCCTTAAGTTTGGGAAATTAGTCTCGTTTTCGATCTTCCAACCCTTGGGCGGTGGAATTGATATTAGTTCAACGATTGGCTCGCGTTTCGATTGATGTACCGTTGGGTTGGTCAATCATACTGACTTTCGTTCGTTGTGTTTTGTGGTTGTCGGATAATTGACTTGGCTATATTATCCGTTTGATGACGCTTGTCATTTGTTGGTTTTATTGTATCCCTAACGGTGACATTGTGTTGGTCGTCGTGGAGCGTGTTGTCACGCCGTATGTCTCTTTGCGTTTCTTGCAGCGTTTCGCCGTTGGGCGCGAGTTTTCTATTTTTGTGTATCTCGTCGAGTTTTCCTGGCGGGTATATTCCTCCCCCCTACTTGTTTTAAGTTTCGGGACGAAACTTCTTTTAAGGAGGGTAGAATGTAATATCCGCAATTTTCGATTTTCGGTAAATTTCTTTTTTTGGTCGGAGTCTGTTTTGACGGCTCGCTCATGACCGTTTCGTCATTCTGAGAATGATTAATTCTACACTTTTTGACATCCGAGTTCGTTTCGGTGTCGTTTCGTTGAGTTCTGTGCTTTTTAGCGACTTTTCCGCACTTGAGTTCGATTCTTGCGAATCTCGTCCGAAACTGTTGCTTCGAGTTTCCCGCAAGTCCGTTTAACGTTTTTATACGTGTTGTGAGCTTCGGTTTGATTATTCGTTGACGTATGGTGATTTTCGGGCATTTGGGCCATTTTCGTAATTTCCCAAAGTTTGGGGTAATTACCTTCCGTTGTCGAATTTCGAGCCTTCGGGTGGTCGGAATCGTGTGTTCTACTAGCTCTTAGATTCGTCTTTGTGAGTACTTCGTAACCGTATCTTCGGTTCGTATTCGTGCTCGGGTTTCGTGTCGCTTTTGTTGAATTGGGATTACTAAATGACTTTTCTAATTATGAGTTCGACTTTGTTAGATCACCATTAATTTTTGGTGACTCCAAAAATTATAAATCTTTGCAATATTATAGAACATCGAGTTAGCTTTCCAATGGTTCAAACGGTGAGTCAATCGGAGTCCGGACGAGAGAGTTATGGTCGTTTCAGTTTTTGGCCGAGCACTTCCAGGAGCCTTTCGGCCGATAGGGGGGGTCGATAGACTCTACTGCCGGCATTCTACAGGGGTATCGGTTGGGCCTATCGGCCGATAGGCTGGCCGATAGGTTCTGCTGTGTTTCACTATATTACACGGGATCTAGGGGAAGGTTTTCATTTTCCTCTCCTCTCTTTTCTTCCTCTCGTTTTGGGCGATCCAGGAGCAGCTCTTGGGCGATTTTAACATTTTCGGACTTGAAGAAATCATCCACTTCGAGTTTTGTTGTAGATTATCGATTTCTTCTTGAATCATTCATCCTAATCCAAGGTAATCTTCTAAGAACCCATTTTTGGGAGATTTTGGGGATTTTGGGTATTTTGTTCGATTTCGTCCGTTTAATCCGATTTAACTTAGGATTTTGATGGATTGATGATTATTTAGATGTATTATATCATTTCCCTTGTTATTCCATGGTTGGATCGTATCGATTCGTTGTTTGAGTTGAGTTCTTGACCGACGCCTTGAAGGTGTCCTAGAAATGTCTTAGAGGGGTTTTCGGGCGTTCTACGATTATTCTTCCTCGTATGGTCGATGATTTATTGATTGTATGATGTTAGGGTCGTGTTTCTTGCGAAGAAACCGTGTTGAACCCTTTCGTTCGTCGTCGTCTTTCGTTTCGATAGCATTGGGCGTTTCGAAGCTTTCCGGTTGAGCCGTGTTCGTCGGAATACTTGCGTGCCGGTTTCGAGGCAAGTACCTTGTCCATACTATTCTTGTTTTGTGAATATGATGATTGGTGATCGTCTAAATGTGTTTGTGTGGTCGTTTGAATTGAACTTTCAAAATATTCGATTAGCCTCGTTAAAGGCTCTCTTTCAAAACGCGTGTGTTTTGTAATTGTGTGGGTTGTAAGTGACTACGTGGATATTTGGATATGTTTGGTGTTGATGTTGCGCTTGATAATACGTGTGTACGTATATTATCTCTTTTCGGTGCGTTTTGGTTTGATGTGGTGTTTTGCTAAGTGTTTGATGCCTCTGGTTGAATTGTTTGGATATCCTTGGTGTGATATGTTATTTGTGCATGATTGTTTCGCTCACCGCGGGTTGGTTCGACGGGGCCACGGCGGAATCCAATGGTAGAGCCACGGATTCACGAGTGGTGAATGTATTTTACTCACCGTGGGTTGGTTCGACGGGGCCACGGCGGGAGTCCAATGGTAGAGCCTTGGATTCACGAGTAAAAAACTTCACAGGTTGGTGTATATTTAGTGAATGTACTTTACTCACCGTGGGTTGGTTCGACGGGGCCACGGCGGGAGTCCAATGGTAGAGCCCTGGATTCACGAGTAAAACTTCACGAGTTGATATTGATTTCTATCTCCGTTGAGGACGCGTGATGTGGGTTTTAACCCTGTGAACTGTTGTCGGTTTTCTATTTGCGAAAACTATACATTTGGGCTGTGACCCTTTTTTTTTTTGGAATGAGAAGGATTTTATAATCCTATATTGTTTTCTATTAAAACTCTCGACGGCATTTTAAAGTTTTTTGTAAATTGTTTCCCTTATTTGCGATCTTTCGCTTTGGAAATGTTTACCCAAACAATTGCCTCGGGAAGAACTTTTCCTTACGTTTGAACCTTTGAGGATTTCGATTATTATTGTTCTTGGAACTTGTATTGTATGGCTCGTATTTTTGCACTTGTACTTGCACTAGCAAAACAAAGGAGTTTGCTAACCCAGTATTCGGGGTGGATGTCTATTTTGCATTCAGGTTTTGGAGCATAGCACGTGGCGCGAAGGATGATGAAAGATGAACGATACTAATCACACGAGGATCTGTTGACGTCGTTTTGGTCTAGTTGTATTTTCTTTTCCGCTGCAGTATCTTTTCCCCGTTGTACGGGAGTTTATTGTATTTTGACCCCTGCGTGGGTATGTGTTTGGAATTGAGTTGTATGTATTTGTTGAAAGACCAAATCGGTCTACTGAGTCATTTTAGCCTTAAAGGCGAGGTTTAGATGTTTGATTTTAGTTATCAGCCTGGTAGATCCTCGAGGAGAGGGTCTACGGCGTGTAATATCCCTGAGCGGATTTGGGGGTGTTACAGTTGTTGTCTTGAATTTCCACATGCTTTCTTGAATGGGGTCGGCCTCTATGCATATGGCGTTCACAAGAGCAGGCAGCCCATCCGACAACTTTCTTGCTATATAACCGTTCGATCTGGCTTGCTTAAAGAAAGAATGTTTGAGTTGTTTTTTGGCAGTAGGTCATTTCGAATGATCCTTAACCAAGCAGCTAGCAATCCTCTGCTTAAACGACTAAGAAAGAAAAACAAATATATGATTAATAACATGATCGTAAAACTAATATAGTTCAGTTTATTAGTGGCATACCTTTGAGAACTTGTTATGTCGCTCATAGTCAAGTCCAGGGGGTGCATTTTGCAGAGTCATAAGCAACACCTACCAATATAAAAATAATTGGAGCTTAATAATAAGGGTCCATTTCAGATCAAAGAAAAACAACTTAGGACTATTAGTGGACCTTCATTGGCGGATACTTTGAGAAACGAGCATGGCCATAAGCAAGCTCCAATGCAGTTATATCCCAAATGACCAAATATCTGCTCTGAGAAAAATGGAGAAATTTAATAAAATTTGTGACCTATCTAGTCTGGTACCCAAAAAAACTAGAAAGTGTGCACATACAGACTTAAAGTCGTAACCATGCACTTGCTCCATAACCTCTGGAGCCATCCTACAATATTATAGAACATTTAGTCAGCAACCACACCAAGGTAGGAAAATGGACATTGTAGAATCCCGATTGAGTAAAGGAAAATTTGAATAAGGATCATTTAAGCCCTTACCTTGCACAAAGGCAAATAAGAAAGAGCAACCGAGATTGAATCACAGATAGAAAGCAAGCAACAACTGTGAGCGATCCTTAAATCAAAATTGATGAGGTATTTCAAAATGGTAACAAAAGTATACTCAAGAAAATAAAAATAAAATGTTAGATCAAGAATACCTACATTACTGGGGAAATATATGACAAAATACAAAAAACAAAAACAGGCATGAAAGATATCTGATATTGGAAGCTGCTCACATAAGTAGATGTCAAACAAAAAAAGGTTCAGTGTTTATCATTCTTGCACCAAAATGCTCAACATGAACTCGTACTGACCTGGTACAATAAAGAACTAAGATATAGTGAGATTGCTATTCCCACATCTAATATTAAATGCTGAAAATAAAAGTCATCATTACCTCCGGAAAATTTCCCAATGAAGATGTTACTTTTTGAAAGAGCATGAACAGTTATTTTCTTTGCGGAACTAGTAATCAAGCAAACACCACATGGCCTTTCCATCCAATAAGGAAGATCGGCTTTCAACCTTTAACTCGCAAGTTTCACATATTGCCTAAAAAGTAAGTTAAAATGTATCATGCTAAAAGAAACACGGGGAACAACAGTTCAAATGTATGAATGCATCAAATAGCTCACTTGCCTGCTCGCGCTCACCATAACAAACACCAGAAAAGTACAGAGCTAACGAATGATCCTTTTTTATTTAGATCATAAGGAGCTTATGCTTTGGCCTTTGTGTAGTATATAACGTCTGTAAGATGTATCCCAGACCAGAACACTAACAGCAAGCCTCATATGAACAATAGTCTCTTTTTTTCACATATCTATTTGTTCCTTAGCTCGCTCTCCATGAAAAGAACAATATCAATCAATAATATTTATTCTACCCTCTCGCTCTATGAAAAGAAAACCTGACCAGAAGCTTAAGAACACCTGAATCCAACTAATAAAATCTAACCTAGTCACTAAACATTCCAGTTCCATAACATCAATATCACACAAGAAAAAAGGAATTGAGAAAAATAAGAAGGTGATCAGAACAACAAACCTGCATTGTTATAAACTTGTTTTTTTATTCTATTACGCGAGTCTCATTTTTTCCTCCAATACTCGGACCTGATGATTCATCACTGAATGTTTCATTATGTTGGCAATTTTTGATTCACAAACAATCTAGCGAGCAAAAAATTTAAAATGCAAGTCTTTTTTTTGCCTCTTCTACTAACACCTATTTAATTATTTTAATGTGTATATGTAGTTTATGTTAAATACATTCCCCAAAATGAATTTAATTCTTGGTTAAGATTCATCAAGTTCCAAAAATACTCTCCCAGTTGTGTTTTCCCTATCTAGCACATTCACAACATAGCATAAATTAAGCCCCAAGAAAGAATAACCAACTTCAACCAACAAGAACCCTAATGAAAAAGCCTCAAGAAATGTTAATTCCAGAGAATCCGAACAAAAATATCAGAAAACCCGAAAAACCCATCCACAAAAATACAACCAGAATGACCACGAACATGAAAATCTGTTCAGTCCAACATCATACACACCACATCAATTTCTTCTCTGACCCGAACGACTTCATACACACCAACAAGATTTCAGAAATTTCCATTTCTAGAACCCCAAAAATCAAAAAAAAAAAAATACAGAAACCAACCTTTGCTTTCGGCAGAAGTGTTTCTTTCAACCCTAGGCGTCGATCGGTCCAAACCACGTTTCATCAATTAAGTATCCTCTGGCCATCACACACATCAATTTTCACCAAGTATTTTCAAGAACACAAATTTCCAGACCTGCAAACTCAAATCTGAGTTTTGGTCGGGAAACCTTCGACTCTTAGCCTAACCGCCGCTGCCGCTTAGTCCCACCGCCGTGGAGCTTCGCCGCACCATCCAGTTCTTCCGCCGGGTCCAATCGCGTCTCCCAGTCCATCCCTTGTAGAAGAGCATAGTCGGGCGGAGTTCTCCTGATATTTGTTGCTCGCTATCAGTGGGAGAGGAAGAGAGAGGTGAAAAGTGTGTAATTAAAAGAGTGGAAATGCCATCGTCTGAGATTCCAAAACTGAGCAGAGAAGTGTAGGAGTTGGCGGTGATTTTGAGGATTCTCATCGGTGACAAGGGTTTTTGATGACAATGACCATGAGAAACTTGAAGAAAAATCGTGCAAAATTCACATACTAATAGTTGATGTTAAATTACATCTTTAACCCTATAGTTTTAATTGTATTAAAATACTATGAGGCATTATATTATATTAGAAAAATGAATTTCTTTGTCACTCAATTATTAGCTCTTTTAAAAACCTATCACTCAACTAAAAGTTTATTTATTGTAGGCACTAACGTTACACATAGTTACCGTTTTAGTCATTCTATTATCATTCCCTTAATTCTTTCAATTTTTCGTTAAAAAAATAAACTTTAAGGGAATTTTTTTTTTTTTACACGTTGACGTGGATTATACTAGTCAAAAAATTCAGAAAATAATACTTTCATGGGAATTTTGTTTTTTAATATATTTTAGAAAAAAACTAAATAAAAGGGAATTTGTATAATATATCACAAATTAATGGGTCAATTTATAAATATGTCCCATTTTAATAATATCATAATTATATGTCTTATTATCGGTTTTTAACTTAAAAGGGAGACCAACATAGCCTTGTTATATTAATTAAAAATATTTGTAATTTTTAAATTTAACCATTAAAAATATTTTTTTTTTCTTAGAACAGGCCCCGCGAGGGGCAAATTTTTACATTTGACCATTAAAAATTGTTTTTTATTTTTAGAATATAAAACATAAAAAATTATAATTTTCGCGAGTGAATAACCCACATTAAAAAAAAAACTTTTGTTTTTAAAAAAATATAATTAATAAATAGAAGTTTGTATAAAAACTGAAACGAAATTATGCAAGTTGAAAAATAACTTTTCTTCTATTAAATATAATTTAAAAATATAATTAATCAATGTAATGTATAATATAATATAATATAATGATAATATATATATATATAATATTTTAAAACAATAAAACAAATATATTTAACGAAATGACTAAAATGGTAAACGTGTGTAACGTTAGTGCCTATAATAAATAAACTTTTAGTTGAGTGGTAGGTTTTTAAAAGAGCTAATAGTTGAGTGACAAAAAAATTTATTTATCCTATTTTATTTAAAACATTTTATTTTTAATTTGTTACATTTAGTAATACCTAAGATAAATCGAATTTTAATATATATATATCCTTACTGTTATATATTTTTAATATGTAGTTAACAATAATATTATTGTAACTCAAAAAAAGTGATAATATAACTTCAAATAATTATACATATTCTCTAAGTGTTACATAAGTGTTACTTAAATTATGTAACACACAAAAAGTATTACCTGAAAGTGTTACCTATTTTGAAAGTGTTACTTGGATTGATACCTAAACTAAGTAACACAAAAAAGTGTTACCTGAAAGTGTTACCTATTTTGAAAGTATTACCGTGAGTGTTACCTAAACTAAGTAACACAAAAATGTGTTACCTGAAAGTGTTACCTGTTTTGAAAGTGTTACCTTGTGTGTTACCTAATAAAAAAGTGTTACCTATGTGTTACCTATGCACTTTCTAATTTTCAATTATCAAAAGTGTTACCTACAAGGTGTTACCTAAAGTCATTTTTCTACTAGTGTCTTAATCATATTAGGATTTGGGGATGTCCCGCCTATGTCAAGAAGACTAAGGTGGAGAAGTTGGAAGCTAGGTCCGCGAAGGGACGTTTCATTGGATTCCCGTCCGGGACAATGGGATATCTATTCTACATGCCCGAAGATCGAAAGATCGTTGTTGCTTTACAAGCACACTTCCTGCAAGATGAGTTCATTCAGGAAGGCGGAGCAGGTAGAAGTATTTCTTTAGAAGAATACAATGAAACTCCTCGGGAGACACCTGTACAAGAAACTGGAACCGAACCTTCTGAAACACAAGTACAACCACCTCGTAGGTCTAGTAGGGTGTCTCATTTACCTGAGAGGTATGGGCTTGTAAATTTAGAGGAACTAGGTCTCCATGAGGTTCCAAGTGATATCCAAGAGACCGACCCAACGACCTATGACCAAGCGATGGTGGATGTAGACTCCGCGAAATGGTGTGAAGCTATGGAAGCTGAGATAGACTCGATGCATGTCAATCAGGTCTGGACTCTAGTAGACCACCCCAAGGGCATAGTTCCTATTGGGAACAAGTGGATCTACAAGAGAAAGACTGATGGTGATGGCAAGGTTGACGCCTATAAAGCCAGGCTTGTGGCAAAGGGTTATACCCAGAAAGAAGGGATCGACTACCACGATACCTTCTCGCCCGTAGCTATAATCAAGTCTATTCATATGATAATTGCTATAGCTGCCTACCACGATTATGAGATATGACAAATGGACGTAAAGACGGCTTTCCTTAATGGATTCCTCGAGGAGGAAATCTATATGGAGCAGCCTAAAGGCTTTGTATTCGAAGTCGATATTCAGAAAGAATGCAAGCTTCAGCGTTCTATTTATAGACTGAAGCAAGCGTCGCGTAGTTGGAACCTTCGTTTTTACGAGGCGGTCAAAGAGTTTGACTTCGTGCAAAGAGGAACCTTGTGTAATATCCGCAATTTTGAATTTCGGAAATTTTCTTTTTTTTGGAGGAAGTTCGTTTTGACAACTCTATCATGACCGTTTCGTCATTCCGAGAATGATTAATTCTGCACTTTTTGTCATCCGAGTTCGTTTCGGTGTCGTTTTGTTGAGTTCCGTGTCCTTAATCGACTTTTTCACGTGGGAGTTCGACTTTGTAAAGTCACCATTAATTCTTGGAAACTCCAAAAATTCTGAATCTTTGCAACGTTATAGATAATCAAGTTATCTTTCCAATGGTTCAAACGGTGAGTCAATCAGAGTCCAGACGAAGGAGTTATGGTCGAAATAGCGAAGACTGCACGGTGTGCCTTTTTGGTGTTGAAGGAGGCTGTCCCGTGGGCCGCGGCACACTCCGGCGGTGCCGCGGCACTAAGCTAATTCCTGGGCATTTTTGGTGGCCCTGGGCCGGCACACTTGTCTGTGCCGCGGCACACGGGCTTTTTCTGCGTTTTTTAGCAGATTTGCGAGGAGAAAAACTTCATTTTTTCTCCTCTCTTCTTCCTCCTTCATCTTAGGCGATTGTGGGCGATTCTTGGGCGATTTGAGTGCTCCAAAACTTGTAGAGATCATCTACCTCAAGTCTTGTTGTAGATTTTCGACCTCTACTTGAATCTTTCATCCAAATCAAGGTATATTTCTTGATTATCCTTCAAGTTGACTTTTTGGAGAAATTGTTCTTGATTTCGTTTCTAATCCGATTTTGATACATCGATTGGTGTAGTATGATGTTATTAATCATGTTCTATGGGTTGTATATCCATATATCAAGTTTGTTTAACTTGATCGACGATTCGAGTGTTCTTGGGAATTATTGAACATTTAGTGTTCGATTAAATGTCCCAATGAGTTTCCCTTCGATAGTTTGTTGGGATTTCCGTTGTTTTGGCCTTGATTCTCGTCATAACCATGTGTTATTGTTACTTCCGGAGGTTTATAGGTGTCCGAGGATTCCGATGTTGAATTCCGTTTGGTGATTGATGATTCGTGTGGTGTTATTCTCGTAATACTCGTGGTGCTATCGCGTTCTTGATATTGTTCGGGGGTTCGGGGCTATTCGACCGCGTCATATCCGTCGTCTCGTTGCGATTGTGATATCGAGGCAAGTACCTTGCCCATACTTTTCTTATTTTGTGGATATGATGATCGGTGATCGTATTAGTGTGTTTGTTTGGTTGTTTGAAACGAAGTTTCAAAAGATTTCGGTTTGGCCTCGTTAAAGGCTTTCTTTCAAAATGCGTGTGTGTTTTGTGAACGGCGTGTTTTGGGAATTGATTATGATTTGATTATTTTGAACGTTGAAGGATTTGATGATGATACTCCTATTGTTTAAAGTTATGGAATCGTGTATTCCGTAATTAATCTTGTTATTGTCTTTTGAAGAGTTTGATAATGGTGTCGAGTTAATGGCCATCTCTAGTGAGTATTCTTAATGAACTTACATTCTTAGCATGTTAGTTTTGCATGAGTAATGGTGTGTGTGTGTATGCTCACTACGGGTTAGATCCGACGGGGTCTCGGTAGGGGTCCACGGAGGTGTGGATCGACGAGCTTTGCTTTTAACCACTACGGGTTAGATCCGACGGGGTCTCGGTAGGGGTCCACGGAGGTGTGGATCGACGGTTAATTGTGGTGAATTTTACAAATGTGATTTGATATTGGCATTTCCGTAAATGAGCGCTTTTGAACGGTTTTCATGATTGCATGCATCGACTAAGTGTGTAAGAGGTAAGTTGTTCGTTTGGCTTACTTGGCTAGGATGGCACAAGAGTATTTTGTTGTTTGTTTTAAATCCTTTATTTGTGGATTTTGATGTTGGGAGACGAACCTTGTGGTCGTTCTTGTGTACTGTGAGTTGATGAGATTTGGGGCTAAAATCCCAATGGTTTTGTAAAAGTCATTTTATGGATTTGGGGCTAAAATCCCAACGGGTTGGTAAATGTCATTTTTCGGAAAGTAAAGATTTGGGGTGGTGACCCTTTTTGTCTTGTGGATTTTGAAAAGTAGGATTTGATAATCCTAAATGGTTTTCTATTAAAACTCTCGATGGCATTCTAAACCGTCTTATAAATTATTTCCATTGATTTATGGTATTTCGATTTTTAAAGGTTTTCTCAAACCCTTGCCTCGAGAAGTACTTTTCGTTTCGTTTGGATCTTTGAGGATTCCTGGTTATTGTTATTCGTGGAATGTGAATTGTATGGCTCGTATTTGCACTTTGTATTTGCACTAGCAAAACAGTGGAGTTTTGCTAACCCCGAGTATTCGGGGTGGATGTCTATTTTTGCATTCAGGTTTTGGAGCATAACACAGGGTCGGCACGAAGGATGATGAAAGATGAACGATACTAATCACACGAGGATCCGTTGATGTCGTATTGGTCTAGTTGTATTTTCTTTTCCGCTGCAGTATCTTTTCCCCGTTGTACGGGAGTTTATTGTATTTCGACCCCTGCGTGGGTATATGTTGTAATTGAGTTGTATATTTTTATTGAAAGACCAAATCGGTCTACTGAGTCATTTAGCCTTGAAGGCATTGTCGAGATGTTAAATGTTGTTACCAGCCTGGTAGATCCTCGAGGAGAGGGTCTACGGCGTGTAATATCCCTGAGTGGATTGGGGGTGTTACACCTTGTGTATACAAGAGGATTAGTGGGAGCAAGATCACATTCTTAGTACTATATATGTATGATATTCTACTAATAGGAAATGATGTGGGAATGCTCAGTTCTGTGAAAGCTTGGTTTTCGAGCAATTTCTCTATGAAAGACTTGGGAGAAGCCACCTATATTCTTGGAATTCGACTCTACCGGGATAGAGCGAAGAGAACAATAGGTCTTTCCCAAGCCCTCTATATAGATAAAATCTTAAAGCGATTTAAGATAGATGATTCTAAAAGAGGGTTCCTACCGATGCGACATGGAATAAAACTCTCCTTGAAGATGTGTCCTCAAAGTGAGGAACAACGAAAGGAAATGAGTAATATACCATATTCTTCGGCCGTGGGTAAACTTATGTATGCTATGTTGTGTACGAGACTTGACATTGCGCATGTTGTAAGCGTGGTGAGTAGGTTTCAGGCAAACCCAGGTAGGGAACATTGGACTGCCGTAAAGAACGTTCTCAAGTACTTAAGAAGGACTAGAGATATGGTTATGATGTATGGCGGTGGAGAATTGGATGTGGTGGGATTCACTGATTCAGACTTCCAAGGACTGAAGGACGACTCGGTGTCTACTTCTGGCTACATATTTACTCTTAATGGAGGAGCAGTATCTTGGCGTAGCGCCAAGCAAAGCGCGACTGCTAATTCCACCTGTCAGGCTGAGTATCAAGCATCCTCGGAGGCTTCCAAGGAAGGGTTTTGAATTAAGAAGTTCCTGGGAGAACTTCAAGTGATACCATGTGCTGAGATGCCTGTTCCGCTGTACTGCGACAACAACGGAGCTGTAGCGCAGGCCAAGGAGCTGAGGTTTCACAACAGCACCAAAGATATTGAGAGGAAGTATCATTTCATAAGAGAATTTGTTCGCAAGGGATACATTGTGCTTCATAGAGTAGACTCAGCCGACAACGTCGCTGATCCACTGACCAAGCCACTTTCTCAGACTAGCTTGGAGCGTCATCTGGAGAACATGGGTATTAGATACCATAGTGTGTGGCATTGAGTGCAAATGGGAGATTGGTAAAAGTATGCCCTCGAATGCCACTCAGAGGATGTTGAGTGAGGGCATTGTACTTGTAATTATGTAAATCATTTATATAAGGTGTTGGGATAATAAATACCCGGTATCAAAACTGTTGGGATAAACAATCCCTGTATCGAAAGATCATGACAGAATGTTTTGACAATATGCCAATCCAGCATACAACAAACAGCTGTATCGAAAAGATGATCAAAGGTGTCAACCTGTATCGAAGACCCCAACATACAGTGAATCTATCTTACAGCAAAGAGTCTCGTAAAGCTAAGTATGGAAGCTGTCTCGAATCATCAATAAAGCAATCCTTCCATACAGTATCCAAGCAGGACAAGAAGGAATCTTCATTATTCGCTAAAGTCGCAATCCCGTTTAAAGGGATATATTTAAATACTAAAGGATAAAGTGTTTAAATATCAAGTCATCAGAGATCTTCAAATCCCGCAATATCCGGATCTTAGTCAACTATCAAGTTGTCACAGAATCTTGCTCAACAGATCTATCTCAACGGATATATTTCAAAGGCTATATATATCTCCAGACTTTGAAGATCAGACGACATACAAACAATATAGAGATACACGAAATCAAACGAAGTTATCATCATATACATCTGAGCAAACATATCTCCCAAAGCATACCGCTATTCTGAAAGAACAGATATACAAGTGCTCAAACCGTGAACAACACATCATCATCTAAAATCTCAGAAAGTCAAAGCTGATGTTCAAACATTGTTCTACCCTTGAACAAAACCCATCAGCCCTGTGTGGACTGAGAATCCTTGCTATTCCTGAACTGTGTGTGACGGACTTACATTGAAGAGACGAAGCTTCAGAACTGTGTGTGAAGAAGCCAGTCACGTGTTAGCTCAAACCAATCTGTGTGAACGGTTGAAGGCTAAGATCATTATATCAATCTGTGTGAACGATATATTGGTTAGGTTTGGTTATAATTACGTAGTTGTGTACGCAATAATTATAATAAACTTTTTACTCCTGTGTGGAGGACCAGTGGATGTAGAGGGGTTTACCTCGAACCACTTTAAAAATTGTGTTATTTACCTTCTGCCTTTATTGTTTTATTAATTGTGATTATTTAAGTATACACTGCACACCTAGTTGCTGTATCCTCAGCAACTTACTGTATTAAAGACTTCCGCTACGCACTCAAATTTGAAAATCGTACAGCCTGTTGCTTAAACACTTTTCAAGTTGTATTCTGTATACTTAGTGGCCAACAAGTGGTATCGGAGAGGTTGATTCTAAAAAGAATCAGTCGTATTTTTAACTGAATTAGATCCAAAATTACTTATTTTTGTAAAACAGTCTTTTCCATTCCTACATTCTCATATGGATACATCAATGATCAACAAAGTTCCTATGTTCTCTATTAATGAGTTTGACGATTGGAGAATCAGGATGGAGGCTCATCTTGTAGCTATGCACGAAGATATGATTTTTGTAATACAGGATGGCCCCATCAAAATTATGAAGGTAAATCCGGCCCCTAGGATTGAAGGCCAAGCTCATGCTGAGATGCTCGAGAAAGAACGCGAACAATGGACTTCTGATGATAGAAGACGCGCCAACCTCAACAACGTTGCGAAGAACGCATTATTTGTCACGCTTGACAAAGGCATGTTCTCAAAGGTTAAGAGCTGTAAATCAGCCAAGGATATCTGGGATAAACTCAAGTTAATTTGTGAGGGAACTGAGCTCTCAAAAGAAAACAAGATTTCAAAATTAACTCAGCAATTTGAATTTTTGAAATGAAACCAACTGAAACACTTGAGGAACTTGACCTCAGATTCACTGGGATTGTTGGTGAGCTTGAAGCATTAGGCAAAATTTATACACAAAAGGAGAAAAATCTAAAAATTTTCAGATCTCTCCCTGCCCGATGGGACATTAAGACCACAGCTATGCGTGTGTCTTGCAATCTTAATGATATATCTACTTTTGATCTCTTCTCTGACCTCAAAGCTTTTGAGTATGATATTGACAGAAGAGAGAAAGCTGAAGAATCCCCTGCAAAGGTTACAGCTCTAGCCGCTATATCCAACCGACGACACAGCATGCCCATCCCATCAAAGCCTAATCACAAGAATGCTAATAGCAATGACGACACTGTCACAAGACGAAATGGCGCTCCTCATGCACAAGTTCAAAAAGTTCATCAAGCAGTCTGGAAAGACTCCCTACAGGCCCAAGCCTGTTCACAAGGTAAGTACTGAAACCTCCTCTGGTGACGCTAACCTGTGTTATAATTGCAGGAAACCAGGATATTATGCAAACAAATGTCCTCGCCCTAAAAAGGTTTCCGGAAGCCGAGCAACAAGAGAGGGATGAACGAAGACGTGCTTGGAAAAACAAGCTCAAGGCCCTGATAGGAGAATCAGAAGCCTCCCCCACACCATCCAAATCCGAAGAATGTCTTCAGGTAGTCACTGACAGTGACTCATCTAACGATGAATTTGAAGATAAGGCATATATGTGCTTTATGGCAAAGGACATTCCGGAAGAAGAAGATAGCGATGATGAGGTAAGCTCAACCTCAATTATTCCAGTAAATGCATCGCATACTTTCGAAAACATGATGAATGAATTTAGGAATATTCAAAAAGCCCACGAGACTTTGAAAAATGAAAACATTCAGCTTCAACTTTCCAACATAGAGCTGAAAGAAGTAAACGGCTTGCTGAAGATAAACTATGAAAATATGTCAATTGATTGTGAAAACAGCAAGGTCGAGCATGAAAAACTCGTGGAGAGCAATCATCAACTTGCTCATGAACTAAGTGAGGCTAAGTCTCAAAATGGAAGCAAGACAAATGATTTTGTTCTACTTCAAGCCAAATTTAACACTCTCGAAAAACGAGAAGGCGAACTTGAGACCATTCTGAAATCTTTCGAGAAATAATCTAAAAGAATGGAAGAAATTCTAAGCACTGGGCAACATGCTCATGATAAAAGTGGCTTAGGATACAGCTCATTTTCCAACAAAGGGAAAACTAGTACTGTATTCGTCAGGGGTGTGGAACACATTCCTGTATCGGAAGAAACTCCAAGTCCTGTGAAGGAACCTGCTGCACCGCGAAAAACAAAGGCTACCATTGCGCCTCTGCAATCCTATTCGAGACAACGGAATCATCCGCCATTCCAACTTGTAAGGTGCACGAAACAACATGCTCCCTGAGTATATCAACAGCGCCAACAACCGTTCAGAAAGAAGCAACAACAACAACAGCCGTTCAGAAAGAAGGCTGTATCCAAATACCAAAGACCCGCACGGCAGTACTTTCAGTACAACACGCCTAGGTACTGGATACATGAGCATCATTATCCATCAAGAAAGCAGGTGTCCGCACAGCATCGACAACAACTTTGGGAATCCAACTGGAGACCCAGAAGGCAAGCTGTAAGGCCAAAGAAAATGGCTCCACCTCCGAGATGGCATAAGTACTGGATTAATAATAATAACCCTGATTTTTACATGCATAATGATTATCATGGCTACAGTAACTACGTACATGCCCCACGTAGATACCGCAAGACAGTACTTAATGTAACCTACAGTAAGCCAATTGTTGTCAGGAAAATTTGGGCACCAAAAGGCACTAACAAACATAAACCCAACAATCAAAGGGGACCTAAATCTACTTAAACTCTTTGCCTACAGGACATTCTTGAGAAGGACATCTGGTACTTCGATAGCGGATGTTCTCGGCATATGACATGAGACAAGAGCAAGCTCTCAGATTTTGTAGAAGGTCGCGGTCCAAAAGTGCGCTTCGGTGATAAATATAAAGGAAGAACAAGAGGGAAGGGAACCCTACTTGTAGGAA
Organism: Orobanche coerulescens; assembly: GCA_033398695.1. Lineage (NCBI taxonomy): Eukaryota > Viridiplantae > Streptophyta > Magnoliopsida > Lamiales > Orobanchaceae > Orobanche > Orobanche coerulescens. The sequence goes on from CM065815.1 coordinate 119,467,906, forward strand.
AATTCAAAGTAACCAATGTTGCTTATGTTGAAGGCTTACAGTTCAATCTACTTAGTATTAGCCAGTTCTGTGACAAACAGTTCTCGGTGAAGTTCTATATAGATCACTATAGAGTCAAGAACATCCTAACCAAAGAGGTTGTGCTCACAGGAAGCAGATCAGGTAATATTTATATTGCTGACTGGATGCCTACGAACTCCACAATTTCTTGTTTTGTTGCCAAAGGCACTGCAGATCTAAGCTGGCTATGGCACAAGAGGATGTCACATGTCAACTTCAAGATGATCAAAAAGCTCTCAAGACAGGGATTGGTTAGAGGATTGCCAAATGTGTCATTTCAAAAAGACAGTGTCTATGGACCATGTTAAAAAGGCAAGCAAATCAAGTCCACCCTGAAGAGCAAATCCTACCTTTCCACTCACAGAATTTTGGAAATGCTACACATGGATCTCTACGGTCCTATAGACCCGGTAAGTTTGGGAGGTAAGAAATACTGTCTCGTTATTGTCGATGATTATTCCAGGTATGCTTGGACAATATTCCTAAGCAAGAAGAAGGAAACAATATCAAAGCGGCCCGAGCACCTGAGAAAGCTTCAAAATGAAAAAGGGTCGAGTATCGTGTCCATTCGTTCCGGCAGAGGTACAGAATTTACTAACCGCTTTATAGAGCAGTACTGTTCGGAAAATGGGATGCAGCACGAATACTCAGCTGCCCGTACACCTCAACAAAATGGTGTTGCCGAGCAAAAGAACAGGATGCTGAAGGAAGCAACTAGGACAATGATTGCCGCAAGCAAGTTGCCACAGCATTTCTGGGGCGAATCCACCAATACAGCGTGCTACACTCAAAACCGCTGTATCGTCAACAAGCACCAAAACAAAACAGCATACGAGGTATGGAACAACAAAACTCCGTTAGTTTCGTACTTTCACATTTTTGGATGCAGGTGCTATGTGTTGAACAATGGGAAGGATCAACTTAGAACCTTCGATGAGAAATCGGATGAAGGGATATTTGTAGGATATTCCTTTGTTAGTAAAGCTTACAGGATCTTTAATAAAATGAAGCTGACAATCGAGGAATTAGTTCATGTAGTGTTCGACGAACCTCACCATGACCCTACAGGAGTAGAAGCTGTTACCCAGAATATTCAACAACTCTCCATCCTTGATTCACCAACTCCCATAGAACCTGTCGTTGATCTAGAAATCAACCCCGCAGCTGTAAGAACTGACGTAGATGAAGCCAATGCTGTACAAGCTAAAGCCGAAACTACAGCAACTTACGATACAGTACGGGACCCTGAATGAGAACCCGACAGAAGATGGTTGATAGATCACCCACAAGAATTGATCATAGGAAACATTGATGCTGGTGTTTTTACTCGTAGGAGAATACAGAGTACACAAGGAAATGTACTATGTGCGCAAGAAGAACCCGATACTGAGATATCACCATTTCCTGAATGGAAATCTCAATCCGAGCTTAGAAGACTTAATATGTGCACTATTGCTGTATTCTTAGCCCAATCCGAACCTGTTTCTACCATAGAAGCCCTGAACAATTCTCATTGGATTTCATCTATGGAAGAAGAGCTTAACGATTTCGAAAGAAACAATATATGGTATCTTGTACCCAGACCTACGTATCAAACCGTAATTGGAACCAAATGGGTATTTAGAAACAAGAAGGACAGAAATGGACTTGTCATTAGAAATAAATCCCGCCTAGTCGCACAAGGCTATAGACAGGAAGAAGGCATTGACTATGATGAAACCTTTGCCCCTGTAGCCAGACTAGAAGCCATCAGGATATTCTTAGCCTTTGCCGCCCACAGAAGCTTTATTGTATATCAAATGGACATCAAGAGTGCATTCCTCAATGGAGACCTAGCCGAAGAAGTTTATGTTGAACAACCACCATGGTTTGCTAACACAGACGGCGTAGACCTAGTATACAGACTAAGGAAGGCGCTGTATGGTCTTAAGCAAGCTCCTAGAGCATGGTATAAAACCCTGTCCTAGTATCTAACCGATAATGGATTTGAGAAAGATGCTGTGGACAAGACCATGTTCAAAATACAGGAAGGCGATGACCTTCTAATGGTTCAAATTTATGTAGATGATATTATATTTGGTTCAACTAACCTTGCTTTATGTCAGAGGTTCTCTCATCTCATGCAAAGTAAATTTGAAATGAGTATGATGGGAGAACTTAGTTATTTCCTAGGTTTGCAGGTAAAGCAGTTGCCTACAGGGATATTCATCAACCAAGAAAAATACAGCAAGGAGCTTCTCAACAAGTTTGGAATGAATTCTTCCAAATCATCATCAACCCCCATGAGCACTTCCGTGCAAATTAGTGCTGATGAAGTCGGAAAGCCGGTTGACCAATCACTCCACAAGAAGCTTATTTGCTTTCTCCTGTACCTAACGGCTAGCAGGCCCGATATCCAGTTTGCTGTAGGAGTGTGTGTGAGATATCAAGTAGCACCTAAAGAATCACACTTCAACACAGCTAAACGAATTCTGAAGTATATCAAAGGAACAGTTGACGTAGGACTATGGTATCCTAAAGAAGGCGGATTCGATTTAGTTGGCTACAGCGACTCGGATCTCGGAGGCTGCAAGCTAGATAGGAAGAGTAAAAGTGGAACTTGTCACTTTCTTGGACCTAAACTTGTGTCTTGGTTCAGCAAGAAGCAATTGGCAAACTCGCTTTCCACAGCTGAATCAGAATACTATGCTGCTGGTAGTTGTTGTATGCAGATCCTTTGGATGCAGCAACAGTTGTCAGATTATGGGATTGAAACCAAGGAAATGCCGATTATGTGCGATAGCACGAGTGCAATCGCAATAATGCACAACCCTGTATTGCACTCGCGCACTAAGCATGTCAACATGAAGCATCATTTCATCAGGAATCATGTCGAGAACAAGGATGTTCGGCTAGAAAAGGTTCATACAGATATTCAGTTGGCCGACATATTTACCAAGCCTCTCGACACAGCTAGATTCAACATGCTTCAACAAGAATTGAAATTGCTACAGCCCGACTCCCTGTAAGTATTTATTGTTTTTACTCAACAATTGAGGGGGAATACTGTAAGACCCAAGAATACAGTATCCATAGTTAATTATCTGTACACTCAGAGCCTTGACTACAGCACTGTGGGAACAAAGCGAGATGAATCATCCTACAGCTGACGTGTGCAATAATTAAGGGGGAATACAGTATGACCCATGAATACAACATTAATCCAAAAGTTGTTGTATGGAATTGAATCTCATATGTACCTTTTAAGGGGGAACACTTGTAACGCCCCCAAAATGAACCGGGACGCCACAGCGCCGTAGATCCCATGAGGGACCCACAAGGCAAGTTTTTGAAAATATTTTCTAAAATATTTTATTAAACTGGTAATATACGGAAGTAATTAAGAAAGTATTCGTACAACCCAAAGTACAAAAGAAAATAGTGTCCGTACATACGGTTATTACACAACGTGGAATGTTCAAATTGATTTAAGAAATTAACAGGCCTTCTTCCAACACAGCTCATGCCTAGCCGTAACCTTCGGGGGTGTCCTGCACAAATTCAACAAATTTACATGGCACGATATGTCGTGCCAGTAGCCTAGGTCAGAAACAATCCAAACCAAACTCAAAGGTAAAACCTAATAATTTCAAGGAATAAAGTTATCACCGAATGTTCCATGTTATTCCTTTTAATAGCATATAAACTCCCAAGGTCGCAACCAAGGGTCACGGAAGTATCTACACAGGAATACTCCGGACGTGGGTACCATTCAGGTTTTATCCCGCAACACGGTCTAACAAGAAAACTCCCAAGGCCGCGGCCAAGGGTCACGGTAGTATCTACTCAGGAATACTCCGGACAAGATAATCGTAAGAGCACCATTCCACAATAGTAACATTTACTATGTCTGAAATTATAAGACGTAAAGTCTGAGCAAGATTCACTTGCCTCAAATCCGACGAGAGTTATTTCTTGACAAGGCAACGGCTTGAACGATCACACTTGGAAGTCCGATCTATTACATGTTTGTCGATTAACATCTTATGATAACAATGATGATCAACTACGTTCCTTCCCCTCCTGCCTGTTAGAACCCTACCCTAGTTGCTTATGATGTCGGAATCGAATTTCTCTGTTTCTAACCATAATGCGTGCCATTAAATTCTTAGGTTCGACAACATTCTTTATACATTATCCTTCCGCTAAACAATAGTGTTTTAACACAACATTCCTACGTTAATTATAACCAACAATCACCGATATTTCATCGTTGTCTTAATATGCAAGTCTAGAACGATTAATCCATCATCTTAACATGTTTCGGTATCTATTCGACTAAAAATTGTTGGTAAGTTCATCAAGGATTTATTAACGGTTTTATTCAACATGATAATACGGTTATACATGAAATCCTTCAAAGATGATTCCGAGAAGTTGGTGATTAGCAACATGATTATGAGTTCTATTATTATTCATTCCAACTTCTAGCTTCGATGGATATCGATTAACAATTGCGATAGTTATATACCGGTCCGATTATTACTGAGGGTTCTAAGCTACCCAAGGCATCTGAGGTTTACTATAACTTACTAAACAACACTGAAATAAGTTCAAGGTTGGATAAACTTACCTTTACTGACGAAAGATGATGAAGAACGACGGTGGACGAAGGAGAACGAGAGGATAACACCTTTAAGACCTTCCCCGAAGCTTGATTAACGCACTCTAATAGGATAGCAATTGAATTGGGAGGTTAGAATTGGTTCAAGGATGGTGGAGAGCAGTGTATATGAAAGAAGAATGATTTTTGGGACGGAAGAAATGAAAGGCAAAGTGTTCTTTTATAAACTCAGATTGCCCTTACGTACGTTATGCCTGACGGTTTACGTACATAAGGGACTTTACGTACGTTATGGTAAAGTATTAACGTATGTAAGGAACTCGCTGGAACAATTTACACACATCGTTACGTGCGTAACGAAAATGGGTTAACGTACGTAACACCTCGTTGACTTGCCTATCGCAATCACGCCGAAAGTTGGTCGGCATGCGTACTACCTGACGAAGATTCCTGTCCGAAGACCGAAGACCGATGTTACGTACGTAAGGGCCGATCTTTAACGTACGTAATGACTCGGATATAGCGTATGTAATGACTCGGAGTATAACGTACGTAAGGACCAATTTTGTTTACTAAATTATTATCACATTAATTTCTTATGACACGACTCCCTCTCCATGTCGTCTGGAAATCTCTCGGGGAACAAGACGTTGGCCACCGTCATATTCGCACTGATAATTACCTAACGACATCAAGGTATGTCACTGAAAGTTCGTCAATCATCACACCATCACAATACACGAATAACAGATGCGAAAAATACAGTACAACCATATTATACAAAATATGTTTTATCGCAATGGAGTACATTTATTTATCAAATAAAAGAAATGGACGTGAGCGCCCAAAGTGAAAAAAGCATGTAATACTGGTGGTATTACATACCACCCCCCTTAAAATAGTTTCGTCCCGAAACTAAGAAAATAACTCGGGATGATTCTCTCTCATGCTCGCCTCGGTCTCCCAAGTCGCTTCTTCCGTACCGTGGTGCGACCACTGAACTTTAACAAGGGGTATGTCCTTGTTCCTTAGTGTCTTTACGCGTCGATCCAAAATCGCTGTTGGAACTTCCCTAAAGGTAGCATCATTGGAAATCTCTACTTCCTCGAAGTTGATCTTGTGGCTAGGATCGTACACGTACTTTCTCAGCTGGGAGATGTGAAAGACATTATGCACTCCGTCTAACGATGGTGGTAATGCTAGCCGATAAGCGAGTCTACCGACTCGGTCCAGTATTTCGAACGGGCCAATAAACCTCGGGCTTAGCTTACCCTTCTGGCCGAAGCGTCGAATGCCCCGCATTGGTGATACTTTAACCCAAACATGATCCCCAACCATAAATTCCAACGGTCGCTGCCGGTCCGTAGCATAAGACCTTTGGCGACTCTGCGCTGCCAACATGTGTTTTCGAACAATGGATATCTTCTTAATAGATTCCTGGATTAGATCCAACTCGGTGGCGACGACATCGGATGCATCGTCCCAACATAGGGGAGACTTGCACCTTCTACCATACAAGGCCTCAAAGGGGGCCATGCCTATGCTTGCATGCCAGCTGTTGTACGAAAATTCCGCTAAACAGAGGTGTTTAGCTTGATCCTTGCCCCAATCGAGTACACATGCTCTCAACATATCTTCCGAGTCCGTATGGTGCGTTCTGTTTGTCCATCCGTTTGAGGGTAATAGGCGATCTTGAAATGCGATTAGTACCCATGGCACAGTGGGATGACCTTCGAAGCGGGACACATATCTAGTGTCTCTATCCGAAATAATCCCCAAGGGAACGCCATGTAATCTCACGATTTCTCGAACAAAGATGGTGGCCACTGCCTGCTCCGATGGCCTCTGAATTGGAATGAAGTGTGCCGACTTTGTCGATCGGTCTACAATAACCCATATCGTGTCCTTTCCCCGCCGTCACCGGTAACTTGGTGACAAAGTCCATTGATATGCTCTCCCATTTCCATTCCGGAATGGGTAAGGGCCGCATGATTCCGGCCGGTCTACGGTGTTCAATCTTCACTGTTGACATATCATACATCGAGCGACAAACCTTGCTACCTCTTGCTTCATATTCTTCCACCGAAACTCTTTCGCAGGTCTTTGTACATTTTGCTCGCCGGGATGTATCGAATAGGGAGTAGAATGAGCTTCCTTGAGTATAGTTTGCTTAAGCTCGTCATTAGGTGGAATGCAAATCCTGTTCTGAATCTAACTAAGCCTCCTTGGATCCTGTAGTCCGAAATAATTCCCCCTTCGGCCTTTGCGCCGATCGCACGGTTCTGGATCCTCCATCTGTGCTAGGCGTATCTCGTCCAGCAGAGACGAGCGAATATCAATCGAGCACAACTGCTTGTCCACAGCGGTGTTGTATCCACACTTCAATGTCATTTCTCCGATATCTTACCGCAATTCCATTTGTCTTGTCAAACCGAGATAGTGTCACCTCCTGCGCAGTTTTCCGACTCAGTGCGTCTGCTACGACGTTGGCTTTTCCTGGGTGATATAGAATCTCTACATCGTAGTCCTTGATTAACTCCAGCCAACGTCTCTGTCTCATGTTTAACTCTTTATGAGTGAAAATATACTTTAAACTCTTGTGGTCCGTAAAGATCTTGCAGGTAACCCCATACAGGTAATGTCTCCAAATCTTGAGAGCGTGGACCACTGCAGCTAGTTCCAAGTCATGTGTCGGGTAGTTCACCTCATAAGGTTTAAGTTGTCGAGAGGCGTAAGCGATAACCCTGTCGTTTTGCATGAACACACATCCCAGCCCGTGCTTAGACGCATCGGTGCATATTACGAATCCCTCTGTACCCTGCGGTAGTACCAACACTGGGGCGATAGTAAGCTTTCGTTTTAGCTTGTCGAAACTCTCCTGACAATCTGTTGTCCAGACAAACTTGGTGTTCTTCCTAAGCAGATTTGTTAATGGCTGAGCGACACAGGAGAAGGCCTCGACGAACCGTCGATAATATCCCGCCAACCCCAGGAAACTCCTCACCTCTTTGACGTTTCTAGGTGGTTCCCAACTCATAACTGTCTCGATCTTCTGGGGGTCTACTTTAACGCCTTCTGCTGAAATCACATGCCCCAAAAAGGTTACCTCTGGCATCCAGAACTCGCATTTAGAAAGTTTAGCATACAGTTGATGTTGCCTTAAAACGCTCAACACCTGCCTCAAGTGTTCCTCATGCTCCCATCGGCTTCGGGAATAAATTAAAATATCGTCGATGAAAACCACCACACACTTATCGAGAAACTCTGTCAGAACCCTGTTCATCAATTCCATAAAAACGGCTGGAGAATTAGTCAGGCCAAACGACACCACCATGTACTCGTAGTGTCCATATCTCGATCGAAATGCGGTCTTAGGAATATCCTCCTCTCGAATTCTCAATTGGTGATATCCCGAACGTAAGTCGATCTTTGAAAACACAGTCGCCCCCTGCAGTTGGTCCAGTAAATCATCAATCCTTGGAAGTGGGTAACGGTTCTTAATAGTGACCTTATTAAGTTCCCTGTAATCGATACACAGGCACAGAGAGCTGTCCTTTTTCTTCACAAAAAGAACTGGCGCACCACATGGCGAAGTACTTGGACGAATGAGCCCCTTCCTTAGCAATTCTTCGAGTTGTGACTTTAGTTCCTTCATTTCGGCTGGTGCCATCCTGTATGGTGCCTTGTAGATAGGCGTCGTTCCTAGCTCAAGTTCAATTGAGAGATCGACCTCCCTTCGTGGTGGCAATCCAGGTAGTTCATCGAGGAATATGTCCGGAAATTCGTTCACTATAGGAATGTTAGCAACCGACAGTTGTGACGTGTCCTCCTGAAGAATATAACACCAGAAATACGTTCCTCGATCATCATGAGATGTTACTGCTGAAAGGAGACTGAGGGAACCTTTAGTACTGAAGTGCTCTCGGCCTCTAATTGTGTGAGTGGCACCGTCATGGGTCGTAATAGAAACTGTCAGGTGATAGGTATCCAATACCGTCTTGTGCATCGTCATCCAGTCCATACCTAAAATCACATCTTCGTTTTGGAGTGGAAAGACCATGAGATTGGTCATCGGCCAGTTATTGATCTGAATCGGACAGTTTCGAACTTCCAAGTTACCCTCCACCTGCTACCCTCGGGTAGTTTAACGATAAAGGACTCACAAGGTACACAAGGGAGATGCAAACGGTTAACACATTCTACGGATATAAACGAGTGGGTTTCTCCAGTATCAAACAGTACATGAACAGGCTGAGATTTAATAAGGAGTGTACCCGAGACGGTAGGTGTAGTCCGGTCGTCGGCGGCCCTTAGTTCAAACACGCGGGACGGCGGTGTCCCCGAGGAGGGTGCGGTGCCTCCCCGCGACCACGTCATCTTAGGCACCGTGTAGAGGAGCTTGGTGAGGTGGAGATCGGTAGTCGGACATGGCGGACGCTCTGGATGTCTGTCTGAGCCTTCTTGACTACGAGGAGCTGGGTTTGGTGTAGGTTTGATCCGAGAGCAGTAGCGAGACATGTGCCCACCCCTTCCGCATGAAAAACACTTTGTCGACGCTTTACGACACTGACTCATGGTATGCCCTGCTATGCCACAATTGAAACATCTACGGCGAGAAGGCCCGTCAGATGTTCCTTTCTGTTGGGACGAAGCTGCTGATTTGGAGGGGAACCCAATTCCCAAGTTCACTCTACTGGTGCTCCCGGACTGATTTGTTGTCTTCTACTTCTTTTGGTTGTGCTCGACATCCGAACTGAAAACCGTTCTGGCGTATGCTGTGACCACGTCCTCATATGCCCTCAAAGTGGTGCAGTGAAACCCCGCCGCATAACGTTGAACATCCTCCGGCAACCGTTGAGCAAGGTGACAAATTCGCTGGTCTTCGGATGGAACCATCTGTGCGACATAGCTTAGCTCGGTCCTGTATGCTCGAATGATTTCAGTGCGGCAAATTCGAGGTCTGCTTTTGAAGAAACTCCGCGCTCGTGCAGTTTGAACTGATCGGGGATAGTACTCATCTCTCAATTGTTTGGAAAACTCGGGCCATCCGACTATTCTGTCCTCTGGCTTATAGGTCCTCCACCATCGGGCCGCGGTGTCACGGAGCTGGTTGATTCCGAGTGGTACTTTTCGATTCCCTGGGCAACCGATCACCTCGAAGGCAGTCTCCATCTCCGAGATCCAATCGTCCACGTGCTTATCCCCTGACCCGTCGAATAATGGCGGTCTGGCCTTCAGCATTTCTCCCAGCCAACGGTCCTTCCCAGTGTTCTCTTCTATGTTAATGACTGGTACTTGTTCTGCCCGGTTGACCTGAGCGATTCCCATAGCAATGGCCTGGGCGAGAGTCTGAACGAAGGCTGGATCAAATCCCCCGTTGTTCTGGTTTTCCGCTTCCTGTTGGTTCTGATTAACAGGCGGTGGTTGATTTCCGGCTGGATTAGTTTCTCTGGTGTTTCTGTCTCCCTGCTGGTTCATAGCAGAACCTTGTGCGTCATTTACGTTTCTTCTAGCTCCTCGACGTGCCATTGGTGATGTTCGTTCGATCTAACAGGTTAGTTTAATGCAAACATTCTCTGAGTTCTTACTGAATCCAAACATCATACTTGATCCTTAAGAATTTACGTGTATTTTACCTCGACATCCCTCGAGGAGTTACGGTCGTCAGAAGTGTTGGATTTTTTTTGAAGGCAAAAAATTTTCAAAATTTTTTGGTAAAACTTTCCACGTGAGTGTTTGGCTCTGATACCATTTTCTGTAATGCCCCCAAAATGAACCGGGACGCCACAGCGCCGTAGATCCCATGAGGGACCCACAAGGCAAGTTTTTGAAAATATTTTCTAAAATATTTTATTAAACTGGTAATATACGGAAGTAATTAAGAAAGTATTCGTACAACCCAAAGTACAAAAGAAAATAGTGTCCGTACATACGGTTATTACACAACGTGGAATGTTCAAATTGATTTAAGAAATTAACAGGCCTTCTTCCAACACAGCTCATGCCTAGCCGTAACCTTCGGGGGTGTCCTGCACAAATTCAACAAATTTACATGGCACGATATGTCGTGCCAGTAGCCTAGGTCAGAAACAATCCAAACCAAACTCAAAGGTAAAACCTAATAATTTCAAGGAATAAAGTTATCACCGAATGTTCCATGTTATTCCTTTTAATAGCATATAAACTCCCAAGGTCGCAACCAAGGGTCACGGAAGTATCTACACAGGAATACTCCGGACGTGGGTACCATTCAGGTTTTATCCCGCAACACGGTCTAACAAGAAAACTCCCAAGGCGCGGCGAGGTCACGGTAGTATCTACTCGGGAATACTAGGACAAGATAATCGTAAGAGCACCATTCCACAATAGTAACATTTACTATGTCTGAAATTATAAGACGTAAAGTCTGAGCAAGATTCACTTGCCTCAAATCCGACGAGAGTTATTTCTTGACAAGGCAACGGCTTGAACGATCACACTTGGAAGTCCGATCTATTACATGTTTGTCGATTAATATCTTATGATAACAATGATGATCAACTACGTTCCTTCCCCTCCCGCCTGTTAGAACCCTACCCTAGTTGCTTATGATGTCGGAATCGAATTTCTCTGTTTCTAACCATAATGCGTGCCATTAAATTCTTAGGTTCGACAACATTCTTTATACATTATCCTTCCGCTAAAAAATAGTGTTTTAACACAACATTCCTACGTTAATTATAACCAACAATCACCGAGATTTCATCGTTGTCTTAATATGCAAGTCTAGAACGATTAATCCATCATCTTAACATGTTTCGGTATCTATTCGACTAGAAATTGCTGGTAAGTTCATCAAGGATTTATTAACGGTTTTATTCAACATGATAATACGGTTATACATGAAATCCTTCAAAGATGATTCCGAGAAGTTGGTGATTAGCAACATGATTATGAGTTCTATTATTATTCATTCCAACTTCTAGCTTCGATGGATATCTATTAACAATTGCGATAGTTATATACCGGTCCGATTATTACTGAGGGTTCTAAGCTACCCAAGGCATCCGAGGTTTACTATAACTTACTAAACAACACTGAAATAAGTTCAAGGTTGGATAAACTTACCTTTACTGACGAAAGATGATGAAGAACGACGGTGGACGAAGGAGAACGAGAGGATAACACCTTCAAGACCTTCCCCGAAGCTTGATTAACGCACTCTAATAGGATAGCACTTGAATTGGGAGGTTAGAATTGGTTCAAGGATGGTGGAGAGCAGTGTATATGAAAGAAGAATGATTTTTGGGACGGAAGAAATGAAAGGCAAAGTGTTCTTTTATAAACTAAGATTGCCCTTACGTACGTTATGCCTGACGGTTTATGTACGTAAGGGACTTTACGTACGTTATGGTAAAGTATTAACGTACGTAAGGAACTCGCTGGAACAATTTACACACATCGTTACGTGCGTAACGAAAACGGGTTAACGTACGTAACACCTCGTTGACTTGCCTGTCGCAATCACACCGAAAGTTGGTCGGCATGCGTACTACCTGACGAAGATTCCTGTCCGAAGACCGAAGACCGATGTTACGTACGTAAGGGCCGATCTTTAACGTACGTAATGACTCGGATATAGCGTACGTAATGACTCGGAGTATAACGTACGTAAGGACCAATTTTGTTTACTAAATTATTATCACATTAATTTCTTATGACACGACTCCCTCTCCATGTCGTCTGGAAATCTCTCGGGGAACAAGACGTTGGCCACCATCATATTCGCACCAATAATTACCTAACGACATCAAGGTATGTCACTGAAAGTTCATCAATCATCACACCATCACAATACACGAATAACAGATGCGAAAAATACAGTACAACCATATTATACAAAATATCTTTTATCGCAATAGAGTACATTTATTTATCAAATAAAAGAAATGGACGTGAGCGCCCAAAGTGAAAAAAGCATGTAATACTGGTGGTATTACAACACTGTATCATCACGGATACAACACATACTATGGGAAAGCGATTCATTATATATAATAATATCTCATATATAATAATATTTCATTTTATTTTAAAACAATTTTTGTCCACGTGCCCTGTTTCATGTCAAACGTCTTTTGCATTAAATGCTTTATACGGCATCTGGACAACAGTATTTCGAACGCCGCGATGTTTCACATTTATTTAATATTTTACACCGCCGTTTCAGGCAATAAGGGTAATTTGAAATGTCAGAAGTGGGACCCGCTCCTATTTTAAAATTCGATGGATAAGTTGTACCGGTTACACTCAGTCCATCCTAATCGTCCATTTTAAACACCGGTTCCCATCCCTTAAATCTGACCATTGAGTCTCTGAAAATCCTTCTTCGCCGCCTACTATATAAGCACTGTAAGTGCCATTTGAGACTCTTTACGCTTTCTGCATATTATAAGAGTTCTCGAGCATACAGCCTACAAGTTTTCTGTGTTTACTGCATTTTCCCTTGAATTCCTTTTTTAACTGTTCTTTGAGAATCATCAATGGCGTCTACCCAGACCTCTTCCACCTCTCTCAAGAAATCATCCACCATCATCGACGGGCGGATCTTCTCCAGATCTGTTGTGCTTGAACGCATTCATGCTGAAGGTGACGACGTTGAATCAATGGAATTCGTCATTACCAGAATTCATCAGCAAGGCCTCTATTGCCTTGGCAACCACATTGCTGAACGATTTGATATTCACCTGGTTGAGGAGTTCTACCTCAATGCTGCTGTTCGTTTCCTTTCGCTGGCTCAAGGAGGACATGTTGCTGACATTACAGCCGTGGTTCGCGGAGTAGAGATCCGTGTTGACCAAGAGCTACTCCAGAATATCTACAGGCTGCCTGCTGATGGCCTGACCATGGAAGATCTTGAGACCTTTGGGTACCAAGAACTCTTGACCCAATACTATGGCTTATTCACCGGTTCAGAAATGGTGGAAACGGTTCATACCACTTGCCATAAGAAAAATTTCTATTTACCTTTTGTCTATTTACACGATTTTTGTTGTCGTGTTATTGAAAACAGAACAGGTGCTTTCGAGATGTGCACCAATCTCAGGTTCCGAATGATGGTTGCTATAATGACCTGTGAAAAGGTCAACTGGTGTCAAATCATCCTCAAGCGTTTGTAGGAAGAAGTGTCTAAGCTGCCTCGCAGAAGAAATCACTTGGTTTGTTTTTGAACTACATTTTGATGAAATGTGGAGTTCCGCAATCCGCAGAGACAAAGAAAATAAATTCACGGATATACTTAGGAAGCGTCAGGCCTACTGTCTTCAACCAAAGTAACCTGATTGCAAACAGACCTTTCGTCCGTAGACTGCCTCTATCTGCCGATCCGAGGGACGTATCTTCGAAGTACCAAAGTGTAGAATCCTCGAGAAAAAGAAAAAGATCTCACAGCAAAACTCCACTTGCTGTTGAGAAGCCGAAAAGGAAGCTAAGGAGGCTTACAAAAGCTAAGGCTACAGAAACCTCCAAGGATGCTCCTTCCGTGGCTCAACCCACTGAACAAATCCCCCAGGGCTCAACCCCTATGGAAGAGATGCCCACTACTGTCGATACAGTAGATCTCGAGCCCTTGGCGGCTATGACGGATGCTCGGATATCTACCAACTCTAAAGACTCTGGCGAGTTGGATGCCTCTATGGAGCCTAAAGCTACTTCTCCTATACGGGATTCCACACATTTAAAGGATCCATCTCCCAATAGGGAACCAACCTCTATAAGGGATCCCTCTTCGATACATGATTCCACACCTGTAGAGGATCCCATGCCTACAGCGAACCCAGGTGCTGTACGCAGCCCCTCCCCGGACATAATTATTTCCAAAACCCTACTTTCTGTGCAAATCGAACAAGCTTACGAATGGTTTGTCCAATGGAAGAACTACAGACTTGCTCCTTACGACAACCTGTACAACTGGAGTGAATGGAGCAACGAATAAAGATTTGTTTTGGAAGTGACAAACGCTCAAGATGTTGATGTCCTGATCCAATGGGACAACCTATGCGTTAAAGAGCTTATTGAGAGCCATTTGGTTGAAAAATCCGAAGCACGAAAGAAATGAAAAGCTAAGTCCGTGGAATCTCCCTAAAGTCCAAAATCATATCCCGACTCAGACGATGATGACGACGCCCTACAGGATGATCTAAGAAAGAGTCGCGAAGAATCTGAATTTCCGATGGGCGCAGGAACATCGAGTCATCACCAATCTCCCCCCCATCAACAAGATACTGTTCCCGACAACGAGGATTCAGCCCCTCATGTCGCGGAGGAACAATCTGGTTCGCAATAGGCACCCGAGCCTATCGCCACACAAGAAGAAGAAGAATCTGACGCCATCCCGCACGAGGAATTAGTCCCTCTGCCGGAGCAGGCGGATGCTGAGAGACAGCAGGAGGAATCAGTCCCTCCTGTACCTATGTCTTCAGAAACCACTTCAGCACATGAGGATGCAGCACCCCCTGTCGCCGGGCCCGAATCTGATACTCCCGCACCCTCAACCGCCTTGGAATCCGACGATGGTGTTATACCTGAGGATGTCCAACTCATTTCATGTCCAAATGTGAACTTGAGAATGTTGAATGGAGTTAAGGATTTTGCCCAGCCAGATTCTCCCAGGACAGCCACAAGAAAAGAGCGATTACATGCTCTTGGCCTCCAAAATGTTTCATCCAGGATGCCGTCAACGCTCTATACTCTGTGGAAAAAGCTCTTGATTGGCTACACACATCTGCCGTTGAAGAGATGACAGGACTAGAGCACGAAGTCTCCCGAGTGGTAGAAGCCTTCACTGTCTTGCCACACGTCTTCAAGCAGGCCCTGAGCCAATTGCAAGAAAAACAGTATCACATCCTGAGAGACGAGCAATCAAAGCTATGCGTGTCTGAGGCCAAGACGGCATCTGCTATGATCGAAACCGGTTCCTAGCTTCGAGCCCATGACAAAAAATTTAAAGATATGTCGCAGGTGCTCACCTCCCTTGTTGAGAAAGTGACAAGTATTGAGACGAAACAGGATGCTGCTATGCAAATCCTGGAACGCCTTTATGAGAAGGTGTCATACCTTTATGACGCCAAAAAGGGGGAAGAATCGAGGGAAGCTGCTAGGAGAATAAGGCTGGAGCAAGAGAAACAAATGTTAGCTCCTTTTGAAGACTCCATCACTGCTGATATAGCCCGTATTTCAACGTCGAACGTTAGGATACAGGGAGATCGACAAGACTTCCAGGATCCTAAGTATCCTTGGAAGAGCCTAGTTCAGAAGCCTCAAGCTATGAACCTCCTGGCTGACCGATAGCCTACTGCAGCAGAGATCAAGAACTGGAGGAGAAATGAACTGCTAAGATACTTTGTTGTACTTATCAGGGAATCCTCATTATTCGACAGATGCAGGACGGTGCAGGAAGGCGCAGAGGAATTTAAAAACAAGCTGGAACAAGGAACGTTCCCGCTACAGGTGCAGATGAAGTCTAAGCATAGAAAAGGTGACTTGGTAACCCATCCAGAAGATTGAATCATAGTCTTCGATAAGTCATATGAAGGACGAGCCATATATCTGAATTGAGACAGGGACGCTCATCAAAACTGGTGGAAAAACACCAAGAATGATCCTACCAAAAGGCAGTGGAGACATTCAGACTACAGGAGTTAAATTCCTTGTATTTTTTTTTTTGTAATCTTATTTTCAGATAGCAAGATTTGTACTCTTTGTTTCATATCAATAAAATATTTGCCTGTCTTGAAAGATTACAACTCGTAATCTACTGTGTTCTTGTATGTTTACAAACACTTAATTTATTCTTGCTGTATACAAATTATGAAACTTATCTCAATACACAAACTGTACGAACTTGTCTGCGAACAGTTCATAGTTTAAGTTGTATGTATCTAGAAAACAATATAAGATTGTGCCTGCGCGCCAATCATAAGTTTACAGATGTAACTTTCTTTTGATAAAAGCTGAACTTGCCTGCGAGCAATTATCAATATTAGGCCAAATGCTGAAGGCCAGAACATTCGAACAGAAGACCAAGAAGTCTGCCCTCCTTCAAGATGCTAAGTGTCAAAGTTTTGGCATCATCAAGGATGTTTGGATAAAATCATAATGTTTTAAAAAGAAGACTCGGAAGGACTTGGCAAATTATCAAAAAGGGGGAAATTGTTGGGATAACAAATACCCGGTATCGAAACTGTTGGGATAAACAATCCCTGTATCGAAAGATCATGACAAAATATTTTGACAATATGCCAATCCAGCATACAACAAACAGCTGTATTGAAAAGCTGATCAAAGGTGTCAACCTGTATTGAAGACCCCAACATACAATGAATCTATCTTACAGGAAAGAGTCTCGTAAAGCTAAGTATGGAAGCTATCTCGAATCACAAATACAGAAATCCTTCCATACAGTATCCAAACAGGACAAGAAGGAATCTTCATTATTCACTAAAGTCGCAATCCCGTTTAAAAGGATATATTTAAATACTAAAGGATAAAGTATTTAAATATCAAGTCGTCGGAGATCTTCAAATCACGCAATATCTGGATCTTAGTCAACTATCAAGTTGTCACAGAATCTTGCTCAATGGATCTATCTCAACGGATATATTTCAAAGGCTATATATCTCTAGACTTTGAAGATCAGACGACATACAATCAATATAGAGATACACGAAATCAAACGAAGTTATCATTACATACATCTGAGCAAACATATCTCCCAAAGCATACTGCTATTCTGAAAGAAGAGATATACAAGTGCTCAAACCGTGAACAACACATCATCAGCTAAAAGCTCAGAAAGTCAAAGCTGTTGTTCAAACATTATTCTACCCTTGAACAAAACCCATCAGCCCTGTGTGGACTGGGAATCCTTGTTATTCCTGAACTGTGTGTGACGGACTTGCATTAAATAGACGAAGCTTCAGAACTATGTGTGAAGAATCCAGTCACGTGTTAGCTCAAAGCAATCTGTGTGAACGGTTGAAGGCTAAGATCATTATATCAATATGTGTGAATGATATATTGGTTAGGTTTGGTTATAATTACGTAGTTGTGTATGCAGTAATTATAATAAACTTTTTACTCCTGTGTGGAGGACCAGTGGACGTAGAGGGGTTTACCTCGAACCACTTTAAAAATTGTGTTATTTACCTTCTGCCTTTATTGTTTTATTAATTGTGATTATTTAAGTATACACTGCACACCTAGTTGTTGTATCCTCAGCAACTTACTGTATTAAAGACTTCCGCTACGCACTCAGATTTGAAAATCGTACAGCCTGTTACTTAAACACTTTCCAAGTTGTATTCTGTATACTTAGTGGCCAACATAAGGCAATGCATGTTTCTTTATTTACTGGTAGTTACTAGGGGTGTTCAAAACTGGATATCCGGACTTTCGGATAGTAGATTTTGATATCCGATATCCGGAAAAAATATGAATTTTATTCGGATATCCTTATATTCGAAAAAAATATTCGGATTTGGATATCGGATATCCGAATATATGAAAAAAAACTTCGGATATGGATATCGGATATCCGAATATCCGAATACCTTCTATTATTTAAAATATAAAAAATAAAATATTTATGATTTTTCGGATATTTCGGATATCCGAATATCCGATTTTTCTGAAAAGTACTATCCGATATCCGAATCCGAAGTTCCGGATATCCGAACTTCGGATATCCAAATTTTCTGATATCCGAATTTTCGGATATCCGGAACTTCGGATTTTCGGATATTTTGGATCGGATATTTTTGAACACCCCTAGTAGTTACTGCCATTCTTAACTCGTAAATATACATATAGAAACTAGTCCGTGTATTTGAGAGCAAAACGTTCCACTCCTTATTGGATAAGGGGGTCGGCACTGGAAAATTTTATAGCTCAAATACTTAATCGTTCGCAAGTCGATGAAACTTGACTGGGCGTTAAGTTTATGTGAAAACTTGTATGACGTGTTCTTTGACATGTAGAGTGCATGTCGAACACTAATGGTTAGTGGGAGCACACGTTATAAGTATGCTAATTGGATTATTATACTCGAACCGACTCACCCTCGATTCGTCACACGGATTTCACTTCGGGACAGTCAATGACTGAATCGAAAGGTTGTGTTAGGTATTCGTGAACCTTCGACTTGAGGATTTAGTAGGGATGTGCTTGTGGCGTCAAGATTTTCATTAGAGTAGTTCGACCCTATAAACCGGGAGGCGGGGGTCAACCTCGACGTGCATCTTGACAGGCAAGTAGGAGGTCCTACTGAATACCAAGATAGAATTCTTTCTCCCATTAGTGAGCGGGTTATATGTCCTATGCGGTTATTGGCAGATGAGATCATAAGTCTTTGGCCAAAGCATTGGAGCTAGTTGTATTGGATATACGAGAGCTCGATGATCTCGATTTGCATTAACGCATGCATAGCGTCAAGAACAGATAGGGTTTGACTGACCGTGACCCTATATCTTGATCGGGACATTTGAAAGAAGGGTTTATACATATACTGGTATTCACGACAGAATGGTTCTTGAATGATCCCAATCATTCGTTCTCAGTTGGGGTACAGTGTAGGCCGCCAGGCTGGCTAGGTGGTGCTACTACTCTTTGGTTCCTCCCATTGCTGACTGAGACGAACCTACCTAGTCGCGCAATAGGATTGACGACAGAATGAATCGAGCTTAATCTCTCATTATGAATATTAGATATTGGATATCTAATTTGGGACATTGGATGTCTAAATTGATTTATTGGATAAACTAATTTACGGCCTAATGAATTAAATAAATTACCGGGTGATTAATTTAATTCATGAATATAATTATTTCTTAGAGAAATTAATTATGTCATTATGTATTTGATATGATTAATTAATTGGATTAAATAATCGATATAAATACATCAGAACGGAATCAGAGTTTATCTGTTTGGACTCACGGGAGTCCGGAACGAACTGAACTCTTATAATTCCTTCTAGATGGCCGCCCCTTTTTCCTTCCCATTTCCTTTGGTCATTGTCTCCACATGATGATGGATGACGTATGTGTGTCAAGGGGACAAGATTATATTATTTATCTATATAGGTGATTTGGTCTTGATTGTGGAGGATATAATGAAGACTAATGTGAAGACACAATCACTCTTCCAATCACAATTCCAACCGTGAGTTTTGTGCAAGAGAGAGAGAAAAGATTTTCTCAAAGTGTTCTTCATCATTCTTCACCATCTTCATAAATTTTCTTGGAGAAAATTAAAGAGAGATAGAGAGATTATAGATTAAGCACTTAGAGTGTTATAATCTTGAATATAAAGTTTCCATCACTTGATTCTAGACGTAACCTTAGAGGTTAATCGGGTGATTGTCGTTCCGTTCGTTTATCCGGTGCATGGCAAGTAGACGCGTTGTACTTTCGACGTTGGATCATCTAAGGGCTTGGAGCGGATTGGATTCGTAGAGATCAAGCAAAGCTTGGGGAATAGCTCAAGAGAAGGATTCCATTTAATCAACGGACTACAATGGTATGTTTCTCGTATCTCTTGTGTTTCGTTTTATATATTCATATATACGTAGCTCGATCGATCCTCGTAGCGATTCGGATCGAATTAATTTTGGTTTTACCGCTTCCGCTGGGCCTTCGTTTTAGGCACCGAATCCCAACATTATTTGCGTTAGAAATCACTTCGTCCTTGGTTGATGATATCAAGACGAGGCAATATAATGATCCATTTTTGGTCCAGATGAGAGAGAACGTGAAGAAGGGGAAAGCCCCTGGATTTGTGGTTCAGGATGATGGAGTTTTGAGATTTCACAGCAGATTATGTGTACCGAGTGATTTTGAGTGGAGACAGAAGATCTTGAGTGAAGCTCATACTACACCTTACTCCATACATCATGGTACGAGCAAAATGTACAAGGATGTAAGGAGTAACTACTAGTGGGGCAATCTGAAGACGGACGTTAGAGAGTTTGTGGCAAAGTGTTTGACTTGTCGGCAGGTTAAGATTGAGCATCAGCGACCCGCGGGGTTATTTCGACCACTTCCCATTCCAGAGTGGAAGTGGGAGGACATTTCTGTGGATTTCATTACCGGTATGCCTAGGACTCGGACTGGAATGAACATGATTTGGGTTATTGTCGATCGACTAACCAAATCAGCTCATTTTTTGGGTATTAAGGATACTTGGGGGCCAGAGAGACTAGCACGAGTGTTTATTGCAGAGATCGTGAGGTTGCATGGGACTCCTAAAAGTATTGTTTCGGATCGAGATGGCCGGTTTGTATCACATTCTTGGCAGGCTGTTCATCGAGCTTTGGGAACTGAGTTGAGACTCAGTACATCCTACCACCCTCAGACAGATGGATAGTCGGAGCGTACGAAACAGACGCTGGAAGATATGTTGAGAGCCTGTGCTTTAGACTGGAAGGATGATTGGGAGTCACACTTGCCATTGATCGAGTTCACGTACAACAATAGTTGACACGCCTCGATCAAAATGGCACCATTTGAGGCATTGTATGGGAGGAGGTGCAGATCACCATTGTGTTGGGATGATGCATCCGAGTTGATTGGAACCGAACCAGATATAGTAGTTGAGACGAGAGAGAAGATTGCTTTGATTCGGGATAGGTTGTTAACGGCCCAGAGTCGACAGATGTCTTATGCCGACACGCGTCGCCGGCCGTTGGAGTTTGAGGTGGGAGACCATGTTTTGCTTAAGGTGTCGCCGACACGGGGAGTTTACCGCTTCGGCCGGAAGGGTAAAATTAGTCCGAGATATATTGGACCGTTCGAGATTTTAGAGAGAGTTGGAGAGCTCGCATATCGGTTAGGCTTGCCACCGTCCTTGAGTCACGTGCATAACGTGTTTCATGTTTCCCAGCTTAGGAGGTTTGTGTCGGACCCTAGCCATATTATTGATTTTGGAGAGATTGAGTTGGTGCCCGACATTACTATCGAAGAGAGGCCGATTCAGATTTTAGAGCGTCGGGTGAAGCAACTTAGGCACAAAACCATTCCTTTGGTTAACGTGCAATGGTCGAGACATGGATCCGAGGAAGCCACATGGGAGACGGAAGATAATATGAAGTCGAGATACCCTGAGTTATTCGCGTTCTAAGTTTCGGGACGAAACTTATTTTTAGGGGGAGAGAATGTAATATTCGTACTTCCTATTTTTGGTAATTTCTATTTTTGGTGTGTACTCATTTTGGACGACTTGCTTGTTACTATTTTGGAATTCTGAATCTATTTTGTTCTTGGAGTTTTTCCATTTGGACGAGTTTCGGAGATGTTTTTACGTATTTTCATTTTGAGTTATGTTTTGTCGCATGTACGTTCGATTCTCGTAAAACACATTCGATTTTGTTATTTCTCTGTTTCCATGAGTTCGTATGGTTGAGTTGCTCATGTTGTGAGTTTCGGATTGTTAATCCGACGTTGTATCGTGATTTTCGGACGTTTGGTCCATTTTGTAATTTCCTAGAAGTTTAGGGAATTTTATCTTCTTTGTTGTATTTCTGATTCCCCGATAGTCGGAAGTGTATTTACTTTCAGCACTTAGCTTCGTCGTCGTGAATACCTCGTGTTTACGCTTCTGGGTTCTGTCCTTGTGTTGCGTTCCGTCTTTGTATCGTCCTGTGCAGAAAACGGTGTTCAGCATTGTTGAACTACTGCATGCATAACACACGTTATGCATGCTTTTTAGCATGCGCTATCGATACCTACATAACGTACGTTGTGCCTTAGTGGTAACGTATGTTATGGCCTTCAGCGTTTGGACAGTAGGTTCTGTCCAGTTTCTGCCTAGCCCTTACATGCGTTAGATGACGTGTGTTACGTACGTAAAGCTCTTCGTGGCGTACGTTAACGGTTTGGCGTAGCGTACGCTATCGACCTCAACAAATTGGGCAGGATGTTCTGTCGGGCTCTTACGTACGTTAACTCATAGGAGTTACATACGTAAACATCATAACGTACGTTAACTATTCGTTTTAACGTACATAATGCACTGTCAGGTATTTAAATCCTGAGCTGACCTCAGACGCGTTATTTCCCTTCTTTTTCTTCCCCTTGCCTGCGACGTGAGTTCTTTGGGTGATTTGGAGCGATTCGTGCAGAGCAGTCTGTAGAGTTCCTCCGTAGATCGATTATTGTGTTCCAAGTGAGGTTTATCATCATCATAATCATCCTCCTCCGTCCGAATCGAGGTATATTTCTTTAGATCCCTAGTTTTTGGGGATTTTGGGGTTTTGTTGTCATTTTCACCCTTCTAGTCCAATTTGCCTCATATAACTGTTAGATTACGATAGCGTAATCATCATCCCTTACTTCTCTTGCGGTTTTGTGGATTAAATTCGATGTTTTTACCCGTTGATAGATTGGAACTGGTTATGACCTTGTATTGTCCGATGAAATGTCCCAACGGGTAGAATTAGGACGAATTCTTACGTTTCCGCATTATTGAGATTGTTTGTATATCTTTATTATGTTAGGAATGAATTTGTGAAGATTGTTCGGACCGAAACCTTTTCTTTCGCCATTTCCCTTCGCGTCAATTTATTCAAGGCAAGTACATGTATTACATTCCGTTATGTGTGTACGGTTTTGATGCGGATAATTTAAATTGTGTTATTGCATGGATGTGTTGTCGTTCTTCCACCCTGGGATGGCATGTGTGGCCTCTGGGGCCGATACTAATGGGTACAACCACGGAAGTGGACTTGGGTGTGTGTGTTGTTGTTCTTCCACCTGGGGATGGTTCGACGGGACCTCTGGGGGCCGATACTAATGGGTACGGCCGCAGAAGTGGTTTCTCACCCGGGGACGGTCCGACGGGGCCTCTGGCGTCTATACTAATGGGTATGGCTGTAATATCCTAATTTTTATGGAAGCATTTCATCTGTACATTGAACCCTGTATTATTTTGGGAATGATGATATTGATAATGGAGTATGATCATTATCGTATTTGTATCTTTATACATGGGTGTAGCAACATGTAAATTTTTCTCCATGCATATACGTGGTAACGTACGTTAAGAATGTAACTTAACGTACGTAACCTGTTAATGTTAACGTACGTTACGGATGAAGTGTAGCGTACGTAATGCAGTCAATTATTGGGTAGGCCGGCTAGCACATGGGGTACATGGTGGTGGGCTCGACCAAGATACCCGCCAGATTCGCACGGCATGAACCTGGACACTTTTTAAGTCAACGGACTTTAACGTATGTTATGGGCATTAGGTAGCGTACGTAAATTATATGGGTTACGTACGTAACACGATTAGTGTAGCGTACGTAATGAAGTCCAGAAACAAGACAGTGAACTATTTTGAACGATAACGTACGTTATGAAGAAGTCCTAGCGTACGTAACACTCAGAAAGTTATAAAAGGAGCAGCACCCCATTTCATTTCAGCTCGTTCTTTTGCCTCTAAACTTCACCATATTCGTCCCCAGAAGATTTCCAGCCCCTTTTAACACCTTTAGATCATTTGTTACTGAATCATTGAGATTGTATGACACTACTTGATCATTGAAGACAACTTATATTGGACTTTGGAGTAGAAATCATCACGAGTCGGCGTTGAAGCAACCGGAGTTGGATTTTACTTATAGTCTCAGTATTTTCTTCCTCTTAAGGTACGTTATACTACTTCCAACTTTGAAGTTATGTTGTTAAAGACGATATGATCACACTACCAATAATAGTAGATCACTTTGACGATATATGCGACCTAGTATCATATTTAAACTATGATGATCGAATTATTATGGTTTAGAACACCGAAGTTGAACCTTGTTGTGACAAAGATGAGAATAGTGGATTATAAACCGTATCAAATGTTATCGTCATTTTGATCGTAGACTTAGTGCCGATTTCCACTTTTACTAAATGGATTTTGGAAAGAATCATCATAGTTGTAATCTTACTTGCATAGATGGAATAAGTAGTTCACTTTCAATATAAGCCTGGATTTAATGACGATATTAGACCTGATATATCAACCTTAGACCAACCGAATCTTGCATGGGTATTGCAATCAAGATTGAGAATAGTATTATGATGATATTCGTATCCTTGGAATTGAAGATATTAATCCGTAGATCATTCATGAGTATGATATATATTTGAAGGTATATTAGGTTACTCACTAAGGATTTCGTAATACTCCGTCACTAATCGAGGCAGTCAGCTGCCCAGTGAGAAACTGACATACATGTTTAACGTACGTTAAGATTGGCAATTAACGTACGTTATATTATGTTGTTAACGTACGCTACGTCTGGTACGTAACGTACGTTACACTATCAGGCGAGTCAAGTCGACTGATCAGAGAGGAACTGTCAGTATATGGTTAACGTACGCTAGACTTCATAGTTTACGTACGCTAACGAGTAAGTCTAACGTACGTTACAGAGGACATGTAACGTACGTTATGTAAGTCAGACAGTTTTCGTTTTGTGGACTTTCAACCGTAATTTGGATGGTTAGATGTTCGTTCGACCTAAGATGAATTCCATGTTATTTCTCTTATTTAAGGTTCGAACTTTGCTGCGTGATTGATCGAGAGGGGCGACCTTCGAGTGTCTCGTTTTCGTGGAAGTATTGTTCTGTCTTCTAATCGAGGCAAGTACCTTAATTGTTTTATGTATTGATGTTATACCTATTGTCGTGCATGTATGTCATTGTTGTATGTCCACCTCGTGTTGGTCCGACGGGATCATCGGGGGATCTATGCTAGCGTGCGCTGGATCATCGGACGGGTTTTTCCACCACGGGTTGGTCTGACGGGATCATCGTGGGTTCTAGGCAGTGAACGCTGGATCGTCGGAATTACCATGTGTATGTTGTGATATCATGTTGTGATTATCAGTTGTGTATATCATTTATGAGTTTCTCGTAGGAGAAGACTCGTTGGTATTTTTGTCATTTACGTTATTATTCTCGTGAGATATGAATAATGTGTTGTAGTACTTGTACTAGCATCGTTGTGCTAACCCCTTCGGGGGTGAACATTTTGTTTATGTTCAGGATCCAGGAGAGCGGGAAAACAACCACTGGAGCTGCATGACGACGAGGGTGCAGAGTGATGTTCCGGCCGGGTGTATTTGACTGTTGTTGTCGGTTATTTCAATAAGTACTCGAGTACGTAGTCGTTTATGTTGAATTTGAATTTGGTGATGTATTAATAACCCTTTATTGGATAATTGTAATCTCGGTGTTGAACCAGACTGCTGTATTTTATATCAGTAATTTCATAAGTTGGTATCTATCATTGTCATTTCATTCTTCAGCCTTGTAAATTCTTATGTAAAGGATTTACGGCGCTGTAATATTCCTGAATACATCGGGGGTGTTACAGAATATGGTATCGGAGCTAAGATTATGGATATCTTGGCCGTTGGGTTAAAATAGGGGTCATTTATGTCGTTTGAAGTAACCGGCCGCGAATAACATCACTGTACTGCCTACGTCTTCGTGCAGGCGGTGGTTGTAAGTTCCTAAACTCTATCACATCCTTTACATATTAGATTTCCTTGTACTTGAGCATTCGAACGATATTGTTTCCTGTATATTGAGTATTTATACTTACAGTATGTTGAGAGGCGGGCGTGGACGTGGTCGCGGTCGCGGACGCGGACGAAGGAATGCTGAAAGGGAAGCGTCGCCTTCTAATCAGGCCAGTCATAGCTCAGGAGCCACAGAGATCTATCAATAACGAACCAAAACCTGCTGTACCAGAAATCCTTCGTCAAGTGGTGAACCAGATGACTCAGTTCGCCCAGGTCGTGGACCGAATGCAAGTGGCGGTGGGACTACAGCAGGGAGAGAGACAGCAAGGAATCCCGGACATGGGAAATCGAGGTGACCGGTGGCTGGAAGAGTTGGCGAAGATGCAACCACCCAAATTTGACGGTATTTCTGAGACTCCCACCTGGGATCATTGGTTGAAGGAACTGGAGAAAATCTTTCTTTGGAATTAGCGCCTGCAATAGGAGAGCCTCTATCGCTCAATATTTTCTCGATAGGGAAGCGTCGAAATGGTGGGAAGCCATCCGGCTGTAGACCATGATCTGATTGACAGAGTTTAAGTTGATGATGGAAGCTCGATCGCCTCGTCCCGTGAGGGAAGCCAAGGTTCGGGAGTTTTTCTCCGCTCAGCCTTCAGATGTTCCAGTATCTCAGGCAATTAAGACGTTTAATCAACAGCTGGCATTTGTTCGACATCTGGTCAGAACCGATGCAGAAATGATGATCCATTTCGATATGAGAATGAAACCAGAAATTCAGAGGTACATGTCCGGTTTTGAATGTACCACACTCCGTCAATACCAGGATAAGGCGTTGGCGTATGAGATCAAGGAAGCAGCTATGGAGAAATTTTCAGAATCCAAGAAACAGAAAGACTCTGGTACTTTTACAGAGCACAAGAACAGCGGGCCCCGCAAGGCCCAGTCATCTTTTCACTCTTTCAAGAAACCTCCGCACCCAATTAGGAGCGGAAAGAACTTCGGAGCGACATCAACTATGACTGATGTTATCAGGAAATGCTTTAACTGCGCCCAGACGGGGCACTATCGACGGAATTGCCCCCTACCTGCCGTGACTTGTTTTGATTGTGGACGAGAGGGACATCGTGCAGTGTTCTGTGAAGAGGCTGCAAAGTCTTTTAGAGCCCGTACACCACAGCCGGTCCGAAGGAAGCCGTACTCAGCACACAGAGCGTTCGGATGCCTCGGGAATTTTGGCCGTGGCGAGGCGGAGGGCAGTGGGACCGCAAGGGTACATCGAGTGCGGATCTGTTCCCCACGTGCATGCGAGATGAGGAAAGCAGACGATCAGATCTGCTATCGCATCGTGCATCGGCCCAAATCCTTTCCCGGCCCGATTAGCGTTTTATTCGATACAGGAGCTACGCATTCTTTTATATCTTTATCTTGTGTAAATCGTTTGAATATTTCCGGTTTTCATGCTTGTGAACCTTATGTTGTTGGTTTACCGAGTGGAGAGAGGATTGTCGGGAACTTAGAAACCAGAAATTTCCCTGTATCATTTGGAGGCAGAGAGTGGCTCTCGAATTTGATTGTAATAGAAATGCAAGGAGACGACCTGATACTCGGAGACGATTGGCTTAAGCGATATGGAGCAATTGTAAACTACCGAAGGAGGAATATCTCGCTGATCGCTGACGATGGTTCCGAAATTCTATTTGAGGGATGGAAACCGGGAAGCTCAGGAAAATTGATCAAGACGATGAAAGCTGTCAAATTGTTGAAACAGGGATGTACCGGATACTGGTGCTATGCAATGAAGAAAGAAGACGAAATGGCGGAACTTTCATCCATTCCTGTTGTGAACGAATTTCCAGATGTATTTCCTGACGAGTTACCTGGACTACCTCCACGAAGGGATGTAGAATTTACTATTGAGCTGGAACCCGGAGCTACACCAATTTCTAAGGCGTCGTATCGTATGGCACCGACGGAGATGTACGAACTGAAGAAGCAACTGGAGGAGTTACTGGACAAAGGCTATATTCAGCCAAGCGTTTCACCCTGGGGAGCGCCAGTTCTTTTTGTTCGAAAGAAGGATGGATCGCTTCGACTGTGTATTGACTACCGAGAGCTGAACAAGATGACGATTAAGAACAAGTATCCGTTGCCACGGATTGATGATCTATTTGACCAGTTGCAAGGGGCAACAGTATTTTCTAAAATCGATCTGAGACCAGGGTATCATCAGCTGAGGATTAAGGAATCTGATGTTCCGAAATCAGCGTTCAGAACTCGCTATGGACACTATGAGTTTGTAGTGATGCCGTTTGGTCTCACTAATGCACCGTGTATTCATGCGGTTGATGAATCAGTGTTCATCGAATATTTGGATAAATTTGTGGTCGTGTTCATTGATGATATTCGGTATATTCTAAGAACCCAGGAAGAACATGCGCAACATTTGCGGATTGTATTGGAACTTTTGAGAAGCGAGCAATTGTACGCCAAACTTTCTAAGTGTGAATTCGGCTAAAAGAAGTAATGCTCCTCGGCCATGTGGTGTCAGCTGAAGGAGTCCGAGTAGATCCTCAGAAGATCGAAGCAATTATGGATTGGAAGCCTCCAAAGAATGTGAAAGAAGTCCGAAGTTTCTTAGGACTTGCTGGGTATTATCGTCGGTTCGTGGAAGGCTTTTCCAAAATTTCCCGCCCACTTACTCGACTCCTGCAGAAAACTCAAAAGTTTGAGTGGAACGAATTATGTCAGATTAGCTTTGATGAATTGAAGAAGAGATTGACGACGGCACCGATTTTAACACTTCCACAGGGAACTGAAGGATTTATAGTCTACAGTGATGCGTCGAATCAAGGACTCGGATGCGTACTGATGCAGAATGACAAGGTGATCGCTTATGCGTCGCGACAGCTGAAACCCTATGAAGTGAATTACCCAACACATGATTTGGAGCTAGCAGCAGTAGTTTTTGCGTTAAAAATTTGGAGGCATTATCTGTATGGGACTCACTGCCAGATCTTTACAGATCACAAGAGTCTCAAATACATCTTCAGTCAGAAAGAGTTGAACATGCGGCAAAGAAGATGGTTAGAACTGATCAAGGACTATGACTTGGAGATTTTGTATCATCCAGGCAAAGCAAATGTAGTGGCCGATGCACTTAGCCGCAAGCCTGTTTCTATTCAGATGCTGGAGACGCTGACCTCCCAACTTAGCCTTCAACGAGAGATGATTCGTGAAGGAATTGAAGTGTGGTTACAAAGAGTCCAAGGACAGCTGTGCGTGATGGAGATAACTTCATCATTAACCGAAGGAATCAAATCTAGACATACAGATGATCCTCTGATGATTCGGTTACGTGATGAAGTGATCAAAGGAAAGGCCCCCGGATTCATAATTCATGATGATGGAGTTTTGAGATTTCAGAACCGACTCTGCGTTCCCAATGATGATGTTCAAATGACGATTATGAAGGAAGCTCACGGTTCGCCTATTCTATCCACCCGGCACCAAGAAATGTATAAGGACCTCGAAGCGAGAATTTACGGTGGGGCAACATGAAGAAAGATGTAGCGGACTATGTTTGAAATGCTTGACTTGTCGTGAGTTAAGATCGAGCATCAACGGCTGCCGGAATGTTGAAGCCGCTCCCGATTCTGAATGGAAGTGGGAGGACATATCGATGGACTTTATCACTAATATGCCGAGAACCAGGACAGGAATGAACATGATTTGGGTGATAATTGATCGTTTAACCAAATCAGCTCATTTCCTAGGCATTAAGGACACGTGGGGACCAGAGAGGTTGGCACGAGTATTTATTTCGGAGATAGTTCGATTGCATGGTATGCCAAATACCATTATTTCTGATCGAGACGGCCGTTTTGTGTCTCACTTTTGGAAAGCAGTTCATAAGGCCTTGGGAACCGAATTGAACTTGATCTGACTTATCACCCGCAGACTGACGGACAGTCCGAGAGGACTATACAAACGGTGGAAGACATGCTAAGGGCCTGTGCCTTAGATTGGTCAAACGATTGGGAAGTTCATCTACCATTGATTGAATTTACCTACAACAATAGTTGGCATACTTCCATTAAGATGGCACCATTTGAGGCATTATACGGGAGAAGATGCAGATCGCCCCTATGCTGGGACGATTCATCAGACTTGATCGGAACAGAACGAGTTGATCGTGCGGACTCGAGAGAAGATAGCTCTAATTCGTGATAGGCTGACCGCCTGAGTCGCGTAAATCTTATGCAGACGTACGCCGTCGCCCTTTGGAGTTCAGTACGGGAGACCACGTACTTTTAAAGGTTTCTTCTACTCGGGGAATCTTTCGTTTCGGAAGGAAAGGAAAGCTGAGTCCGAGATATATCGGACCATTTGAGATCCTTGAGAGAGTTGGAGAGTTGGCATACAGATTGGCATTGCCACCGTCGTTGAGCCATGTTCATAACGTATTCCACGTATCCCGATTCTGGAGATATATACCAGACCCTAGTCATGTCATTGATTTTGGGGAAATCGAAGTCGCTCAAGATGGGACGTTTGAAGAAAGACCGGTCAAGATACTCGAGAGTCGAGTTAACAGTTGAGGAACAAACCCATCGTTTTGGTCAAAGTTCAGTGGTCACGTCATGGAGTGGAAGAAGCTACATGGGAAACGGAAAATAGTATGAAATCCAGATATCCAGAATTATTCTCGTCTTGAGTTTCGGGACGAAACTCCTTTTTAGTAGGAGAGTATGTAATATCCTAATTTTTATGGAAGTATTTCATCTGTACATTGAACCCTGTATTATTTTGGGAATGATGATATTGATAATGGAGTATGATCATTATCGTATTTGTATCTTTATACATGGGTGTAGCAACATGTAAATTTTTCTCCATGCATATACGTGGTAACGTACGTTAAGAATGTAACTTAACGTACGTAACCTGTTAATGTTAACGTACGCTACGGATGAAGTGTAGCGTACGTAATGCAATTATTGGGTAGGCCGGCTAGCACATGGGGTACATGGTGGTGGTCTCGACCAAGATACCCGCGGTCGCACGGCATGAACACGGACACTTTTTAAGTCAGCGGACTTTAACGTGCGTTATGGGCATTAGGTAGCGTCGTAAATTATATGGGTTACGTACGTAACACGATTAGTGTAGCGTACGTAATGAAGTCCAGAAACAAGACAGTGAACTATTTTGAACGATAACGTACGTTATGAAGAAGTCCTAGCGTACGTAACACTCAGAAAGTTATAAAAGGAGCAGCACCCCATTTCATTTCAGCTCATTCTTTTGCCTCTAAACTTCACCATATTCGTCCCCAGAAGATTTCCAGCCCCTTTTAACACCTTTAGATCATTTGTTACTGAATCATTGAGATTGTATGACACTACTTGATCATTGAAGACAACTTATATTAGACTTTGGAGTAGAAATCATCACGAGTCGGCGTTGAAGCAACCGGAGTTGGATTTTACTTATAGTCTCAGTATTTTCTTCCTCTTAAGGTATGTTATACTACTTCCAACTTTGAAGTTATGTTGTTAAAGACGATATGATCACACTACCAAGAATAGTAGATCACTTTGACGATATATGCGACCTAGTATCATATTTAAACTATGATGATCGAATTATTATGGTTTAGAACACCGAAGTTGAACCTTGTTGTGACAAAGATGAGAATAGTGGATTATAAACCGTATCAAATGTTATCGTCATTTTGATCGTAGACTTAGTGCCGATTTCCACTTTTACTAAATGGATTTTGGAAAGAATCATCATAGTTGTAATCTTACTTGCATAGATGGAATAAGTAGTTCACTTTCAATATAAGCCTGGATTTAATGACGATATTAGACCTGATATATCAACCTTAGACCAACTGAATCTTGCATGGGTATTGCAATCAAGATTGAGAATAGTATTACGATGATATTCGTATCCTTGGAATTGAAGATATTAATCCGTAGATCATTCATGAGTATGATATATATTTGAAGGTATATTAGGTTACTCACTAAGGATTTCGTAATACTCCGTCACTAATCGAGGCAGTCAGCTGCCCAGTGAGAAACTGACATACATGTTTAACGTACGTTAAGATTGGCAATTAACGTACGTTATATTATGTTGTTAACGTACGCTACGTCTGGTACGTAACGTACGTTACACTATCAGGCGAGTCAAGTCGACTGATCAGAGAGGAACTGTCAGTATATGGTTAACGTACGCTAGACGTCATAGTTTACGTACGCTAACGAGTAAGTCTAATGTACGTTATAGAGGACATGTAACATACGTTATGTAAGTCAGACAGTTTTCGTTTTGTGGACTTTCAACCGTAATTTGGATGGTTAGATGTTCGTTCGACCTAAGATGAATTCCATGTTATTTCTCTTATTTAAGGTTCGAACTTTGTTGCATGATTGATCGAGAGGGGCGACCTTCGAGTGTCTCGTTTTCGTGGAAGTATTGTTCTGTCTTCTAATCGAGGCAAGTACCTTAATTGTTTTATGTATTGATGTTATACCTATTGTCGTGCATGTATGTCATTGTTGTATGTCCACCTCGTGTTGGTCCGACGGGATCATCGGGGGATCTATGCTAGCGTGCGCTGGATCATCGGACGGGTTTTTCCACCACAGGTTGGTCTGACGGGATCATCGTGGGTTCTAGGCAGTGAACGCTGGATCGTCGGAATTACCATGTGTATGTTGTGATATCATGTTGTGATTATCAGTTGTGTATATCATTTATGAGTTTCTCGTAGGAGAAGACTCGTTGGTATTTTTGTCATTTATGTTATTATTCTCGTGAGATATGAATAATGTGTTGTAGTACTTGTACTAGCATCGTTGTGCTAACCCCTTCGGGGGTGAACATTTTGTTTATGTTCAGGATCTAGGAGAGCGGGAAAACAACCACTGGAGCTGCATGACGACGAGGGTGCAGAGTGATGTTCCGGCCGGGTGTATTTGACTGTTGTTGTCGGTTATTTCAATAAGTACTCGAGTACGTAGTTGTTTATGTTGAATTTGAATTTGGTGATGTATTAATAACCCTTTATTGGATAATTGTAATCTCGGTGTTGAACCAGACTGCTGTATTTTATATCAGTAATTTCATAAGTTGGTATCTATCATTGTCATTTCATTCTTCAGCCTTGTAAATTCTTATGTAAAGGATTTACGGCGCTGTAATATTCCTGAATACATCGGGGGTGTTACAATGGCCGCGGGTTACCATGTGTGGATAATTGTGATGTTGAAACATGTTGATACACTGTTTGATGTAAATGTGATATTCCGGAATATTGATTTCAAATGTTATTCCTAAAGTGGATTGCTTGTGTCGATTCGTGTATGTATATAATGTAGTGTAATTGTGTACTTGCACTAGCTATTCGAATGTTAACCCCTTAAATGGGGGAATTGCGTTTTATGCATTTCAGGTGTCGGTCGAGCTGAGGAGCTGGCATGGGATATTCACACAAAGGATGGCCCAGCATGATGATGAGGCTCGAGTCTATGTGTTATGTTTTGTCATAGTATCTACTTGGGTGTTGGAGTTAGACTTGTTACTTTATGAAGTTGGTTAAAGTCAATGAACTTGTATTTGACTTATGCTTCATGAGGCTTGATTAAAATATTTTGGCCGAGGCCACGGCCCTATTTTTCTATAATTAATGTGTCTTATGGGATTTGTTTGTGGATTATGTGTCATGTGTTAGCCTGGTAGACCTTATGAGGGTTCTACGACGTGTAACATCCCTTACGTGATTTGCGGTGTTACAATAATATATTCTTTTCCTATTCTCACATGACGAATGAAACTATGTGCGACTTTGGGCGATAACATCATCCTTCGATTCTTGGTGCAGGTTAAACATTATTTTTCTTCATCTGAATCAAGGTAAATTCTACGGAACCCTAAATTGGAGGTTTTGGGGGATTTTCTTGATTTCGTATATCTAACCCAAAATTGTTTGTTCTATTAGTGTTATCTAGTCTAGTTGATCATAACCCGTGGTTGGGATTCCACTTTCCTTGATGTTATCGAGTTTGATTCGTGTTCTTTATATTCTTTGGAAACCCTTGAACTTTATTTGTTTATCTATTTGGTTCAGCAGGTTTATGTTGCGTTATCGAGTTTATTCTCATTGTTTTTATTATCATTTCATAGTTCTTGGCTGTGTGGTGGTGACTCAGCAGAACTAGTGTTCATGATGAGATTTGTTCAAGCTTTCTTTCATTGATTGTATCGGTTGCGGTTATTCGAGGCAAGCATCTTGCTATACGAATTATATCTATGCAATTTCATAAGATCTGATGTTCATATATCATTTTATATTAATACATGTATGTTATATTTATATATATTTGTTGTTGTCATGTTACGAACGTTAGGCTCTCACATTTATTTTGTGGTGAATGTGAGTTGTACGAATGTGAAGATCGTGAGACCTTATGTTGTTATTAATGTCGTAATGGTAGGCTTTTATGATTGCAACATTACTTGATTTATTGAGTAATGTGTATGTAAGTTGTTATGTGGCTGTGAATATTTATAGTGAACTATGAAGCGTGTGTGTTGATTTGAATTTACATGACTGAGATTTGTATGCTTAGTTGACTGAACCTTGTGTGTCTCGTCAACGTAAATATTTGTTTATTTGGTGCGTCGTATCTGAGGCTGTGGAGGGAGAGGACGTGATGTTGTCTCTGTATGTTGCAACGAGCAGCTCCTGTGATTGATGAACGATGGTGTTGCATAATGCATGAATTCAAAGGGCGGCTCCTGTAGGAGTGTTGCCGGCGTGGTGATATGTACAAGAGGGCTATTGCCACCACCTTGATGAGCCCATGGTAGGTCGAAACCAGTCGGCATGCGTATGAGGGATTGAGTGGTCTTGGGGTGTGAGGAGCCCCGAGATGCCGCACAGGCTTTGAGAACTCCTGTCCCATGATATCGGAGCCAGGTTTGCAGAAAACCTAGGCCATTGAGTCGAGTCCATATTATGTTCAAGTCGCGCATTAGAGGAATGATTAGTATCATGGTTCCAACATCATCTTCAAGCGATTGATTGTAGGTCTCCTCATCTATATATTACAGATTTTGTTGTGCTAATTTGTCTAGTTGTGCGAGGGGTTGGAAATTGTAATTGGGAATTTCTATTTGAATATGAACTGTACATGTGGTTTTTGCATTAGATAATAAGTGATATTGATGCTTGGGGCAGTAGCACCAATATCCATGACTAGCATGTGTAATATCCGCACTTTCTATTTTTAGTAACTTCTATTTTTAGTATATTTTCATTTCACTCGGCTCGCTTGTAATCGTTTTGGGATTCTGAAACTATTTTGTTCTGCCTCCAAGACCATCCAGACGAGTTTTGGGGTTGTTTTTATGAGATTTTACTTATTTGTGTAACTTTTCTGCGTTGAGGCTCGATTCTCATGAATCTCGTTCTAATTGGATGTTTTGTTACTCTTACGAGTTCCTTTAATGTTTCTGGATATGTTACAACTTTTTGAGATTGACATTTTAACCTCAAATCTAGATTTTCGACGGTTGGGGTCATTTTGTAAATTCTTATTTTATTGGGCATTAATGTTGATATTCGTTTATTCTGACCTCGGGATGGCCGGCGTCACGTGATGGATGTTGTAATTGTCTCATCTGGAGAAAATCTTCGTGTATCCGTTGGTATGCCTTTGTACTCTTCGTTTGATTGTCGATGAGCTGTCGTTTCACTCATATTTGTTGCCAGAAGTAGGTTACAGCCGTAAGACAGGATAGTTACGGCCGTAATGTTCGAGCGTTACGGCCGTATATCTTTCATCGTACGACCGTAACCCAGCTTCTTTCTTCTGTTTTGGATCCAGTAGCAACTTACAGGCGTATGATGTACGAGTTACGGCCGTAGTAAATTTTACGGCCGTAACGTTGTAATTATACGGCAAGTGGGCTTCGTAGTTGTTGTCCAGATTCTTCCATAGAGCCAGTTATGGCCATAAATATACCTACTTACGGACGTAATATAAGCAAGTTACGGCCGTATGTATGGGATGTTATGGCCGTAACATCGGTCAGTTTATAAACTGGCAGGAGTCGATTTGTATACATTTCCTCACCTCTTTTCTCTTCTCTTCTCTACGGGAGTTGTTCTCAAGCTGAGGGTTCATCCAATTTTCACCCAAACTCCGTTGGGGAAGTGTATTCAAGCATCCTAACATCACCCTTACACCAAATCATCCGTTATTCGTCTTCGAATCAAGATAAGATTTCCTAGAACCCTAGTTTCGTGATTTTGGGGGTTTTGGTAGTGGTTTTGTCTTTTTAATCCGATTTAACCTATATTGTTGTAAGAGTTAGATAGTATACTAGTAATCCTTGGTTTGCTTGTCGTTTTGTGGACTGAAGTTCCGTTATTTCCACTGTTGATCAATTTCGATCCATTATGCACTCGTAGTGTTCGTCAAATTATCCCAAAGGGTAGGATTTAGGATGATTCCTTTCGTTCTTCATAGTATTGAGTTCGACTTGTGCCATTGTGTATTAGGAACAGAACTTGGAAGGAAGTTGGACCAAAACCCTTCATCTTTACCGTTTCGTCACGTCGTGTGATTCAAGGCAAGTACTTATTTTACATCGTATTATATAGAATGTAAATTAGACATTGATGAAAGTTGTGATGTGTGTGTGTGTGTGTGTGTATGTTGATGTTGTTCTTCTACCTGGGGACGGTCCGACGTGGCCTCTGGGGGTCGCTACTAAGGGGTACGACCGCGGAAGTGGTTTCCCACCTAGGGACGGTCCGACGGGGCCTCTGGGGGTCGATACTAAGGGGTACGACGACGGGTTACCAAGTATGGAATCGTGTTGGAGTAATCTGATGTTATGAATTATTTAATGGGCATGTTTTGAAGAAAATGTGATATTCTGGAATATCGTCGTTCTAATATTTTCAAATGTGTTTTTCATGTTGGATTGTACTTGTATGTAATATTATGTAAATCTGTACTTGCACTAGCTATTCGAATGTTAACCCCTTAAATGGAGGAAATACGTCTTATGCATTTCAGGTATCGGGCGAGATGAGGAGCCGACACGGGACACGCATGCAAAGGATGGCCCGACATGATGATGAGGCTCGAGTCGGTGTTCTTTTTCTTATTATGTTTATTCAGCTATTGGTTAATGTAGTCGAGTAAACATATGATTGGTTATTGATGCCGTTGAAGTCCCGTGCGTGGGCATTGAATACATTTCACTCTATATTTTATTAGCATTGAACTAAAATGTTTTGGCCGAGGCCACGACCTATTATTTATTATTAATGTGTCTTATGGGATTTCTCTTGTGGATTGTGTGCCATGTGATAGCCTGGTAGACCTGGTGAAGGTTCTACGGCGTGTAATGTCCCTTATGAGATTTGGGGTGTTACATTTATGATATGAGAGCCTTAGGTTATGAATACCTAGGCCGTTGGTTATTTTTGGGTCTGTCAGTTGTTGAGCCTAATATCATCATGCTACCATCTCTTCGTGCGACCCGTGGCCGTAAGTCTCCTCGAACTCTTACATTTCTGTACTTCATTTCTCTTGTGTAGATTGGAAATGTGAGTTGTGGTACCAACTTTGTAAACTGTGAATTTTTTGTTCTTTTCAATTCTTTTCTTCAGTATGTTGAGAGGTCGCGGTAGACCAGCTAGGGGACGCGGCCGAGGCCGTGGTCGTGGTGCTAGTAGTGAGGAAGTTCTGCTTTCTCAGTCGCCTGTATATTTGGCCTCTCATTCAGTGCCAGATACTCTACCATTGAGTTCGACGGCAGACATGAAATTTATCGTCGATCGAGATCAGCGTCGGGTAATAATGCAGACGCTGTGCTTGGCAATGATTGGTAACTCAGCGCGCTCAGATAGCTCAGGGTGGGCGTCAGAATCCACCCCCGACTCTGGAAGACGAAGCTAGTAAATGGCTTCAGAAAGTAACTAAGATGCACCCCCCTCGCTTCGCTGGTTTTACTGAATCCCTAAGTTGGGAGAATTGGCTTTTTCAGTTGGGTAGGACGTTCGATGCTGTAGATTGTCCTGATGACAGGAGGGTGCCTATTGCTCAGTACCTCCTGGATAAGGAAGCTGCAGAGTGGTGGGAAGTTGTGATGCCCAGTGACCGTTTAGCCACCTGGGAGGAGTTTAAGACCGCTATAGAAGCGGAATACTATCCACCGCCAGTCCGAGAGCATAGGATTATAGAGTTCTTTACTGCTATGCCTCAGGATGTGCCGATCTCTCAGGCCATCGTCACTTATAACTAGCAGTTGGGATTCGTGAAGGAGCAGTTGAGGACCGAGGCTGATAAAATTCGTTACTTCAATATGCGCATGAAGCCGCATATCAGACAGAGCATGGCACCACTCATGTGTGCCACATTGAAGGAATACCAGGATCACGTTCTAGCGATTGAGATGGCGATCTGGAGTCGAGTGCAGTTAGAGGCAAAGAAATAAAGACTCTTGGCGGTTTCTCAACTTGATGAGGTGGTCGATTTTCGAGATCACGATGCTCCGATGTCAGGAGGAAGCCGTTCCACCAGACAGGAGGTTCTAAGGGCAACCGCTCAGTCCAGCCCACGATACCAGGCGGTAGAATTTACTTCAATTGTAGTCAGAGTGAGCATTTGGCGAATAATTGTCCGTATCCTCCAGTTACATGTTTCTCATGTGGATGGAGTGGTCATAGTGCACCCCTGGTTATATCAGATGAGGCGCGCGGAGGAGACAGACGCTCCGGTGGCATCACGTACCACTCAGATCCTTTCTCATCTAGTTTTAGTGCTTTTTGATTCGGGTGCTACTCACTCTTTTATTGCCTCGGATTGTGTATGTCGTATCGGTATTGATTGCTTGTTTGAGTGTGATCTGTTCGTAGTGGGTATGCCTAGTGGGGACCGTATGGTCGGGGACCGAGAAGTTAGAGTGGTGGCCACTAAGTATACTGGATACAGCTTGGAAAGTGTTTTAAACTACAAGCTGTACGGTTTTAAATTTGAGTGCATAGCGGAAGTCTTAAATACAGTAAGTTGCTGAGGATACAGCAACTCGATATGCAGAGTATACTTAAATAATCATAGTTATTAAAACAATAAAGGTAGAAGGTAAATAACACAATATTTAAAGTGGTTCGAGGTAAACCCCTCTACGTCCTCTGTCCTCCACACAGGAGTAAAAAGTTTATTATAATTACTGCGTACACAACTACGTAATTATAACAACACTCAATCAATATATCATTTACACAGATTGATATAAAGATCTTAGCTTTCAACCGTTCACACATATTGGTTTGCGCTAACACTTGACTGGATTCTTCACACACAGTTCTGAAGCTTCGTCTTCTTCGATGCAAGTCCTTCACACAGTTCAGGAGTAACAAAGATTCCTCAGTCCACACAGAGCTCATATGAGTTTGTTCAAAGATAGAACATGGTTGAACAACAGCTATGACTTTCTGGGCTATAAGCTGATGATGTGTTGTTCAAGATTTGAGCACTGTATATCTCTCATATCTGAATAGCAGAAAGCTTGGGAGATATGTTTTGCTTTGAATAATTCTTGTAAGCTTGATCATTTGTAAGTCGTTCAATCGTTTTATGATCTTCAAACTCTGAGATATATATAGTCTCTGAAATATATTCATTTGAAATCTATCCATTGGGCAAGATTCTGTGACAACAGACATTTGACTGAGATCCGGATATTGCGGGATTGTAAAGATCTTCTGACTTACAGTATTTAAATACTTTATCCTTTATTATTTAAATACTTCTTTATCAACGGGACTTGACTTCTACTGAATACTGAAGATTCCTTCTTGTCCTGTTGAGAGCTGTATGGAAGGATCACTATATTGATATTCGAGACAGCTTCCATACTTAGTCTTTATGAGACTTCTTTGCTGTATGATAGGTTCCACTGTATGCTGGATCTACGAGAGGTCTTCGATACAGGTTGACACTTTTGATCAGATTTTCGATACAGATTGCTTACTGTATGCTGGATTGGCATATTGTCAAAACATCTTATCACCACTATTCGATACAGGGATTGTTTATCCTAACTATTTCGATACCGGGTATTGTTATCCCAACAATTTCCCCCTTTTTGACAATTTGCTAAGACTTAAATCTTTCAAGCCATCTTGATGATGCCAAAACCTTCTTCATGAAGCTAATAACCTTCTTGATGACTTCGGGCACATATATTGGTCTTGTGTCGAATAATTTGGCTTTCAGCAACTTAGACTAATTTATGAACTGCTCGCAGGCGAGTTCGATACAGCTAAGAGTTTTTACAGCTTAAGCTTATGATTGGCGCGTAGGCACAATCTTACAATGTATTCTAGATGCATACAACTGAATCTATGAACTGTTCGCAGACAAGTTCGTACAGCTTAATTTTTAAACAAGTTTCTATACTTGTGATTAATTTCAGCAATTAAATTTAAGTTACGTAATCATACATTAACATAGTAGATTACGAGTTGTAATCTTTCAAGACAGGTAAATATTTTATTGATACTGAAACAATGATTACAATATTTTGCTGTTTTGAAAAATAATTACAAACAAAAATACAAGGAATTTAACTCCTATAATC
The DNA here is from genome assembly GCA_033398695.1 of Orobanche coerulescens. Taxonomy (NCBI): domain Eukaryota; kingdom Viridiplantae; phylum Streptophyta; class Magnoliopsida; order Lamiales; family Orobanchaceae; genus Orobanche; species Orobanche coerulescens. Next base: position 119,508,801 of record CM065815.1, read on the forward strand.
TGAGTGTCTCCATGGCCTTTTGTCGAGATTGTTCTCGGTTCCATGCCTCCAATGCTGTAGGGAATCATTGCCTCGATCTAAATAGATTGCTCTACCATCGTATGATTTGTCGAAGGCGAGAATCCAGTCCTCTGGATGGGTGATCCGATCTCCTCGTCTATGTTTGGACTTCATTTCTTATTGGAGAGGAAGCTTTCCTTCTTCTAAAAACTTTGTAAATTTATCCGCAGCCTCCGCTAAGGTTTTATATCCTTTGAAGATGGCGGATTCCCTGACGAGTTTTGCAAAATATCTCATCAGTTCATTTCTCCTCCATTGCTTCACTTCTTCAGCAGTGGGATGGCGGTTGGTTGGCAGACGAATTTCAGAAGGCCTTTGGATCATGTTTTGCCATGGGATGCTGGGATCATGGAACTCAGGTCGAGAGCCTGAAATCCTATATCCTTGAGCGGGTGCAGCCAATTTGTTTAGTTCTGCAGTAATGCTGTCTTGAGCAACATTGAACTCTCTTTCTTGCTGAAGCCTTGTTCTCCTCGCGGCTTCTCTCGCTTCTTCCCCCTTTTTGGCGTCATCAAGGTATGACACCTTTTCATCAAGATGTCCAAGGATCTCCAGAGTGGCATCTTGTTTCGTCTCAATATTTGACATTCTCTCAACAAGGGAGGAGAGCACCTGCGACATATCTTTGATGTTTTTGTCATGGGCTCGCAGTTGAGAACCGGATTCGATCATAGCTGATGCTGTCTTGGCCTCGGACACACGTAGCTTGGATTGCTCTTCTCACAGGATCTTCTCCTATTTTTCTTGCAGATTGCTCAGGGCTTGCTTGAAGACTTCTGGCAAGACAGTGAAGTCCTTGACTACTCGAGAGACTTCATGCTGTAATCCAGTCATTTCTTCAACAGCAGATGTGTGCATCCAATCAAGAGCCTTTTCTACCGAGTGTAGAGCATTGACTGTGTCCTGAATGAATACAGTTTAGAGGCCAAGAGCACGTAGGCGCTCTTTTCTAGCTACAGTGCGGGGAGAATCTGACTGGGTGAAGTCCTCGACTCCAATTAACCTTCTCAAATTCACGTTAGGGCGTGAAGTGAGTTGGACATCCTCAGGTATTATACCGTCGTCGGATTCCATGGTTGATGGGGCGGGAGTAGCTGTTTCGGGTACGGCAGCAGGGGGTGAGACATCCTCCTATGTCGAAGGAATTTCTGTAGACATGGATACAGGAGGGACTGATTCCTCCTGGTGTCTCTCAGCATCCGCCTGTTCCTGTAGAGGGACTGATTCCTCTTGCTGGAAGGCGCGTGATTCTTCTTCTTCGGCGGCGACAGCAGGCTCGGGTGCCTATTGCGAAACATCTTCTTCTTCCTCGACATGAGGGTCTGAATCCTCATTGTCAGGAACATTGTCTTGCTGTGGCGAAGGGGGCTCATTGCGGCTTGATGTCCCTTCATCATTCTGGGCTTGAGAGACTTCTCTTTCCTGAGCCTCCTCACGGCTCATTCTCAGACCTGCCTGAAAGGCATCGTCGTCGTCGTCTGAGTCGTAGTCTTCTTTTGGACTTTTGGGAGATTCTTCGGACTTATCCTTTCCTTTCCTTCTGGCCTCATCCTTATCAAGCATATTACTCTCAATTAGCTCCTTGACGAATAAGTTGTCCCATTGGATCAGGACAACAATTTCTTGGGTGTCCTTCACTTCCAAAACGAACTTCTCTTCGTTACTCCACTCACTCCAGTTGTACAAGATTTCGTACGGAGCAAGTCTAAAATTCTTCCATTGGAGAAATCGCTCGAATGACTGCTCAATCTGCACGGAAAGCAGAGTCTTGGAAATTATTGTGTCAGGGGAGGGACTCCGTACAGCGTCTGGGTCTGCTGTAGGAAGGGATTCCTCTACAGGTATGGTATCCTGTATTGGAGAGAGATTCCTTACAGGGTATGGTGCCCCGAAGGAAGGTGGATCCTGAACGGGTGCGGAATACCGTATAGGAGAGGTAGCTGTTGGCTCCAAACAGGCAGCCGACTCACTAGAGTCTTTTGAGTTGGCAGATGTCCTTGTATCCGTCGTTGCCGCCAAAGGCTCGGGATCTACTGTCGATACAGTAGCGGGCATCTCTTCCACAGGGGTTTGGCCCTGGGGTAGTTGATCAGTGGGTTGCGCCACGATAGGAGCATCCTCGAAGGGTTCTGTAGCTTTAACTTTAGTAAGCCTCCTCAGCTTCCTTTTCGGCTTCTCAGCAGCAACTGGTGTCTTGCTGTGAGATCTTTTTCATTTCTTTGAAGAGTCAACACTCTGGGACTTTGAAAAAACATCTCTCGGATCGGCAGACAAGGGCATTCTTCGGATGTATGGTCGGTTGGCAATCAGGGTGCTATGGTTAAAGGCCGAAGGCTTGACGCCTCCTAAATAGATCCGGGAACTTATTTTCTTTGCCGCTGCGAATTTTGAAAGACCGCACTTCGTCAAAATGTGGTTTAGAAACAAACCAAACGATTTCTTTTGCGACGCAGGTTTTGACACCTCTTCCTGCAGACGCTTCAGAATAATCTGACACCAATTAACCTTTTCACAGGTCATAATTTCTACCATCATCCTAAACCTAAGATTTGTGCACATCTCAAAGGCACCTGTGCGATTCTCGATGATACGGCAACAAAAGTCATGCAAGTACACGAACGGCAAACAGAAATTTTTCTTGTGACAGGTAGTATGAACAGATTCAACCGAAGCTGAGCCGGTGAACAGGCCATAGTACTCGGTTAACAGCTCTTGAGACCCAAAAGTCTCAAGGTCTTCCATAGTCAGGCCATCAGCGGGCAGCCTGAAGATTTTCTGGAGAAGTTCTTGGTTGATGCAGATCTCCACTCCGCGAATGACGGCGGTGATGTCAGTGACGTGGCCTCCCTGGGCCAGCGACAGAAAGCGGACAGCAGCGTTGAGGTAGAAGTCCTCAACCAAATGTACGTCGTATTTCTCGGCGGTGTGGCTCCCAAAGCGGTAAAGCCTTGCTGACGGATTCTGGTGATGAAGAACTCCATGGATTCGACGTCATCAGTTTCAATGTGAATTCTATCGATGATGACAGATTTAGAGAAGATTCGTCCATCGATGATGTTCGAGGCTTTCTTCAGAGTGGACGCCATTGATGAATCTCAAGAAAAGATGAAAAGATTCAAGAAGAATATGCAGTGAAATACAGAAAAACTTGTAGGCTGAATTGCTTGCGTGCTCTTAAAATATGCAGAAGGCGTAAAGAGTCTCAAATGGCATTTTCAGTCCTTTTATAGTAGGCGGCGAAGAAGGCTTTTCAGAGAACGAATGGTCAGATTTAAGGGATGGGAACCGGCATTTGAAATGAACGGTCACGATGGACTGAGTGTAACTGGTACACTTATCCATTGATTTTTAAAATAGGAACAGGTCCCACCTATGATATTTGCTATTACCCTTAATGCCTGAAACGACGGTATTAAATGTTAAACAATTTGAAAACATCACGGCTTTTGAGATTGATTGTCCATATATCGTGTAAGGCATTTAATGTAAACGACGTTTGATATGAAAACAGGGCACGTGGACAAAATTATTTTTAAAAGGAAATATTATAATATATGTAATGAATCGAATTCCGATAGCATGTGCTGTATCCGCGACAATACAGCGTTCCCCCTTAAAAGGTACATATAGGTTTCAATTCCATACAACAACTTTTGGATTAATGCTGTATTCATGGGTCATACTGTATTCCCCCTTAATTATTGCACACGTCAACTGTAGGATGATTCATATTGCTTTGTTCCCTACAGTGCTGTATTGAAGGCTCTGAGTGTACAGATAATTAATGGTGGATACTGTATTCTTGGGTCTTACAACATTCCCCCTCAATTGTTGAGTAAAAACAGTAAATACTTACAGGGAGTCAGGCTGTAGCAATCCCAATTCTTGTCGAAGCATGTTGAATCTTGCTGTGTCGAGAGGTTTGGTAAAGAGGTCGGCCAACTGAATATCTGTATGAACCTTTTCTAGCCGAACATCCTTGTTCTCGACATGATTCCTTATGAAATGATGCTTCATGTTGATATGCTTAGTGCGCGAGTGCAATACAGGGTTGTGCGTGATTGCAATTGCACTCGTGCTATCACACATGATTGGCGTTTCCTTGGCTTTAATCCCATAATCTGACAACTGTTGCTGCATCCAAAGGATCTGCATACAAAGAACTACCAAAGACATAGTATTCTGATTCAGCCGTGGAAAGTGAGTTTGCCAATTGCTTCTTACTGAACCAAGAAACAAGTCTAGGTCCAAGAAAGTGACAAGTTTCACTTGTACTCTTCCTATCTAGCTTGCATCCTCCGAGATCCGAGTCGTTGTATCCAACTAAATTGAATCCGCCTTCTTTAGGATACCACAGTCCTACATCGACTGTTCCTTTAATATACTTCAGGATTCGTTTAGCTGTATCGAAGTGTGATTCCTTGGGTGCTACTTGATATCTCGCACACACTCCTACAGCAAACTGGATATCGGGCCTGCTAGCCATTAGGTACAGGAGCGAGCCAATAAGCTTCCTGTAGAGTGATTGGTCAACCGGCTTTCCAGCTTCATCAGCACTAATTTGCACGGAAGTGCTCATGGGTGTTGACGATGATTTGGAAGTGTTCATTCCAAATTTGTTGAGAAGCTCCTTGCTGTATTTTTCCTGGTTGATGAAAATCCCTGTAGACAACTGCTTTACCTGCAAACCTAGGAAATAACTAAGTTCTCCCATCATACTCATTTCAAATTTACTTTGCATGAGATGAGAGAACCTTTGACATAAAGCAAGGTTAGTTGAACCAAATATAATGTCATCTACATATATTTGAACCATTAGAAGGTCATCGCCTTCCTGTATTTTGAACAAGGTTTTGTCCACAACACTTTTCTCAAATCCATTATCGGTTAGATACTGGGACAGGGTCTCATACCATGCTCTAGGGGCTTGCTTAAGTCGATACAGTGCTTTCCTCGGCCTGTATACTAAATCGATGCCGTCTGTGTTGGCAAACTCTGGTGGTTGTTCAACATAAACTTCTTCGGCAAGGTCTCCATTTCGGAATGCACTTTTGATGTCCATTTGGTATACAATGAAGCTATTATGGGCGGCAAAGGCTAAAAATATCCTAATGGCTTTTAGTCTGGCTACAGGGGCAAAAGTTTCATCGTAGTCTATGCCTTCTTCCTGTCTATAGCCTTGTGCGACTAGTCTGGATTTATTCCTTATAATTAGTCCATTTCGATCCTTCTTATTTCTAAATACCCATTTGGTTCCTATAACCGATTGATGCGTAGGTCTGGGTACAAGATACCATACATTGTTTCTCTCGAAACCGTTAAGCTCTTTTTCCATAGATGTTATCCAATGAGAATTATTAAGAGCGTGTATGGTAAAAACAGGTTCGGACTGGGCTAAGAATACAGCAATAGTGCACATATTGAGTCCTCTAAGCTCGGATTGAGATTTCCATTCAGGGAATGGTGATATCTCAGTATCTAGTTCTTCTTGTGCACATAGTACATTTCCTTGTGTACTATGTATTCTCCTATGGGTAGAAACACCAGCATTTATGTTTCCAATGATCAGCTCTTGCGGGTGATCTCTCAACCATCTTCAGTCGGGTTCTAATTCAGGGTCCCGTACCGTATCTTGAGTTGCTGTAGATGCAGCTTCAGCTTATACAGCATCGGCTTCATCTATGTCGATTCTTACAGCTGCGGGGTTGATTTCTAGGTCAACAACAGGTTCTATGGGAGTTGGTGGATCTAAGATGGAAAGTTGTTGGATGTTCTGAGTAACAACTTCTACTCCTGTAGGGTCATGGTGAGGTTCGTCGAACACTACATGAACTGATTCCTCGATCGTCAGCTTCCTTTTATTAAAGATTCTGTAAGCTTTTCTGACGGAGGAATATCCTACAAATATTCCTTCATCTGACTTCTCATCGAAGGTTCTAAGTTGATCCTTCCCATTATTCAACACATAGCACCTGCATCCAAAAATGTGAAAATACGAAACTAACAGAGTTTTGTTGTTCCATACCTCGTATGCTATTTTGTTGTGGTGTTTGTTGACGATACAGCGGTTTTAAGTGTAGCATGCTATATTGGTTGCTTCACCCCAGAAACGCTGTGGCAACTTGCTTGCGGCAATCATTGTCCTTGTTGCTTCTTTCAGCGTCCTATTCTTTCACTCGGCAAAACCATTTTGTTGAGGTGTACGGGCAGCTGAGTATTCGTGCTGTATCCCATTTTCTGAGTACTGCTCTATAAAGCGGTTAGTAAATTATGTACCTTTGTCGGAACGAATGGACACGATACTCAATGCCTTTTCATTTTGAAGCTTTCTCAGGAGCTCGGGCAGCTTTGATGTTGTTTCCTTCTTCTTGCTTAGGAAAATTGTCCAAGCATACCTGGAGTAATCATCAACAACAACAAGATAGTATTTCTTACCTCCCAAACTTACCGGGTCTATAGGACCATAGATATCCATGTGTAGCATTTCCAAAACTCTTTGGGTTGAAAGGTAGGATTTGCTCTTCAGGGTGGACTTGATTTGCTTGCCTTTCTGACATGGTCCGCAGACGCTGTCCTTTTTGAATGACACGTTTGGCAATCCTCTTACCATTCCCTGTCTTGAGAGATTGTTGATTGTTTTGAAGTTGACGTAAGACATCCTCTTGTGCCATAACCAGCTTAGATCTGCAGTGCCTTTGGCAACAAAGCATGGAATTGAGGAGCTCATAGGCTTCCAGTCAGCAATATACATGTTACCTGATCTGCTTCCTGTAAGCACAACTTCTTTGGTCTGGATGTTCTTGACTCTACAGCGATCTATATAGAATTTCACCGAGAACTGTTTATCACAGAACTGGCTAATACTAAGTAGATTGTACTGTAAGCCTTCAACATATGCAACATCGGTGACCTTAAATTTTCCTACAAGAAGGTTTCCTTTCCCTCTTATTCTTCTTTTAGATTTATCACCGAAGCGAACTTTTGGACCACGACCTTCTACGAAATCTGATAGCTTGTTTTTATCTCCGGTCATGTGCCGAGAGCATCCACTATCGAAGTACCAGATGTCCTCCTCTAGGATGTCCTGTATGCAAAGAGATTAGGTAGATTTAGGTCCCCTTTGATTTTTGGGTCCATGAATGTTAGTGCCTTTAGGTACCCATATTTTCCTGACACCAATTGGTTTACAGTAGGTTACATTCGGTACAGTGTTGCGGTATCTACATGGGGCATATACGTAGTCGCTATAACCATGATAATTGTTATGCATGTAAAATTCAGGGTTATTATTATTAGTCCAGTACGAGTGCCGTCTTGGAGGTGGATCCATTTTCTTTGACCTAACAGCTTGCCTTCTCGGTCTCCAGTTGGATTCCCAATGCTCTTGTTGATACTATTGGGATTCCAAAAATAAAACGAAATATGCAGCGGAAATAAATACGAATCCCAAACAGGATCGATCAAGTAACGTATATACGAAAATATAAATACGAAGATAAAGATCATACCCTTGAAGCCTTTGAAATAAATCTTCGTAAAAATGATGATGATCACGAACCCCGTCCCGAACACGAAATCCCTTCGTTCCAAGCATCGAAAGGTACGAAGCCTCTACTTCACACGCGTCGGAAGTTGCCCGGAAAAATTCGATAGCAATCCGTTCTCCAAGAACACGGCTAGGAATTACTATAGGAATTTATTTCTCTCTTTTTCTTGATTTTGTATCACCTCAAGGATGAACAAAAATTGAAGAGGAAAAATTCTCTCACCATATATGATACCTCACGGCAGTGGGCTGGTGTACTTCTCTATATGGAGAGTTGAAAAATGTTATATTTATTGTCACCATGAGAATGATACAACAATTACACATAACAACTCATCAACCTATATTATAAAATGAGTGGAATCTCATCATTATAATCATATACCAATCAACATAACATGCAAGTATATCCAAGCCATGTGAGAGAGGGGGCGGCCCATTGGAAATTTCCTAGAAACGATCCGAGCCACTCGGCTCGTGTACCGGACGTTCGTCAAACGACTCCGTTAAATACATTCCGTTTAATCACCAATATATTTATATTAATTAATTAATCTAATTAATTAATTATATCAAATACATATATATTTCTCTAAGAAATATAATTTATGAATTAAATTAATTACCCAGTAACTTAATTTTAATTCATAAGACCGCTATTTGATTTATCCAATAAATCTAATTAGCTATCTAATATCTAATATTAATAGAGAGATAATAAATTCACATTAATCCGTCAACGTTCACGATGCGCGACTCAGAGGTCCGTCTCACCGGCATTGGGAGGAACCAATGAGTGCGGCAAGACTTAGCCACCTAGTGGGCCGCCTCAGAAACCCCGATCGAGAACGAATGAAGGGATCATTCCGAACCATTATGTCGTGAATACTATATACGTATAGACCCTTCATCGATGTCGGTCAAGTCTTCGGGTCACGGTAAAGTCAAACCCTACTATTGACTAAACTCTATACATGTGTTAATGCAAATCAAGACCGACTGATTAATAGTGTATCTAATACGACTATATCAGAATGCTTTGGCCAAAGACTTATGATCTTATTTGCCATTAACAGTATAGGACATTCGCCTGCTCACTAACAGGAGATAGAATCCTTTCTTGGCGTACAATAAAGACTGCTACCTGCCCGTATAGTCCGCACTTCGAGGTCGACTCAGCAATTAAGCAAATGAGTTTAACTACTCTAATGACAAACTAAACGTCACAGGCACATCTTCTACTGAACCCTCAAGTCAAAGATCCACGTATACTATCACAACCTTTCGATTCGTCATCGACTCTCCGAGAGTGAATACCGTGTGACAGAATCGAGTATGAGTTGTGTTCGAGTATACTGGCCCCACCAATATACTTATAACTATGCTATAAAGACGTGCACACGTCCTAGCATCAGTTATACAAGTCGTATTAAAACTTAATGCCCATTTTAAGTTTATTGACTTGCGAACAATTTACGTAAATAAATTTTAAACACTTCTAGTGCATTTTCTCTTATCACATAACGAGAATGGAATGTTAGATTTATTTACATGAACTTCACTTCAATGTTTACCAAGTCAAGAATGCAATTGAAATACAATAAACAGTGAATGAATCGTATTGCCTTTTTATTAATTATTCCATAATTACAAGTACAATGCCATTACTCTCTCATCCCCTGAGTGGCATTCGAGGGCATATTCCTAACAATCTCCCACTTGCACTTAATGCCACACATCATGGTATCCAATACCCATGTTCTTCAGATGTCTTTCTAAGATGGCCTGAGATAATGGCTTAGTCAATGGGTCGAGACATTGTCTTACGAGTCTACTCTTTGCAATGAAATATATCCTTTTTCACCATCTCTCAAACGATGTGGTATTTTCTGTCTTTTTGTTTGGTGTTGTGGTAAGCCGTTGTCTCCTTGGCTTGGGCGGCGGCTCCATCATTATCACAGAATAGTGATATAGGCAGCTCCGCATTAGGCACCACTTGAAGTTCTTGCATAAACTTCTGCATCCAAATTGCTTCTTTGCTAGCCTCTGAGGCAGCTTGATACTCTGCTTGGCAGGTGGAATCTGCAGTAGCAGTTTGCTTGGAGCTTCTCCAAGATACTGCTCCTCCATTGAGAGTAAACAAATACCCATATGTCGACTTAGAGTCGTCATTGTCTCCTTGAAAATCAGAATCGGTGAATCCAATCACCCTCAGTTCTCCACCACCGTAAGTAAGAACCAAATCTCTAGTTCTTCTTAAGTACTTAAGAATGTTCTTTATGGCAGTCCAGTGTTCCCTACCCGGGTTTGCTTGAAATCGGCTTACCATACTCACAGCGTAGGCTATGTCCGGTCTCGTTCACAACATAGCGTACATGAGGTTACCCACTGTCGAGGCATAGGGTACCTTACTCATCTCTCTTGTCATCCTCACTTTGAGGACACATTTTCATGGTGAGATGAATTCCATGTCACATGGGAAGGAACCCTCTTTTAGATTCATCCATCTTGGATCTTCTCAGGATTTTATCTATATATAGGGCTTGGGAAAGTCCTATCATTCTTCGCGGTCTATCTCTGTAAAGACGGATCCCTATAATATAGGAAGCTTCTCCCAAGTCTTTCATGGAGAACGTTTTAGAAAGCCAAGCTTTCACAGTGCTGAGCATTGCTACGTTATTTCCTATAAGTAGAATATCATCTACATATAGTACTAAGAACGCAATGTTGCTCCCACTAACCTTTTTGTAAACACACGGTTCCTCTTCATTTCGTACGAAGTCAAAGTCCTTGACTGCTTCGTCAAATCGAAGGTTCCAACTCCGAGAAGCTTGCTTCAGCCCATAAATGGCTCGTTGCAGCTTATACACCTTATCAAACCTTCGAAGTGGAGGTTGTGTTACAATAGGTTCGGTTCCTTATCCCTGATCAGATGTCTCCTTAGGACATTCATTATGCTCTTTCAAAGAGATATTTCTACCCGAGCCACCTTCCTGGATGAATTCATCCTCAAGGAAGTGCGCTTGTAATGCCACAACGACCCTATGGTCTTCTGGCATGTAGAATAGATAACCCATCGAGTACTCTGGGTATCCAATGAAACGTCCTTTGATGGACCTCGCTTCCAGTTTGTCCAACTTAGCCTTCTTGACATAGGCTGGATATCCCCAAATCCTTATGTGATTAAGGCTTGGTTTCTTACCATTCCACATCTCATGCGGAGTGATAGGAACGGATTTGGAAGGACATCTATTAAGGATATAGGCAGCGGTTAGTAAGGCATACCCCCACAGGTAAATAGGTAAATCAGTGTAATTTAACATAGAGCGAACCATGTCCAACAAAGTTCGATTTCTCCTTTCTGAAACACCATTTAACTGTGGGGTTCCTGGCGGCGTCAATTGTGAAACTATTCCATGTTCCTTAAGGAACTCATCAAACTCTGTGCTCATATATTCGCCACCTCGGTCCGACCGAAGTGCTTTGATATGACATCCAGTCTGTTTTTCAACTAGGGCCTTAAATTCTTTGAATTTAGTAAAGGCTTCGGATTTATGTTTCATTAAGTACACAATCCCATACCTTGTATGATCATCTGTGAACGTTATGAAATATTGATATCCATCTCGAGCCACTTCTAAAGCACCATAAACATCGGTATGTACTAATCCAAGTTTATCGACAGCCCTTTCAAATGTTCCTGTGAAGGGGGACTTAGTCATTTTACCTCTAAGGCAAGATTCACAAGTTGGATAGGGTTCTACACCCAATGGACTTAAAAGTCCATCTTTCTCTATTTTCTGAACCTTGGTCTGACCAACATGACCAAGTCTAAGGTGCCATTTAAGAGCTTGATTAGTATCTTGCCTACCACGTTTCCTAGTTATAGTGTTCATTCTTTGTTTTATTTTGCATGTTCGGATGATATAAACCATTCAACAATGTAGTTGTGCCAACCAATTTATTTGAAAATAAATTTTACAACTACCATTTCCAATGAAGAAACAAAATCCTTTCGGTCCAAGATCGGAATGGATACAATGTTTTTATGCCCGTTGGGCAAAACAAGTACTTCATCTAATGTCAAAATAAAACCGGATTCTAAACCCGGTAGGATTGATCGATATCGGTTGCCTCGACACTTTATGCCTTCAAGCGGTGATCATTATTTCCCCAGCTTCAAGTTTTCTACTTTGTTCCAGATCCTGATTCATAGTACAATTGTGAGAAGTGGCACCTGAATCCAGAATCCATGAAGCAGAATATACAATAGCGAAAAATTTGTTTCAAAAACAAAAAGTTCCGTACCTGATGCGCCATTAATCTTAGGACAAGTCCTTCGCCAGTGGCCCACCTTTTGAACCTTTTGGGCCTTGCCCTTTCCTTTCTGTACCCCTTTCTTGGGTTTGTACTGCTCGTAGGTCTTTTTCTTCTTGTTCTTGGACCTCCGAGGCCCAGAAGAAATCACAAGAGCAGCCTTTCTCGGTTTAGTCTTCATGTTAGACTGCGACGTCACCAGTTTATTCATTAGCCCAGCTAATGTGCATGAAATTTCATTACAGTTGAAATTCATTACAGACTGCGTGAAAGAGTCAGGGAGAGATTGAAGGATGAGATCAATTTGAAGGGATAAATCCATATTAAAGTTGAGCACCTCGAGCCTCTCAATCATAGAGATCATCTTGAGGACGTGGTCTCTCACTTTCGCCCCTTCTTTCATCCTAGCACTGAACAACTGCTTCGATATCTCATATCTAGCAGTCCTACTGTGCTCTCCATAAAGCTCGGTCAAGTGTGCGAGAATCTGCTTAGCAGAAGTCATTTTCTCGTGCGCTCTCTGCAGCTCATTTATTGAGCCCATCATAAAACCACGGACTAGCACGTCATCCTTGACCCATTTTTCATGGACGTCAATATCTTCCTGATTACTCCTGGTTCGGATTGGAGTCGGTGGAATGTCCGCCTCCAAGACATATCCCAGAGACTCCATACTGAGTACAATCATCAGATTCCGCAACCAGTCAACAAAATTGGGTCCAGTTAGGAGATTCTTTTCAAGTAGTATTGCAAGTGGGTTTTTAGCTATTTTTAGAGAGATTCAGTTTCGTTTTCTGCAAATATTTAGACAAGATTCAATTAGTGACTTGTTTAATTATGACCGAGTATAGAATTTAAGGGCTTGTATAATTCTTGTCTCGGCTCCCACTAATTTTTATCGGAACTATACACTCCCATGTTATAATCCGGAAGTCATGGTTAGATCGACTTCTTAGTGGTGATCAATTTCTTTACAAAGTTTAATAGAGGGCAACCCATGCGGTTTCTATTCTATTATTCTTTATAAAGTGGTGTCTAATACCAACCCATCTAATGGATGATTCGATCTTCTTTTACCCTTAGTTCACTTGCCCTCAACCCATTCGGTTTCTATGGCTCGCTGAACTATCTAAGTTTAAACCGTCAACTCCTATTAGTCTGACAATTGAATCTTACCCGGCAACCCATACGGTTTATAGGGGTTTGATTTGTCACAACCAAAGGCATCTAATGCACTCTAGGAATTTATCAACTTTCCCCAAAAATATTACCCCGACATACTCGGAAGAATAATATTCCGGTTTAGATTTCAATTTTCCATGAGTTTGACGGAGGGTAGGAAACCTCGTAACCTTTATAACTTAGTTTGTTTGTAGTCGGGAGAATTTCGCGATTAATGTTACACTTTGCACATTAATTCATTTATACGCGCGTTTGTTGGTTTGTCAATCATTCAAAATGAAAAACAGAAAACAGTAACCTAGTTACTACCAACATATAGCTCATGGACCTAATTCCTAAGTACTGGGCCAAGCGAATGACCCAATAAATAAAAAACACAGTCTCCGAATCTTCGTCTTCTCGGTCGGTTGTCTTCGGTCTTCGTTATAGCCAAAATAATAATTACATCATTGAAAAATTGCATCCTATACAAATTTTCTAGTAAAAATAAATAGGCTCAAAACGGCCTTTACAACCCAATCGAATCGAACAAATCAAAAACTAAGTCCACGAGCTATATCACCATCACATAAGGATTCCATACAACATGTAATGTCAACGAAATTAAACAATTAATTTTCATATAATTTAATCTAATTAATCTATAAATTAATCTATTCAATTTCTACTATATTAATCCAATTAATATAAAGTGGCATTAAAATTAAATAATCAATTAATATATTAATCCAATCAATATAAAATTAATCTATTCAATTTTAATGGTATTAATCCAATTAATACTAATAATCTTTATTTAAATTCATTCGAAGTAATCCGGTCAAAACAATATTTTCGTTTAATTTATTTCCCTTAACTAAAAAAAATATTCCAAATATTAATTTAGTCAAATTAAAATCCAATTTAAATTTTGGAAAATAATTACAACGAAATATAAACTTAAAACGGAGTCCCGGACAATCCGATTTTAGGCCCAGCCCGCGGCCCGATTCAAAATCGGGCCAAAAACCCGAGGACTGCCTGGCCGAGCCATGCTCAGCGGTGCCGAGTCCTCGACGGCAGCATCGGCCGCCTCTCACTGCGGCCGAGACATGGCCGAGCATGCTCGGCACTGGCAGTAGCGGGCAAGGCTGCCAAAGACCACCGCCGGCACCCGCTTTCTTCGTTTTTCGGTTCGTTTCCAAAAACGTGATGCTACAACGAAAAATTTAAAATCTACGATTATTTAAAACATGATACTAAATCATAATCATCATCCAAAAGCATACAAAATGCACAAATAATCGTATATACGGAAACATTGACCTCGCTCCGATACCACTGTTGGGATTCCAAAAATAAAACGAAATACGCAGCGGAAATAAATACGACCCAAAACAGGATCGATCAAGTAACGTATATACGAAAATATAAATACGAAGATAAAGATCATACCCTTGAAGCCTTTGAAATAAATCTTCGTAAAAATGATGATGATCACGAACCCCGTCCCGAACACGAAATCCCTTCGTTCCAAGTATCGAAAGGTACGAAGCCTCTACTTCACACGCGTCGGAAGTTGCCCGGAAAAATTCGATAGTAATCCGTTCTCCAAGAACACGGCTAGGAATTACTATAGGAATTTATTTCTCTCTTTTTCTTGATTTTGTATCACCTCAAGGATGAACAAAAATTGAAGAGGAAAAATTCTCTCACCATATATGATACCTCACGGCAGTGGGCTGGTGTACTTCTCTATATGGAGAGTTGAAAAATGTTATATTTATTATCACCATGAGAATGATACAACAATTACACATAACAACTCATCAACCTATATTATAAAATGAGTGGAATCTCATCATTATAATCATATACCAACCAACATAACATGCAAGTATATCCAAGCCATGTGAGAGAGGGGGCGGCCCATTGGAAATTTCCTAGAAACGATCCGAGCCACTCGGCTCGTGTACCGAACGTTCGTCAAACGACTCCGTTAAATACATTCCGTTTAATCACCAATATATTTATATTAATTAATTAATCTAATTAATTAATTATATCAAATACATATATATTTCTCTAAGAAATATAATTTATGAATTAAATTAATTACCCGGTAACTTAATTTTAATTCATAAGACCGCTATTTGATTTATCCAATAAATCTAATTAGATATCCAATATCTAATATTAATAGAGAGATAATAAATTCACATTAATCCATCAACGTTCCTGATGCGCGACTCCGTAGGTCCGTCTCAGCCGGCATTGGGAGGAACCAATGAGTGCGGGCAGCACTTAGCCAGCCTAGCGGGCCGCACTGTAAACCCCGACTGAGAACGAATGAAGGGATCATTCCAGAACCATTATGTCGTGAATACTATATACGTATATACCCTTCATCAGATGTCCCGGTCAAGTCTTCGGGTCACGGTAAAGTCAAACCCTACTATTGACTAAACTCTGTACATATGTTAATGCAAATCAAGACCGACTGATTAATAGTGTATCTAATACGACTATATCAGAATGCTTTGGCCAAAGACTTATGATCTTATTTGCCATTAACCGTATAGGACATTTGCCTGCTCACTAACAGGAGATAGAATCCTTTCTTGGCGTACAATAAAGACTGCTACCTGCCCGTATAGTCCGCACTTCGAGGTCGACTCAGCAATTAAGCAAATAAGTCTAACTACTCTAATGACAAACTAAACGTCACAGGCACATCTTCTACTGAACCCTCAAGTCAAAGATCCACGTATACTATCACAACCTTTCGATTCGTCATCGACTCTCCGAGAGTGAATACCGTGTGACAGAATCGAGTATGAGTCGTGTTCGAGTATACTGGCCCCACCAATATACTTGTAACTATGCTATCAAGACGTGCATACGTCCTAGCATCAGTTATACAAGTCGTATTAAAACTTAATGCCCATTTTAAGTTTATTGACTTGCGAACAATTTACGTAAATAAACTTTAAACACTTCTAGTGCATTTTCTCTTATCACATAACGAGAATGGAATGTTCGATTTATTTACATGGACTTCACTTCAATGTTTACCAAGTCAAGAATGCAATTGAAATACAATAAACAGTGAATGAATCGTATTACCTTTTTATTAATTATTCCATAATTACAAGTACAATGCCCTTACTCTCTCATCCCCTGAGTGGCATTCGAGGGCATATTCCTAACAGATACTGTGCGGACACCTGTTTTCTCGAGGAATAATGGGGCTCCTGTATCCAATACCTAGGCTTGCTGTACTGATAGTACTGCCGTGCGGGCCTTTGATGTTTGGATACAACCTTCCTTCTGAACGGCTGTTGGCGCTGTTGATATGCTCAGGGAGCATGCTGTTGAGTGCGCCTTTCAGGTCTGAATGGATGGTGATTACGCTGTCTGGAGTATGATTGAGGTGGCGGAATGGCAGCCTTTGTTGTTCGTTGTGCAACAGGTTCCTTCACAGGACTCGAAGTTTCTTTCAACACAGGAATAGGTTCCACACCCCTGACAAACACTGTACTAGTTTTCCCTTTATATTTGAAAATGAGCTGTATCCTAAGCCACTTTTATCATGAGCATGTTGCCCAGTGCTTAGAATTTCTTCCATTCCTTTTGACTTTGGCTTGAAGTAGACCATAATCATTTGTCCTGCTCTCATTGTGAGTTTTAACCTCACTTAGTTCATGAGTAAGTTCATGATTACTCTCCACGAGTTTTTCATGCTCGACCTTGCTGTTTTCATAATCAATAGACATATTTTCATAATTTATTTTTAGCAAGTCGTTTTCTTCTTTCAGCTCTATGTTGGAAAGTTGAAGCTGAATGTTTTCATTTTTCAAAGTCTCGTGAGCTTTTTGAATATTTTTAAATTCATTCATCATGTTTTCAAAAGTATGAGATGCATTGGAACGAATGATTGAGGTTGAGCTTACCTCATCATCGCTATCTTCATCTTCCGGAATGTCCTTGGCCATAAAGCACATATATGCTTTATAATCGAATTCGTCATCGGATGAATCATTGTCCGTGACCACATGTAGACATTCTTCAGACTTGGATGGTGCGGGGGAGGCTTCTGATTCTCCAATCAGGGCCTTGAGCTTGTTTTTCCAAGCGCGTCTTCTTTCATCCTTTTCTTGTTGCTCGGCTTCCGGCAACCTTTGAACTTTGGGATGACGACATTTGTTTGCATAATGTCCTGGTTTCCTGCAATTATAGCATAGGTTAGCATTACCGGATGAAGTTTCGGTACTTACCTTGTGGACTGGTTTGGGCCTGTAGGGAGTTTTTCCCGATTGCTTGATGAACTTCTTGAACTTATGCATGAGAAGCGCCATTTCATCTTGAGATAGGATGTCGTCGTCAATGTCAGCATTCTTGTGACTAGGCTTCGACGAGCTGGGCATGCTGTGTCGACGGTTTGATACAGTGGCTAGTGATGTAACCTTTGAAGGAGATTCTTCAGCTTTCTCTCTTCTGTCAATATCATACTCAAAAGCTTTGAGGTCAGAGAAGAGATCAAAAGTAGATATTTCATTTAGATTACACGACACACGCATAATTGTGGTCTTAATGTCCCATCGGGCAGGGAGAGATCTGAAAATTTTTAAATTCTTCTCCTTTTGGGTATAAATTTTTCCCAAAGCTTCAAGTTCACCAGCAATACCAGTGAATCTGAGGTCAAGTTCCTTAAGTGTCTCAGTTGGTTTCATTTCAAAAGATTCAAATTGCTGAGTAGTTTTGAAATTTTGTTTTCTTTTGAGAGTTCAGTTCCCTCACAAATCAACTTGAGTTTATCCCAGATTTCCTTGGCTGTTTTACAGCTCTTTACCTTCGAGAATGTGCCTTTGTCAAGGGTGACAAACAACGCATTCTTCGCAACATTATTGAGGTTGGCGCGCTTTCTTTCATCTATGGTCCATTGTTCGCGCTCCTTTTCGAGCATCTCAGCATGAGCTTGGCCTTCAATCCTTGCGGCCGTATGTACCTTCATAATCTTAATGGGGCCATCCTGTATAACAAAAATCATTTCTTCGTGCATTGCTGCAAGATGAGCCACCATCCTGATTCTCCAATCATCAAATTCATTAATAGAGAACATAAGCACTCTGTTGATCATAGATGTATCCATGTGAGAATAAAGGAATGAAAAAGACTGTTTAAAAATTAAGTGATTTTGGATCTGATTCGGTTAAAAATATGACTGGTTCTTTTTAGAATCAACCGCTCCGATACCACTTGTTGGCCAATAAGTATACTGGATACAGCTTGGAAAGTGTTTTAAACTACAAGTTGTACGGTTTTAAATCTGAGTGCGTAGCGGAAGTCTTAATGTAAGTTGCTGAGGATACCGCAGCTCGATATGCAGAGTATACTTAAATAATCACAATTATTAAAACAATAAAGGTAGAAGGTAAATAACACAATATTTAAAGTGGTTCGAGGTAAATCCCTCTACGTCCACTGGTCCTCCACACAGGAGTAAAAAGTTTATTATAATTACTGCGTACACACCTACATAATTATAACAACACTCAATCAATATATTGTTCACACAGATTGATATAAAGATCTTAGCTTTCAACCGTTCACACAGATTGGTTTGAGCTAACACTTGACTGGCTTCTTCACACACAGTTCTGAAGCTTTGTCTTCTTCGATGCAAGTCCTTCACACACAGTTCGGGAGTAGCAAAGATTCCTCAGTCCACACAGGGCTGATATGAGTTTGTTCAAAGATAGAACAGGGTTGAACAACAGCTATGACTTTCTGGGCTATAAGCTGATGATGTGTTGTTCAAGGTTTGAGCACTGTATATCTCTTATATTTGAATAGCAGAAAGCTTGGGAGATATGTTTTTCTCTGAATATTTCTTGTAAGCTTGATCATTTGTAAGTCGTTCAGTCGTTTTATGATCTTCAATCTCCGGAGATATATATAGTCTCTGAAATATATCCGTTTGAAATCTATCCGTTCGGCAAGATTCTGTGACAACAGACATTTGACTGAGATCCGGATATTGCGGGATTGTGAAGATCTTCTGACTTACAGTATTTAAATACTTTATCCTTTAGTATTTAAATACTTCTTTATCAACGGGACTTGACTTCTAGTGAATACTGAAGATTCCTTCTTGTCCTGTTGAGAGCCGTATGGAAGGATTACTGTATTCATATTCGAGACAGCTTCCATACTTAGTCTTTATGAAACTTCTTTGCTGTATGATAGGTTCCACTGTATGCTGGATCTACAAGAGGTCTTCGATACAGGTTGACACTTTTGATCAGCTTTTCGATACAGTTTGCTTACTGTATGCTGGATTGGCATATTGTCAAAACATCTTATCACCACTATTCGATACAGAGATTGTTTATCCTAACTGTTTCGATACCGGGTATTCTAATCCCAACATAGAGATTGCCCAGTGAGGATCGGGAACAAAGATTGGCCCTCGAACCTCATTATGGTAGACTTAAAGGGCGAGGATTTGATCCTCGGAGATGATTGGCTGGACCGTCATGGTGCTATCATGGACTATCCGACTCGTACAATCTCGATAGTGGCTGAGGATGGCACAGAGCATACTCTTGTGGGTTGCAAGGCCGGTAGATCAGGAAATGTGATTAGCGCCTTGAGGGCGATGAAACTTCTGAACCAGGGTTGTGTAGGTTACTGGTGTTACGTATTGAAGATGGAAGATGGTGGTACCGACATGTCATCAATTTCAGTTGTTAACGAGTACCTGACGTATTTCCGGATGACTTTCTGGGATTACCACTGCAGTGGGAAGTTGAGTTTCCTATCGATCTAGAACCGAATACGGCTCCTGTTTCTCGAGCACCGTACTGTATGGCACCGTCGGAGATGTTGGAATTGAAGAAATAGTTGGGGGAATTGTTAGATAAGGGTTATATTCGACCGAGCGCGTCACCTTGGGGTGCGTCTGTGTTTTTTGTTAAGAAGAATAATGGATCGTTTTGTTTATGCATCGACTACCGAGAATTAAACAAGTTGATCATCAAAAAAAATACCTTTTACCCCAGATTGACGACTTGTTTGATCAGCTTCAGGGAGCGACAGTCTTCTCGAAGATTGATTTACGTTCGGGTTATTATCAGTTAAGGATTCGAGATAGCGACATACCGAAAGCTGCTTTCCGGACGAGATATGGCCATTACGAGTTTGTAGTTATGCCTTTAGAGCAAACCAATGCCTCAGCAGTGTTTATGCAGTTGATGAACAAAGTGTTTTGTCGAGTATCTGGACAAATTTTTGGTCGTCTTTATCGACGACATTCTTATCTATTCCCAAAGTCAGGAGGAGCACGCTTTACCTCTCCGAATTGTGTTAGACATTTTGAGAGCTGAGCAGTTGTATGCAAAATTTTCTAAGTGTGAGTTTTGGCTCAAGGAAGTGACATTCCTCGGGCATATGATTTCAGCAGAGGGAGTTCGGGCTGATCCGCAGAAGATAGAGGCGGTGTTGGCATGGAAACCGCCTAAGAATGTAAAAGAAGTGATGAGTTTTCTAGGACTTGCGGGATATTATCGTAGGTTCGTAGAAGGATTTTCTAAGATTGCTCGACCACTCACGCAATTACTTTAGAAAACCCAGAAGTTCGAGTGGAACGCAGACAGGCAGGATAGTTTTGAGGAGTTGAAGAGACGGTTGACTACCGTACCAGTTTTGGCTTTGCCTCAGGGGAACGAAGATTTTATGGTTTATAGTGATGCTTCGGGCCTCGAACTCGGATGTATTTTGATGCAGAGAGATAGAGTTATTGCTCATGCGTCTTGTCAGTTGAAATATTATGAAGCAAATTACCCTACACATGATTTGGAGCTAGCTGCGCTCATTTTCACTTTAAAGATTTGGAGGCATTATCTCTATGGTTCGTCGTGTAAGATTTACACGGATCACAAGAGTCTGAAGTACATCTTTAGTCAGAAGGAGTTGAACATGAGGCAGCGTAGGTGGCTAGAATTATTCAAAGATTATAATCTTGAGATTCTTTACCATCCGGGCAAGGCCAATGTAGTGGCGGATGATTTGAGTCGTAAGCTGATGGCTCTACAGATGTTAGAGGTACTTACACCTCAAAGTAGAATCCAGCGGGATTTGATTTGTCAGGATATCGAGGTTTGGGTTCAGAAAGTTCAGGGTCAGTTGTGTGCATTAGAGATCACTTCGTCAATTGATGATATCAAGGCGAGTCAGTATGATGACCCACTATTAGTCCAGTTGAGAGAGGATGTGAAGAAAGGGAAAGCTCCTGGGTTTGTGGTTCAGGATGACGGAATTTTGAGGTTTAGAGGCAGATTGTGTGTACCTAGTGATGTCGAGTTGAGACAGAAAATCTTGAAAGAAGCTCATACTACGCCTTACTCCATATATCCTGGTACAAGCAAAATGTACAAGGATGTAAGGAGTAACTACTGGTGGAGTAACATGAAGACGAACGTTACCGAATTTTTGTCGAGGTGTTTGACCTGTCAGCAGGTTAAGATCGAGCATCAGCGACCCATGGGGTTATTGCAGCCACTTCCTATCCCATAATGGAAGTGGGAGGATATTTCTATGGATTTCATTACCATTATGCCTAGGACCCGGACTGGGATGAACATGATTTGGGTCATTGTCGATTGACTAACCAAATCTGCTCATTTTTTGGGTATTAAGGATACTTGGGGACTGGAGAGGCTAGCACGGGTATTCATTGAAGAAATCGTGAAGTTGCATGGGACTCATAAGAGTATTATTTCGGATCGAGATGTCCGGTTTATATCACATTTCTGGCAGGCTGTTCATCAGTCTCTGGGGACTGAATTGAGACTCAGTACATCCTACCATTCTCAGACTGATGGACAGTCGGAGCGGACAATTCATACACTTGAGGATATGTTGAGATCATGTGCCTTAGAATGGAAAGATGATTGGGAAGCGCACTTGTTGTTGATCGAGTTCACGTACAACAGTTGGCACGCTTCGATCAAAATGGCACCATTTGAGGCATTGTACGGAAGAAGGTGCAGATCGCCGTTGTGTTGGGATGATACATCCTAATTGATTGGCACCGAACCAGCTCTAGTCGTTGAGACAAGAGAGAAGATTGCCTTGATTCGTGGTAGGTTGTTAACAGCTCAGAGTCGATAGAAATCCTATGCTGACTCGCGTCGCCGACCGTTAGAGTTTGAAGTTGGAGACCATGTATTATTGAAGGTGTCACCGACTTGAGGATTTTACCGCTTTGGTCGGAAGGGTAAACTTAGCCTGAGATGTAGTGGACCGTTCGAGATTTTAGAACGAGTTGGAGATCTTGCATACCAATTGGGTTTACCACCGTTATTGAGTCACGTGCATATAGTATTTCATATTTTCCAGCTTAGGAAGTATGTACCGGACCCTAGCCATATTATTGATTTTGGAAATATTGAGTTAGGTCCCGACACTGCCTTTGAAGAGAGACCGATTCAGATTTTGGAGCATCGGGTGAAACAACATAGGCACAAAACCATTCCTTTGGTTAAAGTGCAGTGGTCGAAACACGGATTTGAGGAAGCGACATGGGAAACGGATGATAGTATGAAGGCGAGATACCTCGAGTTATTTACCTTGTAAGTTTCGGGACGAAACTTATTTTTAGGGGGAGAGAATGTAATATCCGCACTTTCTATTTTTAGTAACTTTTATTTTTAGTATATTTTCATTTCACTCGGCTCGCTTGTAATCATTTTGGGATTCTGAAACTATTTTGTTCTGCCTCCAAGACCATCCGGACGAGTTTTGGGGTTGTTTTTATGAGGTTTTACTTATTGTGTAACTTTTCTGCGTTGAAGCTCGATTCTCGTAAATCTTGTTCTAATTAGATGTTTTGTTACTCTTTCGAGTTCCTTTAATGTTTCTGGATATGTTACCACTTTTTGAGATTGACATTTTAACCTCAAATCTAGATTTTCGAAGATTGGGGTCGTTTTGTAAATTCCTTTTTTATTGGGCATTAACGTTGATATTCGTTTATTCCGACCTCGGGATGGCCGGGGTCATGTGATGGATGTTGTAATTGTCTCATCTGGAGAAAATCTTCGTGTATCCGTTGGTATGCCTTTGTACTCTCCGTTCGATTGTCGACGAGCTGTCGTTTCACTCATATCTGTTGCCAGAAGGAGGTTACGGCCGTAAGAAAGGATAGTTACGGCTGTAATGTTCGAGATTTACGGCCGTATATCCTTCATCGTACGGCCATAACCCAGCTTCGTTTTTATTTTTTGGATCCAGTAGCAACTTACGGGCGTATGATGTAAGAGTTACAGCCGTAGTAAATGTTACGGTCGTAATGTTGTAATTATACGGTCGTAAGTGAGCTTCGTAGTTGTTGTCCAGATTCTTCCATAGAGCCAGTTACGGACGTAAAGATACCTACTTATGGACGTAATATACGCAAGTTACGGCCGTATAAATGGGATGTTACGGCCGTAACATCGGTCAGTTTATAAACTGGCACGAGTCGATTTGTAGACATTTCCTCACCTCTTTTCTCTTCTCTTCTCTACGGGAGTAGTTCTCAAGTTGAGGGTGTTGTGTCAAGAATTAACACCTTCCGACCGGCGATCGCCTCGGAGGTCGGGCGACCGAGTCACTGCCGAGCGGCCAAGGCAGATCTGCCGATCAGCGACCAGGCGACCGAGCCTTAACCCAGTGGACGTGCTACATCGACCGACCGAAGGTCTCAGGACCAGTCCCGGTGCCGAGCGATCGACATCAAAGACGATCGCCTCTCGGTACTCGGCGACCGACTCCTGGCGACCGACAAGCGGACGACCATCCCTCGGCACCTGCCGACCGACCCTTGGTGACCGACCATTGCCGACCCTCAGCAACTGGCCGATGGCGACCTCTGATGACCAGCTAGAGACGATCGCCTCATGTCGATCAGCGCCGATGGCCATCCAGTCGGCAAAGGCCGAGCCTCAAGACTGGCACCACGTGCAAGGACCGAGACAAGATCCGCGAATCTCGGGCCATTGACCACGACTGGCAGCGAATCTCTCCACCCCGACAAGCCGCCGAAAGCATCGGTAGGGCCGCATGTTGATCGACTCCGGACGCATGTCGGCTCCTTATTGACCGCCACCGGGCGCCACCACTGCATTGACTTTATTCGATGCCAGCCACTACCTTGGACTTTAGCCCGACAGCCCAGGAGATCGGCACATTATTATATTGGCCGGCAGGCGATCGGCACATTATAATATTGGCCGGCAGGCGATCGGCACATTATTATGATGGCCGGAAGGCGATCGCCCGCCTAAGGACAAGACCCGGCTGTCCCTATATAAACGAGGCTCCCAGCACTTGGACACTTCTTCAACTTCCTTCGGATTTCACGCAATACAGAAGCAAAATACCCATACTTGGCTAATCTCCAACTCTTGGCAACAGCTATCATTCGGTCCTTCTTCTCCCGGCCTATCTCATCCAGCAGATTATCGGCGGGGACGAAGAACATCGAGCTTCGCTCAAGAGCCGGATTAACAGAGTCTTTTTACACTCATTGTATCTAGATTTCTCACATTAATACTTGTATCCACGAATATTTGTATTAATAACATCTCGCGAGAGCATTCAAGCCCGGGCCTAACAAACCCGGCAGATCTTGTATTATTTATCTTCTCTCGGAAGTGCTCCCGCAATTGTTGTTTGTTGTCCGTCTTCCAGCAGTATTAATCTTCGGATAAATATTTTGGGCAACAACAGAGGGTTCATCCAATTCTCACCAAAACTCCGTTGGGGAAGTATATTCAAGCATTCTAACATCAACCTAACACCAAATCATCCGTTGTTCATCTTCGAATAAAGGTAAGATTTCCTAGAACCCTAGTTTCGCGATTTTGGGGGTTTCGGTAGTGATTTTGTCTTTTTAATCCGATTTAACCTATATTTGTTGGAACATTTTGTTCCATATATGTATTAATACTGTTTTGATGATTAAGTTGTTAAACAAAACAAAACAACAAAAAGACAAAGCAAAGCATCGAAGGAAACAAAGTGCAAAATGCTGGATTTATACAAGCTTAACGTACGTAAAATGTGCTATATAGTGTACGTAATGCATGAAGATTAACGTACGTAAGCGAGGATGGCTAACGTACGTAATGGAGTGTTCAGAGTTCAAACAAGAAGAACGTTGGACGAGTCAAAGTCAGAAAGGCGGCAACGGATATATGACGTATCCTTAACGTACGTAATGGGTGATTGATTAACGTATGTAATGATCGAATCAGATGTTACTAGACTCAAACTGGGAGATATTAATGTACATAACCAGTATGTGTTAATGTACGTTAAACGGCTAACGGCCATAAGGGAAAGCAAATAGCGGCCGTAATGAAGAGTCAGGGCGCTAACGGCTAGTTAAGGCTCCAATGCCTATAAATACCATTCCTATAGTATTGTTTCACTACAACAACTTCAAGCAAACGATACATTCATCAGAGATTGATATACATTATATTGTTGTTGTGATATTGAGCTTATATTATTAGTTTGAGTGTTTATACATTCAACATATACACGAGAGGTAAAAGAAAAGATACGATTGGATTCGGTGTTATTAGGATCAAGGATCCAGCATTGTTAGAATCGCAATCGCTATCTTAGTGAGGTTTATCTAGTACCGATAGAAAGCTAGAGTGGTTGATTCCTTGTTCAATAGAAAAGGAAAATGGTTTAACTTGGACCGACACAAAGGCAAGTACGAGTGGTTTATCACGGACCAATTGAAGACGTGATTGTAACGGTAATCCCTCGACCGATAGAAGAGAGGTGCAGAGGTTTATATCTTCAACCTATAGAAAAAGATATTGAGAGAGGACGTAGGCTCGATTATAGCTGAACCTCTATAAATATGTGTGTCGTTTAATTTCCTCACTTTTTATTTACGCTTCCGCACAACGGCGCATATACCGAAATTTCTCCAACAATATGGTTGTTATATTTAGATAGTATACTAGTAATCCTTGGTTTTCTTATCGTTTTGTGGACTGAAGTTCTGTTATTTCCACCGTTGATCAATTTCGATCCATTATGCACTCATAAATCGTCCCAAAGGGTAGAATTTAGGATGATTTCTTTCGTTCTTCATAGTATTGAGTTCGACTTGTGCCATTGTGTATTACGAACGGAACATCGAAGGAAGTTGGACCAAAACCCTTCTTCTTCACCATTTCGTCACGTCGTGTGATTCAAGACAAGTACTTATTTTACATCGTATTATATAGAATGTAAATTCGACATTGATGAAAGTTTTGATATATATGTGTGTGTGTGTATGTTGATATTGTACTTCCACCTGGGACGGTCCGACAGGGCCTCTGGGGGTTGCTACTAAGGGGTATGACCGCGAAAGTGGTTTCCCACCTGGGGACGGTCCGACGGGGCCTCTGGGGGTCGATACTAAGGCTATGGCCACGGATTACCAAGTATGGAATCGTGTTGGAGTAATGTGATGTTATGAATTCTTCAATGGGCATGTTTGATGAATATGTGATATTCCGGAATATCGTCCTTCTAATATTTTCAAATGTGATTTTCATGTTGGATTGTACTCGTATGTAATATTATGTAAATCTGTACTTGCACTAGCTATTCGAATGCTAATCTCTTAAATGGGGGAAATGCGTCTCATGCATTTCTGGTATCAGGCGAGATGAGGAGCCGGCACAGGACACGCATGCAAAGGATGGCCCGGCATGATGATGAGGCTCGAGTCGATGTTATTTTTCTTATTATGTTTATTCAGCCATTGGTTGATGTAGTCGAGTAAATGTATGATTGGTTATTGATGTCGTTGAAGTCCCCATGCGTGGGTATTGAATACATTTCACTCTATATTTTATTAGCATTGAACTAAAATGTTTTGGTCGAGGCCACGGCCTATTATTTATTATTAATATGTCTTATGGGATTTCTGTTGTGGATTATGTGCCATGTGATAGCCTGGTAGACCTGGTGAAGGTTCTATAGTGTGTAATGTCCCTTATGAGATTTGGGGTGTTACAGCATGATCTTTGGAGGGCCAAGTCATTTTGCATTTATGCATGGCATTGCTGTCCTTGTGGGAGGATTTTGAGTTTGTTTCTAAGCATTGTGCTTTGTCAGTTCTAGCTGTTCCATATCTCGTATGATCTTGCATCTATGCAAGGTTAGAGCGGTTAAGTCCATATGTTACATGCATACATAGCATTTCACAGTTTTTCATATTTGAGTCGTTAATGTTCGGGTCAGTTTTGGAAACTCCTGGGACTGGTTCTGTTATTCAACAGAGTGATACATCCATCAGAACTTAATGTACGACCATAAACTTTCCCTAGGTACGACCGTATGAGTTCCTGGGCACGATCGTCTAATCTAGTTTGTCAAGAACATAACTTCAATATTTCATTATGTGCCTTGTGTTGATATTTATGGTGTTGCCATGTGTTTGTTTGGTTGTTGTGCTGAATGACATTATATGTCTTAGCATGTCGAGCATTAGCGGATGTGGACGTGGTAATGGTTGTAGATGTGGCGACATGGTTCGTACGATGCTGATTCATGCTATTGTGAGAGAGTATCAAGATCAGAGAATATCTTATGGGGTCTCTTCGATCGATCCCACGAGTGGAATGAAAAGGTTGAAGACAGCTGGAGGATTTCGGGTGGAAAAGGAACTAAGTTGCAGAGTCTTTTCAGTCTAGTAGAAGAACCAAGAGTTCTAATCCAACATCATCAACTCATAGTATGATGGTTATGTGTTTCAACTGTAACATTCAGGGCCATGATTGTACTCATTGTCCTCCTCCACCAGTATCTTATCACCATTGCGGGCTCAAAAGACATCGGATTTGATTTTGCAGTATGGTCTTTGAGCGTTCTACTTTTCTAACGAACTTAGCACGCAACTCGAAGACGTGTTTCAACTGTAATCGCGTGAGCCATACCAGGAAGGATTGTGGTTCGCTGCTTGTAAACTATTTCAAATGCAGTCAAGCAGGGCATTGAGCGATACACTTCAAGAAGATCATGAAGGTTCTGGAAGCCAAACATCTGTTTTCCTTCTAGACGAGCCTGACGATGGAGGGTGAGGAGTTAATAATTATAATTTTGATCATTTACATATTTGAACAATTATAGATATGATTACTTATATTTTGCCGCTTTTGCTCATGGATCCATTTCATTTTATGTTTCGAGGACGAAACTTATTTCTAATGAGGAAAACTGTAATACTCGTATTTTGTTTCCATATTTCCTCGATTTTTGTGACTCGCTTGTTTATTGATAGATTTCAGACCTATTTTGTTCTGCACTCTTAATCTTTCAACAAATTTTGAGATTGTTCCGGAGTAATCCGGGAAATATTACGATATTAGCCGCGTTTGTGCCTGATTCCTGTTAATCTTGATCTTAATGTTTGAGTTATTGTTTGTACATGTTTATTTAATATATTAATCGTGTTGTGAACTTACACATTGGCATTTAGTCAGACAACATGATTTTCGGACGTTTAGGCCATTTTGTTATTTTACTAACTTTTGGGGCATTTGTCTTCGAACTAGTTTTTCCTCGTCTTTGGTTCGTCGCGTTTGTATGTATGTTTAGCGCTCAAAGTCGTGTATCGGATGTCTACTTAATCACTTCATTAGATTTCGAGGAATATCACGTTTTCACGTTGTTCGTGGCTTTTCGAAGCTAAATAGTGTTGGTTGTTGTCAGCAGGGGTTTTACGGCCGTAATTTATGTAGCATTACGGTCGTAACATAGGATCACTTACGACAGTAACTATTTAACCTTATGGCCGTAATGGGCATGTGTTACGACTTGCTTTCAAGCGGGCCACCGCCAACGACCGACCATTATTTTTATTAACATCAGGTTGCCGCCCTGCTTTCGGGCGGGCCACCGCTGTCGGCCGACCAAACTCTGGGATTGGTCATTTCTTTTACTTAACGCCAGCCCGCTGGCCTGCTTTCCAGCTGGCCACCGCTGGCGGACCTTCGACAGCCAGTCAATTTTTTTTTAGCGGCATGATGCCGACCTACTTCCCCGCGGGCCACCGCCGCCGGATGTACGACAGCCGACATTTTTTTATGCCAGGCCGCCAGACTGCTTTCCGACCTGACATTTTTGTTTTTGTTTTACGCCAGGCCATCGTCGGCGTCCGACAGTCATTTTTCTTCCTTTTTAACGCCAAGGTTGCCGGCCAACCTTTTTTTTTATGCCAGGCCCGCCGGATATCCTTATCTTTTTTTCCTTTTTTTACCGCAGGCCCGTCGACCGCCGACAGAATTTTAGCAACCAACATACTTTTTTCTACCAACTAATCTAGTAATTTAATTATTTTAATTAAATTATATAACCGCTTCCGTGTTATCTCTAGTCTAAGGATATAAGGACAACGATATTTTGGTGGTAGTCCACACCGGAAAAGGCTACTTTACCCCTCCCTCTCCTTCCCTTTTCTTTCTGTTGAACTTAATTTAATAATAGTAACATCAAACGTCCATTGATCATAAATTTACAGAAAAGCACCCTTAGAATATTAAATTAAATTAAATTAAATTAAGGGGACAATTAATTTTCAAAAAAAAAAGAATTATGGGATTTCTGACGGACCTCCGGCCGATCAATTTTTCCGACAGGACCGCCATCGGTCGTCAGACAGCCCGCCAAACCTTCGGCGACCGCTTTTTTTAATGATAGTCCGTCGGTGGCCAGCCAATTTTTTTTTAAAACGCCAGGCCCCTGACCTGCTTCCCCGAGGGCCACTGGCAACCGGCTATTTTTTCTACGCCAGGCCGCCGACTTACATTCCGCCGGTTAACCGCTGGCGGCCGGACCTTTTTCTAAACGCGAGGCCCATCGGCGACCGGCCAATTTTTTTTATTTTTTTTATGCATTCGGTTTTAAGGCCCACTTTCCTTGGCGGCCAACCATTTTTTAAAAGGCCCGCTAGCCTACTTTTCGATCCTTACTTTTTTTATGGTAGGTTCGTCGGTCGTCGATTGAATTTCAGAAAGCAGAATATTTTCTTCTAGCAAGTAACCTGGTAATTATTTTTTTCCAATTATATCGCCGCCGTTGTGCCATGATAGCACGTGTAATCTCTAGTATACCGATATTATGTTACATTATTTTTCTTTCCCAATTTTATTTTTTACAAAAAAAATTATTTTTGTCTCCTCTGCTTTTATATTACAGAAATACAAGTACCTTTTTTTTATATTCAAAACTTTTTTTTGGTATTTAAAAAAATATAATTACTTTCTCTCGCTCCTTTCTTATCTTTTTATATATATATATATATATATTCAAGTACGATTTAACATATATATAAATTGATTATGGTAGAAACACCCTTGATGGTGAAATCTAGAAAGCAATTGTATTATTAAGTAATTTCATTGCATATTTGTTATTATTTGTTGTATCAAGCTGGTCGCTAGTATATGCAACAAATAATGCAATAAAAAAATACATAAATGCATATAATTCTACTCATCTACAGTCGTTAGATCACTATCAATAGCCTATAAAAATTTCTAGATTCCACAAGTTAATTATTTCATATGATCTATTTCTTATATATATATATATATATATATATATTCAGGTATGTTTTAACATATACCACAAAAAGATACCCAATCCAATATAATAAAATATATACATATTTCTAGTCTCAAGAAATGCTCTTTAAAAAAAAAATTACAAGTTAATGTTCCGTCTCATGTTGTGAGACCAAATCACTGGTCTTACCTAAATGTTTACCATTCTCGCTCGCGCGCACACTACCATTGCATTATAATTTATAACACTGTTTTGTGTGTGTGTGTATATATATACACATATATATAAATGCTAAGGTTTGGTAGAGCAATCGAGTAGACACATCTGCGCGTAAATTCTTCCAAAAATTACTTGTAAAGCAGCTTTCATTTTCTTCTTCAAATCCTCATTCGTTCTTTTTTTCTTCTCAATTTGATGTTCATAGATTTAGTAAGTTTCTTTATTCTGTTCGTTTGTTGGAACATAGTTTAGAAGATATGGCGGGTCAACAGCTACACTTTATGACGAATGGTAGCAGCAGAACTCACCCCAATGACCCACTCATTGATAATATTGAGTATGATCAGATTGTTGTACCTGATGTGAGCATTTATTTGTTTATTTATTTATTTATTTTGTTTCTATTCTCTCTTTAGGTTAAATTTAATTAATTGGGATTTGGGAATGCAAAAAAATGAAATTTTATTTAGTACTTTTGTGTTTTATCTGAAAGCTGTGAAGTGGATATATTTTTTCTTTTTTTTGGGGGGGTGGGGTTGGGGGGGGGGGGGGGGATTTTCTTGAATGAAAATGATGGCGAACATCACTGTGGAAATATAAATTTATTCTGAAAATTTAATGTTGAAGGTTGTATCATGTGTCAGTAGGTACCCCCCATTCTTTTCTTGGAGGTGGAAGGAAACCCCGCCATAAAGGCTTTCTTTATTTGTTGTTGTTGTTGTTTTCTTGGAGGGTTTTTTGGGGAGTGGTAGGGGTGGGTAATCATTGTAGTCTTCACACTTCATTTTTTTTGGCACCCCTGCTAATTATTTGTATAAGCATTTTTTGTTATTACTTGATTCGAAAAAGCTATAAGAAATAAACAAATTGCGTAGCAAGTTGCTTCATCCGAGTTTGCATCTGTAGTAATGTTCCTACTGCCTGAATCATGATTAGTTGATAGTAGTTGTATGCAATGGGGGAGCTTAACAACTCTTACCGAAATGTTAATTTTTTTTCAAGGATAAATTTATTCGCCCCCAAAAAAAAAAATGGGGAGCACCCACACACATCCCTCCCCACGTCTACGTCCATTGTCGTATGAACATATTTGACAACTTTTTTGCTATCTTAGCCTCAAGCAGGACATGGTATTTTGCCATTGTTCGCACGTGATAACTGCTACGAGTATATTTTGAAAGATACAGTTTAGTGTCATTTTAGTTCTGAATTTTTAATGTTTAGACTGAAAAATAAAACTTATACGTGTACACAAAACATATTATACCTCTGCCAAAGATGTACATTGTGCTTATGTCCCTAGATTTATATTTTGGCTCTTGATTGACTGATATTGCTTTCCATTTTCAAATTCTGGCAGAACAACAGTTGGAAAAACTTGTTTGCATATATGGGTCCCGGCTTTCTTGTTTCAATAGCCTATATTGATCCTGGAAATTGTAAGCCTTTGTCACTTTGTTCTGAAAGCTAACTAAGTATCATTATCCATGTTTAGTAACTTTCCTCGTCTCCTCCTGCATTAACAGTTCAGACTGATTTGCAGTCGGGAGCTCAGTACAAATATGGGGTGAGTCTAGGCTTTATTAAAAGTTCGATTTTTTATTAAAAAAAAAAATCTAATAACTAATGATGCACTTATGCACATATGTATTTCTTTTGATCTCGCAGCTTCTTTGGATTATATTGTTAGCTTCGGCTGCTGCTCTAATAATCCAATCCCTTGCAGCAAACTTAGGAGTGGCTACAGGTTCATTATTTCTTCATTTACTTAGGCGCATCCATCGACATTAAAGTGAAAGGCGTTCTTAGATGTTTTAAAGAATGTGCTTTCATTTATGACTGACTACCTACTTGTTTTATTGAAGGAAAGCATTTAGCTGAGCACTGTCGGCTGGAATACCCTAAGGTCCCGAACTTTATTTTGTGGATTCTTGCTGAAATAGCCATAGTTGCGTGTGATATTCCTGAAGGTTAGGATTTTTCACTTTGAGTAAATATTCAGATATTTTAAATACAACACTAGATTCATAGAGCAGGATAGCAACGTCGAGAGTGCGCCTACACCGTGGAGAGTTTTTCCGCGTGGGGCGCGTGCTTTGGTGGATTATTAATTATTACTTTATTGGTATATTATTTATGTGTTATTTCTGTTTGATTTAATAGTGTTATTTAGTGTCTGGGCTTATTATTGCATGGGCTGTGTTCCTGCATGGGCCTTAAGTAATTTAAATAGGTTTACTAGGATTAGGGTTGAAGCATCAGACATATTATTACTTTGTGGACAGCATCTCTGTAGGGCCTCATTTTGAGGAGTGTTCTTGAGTTATCGTTATTTTCTTTCTTCCCCAATCACCTTCACTCTATCAATTGGTCCGGCCTGTCGGATCCGAACCAGCGACCTAAGGATTACAGTAGCCAACTACAGTCCTCAAAATGATCCACGGCGTAGGGGCACTCTCGACGTTGCTATCAGAGCATTTCTCTTGCAGTTGTGAAAATTAATTATTTACGGAGGGTTCTAAATCTGTTTGTATATTATTTTTCAATATACACCAACAATCACATTTTAAATGTTTTGATAGTATCAAGGACCACAACATAGTTTTATTTTAATTTCAAAATAACAACAGTCATGCTTATCCACAAATTATTTGGATTAATAATTTAGACTAGCGGATGAAAAAGACTAAAGTATCATACATATTATATCTACATATTTAGAGGTTATGTTAGATAAAATGTTGAGATGGGAGGAGCCATTTCCCCCATCGTAATGATGAAAGTGGCTTTGCCCATGTAATAAACACAACCGAACTTCACATTATTAAAGGACTAGCCATATAATTTCTCATATAAAGCACTAATAAAAAGCATGTAAATTGCACATGATTCATATAATCTAATAAAAAAGCACGTGTTACACACGATTCATATACATTTATTAAACTTATATGTGCCTTGATTTTATCATGTGTTTTCTCTTACATTTTATTATTTATGATTTAAAAACTCATAATTCTAGTTTATGAGAAGATTCGTAATATATCATATAATTAAACAACAAACACTAAACCTATAAAAAGATTACTGTCTTACCTTTAATTTTAGATGATTCATTTAATGGTTTTATGGTTTTAGGAACCATAATGCTGTGAATGATGGCATGTTGACACCATAATCGGGTCATTTCTAACCATCATTTTATCATCCTTAAACATTATTCACCGAAAAATTGTGCATTTGAAACTTGTTAATTAATTTCATGTTTATTAGCCTATTTTAAGCACTTATATATATATATATATATATAATCAATTCCATATTCGTTGGATTGAAGTCTCATTAACAATTTCACATGTTCATATGTGCTAGTTTTCTCCCCTAATAGTTACTCATAGTGAAATGAGTTTAGGTTAAATGGATATCATAAAAGTGCATCATAAAGTAAAATTGTTAATACATTGATCTCAAAAGCTTCATCATCAACATATCAAAGAGACTTGCAAATGTAACCATGCGCTACTCAATATTACCACCAACATTCTTTGAAGTCTCACATATAGTTTGTGAAGCATTATATAATGTTTATGTGCCTGCACAATATAAAGAAAAGGAGTTTAAAGATCATATATTTTACGGTGTGTCATAAGTCATCTAAGTTTTATAGACCGTTAAGACCCCTTTAACAACAACCTTAGATAGTACAATCTAACATTGTACTATAATATACTATCAAAGAAAATTCTTCGTTCATGAAATAACAAAGTGTAGAATAACCATACAATTAAGGGAATACCTTCTTAGAGTCGGGAAGCTCTTAAATACACTCTCTTAGTTGCAATATACATGTACATGTCAACATCCTTGTATTTATCAAATTGCTTTTCTACGACATTCATCATGGCATTGACGAAAAGAGGAACACATATATTACACTAGCCTGAAAAGAAAAACAAAATTGCAATAATGATAACAGTTACCCTGCTAGAACTGCCACCAATTTCTCCCATGTTTCCTAGAGCCCACTTTTGGTGGTTTTTGTGTTTTAGTTCCCTTTTTCTAGCGTGTTCCATTAAATCCATCTTCTGTGCTGAAAAACATCAAAGGTAAACTAAAATATCAGTGAGTAATAGCAAAGACAGACATTATTGGAAGAAGATGGAACGATTGTTGAGGAGAACAAAATCGTCTCTAGTGAATGACGAAATTCAAAATTAACAAACATGACTATGATATGACAAAAATATGAGATAATTATTTGATATTTTGAATAGCAAAATACATTTAATTTATAGATTTATATTTTTAATGAGAGAAGTCAAAAGCAGAACAGAGCCTCCCAGGTCCATGTTTGGCATATTTGTATCTATCAAGTGGCTTGTTTATTGCATCCACACAAAAGCAGAAGCTAGAAAAGCAAAAAAAAAAAAATGCCTCTCTAAGTTGCAAACTCCAGGACTATGTTTGACGTATTTGTATTTATCAAATGTATGACATTCATCAAATGTCTCGTCTATGACATTCATCACATTGTCCTTTTGACATTGTATTAGATAGAGTTACCCTACCAGAACTCCCATTCATTTCTCCAATGTTTTCAAGGGGTCGCTTGTGGTAGTTTTGTGTGTTTCGGTGCCATTTTTCTAGTGTGATCCATTAAAATAATCTTTTGTGCCGAAAGATATCAAATATAGACTCAAAAAATGTCAATGGATAGTAGCGAAGGAAGTGATGAAACTCTGGAACAGAAATAGAGAATGAAGATGAAAAGAAAGAGATAAATAAAGATAGGAGTAGTTTTGAGTCTGACGATCGAAAAGGAGCATGATGTTTTCACTGATGAATGATGAAGCTCAGTAATTCACAAATCATGTGAAATATTATTCGGGCAACTTCCTGCTACTTTTTCATCTCCTTTTCGATCGTAAGCCTCAAAATTCCTCATGTCTCTCTATTTATCTCTCACTCCATCATCTCTCATTCTCTATTTCTATTCCAAAGTTTCATCATCTTCCTTCGCTATTATTCATTGACATTTGTTGAGTCTACATTTGATGTTTTTCGGCACAAAAGATGGATTTAATGGAGTGCGCTAAAAAAGAGTACTGAAACACACAAACTCCTAAAGCGAGTGGGAGAAATTAGTGGAAGTTCGGTTAAAATGTTATCATTATTGCAACTCTAGTTTTCTTTTTAAGCTAGTGTAATTTATGTGTTTCTCTATTTAATACCATGTCAAAAGGACAATTCGTTTAATGGTAGGATGAATGCCCCAGAAAAGCCATTTGATAAAATGTCAGCACCGACATGGACATTGCAACTAGAGTGTTGCTTTAAGAGCTTTAATGTTGATCGTATGTCTTAGTTCTCGACTCCAAGGAGGTATACCCCTATTTGTGTTGTTATTCGACATTGGTTACTTCATGAACGAAGGTTTTGCTTGTTATATTATAGTGCAATGCTATCTAGACTGTTATCAAGGGTTTAAGCGTCTAAGAATATTAGACGAGTTATGACACTGTAAAATATATGATCTTTGAAACTCCTTTTCTTTATTTTGTGCAGACGGAGATACTTGAGTAGCATAGTTACTTTTGCAAGTCTCTTCGGATCGTTAATGGTGAAGATGTTGAGTTCTAGGTACTGACATTCCTTTATGATATGGACCATTAACCTTAACTTATTTCACTATGTCTAAGGAAGGTTTTATTAGGAGAGGAAACTAGCCCATGTGAACATGTTTAAAATGATGACACCAATCCAATGAATATGGAATTGATATATATATATATATATATATAGGAAATAGATCATATGAAAACTAATTACCACGTGAAATCTAGAATTTTTTGTAGGTCATTGATATTAGTGATCTAACGGCTGTAGATGAGTAGAATTATATGCATTTATGTATTCTTTTATTGCATTATTTGTTGCATATATTAGCGACCAGCTTGATGCAACAAATAATAACAAATATGCAATGAAATTACTTAATAATGCAATTGGTTTCTAGATTTCACCATTAAGGGTGTTTCCACCATAGTCTGTCCCTATATGTGTGTGTATATATATATATATATATATAGCAATGAAGAGATCGAAGTGCTATTCAAATATAGTCTAGTTTCAAATGTACCTTTTTTTTTTTTTTTTTGCTTTTGCAGTTATAGGGACAGCATTTGCCCTAAACATGCTCTTTAAGATACCACTTTGGTGCGGGGTGCTTATCACGGGACTCAGTACACTGGTTCTTTTATTACTGCAGCAATACGGGGTATTTCAATATCCCTCGACCTTCCAAAAAATACACTTTGTTTTTATAATCAAATCAAATGGAAAAATAACAAATCGAGTCTGATAACTAGAACAACTCACTAAAACTTACCTTACAGGTGAGAAAGCTCGAGATCCTGATTGCTTTCCTAGTGTTTATAATTGCTGGCTGCTTCTTTGTCGAGCTTAGACATGCGAAGCCTAATGCTTCAGAAGTCTTAAATGGTTTATTTGTTCCCCAACTTAAGGAAAGTGGAGCCACGGGGCTAGCGATTTCACTCCTTGGAGCTATGGTTATGCCGTAAGTTTCAATGCGTCTCTTATAATCGTCAATTTTTTGTGCCATTTTTATTAGCTTTTGATCGATATTGTTATAAACTTGATGTAGGCATAATCTCTTCCTCCATTCGGCACTGGTACTTTCGAGGAAAATCCCAAGATCTGTCAATGGTATCAAGGTAAAAGCATATTTGTCGAACGTGTCTTTAGATTCGTCAATTTCCGAATATAAAAAAGACAAGCTATAAAAAAGAACACAAGTATTCCTCTTTTCTATTGCCTTGTGGATTAACTTCTGTTGCACGGAGCTTGACACTACCAATGTTTATACTTTAGCCGACAGCAAAAAGTCGTCGGCTAAAGTCGAAAATCGTCGGCTAAAGTGGCCAGTTGTCGGCTAAAAGTCGGTCGGCCGAGGTCGGTGGGCTAAAGTTTAGCCGACGGCAAATAGGGAAGGTCGTCGGCTAAAGTTCGAGTTTAGCCGACGGTTAGACAGTCGTCGGCTAAAATAGTTTCAAGTTTAGCCGACGGATACATAGTTGTCGGCTAAAGTTCTCCAGTTTTAGCCGACGGGTACATAGTTGTCGGCTAAAATGTAAATGTTTTAGCCGACGGCTACATAATCGTCGGCTAAAGTGTTTTTTTATTTTTTTTAGGATACGTCTCATTTTAATGTGATTACTGGGAAGATGATGACCTTCTGGGAGCATTTTCGCTGTAAGTTCCAAATAATCATCCACAGCTTTAATCGAGGTTTTGTTCTCCACCTTGATTCATAGTCTCTATGACACTATCAAGAACCGTCATGTGACACCCATGATAAAGAAGAGTCTGTTGGAGCTGGATTAGCTTGTTATATCTATCAAGAGAAATTGTGTTAACGGGTATCAATGTAGGCGTTCGGATGACTGGTTGATCAGCTATATGGTATTCTTGACCTTCAGCCGATACGTCCCTGTCGTAATAACCAAACACGTCGTCAATCAACCTTCTTGTGGGGTCATTGGATGTGCTACCACTGTACTGTCCGTGATCATGGGGAATAATTGAATTCGATCTTTCACCGTGGTAAATCTAACATGTATAGTTATCGCAAAATCCATTTTTTTCAAGTGCTCCCACACGACATCAAGTGTAAAACGGTACATATCGCTGCGGCATTTACATTTATTGCAAGGACAGTAATGAATCATACTATCACTATCATGCTCCTTCACAAATCGAATAAACCCTCGCATTCCATCTATGACCCTTGGATCCCATTTTTGCAGACCAATCCAACTTTTATCCATCCTATAACAAAAATAACAACAATATTACACATCGTATTTATCAAGAACATACAAAAATTACGACTAAAATCATCATATATAGCTCGAATTCAAGATGTCAAATCCATATATATATATATATATATATACACACACACACCAAGAGATATTCGAGAAAACGAACTAACTGATATTAAAATTCAATAAACATACCTTCAATATGATTTCTTGAATGATCAAATCAGAGAAAATTACTGTTTTTCGTTTTCTTGTTCTGTAATTTCCGAATGTGTTGTAAATGGTCTCTTCAAGTGTTAGATG
This sequence comes from Orobanche coerulescens, assembly GCA_033398695.1. Classification (NCBI taxonomy): domain Eukaryota; kingdom Viridiplantae; phylum Streptophyta; class Magnoliopsida; order Lamiales; family Orobanchaceae; genus Orobanche; species Orobanche coerulescens. The sequence continues at coordinate 119,547,879 of CM065815.1, forward strand.
GTGATATATTCTGCACAAAAAAACATGTAAGACTTTAGCCGACGGCATGTCGTCGGCTAAAGTATACTAGCCGTCGGCTAAACTTGACTTTAGCCGACGGCATGTCGTCAGCTAAAGTATACAAGTCGTTGGCTAAACTACAAAACTTTAGCTGACGACTAACTTGACTTTAGCCGACGACAAATAGTAAAGTCGTCGGCTAAAGTACTTTAGCCGACAACAAGTTAGCCGTCGGCTAAACTTGCTGACTTTAGCCGACGACTTCGGCCGGCCGTCGGCCGTTCTCCGGCTAGTCGTCGGCTAAAGTGTTATTTTTGGTAGTGTGATACTTGGTATTTATTTTCCATCCATTTCACCAGTTAACTTGTTTATTTTTTCAACTTTTTGATATCTTCTTCTTTACAGGAGGCGTGTAGATTTTACATGGTTGAAAGCGGTTTTGCTTTATTAGTTGCCTTTCTCATCAATGTATCAGTTATCTCAGTAAGTGGTGCAGTTTGCAATTCGTCAGACCTGAACCTGGATGACATTCAGAGCTGCAAGAACTTGGACTTAAATGAAGCATCGTTTTTACTTAAAGTATGTGATTGTCATTCTCATTCTGAATTTTCTTGATTTACAACATTGCATTTGAAGTTTGAGTGTTGAATGTTTCATGAAAGCGTATGCCTCACAGAATGTCTTAGGCAATTGGAGTTCGAAGCTTTTTGCAGTTGCTTTGTTGGCATCGGGTCAGAGTTCTACCATTACTGGAACATACGCCGGGCAATATGTTATGCAGGTATAATTATACGCCGGCCAAAAAAAGAACTTTTTGAGCTATTTTAGTTGTTTGACAAAAGTTAAAACAACTAATATCGATGTTTGGTTAACAACTTTTTAATTAGCTTGTTGATATAAAATGTTCTATTTAGAAAGCTAAGGGATGCGGCATGTCTTAATAGCTTTTAGGGCTAAAATACTAAATATTCCCGTAATACCACCAACTATCGAAATTCATTAAGACCCCCAAACGTAAAACGTATATGAGCATCCATCCACTCATTCGAAGAGCTCTCAAAGCAGATTTGAAATTAATATTTAGTTACTTTTTAAAATAATAATTTTTATTAATGATTTGATTTTTTTTAAATAACTATAATTATAACATTATTATCAAGAACAATAATTAAATAATTAAATGGTAATTTGAATTGATATATTTCTTGGTATATACTATTTAGTTATTCTACAAAAATATCAAGTATATTAATGATTTGTATTTTTAGAAACAATTGTAATTATAATATCAGCATCAAGAACAAAGAATCAAACTGTAACCTCATGACTTTTCATATGTTAACAGCTAATCATAAAAAGCTAGTGTTATCAAACACTTTTTACAAACAACTATTGTAATCAGCTGGTCAAACCAGTAACGCCCAAACAAGTCCTTAATGTCTCTTTTACTTTCATTACAACATATTTCCTCCAGCTCAAAACCGCAGTTGTGCCACTGACTTTTCTCTTGTGTTGCTGTTTAGAGTGGTCAAATGGGCCGGGCCGGGCTGAAGAGAAAAAAGGTCGAGTATGGCAAAAATTCCTCCCGGTGCTATTTATGGAGCCCATGCTCAGTCCTTGCAAAAAAATATAACTAAATCCAGCCCTACCATTGGGCCGGACTGATCATGCTTGTTATCGTCTACAGAAACATATTATATATTAATGCTAATATTATATGTTTGCTATTTCTTGGAATAGAACCTCATCTGTCTCTTTCTTTGTAGGGCTTCCTTAATTTGAGGCTAAAGCCATGGATTAGGAACTTTGTGACTCGATGTTTAGCTATAGTCCCTAGTCTGATTGTAGCTATCATCGGTGGATCTTCTGGAGCCGGAAACTTGATCATCATAGCTTCGGTAAAAATACTCTTGCATTCAACTTGTTTTTTCCGTTAATGAATAAAGAAAGAAAAAAGAACTCGTGATCGTTAGTTTATATTTCCATTTATGGTTGTTTCGTCTTGTTTTCTGGATTACTAAACGCTTTGGTTTGTGTTGCAGATGATCTTGTCATTCGAACTCCCTTTTACGCTAATCCCGCTTCTCAAGTTCACAAGTTGCAAGACCAAGATGGGGTTACATGCTAACTCTATTGCTGTAAGAACTAATTGTTTTGTCTAATTTTTTTTTCATGCTGTCTTTTTTTTTTAATTACGAAAGACATGTTATATATAGAATTGAACGGAAATATGGCCTTTGGCCGAAAATGGTGGTATGATATCATTCATATAGCCGGACCATATTTCTTATGTATAAATATACACAGTATAATACCAACTTGTCTTAGGTGATGTGGTACCACCTGTCGTTTATTTTGCATCACTAGGTTTGAACTTTGACGTATTTTGTGACATGATTCTGATGTCGTATCTAATAATACGTTCTTATATTTTTGGTTTCAGATTTCAGCCACCACTTGGATCATCGGCTCCCTAATCATGGGCATAAACGTATACTATCTTGCCGAAAAATTGGTGACGTCCCTTCGACACAGCCATCTCAACATCGTTAGCATCGTGCTTTGTGGATTGTTGGGATTTTCCGCCATGCTAATTTATCTAGCGAGCATCACTTATTTGGTCGTCCGAAAGAACAAAGAGGGGTCCCACCTAATTGCGCTAACGGCTTCCGAAAACTCAGGCGTCGCTGACAATGTGGGAAATAACCTACCTAGAGAAGACATTGTGAGTATGCGATTACCTGAAAGGAGGACTAGTGGTGATAGTCTTGATTAAAAATTAGTGTAGAGACCTAATTTAACCACAATCTTGCTGTCCAAAAGAAATTAAGTGGTAATAATAATAGTAATAACAATAATAAATAATTTGCTCATTGTTATGTTATTGCATGCAAGTGTTTTTTGTGATTATTTCGAATTGCAAATAGAAAGACAATTTGGTGTCGATTTTAATTTTGTTTATTTGTTTTAAAAAAATGAAAAAAGGTGACAAAGTAGAGTTGATGTTCTCTTCCATCTTTGATTCAGTGCTTAATATTATATATTTTACATTAAATCACACATAATTGTGAAGTTGACAAAATTGATTTTATGTATGTGTAAGTAGGAGTAATGGATAATTAAAACACTACTTTAGTTACAAAAAGTCCCACTCATCTTTTTTTTTTTTTTTTTTTGAGAATAATAAGTCCCACTTATCTTCTAAAATACATATAACCCTTGATGAGTGTATAATAGTTTCTTATAAATGACCCTTTCGAGAGTGCACCTTTACTTCATAGGGGCAAAGCAATAGCAATAGGGGTATTTGTCACTTTCAAAGATTACTAAAGTTTATTTTTGGAATTAATCATACAATCATGAATCACCAGCACTTTTGAAATACGTGATATGATATTGATATCGTTTCCAAAACAATAGTGTGAATCAGTAAAAGAAGAGCACTCTATTGGTCAGTTTGGCCCCACTTTGTATGGGCTTTATTCTTGAGCCTGCGCACCATGGATAAGAAAAGCTAAGATTGCATGCGTATGGGCTTATCATTCTGGGCTGGGATTGGGATATGGCCTTTCTCTTGAAGGCTTTTTACTGTTTCATACAAAGACTGCTTCACTGGTGTAAAATCCAAGCCCAAGTCCTTAAGCTTTTGGTTTGAGAATTTGTAAGGTATTTTTCTTGGGTTCTTTTCATCCGAGCACCTGCAATTTTTTTCAGCAATAAATAAATGAGGATTTCCGATTTTCGACTTTCAATGTCCGAATCTCTGGATGGAGTTTTTAAGAATCATCTATTCATGAATGAGATAATGAGCTTTTATCTAGAGCTGACAATTTTAAGCCCGGTCTGGTCGCCTGGTCCAATCCGGCCGGTCTCGAGAATATGACAGAACTGGGCTTAACATGTGTAAAATATCACTAACTTTTTCTTTTTTAAGTATTAACATGTTGGTAGAGGGAATTAAAATCCAAACTTTTAATCATATCTTTAATCAATAATAAAACGATAACAGACCAAAAAAAAAGAGTTTTTATAATGTATTCATATAAAAAATACTTCGGTGGACCGATTTGGGTACCTATCAATAGTGCAGCTAATGCTGTTGGGCTGGTTCGGTCAGAGGTTTGACTTATCCGATCCTGGCCCGATAAGCTTACCTAGATAAACTCGGACAACAGATAAGCCTATCGGCCCAAATTTCGAACCCAAGGCAGAAACGGTAGTTACCGAGCGGGTATTCGGTCCAGCCTAATAAGAAAAATCGATTTGGAGACGGACCGAATACCGGAACCCGAAACCCAGAACCTGGAAATTAAATACATATAATTCAAAAAATGGACAAAAATCACTTTTGTATTAAGTTAAAAATGAATATAGAAAAAATAATGAAAGATATGAATATAAAATGAATACCACACTAGGAAAATACTGATTTGGAGGCTGAAAATCGTCAACTCGTAAGCGGCAAACACTTCAATATGGTATGACAACTTAAAGGAGAAATTATCGGGTATTTTTTTGGGTTAGCGGTTCGATCTCTTATCGATTTTGTTTTTAATTTCATTTTCCCGTATCCAGTCCATTAGTTTTTGGGTGAGCCCCAATTTCGAATATTTTGATTTGATTATCGGGTGAATCTCAAATTTATCCGGCCCAATAACAGCCCTACATGTCGGTTCACAGAATGAGAACCGCGCCACTGAAGTTCAAAGAAAAGAAAAAAGACTTTTTTTTAATCTATTGTCAATATCTCGCGATCTTAATGTCTCCACGTATAATAAAAGCAATATTCCCACTCGGTCCTCACCACCCAGCCCCATTAACCGCCGGCCACGAAATGATAGCCCCAGAAACATATAAATGAACAAAATAGGTGATTCGCCTTTTCACCAATATTTGACAATGACGTGTTGTTAGGTGAAGATTGTTTAGCCCCCACTAATGCGAGTGCTTGCGTGGAGAACGGGGGATGAAGTACATTCCCCCCTTCTCAGCCATTCACGGTGCGACACGTGTAGCATACATTATACGTGTCGCGCTGTGATTTGTGGAGAAGGGAGGGAGTGCACTGCACCCCCTTCTCTATGGAAAAAATCCACTAATGCATTGTTACTTGAATGAGCAATGCTACATATACACACATTCATACACACATTCATACACACATTCATACACACTTAACATCTCATCCATTCATTTATTGTGGGACCCACAATAAATAAATGGGTCCCACAATAAACAAATGGATGAGATATTAGTGTGTAGGAATGTGTGTATGTGTAGCATTTTTCTACTTGAATAGACAACAAACCCTATCATCGAATCAAACATTTCATAATAATACTTTTCAGTGTCTAAATATTACGATTGTTTAGTATTAGACTTATCTGGAACTTAAAAATACTAGTACAATATTCTTTATGTCTCCATCTAAGTGTAATACTTAGTGTAAAACTGTTGTATTTTCATGAGAATAATCGGATATGATGAATGAATAAGTTGCATGAATATTGACAGTGAGGGTGTGTTAAAGATTAAAAGGTAAGTGTATGTATTGTTAGTATGTGGTGGTCATTGTAAGTATGTGGTGGTCATTAATAAAATTTTACTCTTATAAAGAGATGATTTTCTAGATAATGTTATTTATGAAGCGGGAAAATATCATTGTTAGACTGTCTGACAAGAGTGTATCTCAGTTTAATATAATCAAATGCTCTGCGTATCTCACTTTAATATTATCACCACTTATTTGTGTAAATTCCTACGCCATTGACCATAATACAATCTCTTCATATCATTAAATTAGAACCACAAGCAATAAATGAATAAGAAAGCTTACTTAAGGGGAATCGGATATGCGGGAAAAAAGTTGGCAAGAATCTCCACCACGTCACCACGGTGGAGCACGCTCTCAGCGCACAAGTACCGCCCCGAAGCTGCCGGAGTCTCGAACAAGAGAATGTGGGCCAACGCCACATCCTTGACATGAACATAGGCCTGGGTTGAGTTGGCATATGTCTTGGCTGACCCAGTCAAGTACTTGAGTATGTGAAGAACACTGGCATTCACAGTTGGCTGAAGTATTGGGCCAAGGACCAAAACTGGGTTAATGACCACTAAGTCCACTCCCAACTTTTCAGCTGTTTCCCATGCTGCTTGTTCTGCCACAACCTTGCCGTAGCAATACCAGTTCTGAAAAACAATAATAATAATAATAATAATAAGTCTTAGAAATACTTCTTTAGGGTTGACCGAAGTTGTATTGTATGCATTTTTATTAGGTTGAATATGTAATCAAAAGGAAAATTGAGCTTTGTCGTTTGAATTATGGCGGTTTTCGCACTATGAGAATTAAAGAATAATAATAATAATAATAATTATTATCTTTCGCTTCTATTAAAATACATTTGTTCGATTTTCTAGTATATGTTATTTATTATTTTCCTAGATTAGGTATTTAGGTCTACTCTTTCTTGCCTTCTAAGTTTATATATTCTTGAGTAATGCAATACCAATCTAAGGATACTAGCCAAGGGAGGGATTCCCTCACCAAACGGCCCCACATCACTAAATATCACCCTTGCCCTCCATCTCATCTCACGCGTAGTTCACAATTCCCAAAATCAAAATTGGTGGTTTGACCACTAAATGAAAAAGAAAGAGAAGGGCCCAGTTTTTTATTTTTTATTTTGTGTGTGCGTGTGTGTGGGGTATTTAATGGGGTATATTTTTATAAAGTGGTATTTAATAAAAGGTGAAGTTGGAGATAACCTTGACTACTAATTGGTAAAAGGTAGTGAAGGGAAGTGAGAGGAGAGAGAAAGCTGACGTGGCGCTGATGTGTACGGTGAAGGAGTGGTGCTCTTGCCTACTACCCTAAGAGAACTATCAGTTATCGAAGTTACCTACCACATGCACAGATTTGATCTTGTTGGAAGTAGCGTAGTCGGAAAATATTATTAGTTGGGTCAATATATCAACATATTAATAATACTAAAAAGTAGTTAAGGGTAAATTTTAGATTTTTATAACATAATTTTATATTTGACAAAATAAAAATTATGTATATTCAGATAATTTTAAAATCTAAGGGACTGTTTATATAATTCTCCATTAAGTCCTATATGGATAAATTTATCTGTCTGGGTAAATATGTCTGTCTGGATAAATTGATGTTGTTGTTTACTTCTTCATCTGAATAAACTGTCTGAATAACAGAAATGATCGATTAACCCCTGAATATGAACTATAAGATGTTTAATAAATTATTGTTTATTTTTTAAGTCATATAAATGATATAATCCAAAAATAGCAAGAATAAAACTAATTTCCAAATTTTTTAAATAGTTCAGAATTTTTTAGATTTTCATTTCCAAATCTAAAATAATTTTTGGATTTTTTAATATTTCAGATTTTTTAAATAAAAATAAATAAGGTCCGATTTTTTTTTGAACTTTTTCAGATTATCTAGATTTTTTATATTCTTATAATAGTTTTTATTATTTTTACGAAAATAAAGAGTAGCTTATTATTATTATTATTTATATTATTATTTTAAGTTTGTATTATTTTTTAGAATTTTTATGAACATAAAAAAATAATAAAAAATCTGATTATTTTAAGTTTTATTATTTTAAGTTTGTTTATTTTTTTCAGATTTTTTGCTAATTAATAGGTCATGAAAGTGAGAGGGGTGGCGGGTGTCATTTTGTGTCTGTATGGGGACAAGAGGGGGAGATGACTTAGCGAATTAGACTCCTCATTTTTCATTAAGTCGTAAGTAAACACTCACTCATGTATGCGCGAATAAGTCGTCCAGCCCATTAAGTCCCAATAAGTCCAAAGTAAACAGCCCCTAAGTGGGATCATTTAACCGACAAGCTTGTCGATTTCATGTTATTTGATGTGATAAATCAAACTCTTTTAATGAGTTAGTTATAATTTGTTCACATATCAAATAATCCTGCATTGATCAAGAGGGAATAAAAAATTATAAAAATGATGTTGTACAATAATACTGGACAACATTTACTGTGCTTATATCATGTTAATTAACATGCAAAGTTAGTAATATATATTCGTTTTTGTTAAGATTACATTAGGTTTCACTTAACTTGGGATGTATTAAAGGAGACAAATACCACCAAAGTCAATTAAAGTTAAGCTGTAAAGGAATCTATTGTGGAATTTTTTTTCCCATAAAATTTGTAGGTATAATGACTTTTTCCCATTTTAGCCATATAATATACTCTCACGAGTCTTTCTTATGTCATGTGAGAAGACGCATTGATACGCAGAGGAGGAGCTAGAAAGTTGGAGCAAGTAATCTTGTGAAAGGTAGAGGAAGGCCAAGAAACTTGGATAAAGATGATTGAAAATGATATGCGGTTTCTTAATTGGAGAAAGTATGGCGATGGAGAGGCAAATGTGGCGGGAAAGAATACGGATGGTGGATGGAGTCGATTCTTTTTTTTTTTTAATTCCTATTTTCTTTTATTTCACTATCTCTTTTCTTTTTTTTTTTTTTTTCTTTTTTTTTCATTCATTCTCTTATTTTATTTCTTTTTCTCTACTTTTTCCTCTTTTTTCTTTTATGTTATTTATGTAACGATTATTGTGGTTTAGTTTGATTCAAGTATTGGCCAATCAAATCATTTTGGGCCCAAGCTAGATGTTGTTGTTGTTGAGTCTTTCTTATGTCAATTATTTTAGTGAGACCATCATAATAGTCTCATAATATGTGACACTGTTTCTTAATATTAAATTAATTAGTTGTTTTGTAATGGTTGGTTCGACTTTTTCCTTGAGTTTTTATAGTTCTTAAGGCTTGTTAGGGCTTTTTAGGATTTTTGTTTTTTCACTTTTTTTATTTCTAGGATTCCTTTTCTTTTATTTTTATTGATATCGAGGTTCCAAGCTTGCACTTAATTAGTTCTCGGGACAACAGCCCCAATCCCTCAGAACTGCTATCAGTTAAATCGAGAGATGTGTATTCAGCATCCTAGTTCTTAAATATCCCCAACTACCGTGCACAATGAGTCATCCCCCAAGCGATTGCTTCATACTGGACTCAGTCTATCTAGCTGCAGGTTCCCACCGAGTTCAATCGTCTCCCAATATTTGCTTCATGCTGAATCACACCGATCTAGCCACGAGTTCCAACGGAGATCAGACCTCCCACACTGCCGCTTGAAGTCCTCAATATTGAATTGTACCACCAGCGTACACTGAGGGGCTAGGGCCGACTGAGAAGTCATATACCCTTAAAGAATTCGCGCCCTAAAGAGATTTGAACCCAGGTCTCTCACTTCAAGTGGGAGACCCTCGCCATTGGGCAAGCCCAATGGTTTAAGTTTTATTTTCTAATTCTAGTTATGTTGGCTTTCTTAAAGTTTTGATTCTTGTTTTTAGTATTTTTTTGAGTTTTTATTATATATTAGACAATAAATAGTGTTGGGTAAACTTTTTTAAGACTGGCCCCATCGTACTGCGGCCTCATGCTCCTGAAATCCTCCTCTGGCTTGGTCCTACGGGTTAAATACCGCTTGACCCTTCGCATATGAAGGATTTTTTTGGAAAGGCAATGTTCCACTAATTTGCTGGTAAGAGGACTCAAACACAAAACCTCAGCTAACAAGTATCGGTCTTTACCAAAGTGCTATTGATTATTATTTATTTATTATATGTGATCGATGGACGATGCTATTAAATCAAATAAATATTGCTTGATTTGTTTTAAATAGTTTAAAGTACAATTACAATACGTAAGCCTAGTAGATTCTAAAATTGATAACTTAATTCATACGTTCGGATAAAAATTAATAAAGTTGCGACACGTTAGGATTGAATTAGTGTTCAGTTGTTTATTATTAAAGATATAAATATATTTCTCCCAATAAATATCCGTAATAACCATTTCGATTTTCATTCGACTCCAAAGTCAATCGGCAGGGAAGCGCAGAGCAGAGGGCCGCCAATACTTTAGGTCAAGTTTTCGATACTTGGATCTAAAGTCGAAACCTTACTTTTATCTGCAAACTTGGGCTGTGACCCAGGTCGTTCGGCTAAGCAAAGAAATTTGAGGTAATATAATGCAAGTAAACTATAATAATCTACAATTAATATCCATTTAATATAAATTACAAACCTTAGTATTTTTGCAAAATTCAAGATCACTCCAACAAGTTTCATCCACAACTTTATCGGTGTCTCTGTTTGGATCCATGTACACTGCACCAATCGAGGAGGTGAACACCACGCGGCGTACCTTAACCTCCGCCGCGGCACGTATCACATTCTTGGTTCCAATCACTGCCGGCTCCACCATTTGTTCCTTAATTATTAAGCACAAATTAATAAAATAAAAGTGATAAAAGGCAAAAATATAAAACATAAAACATAAATTTAGGCGTGGTTGCTTTGAATTTATCTACTTGCCCTATTTCGTAATAAAAAAATAGGTACATGACATGTCACCATACCTCAAATGAATCACGGCAAGTGCCTTCGTCTAAATGAATGTTAGAGCAATCCTAGCAGTTTCCCTCCAAATTTTCTCCTAAATCTACTCCTAAATCATCTCCTCAAAATATTTCTCTCCCCTATTTTACAAATATACCCATCAGTTCTCCTATTTTATAATTATATTATTAAGATATACATAAAAATATATATTTAATAGAAAAAGTTAGTATAAATGAGGAGAGAAAAAAATTGATCGGTTGAAAAAATAAGAGAGAGAAAAATGGGAGTAATTTGAGGAAAGAAATAGGGAGTGTTAAAATTTTAAGTGAATTCTCTTTAATTTAGGTGATCTGCTGAATGTCATTTCTGATTGAGTTTTTGTTATTTTAGCTCAAATTTAAGGTTAAGATTGATTACAGGGCTTCTGCCCTAGTGCTCTTAGGGAAATACTTTAAGCAAAATATAAGTATTAATAAACATGTCGGGTCAAATAAATAAAAGCAATCAAATGTCAATTAATATTATCTCCATTCCTCAAATCTGTTCATATATTTCTTTTTTCGGCAATTCTTAAAAAAAAAAATCTATGTTATTATTAATTACTAACTTAATACTACACTAATATATGACCCATTATCCAATCATATTATGCATTATACTACATTCAATAATTTTTTATTAAAATTCATACCATGCCAAATTATAAAAAATTATATTGAACTTTGACATGACATTATTATAAATAAATTTATTACAAAATGTATTTGTTAGAATATTATAATTTTATAATTTTTATAATTATAAATTTTTAAATAATAATCATGATCAAAGTATTCAAAATGTAATACTACACTATGCCAAATGCAATCATGCCCGTCACCAACCCCTCGCGCCAACCACCATTAGCCGCACAGCATTTCCACCAACGAAACAGTACTCGGGATCTGTAGCTCTTCAACACTATCTATGGAAAATATATATTTATGACATTTTTTCTTAATTGTCCAGAATAACCGTACTTGATGTCCATATTGCATTCTTTCAATCTCACAACTTGAAAAATGCGTAAATCAATCCAAACGAATTAAACGTAAATATCTATTCAAACTTGTTTGAAGTATAGTCGAGCTCGAGCTTAAAATATTATGTTTGAATTTGATTTGATTAGTAATCGATCCAAGCTCGAACGACCTTTAATCGAGCCAAACACGACTCGAGCTCAAGTAGTTTTGATTTTTTTATATGTATTCTAAAAAATTGAATTGAGTTCGAGCCGAACTTTATATTTATCAAACATTAAGTTTGATTCATTATGTTACTGAATTAAGCTCGGATTCAAATCGAGCGTCGAGAAATTTAATTTATTTTCAGTCTTAAATCTAAAAATAGATCCCAAACATTAATGATCCAGATTTATTTTTATTGCTTACTCAAAAATATTCACATTCATCCATCTTTTATATATATATATATATATATATATATATATATATATATATATATATATATATAGTGGCCAAGCTAGAAGTTTTTCGATGGGGTCGGGATCTAAATTTTTTTTTCCTAAAGCTATTTTTCGGGTAATACTGAAATTTTGAAGTCGAAAAACCGAATATACCAAATTTTCTACACGAAAACTATATACCCCCTACATCGCAAAAAAAATTTTGGGGGTCGGGCGCCCCCCGCCCCTTAATAGCTGCGCCACTATATATATATATATATATATATATATAAAAGAACTAAAAAAACATTTATATTTCCCACAAACGGGCGAAAAAGAATGATTGCCCACGTAAATGACAAGGCAGCCCTATCAACACAAAAGAAAGAAAAAAAAATAACTTACAGGATCATCAGTTACAGGCGACGCGGTGTGGAAAACGCCGTCACAGCCATTAATGGCTTTGCGTAAGCTCTCGTAATCGTTAAGATCAGCCTTACACAATATCAGCCTCTCATCCGCTCCCTCAAGCTCTCTCAAATGTGAATTCTTCGGGTCCTCTGCCGCCACCAAAACGTTATGTATAGATTGACACGTACATACAAGAAAAAAATCAAAGTCACTTGATACATATTATTGTTTTTTTCTTAAGTACCTGGATTTCTGAGGGTGCCTCTTACAGTATAGCCCTTCTCAAGTAGGAATTTAACCAGCCACGACGCGATGAAGCCTCCGGCGCCTGTGACGCAGACGATTTTCCCGGGGACCGACGGCATATCGGCGTGGGTTGCTGCTGACGCTGGTGTTGTGCGCGTGAGTGGAGAGTAAAGTTGGTAGGGGAGAGAGGTATTTATATTAAAAAAATAAATATAGTGAGTTCACCTACCCCATTAGAAAGAAAATAAAAAATTATTTAAGGATAAAAAAATTTAGAAATGAGAAGACAAAAACAATTGCGGCAGCAAATTCGAGTTGATCTCTTTTGGAAGGAGGGGAGAGAAATAAAATAGAGTACAAAAGAAGTAAATAGCGCCCTAATATGATTAAATCCCAAGTAATATGATTGAACTTGGAATTATCACTAAGAAAATTTGACCCCAATCATTTAAATGCAAAAACCACAAGAGAGAACGGCTGAGCACGAGTCCGGAATGGACCGGATTATAAATGATCGGACTTTATCGACCCGAAACTTGGCCCGGTTCTAGCCCAATTTTGTAATTTTTTTTGCATATTAAGTGTCCTTTTATTACATTTAAAATGCTTTATTCTTTACATACTCTTATAAAAATACAATTATCAATCTTAATATCTTCATTTAGTCACTAAACTCCCAAGTTTAACAATATTTTAGTATAAATAAACTTAATTAGAATAATGTGCAATCATAATCGAGCCATTAATCATCATTATTTCATCACCACCGAGGGTAAATTACAATAAAAAATATTTTTTTATGTATTTTTATTTTTACCAGGTCATTCCGGGCCGGACCCGGATTTTTCGAGTTTTGACCCGATCCGGTCTGGAAGCCGGATTTAGACAAAATACAGACCCGTGACCCGAACCTGATTAACAGGTCTGGTCCGAATCCGGTCCGAGTCCGAGTAAAAACCAGGTCCAATCTGAGTCCGAGTAAAAACCGGATCCAAACTATTTGTGCTCAGCCCTACTATAGAGTTGAACTAAAGATATATAGAGGAAAAAGGAAATTGCACCAAATTCACCATGAATCTAGCTGGAATGCACCTTAGTTGGTTGGATGCCGAATTAAATCCAACATTAAACTGTGAGATTTACTTTGAAAAGATTGCGTTTGGGCTAACTTTTCCTACAATTTCAAAAATCAAGGCATAACACCATACATAAAAAGAATCACGATCACTTCATAAATACAAACCACTTCAAAATCCACTACTTTAACCAACACTCACCTTTGCTAATGCACATGTCAAAAAGTCTCAATCATGCTGATAGTCCATCCGTCTTGGCATCCACGTAAGCGCTACCCGCCAACTCAATCGTCTCGATTGAGAAGACCAGAAGGCAAAAGAACCGGATTTCAGATAGGCCGACTGAGCAGAGTGACATAGATGACCGACCGAGTAAATATCAAATTTACTCCCAGGTCCGTTAAAGACCGGACCGGACAGAAACGATCGGACCGACCCGGTAAAAACCAGATCGGAAGGGCCGACCCGATATAGGATGAATGTTTTCCAAGCCACCATTATGACACGACCGATCAGAGCAGCGGGAAACCCGAGAGCCGACCTCATAGTCGGGCACAACGGATAAGTATTGCCGAAAGCACGAGGAACAGGCAGACAGGACGAATGGAACAGGCACACAGGACAGTTAATGCATTCTGTCCTCTCTCTTCCCAAAGCAGTCCCCAAAAGCTGCCACGTGTTTAAGGCACATTCTCCCTCTGACAAGTGTTTGGACACATTCCCAGACAACCTCCAGCTGTCACCCGCTGATTGGTTCAGACCTTCTATATATTGAAAGAAAATACAAAAAGAAAGGACTTTTGAAATTTGTCAGAAAACAGATAAAAAGATAGAGAGAGAAAAAAGACTTATAATAAAACAAGCAAAAAATACATACCGGTTTACAATCTTCAGCCCGGCTCTATCCCAAATTACGATCATTAATAAAATTTAGTGATCCAATTTATTCCATATTTTTTTATTATTTTCTACGTGGATTCGATCCATTTGTCCAGATCAGCACACGTTACGTTGACCAAATCAGTCGTCAACAGATTGGCGCTACAAGAAGAGGCCACGCTGCCCACAGCTACATACGTTCTCACCGGAGTCCTCAACGAATTGTTCTATTGCAACTATGACTCAAGGAAGTCCTAAACACCATCAGCCCGCCGCGGAAGAGGAAAACCTGCTTAAGGTGGTGGAGTGCTTTAAACAGCCCGCGTTCATCCAGGGGATGACTGGCCTCATGGCGCGAGTTACCCAGAGCGAAAATCCCCCAAGGCCCGAGGAACAGAACGAAGCCCAATCTCAATCGACTCGTCCGACCGCCCCGGGGCGTAACCAGAAGAGAACCATCTCCCGCCTTGACGAGGAAAAGGCGGAAAGCCAAGGCGAAAGCTCTCACCCTTCACGAAAAGGTCGGACCTCTCTATCGGTTTTTGATCAGCTGGGGACAGGATGAGAAACTGAAAAAATGGCACCGGCTCGGACCACTCAGAGTCGGGACCGCAAAGAAACGAAGGCTCCCCGCCAATCCCGAGTCCCGACACAACCGTCACAGCAAACTCCAGGTGATAACTCGAGCGAAATCGAGTTCCTTAAAAAGCGCCTCACGGAGCTTGAGAATAAACAACTCCAATCCCCCCAAAATTCTGTGTGGTTCAATAGCCAAAAGAGTCCCCTTGCTCCCTGTATTTTGACGGAACCTCTACCGGAGAAGCTGAAGGTCACCCAAATTCCACCTTATAACGGGGAGACCGACCCCAAAGCTACAACTCGTGGATGGACCTGCACGGGTCCGAAGATGCTTTCTGATGCCGGATGTTCTCCCTAACTTTATGGGAAAGGGCTCAGAGGTGGTATCGCTCGATACCCCACCATTCTATCCAGACCTGGCCCATCTCACCGCGGCATTTCGATCCCATTTTATGGGATCTTTGGTCGTATCGCCCCGCGGTCCTCCATTGTCTCCATCGTCCAGGGGGCGAATGAGTCCCTCAAGGATTACATAACTCATTTCAACAAGCAAATATTGGAAACGGAACCCATGTCCGACGATGCGCTGGTCATAATAGCTCAGGCCAGCCTCCTGAAAAATTCATTCTTCCGTTGGACGGTATGCCAGAACACCCCCCACATGTACCAAGAATTCTTGGAGCGCGCTAGCTCCCACATCGCGGTCGAGGAGGCTATGCCGGCCCCAGTTCTAGTCATGCCCACCGATCCGAAAGGATCTTGCAAAAAGAAAGAGGATAGACATGACTACAGGGAGGCCCGCCAAGAACCCCGCCGGGAGAATAAGGCCCCCGACTCCTCTTCGACAGCCCCATCAACCCGGAGCTATTAGAGCAAAGGCTCGAGATCATGGCCAGCTTCGCCGAAATATACTCTGTCGGGGCCGCGACTATATTTGAGCAAATAAAAGACAAGAATTTGCTTCCGATTCCTCGGCCGATCTATAAAGATCGAAAGGATATGGATCAGACCCGCTTCTATAAAAATCATGAATTGGTGGGTCATAACACCAGGCACTGTCGGGACCTCATCGCAGCCTTGATCACGGCGTACGAAGATACTGGTCGGATGATTAAATGGGACATCGAGCTCGGACAGTTCGACCTAGCTTTTAAATCGCGCACTGCCATAAAAGGTCAGGTCCTGGCAGATTTTATCGCGGAGTTCACACCAGCGATCACACAAGAGAATGACCGATCAGAGGAGTGGTCACTCTACGTAGACGGTTCGTCAACTGCCGACCGAGCGAGCGTAGGAATAGTTCTTGTCAGTCCCGATCAACGATTATTCTGCTCGGCCATTCGCCTGGGTTTTCCAGCCACTAATAATGAGGCAGAATATGAAGCCCTCCTGGCCGGATTGGAAATGGCGACCTCCCTCAGTCTCGCTCGCCTCACTGTCTTAAGTGATTCTCAATTGGTAGTGAACCAAATTAGAGGCGAATACGAGGCCAAGGAGCCCAAACTGGTTAAATACCTCCGCTTAGCAAGAACCCAGTTGCAAGATTTTTGAGGAACTATACAACACATTCCTCTAACCGAGAACATCCAGTCCGACTCCTTGGCAAAGCTCGCATCCAGCTCTGGAGCCGAGCATATGGATGAGTTCAGCATGGGGTACCATGCATCATCGGCCCTAGATATGGCCAAAGTCCAAGCAGCCGAACAGTCCGAGCCGCAAGGATGGATGCAGCCTATAATTCAATATCTTCAGAGCGGCGTTTTACCCGCGGACCAAGCCCAGGCACGATCACTTCGAACTCATTCCGCTCGGTTCACCATTGTGGATGGAACTTTATACAAGAGAGGGTATTCAGTTCCATTGCTGAAATGCATGTCTGAGTCGGAAACAGAGTACGCCCTCAGAGAGGTACACAAGGGTATATGCGGCAACCACTGGCTTACAAGTTGATCCGGCAAGGATATTACTGGCCAAATCTTTAAAAAGATGCCATCGCGCTCGTACGGAAGTGCGTCCGATGCCAAATCTTTGCTCCTAGGATCCGATCCCCGATAGAAAAACTCACTTCCATTTATTGCTCGTGGCCATTCGCCAAGTGGGGGATTGATATGATCGGCCCTTTACCTAAAGGGCGCGGAGGAGTGCAATATGCCATCGTTGCAGTCGATTATTTTACAAAGTGGGCGGAGGCCGAACCCATGGATCGGACGACCGAACAAAAAATAGTCGATTTTGTTTGGAAGTCCCTCATCTGCCGGTTTGGGATCACTCAGTCCATTGTATCCGATAATGCCAAGCAATTTGATAATAAGAAATTTCGGGCATTCTGCGACGGCCTTCACATACGAAACAACTTCTCCACGCCATACTATCCGCAGTCCAATGGACAAGTCGAGGCGGCCAACAAAATTATAAAGCAGCACCTCAAGACCCGCCTCGAAGAACTCAAAGGTTCATGGTCAGAAGAGCTCCCTGAAGTATTATGGGCTTATAGAACAACGCATCGGTCCGCCACCGGAGAAACTCCTTTCTCCTTGTCTTTCGGCACTGAAGCCGTCATCCTGGTCGAAATTGGGGCACCTACCTACCGAGTAGCCTATTTTGAAGAACGAGATAACGACTTGGACCTCCAAGTAAACCTGGACCTCATCGCCGAAAAACGGGCCCAAGCGGAAATACGAAACGCCATCTACAAAAGAAGATGCGAACGCTATTAGAACTCCAAAGTTCACCAAAGAAATTTTCAGGTCGGGGACCTCATTCTTAAATGAGTACTGGGACCGTATCCCGGTCCACTTAAGCCAAAATGGGAAGGACCGTACATGATCAGCGAAGTCCTTCCTAATGGGGCCTACCGACTAGAATATCTGAACGGCCAGAGATTTACTTATCCATGAAATGCCATGTATTTAAAAAGATATTATCAATAAAATTTGGCATTATTCATTTCTTAAGCCTCAGCTGTTGGAATATTTATTCCACATATTCATAAATAGTGTTTTGATGATTAAAGTTGCTAAACAAAGCAAAACAACAAAGAGGCGAAGCAAAACAACGAAGCATATGAAGTCGCAAAAAGATGGACAAAATACAAAGCTAGCGCATGCTAGACATATATGTTAGTGCACGCTAACGGGTCCCGGCTGCAGATCAAATGAGTTCGAAGTTACTTGAAGTGAAGTCATCTTGTGAAGATAGCGCACGCTACACAGAATGCATAACGCACGCTATGGAAGGTTAATTATCGTTGTGAAGATATTCAAACACTGTATGACGCAAGCAATGACGAAATCATAGCGCACGCTAAAGATGAGGAATAGCGCACGCTAAGACGTTTGAATTCAAGTCAATCAATACGTTGAGAAGATTCTGAAGCGAAGTCAAAAAGTATAAACGGATATATGACGCATGCAATGATGCAAGATTAGCGCACGCTACGAGGGAATGTTAGCGCACGCTAACTGTCATGGACAGTAGCCACTGGACTGAAATTACAAGACGTTAACGTATGCTACATGCAGTACAGGCAAAAATGTGCGATAGCGCACGCTAAAAAGAAGAGCTAGCACACGCTAGCAAGTCAACAGTCAGCAACGGCTAGTTTGGTGGAGAAGGCTATAAATACCACTTCAAATGGTATTCATCCTACAACAACTTCAAGCAATCAAGACATTGAACTAAGATTCATATAAATTATATTGTTGTTGTGATATTGAGCTTATATTGTTAGTTTGAGCGTTTATACATTCAACACATACACGAGAGGTAAAAGAAAAGATGCGATTGGATTCGGTGTTATGAGGATCAAAGATCCGGAATTGTTAGAATCGCAATTGCTATCTTAGTGATGTTTATCTAGTACCGATAGAAAGCTAGAGTGGTTGATTCCTTGTCCAATAGAAAAGAAAAAGGGTTTAACTTGGACCGACAAAAAGACAAGTAAGAGAACGGTTTTACTCAGACCGATAGAAGACGAGCTTGTAAGAGTAATCCCTCGACCGATAGAAGAGAGGTGCAGAGGTTTTGATCTTCATCTTATAGAAAAAGATATCGAGAGAGGACGTAGGCACGTTTGGCCGAACCTCTATAAACCCGTGTGTCATTTAAATTCCGCACTTTATATTTATGCTTCCTCACAACGACGCAAATACCGATTTTGCTCCAACAACTGGTATCGAAGCGGTACCTCCAATACACAACTTAACATCTGAGGAGTCGATCCAAATGGCGTTTCAACTTGCCCCGGTCGAAGGTCTTGCTCTTAATCGACCACCATTTTTCGACGGATCAAACTTCATAACATGGAAGAAGAAGATGTCTATATTCATTCGATCCTACGACATCGAGCTTTGGAAAATAATATGTCTTAGTCCAAAAATTCCTACGAATTCAAACGGTACACTTAAAACTTTCGAAGAATATGACGACTCTGATTGGAAAAATGACCATTACAATTGTAAGGCAACTCAACTCCTATATTGTGCCTTAAATTCGGAAGAACACAACCGGATATCATCGTATGATAGTGGCGAAGAAATTTGGAAAATTCTTGAGGTAACACACGAAGGAACGTCTCAAGTCAATGAGACGAAGATAAACATGCTCCTTCACGAGTACGATTTATTTCAAATGAAGGACGATGAATCCATCACAATCATGCTCGACCAATTTTTGGACATCACAAATGGATTAGCATGTTTCGGAAAACCACTTTCGAGTAGTGAGAAAGTAAAGAAAATTCTCCGATCACTACCTCGAGAATGGGACGGTACGGTGACGGTGATAATGGAATCTAAAGATTTAAATAATCTTGATTTTAGTGCTCTCGTTGGTTCACTTATCAACTACGAGATTGTTCTAAAATCTCGGAATGCCAAACCGAAGCCGAAGGAAAGATCGATAGCCATGAAGGCTAAGATGTCAAGATCTAAGGAAGAAATCCCGGTGGACGAAAGCGAAGAATCGGCATATTATGCCAAAAATATTAATAAGTTCCAACACTTATTAAACCGGAGGAAGCATGACATCCAAAAGGGCGAATCTAAGAAATTCGACAACACTTGTCGATTATGTGGTAAACCAGGCCACTTTGCTAAGAATTGTCGTGTAAAACCCAAAGAGGTTTTAACTACAATATGGAGTGACGAAGATATTGATGATGATTTTCTAAATCAAAATAATCTCACTCTCATGGCCTGGAGTTCATTCGACGATAGCGACGTCGAAAGTCAAGTAAGTAACTCCTACGATGAACTTTTTGAAGCATTTGAGTTATTACATACGGATTATCAAAATGCTTTAAGTGAGATTAAATCCCTTAAATCTAAATATAAATATTTGGAAATCGAAAATTCTAAAATTCCTGAAAAAGGAAAATTTGTTGAAATCGATTATTCAAAATGTGTTGAAAATTAAAATATTTTGAATGATGATCTTGTTAAAATTCAAATTGAGCTCAAAAATTTAACGAAGAAATTCTCTCTCGAAAACGAGAAATTTGAAAATATGCTCTCGGTTCAAAAATACACTTTGAATAAACAGGGGTTGAGATTCAAATAAAATTTTAAAACTGAATCCGTGAACTTGAAGATACCCCATTGTGAAAAATGTTCGAAAATCGGTCACCATATTTCAAACTGTAAAAGCCCAAGACGGACGATTAAAACTAAGAAAATTTGGATTTCCAAAGGAATGTTTATTCCTAATACCGTCTACGTCTCGAAAGAAAAACCAACTATAGGTTGGGTCCCCAAAAATTAATTTTTAACTATTGATATTTTACTCGGGGGGAGTATTTTTTTTAAACGAATATTTTTGTCAGGGGGAGTAATTTTTTTTATATTTATCATATTTTTTATATTCATCATTTCGTATCATGCATATTCAATAATTGATATCTTCTATTCAATTGATTTATATTTTTACACTTTTTGCTGAATATAAAAAGCGTCATGAAAGATATGACGAGAAAAATAAAAGTAAAAAGGAGGAGAAAATAATAAAAGTCAAAAAGGAGAAGAATACATACAAAAAGGGGGAGAAATGAAGGAGTTGAAAAATAAGAAACGAAGAAGTCGAAAATGACAGAAGTAAAAAAGATTGGAGAAACTAACGAAACGATCAAAGCCGAAAACTTTGAAACGTACAAATATATATTTTTGTTTTTGCAGGTTTTATCCAATTCAATGGTTGTTTTGTAATCATCAAAAAGGGGGAGATTGTTGGAATATTTATTCCACATATTCATAAATAGTGTTTTGATGATTAAAGTTGCTAAACAAAGCAAAACAACAAAGAGGCGAAGCAAAACAACGAAGCAGACGAAGTCGCAAAAAGATGGACAAAATACAAAGCTAGCGCACGCTAGACATATATGTTAGCGCACGCTAATGGGTACCGGCTGCAGATCAGACGATTTCGAAGTTACCTGAAGTGAAGTCTTCTTGTGAAGACAGCGTACGCTACACATAATGCATAACGCACGCTATCGAAGGTTAATTACCGTTGTAAAGATATTCAAACACTGTATGATGCAAGCAATGACGAAATCATAGCGCACGCTAAGGATGAGGAATAGCGCACACTAAGATTTTTGAATTCAAGTCAATCAATCCGTTGGGAAGATTCTGAAGCGAAGTCAAAAAGTATAAACAGATATATGACGCATGCAGTGATGCACGATTAGCGCACGCTACGAGGAAATGTTAGCGCACGCTAACTGTCATGGACAGTAGCCACTGGACTAAAATTATAAGACGTTAACGTACGCTACATGCAGTACATAACGTACACTACAGGCAAAAATGTGCGATAGCGCACGCTAGCAAGTCAACAGTCAGCAACGGCCAGTTTGATGGATACGGGTGTTATTAGGATCAAGCATCCGGCATTGTTAGAATTGCAATCGCTATCTTAGTGAGGTTTATCTAGTACCGATAGAAAGCTATAGTGGTTGATTCCTTGTCTAATAGAAAAGAAAAACGGTTTAACTTGGACCGACAAAAAGACAAGTAAGAGAACGGTTTTACTCGGACCGATAGAAGACGAGTTTGTAACGGTAATCCCTAGACCGATAGAAGAGAGGTGAAGAGGTTTTGATCTTCATCCTTAGAAAAGATACCGAGAGAGGACGTAAGCACGTTTGGCCGAACCTCTATAAATCCGTGTGTCATTTAAATTCCGCACTTTATATTTACGCTTCCGCACAACGGCGCAAAAATGATTTTGCTCCAACATCAGCACTATGAATGACCGGCTCATCCGACTCTATAAGACCGAGCTCGACTTGGCATCCCGAATAACCGGCTCCTCCGGCACTATAAGACCGAGCTCGACTCGGCACCTCGAATGACTGGCTCCTCCGGCACTATAAGACCGAGCTCGACCTCGGCACCTCGAAGGACCGGATTCTCCGGCACTATAAGACCGCGCTCGACCTCGCGACCTCGAATGACCGGATCCTCCGACACTATAAGACCGGGCTCGACTCGGCACCTTGAATGACTGGCTCCTCTGGCACTATAAGACCGAGCTCGACTCGGCACCTTGAATGACCGGCTCCTCCGGCACTATAAGACCGAGCTCGATTCGGCATTATCAATGAAAGATAGCAAAAAGAATACGCCATGGCCGAACCAACCCGGACGGAACATCCAGAAGAAAGCAGCTAAATAGGTACTATAAAGAAGATTTTATTCATTCAAGGAAACATTTTTTACAAAGTACATACAAAAAAAAACCCTAGGAAAGGAAAAGACTGGGGCACGCAGGCCATACATGCGACAAAACATAAAACTAGTCGGCACCATCGCTCCGGCCAGCCGCCTGGAAGGACTGCCCTTCGCCTTCACCATGAGGGGCCCGAACCTCCAGTGCCTCATCGGCCTCCGGCTCGTCAGCTTCCATTGGCTCCACTTGCAGGTCGGACACCCGAGATACGATATAGGCTCGCACTTCCTCAATGGTCTTCCCCTCCTTCATGAGATCCAACATCTCATAACAGGTGGAGACATAATTCAAGTTCAGAAGCTTTTCGTACTCGGCCGTCTTTTTGAAGGCCTCTGCCCCGTCGACAAGACCTCTAGCATAGCCCGAAGCCTTACAAGTATCCACCTGTTTGGTCAGATGCTCGAGCTGGGACTGCGTTTTCTTCAGATAAGAATCATGCTCGGCCCGGACCGCCTTGTACCGCTTGTGCATCACCTCGTCCGCCTCAGTCATTTCGCGGGCCTTGTGTAATATCCGTACTTTTTATTGACTATTTGACCTTGCCGTTCTTCCTATTTTGTCGCTCTGTAAACTCTTTGTGATGTTGTCGATGTTGTTATAGAGTTTCGTACCTTGTTTGAATCATGATCGTGACCTTTTGGAAGTGTTTTGGGTTAAAGAGATAGCGCACGCTAGGCGTAGGCCAACGCACGCTAATTTTGCTTGAGTAGCGCATGCCAGCTTTGAGCCTTAGCGCGTGCTAAGGGACCAGACATGGCATAAGCAGTAGCTAATCCTGCTCTCTGGACTAGCAGTTAGCGCACGCTAGGAGTTAGCCAGCGCACGCTATTCGTGGTCAGTAGCGCGCGCTAACACGTCCGTAGCGCATGCTAACGAGCTGGGTCGGCAGAGACAGTGAGGTTATCAGGCTGTCTGGACTGTCAGGTAATGTGCGCTAGGCTTCGGCTAGCGCGCGCTACAAGTGTTGTGTAGCGCACGCTAAGCTATCACAGCAGCGCATGCTAGGACTCGAGCAGGGCAGAGGACAGTAGGTTCTGGACTCCAATTTCTGGACACCAACTCCCAGGTAGCGCACGCTAACGATCGGCTAGCGCACGCTAAAGGAAGGTGATTAGCGCACACAACGGTTTACCTAACGCACGCTAACGGGGCTGGCAGAAGCCACCAGTGACCCCGCTAGCGCATGCTAAATATTGAGGTGTAGCGTGCGCTAGACTGGACACAATAAATATTGGACAGTTGACTTCCACTCGTCATTATCTTCCTCCTTTTATCATTACCGATCGGGAGCAGTGGGATTTGGGCGATTCGGGGAGTTTGGAGGCAATCCTTCTTCAGACATCAACATTTTTGGTTGGAGAACACATATTTCACAACATCTAATTCATTCTATCTTCCAAATCAAGGTAAGAATGCTTAGAACTCTAATTTTGGGAATTTTGGAGATTTTCTTAGATTCGTCCGATTTATCCATTGTGAAGCTTGAGAACCTTGAGATTATGATTTATCTACCCCGTATCTATGTTTCCCTTACGATTTTATAGATTGGTTTGTGCCGTGTTCGGACTTGTGAGGGTTTGGATGATTTTTCCAACCTCTAGTTGTTTACCTTTGTAGTTTCGTGAACCGTAGACGGGTTTCGGGAGTTTCTTCGTGAGTTATGAGTATGGATTATTGATTATCATATCCCTTGCGAATCGTTTAGGTACCAGAAGTGCGTTCTTGGACCTACCGAACTCATACTCTTTTCCGTTCGATTTCTCGATGTCTCAAAGGCAAGTGTATATTTATGATTGTATGTTCTCGACTTTGAAAGTAAGATATATGAATGGCACGGTTGTTTATTTCCACTCTGGGACGGGCCTACGGGTCATCTGAGGGTTTCGTAGCCTCTGGTGCGATTCCACGGATAATGTGAGTTAACCACTCTGGGACGGACTGACGGGTCCTCTGAGGGTTCCGTAGCCTCTGGTGCGGTTCCACGGTTGATCATGTATATATTGATTTGATGGTACGAGATTTAGTTATTCCGGGATAATAGTCTTGAAATGATGAATTGACGGTTACTTTTAATTTATTGTCGAGGAGTATTGTATTTCATATTTAATATACTTGCACTAGCTATTCGACGGCTAACCCCTTTGTGGGGGAAATACTTTTTAGGTATTTCAGGTTCCAGGAGAAAGGACAGGCAGGTATCGGGTCGGCATGAAGATGATGGGCAAACGTGATACTGTGTCTTATCTCCGGTTATATTTTGTGTCCCTCCATTGAGTGTTGTTGTACTGGAATGGTTATTGAAAACTCGAGTACTGTTTTTTTTTCAGTTTCCTTGATGTTCCGGTATGTATTGCCGAAGTTTGATTTTGTGTTGTGATGTGTTTGGATACATTGGATATGGTTTGAATACCCTTTGTATTATCCTTCATGTCATTATATTTGGACCTTCTCGGTCAAGATTTATAGTTCCGCGTATGATTAGCCTCGTGGGTCCCACGGCGGGGCTCACGGCGCTGTAATATACCCTCAATAACTTGGGGATGTTACAAAATATGGTATCAGAGCCTAGGTTTTGTGAAAACCGGGCATGTGTGTTATGTGGCTCTACCAGTGTGGTGGTAGCATGATGTTGTGATATGGATTCTGGTTATTCGAACTGTGATGTTTTGGGTGTGGTATTTTTGAGTTCTGTTGTAGTGCTGTGTGGATTTGGTGATTGTTGGTGTTTCCGAGACCGGCGAGGCAGGGAGTGAACGCTGGTGCCGTAGTCATGTGCAATGGACGGCTCCAATCGGAAAGTGAACGCCGGTGCGAGGCACGTGTCAAGGAGCGGCTTTCGATGTGGAGTGGAACGCTAGTGATACGGGCATGTGTCAAGGACCGGCTCATGCGCTCTAGGTGAGGAGGACACAACGTCATAAATCCCACACAAAACTCGATAGTTATCTAAACTGTAATCTGATCTTGGCGGAGATCAATTGTTTTCGAAATTATGTGAGTAATTGCGAAAATTACCAATTTGTTGGTATTGGCATTTTATTGTGTTGAGATTTTCGAAATGGAGTCATATGCTAGTGTCATGGGAGATCATCGACTTCATAGACATGTAAGTATCTTGTTCGAATTGTTCGATAATGATTGTTTACTTTTGGTGATGTTGGATTTTCTGATTAAACTGTTGTTTGTAAGAGGATTGCAAGTTTCGAGGACGAAACTTATTTTTAAGGGGGGTGGTATGTAATATCCTGAATTTTAGGAATACATACCGACTAAATACGAGAATTGTTAATTTATTTGAATGTATTGGAGATATATTTCTGGTCTTGAAACATTTAAAATAAGAAAGGCATACCGGAAATGTTAGTAGAAATAAGATTGGACATTTTCTCGGAGGTGTCGTGGACAAGTATCAACTTTGAAAAATCACCACGGATTTTTGGGATGTTCGAAAATTGTTAAAATTAACAATATTATATATATTTGAGTTAGCTTTCCAACGGTTCAAACGACAAGCCAATCGGAGTTCGGACGAAGAAGTTATGATCGAATTAGTGGAAGACTGCCAGCTGTCGGGCACCGTACGTCACTGCGTGCGTCAGCGCCCGACAGGCGTCCGGGAATCCCGCGCGAGCGAGGCACGGGTCGTCACTCATAATGCCTAGTCATGATGATGTCTTGACCAACTAGCGGACTTTGAACCCGGAAAGAGCGGCCTTACCTTTAAGACTGTCCCATACCACTTATCGATGCGTGTAGAAAATTTACACGACTTAAAGGGAATACTTTTATATCCTATATTGGAGATTTTTATAACCTCCAAAATGCTCAAACACTCAGCAAATCTTAGCAGCCTTGTCCAGGAAACGCCCAGTAGATGTTTGATGAAATTCCCTAAAGAGTCTGTGAATTCCAGTCTGGGTTGCCTTCTTTGAACTCGATTACCTCTCAATCGGTAAGTTATTTTACGAATATATCACGAGCATATTCTAAAGAAAATCCATTTAAGTATAAATCTTGTTTGGACCGTAGGTTGTGTTTCAGAATACTTGGATAATATGAACCGTTTTATAGTGAGTCAGCCCTTCTATTTTCAGTCACTTCCAGCAACATTTCTTTTGAAGTTGATTGAGTTGTTTAGTTTGAACACGTATATCTTTGAACCTGCAAGTGGATTTTTGATAAAGTTTCATGATATTTGTACCCGAGATACATGTTATCATAAATCAATTTTTATTTTTATTTTTATGAATTGTTTAAACTCCTGTATTTATCAATACATTACCGAGTCAGTTCTATATTTTGCGTTTGTATCGAACGGGTTGAATACCTTATATTTGTGTTTAAGGATGGAAAATTTAATAACGATGATTATTAATATTTTTCTATATGAAAATCATGAGTTTTCAAAATTGATGACTTTGGAATATTTTTCGTATTTAAATAGTACGAAGTTTTTATTCGATCAAATAATAGTTATATCATAAATACAACCGAAAATATTGAATATTATTTTTATATTTAAAATAATATTCTGGAATTTTTGTAATGAACTTGTTAAAGTTCGGATCGTCACTTTTGAGAAAGAGGAAAACAAAATTATAAAATTGGGATAGCCGTTGATCGTGGAAATCGAATGTCGTAGTATACTGTTATTGATATCGGGATATAAATATTTTGTCAAGGTGTGGGAATCGAACCTCGGGACAGGTTTGCTTTACCGACCCGGCTATTTGAGGCAAGTTGTTACTTGTTCAGTTATATTATTTCGATAAGTAATTTCAATTACATGACATAAGTATTCTGTGTTGTATTGCATATTGACGAATGAATAAATGTAATCTTGTGAGGATTGTAGTATACAGTAGATGTTGTTGATGATATTTGGATATTCTTGGTTGATGAGGTGCGTTTGGAAGGAATCTGAACCGAGGTATGTTTTATGGTAAATTCGGGGGGAATCCGAATAGAGGTATGTTTTTGTGGTAATCGTACATGAATCCGAATAGAGGTATGTTTTTGTGGTAATCGTAGATAGATGATTATGTACGGGAAAGTATTCGGTATTGAGGTATTATACGGTATTGTTGTGATATTGGGATTTTGACGAGAATCGTTGGATTAACCGGGAGTTGTAAGGTTATAGTTTGTGGTTATCATTCACACTGTTGTGGGGCGATTAATACGCCTCGATGGCGATCGGCATAATGATCAGAGAGCCAACCATAGAAGCCATACTCTGGGCAAACACCCAACAGTCGGCACCCACGGCGATCGTCTTTGGGTATCCGGCGACCGTCTTTTGGTATCTGGCGATCGTCTATGATGTCCAACCAGATAAGATCGTCTCATGACAACGTATGAATCCAACATCCGTCAAAGTCGTCGAAGACCGAATCTCGGACGGTGACCCACGTGTAAATCCACAAAAGGCGCCGACAGATAAGACCTTTGACCCCAGCCTGTCACCTACCTCACCTACCGACAGAGCCGCCGAAAGGTACAAAGTGGGACCTCCCCGGACAGCGACTCAGGACGCGTGCAGGCTTCCCATTGGCTCGCACAGCTGGCTGCCAGCAGCAGCCTCAAACTTTAAGGGAACAGCCCCACGTGACGGGTCGATCGGCCATCTTATTATAATATAGAATACGGCGGTCACCCGCGATCGCCGGAGGGGACCTAGCAACCTTGTCTCCTATAAATAGGAGGCTCACGATAGTGGCTGCAGGATCACGAGATCATTATCACAATTTCATCATCTTCATCGTGAATACAAGTGCAAAACATACAGAGAGAAAATAGAAGACTCATCTGGAAATCACTTACACATTCATAGTGATATTCATACATACTTACAGTACATCCAAAGCAAGAACTCACAGATCTTCATATCTGGTTCTTCCGGCAATCTACACGCTCTACATCTTAGATAACTAGAAGTCTTTACACTCATTGTAATAGATTCTAACATTAATATTTGTACTCCACAGTATACTTATTAATAACATCTCGCGAGAGCATTCAAGCCCGGGATTAACAACCCCGACAAATCTTGTGTTATTTATTTTCCCGCGGAAGTGTTCTCGCATTTGTTTGTTACTCGATCATTCGAGCAATACTATCTCCAGATAATATTTTGGGTAACAATAATTGGCGCTAGAGGAAAGGCATCTAAACCTTCATTTTTATTCCTACCGTCTCGAAGAACACTCACTTTTCTCCGGACATATACTTGAAGAAACACTCACTGTTCTTCAAAAGAAAAGCCTTCAGAAAAATGACATCTGCAACGACCTTCAAGAGAGCCACCCTGCGATCTGCCAGAAACCTCATTCCAGCCCGGACCGAATCCCAGCCCACGGCAGAAGATGACCACGGCGACGCAAGGCTCTCACTCCCGCCCCCGAGGGACGGTCCTAGCCTCTCACTCGACCAGTTCCAGACCGCGGAACAGATTGAGGAGGCTATAGCCATCCTCAGGGTGCGACGGAGGGCATGCGACTCGCCCACCATCACTCCGTCAGCCATCCGCCGAGCAGGCAAGCGGAAGCTCAAGGGGATCTATATTGTGAAATCGACAGAAAGCCCCGAGCTGCAGGAGAAGGCTCTCATCAGGCGGGATGACTTCGTCTTCAGCCGCCTGGGAAGCGATCCCTCATGGCGACCCGGGCACTCAGGCCCCAGCCGGGAGACATCGGTATCAGAATCCTTTACCAGGAGTTCGGCATATCCGACTCCCAGAAGACAAGCCGGTCAGCGAGCCCCTGCTCGCCCAAGAAATGAGCTCGCTGGCAGAGAACTCATCGTCCACCATGGGTCCAGGGGATATGTGCACGATCACCTTGGCTCGCGCTCCGGGAGCCAATCAGCAAGCAGTCAGGCGACGGCGATGGCCGCCATGCAGCGCCAGCTCGACGAGATGAAGGCGCTCCTGGAAACTGGGACAGGCGCCAGGAGATCGACCGCTGGACCAAGTGAACTGCTCGCGGTCCAGATCGAGCTCGCCCCAGTACAACCAAAGATCACTCCCCCACAAACACCTCTATATGAGGGGAGATCGGATCCGGAGACCCATTTGAGCAAGTTCCGGATCTACATGACCGGATACGGAGCATCAGATGCGACGAAGTGTCGAATGTTCCCATTAACTCTGGGCGACCTCGCCCACAGGTGGTACATCTCACTTCCACCCCGCTCAATCAATTGCTTTGAGAAGCTGGCGAACGACTTCACGTCGTACTTCGCCGCCAAAGTCGCTCGCCCAGAAGGCCCACACCGCATGATGAAAATCAAGCAGGGGAAGGACGAGCCAGATGAAGATTACATCGACCGGGTAGACGAGATAATCCTCACCGGCGAGCCCATTAGCGACGAGCTCGCTCTCTACTCAGTCCTGGGGGGATTCTGCGGCCACTCACCCATGTTCAGGCACCTTACAAAGGACATCCCCCCGACCTACTCGGTCTTCCGCGTCAGAGCCGCCGATTTCCTGGCCAGGCAGAGGATGATCTCCCCGCTTAGGCGAGGGATCTGCCGGAGAAGGGAGGACGCCATCCCACGTCCAGAAAAAGGCAGTCACCAAGCCCAGAAAGGCGGTCGCTAAGCCGCCTGGTGAGTTCAAAGCCTTCGAGGATGTGGAGGTCCACCTTCTCCACAACCTCAACTTATCTCCGGCCCACATCTTCAACGCAATCAAGGGGCGCGAATGGCTTTCCAAACCAAAACCGATAAGGGACCACGGTCATCTAGACCGTAGCAAATTCTGTGCCTACCACAAGAGTCCCGGCCACAACACTAGCCAATGCCGCGATCTCCTCAGACAACTCTGGCGACTGTTTGAGGAAGGCAAATTGGACAACTTGGTCACCAAGCCAGAACCTAGGACAGAGAGGATCGGAGGGCGCGAGCTCCGACAAAACAAAATAACCCCTCCCAATCCGGTCGCCAGGATCGAGCATGATCCGGAGTACTCTGATGAATCGATCCCTCCGATCAACCCTGGCAGCCGGATCAATATGCTTCAAGCAGGAGGTGGAAACCTCGGGGGCCTTTCCCCGGTTTCCACCATGTCAAACAGGAAGCGAAAGGCCGAACTGAGGGTGTTCGCTGGGGTCCATGTCGTGGTACCCCCAGAGTCGACCATCTCTAAGGACGCGCTCATCACTTTCTCCAACAGGGATAGAGAGGGAGTGCAATGCCCCAAAGAGGATGCATTGGTGATCTCCGCGTGTATCCTTGGGAAGATGGTCGATCGAGTGCTGGTTGACAATGGGAGCTTCTGCAACATCATATTCAAATCTGCTCTTGACCAGCTCGGAAACCTTACCAAGTTCATTAAGCCATTCGACACCGTGCTTCAAGGATTCGGCGACAGCACAGTCCAAGCCTACGGAAGGATCAAGCTCTCTGTCGAGCTAATATGCTTTTACGATCCCAAGGTTAGGATTACTAGGAACCTAAATTTTATAATCATAGATAGGCCCATCATCTATAATGGGTTCCTAGGTCGTCCATTTCTAGAGACCTTTGAGGCGGTCGCCTCATCTTTCTTTTACTGTATCAAATTCCCACTGCCGATGGGACGGTCGGTACTGTAAAAGGAGATCAGCTAATGGAAAAGAAATGCTTGAATTACTCTTATGTCGTAAATTCTTTCAATACTTCCCATGCTATGTGTAAGATTGAAACGATCGACAATCATCCCATGGAGATCGACGAGCCAAGCCCACCGTACCAACCCGACTCGGAGGATGCCATCTCACATCGATTAACGGACGACATCGAGCCACGGATCGGTTTCGAGAAAAGTCTCGACATCGATCCGAGGATCGAGTCCAGAAATCGTTCCAAACGAGAGGCGACGGTCCCCGTTGAAGAGTTGGAAAGTATAACGATAGATCTGGCTCGCCCGGAGCGGGAAGTACAGATCGGCGCAAGCATCGATCGCGAATTAAAAGAGGATCTGATCAATTTACTATGTAAGAACATCGGAGTCTTTGCCTGGTCGCATCAAGATATGGTTGGCATAAGTACTGAACACGCTTGCCACTATCTGAAGATCGACCCGACAAGGAAGCCTGTTCACCAGAAACGTAGGAAATTCGGTCCTGAGAAGTATGCATCGCTCGACATAGAGGTCAAAAAGCTACTCAACAACAAACTAATCGAAGTAGCTACAGACGAACCACAGTGGGTCGCCAACGCGGTGCTCGTAAAAAAAGCCAAACAGCTCCTGGAGGTTATGCATCGACTTCACCGACGTCAATGCGGCATATCCAAAAGATCACTTTCCGATGCCTCATATTGATCACTTGGTCGATAGTACTGCAGGCTGTGAAATGATGTCGTTCATGGATGTCTTCGCCGGATACCATCAAATCCCAATGGCGGAGAAAGACATAAATCACACATCTTTCCACACGGAAAAGGACATGTACTTTTGGGTCCGAATGCCATTCGGCTTGAAAAATGCGGGGGCAACCTACCAGCGTCTAGTCAACGGAATGTTCGCCAATCAGATCAGCAAGACCATGGAAGTCTACATTGACGACATCGTGGTCAAAAGCCTCAAGAAGGAAGACCACCCAATGACCTCGCCGAGACGTTCGCCATCCTCAAGAAGTTCAACATGAAATTGAACCCCAAGAAATGCAACTTCGGGGTGGGCTCCGGAAAATTCCTGGGGCACATCGTGAGCCAAAGGGGGATCGAGGCGAACCCCACCAAGATTCAGGCGATCCTCGACATGCAGGAGCCACGGAATATCAAGCAGGTGCAACGACTCACAGGTTGTCTAGCCGCCCTCAACCGTTTCATATCTCGGCTCGGCGATAAAAGCAAGCCTTTCTTCGCGACCATAAAGAACAAGAAGTTCGCATGGACGAAGGAGAGTCAAGTAGCGTTCGCCAAAATCAAGGAATATCTATCTAACCCCCGGATCCTGGCAAAGCCGGTCCCCGGTGAGAAATTATTCCTCTACCTGGCAGCCTCGGAGGTCGCACTGAGTGCTGTTTTAGTACGAGCCGAGGGACAGACCCACTTGCCGATCTACTATGTTAGTCAAGCGCTCCATGATGCAGAAACACGTTATACACCATCGGAGAAGATCGCCTACGCTCTAGTCATGAGTGTTCGCAAGCTAAGAGCTTACTTCTTCGAACATCAAGTGGAAGTTCTGACAACTCTACCTCTAAGGCAAGTTCTACACCGGCCAGACACCAACGGGAGACTCCTCAAGTGGTCGCTGGAGATCGCCCAATACGGTATCACATACGCTCCTTGCACGACGATCAAAGGCCAAGCTCTGGCAGACTTCGTGGTGGAATTAACATTCCCTCACAGTCCAACCCAGATCGGCCGACCTGCCTGGAAGCTATATGTGGATGGCTCGGCGACCAACTTGCGAGCAGGGGCAGGGATTATTCTCATCAGTCCCAATGGGCAAAGTTTCACAAATGCTGTACGTTTCGGTTTTCGTGCGACCAACAATGAAGCCGAATACGAAGTCTTGGTAGGCGGACTCGATCTAGGCCTCGCCCTGGATGTTCGTCGCCTCCATATCTTCATGGACTCCCTCTTGGTCGTGAACCAAGTCAAGGGAGAATATGAGGCACGCGGCTAACAGACGGTCAAATACCAAGAGCTGGTCGCCAAAATGTGCACGAAATTTGAGGAAGTTGTTGGAACATTTTGTTCCATACATAAATTAAAAAGTGTTTTGATGATTAATGTTGATAAGCAAAACAAAACAACAAAGAGACGAAGCAAAGCATCGAAGGAATCGAAGTACAAAAAGCTGGAAAATCTCAAAGCTAACGTACGTAATATGTGATCATTAACGTACGTAATGGTAGCAGCTTAACGTACGTAATGGATGAGAGATAACGTACGTAAAGGAGTTCAAACAAGTGAACGTTGGAGAAGTCAAAGTCAGCAAAGCATACAACGGATATATGACGTCATGAGTGACGTAATGTTAACGTACGTAACAAAGGAAAGGCTAACGTACGTAACTCAAATGATGAAACTCACCGACTGATTTGTGAAGATGCTAACGCACGTAACCACCATGGTTAACGACGTAATGAGGCTTACGACGTAATGGAGAGCATATAACGTACGTAATGAGCAAATGCAGCTAACGGCTAGTTTGAAGATGGAGCCTATAAATACCATCCCTATGGTATTGTTTGAGTACAACAACCTTGAGCAAATAGTCTATTCTTGTGATATTATTATACACATTCTTGTTGTTGATATTGAGCTTAATTGTAAGTGTTTGAGTGAGAATTCACGAAAAACATACACGAGTGATAAAATAAAAGATACGATTGGATTCGGTGTTATTAGGATCAAGGATCCGGCATTATTAGAATCGCAATCGCTATCGAGTGAGGTTTATCTAGTACCCATAGAAAGCTAGAGAGGTTGATTCCTTGTCCTACGAAAAGGAAAACGGTTTAACTTGGACCGACACAAAGACAAGTACGAGTGGTTTATCACGGACCAATAGAAGACGTGATTGTAACGGTTATACCTCGACCGATAGAAGAGAGGCATAGAGGTTTTTATCTTGATCCTATAGAAAAAGATACCTAGAGAGGACGTAGGCTCGTTTATAGCCGAACCTCTATAAATCCTCGTGTCCTTTATTTTCCGCACCTTTTATTTACGCTTCCGCACACGGCGCAAATATCCGACCCTGTACCCAACAATTGGTATCGGAGCGGTACTCCAATACGCGGCTTAACATCCGAGGAGAAGATCCAAAATGGCTTTTCAAATGGCTCCCGTCGAAGGCCTTGCTCTCAACCGACCACCATTCTTTGATGGCTCAAATTATTTGACGTGGAAGAAGAAGATGTCGATATTCATCCGAGCATACGATATCGAAATTTGGAAGATTATCTGCCTTGGCCCGAAAGTTCCAATCAAATCCGACGGTACGCTCAAATCTTTCGAAGAATACGACGATGCCGATTGGAAAAATGACCATCTAAATTGTAAGGCTACTCAACTCTTATTTTGTGCCTTAAATCCTAAGAGGTCAATCGAATCTCATCGTGTGAGAGTGCGAAAGAAATATGGAAAATTCTAGAAATCACACACGAAGGGACGACTCAAGTCAAGGAGACGAAGATAAATATGCTTCTCCATGACTACGAGTTATTCATGATGAAGGGTGACGAGTCCATCACCAATATGCTCGACCGATTCTCGGTCATCACCAATGGACTAGCTTCGTTTGGCAAACCATTATCTAGTAGTGAAAAAGTTAAGAAAATTTTACGATCACTACCTAGCGAATGGGACGGCACCGTGACCGCGATTATGGAATCTAAAGACCTCAACACGCTCGATTTTAGTGCCCTTGTTGGTTCACTAATCAATTATGAGATTGTTTTAAAATCACGAAGTGTCTAGCCGGCCGAAGGAACGATCGTTAGCCATGAAGGCTAAGATGTCGAGGAAGAAAGACGAAATTCGTGGAGGAAAGCGACTAAGAAACTTCATATTATTCCAAAAAAATTAATAAGTTTCAAAACTTATTAAACAGTAGCAAGAAGGAAATCACGGGCGAATCAAACAAATTCGACAACTCTTGTCGATTATGTGGAAAACTGTGCCACTTCGCTAAGCATTGTCGTGTCAAACCCAAGAAGGAGGTTCTCGTGGCTACTTGGAGCGATGAAGATGAAGACGATGATTTCATCAATCAAAATAATCTCGCTCTCATGGCCCGGAGTTCGTTCGACGACAGCGACGTCGAAAGCCAGGTAAGTACATCCTCCCGTGATGAACTTTTTGATGCATTTGAATTATTGCATACGGATTTTCAAAATGCATTATCGGAAATCAAATCCCTTAAGTCTAAAATTAAATCTTTGGAAATTGAAAATTCCAAAATTATCGAGAAGGGAAAATTTGTTGAAATCGATCATTCAAAATGTATTGAAAATGAAAATATTTTGAAAAATGATCTCGTTAAAATCCAAACCGAGCTTAAATCTTTGACAAAGAAATTCTCGTGCGGAAACGAGAAATTTGAACAAATGCTTGGTGTTCAAAAGTTTACTTTGAATAAAGAGGGGTTAGGATTCAAAACTCGTTTGAAAAACGAATCCGTTAATTTCAAGATACCCCATTGCGAAAAGTGTTTGAAAATCGGGCATCATATTTCAAGTTGCAAAAGCCCGAGACGGACGATAAAAATTAAGAAAATTTGGGTTCCTAAAGGAACAATCGTTTCAAATATCGTCTACGTTTCTAAACAAAAACCAACTTTATGTTGGATCCCCAAAATTAATGTTTGTATTTTACTCAGGGGGAGTATTTTTTTAAGGAGATATTATTCTCAGGGAGTTTTACCCTTTATGCAAATATTCATAAATTGTATCATGCATATTTTATATTGGTATTATTTATTTCAATTGTTATTTAATCCACTTTTTGATGAATACAAAAAGGGGGAGAGATAGAGAATGGAGAAATAAGTCGAAAATGTGATTAACCGTGAAAGGGGGAGAAAAATCGAAGAAAATCGATAGCATACAAAAAGAATTGAAAAATGAAGAGGAGAAGTGAAAAAATGACAGAAAAAGAAAAATGAGGAGACGTCGAAAAGACGATGAAAATTTAAAAATGGAGAAAAGAATAGAAGGAGTCGAAAAAATAATGGGAGAAGATTCTAACGAAACGGACAAAGTCAAAAACTTTGGTCTGTAAAGATATACATATATTTGTATTTTTGCAGGAAAATCCCATTGTCGGAGTGTTGTTTTGTAATCATCAAAAAGGGGGAGATTGTTGGAACATTTTGTTCCATACATAAATTAAAAAGTGTTTTGATGATTAATGTTGATAAGCAAAACAAAACAACAAAGAGACGAAGCAAAGCATCGAAGGAATCGAAGTACAAAAAGCTGGAAAATCTCAAAGCTAACGTACGTAATATGTGATCATTAACGTACGTAATGGTAGCAGCTTAACGTACGTAATGGATGAGAGATAACGTACGTAAAGGAGTTCAAACAAGTGAACGTTGGAGAAGTCAAAGTCAGCAAAGCATACAACGGATATATGACGTCATGAGTGACGTAATGTTAACGTACGTAACAAAGGAAAGGCTAACGTACGTAACTCAAATGATGAAACTCACTGGACTGATTTGTGAAGATGCTAACGTACGTAACCACCATGGTTAACGACGTAATGAGGCTTACGACGTAATGGAGAGCATATAACGACGTAATGAGCATGGGCCTAACGGCTAGTTTGAAGATGGAGCCTATAAATACCATCCCTATGGTATTGTTTGAGTACAACAACCTTGAGCAAATAGTCTATTCTTGTGATATTATTATACACATTCTTGTTGTTGATATTGAGCTTAATTGTAAGTGTTTGAGTGAGAATTCACGAAAAACATACACGAGTGATAAAATAAAAGATACGATTGGATTCGGTGTTATTAGGATCAAGGATCCGGCATTATTAGAATCGCAATCGCTATCGAGTGAGGTTTATCTAGTACCCATAGAAAGCTAGAGAGGTTGATTCCTTGTCCTACGAAAAGGAAAACGGTTTAACTTGGACCGACACAAAGACAAGTACGAGTGGTTTATCACGGACCAATAGAAGACGTGATTGTAACGGTTATACCTCGACCGATAGAAGAGAGGCGTAGAGGTTTGTATCTTGATCCTATAGAAAAAGATACCTAGAGAGGACGTAGGCTCGTTTATAGCCGAACCTCTATAAATCCTCGTGTCCTTTATTTTCCGCACCTTTTATTTACGCTTCCGCACACGGCGCAAATATCCGACCCTGTACCCAACAGAAGTGCTAATCGAACAAGTCCCGAGAGAGCACAACTCCCAGGCCGATGCCCTATCCAAACTAGCGTCATCAGATGGGGCAGCCAATTTCTCTAATATCCAAATTACAAAATCAGCAAGGCCGGCGATCGACAGAAGCCTGGTTACCACGGTTGCTGTTGCCGAGGAGAACTGGATGACTCCATTCATTAAATACTTAAAGGACGGAACGGTCCCTGACGACCGTGTCAAAGCTCGCCAACTCCAGCTCTGCGCGACCAGATATACCCTATTGGACGACCGGCTTTACAAGCGAGCTTTCAGCCTTCCCCTCCTCAAGTGTATTACACCGGAAGAAGGTCGGCTCGTTTTAGCCGAGATCCATGACGGGATCTGCGGAAACCATGCTGGCGGACGAGCTCTTATCCATAAAACAACCAGGCAAGGTTTTTTCTGGCCTTCACTTCATAAGGATGCGATCGCCTACGCCAGATCGTGTCACAGGTGTCAAGTAATGGGCCCAAACATCAAACTCTCCCCCGAGCAGCTCACTTCAATGTACAGCCCATGGCCTTTCGCCCAATGGGGCATCGACCTTATAGGACCCTTGCCGACGGCGCCAGGGGGCTGTAAGTTTGCCATCGTAGGGGTCGACTACTTCACCAAATGGGCTGAGGCCGAACTGCTCAACAAGATCGGCCAAGAGCAAGTAATCAAGTTCATCTGGAAAAACATCATATGCCGATTCGGTCTGCCCCATGCCATCATCTCCGACAATGGAAAGCAGTTCGACGGTTTAGAAGTCATGCAATTCTGTGAGAAGTGGGGAATCAAGAAGTTGTTCTCGGCTCCCTACCACCCCAGACGAACGGGCAGGTAGAAGCCGTAAACAAAATCCTCAAACACACGATTAAAGCGCGACTCGAGTCCAGGCAAGGATGATGGGCGAGCGAGCTCCCTGACGTTTTGTGGTCTTATCGAACGACGACCCGTAATTCAACTGGCGAAACCCCACTCGCCCTCGCCTTCGGGACAGAAGCGGTGATTCCCTCGGAGATCGCCGTCCTCAGCTATCGAACCGAACAAGAGATGACGACAGACAATGATGTGGCCCGATGGATCGACCTTGACATGCTCGAAGAACGACTGACCTCAGAAATGAAGAACACAATCCACAAAAGGAGATCTGAGAAGTTCTTCAATTCGAAGGTCAAGGAAAGACGTTTTCAAGTGGGCGATCTCGTCCTCAAAAAGATCCAGACCCACACAGGTGTCTTTGGTCCGAACTGGGAAGGCCCCTTCAGGATATCTAAATGGCTAACTAAGGGAGCCTACGAACTTGAACACCCTGACGCTACTCCGGACCAATATCCCTGGAACGCCGTACATCTGAAGAAGTACTAACAGTGAAAACTTTGTATTCAGTTTCAACTACCCAATGTACAAAGAATATAATGAGATTTCTTCCTATCCCATCTATTCTAGCGATCGCCCCACCAGGCATCTCGTATACTGTCAAGGATCGTCGTTCAAACATGGCGATCCGAGATAGAAACAATGCAGCCATGGTCCTGGAAGTCGATGGAACCGACAACTTCGCCCATGCAAGGTTTCTTTGGGCTGAGATCGCCCGCCCTTCGTTTAAATATGAGGCCGGCATAGCCGAAGGACCCTACAAACTAATCTGCGGACACGTTCGCACGCCCTCAAGGTACATCATCTAACATGATGTACCCGGACAAGGCGGCGTGTCCCTACCCCTTCACAACGTATACCGTCGAGGGTCGCCATCTAACATGCTGACACAAGGTAGAAAAGTGCTAACAAAGCCGCGGACGTAGAGTCGAATAAACCGACGACGCCCCGTGCAAGGACTCCTCCAGACCAAGACCGCCCACCTTTCGTTTAAATACAAGGCGGGCACAACCTAACGGAGTACCCTCACAATAAAGTGAGTCGCGGGAATATCCCTCGCACACAAAGACACGGTTGTGGAGGTCGGTCCATCGAAGTCCGCAACCGTGCACGGTTCCTCAAAATCGGCAAAACTGAAGACAGCTCACCAGACATACTATTTTTGTTCCCTTACTTAGAATAAGTAAATAAAAACTAGGAGGCAAAGGAGGGGAGCTAATCCTAAAGGCGATCGGAAAGAAGGAACCATACTCGATCGGCTTCGTTCAAACATACGCAGGACGATCGGAATTGTTCAACAATATTTACAAGTAAGAATTTCCAAACATGTCAATACATTCAACATTCAAACAATCGGTCGGGCGAACAAGACATCGGAAGAAATCATACACACACTTGTAAAAATTTGCATGCAAACATTCAAAGGCGATCGTACATAAAAAGAAATAGGTGCGAAAAAAGGAGTAGTTTATTCAGTATCAAGGAGTTCATACAAATACAAAGCCCGAAGGTAATACAAAGAGAAAGCAAAAAGTTACAAGTAATAGAAGACAAAGAAATCTCTCAGGGTCCTTCCGGCTGGTCTTCGCCCCCAGGTGGCGGATCGGCATGCGCTCCCCCATCGGCCTCAGGATAGATGAGTTTATCCGGAAAAGGATACCAACTCAAGTCGATCCCCAAGTCGACGAGGTCAAGGATCGGCAGGGAAAACTCTGGATGCAAAGGGTGCTCGAGTGCATAGGCCTTAAAGCTCTCCATCATAGGAGCGATCTCGATCCCTACCTTTTTGGCGGCTTGGACAGCGTCGGCGTAGGCCACATAATAGGCGAACTCGCCGACGAGTGCCACATTGAGGTAGGGATCGGTCTCGATCACCTTTAGTTGCCCTCTCAACTCCGTGGTCGTCTTCTCAGCTTCCGCTAGCTCGACCACCTTGGAGGCCATTTCTCCCTTAGCCTTCTCAAGCTCTCCCTTTGCCTTCTACAGCTCACTGTTGAGCCGATCCACCATCGCCTTCAGCCTGGTCTCCTCCTCCTGCGAGGCCACATGCATCCGGCGAGCTTCCTTCTCCTGGTCGCGGAACCGATCGGCCACTTCCTTGGAGCGGCTCATCTCCTACTTCATCCGGTCGATATCCTTCTTAGCTCGTTTGGCCGTCTCCAAGTACTCCTTCTCCATAGCCTGGATCCGGTTAGCAAAATCGACGTTTTTATTCCGAGCGGCCTCAAGGTCTTGATGGAGGCGAGCATTGGAGGGTCGCCCCTCGTAATCCTTGGCAGCTTGGATGGCCATCGTCGCCGTCTGGAGAGCCAGGGCAATGGTCGCCTGCATGGCATCTCCAGACCGCCGATGAGCGATCGCATCGAGGTCGGTCGTCCAAGCCTTAGGCAGAGAGGTGATGGCCTTCTGGACATAAGTAGGGACGTCAAGGGACTTTTGCGGAGACTTGCTCGCCAGGAAATCCAGCACCATCGGCGAGACGTTCGGATCAGCAAGACGGATCCTGCAACACAAACAAAAGAAACAAAGGAGTTAGTATATACCTTACTCAAATTGCCAAACTCGGAAAGATCAATCCGGTCTTACCTGTTGACCAACTCGGGGTCGCGGCCAAAATAGGGCTTGCCCCGAGAAGTTTCAGTTTCGGCGATCGCCGCATTTTTCAAGAAGCCGGCCGAAGATCTGGAGCCAGACGCTGAGGGCCTAGGGCCAGACTCCTCCACCATCGGAAGAGCAGAGATGGGGGGAGCAGCAACCGACGGCTCCAGGATAGTCAAGTCCGCCTCAGCAGTCGGCAGGGATCCCTCCGGCCTCCGCCTCTTGCGGTTGCGCTGGAGTTGTTCCTCCTCCTGAATTTCCGGCTCGGCGACCAACGGGCCTCACCACAGGAACGGGGCGAGACGTCGTCGCAGCAATGCGACCCGTCTTCTTACCCTGGTGAAGACGACCGATAAGACCAGGGTTAGACATGGCGATCTCCTGGGGTGGCTCGGCGAAGCGGGGAAAATGAATCTCTGCCAAAGAACAAACTCAAACAAGTTAGGCATCTATTTCAAACGGATGATCGTCATGCAGGAAGGATGAAATAAAAGTCATACCCGGGGCCTTCAAGTGGCGAGGGTAGCGAAATAGTCGAGCTCCCAACAGGTGAAGTTCGTGGCTGACTGAGTGAACGTCTATGTAGGAATCCGGCAAGGCGCGAATCTACAACCAGACGGTCAAGAAATCGAAGAGGAGATCGCCGATCGCTGGAACAGGGAATCCTGCAAAAAGAGAAACAAATTAGATCAGTTCAAGGAGTATCCAAATAAAGGGAGAGTTAAAACCCTTACTCGGATTCCTCTCCCGAAAATTGGTGGGGATATCCAACTCTTCCTCCGAATTATCGCCCGATGCCGACCTCCATGCACCGCCGACCCAGCACCACTTTGCCAGGTCGCCCCGAGCCTTGTTCGGCACACCAAGGACCACCCCATCCAGGCGACCTTGGATATGGTAGCCGCCGATCGATCCCTTCTGCGCGGTCAGCTTAAAAAGATAATTCATCTCCAGCTCAGAAGGCAAACAAAACAACCTATGACCGCCGAACAGTGTCAAAGTACTGATGATCTGCAGCCAGGCGTTCGGCGTCAACTGGAGAGGTGCCAGATTCCAGGCGATCAGCAGATACGAGACGGCGAACGGCAAGGGAAACCGCAATCCGGCCACCAGGGTCATTTCATTGACGGCGACCATACCCTCGGAAGGCTGGTCGGCGCGTTCATTCTCCGAGGGGACGTGCAATGAAACATCGGAGGGAATATGATATTTGGCCCTCCAGCGGCTCAAGTATTTCTGGGTCACCGAACTCCGGATCTGATCGAGAGTCCACTGGGATGGGTCGGTGGCCCGAAATGCCGTCCGCTTCACATGTTCGTAGGGATGAGGGGCGGAGTAAGCTTCGAAATCAAATTCTGGACATGGTTCGGCGATCCCCTCCATAAGCTTGGCGAAAGCCATATAGGCGGGGCCGAACACGCTATCCCGTTCCCAGGACAGCCGCACCAGTTCATCTTCATCCACCGGCGAGCCCCCTGCTCCGCCGTCGCCGCCGTTCTCGCCACTTCGGCCACGTTGAAGAGCTCTTCAAGTTCTGTGGGTGCAATCCCCGCACGAATTGCCTCAACGGCCGTTTCCATATGAAGTCCCATAGGAATCTCCTCCCGGTTAGGCGAAGCCGCGGCGGCAGAAGTGCTTCCGGTCTCGAAGGTCTTAGATCCTCCAGACATATTATAAAAAGTAAAGGGAGAAAGAAGATTGGTTTTCTTACCTAAAAAAGGAGGACGATCGGCACAAGGAGCTTCGGAAATTTCTGCAGAGTCTCAGCAAGAAGGCAAGGGTGCGTGAAGAGTAGAAATGAAGTAGCCCTAGCCCCTTTTATAGACGGAAGCGGGGGTCTCTGTGCAAATAAGCAAAACCCCGAGGGCTGGAGTGCAACCGTCGGGGGGGGGGGGGACACATTAAATGTAGCCCTTGAATCCCGCGTACGCGTCTTTTCGAGGGCACGCCAGGCGACAAGTCTGACAAACCATCAGACTCCCCCAATGGTAGCGCGACGCGTGTCCTTGCAACGTTTCAAGAGCACGCCTTCATTTCCCGCTGCTCCCAGCGCAAAAGGAGATCGTCCAGATTTGAAATCAGATCGTCTGATCGTCTAAACATTGGCGATCGCCAATAGTGCCACCTCACCCCGTGTTTTCAACATCGAAGCGAGCTGGGGGGCAATTGTTGTGTGGCGATTAATACGCCTCGATGGCGATCGGCATAATGATCAGAGAGCCAACCATAGAAGACATACTCTGGGCAAACACCCAGCAGTCGGCACCCACGACGATCGTCTTTGGGTATCCGGCGACCGTCTTTTGGTATCTGGCGATCATCTATGATGTCCAACCAGAGACGATCGTCTCATGACAACGTATGAATCCAACATCCATCAAAGTCGTCGAAGACCGAATCTCGGACGGTGACCCACGTGCAGATCCACAAAAGGTGCCGACAGATATGACCTTTGACCCCAGCCTGTCACCTACCTCACCTACCGACAGGGCCGCCGAAAGGTACAAAGTGGGACCTCCCCGGACAGTGACTCAGGACGCATGCAGGCTTCCCATTGGCTCACACAGCTGGGTGCCAGCAGCAGCCTCGGACTTTAAGGGAACAGCCCCACGTGACGGGGCGATCGGCCATCTTATTATAATATAGAATACGGCGGTCCCCCACGATCGCCGGAGGGGACCCAACAACCTTGTCTCCTATAAATAGGAGGCTCACGACAGTGGCTGCAGGATCACGAGATCATTATCACAATTTCATCATCTTCATCGTGAATACAAGTGCAAAACATACAGAGAGAGAATAAAAGACTCATCTGGCAATCACTTACATATTCATAGTGATATTCATACATACTTACAGTACATCCAAAGCAATAACTCATAGATCTTCATATCTGGTTCTTACGGCAATCTACACGCTCTACAGCTTAGATAACTAGAAGTCTTTACACTCATTGTAATAGATTCTAGCATTAATATTTGTACTCCACAGTATACTTATTAATAACATCTCGCGAGAGCATTCAAGCCAGGGATTAACAACCCCGGCAAATCTTGTGTTATTTATTTTCCCGCGGAAGTGTTCTCGCATTTGTTTGTTACTCGATCATTCCAGCAATACTATCTCCAGATAATATTTTGGGTAACAACACACACGATGCATGACATATGATTAATTATGTTTATGTATTTGTGGTTATTTGTCAGGCATTATGGCTGACCCCACTGTGGGACTTGTTTTTCAGGTATTGAGGATGTTGATGGTAGCAGTCGTGAAGAGATGAGGATCTCGGATGATACTAGCTAGCTATGGCATATGTTGGGGAATCGTGGATTTGATTGTTTATATTTGTAAAATGTATATTTCGAACGGTATTCTTATCCGCTGCGTAAATACTTTTAAAATGGCTTTTGATACTTTGCGAACTGAGTTCTTACTTCGTAAAATAGATTCCCGAAACCGAGTTTTGGCATTTTGGCCTTGAACTTTTAAACGAGATTCTTATGATGGTATTTGGTTTTGGTAAATGATTTTTTTTAGTATTTGAAAAATATTACCGTCATCGGTCTTTTTGGTATTTTTGAAATGACGTGGAAAATTGTGTTTAACCTGGTAAATACTTGTGAGAAGGGTTTACGATGTGTAATATTCCCAGGAGGATCTGGGGGTGTTACAACTATTGTATTAAGGATACTTCGGGACCAGAGAGATTGGCTCGAACTTTTATAGCTGAGATTG
Source organism: Orobanche coerulescens (assembly GCA_033398695.1). Classification (NCBI taxonomy): domain Eukaryota; kingdom Viridiplantae; phylum Streptophyta; class Magnoliopsida; order Lamiales; family Orobanchaceae; genus Orobanche; species Orobanche coerulescens. The sequence continues at coordinate 119,592,767 of CM065815.1, forward strand.
TGATTTTTACACGGTGCCCCCAAGACCATTATTTTTGATCGAGATGGTCGTTTCGTATCGCATTTTTGGCAGGCTGTTCATCAGGCTTTGGGTACTGAATTGAGATTGAGCACGTCCTTTCATCCGCAGTCATACGGTCAGACGGACAGGACGATTCAAACGTTGGAAGATATGTTGCGGGCTTGCACCCTAGACTGAAGTAATGATTGGGAGCTTCATTTACCATTGATCGAGTTTGCCTACAATAATAGTTGGCATGCGTCGATGAAAATGGCACTGTTCGAGGCACTTTATGGTAGGCGATGTAGGTCGCCAGTATGTTGGGACGAGGCTTCGGAGCTAATCGGAACAGAGCCGGATATGCTGATGGAGAGTAAGGAAAAGATTTCTATTATCCGGGACCGGTTGTTGACTGCCCAGAGCCATCAAAAATCTTATGCTGAGACTCGTCGTCGACCTTTAGAGTTCGAAGTGGGGGATCATGTTCTACTTAAGGTGTCGCCGACCAGAGGGGTTTTCCGCTTCGGGAGAAAGGGGAAACTTAGTCCGAGGTATATCGGACCTTTCGATATTTTAGACAGGGTTGGAGATTTAGCTTAACGCTTGGCGTTGCCTCCAGCTTTGAGTCACGTCCATAGTGTTTTTCATGTGTCTCAGTTGAGAAAGTACGTACCGGACCCGAGTCATGTTATCGACTATAGTGAGATTGACGCAGCCGAGGATATTACCTTTCTGGAGATACCTGTGAAGATCCTTGAATGTCGTGAGAAACAACTTCGACATAAAATCATTCCGTTGGTTAAAGTGCAATGGTCGAGACATGAATCGAGGAGGCGACTTGGGATACGGAAGATAAGATGCGGTCGGAGTACCCCGAACTTTTTACTTCTTAAGTTTCGGGACGAAACTTCTTTTTCGAAGGGGAGAATGTAATACCCGTAGTTTTTATTGACTATTTGACCTTGCCGTTCTTCATATTTTGTCGCTCTGTAAACTCTTTGTGATGTTGTCGATGTTGTTATAGAGTTTTGTACCTTGTTTGAATCATTATCGTGTTGTTTAGACATTTCGGAAGTGTTCTGGGTCAGAGAGATAGCGCACGCTAGGCCTAGGCTAACGCACATTAATTTTACTTGAGCAGCGCACGCCAGCTTTGAGCCTTAGTGCGCGCTAAGGGACCAGACATGGCAGAAGCAGTAGCTAATCCTGCTCTCTGGACTAGCAGTTAGCGCACGTTAGGATTTAGCCAGCGCACGCTATTCATGGTCAGTAGCGCACGCTAACACGTCCGTAGCGCACGCTAACGAGCTGGGTCGGCAGAGACAGTGAGATTGTCAGGCTGTCTAGACTATCAAGTAACGTACGCTAGGCTTCGGCTAGCGCGCGCTACAATTGTTGCGTAGCGCACGCTAAGCTACCACAGTAGCGCACGCTAGGACTCGAGCAGGACCGAGGACAGTAGGTTCTGGACTCCAATTTCTGGACAACAACTCCTAGGTAGCGCACGCTAACTATCGGCTAGCGCACGCTAAAGGAAGGCGATTAGCGCATGCAACGGTTTACCTAACACACGCTAACGGGGCTGGCAGAAGCCATTGGACTACCCGGTGACCCCGCAGCGCACGCTAAATATTGAGGCGTAGCGTGCGCTAGACTGGGCACAGTATATATTGGATAGTTGACTTCCACTCGTCATTATCTTCCCCCTTTTCTCATTTTCGATCGGGAGCAGCGGGATTTGGGCGATTCGGGGAGTTTCGAGGCGATCTTTCTTCTGACATCAACATTTTTGGTTGGGGAACAAATATTTCACAACATCTACTCCATTCTATCTTCCAAATCAAGGTAAGAATGCTTGGAACTCTAATTTTGGGAATTTTGGAGATTTTCTTAGATTCGTCCGATTTATCCATTTTGAAGCTTGAGAACCTAGAGATTATGATTTATCTACCCTGTATCTATGTTTCCCTTACGATTTTACGGATTGGTTTGTGCCGTGTTCGGACTTGTGAGGGTTTGGATGATTTTTCCAACCTCTAGTTGTTTACCTTTGTAGTTTCGTGAATCGTAGATGGGTTTCGGGAGTTTTTTCATGAGTTATGAGTATGGATTATTGATTATCATATCCCTTGCGAATCGTTTAGGTACCGAAAGTGCGTTCTTGGACCTACCGAACTCATACTCTTTTCCGTTCGATTTCTCGATGTCTCAAAGGCAAGTATATATTTATGATTGTACGTTCTCGACTTTGAAAGTAAGATATATGAATGGCATGTTTGTTTATTTCCACTCTGGGACGGCCGACGGATCCTGTGAGGATTTCGTAGCCTCTAGTGCGATTCCACGGATAATGTGAGTTAACCACTCTGGGACGGACCGACGGGTCCTCTGAGGGTTCCGTAGCCTCTGGTGCGGTTCCACAGTTGATCATGTATATATTGATGTGATGCTACGAGATTTAGTTATTCCGGGATACTAGTCTTGAAATGATGAATTGACGGTTACTTTTACTTTATTGTCAAGGAGTATTGTATTTCATATTCAATATACTTGCACTAGCTATTTGACGGCTAACCCCTTTATGGGGGAAATACTTTTTATGTATTTCAGGTTCCAGGAGAGCGGACAGGCAGGTATCGGGTCGGCATGAAGATGATGGGCAAACGTGATACTGTGTCTTATCTCCGGTTATATTTTGTGTCCCTCCATTCAGTGTTGTTGTACTGGAATGGTTATTGAATACTCGAGTATTGTTTTTTTTTTCAGTTTCCATGATGTTCCGATCTGTGTTGCCGAAGTATTGATTTTGTGTTCTGATGTGTTTGGATACATTGGATATGGTTTGAATACCCTTTGTATTGTCCTTCATTTCATTGTATTTGGACCTTCTCGGTCAAGATTTATAGTTCCGCGTATGATTATTCTTGTGGGTTCCACAGCGGGGCTCACGGCGCTGTAATATACCCTGAATAATTTGGGGGTGTTACAGAATATGGTATCAGAGCCTAGGTTTTGTGAAAACCGGGCATGTGTGTTATGTGGCTCTATCGGTGTGGTGGTAGTGTGATGTTGTGATATGGATTTCTGGTTATTCGAAATGTGATGTTTTGGAACTGTGGTATTTTTGAGTTCTGTTGTAGTGCTGTGTGGATTTAGTGATTGTTGGTGTTTCCGAGACCGACGAGGCAGGGAGTGAACGCTGGTGCCGTAGTCATGTGCAATGGACGGCTCCAATCGGAAAGTGAACGCCGGTGCGAGGCACGTGTCAAGGAGCGACTTTCGATGTGGAGTGGAACGCCGGTGATACGGGCATGTGTCAAGGAGCGGCTCATGCGCTCTAGGTGAGGAGGACACAACGTCACAAATCCCAGACAAAACTCGATAGTTCTCTAAACTGTAATCTGATATTGGCGGAGATCAATTGTTTTGGAAATTATGTGAGTAATTGCGAAAATTACCAATTTGTTGGTATTGGCATTTTATTGTGTTGAGATTTTCGAAATGGAGTCATATGTGTAATATCCGCATTTTTTCTCTTCCCGGTACCTTCTCGATTATGTGTTTCTCCTGTTTTGGTGGACTAGTGTGTAACCGTTTGTGTGCTTCGGGAATACTTATTTCTGGATCTATTTTACTCAATTCCGCTATTGTTGGCTTTTCCGTCACTTTTCGGTCCGATTCTTGTGATTATCATTTGGAACTGCCGTTTTGGGGGTTGCCGTATATCTATTATATGTTATCATCATGCATATTGTGACGTTCCGTTTGATGCTTCAGTCGTGATTCGGTGTTTCAGACCGTTATCCTCCTGTGCCTAACGCGCGCTAATATTATTGTTTAGCGCACGCTAAGCATCCTTCATTAGCGCACGCTACGCTTGCTGGTAGCGCGAGCTAGCGAGTTGAGCCCTGGGAGTGGCAGTGAGCCTGTTTCTGATCTCAATCCTCTAGACTAACGGTTTAGCGCACGCTATGTTTGTTTATCGCACATTATTGCTGAGGTCTAGCGCGTGCTAGGTGTCCGATAGCACGCGCTAACGCGATCAGGTGAGTACTGGGCAGTTTACTTCTGGACTCGACTGATGTCCGGGTAGCGCACGCTATAGCCCGATAGCACGTGTTACCGAGAGGTCGTTAGCGCACGTTAATCCCTGTTAGCACACGCTAACGGTCCAGAACTTTAAATTCTAGACTGAGGTTAGCGTTCTGGACTGGGTTATTAATCTATATCGCATGCTAACTTGTGTATGTTAGCGCACGCTAATGACCTCTGGTTATAAAAACCAGAGGGTTGACCCAGAATAGTTCATTTTTTCTCCTCTTCCTTCCTCGGCCGAGAGTTGGGCGATTGGAAACTTAGAGTGGGGCGATTATTATCATCTATTCAAGATCTTGAGTCTCTATCACCAGATTACCATCATTTAATCATCCCCACCTCTTGAATCAAGGTAATCCTTCTAGAACCCTACTTTTTGCGCAAAATTGGGGGTTTTCGCATTTTGGTCCGATTCGTTCCATTTTGTTGGTTAATCCATGATGGATATGATTAATCTTGTCGATATTCTTAGTTTTCCTATGGATTCATGGTATATTTCGTAGTTTTTGCGTAGTCGAGAGGGTTTGGTTGTGGTCCGCCCTCGTTGTTGTTCCTATTCGAATATACATGAATCGTAGGCGGGTTTTCGGGTGTATTTCATTTCCGTATTCGTTTAGAAATTGTTGTAATTGTAAGCTTCGAATCGTTAGGTTCAGTTTCGCTGGTTCCTAGCGGGTGTGTTTGATCCTTCTCCTCCGTTTGTGTCACCATCTATTGATCGAGGCAAGTACCCTTATGAATTACATTCTTGACATGTCAGTTTTGCATGAGAAATTGTGTGTGTGGGTATGCTCACTACGGATTAGATCCGACGGGGTCTCGGTAGGGGTCCACAGAGGTGTGGATTGACGAGCTTTGCTTTTAACCACTACGAGTTAGATCCTACGGGGTATCAGTAGGGGTCCATAGAGGTTTGGATCGACGGTTAATTGTGGTGCATTTTACAAGTGTGTTTTGAATTATGGCGTTTCCAGAAATGTGTGTTTCAACTGATGTTTTATGAATTGCATGCTTGACTATATGTGTAAGGTGTAAGTTGTTCATTTGGTTACTTGTACTAGCATAATTGCTAACCCCTCTGGGGACCCGTTTTGGGGAAATTCGTTTTATGAATTTCAGGTCAGGTTCTTCGAGACGAACGGGCGCTGGACCAGTACGCGGATGACGGCCATGCATGATGATTATGCAAAAGTGTATCTTTATGGTTTCCTGTCTTTTGATGCGTTTCACCATTTGTAAACTAATAGAAGTACTCGAGTACTTAGGCATTTTTGTCCGTTCGGATTGGAGTGTGTTTGTCTATTGTATTTGTGTGGGATGATTGTGTTGTGCTTGACCGGTTGAACCGGGTAGATTATTTTGTTTTGCGTCTTTATGACGAGGTGTTTTTATGTTGATTCCGCGAGTCGGCGAGTATATTATGGTCGTTTAGCCTGGTGGATTCCATGTAGGGATCCGCGGCGCTGTAATATACCCTGGATATCTTGGGGGTGTTATAGAAAATGGTATTGGAGCGCTAGGTTTATGGATACCTAGGCTTGTCGGTTTATTGGGCCTTATTGTGTTTCGTTTTGCACATCTTCATCACTCTGCCATAATTCCGGTACTTCCAGTGCCCATAATTTTTTCCTCACCCTGTTCCTTGTTTTCCTGTATCGCACCTTCGATTTTGGCTTATGATTGTTTATCCTCTCGAACTTACCATCGTATGGCTTTTGCCAATTATTTAACATCAGTATGGATGCTGGAAGAGGCCGTGGTCGTGGTCGTGGTTGTGGACGCAGCCGGGGACGTGGGGCAGCCGGTGGGGCGGCCACGTCGCATTCTTCGAGAGCCGGCAGTACCAGCGACCGTCATAGACATGCTACTTCTCAGGATGGCGCTGATCTTGGTGTTGCAGCGGTAATGAAACAAATGGTGAATCAGATGGCGACAATAGCTCAGGCGGTTCAGAATCCGAATCCGAATCCGGCCCATGCTGCTAGGGGCGGAGTAGACCGTTGGCTTCAGGATGTCATCAAGATGCATCCTCCTCAATTTTCGGGAGCTTCAGACCCGATTGGATAGGAGGGGTGGATCAAGGAGATATCCAAGGTTTTCGTCGCCACCAACTGTCCCGAGGACTGCAAGGTCCCTATTGCCCAGTATTTTCTCACTGGGGATGCTACCGACTGGTGGGAGGCCGTTGAGCCCAGAGACCGCGCTGCTACATGGGATGAGTTTAAGGACCTGATGGAGACCGAGTACTGTCCGTGGCCGGTCAAACAGGCCTGGGTCCACGCCTTCTTTGATGCTCAGCCTCGGGATATCCCTGTTTCCCAGGCCATTGCCGATTACAACCGGGAGTTGGGCTTTGTGAAGGCCCAGGTTAGAGAGGAGAGCGACAAGATTTTTCATTTCTCCAGGCGGATGAAACCGTCGATTCGTGATTACATGTTCTGGCTCGTTTGCACTACCTTGAAGGATTATCAGAGTAGGGCCCTTGCTTATGATATGTCTGTGACGGCGAGTGAGGCGGCTCGCGAGAGCAAGAAGCAAAAGTCTGCTGGAAATTTTTCGGGCCACAAAGGTGGGGGTCAGCAGAAGTCCCAGTCTGCTAACTTTTCCACTGGTGGTGGTCCCGCTCGTTCTACTGGAGGTTTTCGGGGAGCTACCGGTACTCCTTCTAGGGATACAAAGTGTTTCAACTGTGGTCGACCGAGCCACATTAGTCGTACATGTTTGAGTCCTTTGTTGACATGTAATCGGTGTGGCCAGCCGAACCACAAAGCTGCTTTCTGTGCTGAGAGAGAGAAAATCCTTGGTGCCTAGGCTTCCATTCCAGCGCCTAGGGAACCAAGCGTGAATCAAGGTTAATTTTCTCCACATTCTCCACCGAGTGCTAGCCGAGGGAGAGGCCGGGGTCCGCCCAGTAGAGGGGGAGCTTCCAATGTCGGCTCCGCCCACCCGCGCGTTTACGAGATGAGGAGGGCCGATGACCCAGCCGCTACCGTTGCCACAGGTACCGTTCACATCCATTTGCATCCTGTCAATGTGCTTTTCGATTCTGGTGCGACGCATTCGTTCGTGTCTTTGGAATGTGTACGCCGTTTCGGTCTTGATTGCTTGTTTCCATGCGAGCATTTCATCGTTAAACTTCCTAGCGGTGATAGGATCGTTGGTGACCGTGACATTCGAGATTGTGCTGTGACTATTTTTGAGAGGGCTTGACTCTCTAATCTTATTGTTGTGGGAATTGAGGGTGAGGATTTAATTCTTGGGGATGACTGGCTCGAACGGCATGGCGCGATCATGAACTACCGTACGAGAATCATCACTATGTTAGCCGAGGACGACACCGAGCACTCTTTCGCAGGGCGAAAGAGGGGAAACTAGATGTAACACCCCCAAACCACTCGGGAATATTACAGCGCCGCAGACCCTCTCCGTGAGGATCTACCAGGCTAAATACAAAAATAACACATCACATCACATGCCGACATGGCTACATGAAGGACCATCAGACCGATTTGATCTTTATCTCAACACACACAACATTACATTCAAGATTCTTTCCCAGAACACATACCCACGCAGGGGCTAGAATATAATAACACTCCCATAAAACAGGGAAACAACACAACGGAGGGATAACCAACAAGACTCTAACAAATACTCTGCAAATGGTCTTCATGTGATTAGTATCGTCGTCTTCCATCATCCTTCGTATCGAACCTATGATTCGCTCCCCTACAAGTACCTGGACGCAATACAGACATCCACCCCCGAATACTCGGGGGTTATCAAAACTCCACTATTTTGCTAGTGCGAGTATAAAACAGAAATACAAGCCATACGCAACATACTCCAAGAATATAATAATCTTGAATATACTTCCCGAGATAACTCACTTGATCAAAACCATTTAATTATAAAAGGGTAGGGAATAAAACCATGTATCTCTTACAAAACATTTAACGATCTCGGGAGTTTTGAAAACATTTGGAGATTAAGGAATTCTCAAGTCTTTCGAAAACGCTAAGGGACACAGCCCAAATATCATTTTTCCCAAAATACAATTCCAGTAATAAAACACGGGTTCCCAACCCAACTCATAAAACATGGGGTCCAAGACCCAAATCATCAAACACAGGGTCCAAGACCCAAATTATCAAACACAGGGTCCAAGACCCAAATTATCAACCACATATTCCTAAGGATTACTCGCGTCCCGTGCTAACAAGCCACGAACCTCAGATGCTCCCACAGAACATACCCGAGTGAATAACCCAATAGGAAACCATACCAAATCACATGTTCTCGTGACAACAGTCACAGAACCAATACCAAACCACAACCATAAGTTATCCCGGCATCGCACTAACAAGCCACGAATCTCGGAGTCCCCGCAAGACATACCCGATGATAACCCCCACAAGTTATCCCGGCATCGGGCTAGCAAGCCCCGAACCTCGGAGTCCCCGCAAGACATACCCGGATTGGATAACCCTACGGTCACGCCTGACCCATACTAACAAGTATGGATCCCGGAGATTCATCAATCTTACCCAGAGGCACATCACTTTCAACGATCACATAAAAATGAGCAGAACATCAAGAAAAGCAACACTTAAACATCACAACCTCCTTTCAAAGGAGTTATAACTAATATCACACACATTACGTTCTTACCGTACAAGTACACATAACAATACGTAATCCCCGGCAAAGGATTACAGTCTATTAAACTCACTCAAAGTGATCATAGCATATTTCAACATACAAAACCAATACACATATTCCGAGAACACATATATTCACAAAGTATACGAATTATCGTTGAAAGACAACATTTATCGAGAACAAACCGATCCCTTTCTACGTTCATTAAACATTGGATTTTGCATAAAATCATTTATCAATACTTATGCCTACGAAACATGAAACGTATTGGCAAGATACTTGCCTCGATACCACGAGCAACGGGAAACAACGAACGGATACAGTCGGTTAGCCCTCGAACCTCCAAAAACGACCAAGACTTCGATAACTTCACGAACGCTATGAAATAACATCACCACGCATAATTAACGCTGAACGGAATCCGAATCAACCAAAAAAAACATCAAGAATCCAAGGGTTCTTCAAGGAAATCAGAAGTCAAGTTCCGGGTGATAAAAATCAATAAACAAGTTACAAAATCCAAAGATTATGGCCAAGACAACAAGAATACCATAACCAATTCATCAAAATCGGACAAATCAACGAATCATGAAGAAAACCCTCAAAAATTATATAATTAAGGTTCTAAGTAAAGAAATACCTTGATTCGACGAAGAACACGGATTAGATGTTGATATAATCAATAAGAATCCTCCAAAACACCTTGGAATTTTAATGGAACCGGCTAAGAACTCCTCCTATCGGTCCTTTCCGTCGCAGCCGTCATAAAAACGAGAAAGAATGAAGTGAAATGAAATTCTAGCCGAGTCAGGCCTATATATGGCCAGACACGTTACGGCCGTAACCGGCAGGGCCTTACGGCCGTAACCCGGTCAACGCGCATTAGCGTGTGCAATGGTCGACAAATTGCGTGGCAACGATCGCACGTTACGGCCATAATCGGCATAGCCTTACGGCCGTAACCGAACTCCCAGTGGCTACTGCCTGCATTCTGCCGAGACATTATGGGCGTAACCGGCCAGCGCTAGCGGCCGTAACAAGCCTTACGACCGTAACACGGTAGACCTTACGGCCGTAACCGAGTCCTCCCAGGCCAGTCTGTTCGGCAGCCTTACGGCCGTAATCGGCCAGGCCTTACGACCGTGATCAGCCCAGCATGCCCTCCGACTGCTCGGTTCGATACCCGACTACGTCTCGATCACGCGAACGTACCGGCTATGATCCAAAACAATAACGAACAGTCTATGAAGATCAATGTACCACAATACAAGCATGCGATTCCAAAGACACGGACGACAACAGTCCATTCGACCGAAGAAAGTCAACGAAATCAGAATAAAGATCTCGGGTATTAGATTCTACCCCTCTTAAAAGAAGTTTCGTCCTCGAAACTTGAAACATAGAACGAACAACACAAAACAAACTCAGATAACACACGATATCCATTGCCGACAATAACAAAACACAACGAACGAAAATCAATATGATTGAACAACTCAACAGTACATCAATCAAAACACGAGCTATTCGTTGAACAAATACGAAATTCCACAGCCCAAGGGTTGGAAGATCTAAAACAAAACTAATTTCCCGAACTTAAGGAAATTACGAAGGAGTCTGAATGGTCACCAATCACGAAAAGAGATCAACAAAAACCGAACAATCAAACGATTGAATTACAACGATCGAGACAACAATAGTCGATCAATCATGTTCGAATCACGACGAACAATAATACTCAAACAACAACCCCAAAGTTCACACTTCGACTCGAGATAATATAGGATCCGGTGAAAACAACAAGATGTGCATTCACATAAGATCCACAAGAAATGGAATAGAAATTGGAAATGGGTTATTCTGAAACAATACCACAACTCGTTCGATCAACAAAAGCACAAGACAAGATAAGTTCAGAAATTATCAACGAACACAAATGAGTCGACAGAGTCGAAAATATAGAAGTTCAAAATCCCATCCACTTCTAACAAAAGAAGTTTTATCTCCGAAATTCGAAACGACAAAGCAAGGAAATAAAATATCATACAACTGATAAACCACTCCTCTCAGGGACTACTCGGAGTCGATCCTGTTATCAGTGCTCAAGTCCGTGCCTCGGAAGGCTCGGTAATCATTTCGCAAAACTGAACTCGGTGTCCCTCGAGTCCGCACCTGTAACACGTTACGGGCGGAGAAGGACAATGTGCACGAACATGTCCCGCCACATTGCAGTTAAAACATCTCCTGGCTTTACCAGTAGTCAGAGCAGATAACTTGGAACTCTCAGTTCCACGCATCGAGCGATGGAGCTTCATAGCGGAAAGGCTACGACATTGCAAACTAGAAATACCAACTCCTACACTGTCCACAAGGTCATCAGACTTCCTCTGCTTCTTGGACTCGGGCATACGCTCCAACGATAACGAAGCTAATTCACGGGCTAAGGCTCGATCTTGATAGTCCCTCAACGAAGTGCAAGTGAATCCCGGCATATACAAGCGAATATCCTGCTTCATCCGTCTATCAAAGTGAAGGATCCTCTCTTCCTCGGTTCTCACCCGATCTCGCACATAACTGAGTTGTTTGCTATAGTCGATGATAGCCTGCGACACCGATATATCTTGCGGTTCTGCCAAATAAAATTCACGAATCTTCTGTTCTCTAATCAGTTTCGGACAGAACTCAGCTTCCCTAAATGTCTGGAATTATGCCCACGTGACGTCACGATCACGAGGTTTAACAGCTTCCCACCAATTAGCGGCATCTTTGTCAAGAAGGTACTGAGCGATAGAAACCTTCTGCTCTTCAGGACATCCGACAGCCTCGAATATCTTTCCCAACTGGAAAATCCAACCATCCCAGCCCAACGCATCTGCAGCACCGGCGAATCGAAGGGGATTCATACGAACTACCTCGTGAAGCCATTGATTTACGCCGACGTTCTGACTCACGTCAATGCTACGTTGAACCACCTGGGTCAACTGAGTCATATGAGTCTCTACTTGTTGCAATATAGTAGCAACACCCAAACTAAAATCATTCCCAGCAACGTTCTCTCGATTCCGCATCTGATCCCCGTGGCCATCAGCACCACGGCTATGACCACGACCTCTGCCCCTCAGCATACTAACAAGCGACAACCTATAGCAACGAAAGATAATAACACATACCAAGGACATCACACATCTCCGTCTACAATCACACACAATTAAATCTCATACATTATGATTTAATTCAAACTAGAGCACAATATACAAACCATTGTACCGACAATTTACATTTTTAAAATATCATTGCTATATGAACTATATTTGCAATGAAATTAAAGTCATTCATTATATCCAAACCACCTTCTGTACGGGTTCCGCGCTGGAACTCACCAAGTTGAAAACCATTTTCAAAAACGTTCAAAAATGCCAAAAAGGCCGGTGACGGTAATACTTTCCAAATACTCACCAAAAGTCATTTTCCAAATACTAAATACCGTCATAAAATATCATTTGAAATTACAAGGCGAATATGCGAAAACTCAATAGTTTCAAAATATACGTTAAGTCACTCGACAAAAGAGTTAGGAAAAAGGGTTAACGAAATAACCCAAATTTACGAGATACCCAAAAGGTCATTTTAAAACACACACGATTTAGCAAAAGTACCAAAAGTCATTTTAAACTTTACACACGCAGCGGATAAGAACACAGTTCAAATTACACACAACAATTGTTATTCCTAAAAACACACATAGAGTACGGTCACAACCGGTCAGCCTAACAATCGCTAAAGTTATACCTATGGCCAGATTGCAATTTCCGAGCTTCTGCTCAGACCATTTAGTATATGATTTAACAGCAACTTAGCGTGCGCTAGCCATGCCACGTTAGCGCGCGCTAGCTATTCCAATCCTGCAACACATTCATAAACATATACCAAATAATACCAAAAGTCGAAGGTTGCAAATAAACAACAACATACGAATCCAACCGCCAACAATTTACATCCTCACTACATATCTTTTAACCGAAATTCATGAAACCGAAAAGTTGAAGGCGAAAGTCACGTCTCAAGTAAACTTTTGATAGACCTCGTTTGAGCATTTAAAAATCAAATTTTGAAAATTTTCAATACAAGTTGAAAATAAAATATATGTAGTTGAATTCTCAAAATCCTCGGTCTCGAGGTCATCATACGAAAATCAAATCAATTTTCCTCCTCGAAGGATGTTTTTAAATAGAATTTACGTGACTTCCCCAAAACATTTGAAGTTTAAAATACCACATTGATAAACTTTTATTGAGTAACCAATCCAAAACATCACTCTTGTAAAAGCGATTTCACACAATGATGTATATATATATACATACATACCGGTACTACTCTTTATTCCAGCACAATACGAGAATCAAACAAGTATGGAGTAAGTATTCACGAGGCACAATTAAACTCCACATAATAACACAGAATCACACAATCTCGTATAACAAGAGACACAACAAGGTAGGGAGGTTTACATCCATAAATCGCACGAAGATGATGGTTACACCTCGATACTAATCACGACCAACAACTCAGACGACGCGTCGCGACACCACTCAGTCAGACCAAATCTGACAATACAAGACCCGACAACACACAACTCAACCCAACAACCTAGGTTTCCTCAACCTAAGCTCCGATACCATATTCTGTAACACCCCCAAACCACTCGGGAATATTACAGCGCCGCAGACCCTCTCCGTGAGGATCTACCAGGCTAAATACAAAAATAACACATCACATCACATGCCGACATGGCTACATGAAGGACCATCAGACCGATTTGATCTTTATCTCAACACACACAACATTACATACAAGATTCTTTCCCAGAACACATACCCACGCAGGGGCTGGAATACAATAACACTCCCATAAAACGGGGAAACAACACAATGGAGGGATACAACAAGACTCTAACAAATACTCTGCAAATGGTCTTCATGTAATTAGTATCGTCGTCTTCCATCATCCTTCATATCGAACCTGTGATTCGCTCCCCAACAACCTACAAGTACCTAGACGCAATACAGACATCCACCCCCCGAATAATCGGGGGTTAGCAAAACTCCACTATTTTGCTAGTGCAAGTATAAAACAAAAATACAAGCCATACGCAACATACTCCAAGAATATAATAATCTTGAATATACTTCCCGAGATAACTCACTTGATCAAAACCATTTAATTATAAAAGGGTAGGGAATAAAACCGTGTATCTCTTACAAAACATTTAATGATCTCGGGAGTTCTGAAAACATTTGGAAATTAAGGAATTCTCAAGTTTTTCGAAAACGCTAAGGGACACAGCCCAAAGATCATTTTCCCCAAAATACAATTCCAGTAATAAAACACAGGTTCCCAACCCAATTCACAAAACACGGGGTCCAAGACCCAAATCATCAAACACAGGGCCCAAGACCCAAATTATCAAACACAGTGTCCAAGAACCAAATTATCAACCACATATTCCTGAGGATTACACCCGTCTCGTGCGAATAAGCCACGAACCTCAGATGCTCCCACAGAACATACCCGAGTGAATAACCCTATAGGAAACCATACCAAATCACATGTTCTCGTGACAACAGTCACAGAACCAATATCAAACCACAACCATAAGTTATCCCGACATCGTGCTAACAAGCCACGAACCTCGGAGTCCCCGCAAGACATACCCGATGATAACCCCCACAAGTTATCCCGGCATCGGTCTAGCATGCCCCGAACCTCGGAGTCCCCGCAAGATATACCCGGATTGGATAACCCTACGGTCACGCCTGACCCATACTAACAAATGGATCCCGGAGATTCATCAGTCTTACCCGGAGGCACATCACTTTCAACAATCACATAACAATGAGCAGAACATCAAGCTAAGCAACACTTAAACATCACAATCTCCTTTCAAAGGAGTAATAACTAATATCACACACATTACGTTTTTACCGAACAAGTACACATAACAATATGTAATCCCCGGCAAAGGATTACGGTCTATTTAACTCACTCAAAGTGATCATAGCATCTTTCAACATACAAAACCAACACACATATTCCGAGAACACATATATTCACAAAGTATACGAATTATCGTTGAAAGACAACATTTATCGAGAACAAACCGATCCCTTTCTACGTTCATTAAACATTGGATTTCGTATAAAATCATTTATCAATAATTATGCCTACGAAACATGAAACGTATGGGCAAGATACTTGCCTCGATACCACGAGCAACGAGAAACAACGAACGAATACGGTCGGTTAGCCCTCGAACCTCCAAAAACGACCAAGACTTCGATAACTTCACGAACGCTATGAAAATAACATCACCACGCATAATTAACGCTAAACGGAATCCGAATCAACCGGAAAAACATCAAGACTCCAAGGGTTCTTCAAGGAAATCGGAAATCAAGTTCCGGGTGATAAAAATAAATAAACGAGTTACAAAATCCAAGGATTATGGCCAAGACAACAAGAATACCATAACCAATTCATCAAAATCGGACAAATCAACGAATCATGAAGAAAACCCTCAAAAATTATACAATCAAGGTTCTAAGTATAGAAATACCTTGATTCGACGAAGAACACGGATTAGATGTTGATATAATCAACAAGAATCCTCCAAAACGCCTTGGAATTTGAGTAGAACCGGCCAAGAACTCCTCCTGTCGGTCCCTTCCATCGCAGCTGTCACAAAAACGAGGAAGAATAAAGTGAAATGAAATTCTGACCGAGTCAGGCCTATATATGGCCGGACACGTTACGGCCGTAACCGGCAGGGCCGTACGGCCGTAACCCGGTCAACACGCATTAGCGTGCGCAATGGTCGACAAATTGCATGCGCAACGATCGCATGTTACGGTCATAATCGGCATAGCCTTACAGCCGTAACCGAACTCCCAGTGGCCACTGCCTGCATTGTGCCGAGACATTACGGATGTAACCGGACAGCGCTAGTGGCTGTAACAAGCCTTACGTCCGTAACCCGATAGACCTTACGTCTATAACCGAGTCCTCCCTGGCCAGTCTGTTCGGCAGCCTTACGTGTAATATCCGCATTTATTTCCCTTGTATTTTCATTTCCGGTGTATTTTTCGATTGTAGTGACCCTCGTATATTTTTCAGTATATCGTTCCGTTATCTATTGATCTGATTCTCGTTATTGCTGTGCGGAACCACCGTTTCGGGGTTTCCGTACATCTATCTCGTGTTATTGTTTCCCCAATATTGACTCCTATTGCTTTCATTCTCTTCCCGGGTCATTTTTCTTCATTTTAGGACCCAAGGGGGGTGTGGGCTGCAACACAAGGATTGTGCGCCGCGGCACACACATTTTCCAGCTTTTGGCCGAGCGGCCTGTACTGTGTGCCGCGGGACATGTCGGCCGGGCTGCGGCACACAGCCGAGTCAGTGCCGCGGCACACCCGTCCGGGCCGCGGCACACTTGTGTTACATTTTCGGCCATAACCTTCTGTACCTTGTGCCGCGGCACATGTCGGCCGGGCCGCGGCACACTGCCGAGCCACTGGGCGCAGTTTTGGCCCTGTGCCGCGGCACACTTCTGCTGGGCCGCGGCACACAGAGCGGTCTGCCGATCACTGGGCGTGATTTTTAGCCCTGTGCCGCGGCACACTTCGGCTGAGCCGCGGCACACAGGGCAATCAACCCCTATAATTGCGTTTTTGAGCGTGAGTAGCTCATTTTCTTCCTTTTCCTTCACCTGCACGAGAGAGAGAGCTGAGGGGAGAACTTCCCATCTTTCATCACTTGAGGGTTTGAGTTTCATCATTTCCTTTCGGTTGTGAAGCTCGGATTGTCGATCTAACGCGATTTCGTCGGATTAAAGTACTTGGATCTTCAAAGGTAATATCTCTTGGAACCCTACCTTTTGGATAATTTGGGGTTTTAGGGTTTTTATCTGATTCTTTCCATTTTGTTGGTGGATTCTTGATGAATACGATTAATATTGTTAGTATCATTAGCTTTCCTACGGATTCATGGTATATTTTGTGGTTTTTACGGAATCGAGAGGGTTTGGTTGTGGTCCGCCCTCGTTGTTATTTTTGTACGAATATACATGAATCGTAGGCGGATTTTCGGGTGTATTCCATTTCCATATTCGTCTAGAGTTGGTTATAATTATGTTCTTCGAATCGTTAGGTTCGATTCTGTTGGTTCTTAGCGTTCATCGGTTATTATCCTTTCCGTTCGTTGCGTCATCAATTACTCAAGGCAAGTATTTTTGGAAACCTTTATGCTTAGCATGGAATGGTAATGTATTTTGTGTGTGATTTGCTCACCTCGGGTTGGTCCGACGGGATCACGGAGGGAGTCCAAAGGGTTGAGTCCTGGATTCATGAGTTTGTATAGCTAGCCAGCTCGGGAGGGTCATTAGAGGCCTCAGGCGGGATCAATGATATTACTCTATTCCCAAGGCGATGCATGTGCGTGTTTTGTTTTATAATATGGCCAGCTCGGGAGGGTCCTTAGAGGCCTCGGGCGGGATCTATGATATTACTCTGTTCCCAAGGCAAATTGTTTGACTGTTTGTTTCCGGAAAAGACATGTCTGGTTTTGGTTTTTGAAATGATATTGGTGCATGTACTATGAAATGTGTAAGCGATTGGTTTACCTTGATTACTTGTACTAGCGTAATTGCTAACCCCTTTGGGGACCCGTTTTGGGGAAATTCTTGTTATGGATTTCAGGTTATGATTATCCGGACGAGTGAGCACCGGGACAGTACGAGGATGTTGTCTAGGGTCGTTGACATGTGCATTTAGGTCTTCTTATTTTCTTTCGTTTACTTCGATTTGGTTGTTTCCCATTTTTATAAACTTATAGATTGTGCTCGCGAGTACTTAGGCTTTTCATTTTAAACTCCATTTTGTATTATTTTAAATTGTTACATTGTTGGATGATGCTTATTTCGCCGGTTGCTCCGGGCGTATCTTTATATGTCATATTATTAAAATGTGTGTCCTCGCTAACCGAGATGGTTAGTCGAGTGGGGTTTTTCTTGTTGTAGCCTGGTGGGTCCCATGTAGGGTTCCACGGCGCTAAAATATACTCCGAATATCTCGGGGTGTTACAGAAAATGGTATCGGAGCTCTAGGTTTATGGATACCTAGGCTTGTTGGTTAATTGGGTCTAGTCGTGTTTTGTCTTGCACATTGTCACACCGCTGCCAGCATCTCGGTACTTCCAGTGCTCGTAAGTTTTCTTTTTCGGTCTTTTGTTTTCTTGCATAGTATTTCTGCTTTTCGAATTGTAGTTGCTTATTCCTCCCTTATTCATCATCAATATACTTCTGTTATCCCTTAACACCAGTATGGATGCCGGAGGAAACCGTGGTCGTGGTCGTGGTCGTGGACGCGACCGAGGACGTGGGGCAGCCGGTGGGGCGGCCACGTCGCATTCTTCGGGAGCCGGCAGTACCAGTGACCGTCACAGTCATGCTTCTTCTCAGGAGCGCGCCGATCTTGGTATTGCGGCTGTTATGCAGCAAATGGTTAACCAGATGGCGGCGATAGCTCAGGTGGTTCAGAATCCGGATCCGGCCCATGCTAATCGGGGCGGAGCAGATCGTTGGCTTCAGGACGTCATCAAGATGCATCCTCCTCAGTTTTCGGGAGCTTCGGACCCGATCGGCTGGGAGGGGTGGATCAAGGAGATATCTAAAGTCTTCATTGCCACTAACTGTCCCGAGGATCGTAAGGTCCCTATTGCCCAGTACTTTCTCACTGGGGATGCTACGGATTGGTGGGAGGCCGTTGGGCCCAAAGACCATGTTGCTTTGTGGGCCGAATTTCAGGAATTGATGGAGACCGAATATTGCCCGTGGCCGGTCAGACAAGCTAGAGTGCATGCCTTCTATGATGCTCAACCTCGGGATATTCCCGTGTCCCAAGCCATTGCTGATTTCAACAAGGAGTTGGGCTATGTGAAGACCCAAGTTGTCGAAGAGAGCGACAAAATTTTTCATTTTTCCAGGAGGATGAAATTGTCCATTAGGGACTATATGTCTGGACTCGTCTGCACTACCTTGAAGGATTATCAGAGTAGGGCCCTCGCTTATGATATGTCGGTGACGGCTAGTGATTTGGCTCGTGAGAGCAAGAAGCAGAAGTCGGTCGGAAATTTTTCTGGTCCCAAGAGTGGAGGCCAGCAGAAATCTCAGTATGCAAATATTTCTACGGGCGGTTCGGCTCGTTTCTCTGGGAGCTTTTGGGGTGCCGCCGGAACCTCCGCTCGTGAACCCACATGCTTTAACTATGGTGTACAGGGCCATAGGAGCCGGCAATGTCCTCGTCCGAAGTTTACTTGTCATACTTGTGGACAGTTGGGCCACAAGGCCCTCTTTTGTGAACAGATCAGACAGCTTCGCGGCGCCCGTTCTTCTCAACCAGTACCTATGGAGCCGAGTGTGAACCAGGGCTCATTTGCTCCGCCGCCTCCACCGAGTGCCGGCCGAGGTAGGGGTCTAGGTCAAACAGCTAGAGGAGAAGCTTCCAGTGTCGGCTCTGCCCAGCCGCGTATCTACGAGATGAGGAGGGCCGATGATCCAGCAGCTACTGTGGCGACAGGTACATTCCATATCCATTCTCATCCTGTCAGTGTGCTTTTTGATTCGGGTGCTACGCATTCATTCATTTCTCTAGGGTGTGTGCGCCATTTGAGTCTCGACTGCTTGTCATCTTGCGAGCCTTTTATCATTAAACTTCCTAGCGGTGATAAAATTGTCGGTGACCGAGAAGTCCGGGACTGTTCTGTGTTTATTTGTGAGAGGGCTTGGCTCTCTAATCTTATTGTCGTGGGTATCGAGGGTGAGGATTTAATTCTCGGGGATGATTGGCTCGAGCGGCATGGTGCAATCATGAACTACTGCACGAGGATCATTACCATGCTAGCCGAGGATGGCACCGAACATTCTTTCGCGGGGCGAAAGAGAAACCAGAAGTTCGTTATTAATGCCTTGAAGGCGATGAGTCTCCTGCGAAAGGGGTGTACTGGTTATTAGTGCTATGCCTTGAAGGCGGAGGATGGTGGAGTCGAGCTTTCGTCGATTCCAGTCGTTAGTGAGTTTTCTGATGTATTTCCTGACGAATTACTGGGATTGCCACCGGATCGTGAGGTTGAGTTTGCTATAGAGTTAGAGCCGGGCGCGGCTCCGATTTCGAAGGCGCCGTATCGCATGGCACCTTCAGAGATGGCCGAGCTGAAGAAGCAGTTGAGTGAGCTTCTTGAGTCGGGTTATATTCGACGGAGCGCTTCGCCTTGGGGCGCGCCGGTCCTGTTTGTACGAAAGAAGGATGGTTCACTACGTTTGTGTATCGACTATCGCGAACTAAACAAGGTGACCATCAAGAACAAGTATCCTTTGCCGAGAATTGATGACTTGTTCGACCAGTTGTAGGGAGCCGCGGTATTCTCGAAGATTGATTTGAGATCGGGGTACTATCAGCTCAGGGTGAGGGAGTCCGATGTGCCGAAAACAGCTTTTCGGACGAGATACGGACATTATGAGTTTGTAGTTATGCCTTTCGGGTTAACTAATGCGCCGACAGTGTTCATGCAATTGATGAACAAAGTCTTTATCGAGTATTTGGATAAGTGTGTCGTCGTCTTCATTGACGATATTCTTATTTATTCGAGGAGCGAGGAAGAGCATGCCCATCATTTGCGAGTAGTGTTAGACATTTTGAGGACCGAGCAACTCTATGCGAAGTTCTCGAAATATGAGTTCTGGATGAAGGAAGTGATGTTTTTAGGTCACGTGATTTCAGCCGAGGGAGTTCGTGTGGATCCGAAGAAAATTGAGGCAGTGTTGGATTGGGCACCGCCCCCGAATGTGAAGGAGGTCCGTAGTTTCTTGGGATTGGCTGGCTACTACCATAGGTTCGTCGAGGGTTTCTCGCAACTAGCTCGGCCACTTACACAGTTGCTCCAGAAATCCGAGAAGTTCGTCTGGAATGACGAGAGGCAATCGAGTTTTGAGGAACTGAAGAGGCGTTTGACCTCAACCTCGGTTTTGGCGTTGCCATGTGGCAACGAGGGTTTTGCCGTTTATAGTGATGCTTCGGGTCAGGGTCTTGGGTGCGTATTGTTGCATCACGGCAAGACCATTGCCTATGCGTCGAGATAGTTGAGGCCGTACGAGCTGAACTACCCTACTCATGATTTGGAGTTAGCGGCAGTCGTTTTTGCGCTTAAGATTTGGCGTCACTATCTTTTCGGCTCTGCATGTCAGATTTTTACCGATCATAAAAGTCTGAAATACATATTTACTCAGCGGGAGTTGAATATGAGGCAGAGGAGGTGGTTAGAACTGATTAAGGATTATGACCTCGAAATCCTTTATCATCCGGGCAAGGCAAACATCGTGGCCAACGCCTTGAGTCGGAAACCGATTGCGTTGCGAACGCTTGAGGTCCTTACGTCTCAGTCTGAGCTTCGGCGGGCTTTGATTGAGTTTGATGTTGAGGTTTTGTTGCCTGGGGCTGTCGGGCAACTTTGTGATTTAGAGGTTTCCTCGTCTTTGATCGATGAAATTAAGCTGAAGCAGTTAGAGGATCCGATGATTACTCAAATTCAAGAGAACGTTCTTAAGGGAAAGTCTCCTGGGTTTGTGATTCATGAGGATGGTGTTTTGAGATTCCAGAGTCGGCTTTGTGTACCGAACGACTTAGAGTTGAGACAGAGTATTCTGCGCGAGGCCCATGCTACACCTTACTCCGTTCATCCTGGTTCGAGTAAGATGTACAAGGACCTGAGGAGGAATTTCTGGTGGAATGATATGAAGGAAGAGGTCGAGCAGTTTGTGGCGAGATGTTTGACTTGTCAGCAGGTCAAAATCGAGCATCAGCGACCGGCTGGGTTATTACAGTCACTTCCCGTTCCGGAATGGAAATGGGAAGATATATTGATGGACTTCGTTACGAGTTTGCCGAGGTCGAGGTCGGGCATGAATATGGTATGGGTGATTGTGGATCGTCTGACCAAGTCGGCACATTTTCTGGGCATCAAGGACACTTGGGGTCCAGAGAAGTTGGCTCATGTATTTATCGCGCAGGTTGTGAGACTTCACGGTACTCCGAGGTCTATTGTTTCGGATCGTGATGGCCGTTTTGTATCGCACTTTTGGCAGGCTGTGCATAAGGCGCTGGGTACTCGTTTGCGTTTGAGTACCTCTTTTCATCCTCAGTCGGATGGACAGTCAGAACGCACTATCCAGACGTTCGAGGATATGTTGCGTGCGTGCGCTCTCAATTGGAGCAGCGACTGGGAGGAGCATTTGCCATTAATCGAATTCACGTACAACAATAGTTGGCACGCGTCGATTCGGATGGCACCGTATGAGGCACTTTATGGGCGGTGATGCCTATCACCAATTTGTTGGAATGAGGTGTCCGATTTGGTCTGGACCGAGCCGGATGTCGTTTTGGAGACGAGGCGAAAGATAGAATTGATTCGGGAACGGATGTTAACTGCCCAGAGTCGACAGAAGTCATATGCCGATGTCCGTCGTCGACCTTTAGAATTCGAGGTGGGAGACCATGTTTTGCTGAAGGTGTCGCCGACGAGAGGAGTTTTCCGTTTCAAGAAGAAAGGGAAGTTGAGTCCGAGATTTATTGGACCCTTCGAGATTCTCGAGCGAGTCGGTGGGTTGGCATACCGTTTGGTGTTACCCCCAACCCTAAGTCATGTTCATAACGTTTTTCATGTTTCCCAGCTGAGGAAATATGTCCCGGATCCTAGTCACGTCATCGACTATGGGGAGATTGATGTTGCCGAGGATATTACTTTTAAGGAACGTCCCTTGAAGATTTTAGGGCATCGTGAGAAACAACTGAGGCATAAGACCATCCCTTTGGTCAAAGTGCAGTGGTCTAAACATGGTGTCGAGGAGGCAACTTGGGAGACCGAGGATAGCATGCGTGCTAGATACCCCGAGTTGTTTGTCTCTTAAGTTTCGGGACGAAACTTGTTTTTAGAGGGGTAGAATGTAATATCCGCATTTTTTTCCCTTGTATTTTCATTTCCGGTGTATTTTTCGATTGTAGTGACCCTCGTATATTTTTCAGTATATCGTTCCGTCATCTATTGATCTGATTCTCGTTATTGTTGTGCGGAACCACCGTTTCGGGGTTGCCGTACTTCCATCTCGTGTTATTGTTTCCCCAATATTGATTCCTATTGCTTTCATTCTCTTCCCGGGTTATTTTTCTTCATTTTAGGACCCAAGGGGGGTGTGGGCCGCGGCACAAGGATTGTGCGCCGCGGCACACACATTTTCCAGCTTTTGGCCGAGCGGCCTGTACTGTGTGCCGTGGCACATGTCAACCGGGCCGTGGCACACAGCCGAGTCAGTGCCACGGCACACCCGTCCGGGCCGCGGCACACTTGTGTTACATTTTCAGCCATAACCTTCTGTACCTTGTGCCGCGGCACATGTCGGCCGGGCCGCAGCACACTGCCGAGCCACTGGGCGCAGTTTTGGCCCTGTGCCACGGCACACTTCTGCTGGGCCGCGGCACACAGAGCGGTCTGCCGACCACTGGGCGCGATTTTTGGCCCTGTGCCGCGGCACACTTCGGCTGAGCCGCGGCACACAGGGTAGTCAACCCCTATAATTGCGTTTTTGAGCGTGAGTAGCTCATTTTCTTCCTTTTCCTTCACCTGCACGAGAGAGAGAGAGAGAGAGCTGAGGGGAGAACTTCCCATCTTTCATCACTTGAGGGTTTGAGTTTCATCATTTCCTTTCAGTTGTGAAGCTCGGATTGTCGATCTAACGCGATTTCGTCGGATTAATGTACTTGGATCTTCAAAGGTAATATCTCTTGGAACCCTACCTTTTGGATAATTTGGGGGTTTGGGGGTTTTTGTCCGATTCTTTCCGTTTTGTTGGTGGATTCTTGATGAATATGATTAATATTGTTAGTATCATTAGCTTTCCTACGGATTCATGGTATATTTTGTGGTTTTTACGGAATCGAGAGGGTTTGGTTGTGGTCCGCCCTCGTTGTTATTTTTGTACGAATATACATGAATCGTAGGCGGGTTTTCGGGTGTATTCCATTTCTGTATTCGTCTAGAGTTGGTTGTAATTATGTTCTTCGAATCGTTAGGTTCGGTTCCGTTGGTTCTTAGCGTTCGTCGGTGATTATCCTTTCCGTTCGTTGCGTCATCAATTACTCAAGGCAAGTATTTTTGGAAACCTTTATGCTTAGCATGGAATGGTAATGTATTTTGTGTGTGATTTGCTCACCTCGGGTTGGTCCGACGGGATCACGGAGGGAGTCCAAAGGGTTGAGTCCTGGATTCATGAGTTTCTATAGCTAGCCAGCTCGGGAGGGTCCTTAGACGCCTCGGGCGGGATCAATGATATTACTCTGTTCCCAAGGCGATGCATGTGCGTGTTTTGTTTTATAATATGTCCAGCTCGGGAGGGTCCTTAGAGGCCTCGGGCGGGATCTATGATATTACTCTGTTCCCAAGGCAAATTGTTTGATTGTTTGTTTCCGGAAAAGACATGTCTGGTTTTGGTTTTTGAAATGATATTGGTGCATGTACTATGAAATGTGTAAGCGATTGGTTTGCCTTGATTACTTGTACTAGCGTAATTGCTAACCCCTTTGGGGACCCGTTTTGGGGAAATTCTTGTTATGGATTTCAGGTTATGATTATCCGGACGAGCGAGCACCGGGACAGTACGAGGATGTTGGCCAGGGTCGTTGACATGTGCATTTGGGTCTTCTTATTTTCTTTCGTTTACTTCGATTTGGTTGTTTCCCATTTTTATAAACTTATAGATTGTGCTCGCGAGTACTTAGGCTTTTCATTTTAAACTCCGTTTTATATTATTTTAAATTGTTACATTGTTGGATGATGCTTATTTCGCCGGTTGCTCCGGGCGTATCTTTATATGTCATATTATTAAAATGTGTGTCCTCGCTAACCGAGATGGTTATTCGAGTGGGGTTTTTCTTCTTGCAGCCTGGTGGGTACCATGTAGGGTTCCACGGCGCTGTAATATACTCCGAATATCTCGGGATGTTACATTACGGCCGTAATCGGCCAGGCCTTACGGCCGTAATCGGCCCAGCCTGCCCTCCTACTGCCCGGTTCGATACCCGACGACGTCTCGATCATGCAAACTTACCGGCTATGATCCAAAACAATAACGAACAGTCTACGAAAATCAATGTACCACAATACAAGCATGCGATTCCAAAGACGCAGACGACAACAGTCCGTTCGACCTAAGAAAGTCAACGAAATCAGAATAAAAATCTCGGGTATTACACCAGAAACTTGTTATTAGCGCTTTGAAGGTAATGAGACTCCTACGGAAAGGGTGTACTGGTTATTGGTGCTATGCCTTGAAGGCGGAGAGTGGTGGAGTCGAGATTTTGTCGATTCCAGTTGTTAGTGAATTTCCTGACGTGTTTCCTAAGGAGTTACCGGGGTTGCCACCGGACCGTGAGGTTGAGTTTGCTATCGAGTTAGAGCCGGGTGCGGCTCCAATTTCAAAGGCGCCGTATCGCATGGCACCTTCATAGATTGCTGAGTTGAAGAAGCAGTTGAGTGAGCTTCTTGAGTCGGGGTATATTCGACCGAGCGCTTCGCCTTGGGGTGCACCGGTTCTGTTTGTGCGGAAGAAGGATGGTTCACTTCGTTTGTGTATCGACTATCGCGAGCTAAACAAGGTAACCATCAAGAACAATTATCCCCTGCCGAGGATTGATGACTTGTTCAATTAGTTACAGGGAGCTGTGGTATTCTCGAAAATCGACTTGAGATTGGGGTACTACCGGCTTCGGGTGAAGGAGTCCAACGTGCCGAAAACAGCTTTTCCGATGAGATACGGACATTACGAGTTTGTAGTTATGTCTTTCGGGTTGCCTAACGCACCGGCAGTATTCATGCAATTGATGAACAAGGTTTTTATCGAGTATTTGGATAAGTGTGTCGTCGTCTTCATTGACGACATCCTTATTTATTCGAGGAGCGAAGAGGAGAATGCGCATCATCTTCGAATAGTGTTGGACATTTTGAGGACCGAGCAACTCTATGCAAAGTTCTCGAAATGTGAGTTCTGGCTGAAGGAAGTTATGTTTCTGGGTCACGTGATTTCATTCGATGGAGTCCGTGTGGATCCGCAGAAGATCGAGGCAGTGTTAGATTGGGCACCGCCTAAGAATGTGAAGGAGGTCCGTAGCTTTTTGGGTTTGGCCGGCTACTATCGTAGGTTTGTCGAGGTTTTCTCGAAACTAGCTCGGCCACTTACACAGTTGCTTCAAAATTTCGAGACGTTCGTCTGGAATGACGAGAGGCAGGCGAGTTTTGAGGAGCTGAAGAGGCGTTTAACTTCATCCCCGGTTCTAGCATTACCGTGTGGTAATGAGGGTTTTGCTGTATATAGTGATGCTTTGGTTCAGGGTCTTTGGTGCGTATTGATGCAGCATGGCAAGACTATTGTGTATGCGTCGAGATAGTTGAGGCCGTACGAGCTTAACTACCCTTCTCACGACTTGGAGTTAGCGGCAGTTGTCTTCGCACTCAAGATCTGGCGTCATTATCTGTTTGGCTCCACATGTCAGATTTTTACCGACCATAAAAGTCTGAAGTACATATTCACCCAGCGGGAGTTGAATATGAGGCAGATGAGGTGGTTGGAGTTGATTAAGGATTATGACCTCGAAATCCTTTATCATCCGGGCAAGGCGAACGTTGTGGCCGATGCCTTGAGTCGGAAACCAGTTGCGTTGAGGACACTTGAGATCCTTACGCCTCAGTCTGAGTTTCAGCAGGTTTTGATCGATTTAGATATTGAGATTTTATTGCCGGGAATGGTGAGTCAACTTTGTGCTTTAGAGATTTCGTCGTCGCTGGTTGACAAAATTAAATTGAAGCAGTTGGAGGATCCGATGATTTCGCAAATTCAATGTTCTTAAGGGAAAGTCTCCTGGGTTTGTGATCCACTAGGATGGTGTGTTGAGATTCCAGAGTCGGCTTTGTGTACCGAACGACTTGGAATTGAGACATAGTATTTTACGGGAGGCCCATGCTATGCCTTACTCCGTTCATCCTGGTTCGAGTAAGATGTACAATGACCTGAGGAGGATTTTTTGGTGGAATGATATGAAGGAGGAGATCGCGCGGTTCGTAGCGAGATGTTTGACTTATCAGCAGGTCAAAATCGAGCATCAGCGACCGGTTGGATTATTACAGTTACTTCCCGTTTCGGAGTGGAAATGGGAAGATATTTCTATGGAATTCATCACGAGCTTGCCGAGATCGAGATCGGGAATGAATATGGTTTGGGTGATTGTGGATCGTCTGACCAAGTCGACACATTTTCTGGGCATCAAGGATACTTGGGGTCCGAATTGGCTCGGTTGTTTATTGCTCAGATTGTGAGACTTCACGGTACTCTGAAGTCTATTGTGTCGGATCGGCATGGCCGTTTTGTATCGCACTTTTGGCAGGCGGTACATAGAGCACTAGGTACTCGGTTGCGTCTGAGCACTTCTTTTCATCCTCAGTCGGATGGACAGTCTATCCAAACGTTTGAGGATATGCTGCGTGCTTGTGCTCTCGATTGGTGTAGTGATTGGGAGGAATATTTACCGTTGATCGAGTTCACATACAACAATAGTTGGCACGCGTCGATTCGCATGGCACCGTATGAGGCACTTTATGGGCGGTATTGTCGATCGCCGATTTGTTGGAATGAGGCATCCGATTTGGTCGGGACTGAACCAGATATCATTTCAGAGACGAGACGGAAGGTGGAATTGATCCGAGAGAGGATGTTGATGGCTCAGAGTCGACAAAAGTCATATGCCGATGTCCGTCGTCGACCTTTGTAATTTGAGGTGGGAGACCACGTTTTGCTAAAGGTATCGCCGACAAAGGGAATTTTCCGCTTCGGGAAGAAGGGAAAGTTGAGCCCAAGATTTATTGGACCCTTTGAGATTCTCGAGAGAGTCGGCGAGTTGGCATACTGGTTGGCGTTACCTCTGGCCTTGAGTCACGTTCGTAGTGTTTTCCATGTTTCCCAATTGATGAAATATGTCCCGGATCCTAGCCACGTCATCAATTATGGTGAAATTAATATCGCTGAGGATATTACTTTCGAGGAGCATCCCGTGAAGATCTTAGAGCATCGTGAGAAGCGGCTGAGACATAAGACCATTCCCTTGGTCAAGGTGCAGTGGTCGAGGCATGTTGTCGAGGAGGCAACTTGGGAAACCAAGGATAGCATGCGTGCTAGGTACCCCGAGTTGTTTGTTTCTTAAGTTTCTGGACGAAATTTATTTTTAGAGTGGTAGAATGTAATATCCGCATTTTTTCTCTTCCCGGTACCTTCTCGATTATGTGTGTTTCCTGTTTTGGTGGACTAGTGTCTAACCGTATGTGTATTTTGGGAATACTTATTTCTGGATCTATTTTACTCAATTCCGCTATTGTTGGCTTTTCCGTCGCTTTTCGGTCCGATTCTTGTGATTATCATTTGGAACTGCCGTTTTGGGGGTTGTCGTATATCTATTGTATGTTATCATGCATATTGTAACTTCCATTTGATGCTTCGGTCGTGATTTGGTGTTTCAGACCATTGTCCTCCTGTGCCTAACGCGTGCTAATATTATTGTTTAGCGCACACTAAGCATCCTTCATTAGCGCACGCTACGCTTGCTGGTAGCTCGCGCTAGCGAGTTGAGCCCTGGGAGTGGCAGTGAGCCTATTTCTGATCTCAATCCTCTAGTCTAACAGTTTAGCGCATGCTACGTTTGTCTAACGCACATTATTGCTCAGGTCTAGCGTGCGCTAACGCGGTCAGATGAGTACTGGGCAGTTTACTTCTGGACTCGACTGATGTCCGGGTAGCGCACGCTATGGCCCGATAGTGCACGCTACTGAGAGGCCGTTAGTGCATGTTAATCCCTGTTAGCACACACTAACGGTCCAGAACTTTAAATTCTGGACTGGGGTGTTAGCGTTGTGGACTGGGTTATTAATCGATAGCGCACGCTAACTTGTGCATGTTAGCGCACGCTAATGACCTCTGGTTATAAAAACCAGAGGGTTGACCCAGAATAGTTCATTTCTTCTCCTCTTCCTTCCTCGGCCGAGAGTTGGGCGATTGGAAACTTAGAGTGGGGCGATTATCATCATCTATTCAAGATCTAGAGTCTCTATCACCAGATTATCATCATTTAATCATCTCCCACCTCTTGAATCAAGGTAAACCTTCTAGAACCCTACTTTTTGGGGAAAATTGGGGGTTTCGCATTTTGGTCCGACTCGTTTCGTTTTGTTGGTTAATCCATGATGGATATGATTAATCTTGTCGATATTCTTAGTTTTCCTACGGGTTCATGGTATATTTCGTGGTTTTTGCGTAGTCGAGAGGGTTTGGTTGTGGTCCGCCCTCGTTGTTGTTCCTATTTGAATATACATGAATCGTAGGCGGGTTTTTGGTTGTATTCCATTTCCGTATTCGTTTAGAAATTGTTGTAATTGTATTCTTCGAATCGTTAGGTTCGGTTTCACCGGTTCCTAGCGGGTGTGTTTGATCCTTCTCCTCCGTTTGTGTCACCGTTGTTAGGAATACTTGTTAGATTTTGATGATGTCATTAATATAAATTCAAATGTTTATTACTTGGCAAAAATGTAAGGAAGAACCAAATGAGTATCTTCCAGAGGCCAAATAATGTTAAGTGTAAAACTTGGCGAAATGTAAAGAAGAACAAAATGAGTATCTTCTATAGGCCAAAAATAAGTTAGGCTAAAAATCGGCTAAGTACTAAAGATCAGCTGAGTTCATCAGAGAGGTGCAGCCGAGTCAAGTTAGAGTAGTTCTGGTCAACAAAAATCATCAGGGACGTCTGACCAGACTGCAGTCAAGATACCTCAGACAAGTCATCTCATCAGACAAGTCCTAAACAGTGAACATCAGAGAGGTCCAGACTGCAGAAAAGTTAACTGCACATCAGCCTAGTCGAGATCAGCCAAATACTCCAAGTCCACGTCAGCATGCGTTGAAAAGTCAAATATTACGGAAAGTCACATGCAATGTGAAGAGACAAATTGGAGTGATTCCCACAAAAGAGATGAATTAAATAAATCATCCAGACCCACCTTGAAGACTTTAATCGTATTATATTCAAAATAATCGGCGCATCACATGCAGAGTCTTCACAACGGTCGGAAGATAGATTAAAATATGGGAATCCAGCCTTGCAACGTTCAGAAAATAATAAACAAAGAAGTCTCCCTCCAACGGACTGATTTGTTACAGATTTGCAACGGCTATGAAGGAATGCTCATGGATCAACACCTATATATATCCAAAGATTTGAAGTTGAGCAATAACCGGTGCGAACATACTTTCAAGCGATCAAAGCATTCAAGCAATCTGAAAGCGAAATACAGCATCGTTAAAAGAGCGGTTTTAAAAAGTTCATACTTGAAGAAGCTCTTAGTTGGAGAAGACAAAAACTCGTGTCTTAAATCCTGAGTTCGGGGTACTTCACTGGTTGAAGTTCGAGACTGTAAAGGCATCCAATGATCGAGGATCAAGAGGTGCAAGGCAATCAAGTGTGTTACAACGGCACGGATTTCCACTGGTTGGAAGCTGTTGTAGTTTGGTTGAATCACCGTAATATTTATCACTGGTTGAAAATTATAGTGAATTCATCTCCAACTGGTTTGGAGAAAAGTGGATTAGTAGAGGATTACCCCACCTCTGAGACCACTATAATTGCCTGCGTTCTTTACTGTTTTATAGCATCATACCTTAACTGCTGCATTCATCATTAAGTGTTTCATTAGTTGTTTTGTATTCGTCATCAGCTGATTTCTGCACGTATTAAGAACAAACGACTCCAAGTCATTTGTTTATCCATCAGCTGAAGAAACTTACTCTTTGAGAAAAAGAGTTTAAGAGTTTCAATAAGTCTATTCACCCCCCCCTCTAGACTTATTCCTGGACGACTTGTGACCTACAACCGTCTATTGATCGAGGCAAGTACCCCTATGAACTTACATTCTTGACATGTTAGTTTTGCATGAGAAATTGTGTGTGTGGGTATGCTCACTACGGATTAGATCCGTAGTGAATACCTTATATTGAACGGGTTAGATCCGTAGTGAATACCTTATATTGAATACCTTTTATGAACTTACATTCTTGACATGTCACCGTCTATATTTTTCCTTTGTATCGGACAGGTTGAATACCTTATATTTATGTTTAGGGATGGAAAATTTAATAACGATGATTATTAATATTTTTCTATATGAAAATCATGAGTTTTCAAAATTGATGACTTTGGGATATTTTTCGTATTTAAACAGTACGAAGTTTTTATTCGTTCAAATAATGGTTATATCATAAATACAACTTAAAAATATTGAATATTATTTTTATATTTAAAATAATATTCTCGAGTTTTTGTAATGATCTTGTTAAAGTTCGGATCGTCACTTTTGATAAAGAGGAAAATAAAATTATAAAATTTGGATAGCCGTTGATCGTGGAAATCGAATGTCGTAGTATACTGTTCGGGATATAAATATTTTGTCAAGGTGTGGGAATCGAACCTCGGGACAGATTTTCTTTACTGACCTGGCTATTTGAGGCAAGTTGTTACTTGTTCAGTTATAGTGTTTCGATAAGTAATTTCAATTACATGACATAAGTATTCTGTGTTGTATTACATATTGACGAATGCATAAATGGAATGTTGCGAGGATTGTAGTATACAATAGATGTTGTTGATGATATTTGGATATTCTTGGTCGATGAGGTGCGTTTGGAAGGAATATGAACCGAGGTATATTTTATGGTAAATTCGGGGGGAATCCGAATAGAGGTATGTTTTTGTGGTAATCGTACATGAATCCGAATAGAGGTATGTTTTTGTGGTAATCTTACATAGAGGATTGTGTACGGAAAAGTATTCGGTATTGAGGTATTATACGGTATTGTTGTGATATTGGGATTTTGACGAGAATCGTTGGATTAACCGGGAGTGGTAAGGTTATAGTTTATGGTTATCATTCACACGATGCATGACATATGATTAATTATGTTTATGTATTTGCTGTTATTTGTCAGGCATTATGGCTAACCCCGCTGTGGGACTTGTTTTTCAGGTATTGAGGATGTTGATGGTAGCAGTTGTGAAGAGACGAGGATCCCGGATGATACTGGCTATGGCATATGTTGGGAAATCGTGGATTTGATTATTTATATTTGTAAAATGTATATTTCGAACGGTATTCTTATCTGCTGCGTAAATACTTTTAAAATGGCTTTTGATATTTTGCAAACTGAGTTCATACTTCGTAAAACCGATTCCCGAAATCGAGTTTTGTCATTTTGGCCTTGAACTTTTAAACGATATTCTTATGACGGTATTTGGTATTTGGTAAATGATTTTTTTTAGTATTTGAAAAATATTACCGTCATCGGTTTTGTTGGTATTTTTGAAATGACGTGGAAAATTGTGTTTAGCCTGGTAAATACTTGTGAGAAGGGTTGACGACGTGTAATATTCCCAGGAAGATCTGGGGGTGTTACAACTTTGGTATTAAAGATACTTGGGGACCGGAGAGATTGGCTCGAACTTCTATAGCTGAGATTGTGAGATTGCACGGTGCCCCCAAGACCATTATTTCTGATCGAGATGGTCGTTTCGTATCGCATCTTTGGCAGGTTGTTCATCAGGCTTTGGGTACTAAATTGAGATTGAGCACGTCCTTTCATCTGCAGTCATATGGTCAGACGGAGAGGACGATTCAGACGTTGGAAGATATGTTGCGGGCTTGTGCCCTAGACTGAAGTAATGATTGGGAGCTTTATTTACCATTGATCGAGTTTGCCTACAATAATAGTTGGCATACGTCGATCAAAATGACACTGTTCTAGGCACTTTATGGAAGGCGATGTAGGTCGCCAGTATGTTGGGACGTGGCTTCGGAGCTAATCGGAACAGAGCCGAATATGTTGATAGAGACTAAGGAAAAGATTTCTATTATCCGGGACCGGTTGTTGACTGCCCAGAGCCGTCACAAATCTTATGCTGACACTCGTCGTCGACCTTTAGAGTTCGAAGTGGTGGATCATGTTCTACTTAAGGTGTCGCCGACCAGAGGGGTTTTCCGCTTTGGGAGAAAGAGGAAACTTTGTCCGAGGTATATCGAACCTTTCGAGATTTGGGACAGGGTTGGAGATTTAGCTTATCGCTTGGCGTTGCCTCCAGCTTTGAGTCACGTCCATAGTGTTTTTCATGTGTCTCAGTTGAGAAAGTACGTGCCGGACCCGAGTCATGTTATCGACTATAGTGAGATTGACGTAGCCGAGGATATTACCTTTCCGTAGATACCTGTGAAGATCCTTGAACGTCGTGAGAAACAACTTCGGCATAAAACCATTCCATTGGTTAAAGTGCAATAGTCGAGACATGGAGTCGAGGAGGCGACTTGGGAGACGGAAGAGAAGATGCGGTCGGAGTACCCCGAACTTTTTACTTCTTAAGTTTCGGGACGAAACTTCTTTTTTGAAGGGGAGAATGTAATACCCGTACTTTTTATTGACTATTTGACCTTGACGTTCTTCATATTTTGTCGCTCTGTAAACTCTTTGTGATGTTGTCGATGTTGTTATAGAGTTTTGTACCTTGTTTGAATCATTATCGTGTTGTTTAGACATTTCGGAAGTGTTCTGGGTCAGAGAGATAGCGCACGCTAGGCCTAGGCTAACGCACGTTAATTTTACTTGAGCAGCGCACGCCATCTTTGAGCCTTAGTGCGCGCTAAGGGACCAGACATGGCAGAAGCAGTAGCTAATCCTGCTCTCTGGACTAGCAGTTAGCGCACGTTAGGAGTTAGCCAGCGCACGCTATTCATGGTCAGTAGCACGCGCTAACACGTCCGTAGCGCACGCTAACGAGCTGGGTCGGCAGAGACAGTGAGATTGTCAGGCTGTCTAGACTATCAAGTAACGTACGCTAGGCTTTGGCTAGCACGCTAGGACTCGAGCAGGGCAGAGGACAGTAGATTCTGGACTCCAATTTCTGGACACCATCTCCCAGGTAGTGCACGCTAACTATCGGATAGCGCACGCTAAAGGAAGGCGATTAGTGCATGCAACGGTTTACCTAACGCACGTTAACGGGGCTGGCAGAAGGCACTGGACTACCCGGTGACCCTGCTAGCGCACGCTAAATATTGAGGCGTAGCGTGCGCTAGACTGGGCACAGTATATATTGGACAATTGACATCCACTCATCATTATCTTCCTCTTTTTCTCATTTCCGATCGGGAGCAGCATGATTTGGGCGATTCGGGGAGTTTGGAGGCAATCCTTCTTCAGACATCAACATTTTTGGTTGGAGAACAAAGATTTCACAACATCTAATCCATTCTATCTTCCAAATAAAGGTAAGAATGCTTAGAACCCTAATTTTGGGAATTTTAGGGGTTTTCTTAGATTCGTCCGATTTATTCGTTGTGAAGCTTGAGAACCTTGAGATTATAAATTATATACCCCATATCTATGTTTCCCTTACGATTTTACGGATTGGTTTGTGCCGTATTCGGACTTGTGAGGGTTTGGATGATTTTTCCAACCTCTGGTTGTTTACCTTTGTTTCGTGAATCGTAGACGGGTTTCAAGAGTTTCTTCATGAGTTATGAGTATGGATTATTGATTATCATATCCCTTGTGAATCGTTTAGGTACCGGAAGTGCGTTCTTGGACCTACCGAACTCATACTCTTTTCCGTTCGATTTCTCGATGTCTCAAAGGCAAGTATATATTTATGATTGTACGTTCTCGACTTTGAAAGTAAGATATATGAATAGCATGTTTGTTTATTTCCACTTTGGGACGTGCCGACGGGTCGTCTAAGGGTTTTGTAGCCTCTGGTGCGATTCCACGGATAATGTGAGTTAACCACTCTGGGATGGACCGACGGGTCATCTGAGGGTTCCTTAGCCTCTGGTGCGGTTCCACGGTTGATCATGTATATATTGATGTGATGCTACGAGATTTAGTTATTCCGGGATACTAGTCTTGAAATAATGAATTGACGGTTACTTTTACTTTATTGTCGAGGAGTATTGTATTTCATATTCAATATACTTGCACTAGCTATTTGACGGCTAACCCCTTTATGGGGGAAATACTTTTTATGTATTTCAGGTTCCAGGAGAGCGGACAGGCAGGTATCGGGTCGGCATGAAGATGATGGGCAAACGTGATAGTGTGTCTTATCTCCGGTTATATTTTGTGTCCCTACATTCAGTGTTGTTGTACTGGAATGGTTATTGAATACTCGAGTATTATTTTTTTTTCAGTTTCCTTGATGTTCCGATCTGTGTTGCCGAAGTATTGATTTTGTGTTGTGATGTGTTTGGATATATTGGATATGGTTTGAATACCCTTTGTATTGTCCTTCATTTCATTGTATTTGGACCTTCTCAGTCAAGATTTATAGTTCCGCGTATGATTAACCTTATGGGGCCCATGGCGGGGCTCAAGGCGCTGTAATATACCCTGAATAACTTGGGGGTGTTACACCTTGCCCCTCCAGTTCTCGGCCTCGCAAGCCCAGCTCTCAAGGAGCTCCATATCTCCCTTCATGGAGGTTATCACCTCCTCCAGGGACTTGATTAGGGACGGGCAGAGATGATGCTCCTCCCGGAGGGTTTGAAGCTCAGCTGCCATCTTCTTGTGCTTCTCGACCAGGGCCTTGAACTCCTCGGTTGCCTTCACATAAGTGCCCAATGCACGGCCGAGCTGGGCATTTCCGAATTGGATCTGCTCAGTCGGATCCATATCATTGGTCACCAACTCCAGTTTTGGTGTCCAGCCACGAATAGGGATGTGGCTGGATTATGCCACAGCCGGAGGGACCCGATCGAGCATCTCGGCGGTCGGAGTAGCCGCCCGGACATAGTTGAGGAACCAGCGCGGCCGCCGCCCCCTCATCGCGGCATAGGAGTCCTCCCGGTCCTTGTTAATCGGAAGGTAATGCCCCTCCGAATCGATCACGGCCTCCTTCTCAAACGAGCGGCCTATCCGGACAAGACTCGATATGGACGGAGGGACTTCAGGAGGAGGCGGAGCCTCCGCCTTGTTCACGCTGCCCTCAGGCTCGGTTTCCGCCCTTTTTCACTTCGCCCCCGCGTGGTTCCTCCACTCGGCGGCCTCGGAAGCTAACCTCTCCACACGCTGAGAGGGCATTTCTTTCCTCCCAGATGAAACCCTGACCCTGGGAACTGGAAAAGGAGGAAATCTTAAAAATAATTACAAGTTACCTGAGGAAGATATAATGTTCAGATCGGTGAATCTAAGACCAGCAGCCCAGAGGTTTTCTTAAGTGGTGAGAAGATGCGATTTCCTCTGCTCGGGGGAAAGCTCCAGAAGCTTCTCAATCCGGTCGTCGAACTCGGAAAATATCTCCTGCACCGGGATACGTTCTGCACAGGAAACGAGTGATGAACGTTAGACAAAAAAGGAACAGAACAGAAAACGCAACACTTATGCATTTTTGCAATGAAATGCTCAGGGATCCGAAGCTCCGAGTCCACGACGCCGGGCTCGAACTCATCCATCGAGCTCCTCCAAGATCCCCCGACATAAAACTACTGCTCCTTACAACTATGTATGGTCTCCGGCACATCCACCACCTCCTTGTGCATGGCTTGCCGAGTTGTTAAATAAAACCAGCCCGAGCTGGATCTCCCGACCGATCTCCACAGGAAGATACTGTTGAACTCCTCGAAACTGAGCTCGGGCCAACCGTGCTGGTTGAAGAGGATGAAAAGACCCACCACCCGAGCCCAGGAATTGGGATGAATTTTGGCAATAGGAAGGCCTCACTGCCTCAGCCATCGCGAGAAAGCCAATGGGAGTGGGAACCTCAAACCCGCCAATAAGGAGCGGTAGGACACCACCGCGCAACTGACCGGTGGAAGGTGAGGCCTCTTGTTGCGATGTTTCGTTAACGCAAGTGCACGTTATCGTAGATAAGTAATAAAGTGATGAGTGAGTATCGTTCCCACGAGGACTGAATTACTAAGTACCGATTTTTATGTATTCTAATTTTATTTGAACAGGCGAAATTTGGGTTGCAATTAATAACTAAATAAAATCAATAAAAGAACTAACAGTAAAAACGATCGCTTGAAGAAAGAGAATC
This sequence comes from Orobanche coerulescens, assembly GCA_033398695.1. Classification (NCBI taxonomy): domain Eukaryota; kingdom Viridiplantae; phylum Streptophyta; class Magnoliopsida; order Lamiales; family Orobanchaceae; genus Orobanche; species Orobanche coerulescens. The sequence goes on from CM065815.1 coordinate 119,629,789, forward strand.
AAATGATGAATAAGTCTAGGATTCTGAATCCACCTCGGTTTATCCGAATTTACTCTCGATTATCTGAAGTTAATGATTTCCCCAATTTATTGAAGGTGAAGATTGCTAATATACTCTACCGCCTCTCCCGAGGTCAATAGATTTTTCTAAAGGCGAAAAACGCATTCGATCCCTAGGTGAATTAATTCGACAATAGGCAAAAAGCACAAAATCCTCAGAAGGCCACGTAGTTCCTATGAGTATATTCCTATCTCACAAGATAAAATGGTTCTCACCAATAGTTCCTCACCAACTCTCCTCTCCCGATTCGAGTTGCGTAATTAAAACAATCCAATTATTGGCCAGACAATTGAAAGCATTAAAATCGATTGGGAAAACTCAATAGAAAAGGGAATTATATAGATAATCAAAAGCAAATTCGTCAAAACTTAGGTTTCATCAAAATCCTAGAACAGGGTTTTAGCCTGACATGCTAAAAGATAAAAATACAGAATTAATGAATGAAAGCATGAAAATCAAACGCAGATGAAGAGCTCGGATTCCTCCATTCTTCTGGCTTCCGCCCTCTGCTCTTGGTGTCTTCTGCTTCTTCTCCTTGTTGTGATTGATCCTCTGATTCCCAGCTTCCAAGATTCCTAATTATGACCTTAAACCCATTATTTATAATCCTCAGTAGCCTCCAAAACGCATCCGTGTGATTAGGTCGAGAACTGGCTTCAAAACGGCCCAAACCCGCGCGGAGCACACCAAAACCGCCCCGTGGGCCGCGGCTCACTTAATATGTGCCGCGGTTCACGGGGCGCAGATTAAAAACTGGGCGCTATAATTTTCCTCTGGGCCGCGGCTCACTATATCTGTGCCGCGACTCAGAGTACAGTTTACTCTGGGGGTCGTTGGTCCTCTGCGTGTCCCGCCGCCCGCTTTCCTTGTGCCGCGGCCCCAGGTCAAAATTCGCCGTTTTCGCCCGTTTTTCATCGTTTTAGCTTCCGGACTCCAATTTCCTGCAAAACATAAAAGAATAGGGCATTAAAAGCTCATTTATGCAGATTTACTCACAAAAAGAATACAAAATAATGATAAATAAGCGTATAAAAATACGCCTAACAAATACCCCCAAACTTGAGCCTTTGCTTGTCCTCAAGCAAAAAGAATTGATTACAAATAAAAGAATATCGTGAATAATCGTGCAAATCCAGTGTGCTTAACTTAATCAATACTACCCCTGAAATTCTATCTGAATAATACAAGTATCATTATAGCGATTCACATCCAGGACACTGATTCCACTGAGTAACCAATTTCAGTCCTAATCACTCGTTCATGAAGAAATTCAAGCTCAAAGATTAACAAGCGTGAACTTAATCGACCATCAACATGAAAGGTTAGAATAAACAAACTAACTCGCCCAGTTCCACAGTCTAATGGCAAAAATTTCACGAGTTTCATCAAAAAATAATCCTCGGACAGTATTCCATTATATATGCTCAAGAAGATGATTCGAGTTGACCACTAGGTTCTGATCTCGGGATGTTTCATCGGGATAATCCTAGGGTGGAATTCCATTCTCATGTATTGGGAAACCGTTTGACGTAAAAGACACTCATGGGGCACACGGATGCTTCTAGTTACTAAGTTCCCCTCCACAGCGGAGAAACAACTCGAATAGCTATTCCCGTATGTCCGATTCAAAGTTGCTGTTTTACGTGAGAGTAAACAACGGGTCAAGCGAATACCCCCGGTTACTAGGCTCCCTATCATCGGCACATGCGAAATCTTTAACCTATTAGTCTAATCAGGGTCGTCGTTTTACGCGAGAGTAAACAACGGGTCACGTGAATACCCCCGGTTACTAGACTTCCCGTCATAGAACAAAGTAATATCTCGACTTTTGGGAAAAACTGTCCGACTCTAAACTCAAATTAGGTGCCAACATGACTTATATTACTGGACGACTAGCTAATCGAAAAATGTAACCAAGCATATAGGCGGCGATTTGAAAACACGTATGTCTCCTTTCTTATCTGCTAAGATTTCTACAAAAAACGAAAAAATTTCGGACCTAGATGAATACTCAACAAAAACAGATATTACTGACTACAACTTGACTAAAACTCAACTGTTTCTTCAGATAGAAAACAGTGTCGTAACATCAGTTTTACACAAAAAGAGGCACGAAAAATTCACGAATGCAAATAAAAACACGACAAGCAAGGTAAGCAACAAAAAGATAACGCAAAATAATGAAAAGTGCAAACGAATAAGTACAGCAATAAATATAGCAACAGAAAGTAACCCCCCCCAAACTTAGGACGTACATTGACCTCAATGGACAAAATATAATATGCAATAATAAAAGAAGGTCAAGTACTCCCCTACAATCAGCTCACGAACTGGTGCCGGTGTCGTCCGGCAAGGAGGGCGGTGTGGCTGGCCGAACAGGTGGAATGAATGGCCCATCCGGGTGCATAATGTGGGCCGTCCATGCAGCAAGATGCTCCTGGTGGTAGGCATCCCTCGCTGCCAGACGCCTCGACTCACGACGGTTGGCCCGGCGGGCCTACGCCTCGACTCACGACGGTTGGCCCGGCGGGCCTGCTCTCTCATCTCATCTCAGACGGCAGCAATGATGCTCTCTCTCCGTCCGCCTCTCCTCTCTCATCGCAGCCAGAAGGCTATCTCTCTCTCTCCTCATCTCCTCTCTCTCTCTCCTCATCTCCTCTCTCAACCCGTCGAACATCGCCTGCAAGTGCTCTCTGTCGGGCGGCGGGCTGGACTCCATCTGCTCCTGCGTCAGAAGAAGAGGCTCGGGGGACTGCTCGTGTGCCTCGTCAAGTAAAAATCCTCGCCCCCGAGCGTGTGCTGGCACTCCTCCCTACTGATCGAAGTGAGAAATGATGCGATGGTCGATCGGGCCCTGGGGGGCTAACATCGGCTCGTCATCCGACCACGTCATCCCCGACTGCCGGCAAAGAGCGCAAATAAGAGAAGGGTGCTTCAGCCCCGTCTTGGCCCCTCCCTGAATACACTGGAAGATAGATCGGACCAGGAGAGGAGCCACATCGAATCGCAGCCCGGAGGTGATAGCATATAATGTACGGTCTCGGGAGAGAAAAACAGTGCGGATCTGCGAGGTAGGGTCAATACGTGCGCAGATGAAGTACAACCAGGCTCGCCCGAACCGACTGAGGCGCGAGCTCTTAAAGTAGAAGGTGGAAGAAGCCAGTGCGCGCCTCTCCCAGTCGGAGTCGGGCTGTGTAAGAGTCTCGAGCAGAGCCTCCTTCGTGAGGCTATCCATAACTCGCGTATAAGCCGTCTCATCAACCACCGGCAGCTCAAATAACCTCCGAATAGCAGCTACTGAAAAATCCACTGTAATGCCTCGGACTACGACCTGAGTCCGAGTATCTAACTGCTGTATCATCTGGCCCGCCCGAATGTGCTTCAACAAAGCGCTCGCATAAAACTCCTGCACAATAGATATCACCGCTGGCTCGGGAGGTGCAGCAAAACGGGCCCACCCCATCTCGTCGATCATGGTCAGAAGCTCCCCGTCCTGGGGGGCTGGGGTGAATCCCCTCTCCGGGATCAGAGGTCGAGGGCGAATCTTCTCGTTGAAGATTTTATGGATCTCCGGGTCAGAAAATTGGTGCGCCTCCGACTCGGCTCGACTATGAGAAGTTTCCCCTCGTGTGGGGGACGACTGAGTCCTGGCCCTTTTGCTGAGCTTTTTGGTTCCAGCCATAGCGAGTTCCTTAAACGTTAAACACCGGAGTTTGTTTACTTAAGCAATAATGAGAACAACATTACTCGGCTAAGGATATCCAAAATTTTGAATCAAGAATTTAACGAGCTAGCACCGCCGTGAGAGAAAATTGAAATTGAGCATTCTACGTTTAACATTGACGTTGGTTGGGGTACGCTGTAATTCCAAACGAGTTCATTGCGCATAGTTCAAAACATTGACTTAACATTCATCAAAAACTTCATTCAGCCATTTCATCAAACACCTTGAGTGCATCCTTTTAATTGAAGAACAAATATGACTATAGATTCATTAAATCCCCAAAAACAACAACACAAATCATTCGTCATGACAAACGACATATTCAATTCATTCATAATAAAAAATAATCATTAAAAATCGACCAAAACCATCATATCCTCAACTCAACTTGATAGAACTTTTCTTTTTTTTTTTTAAAAAAAAGGAAAAATAATCAATCATCAAATGCATAACAAAACTTCATCTTTCAATTCATAGAGCAATTAAGATTAGGAATTCAGAGTTACCTTGCTGAGATTTTGAAGAGTGCAAGAAGAATGCAAGAAGAAGAAGAAAAAAAAATTCTTGGCCGATCGCTTGTGCAGAGGAAGAGAAGGAAATGTACCTTGGTCGGCCGAATTCATGTTTTAAAGATACCTGGGCTATTCAAATTCCGAACGGTGGGCCGCGGCACAGCTTAAGTGAGCCGCGGCCCAGAGTACAGTTAGCCTGGGTACGGATGTTATGTCGCCATGTGCCGCGGCTCAGAATGCGGGTGCCGCGGCTCAGAGTGTTGATGTGCCGCGACTCACTTGGTCTGTGCCGCGGCACAGAGTACAGCGTCCTGGGCATATCTGGTGCATCTTGTGTGCCGCGGCTCAGAAGCAACGTGCCGCGGCTCAGCCATCAAGTGTGCCGCAGCGCAGTAAGGTTGTGCCGCGGCATAGAGTACAACAAGTTTAGCCTTCTGGTTCGATTTGTGTGTGCCGCAGCTCACAAGCCTTGTGCCGCGGCTCAGCCTTAAATTTTTCCCCTGGGACTTTTTCTGCACAGAATTTTTAAAGTAACACGTCAAGAACGAGAGGGATAAGCAAATCAAAGCAAAAATGATGAAAAATAAATATTCAAAAATGCGAGAAAATACTGAAACACAAAAAACTACTACTAAAACTCGGGTTGCCTCCCGAGAAGCGCTAAGTTTATAGTCTTCAGCCGGACCTATTTAAAAATCAGTTCGCTTTTCGCAAACTCCATTTGATCTCCGCCCCGTTCATCGAACCGTTAATATGTGTTTTAAAATTTTGACCATTGGTCATTAACGATCCGATTTTTGGTTTGGACACCCAATGTTGTTTGCGAAAAGGTTTTGACAAAAACAACTTTCCGAAACACCCATTCTCCACATGACTAGGCGCCCGTTTGACTTCTGGCTTATTTTCCTCTTTCGCGAACGAACTTAGGACAGAATGAGACTTTTCCGATTGTGGCTGAACGGATGGCGACATATTAAAATGCTTAATACACGCGACTTGCTCTTTATTAGGTGTTGGGGCAGCTGAAACAGATTCTGACTTTTTCGACCGACGAGTCTTCCGGTGTGTGTCTTTCACAAAAGCATCCACACTTTAATTTTCCGAGCTCTTCTCAACACCACCTGGACATGGAAAAGATTTAAACACTTGGAACGTGACATGCTCGTCTTGAACCCTTAGAGTTAGTTCGCCTTTTTCCACGTGTATGAGAGTTCGGCCGGTCGCTAAGAATGGTCTTCCCAAAATGATTGGGATGTCTTGATCCTCCTCCATGTCGAGCACAATAAAATCAGCTGGAAAGATAAATTTATCAACCTTTACTAAAACGTCCTCTATCACTCCCCTCAGATACTTAATAGATCGATCTGCTAATTGCAAGGAGACCGTCGTCGGCTTCGCTTCCCCAATTCCCAGCTTCTTGAAAATAGACAGAGGCATGAGATTAATACTAGCGCCGAGATCGCACAACGCCTTATCAAAGGAGAGGTTCCCTATGGTGCACGGTATATTGAAACTTCCCGGATCCTTCAATTTTGGCGGAAGCTTTTTCTGAAGAATAGCGCTGCACTCCTCCGTCAATGCGACTGTTTCATATTCCTCGAGTTTTCTTTTCTTTGATAAGATCTCCTTCATGAACTTGACATAGCTTGGCATTTGTTCCAACGCATCAGCAAATGGAATATTTATATGAAGCTTCTTGAAAACGTCGAGAAACTTGGAGAATTGCTTGTCCACTTTTTTCTGTTGAAGTCGCTGCGGAAACAGGACGGGTGGTACATATTCCGTCGGATTATCCGGAAATAATTTCGAGGGTCTAGACAATAGTGATTCCTCAGTCGCTGAAATTTTCTTCTCCTCATCCTCACTTCTCTTATTGTTCTGCCCAGGCAGCTCACCCACTTCTTTCCCACTTCGCAACCCAATGGCATTGACACTTTCTCTAGGATTTGTCTCGGTCGTACTTGGCAAGGCACCCTCCGGGCGGGCTGTTAACACATTTGCTATCTGGCCCAGTTGGACTTTCAAGTTGCGAATGGAAGCGGAATGGTTTTGCAATGTTGCTTCCGTACGGGTCATGAACCGACTCGTATTCGCTGCCAATTTTGCAATTGCTTCCTCTAGAGAAACTTTTGGAGCGAGAGGAGGTTGCTGTTGGTGTTGAGCGAATGGAGGCTGGTTCGAGTTTTGTCCGTTTCTCCATGAGAAGTTAGAATGATTACGCCATCCCGGATTATAAGTGTTGGAGTATGGATTATTTTGCCGGTTTCCGTTTCCTACGAACTGAGCTTGTTCAATTGGGGGCTGCTCGAAAGGGTTTCCGACTTGGCACTCTGCGCTAGGGTGAGATCCATTACACCAATTACAAGATTATATGGTAACGGGGGAAGGAGCATGCGAAAATGCCTGAAGTTGCTGAGTTAGCGCTGCGACTTGGGCCGACAATGTAGAGATCGGATCATTATTCGAAATTTCCATGACTCGCTTCGGATTTACTCGTTCGGACGGCCATTGATAAGCATTTGCGGCCATAGCTTCCAATAAAGAGTGTGCTTCAGCCATTGTTTTTCCCATTAAGGCTCCTCCAGCGGCTGCATCCACGAGAGTGCGTGTAGAGGCACTCAATCCATTATAGAACGTCTGAATTTGCAGCCAGTCCGGTAGGCCGTGATGTGGGCATCTCCTTAGCAAATCTTTGTATCGCTCCCACGCCTCGTGAAGCGATTCCATATCATATTGACCAAAAGTGGTAATTTCGTTCCTCAGTCTCGCCGTCTTCGAAGGTGGAAAGAATTTAGCAAGGAAGGCTTGCGCTAATTCCGCCCATGTCGTGATCGAGCCCGGCGGTAAAGAGTTCAACCAAAATTTCGCTTTGTCCCTCAAAGAGAAAGGGAAAAGCCTTAGACGGATGGCATCATCGGTGACACCGTTGTTTTTGAACGTGTCACAAATCTCGAGAAAAGATGCAATGTGTGCGTTGGGTCATCGTTCGGCAATCCACAAAACTGGCTAGCCTGCACCATCTGAATAATCGCAGGCTTGATTTCGAAATTGTTGGCTTGGATTGTTGGACGCCGGATCCCCGAAAAGTACGCGTTGATTCGCGGCATAGCATAATCGCGAAGTGCTAGTGCCGGTTGAACTTGCTGAACAAGATTATCACCTCCGTGATTTTCGGTATTTTCGGCCATGGTGGCTGTAGTTGGCAGCTCTCGTTTCTCCTTTTTGTTTCTCCGAAGAGTGCGCTCGAGTTCGGTATCCAAAGGTAGTAGGCCTTCGTTACCGAATTTTCTCATGCACTAACCGAACAATCCTGAAAGGAAAAACAAATAAATAAAATAACACAAAAACAATAAAAATGTTCAAACTAAGACTAGAAATACTGTAATCGATATTAGTAGAAAAATCAGTCCCCGGCAACGGCGCCAAAAACTTGTTGCGATGTTTCGTTAACGCAAGTGCACGTTATCGTAGACAACCAATAAAGTGATGAGTGAGTATCGTTCCCACGAGGACTGAATTACTAAGTACCGATTTTTATGTATTCTAATTTTATTTGAACATGCGAAATTTGGGTTGCAATTAATAACTAAATAAAATCAATAAAAGAACTAACAGTAAAAACGATCGCTTGAAGAAATAGAATCAAATGATGAATAAGTCTAGGATTCTGAATCCACCTCGGTTTATCCGAATTTACTCTCGATTATCTGAAGTTAATGATTTCCCCAATTTATTGAAGGTGAAGATTGCTAATATTCTCTACCGCCTCTCCCGATGTCAATAGATTTTTCTAAAGGCGAAAAACGCATTCTATCCCTAGGTGAATTAATTCGACAATAGGCAAAAAGCACAAAATCCTCAGAAGGCCACGTAGTTCCTATGAGTATATTCCTATCTCACAAGATAAAATGGTTCTCACCAATAGTTCCTCACCAACTCTCCTCTCCCGATTCGAGTTGCGTAATTAAAACAATCCAATTATTGGCCAGACAATTGAAAGCATTAAAATCGATTGGGAAAACTCAATAGAAAAGGGAATTATATAGATAATCAAAAGCAAATTCGTCAAAACTTAGGTTTCATCAAAATCTTAGAACAGGGTTTTAGCCTGACATGCTAAAAGATAAAAATACAGAATTAATGAATGAAAGCATGAAAATCAAACGCAGATGAAGAGCTCGGATTCCTCCGTTCTTCTGGCTTCCGCCCTCTGCTCTTGGTGTCTTCTGCTTCTTCTCCTTGTTGTGATTGATCCTCTGATTCCCAGCTTCCAAGATTCCTAATTATGACCTTAAACCCCTTATTTATAATCCTCAGTAGCCTCCAAAACGCGTCCGTGTGATTAGGTCGAGAACTGGCTTCAAAACGGCCCAAACCCGCGCGGAGCACACCAAAACCACCCCGTGGGCCGCGGCTCACTTAATCTGTGCCACGGATCACTTAATCTGTGCCGCGGCTCACGGGGCGCAGATTAAAAACTGGGCGCTATAATTTTCCTCTGGGCCGCGGCTCACTATATCTGTGCCGCGGCTCAGAGTACAGTTTACTCTGGGGGTCGCTGGTCCTCTGCGTGTGCCGCGGCCCGCTTTCCTTGTGCCGCGGTCCCAGGTTAAAATTCGCCGTTTTCGCCCGTTTTTCATCGTTTTAGCTTCCGGACTCCAATTTCCTGCAAAACATAAAAAAATAGGGCATTAAAAGCTCATTTATGCAGATTTACTCACAAAAAGAATACAAAATAATGATAAATAAGCGTATAAAAATACGCCTAACACCTCTCCTCGGGATACGAGACGATCATTCGCACCGCCGCCGGGATATTAAACAGCCGCCGCCAGGCCACCAGTTGCTCCTCTGTGACGGTGCTACGGATCGAGGCCGAGTCCCACTCCGCCTCCACGTAAAGGGCTGGCCGAGGCCGAATCTAGGCCGTCTCAGGCTCAACCTCCCCTTCTCCACTCGAAGCCTCACCGACCGCCGTTAACGGCGCCACCACCTCCACTTCCTCAGATCCCGGCGACCTTGCGACCTCGCCGCCTTCCTACTCATCGCTCCAGTTGACGGGGGTCCCGCCTAGAGACAAATCCGCCCCCCGTGCGGTCACGAACACAGTCAACCCCGTCGCCCTCTCATCCCTCAGATTCAACATCTCGATTATGTGAAAGAAAAGAGAAGGAATGAAAATGGCAGGAAAGAAACTCACCGATAATTTCTCTCCGAAATCGGAGAAATACCGAAGCTTTTTCTATCTTTTCTCTGCAAGAAAATGTAAAAATGACGGAAGAAGAAATGAGGAAAGAGAAACCCTTTATTTATAATGGAAAGACGACATTAAATGCCCAGCGCGTGGCACGACGATTCACGCTGAACCGTCGCGAGAACCAAGGGCGCGTGGACGCGTCGACAAATCAAATCCAGCCACGTGTTCCCCTCATTATGACTCAAGGAAACAGAATCGAATCGACGCCCCTCGAAGAGACGTCCCTTCGAGAATTTGATCCTCACTACAAGCCGGATCGATCTAACTACGAAACGACTCTAGCCCTGACTAACCCGGCACGGCCCTGGACTCGGGGCCCCTTGTTGATAGCCCATCCGTCTTGGCATCCACGTGCCAGCTCAGCCGTCCCGATTGAGAAGACCAGAAGGCAAAAGAACCGGATTTCATATAGACCAGCCGAGCAGAGCGACATAGAAGACCAACCGAGTAAATATCAAATTTACTCCCAGGTCCGTTACAGACCGGACCGGACAGAAACGATCGGACCGAACCGGTAAAAACCAGATCGGAAGGGCTGACCCGATACAGGATGAATGTTTTCCAAGCCACCATTACGACACGACCGATCAGAGTAGCGGGAAACCCGAGGGCCGACCCCATAGTCGGACACAACAGATAAGTATTTCCGAAAGCACGAGGAACAGACAGACAAGACGTACAGAACAGGCACACACGACAGTTAATGCATTCTGTCCTCCCTCTTCCCAAAGCAGTCCCCAAAATCCGCCACGTGTTTAAGGCACATTCTCCCCCTGACAAGTGTTTGGACACATTCCCAGACAACCTCCAGCTGTCACCCGCTGATTGGTTCAGACCTTCTATATATAGAAGGAAAATACAAAAAGAAAGGACTTTTGGAATTTGTCAGAAAACAGATAGAAAGAGAAAGAGAGAAAAACTAAAAAGACTTGTAATAAAACAAGCAAAAAATACAGACCGGTTTACAATCTTCAGCCCGGCTCTATCCCAAATTACGATCATTAATAAAATTTAGTGATCTAATTTATTCCATCCCTTTTTATTGTTTTCTATGTGGCTTCGATCCATTTGTCCAGATCGGCACACGTTACGTTGACCAAATCAGTCGTGAACACATCAAGACCATAAACAAAATATTAGTAGTAAATTTCAAAGATACAAACTCAAATTCAAACACTATTTTGAAATTAAATCTCATAAAAATGCTAAGTTGTCAATGAAACGACTGAAGACCTATATTCATCCATTTTTAATTGTCTGTCTTCCTCCTATCTGACAGAAGAAAATCTCCTGCCGTGCTTTCTAGGCCTTCCTAGCCAGCATCTCCCAAAAGAAGAAATAAAGTCTTGGTTCACAGAGGGTCTCACTCTCGCATAAAGAAAGCAGTATTCAGTGTGTCAACCTATTCCAGTTCTTAAACGGCTGCCTCATTCCAAGGGTTAGTTCCCTTGTTTTTAAAGCAACAAGCAACCTTTGTGGAAGCGGGGTGGAGGAATGCTGAATCTTCCTTTCCGATCTCAACTTAGCTGATCATGCCCACACTATTCATATATACTAAGCATTTGCAATTTACCCTCCCCATCCCATACTTAAAATCAGCATTGTCATCATTGCTAAGTAAAAGAGTGAAGAAACAAGGAAAATGTAAATGAAACTCTCCTATTAGACATTGTACAATTTGATTGCTCCGGTGATCAAGGCATGTGAACTTCGAGATAAATAAATAAAAACCTACACATAATAGCAAAGAAAACATATCAAACGCCACGATAATGATCAAATAGAATCACAAAACATAGGCAAAAATCAAATAAATAAGTACGAAAGAAAGCATACGACAAGTTAAAAATAACATAACACAACCAAAAATAAAAACACAGTAACACAAAAGAAAAAAGATAAAGGAAAGAAAAAACAAGCGAGGGGGTCGGTTCACGAGCCGCCAGGTGGTGCGTTCGGTCTCCTTTAGAATTGGAAGCCCATGAGAAAGTGAAGGAATATCCCCCGAAAAGTGGTTGGGAAATTTTATCGGGCACCTCGAATGAAACTTTGGGCTTGAGTAGCTACAAAAGGTATGGTACCCAACTTACAAATAATCCCGTAGAAATGAAAACCAATGGAAATTTTTGCATTTCGAACAATTTTTCGCCCCAACTATGCTGGTCATGGTGTTGCTTGGTTGAAGACGAAATGGCCTCAAAAATGCCAAAGTGTTGGACTTTGTAAGGAATTTTTTTAAAATAAATGATGGGGTAGTCAGTAGTCACATGCCGCGGTCATCCCTTGACTCAGGCTAAACAAGGCATACGCCATTTTTCCAAAGTAACCGAAGGGGTAGTCGGCGATCATGTGCGGCGGCCACCCCATGACTCGGCGAAGGTGATGACCAATGGCTCGGCCAGGGTTTGGACGAAGGATTAGAGCTGAGTAACTGGACCCTCGGTCATATGATGACACGACCGAGGGCTCGATCTGGGCAGTCGGGCCAATATCACCCAAATGCTCGATATTCGTTGACTTTTTACGCCTTAGCCCAATTTTGGCCTACAATCAAGAATAGAAAATATAAAAAGGGTGGAAAAACAAAAATACAAAAAAATAACGGGAGAAATACACAATAAGTGAAAAACCTCTTCCGCAAGAGTGAGGTCGACTTGTAGTTGTAACACCCCCGACTTGATCAGAAATATTACAACGTCGTAGACCCTTTTCATGAGGATCTACTAGGCTAAATACAGTAGAACACAATACATAAGTGACCGATGAGGTCAAACCATACAAAAACAATAATAAAAATACAATGGACAAACTACAACACGTGTACCCTCGGTTGACAGTCGTTCAAATACAACTGACCCATGCAAGGGTTAATACACTATAGTGGACGAAAATACAACTCAACGGCGAAGACAATTTACCGACTCTCATGTGATTAACATCATAGCCTTTCGTCATCTTACGTACTGATCATATGTCTACTCCCTATAACACCTCAACTCCATTAGGATTGTCATGTAATACCCGGTTGTAATTCAGTCATTATCATTCAGTAATTTCATTCGGTGATTGTCACTCAGTGGATTTTCACTCAATTATAATCATTCATCAATCATGTTCATTCACCGTGTTCACCGTTCGGAAAAACTTCGAGTTGTGTATCGTTATTGTTCATTATTTCAACTTTCCTCATATGAGTTCGACTTTGTTAGACCACCATTAATTTTTGGTAACTCCAAAAATTCTAAATCTTTGCAATATTATAGAGCATCGAGTTAGCTTTCCAATGGTTCAAACGGTGAGTCAATCGGAGTCCGGACGAGAGAGTTATGGTCGTTTTAGCTCAACCGCTCATTTTTCAGTATTGGCCGATCACTGCCGAACGAACTCGGCCGTGTCGTCCGACACGGCCGGTGCCGTACTCGTCCGGAAAATGCCGAAGTCTCTGCCTCAGGACCCGACCGTGTCGTCTGGCACGGCCGAGTCGGACTCTTCCGGATAAGCGTAACCGATCGCCCGGACGCCCGACCGTGTCCCGTGACACGGCCGAGTCATGCCGAGTCATTTGTCGGACGGGTCACTATCGGAAGGCCCTCCGCGTCGCGACCGTGTCAAGCAGGACACGGCCGAGTCCTGTCGGCCACTGTCGGCGGTATGCGACGACCGCGCTAATCGGGCACGGGCCGTGTCCGGCAGGTAGTCAACCCCTATAAATTCATTTTTTCAAGATTTCACCCATTTTTCTTCCTTTTCTTCACCTTCAACCGAGAGAAAGCTTGAGGGAGGGTTTTTACTTCACAAATCATTTGGGTGTTTGATTTTCTTCATCTCCTTTCGATCGTGAAGCCCGGATAATCAATCTAACGCGTGTTCTTGGATTAAAGTACTTGAATCTTCAAGAGGTAATTCCTTCAACACTTCGGACTTCGATTTTGTGTTGAGATATGATGTTTTGGACGTTATAATCATGTTATATGAAGGGATATGTATATGATTATGAGTTTGTATAAGGATTCATTGGATTTTTGGGGAATTATTCAAGAACACCTTGAATATCGAGTTGGAATTGGGGATTTTCGACTAATTGTTGTTATAATCACGTTTTGGATATTCATATCGGATTATTGATCGTATTGGAGATGTTTTATTGGTTTGAAACACTTCTTGGGGATTTGAGGTTGGTATTGTTGAGGTTTAGTTGTAAACAATCGGAGTTTGGCCACAACGTATTCGATATAATGCCCCAATGAACTTAGTTTAATCGTATCGACGTTTTGAGTTCGTTATATTCGTGTTTAATTCGTATATTGATCGGATTGTCGGTAATTGTATTGAATTAAGGTTGTTCGTGCGACCGACACTTCATTTAGGACATTTGTTCGTGGAAGGACTTTCTTCATCGGTATTTTGTAAGTTAATTCTTACTCGGTTAAAAGGATATTCATACCTTTTGTTGTTGTTCATTCATAATCATAACTCATTCATCATTATATTAACCGTATCAAAACTTGTTGTTGTCAATTAATTACTTCAGTCATAAGGAACGACGGTTCCAATCTTTTCATTGAGCTGTCATTTGTTTCATTACCATTCCACCTCGGTGAGTCATTATTCATTTTCGATGTCACTTTTGTTATATCGTGGCATTCCGGGTCATACTGGCGTGCCGGTTGGTATGTGTAGGATTTTCATGTCGGGCACATTATAGTCGTGTGTTGGTTGATGGCCTCACATTGGACTGTGCACACGAGATTGATTGTTTCGTGAGACTGATTAGGTACAAGACCACGCGTGTATTGATCGTTGGTGGCTTGTGCACGGACACATTTCCATCCCGGGCGTAGTGTGGCGCCACCCTTTGAGCCGTACTGTTAGTTGATTCATATAGCATGTTTGATTGCGTATGTTTCGACAGGATATTTCATAATTTCAGATATAATCATGATTGTGTATTTTCAACCCTTGAGGATTGTTGTTCTTTGTAACTGACCCCGTTTGGGGATTTTGTTTTTCAGGTCATGGCCAGGCAAACGCACGGGGAGAGCACGTTGACGGCGAGGAGTCCTAGTGATACTAGTAGGGGGCCCCGATCTTTCAGTTATTCATGTTATTGTCCTTTATTTTCTGCTGCAGACTTTTATTTGAATACTCCGTTTCATTCAGTGTTGTGTATTTTATCTTCATATAAAATACACTAGTATTCGGTATTGTCCTGGTGTGTTGTAACTAAACTCCTCATCGGAGTAATTATTGTTGTAATGTAGTTCGGTACTACATTTATCTTGTGTAATTCATTCATTTTCATTTGCCTGGTGGGTCCCAGTTGGGGATCTACAGCACTGTAATATCCGCCTAGTTTGGGGTGTTACATGTCACACGCTGTGGAACCTTCCACGAAGGTCTACTAGGCAAATATCACCCATACACCAAAACATAAACACACATTTAACATCACAAATAAATTACAGATGTTGGATCGTGGCCTCGGTCAAAATGTTACATAATGACACATTCGAGACAATATTAAAAACATTACGAATTACCCATTCAGGGGAGTTCAAAGATAATTCAAAACAACAAAACAACCAAATGTAAATCCAACACTGGACTGAAAAAACAAAACATCTAACTACATGTTTGAGCATCTAACACCCTTGTAGTTTGTTCATCCCATGCGTATCCCGCATCAGCTCCTCCGCCTGGATGTAACCTGAAACGCATAATAAAGCATTTTTTCCATTTAAGAGGTTAATAGTATAATCACTAGTGCAAGTATATAATTATATGAAACACATTAAATCACTCGCCAAAAATCATTTTCACGAAATAGTTCAATGTTCCAGAATATTATTCAAGTAAGTCGCAAAACAGTTTGGGTTCACCAACCCAAAATAATGCACAACACTCAATGATATCCGTGTTTCACCCCTTAAGGTACGAAATCCTATACACCCGTCGGACATCCATAGGTGGATAAATCTCACGTTTGCGATCTGCCCTTCAAGGTAGGAGTCCCCATACACCCCATCAAATATACCTGTATGAACGATACAACTTTTCATACTCATATGCAAGTTCATCATCCGGAGGAGTATATCGTACGCTACGAATGAGAAGCAGCGGCCCTGACTATACGTTGAGTATATAAGACATTATACGAAATGAGGCAGTAGCCTTTGGACTGGTGGTGCATCGAGGTCGAATAACGTAGGTAAGGTACTATTTCGTATGTTACCATTAGGCAGTAACGGTCGTTATGAGTTGTGCAGGTTATAAATTGAGGATTGATCTTTTATTTCCTCATGAAGTAACATGAGTTTCTGTTAGAGTTGTATACATTAAAGCATACTTTATTCTTGTATTACCTAATTTCCCGGTCTTTATCTATGAGAATATTTAATTCATTTGTCTCATGTTTTGCATATTTATTCACGCTATGGTTATGCAAATGTTGTCTAATTACTTTATATTGTAGATAATGTGGTGTGTCGTGTCACACAGAAGATCACATTATCGATCCCTTATATAGTAATAATTAGTTCACAACCTATGTAACATTAGACCGTTATGTGAGAGGTTGTAATATGTGCTTGAGATTGGTTGGTCTTGACCATTAGCATATATTAGCGTATTTGGTATGCGTTGAACAGGATCGAGGTGAGATAGATTCTTTTATACTGACTATAAGAAGAACGTACATCTCGGATGTAACACCCCGAGATATTCGGGATAATTACAGCACCGTAAATCCTTTATATAAGAATTTACAAGGCTAATTTGAGAAATGCGGAAATAATACAAAAGTACCATTAAAGTTTAGAATACAAAACCAGTTCAAATAGTTCAAATGATTCCATTATTACAAGCGTCTCAAAACATCAACAAGACACGCATACTCGAGTACTGAAAATAAACAAGAAAGACAAGGCAACAACAATTAACATCACTGAGCCCCTTCGTCGTCATGTCAGTACTGTGGTTGCTTCCCCGCTCCTCGGCTACCTGAACATCAAAACAAATGTCCACCTCCGAAGGGGTTAGCAAAATGATGCTAGTACAAATATCATAATACACAAATAGGATATGCAACAACAATGCATAATAAAATACACTAAACGGACTTCCGCTACCAGAATCCAACGATGTGAATCCACATGATTCCATCAACACATCGTGGGTATTCCAATGATCCAGCGTCCTCAGCATAGATCCCAAGATGATCCCGTCGGACCAACACAAGGTGGAAAAACCCATCCAATGATCCAGCGCTGTTGGCCACTAAGTACACAGGATACAGCTTGGAAAGTGTTTGAAACAACAAGTTGTCCGGTTTTCAAATCTGAGTGCGTAGCGGAAGTCTTTAATACAGTAAGTTTCTGAGGATACAGCAACTAGGTGTGCAATGTATACTTAAATAATCACAAATAATAAAATAATAAAGGTAGAAGGTAAATAACACAATATTTAAAGTGGTTCGAGGTAAACCCCTCTACGTCCGCTGGTCCTCCAGATAGGAGTAAAAAGTTTATTATAATTACTGCATACACAACTACGTAATTATAACCAAACCTAATCAATATATCGTTCACACAGATTGATATACTGATCTTAGCCTTCAACCGTTCACACAGATTGGTTTGAGCTAACACGTGACTGGCTTCTTCACACACAGTTCTGAAGCTTCGTCTTCTTCAATGCAAGTCTGTCACACACAGTTCAGGAATAGCAAGGATTCTCAATCCACACAGGGCTGATGGGTTTTGTTCAATGGTAGAACAATGTTTGAACAACAGCTTTGACTTTCTGAGCTTTTAGCTGATGATGTGTTGTTCACAGTTTGAGCACTGTATATCTCTTCTTTCAGAATAGCAAAATGCTTTTGGGAGATATGTTTTGCTCTGAATATTCGTGTAAGCACTTGTTTCACTTGCGTATGTGATTGTTCAGTTCGTTGTTCGTAGTCTTTGATCTTCAAAGTCGGGAGATATATATAGCCTCTGAAATATATCTGTTGAGATAGATCCGTTGAGCAAGATTTTGTGACAACTTGATAGTTGACTTGAATAGACTGAGATCCGGATATTGCGGGATTTGAAGATCTTCTGACGACTTACAGTATTTAAATACTTTATCCTTTAGTATTTAAATACTTTTTTATCAAACGGGACTTGACTTCTAGCGAATACTGAAGATTCCTTCTTGTCCTGTTTGAGGGCTGTATGGAAGGATTGCTGTATTGATGATTTGATACAGCTTCCATACTTAGCTTTACGGGACTCTTTGCTGTATGATAGACACACTGTATGTTGGGACTACGAGAAGTCTTCGATACAGGTTGACACATTTGATCAGCTTTTCGATACAGCTATTTGCGGTATGCAGGATTGGCATATTGTCAAAACATTATGTCATGATCTTTCGATACCGGGTATTTGTTATCCCAACAATTTCCCCCTTTTTAATAATTTTCCAAGTCCTTCCGAGTCTTTCTTTTAAAACCTTATAATGTTATCCAAACATCCTTGATGATGCCAAAACTTTGACACTTAGCGTTTTGAAGTAAGGCAGACTTCTTGGTCTTCTTTCGAATGTTCTGGCCTTCAGCATTTGGCCTAACACTAAGAACTGCTCGCAGGCAAGTTCAACTTTTATCAAAATAAAGTTACATCTGTAAACTTATGATTGGCGTGCAGGCACAATCTTACATTGTATTCTAGATACATACAACTTATACTATGAACAGTTCGCAGACAAGTTCGTACAGTTTGTGTATTTAGATAAGTTTCATGATTTGAATACAGCAAGAGTAAATTAAGTGTTCGTAAACATACAAGAACACAGTAGATTACGTGTTGTAATCTTTCAAGACAGGCAAATATTTTATTGATATGAAACAAAGAGTACAAATTTTGCTGTCTGAAAATAAGATTACAAAAATAATACAAAGAATTTAACTTCTGTAGTTTGAATGTCTCCATGGCCTTTTAAGGTCATTCTTGGTGTTTTGATGAGCGTCTCTATCTCGATTCAGATATAAGGCTCATCCTTCATATGATTTATCGAAGACAAGGATCCAATCTTCTGGATGGGTTATCAAGTCACCTTTTCTATGTTTGGACTTCATCTGCAGCTGTAGCGGAAGCGTTCCTTGTTCCAGTTTGTTTTTAAATTCCTCTGCGGCTTCCTGCACCGTCCTGCATCTGTTGAATAATGAGGATTCCCTGATAAGTACAACAAAGTACCTTAACAGTTCATTTCTCCTCCAGTTCTTGATCTTTGCTGCAGTGGGCTGTCGGTCAGCCGGGAGGTTCATAGCTTGAGGCTTTTGGACTAAGATCTTCCAAGGATACTTAGGATCCTGGAAGTCTGGTCGATCTCCCTGTATCCTAACGTTCGGCATTGAGATACGGACTATATCTGCAGTGATGGAGTCTTCAAAAGGAGATAACAATTCTTTCTCTTGCTCCAGCCTTGTTCTCCTAGCAGCTTCCCTTACTTCTTCCCCCTTTTTGGCATCATCAAGGTACGACACCTTCTCGTCAAGGCATTCTAGGATTTGCAGAGCGACATCCTATTTTGTCTCGAGACTTGTCATTTTCTTGACCAGGGAGGTGAGCACCTGCGACATATCTTTAATGTTTTTGTCGTGGGCTCGAAGCTGGGAACCGGTTTCGATCATAGCAGATGCTGTCTTGGCTATAATATCTGCAAATTCGATTTCCGGTAGTTTTCTTTTTTTGGTGAGAGTTTATTTTGACGACTCGCTTCGGACCGTTTCATCATTATGAGAATGATTAATTCTACACTTTTCGACATCCGAGTTCGTTTCGGTGTCGTTTTGTTGAGTTACGTACTTTTTAGCGACTTTTCCGCACTTGAGTTCGATTCTTACGAATCTCGTTCGAAACTACTATTTCGAGTTTCCCGTAAGTCCGTTTAACTTTGTTAGACGTGTTATGAACTTCGGTTTGGTTATTCGATCACGTATCTTGATTTTCGGGCGTTTTGGGCCATTTTGTAATTTACCCAAAGTTATGGGTATCCGTATCTGTATTTGTGGTCTCGACCATTTTCTTGGTCGCTTATGATTAATTATCGCATTATGTTTTCATTTCGGGTCGTTGATGTTGACCGCGAGCTTTTCGTCGTATTCGTTCCGCACGTTTTCGGAAATCGAGTTGACGGGTCATGGTGGCTGAGCAGCTGGCCGGATAGGTGCGGCACTGTCGGAAGTGCTGGGCACTGGCCGAGCAGGAACGGCAGGAACCGGCGTAGCGTAAGCTATGGCCGGAAGGCTGCGCGCGCTAGCTCGGAAGGTGTAGCGCACGCTGTCGACCGACCCAGCGCACGCTATCGGGTCTGGGCAGAGGGGTTCTGAGGTTCTGGACTCGGGGAGGATCGGCAGGTAGCGCACGCTACTGTCGGTCATGGCGCGCGCTAATCGGCATGTGTAGCGCACGCTGCCGTCCGACTAGCGTACGTTACCTGGGCGAGCTATTTAGTCCAGAGGTCACTGGACAGGTCGGCTAGCGCGCGCTAGCGTTAGGCGCAGCGCACGCTATCGGGGTCGGGCGGGCAGGTCGCGGTCTGCAGGTTTGGTTGGTAGTGCCGGGTCGTGCGGGCCTTGGCCGAGGGTGCTGGGCCGATACTGGCCGATAGCGCACGCTAGTCCGGGAGGCTAGCGCATGCTAGTCCGGGAGGCTAGCGCACGCTAGTTCCGGCCCAGTATAAATATGACAGAGTAGTCATATTTTCACCCGTTTTTCATTTCCATCTTTTCCTCTCCGCGGCTGGAGGCTTGGAGATCCAGGAGACATGTTGTCAAGCAACTAATCCACGAAGATTGGGAGCTCATATCATCGATTAATCCCTCCATAACCTCCTTTGATCCAGCGAATCAAGGTGAGATTTCCTAGAACCCTATTTTGGGAAAATTTGGGGTTTTTGCGTTTTTGTCCGATTCGTTCCGTGTTGTTGATTAATCCATGATGGGTATGATTAATATTAGTATTATTCATGTGTTTAACATCATTTAATCCATTGTTTTTCGTCGAATCAAGGTATATTTCTTGATTTCCTTCGAATCGACTTTTTGGGGGATTTGTTCTTGATTTCATTTTCCATACGTTTTTGATGGATCGATTGTTGTTAAATGATGTTTTTAAACATATCCTATGGATTGTATATCCATATTTCGGTGTGGAATTCCGTTTTCATGTTTTGACGGGACGAATCGTGTTCTTGGCCGTTTTGGGGAAAACCCTTGAACTTTCGTCGTTTGTTCCTTGAATTCAACGGCTTTGGGTTGTACTTTGGAATTCATTTTCGTTGTTATTTTTGTCCTTCGTATTTTATTATTGCGGGTGGTCATTCGGTGGAGTCGGCGAGTTCGTAGTCGGTTCGTGCCAACCTACTTCGGTCGATTCTCCGCGTCGTGGTTTCGAGGTAAGTATTTTACTATACGAATTATGTCTTGTGAATAGGGACGTCGTGTTATGGTTGTGATGCATCAGTTTACTTTCGTGAATATGTTTAGTATGAATTGATTATTATGGATGATTGATGGTAGCGATAATACCATCACCTAGTTAACATCGTGGAATTGTGTTGGATGTGCAAATCATCTAAGTTGTGCCGGGCGTGATTTTCATTGTTGAGTTGTTGTGATGAATATGATATTTGTGTTGTTTTGATTTACATACTTGATTATGCATTCCGGTGTAATGTGGAATGGCTTGACGTTTGATGATTATGAATTGTGTCGTGTCGAGGTGTGTCTGTGTTCCAGGTAGGGTCTGACGAGACCTCTGGAGTTCGGTACATGATGTGTACGAACAAGGTGTGTGATCCAGGTAGGGTCTGACGAGGCCTCTGGAGTTCGGTACATGATGTGTACGAACGATCTATGTGTAACACCCCCAAAACCATATGGGAATATTACACGCCGTAGACCCCTTTTCACGAGGATCTACCAGGCTATACCTTACAAAACGACCAACTGCTTGCCCGGCCAGGGTCAAACAATAAAATATACAGACCGTTAAGGTCACTTACACGCGAACACACAGACCGATGTGGTCACACAACTCAATCAACAAAATTGACTTATAGAACATTACCCACACAGGGGTCGAAACACAATACAGCAGAAGACTGAAATCAACTCGGACAACACAACGAAAATCAAAACAACTCTCAACTCTTGATTAGTATCGCAGCTCGTCATCCTCTTGTGCCAATCCTATGACTGCTCCCCTGAATCTGCATGTACCTGGACGCAAAACAGACATCCACCCCCCGATTTCTCGGGGGTTAGTAAAACTCCATTGTTTTACTAGTGCAAGTATCAAATCATACGAAATATAACAAGCAAGTAATAATCGTGAATCAAATATAATAATCAAGTATCAAAATATTCCCGGGAGGTTTTCACAAGGAAAGATAAGCTATGAAGCATTCGAAAATAAGATTATCATCTCGGGAATTTTTAGAATTTCAAAACCTTTAAGACCTCAAGTCATGATTCACAAAAACTTTCCGAAAAACTTTAGGGCCTTAACCCAAATCCTGTTTCATAACTCAGCAGTTTACAATACGGGAACATTTACTCAAGCTTAGAACTCGGTCCAACATTCATTTTCATAAAACTTTTCCTTTCAAAACTTTGATTTGAAAATAATCATGCTCATGATACCATGATCCACTGTCACGTGTCTCCGTAGGTTCAACAACCCGCACGGACTATACCAAACACAATTAAACAAACATAATTAATTCCGACACCGTGATCCACTGTCACGTGTCTCCGTAGGCTCAACGACCCGCACGGACTATATCAATCACAACAATCACACACACAGTCCTGACACCGTAGTCCACTGCCACGTGTCACCGTAAGCCCCGTCGAGCTCACCCGGTGTAACACCCCCAAAACCGTATGGGAATATTACACGTCGTAGACCCTTTCCACAAGGATCTACCAGGCTAAACATCCATAAACAACCAAATGCTTGCCCGGCCAGGGTCAAACAATATAATAATGCAGACCGTTAAGGTCACTTACACATAAACACACAGACCGATGAGGTCACACAACTCTATCAACAGAACTGACTAACAACATTACCCACACAGGGGTCGAAACACAATACAGCGGAAGACTGAATCAACTCTAACAATACAACCAAACTCTACCAACTCTCGACTCTTGATTAGTATCGCAGCTCGTCATCCCCTTGTGCCAATCCTGTGACTGCTCCCCTGAACCTGCATGTACCTGGACGCAGAACAGACATCCACCCCCCGATTACTCGGGGGTTAGTAAAACTCCACTGTTTTACTAGTGCAAGTATAAAACGATACGAAATGCAACAAGTAATTAGCAACTACGAATTTAATACGGAAATCAATTATCAAAATGTTCCCGAGAAGTTTTAGAATTTCGAACTCAAGCAAGAGATATTTGAAAAGGAACACATCATCTCGGGGATTTTTAAAGCAGAAATTCTTTTGGACCTCGAGTCCCAATTTACAAAACCTTTTCATAAACATTAGGGCCTTAGCCCGATTCTCGTTTCAAAACACACTAGATGATATATCATTATGAGTCCGAGACCCATATTTAAAATGTTACCCAAACAATCACTGCTACACGGTCATTGTTCGTACACATCATGTACCGAACTCCGGAGGCCTCGACGGACCTTACCCGGACCACACACGCTGTTCGTACAGATCATGTACCGAACTCCGGAGGCCTCAACGGACCTTACCCGGCCACAAACATTGTTCGTACACATCATGTACCGAACTCCAGAGGTCTCGTCAGACCCTACCTGGATCACAAACATTGTTCGTATACATCATGTACCGAACTCCAGAGGTCTCGTCAGACCCTACCTGGATCACACACCTTGTTCGTACACATCATGTACCGAACTCCAGAGGCCTCGTCAGACCCTACCTGGAACACACACACACATAGACACGACACAACTCATAATCATCAAATGTCAAGCCATTCCACATTACACCGAAATGTACAATCAAGTATGTAAACCAAAACAACACAAATATCATGATCATCACAACAACTCGACAATGACCAACCACGCCCGGCACAAACTTAGATGATTTGCACATCCAACACAATTCCACGATGTTAATTAAGTGAAGGTATTATCGTTACCGTCAATCGTTCATAATAATCAATTCATACGAAGCATATTCGCTAAGATAAATCAATTCATCATAACCATAACACAACGTCCCTATTCACAAGACACAATTCGTATAATAAAATACTTGCCTCGATAGTCGGCACCCGAATATTCCTACGAATACGGCACACCCCGAAAAATCCCGAACACCTACAATCCTCCGTGAAATCCAACAGAAACACGGTTACTACGAGAATAACAATTGAAAACAAAGGAAAACACGATCAAGAATCGAAAGGGACCCTTTGAGACATTTAATTGGATACTAAATGTTCAAGGTTCCTTAGAAAACCAAAAATCCCGATTGGGTTCCAACGAACTCGAAATACGGATATAAAATCCGTAGAACACGTCCAAAACAATGTTTATACAACAATTAATTGATCAAAAACGGATTGGAATCGAAATCAAAAGGAAAATTCCTAAAATCTTCAAAAACAAGGGTTCAAGCCAAAATACCTCGATTTGGACGAAGAACACGGATTAGATGATGATATAATCAACACGAGCCTTCCAAAAATGATGTTCTATGATGTTCCCGATCAAAAACCCTCAAATTCCGTCGAAGGGTCGCGAAAACGAAGAAAAAAATGGAAAATGGCCGAGAGATCCACGTCCAGGCCCTTAAATAGCCGACCATGGCCGATCACTTACGGCCGTAACCGGCCGGCCTTACGGCCGTAACTCGGAACTTACGGCCGTACCCGGCAGGTCCTTATGGCCGTAACCGGCATTCGTCCGGAAGTTGCCTGGCACACGTACGACCGTAACTCTCGACCCTTACGGCCGTAACCGGCATTCGTCAGGCCATGCCTGGCACCCGTACGGCCGTAACTCTCGACCCTTACGGCCGTAACCGGCATTCGTCAGGCCATGCCTGCCGATCACTTACGGACGTAACCGGCACCTTACGGCCGTAACTCGGCCAGGCCAGTACCTGTTGCGGCCGTCTCGGTCGTGGCCACTCCGACGGTCCGAACGACCCCGAAACCCGAACCTGAATATGAATCGAAAATACGGTTACGAAGTACTCACAAAGACGAACCCAAGCGCTAAGAGAACACACGATTCCGACCACCCAAAGGCTCGAAATTCGACAACGGAAAGTAATTACCCCAAACTTTGGGAAATTACGAAAATGGCCCAAAACGTCCGAAAATCACGATACGTGATCAAATAACCAAACCGAAGTTCACAACACGTCTAACAAAGTTAAACGGACTTACGGGAAACTCAAACAATGATTTCAACGAGATTCGCAAGAATCGAACTCAAGTGCGGAAAAGTCGCCAAAAAGTACGGAACTCAACAAAACGACACCGAAACGAACTCGGATGACAAAAAGTGCAGAATTAATCATTCTCGGAATGATGAAACGGTCATGAGCGAGTCGTCAAAACGGACTTTCACCGAAAAAAAGAAATTACCGGAAATCGAAATTACGGGTATTACACCCGGTTGGACGTACTGTGTCCGAAACTTATGGTCCACTGCCATGCGTTATCGTAGGCCTCGTCAGACCATCATGATTGGACCTCAGTACCGCACTAAGTTCTGACCCCGTAGTCTACTGCCACGAATCCTCGTAGGTCCCGTCGAACCAACACGAGTGAACTTAGCGGCCACACACATATTCACATTCACATTCACATTACATACAACAATGAGCACAATTAGTCAATCACGTTGATCACCACAAAATCGTACATCACACGCACATAACACAATCTCAACACTCGCAACAACTATCATCAATCAACGACACATAACCAACATAACACACGTTCGGTACACAATGCATTGCACAGCGGCTAACACGTATACCAATATAACACTATTATCACAAAGCCTTCAAATTTCGGAAAACACAAACAACTCAAACGGAACATATTTACGAAGGCAAGAAAAATCATCATAAATCTCATACGTGATTACTAGTTGCAAGATACAAGTCGTATAATAAGATACTTGCCTTAATAACCGCTACCGAACGCTCCGAAGAACACGGTTCGACCGGGAAGCTCGAACCCCAAAGAAGGCAAAGAACGGAAGGGTTCCGACTCGAGTTCTTCACAAGAAACTCGATCCTAACAACATATAATCAATAAATCATCGATCATACGAGAAAGAATAATCGTAGAACGCCCGAAAACCCCTCTATGACATTTTACCGGACACCTTCAAGGCGTCGATTAAGAACTCGACCAAAACAACGAATCGATACGATCCAACCATGGAATAACAAGAGAAATGATATAATACATCTAAATAATCATCAATACATCACAATCCTAAGTTAAATCGGATTAAACGGACGAAATCGAACAAAATACCCAAAATCCCCAAAATTAGATTTCTAGAAAATCTGACCTGATTCGGTCGATCAAAGGATGTTATAGGACCGATGATTCATTATATAAACTCCAAGACTTCATGAATTGATTGTCCAACAACATCTCTCCATGATTCCTACACCTCCTGATACGAATTAACGTATAAGATGAACGTAAATTCGTCGGGAAATGCAACGGATATATTTTGTTACCTCACAACACTCGATATGTGTAACACTCGTAAGAATTAACCGAAAGTAGGGCAATTCGGCTTATGTAAATAAGATAATTATGAAAGTAAATTATCAAACTAGACCTATAGTTTGATAAAGCAATCTCTCCTCAAGACCTATTGAGAATCGATTAAAATTACAACTCGAAGAGGCGTCGAATTATAATCAAGTTGTGCTGAAAATCATTCAACAAGCATACATGTACAATGTATTTCGTTTTTTCAAGCTTCCAAAAGTGATTTTAAGAGATTGAATATGAGGCTAATATATAACCAATACAACTACTAATAAAACCAAACAAGATCACACAAGATCAAGCTAAAAGACAAGTAAATAATAAACTAAACTATCAAGACTTTGACAAAGATTGAAAGCAACATCTTGGTGTCTTCTGCCTCCTTTATTTCGGCCGATTTGGTGATTGTGACATGAGCTAAATCTTCTATCTTTGATCTTGATATGGTGGACTTTGAAACATGAAAGTAAAGTTGAAAGAAGTGGGGACAAATTATGTGAAGACATTGGACAAGAAAAGGGGGGAGTGGGAATCGGCCGAATTCATAAGGTGTGGGATCTTTTGTCTTTGATCTTTTTCAAAGATCATGATCTTTTTCAAAGATCATGATCTTTTTCAAAGATCTTGGCATGATCTTAAATCATGATCTTCATGATCTTGGCATGATCTTTGTCATTTGAGGGAATCGGCCGAAGGTGTTGTCGAGGGATGGGGCGGCCGAACCATATTGGTTGTGTAGTCTTCAATCAATCTTTGGACAATCTTAGCAAGATCTTGGACATGTTGTCAAGGTTGATTGTGAGGCATCTTGGACATATCTTTTTATCAAGATTTTGACATAAAACAAATGCCAAAGGGGGGTGTTCGGCCGATGTGTTGCATGTAAGGGAAGGAATTTTTGAACATGTGGGGGAAGTATCTTCAAAGTGGGGAAAAGATCAAAGGAAATCTTTGAAAGTGACATACTTGAACAAAATGGAGGGGAACCCACGTTTTCAATGCATGAAGAAGGTGGATGAGTGCATGGTTCGTAATTTCTTCATGCATACGTAAAATATGTTCAAGGTTACTTCAAGTCTCATATTAGTCGTCTCGTACAAAGAAGTAAGTGCATGTCGTGTAGGTGCATGTGTGTGCATGGCCATATGCATGGTTGCATGATTGTCTACGTCATCTTTCTTCGGTTAGCCATGTCGATCTCGTATCATCCCCTCTTCCTTTAAAGAGATTCGTCCTCGAATCTAAAGTCCAAGGACAGTTGGTATTCCGGATAGGGTTGTGCTCCTCCCGGGTTGAAGATGTAATTTTCGTCGGATGTGTTGACGTTTGCTTGGGATTGCATTTTTAAAAGACCAACCTGCAAAATAAAAACAAACGACGTATCTAGGTGTCTACCATTTCCCTTAACGGAATCCCCAAAAAAAGATTTGTGGTTTAACGGAATAATTTCCATTTCCGGCGTCATGTAGGCACAAATCTTGTCCTCATTCCTTTCATCAATTATTTTACTATTTTCCAGTCACATGTAGCCACATAGCTTTACGTTGGTCGGTGTCGGGAGCCGGATTAACGAGAACAATTAGATTGGGATCCTCCAATTTTTTTATCAATAATAGAAATAACCTCATAAAAATTTTGGGGAACAATCGCCTTGTCCCCAATCTCTTCATCTTCTGTAGCTCGGGAAACAGACGGTTGTGTAGAACTAAAAAGTATACTTGTGAGTTCCTCACTCGTTAAATCGTCCTGATGCTCCAAATCATTTGAAACCGATTTGGTTTCTAAAGTACGAAGAACTAAGTTTGTATCATAATCGGGAGCATCGTAAACTACACATTCTTCTTCTCCTTCGTCATCTATATCAAACATGAGAATGTCGCCTAGCCTTTCTTGTTCTTCTTCGGCTATTAACTCGTCTCGGGTAGCAAGAGTCGGGCAAACATCTTGCACATGATCGAACCCTTGGGCAATGAAACAACTCACCTCCAGCAAACTCGTCTCATTAGGCAAGTCGAGAGCTTTAGAAACCGAGTTGGGGGCTGATGTTGTTACGATTTTGAGAGCCTAACTCGAGCCGAAAGGTACGTATCTCTTGCGAAGTTTTCTTTTCAACGACTCCCACGAACGGATCTTTTTTTCCAGCACGAGTCCTTTGCTTCTTCTTACATTCGAACGAAACTGAAGCGCCTTTAACCAACTTGATAATTGCATATCTGCAACGCTCCTCATCGTTAAGACCTTTAAACTCGAACAAGCGATCCATCTTACGTTCCCATTCCAAATAAATTTTGGGAGCGGTACCTCCGATGAACTTCGGAAGTTCGTTCAACTCGAACTCGTTAGTATGGCGTGGGGAACACAAGCCTTCTCCTCCTCGTCGAGGTTCCAGTAAGTCATGTAAAGAATCACGTAGCTTTACCAAGAATTCGGTATTGGAAAAGTCCATCTCTTCTAATGATTAAGAAATCGAACAGAAAATTTGCCAAGAAAGCCATGAAAAATGAACCAAGAAGATGATCAAAGAATCTGATCTTCACCGTTCAGACTGTAGTTCAATGCGTTGGCTTACATTTGTCAAAATTTCGTGACGATCCAACGGTCGAATCCACAGGAAACTTTATTTTCTTCCGACTGCGCTAATCTACCAATGTTATGCGAAAATTCTTCTAACCGTGAAGAACAACCCAAGAAGGTGACTAATACTTCAGCTAAAAATTCGTTGAATAAATCGCCCAAGGATATGACCTTGGGCTCTGATACCACTAATGATACGAATTACGTGTTAAGATGAACGTAAATTCGCCGGAAAATGCAGCGGTTATATTTTTATACCTCATAACACTCGTATTGTGTAACACTCGTAAGAATTAACCAAAAGTAGGGCAATTCGGCTTACGTAAACAAGATAATTATGAAAGTAAATTATCAAACTAGACCTATAGTTTGATAAAGCAATCTCTCCTCAAGACCTATTGAGAATCGATTAAAATTACAACTCGAAGACGCGTCGAATTATAATGAAGTTGTGCTGAAAATCATTCAACAAGCATACATGTACAATGTATTTCGTTTTTTCAAGCTTCCAAAAGTGATTTTAAGAGATTGAATATGAGGCTATATAGCCAATACAACTACTAATAAGACCAAACAAGATCACACAAGATCAAGCTAAAAGACAAGTAAATAATAAACTAAACTATCAAGACTTTGACAAAGATTGAAAGCAACATCTTGGTGTCTTCTTCCTCCTTTATTTCGGCCGATTTGGTGATTGTGACATGACCTAAATCTTATATCTTTGATCTTGATATGGTGGACTTTGAAACATGAAAGTAAAGTTGAAAGAAGTGGGGACAAATTATGTGAAGACATTGGACAAGAAAAGGGGGGAGTGGGAATCGGCCGAATTCATAAGGTGTGGGATCTTTTGTCTTTGATCTTTTTCAAAGATCATGATCTTTTTCAAAGATCTTGGCATGATCTTCAATCATGATCTTCATGATCTTGGCATGATCTTTGTCATTTGAGGGAATCGGCCGAAGGTGTTGTTGAGGGATGGGGCGGCCGAACCATATTGGTTGTGTAGTCTTCAATCAATCTTTGGACAATCTTAGCAAGATCTTGGACATGTTGTCAAGGTTGATTGTGAGGCATCTTGGACATATCTTTTTATCAAGATTTTGACATAAAACAAATGCCAAAGGGGGGTGTTCGTCCGATGTGTTGCATGTAAGGGAAGGAATTTTTCAACATGTGGGGGAAGTATCTTCAAAGTGGGGAAAAGATCAAAGGAAATCTTTGAAAGTGACATACTTGAACAAAATGGAGGGGAACCCACGTTTTCAATGCATGAAGAAGGTGGATGAGTGCATGGTTCGTAATTTCTTCATGCATACGTAAAATATGTTCAAGGTTACTTCAAGTCTAATATTAGTCATCTCGTACAAAGAAGTAAGTGCATGTCGTGTAGGTGCATGTGTGTGCATGGCCGTATGCATGGTTGCATGGTCGTCTATGTCGTCTTTCTTCGGTTGGCCATTTCGATCTCGTATCACCTCCAGCCACGGAAGAGAAGGAAGAGAGTGAGAAAATGGGTGAAAAACCCGACTGCAGAGCCTTAAATAGGCTGCCTGCCGGCCGGGTTACGTACGTAACCGGCCAAGGCTTACGTACGTAACCGAGTCATCGCCCCCGTCTGCCGGCGTTACGTACGTAATCGCCGTGGCCTTACGTGCGTAATCGGCCTTACGACGTAATCGCCGAGCACTAACGGCCGTAACCGGCCGGCCGCCCGGGCCTGCATCGCCGGCCATGACTCGGCCGGGGCCAACTCCGACGGCCCGAACAACCCCGAAACCCGAACCTGAATACGAATCGAAGATACGGTTACGAAGTACTCGCAAAGACGAACTCGAGCACTAAGAGAACATACGATTCCAACCACCCGAAGGCTCGAAATTCGGCAATGGAAAGTAATTATCCCAAACTTTGGGAAATTACGAAAATGGCCCAAAACGTCCGAAAATCACGGTACGTGATCGAATAACCAAACCGAAGTTCACAGCACGCCTAACAAAGTTAAACGGACTTACGGGAAACTCGAAACAGCAGTTTCGAACGAGATTCGCAAGAATCAAACTCAAGTGCGGAAAAATTGCCAAAAAGCACGGAACTCAACAAAACGACACCAAAACGAACTCGGATGACAAAAAGTATCATTCTCAGAATGACAAAACGGCCATGAGCGAGTCGTCAAAATGGACTTTTGCCAAAAAAAAAGAAATTACCGGAAATCGAAATTACGGGTATTACAGTATGTGGTCGGGTAAGGTCCGTCGAGGCCTCCAGAGTTCGGTACATGATGTGTACGAACAGAGTGTGTGGTCCGGGTAAGGTCCGTCGAGGCCTCTGGAGTTCGGTACATGATGTGTACGAACAACGATCGTATAACAGTGATTGTTTGGATAACATTTTAAATATGGGTCTCGGACTCATAATGATATCTTATCCAATGTGTTTTGAAACGAGAATTGGGCTAAGGCCCTAATGTTTTCCAAAAGGCTTTATAAATTGGGACTCGAGGTCCAAAAGAATTTCTGCTTTAAAAATCCCCGAGATGATGTGTTCCTTTTCAAATATCTCTTGCTTGAGTTCAAAATTAATAAAACTTCTCGGGAACATTTTGATAATTGATTTCCATATTAAATTCGTAGTTGCTATTTACTTGTTGCTTTTTGTATCGTATTATACTTGCACTAGTAAAACAGTGGAGTTTTACTAACCCCCGAGAAATCGGGGGGTGGATGTCTGTTTTGCGTCCAGGTACATACAGGTTCAGGGGAGCAGTCACAGGATTGGCACAAGAGGATGACGAGTTGCGATACTAGTCAAGAGTCGAGAGTTGGTAGAGTTTGGTTGTATTGTTAGAGTTGATTTCAGTCTTCCGCTGTATTGTGTTTCGACCCCTTTGTGGGTAATGTTGTTTTAGTCAGTTCTGTTGATGGAGTTGTATGACCTCATCGGTATGTGTATTCATGAGTAAGTGACCTTAACGGTCTGTATTATTATATTATTTGACCCTGGCCGGGCAAGCACTTGGTCATTTTATAAGGTATAGCCTAGTAGATCCTCGTAAAAAGGGGTCTACGGCGTGTAATATTCCCATATGGTTTTGGGGTGTTACATTTATGGTATCGGAGCTTAGGTTGCGGAAACCTAGGCTGTCGGGTCAATTAGAGTCGTGATTTGTCGAGTATTGTGTGGTTTTGTCATTCGATATGTCGGGTGACAAGTTGAGTTGTGCGTAGTCACAACGTGTCAGATATGTTGTCGGATGAGATTAGTATCGCGGGCGACCATCATCTTCGTGCGGACTGTGGACATAAGACTCCTCTTTTATGCGAGGTACCTGTATATCATAATTTTATCTTAGTGAGTTAATTGCGGTGCATAATTTTATTTACACGGTGTTGAGTAATATAGTTGTATATAATACTTGTGACACATAGTAGATGTATAAAAACTGAGCGTATTATTATTTTACCTTTGAACCACCGTATGGGGTGGTATGGTGTGAAAAATTGAGAACCTTGATGGGTTTCGAATAAGGTATCGACGATTGAGTTCGTGAGAAACTCCGAGGAATGGTTTTGCTGTATGTTTAAACTTGATACTGTGAGATGTATTCGATTGGATCGGCGATCCTGGTTGCCGTTTAGACATGTGATTTTTAGTTTGATTATTTTTAGATTGTTATGATTATGCCGCTACAGGTAGGTTTTAGAATGTTCTTCCTGGAGGACTTTACGAGTTTGAACATTTTTGTATGAATCGTTTGCTATTGTTTAAATACTCTGATGGTGCGGTTAAAGCCACGGTTTATATGGATTTTAAAATCGGTTAAATTCTTGACAAATTG
Source organism: Orobanche coerulescens (assembly GCA_033398695.1). Lineage (NCBI taxonomy): Eukaryota > Viridiplantae > Streptophyta > Magnoliopsida > Lamiales > Orobanchaceae > Orobanche > Orobanche coerulescens. The sequence continues at coordinate 119,662,558 of CM065815.1, forward strand.
GTCGTGTATTTTCAAATGACACCATCAGACGGTATCTGGAATATAGGTTTTGAAGTACTTCGGACATTGTATTTTTGGTTATGAACAGAAGGATTTAAAAAAAAAATTTATTTTGCAAAACGAATTTTTTTTCGGTTTTTCGGAATTTTAAACTTCTTATGTTCACGTGATAGTTGGCGTGGTAACATGTTGTTACTCTGTATATCACTAGTAATGGTATATATATATATATATATAAGATCACCTTGATGATATTGTCTATCGAGTAGGTTGGTGTTTCAAGGTGTTGTTTTGCGAATAGCTTCAATCAAAACAGTTTTGATAGTGAGATACATGGTTTTGATTAAACGACCGAGGTATTAAAAGTGTTTTCAAAAATTTCATTTCACCAAATTTTTCAAACTTGAGAATTTTAAAATTTTATCATTTGAATAATACCCCGGAAATATTTTATTTTGTTACTAGTGTGTGGTCCCTACGATACGTGTGTGGTTTTGACCGTGTTTGATTTGATAAAATCCAAACATCTCTGTTGATGTGACTGTGTGAATTACCTTTGATTTAAGTCCTAACATTACGGTGCTAGTTCGTGCACTTGTGTGATGACTTGGGGTTGATGTTATATCGTGCTGCTATTTATCGTCCTATGTTGACGTTTTGATGTTTGTTTCGTTAGGTTATTCTGATTGATCGTCCGTTCAGTATGCCGAGAGGTCGAGGCCGAGGACGTGGTCGTAGTGTTGACATTGGCGCCGCCATGATCCTTCGTCAGGTGGCTGACCAGTTGGCGCATGTGAATCAGACCGTACACCGTGACGGGATTCCGGATGAGGATAACGGAGCTAGTAAGTGGTTACGAGTTGTGATGAGAATGCACCCACCCCGTTTCATAGGTTCTTCAGACTCGTTAGGCTGGGAGAACTGGCTCTTCCAGTTGGACAGAACATTTGATGCTGTAGCTTGCCCCGATGAGAGAAGAGTACCCATCACCCAATACCTACTTGACAGGGAAGCGGCACACTGGTGGGAGGCCGTAGCGCCTAGTGATCGTACAGCTACTTGGGCCGAATTCAAGACTGCTAGGAAGGCCGAGTATTGTCCGCCGCCTGTTAAGGAACGTAGAATTTTTGAGTTTTTCTCGGCTACGCCCCGGGATGTGTCTATATCTCAAGCAATAGTCGATTACAATCGACAGCTGTGTTACGTTCGAGATCAAGTGCGAAGTGAGACAGATAAGGTTCGTTACTTTGATATGCGTATGAAACCTCAGGTTCGGCAGTGTATGGCCCCTTTTATGTGTACAACTCTGAAGGACTATCAAGATCGAGCCGTAGCATTTGAAATGGCTATAATGTCTACCGAGTCCGTATCGATAGCGAAGAAGCAGAAGATCTCCGTTGACGCATCGGGAAGTAAGGGAATTGGGATTCCCACGCCTCAACCCTCGTATCAGCTGGGTATGGGACCTTCTCGGTCAGCTAGAGAATCCAAAGGACCCAAGCCGGTGTCTTTGAGTTCTGGTAATGCTCCTAGGTGTTTCAACTGTAACGTTCTAGGCCATGAACGCGCGCATTGTAAGAAACCGCCAGTGACTTGTTATAATTGTGGACACGAGGGGCATCGAGTTCAGTACTACGAGATTGTTTTCGAGATGATAAGGGACCGGAGTACCATTCCTACTTCCGGAGGGCCCAGTGATGTCCAGTGATAGTGTTTTTGGTACTAGTTGCGCGGATTGTTTCTCGTGTAGAGATGTATTTTGTGACGTTTTTACGTTTGGAACTTGTTAATTGATATTTTGTTTTGAATAAGTTCCCGTATAGTTGTTGAACCTACAGAGGCGTGACAGTGGACCGCGGGGTCATGAACATGGTATTTTATTATGTGTCATTATATTTTGTTTCGTATCACTGTGATAACCTTAATTTAAGTTTCGGGACGAAACTTATTTTTAGTATGATAGAATGTAATATCCAGTATTCTCGTTATCTGTTATCTTGAATTGTTTGTGTTTTGACGTCGGACATTTTCTTATTGATGAGTAACGGAGTGATTTTCTATCATGATATTCTATTGTTTCTTTCATATAGCCGTTTTAGTCGGGTGCGGCTTGTTGTCGCATGCATTTCTTTGATTTAATGTGTGCATGTGATGTGACGTAAATTGCTCGTTATTGTTTCAAATCATAGGCGGTGGCGTTGTGTTGGTCGTCGCGGAGCATGTTTTCACGCCGTATATTCCTTTGCGTTGCTTGTAACGTTTCGCTGTTGGGCGTAAGTTACGCATTTCTTGTGTATCTTGTTGAGTTTTCCTGGCGGGATATTGCTTCTCCATACTTGTTTTAAGTTTCGGGACGAAACTTCTTTTAAGGAGGGTAGTATGTAATATCCGCAAATTCGATTTCCGGTAATTTTCTTTTTTTTTTTGGCGAGAGTTCGTTTTGACGACTCGCTTGGGACCGTTTCATCATTCTGAGAATGATTAATTCTACACTTTTCGACATCCGAGTTTGTTTCGGTGTCGTTTTGTTGAGTTACGTACTTTTTAGCAACTTTTCCGCACTTGAGTTCGATTCGTACGAATCTCGTTCGAAACTACTGTTTCGAGTATCCCGTAAGTCCGTTTAACTTTGTTAGACGTGTTATGAACTTCGGTTTGGTTATTCGATCACGTATCGTGATTTTCGGGCGTTTTGGGCCATTTTGTAATTTACCCAAAGTTATGGGTATCTGTATCTGTATTTGTGGTCTTGACCCTTTTCTTGGTCGCGTATGATTAATTATCGCATTATGTTTTCATTTCGGGTCGTTGATGTTGACCGCGAGCTTTTCGTCGTATTCGTTCCGCACGTTTTCGGAAATCGAGTCGACGGGTCATGGCGGTGGCGGTGGCCGGATAGGTGCGGCTGCCGGAAGTCTTGAGCGCAGCCGGCGAGCACGGCAGGAACCGGCGTAGCGTACGCTATGGCCGGAAGGCTGCGCGCGCTAGCTCGGCAGGTGTAGCGCACGCTGTCGACCGGCTCAGCGCACGCTATCAGGTCTGGGAAGAGGGGTTTTGAGATTCTGGACTCGGGGAGGATCGGCAGATAGCACACGCTACTGTCGGTCATGGCGCGCGCTAATCGGCATGTATAGCGCACGCTGTCGTCCGACTAGCGTACGTTACCTGGGCGAGCTGTTTAGTCCAGAGGTCACTGGACAGGTCGGCTAGCGCGCGCTAGCGTTAGGCGCAGCGCACGCTTTCGGGGTCGGGAGGGTAGGTCGCGGTCGGCAGGTTTGGTTGGTAGTGCCGGGTCGTGCGGGCCTTGGCCGAGGGTGCTGGGCCGATACTGGCCGATAGCGCACGCTAGTCCGGGAGGCTAGCGCACGCTAGTTCCGGCCCAGTATATGTAACACCCCCAAGACATTCAGGGCATATTACAGCGCCGTGGACTCCACACTATGGAATCCACCAGGCTAACGTACCAACAAGACATTTGACAACAACAAAAAATCATCAATAATACGACAATTCAAATAAGATTACAATCCGACAATAAAATCCAACACCAATCCATTTCCCAAAACAGGAACACAACATTAATAATTTTGAAACAAGAAGTACTCGAGTACTTAAACCAATTTTATAATACAAAAGTCCCAAAACAAGACATCAAAAGTAATAGACTGAACTGAACACCAACAAATGACTACTGATCAGTATCATGCTTGCCCATCATCCTCATACGGCTCAAGTGCTCGTTTGTCCCCACGATCGATACCTGAAATACAAAAAGTATTTCCCCCATTTAAGGGGTTAGCGACAACTGCTAGTGCAAGTACAATCCATTTGAACTACATTCTAATCAGATGAATGTATGCGCCAAAAAGTCATTTTAGAAAACATTTTATATTCCGGAATATTTATGATGTACAATCACAAAACACATTATCTCCAACAAATCACAATTCAAAGTTAACCGTTGGTACGAGACTCACGGCCACCGTACCCCGCAGAGCCCCGTCGGACATCCCTGGGTGGCTAACCACAGTTCGCGATATGCACACTCATGGCAATACGTATCCCTAGAGGCCCCGTCGGACCGTCCCTAGGTGAACATACACATAACCATCCACAACAACCAAGATACAGCCATAATTCAAATACTAGAACATGTAAACAAATGTAAAGTACTTGCCTTTGAGACATTCTTGAAGAAATGGAGTTGAAACACGACTACGAACGGTCCGGGTGGAAAACGACGGTTCCTAAACGAAGGATCAACACAGTTCAGCCCCCACGGACAACAATACTCTATTGGAATACACCCATAACCCGATTACATGATACGACAATGAACGATAAATCGATACGGGCGAGGGTTAACGCAAAATCTCCCCGTATTGATAATTCGCGGATTAAAATCAAGGAAATTGGATTAAGAATCACTCAATAATCACAATCGGTAAATAATATCGTAATATAGATGAACATTTCGGAACTAAACCCTAGAATCCCGAAAAACCCCCAAAATCGTCAAAATTAGGGTTCCTGGGGAATTACCTTTAGTTCGGCTGATGAAGGGTGATTATGCTGCTTATGATATGATGGCTCGTTTCTACCGTGATGGAATTTGAAGAGAACTCCGAATAGAACCAGTGGAAATCGCCTCTGAGGTCGCACGTCGAAGAAACGAAGAGAAATGAATAAAACTGCTGTTCTGAAACTGTCCGCTGACTTATGTATTCTGTGGAGTTAGCGCACGCTAACTGTCATATATAGCGCGCGCTAATGGGGCCGTGACAGGTCCAGTGGCTACTGCCACCATTCGCTAGCGTACGCTAACAATAGGGAGTTAGCGTACGCTAACTGCACATCGGTAGCGCACACAAGGTAACAGGAGTAGCGTGCGCTACCCACATGCAGCTGATTAATCTGCGATGTCACATCGTGATAAGTCTGTCGAGGGTACAAAACACGAAGCATACAGCGAGACTAGAATCCAGGAACATAGACGCGAAGCATACAAGACGACGGAGCTAAGCGCTGAAAGAAAATACAATTCCGACCACCGGAGGGTCCGTAATGCGACAACGAAAATAAGATTCCCTAAACTATTAGAAAATTACAAAAATGGCCCAAGTGCCCGAAAATCACGAAACGACGTCGGATTTACAAACCGAAAGTCTCCACATGACCAACTCAACCATACGAACTTGTACAAACCAAGAAACAATGAAAACGAATGAGTTTTACAAGAATCGAACGTTCATACGGCAAAACATGCCATAAAACGAAATTACGTGAAAACATCATCAAAACTCGTCCAAATGGAAAAACTCCAAGAACAAAGTAGATTCAAAATGTCGAAACGGTTACAAGCGAGTCGATAAAAATAGACATACACTAAAAATGGAAACTGCTAAAAATGAAAAATTACGGATATTACATTCTCCCCCTCTAAAATAAAGTTTCGTCCCGAAACTTAAGAATCAAAAAGTTCGGGATGCCTCAAACACATATCCTCTTCTAACTCCCACGTCGCTTCTTCTACTCCGTGCCTCGACCATTGCACCTTGACCAAAGGAATGGTTTTGTGCCTTAACTGTTTGTCTCGACGCTCCAAAATCTTGACGGGCCTCTCTTCAAACGTAACATCCTTCTCGATCTTCACGTATCGAAAGTCAATAATGTGGGACGGGTCCGGAACGTACTTCCTCAACTGGGAAACGTGAAATACGCTATGCACATGGCTCAGCGATGGAGGTAAAGCCAAACGGTATGCCAACTCACCGACCCTCTCCAATACCTCGAAAGGTCCAATATATCTCGGGCTGAGTTTCCCCTTCTTCCCAAAACAGAAAACTCCTTTCGTCGGAGACACTCTCAACAGAACATGATCTCCCACCTCAAACTCCAAAGGTCTACGTCTAACATCCGCATAAGACTTTTGTCGACTCTGAGCAGCCAACATTCTCTTCCTAACCAATTCAACTTTCTCCCTCGTCTCCAACACAAGGTCCGGCTCGGTGCCAACCAAATCGTACGGCTCATCCCAAAATATCGGTGATCGACAACGTCGGCCATAAAGTGCCTCATACGGTGCCATCTTAATCGACGCGTGCCAGCTATTATTATAAGTAAACTCAATTAAGGCCAAATGCTCCTCCCAGTCACTACTCCAATCTAACGCGCACGCGCGCAACAAATCCTCGAACGTCTGAATGGTGCGTTCGGACTGTCCATCAGTCTGAGGGTGGAAAGATGTACTCAAACGCAAGCGTGTCCCCAATGCCTTATGTACCGCCTGCCAAAAGTGCGATACAAACCGGCCATCCCTATCTGAAATAATGGTCCTCGGCGTACCATGAAGCCTCACTATTTGTGCGATAAAAATACGAGCCAACTTTTTTGGACCCCAAGTATCCTTGATGCCCAAAAAATGAGCCGACTTAGTCAGTCGGTCTACAATCACCCACACCATATTCATACCAATCTTCGTCCTCGGCAAACCCATGACAAAATCCATAGAGATATCCTCCCACTTCCATTCCGGGACGGGAAGTGGTTTCAATAACCCGACTGGCCGCTGATGCTCAATCTTGACTTGCTGACAAGTCAAACACTTAGCCACAAACTGAACTATCTCCTTCTTCATATCGTTCCACCAGAAATTTTTCCTCAAATCTTTATACATTTTACTCGAGCCCGGATGGACTGAGTAAGGTGACGCATGAGCCTCTCGCATAATACTCTGTCTCAATTCCGAGTCGTTCGGAACACACAACCGACCTCGGAATCTCAACACTCCGTCCTCATGAATAACAAATCCCGGGGCTTTCACCTTCCCTACACTCTCTCGAAGCTGAATAAACATCGGGTCCTCCAACTGTCCCGATTTTATGTTATCGACCAGAGATGAAGAAATCTCAAGAGTACGCAACTGCCCGGAACTCTCTGGCAGTACAATCTCAATGCTCAACCTCATAAACTCTCGCTGAAGTCCCGAATGGGCCGTGAGTAACTCAAGCGCCCAAAGCGATACCGATTTCCGGCTCAAGGCATCTGCTACCACATTAGCCTTGCCCGGATGATAAAGGATCTCGAGATCGTAATCCTTAATTAATTCCAACCATCTCCTCTATCTCATATTAAGCTCTTTCTAGGTGAAAATGTACTTTAGGCTCTTGTGATCGGTGAAAATCTGACACGACGAGCCATACAAGTAATGACGCCAGATCTTCAACGCAAATACGACTGCGGCCAACTCAAGATCCTGCGTAGGGTAATTCAACTCGTACGGATTCAACTGACGGGAAGCATAGGCAATCGTCCTCCCATGTTGCATAAGTACGCATCCGAGCCCTTGGCCCGAGGCATCACTATAAACTGAGAAACCATCATTACCACTCGGTAAAGCTAAAACAGGAGCGGTCGTCAACCGCTTCTTCAACTCCTCAAAACTATTCTGCCTCTCATCGGTCCACACAAACTTCTCTGACTTCTGTAACAACTGAGTCAGCGGTCGAGCGAGCTTAGAGAACCCCTCGACGAATCTACGGTAATACCCGGCTAATCCCAGAAAACTGCGGACCTCCTTCACGTTCTTGGGCGGCGCCCAATCCAACACTGCCTCTACCTTATGTGGGTCCACACGAACACCCTCGGCCGAGATCACATGACCGAGAAACATAACCTCCCGTAACCAAAACTCGCACTTTGAGAACTTCGCAAAAAGATGCTGAGTTCTCAAAATATCTAGCACGATATGCAAATGACGGGCGTGCTCCTCCTCGCTCCTCGAGTAAATCAGGATGTCGTCGATAAAAACGACTACACACTTATCGAGGTACTCGATAAAGACTTTGTTCATAAGCTGCATGAACACGGATGGTGCGTTGGTTAGCCCAAAAGGCATAACCACAAACTCATAGTGTCTGTATCTCGTCCGAAAGGCCGTCTTCGGAATATCAGTATCCTTCACTCGGAGCTGATAATACCCCGATCTCAAATCAATCTTCGAAAACACGGTTGCTCCTTGCAACTGATCAAACAAGTCATCAATCCTCGGGAGCGGATATTTGTTTTTGATGGTCACTTTGTTCAACTCTCGGTAGTCGATACACAAACGAAGTGACCCATCCTTCTTCTTCACAAACAGGACCGGTGCGCCCCAAGGTGAGGCGCTCGGTCGAATATACCCCATGTCTAGCAACTCTCCCAACTGTTTCTTAAACTCCAGCATCTCGGCGGGCGCCATACGGTATGGCCTCTTAGAGATAGGTGCTGCACCCGGCTCTAAATCGACGGTAAACTCAACTTCTCGGTCCGGCGGCAAACCCGGCAACTCGTCTGGAAAAACATCAGGATACTCACACACTACCGGAATAGACGAGAGCTCGACTCTCCCTTCTTCCGATCTCAAAGCGTAACACCAATAGCCCGTGCAACCTCCCCGAAGAAGCCTCACCGCCCTCAAGGCGCTGATCAAGAGTCTCTGGCTACTCCGCTTACGTCCCACAAAGGAATGCTCGGTACCGTCAGAAGCTAACATCGAAACGGTTCTCGTTCTATAATTCATGATCGCCCCATGACGGTCCAGCCAATCCTCACCAAGAATCAAATCCTCATCTCTAATATCTACCACAATCAGATTAGAAGGCCAATCCCTCCCCGCGATACTCACAGAAAAATCTCTAATCTCACGATCCCCCACGATGCTATCCCCACTAGGAAGTTTAACAACAAAAGGCTCACAGGCAACTAGGCAATCAACATGCAGACGACGCACACAATCCATAGATATAAAAGAATGCGTAGCACCAGAATCGAACAATACGGAAACAGGATGATCAAGGATGTGGACGGTACCTGTAGCCACCGTCGCGTCAGGATCTCCTGCTCGTCTCATCTCATACACTCGGGGCGGAACAGACCACGCACTCGAAGCTCCCCCTTTAGAAGGCTGTCCACGTCATCGACCTCTACCAAAAATTTGCTGCGGCTGAGGAACTGTCGGTGCCTGATTAACAATCGGCTCTCCCGCAGCTGGGGCTGATATCTGAGTAACTGGGGCTCGAGCTGCATCCGTATAGAACTTAGCACGATGACCCATCCAACCACAAGCAAGACACTGAATCGGAGGCCTATCACACTCACTCATCATGTGGCCCGGACGACTACAGTTGAAGCACGTAGGATCCCGGACGGAACCAGTAGGAGCAGACCTAGAACCGTTTTCTCGACCAACTGATGGCGACTGACTCCCGAAGACTTGCGAACCAGACTGAGCCTTCGGATACCCTCCTGACTTGCCTCCCGAAAACTAACCGGCGGTCTTCTGCTTCTTTCCTTCGGTTGCCGTCTCTGTCGCAGAAAACGACATCTCATAAGCCATCGCTTTATTCTGATAATCTTTCAAAGTCGTGCATCCCAGACCAGACATGTAGTGGCGCACCCTCGGTTTCATCCGCATATCAAAGTGGCGGATCTTATCAAGCTCATCTCGGACTTGGTTTCTCACATAATGCAAATGTTGATTGTAGTCTTTGATAGCTTGAGAAATAGGAACATCCTGGGGCTTAGCCTCAAAGAAGGCTCGGATCCTCCCCTCTTTCACTGGCCAAGGACAGAATTCATCTTCCATCAGATCCCAAAACTCTGCCCACGTAGCTGCCCGGTCACGCGGTTTCACCGCTTGCCACCACGTTGCTGCCTCCTTGGCGAGGAAGTACTGAGCAATGGGTACTTTCCTCTCCTCAGAACAATTAGCAGACTCAAATACTTTCTCCATCTCGAATAGCCAATTCTCCCAACCAGAAGGGTCGGAAGCACCATCAAACTGTGGAGGACGCATACGAATCACGTCTTGAAGTAGCTTATCATTGCCGGATCCAGTAGGCGGAACCGGGTTGGCATTAGCTTGGCCGACTAGAACGGCCTGAGTCAGTAGCGTCATCTGGTTCGCTACTTGTTGCAAAATATTGGCCACTTCAACATTCTCATGTGCATTACCGGAGCTAGCAGACTGGTCCTGCTGACCTCCGGAACTAGGGGGAACACTGTTCGACAAAGAAGGCATCGCCGAATCAGTTCCCGAGTGATCGGACATGGCCACACCACCGGCTGCGCCACGCCCCCTACCACGTCCGCGACCGCGTCCGCGTCCTCTACCAGCAGGAATTCTGAAGAAGTAATGGGTAACTACAATTCAAACGCAAATTGCAACAAGATACTAAGACAGGAATAGAACAGAACGGTAAAACAAGTCAAGTTAGGAAAAACTTACGAGCACCGGCGTACTGAGATGATGGCATAGCTGCGATACTGTCCCAAAAACGACACTTAACTAGACCCAAATAACCGACAGCCTAGGTATCCATAAACCTAAGCTCTGATACCATATTCTGTAACACCCCCAAGACATTCAGGGCATATTACAGCGCCGTGGACTCCACACTATGGAATCCACCAGGGTAACGTACCAACAAGACATTTGACAACGACAAACAATCATCAATAATACGACAATTCAAATAAGATTACAATCCGACAATAAAATCCAACACCAATCCATTTCCCAAAACAGGAACACAACATTAATAATTTTGAAACAAGAAGTACTCGAGTACTTAAACCAATTTTATAATACAAAAGTCCCAAAACAAGACATCAAAAGTAATAGACTGAACCGAACACCAACAAATGACTACTGATCAGTATCATGCTTGCCCATCATCCTCATACGGCTCAAGTGCTCGTTTGTCCCCACGATCGATACCTGAAATACAAAAAGTATTTCCCCCATTTAAGGGGTTAGCGACAATCGCACGCAAGTACAATCCATTTGAACTACATTCTAATCAGATGAATGTATGCGCCAAAAAGTCATTTTAGAAAACATTTTATATTCCGGAATATTTATGATGTACAATCACAAAACACATTATCTCCAACAAATCACAATTCAATGTTAACCGTTGGTACGAGACTCACGGCCACCGTACCCCGCAGAGCCCCGTCGGACATCCCTGGGTGGCTAACCACAGTTCCCGATATGCACACTCACGGCAATACGTATCCCTAGAGGCCCCGTCGGACCGTCCCTAGGTGAACATACACATAACCATCCACAACAACCACGATACAGCCATAATTCAAATACTAGAACATGTAAACAAATGTAAAGTACTTGCCTTTGAGACATTCTTGAAGAAACGGAGTTGAAACACGACTACGAACGGTCCGGGTGGAAAACGACGGTTCCTAAATGAAGGATCAACACAGTTCAGCCCCCACGGAAAACAATACTCTATTGGAATACACCCATAACCCCGATTACATAATACGACAATGAACGATAAATCGATACGGGCGAGGGTTAACGCAAAATCTCCCCGTATTGATAATTCGTGGATTAAAATGAAGGAAATTGGATTAAGAATCACTCAATAATCACCATCGGTAAACAATATCGTAATATAGATGAACAATTCGGAACTAAACCCAAGAATCCCGAAAAACCCCCAAATTCGTCAAAATTAGGGTTCCTGAGGAATTACCTTTAATTCGGATGATGAAGGGTGATTATGCTGCTTATGATATGATGGCTCGTTTCTACCGTGATGGAATTTGAAGAGAACTCCGAATAGAACCGGTGGAAATCACCTCTGAGGTCGCACGTCGAAGAAACGAAGCGAAAAGAATAAAACTGCTGTTCTGAAACTGTCCGCTGACTTATGTATTCTGTGGAGTTAGCGCACGCTAACTGTCATATATAGCGCGCGCTAACTGGGCCGTGACAGGTCCAGTGGCTACTGCCACCATTCGCTAGAGTACGCTAACAATAGGGAGTTAGCGTACGCTAACTGCACATCGGTAGCGCACGCAAGGTAACAGGAGTAGCGTGCGCTACCCACACAGCAGTTCAGTACTGCTGATGTCACATCAGCAGTAAGCTGCTGTTGAGGGTACAAAACACGAAACGCACGACGAGACCAGAATCCAGGAACATAGACACGAAGCATACAAGACGACGGAGCTAAGCACTAAAAGAAAATACAATTCCGACCACCGGAGGGTCCGTAATGCGACAACGAAAATAAGATTCCCTAAACTATTAGGAAATTACAAAAATGGCTCAAGTGCCCGAAAATCACGAAACGGCGTCGGATTTACAAACCGAAAGTCTCCACATGACCAACTCAACCATACTAACTTGTAAACCAAGAAACAACGAAAACGAATGAGTTTTACAAGAATCGAACGTTCATACGGCAAAACATGCCATAAAACGAAATTACGTGAAAACATCATCAAAACTCGTCCAAATGGAAAAACTCCAAGAACAAAGTAGATTCAAAATGTCGAAACGGTTACAAGCGAGTTGATAAAAATAGACATACACCAAAAATGGAAACTGCTAAAAATGAAAAATTACGGATATTACAGTATAAATATGACAGAGTAGTCATATTTTCACCCGTTTTTCATTTCCATCTTTTCCTCTCCGCGGCTGGAGGCTTGGCGATCCAGGAGACATGTTGTCAAGCAACTAATCCACGAAGATCGGGAGCTCATATCATCGATTAATCCCTCCATAACCTCCTTTGATCCAGCGAATCAAGGTGAGATTTCCTAGAACCCTATTTTGGGAAAATTTGGGGTTTTTGCGTTTTTGTCCGATTCGTTCCGTGTTGTTGATTAATCCATGATGGGTATGATTAATATTAGTATTATTCATGTGTTTAACATCATTTAATCCATTTTCGTCGAATCAAGGTATATTTATTGATTTCCTTCGAATCGACTTTTTGGGGGATTTGTTCTTGATTTTGTTTTCCATACGTTTTTGATGGATCGATTGTTGTTAAATTATGTTTTTAAACATATCCTATGGATTGTATATCCATATTTCGGTGTGGAATTCCGTTTTCATGTTTTGACGGGACGAATCGTGTTCTTGGCCGTTTTGGGGAAAACCCTTGAACTTTCGTCGTTTGTTCCTTGAATTCAACGGCTTTGGGTCGTACTTTGGAATTCATTTTCGTTGTTATTGTTGTCCTTCGTAGTTTATTGTTGCGGGTGGTCATTTGGTGGAGTCGGCGAGTTCGTAGTCGGTTCGTGCCAACCTACTTCGGTCGATTCTCCGCGTCGTGGTTTCGAGGCAAGTATTTTACTATACGAATTGTGTCTTGTGAATAGGGACGTCTTGTTATGGTTGTGATGCATCGGTTTACTTTCGTGAATATGTTTCGTATGAATTGATTATTATGGATGATTGATGGTAGCGATAATACCATCACCTAGTTAACATCGTGGAATTGTGTTGGATGTGCAAATCATCTAAGTTGTGCCGGGCGTGATTTTTCATTGTTGAGTTGTTGTGATGATTATGATATTTGTGTTGTTTTGATTTACATACTTGATTATGCATTCCGGTGTAATGTGGAATGGCTTGACGTTTGATGATTATGAATTGTGTCGTGTCGAGGTGTGTGTGTGTGTGTTCCAGGTAGGGTCTGACAAGACCTCTGGAGTTTGGTACATGATGTGTACGAACAAGGTGTGTGATCCAGGTTGGGTCTGACGAGGCCTCTGGAGTTCAGTACATGATGTGTACGAACGATGTATGTGGTCGGGTAAGGTCCGTCGAGGCCTCCGTAGTTCGGTACATGATGTGTACGAACAGAGTGTGTGGTCCGGGTAAGGTCCGTCGAGGCCTCCGGAGTTTGGTACATGATGTGTACAAACAACGATCGTATAACAGTGATTGTTTGGATAACATTTTAAATATGGGTCTCGACTCATAATGATATCTTATCCAATGTGTTTTGAAATGAGAATTGGGCTAAGGCCCTAATGTTTTCCAAAAGGCTTTATAAATTGGGACTCGAGGTCCAAAAGAGTTTCTACTTTAAAAATCCCCGAGATGATGTGTTCCTTTTCAAATATCTCTTGCTTGAGTTCAAAATTAATAAAACTTCTCGGGAACATTTTGATAATTGATTCCCATATTAAATTCGTAGTTGTTATTTACTTGTTGCTTTTCGTATTGTATTATACTTGCACTAGTAAAACAGTAGAGTTTTACTAACCCCCGAGAAATCGGGGGTGAATGTCTGTTTTGCGTCCAGGTACATGCAGGTTTAGGGGAGCAGTCACAGGATTGGCACAAGAGAATGACGAGCTGCGATACTAGTCAAGAGTCGAGAGTTGGTAGAGTTTGGTTGTATTGTTAGAGTTGATTTCAGTCTTCCGCTATATTGTGTTTCGACCCCTGTGTGGGTAATGTTGTTTTAGTCAGTTCTGTTGATGGAGTTGTATGACCTCATCGGTCTGTGTATTCATGAGTAAGTGACCTTAACGGTCTGTATTATTATATTGTTTGACCCTCGCCGGGAAAGCACTTGGTCGTTTTGTAAGGTATAGCCTGGTAGATCCTCGTAAAAAGGGGTCTACGGCGTGTAATATTCCCATATGGTTTTGGGGTGTTACATTGGCCTAAGACACGCGAAGTTTAGATTGCTCGTCTCTCAGGAGCTGCTCTTGTTTTTCTTGCAGTTGGCTCAGGGCCTGCTTGAAGACGTGTGGCAAGACAGTGAAGGCTTCCACCACTCGGGAGACTTCGTGCTGTAGTCCTGTCATCTCTTCAACTGCAGATGTGTGAAGCCAATCAAGATATTTTTCAACAGAGTGTAAAGCATTGACTGCGTCCTGGATAAAAACAGTTTGGAGGCCAAGAACACGTAATCACTCTTTTCTATTGGCTGTTCTGGGAGAGTCTGGCTGGGCAAAGTCTGTGTTGGCAAACCCTGGTGTTTGTTCAACATAAACTTCTTCGGCCAGGTCTCCATTCAGGAATGCACCCTTGACGTCCATTTGATATAAAATAAAGTTCTTGTGGGCGGCAAAGGCTAAGAATATCCTTATGGCTTCTAGTTTGGCTACAGGGGCAAAGGTTTCATCGTAGTCAATGTCTTCTTCCTGTCTATAGCCTTGTGCGACTAGGCGGGATTTATTTCTAATAACAAGTCCATTTCTGTCCTTCTTGTTTCTAAATACCCATTTGGTTCCAATTATGGTTTGATGCGTAGGTCTGGGTACAAGATACCATGCATTGTTTCTTTCGAAACCGTTAAGCTCTTCTTCCATAGATGAAATGCAATGAGAATTGTTCAGGGCTTCTATGGTAGAAATGGGTTCGGATTGGGCTAAGAATACAGCAATAGTGCACATGTTGAGTCTTCTAAGTTCAGATTGATATTTCCATACAGGGAATGGAGAAATCTCAGATTCTTCTGTGTAACACCCCCAAAACTGACCGGGAATATTACAGCGCCGTGGGCCCCATATTGGAACGCACAAGGCTAAAATTATTTTCGCAAACATTTAAAAATGCCAAAAGGCCCTTTGAAAATACACACACACGCATTGGATAAAATCACAGTTCAAAGAATACCGAAAGCCATTTTAAAGTATACACACGCAGCGTATAAAACATAATTAAATACATTTGCAGCGGAATTAGAAAACCAGAAAAGAGAATACACAATCCGAACAATCGCGCCATAGCCAGTATCACCGGAAAGCTCATCCCTTCACGACCGCTACTAGCTCGAACTCCGAGTACCTAAAAGATAAAGCCCACGACGGGGTCAGCCATAATACTCAACAATGATAACGATCACATCACAAAAACAATACATATCAATGTAATGTACAGAGTGTTGCTGCCCGAAATATTTATTCGAAGATGAAATACTGCTGGAATGGACGGACAACAAACAAGTTTGTGGGAGCACTTTCCGTGGGGGTGTGAATAACACAAGATTTGTCGGGTTTGTTAGGCCTGGGCTTGAATGCTCTCACGAGATATTATTAATACAAATATTCGTGGATACAAGTATTAATGTAAAGGAATGCGATTACAATGAGTGTAAAAGAACCTATATATCTAGCTCTTGAGCAAAGCCTTGGTGTTCTTCGTCTCTGTCGATCGTCTTCTGTGTGAGAGAGGCTGAGAGAGAAGATAGAATCGAGAGATAGTTGTTGCCAAGAGTTGAGAAAGCCAAGTTGTGTGTGAAATCCAGAGGAAGTTGGAGAGATTTACAAATGCAGGGAGCCTTCTATTTATAGGGGCTGAAATGCCTTGTTTCCTGGCGGGCGATCGCCTTTCGTCCAATATAATAATGGGGCGATCATCTTTAAGTCACATGGGTTGTCTGCCTAAAGTCCAAGGCGGCTGCTGGCAGCCAGCTGTGCGGTCCAATGAGGAGCCAGCACGCGTCTGGAGTTGCTGTCACGGGCGGTCCCACGAACACCTTTCGGCGGGCCTGTCGGTTGATGGAAGGATGCTGACAGGCTGTGGTCAACGATCCGTGAAATTCGGATCTTGTCTCGGCACTGCACATGGGTTCTATCCTGAGCTTCGGCCTTTGCCGACTGGATGATCATCGGCTTCGAGCGGCATGAGTCGGTCGGCATTGGTCGGTCACCAGAGGTCGGCATCGGTCGATCACCAGAGGTCGGCATCGGTCGGTCACCAAGGGTCGATCGGCAAGTGCCGAGAGATGATCATCTGGTCGTCGGCCACCAGGAGTCGATCGCCAAGTACCGAGGGACGATCGTCTTATATGTCGATCGCTCGGCACCGGGGCTTCTCCTGGGACCTTCGATCGACCGATCTATCTCGGCTGCTCGGCTATGGCTAGGTCGCTTGATCTCTGAGGTGATCGCCGGTTGAAGAGTGTAATTCCCGACACAACAATTACCTCCTAGCTTGCTCCGATGTTGAAGACATGTGGCGAGGTGGTTCTTGCTGGCGATCGTGTAAGATGAGGACGGGCGATCCGCTGAGCTGACTTTGGATTCGGACTTGGGCGATCTGGTCGATTGGCTAGCTATCTTTCGGTCTTGTACCTGCAAAAAACAACATTGGCCGATCCCTCGTAGAAACGGATAGTTTCGTCGCTGAGGAATCGTGCACAGTCGCGGAGTTCGATGGACCGACTCCATGACCGTGTCTTGTGCGCAAACGACATTGAGTGTCTCGTGACTCATTTTATTGTGAGGGTCCTCTGTTAGGCTGCGCCTCGCCTCGTATTTAAACGAAGGGCGTGCGGTCTTGGTCTAGAGGAGTCCTTTCGCGGGGCATCGTCGGATTAATCAACTCCACTTCCGCGGCTTGTTAGCTCTGCTTCCACCTCGGCCCGTCATGAAGATGGCGAACCTCGACGGTGTACGTTGAGACGGGGGTAGTGGCACGTGTCGCATTGTCCGGGTTCACCATGTTAGATGATGAATCTTTGAGGGCGGGCGATCGTGTCCACAGATTAGTTTTGGAGGGCCCTCAGACTATGCCGGCCTCGTATTTAAACGAAGGGTGGGCGATCTTGGCCCAAAGGGACCTTGCATGGCCGAAGCAGCCGGTTCCATCGACTGCCAGGACCATGGTTGTATGTGGTGGAGGCGATCTCGTGCCATAGTCCACCATGTTAGATGATGAACTGTTGATGGCGAACGAGTCCTCCAGTTTTGATGATGTAGCTTGAGATCGGCGATCGGACTGGAAGACTAGAGATCGTCGTTCGGGTGCCGATCGCGTTATTCACAGGTTGAGAAGAAACCTTTGCCTGGCCAGAAAGTCTGCGGCCTTAGCTCGGAAGATCGCGTAGGTCGAGGGTTGGTCCTTCGTAAGATGACTGAACATAGGCGAAAGACCATGGAATCCTCCCAGGACCGAGTATAGGGCGATCTCATCGCTTACGGGTTCGCCGTTGAGGATGATCTCGTCTACTCGGTCGATGTAGTCCGAGTTGGACTCTTCTTCTCCCTGCTTAATTTGCATCATGCGAAGGGGACCTTCCGGTCGAGCTACCTTGGCGGCGAAGTAAGCTGTGAAGACGTTCGCCAGTTGATTAAAGGAGCCGATAGACCGAGGCAGCAATGAGGCGTACCACCTGTGGGCAAGGTCGTCCAGCGTCAGAGGGAACATTCGGCACCTGGTCGTGTCAGATGCCCCACACCCAGTCATGTAGATGTTGAACTTGCTCAGGTGTGTTTCGGGGTCCGATCTCCCCTCGTACAAAGGTGTTTGCGGGAGAGCGATCTTGTGCTGCACGGGGGCGAGCTCAATGTGGACCGCGAGCGGCTCGCTCGGCCCGACGATCTTGTTCTTGGCGCCTGCCCCGGATTCCATGATTGCCTTCATGTCGTCGAGTTAGCGTTGCATCGCGGCCATTGCTGTAGCATGGTCGCTCGTGGGTCGGCTTTTGGAGCGGGAGCCGAGGCGATCGTCTACCGATCTCCTGACTTCGCTGCTGCCGACCTCGGCTATTTGGCGAGGGGGAGCCAGACGGCTGGGCTGCCTTCTGGGAGTCGGATAGGCCGAACTCCTGGTGATGGACTCGAGCTCCGTCGTCTCGTGGCTGGGGCCGGACTGCCCCGATCGCCAAGATGGGTCGCTGCCGAGGCGATCGAAAACCGAGGTGCTCCGGCTGGCGAGTGCCTCTCCTTGCGTATGGGAGCCTCCTGGCGATCGCTTGATCAGCAACGCCTTGTACTTCCGTTTGGTCCTCCGGCGGATGGCCGAGGGGGTGATAGCGGGAGGCGCGTCGAGAGCACTCCGTCGCTCCTGTAGGATGGCCATGGCCTCCTCGATCTGTTCCGCAATTCGGAACTGATCGAGCGAGAGACTTGGGCCGCCCCCCAGGGGCGGGATCGAGCGTCTCGGACCGCGGCGGTTACCCTCCGCCATCGGCTGTGGCTCGGACTGAGACGGAACGAGGCGTCTGGCGGGCTGGCCGGCGGCTTTCTTCGACGAGGATGCAGAAGTCATGATTCTGAAGGCTTTCTCTGAAGAACAGTGAGTGTTTCTTCATGTATATGTCCCGGAGAACAGTGAGTGTTCTTCAAGACGGTAGGAATAAAATTGAGGGTAAATCCCCTTCTTCTAGCGCCAATTGTTGCTGCCCGAAATATTTATCCGAAGATGAAATACTGCTGGAATGGACGGACAGCAAACAAGGTTTGCGGGAGCACTTTCCGTGGGGGTGTGAATAACACAAAATTTGTTGGGTTTGTTAGGCCCGGGCTTGAATGCTCTCGCGAGATGTTATTAATACAAATATTCGTGGATACAAGTATTAATGTAAAGGAATGCGATTACAATGAGTGTAAAAGATCCTATATATCTAGCTCTTGAGCGAAGCCTTGGTGTTCTTCGTCTCTGCCGATCGTCTTCTGTGTGAGAGAGGCTGAGAGAGAAGATAGAACCGAGAGATAGCTGTTGCCAAGAGTTGAGAAAGCCAAGTTGTGTGTGAAATCCAGAGGGAGTTGGACAGATTTCCAAATGCAGGGAGCCTTCTATTTATAGGGGCTGAAATGCCTTGTTTCCTGGCGGGCGATCGCCTTTCGTCCAATATAATAATGGGGCGATCGTCTTTAAGTCACATGGGCTGTCTGCCTAAAGTCCAAGGCGGCTGCTGGCAGCCAACTGTGCGGTCCAATGAGGAGCCAGCACGCGTCCGGAGTTACTGTCACGGGCGGTCCCACGGACACCTTTCGGCGGGCCTGTCGGTTGGTGGAAGGATGCTGACAGGCTGTGGTCAACGATACGTGAAATGCGGATCTTGTCTCGGCATTGCACGTGGGTTCTGTCCTGAGCTTCAGCCTTTGCCGACTGGATGATCATCGGCTTCGAGCGGCATGAGTCGGTCGGCATTGGTCGGTCACCAAAGGTCGGCATCGGTCGGTCACCAGAGGGTGGTATCGGTCGGTCACCAAGGGTCGATCGGCAAGTGCCGAGAGATGATCGTCTGGTCGTCGGCCACCAGGAGTCGATCGCCAAGTACCGAGGGACGATCGTCTTAGATGTCGATCGCTCAGCACCGGGGCTTGTCCTGGGACCTTCGATCGACCGATCTATCTCGGCTGCTCGGCTATGGCTAGGTCGCTTGATCTCTGAGGCGATCGCCGGTTGAAGAGTGTAATTACCGACACAACACAGAGTAAGAACATTCCTCACGTAATCTTACCGAAGTAGCCTTACCAACCTGTCACAATCCGTAACAAATCAATTCTTACCGTAACCCACGCCTCGTGTCCTTAAGTGATGAATGAATTCAAAAGTAACCACCTGTACTGTATCCGAAACGATACCAAAATTTCCAAACTTATCATATCTCAATTATAGAATGATCTGGCCAAGACTAACTCTGTAGGCTAGGTCGTACAATCGGATCCCAATCCTGATAAAACCGATATCACATGGCACACCTGTAATCCAACTGTTCCGAGACAATAGTAAGTCCCGAATATCAATGCAAAACATGTATGTTTACACAATCAATAATGGTAAACAATTAATGCATCACAATGGAAATATCAATGACATGATATTTCCACACAAGATCGACAAAGGATCAACTACGAACGAGAATATCATGATGTGGTAACTCTAATAAGATCAACGAAGAATCAATAACCGAGAATACCGGCAATACGGTAAATCCCAACAAGATCAATAAAAGGTCGACAACCGAGAATACCAACGACATGGTAAGGATCAACGAAGAATCAATAACCGAGAATACCGACGACACGGTAAACTCCAACAAGATCAATAAGAGTCGACAACCAGAAATACCATTGGTACGATAAACTCCAATAAGGTCAATAAAGGGTCAACAACCGAGAATACTGACGACACAGTAAACTCTAGCAAGATCAATAAGGACCAACAACCGGGAATACCAATGATACGGTAAACTCCAACAAGATCAATAAGAGTCGACAACCAGAAATACCAACGGTACGATAAACTCTAATAAGATCAATAAAGGGCTAATAACCAAGAATACCAACGGTGAGACAACTCCCAAACGGAATCAATAAGGATCAATAACGAACGGGATTACCAGTGACATGGTGAACTCCAAACGAGATTAATAAAGAATTGATGTCAAATAAGTTGACCATCGATATGGTAGCTCCGAACGAGATTAGTATGGGTTCAACGGTGACAGATACACGAGAGAATAAAATCGTCAACCATATACAAATCATATATGGTTGACGAGAGACTTGGGCCGCCCCCCAGGGGCAGGATCGAGCGTCTCGGACCGCGGCGACTACCCTCCGCCATCGGCTGTGGCTCGGACTGAAACGGAACGAGGCGTCTGGCGGGCTGGCCGGCGGCTTTCTTCGACGAGGATGCAGAAGTCATGATTCTGAAGGCTTTCTCTGAAGAATAGTGAGTGTTTCTTCAGGTATATGTCCCGGAGAACAGTGAGTGTTCTTCAAGACGGTAGGAATAAAATTGAGGGTAAATCCCCTTCTTCTAGCGCCAATTGTTGTTGCCCGAAATATTTATCCGAAGATGAAATACTGCTGGAATGGACGGACAGCAAACAAAGTTTGCGGGAGCACTTTCCGTGGGGGTGTGAATAACACAAGATTTGCCGGGTTTGTTAGGCCCGGGCTTGAATGCTCTCGCGAGATGTTATTAATACAAATATTCGTGGATACAAGTATTAATGTAAAGGAATGCGATTACAATGAGTGTAAAAGATCCTATATATCTAGCTCTTGAGCGAAGCCTTGGTGTTCTTCGTCTCTGCCGATCGTCTTCTGTGTGAGAGAGGCTGAGAGAAAAGATAGAACCGAGAGATAGCTGTTGCCAAGAGTTGAGAAAGCCAAGTTGTGTGTGAAATCCAGAGGGAGTTGGACAGATTTCCAAATGCAGGGAGCCTCCTATTTATAGGGGCTGAAATGCCTTGTTTCCTGGCGGGCGATCGCCTTTCGTCCAATATAATAATGGGGCGATCGTCTTTAAGTCACATGGGCTGTCTGCCTAAAGTCCAAGGCGGCTGCTGGCAGCCAGCTGTGCGGTCCAATGAGGAGCCAGCACGCGTCCGGAGTTGCTGTCACGGGCGGTCCCACAGACACCTTTCGGCGGGCCTGTCGGTTGGTGGAAGGATGCTGACAGGCTGTGGTCAACGATCCGTGAAATGCGGATCTTGTCTTGGCACTGCATGTGGGTTTTGTCCTGAGCTTCGGCCTTTGCCGACTAGATGATCATCGGCTTCGAGCGGCATGAGTCGGTCGGCATTGGTCGGTCACCAGAGGTCGGCAGCGGTCGGTCACCAGAGGTCGGCATCGGTCGGTCACCAAGGGTCGATCGGCAAGTTCCGAGAGATGATCGTCTGGTCGTCGGCCACCAGGAGTCGATCGCCAAGTACCGAGGGACGATCGTCTTAGATGTCGATCGCTCGGCACTGGGGCTTGTCCTGGGACCTTCGGTCGACCGATCTATCTCGGCTGCTCGGCTATGGCTAGGTCGCTTGATCTCTGAGGCGATCGCCGGTTGAAGAGTGTAATTACTGACACAACACAGCGTAAGAACATTCCTCATGTACTCTTACCGAAGTAGCCTTACCAACCTGTCACAATCCGTAACAAATCAATTCTTACCGTAACCCACGCCTCGTGTCCTTAAGTGATGAATGAATTCAAAAGTAACCACCTGTACTGTATCCGAAACGATACCAAAATTCCCAAACTTATCATATCTCAATTATAGAATGATCTGGCCAAGACTAACTCTGTCGGCTAGGTTGCACAATCGGATCCCAATCATGATTAAACCGATATCACATGGCACACCTGTAATCCAACTGTTCCGAGACAATAGTAAGTCCCGAATATCAATGGAAAACATGTATGTTTACACAATCAATAATGGTAAACAATTAATGCATCACAATGGAAATATCAATGACATGATATTTCCACACAAGATCGACAAAGGATCAACTACGAACGAGAATATAATGATGTGGTAACTCTAATAAGATCAACGAAGAATCAATAACCGAGAATACCGGCAATACGGTAAATCCCAACAAGATCAATAAAAGGTCGACAACTGAGAATACCAACGACATGGTAAGGATCAACGAAGAATAAATAACCGAGAATACCGACGACACGGTAAACTCCAACAAGATCTATAAGAGTCGAAAACCAGAAATACCATTGGTACGATAAACTCCAATTAGGTCAATAAAGGGTCAACAACCGAGAATACTTACGACACAGTAAACTCTAGCAAGATCAATAAGGACCAACAACCGGGAATACCAACGATACGGTAAACTCCAACAAGATCAATAAGAGTCGACAACCAGAAATATCAACGGTACGATAAACTCCAATAAGATCAATAAAGGGCTAATAACCAAGAATACCAACGGTGAGACAACTCCCAAACGGAATCAATAAGGATCAATAACGAACGGGATTACCAATGACATGGTGAACTCCAAACGAGATTAATAAAGAATTGATGTCAAATAAGTTGACCATCGATATGGTAGCTCCGAACGAGATTAGTATGGGTTCAACGGTGACAGATACACGAGAGAATAAAATCGTCAACCATATACAAATCATATATACGGGATTTCAAAGACAACCCGGATATCAAACAGATCCAATTATACATGGGCTGTGAACGACCAATCAATAAGACTGAAGATGGACGTCACGATACGCTCGATCCGTACATGTGTCCGTGTACAAGCCAACCACAGGTATTGATCAATAATTGTCTGGTCTCGTACCTAATCAGCCTCACGAAGTACATCTCGTGTGTATGGTTCAATATGAGGTCGAAACCAACAAATGCTACACGTGCCCGTCCCGAAAATCCTACACATGAACGATCAGAACGTATCTGACTCCAGATATGCCACGATACAACATGACAACAAATCTCGAAGAAACGCATATCCAACAAGGATCAGAAGATTTCCCAAAAGAGCAACAGTAACTCGATCATGAAAGACCGACACGACCACAATGTCGTATTTCCATCGAACAATGATCCACATCATGCTCAACAATGCATATAATATTAACACATAAACCCCAAGGCCAAAGGTCACGGAAGCGGAAGCATCTCACAGAATACCGGAACATAGGTGCCATATAGGTCTTATCCCCTAACACAGTTCATGCAATCACAAAATACCCCAAGGTCACAACCAAGGGTCACGAAAGTATCCACACAGGAATACCCCAGAACATAGGTGCCATATAGGTCTTATCCCCTAACACATCGGCCCAACAGATCACAGCTCAAAGGAAGAGCACATTACAAAATGTAACAAACAATGGTGCACACTCACCGCATGAAATACCAACACACACATGCAATAATGCAACATGATGATTATCATAATCTAACAATATTAATTTACCTCAAGCTGGAGACGCCAACCTTTCCACGACCAACCGCCCTGAACGAATACACGGTTTATCCGACAATCCAAAATGAAGTACAGTCCATAACTAATACCAAACCACCATCCCGAGTTCAACATCGACACGATAACCAACCTTGATATCCAACTTCTCATGCAATAGACCAAATTATAATTCACGTTCCCATTTCACTAGACATCCTTAAAATCATATACATTATGATTTATCTTAGTCCAAAAATACCATACATACCACCATTCTGACAATTCACATATTCCATAATACCATTGCTATATGAATCATAAATGAAATGAAAACGAAATCATTTATTAACATTATGAACTGAGCAAGCATAACTTGCCTTGATACCAATTCGACGAAGCCACTATCAATCCCGCCGTCTTCGTCTACAAGCTCCGCAGCTACAGCTCGTCCGCAGCACAACGGTTAACTTCAACGATCACTAAACGCAACCTAATGCAATAATCGATTAACGGTACGTTCAATAACAATCAACAACCGAAATGACCAACTAATCAAGCTCGATGGTTCAATGATATCTCGATCATACGAAACCAACCCATATCAACTCTTAACAATACAAACACAAGCCGAAATTCGGTGTTCAATAGTCCTAACAATGTCTTCAACATATATACTTCTCCTAACATCATGAATCGCAACAAACTACCAAGAACATCGAGAGTACTACGATTCCATAAGCGTAATCGAATCATTTGATCACCAATTCATTATCTTCCCTTAACAAAATTCTCGTAAATACCAAGAATCATCACAACAATATCAATTCAACCATCATTCATACGAAAACGTGTAGAATTTTCCAAGTTCTACTCATTGAGACATTTCATCGAACACTTTGGAGGCATAGTCCAATTTAATCGTTTATTCAAAGAAATACTCAAATTTGTTCCATAAAAATTCAAGAGTATTGAATGATTACGAGTATACAATCAAGTGTTATCAATAATCTGAATCAAAACGAAGCAAATCGGCCAAAACACCAAGAAACCTCAAGAACATCCAAAAACCAAAAGTTCATGTGTTCTTACCTTCGATCCGGGTGGAAGATGATGTTAATCCATGATTACAACTTCCAAAACATGTTGTTATAAGTTGATTCTACTCAAAACCATCCATTTTGCTGAAGAAATCGCGAAGAGACGAAGAGAAAACATGAAAATGAGCAGATGGCTCGGTCCAGGCCTTATATAGGCGGGACCTGCCGGCACCTTACGTACGTAACCGGCCGGGGCTTACGTACGTAGCCGGCCGCGGCCTAACCTTCTGTCCAGTCTGGTCGACACCCTTACGTACGTAATCGCGGTGGCTTACGACGCATCGCCTTTACGCCCGTAACCGGCCACTGCCTTACGTACGTAATCGGACAGTCCTAGCCATCCCTGCGAGTCACTGCCGACCGTGATCGGCCATCCTGCGAGTCACTGCCGACCATACTCGGCCACTATAGGTCCTCTTGGCCACGACTCGGCCAGCCGCCCCGTAACGTACGTAACACTTATTCCGTTGCGTACGTAATACGTACGTTGACTTGCTACAGTACAATGGTCGTGTTACGTACGTAACACGTCCTGTATAACGTACGTAACACGTATGTTGACTCACCTGACAACATCCTCCGCCGAAAGTTGTCGACACAGGGTCCCACCTGCCGACTACGACTCGATCGTATGATTCCCATGTTACGTACGTAGTGTCTTGGCCATAACGTACGTAACTCTACCAATTTAACGTACGTAAGCTTCAACACATAACGTACGTAATGGCTTCCATACTTAGCCATTTCCAGCAAATACTGTCTAACACCTCGACATAACAAATGTGAACATACGACAATACTGAACATATATACGAAATCCCCAAAATATTCTCATATGGTACGTCTGATGCACGATATCCTCAATTACAACTGTCGACCAAGTACGGCAATCATACAAATACTCATACGGTATATCCGACATTGAAAAACACACCAAGCATGTAATATCCTAGAATCAAAATAACCTCGATGACATATTGGCACGACTGTCACGGTTTCCAAAATTATCCACTCATATCGTGTCGGTCCCACTCTGTACAGTATATCCCAGATAAAATAATGCGAAAAATTCATAGTGAAATTCTAGGATATTACATATACACCCACTTAAATAAGTTTTGTCCTCGAAACTCAACACCTGTCATAATCAGTATCTCAATCCCGAAATATCTCAAAATCACGACACCATACTCAATAATCATCATCAAAACTGAAATAACTAAAAGAACATACTTACAGGTCCGTGAAGTCGATGATCTTCCGTGATACCAGCATACGACTACCATACAAAGTCTCGACACACTAACAACACACCGGCATCGCAAATACAACAATTTGAATATTTCAAAAATTTTGAAACCTCCAAAATTGGTTTGACTCAAAAGTCAGAAAATCATTTTCAAAAGTCACACTACTACCGCACCGGTAGAGCCACATAACACACACGCCCGGGTTTTGCGAAACCCAAGCGCTCTGATACCATCTTCTGTAACACCCCCAAAACCGACCGGGAATATTATAGTGTCGTGGGCCCCATATTGGAACCCACAAGGCTAAAATCATTTTCGCAAACGTTTAAAAATGCCAAAAGGCCCTTTGAAAGTACACACACACGCATTGGATAAAATCACAGTTCAAAGAATACCGAAAGCCATTTTAAAATATACACACGCAGCGGATAAAACATAATTAAATACATTTGTAGCGGAATTAGAAAACCAGAAAAGAGAATACACAATCCGAACAATCACGCCATAGCCAGTATCACCGGAAAGCTCATCCCTTCACGACCGCTACTAGCTCGAACTCTGAACCTAAAAGATAAAGCCCACGTCGGGGTCAGCCATAATACTCAACAATGATAACGATCATATCACAAAAACAATACATATCAATGTAATGTACAGAGTAAGAACATTCCTCACGTACTCTTACCGAAGTAGCCTTACCATCCTGTCACAATCCGTAACAAATCAATTCTTACCGTAACCCACGCCTCGTGTCCTTAAGTGATGAATGAATTCAAAAGTAACCACATGTACTGTATCCGAAACGATACCAAAATTCTCAAACTTATCATATCTCAATTATAGAATGATCTGGCCAAGACTAAATCTGTCGGCTAGGTCGCACAATCGGATCCAAATCCTGATAAAACCGATATCACATGGCACACCTGTAATCCAACTGTTCCGAGACAATAGCAAGTCCCGAATATCAATGCAAAACATGTATGTTTACACAATCAATAATGGTAAACAATTAATGCATCACAATGGAAATATCAATGACATGATATTTCCACACAAGATCGACAAAGGATCAACTACGAACGAGAATATCATGATGTGGTAACTCTAACAAGATCAACGAAGAATCAATAACCGAGAATACCGGCAATACGGTAAATCCCAACAAGATCAATAAAAGGTCGACAACCGAGAATACCAACAACATGGTAAGGATCAACGAAGAATCAATAACCAAGAATACCGACGACACGGTAAACTCCAACGAGATCAATAAGAGTCGACAACCAGAAATACCAATGGTACGATAAACTCCAATAAGGTCAATAAAGGGTCAACAACCGAGAATACTGACGACACAGTAAACTCTAGCAAGATCAATAGGACCAACAACCGGGAATACCAACGATACGGTAAACTCCAACAAGATCAATAAGAGTCGACAACCAGAAATACCAACGGTACGATAAACTCCAATAAGATCAATAAAGGGCTAATAACCAAGAATACCAACGGTGAGACAACTCCCAAACGGAATCAATAAGGATCAATAACGAACGGGATTACCAATGACATGGTGAGCTCCAAACGAGATTAATAAAGAATTGATGTCAAATAAGTTGACCATCGATATGGTAGCTCCGAACGAGATAAGTAAGGGTTCAACGGTGACAGATACACGAGAGAATAAAATCATCAACCATATACAAATCATATATGCGGGATTTCAAAGACAACCCGGATATCGAACAGATCCAATTATACATGGGATGTGAACGACCAATCAATAAGACTGAAGATGGACGTCACGATACGCTCGATCCGTACATGTGTCCGTGTACAAGCCAACCACAGGTATTGATCAATACACGTCTGGTCTCGTACCTAATCAGCCTCACGAAGTACGTCTCGTGTGCATGGTTCAATATGAGGTCGAAACCAACACATGCTACACGTGCCCGTCCCGAAAATCCTACACATGAACGATCAGAACATATCTGACTCCAGATATGCCACGATACAACATGACAACAAATCTCGAAGAAACGCATATCCAACAAGGATCAGAAGATTTCCCAAAAGAGCAACAGTAACTCGATCATGAAAGACCGACACGACCACAATGTCGTATTTCCATCACACAACAGTCCACATCATGCTCAACAATGCATATAATATTAACACATAAACCCCAAGGCAAAGCGGCAAGGGTCACTAAGCATCTCACAGAATACCCTAACATAGGTGCCATATAGGTCTTATCCCCTAACACAGTTCATGCAATCACAAAATACCCCAAGGTCGCAACCAAGGGTCACGAAAGTATCCACACAGGAATACCCCGGAACATAGGTGCCATATAGGTCTTATCCCCTAAAACATCAGCCCAACAGATCACAGCTCAAAGGAAGAGCACATTACAAAACGTAACAAACAATGGTGCACACTCACCGCATGAAATATCAACACACACATGCAATAATGCAACATGATGATTATCATAATCTAACAATATTAATTTACCTCAAGCTGGAGACGCCAACCTTTCCACGACCAACCGCCCTGAACGAATACACGGTTTATCCGACAATCCAAAATGAAGTACAGTCCATAACTAATACCAAACCACCATCCCTAGTTCAACATCGACGCGATAACCAACCTTGATATCCAACTTCTCATGCAATAGACCAAATTATAATTCACGTTCCCATTTCCACTAGACATCCTTAAAATCATATACATTATGATTTATCTTAGTCCAAAAATACCATACATACCACCATTCCGACAATTCATATATTCCATAATACCATTGCTATATGAATCATAAATGAAATGAAAACGAAATCATTTATTAACATTATGAACTGAGCAAGCATAACTTGCCTTGATACCAATTCGACGAAGCCACTATCAATCCTGCCGTCTTCGTCTACAAGCTCCGCAGCCCCAGCTCGTCCGCAGCACAACGGTTAACTTCAACGATCACTAAACGCAACCTAATACAATAATCGATTAACGATACGTTCAATAACAATCAACAAGCGAAATGACCAACTAATCAAACTCGATGGTTCAACGATATCTCAATCATACGAAACCAACCCATATCAACTCTTAACAATACGAACACAAGCTGAAATTCAGTGTTCAATAGTCCTAACAATGTCTTCAACATATATACTTCTCCTAACATCGTGAATCGCAACAAACTACCAAGAACATCGAGAGTACTACGATTCCATAAGCGTAATCGAATCATTTGATCACCAATTCATTATCTTCCCTTAACAAAATTCTTGTAAATACCAAGAATCATCACAAAAATATCAATTCAACCATCATTCATACGAAAACGTGTAGAATTTTCCAAGTTCTACTCATTGAGACATTTCATCGAACACTTTGAAGGCATAGTCCAATTTAATCGTTTATTCGAAGAAATACTCGAATTTGTTCCATAAAACATCAAGAGTATTGAATGATTACGAGTATACAATCAAGTTCTATCAATAATCTGAATCAAAACGAAGCAAATCGGCCAAAACACCAAGAAACCTCAAGAACATCCAAAAACCAAACGTTCATGTGTTCTTACCTTCGATCTGGGTGGAAGATGATGTTAATCCATGATTCCAACTTCCAAAACATGTTGTTATAAGTTGATTCTACTCAAAACCATCCATTTTGCTGAAGAAATCGCGAAGAGACGAAGAGAAAACATGAAAATCAGCAGATGGCTCGGTCCAGGCCTTATATAGGCGGGACCTGCCGGCACCTTACGTACGTAACCGGTCGGGGCTTAGGTACGTAGCCGGCCGCGGCCTAACCTTCTGTCCAGTCTGGTCGACACCCTTACGTACGTAACCGGCAGCTGGCTTACGTACGTTACTGGCCTTTACGCCCGTAACCGGCCACTGCCTTACGTACGTAATCGGACAGTCCTAGCCATCCCTGCGAGTCACTGCCGACCGTGATCGGCCATCCTGCGAGTCACTGCCGACCATACTCGGCCACTACAGGTCCTCTCGGCCACGACTCGGCTAGCCGCCCCGTAACGTACGTAACACTTATTCCGTTGCGTACGTAATACGTACGTTGACTTGCTACAGTACAATGGTCGTGTTACGTACGTAACACGTCCTGTATAACGTACGTAACACATACGTTGACTCACCTGTCAACATCTTCCGCCAAAATTTGTCGACACAGGGTCCCACCTGCCGACCACGACTCGATCGTATGATTCCCATGTTACGTACGTAGTGTCTCAGCCATAACGTACGTAACTCTACCAATTTAACATACGTAAGCTTCAACACATAACGTACGTAATGGCTTCCATACTTATCCATTTCCAGCAATTCCTGTCCAACATCTCGACATAACAAATGTGAACATACGACAATACTGAACACATATACGAAATCCCCAAAATATTCTCATATGGTACGTCTGATGCACGATATCCTCAATTACAACTGTCGACCAAGTACGGCAATCATACAAATACTCATACGGTATATCCGACATCGAAAAACACACCAAGCATGTAATATCCTAGAATCAAAATAACCTCGATGACATATTGACACGACTGTCACGGTTTCCAAAATTATCCACTCATATCATGTCGGTCCCACTCTGTACAGTATATCCCAGATAAAATAATGTGAAAAATTCTTAGTGAAATTCTAGGATATTACATTCTGGTTCTTCTTGCGCACATAGTACATTTCTTTGTGTACTCTGTATTCTCCTACGAGTAGAAACACCATCATCAATATCTCCTATAATCAATTCAATAAGAGATCTCGGATTAAATAATCTTTGTGGGTGATCTCTCAACCATCTTCTGTTGGGTTCTAATTCAGGGTTCCGTACTGTATCGTGAGTTGATGTAGTTTCGGCTTCAGCTTGTATAGCATCGGCTTCATCTAAGTCAGTTCTTACAGCTGTGGGGTTGATTTATAGGTCAACGACAGGTTCTATAGGAGTTGGTGGATCTAAGATGGAAAGATGTTGAATATTCTGAGTAACAGCTTCTACTCATGTAGAGTCATGGTGAGGTTCGTCGAACACTACATGAACTGATTCCTCGATTGTCATCCTCCTTTTATTAAAGATCCTGTAAGCTTTGCTAATGGAAGAATATCCTACAAATATTCCTTCATCCGACTTATCGTCGAAGGTTCTAAGTTGATCCTTCCCATTGTTCAACACATAACGCCTGCATCCATAAATGTGAAAGTATGAAACTAACGGAGTTTTATTGTTCCATACCTCGTATGTTGTTTTGTTGTGATGCTTGTTGACGATACAGCGGTTTTGAGTGTAGCATACTGTATTGGTGGCTTTGCCCCAGAAACGCTGTGGCAACTTGCTTGCGGCAATCATTGTCCTTGTTGCTTCCTTCAGCGTCCTGTTCTTTCGCTCGGCAACACCATTTTGTTGAGGTGTACGGGCAGCTGAGTATTCGTGCTGTATCCCATTTTCCGAACAGTATTGCTCTATAAAGCGGTTAGGGAATTCTGTACCTCTGTCGGAACGAATGGACACGATACTTGACCCTTTCTCATTTTGAAGCTTTCTCAGGTGCTCGGGCAGCTTTGATGTTGTTTCCTTCTTCTTGCTTAGGAATATTGTCCAAGCATACCTGGAATAATCATCAACAATAAAAAGATAGTATTTCTTACCTCCCAAACTTACCAGGTCGACAGGACTGTAGAGATCCATATGTAGCATTTCCAGAATTCTGTGGGTTGAAAGGTAGGATTTGCTCTTCAGGGTGGACTTGATTTGCTTGCCTTTTTGACATGGTCCACTATCTTTTTGAAATGACACATTTGGCAATCCTCTAACCAATCCCTGTCTTGAGAGCTTGTTGATTGTCTTGAAGTTGATATGTGACATCCTCTTGTGCCATAGCCAGCTTAAATCTGCAGTGCCTTTGGCAACAAAACAAGGAATTGTGGAGATCGTAGGCATCCAGTCAGCAATACAGATATTACCTGATCTGCTTCCTGTGAGCACAACTTCTTTGGTTAGGATGTTCTTGACTCTACAGTGTTCTATATAGAACTTCACCGAGAACTGTTTGTCACAGAACTGGCTAATACTAAGTAGATTGTACTGTAAGGCTTCAACATAAGCAACATCGGTTACTTTGAATTTTCCGACAAGAAGGTTTCCTTTCCCTCTTGTTCTTCCTTTAGATTTATCACCGAAGCGCACTTTTGGACCGCGACCTTCTACAAAATCTGAGATCTTGCTTTTGTCTTCTGTCATATGCCGAGAACATCCGCTGTCGAAGTACCAGATATCCTTCTCAAGAATGTCCTCATCATCGCTATCTTCTTCTTCTTCCGGAATGTCCTTTACCATAAAGCACATATATGCCTTATCTTAGAATTCATCGTCAGATGAGTCACTGTCAGTGACTACCTGAAGACATTCTTCGAATTTGGATGGTGTGGGGGAGGCTTCCGATTCTCCTATCAGGGCCTTGAGCTTGTTTTTCCAAGCACATCTTCGTTCATCTCTCTCTTGTTGCTCGGCTTCCGGCAACCTTTAAACTTTAGGATGAGGACATTTGTTTGCATAATGTCCTGGTTTCCTGCAATTATAACACAGGTTAGCGTCACCAGATGACGTTTCAAGATTACCTTGTGAATGTGCTTGGGCTCGTAGGAGTCTTTCAGCATCGCTTGATGAACTTTTTGAACTTATGCATGAGGAGCGCCATTTCGTCTTGTGACAGGATGTCGTCGTCACTGTCAGCATTCTTGTGATTTGGCTTTGATGGGCTGGGCATGCTGTGTCGTCGGTTGTTTACAGCGGCTAGAGCTGTAACCTTCGCAGGGATTATTCAGCTTTCTCTCTTCTGTCAAAATCATACTCAAAAGCTTTGAGGTCAGAGAAGATATCAAAAGTAGATATCTCATTAAGATTGCAAGACACACGCATAGCTGTGGTCTTAATGTCCCATCGGGCAGGGAGAGATCTGAAATTTTTTAGATTTTTCTCTTTTGTGTATAAATTTTGCCCAAAGCTTCAAGTTCACCAACAATGCCAGTGAATCTGAGGTCAAGTTCCTCAAGTGTTTCAGTTGGTTTCATTTCAAAAGATTCAAATTGCTGAGTTAATTTTGAAATCTTGTTTTCTTTTGAGAGCTCAGTTCCCTCACAAATCAACTTGAGTTACTGTTTTAAAGCTCTTTACCTTAGAGAATGTGCCTTTGTCAAGAGTGACAAATAGCGCATTCTTCGCGACATTGTCGAGGTTGGCGCGTTTCCGATCATATGTGGTCCATTGATCGCGCTCTTTCTCGATCATCTCAGCATGAGCTTGGCCTTCAATCCTAGGGGCCGGATTTACCTTCATAATTTTGATGGGCCATCCTGTATTACAAAAATCATCTCTTCGTGCATTGCTGCAAGATGAGCCTCCATCCTGATTCTCCAATCATCAAACTCATTAATAGAGAACATAGGAACTTTGTTGATCATTGATGTATCCATATGAGAATGTAGGAATGAAAAAGACTGTTTTACAAAAATAAGTGATTTTGGATCTGATTCGGTTAAAAATACGACTGATTCTTTTTAGAATCAACTGCTCTGATACCACTTGTTGGCCACTAAGTATACAGGATACAGCTTGGAAAAGTATTTGAAACAACAAGCTGTCCGATTTTCAAATCTGAGTGCGTAGCGGAAGTCTTTAATACAGTAAGTTGGTGAGAATACAGCAACTAGGTGTGCAGTGTATACTTAAATAATCACAAATAATAAAACAATAAAGGCAGAAGGTAAATAACACAATATTTAAGTGGTTTGAGGTAAACTCCTCTACGTCCACTGGTCCTCCACACAGGAGTAAAAAGTTTATTATAATTACTGCGTACACAACTATGTAATTATAATCAAATCTAATCAATATATCGTTCACACAGATTGATATACTGATCTTAGCCTTCAACCGTTCACACAGATTGGTTTGAGCTAACACGTGACTGCCTTCTTCACACACAGTTCTGAAGCTTCGTCTTCTTCAATGCAAGTCCGTCACACACAGTTCAGGAATAGCAAGGATTCTCAGTCCACACAGGGCTGATGGGTTTTGTTCAAGGGTAGAACAATGTTTGAACAACAACTTTGACTTTCTTAGCTTTTAGCTGATGATGTGTTGTTCACGGTTTGAGCACTGTATATCTCTTCTTTCAGGATAGCAGAATGCTTTTGGGAGATATGATTCTTCAAAGTCTGGTGATATATATAGCCTCTGAAATATATCCGTTGAGATAGATCCGTTGAACAAGATTCTGTGACAACTTGATAGTTGACTTGACTAGACTGAGATCCGGATATTGCGGGATTTGAAGATCTTCTAACGACTTACAGTATTTAAATACTTTGTCCTTTAGTATTTAAATACTTCTTTATCAAACGGGACTTGACTTCTAGCGAATACTGAAGATTCCTTCTTGTCCTGTTTGAGGGCTGTATGGAGGGATTGCTGTATTGATGATTCGAGACAGCTTCCATACTTAGCTTTGCGGGACTCTTTACTGTATGATAGATACATTGTATGTTGGGACTATGAGAAGTCTTCGATACAGGTTGACACCTTTGATCAGATTTTCGATACAGCTATTTGCGGTATGCAGGATTGACATATTGTCAAAACATTCAGTCATGATCTTTCGATACAGGGATTGTTATCCCAACAGTTTTGATACCGGGTATTTGTTATCCCAACAGGCGCCCTCAGCATAGATTCCAAGATGATCCTGTCGGACCAACACGAGGTGGACATCCGATCCAGCTCCCTCAGCATAGATCGCTCGATCCCTTCGGATCAACACAACATACACAAGCACAACTATGCATACACATATGCAAAAATCGATATGTCCATCAACATGAACATACAAAAAATCGATAACGAATATCATGACAATTTAATGGAAATAATCTCATGTTCAACAACATGAATAAACCATATGCATGGTCAAATCACCAATATTAACAAGTTTTAAAATACGACACTTGCCTCAGAAATGGCGGTAAGGATTGCTACTACGAATAGGCTTCGACCCGCTCGAAGAATTCTCACTCGACCAGCTCACTAAAATCTAAACCTTCATCGAACAATAATACAGGTATAACTAATGGTTCCGGATAATCATTCTAATCATCAAACGAATCATCAAAAGGCATGATATACCCTATCATGGCAAGTAAACTAATCTGCCCCAATTCATTCGGTTGACTCAGCAATACGTTATTCGTCCGAACGACAATCTCATCGAATATCATTCAAGTTTAAACACATCTTTCGGTCGAATTCTTCAATTATGACATGAAATTCATCTTAGCAGGATTCTAATCATATTCTTCCATAACAAGATATCGGAAAACACCTCGACGAATCATCATAAGAACTTATTCACTAGGTTCATCTTGATTATCATCTCCTTCTAGGAATTAACCCTAACCTCAATCTATTAACTTCTCCAATGAAATGCTCGATCAATAATTCTTAAGACTTAAGATATTCTCTGAAAACTTGCTATAATAGGGTTCATAATCTCAGAATGCTATAATCAAGAGTCTAATCATGGTAAAGGTTCGCTTAATACTCTTAACAACGAAGGAGAATCGAAGCATAATTGTAATCACTCTTCTAAAAACATGATGTTCGACTTTTCACGAATATAAATGATTTGGTAATCTTAAGACATGTTCAAAACATCACCAAGAACAGGTATCAAGTTGGTGAAGGATCACTTACCTCAATAAAGGGAAGAACAACGAAAAACTTGAAGAAACTCCACACCGGAAGCTTGAACACCAATCCCCAAGGGTCTATGATCTTCAAAATCAAGCTAGGACGAAGATATGGAAGTTGTATGGTGCTTGATAGTTATCAGATGGCGAAAGTCGGAAGTGAAATGTGGAGGAAATGAAATGGGGGTTGAGGGTTATAAATGGAACTCAAACCATTACGTACGTTACCTAGACTCTATTACGTACGTAACAGCCTTAGCGTACTCTATACTCAAATATTAGCGTACGTTAACGTCTGTCCAGAGCTTACTGACTTGATTCTGGCATTAGCTTACGTACGTTATCATTGTGGTTTACGTACGTAACACCATGCACTTAGCGTGCGTTAATACTCCACTTTAACGTACGCTAAGACCAGTTGACTTGCTTAGCTGGAAAGCCGTCCAGGTTCATGCGAGCAATCTCCACGAATCTTCATTGGGCCCCCACACGCCGACCCTTGTCTGATCTCGAATTGGCTGACCCTTACGTATGTAACACACCAACTCTAACGTACGTTATATTAAACACGTAGCGTACGTTATGCTTATGTTTTAGCATGCGTAATGACCTGCAGAGTCATGCATGAATGAATGTTTCGAAATAGAAAAACGTAGGGATACGAATACGGAAACTTAATCTTCGATTCATAACGTCACAAAGTCGAAACTTACAAGATCGAATGCAGGATAAATACACAACAATTATCCGGGAATTACATCGGATAATTATTATTTCTTAATTCTAGTGATTAATATTTAATTATATATTTTTAATATTTATTACTTTGATTTATCATGGGTGAGAGATAAAATGATTGACTCAATATGCTCGATATTTTGGGAATATTATTATTTATATAATAATTAATATTATAGCTAGAAATCATGTCCCGACCAGTCGGGTTGATCATGTACCTTGAGGCACTCGAAAGGATTATTATATTAAACCCTGCAGGTGGAATTAATTTTCCGATATAATAATAAAGCTTGAGTGGTATACTCATGTATAACACATTAATTAATTAAAAGCTATCAGTAGCTTAAATTAATTAATGGACATGGAATATCTTAAATACGGAAAATAATTAATTCAAAAGGGAGTCCAATTTCGTAATTTGGGATTTTGGTAGGAAGTGCAATATCAACCTTTTAGTGGACTAAGTTGATATTAATAGAGTCATTATATTAGGAAGAGTCATAATATTGGAAAGATGATATCTATTGGGAGTCCTTACCTTATCCTCCTTAAGGTCTCTAGAGTAGCCCAAAACACCTAAAAAAGAAGGACATGGGGTAGCCGATTTTTACACACTCTTGGAACAAGAAATTTCGATTTTTTAAACTTTGTGTTTAATTGTGGATCTTGAATTGTGTCTTGGATTCCATAATTTAGCTAACACAATATTTTTCTAAATACTAAAATATTCAAGAAAAATAGAGAAAAAAAAAATTCGTAAGGTATTTCTTGAGAAAAATTTCGGTCGATCCATATTGCTCTCCGAGTAGTCCGGTAGATTGTTGCCCACACGACATCTGGATGTAGGCGGGATATACTCTAGAAGTTCTTGAGGTAGAAATACAAGAAGATCAAGAAAGAGTACAAGGAGGAGTTCGATCGACCCAGAAGGAATTTTATACCACTTCGATTCAAAGGTATGAACTACCAGTTCTACTGCGTAAATACGTATATTTAAATTGTTAATTAGTCTGTTTAATTAATTAATTGACAAGCCTAAATCGATCCGCGATTTTGTTGGTTAGTTTATGAAACTAAATCTATTCATCCATCAATCTCGCTGCCGCTGCGTTTTATATTCCAACAATTGGTATCGGAGCCGATCTTTAGGTCTGTTCAATTTAATTAAGTTGTGATTAATTTGCTAGCAATTTAAATATTCATATGGTATGATGTTTGGAATATTTTTGCTAGAAATTGTCTTGCAGGTGAATATGGTCCAATTATCATGACTATGTGATTTTTTATTTATTTACGCGTTTTGGTAATTTGGCCCGATTTTGAGGCATGTATTAAGTTTTTCCTGTGAGAAAATTCATGGGTAGAATATGACTTAGTTTTAATCTTGTAAAATTTGATGTAAATTCGATGTATTTTAATTCTTGTAAAATTATAATCGAATTGGAATACACAAACTACTGAATGAAAAGAAGTCCAGAACGAAAAGTAGTCCTGATCGGACGAACCGACCGAGACTAGGCTGCTGCCGATCAGGACTCGGCCAATACAGGTGGTCTCGGCCGAATGTATGGCCTGCCGCGCGTCGGCCAGCGCAGGCTGCCGGGCCGCGGGTCGGGTCGGGAAGCGGGTCGGGCTTGTCCGAGTAGGTTCGTTCGGTGTATGGTCCTATTCGTCTATCCGCAGTTCGTTGCGTCCGTTGGAGCACAATAATTTTAATTTGGAAATTTCTTGTGCAATTAATTTTTCATGGAAGAAAGTTTCTAAATTTGGCAATTTTTGTGCCCCAACCGGGAGGAGGCGATGAAATGCTTGAAGCAGTGGGAGCAAGCAGCCGAGGATTTTCTCGTTATTCAAAACGAGGAATAAAATCCATGATAATTGGATTTACTGTTTTGAAGAATGGCATGTATGGATGTATGCGTGATATGTTTCTTGCATGTTCGGACGAGAAAATTAAAAACCTTAATTTTTCAAAATAACTAAGTGATTTTAATTATTGATTTTTCAAAATCAAATTGGCCTCCATAATTGGTTTAAATTGTGAAATAATTAGCATGCGCGTTGACATTAGAGTCTTCCTCCACATCGGATGTGCTGATTATTGGCTCACTATTTTTAAACTTCAATTAGATAACAAAAAGGTGAATATTATTTTTTATGATATGACCTCTCCATCTCTGTAGGACTATTATCATTAAATAATATTCTAAGGTTTGTTAAATTATGGTATTCACGTAGGTGTATTAATTAATAAGCTCCCCATCGGAGTCTATGTTAGTTTAATACATGGACAAGAGGAACCAACTTTTAATTTTACTTGTCAAAACGCATCTTGACTAGATAGTAAAATTAAGGACATTAAAATCTACTTGAAAAATGTAAATGTAAACGTCCACACTAACGTGGCTTGCATGTGCGGTTTTTTGAGGTGTTGGTTGACTGCATATATATTGTGTTTTAAGGTTTTTCAATATATTTTGCATCGAATTATGTGATGAATGGTGTTTTTAATTTTATTCTCAGATGTCTTTCAATCCACTAGCTGTTATTTTCAAATAAAATAAACTTGATTGCCGACTGAAAAAGAAATCTTGACATTGTCCTGACTGTTGAGGAGAGCCCTCTGGAACCATAACCGGATGCCACTCCTGAAGAGTTGGTTGAATTCTGAAAATAGAAAAAGTCTGATGAGATGGCTCGCTGTTACATTTTGGCTTCACTGACAAATGTATTAAAAGATCGGCATCGACGATGGCCTCACCATGGAGATGATGAAAAATCTCACCGAGATGTTTGGTTATCAGAACCAGGCGGCTAGGAAAAATGCAATAAGTGTGTTGATGACAACCCAAATGTGTGAAGGGACTCCAGTAAGGGATCATGTTCTGAAAATGATGTCTCATTTGAACGAACTGAGCATACTGGGGGCCACTATCGATGCCGAGTCGCAGGTCGATATTATCTTGGGCAGCTTGCCAAGAAGCTTTGAGCAGTTCCGCCTTAACTACAATATGAATCGTAGGACTTACACTTTGGCGGAACTTATGACAGAGCTTCAATCTGCTGAAGGTCTATTCAAACAAGGTTATCATACAAATTCTTGCGGCAACCGGTGCTAGTTCTTCAAAACCAAAATGGGGAAAGAAGAAAAAGCAGGTTGGCCAGAAGCAAGTGGCAAGCTTCAAAGCTAAGGGCAAGGCTCCTCAGTCCAAGACTTCTCAGTCCGAGGCAAACAAAAAGCCGAAGGGAAA
This sequence comes from Orobanche coerulescens, assembly GCA_033398695.1. Lineage (NCBI taxonomy): Eukaryota > Viridiplantae > Streptophyta > Magnoliopsida > Lamiales > Orobanchaceae > Orobanche > Orobanche coerulescens. Next base: position 119,702,918 of record CM065815.1, read on the forward strand.
ATGCTATAAGTGCGGTCTGAAGGGGCATTTCAAGAGTGACTGCCCTAAGAAAAGTACGTCTCATACACTAGTAGTCAAAACATGTTTGACTGCCTGTTCTATCACTTCGTGGATAGTAGATTCGGGCTCCACTGATCATGTTTGTTATGACTCGCAGGGGTTCCAAGTAACCAAAGTACATAGTGCGGATGAGATTACTATTAGCTGGGGCAACTATTCCAGGCTGAAGGCTGTTGCAGTGGGATTCGTGCAGTTAAAAGTTAATGATAGGATTCTAGTCCTTAATAATGTTTTATTAGTACCTGATTTTAGAATAAATTTAATTTTAGTTTCTAAATTGCGTTGTGATGGATATTCAGTTTCTTTTGGAGATAATGCAGTTATTAAAAGAAATGGTTACACGAGTACTTATAGTTAAGGACTTTATGTCATTAATGCTACACCAACTCCCTTGCATAATTATAAATCGCTTAATTCTTTGACTATTTCTAATAAAAGAAAAGAACCTTCGAGCATAAATCAAACATATTTGTGGCATTTACGATTGGGTCATATTAACCTCAGAAGGATTCAAAGATTGGTGAGAGATGGCTCATTGGATTCACTCCAAGTTGAGTCATTTCCAATTTGCGAATCCTGTCTAGAAGGAAAAATGACTAAAAGGCCTTTCCAAACCAAAGGAAATCGTGCACAAAATGTATTGGAACTGGTACACACCGATGTATGTGGTCCAATGAACATCCAGGCTAAGGGTGGTTTCGAATACTTCATCACATTTATAGATGATTATTCAAGATATGGATACATCTATTTGATGCGACGTAAGTCTGAATCTTTTGATAAGTTCAAAGAATTCAAGGCTGAAACAGAGAAGCGGCATGGACATAGTATCAAGTCACTACGATCTGATCGTGGAGGCGAATATCTTAGTGGAGAGTTTTTGGATTTCTTGGCACATGAGGGGATTACTTCCCAGCTCACTGCGCCTGGTACACCACAACAAAATGGTGTTGCTGAACGAAGAAATCGTACTTTATTAGAGATGGTTAGGTCAATGATGAGTTATCTGATTTACCTATTTTATTTTGGGGATACGCTTTGGAAACAGCGGCATACATTTTAAACTTGGTGCCTTCGAAATCAGTTACAAAAATACCCACAGAACTGTGGAATGGGTGCAAGCCCAGTCTAGGACATGTTAAGAGTTGGAGTTTACCAGCACACGTGCTGAATAAGGAAGCTAATACGTTGGCATCTCGTACAGAAGTACGAGTGTTTGTAGGATATCCTAAGGGAACGAAGGGTGGCTTATTCTACAGTCCTAAATATCAGAAGGTCATTGTTAGCACCAATGCCTGGATATTAGAGGAGGACTATGTAATAAGTCACAGGACTAGGAGTGAGGTCATTCTAGAGGAACTTAGGGGCGAGATTTCGACAATACCAATTGTACAAACACCTAGTGTACCACGTATCAACACTATTGTGGATATGCAAACTAAGGACACGCCTCGTCGTAGTGGGAGAGTTGTTCGTCAACCTGATCGTTTCATTGGCGTGGGAGTATCTTCGGACCACTTCCCGGACCAGGATGAAACGGATCCATGTATGTACAAGCAGGCAATTCAAGACAAGGATGCTGAATCTTGGCAAACAGCAATGGAATCCGAAATGGGATCTATGGATTCTAATCAAGTGTGGGATCTAGTAGAGCTACCCAATGGGGTAAAACCCATTGGAAGTAAGTGGGTATACAAGCGTAAGAGAGGATCGAAAGGGAAGGTTAAAAGGAAGCATATGCTTGTATATCAATCGGATACACTTTGTCCTTTGGGTTACACTGACTCAGATTTCAGTGCGGACAAAGAAAAGTCGAAATCAACTTCTGGATATGTTTTCACATTGGGAGGTGGAGTCATAGGTTGGAGGAGTGTGAAGCAAAAATGCATAGCGGACTCTACCATGGAAGCCGAGTATGTACCAGCCTCAGAGGTAGTTAAAGAGGCGGTATGGCTCAAGTACTTCCTAAAGTATTTGGGTGTGATTCCTAATTTGCCTAAAAGTATTACACTTTATTGTGATAATACCGGTACTATTGCAAATTCGAAGGAACCACGGGCCCACAAAGCAAGCAAACATATCAAGCGCAAATATCATCTCATTCGAGATTTTGTGAAGAGAGGGAAGATTATTGTTTCCAAGATAGCATCTGAAGACAACCTAGCTGATCCTTTCACGAAAGGGTTGCCCTCAAAGTCATTTGAAGGGCATGTGGAAGTAATGGGGTTGAGATGTATGGCAGCATTGCTTTGAGTATAAGTGGGAGATAGATAGACATAGTCTAGATAGTATACTTTAAAAGCATGCTTTGAGTATAAATGGGAGATTGTTAGGGTTGTATACATTAACGCATACTTTATGCTTGTATTACCTAATTTTCTGGTCTTTATATATGAGAATATTTAATTCATTTGTCACATGTTTTGCATATTTATTCACGCTATGGTTATGCAAATGTTGTTTAATTACTTTACATTGTAGATAATGTGGTGTGCTGTGTCACACAGAAGATCACATTATCGATCCCTTATATAGTAGTAATTAGTTCACAATCTATGTAACATTAGACCGTTATGCGAGAGGTTGTAATATATGCTTGAGATTGGTTGGTCTTGACCATTATCATATATTAGCGTATTCGGTATACGTTGAACAGGATCGAGGTGAGATAGATTCTTCTGTACTGACTATAAGAAGAACATACATCTCGGACAATTATTATTTCTTAATTCTAGTGATTAATATTTAATTATATATATTTAATATTTATTGCTTTGATTTATCAAGGGTGAGAGACAAAATGATTGACTCAATATGCTCGATATTTTGGGCAATATTATTATTTATATAATAATTAATATTATTGCTATAAATCATGTCCCGACCAGTCGGGTTGATCATGTCCCCTGAGGCACTTGAAAGGATTATTATATTAAACCCTGCAGGTGGAATTAATTTTCCGATATAATAATAAAGCTCGAGTGGTATACTCATATATAACACATTAATTAATTAAAAGCTGTTAGTAGCTTAAATTAATTAATGGACATGGAATATCTTAAACACGAGAAATAATTAATTCAAAAGGGAGCCCAATTTCGTAATTTGGGATTTTGTTAGGAAGTGCAATATCAACCTTTTAGTGGACTAAGTTGATATTAATAGAGTCATTATATTAGAAAGAGTCCTAATATTGGAAAGATGATATCTATTGGGAGTCCTTACCTTATCCTCCTAAAGATTCCTAGAGTAGCCCAAAACACCTATAAAAGGAAGACATGGGGTGGCCGATTTTTACACACTCTTCGAACAAGAAATTTCGATTTTTTATACTTTGTGTTTAATTGTGGATCTTGACTTGTATCTTGGATTCCACAATTTAGCTAACACAATATTTTTCTAAATACTAAAATATTTAAGAAAAATAGAGGGAAAAAAAATCATAAGGTATTTCTTGGGAAAAATTTCGGCCGATCCATACTGCTCTCCGAGTAGTCCGATAGATTGTTGCCCACATGACATCTCGATATAGGCGGGATATAATCTAGAAGATATTGAGGTAGAAATACACGAAGATCAAGAAAGAGTACACGAGGAGTTCTATCGGCCCAGAAGGAATTTTCTACCACTTCGATTCAAAGGTATGAACTACCAATTCTACTGCGTAAATACGTATATTTAAATTGTTAATTAGTCTGTTTAATTAATTAATTGACAAGACTAAATAGATCCGCAATTTTGTTGGTTAGTTTATGAAACCAAATCTATTCATCCATCAATCTCGCTTCTGTTGCGTTTTATATTCCAACAGTTTCCTCTTCAAAAAATCACCCCTCTTCATTTCTCTGTGTTTTTCAAACACTTTTAACTTGGTTGGGAGTTTGATGGCATTGATTCCATCTTGGAACTTGAAGTTATTGTTGATTCTTGTGGTATTTAATTGTGTTGTTCATCTTCAAGAGGTATGTTGGTGAATTACACACTTAGATGTTTATGATGTTACTGTGATGCCCCAATTTTCGCATATGCATTTATTTTATAATTTTGAAAAGCGCATGAATATTTTAAATGTCCAAAAATTTATATACGAATTTCATTTCAATTATTAAATAGCTCAAAATTTTCCTTATTTGGATACCATGTTAAAATATTTTAGTTCACACTCCAGGCTCAAGTCCAAGCTCTTGTATTATTATAGTCTAAAAATATTTATTTTATTAAGTAGTCCAAAAATTGCTTAATGACCAAATTCATAATAATTTTAAAAATATTTTATTTAAGTCAAATTTAATGAGTTGGTCCAAGCTCTTTTTTTCTAGCCCAATTAAAATCCTCCCTAAACCTAGTATTTATAAACAGTATAAATACACTTTTGTACTCTACAAAAGAAACACAAAAGTGTTAGTGTAACACCCCCAATCCACTCAGGGATATTACACGCCGTAGACCTCTTTCCGCAAGGATCTACTAGGCAGAAGACTACAAAACAAAACCCACACATGGTCAACTAGACCAAAACATAAAACCGTAGACCGATTAGGTCTTTCAAAACACAACATAGCTGTACATCTGATAAACCAAAATACAACTCGACCACATATGACATAGCATGTCCATCCCCTCAAGGATGACAAGGAAAACTCAGACCGACAGATCACTGACGGACAACCGACTACAACTGTGACTAGTATCGCTGCTTTACATCATCCTCCGGACCGATCCTGTGGTTGCTCTCTCTCCAGTCAGAACACCTGGAATAAATAACAAAATCCCCAACGAGGGGTTAGCGATGGAATCGCTAGAAAGTAACCAAGCTATAAAGTTATACATTAAGAATACAACTATTATGAAAATAACCTTTTGACAAGGTAGTAACACGATCCCTGAGTCTAAAGTTTTTCGAAAACAGTTCCCACTAGGGAGGATCATAAAGATAACTTCAAAACACGTTTGAAAGTATAATTGAGGACGTCGGGGGTCTCCGTGTAAAATCATGAAAAGATTTGTAATTCTCCTTTTAAAAAGGGGTTTTCCTTCAAAATCATATAGATGGTTCTATTCTCAAACAAGCTTCAAAGGCGGAACCATAATCACCAATATAACCGGAATCCAAGATTCAAGCATTCACAGTTCAGATATATACAGTCAAATACTCAACCCGGATTAGCTACCGAAAACAAGTTCAAATCCACCCATAAGTTATCTTGACATCGTACTCCCAAGTAACGATTCTCGGATCCCTCTACAGACCTAGCCGATTAGATAACCTTATGGTCAAATCATATCAACTGGTCGTACTCGCAAGTAACGCGCTGCCGGAGGCCTCACGGGTCCCTACCCGGTTAACATCATTCAAACACGCCCACAAGTTATCGTGACATCGCACTCGCAAATGACAATTCTCGGAGCCCTCTACAGACCTACCCGATTCGATAACCTTATGGTCAAATCATAGCATCTGGCCGTACTCGCAAGTACGCGCCGCCGGAGGCCTCACGGGTCCCTACCCGGTCAATATCTCAATTCACCGATTTAACAACAACAAGGGTATAACATTCGCCACAATCACAAACACGTAAAATCATAAATTAATGCAACAAACACTTGCACAAGGTATAACATTCACATCACAGCATCATTTAGTAAACATTCTAACAAGTGAACAATACAAACATTCCACAATTCCTCGGATAACTACTCCTAAATATCCATCTCGAACATAATACAACATTAAATGGTGGTTATCATTCTTCAAGAAATTCAAGTTTACGCTCGTATTTACTTTCATAAAATCACATATTCATTTAGAAGTGAGTTATGGTTAAATGTTCAATCACTAACAAGTCCATGTTAAATTCACGACACGTCACATTCTGAAAGTATAAAGATTATAGACGAGATACTCGCCTCAAGTCCAAAGCACGCGAAAAAACGTGAAAGCTCGACCGGAATCCTCATACACCTATAATCCTCCGCCAAACACAATGAAGATACAATCACAACGAGAATCAAGGCGAAAAACAACGGAAATCCCAACAAACTATCGAAGGGAAACTCATTGGGACATTTAATCGAACATTCAATGTTTGATAATTCCCAAGAACACTCAAATCTCCAATCGAGTTGAATAAACTCGAAATACGGATATACAACCCAAAGAACACGATTAATAATGCTCAATAACATCAATCGATTCATCAAAACCGGAAGAACAACGAAGATTAAGAAAAAATCCCGAAAGTCAATCCTAGGAGATTTCAAGAAATTACCTCGATCCGACAAAGAACAAGGATTAGATGTTTTTATGATCGACAAGGGCCTTCCAAAACACCCTGGAATTGAGTGGAAACGACCAAGAATCGACGTTCCCGTCTCCCCCATCCAGCAACCGCGAGAAGAAGATGAGAAATGAAGAAAATGAGCAAAATCCGTCGCCTAGGCCATATATAGGCGCACACGTTACGTCCGTAATCGGCAGTGCCTTACGGCCGTAACTCGGTGCTTACGACCATAACCGGGTCCCCAGGCTTACTGTCCGAAAGACAAACTTGTGTTATGGCCGTAACCAGCAAGGCATTACGGCCGTAACTCGGCAGCCTTACGCCCGTAACCAACTATGCCTTACGGCCGTAACAGGCAGTGTCTTACGGCCATAGCCGGCAGTGCCTTACGGCCGTAACTCGGCCAGGCCTCTTGACCGAAACTCAATCGTTCTGATAGTCCGATTAGGCGCTCGATGACGTCTCGGTCACACCAATGCACCTGCTACGATTCAAAACAATAATGAGCCATTCACGAAACGTAACATACCACATCCCAAGCACACATTTAATCAAAGAAACGCCGGCGACACAAGTTTCAGTCGACGATCTTTACAACAGAACACATCAAACAGTAAATCATAGAAAAACATAACCCACATAATCATAACCAAACAAAATAACCAGAACCAAACAACAAATAATTCAGGGCAACTGGAAAATAAAATATCGGGTATTACATTCTACCCTTCTAAAAAGAAGTTTCGTCCCGAAACTTAAAAAGAAAGGGTGAAGTAAGCAGTCATCAAAGTGAACGAACAAATAGGTCTTAACGATCCACACAAGTCGATCCCGACAAGGTTGCTGAAGCTCGATTCCGGGAAACCTCATGGAATGATTCACATTACTAAACTCTGTGGCCCTCGAGTCCACAGTTATAACAAGTAATCAACTGCGAAAGATAATTAGCTTGCACATGACTCACACCGTTGCAATTGAAACACCTCCCAGTCTGACTAGGAGTCAAAGAAGATGACTTGGAACTCTTGGTTCTACCGAATGAAGAAAGGGAAGGTTTCGCCGTACGACTACGCGAAACTCGATGAGAAGAAGTTTTTACTCTCACACTATCCAAAACATATCCAGACGTCCTCTGTCTCTTCGGCTCATGCGAAGGCCCAGTAGATGACGATGCCATCTCGTACGCCATGGCTCGATTCTGATACTCTCTCAAAGTAGCACAAGTGAAACCCGACATGTAATGTCGAATCTCTGGTCTCATCCGCATGTCGAAATGACATATTTTGTCTTTCTCGGTTCTCACCTGCCTCTTCACATAAGCGAGTTGTCGACTATAATCGATAATAGCCTGCGACATGGGTATATCCTGCAGCTCGGCTAGGAAAAAATCTCGGATCCTCTGTTCTCGGATCGGCTCCGAACAGAACTCCACCTCCATTAACTTCCTGAACTCCTCCCAAGTAACACCATGATCCTGAGGCTCAACGGCCTCCCACCAATTAGCAGCGTCGCCATCGAGAAGGAACTGAGCGATAGGAATTCTTCGCTCCTCGAGACAACCAACCGCCTTGAAGATCTTCTCCAATTAGAAAAGCCAACCGTCCCAGCCCAAACAATCACCCGCGCTCGCAAAGCGGGGAGGATGCATACGAGCCACTTCTCTAAGCCACTGATTCGACCCGACATTCTCATTCGTGGCAGTGTTACGCTAAACCGCCTGATCCAAATGAGTCATCTGATCTGCCACCTGCTGGAGTATAGTAGCAACACCAATACTAGTGCCATTACAGTAGCATGATCCTGATTACGCGACTGATTACCACGACCCCGACCTCTGGCTCTCGACATACCAAACTGAACAACAGTTCGCTAGAACGAGACATAGCTACGCATAACATCAATCACAAAAGGAGATCCATACAAGACACAACGCGAAGCACAGAAATGTTCTTGCTAACAAGAGTTACCAGATAGCGTTCACACCACAAACTCATATATGATAGTTTTCATAGACTCGAGAATGAATATCTCCGACAAAAACATTTATCAATTCGTCACACATTAGAATTAAGCACATGGGTTAACTAACAGTAACACAATAAAATACTCATTCTGAGTCACAACACCAATACACGAACTATCACTGCAACGATAGGATTCAAATTCATAAGTCATTTACTTAGCTATGTCAACACAACGTACAACCTTTACAAAAAATTCACGATCAAAACCCCATACCTATCATCATGGTCGAATGTGGGTAATATTTTAGAAACAAAATTTTTCCGAGGTATTGTCCAAAGGATAGTATTTTAAAACTCCTGAGTTTGAAAATTTTTTTTGCTGAAATGAATTTTTGAAAAGAAATGTTTTTAATACCTCGGTCATTTGATCAAAATTATGAACCCACTGTCATAACTGTTTCGTTTTGAGAGTCATTTGCAAAACAACATTTTGAAACATCAATCTACCCTAATTTTTCCTTTATCCGCGAGAAAGTTCGATATTCTGAATTACCACTATTCAACCCCCCTTCTAGCGGACGCTAACTGTTCAAAATCCTACTCTTAGTCGAAGCTCCCTTCACATACGCCGCCACATCTTTCTCCAACCGCACCCACTTCCGGCCACCTTCTCCGACCGCCGCCACCACCAGCCGACTCACCTCATCCCCCTGATTAGTGCCTACAACTTCCATCCAGAACCGACGCCGGCAACCTGCTCCGAGAGTCCAATGATTTACACACACTCTCGGTGTAAATCGCCCGGTCGGTCGCCTGCACTTTCCGGCCGCCTCTGTCATCGCCTATCCCAACTTCACACAGATCCTTCATCACCGCAACAAACCACACGCACCAGCATTGATCATTCATGCTCATCGCCGACCTCCTTCCATCGGTGACTGAATCATAAGTTGTCATGTCAAGAAAAAAATGGGCGTCTCGTACGCCCGAAAGAACACCAGAAGCAAAACATTATGTCGACCAAGAAGGTCCGACTTTCAACCATCGCAACCTGCCTTCCCCGTCGCCTCCAGAAAAATCACGGTCGCCATCCCCGACGTTCGTTGCTCCGTCGTCTGCAACTCCAGAGATGAATCCAGTTCGCAAGGGTAATCCTAAGTCTAGTCCGGTCGGAAACATTGCTCCGACGTCTCTGTCAAATTCCGGCGCCGCCATGCTGAGTCCTCTGTCGCCCTTAACCCTTGCGGCGGAAAAGAAGTACATTTTAAACAACAAAATGGACGGAGGAAAGCCGTCCATTTTAGGTCATCCGCCAGCCATCAGATGCGATCGATTGGGCTTTATTAATGAGCCCCATGCAGAAGCCCAGTCCACCATTTCTGAGGTAAGGCCCGCATCTGTTATTCATAATCATAACGGGCCTGCTTTAATTTGGCCCATCTTAAAATTCAATCCTGGCCCATAGGCTTCCTCATCCACCCAACCTCAAATTTCTAGCCCTACTCACCAAGACAGCCAAATTCTACTCCCAAACCAACCCTACACTTATAATATCCCAGCCCACCCCAATACCAAAATTAGCCCATCATTGCCACAAAAACTGCCCCAGCCCATAAATCCTCCTTCCTCACCTAAACAATCGGCCCAATACCCTCAGCCCATTAATAACAACCAAATTTTCCAGCCCAACAACTATACTTGCAACCCAAAAAACTCAAACACCCAAACCGCAACCCAATCATCCGAGCCCGACCTAAATAAACAGCCCAGCCCAGCCCGATACTCATCCGGCCGAGCCCCATTCAACCCAGCCCCATCTCATTAAACAAAACCCGGCCCATAACCTTTTAAGGCCCATTGAGCCGAAAACATCCAACCCAATCCGTCACCCCGACCAAAGACTCGATCTCGGCAATCGAACCACAAAGACTCGCTTGAGATGATTTTAACGGCCAGCATATCAACTTTAATCAAGACCAGACGCGCAATCCTATCGATCCGCCTAAGACTAAATCCTAAGCACTGATGGTCAATAATTCATCTGGCTCGCGCAAAGACTCTGCTTAGTCCAAAGATACCGGGTCGACAGTTAAAAGTTTCAATTTCGACGGAGCTAAGGTTAGTCCTTTTGGTACTCTCTCCTCCGTAAATGAGAAAACGCGTGTTACCTTTTCTTCCTCTGATATGATTACTCTTGCTGCGTCATGGGAACGCACTTTGATTCTTAAATTCTCGCATGCTATCCCTTCCCCTCGAGATGTGTCTACGGGTTTGAATGATATGAAACTGAGGGGTAAATTTAGCTGGAGTTGGTTAAATTTTTGCCACATAGCGATTAGGTTTGATAATGATGAGGATTTTAGACGACTTTGGTTAGGATCAACGTGGAATTTTTCTGGATGTCCTGCCCATGTTTTTAAGTGGTCACCTAGTTTTTCGATTAGGATAGAGACTTCGATCTGTCCGGTTTGGATTAGACTTCCGGGTTTGCCTTTGAATTTATTTCATCCACGCGCATTATACACGATTGCCAAGGCTGTAAGCAATCCCATCTTAGTTGATGCCCCGACGGCCACACAATCACGACTTTCAGTCGCCCGTGTGTGTCGAGATTGATCTTCTGGTGCCCAGAGTGCCCGAGATTGAAGTTGAATTTGAGGATCACATTCTTACGCAGCGCATCATCTATGAGAGAGTTCCATTGTATTGCTCTCTTTGTTCTCATGTGGGGCATGACCCGTCCAGTTGCTACATAGTTGGCAACAAAAAACGGCCTCCTCCGCCCCAGCGTAAGAAGCCTGCTGTTGTCACTTCTAGACAACAGAAGGCGCAGCCAGCCCCTGCTAAAGCCCCTAAGGCTAATACCTCTCAGGCTGCTCCTAAGACCGCTAAGGGGAAGGAGCCTGCCGTTTGGCAGGTTGTTACCAAAAAAGGAGCTAGAGAGACGGGAATGATCCCAAAGGGCACGGCTGCCACCAGACAGCACTCGTACTTTGCATCGTTAGACTCCTCTGCTAGAGAGGAAGAGGATTTAGTAGGCACAGATGACATTATTAGCCTGGGCAATAAAGATAGCGTGTTGGGTAGCGATGACGGTGGTCGAGATAGCGATATTGAGCGTGTTTTAGAGGACGACACGGAGTCCTATACCGTCCCACACTTTTCTAGACTCGTAGAGTCTACCTCCCCCCGTCATGACGGTGAGGGCTGCACGGATGATCCGATCATCTTGGAGCCTGAGACCCTTGCCATGGTGGTTTACGAGCCTCCCCCTCCTCCCCCTTCTTCTTTTCCTTCTCTATCTCAGACTGAGTGTGGTCTTAAACGCACCCAATTTGAGATTTTTGAGTCCAGTCTCTCTTTCTCGGCGATGGTGCCTCTTACGACGGCACTGAAGCCCAGGTTAAGAGACGTCTGATGTCCTCTACTGCTGATCCTGGTGTCACCACTAGGGGCAAAGCTGCTTCCGACTCCTCGATTTCCACACGAGTAAGAACATCTTCTCGCGGAACCTCCTCCTCCTCGAAGGGGCGATCTTCAACGCCCTTGAAAGGGGGAACATCTGCCCGGTAGGATACACCTCGGAGACGGGGCCACTCCAGTCAGCGTCCTAGGTCTTCGTCTGAGTTGGTTGGTTAGTTTATGTCGATACCCATTCTTACATGGAACGCTCGTGGTCTGGCTAACACCGGAGCACAGAAGCGCATTCGACATCTCAATCGTGTTCATAGGTTTTCTTTTATTGGCATTTTAGAACCCATGGGTTCCAATGCTAATTTTGATTTTTATATTCGTTCTTTAGGTTTTGCGTCGGGACTTTATAATCGGTCTAACAAAATTTGGTTCTTTTCTTCCCCTCACTTTCAGCACCAAGTTTTGTTGGATACCGATCAAGTCCTCCATCTTTCTATTTCTTCCCCCCATCTTCCTCAGTCGATTTATGTCACCTTTGTCTATGCCAGCACTGACCGTGTTGGTCGTTACGTCCTTTGGGACACCCTCCGTGAGATTGCTTTGGAAGTAGAGGGGTTGCTGTGGCTAGTCAGCAATGACTTCAACATCTTCTTGCATTCACATGAGCGCGAGGGTAGTTCCACAGACCGTTCTCCAGAGATTCTAGACTTCGCACAGGCTATTGCTGACTGTGAGTTGATTGATGCGGGCTGCGAGGGCGATATTTTCACTTGGGAGCACAATGGTTTGAGGGAAAGGCTAGATCGTGCTTTATTTAATGAAGCATGGTCGAACGTGTTTGCGGTTTCTACCGTCACTCACCGGCCTAGACTTCGGTCGGACCATGCGCCCCTTCTTATACAGTGTCGCTTCTCCGCGACTCGTCACAAGTCGTCATTCCGTTTCCAGAGTATGTGGATCCGGCATCACACATTCCTGGACACTGTTAGGGAGGTCTAGCTTACCCCGACTGGATTATGGCATGTGTAACCTACAGGCCAAACTCCTTAGGGTTAAGCGCAGGCTGAAACAGTGGAACTGGTCTATTTTTGAAAATCTTCATACGAAGTTGGATGAGGCCTTGAGGGCTGCTGACGAGGCAGAGCGGCGATATGATTCGGATCTTACTCCGGAGAATAGAACCGCTATGCACCGTTTTCATGCTGAGTACCATCTTTGTCTCTCTATGGAGGAAGATTTCTGGAAACAGAAAGCCGCTATTCGTTGGGTGCGCAACACCCGGTTCTTTCAGGGTTTTGCGAAGCAGAAGCGTTGTCAGTCGCATATTCACAGCATTGAGGATGGTGGTACGACGATTGCTGTAGAGTCGGACATCCGATCATCCGCTGTGAATTTCTTTAGGACTCTGCTTACATCCAATGGTTATGTTATCATCCCCCCAGATGACACTTGTTTTCCCTCTATCCCCTGTTCTTTTGATTCTGATAGTTTGTGTGCCCCACCCTCTCCCTAGGAGATTCGTGCTGTGGTATTTGATATCGATCCTCACAGCGCTTCTGGGCCTGACGGGTTCTCGTCTTTGTTTTTTCAGCATTGTTGGGAGATTGTCTCTTCCGACGTGGAGGGGGCTGTGCTCGAGTTTTTTGAGGGTCATCATATGCCTCCGGCTTTCACGGCGACTACAGTCGTCTTGATCCCTAAGAAGCCTGTTCTGAGCGGTTGGTCAGATTACCGGCCTATTAGTCTGTGTAATGTGACCAATAAGATTATCACGAAAATCCTTAATGCTCGTCTTGATCCTCTCCTTCCTCTGATTATCTCTCCGAACCAGAGTGGATTTGTTCAAGGGCGGGTTATTACTGATAACATCCTTCTGGCCCAAGAACTTATTCACGACCTCCACGTCGCGGACATTCATGGTGTCCCGAACCTTGCGCTGAAGCTTGATATGGCTAAGGCGTATGATAGGGTTCACTGGCAGTTTTTACATGAGGTACTGGTGAGGATGGGATTCCCGGCTAGATGGATTTTGTTCATCCGTCATTGCATCGATAGTTGCACGTTCTCCATTTTGGTGAACGGCAGTCCGGCCGGCTATTTTGCCTCTAGTCGGGGTTTGCGTCAGGGCAACCCTATCTCTACGTCGCTCTTCGTGCTTGCCGCTGATTATTTATCGCGCTGCTTGGACCGATTCATTCGAGACCATCCTTTGATGAGGTATAGGACGGTTGGATGGCCTTTCCCCGTCTCGCACCTATCCTACGCCGATGACATCATTATATTCACACGGGCTGTGGATCATGGTCTCGTTGATCTTATGCATCTCCTGGATCACTACTCTATGGCTTCGGGCCAAATGGTTAGTATCCAGAAAAGCACTTTTATTCTTGCTCCTAAGCATGCGCCTCGTTGGCATCAGAGAGTTCACGATCTTACTGGTTTTTGCCAGGGCGATCTCCCCATCACTTATCTTGATGTGCCCCTTTACAAAGGCTTTATGAGACGAGAGCTCTTTGCTGGGGTGAAGCAACGGATGTTGGATAGGATCTCTGGTTGGTCCCATCGCCACCTTGCTTTTGGGGGACGCTTGGCTCATATTAAGAGCACTCTCTGCACGATTCCTCTACACCAGCTTCAGGTGTTGGACCCTCCACAGTACATTATCCAGGAGCTCGAGCAGATCATTGCGAGATACTTCTGGGGTGCTGTTGGTCTGAAGAGGAAGACACACTGGGTCCGTTGGCGGCAGATTTGTCGTACGGTCTCTGAGGGAGGCCTCGGGATTCGGAGCCTTTCGTATATGGCGAGAGCTTTTAGTTATAATCTCTGGTGGCGCCTTCGCGCAGGCACGTCTCTGTGGGCGCAGTTTATGCTCCGCAGAAACTGCTTTGCTGGCCTTTATACGCCTATGCGTACCGCTCTTAAAGCTCGTGCCAGCCACCCTTGGTGCCGTCTCCTCCGAGTGGGTATTGAGGCTCAGGAGTTCATCCGCTGGACTCTTGGTCGTGTCTGCGGGGAGGTCAGCTTTTGGGACGATAATTGGATTGGGGATAGGCCTATTTCTTCTTTTCATCAGGTTACTGGTAGACCCCATCTTAGGATTCATGAGTTATGGGTTGATGGGACGTGGGACATGGGTAGATTGGAGAGGAGCTAGGATTTACCCCTTAGTTCATCCAGGAGATCTCCGCGATTCCCATCGCCGAGGAGGATTCGGATAGTATGTGCTGGACTCTTACCTCTTTGGGTGCGTTCTCATTGTCGTCGGCTTGGTCTCACATCAGGGTGAGGGGTCAGGCTAATCTTGTTTACGGGGCCATCTGGACTGCCTTACTTACACCGACCACTTCGGTGTTTATTTGGCGACTTCTCATGCGACGGATACCGACTGATGACATTCTACAGAGGAGGGGCGTTTCACTGGCTTCTAGATGTTTATGCTGCTCGCATTCCCTTACCCAGACCTACCATACCGAGACCATTGCCCACCTTTTCTTGGAGAGTGATGTGGCTCGTGACGTGTGGGAGTATTTTGGCGCATGGACACATTTATCCCTACCCCATACTCAGAATATCTTTGAGCTCCTGAGTTTTTTCGCACAAGGCACACACTTTAGGCACGCGACTTTCATTATTCCTTGTCTGATCCTTTGGTTCATCTGGACAGAAAGGAATAGTGCAAAGCATAGGGTGGTTACTTTTCTTTCGTCTCATGTTATTGTGCAGGTGGAGGGCCATGTTGCTTTATTGGCTCCTGCGGGGCTTATTTCATATGAGTTCTGGGCGGGTTGCTCGCCGCCTGATCGTTTCCAGCGTGCTACATCTTCCCCCGCTCAGACTCGTCGCCCCGTCCCAGTGGTTTGGCTTCAACCCAAGACCCCTTGGATCAAGCTGAACACGGATGGTTCGTTCGATAGAGACACACAGATTGCAGGTGGAGGAGGTCTGATTAGAGATCACCACGGAGAGCTCCTTCTTGCTTTCCATTCCTCTTTTCAGGCCTCTTCGAGTTTTGATGCTGAGGTCCAGGCGTTGGCGATTGGATTGATTCTAGCTTCCTAGAGATCGAGACCTATTTGGATTGAGCTTGTTGCTGCTGCTGTGGTGACCCTGCTATCATCTGTCTATCGGGGCTCTTGGCAGGTTCGTCACACTCTTATGCGTATCCGACACATTCTCAGAGATATTCAGTTCAGAGTCACTCACATTTTTCGGGAGGGCAACAGGCCGGCCGACTATCTTTCTGAGCTCGGCATGTCGTCCCTCGGCATTCAGACTTATACTTACGATACTGCTCCTCCGTTTCTTCTCTCCCTTATTCGGATGGATCAGCTTGGTTATCCGTCTTTTAGATTTAGATAGGTTTTTATTTTATTGATTGCTTGCTTGCCTATTGGTCCGCACATTAGCCCACAGTTTTAGTGGTGCACCTTGTATTGATCTAGCGGGCCGCAGGCACTTTAGATTTTAGGTTCCGGATTATGGCCCATTTTTGGTCATAATTTGGAGTTGAGTTATTTTAGTCTACGGGTCCGCACATTAGCCCACGGTTTGTGGTGCACTTTGTATTTCTTTAGCAGGCCGTAGATTTCTTTGATGTTTGGACCCGAATTATGGCCCATTTTTGGTCATAATTCGGGGCTGATACTTTGTATTTCTTGATTTCCTCTTATCTACAGATTGGTGGGTCCCGCCTCAACCCCCCGTCCACACTGGACGCTTTTTATTTTAAAAAAAAAAAAACAAAAAAAAAACATCAATCTACCCTATAAACGATATCATCAAAATGGCCTTATCAATATATATCATCATCACTATCAATTATCACATCCGGATAATGTCACAGAATAATACAATTAAACCAAACTATATAATCATAACATCTAGGTGTACAACCAAAACTTGCTAACAAGAAATGTAATGATTCATAATACGTCAATAATATCTATACAAGACTGGGTGCAATATTACAGTTAGATTTCACAATCGTCACAGGCGGACCATATGACTAGGTCGCCAGGGATTAAGCGACAGATAATGAGCACAGATAGAATTGTAACAACAAAGGTACTGTAAAAATTTTCCGACGGCATAACAGCATAACAAACACATAACATTTTAAATTTCGAAACCCCAAAGTCGTTGGCAAAACAAAAAATTTCAAAAATTCTTTTGATCACAACCGAAGATGACGGTAATATTTTGCAGTGCCCGAAATACATTAAAATACATTTTTCCAAATACCGTCTGATGGTGTAGTTTGCAAATACAGGATCAACTTGTCAAAACCCAACCGATTTCAAAATCCATATAGGTCGTTGTTTAATCGCACCATCAAAATATTTTCAAAATTCGATTTCTGCAATGATGCTCCAGCCCTTAAAGTCCTTCAGAAACACATTCTCAAACCTACCCGCAGCGGGCATGACTACGACAGTCCAAAAATAATCGAACTTAAAACCAAATGTCCAAATGGCAAACAGGATCACTAATTCAACCAAACACATCCCGTGCACATCAAGTTTAAAATACAACAAGACCATTCATCTGAGTTTCCCACCGACTCAACCGTCGGTACCTATTTCGAAACCCAGCAAGGTTCACAATTTTCACATCACACCACCCCACATGGAGGTTAAAAGTCAAAACATCAACACATACAGTTGTATACACATACAGTGTGTCACAAGTATCGAATACAACTCCATTACACAACACCGTGCAAATAAAATTATGAACCACAATTAATTCACACAGATGAAATCATGGAATACAGATACCTCGCATGAAAGAGGAGACTTACGTCCATAGGTCGCACGGAGATGATGGCTGCACCACGATACTAATCATAACGAATCACAATTGATCACAACGGATCACCACGATCACACTTGTTCACAATTGCTCACCCGAGTGACACGACAAGACACGACTCGACAAGACCCAACTAGACCCAACTGCCTAGGTTTTCGCAAACCTAATCTCTGATACCATTTATGTAAAAACCCCAATCCACTCAGGGATATTACACGTCGTAGACCTCTTTTCGCAAGGATCTACTAGGCAGGAGACTACAAAACAAAACCCACACGCGGTCAACTAGACCAAAACATAAAAACATAGACCGATTAGGTCTTTCAAAACACAACATAGTTGTACATCTCATAAACCAAAATACAACTCGATCACATATTACATAACATGTCCATCCTCTCAAGGATGACAAGGAAAACTCAGACTGACAGATCACTGACGGACAATCGACTACAACTGTGACTAGTATCGCTGCTTTACATCATCCTCCGAACCGATCCTGTGGTTGCTCTCTCTCCAGTAAGAACACCTGGAATAAATAACAAAATCCCAAACGAGGGGTTAGCGAGGGAATCGCTAGCAAGTAACCAAGCTATAAAGTTATACATCAAGAATACAACCGTTATGAAAATAACCTTTCGACAAGGTGGTAACACGATCCCCAAGTCTAAAGTTTTTTCGAAAACAGTTCCCACTAGGGAGGATCATAAAGATAACTTCAAAACACGTTTGAAAGAATGATTGAGGACGTCGGGGGTCTCAGTGTAAAATCATGAAAAGATTTGTAATTTTCCTTTTAAAAAGGGGTTTTCCTTCAAAATCATATGGATGGTTCAATTCTCAAACAAGCCTCAAAGGCGGAACCATAATCACCAATATAACCAGAATCCAAGATTCAAGCATTCACAGTTCAGATATATACAGTCAAGTACTCAACTCGCGTCCGTGGCCTTGATGGGACCCACCTGGATTAGCTACCGAAAACAAGTTCAAATCCACCCATAAGTTATCTTGACATCGTACTAGCAAGTAACGATTCTCAGAGCCCTCTCCAGACCTACCCGATTAGATAATCTTATGGTCAAATCATATCAACTGGCCGTACTCGCAAGTAACGCGCCGCCGGAGGCCTCACGGGTCCCTACCCGGTTAATATCATTCAAACACGCCCACAAGTTATCGTGACATCGCACTCGCAAGTGACGATTCTCGGATCCCTCTCCAGACCTACCCGATTCGATAACCTTATGGTCAAATCATAGCATCTGGCCGTACTCGCAAGTACGCGCCGCCGGAGGCCTCACAGGTCCCTACGCGGTCAATATATCAATTCACCGATTTCACAACAACAAGGGTATAACATTCGCCACAATCACAAACACATAAAATCATAAGTTAATGCAACAAACACTTTCACAAGGTATAACATTCACGTCACACCATCATTTAGTAAACATTCTAACAAGTGAACAATACAAACATTCCACAATTCCTCGGATTACTACTCACTTCTAAATATCCATCTCGAACACAATACAACATGAAATGGTGGTTATCATTGTTCATGAAATTCAAGTATACGCTCGTATTTACTTTCATAGAATCACATATTCATTTAGAAGTGAATTATGGTTAAACGTTCAATCACTAACAAGTCCACGTTAAATTCACGACACGTCACATTCTCAAAGTATAAAGATTATAGACGAGATACTCGCCTCAAGTCCAAAGCACGCGAAACAACGTGAAAGCTCGACCGGAATCATCGTACACCTATAATCCTCCGTCAAACACAATAAAGATAGAATCACAACGAGAATCAAGGCCAAAAACAACGGAAATCCCAACAAACTATCAAAAGGAAACTCATTGGGACATTTAATCGAACATTCAATGTTCGATAATTCCCAAGAACACTTGAATCTCCAATCAAGTTGAATAAACTCGGAATACGGATATACAACCCAAAGAACACGATTAATAATGCTCAATAACATCAACCGATTCATCTAAATCGTACGAACAACGAAGATTAAGAAGAAATCCCGAAAGTTAACCCCAGGAGATTTCAATAAATTACCTTGATCCGACGAAGAACAAGGATTAGATGTTGTTATGATCGACAAGGGCCTTCCAAAACACACTGGAATTGAGTGGAAACAACCAAGAATCGATGTTCCCGTCTCCCCCGTCTGGCATCCGCGAGAAGAAGATTAGAAATGAAGAAAATGAGCAAAATCCCGTCGCCCAGGCCATATATAGGCGCGTACGTTACGGCCGTAACTCGGTGCTTATGGTCGTACTCGGCATATTCTTACGGCCGTAACCGGGTCCCCAGGCTTACTGTCCGAAAGACGAACGTGTGTTACGGCCGTAACCGGCAAGGCATTACGGTCGTAACTGCCTTGCGGTCGTAACTAACTATGCCTTACGGCCGTAACAGCCAGTGTCTTACGGCCGTAGCCGGCAGTGCCTTACGGCCGTAACTCGGCCAGTCCTCTCGACTGAAACTCGATCGTTCCGACAGTCCGGTTAGGCGCTCGATGACGTCTCGGTCACACCAATGCACCTGCTATGATTCAAAACAATAACGAGCAATTCACGAAACATAACATACCACATCCCAAGCACACATTTAATCGAAGAAACGACGGCGACACAAGTCTCATTCGACGATCTTTATAACAGAACACATCAAACAGTAAATCATAGAAAAACATATCCCACATAATCATAACCAAACAAAATAACCGGAACCAAACAACAAATAATTTAGGGCAACTGGAAAATAAAATCTCGGGTATTACAGTTAGGGTTGTATACATCAAAGCATACTTTATGCTTGTATTACCTAATTTCCCGGTGTTTATCTATGAAAATATTTAATTCATTTGTCACATGTTTTGCACATTTATTCCCGCTATGGTTATGCAGATATTGTCTAAATTACTTTATATTGTAGATAATGTGGTGTGTCGAGTCACACAGAAGATCACATTATCGGTCCCTTATATAGTAATAATTAGTTCACAACCTGTATAACATTACGTGAGATGTTGTAATATATGCTTGAGAGTGGTTGGTCTTGACCATTAGCGTATATTAGCGTATTCGGTATACATTGAACAAGATCGAGGTGAGATAGATTCTTCTATACTGACTATAAGAAGAATGTAGATCTCGGACAATTATCATTTCTTAATTCTAATGATTAATATTTAATTATATATATTTAATATTTATTGATTTGATTTATCATGGTTGAGAGCCAAAATGATTGACTCAATATGCTCGATATTTTGGGCAATATTATTATTTATATGATAATTAATATTATAGCTAGAAATCGTGCCCCGACCAGTCGGGCTGATCATGTCCCTTGAGGCACTCGAAAGGATTATTATATTAGACCATGCAGGTGGAATTAATTTTCCAATAATATTAAAGATCCAGTGGTATACTCATATATAACATATTAATTAATTAAAAGCTGTCAGTAGCTTAAATTAATTAATG
The DNA here is from genome assembly GCA_033398695.1 of Orobanche coerulescens. Taxonomy (NCBI): domain Eukaryota; kingdom Viridiplantae; phylum Streptophyta; class Magnoliopsida; order Lamiales; family Orobanchaceae; genus Orobanche; species Orobanche coerulescens. Next base: position 119,723,967 of record CM065815.1, read on the forward strand.
GACATGGGATATCTTAAACACGGGAAATAATTAATTCAAAGGGGAGCCCAATTTCGTAATTTGGGATTTTGGTAGGAAGTGCAATATCAACCTTTTAGTGGACTAAGTTGATATTAATAGATTCATTATATTAGGAAGAGTCCTAATATTGGTAAGATGAAATCTATTGGGAGTCCTTACCTTATGCTCCTTAAGGTCCCTAGAGTAGCCCATAATACCTATAAATAGGACTTAAGGGGTGGCCGATTTTTACACACTTCTTGGAACAAGAAATTTTCGATTTTTCTTATAATTTTGTGTTTAATTGTGGATCTTGACTTGTGTCTTGGATTCCATAATTTAGCTAACACAATATTTTTCTAAATACACAAATATTCAAGAAAAATAGAGATAAAAATCCGTGAGGTATTTCTTGAAGAAATTTCGGCCGATCCCATACTGCACGTCCAAGTTTGATCACTTAGTATGACGATTATTGAAGTATTTTTATGATTCTTGAGATTTTAGGATGTATGTGTTGAAGAGAATGATCATATGTTGACATTTGTTGGATTATGAGTTAAGATGGTGGTTTATATGTGAGAACACCTCTGGAATTGTATTGTTTTAATGATTATGAACATGGTTACGGATTAATTCGCATTCTTAAAGAAGTTCTAGGTGTAGTTATCATGTTCAGATGAATATGTATTGATAAGTTAGGTTGATTGGAAATGTAATTTTCCTATGTTCTTGATAGAATAACATTTGAGTGGAATTGTTCATATGTATTGAACTTGTAGTTCAATTTGTATGAATGGGATATCGATAATCTTGGAGTTGTTATTGTTATAAAATTATTGTATATTAACAAGAAGTAATCTTGTTAACTCGTATTCGAGATTGAATTTGAATATGAGAATTTTACAAGTCTTGATATCATGTTGAATTGGTTATTGATAGGATTATTGGATTATGAAATCATATTGTGGATAAAATTCAAAGTTAATTGGATTAAGTTGTTCATTTTTGAATATGATTGAGGTATAATTGTTGAACCATTGAAATTTTTTATTGTTGATATCAATTATTGATTGTGACTGGATATGTGGTTAATTAATTATTACAATAGGTTGTGATAATTGATCGCTGATTAGAAATATTCTGTTGCGATTGAGTTAAGGGGTTTGTGAATTGCTTTAGTCGGAGTCGAGGAGCTCGTATACAAAGGCAAATAGATTGTTATCGGCTTCACAATCATTATATTGGTATTGAGGCAAGTTTATACTTGTTCAGTTCACAATGTTTAATGAATTGTTTTGATTTCATTTCATCTATAATTCATATAGTAATAATATTAAAAATGTAAATTTTATAGACTAAGGTTTGTATGTTGTACTTTGGCTTTTGAAGTTATATCATAATGTATATGATTTACGGGTGTTATTTGTATACATTATTATTAAGTACACAGTTTGGTGAATGCGAAGGTATGAATTATCCACGAATTACCGTGTTTGGATTCATCGAGTACCGAGGTACGTAATTATTCCGATTATATTGAATGGATTGATGATTTTATGGAAACCACTGATTCTGAGGATGTGATTGAGAGTTAAATATTGTTGTGGTAATCGAGAGGTCCAATACTCGCAAGTAAGCGAGTACGATGTTATATTTTCATATTGTGATTTGAGTTATTGAGTTGGAGATTTGTGTTCTTCTTTAGTTAAATCTAACTAGGGAGGATTTTTTGAGATCTCGAGTATTCCGTAGAGGCTAGAGTGCAGAAGTGGATTTAAACTTGAGAGATATGAGGAGATTTGAGAATTGAGACATGAGGCATCATATTGAGATTTATAATCCAACTAGGGAGGATCCTTTGAGATCTCTAGTGCTTTATAAAGACTCGAGTGCAGAGGGACGAGGGATTTATGTTGTGGTGTTGTGTTGTATATTATATTCATTGGGATATCGTTTATTCATTTTTGGTACTTGTCTATATTAGCACTCGATTATCATATGTTAAGATTTGATGATGTTATCCGACGGATTGGGTTGGACAGAGATTGTATATTCCATGCTTATGAGTCATGGTGATATTTCGAGGATTTTGCTAATAGTGTGTATACTCATATTCGCGTTTGTTTTGTCATTCGAGAATGCGCAATGTGAAATATGGTAGGGGTGGGGTTGTTGTGGATTACCATAAGTTGGAAAGGTTATGGAGGTGAGATTGTAATGGTGATATTTCTTACCTTGTAGTTACATTGATATGTAATTATTTATGTTGATATGATCCTTATCACTGTGGAGTATTGTGGTTGGCCCCATGTGGTCTTTATTTGTAGGTACACGAAGATCGAGCTTATAGCGGTCGTGAAGAGATGAGTTTCACTGATGATACTGCTATGACATGTATTTGAGAATCGAGTAATTTGACTGATTGTTATTTTCCGCTGCAAATATATTTCTATTGTGTTTATATCTGTTGTATGTGTATTTCAAAATAGTTTGTAGGTATCTTGCAAACTTGGGTACATTTTGGAAAACATATTCCCTAACCTAATTTTTTGGTTCGTGTAAGCGGTGAATTGACATATATTTTAAAACTGTTGAGTTTTGGTACTTTGATCTTATACTTTTAAATGGAATTTTTATGACGGTCTGGAAAATGGATTTTGGAAAGTATTTGAATTTGGAATAATACCATCACTGGCCTTTTGGCATAGTTTAGCCTCGTGGATTCAGGTGCGGGACCAAAGGCACTGTAATAAGCCCAGGTAGTTTTGGGGTGTTGCAGTCGATCATCCTTCTTCTTGACGAACAATATCGATTCTCCGCAAGGTGAAGCACTCGCTCGAATACACCATTTGTCGAAAAGTTCTCCCAACTATTTCTTCAACTCTAACATCTCAGACGGAGCATACAATAAGGCTCTCGAAAAACAGAAGCCTCATTCGGCTCTAAGTCGATAGAGAACCCAACCTCCCTGTGTGGTTCTTGTTGGGATTCAGTGATAAAAATAAAGTGCACATCGAAAAAATTAACGGATCAAACCGAATAAATCCGAACCCCTAAGACGATTGATCAAGCATCGTATATACGAATATATAATAAAGCAAAAAAAAGGCATGAAATAGAAATCTTACCCTTTAAGTCTTTGATTAAATGTTGAATAAATCGAGCCAAGCTTTAGACAATTCCCGAGCATGGAACCACCGTGCCTCTATATATCACGCGTCGGAAGATGACCAAAAAATATTTCTATCAACTTATACTCTAAATATATGGCTAGAAGCTGATAGAATTAGCTTAGTTTTAATTCTATAAACACTCTAAGTATTTTTTAAAATTATTTTTCTCTCAAAATTACAATTAGAACACAAGTGTAAAAACTTAGAAAAAATTCTCCCTCTCCTCTTAATGCTCACGACCAAGACGCTTAAAACGAATGAGGGTGATGTTTTTATAACACAAAAACACCTCACGCCTCACCTCATACCAAAAACCTTACATATTTAATTATACACCATGTATAATTAAAGTCCCTACATTCTCACATCAAATCTTATATGATGCCAAAATAGTGATAAGTCACCATGTTCAGGGGGCAAAGCCTCAATTATGAGGTTTTGGTTCGTTTCGGTCCTTGAAATGGACATTCATGTATTTAGTCCGATAGATAAACCTTGGTATATTTCAAAATTGATACAATTAATTAATCTAATTAATTAATTATATTAAATATCAATTCTCTAAGAAATATTATGAATAAAATTAATTACCCAGTAATTTATATAATTTACGAAACTGGTTTAATTTATCTAATAAATTAAGTTAGACCTTTAATGTCCAATATTAATCAAGAGAGAATAAGCCAAATATAATCCGTCGTCAATTCTTGTGCCGCGACTCAATAAGTTCATCTCAGCTAGCATTGGGAGGATCCAGTGAGTGTTAGAACCACCTAACTAGTCTCGTGGCCTACACTGTAATCTACCTGAGAACGAACGATAGGATCATTCCAAAGCTATTATATCGTGAATACCGTACACGTATAAACCATTTAATCATATGTCCCGATCAAAAATTAGCGTCACGATAATGTCAAACCCTATTGTAACTTGCCTCTATGCATTTGTTAATGCAAATCGAGATCACTGAGTTGTCGTGTATCAAATACAACTAGCTCTAAATGCTTTGGCAAAAGACTTATGATCTCATTTACCACTAACCGCATAGAACATTTACCTGCTCACTTACAGGAGAAAGAATCCTATCTTGGCATTCAGTAGAGACTGCTACTTGCCAATTAAGTTGCAATTCGAAGTTGACCCACCAACCAGTGATTGAATCGAACTACTCTAGTGACTAACTTAATGCCACAGGCACATCTCCTACTGAATCCTCAAGTTAAAGGTTCACGTATACCTATCATAATCTTTCGATTCAGTCACTCACTATCCCAGAGTGAAATCTATATGACCGAATCGAGGTGAGTCAAGTCCGAGTATATTAATCCCATTGGTATACCTATAACGTGCGCTCCTACTAACCCTTAGTAAAGACAGATACTCTACATGTCAAAGTACAAGTTATACAAGTCTTGTCTAAACTTAATGTCCAGTTAAGTTTTATCGACTTGCGAACCAGTTAAGCATCGAGCCCTAAGCACTTCTAGTGCCTATCTCTTTATCTTCATAAGGAGTGGAATGTTTGTTCTCAAATGTAAGGACTATTATCATATATATCACATCACGATGCCAATGATATACAATAATATATCAATAATAATGCCTTATTCAATTAAAGTTCATGATCACAATACAATGCTCTCACTCTCTCATCCTATGAGTGGCATTTGAGGGCATATTCCTAACAATGGTAATACCGGTAAATCACGGAAACACATCGGGGTATTCATTAACAAATGGAATTAACGACAATTCATATCCCCAATCCTCCTCCTTCATGGCGTAGCACCAATAGACGACCAATCTTGGTTTAGAAGTTTCATCAGATTCATGGCGCTGATCACACTCCCTGATCTCCCCGACTTACGACCCAGGTATGCTCAATGCTATCCTCATCCACAATAAAAAATGGTATGGGTTCGATAGTTATGAGAGAACCATGATGATCTAGTCATTAATCCCCGAGGATTAAATTTCGCCCTCCAAACCTACAACAATGAGATTCGAGGGCCAATCCTGGTTCCCAATTCTCACTAGACTGTCTCTGACTTTACGATCCCAACCATACAATCCCCACTACAAACAACTAGCACTCGAATAAACAATCATTACCAAGACGACGAATACAAATTCAATGCAGTAAAGGAACGAGTGGCACTCGAATCAAGCAATACCGAAACTAGATGAGAAAGAATCTGAGTGGTACCTAATACCGCCAGAGCATATGTCCCATTCGCGCACCTCATCTGACAGAGATGGAGATGCACTAATCCCAAGATCGACACTCCATGATGGTCTGGATGACCCTTGTCTCGACTTCGGCCCAAATGCTACTGGGATTGATCAACCCGAGCCCTCTGATTAATAATGGGCTCCCTCGGAGCCATAGCGGCACTCTGAGTACCTATGGACCTGGTGGCCGCCACATATTGTGCTGACCGGTGACCCTTCTGCCCACAAATGGAACAGGTCAGTGGAGGATATGAGCAATATATAACATAATGTTCGGGGCAATCGCCGTTCTAGCAACTTTTTTCACCACTCTAAAGACTCTGAGATAGCCTGAAACCTCAGAACCACCGGATAGCTTAAACGGCCTCTCTACAATGTGATGATATGAGTGTGGTTTATGGAAACAACTGCCCTTGATGCCCGAGAAAATTACCCACGTTTCTGTTTCTTTACTCTCTATATCACCTTTAGTCACTGATAGGACCATCTCAATAGCTAAGGTCATCTCCTGATATTCCTTCAAAGTCGTGCACATCAACCCGGTCATACCTTGATGAATTTTTGGTTTTGTACGAAGATCATAATAGCGTATCTTATCTACCTCACTCCTTACTTGCTTACGAACATAAGTTAACTATTTATTATAGGCAGTAATAGCCTGAAAAATAAGCATTTGTTGAGAATAAGAGGTAAATAAATCCATAATCCGGCTAAGGAGAATACTCTGCTTCCATAGCTGTCTTGAACTCGGTCCAAGTAGCAATTCGGTCCTTAGGCCTTGTGACCTCCCACGTGTTTGCAGCCTCTTTGTTGAGGAGATACTGGGCAATAGGCACCCTTCTCTCCTCCGTACAAGCAATAATGTCGAAAGTACGACCTATCTGGAAGAGCGAACTCTCCCATCCCAATGAATCAGAAAGACCTGAAAAATGCGGAGTATGTATTTTCATCACCTGTTGGAGCCACTTACTGTCTCCGTTATCAGTAATTGGAGGTGGATTCTGCTATCCGCCATGAGCAAATCTAAGCTAACTGATCTACCACATGCTGGAGGATTATGGCAACTCCAATATAAACGTTATGTCCCCCCGACTGGTCCTGGATGATCATTAAATAAAAAAGAACGGTGTTCAACACCATATGATTTGCCTAATCGGTAACAGGATGAGAAGCCACAACCTCCTCGTTAGCGGCACCATGACCATGACCTTGGCCACATCCTCTAACGAATTTACCTCTACCATGCATCATATTGAGTAATAAGAAAAAGTAAACAAGAAAGTAATAATCAATATAAGATATAATCATACATAGTTTAATATGACACATCAAATCTCACTATGACCAAAAGCGATAGTTAAACACACGAATTTGAGAAGTCTTATGGTTATGGATCACACAGTACACAACATCTCAGTGATGTTAGGATCAATTACTAACTCTTACGACATGATCGACATACCCAATATACCAACAACCTAGGAATTCAGAAACCTAAGATCTGATATCGTAAATGTAATACCCCAACTTCGCTAGGGTTGTCACACGCTATAGAACCTTACACGAAACCGATATTACCCATACACCAAAACATAAACACACATTTAACATCACAAATAAAGAACAGTGGTTGGGTCGTGGCCTTGGCCAAAATCTTACATAATGACACATTCAAGACAATATTAAAAATATCACCAATTGCCCATCAGGGTAGGGGTGGGCACAAAAATTCAAAATCCCGATCCCGTCCCGGTCCCATCCCAAAATTATCTGGGATGGGACGGGATCCAAAATTAAAAACACTAGGCCCGTCCCGTCCCGTCCCATTAGAGTAACTACAGGACGGGACACGGGACAAAAAATATGAGGCCCGTAAGGCCCGTCCCGTCCTGCCAAGTTTTTAACCCTTTTTAAAACCATATATTTTTATTATTTGTAACTCTTTTTTAATTAATTTTTAATAATAAACTATTTTTATTTTTTACTATCTATATTTTATAATTATACACAAACCTAATCAACCAATATAAAGTTAGTAACTGATATTTTTTTTAAAAAAAATGGATATGTTGTATTCAATGTTAATAATTGTTATTTTAAAAGTTTAATTTAGGCTATTAAATTAGTTTGTTGGATATTTTTCCCGAATTTAGATGTATAAAATTATAGATTTTCTTACTTTTTTCTAATTTAGATTTTGAACTTTTTTATGCGGGACTAAACCCGTCCCGTCCCGTCCCAATCGGGATAAGGCCCGCGCGGGATGAAATTTTGAAATCACCAATCCCGTCCCGTCCCCTCCCGCTTGTTATAACACGGCCCGTGTCATACTGTCCCAGAAAATGCAAAAACTTGCTGGACAGCAGACCCGGTCGTGTCATTTGACACGGCCCGTGTCATACTGTCCCGTCCCTTCCCGTCCCATGCCCACCCCTACATCAGGGGACTTCCACGATAATTCAAAACAACAAAACAACCAAATGTAAATCCAACACTGGACTCACAAAACATCTAACTCTATGTTCAAGCATCTAACACCCTTTGTCTGTCCCATGTGTGCTCTGCAGCAACACCTCGATCTGGATGTCACCTAAAACGTATGAAAGGAATTTCCCTCATTTAAGGGTTAGTGCTGGAATCACTAGTGAAAGTACGTAATCATATGAAACATATTGAATCACTCACCAAAAATCATTTTTACAAAATAGTTCAATATGACATAATATTATTCAATTAAGTTGCAAAACAGTTAGGGTTAATCAACCCAAAACAATGCACAACACTTGATGATTATCCATGTTTCGCCCTCAAGGTAAAAATCCTATACGCCCCATCAGACATCCCTAGGTGGATAATTTCACATTAGGGATCTGCCCTTCAAGGTAGGAATCCTCATACGCCCCGTCGGACATCTCTGAGTGAACGATTCAACCTTTTACATAACATATAACAAAATATAGGCACTTGGCCTCACATATATCAGTGAATTTTTGCCTTGCTCTCTCAAACACTAAGAACACGAAAAATGGAAAGGTTTCGACTCAATCTCTTCAAAAAATACTAAACCCAAATATCATGTCAATGCTCAATCAACAATTTTATGACGAAAATAAATAAGGAACAGCCGAAATGCCCTTAGACATTACAACGTCACCTCAAAGGCTTAACTTGGTCCAAGAATTGATGGAATACAGTTACAACATCATCAATCCGTACTAAATCTGGGCTAAATCAGACTACAAAAGCAGAATCAAATAAAAGCCCGCGAAAATTTCGAAATTAGGCTTCTAAAAAATTTACCTCGATTCAGATGATGACGGAAGATCGGATGATGTTAATCCTTTGTTAGGAAAACCAAAATATTGATAGATGAAGACTTTATGGCTAAAAAGCGGCCCCCAACTTTCAAAATCGCCTCTCTCATCGCCTAAGCGAAGAAAAGTGAGGAAATAAGGTATAAAAACCTACTTAGAGGTTTTTATTCCTGAAGGACATTACGATCGTAACATACATGATTTACGACCGCGACGCGATGCTTCAAGGCCGTAATATGCCAATCACACGACCGTAATGATGCCACTAGAACTCACTGCCTCGCCACACTCGGGATTACAGCCATAGCAAGAAACTTAACATCTATAAGGTAGGAGTTGCTACGGTCGTAACATATGCAGCATTACAGCAGTAACTGTACCGTTGAACCGCATGTTTGCTTCAGCAGCCCGAAATAGCCTGAACGATAACCAAATTGTGAAAACATGAAAAGTGATGAAGCGCTTGTATATGCAACCAACACACAAAATCTAAGCGCTATCCTCCCACACAAAAGCGACAAAGCACGAGTATTGAATTCGTCCAAAATGACAAAACAAGAAAAATGATCAAGAAAGTAAAGGGCCGAAATACCCGGAATAACAAATGGCAACATGTATAAGCGAAACGGCTCAGCACCTACACAATTATGGTAGTCACGATTCGCGCACCAACATTTCAAAACGACAACAAAACATCGAGCATGCCCCAACAATATAATACCGCGGAAAACACCAATGGGCGAAAATAATGAAATAATGAAACATCATAACTCATATGAGGAACATGAAAAAACGAAATGAATTATCTAACATAAAGAACTCAACGAGTCGAGAATAAATGAGTCAATAAAATAAAAAATTGACCAAAATGAAAAGTACAAATATTACACTGGATATATAAAAGACATTCACCCCTAGATTGTGGGTTAGCGCTAGAATCGCTAGTACAAATATTCAAGATATACAAAATATATTGCCAAATATGAACGAGCAAGTCACTTCGGTAAAACATTCACAGAGTCACTTTGCACACAAGTCACGATCAACAAAAATACCACAAAACACACTTTATCGCAACAATAGCCAAATCAAAGTATCAAAATAGAATTTAAAAAACGTGAGTAAATAGCTTTGCTCAAATTTTTCAAAATCCTCTAAAAATATTTTTTTGAAAAAAGAAAGGAAACACTTTGAAATAACTCATATACTTTTACCAAAGAAAATTCCTAGGGCTTTTTGCCCATAAACTACAAAATCATTTTCAAGAACATTTGAGATTTCAGCCCAAAACTCACTTTTCCATAAAATATATCTTTATAGAAATCGAGTATACCACATATTACTCGTGATCCAGTGATCTTCTGGCACGTATCTCTATAGTTTTATCGATCCACACAAATTAAGCTATACATCACATCATAATAATCATAAACTCGAGTTCTCGACCCCGTGATCTCCTGCCACATGCCTCTGTAGGCCCCATCAGACCCACACGGCTGAACCATATACCACTATTGTGGTCTGGCTCCATGATTTTTAGTCATGTGTCATCGTAGGCCTCATAAGACCCGTACGATTGAACTTCAACATCTCTTACTAAGTTCTGGTCCCATAGTCCCAAGCCATGTATCCTAGTAGGCTCCGCCGAACCCACACGAGTGAACTTAGCAACACAACATTCCACATTCACATACAACATTTCTGCGATACACAATAACAGAATCACAACACTCAGTCACTCACCATGACATAATATAATGTCAACACGGCACGAATATTGATCAACAACAAACATAATACACATCCAAATGTATACACAATCCAACTCAATAAACACAATTTAACAACTAAGAACAAAATTAAGAATTCATCATTTATACCTTACCATCATGGACACACCATTGACAACCTCTATAACTCTGCAATTAGAAAATCATCATAATCAAGAAACAATACAATACCAATAGGAAAAAACACTAGTATACTCGAGGAAATACGAAGTCTGTAGACAGGATACTTACCTTGAATATCTACATGCAGTGTGATTCCATGAAAAGGGCCAATAGAATGATCACGAACCTCCTCTTCGTTTGGACACCTCTAATCTCCCGAAACTGAGCTTCTGTTTGAGAGCTATATCTCTGTGCACAGACTTCCAAATCCGATCTCTACCATTCAGATTGTTCCCTAATTTTTTTTGAACAACATGTCCAAAATTTAGCCCGATCTAGTGGTCAAATCTTCAGTAATCTTTTCAATACCGAGATCGCCCAACATAAATCCAGAAATCATGAACCTCTCAGTTCTTCGATTAGAACGCACACACTTTAAGTCCAAATCCAATCTCTATTTTTATGAATGTACATAAAGGTGTCACAAATGTGTTGACGTCTGTTTTGGTCAACGTCACGTGCTGATCAAGACAAATGGATCGAAGTCACGTAGAAAATAATAAACAAGATGCATAAACAGGATGAAAAGTATTGGATCATTAAATTTTATTAATGATCTTGATATGGAGTCGAGTCGGGCCGAAAATATTTTGGCCGGTCCTTACTGTTGGTGCTTGCTAATTACAAGTCTTATCCTTTTCCTTCTTCTCTCTTTTTTATCTCTCTTTTTCTCTCTTTCTATTTTTTTTACGAGGCTTCCCTAAAAGTCCTCTTTATTGTACATCATCCCTACATATATATATAGCCAATTATAGCCATTCAAGTGATGACAGCTGGAAGATTCAGGGGAACATGCTTATGACATTTGTCAAAGTGTAGGTACTTCTTCGACGCGTGTCATCTTCTTAGGCTTGCTTTGGGAAGGGATATGACAGCCCTCCTTAATTATCCTGTCTGCCTGTCCTTCGTGTTTTTGGCAATACTTCTCTGTTCTGGCCGACCACAGGGTCGGCCCTTGGGCTTCCCGCTATCGTGGTCGGTCTTGTTATAATTATGATTCGGAGCGTACTTATCCAGGGTCTGCTCGGCCCCTCTGGGTCGGATTCCGGGTCGGCTCTAACGTCTCTGTCCGGTCCGGTTCCAATGGGTCTGGGAGAAAACCGGGTACATGACCGGTTCGGCTCCAGGATCTGCTCAGCTGGTCGGCTGCCTGGAGTGCTTATGTGGATGCCAAGGTGGATCGACTACCAATAAGGGCCCCCGAGTCTAGGGCCATGTCGGGTTAGCCGGTGCTGGGGTCGTTTCAGATTAAGGCCGATACGGCTTGGGGGAGGATAAGATCTCTCAAAGGGACGCCTCTTCGAGAGTTGCGTCGATTCGACTTCGGGGTCTTCAAGTGTCATAATGAGAGGGACGCGTGGCGGGACATAATTTGTCGTTGTGCTTCACGCGTTTTTCAATCTTCACGACGATTCATTATGAATCGCCGCTCCACGCGGCTGGCATTTAATGCCCCCCTTTTTTTTCTATAAATATAGGAAACCTCCTTCTCTATTGTTCCCTTTGCCATTTTCGTGTCTGGTTGCAGAGAAGAGAGAGAATTTTCCGGCGTCCTTTTCCCGTTTTTAGAAAGAATTTCTCGGTAAGCTTTTTCTTTTTTTCTTATTTTGCGATGTCGGAGCGGAGGGATACGGCGGCGGAGGAGTTGACTGTGTCTCCGGACCGCACGGGAGTGGCGGATCTGTCGATGGGCGATGTTCCCGTTGACTGGAGCGACAAGGACGGCGGCGAGGTCGCGAGATCGCCGGATTCTGGAGATGCAGATTCTGGAGACGCGGGGGTGGTGACGCCGTTGACGGCGGTTGGTGAGACTCGGGCCTGGATTCGGCCTCGGCCGTCTCCTTTTGTTGAGGCGGAGTGGGATTCGGCCTCGATACGCAGCACGGTCACCGATGAGCAGTTGGAGGCTTGGCGGGGGCGATTTAAGATACCCGCGGTGGTGCGTATGTTTGTTCCGAATCCGGAGGAGAGACCTCACATCCCGCCCGTTGGCTGCACGACGGTGTATTACCGCTCCCTGTTGTCAGGGCTGAGGTTTCCGCTTCCGTTGGTGTTCTCCCGGTGGTTAAGGCAGTGGGGCCTTTGTATTGCCCAAATTCATCCGAATTCCTGGGCTTGGATGGTGGGTCTTTTTATCCTTTGGCCAACATGGCCGACCGAGCCCACTTTGAAGAGTTCAACAGTCTCTTCCTATGGAGGTCGGTCACCGATCCAGCTTCCGGGCCGGGTTTTACTTGACAATGCAAGACGCGATGCATAAAGAATTGGTGGATGTGCCGGAGACCATCCATAGTTGGAAGGAACAGTGGTTTTATGTAGGGGGGCCGTGGAGGAGCTCGGCTGATGAGTGGGAGCCTGGTGTGATAAACGCCGAGGTTCGGGTCCCAGAGCACTTCACTGCTAAAATGAGTAAGTGTCGTGTTTCTTATTGCTGTTCCCTTTTTTGTCTAACGCTCATAATTTATTGCTTGCGCAGAACGTATCCCGGCTCAAGAGACCTCCTCCTTGTTTGACGACCGGGTTGAACAGCTCTTGGATCTTCCAGCCGATCGGAGGAAGTCGCATCTTCTGGTTACTGAAGATAACCTTTGGGCGGCTGGACTTCGATCAACCGATCCGAGCAGAATGTCTTCATCAGGTAGCTCTTTTTTTTTTTAACACGTCTTCTTTATCCAAATCCTAGGCGTGGAGTTCGTCAGACGGAAAGAGACGCCTGCGCAGCGGGTGTCGAGGCTGGCTGCTGAGGCCGCCGAGCGCAGAGAGCGCACGGGCAAGCGGAAGAGAGTAGAGGTCGAGCCTGAGGATAGCGTGACCAGGGCTGAGGGTTTCTCCGTTCCTGAAATTGTTGTGCCCGCCCCGAGCCCTGTAAGGACGGGCCGTTCGACGGGTAAGGAGCCCGCAATTGATTTGGAGGGCCATTATCTCTCTGTGAATAAGGACCGGAAAGAACCTTGTGCCCAAATGAAGGGGCGGCGACCGCGCTGGTTCCTTGACTACGTCCAGGTAGCCACCCCAACTGCCGAGATGCTCGACCGGGTCCCTCCAGCGGTGGTTGAGTCCAGCCATGTCCCCATTTTGGGTTGGACGCCAAAAATGGAGATGGTGACCAATGACATGGGTCCGGATGAGCAGATCCAGTTTGGAAATGCTCTGATGGGCCGTGCGTTGTGCACCTATGTAAAGGCCACTAGGGAGCTGATGGCCCTGGTTGAAAAGTACAAGAAGGCGGAGGCCGATCTCAAGACCTTACAGGAGGAGCACCACCTCTGCCCTTCGCTTATCAAGTCTCTGGAGGAGGAGATGACCTCTTTGAAGGGTGAGATGGAGATTTTGGAGAGCCGGGCCTTCGAGGCCGATATCTGGAAAGGAAAGGCCGACGAGATGGCCACGGCGTCCGAGCAGGCGCAGAAACGGTGTCTGGACATAAGGGCCGAGCACGAGGCCTATTTGCAGAATACTAAGGTCCAGCTTGAGCATCTGACTGAGCGGGCCCATACTTGTGAAGCTGCGGGCTATGCCAGGGGCCTTGCCGACGGGGCGGCTGCTTTCCAGAAGACACCCGAGTTCGAGGAGTTGATTAACCTTAACTACGTCTCCACTTGTTATGAGATATTGGATCTCATGAAGGAAGGGAAGACCGTTGAGGAGGTCCAGGCCTATATAAAGTCTCAGGCGGCCGACCTGAAGGTTGAATCTCTCGGAGCTGATGAGCCGAAGGCCGTAGAATTTATCGAAGACCCGGTGTTGATTCCGTCCGGCGAAGGTGGACAATCTTCTCAGGCGGCCGGTCAGGAGGACAGGGCCGAGTAGATTTTTGTTTTGTTCCATGTATGGCCTACGTGCCGTTTTTCCTTGGTTTCCTTTGTATTTTGATGTAGAACGGCTTATTTTAAATGAATGAAATATTTTTATGGCATCTGTTGCTTTTCTCTGTATGTTTGGGCCCGGTTGGTTTGGCCGTTGCCTTACTTTTCTATTCACCATTTGTTGATTGTGCCGGATGGGCCGGTCTTATGAGGTGCCGAGGTGAACTCGGTCTTATGGTGCTGGAGGGGCCGGTCTTATGAGGTGCCGAGGCGAACTCGGTCTTATAGTGCCGGATGGGCCGGTCTTATGAGGTGCCGAGGCGAACTCGGTCTTATAGTGCCGGATGGGCCGGTCTTATGAGGTGCCGAGGTGAACTCGGTCTTATAGTGCCGGATGGGCCGGTCTTATGAGGTGCCGAGGCGAACTCGGTCTTATAGTGTCGGATGGGCCGGTCTTATGAGGTGCCGAGACGAGCTCGGTCTTATGGTGCCGGAGGAGCCGGTCTTATGAGGTGCCAAGACGAGCTCGATCATAGAGTTCCGGAGGAGCCGGTCTTATGAGGTG
Organism: Orobanche coerulescens; assembly: GCA_033398695.1. Classification (NCBI taxonomy): domain Eukaryota; kingdom Viridiplantae; phylum Streptophyta; class Magnoliopsida; order Lamiales; family Orobanchaceae; genus Orobanche; species Orobanche coerulescens. Next base: position 119,739,012 of record CM065815.1, read on the forward strand.
CCGAGACGAGCTCGGTCTTAGAGTGCCGGAGGAGCCGGTCTTATGAGGTGCCGAGACGAGCTCGGTCTTATAGTTCCGGAGGAGCCGGTCTTATGAGGTGCCGAGACGAGTTCGGTCTTATGGTGCCGGAGGAGCCGGTCTTATGAGGTGCCGAGACGAGCTCGGTCTTAGAGTGCCGGAGGAGCCAATCTTATGAGGTGCCGAGACGAGCTCGGTCTTAGAGTGCCGGAGGAGCCGGTCTTATGAGGTGCCGAGACGAGCTCGGTATTATAGTGCCGGAGGAGCCGGTCTTATGAGGTGCCGAGACGAGCTCGGTCTTATGGTGCCGGAGGAGCCGGTCTTATGAGGTGCCGAGACGAGCTCGGTCTTAGAGTGCCGGAGGAGCCGGTCTTATGAGGTGCCGAGGCGAACTCGGTCTTATAGTGCCGGATGGGCCGGTCTTATGAGGTGCCGAGGCGAACTCGGTCTTATAGTGCTGGATGGGCCGGTCTTATGAGGTGCTGAGGCGAACTCGGTCTTATAGTGCTGGATGGGCCGGTCTTATGAGGTGCCGAGGCGAACTCGGTCTTATAGTGCCGGATGGGCCTGTCTTATGAGGTGCCGAGACGAGATCGGTCTTATAGTGCTGGAGGAGCCGGTCTTATGAGGTGCCGAGACGAGCTCGGTCTTATGGTGCCGGAGGAGCCGATCTTATGAGGTGCCGAGACGAGCTCGGTCTTAGAGTGCCGGAGGAGCCGATCTTATGAGGTACCGAGACGAGCTCGGTCTTAGAGTGCCAGAGGAGCCGGTCTTATGAGGTGCCGAGACGAGCTCAGTCTTAGAGTGCCGGAGGAGCCGGTCTTATGAGGTGCCGAGACGAGCTCGGTCTTATGGTGCCGGAGGAGCCGGTCTTATGAGGTGCCGAGACGAGCTCGGTCTTATGGTACCGGAGGAGCCGGTCTTATGAGGTGCCGAGACGAGCTCGGTCTTAGAGTGCCGGAGGAGCCGGTCTTATGAGGTGCCGAGGCGAACTCGGTCTTATAGTGCCGGATGGGCCGGTCTTATGAGGTGCCGAGGCGACCTCGGTCTTATAGTGCCGGATGGTCCGGTCTTATGAGGTGCCGAGGCGAACTCGGTCTTATAGCGCCGGATGGGCCGGTCTTATGAGGTGCCGAGGCGAACTCGGTCTTATAGTGCCGGATGGGCCGGTCTTATGAGGTGCCGAGACGAGCTCGGTCTTATAGTGCCGGAGGAGCCGGTATTATGAGGTGCCGAGGCGAACTCGGTCTTATAGTGCCTTCGGATTAGAGATGAAACAAAGTTGAATTTTATTGATAATACCTTCCTAAGGACATGGCATTCGTCGGATGAATTAATCCTTATCCATTCAGGTACTCTAGCTAGCAAACTCCATTCTGAAGGGCTTTGTTACTCTCGTACGGTCCTTGCCACTTGGATTCAGGAGGTCCCGGATCTGGCCCCAATACTCGTTTAAGAATGAGGTCTTCGACCTGGAAGCTTCAATGATGAACCTCGGGAGTTTTCTTTACAGATGGTATTCCGCCTTTCTGCTTGGTTCTGTTTTTGGCGACGAGGTCCAGGTTTTTAGGGTCACATTGGTCTTGTTCCTCGAAATGGGTTATCCGGTAGGCGGGTGTTCCAATCTCGACCGGGGTCATCGCCTCAGTACCGAAGGCTACGAAGATATTTCTTAAGTGGCGGACCGATGCGTTGCTAAGTCTTCAGGGAGTTCTTCAGGCCGTGACCCTTTGCGCTTTTCGAGGCGGGTCTTGAGGTGCTGTTTTATAATTGTATTAATCGCCTCGACTTGTCCGTTGGATTGTGGATCGTGCGACATGGATAAGTCGTTTCGTATATGGAGGCCGTCGCAGAAGGCCTGATATTTTTCCTCGTAATTGTGTGGTTTTATCAGATATGACGGACTAAGGGGTCCTGAGCGACTTTCATATAAGATTGCTTATTTTTTGTTCGGTTTTCCACGCTGGTGGTTCGGCCCCGACCCGCTTTTGCAAAATAACCAATCGCGACGACGGCGTACTGTTACCTCAACTTCATCTTCTAGATGGGGGGCCAACCCGGACGATCATCCATTTGACGGATGGCGGTAGGCCACAAACGTAAGTGGGTTTCATGCGAGTCTTGGATCTAAGAAGCGAAGGTTTGGCATCGGGCGTATCTTTACTCCAGCCCAGTGGCACCTTTCTATGATCCGGCCAATAACATCTTTGTCGAAGCGATTTGTAGGCCGATATTGGGCCGCCGAAGGGGCTGTCGCGTGTCCGCTTGGGCACCTTTCTGAGGGCGTACTTGAATAAGCCTTTCAGTGACGGAACTGGATACCCCTGCGTAAGGTTCCTTCAATGGTGACCCGGATGGGTCAAGGTTGAAGTAATCTAGTTTTTGTGGGTATCACGCTGCACTGGGGGCATGGAACTGGAAGCCGTATCCGTCCTTGCAGCTCGAATTGTTCGGCTGCCGATGAGTCAGCTCGGTTGTTCTTAGTTCGAGGAAGGTGTTTAAGTAGTTCCTCGAAAATCTCACCACCGGGTCCGAGCCGGGTCTAGGAAATTGACCAAACTGGGCTCCCTGGCTTCGTATTCGCCCTTAATTTGATTCGCCCCTAAATTGGGATTCGCTCCAAGATAATGAGGTGAGCAGGACCGAGGGAGATCGCCACTTCCAGACCGGCCCAGAGGGCTTCATATTCCGTCTTGTAGTTGGGGGCTAGATAACCTGAGCGAGTGGCCGAGCAGAGCAAACGTTGGTCGGGGCCGGCGAGGGCCATTCCTGCGCTTGTCTTCAGGGGGCTAGTATGAGTGCATAGACCAGCTCTACCGGGGTGTATCCGAGCTTGGCATCAGGTGGACCGGATGTCGAACCGCGTTTTTCGATCAAGCGAAGGCGGTGCAGGTTGCAGCGGGATTCTCCTCGGGCCGGCAGTTGCAGAATTGGTGCTGCTTTAAGACCTCCTTGGTAATTGGGTCGGCCGGGCCCCTCTTTCCTTAACTTCTGAATGGTTGGCGAAAGGTGGAGAATTCTTTACCTTTCGCATCTCCTTATAAAGATTATGCCTTTGCTTATTTCAGTTTTACTAACATGTTCCACTTTCTGCTGTTTTTTCATCACTTCGAATTTTGAGTTTCGTCGTTGGCCTCCTAACGGCCGTTATTCGGGCGCATATGCGGAAAACTCATTAGGTTCTGGTGGTTCCATCTGACCTCAGCCTAATCTTTGCCTAATAACGGCCTGAGTTTTCTGGCCTGCACCCTAATAGATTACTTTCTCCGGATTACCAGAATCTTTGTGGGGATCTGATAGGAATTCGGAAAGCGCTTGCAGATATTGTGGAGTCCTTGATGGTTGCGGTGTGTGTTGATTGCAACTTTAATTTAAAGGATATAAGGGGATTCTTTGGGAAATCTTCTAGAGTTTTGAGTCGCGCTCGATATTCCCCGAGTTATGACCTTTAAAAGGTCAGCCGAGTCAAGCAGGAACTCACGGTTACGATGGTTCCTGTGCTTTCAACTCATAATTACGATGATATTTATGCTTTCATATCACCACTTATTGGTGAGGGTGGTTATTCCCGGATGAACGCAGGGTATGCCAAAGCGTTCCGCCAACTTGAACGGGTTTCCCTTCTTCTAGCGTCATTCTGTTGACGTCTGTTTTGGTCAACGTCACGTGTGCTGATCAAGACAAATGGATCGAAGTCACGTAGAAAATAATAAACAGGATGCATAAACAGGATGAAAAGTATTGGATCATTAAATTTTATTAATGATCTTGATATGGAGTCGAGCCGGGCCGAAAATATTTTTAGTCGCTTCTCATCATGGTGCTTGCTAATTACAAGTCTTATCATTTTCCTTCTTCTCTCTTTTTTATCTCTCTTTTTCTCTCTTTCTATTTTTTTTTACGAGGCTTCCCTAAAAGTCCTCTTTATTGTACATCATCCCTACATATATATAGCCAATTCTAGCCATTCAAGTGATGACAATTTGGAAGATTCAGTGAATACGCTTATGACATTTGTCAAAGTGTAGGTACTTCTTCGACGCGTGTCGCCTTCTGCTAGCTTTGGAAGGGATATGATGATCCTCCTTAATTGTCTCCGTCTGCCTTCATGTTTTGGCAATACTTATACATTACGCCGACCACGGGGTCGGTCCTTGGGCTTCCCGCTGTCCTGGTCGGTCTTGTTATAATTATGATTCGGAGCGTACTTATACAGGGTCTGCTCGGCCCCTTTGGGTCGGATTCCGGGTCGGCTCTAACGTCTCTGTCCGGTCCGGTTCCAATGGGTCTGGGAGAAAACCGGATCCATGACCGGTTCGGCTCCAGGATCTGCTCGGCTGGTCGGCTGCCTGAACTGCCTGGAGTGCTTATGTGGATGCCAAGGTGGATCGACTACCAACAAAATGCCCGGTAAAAATTTTACACAAATCCGACGGTTTGATTTCTGTTAGTCTCATCTGCAAAATTGCTGCGTGTGTGAACTTTGATGTTTTCCTCCGCCATCGGTCCGCCATCACCCATGTATTTCTTTTTTCCCGTCTCCTGTCCGTGTTTTTAGTCTTTCTTGTGACAGAGGTATCTAATTGGGAGAATCCCTCTCGGTCCAACTTATTAAAGAAGACAAATGGTCCTATTGGGCCCAGTTCCAAAATAGATTTGGGAATTAAATTTTGTTTTTTAGATAATTAGGTGATCCCAGCTTAGTCGGACTAATTCTAGTCCCTCAATGAACCCACTACTAACTCATTGAGAGAAGTAAATCGCGAGTCGCTCGAGCAATTCAAACATTGATTAGCGAGCTTCGAATGCAGGAGCTAGATCATAAAGAGAAAACCCTCCTCTTTCACCTCCTCAGTGAATCAACTCCAAGGCACTCTCCCAAAAGAGTGTCTTAAGTGTGGGCGTCCTACCACTGGATCACCAACCAATTCTCAGGAATTAAATTCTTATCCCAAATTATATATAACTAAATTTTTAGTCCACAATAATCATTATATTTAATAATTAATATCATAATTTATTTCAAAATTTGGAATATTAGGGTAGTAGTGGTAGCGAACTCGAGTCAACCTCTCAAGGAAGTTTAAAGAGGCTATAGTGAACAAAAATAAAAAATGCATTAAATATCATGCTCACAAGACTAAATTCTAACGTTATTGGGTTCGAATTATCATTCGGGGCTAATAAAAGGCCGATAATCCTTTCATAGTGCTTACCAGTCTTATACATCCAACAAGGACTAACAAAAAAAAATAAAATAGTTCACGTCTATTATAAAAATATTGAATATAATACAACCGGACAAATTAATACTTCCGGAATATTCGGATTTACTTAAGAATATAATTACATGACATCATAGATTGCATAATACGAAATATAACACAAAAGGACTCAAGACTTCACGTATAACTAGTATCGTCATGGGGTGTCATCACCTTCATGTGTTCCTGAATACATAAAACGTTTTCTCCTAAAAGGGTCAGTATGGAGTTGATAGTCCAACCATTCCATAAATATATCATGTCCTTCAACTAATTTTGAAATCAAGAATAAAAGAATCTCAATTTGTCCAATTTAGAGTTCAGGACTTATAGTCCGGATTAAATGGAATTAAATTTATCAAGTCTGGTAAACCCAGAAATAACCACAACATCACAAAAATTTTTACATATCGAACAAGATCAAAAATCAAATCTTTTTACATTAAGATTAAAAATCCCGAGAAATTAATTGATATAAATCTTCCAAATCCTACAAGCTATTGACTTCTCCATGCGAAAAATGATAACATATCTATATATGTGTGTTTTGGAAGGCTTAAGATCAAATTAGGGGATTTAGGGTTCAAAGTGGGAGGTCAACGATCGCACAAATGGCTGAAAATGGGTGTCTCAGATCTATATCTCATAGTTCTTAACGCACACAACATGATGTTAACATATTTAACTTAGTTTTTGAACAACTGGACCACATTTAGGTGTCTTAAGGTATATTAAAGTACATTTTTAACGTACGTTTCTGATTAGTCTCCACTATTTTGGTAATAAATTGCTCTGTCGGACTCCATATTGCTTGATGTTTGAACTTTCGGAAACTTAAATCAGTTTTGTATTATACTGTTGATGGTGGTTTTTTTCAATATCCACCTTGCGCGCAGCAAGATTGCACAATGTATCAATTACTTTTCTTCCAACATTTCAGTATAACTTCATATTTTAAATGGTCTAAAACTATAAATATATTTTAAATTCATTCATAACAAAACCAGATCAACTAAATAGTTTTACTCCAAATAAATTACTCTTTGAAATACAGAATGCAGATTCAAAATTAATTTGGCAAATGCCAAAAAACTGAAAATATATAGTCTATGTCATAATCTATTGTCCAATCAAATATAGCAATTATTACACATTATACCTTTTTTTTGCAACATAGTAATTAATTTATTATCATTTACAATATTATTAATCCAAATTGAAATAGAACATAATCTATGGATAAAAATATTACCTTAGTTACCAAATTTAATAAAGAATAATATATTTTAATTACTATATGTGTAAATTAGGCACACAAATTTAAAGGCTACTTTTAAGTGGTATTCCATCCCTTTAATGGTATATATAAATAAAAATATTAGTACTTTTAACCAGATTTGAGTATGTATACACATAAATGGATAGGGTATGTCTACTCATAAATGAATGATTCCCTACAGATTACCATCCTTATAATATCAGATATACTATTTTTTTTTTATGTTATCTTGTTATGTTTTATGCAATATTAATTGTTCTTTGATGTATTAAAGTAAAATTATGGCCATATTTAGTAATTAGCGGATAGCTAATAGCTGATTGTATTAGCTCATACGTGGTAACTCGTTTAACTAGCTGATGTATTAATTGTGTGTATACATATTTGAAACAGTAATTGTTGTTAGCTGAATGAATAATAAAGGTATTAAAATATTTGTTTGGTTAATAATTTTATTCAATATAGTGAATTTACTGAAAAATAAAATAATATTACAAATATCTTAATTATTTTAAATTTATTGTAATATAAGTTTTTGAAAATAAATAAATATTAATAGTAGTTAATTATTAAATTACTTTTAAATAATTTTCGCATGCAAAAATAATATATATTTAAAACCCTTTAAAGAAGGGTGTAATAGTTTTTTGAGGAATTGTAATTTTGAATCAAGTTCAAAATTTTTCGAAGGTAAAAACTCATCTATCCAGCATTTTTTCAAAATCAATATTGTGGAGCAAAAAACTACTCTAAACTTCTATTTTCCGTGTAATGTAATTAGATATTTTATAAATTTAAATAGATTCAACTAGTTACAGATATTACATATGGGTTTGAGAGGCAATGAGTAGTAACATCAGTTTTTAACTGGGGTTCAGACGAGTACACCAATATAAATTTTAGGCGAATTTTCGTAGATTGTAATATTTCCAGATTCATAATTGAAATTTAATTTTTAACCTTTTATCATTTATACTTTTTGTTCTAGATGTATACATTTTAATGTTCGGGTTTTTATCGAGATGGATAACAAATTATTGTAACAGTTTATATTTGATTATTTAAATATTTTATAAATTTAAATAAGTTTGAGTAATTAACGGATTCTACTATATGAGTTTGTGATGAGATAAGTAGTAAAATCATATTACAATATGACTTGGTATAGGTACGGGTAAATAAATTCTAAACAGGTCTGGGTGGCTGGACCTTATACTCTTCGTTTCGAAAATTACTATATGAGTTAAAACATAAATGAGTCGAAAGTCACTCTTTAATTGGGTTTGAGATGGGTATGGATATCTAAAATAAACTGGTTCTTGTGGTCGAATCCTAGATTCATTATTTTTATTCACTGCAGTAAACGATTCCAGGTGGTTGAAAAATAGCTAAATATTAATTTATTTATTACGTTTACACTTAAAACTTACAACATAATGTAATTCTCTATCGAATCTGAACAGACTAAGCACTAGTTAGTAGTTACATGTGATTAGGGCTATTACCAAGCTGAACCCTACCGAACTTTCACTGGGTTCGGCTTGACTCGATCTTTTAAACATATTCGACTCGGCTTGATTCGTCCGAATATCAAAAACAAGGGTTCAGTTCGGGTTCGAAACCCTTTTTTTGAGTTCATTATTCGATTCTATTCAGTATTTCAGATCCATCGTTTGCAAATAGATCGATCCGATTTTTGTAAAAAATATTGATATTTGTTACAGAATGATAAAGTCCTAGAAATGTTTCTTCATAGTTATAAGAAACTATGAAGATCATCGAAAAACATTGGATGTTTGTTGCATAATTATAAAGTCCAGAACTGATAAAGACCCAGAAATAGTTCAGGTTACAGTCCCCAAAATAATAAAAAATAACAACATATCATATGATATATGTTTAACAAAATAAGAAAGCAGAATCAAGAGATCATGTTCTTCGGGGCTTCTTGGATCGGTTTGGGGTCTTCTTTGAAGTCATTGGTGGCTTGTTAGAGGTTTTGGAGGGTTGAACTTACGCAGATGAAGTAGAAGGCTGATTTGCATCTTTAGCTACATATATTTCAATTTCATCACAATTAATTAGCACAAGTAATAGAAATCAGAATTGGAGATCATCATCTTTTCAGTTTTCCCACAGTTATAACTTATGAACTCATGTGAATATGGAAGGCAAGAAGACAACATGGGAAAGCAGAACAACGTCATCATTTTCCTAGGTGATGAGTAGATGACTGATGAATATGATGAGGTAAGTAAGGTAACAACACAACTATGTAATAGATGATGAGGGAATCAGAACAATATCATCATCTCCCTGTATTTAACAACTAATCATGAAGGTAACAAATGTCAACAACTTAAAACACCTCATCATGATTCATCTGTCAACACTCAAAAAATTAGAACTCACTGAAATCAGAACAATAAATTCACATTTCCAACAGATAGGCAATATGCAACAAGAAATCAGAACAATGCCATCACATTTCCAACAATGTCAAGAAAAAGAAGAAATCAGAACTTGCAGTTAACAATGTCAGAAATCAGAACTTGCAGTTAAGAAATAAATGTCATCACATTTCCAACAGATTGGCAACAAAATTACCAGTAGATGCATTTGGATTCACCATCTCATACTCAGACTCAACTTCCAACTCTAGTGGATCATCATTTTGCTGAGATATGAAACAAGAAAAGAAGAAATCAAGAAGTATCAAACTTGCAGTTAAAAAATAAATGATAAGGTGTAAGTTTACCTCTTTCAAACTACTTATTCAATAAATCTCTTTGATCCAGTCTCCAACACAGAGTAAATCCTCAATTGTGTCCCTTCTCATTGCGACTCTATTTTTTTGCCAATTATTCTCCCTCCAGCTGAGAAGGTAGACTCAGATGTTACTGCGGTGATTATAATGGATAATACATCTATTGCCATTCTAGAAGGACCTTGTATTTCCCCTCATTACCTTTCCACCATGCCAATGCATCAAAATTTGCAACATTGGGGAAACAAACTTCATCAAAATACAATTCCAAGTCATTCTCCCCCCTTTTATTTTGCAACTTCATCATGAAGTCATCAAACTTTCTCTTGCCAACAGTAGATGAAGGGGATGGTTTTAAATAAGAACTGTAAGAATCTGACTCTTTCCCGTTAGGATACCCATAAATATTGACATACTGATCAAACAAATCATCAAAAAAAAAAAAAAAAACATCACCTATTCTTTTCTGATAATCCTTGGGATATATTGATGTATATGCATATTCAATCATTCTTTTTTTGTATCTAGGATCCAAGATTGATTCAAATGATAGTAAAAGATCACATTCTGACCAGTATTTGTCAAACTTAAGAGCCATTCTACTAGCCATATTCTGCATTTGCTTCCTACTCTTTCCATCTAATTGAGCATTTATTAACTCTTTGATTCTAGAGAGTTCAAGCAAAAAAAGTTCACTGTTGGATAGTTACTACCACTGATTAGGTCTGTAACATTCAAAAAAGCCTCCATAAACTCACACACTTCATGCTTCAACTATATTTGGAACATACCTATCACAAGCATCATCATCTTCCCCATATTTGGTGAAACTATAAGCAGTTTGAAGCATCACATAAGTAGAGTTCCATCTTGTAATATTATCCAGTACCAACTTATTTGAAGGGAGTTTGATATTTACCCTGTGCTCATTAAAAGAACATAGTGTATTCTCTGAACCAAAAATATATTTTACTCCATCCCTAACAACCTCAATAACTGATTCAATTTCTTTCCATCCATCTTTAACTAACAGATTAATGATATGAGCATATCATCTGACATGAAATAATTTTCCATCTAAAACCAGATTGGAATTTAGATTATGATCTTTTTTCAGAATGGCAATAAACATATCATTAGCACTAGCATTGTCCACAGTTACAGAACACACTTTGTCATTGATACCATAGACTAACTCTACTAACTTTAGCCAAAAACCCTTTCAATCTCTCGCTTTCTCTTTCAAACACACTAAAACACTCTTTTCTAACCATCCATCTATTTATTCTTTTATACTATGGAGTATAAACCCTTAGGAACTCATTAAATACTCTATATTCCACAATCATAAAAGGATATTCATGAGATAACACCATATGAGCAGCTAGTTTTTTAACCTTATCAAAGCTAAATACAAAAGTCTGAAAGAGCTTTCACCTTCGGAAATGACAACACCAGCCAATTGAGTATGTTTAGAAGCATCACTTTTATCTACATTAGTAGCTGCCTAATTAAGTGGATTTGGAAAAATTTTGTGTCTGCAGGACAAGCTTCTTTGAGATGCCTCATTAAGTGTGATGTAGTTCCTTTAGCTTGAACTGACATCAACTTGTTGCAGTGTTTGCACTTATTCTTCTTCAACCCAGATCTCAAAGTGACTGGATCAAAATGTAACCATGCTTTATATTGGTTTGATGAATGAGGAGGTGATGTATTAGTTGCACCTCCATCAGGACCATCACCACCACCACACCAGTAACAAATTGGGCTTGGGTTGTACCTCGTCTGTCATCATTAACTGGAATAACAGCACCCCCTCTATTCTTTTGAGCAACTCTAGCATACCCAAGTCTCCAGGTTCCTTGACCCCATCATCATCATCATCATCATCATCATCATCATCATCATCATCATCCTCAGACTCCTCGATCATATACCTATTATTTCATCCATCAGATTCCAAAAGGGGGAGTATCTGATGACTCAACACAAGAAAAGGGCATTATTAATATCAATACACAACAATATACAGGATTGGAACTTGTAAACTGAAGCACTTAGTAAATAATTATATTAAATAAGTTACAGTAACAATTATCATATAAAATCACAACAATATACAAGTTACAATAAACTGGAACACTTGTAAAATAATTACATTAATACGACAACTCAATTTACATAATAATTGGAACTTGTAAATTTATCGATAACCCTAATTTGAGGTTCAAATAGACGTGCATGGCTTGAATTAGACTTAATTCAAACACTACAAATATGAATTAAAAACTTAATTGAAAATCTGACTCAAAATCCAAATAAAAAAATCCTAATAACCAAAATCGAAAACTCAAAACCTTATTAGTTGAACAACATAAGAGAAATCCCAAAACCAAAAGCCTTAAAACTTCATTTCTCAGAAAAGAAAAGAAAAGAAAGGGAAAGAAAGTTAGGAGAGAAAAGAAGAGAAAGGAAACTAAAAGGAAATTGTATTTTGTGTTTTCGAGTTGGAAGGAAGTGAAAGGAAAATTAACCATTTTGTTCTTTTCTCTCCAAATCCTTTCAAATCGGAAGGAAAGTTAGGAGGAAAATTTTTCCTTCTATTTCTTTCCGTTTCTTTTCATTAAAAAACTCAGGAACCCTAAATATTTTTTTCTTCCTATTTCCATTCATTTCCCTTCTTTTCTCTGGTTAAGTTAAACTCGGAAACTAATCGGAAAGATCGAGACTGAGAGTAGAGAGAGACTAGAGAGAGGCAGATATCAGCATTCGACGGATTAGGTTAGAGGGTAGTTGTTAAGAATACATTAGTGCTAGATTATATAACATATATATATATATATATATATATATGTGTGTGGAACTGCGCTGGGGCCTGTTCGGATTGAGCCGAATATTCGGGTCGAATCTCAATATTTGATGATGCGGACCGAACTCAAATCGAGCTTTTTCGAACCGAATCTTATGAGTCGAATAGTTTGGCTCATTACAGCCCTATATGTGATCGGGAACCAGAACTATTTATGGTCTGAATTTCATCCATACCTTCGTATCCGGAGTAAATGTCATGCTTCCAAGGTCCTTGGTAAGGTTGTGGGACGCACCCGAGTCAAGTAGCCATTCTGAATATAGGGGCTATCCATGTAGGGAATATGCCCTATTTGCAGTAGATGGAGGGCGTCTGCGATAAGGAGCTGTATGCCCCAAGAAAGCACACATATGACAGACCACTTGTGGATGGAGAGTGTTAGAAGAATGGCCGCGCCATGTCCTCTTGATTTCTTGGCCGTTGTCATTTGAAAAATGAGTGTGGTTTTGCCCACCTCCACCTCGCCTAGTGTTATAGGAGCCACGATTTTGGCCACTAAAATGGAGTGACTGGGGAGCAGTTATGTTAGCGGTTTTGCCTTGTGATTGCGGAGATGGGTCTCGTGTTCAACAAGGTGGTCACGAAGTTCCTCAAACTTGGGGGGCATTCCCGGGTGACAATCGAACCCACAATCTACCATAACCAGAGCCAAGACCATTTACGCTATAAAGGATGGGGTATTCAGCGATTGAGCGAGAACTGATCGATACGCGAGCCAACACCGTCTTCAATTGGAGGACCCAATGGAGAGAGGTGCTCGCAAAGTAGCGAGCCAAAATTGCTCAGGCTTCTGCCTATGTGGGTGTAGTAGAGACAACAGGCTGCATATTGGGGGTGAAAGAGCCTAAAATCGCCGCAAGAAGGAGCCGATCCTGTTGGAACCAGTGCGTCGCCGCCATGGCGGATTATTCGCCGGTGGTCGCCGGATTTGTAGTTTTACGGTGATAAATTCGGTGATATTTGTTGGAAATTGATTTATGTGACTCAAGTTTGAAACAATTTAATGATAATAAAATATTTAATTCTTCATAATTCAATGTTAATGTGTAAATTTATATTTCGTGGATTTAAACATAGAATTTTATATTTCTCAAAAATACTGATTTCTAGTGATTGAGAAATAAATAATAAAATTATCTATTTAATTAAACCTAATGAAGAGTTAGTGGGATATGATTAGTCAATCCATATTGGAAAAATGAATCCTTCTTGACTAACTTAATAATAACATGGTGTATGGGTAATTCAACAAGTTAGTAGTCTACACTAGTGGACCAGCACTGCGAAGCCCACACGCGTGCATGCGACCGCTGCCACTCGCTCGCCGGCAAACCAACCAGAAATATTATAGCGTCGTGGGCCCCCGCCGGAACACACAAGGTTAAAAAGCATTTTCACAATCGTTTGAAACACGTCAAGAGGCCAAAGGCGGTAATATATTTCAAATACTCAAATACTCTCCAAAATTTTATTTTCCAAATACCGTCATAAAAATCCCATTTGAATGTTCAAGGCCAAAACTCGACAATTTAAAAATGTTCGTTAAGCCACTTCTTACATATACCAACAAACTAATTTAGGGAATCGATTTTATGAAATAAACCCAAGTTTGAAAAATACCAAAAGGCCATGTTAAAATACACACGCAGTTGGTATAAACATAGTAGAAGTACATTAGCAGTGGAATGTAATACACAGTCGAAGTACACAATTCTTAAATACAAGTCATAGCAGCATCATCCGGGAAGCTCATCGCTTTACGACCGCTGCAAGCTCGATCTCCGAGAACCTAAAAAAATAAAGCCCATGACGGGGTCAGCCATAATATTCAACAATGATATCGATCACATCAACATCAATAATTACAGACCAATGTAATTACGAAGTAAGAATACTACCAATGTAATCTTACCGTCATAACCTTACTAACTCGTGGTTACCCATATCAAATCAATTCTTACCGTATTCTGCATCTAGAATTCCCAAATTACAAAATGAACTGATATACAACATCTGTACTATATCCCAAACAATAATCACATCCTCAAAACATCATCATAGCTCACCAATATAAAATATACAAGCCCTGTCCAATCCGATCCATCGGATAACATCATCAAATTTCAAATTCGACTGGCAATCAAAAGACAAGTACCAAGATGGAAATACGGGACATACCTCAAGATATTCAACGCCACGACGAATCATGTCAGTCTAATCCGAGATTAGGTCAAAATAACATACAAACATGGTCCTAACAAAAGACCTACAAATGCATACTCACATGACGACAACAACATGCACTCAAAACGACAACGAAAACATACACTCATGGTAATTTGTGATCCAACATCCACTGAATAGATTCCAAGATGATCCCGTCGGACCAACACGTGGTGGAAAACTCCATCCAATGATCTAGTGCGCGCCAACATAGATCCCAAGATGATCCCATCGGACCAATACATAATGGACATCCAACAACAATACACAAATGCATGACAACAACAATACACAAATGCATGACAAAGACTATACACATATGTATCACGACATGATAATGATAAAAATGATTAGAGTACTTGCCTCAAATCCTTCAAGAGCAGTCTCGATGTCAAAAACCATCACCAACGATTATTCTCAATATTCGACGATCCCAAATATCATAGACTCTATATAACTCATATCCTCGTCTTCACCAAAACGTATCCTCAATACTCAAGTATACCAATAACGAATATAAATCACATACGTTATGATTTAACTCCAAAATCAGAAAACAACATACAATGCAAATCTCCAGAATTTACACTTGTAATCATTGCTATATGCATTGTCAATAACAAGTATAAATTTGCCTCAAATACCGATATGCAAACAAGCCAATTCGGAATCACGGATACTCCGAACTTGATGAATAATTAATTCTTATTTATACATGAATTATGTGATAATACAATATTCCCGAAGAATATTGGTTTGTTACTTATAAATATAAGAGCATAAGTAAATCTTATGCTCTTGATGTAGCATGATATTATCCCTGAAGGAAAATATAACTTATATCTCAAATAAAAAAATATTAATATAATTTGAGATTATTCTCTATCGAGATTATATCATATATAATATACACCACAATCATAATCCGATTGTACTCCAATGGTAGAAAGATTAGTGAGTGGTCGAATATTCCTATCAAGTTGTTCCCGGAAGTGAACAATATTAAATTAAAAACTTCAATATTACATGGCTCAAATTTTATCTCCTGAATTAGATAAAATTTAGAGTTTATCCTTGTAGGGAATAATTACTTATAAATTTTATCCCGTGGAGTGGATATTATCAACTGTTAATAGTACGGACACGAAAATTATAATCTTAAGATTATATGTCAATATCTAATCTTATATATTGTGTAGTTTAATATTTTATTATCTCTTATGATATATTATGGGTTTTTATCAATATGAGATATGATGTCATACCCGAAGTATGATTTGAATTGATCGTTACTGAATACATATACTCATTTCAATAATATTCTCATACGATACACCTGATACACAATATCCTCAAATATAATTGTCGACCAGCTACTGTAACACCCCCAAACCACTCGGGAATATTACAGGCCGCAGACCCTCTCCGTGAGGATTTACCAGGCTAAATACAAAAATAATACATCACATCACATGCCGACATGGCTACGTAAAGGACCATTAGACCGATTTGGTCTTTTATCACAACACACACATAAATACATACAAGACTCTTTCTCGGAACTCGTACCCACACAGGGGCTAGAATACAATAACGCTACCATAAATCGGGAAAATAACACATCGGGGGGATAACCAACAAGACTCTACCAAATACTCCACAACTGGTCTTCATGTGATTAGTACCGTCGTCTTCCATCATCCTTCATGACGATCCTGTGATTCGCTCCCCAGCAACCTGCAAATACCTGGACGTAATACAGACATCCACCCTCCGAATACTCGGGGGTTAGCAAAACTTCACTGTTTTGCTAGTGCAAGTATAAAATACGAATACAAGCCATACACAACATACTTCCAAAAATATAATAATTTTGAATATACTTCCCGAGGTAATTCATTTGATCAAATCACTTTGAATTAAAAAGGGTGGGAATAAAACCATATATCTCTTACAAAACATTTTTCAGTCTCGGGAGTTTTGAAATCACTTGGAATTAAAGAATTCTCAATTCTTTCGAAGACACTTAGGGACACGAGCCAAAGCTCATATTTTCAAAATACAAGTTCCGATAACAATTCATGGGATCCACGGCCCATTTTATGAAACACATGGTCCACGACTCAAATCACAAAGCACAAGGTCCATGACCCAAATCACAAATACATATTCCTAAGGATTATTCGCGTCCCGTGTTAACAAGCCACGAACCTCAGATGCTCCCGCAGAGCATACCCGAGTGAATAACCCAACAGGAAACCATACCAAAACACATGTCCTCGTGACAACAGTCACAGAACCAATACCAAACCACAACCATAAGTTATCCCGTCATCGCGCTAACAAGCCACGAACCTCGGAGTCCCCGCAAGACATACCCGATGATAACCCCCACAAGTTATCCCGGCATCGGGCTAGCAAGCCCCGAACCTCGGAGTCCCCGCAAGACATACCCGATTAGATAACCCTACGGTCACGCCCGACCCATACTAACAAGTATGGATCCCCAAAATTCATCAATCTTACCCGGAGGCACATCACTTATGACAAATCATTCACAACGACAATCCAACACCAATACCAAACAACAATAAAGATCACAACTTCCTTACAAAGGAGAATAACCAAAATCATACAACGTCACGTTCTTGCCGAACAAGTACACATAACAATACGAAATCCCCGGTAAATGATTACAGTCTATTAAACTCACTAAAAGTGATCATAACATCCTTCAACATACGAAACCAACACACATATTCTGAGAACACATATATTCACAAGGTATACGAATTATCGTTGAAAGACAACATTTATCAAGAACATAACAATCCTTTTTAACGTTCATTAAACATTGGGATATCGAATAAAATCATTTATCAACAATTATGCCTACGAAACATGAAAGGTATGGGCAAGATACTTGCCTCGATACCACGAGCAATGGGAAACAACGAACGGACACGGTCGGGTAGCCCTTGAACTTCCAAGATCGACCAAAAACCCGACAACTCCACGGAAACTACGAAAATAATATCACCACGAATTAATACTGCTAAACGGCATCCGAATCAACCGAAAAAACATCAAGAAACCGAAGGTTCTTCACGGAAAATCGGAAGTCAAAGTTTCGGGTTGGTAAAAATTGATAAACGAGTTATATAATCCGAAGATTATGACCAATACAATGAGATTACCATGAACAATTCATCAATCTCGGACAAAATCAAAGAATTTCGAAGAAACCCTCACAAATCTACACAACAAGGGTTTACGGAAGAAATACCTTAATCCGGCGAAGAACAAGGATTAGATGTTGTTCTAATCAACAAAAGCCTTCCAAAAAGCCTTGGAGATGAGAAGAATCGGCCAAGAACTCTCCTTACCGATCGCTCCCGTCCGCAGCCACCAACAAGTGAAGAAATCGCGAGAAAATGAGGTTTGGCCGAACCCCAGGCCTATTTATGTCGACAGGGTTACGACCGTAATCGGCAGGGCCTTACGGCCGTAACTCGGTCAACGTGCGTTAGCGTACGTAACGGACGATAGCTTGCGTGCGCAACGACCACACGTTACGGCCGTAATCGGCATCGCCTTACGGCCGTAATCGAGCATCCTACCCATCAACTAAATCGCCAACTGCTATTACGGCCAGAATCGCTAGCGCCTAGCGGCCGTAACAAGCCTTACGGCCGTAATCGGCCCAGCCTGCCCTACGACTGCTCGGTTCGATACTCGACGACGTCTCGATCAAGCGAACGCACCGGCTATGATCCAAAATAATAACGAACAATCTATGAAACTCAACGTACCACAGTACAAGCATGCGATTCCAACGACGCGGACGACAACAGTCCGTTCGACCGGAGAAAAATTCAACGAAACCAGAATAAAAATCTCGGGTATTACATTCTACCCCTCTTAAAAGAAGTTTCGTCCTCGAAACATGAAACATAGAACGAACAACGCAAAACAAACTTAGATAACATGCGATATCCGTTATCGACAATCCGCGACGACTCATATGCAGTGCGCAACTGCTACCATCCAAATCGCTATACCAGAAAAATAACAAATCACAACGAACGAAAGACAGTACGATTGATCATCCCAAGGGTACATCAATCAAAACACGAGCTAATCGCTGAACAAATACAAAATTCCACAGCCCAAGGGTTGGAAAATTGAAAGCAAAACTAATTTCCCGAACTTAAGGAAATTACGAAAAAGTCTGAATGCTCAACAATCACGAAACGAGACCAACAAAAACTGAACAATCAAATGATCGAACTACAACGGTCGAGACAACAACAGTCGAACAATCATGTTCGAATCACGACGGTAATAAAACTCAACCAACAACCCCAAAGTTCTCACCTCGACTCGAGACAATATATGATCTCGTGAAAACAACAAGATGTGCATTCACATAAGATCTACAGGAAATGAAATAGCAATTGAAAAGTCATAACGACAAACGGGTTATTCTGAAACAATACCACAACTCGTTCGATCAACAAAAGCACAAGACAGGACAAGTTCAGAAAATGTCAACGAACACAAATGAGTCGACAGAGTCGGAAATACAGAAGTTCAAAATCCGATCCACTTCTGACAAAAGAAGTTTATCTCCGAAATTCGAAACAACAAAGCGAAGACAAATAGAATATCATACAACTGATAAACCACGCCCCTCCGGGACTACTCGGAGACGATCCTGATATCAACGCTCAAGTCCATGCCTCGGAAGGCTCGGTAACCATCTCGCAAAACTGAACCGGGTGTCCTTTGAGTCTGCACCTGTAACACATTACTGGCGGAGAAGGACAATGTGCACGAACATGCCCCGCCACATTACAGTTAAAACATCTCCTAGCTTTACCAGGAGTCAGAGCAGATGACTTGGAACTCTCAGTTCCACGCATCGAGCGATGGAGCTTCACAGCGGAAAGGCTACCACGTTGAAAACTAGAAACACCAACTCTTGCACTGTCCACAAGGTCATCGGACTTCTTCTGCTTCTTTGACTCGGGCACACGCTCCGACGATAGCGAAGCTAGTTCACGGGCTAAGGCTCGATCTTGATAGTCCCTCAATGAAGTGCAATTGAATCCCGACATATACACACGAATATCCGGTTTCATCCGTCTGTCAAAGTGAAGGATCCTCTCTTTCTCGGTTCTCACCCGATCTCGTAAATAACTGAGTTGTTTGCTATAGTCGATGATAGCCTGCGACACTGAGATATCTTGCGGTTCTGCCAAATAAAATTCACGAATCCTCTGCTTTATAATCGGTTTATGATAAAATTCAGCATCCATAAATGCCTGGAACTCCGCCCACGTGACATCACGATCACGAGGTTTAACAGCTTCCCAGCAATTAGCAGCATCTTTGTCAAGAAGGTACTGATCGATGGGTACCTTCTGCTCTTCGGGACAATCGACAGCCTCGAATATCTTTCCCAACTGGAAAATCCAACCATCCCAACCCAACGTATCCGCAACACCGGCGAATCGAGGGGGATTCATGCGAATTACCTCGCGAAGCCATTGATTTACACTGACGTTCTGAGTCGCGTCAGTGTTGCGTTGAACCGCCTGAGTCAAATGAGTCATCTGTGTTGCTACTTGTTGCAGTATAGTAGCAACACCAACACCAATATCATTCCCGGCAACATTCCCTTGATTCCGCATCTGATCCCGGAGGTCATCGGCACCACGGTTACGACCACGACCTATGCCCCTCGGCATACTAACAAGCAACAACCTATCGCAACGAAAGATCATAACACATAACAAGATACTCACATCTCCATCTTTAATCATACACCATTAAATCATATAAATACATTATGATTTAATTCAAACTAGAGCACAATATACAAACCATTATCCCGACAATTCACATTTGTAATATCGTTGTTATGTGAATTATAAATACAATGGAATTAAAATCATTCATTATATCAAAACCATCTTCTGTACGGCTCCCGCGCCGGAACTCACCAAGTTGAAAACTATTTTCAAAAACGTTCAAAAATGCCAAAAAGGCCAATGACGGTAATACTTTCCAAATACTCACCAAAAGTCATTTTCCGAATATTCAATACCGTCATAAAATAACGTTTGAAATCACAAGGCGAAGACGCCAAAACTCAATAGTTTCAAAATATACATTTAGTCACCCGACAAAAGAGTTAGGAAAAAGGGTTAACGAAATATCCCAAATTTACAAGATACCTGAAAGGTCATTTTAAAACACCCACGATTTGGCAAAAATACCAAAAAGTCATTTTGAAATATACACACGCAGCGGAGAAGAACACTGTTCAAATTACACATAATCATACACAACAATTGTTATTCCTAAGCAACACACATAGAGTACGGTCATAAACGGTCAACCTAACAATCGCAAGAGTTAGGCCTACGGCCAGGATGAAATTTCCGAGCTTCTGCTCAGACCACTAAGTGTATGATTTAACAGAGACTTAGCGTGCGCTAGCCATGCCACGTTAGCGCGCGTTAGCTATTCTAATCCAGCAACACATTCATGATCATATACCAAATAATACCAAAAGTCAAAGGATAAAAATAAACAACAACATACGAATCCAAACGCCAACAATTTACATCCTCACTACATATCTTTTAACCGAAATTCATGAAACCAAAAATTTGAAGGCAAAAGTCACGTCTCAAGTAAACTTTTGATAGACTTCGTTTGAACATTTAAAAATCAAATTTTGGAGAATTTTCAATGCAGGATGAAAATGTAATACCCGGTTGTAATTCAGTCATTATCATTCAGTAATTATCATTCAGTAATTGTCACTCAGTAATTATTCACTCATTAATGATCATTCATCGTTCATATTCATTCATTGTATTCACTGATCACAGTATTTGTATTGTATATCAGTTATTATTCATCTTTCTACCTGGTTGGAGGATCGAGCCGTGGTTATCATCATTGTCTTCATCATAATGGGCTGTGTGTGAGGAGTAGCGCACGCTACGTACTCTCTTTAGCACGCGCTAATTGAATACGGGTAGCGTACGCTACCTCTCAGCATTAGCGCACGCTAGCGTGGTTCAGGTAGACAGTCCAGAAGGTACTGGACTGCAGTTGAGTTGTAGTAGCGCACGCTACGAATGGAAAGTAGCGCACGCTAATGAGTTCGGATAGCGCATGCTATGCTAGCAGTATAGCGCGCGCTAAGGTCGATCAGGCAGAGTCCAGTGGATACTGGACTGATTTGGAATAATTTATAGCGTACGCTATGAGTGGATATTAACGACGCTAATGGTTTAGTAGCGCACGCTGAATTTTAGGTGTAGCATACGCTATCGCGAGCAGATCAGAGAACAGGAGGTTCTGGACTCCAGTCACTGGGCATCAAATATCAGTTAGCGCACGCTAACTTTTTTGGGTTAACGCACGCTATCGGGAGGAGTTAGCGCACGCTACCAAGTTCGTAGCGTACGCTAACGAGGCAGTCAGAGCTCATTGGACTGTCCGGTTAATTCGCTAGCGCACGCTAAATATGAGGGCTTAGCGTGTGCTAAGCTGGAACAGTATAAATAGGATAATCAGCCCAGGGTTCGTCATTTTTCATTTCTCACTTCATTTTTGGGCGATTCCGGGCAATTTCCAGCGATTTGGAAGAATCTCTTCGAGCTGCACTCACCTATCATCATCTTCAAGCTTCTGAGTTGGATTAATCATCCTTTCATTCTCTCCAACACATCAAATCAAGGTAATAACTTCTTGGATCTAGAATTTCGGATTTTGGTTTTTTTATTCCGATCTCTTCATGTAAGCTTGATATTATGTTGGAATATGTTAGATATAGATTATCTACCTTGGATACATGTATTCCTACAGATTTATTGATGTGTTTTTCGGATTTGGTGAATATTTGGAGAATTAATCAAGAACACTTTAGAGTTGACTTTGATAATTGGGGTTTTCAATTAGATGTTGTCGTTAACTCGATTTGTGGATTCCTATTGGATTATTGATATCATTGAATGTATTTTGTAGGATTGAACTACTCATTTTGGAGTTTGGTTTCGATATATTTGGGATTGGTTTTAATCAAAGGATGATGTTCGCTAAGTGTTTGTTTGAATGCCTCAATGAGTTTGGATATTGTTGTGTCGACCTTTGAGTTGGTCATGATTCATGCTTGATACGTATATTAAGCGGATTATTGGAAATTGTGTTATTCAAGGTTGTTCGAGCGACCAACATCTCTTTTTAGGACGTTGTTCGAGGAAGGACATTCTTCACCGGTGTTGTGTAAGTTAATTCTTACTCGGTTAAAAGGATATTCATTCCTTTCGTTGTTGTTCATTCATAATCATAACTCATTCATAATGTATTAACTGTATTAAGACTTGTAATTGTCAAATAATCACTTCATTCACGAGGAACGACGGTTCCAATCATTTCATTGAGCTATCATTCATTTCACTATCATTTCATCTCGGTGAGTCATTCTTGACTTTGTCGGATTGTTATTCATTAATATTCTTCATGGTCATTCTTGTCCATATGACCTTCTGGATTCATATTGCGTGGCCGGGTGGGGATGTGTGGAATTTTTAGTCAGGCACGTGATAGTCATGTGATTGGGTTCACCGACACATTAGACTGTGCACACGGTAACGTACCTCCGTGAGACTAATTAGGTACAAGGGCGGGTGTGTCTGGACACTCGTCTTGTGCACTTGAACATACCATTACGGGCGTACTATGATGCCCCTCTTTAGCTTAATTTCATAATTAAGATATATCATGATTGTGTTTATTCAACTCTTGAGGATTGTTGTTCTCAGAATCGACTTCGTTGGGGGATGTTGTTTTCAGGTCATGGCAAGGCTAAGGCACGGGAAGAGAACGTTGACGGCGAGGAGTCCCAGTGATACTAGTAGGGGCCCCCAGTCCTTTCAGTCTTCATGTCTTCTTCATTTTTATTTCCGCTGCAGACTTCCATTTGAATACTCATTTTATTCAGTGTTGTATATTTTATCTTCATATAAAATATACATGTATTCGGTATTATCTTGGGCGTGTTGTACTTGAAACTCCTCATCGGAGTAATTGATGATATAATGTGGTTCGGTACTACAATTATATTATTTAAGTCATTAATTTTCATTCGCCTGGTGGGTCCCAGTCGGGGGTCCACGACACTTTAATAGTCGCCTAATTTGGGGTGTTACAGAGTTGGTATCGGAGCGTGATTTTGAATACTACCTTCCGAGTCATGTCTCATTTGAAATCATCGTTCATCAGACTAGTATCGACTTTCGCGTCACGTGTGACCTGTGCAAGAGCCGAGCCCCTCAGACCAAAGAACAGTAAGATTTCTGACACCATGGTATAATTTCTGGCAATAAGAATCACTCATGTATCATTCAACAATCAACAATCCTCATTCATCATTTTC
This sequence comes from Orobanche coerulescens, assembly GCA_033398695.1. Taxonomy (NCBI): domain Eukaryota; kingdom Viridiplantae; phylum Streptophyta; class Magnoliopsida; order Lamiales; family Orobanchaceae; genus Orobanche; species Orobanche coerulescens. The sequence goes on from CM065815.1 coordinate 119,762,892, forward strand.
ATTTTTGATCATGTCGATCATGTTAACTCATTAATTACTCAGTTCATTTCACTGTTCAGTTGTTGATCTTGAGGATCGTATCATTAATCTTGTTAACTTGTTCAAGATAATCATTTCAAGAATTTCATCAGATAATCACGTCACTTCAGTTGATCACTCATGTAATCATTGTGTTTGAGCGCGTATGCTCATTTTCATCATTTCATAACGTAATCATAATGTGATATTCATGCGAGATATATAGTTATCATGTGACTTTCCCACTTCAGTATGGAAAGAGCTGGCAGAGGATGTGGGGGAAGAGGCCGCGGTGCGGGCCGAAACCCGAGAGCTCGTGTGAATACACGCGCGAACGCGAGGAATAATGCTAATTCATCGATCAGTGACGCTGCCACTCATTCACTCGAAAATGATCATTCACTGTCAGGGAGTCGTACCCAGGACACAGCTCAATCAGAAGGTGTTCGGGTTGATCCACTCGCTTTTATGCACGGCATGATGGCCCAGATGACTCAAATGGCATGCCTCATGGAGACGATGCAGAACTCAGCTACTCAGAATCAACAGGCTCCTCCGCCGCCACCTCAGGGGTAAGAGAGGGGTGTAAGCAGTATCATTGGCGACATCTCTTGCCAGAAGCCACCTACTTTTGAGGGCTCATCTGAGCCGGCGGATATTGTTCACTGGCTTGAGCATTTCGAGAATTTTTTTGCTATGGTGGAGTGTCCCGAAGGGCACAAAGTTTCAGTCGCGACTTACTATCTAGGTAAGAGCGCTCATTCATGGTGGTTATCGTTGAAGCCCACCGACGGATCTTGTACTTGGGATCAATTCAAGACTCTCATGATGGAGAGGTATTATCCGGCCCCAATCAGAGAGGGCAAGTTATCAGAATTACTCACTCCCGACCTCTCAGCGGACGATGATGTTCTCGCCATCGCCGAGAAATTTCAGGAGCTTCTTCCTTTCGCCTCATCTATTATTCACTCCGAGGCGGACAAGATCAAGTATTTCAGCAAGAGGTTGAAACCTCGTATGCGGATGCAGCTGCTTAATCACAATTGCACCACTCTGGCCAAATTCATCGAGAAAACTCTTACTTATGAGCATATTAAAAGGAGATTGCTAAGCAACAACCTTCATTTGCTAGCAAGAAGTCAAAGAATCGTAATCAGTCTGAAGGCAGTTAGGCCACTTTCAAGAAGCCTCGTGCGGGCTCTACTTTTTCTGAGCGACCTCCTATGGCTCCTAGACCTGCGGAATCTAGGTCCCGTGTGGCCAGTTCGACCATCACCTGTTTCAACTGTGAAGAACAGGGTCATTTCAGCACAAAGTGTCCGAGGTAGACTATCACGTGCCATAACTGTGGGATTGCTTGGCATAAGGCCCATTTTTGTCGAAGAGACTCTAAACCTACTCCGGCATCATCTCAGGCCCCGAGACAGTCAGCAGTGCAGAATCAGTGGCCGTCTGCGTCGTTTAAGATGACAGGAGCAAACAAAGGCGGAGCCAAAAGCTATCAGACGGGAGCATCCGGTTCAGGGGCCGGCAAGCCCTGAATTTATGAGATGAAGAAGGCCAACGATCCGGAGGCCTGAATGATCTCAGGTACACTCAAAATTCTATCTCAACTTGTGTGTACCCTTTTTGTTACTGGTGCATCACATTCATTCATTTCCGAGTCATGTTTGAGTAGACTATGTCTGGGTAGTGCTATTAGTTGTGAGCCTTATGTCTTGGTATACCTAATGGTAGAAGAATTGTCGGGAATCGTGAGATTAAGGATTTTCTGATTCAGCTTCATGGCCGTGATTGGTTAGCAGACCTAATCTTGGTAGATTTACCGAGAGACGACGTCATCCTGGGTATTGATTGGATGGATCGTCATGATGCCGTCATTTGTGTTCGTAAGCGTATGGTCACTATCATTTCAGACGATGGAGTTGAATGTGTATTTCAGGGAGGTAATCCCAGCTGTTCCGGAAGAGTCATCAATTTGATGAAAGCAGTAAAATTACTCAATCAGGGGTATGTCGGGTATTGGTGCTATATGACCAACACCGAGAAACCATTAGTAATGTTTACGAATATTCCTGTAGTGAGAGAATATGCCGATGTTTTTCCAGACGAGTTACCTGGTTTGCCTCCACAGAGAGATGTGGAATTCACGATTGAGTTGGAGCCTGGTACGTCTCCAATATCGAAGGCACCATACAGGATGGCCCCGACCGAAATGCAGGAGTTGAAGAATCAATTAGAGGATTTGACCGAGAAGGGTTATATTCGAATGAGTGCGTCCCCGTGGGGATCACCAGTGTTATTTGTCAAGAAGAAGGATGGTTCGTTTCACTTGTGTATTGATTATCGGGAATTGAACCGGGTGACGATTAAGAATAAATATCCTCTACCCCGTATTGATGATCTTTTGGATCAACTTCAGGGAGCTTCAGTATTTTCCAAGATCGACTTAAGATCTTGGATATCATCAGTTGCGAATTCGAGAGTCGGATATCGGAAGGACAACATTCCGAACACGCTATGGTCATTATGAGTTTGTGGTAATGTCGTTTGGGTTAACTAATGCACCTGTGGTATTCATGGAGTTAATGAATCGGGTTTTCATCGACTATTTGGATCAGTTCGTGGTTGTCTTCATTGATGACATTTTAATTTATTCTCGTGACCGGGAAGAGCACGAGTTTCGCCTTCATCAAGTGCTCGATGTGTTGAGACGAGAGCAACTTTATGGAAAGTTTTCCAAATGTGAGTTCTGGATGTCCGAAGTGACGTTTCTCGGACATGTAATTTCATCAGACGGAGTTCGTGTCGACCCTCAGAAGACGGAGGCTATCCGAGATTGGCAACCTCCGAAGAATGTTAAGGAAATCCGAAGTTTCCTCGGATTAGCTGGTTATTATCGGCGATTTGTGGAAGGATTTTCTAAAATTGCTCAACCCATGACGAACCTTTTACGGAAGGATAAGAAATACACGTGGTCCGACGCATGTCAACAGAGTTTTGAGGAACTCAAGAGCCGGTTAATTTCAGCACCTGTCCTTTCTTTATCGCAAAAGACGGAAGGATTTGTGGTTTATAGTGATGCATCCGGACAGGGTCTCGGATATGTACTAATGCAGAATGGGAAAGTTATTGCTTATGCTTCACGGCAATTGAGACCTTACGAGGTTAATTATCCGACCCACGACCTGGAGCTAGCAGCCATGGTGTTCGCATTGAAGATTTGGTGTCATTATCTTTATGGCGTTACCTGTCACATATTCACCGATCATAAGAGTTTGAAGTATATATTTACTCAGAAGGAGTTAAATATGCGACATAGGTGGTGGTTGGAACTAATTAAAGATTATGATATTGAGATACTTTACCACCCGGGCAAGGCGAACGTTGTCGCCGACGCCTTGAGTCGTAAGTCCGTTCAGGAGCAGATGCTTGCTCGATTAATAGTTCAGAAGGAACTTCAGCAGGAATTTCTGAGACCTGAGTTCGAGGTCTGGTTACAACGAGTACAAGGGCAACTTTGCATGTTAGAGATTTCATCGCCACTTGAGGGGGCGATCAGGGAAAATCAGGGTTCATACCCATTTTTGTTGCGCATTCGAGGTGATGTGACTCAGGGGAAAGCCCCTGGATTTGTGGTCCACGAGGATGGACTTTTGCGATTTAAGAATTGGTTATGCGTACTGGCGAATGACAAGTTGAAAAACTCGATTTTGATAGAAGCTCATGCTACTCCTTATTCCATTCATCCGGGGTCTAGCAAGATGTACAAAGACTTGAAACAAAATTACTGGTGGAGTAACATGAAGCGAGAAGTCGCAGAAATTGTTTCGAGATATTTAACCTGTCAGCAAGTCAAGATAGAACATCAGTGACTGGCGGGTTTGTTGAAACCTCTCCCTATTCCAGAGTGGAAGTGGGAGGATATTTCAATAGACTTCATCACGAGTTTGCCGACGAGTCGTCGTGGCATGAATACAATTTGGGTAATTGTGGACCGTTTGTCTAAATCAACTTATTTCCTTGAGATTAAGGATACGTGGGGTCCCGAGAGACTTGCCCAGTTATTCATCAAAGAGATAGTGAGATTGCACGGTACTCCTAAGAGTATCGTTTCTGATCGTGACGGGCGATTTGTGTCATATTTTTGGAAATCAGTTCATCGTGCTATGGGAACTCAGCTTAATCTCAGCACAACTTTTCATCCTCAGTCTGATGGACAATCAGAGAGGACTATTCAGACATTGGAGGACATGTTGAGGGCATGCGTCCTCGATTGGGAAGCCCAACTACCATTGATTGAGTTCACGTACAATAATAGTTGGCATGCTTCGATTAAGATGGCACCTTACGAGGCCTTGTACGGTCGTCATTGTCGATCTCCTTTGTGTTGGGATGACTTATCAGAATCAATCGGCACTGATCCCGATATGCTTATAGCCGCCCGTGAAAAGGTAGCTTTGATCAGGAGTCGTTTGTTGACCGCTCAGAGTCGACAGAAATCATACGCAGATAATCGTCGTCGGCCATTAGAGTTCGAGGCAGGTGACCATGTTTTGGTCAAGGTATCCCTGAGTCGAGGTATCTTCCGTTTTGGGAAGAGGGGAAAGTTGAGTCCGAGATTCATTGGACCGTTTGAGATTTTGGATCGAGTAGGCGAGCTAGCTTATCGATTGGCCTTACCTCTGGCGTTAATCCGAATTCATAATGTGTTTCACATACTTCAGTTCGACGAAATCGAGATCGCGGATGATCATTCGTATGAGGAGCGTCCCGTACGAGTCTTAGAGCAGCGAATCAAACAGTTGAGGAACAAGACGATTCATTTGGTTAAAATACAGTGGTCTAGACACAGAGTCGAAGAGGATACTTGGGAAACCGATGATAGTATGCGGGAGAGTTATCCCGAGTTGTTTGACCCTTAGTTTCGGGGACGAAACTCTTTTAAAGGGGGGTGTATGTAATGCCCGGTTGTAATTCAGTCATTATCATTCAGTAATTATCATTCAGTAATTGTCACTCAGTAATTATTCACTCATTAATGATCATTCATCGTCCATATTCATTCATTGTATTCACCGATCAGAGTATTAGTATTGCATATCAGTTATTATTCATCTTTCTACCTGGTTGGAGGATCGAGCCTTGGTTATCATCATTGTCTTCGTCGTAATGGACTGTGTGTGAGGAGTAGCGCATGCTACGTACTCTCTTTAGCGCGCGCTAATTGAGTACGGGTAGCGTATGCTACCTCTCAGCATTAGCGCACGCTAGCGTGGTTCAGGCAAACAGTCCAGAAGGTACTGGACTACAGTTGAGTTGTAGTAGCGTACGCTACGAATGGAAAGTAGCGCGCGCTAGTGAGTTCGGATAGCGCACGCTATGATAGCAGTATAGCACGCGCTAAGGTCGATCAGGCAGAGTCCAGTGGGTACTGGACTGATTTGAAATAATTCATAGCGTACGCTATGATTGGATATTAGCGTACACTAATGGTGTAGTAGCGCACGCTGAATTTGGGTGTAGCGTACGCTATCACGAGCAGATCAGAGAACAGGAGGTTCTGGACTCCAGTCACTGGGCATCAGATATCAGTTAGCGCACGTTAACTTTTTTAGGTTAACGCACGCTATCGGGAGGAGTTAGAGCACGCTACCAAGTTTGTAGCGTACGCTAACAAGGCAGTCGGAGCTCACAAGACTGCTAGCGCACGCTAAATATGAGGGCTTAGCGTGCGCTAAGCTGGAACAGTATAAATAGGACAGTTAGCCCAGGGTTCGTCATTTTTCATTTCTCACTTCGTTTTTGGGCGATTCCGGGCGATTTGGAAGAATCTCTTCGAGCTTCACTCACCTATCATCATCTTCAAGCTTCTGAGTTGGATTAATCATCATTTCATCCTCTCCAACACATCAAATCAAGGTAATAACTTCTTGGATCTAGAATTTCGGATTTTGGGTTTTTCCTTCCGATCTCTTCATGTAAGCTTGATATTATGTTGGAATATGTTAGATATGGATTATATACCTTAGATACATGTATTCCTATGGATTTATTGATGTGTTTTTCGGATTTGGTGAATATTTGGAGAATTAATCAAGAACACTTTAGAGTTGACTTTGATAATTGGGGATTTTCGATTAGATGTTGTCGTTAACTCGATTTGTGGATTCCTATTGGATTATTGTTATCATTGAAGGTGTTTTGTTGGATTGAACTACACCTTTTGGAGTTTGGTTTCGATATATTTGGGATTGGTTTTAATCAAAGAATGATGTTCGCTAAGTGTTTGTTTGAATGCCTCAATGAGTTTGGATATTGTTGTGTCGACCTTTGAGTTGGTCATGATTCATGCTTGATACGTATATTAAGCGGATTATTGGAAATTGTGTTATTCAAGGTTGTTCGAGTGACCGACATCTCTTTTTAGGACGTTGTTCGAGGAAGGACATTCTTCACCGGTGTTGTGTAAGTTAATTCTTACTCGGTTAAAAGGATATTCATTCCTTTCATTGTTGTTCATTCATAATCATAACTCATTCACAATGTATTAACTGTATTGAGACTTGTAATTGTCAAATAATCACTTCATTCATGAGGAACGACGGTTCCAATCATTTCATTGAGCTATCATTCATTTCACTATCATTTCATCTCGGTGAGTCATTCTTGACTTTGTCGGATTGTTATTCATTAATATTCTTCATGGTCATTCTTGTCCATATGACCTTCTGGGTTTATATTGCGTGGCCGGGTGGGGATATGTGGAATTTTTAGTCGGGCACGTGATAGTCATGTGATTGGGTTCACCAACACATTGGACTGTGCACACGGTAACGTACCTCCGTGAGACTAATTAGGTACAAGGGCGGGTGTGTCCGAACACTCATCTTGTGCACTTGCACATACCATTACGGGCATACTATGATGCCCCTCTTCAACTTAATTTCATAATTAAGATATATCATGATTGTGTTTATTCAACTCTTGAGGATTGTTGTTACGTAATGGCGGCCGTTGGGGGATGTTGTTTTCAGGTCATGGTAAGGCTAAGGCACGGGAAGAGAATGTTGACGGCGAGGAGTCCCAGTGATACTAGTAGGGGCCCCCAGTCCTTTCAGTCTTCATGTCTTCTTCATTTTTATTTCCTCTGCAGACTTCCATTTGAATACTCATTTTATTTAGTGTTGTATAGTTTATCTTCATATAAAATATACATGTATTCAGTATTATCTTGGGTGTGTTGTACTTGAAACTCCTCATCGGAGTAATGGATGATATAATTTGGTTCGGTACTACAATTATATTATTTAAGTCATTAATTTTCATTCACCTGGTGGGTCCCAGTCGGGGGTCCACGACACTGTAATAGTCGCCTAGTTTGGGGTGTTACAGAAAATAAAATATATATGGTTGAATTCTCAAAATTTCCGGTCTCGAGGTCATCATACAAAAAAAATCAAATCATTTTTCCTCCTCGAAGGATGTTTTTAAATAGAATTTACGTGACTTCCCCAAAACATTTGAAGTTTAAAATACCATATTGATACACTTCCATTGGGTAACCAATCCAAAACATCACTCCTGTAAAAACGATTTCCCACAAAGATGTATATATATATATATATATATATATATATATATATAGACACACATACATACCGGTACTACTCTTTATTCCAGCACAATATGAGAATCAAACAAGTATGGAGTACGTATTCACGAGGCACAATTAAACTCCATATAATAACACAGAATCACACAAACTCGTGTAGCACGAGACACAGCAAAGTAGGGAGACTTACATCCACAGATCGCAAGAAGATGATGGTTGCACTTCGATACTAATCACGACCGACAACTCAGACGATGCGTTGCGACACTACTCAGTCAGGCAAAATCTGACAAGACAAGACAAGACCTGAAAACACACAACTCAACCCGACAACTTAGGTTTCCTCAACCTAAGCTCCGATACCATATTCTGTAACACCCCCAAACCACTCGGGAATATTACAGCGCCGCAGACCCTCTCCGTGAGGATCTACCAGGCTAAATAAAAAAATAATACATCACATCACATGCCGACATGGCTACGTAAAGGACCATTAGGCCGATTTGGTCTTTTATCACAACACACACATCAATACATACAAGACTCTTTCTCGGAACTCGTACCCACACAGGGGCGAGAATACAATAACGCTCCCATAAATCGGGAAAATAACACATCGGAGGGATAACCAACAAGACTCTACCAAATACTCCACAACTGGTCTTCATGTGATTAGTACCGTCGTCTTCCATCATCCATCATGACGATTCTGTGATTCGCTCCCCAGCAACCTGTAAATACCTGGACGCAATACAGGCATCCACCCCTCGAATACTCGGGGGTTAGCAAAACTCCACTGTTTTGCTAGTGCAAGTATAAAATACGAATACAAGCCATACACAATATACTTCCAAAAATATAATAATTTTAAATATACTTCCCGAGGTAATTCATTTGATCAAATCACTTTGAATTAAAAGGGGTAGGAATACAACCATATATCTCTTACAAAATATTTTACAGTCTCGGGAGTTTTGAAATCACTTGGAATTAAAGAATTCTCAATTCTTTCGAAGACATTTAGGGACACGGCCTAAAGCTCATATTTTCAAAATACAAGTTCCGATAACAATTCATGGGATCCACGACCCATTTTATGAAACACAGGGTCCACGACCCAAATCACAAAGCACAGAGTCCACGACCCAAATCACAAACACATATTCCTAAGGATTATTCGTGTCCCGTGCTAACAAGCCACGAACCTCAGATGCTCCCGCAGAACATACCCGAGTGAATAACCTAACAGGACCATACCAAAACACATGTCCTCGTGACAACAGTCACAGAACCAATACCAAACCACAACCATAAGTTATCCCGGCATCGCGCTAACAAGCCATGAACCTTGGAGTCCCCGCAAGACATACCCGATGATAACCCCCACAAGTTATCCCGGCATCGGGCTAGCAAGCCCCGAACCTCGGAGTCCCCCCAAGACATACCCGATTAGATAACCCTACGGTCACTCCCGACCCATACTAACAAGTATGGATCCCGGAGATTCATCAATCTTACCCGGAGGCACATCACTTACAACAAATCATTCACAACGACAATCCAACACCAATACCAAACAACAATAAAGATCAAAACTTCCTTACAAAGGAGAATAACCAAATCATACAACGTCACGTTCTTGCCGAACAAGTACACATAACAATACAAAATCCCCGGTAAATGATTACGGTATATTAAACTCACTAAAAGTGACATAACATCCTTCAACATACGAAACCAACACACATATTCCGAGAACACATATATTCACAAGGTATACAAATTATCGTTGAAAGACAACATTTATCAAGAACATACCAATCCCTTTTAACGTTCATTAAACATTGGGATATCGTATAAAATCATTTATCAACAATTATGCCTATGAAACATGAAACGTATGGGCAAGATACTTGCCTCGATACCACGAGCAATGGGAAACAACGAACGGATACGGTCGGGTAGCCCTCGAACTTCCAAGATCGACCAAAAACCCGACAACTCCACGGAAACTACGAAAATAATATCACCACGAATCAATAACGCTAAACGGCATCCGAATCAACCTGAAAAACATCAAGAACCCGAAGGTTCTTCAAGGAAAATCGAAAGTCAAAGTTCCGGGTTGGTAAAAATCGATAAATGAGTTATAGAATCCGAAGATTATGACAAATACGATGAGATTACCATGAACAATTCATCAATCTCGGACAAAATCAAAGAATTTCGAAGAAACCCTCACAAATCTACACAACAAGGTTTTTACGGAAGAAATACCTCAATCCGGCGAAGAACAAGGATTAGATGTTGTTCTAATCAACAAAAGCCTTACAAAAAGCCTTGGAGATGAGAAGAATCGGCCAAGAACTCCCCCTACAGATCGCTCCCGTCCGCATCCGCCAACAGGTGAAGAAATCGCAAGAAAATGAGGTCTGGCCGAAGCCCAGGCCTATTTATGCCGACAGGGTTACGACCATAATCGGTAGGGCCTTACGGCCGTAACTCGGTCAACGTGCGTTAGCGTATGTAACGGCCGATAGCTTGCACGCAATGACCACACGTTACGGCCGTAATCGGCATAGCCTTATGGCCGTAATCGAGCATCCCAGTCCACTGAACTAAATCTGCCGAACCGTTACGGTCGTAACCGGCTAGCGCCTAGCGGCCGTAACAAGCCTTACAGCCGTAATCGACCAGGCCTTACGGCTGTAATCGGACCAGCCTGCCCTACGACTGCCCGGTTCGATACTCGACGACGTCTCGATCAAGTGAACGCACCGGCTATGATCCAAAATAATAACGAACAATCTACGAAACTCAACGTACCACAGTACAAGCATGTGATTCCAACGACGCGGACGACAACAGTCTGTTCGACCGGAGAAAAATTCAACGAAACCAGAATAAAAATCTCAGGTATTACAGCTATGACAATTACATCAGTACAACTGTCTGAATCCTCATAACATTTTATCCATACTGAATAGATTCCACATTGTGTAATATAGATCAGATAAAAAAACATTAAGCAACCATAGAAGATTCAGGATATTACATTATACCCCACTTAAAATAAGTTTCATCCTCGAAACTTGCAATCCTGTCACAAACCACAACTCAAAAAAAATATCCAAAAATTATCACAAAAGCGATCAATCATCCCCACAAGCGAATAACCACATAGTATACTTATAGGTGCGTGAGGCCGATGATCTCCCATAATACTAGCAAATGACCACACTTTCAAAGTCCCAACATAGACACAAACACAACTGACACAAGCCTCGATGAAATCCAACAAAATGCCAATATAAGAAATATGGCAATTTAAAAAATATCTCAAAACTTTTGGAAACTCCAAAAATCGGTTTGACTCAAAAGTCATAAAAATCATTACCAAAAGTCATGCTACTATCGCACCGATATAGCCACATAACACACATGCCCGAGTTTCACAAAACCTAAGCTCCGATACCGTATTCTGTAACACTCCCAGAACCAATCCGGAATATTACAGTGCCGTGGACCCCTGCCGGAACCCACAAGGCTAAAAAGCATTTTCACAATCATTTGAAACATGCCAAGAGGCCAAAGACGGTAACATATTTCAAATACTCAAATACTCTCCAAATATTTATTTTCCAAATACCGTCATAAAAATCCCATTTAAAATTTCAAGGTCAAAACTCGACAGTTTAAAAATGTTCGTTAAGCCACCACTTACATATACTAACAAAATAATTTAGGGAATCAGTTTTACGAACCCAAGTTTGAAAAATACCAAAAAACCATTTTAAAATAGACATGCAATTGGTATAAACATAGTAAAAATACATTAGCAGCAGAATATAATACAAAGTCAATGTACACGATTCCTAAATAGACGTCATAGACAGTATCATCTGAGAAGCTCATCTCTTCACGACCGCTACAAGCTCGATCTCCAAGAACCTAAAAAAATAAAGCACACGACTGGGTCAGTCACAATATTCAATAATGATAACGATCACATCAACATCAATAATTATATACTAATGTAATTACAAAGTAAGAATACTACCAATATAATCTTACCATCATAACCTTACCAACTCGTGGTTATCCAGATCAAATCAATTCTTACCATATTTTGCATCTAGAATTCTCAAATCACAAATGAACTAATATACAACATCTGTACTGTATCCCAAACAATACTCAGATCCTTAACATCGTAGTTCACCAGTATAAAATATAGAAGACCTATCCATTCCGATCCATCAGATAACATCATCAAATCTCAAAATGATAATCGACTGTCAATCAAAAGACAAGTACCAAGATGGAAATACGGGACATACCTCAAGATATTCAACGCCATGACAAATCATGTCAGTCTAATCCGAGATTAGGTCAAGACAACATACAAACATGGTCCTAACAAAAGACCTACAAATGCATACTCACATGACAACATCAATATACACACAAGACGACAACAACAACAACATGCACTCAAAACGACAATGAAAACATACACTCATGGTAATTTGTGATACAACATCCACTGAATAGATCCCAAGATGATCCCGTCGGACCAACACGTGGTGGAAAACTACATCCAATGATCCAGTGCGCGCTAGCATAGATCCCAAGATGATCCCATCGGACCAATACATAATGGACATCCAACAACAATACACAAATGTATGACAACAACAATACACAAATGCATGACAACGACTATACACATATGTATCACGGCATGATAATGATAAAAATGATTAGAGTACTTGCCTCGAATCCTTCAAGAGCAGTCTCGATGTCAAAAACCATCACCAACGATTATCCTCGATATTCGACGATCCCAAATATCATAGACTCTATACTCAAGTATCCCAATAACGAATATAAATCACATACGTTATGATTTAAGTCCAAAATCAGAAAACAACATATAATGTAAATCTCCAGAAATTACACTTGTAATCATTGCTATATCCATTATCAATTACAAGTATAAACTTTCCTCAAATACCAATATGCAAACAAGCCAATTCTGACACACGAATACTCCAAACTTGATAATTCTTCGATCACGACCTAAAATTATCAATCTATTCAAAAAACAATAAATATGAAATTAGTATCTTTGAATATATCAATACCGAATTCAAACAACAACATCTGAATTACTACGAATAATTAAAAATAACAATGCCCGGACTACTCAACATACACTTACTTCCAACTTTCCCACACTTCCGCAAAATCCATATATCCATTCAATAAGCCGAATATACAAACTTAACCAAAATATTCAAATCAATATCTCTTTGAAATCTTTAATCAAAAACCTTGAAGGCATGATTCAAAGGTATATTCGGTCTCATCAATTAAGAAACAATAACCACATCAAGAACACGAAAAACACAATCACAAACATACATTTCTTTCAACATAATATGATTCTAGCCATTGATTCGATCTAAACAACCCAAAAATATCAAGACTCTCAAAAATCCAAAATATGACAGTTCAAACCAATTACCTCAATCCGGCAAAGAATCAAGAACGATATTAGAATCCTTGTTCCAAGATTTCCTAGATGTTAACACTTGATAAACCAACTCAAAATTTGAGATTTAGGGATTAAACATCGAGTTTGGGTGCTTTGGGGTGAGAAGGGATCGGGTAGAAAGGGTTGGGAAGTGAAATTCCCGATTGTTGAACATATTTATATGCCCAGGCATGTTAACGACCGTTAACTTCAACCATAACGGCCACAACTTGTTCTCCGAATAGAGACTGTATAGTTTTGGCCATTCTGGTCATAACTTATTCATTCGGACTTCAAAATTGACTCACCGTTTGAACCATTAGAAAGCTAACTCGATGCTCTATCATATCGTTAAGTTTCACAATTTTTAAAATTTCCAAGGATTAGTGGTGATTTTTCAATGTTGAATATTATGCACAACACTTTCCAAAAAAATGTACAATCTTATTTCCACCAACACTTCAACATATAATCATCTTCATAATGTCATATACACCAAGAACTTATCCAAGAATACGAATTAATCCATAACCATGTTCAATTAACATTACTTTTTTCATAATCATCAAAACAACATAAACCAATATGTGTTCCAACATCTAAAGCACCATCTTAACTCATAATCATCATCTTCGTCAACACAAACTCCATCAAACACCAAGAATCATAACAGTGCTTCCATAATCTATCATCATACAATGTAATCACCAACAACAATACCAAAACTCAAAAATAACGGGTACAATTTATTAACATACCTCTTGATGATGAACAACACAATCAAAAACCATTAGGAATCAAGAATATCTTCAAGTCCTAAGTTGCAATTCATGCTATCAAGCTTCCAACCAAGTTAAAAGTGTTTTAAGAACACTTAGAAGTGTAGATGGATGATTCTCGAGAAACTCATTTTGGTTTGTGAGGAAATGAAAGGCCATTCCTCACTTTATAACCTGCATAATTCATTGTGGCCCCTAGCCAATAAGCATAACGTGCATTAGCTTCCTTAGCGTACGTTAACTATCTTTGATAGCATGCGCTATCCTGTTCCAGAGGCTACTGCCTTACTTCCTTACAATGGGACATAAAAACCATAGCTATGTGTGTGTCCCATAACTTAAATGATATTTCTACCTTTGATCTCTTTTCTGACCTAAAGGCATTTAAGTATGACATAGACAGGAGAGTGAAATCTGAAGAGTCACCTGCCAAGACTACAACACAGGATGCTGTATCTGACAGGAGACATAGTTCAGCACCCAGCACATCCGAGTCGGCACACAAGGCAGCAGACAATGACGATGACATCCCGTCGCAAGATGAAATGGCCTTGCCCATGCACAAGTTCAAGAAGTTCATCAAACAGTCTGGAAAGACTCCATACAGGCCCAAGTCTTTTAAGAAGGTAAGCTCTGAATACCCTTGAACTGTGATTCTAACATATGCTATAACTGTAGGAAGCGAGGACATTATGCAAATAAGTGTCCACATCCAAAAGTGCAAAATTTGCCAGAAGCTGAGCAACAAGAAAAGGATGAGAAAAGAAGTGCCTAGAGAAACAAGGTTAAGGCCCTGATTTGTGAATCAGAAGCCTCACCCACATCAAACAAGACCGAGGAGTTGTAATATCCATATTTTTTTCGTCTCTGTTTGCCCCTATCGTTTAATCCAACTATTGTAACTTATTAGTACTCAATTCGATTTTTTGTGTTTAATGTCGGTCATTGTGCCTGTTCTATTATCGTAATGCTCAAAATATTTATTGATGTTCGTCTCTGAATGTGCCGTATTGATTGGATAATTGTATATCTTGTTGTGTCGCCTTTATCTAGATGATACTACTGGAGTGTGCATAACTTACATTATGCTTAACACATAACATACGTAAGGATATCTGTGTTTTGGGTCAGAAGTTTCTGGAGTAGTCGTTGCCTACGTTATTTAATGGATATAACGTACGTTAAGGTCTATTATGTACGTTAAACTTTACTTCTTAACGTACGTAATGATATCTAGATATCTGGGCAGTGAGCTCTGGGCAATTATTACGTACGTTAACCTTCAAACTATAGCGTACGCTAACCCATGTTTTACGTACGTTATGCTTTTCATGCAACATAGGTAATGAAACCTATGCATCGAGGCAGTAAGTCTATGGGGTTGTTACGTACATAGTGCTTGTTTGTCTTACGTACGTAATGTTGTCGATACATATATATATATATATATATATATATATATATATATATATATATATATATATATATATATCTTCTTGACAAGGAAGCCGCGGATTGGTGGGAAGTTGTTGAACCTACTGACCGTGTCGCCACTTGGGACGAGTTTAAATTTACTGTAGCGGAAGAGTATTGCCCTTGTCCAGTTAAGGAGAAACGCATTGCAGATTTATTTACCGCGACACCACAACATGTGCCTATCGTTGAGGCTATCATCACATATAATCAACATCTGAGTCACGTCCGTGAGCAGGTGATGACTGAAGCGGATAAGAGCTGTTATTTTGATTTGAGGATGAAACCCAGAATTCGGGAGGGTATGGCAGGTTTCCGATGTGCTACTTTGAAGGAATACCAGGATCATGCTCTAGCCATTTAGATGGCTATTTCTGCATCGGGATCAGGTCCTTAGAGTAAGAGGTCTAAGACGGCTGGTGGCTTTTCAAGAAACAAGGGTAGTGGATTTCGTAAACCTCAGGCTTCTCATTCCGCTACCGGGAAACTGGTTCAACAAACCAATAGTACACCAAATTTCTGACCGGGCTAGTCTTCTGCTTATGGTAGAGGATAATGTTTTAATTGTAATCAAGCAGGTCATCTATTCCCAGAGTGTCCACTTCCTCTTGTGACTTGTTTTTCGTGTGGACAGACGGTCACTGAGCTGCTTATTGTGAGGCTGCCACTAGGTTCACCAAACCTCAGAATTCAGCACCAGCTCCAAGTGTGGACCTGAGGGCTACAACTAGTTAGCCACAACAGACCTCAGGACGAGGTAGAGGCTGAGGTCGATCGGATCGTCAAGCTGCAGTGAGTATGGGTTCGGTATAACCTTGAGTGTACCAAATAAGTCATGCAGACGATGTTGAGGCTCCAGTAGCTGCAGGTACCATGCAAAAATTTTCTCAGCATGTACCAATTTTATTTGATTCAGGAGCTACTCATTCGTTTATTGCTCTTGACTGTGTGAAATGTTTGGGCCTTGATTGTTTAATTGAGCGTGAACCATTTTTAGTGGGTACTCCTAGTGGAGAGCATTTAATTTTTAATTGAGAGATTAAGGATTGCCCTGTGTATATTGGGAGTCGGGGTTGGCCTTCAGACCTCATTGTAGTAGATCTGAAGGGAAAGGATGTGATTCTCGGAGATGATTGGTTGAGTCGTCATGGTGCTGTTATGAACTATCGAATGTGAACTATCTCAGTAGTAGCCGAAGATGGTGTCGAACATACTTTTGTATGCCGTAAATCGGGTAGTTCAGGCAGGATGATTTCGGCCGTCAAAGCAATGAAATCATTGAAACAAAACTGCATTGGTTATTGGTGCTATGCCATGAGTACTCAGGATGGTGGAATTGACCTATCATCGATTCCAGTTGTGAATGAGTATCCTGATGTGTTTTTGGATGATCTTTCGGGATTACCTCCATTTAGGGATATAGAATTTTCCATTAATCTTTAGCCGAGTGCAGCTCATGTATCTCGTGCGCCATATCGTATGGCGCCTGCTGAGATATTGGAACTGAATAAACAATTGGGTGAACTCCTTTATAAAGGATATATTCGTTCGAGTGCTTCCCCTTGGGGCACACTAATTCTTTTTGTTAAGAAGAAGGATGGATCGTTTCGTCTGTGTATTGATTATCGGGAATTAAATAAGATGACCTCAAGAACAAGTATACGTTGCCTCGTATAGATGATTTGTTCGATCAACTTGAGGGTGCCACTATTCTATCTAAGATTGATTTGCGCTCGGGGTATTATCTGTAACACTCCCAAGTTATTCAGGGTATATTACAGCACCGTAAACCCTACCGTGGGAGCCACAAGGCTAATCATACACGGAACTATAAAACTTGACCGAGAAGGTCCAAAACAATGAAATGAAAGACGATACAAAGGGTATTCAAACCATGTCCCATGTATCCGAATACATCACAATACAGAATCAAAAGCTCAGCAATACAGGCCGGAACATCAAGGAAGACTGAAAACAACAACACTCGAGTATTCAATAACCATTCCAGTATAACAACACTGAATGGAGAAACATAAAAACATAACCGGAGATAAGACACAGTATCACGCTTGCCCATCATCTTCATACCGACCCGATACCTGCCTATCCGCTCTCCTGGCACCTGAAATAAATAAAAAGTACTTCCCCCATAAAGGGGTTAGCCGTCGAATAGCTAGTGCAAGTATATTAAGTATGAAACGCAATACTTCTCAACAATAAAGTAAAGGTAACCGTCAATTCATCAATTCAAGACTAGTATTCCGGAATAACTAAATCTCATAGCATCACATCAATACATACATGATCAACCGTGGAACCGCACCAGAGGCTACGGAACCCTCAGGGGACCCATCGGCCCGCCCCAGAGTGGTTAACCCAAATTATCCGTGGAATCGCACCAAAGGCTACAAAACCCTTAGGGGACCCGTCGGCCCGCCCCAGAGTGGATACAAATAATCATGCCATTCATATATCTTACTTTCAAAGTCGAAAACGTACAAGCATAAATATATACTTGCCTTTTAGACATCGAGAAATTGAATGGAAAAGAGTATGAGTTCGGTAGGTCCAAGAACGCACTTCCGGCACCTAAACGATTCGTAAGGGATATGATAATCAATAATCCATACTCATAATTCATGAAGAAACTCCCGAAACCCGTTTACGATTCACGAAAATACAAGGGTAAACAACTAGAGTTCGGAAAATCACCCAAACCCTCACAAGTCCAAACACGGCACAAACCAATCCGTAAAATCATAGGAAAAGCATGTATACGGGATAGATACATCATAATCTCAAGGTTCTCAAGCTTCAAAATGGACAAATCGGACGAATCTAGTAAAAAACCCCAAAATTCCCAAAAAATAGGGTTCTAAGGATTTTTACCTTGATTTGGACGATAGAATGGATTAGATGTTGTGTAATCCTTGTTCTCCAACCAAAGATGTTGATGCTTGAAGATGGATCGCTTCCAATCGCCCAAAATCGCCTCTCCCGAGCTTCTCTCGTCGAAAATGAGTGAAGAGAATGAAAAATGACGAAATGGAAGTTAACTGTCCAATATATATTTGCTCAGTCTAGCGCACGCTACGCCTTGATTATTAGCATGCGCTAGCGAGGTCACCGGGTAGTCCAGTGGCTTCTGCCTGCCCCGTTAGCGTGCGCTACTCGCCTTATCTTAGCGTACGCTAGCCAAAATGGTGTCCAGAAACTGGAGTCCAGAACCTACTGTCCTCTGCCTTGCTCGAGTCTTAGCATGCGCTACCGCTATGGCTTAGCGTGCGCTACGCAGCTCTGATAGCGTGCGCTATCCGAAGACTAGCGTATGTTACTTAATAGTCCAGAAAACTGACAACCTCACTGCCTCTGCTAACCAGCCCGTTAGCGTGCGCTATGGAAGGATGTTAGCACGCGCTACTGACCACGGGTAGCATGCGTTAACGAACTCCTAACGCGCGTTAGCGCCATCCGTAGCGGTATGAGTTCGGGTTACGCCTCGAGTCCCTTAGCGCGCTACGGCTCAAAGCTAGCGTGCGCTACTCAAGCAGAATTAGCGTGCGTTAGCCTAGGCCTAGCGTGCGCTGTTTCTCTGACCCAGAACACTTCCGCAAGGTCTAAACAACACGATTGTGATCCAAACAAGATACGAAACTCTAGAAGAATATCGACAACATCACCAAGAGTTTACAGAGCGACGAAATAAAAAAAACGGCATGGTCAAACAGTCAATAAAAGTACGGGTATTACATTCTCCCCCTCTAAAAAGAAGTTTCGTCCCGAAACTTAAGAAATAAAAAGTTCGGGGTACTCCGACCGCATTTTCTCTTCCTTTTCCCAAGTCGCCTCCTCGACTCCATGTCTCGACCATTGCACTTTAACCAGTGGAATTGTCTTATGCCGAAGTTGTTTCTCGCGACGCTCAAGGATCTTCACGGGTCTCTCCGGAAAGGTAATATTCTCGGCTACGTCAATCTCACTATAGTCGATAACGTGGCTCGGATCCGGCATGTACTTTCTCAACTGAGACACATGGAAAACACTATGGACGTGACTTAAAGTTGGAGGCAACGCCAAGCGATAAGCTAAATCCCCAACTCTGTCCAAGATCTCGAAAGGTCCGATATACCTCGGACTAAGTTTCCCCTTTTTCCCGAAGCGGAAAACCCCTCTGGTCGGCGACACCTTGAGTAAGACATGATCCCCCACTTCGAACTCCAAGGGTCGACGACGAGTATCAGCATAAGATTTCTGACGGCTCTGGACAGTCAGCAATCGATCTCGGATAATAGAAATCTTTTCCTTAGTCTCCATCAACATATCCGGTTCCGTTCCAATTAGCTCCAAAGCCTCGTCCCAACATAATGGTGACCTACATCGCCTACCATAAAGTGCCTCGAATGGTGCCATTTTGATCGACGCATGCCAACTATTATTGTAGGCAAACTCGATCAACGGTAAGTGAAGCCCCCAATCATTACTCCAGTCTAAGGCACAAGCTCGCAACATATCCTCAACTGTCTGAATCGTCCTCTCTATCTGACCGTCTGACTGAGGATGAAAGGACGTGCTCAATCTCAACTCAGTACCCAAACCCTGATGAACGGCCTGCCAAAAATGCGATACGAAATGACCGTCTCTATCAGAAACAATGGTCTTGGGGGCGCCGTGCAATCTGATGATCTCAGCTATAAAAGTTAGAGCCAATCTATCCGGTCCCCAAGTATCCTTAATACCCAAGAAGTGTGCAGACTTGGTCAACCGATTGACGATTACCCAAATCATATTCATTCCGACCCTAGTTCTCGGCATGCCAGTGATGAAATCCATAGAGATGTCTTCCCACTTCCACTCGGGAATGGGAAGCGGCTTCAACAACCCCGCTGCTCATTGGTGTTCGATCTTGACTTGTTGACACGTCAAGCACCGTAGTACAAATTCCGTGACATCCTTCTTCATGTTGTTCCACCAAAAATTTCGTTTCAAGTCCTTATACATCTTACTCGTTCCGGGGTGGATTGAGTAAGGCATAGCATGGGCTTCTTGGAGAATTCTCTGCCTCAACTCGAGATCATTCGGAACACAGAGCCTGCCCTGAAATCTCAGAATACTATCCTCGTGAACCATAAAGCCAGGAGCTTTTCCTCTAATTACATCTTCCTTCAGTTGAGAGATCATCGGGTCACTCCACTGTTTCCCTTTGATGTCGTCAACCAAGGACGAAGTAATTTCGAGAGTACACAACTGTCCTTGTACTTGTTGAAGCCAAACTTCTATCCCTTACTCGATTAAATCCTGACGAATCTTCGTCTGAGATGTAAGAACCTCGAGCATTTGAAGAGATGCCGATTTGCGGCTCAAAGCATCCGCGATGACATTGGATTTTCCGGGGTGGTAAAGAATTTCCAAATCATAATCCTTTATCAACTCTAACCAACGTCTCTGTATCATATTCAGCTCTTTCTGACTGAAAATATACTTCAGGCTCTTGTGATCGGTATAAATCCGACACGAAGAACCATACAAGTAATGTTGTCAAATCTTGAGTGCGAAGACAATTACGGCCAACTCCAAATCGTGAGTAGGGTAGTTCATCTCATACGGATTTAATTGTTGTGATGCAAAAGCTATCGTCTTGTCATGCTGCATAAGAACACAACGAAGACCTTGACCCGAAGCATCACTATAAATCGCAAAGCCCTCACTACCATGTGGTAAAGCTAAAATCGGCGCTGAAGTCAAACGTCTCTTCAGCTCATCGAAGCTCTGTTGTCTCTCCATCGTCCAAACAAACTTTTCCATTTTCTGGAGTAATTTCGTAAGCGGCCGAGCGAGTTTTGAGAATCCCTCGACAAACCGACGGTAATAGCCAACAAGTCCCAAAAAGCTACGAACTTCCTTAACATTTTTAGGCGGTGTCCAATCTAGCACTGCCTCAATCTTCTTCGGGTCTACACGAACCCTTTCGGCCGAAATCACATGGCTGAGAAACATAACTTCTTCCAACCAGAACTCACATTTTGAGAATTCTGCATAGAGGTGCTCGGTTCTCAAAATATCTAGTACCAAATGCAAGTGTCGGGCATGTTCCTCTTTATCTTGAGAATAGATCAAAATGTCGTCAATAAAGACGACTACACACCTGTCGAGATACTCGATGAAAATCTTATTCATTAACTGCATGAATACTGCCGGTACATTAGTCAACCCAAAAGGCATAACTACAAATTCATAATGCCCATATATCGTCCAAAATGCCGTCTTCGGAACGTCGAACTCTCTCACCCTGAGTTGATAATAACCTGATCTTAAATCAATTTTCGAGAAAACTGCGGGCCCCTGCAACTGATCAAATAAATCGTCTATACGAGGCAAAGGGTACTTGTTCTTGATGGTTACTTTGTTCAGCTCACGGTAGTCAATGCACAAACGTAGTGAACCATCCTTCTTCCTCACAAAAAGAACAGGTGCGCCCCAAGGCGAAGCGCTCGGTCTGATGTACCCTCTTTCCATAATTTATCCCAACTGATTCTTTAATTCTTGCATCTCGAAAGGTGCCATATGATAAGGTGCCTTAGAAATCGGAGCCGCATCTGGTTCTAAGTCCACAGAAAATTCTATCTCATGATCTGGCAGTAATCCCGGGAGATCGTTCGGAAAAACATCGGGATACTCATTAACAACCGGGATCGAAGAGAAATCGACTTCGTTCCCATCCGTTTTCAAGGCATAACACCAATAGCCCTTACAACCTTTATTCAAAAGTTTTACGGCCTTCATGGCGCTGATAAGTAACTTGGATTGGCCCGACTTACGTCCCAAAAATGAGTACTCGGATCCGTCTTTAGTCATCATGGTGATAACCTTAGTACGGTAATTCATAATCGCTTGGTGACTATCAAGCCAATCCTCGCCGAGGATCACGTCCTTGCCTACCATATCAACTACAATCATATTCGATAACCATTCCATACCAGATATAATCACCAGAAAATCTTTAATATCCCGGTTCCCCACAATTCTATCCCCGCTTGGTAGTTTCACAATGAAGGGATCGCAAGCAGTCATACAAGTTATATTCAAACGGCGTACACACTCCAAGGAAATAAAAGAATGTGTAGCACCCGTATCAAAAAGCACACGGACTGGATGAGATAAAATATGAATGGTACCTGAAGCCACCGCCGTGTCGGGTTCATCTGTTTGACGCATCTCATAGACTCGTGGTTGTACCGAACCGACGCTAGATTTTCCCCCTCCAGCGTTCTGACCCCGTCCCCGGCCCCTGCCGTAATTCCGCTAAGATTGACCAAAATATTGCCGCTGAGTAACACATTGGTCAAGTGGTGCTGGGGCAGAAGCCCGAGTGTCCAAAGTCTGATTTGGTTCGGAACAATAAGCCGCTCTATGTCCCATCTGTCCGCAAGTGTGACACCTCAACGGTGGAAAATTGCATTCCAAATTAACGTGGCCTGGACGACCACAATTATAGCAAGTTACCGTGCGATTTGTGGTACTCGGAATAGAATGGAAACCCCTATTTCCTCTAGCAGAACGTGACGACTGTCCGGTAGAACGGTTAGTCGTCTGTGACCTCTGGAAGTTGCCACTCTTAGAGCCAGAAAAATTTCCCGCGATCTTCTGCCTTCGATTCTTTAGTGGTATCGTTGTCGGGGCTTAACATATCATGGGCTAAAGCTCTGTCCTGATATTCCTTCAGTGTGGTGCAGGCAAATCCGGCCATGTACCGCCGTAAGTCCATATTCATCCGCATATCAAAATAACGGATCTTATCACTCTCGTTTTGCACTTGTTCCTTCACGTGGATCAATTGTTGGTTGTACTCTACAATTGCTTGCGAAACGGGAATATTCTGCGGTTTAACCTCGAAAAAGGCTCGAATTCGGCTCTCTCGTACCGGCCAAGGACAAAACTCGGCCTCCAAAAGCTCTTTAAATTCATCCCACGTGGCAACACGATCCTGTGGCTTGATGACTTTCCACCATGTAGCGGCCTCCTTGGTGAGGAAATACTGAGCAATCGGTACTTTCCTCCCTTCGGGGCAATCAACTGCTTCAAAAATTTTCTCCAACTCCGCTAGCCAATCTTCCCAACCTAACGGGTCTGTGGCACCGCCAAACTGTGGAGGGTGCATACGGATTACATTCTGAAGTCCGCGTTCGGGTTCAGATTATTCAGCTGAATGGTTTGGGCTAAAATGGTCATCTCGTTAGCCAATTGTTGAAGTACATTCGCAACTCCAACGTCCGCGCTGTTCCCCTAGCCAGTCGACTGGTCGTGCTGACTTTTGGTGTCCGGATGCACTGAGTTTGATAAACTGGGGTTGGTTGACCCCGCAACAGAACTGAGGGAAATGGCCGCGCCACGTCCTCGTCCACGTCCACGGCCCCTACCAGCTGACATACTGAAGAACACAGAAGGCACGTAAGTACAATTCAATCGCATGTCATCGAAGTGACCGATTCTCAAGAAAACCAAAATATAAGTAAAACGAATAAGGAAACACCAGAAGAGTAAGAGGTCTTACAAGTACCGGTCACATTGTGATGATGGCAGGGTAGTGATACTGTGGACAAATGACGACTCAATCAACCCAAAAGCCCGACATCCTAGGTATCCATAGACCTATTCTCTGATACCATATTCTGTAGCACCCCCAAGTTATTCAGGGTATATTACAACGCCGTGAGCCCCGCCGTGGGACCCACAAGGCTAATCATATGTGGAATTACAAATCTTTGACCGAGATGGTCCAAAACAATGAAATGAAAGACGATACAAAGGGTATTCAAACCATGTCCCATGTATCCGAACACATCACAATACAAAATCAAAACCTCAGCAATACAGGCCGGAACATCAAGGAAGACTGGAAACAAACAATACTCGAGTATTCAATAACTATTCCAGTACAACAACACTGAATGGAGAAACATAAAAACATAACCGGAGAGAAGACACAGTATCATGCTTGCCCATTATCTTCATGCCGACTCGATACCTGCCTATCCGCTCTCCTGGAACCTGAAATACATAAAAAGTATTTCCCCCATAAAGGGGTTTGCCGTCGAATAGCTAGTGCAAGTATATCAAGTATGAAACACAATACTTCTCGGACAATAAAGTTAAGGTAACCGTCAATTCATCAATTCAAGACTAGTATTCTGGAATAACTAAATAGCATAGCATCACATAAATACATACATGATCAACCGTGGAACCGCACCAGAGGCTACGGAACCCTCAGGGGACCCGTCGGCCCGCCCCAGAGTGGTTAACCCAAATTATCCGTGGAATCGCACCAAAGGCTACGAAACCCTCAGGGGCCCCGTTGGCCCACCCCAGAGTGGATACAAATAATCATGCCATTCGTATATCTTACTTTCAAAGTTGAGAACGTACAATCATAAATATATACTTGCCTTTGAGACATCCAGAAATTGAACGGAAAAGAGTATGAGATCGGTAGGTCCAAGAACGCATTTCCGACACCTAATTGATTCGTAAGGGATATGATAATCAATAATCCATACTCAAAATTCACGAAGAAACTCCCGAAATCCGTTTACGATTCACGAAAATACAAGGGTAAACAACTAGAGTTTGGAAAATCACCCAAACCCTCACAAGTCCGAACACGGCACAAACCAATCTGTAAAATCGTAGGAAAAGCATGTATATGGGATAGATACATCATAATCTCAAGGTTCTCAAGCTTCAAAATGGACAAATGGGACGAATCTAGGAAAAAACCCCAAAATTCCCAAAAAATAGGGTTCTAAGGATTTTTACCTTGATTTGGACGATAGAATGGATTAGATGTTGTGTAATCCTTGTTCTCCAACCAAAGATGTTGATGCTTGAAGATGGATCGCTTCCAATCACCCAAAATCGCCTCTCCCGAGCTTCTCTCGTCGAAAATGAGTGAAGAGAATGAAAAATGATGAAATGGAAGTTAACTGTCCAATATATATTCGCTCAGTCTAGCGCACGCTACGCCTCGATTATTAGCATGCGCTAGCGAGGTCACCGGGTAGTCCAGTGGCTTCTGCCTGCCCCGTTAGCGTGCTCTAGCCAAAATGGTGTCCAGAAACTGGAGTCAAGAACCTACTATCCTCTGCCCTGCTCGAGTCTTAGCGTGTGTTACCGCTATGGCTTAGTGTGCGCTACGTAGCTCTGATAGCGTGCGCTATCCGAAGACTAGCGTACGTTACTTAATAGTCCAGAAAACCTGACAACCTCACTGCCTCTGTCAACCAGCCCGTTAGCGTGTGCTACGGACGGATGTTAGCGTGCACTACTGACCACGAGTAGCATGCGTTAACGAACTCCTAACGCGCGTTAACTGCCTGTCCAGAAAGCAATATGAGTTACTGGTTCTGACCTGACTGGTCCCTTAGCGCGCGCTACGGCTCAAAGCTAGCGTGCGCTACTCAAGCAGAATTAGCATGCGTTAGCCTAGGCCTAGCATGCGCTATTTCTCTGACCCAGAACACTTCCGCAAGGTCTAAACAACACGATTGTGATCCAAACAAGATACGAAACTCTATAAGAATATTGACAACATCACCAAGAGTTTACAGAGCGACGAAATAAGAAAAACGGCAAGGTCAAACAGTCAATAAAAGTACGGGTATTACATTATCGGCTGAGGTAGATAGGTAGGGTGATATCTTATGCATCCCGACAATTGAAACCATATGAGATGAATTACCCTACTCATGATTTGGAGTTAGCAGCAGTCGTTTTCGCTCTGAAGATTTGGAGACATTACCTCTATGGTTCTTCGTGTAAAATTTACATAGATCATAAGAGTTTAAAGTATATATTTAGCCAGAAGGAGCTGAATATGAGACAACACCGATGGCTAGAGTTGGTCAAGGATTATGACCTTGAGATATTATATCATCCAGGGAAGGCTAATGTGGTAGCGGACGTGCTAAGCTAAAAGCCGATATCACTTCAAATGTTGGAGGTACTTACGTCTCAATCGGAGATCCGTCGAGATGTCGTCAAGCAAGATATAGAGATTTGGCTTCAAAGAGTTTAGGGCCAATTATGCCCTTTGGAAATCACTTCATCCTTGGTCGATGACATTAAAGCGAAACAATTGGAGGATCCGTTACTAGTCCACCTAAGAGAGGATGTAGTTATAGGAAGAGCTCCCGGATTTGTGATTCAGGATGATGGAGTTTTGAGATTTCGAGGCAGACATTGCGTACCATCAGATGCAGAGCTTAGACAGGCCATACTGAGAGAAGCTCATACTACACCGTATTCTCTACACCCTGGTACAAGAAAAATGTAGAGTAATATGAAGAATGATGTTAAGGAGTTTGTGTTGAAATGTTTGACATGCTAGTAAGTCAATATTGAACATCAACGACCAGCAGGGTTGCTGAAATCACTTCCAATTCCGGAATGGAAGTGGGAAGAAATTACGATGGATTTTGTCACAAATATGCTGAAGACACATATAGGAATGAACATGATTTGGGTTATCATCGATCGACTAACCAATTCAGCTCACTTTCGGTGAATTAAAGATAATTGGGGACCTGAGAAGTTAGCCCGTGTGTTTATTACAGAGATCGTGACATTCCACAGAATTCCTAAAAATATATTTCTGATTGGGATGGTAGGTTCGTATCACACTTCTGGCAGTCCGTTCATCAAGATTTGGGAACGGAACTGAGGCTCAGTACATCGTACCACCCTCAGACCGATGGGCAATGCGAATGGAAAATTCAGACTCTTGAGGACATGTTGCGAGCATGTGCCTTAAATTGGAAAGATGATTGGGAATCACACTTCTCGCTAATTGAATTTGCGTATAACAATAGTTGGCATGCATCGATTAAGATGACACCATTTGAGGCTTTATATGGACATAGATGTAAATTACCACTGTGTTGGGATGATTCATCCGAATTGATCGGAACGGAGCCGGACATGTTAATGGAGGCCAGAGAGAAGATTATTTTAATCCGTGAGAGACTCTTAGCTGCCCAAAGCCGACAGAAGTCGTATGCGACAATCGACGTCGTCTGTTGGAATTCGAGGTCGGCGATCATGTTATGTTAAAAGTATCTCCAACTCGAGGAGTTTAATGCTTCAGGAAAAAGGGTAAACTTAGTCCGAGGCATATTGGGCCATTTGAGATTTTGGAGCGAATTGGTGAGCTCGCTTATCGTTTAGGTCTCCCACCATCATTAAGTCACATGCATAATGTGTTTCATGTCCCACAGTTGAGGAAATGCGTGTCGGATCCTAACCATATTATTGACTTTGGGGAAATCGAATTAGGTCCCGATTCAGATTTTGGAGGGTCGAGTGAAGCAGCTTAGATGCAAAACTATTCCTTTGGTGAAGGAATGGTCAAGACATGGAATGGAAGAAGCTACATGGGAGACCGAGGATAATATGAGGTCGAGGTTTCTGGAGTTGTTCACATCTTAAGTTTCGGGACGAAACTTTTTGTTAGAGGGAGAGAATGTAATATCCACATTTTTTTGTCTCCGTTTGCCCCTATCATTTAATCCAACTATTGTAACTTATTAGTACTCGATTCATTTTTTTGTGTTTCATGTCGGTCATTGTGCCCGTTCTATTATCATAAGGCTCGAACTATTTATTGATGTTCATCTCTGAATGTACCATATTGATTGGATAATTGTATATCTCGTTGTGTCGCCTTTCTCTAGATCATACTGTTGGAGTGTGCATAACGTACGTTATGCTTAACATGTAACGTACGTAAGGATATCTGTGTTTTGGGTCAGAAGTTTCTGGAGTATTCGTTGCGTATGTTATTTAATGGATATAATGTACATTAAGGTCTATTACGTACATTAAACTTTACTTCTTAACGTACGTATGATATCTGGATATCCGGGCAGTGAGCTCTGGGTAATTATTATGTACGTTAACCTTCAAAATATAGCTTATGCTAACCCATGTTTTACGTATGCTATGCTTTCCATGTAACATACGTAATGCAACATGTACATCGAGACAGTGAGTCTGTGGGGTTGTTACGTACATAATACTTGTTGTCTTATGTACGTAACATTGTCGACATATATATATATATATATAGGCGGATCCCAGCCTGTTTCGCCATCTCTCCTTTTTCCTTCTTCTTCCCGACGAACAGGCAATCCTGTAAGAGAGTGAGGGTGAAATAAGGCGATATATCATTATTCATCCGTAGATTTGAGTTCCTAGCAAGAAGTAATCATCGTTCTAACGTCTTTCACCATCCGGATCTAGGTAATCGGCTTGCAACCTACTTTCAGGATATTTTTGGGGCTTCTGTTGGATTTCGTTTCTCTAACCGATTTAGCCCTGACTGATGTTAGATTATAGTTGTATGATCATGATTCCATGCTTTTCCACAAAGATTGGTGGGCTAATTCCGAATTTTCATTCGTTGATCATGTATAACCTATCATGCCTCCGTAGTATTCGACGTATTGTTCCTAAGGGTAGAACTTAGGATGATTCTTGGTTTTCTAGTGAATTTGTAGTTGATTGAGTCTCGATATTTTGTTAGGAACAGAATTTGGAGAAAGTTCGAACCTAGGCCCTTTGTGCATTAGAAATAAAGGCAAGTACATTATTGTGATGATTTTATGCCATGCATTTCTGTGATGAAAACGTGATTTTGTGTGATACCCGCGTACTTTATTATTATTTCCGCGTATTTTATTATTCGTGTATATTACTTTGGACGTGTTTTGTTGATAATTGATTTGTAATTTCCATGTTGTATCGTTGGGCATTTTGAACGTGTGTATATTGGTGATCGTATTGGAATGTTGATGGTTAGTAATTATCAAGTTCTGTAATTATTGGGATGTGTTTTGTTCTGACAGGACTTCGTGGTTTTAATGCTGGATAGTAGCAGTGTTGGGATTCACATACAAAAATGAAGGGCGCAGCGGAAGCGAAAACACAAAGGCAATACGAATCCCTGAAGAGGATCGATTCAAGCTACGTATATACGAATATAAAATGAACAAAGAGGAAGATACGAAATCATACCATTGAAGTCCATTGATAAAAATGGTTGTGAAGATTGCGATCTCCACTACAAAACCGATTCTCCAAGCTTTTAGTGATCTCCACCACAAATCCGATTCGTCAAGCTTTTGGTGATCTCTGCCATGAATCTGATTTGTCAAGTTTTTTGTGATCTCCAAGCCCCAAAAGTACGGTGCCTCTACTTGCCACGCGCCGGTAGTCGACCAGAATAACTCCCACCTTGTTATCCTCCAAGGATGCGGCTAGAACAAAGTGGTTGGAGCTTGCTAGTATTATCTATAACACTCTAAGTGCATATATTTATTTCTATCTGTATTTCTCTCAATTTTTGTCTAAGAAAATTGAATAAGATGATCATGGTGATAGAAGGATGAAGAGAACAAGATGAACAAAGTCTCTCTCTCTCTCTCTCTCTCTCTCTGTGTCTCTCTCTCTCAATGTGTGAACCGTATGTTACAAATAAGAGAGGGAGGAGAAGACTTTTATTAACATGTCTTCACAATCATTCACCTAACCTTGTCCCCTTAACAATAAACATCTTATGTTTATTAGTACATCACAAATGCCCATTGATTTAAAAATCAAAAGTCTTCCACCATGAAAGGTGGAAGAAACAACATCTTGTCAACATGTGTGGGGGGTGGCCATATTGAAAGAGTTAGGGAGTTTGGTTCGTTTCGGACTCCCGCAAGTCCAATCTGATATACTCCATTCTATCTCGATGTATTTATATCAATCAATTAATCCAATTAATCAATTATATCAAATACAATATATAATACATTTCTCTAAGAAATAATTATACATGTGAATCAAATTAATCACTCACTAATTTATTTAATTCATTAGGCCGTAATTAATTTATCCAATAAATTAATTTAGACATCTAATGTCCCGAAATTAATTAGACATCCAATGTCCAATAAATTAGTCCAATATCTAGTATTCATTTAAGAGAGAATAAGCTCGATTCATTCTGTCATAAATCCTATTGCGCGACTCGGTAGGTCCGTCTCAGTTAGCAATGGGAGGAACCAAAGAGTAGTAGCACCACATAGCGATCTTGGCAGCCTACAATGTACCCTAACTGAGAACAAATTATGGGGATCATTCCAAAAGCTTTCTGTCGTGAATACCAGTAAACGTATAAACCCTTATTTCAAATGTCTTTACCAAGTTATAGGGTCACGGTCAGTCAAACCCTATTTGTACTTGACGTATGCATGAGTTAATGCAAATCGAGATCACTGAGCTCTCGTGTGTCTAATACAACTAGCTCGTGTTGGTACAATATTTTTAATAATTCATTTTATACATTTTGATGATGAGTTATATAACCAAAATTTATTTTACATATTTTTCTACATTTAACGTACGTAACTGTTCATATATAACGTACGTAACACTCACAATTTGGCAAGTGTTTTTATGCAGGTAACGTACGTAATGTATTATCCATAACGTACGTAAGGTTCGAAATTCTACCCGTTGCTAGTCAACACGAAAAAGTCATTAGCCGTTACACATTGTCTTCACATCTAACGAATCTTTGACTGGAAGATAACGTACGTAATCCATGTTTCCATAACGTACGTAAAGAGTTTTATCATATGTCACTGAACCGTTTTTCAGAGTTTATTACGGCCGTTACACGAGTTCTGTAACGTACGTAAAATTAGTAACGTACATAACCGAGCCTACATAATGTACGTTAAGGGTGCCACTGTTCCAACGGGAAACTCACCCCATGAAGGCTATAAATAGCACCATTTCAAGGATTTGGAATACACACAACTTATCTGAGCATACAAGCATTCTCAAGCTATTTCAAGCATATATTTCGCGAAATATACACATTCTATATTGTGATATGACAAGATTTGTTCTATCATTTCTTATCTATATTCTTGTATCAAAGAGCGATATATATTGTAAAGTCGAGTTCCTACTCACAATTGTTTTATTGTACGGTTGTCTTGTACTCGGAAAAACAAGAGTGTTGTAGTGAGGTTGTTCTTGAGCCCGGAAATCAAGAAATTGTAAGAGTTGGCACTAAACTAGAAAGTGCATTCAAAGTTTCTAAGAAAAGTCCTAGTCGATAAAACTAGGTAGGGGACGTAGGTTTCATTAATAGCCGAACCTCTCGAACAATTTCTTGTGTTCTTTCTTTTCTGCATTTCATTTACTCTGATATTTAGCTTCCGCACAAAAGAGTTAAAAACTCTTATCCGCACTATTCAACCCCCATTCTAGTGAGGGTACCAATCCAACAATTGGTATCAGAACAGTCTCTTTTTCACCGGATTAACACCCGCTAGAGAAAAGATCCAAAAATGGCCTTTATCCACTCTTCTCTTGAAGGCAACGCTCTCAATCGCCCTCCTTTCTTCGATGGTTCAAACTTTATGATATGGAAGAAGAAAATGTCTATCTTCATCTGAGCTCACGATATTGAAATTTGGAAGGTCATTGCTCTTGGACCTACCATTCCTAAGAAGCCAGATGGCTCGATCAAAAGCTTTGAAGAATACGACGATGCCGACTGGAAGAACGATCACTTCAATAGTAAAGCTACTCAACTACTTTACTGTGCTCTCAACCCAGAGGATCAAAACAGAATATCTTTTTGCGAGATGGCCAAAGAGATCTGGAAAATGCTCGAAATTACCCATGAAGGTACGAGTCAAGTGAAGGAAACAAAAATCAATATGCTTCTTCACGATTATGAACTCTTCACTATGAAAGAAGAAGAAAGCATTACTACCATGCTTGACCGTTTCTCGGCTATCACAAATGGGCTAGCTTCCTTCGGGAAACCTATATCAAGTAGTGATAAAGCCAAGAAAATCCTTCGATCTCTACCAAGAGAATGGGACGCTACTGTTACGACTATCATGGAGTCAAAAGATCTCAACACCATTGAATTCAGCGCTCTCATTGGATCTCTCATCAATTACGAGATTGTCATTAAATCTCGAAGTTCGAAACCAAAGCCCAAAGAGAGAGAAAGGACGATCGCCCTCAAAGCCAAAGAAGATAGAGATCTAGAATATGAACCTATCGAAGAAGAGGATGAAGAAACCGCCTTTTAGGCCAAAAACATAAAGAAATTTAAAAATCTTCTACAAAGGCGCCGGAGGGACATCAAACAAGAACCGGGGGATGAATCCAAAAAGACTCATTTCCCACAAAATAAAAGGTTCAAAAATACTTGTCGAAGGTGCGGCGTTCCAGGACATTTTGCTAAAGATTGTCGTGCTGCTGCTCCAATGAGTTCATCAAAACCACCTCACGAAAAGTTCAAAAAGAAGGAAGTCTATGTCGCTACATGGAGCGATGATGAGGATGATGAACCTCAAGTTCAAACCAATATTGCTCTAATGGCCCGCGCATCCGAAGATAGCGACAAAGAAGTCGAGGTTAGTGATTCTTCTCATGAAGAACTTCTTGATGCTTTCGAATCTTTAAACAATGAATATGAAAAAGTTTGCAATAGTAATAAAGATTTGAAAAAGAAAATAAAATCTCTTGAAAGTGAAAATTCAAAATTATTGAAAAACAAGGATGTATCTATTGATCATACAAATTGTCTGGAAACTGAGAAAATTCTGAGAGATGATTTACACAAAACTCAGAAAAAATTGAAACTTTACGTTAGAAAATTCTCGTGTGGTAATGACAAATTTGAGCAACTCTTATTTGGTCAAAAATTTTCTCTTTCAAAACAAGGACCCGGATATAATTCATTTCCAATGAAAAAGTCCTTAGAAATTACCACGAAAGATTCGGACACTTTAAAAACGGGAATTCCATCATGTCCAAAATGTTTAAAACTAGGACATACCAAAACTTACTGTAGAAGTTCTAGACGAACTATAAAAGTCAAACAAATTTGGGTACCTAAAGGGACCATTGTTCAAAATCAAATTTTTATATCCAACTCCACAGGACCCAAATTAGCCTGGGTACCTATAAAACGGAAGAAAATTATTTTTGTAGGTACAAGCAAGGAAGACAACAGTATCAAATAAATGGTATGTTGATAGTGGATGTTCAAATCACATGAGTGGAAATGAACATCTTTTCACGGAGCTGAAAAAGGAAGATCGTGGTTGCGTAACATTTGGCGATAATAAAAAGGGCCAAATAAAAGGGACAAGTAAAATAGGTAAGAAACCTTTACCTACCATTGAAAATGTTCTATTTGTTGATGGTCTTTGCCATAATCTTCTAAGTGTTTCCCAACTCTGTGACACTGGTCTTAAATTAATGTTTGAAAGTACGCATTGCACCGCAGTGAGAAAAGACCAAGTTGTTTTTATTGGATTACGATATGGAAATATTTATATTGTTGATATTCAAGATGAATCTTCTTTCAATGAAAAATGTTTACTTTCATACGATGAAAATGCCGTTATTTGGCACTAAAATTGGGTCATGCCTCCTTACCACTTCTTTCAAAATTGGCCAAAAACGATATTGTCCGTGGTCTACCAAAATTAAATTTCAGAAAAGACCACATTTGTGAGGCCTGTATTAAAGGTAAACATGCTAGAGGCTCGTTTAAACCAAAAATGGAAATTTCCACTAGTCGCATTCTTGAATTAATTCATATGGATTTGATTGGTCCATCTCGGCATGCTAGCTTAACAGGTAAACTTTATACTTTAGTTCTTGTTGATGGTTTTTCGAGATTTACTTGGGTAAAATTCTTGACAAATAAAAATGATGCATTTAACGAGTTTGTTAAGTGGTGTAAGGTTACCCAGAAGGAAAAAGAGTTACCAATCATCGCCATCCGAACCGATCATGGTGGAGAATTTGATTCAAATATTTTTGAAGATTGGTGCGATAATTATGGTATTGGGCACAATTTTTCGGCACCTCGGACACCTAAACAAAATGGAGTTGTCGAGAGAAAGAATCGCTCTCTAGAAGAAATGAGCCGAACAATGCTCAATGAATATGGGCTTCCTAAATATTTCTGGGCCGAAGCCGTTAACACCGCTTGCTATGTTATTAATAGAGTCCATCTCCGGAGGAACAAAATGATGACTCCTTCTGAGATATTTAAAGATAAAAACCCCAATTTATCTTATTTCCATCCATTTGGTTATAAGATATTTATTCATAATAATGGTAAAGATAATTTGGGAAAATTTGACTCTAAATCGGATATTGGAATATTTCTTGGTTATTCGACAAATAGTAAAGCCTATCGTGTATTTAATTGTAGAAGAGGCTCGGTAGAAGAGTCAATTTATGTAAAATTCAATGATACAGTTTTACCCCCGAGAAAGGTTGTCTTTGATGATGATGCAGGTATGGTTCCGGCTAAAGAAGTGTCAGAAGCATCAAAGGAGTTGGAGAAGCTCGACTTAAGCTCGGACAAGCAGGGGGAGAATTCTTACAACCTTCCTAAAGATTGGGTAAATATGAAAGACCATCCGATGGAACAAATTCTCGGAAAAATCGATGAAGGTGTACGAACTAGGAGAAATATAAATGATTGTATTAACAATATTGCGTTTATTTCTCTTACAGAACCAAAGAATATCGATGAAGCCATAAATGACGAGAATTGTGCTATCGCTATGCAAGAAGAGCTAAATCAATTCGAAAGAAATAATATTTGGGAATTGGTTCCGGCACCAGTAGACAAATCAATCATTGGTACTAAATGGGTTCATAAAATTAAAACCGATGAGGAAGGTCTTCCAATTAAGAATAAATCTAGATTGGTCGCCCAAGGTTATAATCAAGAAGAAGGATTGGATTATGAGGAAACATTTGCTCCTGTTGCTGGTCTTGAGGCAATTCGTCTTCTCTGTGCCTTTGCCGCGTACAAGAAAATCAAACTCCATCAAATGGATGTAAAGAGTGCGTTCCTAAATGGAATCATCCAGGAGGAGGTGTATGTCAAGCAACCGTTGGGTTTTCAAGACTATGATCATCCAGATC
The DNA here is from genome assembly GCA_033398695.1 of Orobanche coerulescens. Lineage (NCBI taxonomy): Eukaryota > Viridiplantae > Streptophyta > Magnoliopsida > Lamiales > Orobanchaceae > Orobanche > Orobanche coerulescens. Next base: position 119,798,344 of record CM065815.1, read on the forward strand.
ATGTGTACAAGCTCCATAAAGCTCTCCATGGATTAAAACAAGCTCCGAGAGCATGGTATGATCGTTTAAGCACTTTTGTTATTTCAAATGGGTATAAAGAGGCAATGTTGATAATACCCTATTTATTAAGAATTTAGGTGATGATATGCTGATTTGTCAAATTTATGTGGACGACATTATTTTTGGTGCAACTAACGAATCCCTGTCCGAACAATTTTCAAATCTTATGAAGGGAGAATTCGAAATGAGCATGATGGGAGAGTTGAAAATTTTTTTCGGACTCCAAATTAGGCAACTCAATGACGGAATATTCATTCACCAATCAAAGTACGTCAATGAGCTCCTAAAGAAATTTAAGATGGAAGATTGCAAAGAAATATCTACTCCTATGTCTTCCACTCTTAAGCTCGACAAAGATGAAAAAGGTAAGTCTGTTGACCAAAAACAGTATCGAAGTATGATTGGCTCATTACTCTATTTAACTGCATCTAGACCCGATATAATATTTGCTACTTGTTTATGTGCTCGTTTTCAAGCGAATCCTAAAGAATCCCATCTCATTGCATGCAAAAGGATCTTTCGTTATTTAAAATATACTGCCGGCTTAGGTCTGTGGTATCCATCGAGCATTGATTTTCAACTTTTTGCATATAGTGATGCCGATTTTGGTGGATGCAAAATTGATAGAAAAAGCACCACCGGAACTTGTCATTTTATGAGTTCATGTTTAATTTCATGGGGGAGTAAGAAACAGAATAGTGTCGCTACTTCCACAGCCGAAGCAGAATATGTGGCTGCGGGAAGTGCATGTGTACAAGTCCTATGGATCAAAAATCAACTACTAGATTATGGCATCGAGCTTAAAAACACACCTATTTTTTGTGACAATACAAGTGCCATTAATTTAAGCAAAAACCCCATATTGCATAGTAGGACCAAACATATAGAAATTCGTCACCATTTTATTCGTAACCATGTCCAAAACGGGAATGTACGTCTCCAATTTGTTGGTACTAATGAATAATTGGCGGATATTTTTACAAAACCATTACCTGAAGAAGCTTTCAATTTTATTCGCATAAATTTAGGAATGGGACATATTGATCATTCTTAAGTGTTGCATATGAAGAGATAAATTTACCACTAGAAGGGGGGTTGAATAGTGGTAATGCGGAATAACGAAATTTCTTGCGAATAAATGAAAAAAATAGTGCGGAAAATAAAGACTCAAAGATTTATAGAGGTTCGGCAACTTGCCTACGTCCTCTCTCCGACTTCCTTTTCTATTGGCTCAAGAACAACCACAAACTTGACTCGTCTTCGATCGGTCCGAGTACACAACCGTTACAACCGCTTGTCTTCTATCGGTCCAAGCTCAACCTCTCTCAATATAAACTTTTGTATATCTAGTGTTCTATAGGAACTAGATAATCCTCACTATACAAATATGGGAGTATAATCCTAACAATGCCGGATCAAAGATCCTAATAACACCGGATTAGTGACTCTTGATTCGTTTCTCTTACGCTCAAGTGTAAGTGATGCAATGTTGGGTATTAACTTTCGGCATCAAGCACTTAGTTAGTGCAGCCAACAACAAGCGAATGTGAATTCCGAAATCATTATTCTCAAAAACGTCATCTGTAACCTCGATGACCGTTTTCGAGCACATAAAGTCAGCGACATCTCTCTCGGACACAAGAGACTCTTCGGTAATAGATTTCCCACAGCAATCATAACCATCCTTCGATAAATCAAATAATTCGTGAAGTATTTCCGAGGAAATCTTCACCACTGTTCCTTTCACCAGACTACCCAGAACAAGACCACCATCACCGTCACCCAAGTGCAAATTGGCATAAAATTCGCGGACACAAGAAGGGTAGACGATTTCTTTGCATTCAACAAACCGGGCTATCCCTAAGGCTTCAAAAAACTCACGAATACTGACCTTTGCTCGATCAAGACTGCTGAAGTTAAAGAAGTAGCAGTAGGTAAGATTCTCCTGAGGGAGAATATCGAAGAACACCTTCGATGCGATGTAGGAGACAAATCGGGTCGAGTCGTATTCGGTGTTGCGAGGGCGTTTGTAGGATTTTTCCATGGATTTGTGTCCCTTGCTAGACATGAATCTGAAGAAATTTGAAGATTTGAGGGAGAAATCGGAAGATAATGGTTCGGATTTTGCGGCTAGGTTTTTTTTGCTAAAAGGGGTTTTCTTGCGATTGCGTACGTTAAGAAAGGGTGAAAGTGTTTCTGGGTCGTATGGAGTTTATATAGTCAACTGAGTTTTAATTAGCGTACGCTAGAAACATAAGGTTAGCGTACGTTAGGTAAAAGATAGGAAGCTCACTGGACTGTCCAGTAGCTGATTTGGAATATGAAAGGTTTTAATTAGCATACGCAAGGCAGAGACGGTTAGCGTACGCTATCAAAAGCAGTATTTAGCGCGCGTTAAGAAAATGAAGCTAGCGCGCGCTAGCGAATGAAGCGAATCAAGGATATTGATTTCTTGAGTAGAAAACTTATTTCAAAAATTGTCTATATGTCCCATACCAAGTTGTAAACGAATAAAATTAAATGATTCTTCGGGAAGAGGTTTAGTAAAAATATCAGCAAGTTGGTCCTTCGTCCCGACAAAAATTAAACAGATATCTTTCTTCTGAACATGATCGCGTAGAAAATGATGTCTAATGTCTATATGTTTAGTTCTACTATGCAACATAGGATTTTTACTCAGATTAATCGCACTAGTGTTATCACATAGAATAGGGGTATTTTCAAAATATATGCCGTAGTCGTGGAGTTGATTTTTAATCCATAACACCTGAACACAGGCGCTCCCTGCAGCGACATATTCGGCCTCAGCTGTAGACAATGCTACACTGGTTTGCTTTTTACTTCCCCAAGATATTAAACATGATCCAATAAAATGACATGTACCACTAGTACTCTTTTTCTCAATTTTACATCCGCCGAAATCGGCGTCACTATATGCAATTAAATTAAAATTCAAGCAAGAAGGGTACCATAGACCTAGTCCGATAGTCCCTTTTAAGTAGCGAAAAATGCATTTACAAGCAGTTAAATGTGATTCCTTAGGATTAGCTTGGAATCGAGCACATAAACATGTAGCAAATATTATATCTGGCCTAAATGCAGTCAAATATAACAAAGATCTGATCATACCTCGATATAATTTTTGATCTACGGATTTGCCATTTTCATCTTTTTCAAGATTCAATGATGAAGACATTGGCGTAGATATCACCTTGCTACATTCCATTTTGAATTTCTTGAGGAGGTCGTTTGAGTACTTCGTTTGATGGATAAAGATTCCATCTTCGCATTGCTTGATTTGAAGCCCGAGGAAGAACATTAATTCTCCCATCATACTCATCTCGAACTCTCCTTTCATAAGATTAGAGAAATATTGGCACAAAGATTCATTAGTAGCTCCAAATACAATGTCATCAACGTAGATATGGCAAACAAGTATATCATCATTCAATATTTTAACAAACAAGGTATTATCGACTTTGCCTCTTTTATAGTCATTTGCAATTAAAAATTGACTTAAACGATCATACCATGCTCGGGGTGCTTGCTTCAACCCGTAGAGTGCCTTGTTGAGCTTGTAGACATGATCCGGAAATTGATGATCTTCAAAACCGGGAGGTTGCTTGATGTAGACTTCTTCTTGAATATAGCCATTCAAAAATGCACTTTTCACATCCATTTGAAATAGTTTGATCTTTTTGTGGGCGGCAAATGCACATAACAAACGGATATATGATTGTAGACATGAACTGAACAAGCTCTTCTTGCATTGCCATCACCCAACTTTCATCATCAAGAGCTTCGGATATATTCTTGGGAACTATTTCGGATACAAAAGCACAATGAGCCATAAATTCGGTGGTTCTCCTTCGGATTTGAACACCGTCTTCAATATTTCCAATCACGAGATCCTTTGGATGGTCTTTGATGTGCCTCCAATCTTTCGGTAAATCAATGATTGTGTTCGTTTCGATTTCCGAAATCTTCTTCACTTCGGGTGAGGGATCCGGAAAAGTACCTGCATCATCAAAGTATTCTACCTTTCTCGGGGGTGAGATCATGTCATTGAATTTAACATGTATGGACTCTTCAACTTTATTCGTTATAATGTTATAAATGCGATATGCTTTGCTATTTGTACAATAACCAAGAAATATTCCGGAGTCGGATTTAGCATCAAACTTGCCCAAGTTATCCTTACCATTGTTTAAAATAAATACATTGCAACCAAAAGGATGAAAGTAAGCTATATTAGGCTTTTTGCCCTTCCATAATTCATACGGGGTCTTAAGATGAGTTCTACGAACATGAACCCGATTAATCACATAGCATGCCGTAAATATTGCTTCGGCCCAAAAGTATCGTGGAAGAGAGTATTCATTAAGCATGGTCCTCGACATTTCTTCCAAAGATAGGTTTTTCCTTTCAACAACTCCATTTTGTTGAGGCATTCTAGGAGCCGAAAAGTTATGATTAATCCCGTATTTATCACATAGGAGTTCAAACGGAGTGCAATCAAATTCACCTCCGTGATCGGTGCGAATAGAAATTATGGAGAGATTTTTCTCATTCGATACCAAACAACACCATTTAGAAAACTCGGAAAATGCATCATCCTTATGCGCTAAAAATCTAACCCAAGTAAATCGAGAGAAATCATCAACAATAACCAAAGTGTAAAGCTTGCCATTTAAACTAACATGTCTAGATGGTCCAATCAAATCCATATGCACAAGTTCAAGAACGCGACTAGTGGAAACCTCGAATTTTGGTTTAAAAGATTCTCGAGTGTGTTTCCCTTTTATGCATGATTCACACAAATGCTTTCTATCAAACTTGAGTTTGGGCAATCCACGAACAAGGTCGTGTCTAGATAAAATAGAAATGATAGGTAAAGAAGTATGCCCCAATTTTCGATGCCATAAATATGCATTATCATCCAAAGTAATAAGACATTTTTCATTGAATGAACTTTTATCATTAAGATCAACAATGTAGATGTTTCCACATCTCAAACCGATGAATGCAATTTTATTATTTCTAAATGCCGTGCAATGCGTTTGCTCAAAGAGAATTTTAAAACCTTCATCGCAAAGTTGTGAAACACTAAGTAGATTATGATGCAAACCTTCAACAAAAAATACTTTGTTGATAGAGGGAGAAGGTTCCTTACCGACTTTGCCGATGCCTTTGATTTTTCCCTTTTGATTGACCCCAAAGGTCACATGTCCTTGTTCTTGATATTCGAGGTCTTCAAATAAGTCCTCGGAGCCGCACATGTGCCTTGAGCATCCGCTATCAATGTACCACTTGCTTTTCCTTGGTGCCAGTACCTCGATATTACTTTCGGAGTCGAGTGCCATGAATGCGAGATTCGCGTCTAGAGATCTTTCAATCTCCTCCTCGTCATCACTCCAAAAAGCGATTAAGACCTCCTTCTTTTTGAATCTTTCCATTTGAGTCTTTGAAGAGGATCCTCGGCATTCTTTGGCATAGTGACCGGCTTGACCACATTTCCGACAATTATTCTCGCACTTCTTTATAGGAGTATAGCTACTCTTCTTTTGCTCCGGGTTGCTATCCCGACCAAGAAAACTTCGCCTCTTTTGAATTAGGCTTTTATACCTTCTAAAGTTCTTGGCGTAGAGAGCAAGTTCCTCGTCGTCTTCATCTTCGGGAACATCTTCCTCAACGTCGCTATCAACATTGAATGTGACTACTCTTTCCCGAGGCTTTGGTTTGGTGCCTCTAGACTTGAGAACGATCTCATAATTGATGAGTGACCCGATGAGGGCACTAAATTCGAGCTTGTTGAGATCTTTGGACTCCATGATTGTGGTGACCGTGGCATCCCATTCTCGTGGCAACGAGCAAAGAATTTTCTTTACCTTGTCGCTGCTCGATATAGGCTTTCCAAAAGATGCAAGGCCATTGGTTATAGCCGAGAACCGATCCAACATATTGGTGATCGTTTCCTAGTCTTTCATGGAGAAGAGTTCGTAGTCATGAAGTAGCATGTTGATTTTGGTCTCCTTGACTTGGGTGGTTCCCTCATGAGTAACTTCGAGAATTTCCCAAATTTCCTTTGTGCTTTCGTAGGACGATATCCTATTGAGTTCTTTGGGATTAAGAGCGCAATAGAGAAGTTGAGTAGCACGGGAGTTGATGTGAGTGTTTCTCCAATCCTCGTCATTGAATTCGTCGAACTTTTTCAACGATCCATCCTCTTTCTTTGCAAGCTTTGGACCAAGAGCAATAACTTTCCAAATTTCAATATCATAGGCTTGAACGAAGATAGCCATTTTCTTTTTCCATGTCATGAAATTGGAACCGTCAAAGAAGGGAGGACGACTGAGAGCATTTCCTTCGATTTGGCCAAGAAGTGCCATTTGCGGATCTTTTTCCCTTAGGTGGTTAAACCTTTAAAAAGAGACCCGCTCCGATACCAACTGAAGAGATAAATTTACCACTAGAAGGGGGGTTGAATAGTGGTAATGCGGAATAACGAAATTTCTTGCGAATAAATGAAAAAAATAGTGCGGAAAATAAAAACTCAAAGATTTATAGAGGTTCGGCAACTTGCCTACGTCCTCTCTCGGACTTCCTTTTCTATTGGCTCAAGAACAACCACAAACTTGACTCGTCTTCGATCGGTCCGAGTACACAACCGTTACAACCGCTTGTCTTCTATCGGTCCAAGCTCAACCTCTCTCAATAAAAACTTTTATATATCTAGTGTTCTATATGAACTAGATAATCCTCACTATACGAATATGGGAGTATAATCCTAACAATGCCGGATCAAAGATCCTAATAACACCGGATTAGTGACTCTTGATTCGTTTCTCTTACGCTCAAGTGTAAGTGATGTAACACTTACAATCCAATGAAAGAATACAAAGTATAATTGATATTACAATGAAAATCACTCTTGTATCTTTTCTTCTCACAACTTATAATGTAGTAATCAGTAGTAATTTGAGCTCAAGAATGCTTGTATGCTTGTATGCTTGTATGCTTGAAGTTGTGTAAATGATACCCAAGTCCTATGGGTATTTATATGTGAAAGCCATTCTTCAAATACTGAAAATCGTATTATTAGCGTGCGCTAATAATGCCTTCTAGCGTGCGCAATCGATTCTGACTTGGCTTTTCTGATCGGTCACAAAACTGTTCCAACGGTAAAATAATATGGCTAGCGTGCGCTAGTCATGTACTCGTAGCGTGCGTTATCGGTTGGTCAACAGGTCTTCAATCTTGACTTTGAGAGTGTTGGTTTGTCTCCCCAACGTCTCTTTATCCAACGGCTAAATTTGAACTTAGCGTGCGCTAGCAAGCATGCATAGCGTGCGCTAGTATTAATTAATTCCAGCTTTTCCAGATTTCACGGAGCTTCATTGACTCCTGCTTTTCCAATGGTAGAAACTCCAACGGTAAGCTGTTGACTAATTTAGCATGCGCTAATAATATATCGTAGCGTGCGCTAAATGTTTTCTTTAGTAACGTACGTTACCCTGTGTAGCGTACGTAAAGGCCTTCTCATTTTGAGTCCAGTAGCTACTGGACTACTAACCATGATATCCGGTAGCGTGCGCAAGTAATGAAGAATAACGTGCGCTAAGTCCTTGTATTAGCGTACGTAAATATTTGTCCGTAGCGTGCGCAAGTCCTTTTCCATTTTCTTTCCAGACCTTACTGACCTCTGACTGAATGATGCGATAGCGTGCATTAATATTGTTGTATAGCGTGCGCTAACTGTTGTAATTTAGCGTGCGCAAATGTTGAAGATCTTGCGTGCGCTATCCATCAGGTAACTTAACTGGACTGCAGCTAACTGACTAGGCTGTATATATTTTCTTCGATAGCGTGCGCTACTCTGGTATAGGTAGCGTGCGCTAAGTCCGCTTTTCTCCTTCAATACAACAGCGTGCTGAGATTGATTTTATTAAATGTTTCGAATGAAATTATCATCAAAATACTTTTTGAGTCAACAACATATTCATATTTACATTAAATGGTCATTAAAAATGGGATATCATCGAAAGGAAATCACTGTTCATTTGGTCCGGCTTACGGCCGTTAAGACAGGAATATTACGTACGTAATAGGACATTACGTACGTAACGGTGCCTTGGACTATATACATAACGGATTACGGGTTTTAGTACAGGTAATTTTGGATTTTTGGTTACGTACGTTACGTACAATTTATAACATACGTAAAACCCTTTAACCCTATTACTTAAATACCCCGATCGGCATTTATCCCTTCATTCCTTTTCTAATCCCTAATCGCCTCCGACGTACCCTTCTCACAATCTTCACAAAATCCGACCGAATTCTCAAAACTTCCGGTCGATTCTATCAATGGCCACCAGGAATAGCAAGAAACGCAGAGGAGAAACTTCTCACTCCTCTTCTACACCCTCTGGAGAGCCTATTTTCCGGAATTCTCAAGCCTCAAAGATCTTCAAAGAAGTGTTAATTGATGAAGAGGTAACTATGAGTCACCATTTTGATTTTGAATCTTTGAACTCAGTTGGTATTGGAATAGAAGAATTTTTTGATATGCTTGGTATCAACCGTTTCGTAAGTCTTGCTCGTCCGATTTATGTGGATTGCGTACGGGAATTCTACGAAAATTTTCTTGTGACTTATGATTCTGATGGATTAGCCGTTGTTAAATCTATAGTTCGTGGTAAACCTATCCTGTTTGATGCCATAAAATTATCCGTGATTTTTGGTCTCCCTAATGAGGGATTTCGTTGCAAAGGTGAATTTGCCGCTCCGGATGAAGTGATTGATAATTTTTCTAACGATGAAAGTTATGGTGTTCATGAAGCTAAAGTCCGTGATTTCTTGACGGACAAATCTGTGATTGAAGTTAATACGGGCCGTTTTGAAAACAATGACTTTGGAATCAATATTCGTTTACTTCACGATGCTATTACTAGATGCCTAATGCCTAAGGTTAATGCTCAGCAGCGTCTAGTAAATGTCGACATGGAAATCATTTACCATGTTTGGAAAGACCATCAAGTTAACTTTGCTTTGATAGTGCTAAAATGGTTTGTGGAAAAAGGTCTAATTTTCCACAAGAAGAGATACGCAAAGGTCCACCGTCAACACAAGTCCGGAATGACTTTTGCTTCAATTTTGATGAAGATTTTTGAGAGTGCTAGAGTTGATCTTACAGGGCTACACGGGGCCGCCATCCCGAGGGGGAGCCTAGTCACCTTGGGTACCATCCGGACCATGAGATATCTTCGTACGTGAAACCGTGGATGGGTTTACTTCACCTACATTAAGGATGACGATCGTTTAGTTGATGGTGGTGTTCTACCGCGACCGGAGGAGAGGATCACATCTCGAGGCATTGCTCATAATAGGCCTCGTCTTTCTACTCAGCCGGGCCCTTCTCACCCGAGACAGGAGAGTGCCTCGTACAAGATGGTAGCTCGTATGGATAAGTTGGAAAAAGAAATGAGCGAGATCAAGATTATGGTTAAAAGTATATGTACTCATTTCGGGATCCCTCCGACACCTCCAGAAGCTGACCTTGATTAGCGGATTTTCTTTCCTATGATGATGATTTTGTTTTGTTAAGGACCAACATTCCATGCATTTCTCTATGTTTATTGTCATAAACTCTTACTACCTATGTTTTGAATGTATGTGTTGTTTTTCGTATTGACGATTTCCATTGATATCTATTACTATTAGTTGCTATTTATATTCGTTGACTATTTTGTGTTTCATTTGCTCTTAAAAGTTCTCTTGTCTTTTTGTTAATGACAAAAAGGGGGAGAAAAATATGTTTCATTTTTGAAATATCTCTTGTTCGTTTCAGGGGGAGTATTATTCAGGGGGAGAGCTTTCTTAAAATCTTTCGATCCTCCAAAACTCGTCTTTTTCAAAAACTCCCATATAAATTTTGTCATAATCAAAAAGGGGGAGATTGTTGGTACAATATTTTTAATAATTCATTTTATACATTTTGATGATGAGTTATTTAACCAAAATTTATTTTACATATTTTTCTACATTTAACGTACGTAACTGTTCATATATAACGTACGTAACACTCACAAATTTGGCAAGTGTTTTTATGCAGGTAACGTACGTAATGTATTATCCATAACGTACGTAAGGTTCGAAATTCTGCCCGTTGCTAGTCAACACGAAAAAATCATTAGCCGTTACACCATGTCTTCACATCCAACGGATCTTTGACTGGAAGATAATGTACGTAATCCATGTTTCCATAACGTACGTAAAGAGTTTTATCATATCTCACTGAACCGTTTTTCAGAGTTTATTACGGCCGTTACACGAGTTCTGTAACGTACGTAAAATCAGTAACGTACGTAACCGAGCCTACATAATGTACGTTAAGGGTGCCACTGTTCCAACGGGAAACTCAGCTCATGAAGGCTATAAATAGCACCATTTCAAGGATTTGGAATACACACAACTTATCTGAGCATACAATCATTCTCAAGCTATTTCAAGCATATATTTAGAGAAATATACACATTCTACATTGTGATACGAGAAGATTTGTTCTATCATTTCTTATCTATATTCTTGTATCAAAGAGCGATATATATTGTAAAGTCGAGTTCCTACTCGCAATTCTTTTATTGTACGGTTGTCTTGTACCCGGAAAAACAAGAGTGTTTTAGTGAGGTTGTTCTTGAGCCCGGAAATCAAGAAATTGTAAGAGTTGGAACTAAACTAGAAAGTGCATTCAAAGTTTCTAAGAAAATTCCTAGTCGATAAAACTAGGTAGGGGATGTAGGCTTCGTTAATAGCCGAACCTCTCGAACAATTCCTTGTGTTCTTTCTTTTCTGCATTTCATTTACTCCGATATTTAGCTTCCGCACAAAAAGAGTTCAAAACTCTTATCTGCACTATTCAACCCCCCTTCTAGTGGCGGTACCAATCCAACAATTGGTATCGGAACAGTCTCTTTTTCACCGGATTAACACCCGCTAGAGAAAAGATCCAAAAATGGCCTTTATCCACTCTTCTATTGAAGGCAACGCTCTCAATCGCCCTCCTTTCTTCGATGGTTCAAACTTTATGACATGGAAGAAGAAAATGTCTATCTTCATCCGAGCTCATGATATTGAAATTTAGAAGGTCATTGCTCTTGGACCTACCATTCCTAAGAAGCCAAATTGCTCGATCAAAAGCTTTGAAGAATACGATGATTCCGACTGGAAGAACGACCACTTCAATAGTAAAGCTACTCAACTGCTTTACCGTGCTCTCAACCCAGAGGATCACATCAGAATATCTTCTTGCGAGACGGCCAAAGAGATCTGGAAAATGCTCGAAATTACCCATGAAGGTACGAGTCAAGTGAAGGAAACAAAAATTAATATGCTTCTTCACGATTATGAACTCTTCACTATGAAAGAAGAAGAAAGCATTACTACCATGCTTGACCGTTTCTCGGCTATCACAAATGGGCTATCTTCCTTCGGGAAACATATATCAAGTAGTGATAAAGCCAAGAAAATCCTTTGTGTTATGTACAATGTATCCTTCCGAACAAATTCTCTCAGGAGATGATACTTTCTCGCAATGCGTTTTGTACCGTTGTGAGACCTCGACTCCTAGGCATGTGCTACCGCTCCAATGTTATCATATAAAAATGAAAACAAACAGTGCAGCACATGGTGTCACTTGAAGTTCACCCAGTAACTTCTTAATCCAAAACCCTTCCTTTGGAGGCTTTCGAAGCCGGTTGATACTCAGTCTAACAGGTGGTATCAGCAGTCGCATGCTTGTCACTATGCCAAGATACTGCTCCTCAATTAAGAGTAAAATATAGCCAAAAGTAGACACAGAGTCGTCTTTCTGTCCTTAAAAGTCTGAATCAGTAAAGCTCGTCACATTCAGTTCTTCGCCACCCATACATAAGAACCAGATCTCCAGTCCTTCTAAAGTACTTGAGAAGGTTATTTATGTTGGTCTAATATTCCCTACCTGGGTTTGCCTGAAACCTACTTACCACGCTCCCAGCATGCGTAATTTCGGGTCTCGTACACAACAAGGCATACACAAGGCTACCCATGGCCAAAGAATATGGTATATTACTCATTTCCTTCCGTTGTTCCTCACTATGAGGACACATCTTCAAGGTGAGTTTTATTCCATGTCGCATCGGTAGGAACCCTCTTTTAGAATAATCCATCTTAAATTGCTTTAAGATTTTATCTACATAAAGGGCTTGGGAAATACCTACCATCCTCTTCGCTCTATACCAGTCGAGTCGAATCCCAAGAATATAGGTTTCTTCTCCCAAGTCTTTTATGGAGAACTTACTCTAAAGCCAAGCTTTCACCGAACTGAGCATTCCCACACCGTTTTTCTATTAGTATAATGTCATCTACATATAGTACTAACCCTCTTGTATACACAAGGTTCCTCTTTATTTTCCACGAAGTCAAACTCTTTGACTGCCTCATCAAAACGAAGGTCCCAACTACGTGAAGACTGCTAGAGTCCATTTCACGGAGTCTACATCCACCATTGCTAGGTCATAGGTCACGGGTCGGTCTCTTGGTTATCACCTGAAACCTCATGGAGACCCAATTCCTCCAAGTGCATAAAGCCACACCTCTCAGGTAATTGAGACACCCTACTAGACCTACGAGGTGGTTATACTTGTGTTTCAGAAGGTTTGGTTCCATTCTTCTTGTATAGGTGTCTCATGGGGAGTTTCATTGTATTCTTCCAAAGAAATACTTCTACCTGCTCCACCTTCCTGAATAAACTCATCTTCCAGGAAGTGTGCTTGCAAAGCAACAATGATATTTCGACCTTCGGGCATGTAGAATAGATAACCTATTATCCAAGATGGGAATCCAATGAAAACGTCCCTTATGGACCTTTCTTCCAATTTCTCCACCTTAGTCTTCTTGACATAGGCGAGACATCCCCAAATCCTAATATGATTAAGACTTGGTTTCCTGCCCTCCCACATCTCATGCGGAGTTTTAGAAACGGACTTGGAAGGACACCTGTTCAAGATATAAGCAGTATTTAGGAGCGCATAACCCCACAGGTAAATCGGTAAGTCGGTGTAGCTAAGCATGGAACGAACTATGTCCAACAAGGTTCGGTTCCTTCTTTCCGACACACCATTTAACTGAGGAGTTCCTGGAGGTGTAATTTGTGCACAATTCCGTGCTATTTTAGGAACCCGTCAAACTCAGTGCTCATACACTCACCACCTCGGTCCTACTGACGTGCTTGATATGATTTACCAGTTTGTTTTTCAACTAGGGCCTTAAATTCCAGGAATTTCTCAAAGGCCTCGGATTTTATGTTTCATTAAGTATACATAACCATACCTAGTATGATCATCCGTAAACGTAATGCAATAGTGATATCCGTCACGTGCTACTCCCAAAGCACCACAAACGTCGGTATGGACTAATCCAAGTTTATCAGCAGCTCTTTCAAACGTCCATGTGAAGGGGGACTTAGTCATTTTGCCTTTAAGGTAAGATTCACAAGTTTGAAAAGGATCCGATCCCCATGGACCCATAAGTCCATCCTTTTTCATTTTGTAAACCTTGGTCTGACCAATATGACCAAGTCTAAGATGCCATTTTAAAACTTGATTAGTTTCATCCCTACCACGCTTCCTAGTCATAGTATTCATAACGACTTTATTGTTTAAGTTTAGATGATACAATCCATTTAACAATGTGACAGTGCCTACTAGTTTATTTCAAAAAATAAGTTTTGCAGGAACCATCAGCAATGAAAAATGAAGAACCTTTCCGATCCAAGACCGGAATGGATATAATGTTCTTATGCCCCGTGGGTAATATTAGTACATCATCTAAAGTTAAAACAAAGCTCAATTCCAAATCCAAAAGAAGTGATCCTATATCAGTTGCTGTGACACTAGCCCGCTTCCGACAGTAATCATCACTTCCCCAACTCCAAGCTTTTTACTTCATTCCAGATCTTGATTCAAGGTAAAAATGTGAGAACTAGCACCTGAATCCAGTATCCCAGAGGTAGAAAATATGGTAGCAGAACTGTAACACCCCCAATCCACTCAGGGATATTACACGCCGTAGACCCGCTCCTCGAGGATCTACCAGGCTGGTAACAACATTTAACATCTCGACAATGCCTTCAAGGCTAAAATGACTCGGTAGACCGATTTGGTCTTTCAATAAAAATATACAACTCAATTACAAACACATACCCACGCAGGGGTCAAAATATAATAAACTCCCGTACAACGGGGAAAAGATACTGCAGCGGAAAAGAAAATACATCTAGACCAATACAACATCAATGGATCCTCGTGTGATTAGTATCGTTCATCTTTCATCATCCTTCGTGCCGACCCTGTGTTATGCTCCAAAACCTGAATGCAAAAATAGACATCCACCCCCCGAATACTCGGGGGTTAGCAAAACTCCACTGTTTTGCTAGTGCAAGTATAAAATACGAAAACGAGCCATACATATCATACTCCACGAAACATGTTAATCATAAACATACTTCCCGAGGTGATTCACTTAATCAAACGATTAAATCGAAAGATAGGGTAAGCTCGATATACATCTTGTGAAAAACATTTTTACGACCTCGGGAGTTTTGAATACATTGGGATTTAAGAATTCTCAGGCCTTTCGAAAACATTTAGGGACACAGCCCAAAAAGTCATTTTCCCAAAACATAAATTCGAAAACAACAAGTGGGGTCCACGACCCGATCATACCATAACAACCTGTTTCCACAGATTATTCGCGTCCCGTGCTAGCAAGCTACGGACCTCAGATGCTCCCGTAGAACAAACCCGAGTGAATAACCCACAGGGAAACTATATCAAATCACATGTCACCGTAACCGCAGTCACGTGACTAAAAGCACATATACTTACATAATCAAACCACAACCATAAGTTATCCCGGCATCGTGCTAACAAGCCACGAACCTCGGAGTCCCCTCAAGACATACCCAATGATAACCCCACAAGTTATCTCGGCATCGGGCTAACAAGCCACGAACCTCGGAGTCCCCGCAAGACATACCCGATTTGGATAACCCTACGGTCATGCCCGACCCATACTAGCAAGTATGGATCCCGGAGATTCAACAATCATACCCAGAGGCACATCACATGCATCAAGCACACAACAATAATCACTTATGAAGCCAAACAACATTAAGCATCACAACCTCCTTTCAAGGAGTAGAAACTAACATCACACACATTACGTTCTTACCGAACAAGTACACAATAACAGTACGTAATCCCCGGCAAAGGATTACGGTCTATTAACTCACTCGAAGAGATCATGTTATCTTTCAAAATACCAAACCAACACACATATTCTGAGAATACATATTCACGAAGTATACGAATTATCGTTGAAAGACAACATTTATCGAGAACATACCAATCCCTTTTTTACGTTCATTAAACATTGGATTTCACATAAAATCATTTATCAAGAACTATATCAACGAAACATGAAATGTATGGGCAAGATACTTGCCTCGAATAACCACAACGCGGAGAATCGACCGAAGTAGGTTGGCACAAACCGACTACGAACTCGCCGACTCCACCGAACGACAATCCACAACAATAAACTACGAACGAAAACAATAACAACGAAAATGAATTCCAAAGTACGACCCAAAGCCGCTGAATTCAAAGAACAAATGGCGAAGGTTCAAGGATTTCCCCCAAAACGGCCAAGAACACGATTCGTCCCGTCAAAACCCGAAAACGGAATTCCAAGTTGAAATATGGATATACAATCCATAGAATATGTTTAACAACATCATTTAACCATAATCGATCCATCGAAAACGGATGAAAAACGAGATCGAGGACAAATCCCCCAAAAAGTCAATTCGAAGGAAATCAAGAAATATACTTCGATTCGACGAAGATCAATGGATTAAATGATGTTAAACACAAGAATACTACCAAGATTAATCATACCCATCATGAATTAATCAACATCACGGAACGAATCGGACGAAAATGCAAAAACCCCCAAATTCACGAAATTAGGGTTCTAAGGTAAGATTACCTTGATTCGCTGGATCAAAGGATGATAACGGATGATTGATTGATGTTATGAACTCAAGAACTTCGTGGATTTGTTGTTAAACAACATGGCTCCACGATCTCTAGGTCTCCAGCCGCGGAAGAGAAAGGTAGGAAATGAAAAACGAGATGAAATGTGACTGCTCTGTCACATTTATACAGGGCCGGACTAGCGCGCGCTAGGCTGCCGAGCTAGCGTCTTATCGGCCTGAGCCGCAATCCGATGCCCTCTTGGACTAGGCGCTTGGCCGAGTAGCGAGCGCAGCCTTCCGGCCGTAGCGTGCGTTACTGGCCGGCCGTAAGCGTCTGCGGCGTCAAGATGGCGTGCGCTACCTGCCGAGCCTAACCGATTCCAGAACCCCAGGACTCCACTGTCCAGACCCGATAGCGTGCGCTACACCTGCCGGTAGCGTGCGCTACACCTGCCGGTTAGCGCGCGCAGCCTTCCGGCCGTAGCGTACGCTACGCCGGTTCCTGCCGCACCCGTCCGACCGGTGCCCGCAATCGTCCGGCCAGTCCCGCAACTGTCCGGCCAGTGCTCGAACACCAGGGCTCGACGACTCAATTTCCGAAAATGTACGAAACGAACACGACGAAAAGTTCGCGGACAACATAAACGACCCGGAATGAAAACATAATACCATAATTAATCATACGCGACCAAGAAACGAGTCGAGACAACAATTACAGATACGGATACCCGTAACTTTCAAGAAATTACAAAATGTCCCAGAACGTCCGGAAATCACGATACGTGATCGAATAACCAAACCGAAGTTCACAACACGTCTAACAAAGTTAAACGGACTTACGGGAAACTCGAAACAGCAGTTTCGAACGAGATTCGCAAGAATCAAACTCAAGTGCGGAAAAGTCGCTAAAAAGCACGGAACTCAACAAAACGACACCGAAACGAACTCGGATGTCAAAAAGTGTAGAATTAATTATTCTCAGAACGATGAAACGGTCATAAGCGAGTCATCAAAACGGACTCTCGCCGAAAAAAGAAAATTACCGAAAATCAAAAATTGCGGATATTACAAGAACAATTAGTTTCCAAAACTAAAAGTTCCATACCTGAAGCTCCATGAAGGATCAGACAGTCTCTTGCCCAGTGGCCCAGCTCACTGCATTTGAGAAATGTGTCCATCTTCACCTTCTTACTCTTGGGAACCATTGGGGCCTTGCCCTTACCCTTAAAGTCCTTGTTTTGTGGGTCCATCTGCTTCTTGGTCTTTTTCTTCTTATTCTTGAACCTTCGAGATCCAGAAGAAATCAGAAGGGCAGACTCCTTCACCCGCGGAGTCTTCAAATGAGACTGAGCGGTTACAAATTTGTTCATAAACCCTGCTAAATGCAAGCAATTTCATTGCAGTTGAAGTTGACAACAAACCGTGAGAAGGAATCAGGAAGAGATTGCAGGATAAGATCGGTTTGTAGAGAAGCATGCATCCTAAAATCAAGAGCCTCCAATCTCTCGATCATAGAGATCATTTTGAGGACATGGTCCCCAACTTTCTCACTTTCCTTCATCCTGGCACCGAAAAACTCTTTTGATATCTCATATCTAGCAGTTCGACTCTGCTCACCATAAAGCTTAGTTAAGTGAGATAAAATCTGCCTAGCAGAAGTCATTTTCTCATGAGCTCTCTGAAGCTCACACTACTACAAAAAAGACATTCAACATCGCTCGTTTAACATCGGTTTTGTAAAAACCGATGTTAAAAAAGACGCGGTGGCATAATTGAAAATTTTAAAACAAATTAACATCGGTTCTGCAAAAAAACGATGTTAAATTAAGCCATTTCACATCGGTTTAGAAAAACCGATGTTAATTTTTAATTTAACATCGGTTTTTAGAAAAACCGATTTTAATTTTTAAATAAAGTTTCCATTTTTTTAAAAAAAGTTTCAGATTTTTTAAAAATTTTAACATCGGTTATACTAAAACCGATGTTAAATTACAAATTAACATCGGTTTTTAAAAAAATCGATGTTAAATAATGTTAATTTTTAATTTAACATCGGTTTTTAGAAAAACCGATGTTAATTTGTAATTTAACATCGGTTTTAGTATAACCGATGTTAAAATTTTTAAAAAATCTGGAACTTTTTTAAAAAAAATTGAAACTTTATTTTTTTTAAAAAAATCCGGAATATTAATATTAAAAATTCGATGTTTATATTTATTGTTCAAAAATAAAAGGTAAAAATTAGAAGTTTTTATTTAAAGTTCGAAAATAAAAAATAAACATTAGTTCTAAAATAAAAAATAAAAATCGAATGTTTTTATTTAAAGTTCAAAAATAGAAAATAAAAATGGGATGTTTTTATTTAAAGCTTTGAAAAAAAAGTGGAATATTATTTTTTATAAATAAATAAAAATTGAATTATTATATATATTTTTATAAACCTGCTAGTTTTTGTTTTTGTAATTTTTTTACTTTTCATAAAAAACTATTTTATATTTTTACAAAAAATCTAAAAATAAAAAAAACAGATTAAATATTAATTATAAATCAGATCCATATTTTTTAATTTTTTATTTTTTTATTTTCGAGCTTTAAATAAAAACATCTGACTTTTAATATTAATATTCTAGATTTTTTAAAAAAATAAATTTTTGATTTGTTAATATATATATATTTATATTAAATTATCTATATTTATATAAATTTATAAATGTATATAGTATATAAATATATCACATAGCAAAAAATATACAAGAAGTTCATCTGGCGGAGTGGTAATATCACACTTCCACAAGCAAGAGGTGGTGAGTTCGAAACCCACCAACAACGAAATTTAATGGTATTTGTTGTAGGTTGGTGGGGCTGTGCGGGGGGTTGGTGCGGGTGGTTGGGGCGAGTGTCTGGGTTGGGGCTGGGTTGGGCTAGCTGGGTTAGCCGCGGTCCAATAAAATTTTAAAATCGCGAAATTTAACATCGGTTCTAAAATTTTAAAATCGCGAAATTTAACATCGGTTGTCCCAGAACCGATGTTAAATATCGCGATATTAAAATTAACATCGGTTGTTATAACAACCGATGTTAAAATCGAAGTTTAACATCGGTTATTAGAAACCGATGTTAATTTTAACATCGCGACATTTAATATCGGTTCCAAAACCGATGTTAAATGTCCAAAAAAACCGATGTTAAATGTCTGTTTTATAGTAGTGTCATCAGACATAGAGGCCACAACATGGCTATGGACTCTAATGTTATCCCTAACCCACTTTTCATGATTTTCAATATCTTCCCGACTGGCTCTGATCCGCACCGGAGCCGTTGGAATGTCCGCCTCCAAGATGAATCCCAGCGCTTCCATACTGGACTATCATCAGGTTGTGGAGCTAGTCCACAAAGTTAGATTCAATTAAGGCGTTCTATCGAGTAGTATAGTGAGTGGGTTCATAGTCATTTTGAAAGTTGATATTTTGTTTGTCTTTATTAAGTATGACAGATTGACTAGTGACTCGTTCAATATGATCTGAGTTTAGAATTAAGGTCTTTTTTATTCTTTTAACCCAGCTCCCACTATTTTTTTTATCGGATTAATACACTCCCATGTGAAATCCGGAAGTACTTGTTCGCTTTACTTCATAGTGGTGATCGAGTTCTTTAGAAATTTTAATAGAGGGCAACCGACCAGGTTTCTGGTCTATTAATCTTCATAAAGTGGTGTCCAACACCAACCCATCTAATGAATGATTCGATCTTCTTTGTCCCCTTGTTCACTCCCCTCAGCCTATACGGTTTCTATAGTTCGTGAACAAGTTAAGTTTATACCATCGACGCTAATCAGTTTCACAATTGAATCTTATCCGGCAACCGAACAGGTTTCTAGGGATAAAATTTGCTCCAACCGAATATATCTAATGCACTCTCAGAATTTATCGACCCTCCCCGAACGACTACCACGATAACTCGGAAGCATATCACATTCGGTTTGGATTTCAATTTTCGGAAAGCTCGACGGAGGGAAGGAAAACCTTGAAATCTTTTAAACTTAATATTTTGCCGTGAGAGAATTTTCGCGATTAATGTTACACTTTGCACATTTATTTATTTAAGCGCGTTTGTTGCATTCATATCATATGAATAAAACATTCACAACCTAGTTGCTACCAACATGCAATTCATGGACCGTTCCTAGAACAAAAACATCGTAATCTAATTACAAGTCTTCGGTCTTGAATCTTCGTCTTCTCGAGCGGATCTTCCTCCGGTCTTCGTCATTACGTATAAATTTAACATTGAAAAATTTGCATCCTATACAAATTTTCTAGTAAAATTAATAGGCTCAAAACGGACTTTACAACCCAATCGAACAAAACCGAACGATTCAAAACTAGGTCCATGAACCACATCCCCATTCACAAGCATTCATCCAATAAATACTAAATAAATGGAACTAATATAAATATATTGATCCAACCAATATATAAAATTAACTATAAATAGATTGATCCAATCAATCCACGCAATCGGTAATATGAAATCGTTCAAAGTAATATGGTCAATCAAGACCATTCCAACAAATCAAGTTTCCCACTTTAAAATGAAATACCATATTCCATTTTAATCAAATTATATCTAATATAAAATTCGGGAGATTAATTTTCTGAAACATGCTGAAACAGTGCCCGAAACATGCTGAAACACGCTGAAACAGTGCCCGGATCGCGATCCGGGCATAGTGGATCGCGATCCAAAGGCCAAATCGCGATCCCATACTGCAGACCGCGAGGCAAATTGATTTTTGGGCTAGCCAATTTCAGTTTTGTCCTCGGTTCCGTCCAACGGCAATCCGGGGCTTGATATTCGACCGGATATCCAATATCAATATTTTTCGGCTTTCATATCTTCAATATGAATTATATTCCCTCGAAATGCAAGATTTATATTTTGATATGAATTTACGAAAAACACAACTACAACGAACAAACAAACATATACAACGATTAAACATTTATGATTCCAAATCATAAACCATTCAGTTAAGCATTCCAAATGCAATATATCGTATACCACTGTTGGGATTCCATACAAAAACGAAGGGCGCATAGGAAGCGAAAACACAAAGGAAATATGAATTCCTGAAGAGGATCGATTCAAGCTATGTATATACGAATATAAAAAGAACAAAGAGAAAGATACAAAATCATACTCTTGAAGTCCGTTGATCAAATGGTCGTGAATATTGCGATCTACACTACAAAACCGATTCTCCGAGCTTTTAGTAATCTCCACCACAAATCCGATTCGTCAAGCTTTTGGTGATCTCTAAGCCCCAAAAGCACGGTGCCTCTACTTGCCACGCACCGGAAGTTGACCGGAATAACTCCCACCTTCTTATCCTCCATGATACGACTAGAACAAAGTGGTTAGAGCTTGCTAATATTATCTATAACACTCTAAGTATATAGATTTATTTCTCTCTATATTTCTCTCAATTTTTCTTTAAGAAAATTGAAGAAGATGATCATGGTGATAGAAGGATGAAGAGGACAAGATGAACAAAGTCTCTCTTTCTCTTTCTCTCTCTCTCTCTCTCTCTCAATGTGTCAACCGTATGTTACAAATAAGAGAGGGAGTATAAGACTTTTATTAACATGTCTTCACAATAATTCACCTAACCTTGTCCCCTTAACAATAAACATCTTATGTTTATTAATACATCACAAGATGCCCTTTGATTTAAAAATCAAAAGTTTTCCACCATGAAAGTTAGAAGAAACAACATCTTGTCAAGATGTGTGTGTTGGGGGGGGGGGGGGGGACATATTGAAAGAGTTAGGGAGTTTGGTTCGGTTCGGACTCCCGCAAGTCCAATCCGATAAACTCCATTCCGTCTCGATGTATTTATATCAATCAATTAATCCAATTAATCAATTATATCAAATACAATATATAATTCATTTCTCTAAGAAATAATTATACATGTGAATCAAATTATTTGGATTAATCAATTCTAATCAAATACAATATATAATTCATTTCTCTAAAAAATAATTATACATGTGAATCAAATTAATCACCCAGTAATTTATTTAATTCATTAAGTCGTAATTAATCTATCCAATAAATTAATTTAGACATCTAATATCCCGAAATTAATTAGACATCCAATGTCCAATAAATTAGATATCCAATATCTAATATTCATTTAAGAGAGAATAAGCTCGATTCATTCCGTCGTCAATCCTATTGCGCGACTCGATAGGTCCGTCTCAGTTAGCAATGGGAGGAACCAAAGAGTAGTAACACCACCTAGACAGCCTGGCAGCCTACACTATACCCTAACTGAGAACGAATGATGGGGATCATTCCAAAACCTTTCTGTTGTGAATACCAGTATACGCATAAACACTTCTTTCAAATGTCTCGATCAAGTTATAGGGTCACGGTCAGTCAAACCCTATCTGTACTTGACGTTATGCATGGGTTAATGCAAATCGAGATCATTGAGCTCCCGTGTATCTAATACAACTAGCTCCAATGCTTTGGCAAAATACTTATGATCTCATCTGCCAATAACTGCATAGGATATATACCTATTCACTAACAGGAGAAAGAATCCTATCTTGGTATTTAGTAGAACCTACTACTTGCCCGTCAAGACGCACGTCGAGGTTGACCCCAACCTTCCATTTTCTAGGTCAAACTACTCTAATGAAAATATTAATGTCACAAGCACATCCTTACTAAATCCTCAAGTCGAAGGTTCACGAATACCTATCACAACCTATCGATTCCGTCATTGAATGTTCCGGAGTGGAATCCGTGTGACGAATCAAGAGTGAGTCGGTTCGAGTATATTAATCTCATTAGCATACCTATAATGTGTGCTCCCACTAACCATTAGCGTTCGACAGGCACTCTCCAAGTCAAAGAACACGTCATATAAGTCTTCACATAAACTTAACGCCCAGTCAAGTTTCATCGACTTGCGAACGATTAAGTATTTGAGCCATAAACCTTTCCAGTGCCGATCCCCTTATCCAATAAGGAGTGAAACGTTTTGCTATCAAATACAAGGACTAGTTTCTATCAATATATTTACTAGTCAGGAATGCCAGTGACTACCAGTAAATAAAGAAACATACAATTGCCTTCTGATAATGATTTACATAATGACAAGAACAATGCCCTCTCTCAAACATTCTCTGAGTGGCATTCGAAGGCATACTCCTAACAAGCAGTTAGCGCACGCTAGACTATATTGCTAGTGCATGCTAACCATGTATCCGTAGTGCACGCTACTCTTGTTCGTAGCACACATTAGGCCGTCTGGGCAGTAAGCTTTCTGGATTCTGGAATGGGTCATTAGCGAACGCTGATAGTAGGCTATCGTACGCTATTAAGGTGGATCAGCACACATTAGCGGTGTTGGTAATATGCGTCAGTAAGGACTGAATATTTCTGGAGTCAGGACACAAGCAGTTAGCGCACGCTATTATTGGGCGAGCGCGCGCTAGTGCTGGTAAATAATGCACGCTAACTTATGTGTAGCGCACGCTATCAAAGTCAGACAGAAGGTTCTGGACTACCTATATAGCCGTTAGTGCGCGCTATACTTAGGCCATAGCGCACGCTAATTACTACCTGTATAAATAGACCTGCATGTTCTAGAATTCATCATTTTCTCCATCATTCCATTCTTCTACGATGGTTGGGCATTCTTGAGCATAGGATAGTGCGGGCTTTGGCCAGAATTCATAATCCAACTATGTTTTTGAGTTCCTAGTATCAAGTTAACAACATCTCATCAACTTTCATCGTCCAAATCAAGGCAAAATCCGTTCAAACCCTAGTTCTTCATATTTTGGGGTTTTTGTTGAGATCTTCAATTCTAATTCGTTTTAGCTTGAGTTATAATGGATTATGATGTTGTAATCCTTAAACCTTGCGTTTATTTAAGTCTATGGATTTTGTTTCGAGTTTTCATCCACTAAAAGAGTATGAACGACTCCGCCTTTGTAGTGTTCGATAATTTGTCCCTTAGAGTAGAAATTTGAGGAAAATCCTTCCATTTCCGTAGTGTTGTGCTTGATCTGGTATTTTGTTAGGATCGAATCATTGAAGAAGTTCGGATCGTAGGTTTTACCGTTCACCGTTTCCTGTGTTGTTCTAATCGAGGCAAGTACTTTGATTACGTTTAATGTACTTTGTGTGAATATGTGAAAAATGTAATTTTTGCGAAAAGTGTTAATTTCAGAAAATGTGACTTGTGCCATGTGGTGACTGAGTGTGTGCGAGCCGAGTAAACCCAGCGAGGGTCCCCTGGGATCCATTAGACTGCGAGTATCTGCAGATCACTCGGTTGGGTTGTACAACCAGAGAGGGCCTGACGAGGACTCCTGGGGTGTGTATCTAGTGTGAGGTACAGGGCCAGTACAGCGCGGGAGGTTGTTTTGTGATGTTGATTGTGGTATTGTATTCCGGAATATATGTGATGGCACTGTGATTTGTGTAGTTTATTCACTTGTTGTACATATTTTAGAATCGTTGTACTTGCACTGGCTTCTTGCTGACCCCTACGAGGGTGAATATACTTGTTCTGTATTCAGGTACAGGTCTAGTAGGCAAGCTCGCACAGGGCGGACACGAGCTTGGTGGGCAGCATTGATGTCATACCTTATGCGGAGTTATAGTCGTTTTGTCATGGTCAGATGTTGTGTCCTGGTTTTGTACTCGCGCGGGTACTGTCATGTGTCGTTCATTTTGTTGTTATTGGTTGATAATGATGTTGTTACATAAGTTGTGAGTTGTTGTATCGGTTGTAATCCTACGGGAGAAAATGTTGGTTGGTTTCATCACGTATATAGTATTGGAGTGGATTTTGTTTTAATCGTGTGAATGTCTTGGTTTTGTTGTTTGTTAATGTGTTAAATGTTGGTCTCAAACTGGTAGGTTCTCCAAAAAGAATCTACGACACTGTAATATTTCCGTAAATCACGGGGGTGTTACAGAATATGGTATCGGAGCTTTGGTTTATAGATACCTAGACTGTTGGTGTTCAGGGTTTGTTAAAGTCGAGTCGGTCGTCTGTCTATGATATCATTGGGTTGCTGCCACCTCGTGCCATCTGTGCTGGGAGTCTCTTAGGAGGGTAGTAATTCCTTCTTTGTTGAGAGTAATTGTTTGTACAACAGGATAAATTGTTGTCGTAATTGTTTCTCTCCTGAACTGTTTCTTCTCCTTTAGTATACCGCAAGGTAGAGCTACTCACCAACATGGTCGAGGCCGTGGTAGGGGAGCAGTACCCGAGTCGGAGATGTCCATTTCAGATTCAGCATCTCATTCTATGGCTAGATCATATTCGGTTCCATTGGGAGGTGCATGTGGGAGTGCAGAGGCCGACGTGCCCAATGTACTCCAACAAGTTGTAACTCAAGTGCAACAATTGGCTCAAGTGGTGCAGAACATTAACACTATCAAGACTATTGAGGATCGATGGATTCAAGAAGTCATAAAGACGAATACTCCCAGATTCAATGGTTCCGGTGATGCAAACAACTGGGATCATTGGTTAGTTGAGATGGAGAAGATCTTTGATGGTATTGGCTGCCCTGAAGCCATGAAAGTTCCAATTTCTCAATATCTGAGGGTTGATGACGCTTCGGACTGGTGGAGGACTGTTAAACCCAGAGATCATGATGCCACCTGGGGAGAATTTATAGAACTAATGGAAGCACAGTATTATACGGCACCTGTGCGGCTAGCCAGAGTCAGTGAGTTCTTTAGAGCTCAACTCGAAGATGTTCCTATTTCTAAAGCAATCAAGACGTTCAACACACAACTAGTGTATGTTCAAGATCAGGTCAGGGATGAGACGGCTAAAATACCTCCTTTTGATGCTAGAATGAAACCTGAAGTTCGGAAGTATATGACTGGTCTTGGATGTGCTACGTTAAGAGAATATCAGGATAGAGTTCTTGCGTACGATATGATGACAATACCGGTTCAGATAGCTCCTAGTTCGAAGAAGCCGAAGTTTTCTGGCAGTTTTCGAGGAAGCGGATCGCGTAGGCCTTAATCTTCTGTGCAGTCTTCTATTGGTTCATCTCAGCCCAGTGTAGGAGCGCTGAGAGCTTGTTTTCATTATGGAGTTCCAGGACATGTCATTTCTCATTGTTCATTACGTCCCATTACTTGTTTTAAGTGTGGGAAGCAGGGAAATCAGGCGTCATATTGCGAGACAACGGTAGAGTCCTTGCCTCCTACTCCAACGGGCACAGTCACGGGTCAGCGAACTGAGAGTGTCGGATGTGGCAGCAGCAGAGGAAAAATCGAGCATAAGGATACTCCAAGTACTGGATTGGCTCCACCTCGATTGTATGAGATGAGACAGACTGATGATGTGGGGGCTGCCACTACGTCAGGTATTGTTCATATTTAATTGCATCCAGTAGATGTGTTTTTTGATTCTGGAGCATCTCATTCTTTCATATCTTTGTCTTGTATGCATCGCTTTGGTCTTGAGGGCCTATCTGCATGTGAACCGTTTATTGTTGGACTGCCGAGTGGGGAAAGGATAGTTGGGGATCAAGAGATTATAAGTTGTCCTATAACCATTGGCGGTAGGGATTGTCTGTCCGATTTAATTGTGATTGATATGAAGGGAGAAGACTTGATTCTAGGTGACAATTGGTTAGATCGTCATGGGGCAGTGATAGATTATCGTTGGATAATAGTTTCGATAGTTGCACTGGATGGCATCGAACACGTTTTTGATGGACAAAAACCAGGCACTTCAGGAAAGATTGTTCGAGCCATGAAGACGATGAAGTCGTTGCAACAAGGTTGTACCGGCTATTGGTGTTATGCATTAAAGTCGGAAATTGGCGAGGTGCAATTATCCTCCATTCCAGTTGTGAATGAGTTTCCAGACGTACTTCCAGATGATTTTCCCGGATTGTCGCCGCACCGTGATGTGAAATTTACTATCGAACTAGAGCCTAATGCATCACCAGTATCCTTGGCACCATATAGGATGGCCCCATCGGAAATGCAAGAGTTGAAAAAGCAACTGAGTGAATTGTTGGACAAGGGTTATATTATTCGACCAAGTGCGTCTCCATAGGGTGCACCGGTATTATTCCGAAGACAGCATTTCGAACGAGATATGGGCATTATGAATTTGTGGTTATGCCTTTCGATTTGACTAATGCTCCGACGGTGTTTATGCAGCTTATGAACAAGACCTTTATCGAATATCTCGATAAATTTGTGGTGCTTTTTATTGATGATATCTTAATCTATTCCAAGAGCGAATCGAAGCATGCCAAACACTTGAGAATAATGCTGAATATTCTGATGACTGATAAGCTTTATGCTAAATTTTCTACATGCAAATTCTGGCCAAAAGAAGTTGCTTTTCTTTGTCATATTATATCGTCTGAGGGTGTTCGGGTAGATCCTCACAAGATTGAAGCAGTTTTAGCTTGGGCACCCCCACGGAATGTCAGGGAAGTTCGGAGTTTTCTGGGATTAGTCGGTTATTATCGTCGATTTTTCGAAGGTTTCTCAAAAATTGCTCGACTACTCACTCAGTTATTACAGAAAAATCAGAAGTTTGAGTGGAGTGACGAGTTTCAGAAGAGTTTTGATGAGTTAAGGAAGAGGCTAACTACGTCACCGATTCTAGCCTTACCGCAGGGAACGAAGGGTTTCGTTATTTATAGTGATGCTTCTAAATAAGGATTGGGATGTGTATTGATGTAAAATGAGAGGGTAATTACGTACGCGTCTCGACAGTTGAAGCCATATGAGGTGAATTATCCTACATGATCTTGAGTTAGCCGCTGTGGTGTTTGCATTGAAGATGTGGAGACATTATTTATATGGTTCTTCTTGTCGGGTGTATACGGATCATAAGAGTCTGAAATATATTTTTACTCAGAAAGAGCTTAATATGCATCAACGGCGATGGTTGGAACTGATTAAAGATTATGATCTTGACATTCTTTACCGTCCAGGTAAAACAAATGTCGTTGCCGATGCTTTGAGCTATAAGTCAATCGTGTTAGAGAGTTTGGAAGTACTCACCTCCCAACCAAAGCTCAGATGAGAAGTAATTGATGTGGAGATTAAGGTTTGGCCTTAGGTAACTCAAGGACAATTACGTTTCCTTGAGATCACATCCTCGGTGATCGAATATGTTAAGGCTAAACAATGGGATGATCCTTTATTAGTTCAGCTTCGGGAGGATGTTGTTAAAGGAAAGGCACCTAGATTCATGATCTTTGAAGATGGAGTTCTTCAATTTCAAGGCAGGATTTGTGTACTAAATCAGGATAATCATAAGTAAGTAATTTTGAACGAAGCACATTCTACTCCGTACTCGATTCATCCAGGTACGAGTAAAATGTATAAAGATTTGAAGAAGAAATTTTGGTGGCCGAACACGAATAAAGATGTAACAGAGTATGTATCAAAATGTTTAACTTGTCAACAAGTTAAAGCTGAGCATGAAAGACCTGCCGGAAAGTTGCAACCGTTACCGATTCCAGAATGGAAGTGGGAAGATATCGTGATGGATTTTATCATGGGAATGCCAAGAATGCGAACTAGGATGAATATGATTTGGGTAATCGTTGATCGACTAACCAGATTAGCACATGTTATGGGCATTAAAGATACATGGGGACCAAAGAGATTGGCCGGTTTGTTCATTGCAGAAATTGTGAGACTCCATGGTACCCCAAAGAGTATTGTTTCAGATCGTGATGGACGCTTTGTATCACATTTCTGGCAAGCTGTACATCGAGCACTCGGTACTGAATTGAATTTTAGTACCGTATATCATCCTCAAATGGATGGACAGTCGGAGAGAACCATCCAGACATTATATGATATGCTAAGGGCATGTGCCTTGAATTAGAAGGAAGATTAGGAAATTCATTTACCGTTAATCGAATTAGCGTATAATAATAGTTGGCATAGTTCGATTGGTATAGCTCTATTTGAAGCATTATATGGAAGACGATGTCGATCGCCAATTTGTTGGGATGAACTGTATGAATTACTTGGAGTAGAGCCTGATTTGTTAATTCAAACGAGGGAAAAGGTTGCTTTAATCCGACAAAAGTTATTGACTGCCCAGAGTCGACAGAAGTCATATGCCGATGTTCGACATCGACCATTAGAGTTTCAGGCAGGAGATCATGTGTTGTTGAAGGTATCGCTGACTCGTGGAGTCCTTCGGTTTGGTAAGAAAGGGAAGCTTAGTCCTCGTTATATTGGTCCTTTCGAGATCCTGGATAGAGTAGGTGATGTGGCTTATCGACTAGTGTTACCTCCAGTGCTTAGTCACGTTCATAATATGTTCCATGTTTCACAATTGCGTAAGTATATTTCCGATCCTAACCATGTTATAGATTATGAAGAGATTGAGGTAAATGATGATGTTACGTAGGGAGAGCAACCGGTAGCCATAATGGAGCGACGAGTGAAACAATTGCGATGGAAGGCGATTCCGTTAGTAAAGGTTCAATGGTCTAAGCATGGAATTGAGGAAGCTATGTGGGAAACTGAAGATAGTATGCATGCCCGATATCCTGAACTGTTTGAATCTTATGTTTCGGGACGAAACTTTTTTTAGGGGGTAAGGATGTGATACCCGCGTACTTTATTATTATATATGCGTATTTTATTATTCATGTGTGTTACTTTGGACATGTTTTGTTGAGAATTGATTTGTAATTTCCATGTTGTATCGTTGGGCATTTGGAACGTGTGTATATTGGTGATAGTATTGGAATGTTGATGGTTAGTATTGTTGAGTTCTGTAATTATTGGAATGTGTTTTATTCTGACTAGACTTTATGGTTTTAATGCTGGATAGTAGCAATTAGCGCACGCTAGACTATATTGCTAGCACACGCTAGAAATGTATCTGTAGCGCACGCTACTCTTGTTCGTAGTGCACGTTAGGCCGTCTGGGCAGTAGGCTTTCTGGATTCCAGAATAGGTCATTAGCGCACGCTAATAGTAGGCTAGCGTAGGCTATTAAGGTGGATCAGTACACGTTAGCAGTGTTGGTAATGTGCGTTATTTCAGCCTGGCAGTAAAGACAGAATGTTTCTGGAGTCTGGACACAAGCAGTTAGCGCACGCTATTATTGGGCTAGTGCGCACTAGTGCCGGCAAATAACGCATGCTAACTTATGTGTAGCGCACACTAGCGAAGTCAGACAGAAGGTTCTGGACTGCCGACATAGCTGTTAGCGCGCGCTATACTTAGGCCGTAGCACACGCTAATAACTACCTGTACAAATAGACCTGCATGTTCTAGAATTCGTCATTTTCTCCATCCCTCCCTTCTTGTCCGACGGTTGGGCGATCTTGAGCATAGGATAGTGCAGGTTTTGGCCAGAATTCATCATCCAACTACGTTTTTGAGTTCTATAACAACATCTCATCAACTTTCATCGTCTAAATCAAGGTAAAATCGTTCAAACCCTAGTTCTTCATATTTTGGGGTTTTTGTTGAGATCTTCAATTCTAATTCGTTTTAGCTTTGAGTTCTAATGGATTATGATGTTGTAATCCTGAAACCTTGCGTTTCTTGAAGTCTATGGCTTTTGTTTTGACTTTTCATCCGTTAAAAGGGTATGAACGACTCCGCCTTCGTAGTGTTCGATAGTTTGTCCCTTAGATTAGAAGTTTGAGGAAAATCCTTCCATTTTCGTAGTGTTGTGCTTGATCTAGTACTTTATTATGCTACGTTAGAATCGTTGAAGAAGTTAGGATCATAGGTCCTTCCGTTCACCGTTTTTGTATTGTTCTAATCGAGGCAAGTACTTTGATTGCGTTTAATGTACTTCGTGTGAATACGTGAAAAATGTGATTTTTGAGAAAAATTGTAATTGCAAAAAATGTGATTTGTGCCATGTGGTTACTGAGTGTGTGCGAGCCGAGTAAAACCAGCGAGGCTCCCCTGGGATCCATTAGGGACTGACGAGGACTCATGGGGTGTGTATCTCGCGTGAGGTATAGGGCCAGTAAAACCCGGGAGGTTGTTTTTTGATGTTGATTGTGGTATTGTATTCCGGAATATATGTGATGTCACTGTGATTTCTGTTGTTCATTCACTTGGTCCTTGGCATATTGGGGATGAAATCCATCGACATATCCTCCCACTTCCACTCAGGGATCGGAAGTGGCTTCAACATTCCGGCAGGTCGCTGATGTTCAATCTTAACCTGCTGACAAGTCAAACACTTCGAAACGTATTCTGCTACGTCCTTCTTCATATTTCCCCACCAGAAGTTTTGTTTTATATCCTTATACATCTTACTGCTGCCCGGGTGAATAGAATAGGGCGCGCTGTAAGCTTCCTTCAGAATTGTCTGTCTCAAATCATCATCATCGGGAACGCAAAGCCGACTCTAAAATCTCAGAACTCCATCATCTTGTATCACGAATCTTGGGGCCTTTCCTTTCTTTACTTCGTCACATAACCGAAGAATCAGAGAATCGTTCAACTGCTTAGATTTGATTTCCTCGACTAGTGACGAAGTTAGTTCCATCACATATAGTTGCCCTTGGATTCCTAGTGACCATACTTCAATCCCTTCACGGATCAGTTCTCGTTGAATGCTGGTTTGGGACGTAAGTGCTTCCAACACTCGAAGAGAAACAGGTTTACGGCTCAGTGCATCAGCTACTACGTTTGCTTTACCCGGATGATAGAGGATTTCCAAGTCGTAATCCTTGATCAATTCCAGCCACCTTCTCTGCCTCATGTTTAATTCATTCTGACTGAAAATATACTTGAGGCTGTTATGATCTGTCACAGATGCTTCCGAACTCTGCGGTGAGAAAAACTCTCGGATTTTACCCTCTCTAACTGGACGAGGACAATATTGTGCTTCCATCATTAGTTTGAATTCCGTCCAGTCAGCATTATGATTCTCAGGTCGAATAGCTCCCCACCAGTCAAAAGCCTCCCCAGTCAGAAAATACTGGGCAATAGGAATTTTCCGGTCCTCGGGACAGTTAATTCCCGCAAATATCTTCTCTAACTCCTTCAGCCAATGATCCCAAGTAAGTGCCTCAGCAGAACCGTCAAATTTTGGCGGGTGCAATTTGACCACCTCAGTAAGCCATCTGTCTCCCTGATTATCCTTGTTATGCTGCTGTCCCATTGTCGTCTGCATGCGGTCAACTACCTGAGCGAAGTGGTTTATCTGAGCAACCACCTGTTGAAGCACTCCCGGCATGTTAGGATTTGAGTTGTCATTCGCTGATCCCTATTGTCCTCCAGAATGGGAATCGGTTCAACTTCCCGATAATTCTGAGGTAGTCGCTGAGTCCTCCTGTATCACATTACCACGTCCGCGTCCATGACCACGTCCGCATCCACATCCTCCCCTCAACATACTGTAAACATAATTTCTCAATATCCAGGGCAAAATTTTCAAAAATAAAGCCCGTCAACATTCACAAAACAGAAATTAAGTAAAACGGTAGTATAAGAGATTAGGAGACTTACAACCACGGTCCACATGACGACGCTGGCTGAACAGTGATGTTACGAATGACCCGTAAATCAAATAACGCAAACAGACCCAACTAAAACCAAATTGCCAAGATATCCATGAATCTTAGCTCCGATACCATATTCTGTAACACCCCGAGATACTTGGAATAATTACAGCGCCGTAAACCCTTTAAGTAAGGATTTACAAGGCTAATTAGAAGAAATGTAAATATAATACAACAGTACCACAAATGTTCAAAATACAAAGCCGGTTTCAACTGATCAACTAACTTCATTAATACAAACATCTCGAAATATTATTAAAACTCACGTACTCGAGTACTGGAAATAATTCAAAAGACAAGTCACAATAACAATAAACATCACTGAGCCCCTTCATCGTCACGTCAGTACTGTGGCTGTTTTCCCACTCCTCGGCTACCTGAACATCAAAACAAATGTCCGCCCCCGAAGGGGTTAGCAAAACGATGCTAGTACAAGTATCATATTAAACAAATCGAATATGCAACAACAATGCATAACAAAATACACAACACGGACTTCCGCTACCGGAATCCCACGATGCGAATCCACAAGATTCCATTAACACAGTATGGGTATTCCAATGATCCAGCGTCCTCAGCATAGATCCCAAGATGATCCCGTCGGACCAACATGAGGTGGAAAAACCCATCCAATGATCCAACGCCCTTAGCATAGATCCCAAGATGATCCTGTCGGACCAACACGAGTTGGACATCTGATCCAGCGCCCTCAGCATAGATCGCACAACATACAAAAACACAACTCATGCATACATATATGCAAAATCGCTATGTCCATCAACATGAACATATAAACACTCGATAACGAATATCATACAATTCAACGGAATAAATCCCATGATCAACAACATTAATAAACCATATACATGCTCAAAATACCAACATTAACAAATTACGATACTTGCCTCAAAGATGGCAAGAACTAATTACTCCAATGATCTCAACACACTCGAAGGCCGCCTCCTTCGATCAAACATTCGCAATGCTCGGCCCTTGAACAAACAGGAAAAATAACGGCAACTCAGGACAAGTTTAAACGTACGAACATCTAACGTCTACTACGGTCGGGTTAACACTCTAAGCTCGCCGACTCACGGCTCAACTCACTCGACGACCGCCCGGTCTAGCTAGAGTCGCTCAAATCACCGTAATTACGTACTACGATTCTGGATTATCGATTCCCTCACCAAGTTCGGTTACAAATCATGCTTCAATCCGAGTTTAAGGTTTAACAACCATATAATTCGATCTTCCACAATTTATCTTCCTTGCCAAAATTTACGTTCATAGCAATGGTTACCCATCAACATACTTTTGTTTGAATCATCAACATGAAGATAACCAAATCCAGAAATCACTATGAGTTATGATTTACATTGTGTTGTTGCCCGAAATATTATCCGGAGATAATGTTGCTGGAACAGTCGAGCAACAGCAAATTGCGAGAGAACATCCGAGGGAATGGAAAAACACAAGATTTGCCGGGTTTGTTAGGCCCGGGATTGAATGCTCTAGCGAGATGTTATTAATACAAATATTCGGGGATACAAGTATTAATGCAAGAATGTGATTACAATGAGTGTAATAGATCATAATTATCTTGCTCTTGAGCGAAGCTCTGCGTGTTTCATCTCTGCCGACCGTCTTTCGTGTAAGAGGTGTTGAGAGAGAAGAAAGGCCGAGAGATAGTTGTTGCCAAGAATAAGAAAGCCAAGTTATGAGCTGAATCAGAGAGAGACAGAGAGATTTTCAAGTGCAGGCAGCCTTCTATTTATAGGAGCTGAGATGCTTTGTTTACTGGCGGGCGATCGCCTTTTATGTAATATAATAAGGGGTGATCGTCTTTATGTCACATGGGCATGCTCGCTTAAAGCTGCCGGTTCTTGGCGACCACTGTGCGGTCCAATGAGGAGCCAGCACGCGTCCTGAGTTGCTGTCACGGGTGGTCCCACTGTGTGTAAGACCCCGAGATATTCGGAATAATTACAGCGCCGTAAACCCTTTAAGTAAGGATTTACAAGGCTAATTTAAAAGAAATGTAAATATAAGACATCAATACTGCGGAAATTCAAGTTTACAAAACCGTACAACTGGTTCAACGAGTAATTAATACAACCATATCGAAATGATATTAATACGACACGTGTACTCGAGTACTGAAATCAAAACAAGAAAACAAATCACCAACAACAACAAACATCACTGAACCCCTTCGTCGTCACGTCGATCGTGGTCGCTTTCCCTGCTCCTCGGCTACTGAACATCAAAACAAATGTCCACCCCGAAGGGGTTAGAAAACGATGCTAGTAAAAGTATCATATTAAACAATTCGAATATGCATCAACAATACATTACAAGATACACCACACGGACTTCCGCTACCGGAATCCGACAATGTGAATCAACAAGATTCCTTTAATACTGCAAGGGTATTCCCATGATCCAGCGCCTCGGATAGATCCCAAGATGATCCCGTCGGACCAACACGAGGTGGAAATAACCCATCCAATGATCCAGCGCCCTCAGCCTAGATCCCAAGATGATCCCGTCGGACCAACACGAGGTGGACATCCGATCCAGCGCCCTCAGCATAGATCGTACAATGTACACAAACACAACTCATGCATACACATATGCCAACTCATTATGTTCATCAACATGAACATACAAACACTAGATAACGAATATCATGACAATTCAACAAAATAATTTCCATGTTCAACAACATGAATAAACCACAAACATGCTCAAAATACCGATTTTAACACATTACGATACTTGCCTCGAAGATGGCAAGAACGAAACACTTCAATGACCTCAACACACTCGAAGGTCGCCTCCTTCGATCAACGTAGCAAGCTCGAACCTTAACAAAAGAAATGATATACAAATCATTTCAAGTCGAACGATTGCCTAACAATTCGGTCTACGGCCAAAAAGCTCAAAATAAACAATCTGCCTGGACTGCTTAGCATGCGCTACGTACTCTACGTAACGTGCGCTAAGCCTGCCTGTTAGCGTACGCTATCGTATAAGCCTAGCGTACGCTAGCCACGGACTGACAGTTTGACTCGGCTGATATCATAACGTACGTTACGTACGTATCGTGCGTTAACTTATCCCCGATAGCGCACGTTAACTTACGCATGTTAGCGTGCGCTAATCGTGCATGGTAGATTACTACTGACAGAAAACTGGGTTGAATGGTGATGAACTCATGAATTCTATGGTGATAAAACAAGTCATCCTCAAGCATATCATGCTAATAAGGTTTTTGGAAGTTCTATGATTATGAGATACAAATATACGGATAATCATCTCAACATCATAATTCATCTTCGATCTTCAAGAAAATATTCTAAGTTCCGTTCGTCTTACGTTCCAAAACGCATGATTCCAATGTGTAAAACGTAACAACTAGGTAGTATCCGTCTACTGATCACAAATCGGTTTGAAAATGCTTAGGAGTCCATATACTAAAAACGGTTCAAAGGTTTCTACGATATATAGCGCCGATACGTCAAAAGTATCCTTCTAACATGTGATGACCGATTATAAACGAAATAAATGGCTATCAAAACATGATCAAACGTCCTTAAGAACATTACTAATATTAGTGAAGAATCACCTACCTCAAGGTAGTGAAGAACACGGAGGAAATCGAAGCAATCCAACACCGAAGGCTTGAACACCAATCTCCAATGATATACGATCCTCAATCACGAGCTAGGATGTTGATATGAAGTGTTTAGGATGTAGGAAGTTATACTCTAAGTATAAGAATTCGGATATGGGAGAAGAAAGAACTGAAATTACAAAAGGATCTTGTCTATTTATAGGAAATGATTATTAGCGCGCTAGTCCTCGCTCGTAGCGTGCGCTAACGGCTTCGACTTCATGTACTCGGCACTTAGCGCGCTATTCTCATGTCAGTAGCGTGCGCTAAGGCGTTGACTCGGCTTTTCCCGAAAGCCGTCCAGGTTCATCCCGACACAATCCGACAGGGGTCCCCGGCCTGATCTCACCTACCGCACGTCTCAATCAAATTGACCACGCATAGCGTGCGCTAATGTTCCTTTGTAGCGTGCGCTATTGAGTCCATGTTAGCGTACGCTACACATAGCCGATAGCGTGCGCTACATGCGCAGAATTACAATTTCTAAATCACATACATGAAATCATATGCTCGACAATATCGGATTATGAAACACGGAGAATAATACTCAGATCAAGTACAACAATTACAATATCACAAGTTCCAAATACATATCAGAAATCTCGGGTATTACATCCTTCCTCCCTAAAAAGAAGTTTCGTCCCGAAACTTAAGATGAAAACAACTCTGGATATCTAGCCTTCATACTGTCCTCCGTTTCCCAAGTGGCCTCTTCGACTCCGTGTCGTGACCATTGTACTCTAACCAAGTGTATTGGTTTATTCCTCAATTGTTTGATCCGACTCTCAAGTATCTTGATTGGTCTCTCTTCGAAGGTGCCATCATTAGCTATTTCGATCTCGTCGAAATCAATGACGTATCGGGGTCCGGTACATACTTCCGCAATTGGGATACGTGAAACACATTGTGAACGTGACTCAGCGATGGCGATAAGGCCAACCTGTATGCTAAATCTCCAACCCTCTCGAGAATCTCAAATGGTCCGATATATCTAGGACTAAGCTTGCCTCTCCTCCCAAAACGGAAAATCCCTCGTGTAGGAGACACCTTCAATAGCACATGGTCCCCAGCGTCGAACTCTAGAGGACGACGACGTACGTCTGCATAAGACTTTTGTCGACTCTGGCGATCAGCGGTCTTTCTCGAATCAAAGCTATCTTCTCTTGAGTCCGAATTATCAATTCCGGTTCCGTCCCGATCAAATCCAAGAATCATCCCAACACAGGGGTGATCGGCATCTTCTCCGTCTGAGCTTCAAATGGTGCCATCTTAATAGAAGCATGCCAACTATTATTGTAAGTGAATTCGATCAAGGGCAAGTGAACTTCCCAATCAGTTGACCAATCTAATGCACAAGCTCTGAGCATGTCTTCTACCGTTTGTATGGTCCTTTCGGACTGACCGTCCGTTTGGGGATGATAAGCCGTGCTAAAGTTGAGCTCGGCCCCAAAGCCACGTGAATGCTTTCGTAAGTGCGACACGGCGACCATCTCGATCCGAAATAATGGTCTTCGGGCCCCATGCAATCGACTATCTCCGCAATAAATACTCGCGCCAATCTCTCGGGTCCCCATGTATCTTTAATCCCTAGGAAATGAGCCGACTTGGTTAGTCGATCAACTATAACCCAAATCATGTTCATTCCCGTTCTAGTCCTTGGCATACTGGTGATGAAATCCATCGAGATGTCCTCCCACTTCCATTCAGGGATCGGAAGCGGCTTTAACATTCCGGCGGGTCGCTGATGTTCAATCTTAACTTGCTGACAAGTCAAGCACCTCAAAACGTACTCTGCTACGTCCTTCTTCATATTCCCCCACCAGAAGTTTTGTTTTAAATCCTTATACATCTTACTGCTGCCCGGGTGAATGGAATAGGGCGCGCTGTGAGCTTCCTTCAGAATAGTCCGTCTCAAGTCGTCATCATCGGGAACGCAAAGTCGACTCTGAAATCTCAGAACTCCATCGTCTTGTATCACGAATCCTGGGGCTTTTCCTTTCTTTACTTCGTCACATAATCGAAGGATCAGAGAATCGTTCAACTGCTTAGACTTGATCTCCTCGACTAGTGATGAAGTCAGTTCCATCACATAAAGTTGCCCTTGGATTCCTGGTGCCCATACTTCAATCCCCTCGCGGATCAGTTCCCGTTGAATACTGGTTTGGGATGTAAGTGCTTCCAACACTCGAAGAGAAATAGGTTTACG
Source organism: Orobanche coerulescens (assembly GCA_033398695.1). Classification (NCBI taxonomy): domain Eukaryota; kingdom Viridiplantae; phylum Streptophyta; class Magnoliopsida; order Lamiales; family Orobanchaceae; genus Orobanche; species Orobanche coerulescens. Next base: position 119,836,950 of record CM065815.1, read on the forward strand.
GCTCAATGCATCGGCTACTACGTTTGCTTTCCGGATGATAGAGAATCTCCAAGTCGTAATCCTTGATCAATTCCACCACCTTCTCGGCCTCATGTTTAATTCTTTACCGAAAATGTACTTGAGGCTCTTATGATCGGTAAAGATCGACAATGAGTGCCGTACAAATAATGTCTCCAAATTTTCGGTGCAAAGACTACAATTGCTAACTCCGGATCATGAGTCGGGTAATTGACCTCGTATGGTTTCAGTGCCGAGAAGCATAGGCAATCACCTTATCTTTTGCATCAACACACATCCTGGACCACGATTTGAAGCGTCATTGTACACCATGAATCCATCGGTTCCATCCGTAATGCTAATATAGGTCTTTCGTCAGAGTCTCTTCTTAAGTTCATCAAAACCACTGCATTTCTCATCCCACTTAAACTTTTGAGTTTTACAGAATAAATGAGTGAGCGGACGAGCAATTTTGGAAAATCCCTCTACAAAGCGGCGATAATATCCGGCAAGTCCTAAGAAACTCGGACTTCTTTCACGTTATTAGGGCTTCCCATTCCAAGATTGCTTCGACTTTCTTGAGTCCACTGAACTCCGTCGGTGATATCACATGCCCAAGGAAAGTTACTTCCCTAAGCCGAACTCGCATTTTGAAAGCTTTGCATACTGTTTGTTCCTTCCTCAAGGTGCTCAAAACCACACGCAAATGTTCGGCATGCTCCTCTGCGTCCTTCGAATATATCAAGATGTCATCAATGAAGACGACCACAAATTTATCCAAGTATTCCAAGAATACGATTCATCAATTGCATGAATACCGCAGAGCATTGGTAAGTCCAAATGGCATTACTACAAATTCATAATGCCTGCATCGGATCTCAGCGATTTCGGTATATCCGATTCCTTAATTCTCAACCGGTGGTATCACGATCGCAAGTCAATCTTCGAGAATACCCTTGCCCCTTGCGTTGATCAAACAAGTCGTCGATCCGAGGTATAGGTACTTATTCTTGATCGTCATCTTGTTGAGCTCCTGTAATCAATACGGTCGGAGGGATCCGTCTTTCTTAGGACAAAGAGAACGGCGCTCCCAAGGAGAAACGCTAGGTTGGATATAGCCCTTCTGTAACAATTCCTCCAGTTGCTTCTTGAGTTCATACATCTCGGTTGGCGCCATGCGGTATGGTGCTCTGGAAATAGGAGCTGCTCCAGGCTCTAATTCGATAGTGAATTCCACTTCTCTCTGCGGAGGTAACCCAGGTAGTTCGTCAGGAAATACATCTGAGAACTCATTCACAACTAAAATAGACGAGAGCTCTATTCCTTCCTCTTTCCTCATGGCATAACACCAAAGTCCATGACATCCTTGCTTCAGTAATTTCACGGCTTTCATTGCTTTGATCAATTTTCCCGAGCTTCCCGGTCTCCATCCTCGGAATAAGTGTTCAGATCCGTCATCAGCAATGATAGAAATGACTCTCTCTCGGTAATTCAGAATAGCTCCATAACGGTTGAGCCAATCGTCTCCGAGAATAAAATCGTCACCGTAGATGTCAACTACAATAAGATTCGATGGCCAATCTCTCCCTCCTATAGACACTGGAAAATCTCTAGCCTCTAGGGTTCCCACAATTCTCTCTCCACTCGTCAAACCCACAACATATGGTTCACAATCAAATAAGCACGAGATTTTTAAACGATTTACACAGTTCAAGGATACAAAAGAATGTGTAGCTCCGGAATCGAATAAAACACTAACTGGTTGCAAAAGGATCTGAATCGTACCTGATGCAACAGCAGTGTTCTGATCGTCCAATTTCCTCATCTCGTACAGGCGCGGAGGAACGGACCCAGCATTCGATGTCTCTCTCTTCCCAACGTTCTACTGCGGAAATCCACTCTGTTGTGTCTGGTTCACACTTATCTCCTTCGGAACTGGCGCTGGAGTGCAAGTACCAAAAGACCTAGTAGCAACTCCACAGAAAGCCGCACGGTGTCCTTCTTGCCCACAATCGTAGCAAGTCACAGAAGATGCGGGGCGATCACGTCGAATATGCCTGCCGACCACAATTGTAGCATTTCTTTGATGCGTCCGAATCGCGATGTAGTCAGAACTTCTTTCCACCTGCGGAAGGATGTGGAGGTTTCTAGTGAATAAAAGGAAGACCGGCCCTTGCGGGCCCACCACTCTTGTTTTACGAAAAGTTGCGGTCACCTTCGCTTCTTTGCCTCCATCGATTTCTCCACCGCCGCCTCTTTCATGTCGTAGGCCGCTTTGTCTTGATCTGCCGCAACGTAGTACACTCGAACCGGACATGTGCTGCTGAATCTCGGCTTCATCCGCATATCGAAATGAAAAATCTTTTACGCCTCCGTTCGACCAAGTGTCGCACACAAGTCGGTGATGATTAAAAGTTTTGATTACTTCACGCAGATGCTTCCAACTCGTGGTGAGAAAAACTCTCGGATCTTTGCCTCTCTAGCTGGACAAGGACAATCTGTGCTTCCATCATTAATTTGAATTCCGTCAATCCGCATTATGATTCTCGGGTCGAATAGCTTCCCACCAATCAAAGGCCTCCCGGTCGAAAATCTGGGCAATGGAACCTTCCAGTCCTCGGGACGCTTAAGACCCGCGAATATCTTCTCTAACTCCTTGAGCGGTGATCCCAAGTAATTGCCTCGGCAGATCCGTCAAATTTTGGCGGGTTCAATTTGACCACCTCGGCAAGCCATCTGTCTCCCGGTTATCCTCGTGGTGCTGCTTTGTCCCATCGCCGTCTGCATGCGGTCAACTACAGGCGAATCTGGTTTATCTGCGCCACCACTGTTGAAGCACTCCGGCATGTTAGGATTTGCGTCGTCATTCGCGATCCTTGCCCTCCGAATGGGAATCGGTTCGATCGGGCCGATAATTCCGGGTAGTTGCGGAATCTTCTGTCTCATGTTACCCGTCCGCGTCCACGACCGCGTCCGCGTCCACGTCCTCCTCTCAACATACTGTAAACACAATTTCTCAATATCCAGGACAAAGTTTTCGAAATAAAGTCCGTCAATACTCACAAAACAGTAATTAAGTAAAATGGTAGTATAAGGGATTAGGAGACTTACAACCACGGTCCACATGACGACTTTTGGCTGAACAGTGATGTTACGAACGACTCGTAAATCAATAACGTAAACAGACCCAACTTAAAACCCGACTGCCAAGATATCCATAAATCTTAGCTCCGATACCATATTCGTAACACCCGAGATATTCGGAATAATTACGGCCGTAAACCCTTTAAGTAAGGATTTACAAGGCTAATTTAAAAGAAATGTAAATATAAGACATCAATATCTGGAAATTCAAGTTTACAAAACCGTACAACCGGTTCAACGAGTAATTAATACAACCATATCGAAATGATATTAATACGACACGTGTACTCGAGTCCGAAATCAAAACAAGAAAACAAATCACCAACAACAACAAACATCATCGAACCCCTTCGCCGTCACGTCGCACGCGTGGTTGTTTCCCTGCTCCTCGGCTACCTGAACATCAAAACAAATGTCCACCCCCGAAGGGGTTAGCAAAACGATGCTAGTACAAGTATCATATTAAACAATTCGAATATGCATCAACAATACATAACAAGATACACCACACGGACTTCCACTACCGGAATCCGACAATGCGAATCCACAAGATTCCATTAATACAGCAAGGGTATTCCAATGATCCAGCGCCTCGGATAGATCCCAAGATGATCCCGTCGGACCAACACGAGGTGGAAATAACCCGTCCAATGATCCAGCGCCCTCAGCCTAGATCCCAAGATGATCCCGTCGGACCAACACGAGGTGGACATCCGATCCAGCGCCCTCAGCATAGATCGTACAATGTACACAAACACAACTCATGCATACACATATGCCAACTCATTATGTTCATCAACATGAACATACAAACACTAGATAACGAATATCATGACAATTCAACAAAATAATTTCCACGTTCAACAACATGAATAAACCACAAACATGCTCAAAATACCGATTTTAACACATTACGATACTTGCCTCGAAGATGGCAAGAACGAAACACTTCAATGACCTCAACACACTCGAAGGTCGCCTCCTTCGATCAACGTAGCAAGCTCGAACCTTAACAAAAGAAATGATATACAAATCATTTCAAGTCGAACGATTGCCTAACAATTCGGTCTACGACCAAAAAGCTCAAAATAAACAATGCTTTTGCTTAGCGTGCGCTACGTACTCACGTAACGCGGCGCTAAGCTCGCTGTTAGCGACGCTATCGTATAAGCCTAGCGTCGCTAGCCACGGATCGGCAGCTTTGACTGGCCGATATCATAACGTACGTACGTATCGTGCGTTAACTTATCCCCGATAGCGCACGTTAACTTACGTATGTTAGCGTGCGCTAATCGTGCATGGCAGATTACTACTGACAGAAAACTGGGTTGAATGGTGATGAACTCATGAATTCTATGGTGATAAAACAAGTCATCCTCAAGCATATCGTGCTAATAAGGTTTGTGGAAGTTCTATGATTATGAGATACAAATATACGAATAATCATCTCAACATCATAATTCATCTTCGATCTTCAAGAAAATATTCTAAGTTCCGTTCGTCTTACGTTCCAAAACGCATGATTCCAATGTGTAAAACGTAACAACTAGGTAGTATCCGTCTACTGATCACAAATCGGTTTGAAAATGCTTAGGAGTCCATATACTAAAAACGGTTCAAAGGTTCCTACGATATATAGCGCCGATACGTCAAAAGTATCCTTCTAACATGTGATGACCGATTATAAACGAAATAACTGGCTATCAAAACATGATCAAACGTCCTTAAGAACATTACTAATATCAGTGAAGAATCACCTACCTCAAGGTAGTGAAGAACACGGAGCAAATCGAAGCAATCCAACACCGAAGGCTTGAACACCAATCTCCAACGATATACGATCCTCAATCACGAGCTAGGATGTTGATATGAAGTGTTTAGGATGTAGGAAGTTATACTCTAAGTATAAGAATTCGGATATGGGAGAAGAAAGAACTGAAATTACGAAAAGGATGTTGTCCTATTTATAGGAAATGATTATTAGCGCGCGCTAGTCCCTGCTCGTAGCGTGCGCTAACGGATTCCTGACTTCACTGTACTCGGCACTTAGCGCGCGCTATTCTCATGTCAGTAGCGTGCGCTAAGGCGTTGACTCGGCTTTTCTCGAAAGCCGTCCAGGTTCATCCCGACACAATCCGACAGGGGTCCCCGGCCTGATCTCACCTACCGCACGTCTCAATCAAATTGACCACGCATAGCGTGCGCTAATGTTCCTTTGTAGCGTGCGCTATTGAGTCCATGTTAGCGTACGCTACACATAGCCGATAGCGTGCGCTACATGCGCAGAATTACAATTTCTAAATCACATACATGAAATCATACGCTCGACAATATCGGATTATGAAATACGGAGAATAATACTCAGATCAAGTACAACAATTACAATATCACAAGTTCCAAATACATATCAGAAATCTCGGGTATTACATCCTTCCTCCCTAAAAAGAAGTTTCGTCCCGAAACTTAAGATGAAAACAACTTTGGATATCTAGCCTTCATACTGTCCTCCATTTCCCAAGTGGCCTCTTCGACTCCGTGTCGTGAACATTGTACTCTAACCAAGTGTATTGGTTTATTCCTCAATTGTTTGATCCGACTCTCAAGTATCTTGATTGGTCTCTCTTCGAAGGTGCCATCATTAGCTATTTCGATCTCGTCGAAATCAATGACGTGACTGGGGTCCGGTACATACTTCCGCAATTGGGATACGTGAAACACATTGTGAACGTGACTCAGCGATGGCGATAAGGCCAACCTGTATGCTAAATCTCCAACCCTCTCGAGAATCTCAAATGGTCCGATATATCTAGGACTAAGCTTGCCTCTCCTCCCAAAACGGAAAATCCCTCGTGTAGGAGACACCTTCAATAGCACATGGTCCCCAGCGTCGAACTCTAGAGGACGACGACGTACGTCTGCATAAGACTTTTGTCGACTCTGGGCAGTCAACAGTCTTTCTCGAATCAAAGCTATCTTCTCTTGAGTCTGAATTATCAATTCCGGTTCCGTCCCGATAAAATCCGAAGAATCATCCCAACACAGGGGTGATCGGCATCTTCTCCCGTACAAAGCTTCAAATGGTGCCATCTTAATAGAAGCATGCCAACTATTATTGTAAGTGAATTCGATCAAGGGCAAGTGAACTTCCCAATCAGTTGACCAATCTAATGCACAAGCTCTGAGCATGTCTTCTACCGTTTGTATGGTCCTTTCGGACTGACCGTCCGTTTGGGGATGATAAGCCATGCTAAAGTTGAGCTCAGTCCCCAAAGCCCTGTGAACTGCTTTCCAGAAGTGCGACACGAAGCGACCATCTCGATCCGAAATAATGGTCTTCGGCGTCCCATGCAATCTGACTATCTCCGCAATAAATACTCGCGCCAATCTCTCGGGTCCCCATGTATCTTTAATCCCTAGGAAATGAGCCGACTTGGTTAGTCGATCAACTATAACCCAAATCATGTTCATTCCCGTTCTAGTCCTTGGCATACTGGTGATGAAATCCATCGATATGTCCTCCCACTTCCATTCAGGGATCGGAAGCGGCTTTAACATTCCGACGGGTCGCTGATGTTCAATCTTAACTTGCTGACAAGTCAAGCACCTCGAAACGTACTCTGCTACATCCTTCTTCATATTCCCCCACCAGAAGTTTTGTTTTAAATCCTTATACATCTTACTGCTGCTCGGGTGAATGGAATAGGGCGCGCTGTGAGCTTCCTTCAGAATAGTCTGTCTCAAGTCGTCATCATCGGGAACGCAAAGTCGACTCTGAAATCTCAGAACTCCATCGTCTTGTATCACGAATCCTGGGGCTTTTCCTTTCTTTACTTCGTCACATAATCGAAGGATCAGAGAATCGTTCAACTGCTTAGACTTGATCTCCTCGACTAGTGATGAAGTCAGTTCCATCACATAAAGTTGCCCTTGGATTCCTGGCGCCCATACTTCAATCCCCTCGCGGATCAGTTCCCGTTGAATACTGGTTTGGGATGTAAGTTCTTCCAACACTCGAAGAGAAAGCAGGTTCTGGCTCAATGCATCGGCTACTACGTTTGCTTTCCCGGATGATAGAGAATCTCCAAGTCGTAATCCTTGATCAATTCCACCACCTTCTCGCCTCATGTTTAATTCTTTACATTGAAAATGTACTTGAGGCTCTTATGATCGGTAAAGATCGACAATGAGTGCCGTACAAATAATGTCTCCAAATTTTCGGTGCAAAGACTACATGCTAACTCCGAGATCATGAGTCGGGTAATTGACCTCGTATGGTTTAATTGCCGAGAAGCATAGGCAATCACCTTATTTTTGCATCAACACACATCCTGCACTCGATTTGAAGCGTCAGTACACAATGAATCCATCGGTTCCATCCAGTAATGCTAATATAGGTCTGTCGTCAGTCTCTTCTTAAGTTCATCAAAACCAGCCTGGCATTTCTCATCCCACTTAAACTTTTGAGTTTTCTGTAACAGCTGAGTGAGCGGACGAGCAATTTTGGAAAATCCCTCTACAAAGCGGCGATAATATCCAGCAAGTCCTAAGAAACTCCGGACTTATTTCACGTTATTAGGGGCTTCCCATTCCAAGATTGCTTCGACTTTCTTCGGGTCCACCTGAACTCCGTCAGCTGATATCACATGCCCAAGGAAAGTTACTTCCCTAAGCCAGAACTCGCATTTTGAAAGCTTTGCATACAGCTGTTCCTTCCTCAAGGTGCTCAAAACCACACGCAAATGTTCGGCATGCTCCTCTGCGTCCTTCGAATATATCAAGATGTCATCAACGAAGACGACCACAAATTTATCCAAGTATTCCAAGAATACCCGATTCATCAATTGCATGAATACCGCAGGAGCATTGGTAAGTCCAAATGGCATTACTACAAATTCATAATGCGTCTGGGATCGAAAGCAGATTTTGGTATATCCGATTCCTTAATTCTCAGCTGGTGGTATCCTGATCGCAAGTCAATCTTCGAGAATACCCTTGCCCCTTGCAGTTGATCAAACAAGTCGTCGATCCGAGGTATAGGGTACTTATTCTTGATCGTCATCTTGTTGAGCTCCCTGTAATCAATACAAAGTCGGAGGGATCCGTCTTTCTTCCGGACAAAGAGAACGGGCGCTCCCCAAGGAGAAACGCTAGGTTGGATATAGCCCTTCTGTAACAATTCCTCCAGTTGCTTCTTGAGTTCATACATCTCGGTTGGCGCCATGCGGTATGGTGCTCTGGAAATAGGAGCTGCTCCAGGCTCTAATTCGATAGTGAATTCCACTTCTCTCTGCGGAGGTAACCCAGGTAGTTCGTCAGGAAATACATCTGAGAACTCATTCACAACTGAAATTGACGAGAGCTCTATTCCTTCCTCTTTCCTCATGGCATAACACCAAAGTCCATGACATCCTTGCTTCAGTAATTTCACGGCTTTCATTGCTTTGATCAATTTTCCCGAGCTTCCCGGTCTCCATCCTCGGAATAAGTGTTCAGATCCGTCATCAGCAATGATAGAAATGACTCTCTCTCGGTAATTCAGAATAGCTCCATAACGGTTGAGCCAATCGTCTTCGAGAATTAAATCGTCACCGTAGATGTCAACTACAATAAGATTCCATGGCCAATCTATCCCTCCTATAGACACTGGAAAATCTCTAGCCTCTAGGGTTCCCACAATTCTGTCTCCACTCGGCAAACCCACAACATATGGTTCACAATCAAATAAGCACGAGATTTTTAAACGATTTACACAGTTCAAGGATACAAAAGAATGTGTAGCTCCGGAATCGAATAAAACACTAACTGGTTGCAAAAGGATCTGAATCGTACCTGATGCAACAGCAGTGTTCTGATCGTCCGATTTCCTCATCTCGTACAGGCGCGGAGGATCGGACCCAGCACTCGATGTCTCTCTCTTCCCAACGTTCTACTGCGGAAATCCACTCTGTTGTGTCTGGTTCACACTTATCTCCTTCGGAACTGGCGCTGGAGTGCGAGTACCAAAAGACCTAGTAGCAACTCCACAGAAAGCCGCACGGTGTCCTTCTTGCCACAATCGTAGCAAGTCACGAGAAGATGCGGGCGATCACGTCTAATATGCCTGCTCGACCACAATTGTAGCATTTCTTTGATGCGTCGGGCTGCGATGTAGTCCGAACTTCTTTCCACCTGCGGAAGGATGTGGAGGTTTCCTATCCGAATAAAGGAAGGCGGCCCTTGCGGGCCCCACCACTCTTGTTTTACGAAAAGTTGCGGTCACCTTCGCTTCATTGCCTCCACCGATTTCTCCACCGCCTCTTTCATGTCGTAGGCCAGCGCTTTGTCTTGATACTGTCGCAACGTAGTATGCTCGAACCCGGACATGTACTGCTGAATCTCCGGCTTCATCCGCATATCGAAATGAAAAATCTTTTCTGCCTCCGTTCTGACCAAGTGTCGCACACAAGTCAGCTGATGATTAAAAGTTTTGATTACTTCTGTCATAGATGCTTCCGAACTCTGTGGTGAGAAAAACTTTCGGATCTTTGCCTCTCTAACTGGACGAGGACAATACTGTGCTTCCATCATTAATTTGAATTCCGTCCAATCCGCATTATGATTCTCGGGTCGAATATCTTCCCACCAATCAAAGGCCTCCCTAGTCAGAAAATACTGGGCAATGGGAACCTTCCGGTCCTCGGGACAGTTAAGACCCGCGAATATCTTCTCTAACTCCTTGAGCTAGTGATCCCAAGTAATTGCCTCAGCAGATCCGTCAAATTTTGGCGGGTGCAATTTGACCACCTCAGCAAGCCATCTGTCTCCCCGGTTATCCTCGTGGTGCTGTTGTCCCATCGCCGTCTGCATGCAGTCGACTACCTGGGCGAACTGGTTTATCTGCGCCACCACCTGTTAACGCACTCCCGGCATGGTAGGATTTGCGTCGTCATTCGCTGATCCTTGCTGCCCTCCAGAATGGGAATCCGTTCGACTAGCTAATAATTCCGGGGTAGTTGCGGAATCTTCCTGTCTCATGTTACCCCGTCCGTTATGCTGCTGTCCCATTGCCGTCTGCATGCGGTCAACTACCTGAGCGAAGTGGTTTATCTGAGCAACCACCTGTTGAAGCACTCCCGGCATGTTAGGATTTGAGTTGTCATTCGTTGATCCCTATTGTCCTCCAGAATGGGAATCGGTTCAACTTCCCGATAATTCTGAGGTAGTCGTTGAGTCCTCCTGTATCACATTACCACGTCCGCGTCCATGACCACGTCCGCATCCACATTCTCCCCTCAACATACTGTAAACACAATTTCTCAATATCCAGGGCAAAATTTTCAAAAATAAAGCCCGTCAACATTCACAAAACAGAAATTAAGTAAAACGGTAGTATAAGAGATTAGGAGACTTACAACCACGGTCCACATGACGACGCTGGCTGAACAGTGATGTTACGAACGACCCGTAAATCAAATAACGCAAACAGACCCAACTAAAACCAAACTGCCAAGATATCCATGAATCTTAGCTCCGATACCATATTCTGTAACACCCCAAGATACTTGGAATAATTACAGCGCCGTAAACCCTTTAAGTAAGGATTTACAAGGCTAATTAGAAGAAATGTAAATATAATACAACAGTACCACAAATGTTCAAAATACAAAGCCGATTTGAACCGATCAATTAACTTCATTAATACAACCATCTCGAAATATTATTAAAACACACGTACTCGAGTACTGGAAATAATTCAAAAGACAAGTCACAATAACAATAAACATCACTGAGCCCCTTCATCGTCACGTCAGTACTGTGGCTGTTTTCCCACTCCTCGGCTACCTGAACATCAAAACAAATGTCCACCCCCGAAGGGGTTAGCAAAACGATGCTAGTACAAGTATCATATTAAACAAATCGAATATGCAACAACAATGCATAACAAAATACACAACACGGACTTCTGCTACCGGAATCCCACGATGCGAATCCACAAGATTCCATTAACACAGTATGGGTATTCCAATGATCCAGCATCCTCAGCATAGATCCCAAGATGATCCCGTCGGACCAACATGAGGTGGAAAAACCCATCCAATGATCCAACGCCCTCAGCATAGATCCCAAGATGATCCCGTCGGACCAACACGAGTTGGACATCTGATCCAGCGCCCTCAGCATAGATCGCACAACATACACAAACACAACTCATGCATACATATATGCAAAATCGCTATGTCCATCAACATGAACATATAAACACTCGATAACGAATATCATACAATTCAACGGAATAAATCCCATGATCAACAACATGAATAAACCATATACATGCTCAAAATACCAACATTAACAAATTACGATACTTGCCTCAAAGATGGCAAGAACTAATTACTCCAATGATCTCAACACACTCGAAGGCCGCCTCCTTCGATCAAACATTCGCAATGCTCGGCCCTTGAACAAACAGGAAAAATAACAGCAACTCAGGACAAGTTTAAACGTACGAAAATCTAACGTCTACTACAGTCGGGTTAACACTCTAAGCTCGCCGACTCACGGCTCAACTCACTCGACGACCGCCCGGTCTAGCTAGAGTCGCTCAAATCACCGTAATTACGTACTACGATTCTGGATTATCGATTCCCTCACCAAGTTCGGTTACAAATCATGCTTCAATCCGAGTTTAAGGTTTAACAACCATATAATTCGTTCTTCCACAATTTATCTTCATTGCCAAAATTTACGTTCATAGCAATGGTTACCCATCAACATACTTTTGTTTGAATCATCAACATGAAGATAACCAAATCCAGAAATCACTATGAGTTATGATTTACATTGTGTTGTTGCCCGAAATATTATCCGGAGATAATGTTGCTGGAACAGTCGAGCAACAGCAAATTGCGAGAGCACATCCGAGGGAATGGAAAAACACAAGATTTGCCGGGTTTGTTAGGCCCGGGATTGAATGCTCTCGCGAGATGTTATTAATAAAAATATTCGGGGATACAAGTATTAATGCAAGAATGTGATTACAATGAGTGTAAAAGATCATAATTATCTTGCTCTTGAGCGAAGCTCTGCGTGTTTCGTCTCTGCCGACCGTCTTTCGTGTAAGAGGTGCTAAGAGAGAAGAAAGGCCGAGAGATAGCTGTTGCCAAGAATAAGAAAGCCAAGTTATGAGCTGAATCAGAGAGAGACAGAGAGATTTTCAAGTGCAGGCAGCCTTCTATTTATAGGAGCTGAGATGCTTTGTTTACTGGCGGGCGATCGCCTTTTATGTAATATAATAAGGGGTGATCGTCTTTATGTCACATGGGTTGTCTGCCTTAAAGCCTGCGGCTGCTGCTGGCAGCCAGCTGTGCGGTCCAATGAGGAGCCAGCACGCGTCCTGAGTTGCTGTCACGGGCGGTCCCACTGTGCACCTTTCGGCGGGTCTGTCGGTTGGTGAGAAGATGTTTGACAGGCTGTGGTCAACGATCCATGTGCTGCGGCGCCTTTTCCGGATCTGCATGTGGGTTCTGTCCCGATCTTAGGCCTTTGTCGTCTGGACGATCATTGGTTTTGCGTGGCATGAGGCGGTCGTCATTTGGTCGGTCACCAGAGGTCGATCGCCAAGTACCGAGAGACGATCGTCAAAGATGTCGATTGCTCGGCACCGGGACTTGTCCTGGGACCTTCGGCTGGCCAATCTGCCTTAGCAGCTGGGCTCTGACTCGGTCGCCCGGTCTCTATGCCGATCGCCCGGTGAGATGTATAAATCTCTACACAACAATTGCCCCCCAGCTTGCTCCGATGTTGAAGACACGGGGTGAGGTGGTTCTTGCTGGCGATCGTGTAGGATGAAGACGGGCAATCCGTTGAGTGGACTTCGGTCTCAGACTTGGGCGATCTGGTCGATTGGCGAGCTATCTTCGGTCTTGTACCTGCAATAAACAATTTTGCCGATCCCTCTTAGAAACTTGATAGTTTCGTCGTTGAGGAACCGTGCACAGTCGCGGAGTTCGATGGACCGACTCCAAGACCATGTCTTGTGCGCGAGCGACATTGTCTGTCTCGTGACTCATTTTATTGTGAGGGTCCTCCGTTAGGCTGCGCCTCGCCTCATATTTAAACGAAGGGCGTGCGGTCTTGGTCTGGAGAAGTCCTTGCGCGGGGCGTCGTCGGATTAATCGACTCCACGTCCGCGGCTAGTTAGCTCTTTTCTACCTTGGATCGTCATGTTAGATGGCAATCCTCGACGGTATACATTGAGATGGGGGTAGTGACGTGTCGCATTTGTCCGTGAAGGATCCACCATGCTAAGTGACGAACCTTCGAGGGCGGGCGATCGTGTCTGCTGATTAATTTGGAGGGTTCTTTGACTATGCCCGCCTCGTATTTAAACGAAGGGCGAGCGATCTCAGCCCATCGACCACCAGGACCATGGCTGCACTCTTCCACCTCAGATTGTCATGTCAAATGCCGACCTTTGATGGTGTACGTTGTGCGGGGGAGGCGATCTCGTGCCTTAATCCAACATGTTAGATGATGAATTGTAGATGGCAAGCGAGTCCTCCAGTTTTGTTGATGTAGCTTGATATCGGCGATCGGGCTGGAAGACTGGATATCGTCGTTCGGGCGCCGATCGCGCCGCTCATAGGCTAAGAAGAAACCTTTGCCTGTACAGAAAGTCTGTGGCTTTAGCGCGGAAGATCGCGTAGGTTGGGGTATGGTCCTTCATAAGATGCCTGAACATAGGTGAAAGACCATGGAATCCCCCTAGGACCGAGTAGAGGGCGATCTCATCGCTTACGGGCATGCCATTGAGGATGATCTCGTCTACCCGGTCGATGTAGTCTGCATCGGATTCTTCTTCTCCTTGCCTGATTTGCATCATGCGATGGGGACCTTCTGGCCGAGCGACCTTGGCGGCGAAGTAAGCTGTGAAGCTGTTCGCCAGTTGATCGAAGGAATTGATAGATCGCGGCGGCAACGAGGTGTACCACCTATGGGCAAGGTCATCTAGCGTCAGTGCGAACATTCGGCATCTGGTAGGGTCTGATGCCCTGCACCTGGTCATATAGATCCGAAACTTGCTCATATGAGTTTTGGGGTCTGATCTCCCCTCGTATAGAGGCATTTGCGGAGGAGTGATCTTAAGCTGCACGGGGGCGAGCTCGATGTGGACCGCGAGCAGCTCGCTCGGCCCGGCGATCTTGTTACTGGCGCCTGCCCCAGATTCTAGGAGCGCCTTCATGTCGTCGAGCTGGCGTTGCATCGCGGCCATCGCTGTAGCTTGGTCGCTCGTGGCTCGGCTTTCGGAGCGGGAGCTGAGGCGATCGTGTACCGATCTCCTGACTCTGCTGTTGCTGACCTCGGTTCTTCGGCGAGGAGGAGCCAGATGGATGGCCTGCCTTCTAGGAGTCGGATATGCCGAACTCCTGGTGATGGACTCGAGCTCCGTCGTCTCGTGGCTGGGGTCGGACTGCCCTGGTCGTCATGACGGGTCACTGCCTAGGCGACTGAAAACAGAGGTGCCTCGGATAGCGAGCGCCTCTTCTTGCGAATGGGAGCCTCCTGGCGATCGCTCGGTCAGTAGCCCCTTGAACTTCCATTTGCTCATGCGGCGGATGGCCGAGGGGGTTATAGCGGGTGGCGCGTTGAAAGCTCTCCGTCGCTCCTATAGGATCGCCACGGCTCCTTCGATCTGTTCCGCGGTTTGGAACTGATCGAGCGAGAGGCTTGGGCCATCCCTTGGGGTCGGGATCGAGAGTCTCGGACCGCGGCGGCTACCCTCTGCCATAGGCTGTGGCTCGGATTGAGACAGAATGAGGCGTCTGGCGGATCGGTCAGTGGCTTTCTTCGATGTAGAGGCAGAAGTTATGATTCTGAAAGCTTTCTTTGAAGAATAGTGAGTGTTTCTTCAGGTATATACCCCAGAGAACAGCGAGTGTTCTTCGAGACGGTAGAAATAAAAATGAGGGTTAGATGACCTTCCTCTAGCGCCAATTGTTGTTGCCCGAAATATTATCCGGAGATAATGTTGCTGGAACGGTCGAGCAACAGCAAATTGCGAGAGCACATCCGAGGGAATGGAAAAACACAAGATTTGCCGGGTTTGTTAGGCCCGAGTTTGAATGCTCTCACGAGATATTATTAATACAAATATTCGGGGATATAAGTATTAATGCAAGAATGAGATTACAATGAGTGTAAAAGATCCTAATTATCTTGCTCTTGAGCGAAGCTCTGCGTGTTTCGTCTCTGCCGACCGTCTTTCGTGTAAAAGGTGCTGATAGAGAAGAAAGGCCGAGAGATAGTTGTCGCCAAGAGTAAGAAAGCCAAGTTATGAGCTGGATCAGAGAGGGACAGAGAGATTTTCAAGTGCAGGCAGCCTTCAATTTATAGGAGTTGAGATGCTTTGTTTACTGGCGGCCGATCGCCTTTTATGTAATATAATAAGGGGTGATCGTCTTTATGTCACATGGGTTATGCTGCTTAAAACTCATGCAATACTCGGCGACGGTATGCGGTCAATAAGGAGCAAAGACGCGTCCTCGATTGTCACGGGCGGTCCCACTGTGCACCTTTCGGCGGGTCTGTCGGTTGGTGAGAAGATGCTTGACGGGCTGTGGTCAACGATCCATGTGCTGCGGCGTCTTTTCCCGATCTGCATGTGGGTTCTGTCCCGAGCTTAGGCCTTTTTCATCTGGACGATCGTTGGCTTTGCGTGGCATGAGGCGGTCGTCATTTGGTCGGTCACCAAGGGTCGGTCGCTAAGTATCGAGAGACGATTGTCAAAGATGTCGATTGCTCAGCACCGGGACTTGTCCTGGGACCTTCGGCTGGCCAATCTGCCTTGGCTGCTGGGCTGTGACTCGGTCGCCCGGTCTCTATGCCGATCGCCTGGTGAGATGTATAAATCTCGACACAACACATTGAAGGTCATCTCATACTATCCAAGGATATTACAAGACCATACTAATAATTCACCTTCATCTTCAAGAAAATATCCTAAGTTCAATCCTTTCAATGTCCCAAAACGTATAATTCCATTATGTAAATACATAAGAACTTGATAATCTCCATAAACTGGCCATAATCGGTTTTGTAGCTACATGATTGTGCTTAGGAGTTCAAACACTAAAAGGTTCAATGTTCTAAACGATGAAGAAGTACTTAAACATCGAAAATACTCTTCTAACAACATGATGTTCGACTACGCACGAATTTAACTAACTAGATAATCTCAAAACATGTTCAAAGCATCCTTAAGAATACTACTCCAGTTGGTGAAGAATCACCTACCTCAAAATAGTGAAGAACAAGGAGGAACTTGAAGAAGTCCAACACCGAGAGCTTGAACACCAATCTCCAATGATCTAAAATATTCAAACTCGTGCTAGGATGATGATATGATAGGTTTAGGATGGAGAGAGTGACTTTCTAAGTCTCAGAAATCGAGTTTGGAAAGTGATGAAATCTGAAAAAAAATGAAAAAGGGTGCTGTCCTATATAAAGAAAATGGTTATTAGCGCGCGCTAGTCCATATCTATAGCATGCGCTAACGGGCCTGCAGTCTACTATTTCTTGCTGGTCTCAACTTAGCGTACGCTAACACCCCTTTACATGCGCTAAGTTCATAAATTAGCGTACGCTACCACTTATATAGCGTGCGCTAACGGCCATACGAAGCTTACTGACCTCACTGTACTCAACATTTAGCATGCGCTATCCTCATACCAATAGCGTGCGCTAAACAGCGTTGACTCGGCTTTTTCCAAAAGCCATCCAGGTTCATCCCGACATGTCCCGACCAAGATCCGCGGCTAATCTCACCTACCACCCTGTCTTAATCAAGTTGACTACGTATAGCGCGCTCTAAGGTTCATACATAGCGTGCGCTACGAAACCCAAATTAGCGTACACTACGCCTAGTCGATAGCGTGCGCTACAAGTGCAAAAATCACAATTTGAACACATTCATGAAATCATACGCTCAACAACACCGGATCATGAAATACGGAGAATAATACTCAGATCAAAATACAACAAAAACAATATCACAAGGTTCAAATACACATCAGAAATCTTGGGTATTACAATGACAACAATTCTGAATCCGGAAAGATTATAGTTAATCTTATAACAAGATTATCAATGGTATTGAACTATTTGGATAGTTCGGATTGTCGATTATGCCGATAGTATTGTTCCACTATGAAATTTACAATTATAAACAAGGAGGAATCGTGTTAATTCGTATGAATTCGGAATAGAGTGTGTTATGTAATCCTTGATATCGAGATGAGTTGATCGTTGATACGATTATTGGATTATGGAAACGTATCGTGGTAATGAGTTCATGATTGATTGATTCGGGTTGTCCGGATTTATGTTTAATTGGGATAATTGTGGAACTGTTGGGTTTATTGATCGGTTGTATTAATTGTTAAGTATGATCGTCGAGTTGCGGTTTGTATTGTAGATATGAGTTCGTATCTGTTGAGTTGGATTATTTGGTTTTGTGTATGATCGAGATATCGTTAAACCGTGAGATTGATTGATTGGTGGTGTTGGTTGTTGATTGTTATCGGATTGTTGTTAATCTATTATTGCAATAAGTTGCGATAATTGACCATTGATAAGAATCGTGCCTTACGGTCAAGTTCGAGGATGCTCGTGGATTGCATTGATCGGGGCCGAGGAAGTTACAGACACGGCAAGGGATTGGTGACGGCTTCATCGGTATCAAGGCAAGTTATTACTTGCTCAGTTATAATGTTTAATGAATGGTTTCAGTTTCATTTCGTTTATAATGCATATAGCAATGATTATTACTGCAAATTCTAGAGATTTGGATTATATGTTGTCTTTCCGATTCTTGGAGTTAAATCATAATGTATATGCTTTATCTCAGTTATTGTCATATTCGGGTATCAAGGTTACGTTGCGATAAAGATGAGGATATGAGTATCTATAGTCCATGGCACGTTGGGATTGCCGAGAATTGAGGATAATCTCCGGTGATGATTTGACATCGAGATTTGTCCTGAAGGACTCGGGACAAGTATCTTAGTTTGATTCGATTTAGTGTTGATGATGTTGATCATGCAGGTTGTCATTCATGTTGCTGAACATGAAGTCGTCCTAGTTGTTTCATCATAGTGTCGTTCATGTTTTTGATTCATATGTTGTTCATATTGATGAACATATTGAGTTGTATATGTGTATACATAATTGTATTGTTGATGTTGTGTTGATCCGATGGGATCGTATGATCTATGCTGAGGGCGCTGGATCGGATGCCCACTATGCGTTGGTCCGACGGGATCATCATGGGGATCTATGATGAGGGCGCTGGATCGTTGGATTACCTAGTGTTGTGTTAATGGAATCATGTCGATTCGCATCATTGATTTTATCATGTGTTGTTGTGCATATGTATATTATTGGTTATCCACCTCGTATTGATCTAGTAGGATCATCTTGAGATCTATGCTGAGGGCGCTGGATCATGGGATTTCCATTGAGTATACACTGTTGTTATTGTTTTGAGCATATTGACGTTGTCATATGAGTATGCATTTGTAGGTCTTGTGTTAGGACCGTGCCCATATGTTGCATTGACCTGATCTCGGATTAGACTGACATGATTGTCGTGGTATTGTGCATCTCGGGGTATGTTCCGTGTTTCCCTTGTTATTTGTCTTTGATGGACAATTGGTTTTCGTGTCGAGATGTGATGATGTTACCCGACGGATTTGGGTTGGACAGAGTTAGTAGATTTCGTAACAGTGAGTTATGATGCTGTTTTGAGAACCTTGGGTACTGTGCGAGATGTGAGTTTTGGTAAAGTTATGACGATAAGATTACATTGGCCGTATTCTTATTTTGTATTCTCATTGGTATGTAATTATTAATGTGATGTGACGGTTATCATTGTTGGATATAATGGCTGACCCCGTCGTGGGCATTCTTTTTAGGTTCTTAAGATATCGAGCTTGTAGCGGTCATGGAGAGATGAGCTTCCCGGAGGATACTGGCTAGGGCATGTAATTGTGTATTGAGTTTCCTGATCAGTTGTTGTATTCCGCTGCTAGAGTATTTTTAATTGTTTGTCTTTTCCTCTGCGTGAGTATTTTTAAATGGTTCTTTGGTATCCGGTAACTTAGGTTACTTTGGCAATCATTTTCTAAATTATTTTGTCGGTACGTGTAAGCGATAGCTTAACGTATGTTTTTAAACTGTTGAGTTTTGGCATTCGGACCTTGTGGTTTCAAATGAAATTTTACGACGGCTTTGATAAACGAGTTTTATAAAGTCTTCGAATGTTTTAAATAGATAATACCGTCGTTAGCCTCTTGGGCGTTTGTATATGTTTGCGAAAATTTCCTTCTGCCTTGTGGGTTCCACCTCGGGGCCAACGACGTTGTAATATTCCTGGATGACTCTGGTGGATGTTACAGATAAATCCTGAACAGTATCTTTGTCCACAGTATACACGTGGCGTTACTGTCATGACCCTTGGTTGTGACAGTGGGAGTTGCTAAAACTTGTGATCATTATGTGGTAAATGTATTAACTGCAATTTGAATTTGATATTGCGTTTACGAGTTTTTTTCGTATTATGTATTGTGATTCTTTATTATTGGTTATTATCATCTCACTTCCACTCTTTGTCAAGATAGCACACAGTGGGCATAGAAGAATTATTGAACGTGGTTGTTAACACACCCGAGGAATCTGAAGTTAATAATTCTGATGGAGATACCCTAAAAAACATTCCACATTAGGACCAACCAGCACCCATCACCAAGCCAGATGCCAACAACAGAATGCCCGAATGATAACCTAGCAGGCATAGATTTACTCTATATTTAGAATTTAGCCCAAGCAATTGGTATGGTAATTTCTCAAGTTAATCGGGTCGAGAGGGTACCAATAATACATATTGAGGAAAATCCATTGACTATTAGTCCGGTGAGACTTTGAAAGCGAGACCACCTTTTTCTATGGAACAGGTGACAAGCATGTTGATGATTGGATCTTTGAAATAGAGATGTCTTGATAAGTAATATAATGTCGAGAGAACATAAAGGTGCAATTGGGACTCAACTACCTTCATGGCACTACTGCCCACTAGTGGAGAACCTACAAGCCCGAGGGAAGAGTTGCTAGCTGGCTCGAGTTTGCTGGCCTATTGAGGAACAAATATTATCTTATATCTCTGCAGATTGCTCGTACACGTGATTTCCTCAGTAAGGGACCAAATAACTTGTCGGTGGTGGATATTCATCGGACATACCGGACCAACATACACTACAAAAAAGACTGGTTTTACCAATAAAAAATTACATGATCGCTCTGTCGTTGGTAAATACGTAAAATACCAATCGATTACCAACAACATCAATTAACTAAATTTACTGATGGATTTAACGACGGCACGGTGGCAGGATGTTGGTGCGAACTTTACCATCAAATTTACCGACGGAATTAGAGACGACAGAATTCCCGACAGCACATTTGCCGTTGGTAAATAATTTTTTCCATTTTTTTATATTTTATAATTTACCAATGACATTACCGAAGGCATTTTCCGATGGTCAGTTGTCGTTGGTAAATTCTGAAATAAATTTATCCCACATCAGAAAAATAGCACAATATTCATCACTTTATAAACCAACATCTTGATGGATTATGTACCATTGAATGAAGACAATAAATGTGAGTTGGTTGGGCCATTGCGAGCTTGATTCAGCCCCCGTCCTGAGAGTTGGTCCATACAGCCCCGACCCACCTCGTCTAGCCCCAACCCGACCTCATTCGAGCCCCGACCGACCTCGTCCCAGCCTGGACCAACAAGCTTTAATGCATTTTGAATTTACTGATGGCACCTTGTCATCAGTAGTTCTGATTGTTTCCTGTAGATTTTACCAACAGCACCATGCCGCCAGTAAATTACCAATAGTTGTTTCCGTCGGTAATCCATTGGTAAAAACCGTTCTCAGATTTTGGCAACAAGAAATTTACAGAGGGACGGGGAGTCGGTAAGTCATTGGTAAATCAGTGATCGCGATATTTTCTGTTGGGATTTTTTTACCGTCGAAGTTTTTACCAATGACATCTTCTCGTCGATAACGCTGTTGGTAATCGCTTTTACCAACGGCATGCCATTTTTGCCGATGGTAATTGCCCTCGATAAAAATAGTTTTTTTTAGTGATATGAAGACCAACATATCTGCCACTTATAGCAGAGAATGCCGAAAGACGTTTAGTTGCTACACTACCGGTTTTAATTGTACCACTCTGAGGGCGTATTAAGATGTAGTCATAGCATATGTCGGTACCATTATTAGCTTGAACACGGGTCAAGGTTAGAAAAGACGGAATACGTTCGATCAGACTATAGGTAATGATATAGGGAGAGTTCGACCCATAGTCAATCCTACAATTTTGATATTTCACACCCGCAAGGGATCGTCTGATGCATTTGCTAAGCAAGAATGTTTTAGCTGTTGTAGAAGAGGAGACTCGATCTATCGTTGCCGAAACTCGGCTACCAAATGCTTCTCGTGTGGAAGGAGTGACCATATGTCTCGTTTCTATTTGTTACTCCGGTCTACATCGAACTCAGCCGCCCATAAAAGTCATTAGGTCTCAATGTAGTCGCCCAATGCAATGTCTACTCCTAATGTTCAATTTTCATTTTATTAGACTCATCCGGCATTGCTTGGTGCTGGTAAAGGCTTTGGATGTGGTGGTGATACTACACCTTGCTCTGGATCGGCTCTGTCTCATTTGTTCAAGCTAAGAGTCGTTAATTAATCAGCGCACACCGGTTGTCTCACGTAAACTTCTTGTTGATTTTTAGTCCGTGCATGTGTTGTTTGATACCGGTGCTACGCGTTCATCTAGATCTGATGAATATATTAGCGTTAGAATCTTAGTTTTGGAATTGGGGGTTTTTCGATTAGATTGTTCCTATAATCACGAATTTAGGTGGTTATCATTATTTTTTGCATATTATCTTATTTTTTAGAATTATGATTCTAAAATTATCGTTAACTAATTATCAAGTTGAATATGCCAAATATTTTCTTAAGATATGAGAAACTTTAATTGATAGTTTCATGCCCGAAAATAAGAGTTTCATATCTTTCGGTCCTCGAGTTGATATGAAAATATTTCACGCACTAATTTGATAGAGAAAATATTCAAACACCAAATTGATAGAACAATCTTTCAGGTAACGAGAGTTGTTCCATCTTTCGGATACTAAATTGGAGAAATCGATTGTAATAGGCACATTCACTTCTAGTTGAAGTTTATTTTGCGTCTGACTTAAGACGCAATGTTCATGATGTGCTTTCTTATATGGTTGAGTCATCAATTCTTTTTGGTTGGTTGTTCAGATATAGATGCTATAACAAAATTGGTAAGAGAATATCTCTAGAAATCTATTTAGATCTATGAATATATGATTATGTCTCAACTATAATGTGCAAAAGCGAACAACTTATTATATAATAAAATGATAAAACTAAATGAATTTACTTGCTTCAAAACAATTTTTTAATAAAAATTCGACTTGACACAAGAAAAATAAATGTAGAAAAATAGAACCCATATATATTTTTATGGAGAAAATTTTATTCATAGTTTATTAAATTTTTGGGCACATCTCTTGCAAGAAAAGCATTTAACAAGTGAAAGTTTTAACTCAAAATACAAATTGATCATCATGTAAAATACATAATCCAGTGTATTTAATTTAATATGAGGAAGCCACTTTTATCTAATCAATAATCAATTGATCCACCTATTAAAAGGTCAAACAATATAATTCTGCTACCAAAACGAACATAAAGTTACTTCTTGATGCAAGCTGCTAAAGAAATACTCTTCATTTGAATCATTTATTTTAAAGAGTTTATTTGGAAATTACTCTCCCGGTCCACCAATACCATGTCTCATTATGTGTGGCACTAAGGGCCTGTTCTTTCCATCTTATTTTCGATTCGATTGATTCGATTTAGTTCAATTGATTTTGATTGATTCAATTCAATTGATTTTGATTCGATTCGGTTTTTGTTTTGTTTTAGGATTATTATTAATTATTATTTAATCATTTTAGTTGATCTTATTATTATTATTATTATTATCTTTATTGATATTATAGGGGTGGGTGTTCGGATTAGGATCGAGTGTTTCGGGATGTTCGGGATCAGGTGACATTTTAAACTACCCAAACCAGTACCGGATTTTTTTTGAAATTTAAAGAATTTAATGCCCTAATAATTATTAGAACTTAGCATAAAAATAGTCGGGTGCCTAATCGGGTACCCGAAATTCAAATTGGAATACCCGAATCCCAAACCCAAACTTTTAATCGGATTCGGGTACCCATCCTGAATCTTTTTTTTAAAAATACATAATCTCGTGCCCGAATTTTTTCCGATAGGGTACCCAAACTACCCAACCCGAATGCCCACCCCTAATTATTATTATTGTTGTTATTATTCATATTATTGGTAATTATTATTATATTGAAAAGTTAGTAATTAAAAAAAACAACAACAACAAGAATAATATATAAATACAGAAGGGGAAAAATAATTAATAAAGAAGAAGAGGTAAACTAGAAAGTGAAAGAAAATTAATAATATATATCAACAAGTATTCATCTCCTCGTATTATTTATCAAAATTAATAATAAATTTTTTAAAATATTTATATTGTTAATAAGTATTATTATATTAGCTTATTATTTATAATTATTTATTATTTCTATTGATAATAATATCATTTATATTATTATTATTACTCATTTTTATATTATTAGTTACTTTTAGTTGATTCGATTGATTCGATTCGATTTAGTTTTGATTCCGTCTGAGCTTTTTTGATTCAATTGATTCGATTGATTCAGTTTAATTTTTTGATTCGATTCGGTTGAATTTTCTTTGAAGAGAAGAGGCCCTAATTATCAATAGAATGGTTATGATAAAAGGTGGGTCATATATGATAAAATGTGTAAATAAATTGAATTATTGATGATAAGAAAATGTCCATAAATGAAAAGTGTGCGTTTTGGTGGATGAACCGAAAAAAAAAAGTTCATATTTTTTTTTGCAAGGATGGAGTATGATTTTATTTCAGTAAAACGTAATATTAATATCTAAATATAAATTTTAATATAATATTTTTTAAATTAATTATTTTGTTATATATATTAAAGTATTGAGAAAATTATCAAATTGGTCTCGTATGTTGGATCAATTGGCCAAAAAGCTCCATCTGTCTCCGGCGGACCAAAAAACCCCACATCTCCCCCCTGTTTTCGCCAATTTAGTCCCCCATCACCGGCAGGAGTGTTTTCCGGCCATCAAAGCTGACGTGGACGACACGTGGCAAAAATAGTGGGTCCTCCTGATACAAACGGGGCTTTTTGGCCAATTGGTCCCACATATGGGACCAATTTGATAATTTCCTCATTTATATATATATATTTATTTTTCAATAAATGTAATAAATATAATAAATATTAATGGCACATGATATAAAGAACTATAATTTAATTGAGTTTAAATTATTTGTGGCAAAAAAATTCTATCAAATGAAAAGTTGATGAGCGATAAAATTTTTATTTTCCGAGGGTAGAATTATTTATCAAATAAAGAATGGTAGAAGTTTATTGCTTGCAAAAAATATTTATGGTTTGTTTGTAATTTTATGTCAGTTTTTTAATAGATTCTCTTTGTATTATCCAAAAAAAGAATACATTCTTGCAATAAAATAAATAATTTTAATATCCAACAATAGATTTCTTTATTTAACATACTTTGCATTTATGCTAAAGAGCTTACTTAGTTGATTTATTTATAAAATAAAAACAATAGTAATATTCAATCAATTTAGGAGAGAAATTGAATACATTTTAAGTAAATTTAATTGATTTAGAAAATATATTTTACAAATTGATTATATCAGAAAACTAAAAATCTGACATAAATCGATTACATATGTCTTCTTTGCAAGCCATAAACTTCTACCAATCTTTATTTGATAAATAATTCTACCCTCAGAAAATAAAAATATCAACTTTTCATTTGATAGAATTTCTTTGCCACAAATAATTTAAACTTAATTAAATTATACTTCTTTATATCATGTGTCATTAATATTTATTATATTTATTAAAAAATAATTCATATATATATATATACTAGGGCTGGCCACCGTGCGATGCACGGTGGTGCCCATTTCGATGTTGAATATTTTTTTTAGAATTTAATAATAGGGTGGGTTCGTCCTGGCTGTTGTGTGGATGATGTCTATTGTATATATTTGTGTTTTTGTTGTACCTTGGAATGCTGGTCTTGGTTTAATGACAAGAGTGGTATTCAAAGAGAGAGCTATATTATGCGGCTGACAGGTCGCAACATGGGTAGATAAAATTCCGATCTTTGCGGGATACTCTACTGTATATGGTCAGTACTTCACTGACCAGCCGACTGACTCGTCTGATGGTCTAGCGTACGTTATGTACCAAACGTAGCGTACGCTAACTCGTGCTCGATAGCGCACGTTAATATTCATAGTATAGCGTGCGCTATCTGTGCATGGCAGTTTACTGCTGAGCAGTAAACTGTTCTCGCCATGATCGAAACAACGAAATCTTCCGGGATAATTCATGTTACCTCCATGAATACCATGTTCATACCCTTATGAATGATTTTACGGATAATGACAACTTCGGATTCAAGGATATGCATACCAATATAAAACCATATTCCATTCCGACTACAAATCTTCATACGACAATTTGAAAAGCTTAACGGTTGATATCAACACCTTTATATCAATCAATATTATCATGCTGAAGTTGTTAAACGTTCCATCTATACTAGATAAATCTTTCCATGATCAATCCTTTAGATTTATCTAACAATAATGATGTTAAAGTCAAGTCCAAGATTGCTATGAAGTCATCTACTAGATTCGGATTACCAATGATAGAAGCTTCCTTTACATATTCAATGTAACAAGATTCGAATCATGAAGAGCATAATCAAGGTACTAAAAGCTTAGTCACCTCCATATTCCAAACATGATATACTTTGGATAATTCATCTATGAAAATCAATATCTCACTAACATGATCATCCAATTCTTTAGAATCCAACTCTAAGTCTGGAGATAGATTGAACATACCTCAATATGATGAAATCACTGAACCGTAAGGTAGAATCCGACTCCGGTTGGTTGTATGCCACTCCAAGGTGCTATTCCACTTCAATGAATATTCCCAAGTGATAACCAATATATAACCACCAACAAAATGTGTTCTAAGTGTGTAGGAGGATATCTCAGCTCTCTGGCCTCTCAAGTATGCAGAAGGAACGAGTAAAATGTAAGCCAAAACGAGTTATTGTCCTATTTATAATATTCTGCATTTTAACAAGTTAGCGCACGCTACTAAGCATTCCTTAGCGTGCGCTAATAATGGTTGACTTCAGAATTGTCCGGGCTCGTCCGCGGGAATCTTATCCGGACCCATGTCATTTGGCGCATGTGCTTCATTGTCCCGCTCAATAATTGAGTCCTTAGCGCACGCAACTCCTACCTGCATAGCGTGCGGTAATAATAGCCCGATAGCGCGCGTTAAGATACATTCTTAGCGTGTGCTATCACGAGGTTGCATGAGCAATTTTGCATGCTTCTATACTTATGTACAATGATATCAATGCAAGAAATATCATACTCCAATAATCACAACCACCAATCCGAATAATACAGGGTTTGAAAACAGATGAAATACATCGTAATAAATCCGGATATTACATACTCTCCTACTAAAAAGGAGTTTCGTCCCGAAACTCAAGATGAAAATAACTCGGGATATCTAGACTTCACATCAGCTTCCGTTTCCCAGGTGGCTTCTTCCATTCCGTGACGCGACCACTGAACTTTGACCAAAACGATTGGTTTGTTCCTCAGCTGCTTAACTCGACTCTTGAGTATCTTGACCGGTCTTTCTTCAAACGTCCCATCCTGCGCGACTTCGATCTCGCCGAAATCAATGATATGACTGGGATCTGGTATATACTTCCGTAACTGGGATACGTGGAACACGTTATGAACATGGCACAATGACGGTGGCAATGCCAATCTGTATGCCAACTCCCCAACTCTCTCGAGGATCTCAAATGGTCCGATATATCTCGGACTCAGCTTTCCTTTCCTTCCGAAACGAAAGATTCCCCGAGTAGGAGAAACCTTCAAAAGTACATGGTCTCCAGTATTGAACTCCAATGGGCGACGGCGTACGTCCGCATAGGATTTCGCGACTACAGGCGGTCAACACCTTTCACGAATCAAGGCTATCTTCTCTCGAGTCCGCATGATCAACTCGGTTCTGTTCCGATCAAGTCGGCGAATCGTCCCAAAGATAGGGCGATCTGCATCTCCTTCCGTATAATGCTTCAAACGGTGCCATCTTAATGGAAGCATGCCAACTATTGTTGTAGGTAAATTCAATCAACGGTCGATGAACTTCCCAATCGTTTGACCAATCTAAGGCACAGGCCCTTAGCATGTCTTCCACCGTTTGTATAGTTCTCTCAGATTATCCGTCAGTCTGCGGGTGATAAGCTGTACTGAAGTTCAATTCGGTCCCCAAGGCCTTATGAACTGCTTTCCAAAAGTAAGACATAAAACGGCCGTCTCGATCAGAAACAATGGTCTTCGGCGTACCATGCAATCGAACTATCTCCGAAATAAATACTCGTGTCAACCTATCTGGTCCCCACGTATCCTTAATGCCTATAAAATGAGCTGATTTGGTTAAACGATCAACTATCACCCAAATCATGTTCATTCCTGTCCTGGTTTTCGGCATATTAGTGATAAAGTCCATCGATATGTCCTCCCACTTCCATTCAGGAATCGGGAGTGGCTTCAACATTCCGGCAGGCCGTTGATGCTCGATCTTAACTCGCCGACAAGTCAAGCATTTCAAACATAGTCCGCTACATCTTTCTTCATGTTGCCCCACCGTAAATTCCGCTTCAAGTCCTTATACATTTCTTGGTGCCCGGTGGAAAGAATAGAGGCGAATCGTGAGCTTCCTTCATAATCGTCATTTGAGAACATCATCATCGGGAACACAGTCGGTTCGAAATCTCAAAACTCCATCATCATGAATTATGAATCCGGGGGCCTTTCCTTTGATCACTTCATCATGTAACCGAATCATCAGAGGATCATCTGCCTGTCTAGATTTGATTCCTTCGGTTAATGATGAAGTTATTTCCATCACGCACAGTTGTCCTTGGACTCTTTGTAACCACACCTCAATTCCTTCACGAATCATCTCTCGTTGAAGGCTAAGTTGAGAGGTCAGCGTCTCCAGCATCTGAATAGAAACAGGCTTGCGGCTAAGTGCATTGGCCACTACATTTGCTTTGCCTGGATGGTACAAAATTTCCAAGTCATAGTCCTTGATCAGCTCTAACCATCTTCTTTGCCGCATGTTCAACTCTTTCTGACTGAATATGTACTTGAGACTCTTATGATCCGTAAAGATCTGGCAGTGAGTCCCGTACAGATAATGCCTCCAGATCTTCAAGGCAAAAACCACTGCTGCTAGCTCCAAATCATGTGTTGGGTAATTCATTTCATAAGGTTTCAACTGTCGCGACGCATAAGCGATCACCTTATCATTCTGCATCAATACGCACCCAAGTCCTTGGTTCGAAGCATCACTGTAAACTATAAATCCTCCAGTTCCCTGTGGAAGTGATAGAATCGGTGTCGTCGTCAATCTCTTCTTCAATTCATCAAAGCTAATCTGACACGACTCGTTCCACTCAAACTTTTGAGTTTTCTGCAGGAGTCGAGTAAGTGGGCGGGATATTTTAGAAAACCCTTCCACGAATCGACGATAATATCCAGCAAGTCCTAAGAAGCTTCGGACTTTTTTCACGTTCTTTGGAGGCTTCCAATCCATAATTGCTTCGATCTTCTGAGGATCTACTCGGACTCCTTCAGCTGACACCACGTGGCCGAGGAACATTACTTCCTTTAGCCAGAATTCGCACTTAGAAAGTTTGGCGTACAATTGCTCGTTTCTCAGAAGTTCCAATACAATCCGCAAATGCTGCGCATGTTCCTCCGGGCTCTTAGAATACACCAGAATGTCATCAATGAACACAACCACAAATTTATCCAAAAATTAAATGAACACACGGTTCATCAATTGCATAAATACAGCAGGTGCGTTAGTGAGACCAAACGGCATTACTACAAACTCATAATGTCCGTAGCGAGTTCTGAACGCTGATTTCGGAACATCAGATTCCTTAATCCTCAGCTGATGGTATCCTGATCTCAGATCGATTTTAGAAAATACTGTTGCCCCTTGCAACTGGTCAAACAGATCATCAATCCGTGGCAATGGATACTTGTTCTTAATCGTCATCTTGTTCAGCTTTCGATAGTCAATAAACAGTCGGAGCGTTCCATCCTTCTTTCAGACAAAAAGAACTGGCGCTCCCCAGGGTGAAACGCTTGGCTGAATATAGCCCTTGTCCAGTAACTCCTCCAGTTGCTTCTTCAGTTCGTACATCTCAGTAGGTGCCATACGATACAGCGCCTTAGAAATTGGTGTAGCTCCGGGTTCCAGCTCAATGGTAAATTCCACATCCCTTCGTGGAGGTAGTCCAGGTAACTCGTCAGGAAATACATCTGGAAATTCGTTCACAACAGGAATGGATGAAAGTTCCACAATTTCGTCTTCTTTCTTCATTGCATAACACGATTACCGTCTGACACTGTTTCAACAATTTGACGACTTTCATCGCTTTGATCAATTTCCACAGCTTCCGGTTTCCACCCCTCGAACAATATTTGGAACCATCGTCGCCGATCAATGAGATATTCCTCCTTGGTAGTTTACAATTTCTCCATATCGATTAAGCCAATCGTCTCCGAGTATCAGGTCGTCTCCTTGCATTTCTATCACGATCAGATTTGAGAGCCACTCTCTACCTCCAAACGATACAGGGAAATTTCTAGTTTCTAAGTTTCCGACAATCCTCTCTCCACTCGGTAAACCAACCACATAAGGTTCACAAGTATGAAAACCGGAAATATTCAAACGATTAACACAAGACAAGGATATAAAAGAATGCGTAGCTCCTGTATCGAATAAAACGCTAGCCGGTGGAAAGGATCGGGCAAGTGCACGATGCGACAGCAGCATCCTGATCATCTGTCCTCCTCATCTCGTACAGACGTGAGGGAGCAGATCCGGCACTCGATGTCCCCTTATGGTCCCATTGTCCTCTGCCTCGTCCGCGGCCAAAATTCTGAGGCATCTGAACACTTTGCTGCGTCTGTTGGATACTGGCTTCCTTCTGGACTGGCTGTGGTATACGGGCTCTAAAAGACTTTGCAGCCTCTTCACAAAACACTGCCCGATGTCTCTCTCGTCCACAATCAAAACAAGTCACGGAAGGAAGGGGGCAATTCCATCGATAATGCCCCGTCTGGGCGCAGTTAAAGCATTTCCTGGTAACATCAGTAATAGTCGATGTCGCTACGAAGTTCTTTCCGCTCCTAACTGGGTGCGGAGGTTTCTTGAAAGAGTGAAAGGATGACTGGGCCTTACGGGCCCCGCTGTTCTTGTGCTCTGTAAAAGTACCAGAGACTTTCTGTTTCTTGGATTCCGGAAATTTCTCCATAGCTGCTTCCTTGATCTCATACGCCAACGCCTTATCCTGGTATTGGCGGAGTGTGGTACATTCAAATCCGGACATGTACCTCTGGATTTCTGGTTTCATTCTCATATCGAAATGGATCATCATTTCTGCATCCATTCGACCGGATGTCGAACAAATGCCATTCTTGGTTAAACGCCTTAATTGCAGGATACTTGGCACATCGGAAAGGCGAGCGGAGAAAATCTCCCGAACTTTGGCTTACCTCACGGGACGAGGCGATCGAGCTTCCATCATCAATCTAAACTCTGTCCAATCGGCATCATGGTCTATAGGCCGGATGGCTTCCCACCATTCAGACGCTTCCCCTATCAGAAAATATTGAGCGATAGAGGCTCTCCGGTCGTCTGGGCAGTTAATTCCAGCAAATATTTTCTCCAGCTCCTTCAACCAATGATCTCAGGTGGGAGTCTCAGAAATACCGTCAAATTTGGGTGGCTGCATCTTCGCCACCTCTTGCAGCCACCGGTCACCTCGATTTCCCATGTCTGGGATCCCTTGCTGTCTCTCTCCCTGCTGTAGTCCCACCGCTACTTGCATTCGGTCCACGACTTGGGCGAACTGAGTCATCTGGTTCACCACTTGACGAAGGATCTCTGCAAGCAGGATCTGTTCGTTATTAATAGATTGTTGCGGCTACTTTGAGCTATGGTATCTCCGATTAGAAGGCGACGCTTCCCTTTCGGCATTTCTCCGTCGCGTCCACGACCGCGACCACGTCCACGCGTCGCCTCTCAACATCGTAAGCATAAATACTCAATATACGAAAGACATCGTTCTAATATTCAAGTATAAAGTGACACAATATGTAAAGAACGAGATAGAGTTTTGGAACTTACAACCACCGTTCGCATGAAGACGTAGGCAGTGCAGTGATGTCATTCACGGCCGGTTACCTCAAAAGACATAAATGACCCCTATTTTAACCCAACGGCCAAGATATCCATAATCTTAGCTCCGATACCATATTCTGTAACACCCCCGATATATTCAGGAATATTACAGCGCCGTAAATCCTTTACATAAGGATTTACAAGGCTGAAGAATTGAACAGGCATTAAAAGGTACTAACGAATGGAAATAACGGAATTACGGTACAACAGTTCTGACCAAATACAGAAATAGTACAATTGTTCAACAGAACTCAATAATACATCACCAAATTCAAATCCATCACAAATAACTTCGTACTCGAGTACTTATTGAAATAACGAATAAACAACAGATAAATAACCCTAGGAACATCACTCTGCACCCTCGTCGTCATGCAGCTCCAGTGGTTGTTTTCCCGCTCTCCTGGATCCTGAACATAAACAAAATGTTCACCCCCGAAGGGGTTAGCACAACGATGCTAGTACAAGTACCACAACATATTATTCATATCTCACGAAGCATAATAACGTAAACGACAAAATACCAACGAGTCTTCTCCTACGAGAAACTCATAAATGACATACACAACTGATAATCACAACATGATATCATAACATACACATGGTAATTCCGTCGATCCAGCGTTCACTGCCTAGAACCCACAATGATCCCGTCAGACCAACCCGTGGTGGAAAAACCCGTCCAATGATCCAGCGCACGCTAGCATAGATCCCCCGATGATCCCGTCAGACCAACACGAGGTGGACATACAATAACGACATACATGCACGACAATATGTATAACAACAATTCATAAAACAATTAAGGTACTTGCCTCGATTTGAAGACAATAACAACACTTCCACGAAAATGAACACTCGAAGGTCGTCCTCCTCAATCAATCACGTAACGAGACCAAACCTTAACAAAAGAAATGATATAGGATTTATCTCACGTCGTACGAATGTTTAACAATTCGATTTACGGCCAAAAGTTCATAAAATTCAATCTGCCTGAACTGCTTAGCGCACGCTAAGTACTCTATGTAGCGTGCGTTAAGTCTGCTCGATAGCGCACGCAAACAACAAAGCCTAGCGTACGCTAACTGTATATGGTCGATGCTTCACGACGGCCGATCGACTTCGTCGATGGTCTAGCGTGCGTTACGTACCAAACGTAAGCGACGCTAACTCGTGCTCGATAAGCGCCGCGTTAATATTCATAGTATAGCGTCGCTATTCGTGCATGGCGATTCATCACGAGCGAAAGCTGTTCTCACCATGATCGAAACAACGAAATCTTCCCGGATAATTCATGTTACCTCCATGAATACCATGTTCATACCCTTATGAATGATTTTACGGATAATGACAACTTCGGATTCAAGGATATGCATACCAATATAAAACCATATTCCATTCCGACTACAAATCTTCATACGACAATTCGAAAAGCTTAACGGTTGATATCAACACCTTTATATCAATCAATATTATCATGATGAAGTTGTTAAACGTTCCATCTATACTAGATAAATCTTTCCATGATCAATCCTTTAGATTTATCTAACAATAATGATGTTAAAGTCAAGTCCAAGATTGCTATGAAGTCATCTACTAGATTCGGATTACCAATGATAGAAGCTTCCTTTACATATTCAATGTAACAAGATTCGAATCATGAAGAGCATAATCAAGGTACTTAAAGCTTAGTCACCTCCATATTCCAAACATGATATACTTTGGATAATTCATCTATGAAAACCAATATCTCACTAACATGATCATCCAATTCTTTAGAATCCAACTCTAAGTCTGGAGATAGATTGAACATACCTCAATATGATGAAATCACTGAACCGTAAGGTAGAATCCGACTCCGGTTGGTTGTATGCCACTCCAAGGTGCTATTCCACTTCAATGAATATTCCCAAGTGATAACCAATATATAACCACCAACAAAATGTGTTCTAAGTGTGTAGGAGGATATCTTAGCTCTCTGGCCTCTCAAGTATGCAGAAGGAACGAGTAAAATGTAAGCCAAAACGAGTTGTTGTCCTATTTATAATATTCTGCATTTTAACAAGTTACCGCACGCTACTAAGCATTCCTTAGCGTGTGCTAATAATGGTTGACTTCAGAATTGTCCGGGCTCGTCCGCGGGAATCTTATCCGGACCCATGTCCCGGCTAGCGCATGTGCTAGCTGTCCCGCTCAATAATTGAGTCCTTAGCGCACGCAACTCCTACCTGCATAGCGTGCGCTAATAATAGCCCGATAGCGCGCGTTAAGATACATTCTTAGCGTGCGCTATCACGAGGTTGCATGAGCAATTTTGCATGCTTCTATACTTATGTACAATGATATCAATGCAAGAAATATCATACTCCAATAATCACAACCACCAATCCGAATAATACAGGGTTTGAATACAGATGAAATACACCGTAATAAATCCGAATATTACATTATGTATTTTGAAAATATTAAGTATGCGTTAACCTACTCTATTGTGAGGAGTGCCTCAGACTATCTGAGGATCAATACTGGAATTGGTTTGTGTTTTTTTGAAAATATCGCCCTGCGTTAGTAATAGCTGCAGTAAAGAATGGAGAGATTTGCCTGCAAACTCAAAAACGAATTTTCACAATCAATATCATTCATAAAAAATATCATAGTTCGAAAACATCGATATAAACAACAAGTAATGTCCAGTCGGAAACTAAGAAAAAATGTGGCATTCTTTTGTCCCATATCATAGGCCTTTCTTAAACAGTCTGTTTCAACCTCTATATATATAAACATAAGGAAAAATGTTTTCCTGTAAATTATACCACAAACGCAAAACAGGTTATTATTCAAAATAAGAAACAGAAGGGTAGATAAAATAAAGAACCATAAATTATTTAAAGCAGCAGGTATCAAAAGGGAAACCGACATCAGATAGTGAGTACGTATATATATGTAAAACACGAGAAGTGGCAAAAATGGAAAGGAGAGTTTTTACCTAGTAGTAGGAGTTTCTGCGCAGTTTCATTGGGATCCACGGAAGATTCCTTAAGCAGTGCGTAAATCTCATCCTTACTATGATCCAGCCAAGACTTTTTTTCCGAGCGAAGCTGCTCTGAAGCGCGACACCTGAAAATTTTAATTATGTAACACAAAACAAATCTGATCCGAATGTTTCCATCTCAGTGAATACTAAAATTTCAAACTGACAGAAGTTCTAAAAAAGGGAAAGTTGTTTCAATTGTAAGTTGAGGGTAAATTTTGCAATACATAGAGAAAAAGTTATGTTGATAAAAAAAATTTATGTTGGCAAGAGCAAGATACAAACATTATGAAAGAAACAATCAATGGAGAAGTGATGTTTATTCCACCAGAGCACAACTCCAATTTTTGGGTAAAAAAATTAATAGGCACAACATTACATATTGGTCTGTTGTTAAAACCAAAAAATATGCAGGCATTCATCACACACAATAAAGCAACACCACACTCGGTACAAATGTATCACACGAAGCCATTTTTTTGTAAACATTATACGAAACCGGGGGGTATCACGAAAAAACACGGGCAAGAGCATTCTGCAAAATTATAACTCTTGTTTAGACATGGAAATGTTGAGCTCACCAAAGAAATTTTCGCAGCTCTAGAACCCTCTTTAAAGTTCATCCAGAAAAAAAATCCCAGAAACCTTCAACAAATAAACCCATGTAGAACTGTAGAAAAGAAAAGAAATGTACAAATGTTAGGGACTTTCTGAAATGGTGCTTCAACGGCTCCCATCTGACTAACAAAAATGGAACTCTTGAGTAAGTAATAGAAGACATTCACTCAGGTTGCAGATGAATACCAAAAACAAAATAAGCCTGCCTATCCTACACAAATAAACTTGAGAAGCCCAAAGATCAGGAAAGGGAGCATGCAGCTGGTGAGACTCAAATTCAGGAGCTCGATTTGAATTTTGAGATTAAAACCCGTTTAAATTAAAACCGGGATCCTCAAGCTCTTGACAAAGATCCGAGGGACACTCCCGGTCCTGGCAACGCAAGATTAGTGCTGTTTTGGATTTTAAGGTTTTAATTTGTTTGAGTTTTAAATAATAAGAAAACAAGAGTCGCACTGAAAAATGAATCCAACAAGCCAACACAAAAAGAGCCCGCAGCAACTGTGCAGAACATTAAATGGCCCAGCAAATCGAGAAATTTATATGTTGAGTACAAAAGTCACCGAAATATGAAGTATAATCCTGCAAAAACACGGAGAATTACACAAAAGATTTGAGGTACGTGGTGTTGTTACACCTATCAGACCAGTCCATCCTACCCCGAAGGTGATATCAGCCATGAAAGCTGTGAAGACGTTGAAGAAGCGTAGTTGCCAAGGATTTACGGCGACAACTTTGTTCAGATTAAGAGAAACTAAAAGTTGTAGTTGATGAGATTTCAGGCAGAAGCACTGATCGAGGCAAGAATGAGCTAAAATATTGTGGAATAAACACGACAAATCCAGATCAGAAATATGGAACCAAGATTCGGAAAAGACACCTAGATCACAGAATATGTATAACTCGAAACAAAATTGAAATTTTCTTGCAAAATAGAGTAAAAGCCTATGGCAATCAGGGAGGGGAGAATAGAGATTAATTCGCGCACCGAAAGCAAAGGAAAATGTAGGAATTGCAGATAAAATATTCCCAAATACAGCAGAAAATGCAAATCGGACGAAGTCCCTGATCCTTATGACAAAACACCAGCAGTCGATCAATTCGTTCATGCGGGGCGGTGAACCAAAACGGAATACAAAATGAAGGAAAAAAAGTGTTACCTGTGCAGTTGATCAATTCGTTCATGCGGGGCGGCGAACAAAAACGGAAAACAAAATGAAGAAAAAAAAAAGGGGTCACCTGTGAACCAAGAAACGAGCCGACGAAAAAAAATGGAACTCTTGAGTAAGTAATAGAATACATTCAATCAAGCTGGAGATTAATACCAGAAACCAAAAAAAGCCTGCCTATCCTACAGCATCCGATGGCCTCGTACCTGAATTTGTACAGCACTAAGCATACCTGGAACAATACGCTCACGGACAAGTCCACCACTCAGAAGGCTTGCTATAACAGCTATATGCAGATTTCACAATACAACTTTGTTCGGAATTAGGGCAACCAAAAAATCATGGATGCGAAGTTGTTATACCTATCGGAGCAGCCCTTCTAAGGAGTCGTAAGCGCCCGGTGATAGGTCCCATCAAGAACGACACAAAGAAACTCTTACTCACAAAAGGACAAAGAATGTCACAAAGGAACTCTTTCTCACAAGAGAAGGTTTTTCGGGTCTCAAAACCAAACATCTAATTAACAAAAGGTAGAAAAGAATATGACCTTTATATCACCTTATATCAACTTTGAGAATTTTCCAAACAAAAGAAGATTGGAAAACAGAGCTAAGAATACTGTTTTTTGAGGGGGAAAAAATTAAAATGTCCTAAGGAGCATAATTAGAATCACAGATGAGAAAGAAAAAGAGAGAGAAGTTCAATCCACTGAAACTGCATAAACATAATAGTTTCAAAATCAAGGAAACTCGAGGTGAGTCTGTGGGAATTTTTAAAGTAACTATTCATCTGCAAAATTCCGAGACCTCAATGGCAGGCATAAGTAAAATCTCTTGTATAAACGCACACAGATTAACATTTAAACACATATACAGACACTCTCAGCACTAAACACAATTTGTGCACACACTTACAATAGACTCGCGACAGTGTAAAGTTTGTAAAATTATGATAGAGATAAACCAGCATGGACAATAGACTCGCGACAGTGTAAAGTTTGTAAAATTCTGATAGAGATAAACCAGCACGAACAACCTGAAAACAAACAGTGTTTTTAATCTGTTCTGACATTTTAGCAGCGGTTTGTAAAACTGAACATAGATTTGCGTCCTACGCATTGACATAAGCAAGTTGATATATAGAGTGTGAAATCATATCAAAGATTTTTTCCTTAATATTTGAACTGACACTATCTTTTCTCTATCCCGCTGTCTTGAAGAAAAGGGAATGGAAATGATCAGAGACACACCAGCACATAGACACATACGTACACACACGAGCACACAGAGACACACCAGCACATATATGGCACAACACATGTATGAGCAGCCAGGACATTAGGGTAACATCTATAAAGATAATTTGAACACATAGAGACACACATGCATCACACAAGCACACACATCAGCACATATATGGCACAGCACATGTCATCAGCACATATATGGCACAGGCTCAAAATCTGAATGTTGAGAAAAAATAACTATCCAGTGGAGACAGATGAATGCCGAGAAGCTCGAGTCCGTGTAATTTGTTGCTTTTTTAGCGGTGTTGTTTCTTCAGGAAAAAAATTGGTTATACCATTCATTGTAAGGACGAAACATAATAAAGGGAAGACGATAAAGTAGCCTAAAAGAGCCCATCCAGTAAGAAAGCCGAAAATAATATATATAGATAAAGAGTACCTATTTGGAAAGATCGCAGAAGATTCCAAGAGCGTGGAATAAAAAAAATTGTCCAATTTAGCTAAGGCAACAAACACCTACACACGGAGGAAAAATATTAGAACCAAACTAAACCAAGAAAAAGCAACCCTCAAAACAGCATATGTAGGGAAAAAAGAGCCCGAGAAGAAAGAGGAGTCCAAGAAAGAAGAATCACCTATGAACACATCCTATCAAGTGCATCATAGCATTGAAGAGAACCCTAATGCCTGTGTTATATGCTAAATTTGGAAGAGTAATATTTATATGAATTGGATTATTTGCTTGTTTTGCGCGATTGGTGCAAGTATTTTCCCTTTTGTTGTTGTATATAAACTTAAACAAAGTCTTGGTCTATTTATTTTGCTTTATGCATCTTATATATTTATCAGATGGAACGAAATTGCATTGATATCATCATGTCAAATTGCTAACGTCTATAAGTAGATATTTTAAATCTAGATTTAGACATAAAGAAAAAATACCTATCTGAGAAGCTCGAGTCTGTGTAATTCGCTGGCTTTTTAGTGGTGGAGTTTCTTGAGGAAAAACAAATAGGTTACACCATTCATCGTAATCACGAAACGTAATAAAGGGCAGACAGTAAGGTAGTCTAAAAAACCCAAAAATAACATATATAGATAAAGAGTACCTATTCGGAAAGCAGACCGCAGCAGATTCCTAGAGCCTGGAATAAAGAAACAAAATGTGCAATTTAGCGAAGGCAAAAAACACCTACACACGGAGGAAAAATATTTGAACCAAAGTAAACCCCAAAAAAAGCAATCCTAAAAACAGCATATGTAGGAAAAAGTACCCGACTCAAGAGTACGTGATACCGAAGGCAGTTGAGGATGAAATCGCAACGACAACAGCAAATAAGTACTTACAGTGTAGAAGAAATCATTAAATTATATATATTATTTAAATAAAGCAAGTATACCCTCATAACACAGAAAATAAGTGCAGCAAACAATATAAATGACCAAGAACCTACCAAAAAAACAGTCGAGCGGAACAATAATAAAAACTCAAACCAAGCACCGCCCGACTCGAGAGTATGTGATACCGAAGGCAGTTCAGAACACAAACACGACAGCAGCAAATAAGTACTCACAGTGTACAAGAAATCATTCAATTATATATATTATTTAAATAAAGCAAGTATACCCTCATAATATAGAAAATAAGTGCAGCAAACAATATAAATGACCAAGTTAGAACTGTTTAAACTAGATTAGCATTTACAAGATATGCCACCGTTGTAAATTGACGCAAGTAAAATTACATGGAAGGTTCAGCGATCTCAAACATCAGTAAATGGAAGGCTAAATAATTTACAAATATTATGACAATTGAGGGTGTATTGAAGAAACGAATCAAAGCTGCGATAGACCAAAGTGTAAACAAAAGTTAATGTAATGTGTAATAGGTCGAGTACATCAGAACAAGGTAAAACGGGCGGTCCATATTTACATATGATTACAGGACGGAACCTGTACAAAAGGTTTGTTGCTAAAGTAATTTACAAAGATTTTACAACATTGTTATTTGCACAGAAGTGTGAGTGTGCATTTATTCAGTCGAACTTTTTGGCTCTCAATGCGTGGCCTCGGGATGATTTGGGTGTATCTCCACTTCTCTCTGGAGGTGCTGCATTATGCCAAATATATGATGATTTGGTTAGCGAGGAAAATCAGCTAAATTGTGATGATGCAGGGAGGAACGCTGTGAAACGTACGGTGTCTGTCATTGTTGGATTTGTTAGAAGAAGCTAGAGTTTGAGTGGAGGGATCTAGATTTTCAGCTCGCTCGTTGCCGTAATCGGGTGTATGGTATGTAATATCTGTGAGAAGAGAAAAAGAGACAGCTGATAGATTGATCTAAGGGAAGACTGAAATGTGATCCGACAAATTTGGTATCTTAGATTGGAAGTGCATGCAAGCCTGTATTTGGATTTTCAGGTGGGTCGTTTACTCCATCGGGTGCGGAGTACGTAATGCCTGTGATAGAGGGAAAATAAAATTGAGAGATTGAGGTAAGAAAAGAGAGAGCCGCTACGCAAGATATTTAGTGTAGTAGATTGGGAGTGCATGGAAACGTACATGGAGAGGGAGAAGGGGTTGCAGGAGATTTATTTTTTGAGGCAGGGACTGATGTTGTATTTTGACATTCTAATGATTGAACGGTATATGATAATATAGCAGAGCCGTCCTGTTTTGTAAAAATTTTAGAATGAAGTTTTATTTTTAGCACCAGCTTTTCAAGGTTGGAGTTCATCAAGGACAGTATAGAAGAGGCATCCTGCATGTTAGACATGTTTAATTTATTACATGTAGTATTTGTAGTTATAAATGCAGTGTAGGTAGAGTAGGGACTCTGTCATACGTTGTTATATTTTTGCCAGAAATCATCGGCTGAAATATTCAGAAGTTTTTCACCTTCATTGCCAAACACTGTGACCTCTATTTCGCCGGTCTCATCGAAAAGCAGAAGAGAGAATCTGTATCTGTAGATACATGTAATTTTGTATCAGGCGGGGATAAAACGTCGGTACAATTTGGGAAAAAATAAAGCGGTGGTGATATGAATACCTTGCCGTTGCTATCTTGTTGATGTGGCAGGATCGGCATTCAAAGAGTTAGCCATATTCTGCAGACGTCAGGCAGTGGCAGCGGTCGCAGCATAGGTAGAAGAACTTTTGATTAGTTCGCATTATCTTTGCTCGAACAACAGTATCGAACCGGCCGGGCTGTTTAAGGGAAAATGTTTAGATAGTCTGAGAGTATTTAATAACTGAATATTTGGAGTGTGTTTACCTCATTTATTTGCAAGTATGGTGCATACGGACATTATATCCCGAGTATTTAAATTTAAATTTATTTGTCTTTGTTTGAGTGGGCCGTCCTGCCCCAGGAGGCCAGCGATCCGTGCGCTATTTAGAGCCTGCCTGGAAGTATAAAATTAATAAGTGTACAAATATAAAAGGCATGAGTGTTCTATAAGAGATGGCAGGCGCAGTATAACTATTATGTTAAACAAGACAATACTAATGTGGATCCGATATTAACAGCAATACATATGCACATTTATCAATACACTACTCATGTGGTCCAGAAGGAAAGCGGAGAAATCAACTGAATAATATCGGGATTTTGCGTCAAGTGTTCTTCAATTCGAAAAAAAAATATTCTCCCAATTTTATTCGGCTAGATGTGAGGTTACCATTTCTGAAGTTCTTCAAAACGTTTGTCTTTAAATTGAAGGAGAATGAGCGAGGAGGATGTTGAGCTGAGCGAGACATCTGCAGAATAACAATTTAATGAAGGAAATAATCAGCACGCAGCATGTTTTGTTGTGTTTAGAAAGGAGTGTATTTTGGGAAACATATAGAACAAGGTATAAAATGCGGGGAAAAAACCCTGTAATATGGTACCCCGATACTCCTGGCAGTAAAATAAAAGGCGTGAAAAAAGCAGCAGGAGTTTACAAACTGTTAAAAAAAAAATCATCAATGACTCTGAAGTAAATGAACAACAATATATATATATATATATATATATATATATATATATAGAGAGAGAGAGAGAGAGAGAGAGAGATAGACAATCTATATATACTTGTGATGTAAACACATTCCAGTATATTGTATATTGTTTAGGAAGGGGGAAGAATATTACTGTGGTATTTAGTAACATTAAAATTGAGTGCAGCTATAACATGCTGATCCTGAACGGAGTCGAGGAGAGCGTACACGTCATCTGGAATAGCGTCGTTCCAAAAAGTAATAACGAAAGGCCTGCAACTAAAACCATTTTTGGCATGGAGATTAGTATATATATTTTTTTATTTGATATTAGGTATATAGTAAGGGGAGGATGATTGGTTCGTACGCTTCTTCTACTGCAACATATTCACGCAGTGTGTTTTCTCTGCCTCTTGATGAAATGTATCTGGGTTCGCGCCTGCTTATTATAACAGCAACAGTACCTGTGAGTTGGGCGAAAAAAATGAATTACGTACTTTGTTAATTTATTGTGGTGCAAATAAATATTTTAAGGCAGGGGCTAAAATACAGGTGCAGTAAGATGTGTGAATAGTTACTTACTTATAAGTGTCCTTGTCCCTATTAAACTATGAAACCCATCGTAACGTGTAAAAACAGGAGCCAGCGTGGAAGAAACAAATGCTTTCTTTTCAGTTGGCAGAATTGCTGTTTTAGCACTGATTATCCATTGGTAGTTGTTATTTACCAGAGGATTTTCGAAGTCTCGTTTGATAGGCCGCACCAGCGCATTTGATATAAGATAGGTTTCATCAACGGTGAAACAATTTTTCAGCAGTTCGACATCGGATCTGTAGAGCATTGCCTCAACTTTATTTCCCTGTTTCAGACATGTTGCAGACGTATGAGATTATGAGATGTGGAAAAATATTCGGAAGAAGTAGGT
This sequence comes from Orobanche coerulescens, assembly GCA_033398695.1. Taxonomy (NCBI): domain Eukaryota; kingdom Viridiplantae; phylum Streptophyta; class Magnoliopsida; order Lamiales; family Orobanchaceae; genus Orobanche; species Orobanche coerulescens. Next base: position 119,879,708 of record CM065815.1, read on the forward strand.
TTCGATATAAGTAAATATAGTAATAGCAAGATATAAGCGAGAAAAAGCTGACCTGTTCATCTGCGAGGAGCAATTTTTGGAATCTAATAGGGGTAGTTTGTGATGATGTTCGAGGGCTTGTTTTATTGAGAACGCAAACTTTGGCAGTCTAGTTTTTCATATCAGGAGTGATGTTGTTGACGGAATATAATTTGGGCTCCATTCGCTGCATATAAATTACAATGCAAATTGCAGATGGTACTGAAATAAAAAACTCATAGAGGAAGTATTTGGCAGAAAATAAAAGCAGCCTCATTCTATCATTAAAAGACATCATAAAGTTTTCTGATAAAATCAGATTTATATCAGGTCTGTTAACAGATTTATAAGACTTCTCAGCTGCCTTTCTTGCTCGAGAAAGGGTGACATAGAGAGGAGTGATGTTGTTGACGGAATATAATTTGGGCTCCATTCGCTGCATATAAATTATAATGCAAATTGCAGATGGTACTGAAACAAAAAACTCATAGAGGAAGTATTTGGCAGAAAAGAAAAGCAGCCTCATTCTATCATTAAAACACATCATAAAGTTTTCTGATAAAATCAGATTTATATCAGGTCTGTTAAGAGATTTATAAGACTGCTGCATCGATAATATCTCTGTACACAATATTTTTGGTGAGATCATCAGGGATGGCATCAATAGTGGGGGGTCGAATTAGAATTCTAATATCAGCTGCCTTTCTTGCTCGAGAAAGGGCAACATAGAGCTGGCCGTGAGAGAAAACGGGCTCCGTGGAATCTGAGCCAACTTTATCTAATATCATCACAGGACTTGTTAAATGTCATTGCAAAAGCAGGCGCCGGGAATTGATGTCGTTTAAATGGAATAGGGCATTTTGTTTGTCGAGATGGTTCGAGAGGTATACGGGTATGAAGACCAAATCTCTGCATGTTGGCACGAGACAATTTCGCAGAGAGGACATTTTCCCGAGATGGCGGCATATAAGGCAGTACCATTGCACAAGCCTTCCGAAAGGTTAATATTACGTAGCTTGACATGATAGGGCGCTTTATTTTGAGCGAAGCAAGCGCGAGGTAATCTGGAGTGTGAATTGAGTTCGGATAATCTTGATAGTAAGATTGTTGAAACGGATCGTTGGTGAGGTCTGCTATAATAATCAACGGCGCGCTGTGAAATTTATCGATCGAGAAGATCATTAATTTCGCCGATTTGTCGTTCTTTGGAGTCAGAATTGCACGGTCAATGATCACGGTGGGATTCAGAGGAGAAATATTGAAGTGGGGGAAAATTTGGGATAGCAAGTCAGTTAAAGGATTATCATTGTGTTTATAAGGCAGGCACATATTCGAGGGTAGTTTAATCTTGCCATATTGATTACAACGCTCCGCGCCATTACCAACTCGGAGGAGAAATTCCTTAAAAGTAGGATCATCTATCGCGCGCATATTTTGGGTGAGACGAATTTTTCGCATTGAGGACCATAAAGGAGAATTAATTAGGCAGGCTGCAATAGCATCGTCACGACTACCACCAGCAATTATCGGGATGGTCTGCCTGAGATCGGCTCCGAAAACAATGGTTTTGCCGCCGAAAGAAATGGAGGTCTCTATGAGGTCACGTAGCAGAGCGTCAAGCGCTTCAATACTCTTGCAGTGCGCCATTGAGGCCTCATCCCAGATAATAAGTTTGGATGCAATAATGAGGCAAGCATGCACACTTTGTTTGATGATTGTGCATGATTCATCTTCGACAATGACAGGAAGTTTGAACCGTGAATGTGCTGTGCGGCCACCGGGCAGTAGGGATGCTGCGACTCCTGAAGAGGCCACTGCTAATGCAATGAGGTGTTTGGAACGAACAGCCGCCAAAAGAGCTCGGTAGAGAAATGTTTTCCCAGAGCCGGCTGGGCCATCAACGAAGAAAACTGCTGGATCGTTACTGCCAATGGTTTGCATGATTTCTGTAAAGGCCTGATTCTGCATAGAATTCAAATGCGTGTATGATTCCAGATCTGACTCAGAGACAATATAGTTCAGCTCTTGTTCAAAGTCTCGGTCTTGCATTTGCTTTTTTGAAGCTCCCAAATTGTAGTCGACCAAACCAAATTCATCAATTATTCGACCCATAGATTGTAAGAAAATGTCCATCGATTGAAGTGATTTTGAAAAAGCTTGTTCATTAGTGAATTTTTTCAGAGCAATGTAATCTTCCGCGAGGAAAAATTTGAAGGCATCCCACAATGCTCGTGGATTGGAGGGAGTGTTGTATAACAGAATGATTGCAAAGAGGCGGCGCAGTGAGCAGGGCATTTGATAGGAACAGGCCTCAGCTACAGAACTTGTCACATCTAGATCTGATTCTAACAGGCCACGTGCGAGGGCGGCTGCTCGAAATGTGGGGTATAGTATGCCGGCGAACGTTCTCAGATAGTCGAAAGAAGTCGGCGCTCGAACATGGTTCAGAAGCAAGCGTAAATAATATCTCTCACCATCAAGTGGGCTGGCGGTTACCAGACGGCCAATGCAGGTTCCTTTGAGTCATCGGTGCCAGGTTTTTTTGGATGCATCCCAGACAAAGAAACGAGGGAAATCTTTGTACAGTAAATTCATCTGCGAAACTGCGGCCGATTGTGCGTTCATTCTGAAGAACTCAGTTAATTGTGTTTTAGATGCGTTTGGATTTGCTATCACTTCAGGTAAATAGCGGGAGGGAGAGAACAGAACATGTTGTTTGTCTGGCAGATGAACATGAAGTTGCATTACAGCTGGATATATTTCGCTCAATAAAAAAGCGTAAATTCTCCACATGGCCTCAGGAGCACATAACCAGCGGGCTGATTGGAATGCTGTAATCTCATCAGGGGCTGAAATCTCTGGTTGTGGGACGACATTAAAAGCAATCTTATTGGTCCCTTTGCAAACGTACTTGTACAAATATTTGATGAGACGTACGCCAATACAGATCTCGACATTAATATGGCAGTCGAATTTGGCAAGCAAGTAGGGATTGTATGGAACGACCCACCTGTTGTCAAGCAATTGATGCCGAACATGTGCAGTTCGTCCATCATTTCTCCTCCTGTACATTGGATACGAGTTGTCGTGCTGAGAGGTACTCTCTACATACTCTTTAGGATATCTATTCTTGCACTTGCTTTCTCGCATGCATATATTTGAGGGATTAAGCATGCCACAAGGTCCGTTCATCATATGTCTGACAACACAGGCATGAAGGTGTGGATGCAAATTAATATCAGGTAGCTCTGCACAACCAAAGCGATTATATGCAGCTGAGGAGACTATTTTATAATTTGGCTTTAAAATAAGGATCCAATGAGCATGAGGCAGCCCTCTTTTTTGGAACTCTATAACATAAAGGTATGCTGCTACCTCACCCAGCAAGCTTTTTTTGACAATGTCGTTCTTGAACTCCTCATTTCTTGCTCTGAAAACTCTCGCAATAAGGTCAGATCTATTCTGGGCCTCATCACCAGGCAGCAAGCCCTCACGTATTTCAGCCCAGTTAGGGTTGCACGTTGTTGTTATGAAGAAATCCGGCTTTCCATATTCGCTTACCAAAGCTAATGCATTTAGATACCGCCGCCGCATGTCTCTGGGACTGCCGATGTGTGACGAAGGGACCACAAATTTTTGGCCAATTTTGTTGCCGCTCAAATTACCCTCGCATGCCATGCTCTCGATAATACCTTCGAATGATTCAACTCGCAAATCATATTGCAATTGTTCAGTCATAAAACAATCCAGCCGTTGAGTTTCAATCTTTACGTAACAATCGATTTGATATTGCTGTGCAAGCTTGCCTGCTCGAAGTATATTTGTAGTATCGGTGGCCCGGCTTTGAAATAGATAGCAGTAGAACTCCCTCGCAGCAATATTATCCCGCTTCCAATGATTTGTATTGAGATCTGCAAGCAGAATAACAGAATTATGAGAATTGAACAGCATTATTATAATTAAGTATTTAGATGAGATATTAATTGATTTGAGGTACGTGGCGTTGTTACACCTATCAGACCAGTCCATCCACGGAGCCGTAATCGCCCTCCGAGGAGTCCTTTCGGCCGCAAGGTTGTCGGCCTATATACCTCTAATCAGCACAATACTATATTTGTTAAATAGATACAGGAAATTTATGGGGCTCGAAAAAAAATTGCAATATTGAGTAATTAGCAGAAGAACCCATTCCAACAGAAAGATCAGGAAAGGGAGCCACAAATAAACCTGAGAAGCACAAAGATCAGGAAAGGGAGCACGCAGTTAATGTGACTCAAATTCAGGCGCTCGATTTGAATTTTGAGATTAAAACCCGTTTAAATTAAAACCGGGCCCCTCAAGCTCTTGACAAAGGTCCGAGGGACACTTCCGGTCCTCGTAGCGCAAGATTTGTGCTGTTTTGGATTTTAAGGTTTTCATTTGTTTAAAACTCGTTTAAATTAAAACCGGGATCCTCAAGCTCTTGACAAAGATCCGAGGGACACTTCCGGTCCTGGCAGCGCAAGATTAGCGCTGTTTTGGATTGTGAGGTTTTAATTTTTTTGAGTTTTAAATAATAAGAAAACAAGAGTCGCACTGAAAAATGAATCCAACAAGCCAGCACAAAAAGAGCCCGCAGCAACTGTGCAGAACATTAAATGGCCCAGCAAATCGAGAAATTTATATGTTGAGTCATAAGACAGGCAAAGACTCAGACTCTCGACCAACAAAAGTCACCGAAAGATGAAGTATAATCCTGCAAAAACACGGAGAATTACACAAAATATTTGAGGTACGCCATTCCAACATAAAGATCAGGAAAGGGAGCCACAAATAAACTTGAGAAGCCCAAAGATCAGGAAAGGGAGCACGCAGCTGGTGAGACTCAAATTCAGGCGCTCGATTTGAATTTTAAGATTAAAACCCGTTTAAATTAAAACCGGGATCCTCAAGCTCTTGACAGAGATCCGAGGGACACTTCCGGTCCTGGCAGCGCAAGATTAGTGCTGTTTTGGATTGTAAGGTTTTAATTTTTTGAGTTTTAAATAATAAGAAAACAAGAGTCGCACTGAAAAATGAATCCGACAAGGCAACACAAAAAGAGCCCGCAACAACTGTGCAGAACATTAAATAGCCCAGCAAATCGAGAAATTTATATGTTGAGTCATAAGACAGGCAAAGACTCAGTTTCTCGACCAACAAAAGTCACCGAAAGATGAAGTATACAACAACAACAACAACATCTAAGCCTTAATCCCAAAATGATTTGGGGTCGGCTAACTGAATCAAACTTTGAAACCGTCAATAATCGTTACATAAATAACATAAAAGGAAAAAAGAGGGAAAAAGTAGATAAAAAAGAAAATAAAAAAAGAGAATGAATGTAAAAAAAATAAAAAAATAAAAAATTCCTGAAAAATAAATTAAAAGATAACATGAAATAAAAGAAAATAGGAATTAAAAAAAAGGAATCATCCACGGAGAATTACACAAAAATTACACATAAATTAAAAGATAACATGAAACCGAAAGATGAAGTATAATCCTGCAAAAACACGGAGAATTACACAAAAGATTTGAGGTACGTGGCGTTGTTACACCTATCAGACCAGTCCATCCACAGAGCCGTAATCGCCCTTCGAGGAGTCCTTTCGGCCGCAAGGTTGCCGGCCTATATACCTCGAATCAGCACAAAACTATATTTGTTAAAGAGATCGGGAACTATGCAGAACATTAAATGGCCCAGCAAATCCAGAAATTTATATGTCGAGTCATAAGACAGGCAAAGACTAAGACTCTTGACCTAGCTGTTTTGGATTTTAAGGTTTTATTTTGTTTGAGTTTTAAATAATAAGAAAACAAGAGTCGCACTGAAAATGAACACAACAAGCCAACACAAAAAGAGCCCGCGCCAACTGTGCAGAACATTAAATGATTGGATTTTAAGGTTTTATTTTGTTTGAGTTTTAAATAATAAGCAAACAAGAGCCCACACCAACTGTGCAGAACATTAAATGGCCCAGCAAATCGAGAAATGTATATGTTGAGTCATAAGACAGGCAAAGACTCAGACTCTCGACCAACAAAAGTCACTGAAAGATGAAGTATAATCCTGCAAAAACACAGAGATTTACACAAAAGATTTGAGGTACGTGGCGTTGTTACACCTATCAGACCAGTCCATCCACGGAGCCGTAAGCGCCCTCCGAGGAGTCCTTTCGGCCGCAAGGTTGCCGGCCTATATACCTCTAATCAGCACAAAACTATATTTGTCAAAGAGATACAGGAAATTTATGGGGCTCGAAAATAAATTGTAATATTGAGTAATACGATTTGAAAAGGATAGTAATTATAAACAGAGAAAGAGCAGTAGTTATGAACGGGTACCAAAGAGAATTGACTAAAGAGATACAGGAAATTTATAGGGCTGGAAAATAAATAGTAATATTGAGTAACACGATTTGGAAAGGGTAGTAATTATAAATAGAAAAGGAGCAGTCATTATGAACAGGCAATAAAGAAGGAACCTGTACTTGTAAACGGCCTTCTTAAACATTCTCCGAAGAGAATTCCTGCTCATAGGATTGCTGGCTTATTCATATATAAATGTAGAAAACACTAAATGCTGCAGTAAATCGGGCAATCCATATGTTAAGAGAGAACGACCTTGCAGCGCTAAACAGGCTCCCCAAACATTATCCAAGGGCGCAATATTAAAAACCACAGAAGACCCCATTCCAACAGAAATATGAGGAAAGGGAGCCACAAATAAACTTGATAAGCCCAAATATCAGGAAAGGGAGCACGCAGCTGGTGAGACTCAAATTCAGGCGCTTGATTTGAATTTTGAGATTAAAACCCGTTTAAATTAAAACCGGGATCCTCAAGCTCTTGACAAAGATCCGAGGGACACTTCCGGTCCTGGCAGCGCAAGATTAGTGCTGTTTTGGATTGTAAGGTTTTAATTTTTTGAGTTTTAAATAATAAGAAAACAAGAGTCGCACTGAAAAATGAATCCAACAAGCCAGCACAAAAAGAGCCCGCAGCAACTGTGCAGAACATTAAATGGCCCAGCAAATCGAGAAATGTATATGTTGAGTCATATGACAGGCAAAGACTCAGACTCTCGACCAACAAAAGTCACCGAAAGATTAAGTATAATCCTGCAAAAACACGGAGAATTACACAAAAGATTTGAGGTACGTGGCGTTGTTACACCTATCAGACCAGTCCATCCACGGAGCCGTAATCGCCCTCCTAGGAGTCCTTTCGGCCGCAAGGTTGCCGGCCTATATACCTCTAATCAGCACAAAAATATATTTGTTAAAGAGATACAGGAAATTTATGGGGCTCGAAAATAAATTGTAATATTGAGTAATACGATTTGAAAAGGATAGTAATTATAAACAGAAAAAGAGCAGTAGTTATGAACAGGTACCAAAGAGAATTGAGTAAAAAGATACAGAAAATTTATAGGGCTGGAAAATAAATAGTAATATTGAGTAACACGATTTGGAAAGGGTAGTGATTATAAATAGAAAAGGAGCAGTCATTATGAACATGCAATAAAGAAGGAACCTGTAGCGGTAAACGGCCTTCCTAAACATTCTCCGAAGAGAATTCCTGCTCATAGGATTGCTGGCTTATTCATCTATAAATGTAGAAAACACTAAATGCTGCAGTAAATCGGGCAATCCATATGTTAAGAGAGAACGACCTTGCAGCGCTAGAAGAACCCATTCCAACAGAAAGATCAGGAAAGGGAGCTACAAATAAACCTGAGAAGCCCAAAGATCAGGAAAGGGAGCACGCAGCTAGTGAGACTCAAATTGAGGCCCTCGATTTGAATTTTGAGATTAAAACCCATTTAAATTAAAACCGGGATCCTCAAGCTCTTGACAAAGATCCGAGGGACACTTCCGATCCTGGCAGCGCAAGATTAGTGCTGTTTTGGATTGTAAGGTTTTAATTTTTTTAGTTTTAAATAATAAGAAAACAAGAGTCGCACTGAAAAATGAATCCAACAAGCTAGCACAAAAAGACCCCGCACCAACTGTGCAGAACATTCAATGGCCCAGCAAATCGAGAAATGTATATGTTGAGTCATAAGACAGGCAAAGACTAAGACTCTCGACCAACAAAAGTAACCAAAAGATGAAGTATAATCCTGCAAAAACACGGAGAATTACACAAAAGATTTGAGGTACGTGGCGTTGTTACACCTATCAGACCAGTCCATCCACGGAGCCGTAATCGCCCTCCGAGAAGTCCTTTCGGCCGCAAGGTTGCCGGTCTATATACCTCTAATCAGCACAAAAATATATTTGTTAAAGAGATACAGGAAATTTATGGGGCTCGAAAATAAATTGTAATATTGAGTAATACGATTTGAAAAGGATAGTAATTGTAAACAGAAAAAGAGCAGTAGTTATGAACGGGTACCAAAGAGAATTGACTAAAGAGATACAGGAAATTTATAGGGCTGGAAAATAAATAGTAATATTGAGTAACACGATTTGGAAAGGGTAGTAATTATAAATAGAAAAGGAGCAGTCATTATGAACAGGAAATAAAGAAGGAACCTGTAGTTGTAAACGGCCTTCTTAAACATTCTCCGAAGAGAATTCCTGCTCATGGGATTGCTGGCTTATTCATATATAAATGTAGAAAACACTAAATGCTGCAGTAAATCGGGCAATCCATATATTAAGAGAGAACGACCTTGCAGCGCTAAACAGGCTCCCCAAACATTATCCAAGGGCGCAATATTAAAAACCACAGAAGACCCCATTCCAACAGAAAGATGAGGAAAGGGAGCCACAAATAAACTTGAGAAGCCCAAATATCAGGAAAGGGAGCACGCAGCTGGTGAGACTCAAATTCAGGCGCTCGATTTGAATTTTGAGGTTAAAACCCGTTTAAATTAAAACTGGGATCCTCAAGCTCTTGACAAAGGTCCGAGGGACACTTCTGGTCCTGGCAGCGCAAGATTAGTGCTGTTTTGGATTTTAAGGTTTTAATTCTTTGAGTTTTAAATAATAAGAAAACAAGAGTCGCACTGAAAAATGAATCCAACAAGCCTGCACAAAAAGAGCCCGCAGCAACTGTGCAGAACATTAAATGGCCCAGCAAATCGAGAAATGTATATGTTGAGTCATAAGACAGGCAAAGACTCAGACTCTCGACCAACAAAAGTCACCGAAAGATGAAGTATAATCCTGCAAAAACACGGAGAATTACACAAAAGATTTGAGGTACGTGGCGTTGTTACACCTATCAGACCAGTCCATCCACGGAGCCGTAATCGCCCTCCGAGGAGTCCTTTCGGCCGCAAGGTAGCCGGCCTGTATACCTCTAATCAGCACAAAAATATATTTGTTAAAGAGATACAGGAAATTTATGGGGCTCGAAAATAAATTGTAATATTGAGTAATACGATTTGAAAAGGATAGTAATTATAAACAGAAAAAGAGCAGTAGTTATGAACAGGTACCAAAGAGAATTGAGTAAAGAGATACGGGAAATTTATAGGGCTAGAAAATAAATAGTAATATTGAGTAACACGATTTGGAAAGGGTAGTAATTATAAATAGAAAAGGAGCAGTCATTATGAACAGTGATAAAGAAGGAACACTGTGATGGCAGCCTTCCTAAACATTCTCCGAAGAGAATTCCTGCTCATAGGATTGCTGGCTTATTCATCTATAAATGTAGAAAACACTAAATGCTGCAGTAAATCGGGCAATCCATATGTTAAGAGAGAACGACCTTGCAGCGCTAGAAGAACCCATTCCAACAGAAAGATCAGGAAAGGGAGCCACAAATAAACCTGAGAAGCCCAAAGATCAGGAAAGGGAGCACGCAGCTGGTGATACTCAAATTGAGGCGCTCGATTTGAATTTTGAGATTAAAACCCATTTAAATTAAAATCGGGATCCTCAAGCTCTTGACAAAGATCCGAGGGACACTTCCGGTCCTGGCAGCGCAAGATTAGTGATGTTTTGGATTGTAAGGTTTTAATTTTTTGAGTTTTAAATAATAAGAAAACAAGAGTCGCACTGAAAAATGAATCCAACAAGCTAGCACAAAAAGACCCCGCACCAACTGTGCAGAACATTCAATGGCCCAGCAAATCGAGAAATGTATATGTTGAGTCATAAGACAGGCAAAGACTAAGACTCTCGACCAACAAAAGTCACCGAAAGATGAAGTATAATCCTGCAAAAACACGGATAATTACACAAAAGATTTGAGGTACGTGGCGTTGTTACACCTATCAGACAAGTCCATCCACGGAGCCGTAATCGCCCTCCGAGAAGTCCTTTCGGCCGCAAGGTTGCCGGCCTATATACCTCTAATCAGCACAAAAATATATTTGTTAAAGAGATACAGGAAATTTATGGGTCTCGAAAATAAATTGTAATATTGAGTAATACGATTTGAAAAGGATAGTAATTATAAACAGAAAAAGAGCAGTAGTTATGAACGGGTACCAAAGAGAATTGAGTAAAGAGATACAGGAAATTTATAGGGCTGGAAAATAAATAGTAATATTGAGTAACACGATTTGGAAAGGGTAGTAATTATAAATAGAAAAGGAGCAGTCATTATGAACACACAATAAAGAAGGAACCTGTAGCGGTAAACGGCCTTCCTAAACATTCTCCGAAGAGAATTCCTGCTCATAGGATTGCTGGCTTATTCATCTATAAATGTAGAAAACACTAAATGCTGCAGTAAATCGGGCAATCCATATGTTAAGAGAGAACGACCTTGCAGCGCTAGAAGAACCCATTCCAATAGAAAGATCAGGAAAGGGAGCCACAAATAAACCTTAGAAGCCCAAATATCAGGAAAGGGAGCACGCAGCTGGTGAGACTCAAATTCAGGCGCTCGATTTGAATATTGAGATTAAAACCCGTTTAAATTAAAACCGGGATCCTCAAGCTCTTGACAAAGATCCGAGGGACACTTCCGATCCTGGCAGCGCAAGATTAGTGCTGTTTTGGATTGTAAGGTTTTAATTTTTTGAGTTTTAAATAATAAGAAAACAAGAGTCGCACTGAAAAATGAATCCAATAATCCAGCACAAAAAGAGCCCCCACCAACTGTGCAGAACATTAAATGGCCCAGCAAATCGATACATGTATATGTTGAGTCATAAGACAGGCAAAGACTCAGACTCTCGACCAACAAAAGTCACCGAAAGATGAAGTATAATCCTGCAAAAACACGGAGAATTACACAAAAGAATTGAGGTACGTGGCGTTGTTACACCTATCAGACCAGGCCATCCACGGAGCCGTAATCGCCCTCCGAGGAGTCCTTTCGGTCGCAAGGTTGCCGGCTTATATACCTCTAATCAGCACAAAAATATATTTGTTAAAGAGATCGGGAACTGTGCAGAACATTAAATGGCCCAGCAAATCGAGAAATTTATATGTTGAGTCATAACACAGGCAGAGACTAAGACTCTCGACCTAGCTGTTTTGGATTTTAAGGTTTTATTTTGTCTGAGTTTTAAATAATAAGAAAACAAGAGTCGCACTGAAAAATGAACCCAACAAGCCAACACAAAAAGAGCCCGCACCAACTGTGCAGAACATTAAATGTTTGGATTTTAAGGTTTTATTTTGTTTGAGTTTTAAATAATAAGAAAGCAAGTGTCGCACTGAAAAATGAACCCAACAAGCCAAAACAAAAAGAGCTCGCACCAACTGTGCAGAACATTAAATGGCCCAGCAAATCGAGAAATGTATATGTTGAGTCATAAGACAGGCAAAGACTCAGACTCTCGACCAACAAGTCACCGAAATATGAAGTATAATCCTGCAAAAAAACGGAGAATTACACAAAAGATTTGAGGTACGTGGCGTTGTTACACCTATCAGACCAGTCCATCCACGGGCCGTGTCGCTCAGGAGTCCGACCGCAAGGTTGCCGGCCTATATACCAATAATCAGCACAAAACTATATTTGTTAAAGAGATACAGGAAATTTATGGGTCTTGAAAATAAATTGTAATATTGAGTAATACGATTTGAAAAGGATAGTAATTATAAACAGAAAAAGAGCAGTAGTTAAGAATGAGTACCAAGAGAATTGAGTAAAGAGATACAAGAAATTTATAGGGCTGGAAAATAAATAATAATATTGAGTAACACGATTTGGAAAGGGTAGTAATTATAAATAGAAAAGGAGCAGTCATTATGAACAGGCAATAAAGAAGGAACCTGTAGCGGTAAACGGCCTTCCTAAACATTCTCCAAAGAGAATTCCTGCTCATAGGATTGCTGGCTTATTCATCTATAAATGTAGAAAACACTAAATGCTGCAGTAAATCGGGCAATCCATATGTTAAGAGAGAACGACCTTGCAGCGCTAAAGAGGCTCCCCAAACATTATCCGAGGGCGCAATATTAAAAACCGCAAAAGACCCCATTCCAACAGAAAGATCATGAAAGGGAGCCACAAATAAACTTGAGAAGCCCAAATATCAGGAAAGGGAGCACGCAGCTGGTGAGACTCAAATTCAGGCGCTCGATTTGAATTTTGAGATTAAAACCTGTTTAAATTAAAACCGGGATCCTCAAGCTCTTGACAAAGATCCGAGGGACACTTCCGGTCCTGGCAGCGCAAGATTAGTGCTGTTTTGGATTTTAAGGTTTTAATTTGTTTGAGTTTTAAATAATAAGAAAACAAGAGTCGCACTGAAAAAAGAATCCAACAAGCCAACACAAAAAGAGCCCGAAGCAACTGTGCAGAACATTAAATGGCCCAGCAAATCGAGAAATTTACATGTTGAGTCATAAGACAGGCAAAGACTCAGACTCTCGACCAACAAAAGTCACCGAAATATGAAGTATAATCCTGCAAAAACACGGAGAATTACACAAAAGATTTGAGGTACGTGGCGTTGTTACACCTATCAGACCAGTCCATCCACGGAGCCATAATCGCCCTCGGAGGAGTCCTTTCGGCCGCAAGGTTGCCGGCTTATATACCTCTAGTCAGCACAAAACTATATTTGTTAAAGAGATACAGGAAATTTATGGGGCTCGAAAATAAATTGTAATATTGAGAAATACGATTTGAAAAGGATAGTAATTATAAACAGAAAAAGAGCTGTAATTATGAACATGCACCAAAGAAGGAACCTGCAGAGGTAAACTGCCTTACTAAACATTCTCTGAAGAGAATTCCTGGTCATAAGATTTCTGGCTTATTAATCTCTAAATGCTGCAGTGAATCGGGCAGTCCATATGTTAATAGAAAACGAGCCTGCAACGCTAAACAGCCTCCCCAAACATTATCCGAGAGTGCGATATTAAAAACCACAAAGATCAGTGAGGAGAGTCAAATTCAGGGGCTCGATTTGAATTTCGAGATTAGAACTCCTTTAAATTAAAACCGGGATCCTCAAGCTCTTGACAAAGATCCGAGGGATGCTTTCGGTCCTGGCAGCGCAAGATTAGTGCTGTTTTGGATTTGAAGGTTTTAATTTGTTTGAGTTTTAATTAATAAGAAAGCAATAGCCAATCTGAAAAATGTATCAAACAAGTCAATCCCCAAATAGGCCAGGGCCAGCGAAACAGTAAGTAACACCAAACAAATCAGGGACAGCAACTGCAACAATAGAACCGAAGCCAGAACCAACAGTTAACGTTGAGAAAGAGATCGTAAATAGAGTACATTTTTAATAATAAGAAACTGAGCGAAAGCGTCCTCCAAAGAGAACGCCTGGTCAGAAGATTGCTGGCTCATTCATCGCCAACTGTGCAGAACAGTAAATCGTGCGGGTAGACGTGCGCAGCATTATCATAGGCAATAAAACAGCTGAGTTAGTATTCAGGACCTGTTATTTAGAAGCAGCGCGCCGCACAAACAGCATCGAATCATGAGGTAAAATCCTGTACAGACACGGAAAATTATACAAAAGATTTGAGGTACGTGGCGTTGTTACACCCATCGGACCAGTCCATCCACGGAGCCATAATCGCCCTCCGAGGAGTCCTTTCGGCCGCAAGGTTGTTGGCCTATATACCTTTAATCAGTAGAATACTATATTTGTTAAAGAGATACAGGAAATTTATAGGGCTGGAAAATAAATAGTAATATTGAGTAACAAGATTTGGAAAGGGTAATAATTATAAATAGAAAATGAGCAGTCATTATGAACAGGCAATAAAGAAGGAACCTGTAGCGGTAAACGGCCTTCCTAAACATTCTCCAAAGAGAATTCCTGCTCATAGGATTGCTGGCTTATTCATCTATAAATGTAGAAAACACTAAATGCTGCAGTAAATCGGGCAATCCATATGTTAAGAGAGAACGACCTTTCAATGCTAAACAGGCTCCCCAAACATTATCCGAGGGCGCAATATTAAAAACCGCAGAAGAACCCATTCCAACAGAAAGATCAGGAAAGGGAGCCACAAATAAACTTGAGAAGCCCAAAGATCAGGAAAGGGAGCACGCAGCTGGTGAGACTCAAATTCAGGCGCTCGATTTGAATTTTGAGATTAAAACCCATTTAAATTAAAACCGGGATCCTCAAGCTCTTGACAAAGATCCGAGGGACACTTCCGGTCCTGGCAGCGCAAGATTAGTGCTGTTTTGGATTTTAAGGTTTTAATTTTTTGAGTTTTAAATGATAAGAAAACAAGAGTCGCACTGAAAAATGAATCCAACAAACCAACACAAAAAGAGCCTGCAGCAACTGTGCAGAACATTAAATGGCCCAGCAAATCGAGAAATTTATATGTTGAGTCATAAGACAGGCAAAGACTCAGACTCTCGACCAACAAAAGTTACCGAAAGATGAAGTATAATCCTGCAAAAACACGGAGAATTACACAAAAGATTTGAGGTACGTGGCGTTGTAACACCTATCAGACCGGTCCATCCACGGAGCCGTAATCGCCCTCCGAGGAGTCCTTTCGGCCGCAAGGTTGCCGGCATATATACCTCTAATTAGCACAAAACTATATTTGTTAAAGAGATACAGAAAATTTATGGGGCTCGAAAATAAATTGTAATATTGAGAAATACGATTTGAAAAGGATAGTAATTATAAACAGAAAAAGAGCAGTAATTATGAACAGGCACCAAAGAAGGAACCTGCAACGGTAAACTGCCTTACTAAACATTCTCTGAAGAGAAATCCTGGTCATAAGATTCCTGGCTTATTAATCTCTAAATGTAGAAAACATTAAATGCTGCAGTGAATCGGGCAGTCCATATGTTAAGACAAAACGAGCCTGTAGCGCTAGATAGCCTCCCCAAACATTATCCGAGAGTGCGATATTAAAAACTGCAAAAGAAGGTTTTAATGTGTTTGAGTTTATTTAATAAGAAAACAAGAGGCACCCTGAAAAATGAACCCAACAAGCCAACAAAAAAATAGGACGCGGCAAGCAAAACAGCAAGTAACACTAAACAATGCAAGGACAGTGAGTGCGATAATAGAACCAAAGCCAGCACCAATAAATAAAGACGAGGTTCAAGTCAACGGAGCCGTAATCGTAGCACGAGGGATCAACTCAGCCGCAGGTTTGCCGGCCTATATACCCCTAATCAGTAGCAAACTATATTTCTGAAAGAGACACAGGAAATTTAGGGAACCGGGAAATAAATAGTAATATCGAGTAAATGAGCAGAAAAAGAGCAGCACTTATGAATAGGTAACAAAGAAGGAACCTGTGGTCTAAACCGCCTCCCCATCTCTAAATGCAGAAAACATTAAATGCTGCAGTAAATCGGGAAAGCCATATGTTGAGTCGTAAAACAACCAAATAATAAGAGCACATAAAACCTACCAACATGATCGAAGTATGAGGTCAAATCACGGAGGCTGGCGCCTCATTTTTTAGTTAATTCTAGCAGGAAGAGAAATATTTAGAGTAAATAACATGAGGTAATTTGCCCAGGCAAGAACGAAGCGTACTTTGAAGTTGTCTCTGCATATTGTGCGTCGCCGAGCGACACAACATGCTGACCATCACATTGATTGTACCGGCAGCCTTGATAATGACTATTAACAGGAGTAAGTTTTTCAATTCCCGTATGCCACCCACTTTCACCGTAAGGAAATAATAGTGGATATTGGAGCGGATCGTAGCAGCCGTAATAATAATGCACCCGGTGGGTCTTTCCTGCTGAGGTACAGACACGAATGTCATGCGGATGATCTGCTGGAACATCCGTCAGTTCATTCCATATGGATGATACCTGATGGGTCGTAGGTATACTGTAGAGTTTCATATCTAAACACGGATCAGCTCTGAGAACGATGTTATAATCTTGCAAATTGGTTATTTCCCGAAGGCTTCGAAAGAAATTTGCGTATGGATTTAATTTCATCATTTTGACAATTAGTTCAAGAATACCGAGATCCAAATTTCCTGACTGAGATAGCCGGTTCTATAGTTCATTTTTGGTATCATAAAAGTAAAGTTGGAGCTGCCGCCCCGGGGCCTCTTGCGGAATCAAACCCCACATGAAATGATAGACAGCTCCTTGAACTCGAAGAGTGTAAATACCTTTGTTGGATTGAGCTAGAGTGTGATCATAGGTAATCCTAAGAGAACTAAACGCGGTTGTATTATTGTATGTCCTACAGCGTTTTCGGAAGTGGGCAGCAGCAGGTGAATTCGCAGAGGTATACAAAATCCAGAGATTTGATGGCATCCGAGGCAAAGCTAACGATACCTGCCCACTGAGACAACAGAAACCTTTCGACTCTCTGAAATAACGTCCATCTCCACAGAGCCGACATGCATCAACCGGGGGCAAGTCCCAGGCGTGCACAGAAATGTTTTCCATTCTTTTGAGGAGATTGGCGCGAGCATATTTTTTTGGCCTACCTCGTTTTCCTCGAGAGGTGCTACTATTGTAATTGCTCACAAGGCACGTTGTATTATTCGACGAAGCTGAATAAACGAATAACAGTCAATGTTCAGTATATATATCTGACCAGAAAGAAGAGACATTCGGTAAGAAGAAGGAACGAAAACAGACCCTGATGTTTTTCAGATGCGCGTCGCCTACCAAGTAGCATAGATGCCTTTTTATCCGCATTCATTGATGAATATACAGCGCGTCTCCTCATATTTCTGCTTGAAGACCCAGGCACAGCAGCTGCCAGAATAGGAAATCAAGTGACAACAATCTATAACAACAAATATGGATTACCAACGATAAGAATAAAGGATGGCAACAGACTTACTAGGGTGAGGCATACTGGAGCAGGAAGCGTGAGCAGAAGGACGAGCTGGACTGTCAAACAGTGAAACAAAAATGAATAAAGTTTTGGAGCAGTATAGAATGGAAAACTGGAGAAGAAATTTGACATCATTCCAAAGCATACCTGGTATCGTCCGGAGTATGCATTTGGGAAGTTCTCAGCATTAACTGCAAAACACATAAAGATCCGCCGTCAATATTCAGGCAGAGATATTACGGAGGCAAAACAGCGCGGATGGTAGAGAATAACGAATAGGTAAGTAGTAAATGAAATCGTTAATAAAGGAGCGGTGCTGAGATCAGATCAGACAACTAATAAGAACCTGAGAAGGAACCGCACTAATGATAGTAGGAGACGAAAATTTCCCACACCAATGATGGTAGCACGCATCTCAGATAATGTAAAGACAAGGAAAATCTCGGTGGCCTCATCTGAACTTTTCCGGAATAGTCAAAACTGAGAGGCAAGCCGTGCGGCGGTCGGCTGAAGTTACTGGATTTTGCTATTTATTTCGGAACCCACAATATTCCAAAAAGACAACTATGCTCCTACTAATGACATCATACGTATGAGGAACCAAGGTCGCAACCAGCGACCAAACCTCTGACGAACGGCATCAGCAAAAACCAATGGGGTTAATAAAGAGTAAGGGAGGTCAACATATCAAGGCCGTACAATAAGGAACATACCAATTTGGGAGCATAGCGATATATTCAATATGCCTGTGTAGCAACTCAGAAGAGATGGAACAACATAGGAATATGCAGATGAGAAATGTCATAGCACATCATCAATGAAGTTGGGAGAAAATGGAGCTCAGCCAGATGAATTGCAAATTAACATGTTATAACTGTTAGGCGTATTTTTATACGCTTATTTATAATTATTTTGTATTATTTTGGAGAGTAAATTTGCTTAAATGAGCTTTTAATGCCTTAATTTTGTATGTTTGTCAGGAGATTGGAGTCCGGAAGCTAAAACGAGGCGAAACGGGCGAAAACGGCAAATTTTGGCCGTGAGCCGCGGCACAAGGCAGCAGGGCCGCGGCACACACAGAGGACCAGCGGGCACCAGAGTAGACTGTACTCTGTGCCGCGGCACAGTCCAGGTGAGCCGAGGCACAGACGTAACACCCAGCGCCCAGGTTTTAAATTACACGCCATGTGCCGCGACACAGATTTAGTGAGCCGCGGCACACTAGGCGTTTTTGGTGTGCTCCGCGCGGATTTGGGCCGTTTTGAAGCCAGTTCTCGACCTACTCACATGGACGCGATTTGGAGACTGTGAGAGCTATAAATAAGGGTTTAAGACCCTAATTAATCATCGAGGGTTGGAATCTGAGAGGCTTGGGAAAAAGGAGGAAGACAGAAGATTATCGCAAACGAGAGAGGCAGAAGAGATCAAAGGCAGAGGGCGGAAGCCAGAAGAACGGAGGAATCCGAGCTCTTCATCTGCGTTTGATTTTCATGCTTCTATTTATTAATTCTGTATTTTCATTAATTAGCATGTCAGGCTAAAACCCTAATCTAGGATTTTGATGAAACCTACGTTTTGACGGATTTGCTTGAGATTATCTAATTAATTCCCTTTTTGTTGAGTTTTCCCAATCGTGTTTAATGCTTTCAATTATCTGGCCAATAGTTGTATTGTTTTTAATCATTCAATTCGAATCAGGAGAGGAGAGTTGGTGAGGAACTATTGGTGAGGACCGTTTTATTCTGTGAGATAGGAATATACTCATAGGAACTACGTGGCCTTTTGGAGATTTTATGCTTTTTTCCTATTGACGAATCAATTCACCTAGGGATAGAGTGCGTTATTCGCCTTTAGAAAAATCTATTGACCTCGGGAGAGGCGGTAGAGTAAATTAGCAATCTTCACCTTCAATAAATTGGGAAAATCATTAACTTCAGATAATCGAGAGTAAATTCGGATAAACCGAGGTGGATTCAGAATCCTAGACTTATTCATCATTTGATCCCCTTTCTTCAAGCTATCGTTTTTTACTGTTTAGTCTTTTATTAATTCTTTTAGTAATTAATTGCAAAACCAAAGTTCGATTGTTCAAATAAAACTAGAATACATAAAAATCGGTAGTCAGTGATTCAGTCCTCGTGGGAACGATACTCACTCATCACTTTATTACTTGTATACGATAACGTGCACTTGCGTTCAAGAAAAATCGCAACAAGTTTTTGGCGCGTTGCAGGGTTTGAAATTTTTGCTAATATCGATTTCAGTATTTCTAGTCTTAGTTTGGACGTTTTTATTCACTTATTTTCGTGTATTTAATTTTATTTATTTATTTGTTTGTCCTTTCAGGATTTTTCGCGTAGTGCATGAGAAAATTCGGTAACGAAGGCCTACTACCTTTGGATACCGAACTCGAGCGCACTCTTCGAAGGAACAAGAAGGAGAAACGAGAGTTACAGACGACAGTGAACATGGCCGAAAATATCGAAATTCACGGAGGAAATAATATTGTGCAGCAAGCTCAACCGGAAATGGCACTTCGAGACTATGCCATGCCGCAAATTAACGCAAACTTTTCGGGGATTCGGCGTCCCACTATCCAGGCGAACAATTTCGAAATCAAGCCTGCTATTATTCAGATGGTGCAGGCGAGCCAATTCTGTGGATTGCCGAATGATGACCCAAACGCACATATTGCTTCTTTTCTCGAGATTTGTGACATGTTCAGGAACAATGGTGTCACTGATGATGCTATCCGATTACAGCTTTTCCCTTTCTCTTTGAGGAATAAAGCGAAATTTTGGCTGAATTCCTTACCGCCGGGGTCGATCACAACATGGGCAGAGTTAGCGCAAGCCTTCCTTGCTAAATTCTTCCCACCTTCTAAGACGGCGAGACTGAGAAACGAGATCACCACTTTCGGTCAGTATGACATGGAATCGCTTCACGAGGCGTGGGAGCGATACAAAGATTTGTTACGGAGATGCCCACATCACGGCCTTCCGGACTGGCTTCAGATTCAGACGTTCTACAATGGTTTGAGTGCCTCTACATGCACTCTCGTGGATACAGCCGCCGGTGGAGCTTTGATGGGAAAGACGATGGTTGAAGCACACTCGCTGTTGGAAGCTATGGCCGCTAATGCTTATCAATGGCCATCCGAACGAATAACGCCGAAGCGAGTTTTGGAAATTTCGAGTAATGACCCGATATCTACATTGTCAGCCCAAGTCGCAGCATTAACGAAGCAGCTCCAAGCATTTTTGCATGCTCCTTCCCCCGTTACCATTGAGTCTTGCAATTGGTGTAACGGATCTCACCCTAGCGCGGAGTGTCAAGTCGGAAATCCGTTCGAGCAGCCCCAAATTGAACAAGCTCAGTTTGTAGGAAACGGAAACCGGCAAAATAATCCGTACTCCAACACGTATAATCCGGGGTGGCGTAATCATCCCAACTTTTCGTGGAGAAACGGACAAAACTCGAACCAGCCTCCGTTCGCTCAAAACCAACAGCAGCCCCCTCCCACTCCAAAAGTTTCTCTCGAGGAAGCAATTGCGAAATTAGCAGCGAATACGAGTCAATTCATGACCCGTACTGAAGCGACATTGCAGAATCATTCCGCCTCCATTCGCAACTTGGAAGTCCAGCTGGGCCAGATTGCTAATGTGTTGACAGCCCGCCCGGAGGGAGCATTGCCAAGTACGACCGAGACAAATCCTAGAGAAAGTCTAAATGCGATCAGTTTGAGAAGCGGGAAGGAGGTGTTGGACCAGCCCGATAGGAGTGAAAAGAGAAGTGAAATTGAGGAGAAGGAAAAATTAGCAACGGAGAAATCACAAGATTGGAGACCTTCGATAACATTTCCAGATAACCCGAAGGCATATGTGCCACCCGTCCCGTTTCCGCAGAGATTACAGCAGAAAAAGTCGGACAAGCAATTCTCTAAGTTCCTCGACGTGTTCAAGAAGCTTCATATAACATTCCATTTGCCGACGCGTTGGAACAAATGTCGAGCTACGTTAAGTTCATGAAGGAGATATTGTCGAAGAAAAGAAAACTCGAGGAGTTTGAGACAGTCGCCTTGACAGAGGAATGCAGCGCGATTCTTCAGAAGAAGCTTCCACCAAAATTGAAAGATCCGGGAAGTTTCAACATACCGTGCACCATGGGGAATCTCTCTTTTAATAAGGCATTGTGCGATCTCGGTGCTAGTATTAACCTCATGCCTCTGTCTATTTTCAAAAAGCTGGGAATTGGAGAAGCAAAGCCGACGACGGTTTCCTTGCAATTAGCGGATCGATCTATTAAGTATCCGAGGGGAGTGATTGAGGATGTGTTAGTAAAAGTGGATAAATTTATCTTTCCAGCGGATTTTATTGTTCTCGACATGGAGGAAGATGAAGATATCCCGATTATCTTGGGACGACCATTTTTAGCGACCGGCAGAACTCTTATAGACGTGGAAAAAGGAGAATTAACTCTGCGGGTTCAAGACGAGCATGTTACGTTCCAAGTATTCAAATCCTTTTCATGGCCGGGAGGTGTTGATAAGAGCTCACAAAGTGAAAGTGCGGAGGCCGTTGCAAAAGAAAAACACCGAAAACATCGTCGGTCGAAAAATTCAGATTCCGTGTCAGATGGTCCAACTTCTAAGAAAGATGTAGAACGAGTAGCATTTCTCGAGCATGTGAACATGCAATCATCGCCATCTGACCAGCCACACTCGGACAAGTCTGTTGCGGTCATAAAGTCATTTTTGAAAGAGGGAAATAAGCCGGAAATCAAACGGACATCTAGTCATGAGAAAAACGGGTGTTTCGGGAAGTTGTTCTCGTCAAAACCTTTCCGCAACCAACATTGGGTGTCCGAACCGAAAATCAAATCGTTAATGACCGATGGTCAAAATTTTAAAAATCATATTAACGGTTCGATGAACGGGGCGGAGATCAAATGGAGTTTGTGAAAAGCGAACTGATTTTTTAAGTAGGTCCGGCTGAAGACTATAAAATTAGCGCTTCTCGGGAGGCAACCCGAGTTCGTAGTTCTAGATTTTTGCGTTTCTATATTTTTCTTGCATTCTTGAATCTTTATTTTTCATCATTTTGTGCTTTGATTTGCTTTTACCTCTCGCTTTTGACGTGTTCCTCTTATAATTCTGTGCAGCAATCACCCCATGGGAGGAAATCAATTATGGGCCGCGGCACAATAAAACTGAGCTGCGGCACACCTAAGTTGATGAAACATGGCCAAACAAACTGTACTGTGTGCCGCGGCACGATCTTACTGAGCCGCGGCACACCAGGTCACTGAGCCGCGGCACACATTCCCTGAGCCGTGGCACACCAAATGTTCAAGAAACGCCCAAGAGACTGTACTCTGTGCCGCGGCACGGGGCAAATGAGCCGCGGCACACTAACACGTTGAGCCGCGGCATGCCTAAACTGAGCCGCGGCACCCGGCGGTATTACAAATAAGTCCCAGGCCGACTGTACTCTGAGCCGCGGCTCACTAATGTTGTGCCGCGGCCCCCGTCGCAATATAAGAATGCCCAGGTATGCTTCATACAGTCGATCGGCCAGCACAAGGTCCCTTCCTTCCTTCGCATAATGAGGTCAGTCGATACCCTTCTCTTTGTCTCCTTCTCAAATTCTTCAGGTAATTCTTGATTTCTTAATCATAAGTGATACTTGATTTGAAAAGAATTGAAGTTCTATATTGCTAGTTGTTCTTCAATGTTTTCTCTAAAATGGAGTTGGAATATGGGGAATTTGGTATTTAATTGTCATGGAATTGGTAATTATGAATGAATTGGTGATGATAGTTGTCGTTATTCATGGCTATTATCTGTGTTATTATTTTTGGGATTTGGAGTTAACCATCAAAATTCTTGTTCTTCATTTTAACTTGTGCATACCAAGTGTTTGATAAATTGTAGCAATGAAAAATTGGTGAGCCAAGCATTTTCAAATTATAGGCAACGAATCATTTTATCGAATTACATTGTCCCCAACCCTTACATCATGTTAAACTTGAGAGCTTGTACTTAACTTCCTCTTTGATGATGCAAGCTCATTTATTCACACTCCGCATGATGTAGTCGAGAAGCGTGCAAGCTTGCCGGATGATGCCGGCACCAGCTCGTGAGCTGTTTGTAGGGGAGTACTTGACCTTCTTATTTTATTGCATATTATATTTTGTCCATTGAGGTCAATGTACGTCCTAAGTTTGGGGGGGTCTATTTCTGTCGCTACATTTATTGCTGTACTTATTTCGTTGCACTTTTTGTTATTTTAGTTATCTTTTTGTCGATAGCCTTGCTTGTCTTGATTTTACTCTTATTCGTGAATTTTTCGTGCTTCTATTTGTGTAATACTGATGTTACGACACTATTTTTCTCTCTGAAGAAACGGTCGAGTTTTAGTCGGGTTGTAGTCAGTGATTTCTGTTTCTACTAAGTCTTCATTTAGGTCCGAAATTTTCTTCGTTTTTGTAGAGGTCTTGGCGGATAAGAGAGGATACATACGTGTCTTAAAATCACCGTCGATACGTTTGGTTACACTTTTCCGTTAGCTAGTCATCCTGTAACATAAGTCGTGTTGGCACTTAGATTGAGTTTAGAGTCGGTCAGTTTTTCCCAATAGTCGAGATAATATTTGTTCTATGATGGGAAGTCTAGTAACCGGGGGTATTCACGTGACCCGTTGGTTACTCTCGCGTAAAACGACGACCCTGATTAGACTAGTGATTTAGAAATTTCACATGTGCCGATGATATGGAGCCTAGTAACAGGGGGTACTCGCGTGACCCGTTGTTTACTCTCACGTAAAACAGCGACCTTGATTCGGACATGCGGGAATTAGCTATTCGAGTTGTTTCTCCGCTGTGGAGGGGAACTTAGTAACTAGAAGCATCCATGTGCCCCATGAGTGTCTTTTACGTCAAACAGTTTCCCAATACATGAGAATGGAAGTTC
This sequence comes from Orobanche coerulescens, assembly GCA_033398695.1. Classification (NCBI taxonomy): domain Eukaryota; kingdom Viridiplantae; phylum Streptophyta; class Magnoliopsida; order Lamiales; family Orobanchaceae; genus Orobanche; species Orobanche coerulescens. The sequence continues at coordinate 119,903,896 of CM065815.1, forward strand.
CACCCTAGGATTATCCCGATGAAACATCCCGAGATCCGAACCTAGTGGTCAACTCGAATCAATTTCTTGAGCATATATATATAAGGGAATACTGCCCGAGGGTTAATTTTTATGAAACTCGTGAAAATTTTGCCATTAGACTGTGGAACGGGGCGAACTAGCTTGTTTATTTTAACCTTTCATATTGACGGTCGATTTGATTCACTTTTGTTAATCTTTGAGCTGGATTTTCTTCATGAACGAGTAATTAGGACTGAACTTGGTTACTTTGTAGAATCAGTATTCTGAGTGTAGCTCGCTATTACGATACTCATATTTTTCAGAGAGAATTTCAGGATAGTATTGATTAGGTTGAGCACTATGAGTTGCACGATTATTCACGACATTCTTTTGTTGAATTTAATTCTTTTTGCTTGAGGACAAGCAAAGGCTTAAGTTTGGGGGTATTTGTTAGGCGTATTTTTATACGCTTATTTATCATTATTTTGTATTATTTTGGAGAGTAAATTTGCTTAAATGAGCTTTTAATGCCTTAATTTTGTATGTTTGTCAGGAGATTGTAGTCCGGAAGCTAAAACGAGGCGAAAGCAGGCAACGGCAAATTTTGGCCGTGAGTGCGGCACAAGCGGCGAGGCCGCGGCACACGCAGAGACAGCGGGCACGAGTAGATCAGACTCTGTACGCAGCCTGATCAGTGAGCCACGGCACAGACGTAACACCCAGCGCCCAGGTTTTAAATTACACGCCATGTGCCGCGGCACAGATCTAGTGAGTGGCGGCACACTAGGCGGTTTTGGTGTGCTCCGTGCGGATTTGGGCCGTTTTGAAGCCAGTTCTCGACCTACTCACATGGACGCGATTTGGAGACTGTGAGAGCTATAAATAAGGGTTTAAGACCCTAATTAATCATCGAGGGTTGGAATCTGAGAGGCTTGGGAAAAAGGAGGAAGACAGAAGATTATCGCAGACGAGAGAGGCAGAAGAGATCATGTAATACCCGGTTGTAACTCAGTAATTATCATTCAGTATTTATCATTCAGTCATTATCACTCAGTAACTTCACTCATTATTGATCATTTGTCACTCATATTCAGTCATGGTATTCATCATTCAGAGTAATTGTATCGTGTATCAATCGTCATTCATCACTAATCTGATTGGAGTTTCGTGCCGTGTTTATCATCATTGTCATTTTCGTTGCAAGCTGTGCTTGAGGAGTAGCGCACGCTACATACCCCTTTTAGCGTACGCTAATTGGGTATAGGTAGCGCACGCTACCGCTCAGCTTTAGCGCACGCTAAGGCTACCTTGGCTGCAGATCCGGAAAGGTCTTGGGCTGCGGTGAGAATATTGTAGCGCGCACGCTACGAGTGGTAAGTAGCGCAGCTAACGGGTCGTAGTAGCGCACGCTATATGTGTGGAGTAAGCGCTAGGGGCGGATCGAGTTGAGTCCAGTGGCTCTTGGATGCACCGGTTTATTCATAGCGCACGCTATGCATTGTTGTTAAGCGTCTGCAACCGATATATTAGCGCACGCTAAATAATGGTTGTAGCGCACGCCTTATCGATCGAATCGAAGGCGACGCAGTTTTGGACTCGATCAAGGCGTCAAATATTTCGCTAGCGCACGCTAACAATGGTTATTAGCGCACGCTAGTAGTATGGCCGTAGCGCACGCTACAAAGAGGTACGTAGCGCGCTACCGTGTTCGGACGGTGGAGTGCTGGACTACCCAATTACTCGTTAGCGCACGCTATGCACAAGGAGCTAGCGCACGCTAACTGGGTAGTATAAATTGGACAGTTGAGTCAGAGTTCGTCATTTTTCATCTCATTTCATTCCTTCGGTATTTTTGGGCGATTTCGAGCGATTCAGAGGGGATTCTTCGAGGTGTAATCATCAATCATCATCTTCAAGCTCATCTTTCGGATTAATCATCATTTCATCATCTTCATCACATCGGATCAAAGGTATTAATCTCTTGGATCTAGAATTTCGGATTTTGGGGTTTTCCTTCCGATTTCTTCGTGTAAGCTTGGATTATCATTAGAATATGTTAGTTATGGATTATCTAACTTGTATAAATATATTCTTACGGATTTAATGGTTATTTTCGGAATTATTTCAAGAACCCTTGGGGTTGACTTCGGTTAATTGGGGATTTTCCGATTGATGTTGTTGTAATCATGAATTATGGATTCTTAATGGATTATTGATATCATTGAAAGTGTTTTGATGGTTTGAAATACTCATCTTGGAGTTGGTTTCGATATATTCGAGTTCGGATATTGTTGTATCGACGTTTGGGTCAGTTATGATCGTATTGAATTCGTGTATTGATCGGATTATTGGTAATTGTGTTATTCAAGGTTGTTCGAGCGACCAACATTTCATTTAGGACGTTGTTCGTGGAAGGACATTATCATCGGTATTGTGTAAGTTGATTCTTACTCGGTTAAAAGGATATTCATTCCTTTTGTCGTTGTTCATTCATAATCATAACTCATTCATCATTGTATTAACCGTATCAAAACTCGTCATTGTCAATTAATCACCTCGGTCATAAGGAGCAGCGGTTCGATCATTTCATTGAGCTATCATTCATTTCACTATCATTCAATCTTGGTGAGTCATTATTCATTTTCATTGTCACTTTTGTCATATTGTGGCATTAGGGTCATCTTGGCGTGCGGTTGGTATGTGTAGGATTTTCATGTCGGGCACATTATAGTCGTGTGTTGGTTGGTGGCCTCACATTGGGTGTGCACACGAGTCGATTGCTCGTGAGGCGATTAGGTACAAGACCACGCGTGTTTGATCGTTGGTGGCTTGTGCACGGACACATTTCCATCCTGGGCGTAGTGTGGCGCCATTCCTTTGAGCCATACGATTAGTCGATTCATATAGCATGTTTGATTGCGTATGTTTAAGCGAGGATAATTCATAATTTCGGATATATCATGATTGTGTATTTTCAACCCTTGAGGATTGTTGTTACGTATGGCGGCCGTTGGGGATCTTTTTCAGTCATGGCAAGGCTAAGGCACGGGAGAGCACGGTGACGGCGAGAGTCAGTGATACTAGTAGGGGCCCCGATCTGTTGATCATTCATCCAGTCATTTATGTTCCCTTTATTCATTCATGCAGACATTCCGTTTGAATGCTCATTTCATTGATGTTGTGTATTTTATCGTCAAATAAAATACACATGTATTCTATTTTATCACAGGTGTTGTATAAAACTCCTCATCGGAGTAATTGATGTTGTAATGTGGTTCGGTACTACATTTACATGTGTAATTCATTCATTCTCATTCGCTGGTGGGTCCCAGTCGGGGGTCCACAGACCTTGTAATATCCGCCTAGTTTGGGGTGTTACGAGTTGTTATCGGAGAGTGGTTTTGAATACTACCCTCCATGTCATGTCTCATTTGAAATCATCGTCATCGGACTAGTATCATTGGACTTTCGCGTAACGTGTGAACTGTTCAAATGCCGAGCCAATCAGACCAAGAACTGTAAGATTTCTGATGCCATGGTATAATTTACGGCATTAATCATTCATTCATAATTCATCAGTTAACAATCCTCAATCATCATTGTCATTTTGGCCGGACGGTCGAGTTAACTCATTAATCGGTTAATTCATTTCATTGTTGATTGTTGATCGGAAGATCGGATCATTAATCTTGTTAACTCATCCAAGATAATCATTTCATAACTTCATCGAGATAATCATGTCACGTCAATCAATCATTCATGTAATCGTGTATTTGAGCGCGTATGCTCATTTTCATCATTTCATAATATAATCATAATGTGATACTCATGCGAGATGTATAATCATCATATGACTTTCCACTTGATATGGAAAGGGTGGCGAGAGGACGTGGAGGACGAGGCCGTGGAGCGGGCCGAATCCGAGAACTCGTGCGAATACCCGTCTGCAAATGCCGGGAATAATGCTAACTCATCGAGCAATGGCGGCGCCACTCACTCACACAGACGCGATCATTCATCGTCAGGAGTCGTACAGGACACGGCTCGGTCGAGAGGGTGTTGGGTCGACCCACTCGCATTTATGCGGGCATGATGGCCCAAATGACCCAGATGGCTCGGTTGATGGAGACGATGCATAACTCCGTCAATCAAAATCGGCGAGCTCCTCCGCCGCCACCTCGGAGGCAAGAGAGGGTGTAAGCAATATCATTAGCGATATCTCTCGCAATGACCACCTACTTTTGAGGGCTCATCGAGCGGCGGATATTGTTCATTGGCTTGAGCATTTTGAGAAGTTATTTGCTATGGTGGATTGCCACGAAGGGCATAAGGTTTCGATTGCGGCTTACTATCTCGGTAAGAGCGCTCATTCATGGTGGTTATCGTTGAAGCCCACAGACGGAACATGTACTTGGGATCAGTTCAAGACTCTCATGATGGAGAGGTACTATCCGGCCCCACTCGGGAGGCCAAGTTGTCGGAATTACTCACTCCCGACCTTTCGGCGGATGATGATGTTCTCGCCATCGCCGAAAAATTTGAGAACTTCTTCCGTTCGCCTCATCTATCATTCACTCGAAGCGGACAAGATCAAGTATTTCACAAGAGGTGAAACCCCGTATGAGACTTGATTACTTAATCATAATTGCACCACGTTGGCCGAGTTCATTGAGAAGGCTCTTACTTACGAGCTTACGGCTAAGGAAATTGCTAAGCGGCAACCTTCGTCTGCTAGCAAGAAGTCCAAGAACCGTAATCGGTCGGCGGAGTCGTGCCACTTTCAAGAAACCGCGGGCGGGCTCTACTTTACGAGCGACCTCCCTAGCGTCTAAACCCGCGGAATCTCGATCGCGAGCGGCGATTCGGCCATCACTGTTTCAACCGTGAGGAACAGGTCATTTCAGCACCAAGTGTCCGGCGATGCATCACGTGCCACAATCGTGGGATTGCTGGGCATAGGGCCCGTTTTTGCCGTAGGGACTTTAAACCCACTCGGCGTCATATCAAGCCCCGTGTCATTCGAAGTGCGAGAATCGAGCCACTCGGTCGGCATCGTTCAAGGCAGCAGGAGCTAAAGGCGGAGCAGAGCTATCGAGGCAGGAGCGTCTGGTTCGGGGCAGCAAGCCCGAATTTATGAGATGAAGAAGACCGATGATCCCGAGGCCCGAATGATCTCGGTACACTCGATATTCTATCTCAACTTTGTGTGTACCCTTTTTTATCTTGGTGCATCTCATTCATTCATTTCCGAGTCATGTTTGAGTAGACTACGTGCAGGTAGTGCTACTAGTTGTGAGCCTTATGTCATTGGCCTACCCGATGGTAGACGAATTATCGTGTCGGGAGATTGAGAATTGTCCGATCGATTTCATGGTCGTGTATGGCGTGGACCTAATCGTAGTAGATTTGCGGCGGCAGCGTCATCTTGGGTATTGATTGGATGGATCGTCATGATGCCATCATTAGTGTCCAAAGCGTTTGGTCACTATCATTTGAACGATGGAGTTGAATGTGTGTTTCGGAGGTAATCGGTACATTGCAGTAAAGTCATTAATTTGATGAAAGCGGTAAGATTACTCAATCGAGGATGTGTCGGTTATTGGTGTTATATGGCCAAAACCGAGAAACCATCGATAATATTGACGGATATTCGGTGGTGAGGGAATATGCCGATGTTTTTCAGACGAGTTACGGTTTGCCTCCACGAGAGGATGTGGAATTCACGATTGAGTTGGAGCACAGTACGTCCCGATATCGAAGGCACCGTCTGGATGGCCCCGACCGAAATGCAGGAATTAAAGAACCAACTTGAGGAGTTGTTCGAGAAAGGTTATATCCGGCCGAGTGCGTCCGTGGGGAGCGCCGGTGTTATTTGTCAAGAAGAAGGATGGTTCATTCCGCTTATGTATTGATTATCGGGAGTTGAGCAGGTGACGATCAAGAATAAGTATCCCTTACCCCGTATTGACGATCTCTTAGATCAACTTCGGGGAGCTTGATTTTCCAAGATCGACTTAAGATCTGGATATCATCGATTCGGATTCGAGAGTCGGATATCGCGAGGACGGCGTTTCGAACACGCTATGGTCATTATGAGTTTGTGGTTATGCCGTTCGGATTGACTAATGCACCTGCGGTATTCATGGAGTTAATGAATCGGGTCTTCATCGACTTTTTGGATCGGTTTGTTGTTGTTTTCATCGATGACATTTTGATTTATTCTCGTGACCGGGAGGAGCACGAGTTTCACCTTCATCAAGTGCTCGACGTGTTGAGACGAGAACAACTTTATGGGAAGCTTTCTAAATGTGAGTTACGGATGTCCAGTGACTTTTCTCGGACATGTAATTTCATCGAGACGGAGTTCGTGTCGATCCTCGAGAAGACGGAGGCTATTCGAGATTGGCTACCTCAGAAGAGCGTTAAGGAAATCCAAGTTTCCTCGGATTAGCGGGTTATTATCGGCGATTTGTAGAGGATTTTCTCGAATCGCTCAACCCTTAACGAACCTTTGCGGAAGGATAAGAAATACACGTGGTCCGACGCATGTCAACGGAGTTTTGAGGAACTCAAGAGCCGGTTAATGTCGGCACTGTACTTTCCTTGCCGCGAGGGACGGAAGGATTTGTGGTCTATAGTGATGCGTCGGACGGGTCTCGGATGTGTACTCATGCGAAGCAGGAAGGTTATTGCCTATGCTTCACGGCAATTGAGACCTTACGAGATTAATTATCCGACTCACGACACGGAGCTAGCGGTAGTGGTGTTCGCTTTGAAAATTTGGCGTCATTATCTTTATGGCGTTACATCGATATTCACCGATCATAAGAGCTTAAAGTATATATTTACTCGAAGGAGTTAAATATGCGTCGAGAGGCAGTGGTTGGAATTAATCAAAGATTATGATATCGAGATCCTCTACCACCCGAGCAAGGCGAACGTTGTCGCCGACGCCTTGAGTCGTAAGTCCGTTCGAGAGCAGATGCTTGCCCGTTTAACGATTCGGAAGGAGCTTGGCGGGAATTCCTTAGACCGAGATCGAGGTCCAGCTTCAGTAATTCGGCGGCTTGTATGTTAGAGATTTCATCGTCACTCGAGGAGGAAATCCGAGAGAATCGTGGTTCGGACCCGTCATTGTTGCGCATCCGAGAGGATGTGGCTCAGGAAAGCCTGGATTTGTGGTCCACGAGGATGGACTTTTGAGGTTTAAGAATCGGTTGTGCGTACGGCGAATGACGAGTTGAAAAACTCTATTTTGAGAGAAGCTCATGCTACCCCTTATTCTGTTCATCCGGGTCCAGCCAAGATGTACAAGGACTTGAAACAAAATTCTTGGTGGAGTAATATAGGCGAGAAGTCGCGAATTTGTTTCGAGATGCTTAACTGTCAACAAGTTAAGATTGAACATCGGCGGCCGTGCGGGTATGCTGAAACCTCTTCCTATTCCCGAGTGGAAGTGGGAAGATATTTCTATGGATTTCATCACGAGTTTGCCGACGAGTCGTCGTGGCATGAACACGATCTGGGTGATCGTGGACCGCTTAACCAAATCAGCTCATTTCCTTGAGATCAAGAATACGTGGGGTCCCGAGAGACTTGCCCAGTTGTTCATTAAAGAGATAGTCAGACTTCACGGCACTCCTAAAAGTATCGTTTCCGATCGTGACGGACGGTTTGTGTCGCATTTTTGGAAATCAGTTCATCGTGCTATGGGAACTCAGCTTAATCTCAGTACCGCTTTTCATCCTCAGTCCGACGGACAATCAGAGAGGACCATTCAGACATTATAGGACATGTTGAGGGCATGCGTCCTCGATTGGAAAGACGATTGGGAAGCCCAACTACCATTGATCGAGTTCACGTATAATAATAGTTGGCATGCTTCGATCAAGATGGCACCTTACGAGGCCTTGTATGGTCGTCGGTGTCGATCTCCGTTGTGTTGGGACGACTTATCAGAATCATTGGGCACCGAGCCCGATATGCTTATAGCCGCCCGTGAGAAGGTAGCTTTGATCAGGAGTCGGTTGTTGACAGCTCAGAGTCGACAGAAATCATATGCAGATAACCGTCGTCGACCATTAGAGTTCGAGGCAGGTGACCACGTGTTGGTCAAGGTATCCCCGAGTCGTGGTATCTTCCGTTTTGGGAAGAGAGGGAAGTTGAGTCCGAGATTCATTGGACCGTTTGAGATTTTGGATCGAGTAGGCGAGTTAGCTTATCGATTGGCTTTACCTCCGGCGTTGAGCCGAATTCATAATGTGTTTCATGTCTCTCAGCTGCGGAAGTATGTTGCCGACCCGAGCCACATACTTGATTCGACGAAATCGAGATCGCCGACGATCATTCATATGAGGAACGTCTATACGAGTTTTAGAGCGGCGAATCAAACAGTTGAGGAATAAGACGATTCCTTTGGTTAAAATTCGGTGGTCTAGACACGGAGTCGAAGAGGCTACTTGGGAAACCGAGGATAGTATGCGGGAGAGTTATCCCGAGTTGTTTGACCCTTAGTTTCGGGGACGAAACTCTTTTAAGGGGTGTATGTAATACCGGTTGTAACTCGATAATTATCATTCAGTATTTATCATTCGGTCATTATCACTCATTAAATTCACTCATTATTGATCATTTGTCACTCATATTCAGTCATGGTATTCATCATTGAGTAATTGTATCGTGTATCAATCGTCATTCATCACTAATCGATTGGAGTTTCGTGCCGTGTTTATCATCATTGTCATTTTCGTTGCAAGTGTGCTTGAGGAGTAGCGCACGCTACATACCCCTTTTAGGGTACGCTAATTGGGTATAGGTAGCGCACGCTACCGCTCGGCTTTAGCGCACGCTAAGGCTACCTTGGCTGCGATCCGGAAGGTCTTGGGTGCGGTGAGAATATTTGTAGCGCACGCTACGAGTGGTAAGTAGCGGCGCTAACGGGTCGTAGTAGCGCACGCTATATGTGTGAGTAAGCGCGCGCTGAAGCGGATCGAGTTGAGTCCAGTGGCTCTTTGATCGCAAGGTTTATTCATAGCGCACGCTATGCATTGTTGTTAGCGTCTGCAACCGATATATTAGCGCACGCTAAATAATGGTTGTAGCGCACGCTTCTCAATCGAATCGAGGCGACGATTTTACGGACTCGATCTTGGCGTCAAATATTTCGCTAGCGCACGCTAACAATGGTTATTAGCGCACGCTAGTAGTATGGCCGTAGCGCACGCTACAAAGAGGTACGTAGCGCGCGCTACCGTGTTCGGACAGTGGGTACTGGACTACCCAAATTACTCGTTAGCGCACGCTATGCACAAGGGCTAGCGCACGCTAACCTGGACTGAGTATAAATTGGACAGTTGAGTCAGAGTTCGTCATTTTTCATCTCATTTCATTCCTTCGGTATTTTTGGGCGATTTCGAGCGATTCGAGGATTCTTCGAGGTGTAATCATCAATCATCATCTTCAAGCTCATCTTTCGGATTAATCATCATTTCATCATCTTCATCACATCGGATCAAAGATATTAATCTCTTGGATCTAGAATTTCGGATTTTGGGGTTTTCCTTCCGATTTCTTCGTGTAAGCTTGGATTATCATTGGAATATGTTAGTTATGGATTATCTAACTTGTATAAATATATTCTTACGGATTTAATGGTTATTTTCGGAATTATTTCAAGAACCCTTGGGGTTGACTTCGGTTAATTGGGGATTTTCCGATTGATGTTGTTGTAATCATGAATTATGGATTCTTAATGGATTATTGATATCATTGAAAGTGTTTTGATGGTTTGAAATACTCATCTTGGAGTTGGTTTCGATATATTCGAGTTCGGATATTGTTGTATCGACGTTTGGGTCAGTTATGATCGTATTGAATTCGTGTATTGATCGGATTATTGGTAATTGTGTTATTCAAGGTTGTTCGAGCGACCAACATTTCATTTAGGACGTTGTTCGTGGAAGGACATTATCATCGGTATTGTGTAAGTTGATTCTTACTCGGTTAAAAGGATATTCATTCCTTTTGTCGTTGTTCATTCATAATCATAACTCATTCATCATTGTATTAACCGTATCAAAACTCGTCATTGTCAATTAATCACCTCAGTCATAAGGAGCAGCGGTTCGATCATTTCATTGAGCTATCATTCATTTCACTATCATTCAATCTTGGTGAGTCATTATTCATTTTCATTGTCACTTTTGTCATATTGTGGCATTCGGGTCATCTTGGCGTGCCGGTTGGTATGTGTAGGATTTTCATGTCGGGCACATTATAGTCGTGTGTTGGTTGGTGGCCTCACATTGGGTGTGCACGAGTCGATTGCTCGTGAGGCCGATTAGGTACAAGACCACGCGTGTTTGATCGTTGGTGGCTTGTGCACGGACACATTTCCATCCCGGACGTAGTGTGGCGCCATTCCTTTGAGTAAATGATTAGTCGATTCATATAGCATGTTTGATTGCGTATGTTTACAGGATAATTCATAATTTCGGATATATCATGATTGTGTATTTTCAACCCTTGAGGATTGTTGTTACGTATGGCCGGCCCGTTGGGGATCTTTGTTTTAGGTCATGGCAAGGCTAAGGCACGGGAGAGCACGGTGACGGCGAGAGTCAGTGATACTAGTAGGGGGCCCCGATGCATTCGATCATTCATCCAGTCATTTATGTTCCCTTTATTCATTCCGCTGCAGACATTCCGTTTGAATGCTCATTTCATTCAGTGTTGTGTATTTTATCGTCAAATAAAATACACATGTATTCTATTTTATCCTGGGTGTTGTATAAAACTCCTCATCGGAGTAATTGATGTTGTAATGTGGTTCGGTACTACATTTACCTGTGTAATTCATTCATTCTCATTCGCCTGGTGGGTCCCAGTCGGGGGTCCACGGCACTGTAATATCCGCCTAGTTTGGGGTGTTACAGATCAAAGGCAGAGGGCGGAAGCCAGAAGAACGGAGGAATCCGAGCTCTTCATCTGCGTTTGATTTTCATGCTTCTATTTATTAATTCTGTATTTTCATTAATTAGCATGTCAGGCTAAAACCCTGATCTAGGATTTTGATGAAACCTACGTTTTGACGGATTTGCTTGAGATTATCTAATTAATTCCCTTTTTGTTGAGTTTTCCCAATCGTGTTTAATGCTTTCAATTATCTGGCCAATAGTTGTATTGTTTTTAATCATTCAATTCGAATCGGGAGAGGAGAGTTGGTGAGGAACTATTGATGAGGACCGTTTTATTCTGTGAGATAGGAATATACTCATAGGAACTACGTGGCCTTTTGGAGATTTTATGCTTTTTGCCTATTGACGAATCAATTCACCTAGGGATAGAGTGCGTTATTTGCCTTTAGAAAAATCTATTGACCTCGGGAGAGGCGGTAGAGTATATTAGCAATCTTCGCCTTCAATAAATTGGGAAAATCATTAACTTCAGATAATCGAGAGTAAATTCGGATAAACCGAGGTGGATTCAGAATCCTAGACTTATTCATCATTTGATCCCCTTTCTTCAAGCTATCGTTTTTTACTGTTTAGTCTTTTATTAATTCTTTTAGTAATTAATTGCAAAACCAAAGTTCGATTGTTCAAATAAAACTAGAATACATAAAAATCGGTAGTTAGTGATTCAGTCCTCGTGGGAACGATACTCACTCATCACTTTATTACTTGTATACGATAACGTGCACTTGCGTTCAAGAAAAATCGCAACAATAACCACATGCCTAAAAATATAACATAACAGAATAAGCCTAACACTTAAAAAATAACGCTAATACGAAAATATACCACGAGAACGAGAACCGTGCAGCAGCTGTCGATGTCACAGAAGATCGGAAATCTGAGAAAGAAAATAGTAGAAGCTCAGTTTGAGATTGTAACAGCTGTTATCTGAAATCTCAAAGATGATACAGGAAAACAAACCAAATCAATTAATATTGTAAGGTTTTAAAAGAGCAGGTGGATCAAAAATAAAATACGAAGCCGGTTTATATATTAGAGAACATATGTAATAATCACATGCACCAAAATATCCGGGCCTCAATAAAGAGCGTAGGCAGCAAGCGACACAGCAGATAATAAGAAATTTCAGAAAGGCGACAGGTTAAGTGTATGCAAGATAAAAACCCAAAAGAGAAAAATAAATATTGCAAAAATGAGGATACGAAGGCAAACATACACCGACAAAGTATAACTGTATAAAGCACAGGCCCATGGAGAAACGGTGTTACTATATTCTTTACACAACATAACTGAGTACGAAAAAACAAGAAAGGAAAACCAAAGTAACATGCAATTCTATAGGCAGATAGCCACACTTATTGCACACGTAATTTAGTCACCCCTCGTTGGCTCTAAGTTTAGGAAATCCCAATCCAATCTCTCTCTTGAAAATGTAGTCAGTCAAATTGGGAACACAATAAATATCGGCAATTGAATATTGAAGCTCAAGACGGCGCTGGATTGTATCGTAATCCTCCAACAGGGGCCTGTATGCAGGTGTCTCAACAAGGTACCCACAGGGCTGATCCCATCGATTGCCAGTATAGTACAAGATCTTTCGCGCGCGGACATTCGAATATAATTTGTCACAGAGATGCCTAATCTGTACTCGTGGACTAAAAACCCTAACCCAAAGCTCATCATAGCCCTCAAGAGGAGTGTTTGGCGGGCATTGAGACGGCAGGTCAGACTCGGCATATTTTGCTGATAAAATCAGGGCATCATATTCATCTCGCTTGTGCTGGGTACTTTTCTTAGAACGAAGAATATTTCTCAGTTCCGGAATCTGCAGCCCCATCTCAATAATAGCCCGCTGTTCCAAATCCTCCATTGAGTCCGGTTGATAATATTTCAAGGCTCTAATACATTCAGCTATATCAGTAGCAGAGCCAACAAAGGTAGGAGAATTTGAAAGTCGATTCATTTCCTCGGCGTTTGCAATATATGACTCCATCATGATCAAGTTACGGCGAGAGAATAGATTGGAAAACCTAGAAGCTGGATGAATAGTTAGCGCGGATGTTCAAATCAAACTGGAATATAATTCATAGTAGTTTGCGAGGTACAAACACGCAGCACCACGCAGACACAAACGGTATGACAAATACACAACCAGACACAGGATGTGCCTAAAAACCCAGTACACACAAACACACGCACAGCACACATATAAACACATACATACACATACACACACACACACACACTTAGCACTACACACACATGAACACATATACGACGCACAAAACCTCACCGAAAATGTGTAAAGTTTGTCAAATTCTGATAGAGATAAACCAGCACGGACAACCTGAAAGCAAACAGTGTTTTTATCCAGTTCCGACATTTTAGCATCGGTTTGTAAAACTGAACATAGATTTGTGTCCTACCCATTGAGATAAGCAAATTGATATATAGAGTGTGAAATCAAATCAAATATTTGTTCCTCAACATTTGAACCGCTCTATCAGTCTCTCTTGAAGAAAATAAAACCAGACATATAATAAGAACAACTCAATCATAAACAAGCCATAGGAGAACCAAATAAAACCCTCAGAGGAAACAAATCCTGCCTTTTTAAAAGACCTACACCTCAAAATAATGTAAACTATAAAAACAGTAGACACCGTTCAGAGAGAAAAAAAACATAGGAGAGAAAAACATTACAGACAAAAAATCCAAAAAAAAAAAAATTGAGAGCAAACAAACCCTGCAGGAAAATCCTCACTTGTAAATTTATTCCAAAACAATATTTAGAATACAATTTTCTTTTAATTTACCAAACATAGATGATTTGTATAATTATGAAGGCAGGCCATGGAGCCAGTAGAGTGACTATAAAGTAGAAGCGATACTTGGATTAAGAAACAAAATAGCCGAAACGAAGAAGGCAGAAAAAAAAATCTCACCGAGAGCACCCGGGAGAAAAAAAATTACCTGCAGAACAACAAAAAACCAATATCACCGAAAAAAATGAATGAACTCCCAATGGAAGCAGACATATAATAATGCTGCCCAACTCAAAAGTTCAGAAACTCATCAATTATATCGATAGAAGCATGCTACGAACTAAATATGAGCCTAAAAGCATTGATGAATAAGCTCCGGGAAAAATAAGAGTAGATCAAATGAGGAAGTAAGGTAAGCAAACTTGGAGGGCCTCTCCTAACCAATTATAGCTAAGAAATCGTACCTGATCAACAGACAAACTACAATAAAACAGCAAACTCATATTAGAGACATTATAAGGGCGGTAGCGAGACAACCATGTTGTGGCAGAACAAATGCCTCATAATACATATCTCATCAAATAATACAACGAAAAAATTAACAAAAAACAGACAAACTCGACAGTGAAACCAGGAAAATCAATATACAATAGAGTAACAAATACCAAACCAACACGAGAGAAGTGTAAACAAATGAAACCCACCAAGCAGACCTGATAAAATAACAAGCCATACCTGATAACGAAAACACACCAAGCACAATCAGCAGCCAAGAAGAACACAAATCTGAGAAACCAAATCACTAACAGTCAGCATACATATAATCATTATAAACAGAAAAAAAAAACAAAAATTACCCAGAGAAAATCCCCACCGCCGTTCAAGAGAATGACGGAAACCCTACCCTCAGTCGCGGTAAGAGGAAAACCAAAAGCTTGCCCCAAAAAAGGATGGGGAGAAATCGAGAATAAGCGAAACAAGAAAAAATAAAACAGTCAGCATACATATAATCAGTATAAACAGGAAAAAAAACAAAAGTTACCCCGAGAAAACCCCCACCGCCGTTCAAGAGAATGACGGAAACCCTGCCTTCAATCGCAGTAAGAGGAAAACCAAAACCTCGCCCCAAAAAAGGATGGCGAGAAATCGAAAATAAGCGAAACAGGAAAAAATAAAAAGAACACATATAGAGACTAACCCTTAACTGACGAGAATCTACAAGAGCAAAAATCACGAGCGCCTACAAATTGACAAGAATAGAAACCCTATGATCGTTCGCGAGACGAGGAAAATAGAAATAGAAAGACAAAAGAAAAGAGGCGGCAGATACGTGGAAGAAGAAGAAGAAAAAACGGGACAGAAATTAGGAGAGAAGAAGGTGAAACAGATAGCAAGCGGACGACGGAACATAGACTCTTATTACTATCTGTAAATGTAAATATATATATATATATATAATGAGAAATTTATCAAATTGGTCCCGTATGTGGGATCAATTAGCCAAAAAGCCCCGTCTGTCTCAGGCGGACCCACTATTTTTGCCACATGTCAGCCACGTGTCGTCCACGTCAGCTCCGATGGCCGGAAAATACTCCGGCCGGCGTCGGAGGACCAAATTGGCGAAAATAGGGGGAGATGTGGGGTTTTGGTCCGCCAGAGACAGATGGGGCTTTTTGGCCAAATGGACCCACATACGGGACCAATTTGATAATTTTCTCATAAAGTATTAGTTGATTCGAAGAAAATGAGAATATGTGGCTTATAAAAATTGTATATTTGTTAAAGTAAAAAAATAAAATTTTTACTTTAATTAAAGTATAATCTATAAGAGGATGGGAGAGGCGATAAATAGTACTCCTCTGTGCCCATCCAAGTGTTACATTTAAGATAATATTGATCTATTTTAGAAGAATGATTAAATGCCATAGACATGTAGATTTTTTGGGTATTGGTGGTGAGTATATAACGGAGAATAAAGGAGAAAATGTGATCATTTAATGTGATTATAGAATATTTAGTGAAACATACTATTTTTAAAAGGACGATTTTTAGGTGAAATATAATACTTCAACTGGACGGAGAATATAGTAGATTACGACAACAAATACGCTGCAAACTAGTCGAGACGAGTCGAGTTTTGACCTTAATGAGTGATGCTTGTTACTATTCAACCAAGATTGAGCCGAACAAGCAGTAAAATCTGAGCTCGGGCTCGACTCAAGCAGGATATTTTTAATTTAATTTTTATTTTTTATTTATTGGTAAAATAATAAAAAAATGTATGTTTTGATATATATATATTTACCATTATTAATAAATAATTGAAATAAAATGAATATTTATACATATTTAAAAAATAGTAAAATAATTAAATGCTCTCGAGCCACTTGCGAGCTACGTATTCACGAGCTCCAGTTTGATAAATAAATTATTATGTGGCAGTAAATAATAATGTGTAACGAATATGAGATTTGATAGGACAATAAAAAATGATTTGGAAGATGAACATGTAATTTTTTAATATGTTTCAAATTACTCAGAAGATTAATATATAAGGAGAAATTAATTGCAAGTAAGGAAAAAAAGTATAAAAATTGTTGTCGGGGAAGGAACCCTCAAAGTGAATGTAGCGACAACTTTTCTAGAAAAATAATTCTTCTAATTTTAAGGAGAATAAATAAAAAAATTTGCAGCGGAAATACATTTCAAAAAGACAAACTTAATAATCGCAAGTAATATTCTCGAGTCATCATTAAAAACAAAAATATACTTTGACGTGAAATAAAAACAAATCGAATACTTGTTCATAAAACATAGTTTGAGAGAAATACCATTAAATAAATAAACATCTAATTATAGGCTTGATCATCCCACACTCAAGCGCATGCCACATCGAGCTCCTCAACCTGAAAGGGTTAAATAGTGGGGTGAGCTTCCAACTCGCTAAGTGTGGAGAGTACGCAATATGTCTATGTTAATTATTAAATATATTAGCAAGTATAAACAACATGACTGGTAAATTCTGAAGCCCGTCGGCTAGCCCGAAGGCTTTATGCATAATTAAATGCTTCTGACTGATTCGCACATTTAAGTGTTTCTGACTGATTTGCACATTTAAGTGCTTCCGACTAATTTACACATTTAAGTGCTTCTGACTGATTTCACGTGCAGATACAAGACAGTATATAAAGCAATTAAAATAAACAAAAGCGTAATAAATCCCCACACCTGGATAAAATATAGTTATTGAACTTGAATGTGATGAAAATGCTTGACTCGACAATTCTAGGATCATAAATCTTGATTATTGTCTATAATTAATAATAATCACTATTATTTTAATTTATAAATATATAATATCTAAGGCATAGATTAAAATGGAATTATTATGAATACAATCAATATTTTAATGGCTTGCGCCAAATAGGGCTGAAATTAATTACTGAAAAGCTGACTGGAGTAAAATTGAAAGAGCTAAATATCCGAGGACAATTGTAATTCTGATTGAGGCTAACTGAAATAATTATAAAGTAGACTGGGCAAGAATGAAGTATTCTTGAAATTTGGGGGTGATTAATTGAATTATTGAAAAAGTGTTGGGTATAAGAACCATATCCCTAATTAATCGGCCGCAACTCACCCTCATTCTCACTTATTCTTCAATCGATCGATCTACTCTCTCTCTCTCTCTCTCTCTCTCTCTCTCTCTATCCACTCCTCTGCCAAACACACACACACACATATTCAACACCAGAACACACACATCATCATCTGGAATTTGGTCCGACGAAGAAGGTCGTGGTTTCTGATAAGGGTCAGTGATTTGGAGGTGTCGAATGACTGGAAGGTGGCATCCTGAGCGGCGGAGATGGGTTGCCACGGCAGGCCAAGGCAAGGAAACAGCGGCTCGACTGGATTTGGCCTGGAGAGTCACGATTGGGATTCGACCATGAGTTCGGGCCGGGTTTCAAGTTGTGCAGGTTTAGGGTGAAATGGTTTCTTGGTTCGGAGTTTGATGATTTTGATTTCACAGACATCTGATGATTGAAACCGAAGAGTTTCAATTTTGGTTCAGGTTAGATTTAGAACAGGTGGTTCAGGAAATTGATTTCAGGCGACTGTTTCGGTTGACTTCGATGGTGGGAATGACTCAGTTGTTGCAGTGATTTAGCCTTTAGATTTCTGGGCGTAAGGCCAAATTTGGGTTCTACGAGTCTCTCTTTTTTTTTACAGGTTTCCAATCAATAGAGTATACTGGAAGTAAGGGAGTGCAAATTGTGTTACCTTGTTGGGGAAAAAGTCTGAGGTGTTGGAAAGGGTTGAAGGACCTGTCTGAAATCGGCTCAAGCTGCTACTTGCGGAACTTCTCTACCATTTAGATCAGGCTGACCGGTGGTGAATTATTGTTGTACCAATTTCTCTCTCGTTGAAGAACTTTGGTGTTGTAGTGCAGACTTTTTTTTTGAATAAGGTTTCTGCCCGTGAGTTATTTTGCGGAGGGTATTGTGCAGATTTTTGGTGTTGTAATTTGATTATATATGTAGGATTTATGGGAAGTGTTTGTATATGATAAGTACTCTAAATCGATTAGGAGAGTAGGAGAGGATTGAGTAGAAAGAGATTTCTAGTTTCGAAAAACTAGAAAGAAGAACAGTGGGTTGAGAAACTAATTAGTTAATTAATTATACTTTAACTATTCTAAATAACAATTATGATATTAATAATAATGATAGAAATAGTCGTTATATTTATTATAATAATAATAATATTATTATTGTTATTATTATTATTATTATATTTAGTTTGTAAAATTCTTTGAGTGACGATTAATATCGCTTAAAATTTGACTCGGGCCTAGAAATGACGAGATGAAACGATGAAATAAAAATGAGAAATAAAACGACATAAATTACATGACTTGACATGAATTATAATGACATAAATGGATTTGCATAAAATCATAAGAATGAAATGGATTAAATGATAAAATTACTCGGGTATTAATTTAATAATATTGATCATATTTTCTATAATTCATAATAAATTTATATGCAAACCTACCCACCTTTAATAAATTTTCGTCCTCGAAAATTAAGTTACGTACCTTGAAAAATGAATGTTGGATCTTAGAACGGATCTCCTCTTCACGTTCCCAAGTTGCCTTATTTGGTCCATGACGACTCCATTGAACTTTCACCAATTTAACCTCTTTATTTCGTAATTGATGTACCTTACGCTTCAAAACCGGTGTAGGTACCTCCTCATAACTCAAGTTCTTGGCTACAAGCAACTCTTTGAAATTGCATACGTGACCAGGATCATGTATATACTTTCTCAGCATGGAGACGTGAAAGACATTGTGCACTCCCGATAACTCCAATGGCAATGCCAAACTATATGCAAGATCACCAACACCTAAAATCTCAAAAGGTCCGATATAACGAGGCTGTAGCTTTCCGTTTTTACCGAATCGTATCACTCCTTTCATCGGCGCTACCTTCAAGAACACATTTTTTCCAATCTCAAATTGGATATCTTTCCTTCTTTTATCAGCATAAGACTTCTGCCGATCCTGGGCAGTCTTAATTTTACTTCTGATTTCGGTTATCTTCTCTACAGTCTGCTCGATCAATTCTGGACCCAAAATCTTTCCTTCTCCAACCTCACTCCAATAAAGAGGCGATCGACATTTCCTTCCGTACAGAGCCTCATACGGGGCCATTTGTATAGTCGCTTGGTAACTATTGTTATAAGCAAACTCTACTAAAGGCAAAATATTCTCCCAATTCTCACCAGTATCAAGAACACACGCCCTCAACAAATCTTCAAGTGTCTTAATAGTCCGTTCAGATTGGCCACCGGTCTGCGAATGATATGCAGTACTGAAATTCAACTTAGTGCCCAATGCACTCTGCAGACTTCCAAAATTTCGACGTAAATCGCGGATCTCTATCCAAGACGATTGACACTGGAACACCATGTAACCGCACAATCTCCCGAATATAAATCTTCACATACCGTTCCATACTATAAGTCATCCTCATAGGTAGAAAATGAGATGACTTCGTCAAACGATCTACCATCACCCAGATAGCGTCGTTCTTCCTCACGGTTCGTGGCAGACCAATCACGAAGTCCATGGTGATTGTAATACCCGGTTATAATTCATTCATTATCATTCAGTAATTATCAGTCAGTATTTGTCACTCAGTAATTTTCACTCATTAATAATCACTCATCATTCATGATTCATTCATTTGCGTTCATTGTTGGCATGTTGTAACCGTGTATCAGTTTCCGATCGTCATTTCATCTCCATTTGAGTGTCGGGACGGGAGTATTATCATTATCATCGTGATTGGTAGTCTTGTGCTGGAAGTATCATCTTTGGCATGTGTTGGACTTGTTCACTTTCACATACGTATGGTATGTCGGATCATTCATCCATCGTAGCGAGAAATCGGAGTTGTCGGATTTTCATCTTGTCCAGCAACGAGTTACGGTCGTAACTAGTCATACATTACGGCCGTAACATACATTCGTTGGTTCAAGGTGATTTTGTACGAAGGCAAGTTACGGCCGTAAGGAGTGTCGGATACGGCCGTAACAGGCGTTCGTTGATTTCAGGCCAGTTCGGACGAATGGGACTTACGGTCGTAAGGGTTTCGGCATACGGCCGTAAGGTGAGGCGAGATACGGCCGTAAGGTGGGCAGGCTATGGCCGTAAGGGGTGTTCGTAATTTTCAGGATTTGTCGGACGAGAAGGACTTACGGCCGTAAGGGTTGCGGCATGCGGCCGTAAGATGAGGCAGGTACGGCCGTAAGGCTTGGCCGGATACGGCCGTACGTTGCAGGCAGGGTTCCTGGTTAGTTTCGACGAAAGGGTCGTACGCCCGTAAGTTTGTCCGGGTACGGCCGTATCGGTAGAGTTACGCCCGTAAGGTGTGCGGGTACGGCCATATGGATGTCGGCAGGTGTTTTGGACGAGGGCGAGTTACGCCCGTAAGTCAGGTGCGGGTACGGTCGTATGGCTGTCGGCAGTTTCTGGACGAAGCCGAGTTACGGTCGTACGAGATGGCTGGTTACGTCCGTAAGGCCGTTGACCTGGGATGTTACGGCCGTAAGTAGGCCGAGTTACGGCCGTAACTTCCGGCAGTTTATAAGGGTTTGGACGAGACTTTTTACTCATTTTCTCATTCTTCAACTTACATCCGAGAGAGAGAGAGCTTGAGGGAGAGATTTTTCCATCATCTATCACTTGGGTGTTAGATTTTCATCATCTTCATTCGTTTGGGAAGCTTGGATACTCGATTTAACTCGTGTTCATCGGATCGAAGTGTTTGGATCTTCAAGAGGTAATTTCTTCAACATCTTGGATTTCGATTTTCTGTTGAGATATGATGTTTTGGATGTTATAATCATGTTGTATGAAAAGATATACATATGATTATGAGTTTGTATAAATGTTCATTGGATTATTGAAGGATTATTCAAGAACACTTTGAATGTTAAGTTGGATTTGGGGGTGTTGTTACCCAAAATATTATCCGAAGATAGTATTGCTGGAATGATCGAGTAACAAACAAATGCGAGAACACTTCCGTGAGAAAAAGGATAGCACAAGATTTGCCGGGGTTGTTAATCCCGGGCTTGAATGCTCTCGCGAGATGTTATTAATAAATATACTGTCGAGTACAAATATTAATGTTAGAATCTATTACAATGAGTGTAAAGACTTCTAGTTATCTAAGCTGTAGAGCGTGTAGATTGCCGGAAGAACCAGATATGTAGATCAGTGAGTTCTTGCTTGGGATGTATGATAAGTGTATATGAATATCACTATGAATGTGTAAGTGATTGCCAGATGAGTCTTTGATTCTCTCTCTGTGTGTATTTTGCACTGTATTCGCGGTAATATTCCGCATCCCTTTGGCCACTGTTGTTTGTCCCTTATTTATAGGAGACAAGGTTGCTGGGACCTCTCCGGCGATCGCGGGCGACCGCCGTTTTCTATATTATAATAAGATGGACGATCGTCCCGTCACGTGGGCTGTTCCCTTAAAGTCTGGGGCTGCTGGTGGTGGCCAGTTGTACGAGCTAATGGGAAGCCAGCACGTGTCCTGGGTCGCTGTCCGGGGAGGACCCACTTTGTACCTTTCGGCGGCCCTGTCGGTAGGTGAGGTAGGTGACAGGCTGGGGTCAAACGTCTTATCTGTCGGCGCCCTTTGTGGATCTGCACGTGGGCCACCGTCTAAGATTCGGTCTTCGACGACTTTGACGGATGTTGGATCCATACGTGGCACGAGATGATCGTCTCTGGTTCGCACATTAAAGACGATCGCCAGATATCAAAACACGATCGCTGGGTACCAAAAGACGATCGCTAGGTACCAAAAGACGATCGCCGTATGTGCCGATCGCTGGGCATTTGCCCAGAGTATGTCTTCTATGGTTGGCTTCTCCGATCGTGATGCCGATCGCCGTCGAGGCGTATTAATCGCCGCACAACAATTGCCCCCCAGCTCGCTTCGATGTTTGAAAACACGGGGTGAGGTGGCACTATTGGCGATCGCCAATGTTTTGACGATCGGGCGATCTGATTTCAAATTAGGACGATCTCCTTTTGCACTGGGAGCAGCGGGAAATGAAGGCGGGCTCTCGAAACGTTGCAAGGACACGCGTCGCGCTACCATTGGGGGAGTCCGACGGTTTGTCAGACTTGTCGCCTGGCGTGCCCTCGAAAAGACGCGTACGCGGGATTTGAGGGCAGCATTTATTGTGTCCCCCCACTGACGGTTGTACTCCAGCCCTCGAACTTTTGCATATTTGCACAGAGACCCCCGCTTCCATCTATAAAAGGGGCTAGGGCTACTCCATTTTTACTCTTCACGCGTCCTTGTCTTCTTGCTGAAACTCTGCAGAAATTTCCGAAGCTTGCTGTGCCGATCGTCTTCCTTTCTCTAGGTAAGAAAAATCAATCTTCTCTCTCCCTTTACTTTCTATAATATGTCGGGAGGATCCAAAACCTTCGAGACCGGAAGTTCTTCCGCCGTCGCGGCTTCGCCTGACCGGGAGGAGATTCCCGTTGGAGTTGACATGGAAACGGCCGTTGAGGCCATTCGTGCGGGGATTGAACCCGCAGAACTCGAAGAGCTCTTCAACGAGGCCGAAGTGGGGAGGACGGCGGCGACGGCGGAGCAGGGGGACTCTCCGGCGGATGAGGACGAACTGGTGCGGATAACTTGGGAACGGGAGAGTGTATTTGGCCCCGCCTACATGGCTTTTGCCAAGATTATGGAGGAGATCGCCGGACCCTGTCCGGAATTTGACTTTGAGGCTTACTCCGCCGTTCATCCTTACGAACATGTGAAAAAGACGGTGTTTGGGCCGCCGACCCGTCTCAGTGGACCCTTGGTAAGATCCGGAGTTCAGCGACCCGGAAAGACTTGAACCGCTGGAGGGCAAAATATCATATTCCCTCTAACGTCTTCCTGCACGTGCCATCAGAAAATGAACGTGCCGATCAACCGCCCGAGGGACTGGTCGCCGTTAGTGAGATGATTATGGAGGCCGGTCTGCGATTCCCCCTCCCATTCGCCGTCTCCTACTTGTTGATCGCCTGGAATTTGGCGCCGCTCCAACTGACGCCGAATGCTTGGCTACAGGTCATATGCACTTTGACGTTGTTGGCGGTCACCGGTTGTTCCGCCTTCTTTCTGCGATGGAGATGAACTATCTATTTAAACTGGCTGCGCAGAAAGGGTCGATCAGCGGTAATCATATCCAAGGCCGAATGGGAAGAGTGGTCCTCGGCGTGCCGAACAAGACCCGTGGCGACCTGGAAAAATGGTGCTGGGTAGGGGTGTTCAAAACCGGATATCCGGACTTTCGGATATCCGAAATTTCGGATATCCGAAAATTCGGATAGTAGATTTTTATATCCGATATCAGATCAAATTTCGATATCCGGTTTTCGGATATCCAAATTTCGATTCGGATATCGGATATCCGAATATCCTAAAAAATAAAAATTTTATTCGGATATCCTTATATTGAAAAAATATTCGGATTTGATATCGGATATCCGAATATCCGAAAAAACTTCGGATATGGATATCGGATATCCGAATATCCGAATACTTTTTATTATTTAAAATATAAAAAAATAAAAAATTTTGGTTTCTTCGGATATTTCGGATATCCGAATATCCGATTTTTCTAAAAACTACTATCCGATATCCGAATCCGAAGTTCCGGATATCCGGACTTCGGATATCCGAATTATCGGATATCCGAATTTTCGGATATCCGGAACTTCGGATTTTCGGATATTTCGGATCGGATATCGGATATCGGATATTTTTGAACACCCCTAGTGCTGGGTCGTCGGAGCATGGCGATCGGCATCGAGTGACAAGACGGAGGAGGAGTTGGAGATTCCTACCAATTTTCGGTTGAGGAATCCGAGTAAGGATTTTAACTCTCCCTTTGATTGAGCTTGTCTTGGACTGATCTAATTTCGTTTTCTTTTTGCAGGACCTCTTGTTCCAGCGATCGGTGATCTCCCTTTCGATTTCTTGATCGTTTGGGAGCGGATTCGTGCCTTGCCGGATTCCTTCATTGACGTTCGCTCGCTTGGTAATGAACTTCATCGGTTGGGGGCTCGACTGTTTCGCTTCCCTCGTCACTTGAGAGTTCCAGGTATGAACTTAAGTGGTGCTTCCTTGCTTGACGATCGTCTCCAGGAGGTCGCAGCGTTTAAGTAGTTGTCTAACTTGTTTGTATTTCTTCTTTGACAGAGATTCATTTTCCCCTATTTTCCAAGCCACCACCAGAGATCGCCATGTCAATCCCAGGACTCGTCGGTCGCCTTCACCTGGGTAATAAGACTGGTCGCGTTCCTGCGACGTCGTTTCGCCCTGCTCCGGTGGTGAGGCCTGCTGAGGTGCCGGTCGCCGAGCCGGAAATTCAAGATGAGGAATAGCTCCAGCACCGCAAGAGGCAGAGGCCGGAGGAGTCCCTGCCGACCACTGAGGCGGATGTGTCAATTCTGGAGCCTCCGGTTGCTGCGGCTCCTATCTCCGCCGTTCCGATGGTGGAGGGATCAGGATCTAGGCCCTCGGTGTCCGGCTCCAGGTCATCGGGCGGTTTCTCGAAGAAGGTGGCGATCGCTGAGGCGGAAACTTCTCGGGGCAAGACCTATTTTGGCCGTGATCCCGAGCTAGTCAACAGGTAAGATTGGATCGAACTTTCCGAGTTAGGCATCTTGAGTGAGATATAGACTAACTCCCTTGTCATTTTTGTTTGTGCTGCAGGATCCGCCTTGCCGACCCGGACGTCGCTCCAATGGTGCTCGATTTCTTATCGAGTAAGGCTCCACAAAAGTCCCTCGACGTCCCTACCTACGTCCAAAAAGCCATCACCTCACTGCCCAAGGCTTGGACGACCGATATTGATGCGATCGCTCGTCGGCGATCTCGAGATGCCATGCAGGCGACCATTTCCCTGGCTCTCCAGACGGTGACGATGGCCGTCCAAGCCGCCAGGGATTTAGAGGGGCGACCCTCCACTGCTCGCCTTCATAGCGATCTCGAGGCCGCTCGCAACACAAACATTGAGTTCGCCAACCGGATCCAGTCTATGGAGAAGGAGAATATAGAGGCGGCCAAACGAGCTAAACAGGACGTCGACCGACTGAAGCAAGAGCTGAGCCGCTCCAAGGAGGCGGCCGACCGGTTCCGTGATCAGGAGAAAGAGGCTCGCCGGAAGCAAGCGGCTTCGCAGGAGGAGGCGGCCGGGCTGAAGGCGATGGTGGATCGGCTCAATCGCGAACTAGAGGCGGCGAAGGGCGAGCTGGAGAAGGCTAAGGGGGAAACGGCTGCTAAGGTGGTCGAACTGGTAGAAGCTGAGAAGTCGACCGCGGAGTTGAGGGGGCAGCTCAAGGCGATCGAGACTGATCCCTACCTCAATGTTGCGCTCGTCGGCGAGTTCGCCTATTATGTGGCCTACGCCGACGCCGTTCGAGCCACCAAAAAGGCAGGGATCGAGATCGGTCCCTTGATGGAGAGCTTCAAAGCCTATGCACTCGAGCACCCTCTGCACCCGGAGTTCTCTTTACCGATCCTTGACCTCATCGACTACGGGATCGACTTGAGTTGGTATCCTGGTAAACTCATTCATCCTGAGGCCGATGGGGGGGGGGCACGCCGATCCGCCACCTGAGGGCGAAAACCAGCCGACGGGACCTTGAGAGATGTTTTTGTTCTCCTTGTATCTTGTAATTTTTGCTTTCTCCTTGTATTGCCTTTGGGCTTCATCTTGTACGAACTCCTTTTGATAATGAATGAAATATTCCTTTTTCGTACTTGTGTCTTTTTATGTACGATCGCCTTTGGATGTTTGCATGCGAATTTTTTCAAGTATGTGTATGATTGCATCCGATGTCTTGTTCGTCCGACCGGTTGTTTGAATGTTGAATGTATTGACATGTTTCGAATCGAAATTCTTACTTGTAAATATTGTTGAACAATTCCGATCGTCCTGTGTGTGTATGAGCGAAGCCGATCGGGTGCGGTTCCTTCCTTTCGATCGCATTTAGGACTAGCTCCCCTTCTTTGCCCCTTGTTTTTGTTTACTTATTGTAAGTAAGGGAGCAAAAATAGTATGTTTGGTGAGCTATCGTCAGTTTTGCCGACTCTGAGGAATCGTGCATGGTCGTGGAGTTCGATGGACCGACCTCCACAACCGTGTCTTTGTGTGCGAGGGACTTTGCATATCCCGCGACACACTTTATTGTGAGGGTCCCCCGTTAGGCTGCGCGCGCCTTGTATTAAAACAAAAGGTGGGCGATGTTGGTCTGGAGGAGTCATTGCACGGGGCGTCGTCGGTTTATTCGACTCCACGTCCGCGGCTTGTTAACTCTGCTTCCACCTCAGCCCGCCATGAAGATGGCGACCCTCGACGGTGTATGTTGAGATGGTGTAGTGGCACGTCGCATTGTCCGGGTTCACCATGTTAGATGATGAACCTTTGAGGGCGGGCGATCGTGTCCACTGATTAGTTTTGGAGGGTCCTTCGGCTACGCCGGCCTCGTATTTAAACGAAGGGCGGGCGATCTCAGCCCAAAGGAACCTTGCATGGGCGAATTTGTTGGTTCCATCGACCTCCAGGACCATGGCTGCATGGATTTTACCTCGGATCGCCATGAACGACGATCGTCGGTGCTATGCGATATGCCTGGTGGGGCGATCGCCAGAATAGATGGGATAGGAAACAATCTCATTTATATTCCTTGTACATTGGGCAGTTGAAACTGAATACAAAGTTTTTACTGGTAGTATTTCTTCAGATGCACGGCGTTCCAGGGATATTCATCTGGAGTACCGTCAGGGTGTTCAAGTTCATAGGCTCCCTTAGTTAGCCATTTAGATATCCTGAAAGGGCCTTCCCAGTTCGGACCAAAAACACCTGTGTGGATCTGGATCTTTTTGAGGACGAGATCGCCCACCTGAAACCTTCTTTCCTTGACCTTTGAATTGAAAAACTTCTCGGATCGCCTTTTATGGATTGCGTTCTTCATTTCGGAGGTTAGTCGTCGTTCTTCGAGCATGTCAAGATCGATCCGCCGGGCCACATCATTTTCGGTCGTCATCTCTTGTTCGGTTCGATGGCTGAGGACGGCGATCTACGAGGGAATCACCACTTCTGTTCCGAAGGCGAGGGCGAATGGGGTTTCGCCGCTTGAATTACGGGTCGTTGTTCGATAAGACCACAAAACGTCTGGGAGCTCGCTCGCCCATCGCCCTTGCCTGGATTCGAGTCGCGCTTTAATTGTGTGTTTGAGGATCTTGTTCACAGCCTCTACCTGTCCGTTCGTCTGAGGGTGATAGGGTGCTGAAAACAACCTTTTGATTCCCCACTTCTCACAGAATTGCATGACTTCTAAACCGTCGAACTGCTTTCCGTTGTCGGAGATGATGGCCTGGGGCAGACCGAATCGGCATATGATGTTTTTCCAGATAAACTTGATCACTTGCTCTTGGCCGATCTTGTTGAGCGGTTCGGCCTCAGCCCATTTGGTGAAATAGTCGACTCCTACGATGGCGAACTTAAAGCCCCCAGGAGCCGTCGGCAAGGGACCTATAAGGTCGATGCCCCATTGCGCAAATGGCCAAGGGCTGTACATGGAGGTGAGCTGTTCGGGGGATAGTTTAATGTTAGGGCCCATTATTTGACACCTGTGACACGATCTGGCATAGGCGATCGCGTCCTTCTGAAGTGATGGCCAGAAAAAACCTTGCCTGGTTGTCTTATGGATGAGAGCTCGCCCGCCCACATGGTTTCCGCAAATCCCGTCATGGATCTCGGCCAAAACGAGCCGACCTTCCTCCGGTGTGATACACTTGAGGAGGGGAAGGCTGAAATCTCGCTTGTAAAGCCGGTCGTCCAATAGGGTATATCTGGTCGCACGGAGCTGGAGTTGGCGAGCTTTAACACGGTCGTCAGGTACCGTTCCGTCCTTTAAGTATTTGATGAACGGAGTCATCCAGTTTTCCTCGGCGATGGAAACCGTGGTAACCAGGCTTCTGTCGATCGCCGGCCTTGCTGACTTTGTGATTTGGATATTGGAGAAGTCGGCTGCCCCATCCGATGATGCTAGTTTGGAAAGGGCATCGGCCTGGGAGTTGTGCTCTCTCGGGACCTGTTCGATTAGCACTTCTTCAAAATTTGTGCACATTTCGGCGACTAGCTCTTGGTATTTGACCATCTGTTCGCCGCGCGCCTCATATTCTCCCTTGACTTTGTTCACGACCAAGAGGGAGTCCATGAAGATATGGAGGCGACGAACATCCAGAGCGAGGGCTAGATCGAGCCCGCCTACCAGGGCTTCGTATTCGGCTTCATTGTTGGTCGCTCGAAAACTGAAACGCACAGCATTAGTGAAACTTTGTCCGTCGGGACTGATGAGGACAATCCCTGTCCCTGCTCGCGAATTGGTCGCCGAGCCATCCACATATAACTTCCAGGCAGGTTGGCCGATCTGGGTCGGACTGTGAGGGGATGTTAATTCCACCACGAAGTCCGCCAGAGCTTGGCCTTTGATCGCCGTGCGAGGAGCGTATGTGATACCGTATTGGGCGACCTCCAGCGACCACTTGAGGAGTCGCCCGTTGGTGTACGGTCGGTGTAGAACTTGCCTTAGAGGTAGAGTTGTTAGGACTTCCACTTGATGTTCGAAGAAGTAAGCCCTCAGCTTACGAACATTCATGACAAGGGCATAGGCGATCTTCTCCAATGGCGTATAGCGTGTTTCAGCGTCATGGAGCGCTTGAATGACATAGTAGATCGGCAAGTGGACTTGTCCCTCCGCTCGCACCAAAACGGCGCTCAGTGCGACCTCCGAGGCTGCCAGGTAAAGGAATTGTTTCTCACCGGGGATCGGCTTTGCCAGGATCTGGGGGTTAGATAGATATTCCTTTATTTTGGCGAACGCTACCTGACTCTCCTTCGTCCATGCGAACTTCTTGTTCTTTATGGTCGCGAAGAATGGCTTACTTTTATCGCCGAGCCGGGATATGAAACGGTTGAGGGCGGATAGACAATCTGTGAGGCGTTGCACCTGCTTGACGTTCCGCGGCTCCTGCATGTCAAGGATCGCCTGAATCTTGGTGGGGTTCGCCTCGATCCCCCTTTGGCTCACGATGTGCCCCAGGAATTTTCCGGAGCCCACCCCGAAGTTGCATTTCTTGGGGTTCAGTTTCATGTTGAACTTCTCGAGGATGGCGAACGTCTCGGCGAGATCATTGAGGTGGTCTTCCTTCTTGAGGCTTTTGACCACGATGTCGTCAATGTAGACCTCCATGGTCTTGTCGATCTGATTGGCGAACATTCTGTTGACTAGCCGCTGGTAGGTTGCCCCTGCGTTTTTCAAGCCGAACGGCATTCGGACCCAAAAGTATATGTCTTTTTCCGTGTGGAAAGATGTGTGTTTTATGTCTTTCTCCGCCATTGGGATTTGATGATATCCGGCGAAGGCATCCATAAACGACATCATTTCGCAACCTGCTGTGCTATCGACCAAGTGATCAATATGAGGCATCGGAAAGTGATCTTTTGGACATGCCGCGTTGAGGTCGGTGAAGTCGATGCATAACCTCCAGGAACCAGTTGGCTTCTTGACGAGTACTGCGTTGGCGACCCATTGTGGTTCGTCTGTAGCTACCCCGATTAATTTGTTGTTGAGTAACTTTTGGACTTCTATGTCGAGTGCCGCGTATTTCTCGGGGCCGAATTTCCTACGTTTTTGGTGAACAGGCTTCATTGCCGGGTCGATCTTCAGATAGTGGCAGGCGTGTTCTGGACTTATGCCCACCATATCTTGATGCGACCAGGCAAAGACTCCGATGTTCTTACGTAGTAGATTGATCAGATCCCCTTTTAATTCGCGGTCGATGCTTGTGCCGATCTGTACTTCCCGTTCTGGATGAGCCGGATCTATCGTTATACTCTCCAATTCTTCGACGGGGACGGTCGCCTCATGTTTGGAATGATTTCCGGACTCGATCCTTGGATCGATATCGAGACTAGGCTCGAAACCGATCCTTGGCTCGATGTCGTCCGTTAATCGAACCGAGATGGCGTCCCTTGAGTCGGGTTGGTATGATGTGCTTGGCTCGTCGATCGCCATGGGTTGATCGTCGATCGTTTCAATGTTACACATAGCATGGGAAGTATTGAAAGAAGTAACGACATAAGAGTAATTCAAACATCTTTTTGCCATTAGCTGATCTCCTTTTACAGTACCGACCGTCCCATCGGCAGTGGGGAATTTGATACAGTAAAAGAAATACGAAGCGACCGCCTCAAAGGTTTCTAGAAAGGGGCGACCTAGGAACCCATTATAGATGCTGGGCCTATCTATGATTACAAAATTTAGGTTCCTAGTAATCCTAACCTTGGGATCGTAAAAGCATATAAGCTCGACAGAGAGCTTGATCCTTCCGTAGGCTTGGACTGTGTTGTCGCCGAACCCTTGAAGCACGGTGTCGAACGGCTTGATGAGTTTGGTCAAGTTGCCGAGATGGTCCAGGGCGGATTTGAATATGATGTTGCAGAAGCTCCCGTTGTCGACCAGCACGCGATCGACCATCTTTCCAAGGATACAAGCGGAGATCACCAATGCATCCTCTTTGGGGCATTGTACTCCCTCCCTGTCCTTGTTGGAGAAGGTGATGAGCGCGTCTTTAGAGATGGTCGGCTCTGGAGGTACCACGACATGGACCCCGGCGAACGCCCTCAGCTCGGCTTTTCGCTTCCTGTTTGACATAGTGGAAACCGGGGAAAGGCCCCCGAGGTTCCCACCTCCTGCTTGAAGCATGTTGATCCGACCGCCAGGGTTGATCGGAGGGATCGACTCATCAGAGTACTCCGGCTCATGCTCGATCCTGGCGACCGGATTGGGAGGAGTTTTTTCGTTTTGTCGGCGCTCGCGCCCTCCGGTCCTCTCTGCCCTAGGTTCTGGCTTGGTGACCAAGTTGTCCAGTTTGCCTTCCTCAAACAGTCGCCAGAGCTGTCTGAGGAGGTCGCGGCATTGGCTGGTGTTGTGACTGGGACTCTTGTGGTATGCACAGAATTTGCTGCGGTCTAGATAACTGTGGTCCCTTATCGGATTTGGTTTGGAAAGCCACTCGCGCTCCTTGATCGCGTTGAAGATGTGGGCCAGAGATAAGTTGAGGTTGTGGAGAAGGTGGACCTCTACATCTTCGAAGGCTTTGAACTCGCCAGGCGGCTTGGCGACCGCCTTTCTGGGCTTGGCGACTGCCTTCTTCTGGACATGGGATGGCGCCTTTCCTTCTCCGGATGGTCCCTAGCCTAAGCAGAGGGAGAGCATCCTCTGCCTGGCCAAGAATTCGGCGGCTCTGACGCGGAAGACCGAGTAGGTCGGAGGGATGTCCTTGGTGAGGTGCCTGAACATGGGTGAGTGCCCGCAGAATCCACCTAGGACTGAGTAGAGGGCGAGCTCGTCGCTGATGGGTTCGCCGGTGAGGACTATCTCGTCTACCCGGTCGATGTAATCCTCATATGATTCGTCCTTCCCCTGCCTGGTTTTCATCATGCGGTGGGGGCCTTCAGGGCGAGCGACATTGGCGGCGAAGTACGACGTGAAGTCGTTCGCCAACTTCTCAAAGCAATTGATTGAGCGAGGTGGTAGTGAGATGTACCACCTGTGGGCGAGGTCGCCCAGGGTTAATGGGAACATTCGACACTTGGTCGCATCTGATGATCCGCACCCGATCATGTAGATCCGGAATTTGCTCAAGTAGGTTTCCGGATACGATCTCCCCCCATATAGAGGTGTTTGTGGGGGAGCGATCTTTGGTTGGACTGGGGCGAGCTCGATCTGAACCGCGAGTGGTTCGCTTGGCCCGACGATCGATCTCCGGGCGCCTGCCCCATTTTCCAGGAGCGCCTTCATCTCGTCGAGCTGGTGTTGCATGGCGGCCATCGCTGTCGCCTGACTGCTCGCCGATTGGCTCCCAGAGCGCGAACCAAGGCGATCGTGTACTGATCCCCTGGCCCCGTGGTGAATGACGAGCTCCCTGCCAGTGGGTTCATTTCTTGGGCGAGCGGGGGCTCGCTGACCGGCTTGTCTCCTGGGAGTCGGATATGCCGAACTCCTGGTAAATGATTCGGACTCCGATGTCTCATTTGGGGCTCGAGTGCCGGGTCGCCATGAGGATCGCTCCACTGGCGGTGAAGATGGAATCGTCCCGCCTCATGAGAGCCTTCTCCTATGGCTCGGGGCTTTCTGTCGATTTCTCAACATAGATCCCCTTAAGCTTCCGTTTGCCTGCCCGGTGGATGGCCGACGGAGTGATGGTGGGCGAATCTCAGGCCCTCCGTCGCTCCTTGAGGATGGCTATAGCCTCCTCAATCTGTTCCGCAGTCTGGAATTGATCGAGTGAGAGGCTAGAACCGTCCCTCGGGGGCGGGAGTGAGAGCCTAGCGTCGCCACGGTCGCCTTCCGCCGTGGGCTGAGATTCGATCCGGGCCGGAATGAGATTTCCGGCAGATCGTAGGGCGGCTTTCTTGGAGGTCGTTGCAGATGTCATTTTTCAGGAGGCTTTTCTATTAAAGAACAGTGAGTGTTTCTTCAAGTATATGTCCGGAGAACAGTGAGTGTTCTTCGAGACGGTAGGAATAAAAATGAAGGTTACGAAGCCCTCCTTCTAGCGCCAATTGTTGTTACCCAAAATATTATCCGAAGATAGTATTGCTGGAATGATCGAGTAACAAACAAATGCGAGAACACTTCCGTGAGAAAAAGGATAACACAAGATTTGCCGGGGTTGTTAATCCCGGGCTTGAATGCTCTCGCGAGATGTTATTAATAAATATACTGTCGAGTACAAATATTAATGTTAGAATCTATTACAATTAGTGTAAAAACTTCTAGTTATCTAAGCTGTAGAGCGTGTAGATTGCCGGAAAAACTAGATATGTAGATCTGTGAGTTCTTGCTTGGGATGTATGATAAGTGTATATGAATATCACTATGAATGTGTAAGTGATTGCCAGACTCTCTGTGTGTATTTTGCACTATATTCGCGGTAATATTCCGCATCCCTTTGGCCACTATTGTTTGTCCCTTGTTTATAGGAGACAAGGTTGCTGGGACCTCTCCGGCGATCGCGGGCGACCGCCGTTTTCTATATTATAATAAGATGGCTGATCGTCTCGTCACGTGTGCTGTTCCCTTAAAGCCTGGGGCTGCTGCTGGTGGCCAGTTGTGCGAGCCAATGGGAAGCCAGCACGTGTCCTGGGTCGCTGTCCGGGGAGGACCCACTTTGTACCTTTCGGCGGCCCTGTTGGTAGGTGAGGTAGGTGACAGGTTGGGGTCAAACGTCTTATCTGTCGGCGCCCTTTGTGGATCTGCACGTGGGACACCCTCTAAGATTCGGTCTTCGACGACTTTGACGGATGTTGGATCTATATGTGGCACGAGACGATCGTCTCTGGTTCGCACATTAAAAACGATCGCCAGATATCAAAAGACGATCGCTGGGTACCAAAAGACGATCGCTAGGTACCAAAATACGATCGTCGTATGTGCCTATCACTGGGCATTTGCCCAGAGTATGTATTCTATGGTTGGCCTCTCCGATCGTGATGCCGATCGCCGTCGAGGCGTATTAATCGCCGCACAACAGGGGGTTTTCGATTAATTGTTGTTGAAATCACGAATTTGGATATTCATATTGGATTATTGATTGTATTGAAGATGTTTTGTTGGTTGGAAACACTTCTTGGGGATTTGATATTGGTATAATTGAGGATTGATTGTAAACAATCGAAGGTTGGTTACAACGTGTTTGATATAATTCCCCAATGAACTTGGTTTAGTCGTATCGACGTTTTGAGTTCGTTATATTCGTGATTGATACGTAATTTGAGCGGATTGTTGGTAATTGTGTTATTCAAGGTTGTTCGAGCGACCGACATCTCATTTAGGATGTTTGTTCGTGGAAGGACAATTGTCACCGGTGTTGTGTAAGTTAATTCTTACTCGGTTAAGAGGATATTCATTCCTTTTGTTGTTGATTCATTCATAATCATAACTCATTCATAATGTATTAACTGTATTGAGACTTATAATTTTCGAATAATCATTTCATTCACGAGGAACGATGGTTCCAATCATTTCATTGAGCTATCATTCACTTCACTATTACTTTCATCTCGGTGAGTCATTCTTGACTTTGTCGGATTATTATTCATTGATATTCATTTTGGTCATTATCGTTCATATGACCTTCTGGGTTCATATTGCGTGGCCGGGTGTGGATGTGTGGATTTTTTAGTCGAGCACACGATGGTCATGTGTTGGGTTTACCGATACATTGGACTGTGCCCACGGTAACGCTTACCTCCGTGAGACTAATTAGGTACAAGGACGGGTGTGTCCTGTCATTCGTCTTGTACACTTGCACAGAACATTACGGGCGCACTAGGATGCTCCTCTTCAGCTTAAATTCATAACTAAGGATATTTCATAACTAAAGTTATATCAAGATTGTGTATATTCAACCCTGGAGGATTGTTGTTCTGTGTAACTGACCCCGTTGGGGGATATTGTTTTCAGGTCATGGCAAGGCAAAAGAACGGGAAGAGCACGTTGACGGCGAGGAGTCCCAGTGATACTATTAGGGGGCCCCAGTCCTTTCAGTCATTCTTGTTTCTCTTCATATGTATTTCCGCTGCAAATTCCGTTTGAGATGTTTATTTATTCATGGTGGTGTATTTTATCTCCATATAAAATATACTAGTATTCTGTATTATTCTGGTGTATTGTACTTAAGCTCCTCATCGGAGTATTTGGTAATATAATGTGGTTCGGTACTACAATTATATTATTTAATTCATCAATTTTCATTCGCCTGGTGGGTCCCAGTAGGGGGTCCACGGCACTGTAATATCCGCCTAGTTTGAGGTGTTACAGAGTTGGTATCGGAGCGTGGTTTTGAATACTACCTTCCGAGTCATGTCTCATTTGAAATCATCGTCATCGGACTAGTATCATTGGACTTTCGCGTCACGTGTGACCTGTGCAAATGCCGAGCCCCTCAAACCAAGAACTGTAAGACTTCTAACGCCATGGTATAATTTCTGGCAATAAGAATCATTCATTCATCATTCATCAGTCAACAATCCTCATCATCATTCATTTTGATAAGGACGATCATGTTAACTCATTAATCACTTAGTTCATTTCACAGTTCAGTTGTTGATCTTGAGGATCATATCATTAATCTTGTTAACTTGTTCACGATAATCATTTCAATAATTTCATCAGATAATCATGTTACCTCAGTTAATCATTCATGTAATCACTGTGCTAGAGCTCGTATGCTCATTTTCATCATTTCATGACGTAATCATAATGTGATATTCATGCGAAAGATATAATCATCATGTGACTTTCCTACTTCAGTATGGAGAGAGCGGGCAGAGGCCGCGGAGGACGAGGCCGCGGTGCGGGCCGAATCCCGAGAGATCATGTGAATACACTTGCGAACGCGAGGAATAATGCTGACTCATCAAGCAGCGACGCTGCCACTCATTCACCTGGACGTGATCATTCACTATCGGGGAGTCGTACCCGGGACACAGCTCAGTCAGAAGGTGTTCGGGTTGACCCACTCGCTTTTATGCAGGACATGATGGCCCAGATGACTCAGATGGCACGCCTCATGGAGATGATGCGGAACTCAACAGCTCAGAATCAACAAGCTCCTCCGCCGCTACCTCAGAGGCAAAAGAGGAGTGTGAGCAGTATCATCGGCGACATCTCTCGCCAAAGGCCGCCTACTTTTGAGGGCTCATTTGAGCCGGCGGATATTGTTCATTGGCTCGAACATTTCGAGAAGTTGTTTGCTATGGTAGAGTGTCCCGAAGGACACAAAGTTTCTGTTGCGGCTTACTATCTGGGTAAGAGCGCTCATTCTTGGTGGTTGTTGTTGAAGCCCACCGACGGATCATGTACTTGGGATCAATTCAAGATTCTCATGATGGAGAGGTATTATCCTGCCCCACTCAGAGAGGCCAAACTGTCAGAATTACTCAATCCCGACCCCTCAGCAGACGAGGATGTTCTCGCCATTGCCGAAAAATTTCAGGAACTTCTTCCGTTCGCCTCATCTATCATTCATTCCGAGGCGGATAAGATTAAGTATTTCAGCAAGAGGCTGAAACCCCGTATACGGATGCAGTTGCTTAATCACAATTGCACCACTCTGGCCGAATTCATTGAGAAAGCTCTTACTTATGAGCTTACTGCTAAGGAGATTGCTAAGCAGCAACCTTCATCTGCTAGCAAGAAGTCAAAGAATCGTAATCAGTCTGAAGGCGGTCAGATAACCTTCAAGAAGCCTCGTGCAGGCACTACTTTCTCTGAGCGACCTCCTATGGTGCCCAGACTGGCGGAATCGCAGTCCCAAGCGGCCAGCTCGGCCATCACCTGTTTTAACTATGGGGATCTTGGTCATGTCAGCACCAAGTGTCCGAGGCAGACTATCACGTGCCATAACTGTGGGATTGCTGGGCATAAGGCCCGTTTTTGCCGAAGGGACTCCAAACCTACTCCGGCGTCATCTCAGGCCCTGAAGCAGTCAGCTGTTCATAATCAGGCCACTCAGTCTGCGTCGTTCAAGACAACGGGAGCAAACAAAGGCGGAGCCAAGAGCTATAAGACGGGAGCGTCCTGTTCGAGGGGGGGGGCGGCAAGCCCCGAATTTATGAGATGAAGAAGACCGACGATCCGGAGGCCCGGATGATCTCAGGTACACTCGATATTCTATCTCAACCTGTGTGTACCCTTTTTGATACTGGTGCATCGCATTCATTCATTTCTGAGTCATTTTTGAGTAGGCTACGTCTGGGTAGTGCTACTAGTTGTGAGCCGTATGTCATTGGTCTACCTGATGGTAGACGAATTATCCGAAATCATGAGATTCAGAATTGTCCGATTCAGCTTCATGGCCGTGTATGGCTAGCGGACCTAATTATAGTAGATTTACCGAGAGACGACGTCATCTTGGGTATTGATTGGATGGATCGTCACGATGCCATCATTAGTGTCCGTAAGCGTATGGTCACTATCATTTCAGACGATGGGGTCGAATGTGTTTTTCAGGGAGGTAATCCCAGTTGTTCCGGGAGAGTCATCAACTTGATGAAAGCAATGAAATTACTCAGTCAAGGGTGTGTTGGTTATTGGTGCTATATGACCACGACCGAAAAATCATCAATAATGTTGGCCGATATTCCGGTAGTGAGAGAATATGCCGACGTATTTCCAGACGAGTTACCTAGTTTGCCTCCATAGAGAGATGTGGAATTCACGATTGAGTTGGAGCCTGGTACGTCTCCAATATCGAAGGCACCGTACCGGATGGCCCCGACCGAAATGCAGGAGTTGAAGAATCAACTTGAGGAGTTGTTCGAGAAAGGTTATATCCGACCGAGTGCGTCCCCGTGGGGAGCACCAGTTTTGTTTGTCAAGAAGAAGGATGGTTCATTTCGCTTGTGTATTGATTATCGGGAGTTGAACAGGGTGACGATCAAGAATAAGTATCCTCTACCCCGTATTGATGATCTCTTAGATCAACTTCAGGGAGCTTCAGTATTTTCCAAGATCGACTTGAGATCTGGATATCATCAGTTACGAATTCGAGAGTCGGATATCGCAAGGACAGTGTTTCGTATACGCTATGGTCATTATGAGTTCGTGGTAATGCCGTTTGGGTTAACTAATGCACCTGCGGTATTCATGGAGTTAATGAATCGAGTCTTCATCGATTATGTGGATCAGTTCGTGGTTGTCTTCATTGATGACATTTTGATTTACTCTCGTGACTGGGAGGAGCACGAGTTTCACCTTCATCAGGTTCTCAACATGTTGAGACGAGAGCAACTCTATGGAAAGTTTTCCAAATGTGAGTTCTGGATGTCCGAAATGACGTTTCTCGGGCATGTAATTTCATCATATGGAGTGTGTGTTGATCCTCAGAAGACGGAGGCTATCTAAGATTGGTTACCTCCGAAGAATGTTAAGGAAATCCGAAGCTTTCTCGGATTAGCCGGTTATTATCGGCGGTTTGTGGAAGGATTTTCTAAAAGCGCTCAACCAATGACGAACCTTTTGCGAAAGGATAAGAAATACGCATGGTCCGACGCATGTCAGCGGAGTTTTGAGGAACTCAAGAGCCCGTCAATTTCAGCACCTGTACTTTCCTTGCCACAAGGGACAGAAGGATTTGTGGTTTATAGTGACGCGTCCGGACACGGTCTCGGATGTGTATTAATGCAGAATGGGAAGGTTATTACCTATGCTTCACGGAAATTGCGACCTTACGAGGTTAATTATCCGACCCACGACCTGGAGCTAGCAGCCGTGGTTTTCGCGTTGAAGATTTGGCGTCATTACCTTTATGGCGTCACCTGTCAGATATTCACCGATCATAAGAGTTTGAAGTATATATTTACTCAGAAGGAGTTAAATATGCGACAGAGGCGGTGGTTGGAACTAATCAAAGATTATGATATTGAGATACTTTACCACCCGGGCAAGGCGAACGTTGTCGCCGACGCCTTGAGTCGTAAGTCCGTTCAGGAGCAGATGCTTGCTCGATTAACAGTTCAGAAGGAACTTCAGCAGGAATTTTTGAGACCTGAGATCGAGGTCTGGTTACAGCGAGTACAAGGGCAACTTTATACGTTAGAGATTTCATCGCCACTCGAGCAGGCGATCAGGGAGAATCAGGGTTCGGACCCACTTTTGTTACGCATTCGTGATGATGTGACTCAAGGGAAATCCCCTGGATTTGTGGTCCACGAGGATGGACTTTTGCGATTTAATAATCGGTTGTGCGTACCGGCGAATGACGAGTTGAAAAACTCGATTTTGAGAGAAGCTCATGCTATCCCTTATTCCGTTCATCCGGGGTCTAGCAAGATGTACAAAGACTTGAAACAAAATTACTGGTGGAGTAATATGTAGCGAGAAGTCGCAGAATTTGTTTCAAGATGCTTAACCTGTCAGCAAGTCAAGATTGAACATCAGCGACCGGCGGGTATGCTTAAAGCTCTCCCTATTCCATAGTGGAAGTGGGAAGACATTTCTATGGATTTGATCACGAGTTTGCCGACGAGTCATCGTGGCATGAATGTAATCTGGGTAATTGTGGACCGTTTGACTAAGTCATCTCATTTCCTTGAGATTAAGGATACGTGGGGTCCCGAGAGACTGGCCCAGTTGTTTATCAAAGAGATAGTGAGATTGCATGGTACTCCTAAGAGTATCGTTTCCGATTGTGATGGACGATTCGTGTCACATTTTTGGAAATCAGTTCATTGTGCTATGGGAACTCAGCTTAATCTCAGCACCGCTTTTCATCCTCAGTCCGACGGACAATCAGAGAGGACAATTCAGACATTGGAGGACATGTTGAGGGCATGCGTCCTCGATTGGAAGGACGATTGGGAAGCCCAATTACCCTTGATTGAGTTCACGTACAATAATAGTTGGCATGCTTCGATTAAGATGGCACCGTACGAGGCCTTGTACCGTCGTCGTTGTCGATCTCCTTTGTGTTGGTACGACTTGTCAGAATCAATCGGCACCGAGACCGATATGCTTATAGCCGCCCGTGAGAAGGTAGCTTTGATCAGGAGTCGTTTGTTGACAGCTCAGAGTCGACAGAAATCTTATGCAGATAATCGTCGTCGACCACTTGAGTTCGAGACAGGTGACCACGTGTTGGTCAAGGTATCCCCGAGTCGAGGTATTTTCTGTTTCGGAAAATGGGGGAAGTTGAGTCCGAGATTCATTGGACCGTTTGAAATTTTAGATCGAGTAGGTGAGTTAGCTTATCGATTGGCTTTACCTCCGGCGTTGAGCCCAATTCATAATGTGTTTCACGTCTCTCAATTGCGGAAGTATGTTTCCGACCCGAGCTACATACTTCAGTTCGATGAAATCGAGATCGCGGATGAACATTCGTATGAGGAGCGTCCTATACGAGTTTTATAGCGGCGAATCAAACAGTTGAGGAATAAGACGATTCCTTTGGTCAAGATTCAGTGGTCTAGACACGGAGTCGAAGAGGCTACTTGGGAAACCGAGGATAGTATGCGGGAGGGTTATCCCGAGTTGTTTGACCCTTAGTTTTGGGGATGAAACTCTTTTTAAGGGGGGAGTATGTAATACCCGGTTGTGATTCATTCATTATCATTCAGTAATTATCAGTCAGTATTTGTCACTCAGTAATTTTCACTCATTAATAATCACTCATCATTCATGATTCATTCATTTGCGTTCATTGTTGGCATGTTGTAACCATGTATCAGTTACCGATCGTCATTTCATCTCCATTTGAGTGTCGGGACGGGAGTATTATCATTATCATCGTGATTGGTAGTCTTGTGCTGGAAGTATCATCTTTGGCATGTGTTGGACTTGTTCACTTTCACATACGTATGGTATGTCGTATCATTCATCAATCGTAGCGATAAATCGGAGTTGTCGGATTTTCATCTTGTCCATCAACGAGTTACGGCCGTAACTAGTCATACATTACAGCCGTAACATGCATTCGTTAGTTCAAGGTGATTTTGGACGAAGACGAGTTACGGCCGTAAGGAGTGTCGGATACGGCCGTAACAGGCATTCGTTGATTTCAGGCCAGTTCGGACGAATGGGACTTACGACCGTAAGGGTTTCGGCATACGGCCGTAAGGTGAGGCGAGATACGGCCGTATGGTGGGCAGGCTACGGCCATAAGGGGTGTTCGTAATTTTTAGGATTTGTCGGACGAGAAGGACTTACGGCCGTAAGGGTTGCGGCATACGGCCGTAAGATGAGGCAGGTACGGCCGTAAGGCTTGGCCGGATATGGCCGTACGTTGCAGGCAGGGTGCCTGGTCAGTTTCGACGAAGGGGTCGTACGCCCGTAAGTTTGGCCGGGTACGGCCGTATCGGTCGAGTTACGCCCGTAAGGTGTGCGGGTACGGTCGTATGGATGTCGGCAGGTGTTTTGGACGAGGGCGAGTTACGCCTGTAAGTCAGGTGCGGGTACGGCCGAATGGCTGTCGGCAGTTTCTGGACGAAGCCGAGTTACGGCCATACGAGATGGCTGGTTACGGCCGTAAGGCCGTTGACCTGGGATGTTACGGCCGTAAGTGCGCCGAGTTACGGCCGTAACTTCCGGCAGTTTATAAGGGTTTGGACGGGACTTTTTACTCATTTTCTCATTCTTTAACTTACATCCGACAGAGAGAGCTTGAGGGAGAGATTTTTCCATCATCTATCACTTGGGTGTTAGATTTTCATCATCTTCATTCATTTGGGAAGCTTGGATACTCGATTTAACTCGTGTTCATCGGATCGAAGTGTTTGGATCTTCAAGAGGTAATTTCTTCAACATCTTGGATTTCGATTTTGTGTTGAGATATGATGTTTTGGACGTTATAATCATGTTGTATGAAGAGATATACATATGATTATGAGTTTGTATAAATGTTCATTGGATTATTGAAGGATTATTCAAGAACACTTTGAATGTTAAGTTGGATTTGGGGTTTTCCGATTAATTGTTGTTTAAATCACGAATTTGGATATTCATATTGGATTATTGATTGTATTGAAGATGTTTTGTTGGTTGGAAACACTTCTTGGGGATTTGATATTGGTATAATTGAGGATTGATTGTAGACAATCGAAGGTTGGTTACAACGTGTTTGATATAATGCCCCAATGAACTTGGTTTAGTCGTATCGACGTTTTGAGTTCGTTATATTCGTGTTTGATACGTATTTTGAGCGGATTGTTGGTAATTATGTTATTCAAGGTTGTTCGAGCGACCGACATCTCATTTAGGACGTTTGTTCGTGGAAGGACAATTGTCACCGGTGTTGTGTAAGTTAATTCTTACTCGGTTAAAAGGATATTCATTCCTTTTGTTGTTGATTCATTCATAATCATAACTCATTCATAATGTATTAACCGTATTGAGACTTGTAATTGTCGAATAATCATTTCATTCACGAGGAACGACGGTTCCAATCATTTCATTGAGCTATCATTCACTTCACTATTACTTTCATCTCGGTGAGTCATTCTTGACTTTGTCGGATTATTATTCATTGATATTCATTTTGGTCATTCTCGTTCATATGACCTTCTGGGTTCATATTACGTGGCCGGGTGTGGATGTGTGGAATTTTTAGTCGAGCACACGATGGTCATGTGTTGGGTTCACCGATATATTGGACTGTGCACACAGTAACGCTTACCTCCGTGAGACTAATTAGGTATAAGGACGGGTGTGTCCGGTCTTTCGTCTTGTACACTTGCACAGAACATTACGGGCGTACTATGATGCTCCTCTTCAGCTAAAATTCATAACTAAGGATATTTCATAACTAAAGTTATATCATGATTGTGTATATTCAACCCTGGAGGATTGTTGTTCTGTGTAACTGACCCCGTTGGGGGATATTGTTTTCAGGTCATGGCAAGGCAAAAGCACGGGAAGAGCACGTTGACGGCGAGGAGTCCCAGTGATACTAGTAGGGGGGCCGCAGTCCTTTCAGTCATTCTTGGTTCTCTCATATGTATTTCCGCTGAAAATTCCGTTTGAGATGTTTATTTATTCAGGGTGGTGTATTTTATCTCCATATAAAATATACTAGTATTCTGTATTGTTCTGGTGTATTAT
Source organism: Orobanche coerulescens (assembly GCA_033398695.1). NCBI lineage: Eukaryota > Viridiplantae > Streptophyta > Magnoliopsida > Lamiales > Orobanchaceae > Orobanche > Orobanche coerulescens. The sequence continues at coordinate 119,946,912 of CM065815.1, forward strand.
ACTTAAGCTCCTCATCAGAGTATTTGGTAATATAATGTGGTTTGGTACTACAATTATATTATTTAATTCATCAGTTTTCATTCGCCTGGTGGGTCCCAGTCGGGGGTCCACGGCACTGTAATATCCGCCTAGTTTGGGGTGTTACAGTGATATGCTCCCATTTCCATTCTGGGATTTCCAACAGTTGAAGTAAACCTCCTGGCTGTTGGTGTTCTGCCTTCACCTGCTGACATACCATACACCTCTCCAAAAATACACCAATGTCCCGTTTTATTCCTCTCCACCAAAATAGATTCTTCAGGTCGTGGTACATCTTTGTACCTCCCGAGTGAGCGGAGTATGGTGCATTGTTAGCTTCTTCAAGAATTTGCTTCCTAAGGGATGGATCCTTAGGAACACCTAACCTCCCATCATAAGTCAAAACGTCATCTGCGACAACGACAAATTTCTTAATGTCCCATCTTGTGCTCGATCTTTCATCTTGCACAAGAACTTATCACGAGGTTGAGCCGCCTTAATCTTATCCCTAAAGTTTGGTTGTAAGACCAAAGATGATAGGATTGCTTTTGAACTCTTTGAAGACTCAACTACCTCAATCCTCAACTCGGAGAACTTCTTTATCAAACTCTCCTGATCGATCAAGCAAGCTAACTCGCCTCTAGTCTTCCGAATCAAGGCATCAGCTACCACATTAGCCTTACCTGAATGGTAATGAATGGTACAATCATAGTCCTTCACCAATTCTAACCATCGCCTTTGTCTCATGTTAAAATCCTTCTGTGTGAGAAGATATTTCAAAATTTTATGGTCCGTGTATATCTCACACTTCCCTCCGTAGAGATAGTGACGCCAAATCTTCAACGCATGTACTACAACAGCCAACTTCAAATCATATGTTGGATAGTTCAAATCATGTGGTTTAAGCTGTCTCGATGCATAGGCTACTACTTTACCATATTGCATCAGAACACAACCCAACCCCTGCTTTGAGGCATCACTATAAATAACAAAGTCTTCCGTCGGATCAGGAATCGTTAATACTGGTGCCGAGGTTAGTCTCATTTTCAACTCTTGAAAACTTTCCTCGCACCTATCACTCCATTCAAATCTCATGCCTTTCCTTGTTAACTGGGTCATAAGAGTGGCGATTTTCGAAAATCCTTTGATAAATCTTCTATAATAGCCAGCTAGTCCTAGAAAGCTGCGAACTTCGCTCGCATTCTTGGGTACTACCCAACTACTCACTGCTACAACCTTATTGGGATCTACCTCAATTCCTTTTGAAGTCACCACAAGTCCGAGGAATCCATCTCTGTTTAACCAAAACTCACATTTCTTGAACTTGGCATATAACTTCTCCTTGCGAAGTGTCTCTAATGTAATCCTCAAATGCTCTTGCTGTTGTTCCTTGTCCTTAGAATACACCAAGATGTCATCTATGAAGACTATCATGAACTTATCCAAGTAAGGTTGGAACACCCTATTCATCAAATCCATGAAGACTGTCGGTGCATTACTCAGACCAAAAGGCATCACTACAAATTCGAAATGCCCATAACGGGTCCTGAAAGCCGTCTTGGTAATGTCACACTCCCTAATCTTTAGTTGGTGGTACCCCAACCACAAATCAATCTTCGAAAAGGTTCCGGCTCCCCTCAACTGATCGAATAGATCCTCAATTCTCGGTAGTGGGTACTTGTTCTTCACCGTGAGTCGATTCAGCTCTCTGTAATCTATAAACATCTGAAGTGACCCATCCTTCTTTCTTATAAACAGCACTAGCGCACCCCATGGTGACATACTAGGACGAACAAATCTAAGCTCCAGCAGCTCTTGAATTTAGACTTTCAATTCTAGAAGTTCCTTCGGAGCCATTCTATATGTCGCTTTGGATGTTGGGGCCGCCCCAGGGACCAAATTAATACTAAACTCCACTTTTAGGTCCGGTGGGACTCCCGACAAATCTTCTAGAAACACATCCTAAAACTCGCGTACTATAGGTACGTCGGTAGGGGACACCTCATTAGTACGAGTGTCGACCAAACTCACCAAGTGACCCTGACATTTCTCCTTCCTTAGACTTCTCAGTGCCTTCATGGCAGTGATTACCCTAGGTACTGTCTTACTCTTAGTACCATAAAAGGTGATCGACTCGCCTTCTGAACACCTCACTGTCACCTTCTTCTCACGGCACCTTATTTCAGCATCATGTCTATCGAGCCAATCCATACCCGGTATCACGTCAAAATCCATGGAGCTAATCAAATACAGGCTAGCGTCAAATTCTCTACCTCCTATCTCAATATTCTCGTCAATCATTATATTAATGAGGATCGTATTTCCTGACGGTAAGCTAATCTCAAGAGACTCAATAGTTCTAATGCTTCTATGACCAATAGCATGATAAACTTTGCAGACATAAAAGTATGTGTGGCACCAGTGTCAAATAAAGTGAAAGTAGGCACATTAGAGATCATAAGCATACCTGACACCATGCCGGGATTTTCATATGTGTCCTTTTGGGTCAAAGTATAAATGCGAGCTTTTCCTCTAGAACCTTGACCTTTGGCCCTTTGGCCCTTTGGAGATGACAGTTCGAAGATGAATGCCCGGGATCTTTGCATCTGTAGTAGACACCTTTACCATACAGGCACTCCCCTCCATGATTCTTACCACACTTTGAGCACTCCGTCTTACTGGTTTGAGGCTTAGGTCCCGACTTTTGATCAACCTTTGCTTGCTTATTAGAAGCCACAACCTTATTTTGGTTTCTATTCCAATGCCTCTTACCGGTATTAGGCTTAGTAGAGTGTTGTTGATCCAGATTATGGTTAGCCTCAACCTCTTGAGCTCGAAACACTGTCTAAGTATACGGTAGCACCCCATGACCAGCCACGATATGACGAATACTCGGGCGTAAACCACTACGAAACTTAAGGGCCCTCTTTCGATCTGTATCCACCATGTGCTCCGCAAAGAAGCTGATTTGGTTGAATTTCCTCTCATATTCTTCAACCGATAAGCTCCCTTGCTCAAGGTTCTAGAAATATCTCTCCATCTTCTCTCGGTAATGCTGTGGGTAGTACTGTTCCATCACTATTTCCTTGAATCGGTCCCAAGTAAATGCAGCACGCTCGGCCACCGACCTCAAACGCCAATAGCTTATCCACCAATGTCCAGCATCCTCCACCATTTGGTATTGGCAGCAAAGAATTCTTTGCGCATCAGTGCACCCAATGAGCTCGAAGGTGCGCTCGAGCGACATGAACCATTCATCAACAAAAGCTGGTCCTTCTCGACCGTTGAATGTTGATGGGGTGAAACGCCAAAACTGTTGAACAACTTGTGTCTGAGTAAGAGCTGGCACGTTATTATTGTGGTTATCCTGACCTCCGTCACCACCACCATCAAGGTTGACATTCTGACCACCGAGATTATCTGCACCTCGGTTAGCTGGGCGTCCACGTCCATGAGTTGCCATTATCCTAAGGCATACCAGATGCAACGATCCTTCATTACTTACCCAATGAGAGGGAGAAATAAAATGGGGAGTTACATTGCATCTATAGGTTGAGAACCAGAGATTTCTAGCAATGATGATTTACGCATGTCACACATATACTTATAAATTTATAAGAAAATAATTTTATGCCAAAATACTTTATCATAAAATTCTTATGTACAAAATAAACTGAAGATGCATCTTTAAAGCATGAATCATGGTTGATCTGGCAAACTGCATTTATCACATAATGAATAATAATAACTTAAAGTACCTTGGAGTCGACGTGGAGCGGCAGAGGTGGATGATCATAATTGCTAAAAATATTTGACTACTTGCAAAAATGAAATTTCAGTTTAGAAAAAGAAACCATTTTTAACGAGTCTACAGAACCGTAGACCCGCTTCGATACCACTTATGTAGCGACCACTTTTCTAGAAAAATAATTCTTCTAATTTTAAGGAGAATAAATAAAAAATTTTGTAGTGGAAATACATTTCAAAAAGACAAACTTAATAATCGCAAGTAATATTCTCGAGTCATCGTTAAAAACAAAAACATATTTTGGCATGAAATTAAAACAAATTGAACACTTATTCATAAAACATAGTTTGAGAGAAATACCATTAAATAAATAAACATCTAATCATAGGCTTGATCATCCCAAACTCAAGTGCATGCCACATCGAGCTCCTCAACCTGAAAGGGTTAAATAGTGGGGTGAGCTTCCAACTCGCTCAGTGTGGAGAGTACGCAATATGTCTACGTTAATTACTAAATATATTAGCAAGTATAAACAACATGCCTGGTAAATTTTGAAGCCCGTCGGCTATCCCGAAAGCTTTATGCACGATTAAGTGCTTCTGACTGATTTGCACATTTACTTCTGACTGATTTCACATGCACATACAAGACAATATATAAAACAATTAAAATAAACAAAAGCGTAATAAATCCCCACACCTAGATAAAATGCAGTTCTTGAACTTGAATGTGATGAAAATACTTGACTCGACAATTATAGGGCCGTAAATCATGATTATTATCTATAATTAATAATAATCACTATTATTTTAATTTATAAATATATAATATCTGAGGCATAGATTAAAATTGAATTATTATGAATACAATCAATATTTTAATGGCTTGCGCCAAATAGGGCTGGAATTAATTACTGAAAAGCTGACTGGAGTAAAATTGAAAGAGCTAAATATCTGAGGACTGGAATTGAAGAAATTATAATTCTGATTGGGGCTAACTGAAATAATTATAAAAAAATCAGACCGGGACAAGAATGAAGTATTCTTGAAATCTGGGGGTGATCACTTGAATTATTGAAAAAGTGTTGGGTATAAAAACACCTATCCCTAATTAATCGGCCGCAACTCACCCTCATTCTCACTTCTTCTTCAACCGATCCATCTACTCTCTCTCTCTCTCTCTCTCTCTCTCTCTCTCTCTCCACTCCTCTGCCAAACACACACACACACAAATTCAACACCAGCACACACACATCCTCATCTGTAATTTGGTCCAACGAAGACGGTCGTGGTTTCTGGTAAGGGTCAGTGATTTGGAGGTGTCGAATGACTGGAAGATGGTGTCCGGAGCGGCGGAGATGGGTTGCCACGGCGGGCCAGGGCAAGAAAATAGCGGCCCGACTGGGTTTGGCCTGAAGAGTCACGATTAGGATTCGGGCATGAGTTCGGGCCAGGTTTCAAGTTGTGCAGGTTCAAGGTGAAGTGGTTTCTTGGTTCGGGGTTTGATGATTTTGATTTCACAGACATCTGATGATTGAAACCGAAGAGTTTCAGATTTGGTTCAGGTTAGATTTAGAACAGGTGGTTCCGAAAATTGATTTCAGGCGACTGTTTCAGTTGACTTCGATGGTGGGAACGACTCAGTTATGGCAGTGATTTAGCCTTTAGATTTCTGGGCATAAGGCGAAATTTGGATTCTACGAGTCTCTCTCTCTTTTTTTTTACAGGTTTCCAATCAATAGAGTATACTGGAAGTAAGGGAGTGCAAATTATGTTACCTTGTTGGGGAAAAAGTCTGAGGTTTTGGAAAGGGTTGAACGACCTGTCTGAAATCGGCTCAAGCTGCTACTTGCGGAACTTCTCTACCATTTAGATCAGGCTAAGCGGTGGTGAATTATTGTTGTATCAATTTCTCTCTCGTTGAAGATCTTTGGTGTTGTAGTGCAGACTTTTTTTTTTTTTTTTGAATAAGGTTTCTGCCCGTGACTTATTTTGCAGAGGGTATTGTGCAGATTTTTGTTGTTGTAATTTGATTATATATGTAGGATTTATGGGAAGTGTTTGTACATGATAAGGACTCTAAATCGATTGGGAGAGTAGGAGAGGATTGAGTACAAAGAGATTTCTAGTTTTGAAACACTAGAAAGATGAACCGTGGGTTAAGTAACTAACTAGTCAATTAATTGAATAAAGTACCATTTTCATCCTTCAACTATGGTAAGTTTTACCTTTTCATCCTTGAACTATTTATCGTTACCTTTTAGTCCTTGAACTATTAATTTCAGGATTATTTCATCCTTCCGTCTATCTCCCGTTAGAATCCCCCGTTAACCCTTTGAACCATTCCCAATTTCTTGACGTTCTGTGGCAGTCGACCCAGGAGAGAAGAAGGCGATTAGAGTTTTTTTTTCTTCTTATACGTTTCTTTGGTTTGCATCCGGCGATTAAGATCGGTCGACTACACTGAAATCTTGGGTAAGTTCATAATGATTTCTAACTTAATTGTTGTTTTTCAATATTAGGTTTATTTTTAATATCTTTTATAATCTGATAATTTGATTGTGTTTAAAATTAGATTTCTTGTATGGATTATTCGTCATCGTCGCGTACTAGAGATACAAGAACTGACCAATTTAATGGGGGAGTCATAAAGTTTTGGAATGAAGAGTGCAAGTGTAGGAGGCGTGCAGTTGTTCGAATTTCCGAGTCTAAGAACAATCCAAACAAGTTATACTACAAGTGTGAGCACGGATCTTGCAATTTTTACAAGTTTTGGGAGCCAGAAAATAGAGATATCGATTGGTCTGCAGTTGGTTGCAAAACAGGGGACAATGGACAACAACAATTAGAGGAAATAAGGGCTGTTGGAGGTGGAGTACAATCTGGAATGCAAACATTGCAGCTGGGAATTCAAGGATTGACAAGTGTTGTTGGTGGAATGAAGATGGTGCTTATGATGTGTTTTTGTATTTCTATTATCAGTTTGTTGGGAGTGTTTTTGCTTGTAATGAAGTGATGATAAGGTTTAGTGTTTTGTGGTTTGATAAGGTTTAGTGTTTTGTAATGAAGATAATGGTTTTATAACATGAAGATAATGATTTGATATGGTTTGATATGGTTTTGTAATGAAGATAATGGTTTGATATGGTTAGATATGGTTTTGTAATGAAGATAATGGTTTGATATGGTTTGATATGGTTTTGTAATGAAGATAATGGTTTGATATGGTTAGATTCAAATTCTTGTGCAGATTCAAATTTGCAGATTCATAGCAATGGTTTGATATGGTTAGATTCTTGTCCAGATTCAAATTTTCAAATTCTTCATTACAAACATAGCAATGGTTTGATATGGTTTGATATGGTTAGATTCAAATTCTTGTGCAGATATGGTTTGATAATGGTTTGATATGGTTTTCAAATTCTTGTGCAGATTCAAATTTGCAGATTCATATTTGCAGATTCAAATTTGATAGCCATATCAATTCTTGTGCAGATTCAAATTTGCATTTTCAAGCTTGTGCAGATTATATGGACTCTTGTGCAGATTATATACATAAAAACATGCAGATTATATCAACTCATTTGCAAAAACATGCAGATTATATCAACTCTTGTACATAAAAACATGCAGATTATATAACTCATTTGTAAAAACATGCAGATTATATACATCTTCTGCAGATTATATACATAAGAACATAGCAGATTATATACATAAAAACATAGCAGATTATATACATCTTCTGCAGATTATATACATAAAAACATAGCAGATTATATACATCAACTCTTCTGCAGATTATAACCATAAAAACATAGCCAGAACAGAGCCATATGCCAAACAAAATAATCATGTTAATTCATAACCAATGGTTGCAATATTACAGACAAAACTCACTGGAATGAAGAAATACTTAATGTTGTTCCCAAAAACTTAAGTTTTACACATAAGATGAAGAAATAACATTGTCCAAAAACTACCATACTTAATGTTGTTCCCAAATACATAATGTTCTTGCACAGGTAACATTCTTGTCATAGGCACAAGACAAAAAAAAAACATTCTTGTCATAGGCACATGACCAAAAAAGCCAAATTCCACTTCTTTTCTTCTTGGTATTGGATTGTTGCTGTAAAGAGTCAGATGTGATGAAGCTTCTTGCCCTCCTTGTAAATGATGCCTCGAGACTATTGGTACCATTCTACCACAAAAACAAAGCCATGTCAGTATCATTGAATGAATAAGAAGAGAGATTCAAAAGACATAAAATAGACATAAAACAAAATTCATTCAAAGGCTGTTTCATGGTTAGTCTTACCATATTTTCAGATGTAGATCCAAAGACTTTTTTTTCTTCTAATGACTGCTTCTCTCTCCATGATGTTGGAATTGGAGCATCTTGTGCAGTAGGTGCTTTTGGATCCTCATTCACAAGTCTATCTGGACACTTTCTTATGTTATGCCCTTCTTGTTTGCATTGTCTACAAGTCATTTTAGTTCCTTTCTTTGATTTCTTGCATTTCTTAAATGGATCCTCTTGAACAATAAGTTGTTCAACTGGATTCTCATTTGTGTTTGTGCTTTTGTCTCTTCCCTCTTCTAATGCATCCTTCCTTCTATTCCACTTAGGTCTTCCCTTCACAACTCTTGGTGGTGGTGGTAGCAACACTGGTTTATCACTCTCAGGCCACTTCTCTGGACCATTCATAGCCCTAAGCATATGACCATAGCACCTAAGGTATGTCTCACCACTTAAGCATTTATAAATGTAATCCTCTGGTTCCCTTCTCATCAAAGAGATGGCAGACACAGCATGGCAACATGGAATGCCATTAAGTTGCCAAGCCCTGCAAGTACAAGTCCATGTAGTTAGGTCCACAATTGTTCCCCCTCTTGAACCCCCTACCTCAAATTCCATATCACCAACCCATAATGAATTGCAATCTCTGGACTTAATTATTGAGTCCTCCAAACTTGCCAACACTCTATGCCCAAATCTCCTACCCTCTAATAATCTCTTGTTCATGTTATCCCTTTTCTCTTTCATCCTAAATGCCAATGGTGCCTAATTGCTTCTAACATACCGATGAGAGGTTTATACATCATCAATTCATAAATTAAATTAGTAGAAGAACAAAATCACTAGCTATAAGTGAAGTTCAAGTTTCAAACAATTCAATTCATACGGCATCTAAAATCCGCTTATTAAAGCTTTCACACATGTTGTTGTCAATCGAATCAACAGTCAATCGGTAGGAAAAAGCCTTACTCCACGGATGGCTCCTATCCATTAAATGTTTGTAAGCATTTTCGGATAGAACTTTAATCTTCTCCATATTTGTCTTGAATCGGTCCTCTGTTGTTGATTTTGTCTTTGCCTGAAGTACCTTCGTAGTTTACTCCATGAAACCTCTCTTCCTAAAGTTACCATAAATATGTCTTGCAGTTCCTATGATAGATTGAAGGAAAGAGATCTTTACAGCAACTTCCAGGCCCCGAAATGTATACAATAAGAGAATTAAATGAAATATTTGAGAAGAAGCAAAACACAAATATTTCCAGATGTAAAAGAGAAAGCAGAATACCTTTGGCCGATCAGACATTATAGTCCATCCATCTCCATCTCCCATACCTATGTCCCTTGCAAGCAAGTTAAGGAACCACCTCCAACTGTGTTGGTCTTCTTTCTCAACTACTGCCCATGCAATTGGGAACATCTGGTTATTAGCATCCCCTCCCATAGCTACTAAAAGTTCACCTTTTATCCAAGTTTTTAGAAAGCATCCATCAACCCCAACAAATTTCCTACAACCCTCAACAAATCCCCTCTTAATTGCTTCAAAACATATGTAAAATCTTCTGAATTCTGGAGGCCCTTCCCAGTCATCACCAGTACCCTTCAATACAATTGTACTTCTTGGATTTGATCTTGCCAATTCATTCACATAATTCCAAAGTTTTGCATAATGATCCTTCAATGACTCTCTCACAGTAGCCAAGGCTCTCTTCCTTGTTTTGAAATACATCTTTTTATTCACCTCAACACCTATCTCTTTTTTTACCAAGTCTTTTATTTCATTTAAACCCATGAAAGGTGTTAACCTTATCCTGTCACCTAGCTGTTTTTCCAACCATTCGAATTAACGGCTTTTATGCTTGTTTTGCTTGAACACCTATGGATTTTTGTGTATGTTTAAACCTTAAAAGTTTGCTCCTTGCCTTCATAACTTGCATATAAAGACCATGGACAATCGGTGCATTTAGCTTGAACCCTCACTTTATCATTTTTTTAAACCGGATGGGATACCTATGTTTTGCGGCGTATGACCTAATTTGATGTTTCAATCATGCAGTGCTTGAATATCATATTCACACAGTCTTTAATATCAACATTTGGATTGAAGTGCATCTCCTCAGCTAGTTTTGATCTAGGCTTTTTAACCCAATCTTCTTCATCACTACTACTCAGTGGAATAAAATCAGATTCAGAATTTCTCCCCTCATCATCATCATCATCACTCTTCCATGGTTGAAATTTGCCTCCAATGTTAAAGTCAAAGTTGCCACCATTATCATTCAACATAGCTTCAATCTCTTCCCTAGATTTTTTTCTACTTGCAACTGCTGCCTCTTTATTAGTTTTATATTCATCATCGTCTGTTATGGCATCATCATCACTATAATCAACTACATCAGTATCATCTCCATCATCACTTTTATCATCTCCGTTATCACTTTCTTCATCACTACCATTATCATTCACACCAACAAAACTATTAGCATTCTCATCACCAATCACATTGTCATTTCCATCAACATTCACATTATCATTTTGATTTACATTCAGCCTACCACCATCCTTTGACTTGAACTTAGAAGCTAGAGTATCAATTTCATACGCATATTCAGTCCACCATGTATCATTATCCATGTTCTCTCCATTATTATTGTTAGAATTGGGGACATTCACATCATCAACTTCATCCATAAAACCATCATTACCATCCATACTGTGGAAAAATGAAAAACATATATATAATGCTAAAAAATAAATCTTAACTATCATACAAAATGCAGATGGATAGATATATAAAGAAAAAAGTACCATTTTCGAGCAAAAGTACAAATCAAAATGGCAACATACCATAGAAAAAAACCTAGAAAAAACCCTAATTCTTCAATTTTTAAACCAAATCAATCAAAAAATTAATCAATAACAGTCAATCAATGAATGAACTTACTTGGTTAGATTCTTAAGCTTTCTTCCTGGAATGCTTTCTCTCACTCTCTAATCGCCTTCTTCTCTCCTGGGTCGACTGCCGCAGAACGTCAAGAAATTGGGAATGGTTCAAAGGGTTAACGGGGGATTCTAACGGGAGATAGACGGAAGGATGAAATAATCCTGAAATTAATAGTTCAAGGACTAAAAGGTAACGATAAATAGTTCAAGGATGAAAAGGTAAAACTTACCATAGTTGAAGGATGAAAATGGTACTTTATTCTCAATTAATTATACTTTAACTATTCTAAATGATAATTATGATATTAATAGTAATGATAGAAATAGTGGTTAGATTTATAATAATAATAATAATAATAATAATAATAATAATATTATTATTATTTAGTTTGTAAAATTCTTTGAGTAACGATTAACATCGCTTAAAATTTGACTCGGGCCTAAAAATGACGAGATGAAACGATGAAATAAAAATGAGAAATGAAACGACATAAATTAGATGAGTTGACATGAATTATAATGACATAAATGGATTTGCATGATCATGAGAATCAATATGAATTAAATGATAAAATTATTCGGGCATTAATTTAATAACATTGATATATTTTCTATAATTCATAATAAATGTATATGCAAAATCGGGGCGTTACAACGAATTTGGTTTCGGCATTGCAATTAATAACAGGTCAAGAATTTTTATATGGGATAAGCTGAAATCTTAGAAAAAGATAGACTAATTTTACTTTTTGAAATTCTTAACCGTAATATATACCATATAAGAATTTATTTTATTTTTTCAGAAATTTGCAAAAGAATACAATAGAAAATTCATATATTGAATCCGCCTTTGGATGCAATCATATGTTTCACGTTCGCGTAACATGGGTAGAGTTCTGAAACATTACTGGACGGATCTTGACAGTTAAGTTACTGCCTAACAATTAATCAGATAATCGAGAATTAATCGGAAGCATTAATCAAATTATTAGTCGAATGTATTTTAATATTACTTTAAGACTTTAACATAATAATTTAAATATATACTTAACAATAATATTTATATGATTACTTTATTTTATATATCTATTAATTAATAACTACATTATAATATATATGCCATATTAGTTTATATGTAAATTAAATAATAGAACCTTATACTCTATAATATATTATTATATTTTAATATTTTTACTAATATACTCCTTTCGTTCTCTCTAAAGATTTTTATTTCTCTCAAAAAGTAGTTTTCTTTATTATATTATTTTATTTAGAAACTTGCAAAAGAATACAACAGAAAATTCATATATTGGGTCCGCCTTTGTGTAATATCCGCAATTTTGATTTTCGATAATTTTTTTTTTCGGCGGAGGTCCGTTTCGACGACTCTCTTATGACCGCTCCGTCATTTTGAGAATATTTAATTCTGCACTTTTTGTCATCCGAGTTCGTTTCGGTATCGTTTTGTTGAGTTCCGTATTCTTAAACGACTTTTCCGCACTTGATTTCGATTCTTGCTCAACTCATCCGAAACTGTTGTTTCGAGTTTCTCGTAAGTTCATTTAATGTTATTATTCATGTTGCAAGCTTTGGTTTGGTGTTTCGATCGTGTATCGTGTATTTCGGACATTTTGGGCCGTTTTCGTAATTTCCCAAAGTTTGGGGTAATTACTTCCGTTGTCGAATTTCGAGCCCTTGGGTGGTCGGAATCATGTGTTCTCTTAGTGCTTAGATTCGTCTTTGTGAGTACTTCGTAACCGTATCTTCGGATTATATTCAGGTCTAGGTTTGGGGATTTTCCGGACTGTCGGATCGACCGAGTCCTGGCTGGCCAGACCTGGCCGAATAACGGCCGTAATGGCCCGGCAGTAACGGCCGTAAGGCCTGTTACGTACGTAATATCCTGCTAGTAATGTACGTAACATGTCGGCAGAATTGGTACAAGGAGTTCGGCCATGGCCGATTACGTACGTAGGCCATGGCCGATTACGTACGTAAGCGGTCGGCCAGGGTCGGCTATTTAAAGGCCTGGACGTGGATCGCTCGACCATTTTCCCATTTTCCTTCGTTTTTTGCGACCCTTCGACGGAATTTTACGGTTTTTGATCGGGAACATCTTAGAACATCATTTTTTGAAGGCTTGTGTTGATTATATCATCATCTAATCCGTGTTCTTCGTCCAAATCGAGGTATTTTGGCTTGAACCCTTGTTTTTAAAGATTTTAGGGATTTTCCTTTTGATTTCGATTCCAATCCGTTTTTGGCCAATTAATTGTTGTATAAATGTTGTTTTGGATGTATTCTACGGATTGTATATCCGTATTTCGAGTTCGTCGGAACCCAATCGGGATTTGTGGGTTTCTAAAGAACCTTGAACATTTAGTATCCGATTAAATGTCTCAAAGGGTTCCCTTCAATTCTTGATCATGTTTTCCTTTGCTTTCAATTGTTATTCTCGTAGTAACCGTGTTTCCGTTGGATTTCACAGAGGATTGTAGGTGTTCGGTGTTTTCCGGGTTGTGCCATATTCGTAGGAATATTCGGGTGCCGACTATCGAGGCAAGTATCTTACTTATACGTTTTGTACCTTGTGAATCTGACTACGCGTTGAAATGAATGAATTGTGGTTATGTGTGATAAACTTGGAAATGTGTCTATATTGGTCGATTGTACACTTGGATGTGTACCGTGTTATAGGTATTGATTGTGAGTTATGTGACATCGATTCATCGAGGATTTGGATGATAATATTGGGTTATATGTGTTTGATTGTGTAAAGCTTGTATTGGTTGTAATGTCGGCTTCGGGCTAAGTATACGAGTTGTGTGAAATTGTAATGGACAAGATGATTGTTTAATTATGTGCGTGTTGGTGTAATGTGAATGTGAATGTTGTGTGCTGGAATGCTAAGTTCACTCGTGTGGGTTCGACGGGGCCTACGAGGATTCATGGCACAGGTCCATGGGATCAGGACATAGTGTGTGGTGCTGAGGTCCAATCGTGCGGGTCTGACGAGGCCTACGATGATTCATGGCACAGGTCCATCGAATCAGGACACAGTACATCCAACCGTGCGGGTTCAGTGGAACCTACGGTGACACGTGACACAGGTTCACGGGGTCAGGACTGGTTGTTATGGTTGATGTGTGACTTCCAACCGTGCAGGTTCGGCGGAACCTACGGTGACACGTGGCACAGGTTCACGGGGTCAGGACTAGTTGTTGTGATTGATGTGTTTGTTTCTTTTCGTGCAAGTTGTCGAACCTACGGAGACTCGTGGCAGGAGATCACGGGGTCATGAATATGTTTCGATCGTCTATGTTTTGAAAATGAAGTTTTCTAGAAAGGAATGTTGGTCCGAGCCCTGCGAGATTTGTGGAAATATTTCCGTACTGTAAATTACCGAAATGCGAATCGGATTTGGGTTTGAACCCTAAGGTTTTTCTAAAAGGATTACCAAATCAGGACTTGAGGTCTTAAAAGTTTTGAATTTCTAAAATACCCGAGAGGATGATCTTACTTTTAAATGCTTCATAGCTTATTTCTCTTGTTAAAACCTCCCGGGAATATTTTGGTACTTGGTTATTAAATTTAATTATGATCAATGTTTGCTCGTTACTTTTCGTATGATTTGATACTTGCACTAGTAAAACAGTGGAGTTTTACTAACCCCAGTGTCGGGGGTGGATGTCTGTTTTGCGTCGGTACATGCAGTGCGGGAGCGATCCACGAGATTGGCATAGGAAGTGACGAGCTACGATACTAATCAAGAGTTGAGAGTTGTCGAGTTTAATTGTATTGTCGAGTTGATTTCGGTCTTAGTTGTCTTGTGTTTCGTCCCTGTGTGGGTAATCTTTGTTTTAGTCGATTACATTGATTGAGTTGGGTGACCTCATCGGTCTGCGTGTTCACGTGTTAGTGACCTTAACGGTCTGTCTTATTGTATTGTTTGACCCTGGCCGGGCAAATATTTGGTCGTGTTGTAAGGTTTAGCCTGGTAGATCCTAGTGAAAAGGGGTCTACGGCGTGTAATATTCCCATATGGTTTTGGGGGTGTTACAATTGTGGTATCAGAGCTTAGGTTGCGGAAACCTAGGCTGTCGGGTCAAGTCGAATCGTGATTTGTCGAGTATTGTGTGGTTTTGTCATTCGAGATGTCGGGTGACAAGTTGAGTTGTGCGTAGTCACAATGTGCTGCATATGTTGTCGGATGAGATTAGTATCATGGGCGACCGTCATCTCCGTACGGCCTGTGGACGTAAGTCTCCTCTTTTATGCGAGGTACCTATGTATCATGATTTTATCTTAGTGAGTTAATTGCGGTGCATAATTTTATTTGCACGGTGTTGTGTAATATAGTGTATTTAATAGTTGTGGCACATAGTATATGTATAAGCTGGGCGTATTGTTGTTTTACCTTTGAACCACCGTGTGGGGTGGTATGGGGTGAAAGTTGTAAACCTTGATGGGTTTTGAAAAGGTATCGACGGTAGAGTTTGTGAGAAAATCCAATGAATGATTTTGTTGTGTGTTTAAACTTGGTACCACGAGATGCATTTGATTGAATTGGCGACCCTGGTTGCCGGTTGAGCATAGGGTTTTAAATTCAACTGTTTTTGGAATGTTGTAATTTTGGCCGCTACGGGTAGGTTTGAGAATGTTTTTCTGAAGGATTCTACGGTTTTAGCATTTTTGTAGAAATCGATTTTTGGAAAATATTTCGGTGGTGCGGTCAAACTACGGTTTGTATGGATTTTAAAATTGGTTAAATTTTGATAAATGGGCTGTGTATTTTCAAATGACACCATCAGACGGTATTTAGAAAATGTGTTTAGAAGTACTTCTGATATTACGAAATATTACTGTCGTTTTGGTTATGAACCAAAGGATTTTGGAAAAATTCTGTTTTGCAAAACAACTTTGGCTTTCGTAAATTAAAACGTTATGTGTTTATGTATTGAGGTTAAGTCGTGTAGTGAGTTGCTATGTTACTATTCTCGTCAGAAAATCTGGGTTGTATGCCCAAGTGGCGGGATACGTTGTTAGGTATCGTTCCCCACTTCAATGACCGAGGTATTAAACAAAGTGTTTCAAAATTTCATCCTAGCAAAATCTTTCAAACTCGCTAATTTTTAAGTTATTATCATTCGAACAAATACCTCGAAAAACTTGTTTTTAAGAATATTAACTGTGATTGGACCACAATGGTATGCTTAATGTTTTAACCGTGTATGCTGAGGTATACGTCGTACATCTTTGTCAATGTGAAGGTGTGAATATTGCATTGTGCTCCTGATTGTTAGCTTATGTCGATTGTGTGAGGTTTGTTTTATCTTGTTATTCTGATTGGTTGTCCATTCAGTATGCTAAGGGGACGAGGCCGAGGCCGTGGTCGTAATCGGGAGCAGGAGAGGGCGACTCCCTCATTGCCGAGTACCAATAAGCTCGGTACAGATCAGGGACATTCTCATTCGGCCAGCGTTAATGTTGACGTTGGCGCTGCCACCATCCTTCGTCAGGTGGTTGACCAGTTAGTGCAGATGAATCAGGCCGTACGTCGGAATGAGAACCTAGATGGGGATAACGGAGCTAGTAAGTGGTTACGAGATGTGATGAGAATGCACCCGCCCCGTTTTGTAGGTACTTCTGACTCGTTATGTTGGGAGAACTGGCTCTTCCAGTTGGACAGAATATTCGATGCTGTAGGTTGTCCTGAGGAAAGGAGGGTACCCATTGCTCAGTACTTGCTCGACAAAGAAGCTGCAGACTGGTGGCAGGCTGTGGTGCCTGCAGATCGTACACCTACATGGTCTGAGTTTAAGACTGGCATGGAGGCAGAGTATTGCCCGTTACCTGTCCGTGAGCGCAGGATCGTTGAGTTTTTCTCGGCTACACCCCATGATGTGTCGATATCCCAGGCGATAGTCGATTATAATCGGCAGCTAGCTTATGTTCGCGATCAGGTGAGAAGTGAAGCAGACAAGATCCAGCATTTTAATATACGCATGAAACCCCATATCCGTGAGATTATGGCTCCGCTTATGTGTACTACCTTGAAAGATTATCAGGACCGAGCTCTAGCCATCGAGATGGTTGTTTCCGTGTCAGAAGGTAGCTCAGGAGGTAAGAGGCATAAGACCTCGAGTAACTTTTCAAGAGGCCAGAGAAGTGAGATTCGTGAGCCTATTACTTTGCATTGCCCTTCTGGGAACACTCATCATTCGTTCTATCAGTCTAAGAATCCTACTCACGAGCCGATTAAGACAAGCGGCGTGAAGTTATGTTTCAATTGTAGCCGTGTGGGCCATACTCGGAAGAATTGTCGCTCGCCGCAAGTTAACTGTTTCAAATGTGGACATGTGGTACATCAGGCGGAACACTGCAAGACTGTCGTTGAGATGTTCGGGAGCCAAGATCCCGGCCCTACTCGTGGAGAGCTCAGTGGTGCCCAGTAGCGTAGTTACGTGTTATATTTGTGTTGTAATTCGTGTAGAGATTGATATTTGTTGCGTGAACTTTTTGGTTTTGTTTGTATTCTACCCTGATATTTTATTTTAAGTTTCGGGACAAAACTTATTTTTAGTGAGATAGAATGTAATATCCAGTATCCTCATTTTCTGTTATCTTGAATTGTTTGTGTTCTGACGTCGGACATTTTCTTGTTGATGAGAATCGGAGTGATTTCTATCGTGATACTCTATTTGTTTCTATCGCATAGCCGTTTTAGTCGGGTGCGACTTGTTGTCGCGTGCGTTTCTTTGATTAAATGATGTGGTATGTGATGTGTCGTTAATTTCTCGTTATTGTTTTGAATCATTGCCGGTGTCGTTGTGTTGGTCGTCGTGGGGCGTGTTTTCTTGCTGTATATTCTTTTGCGTTGCTTGTAACATTTCGCCAATGGGCGAAAGTTACGCATTTCTTGTGTATCTCGTTGAGTTTTCCTGTCGGGATATTGCTTCTCCCTACTTGTTTTAAGTTTCGGGACAAAACTTCTTTTAAGGAGGGTAGTGTGTAATATCCGCAATTTTGATTTCCGGTAATTTTATTTTTTTTCGGCGGAGTTCTGTTTCGATGACTCTCTTATGACCGTTTCATCATTCTGAGAATATTTAATTCTGCACTTTTTGTCATCCGAGTTCGTTTCAGTGTCGTTTTGTTGAGTTCCGTGTTCTTAAACGACTTTTCCGCACTTGAGTTCGATTCTTGCGAATCTCGTCTGAAACTGTTGTTTCGAGTTTCTCGTAAGTTCATTTAATGTTATTATTCATGTTGAAAGCTTTGGTTTGGTGTTTCGATCATGTATCGTGTATTTCGGATGTTTTGGGCCGTTTTCGTAATTTCCTAAAGTTTGGGGTAATTACTTCCGTTGTCGAATTTCGAGCCCTTCGGTGGTCGGAATAGTGTGTTCTCTTAGTGCTTAGATTCGTCTTTATGAGTACTTCGTAACCGTATCTTCGGATTATATTCAGGTCTAGGTTTTGGGATTTTCCGGACCGTCGGATCGATCGAGTCCTGGCTGGCCAGACCTGGCCGAGCAACGGCCGTAATGGCCCGGCAGTAATGGTCGTAAGGCCTATTACGTACGTAACATCCTGCTGGTAACGTACGTAACATGTCGGCAGAATTGGTACAGGGAGTTCGGCCATGGCCGATTACGTTTGTAGGCCATGGCCGATTACGTACGTAAGCGGTCGGCCAGGGTCGGCTATTTAAAGGCCTGGACGTGGATCGCTCGGCCATTTTCCTTTTTTCCTTCGTTTTTTGCGACCCTTCGACCGAATTTGAGGGTTTTTGATTGGGAACATCTTAGAACATCGTTTTTGGAAGGCTTGTGTTGATTATATCATCATCTAATCCGTGTTCTTCGTCCAAATCGAGGTATTTTGGCTTGAACCCTTGTTTTTGAAGATTTTAGGGATTTTCCTTTTAATTTCGAATCCGATCCGTTTTTGGTCAATTAATTATTGTATAAATGTTGTTTTGGACGTGTTCTACGGATTGTATATCCGTATTTCGAGTTCGTTGGAACCCAATCAGGATTTGTGGGTTTCTAAGTAACCTTGAACATTTAGTATCCGATTAAATGTCTCAAAGGGTTCCCTTCAATTCTTGATCGTGTTTTCCTTTGTTTTCAATTGTTATTCTCGTCGTAACCATGTTTCCGTTGGATTTCACGGAGGATTGTAGGTGTTCGGGGTTTTCCGGGTGGTGCCGTATTCGTAGGAATATTCGGGTGCCGACTATCGAGGCAAGTATCTTACTTATACGTTTTGTACCTTGTGAATATGACTATGCATTGAAAAGAATGAATTGTGGTTATGTGTGATAAACTTGGAAATGTGTCTATATTGGTCGATTGTGCACTTGGATGTGTACCGTGTTATAGGTATTGATTGTGAGTTATGTGACATCGATTCATCGAGGATTTGGATGATAATATTGGGTTATATGTGTTTGATTGTGTAAAGCTTGTATTGGTTGTAATGTCGGCTTCGGGCTAAGTATACTAGTTGTGTGAAATTGTAATGGACAAGATGATTGTTTGATTGTGTGCATGTTGGTGTAATGTGAATGTGAATGTTGTGTGTTGGAACGCTAAGTTCACTCGTGTGGGTTCGACGGGGCCTACGAGGATTCATGGCACAGGTCCATAGGATCAGAACTTAGTGTGTGGTGCTGAGGTCCAATCGTGCGGGTCTGACGAGGCCTACAATGATTCATGGCACAGGTCCATCAAATCAGGACACAGTACGTCCAACCGTGCAGGTTCCGCGGAACCTACGGTGACACGTGACACAGGTTCACGGGGTCACGACAGGTTGTTATGGTTGATGTGTGACTTCCAACCGTGCGGGTTCGGCGGAACCTACGGTGACACGTGGCACAGGTTCACGGGGTCAGGACTAGTTGTTGTGATTGATGTGTTTGTTTCTTTCCGTGCGGGTTGTCGAACCTACGGAGACTCATGGCAGGAGATCACGGGGTCATGAATATGTTTTGATCGTCTAAGTTTTGAAAATGAAGTTTTCTATAAAGGAATGTTTGGCCGAGCACCGCGAGATTTGTGGAAATATTTTCGTACTGTAAATTACCAAAATGCGAATCGGATTTGGGTTTGAACCCTAAGGTTTTTCTAAAAGGATTACCAAATCAGGACTTGAGGTCTTAAAACTTTTGAATTTCTAAAATCCCCGAGAGGATGATCTTACTTTTAAATGATTCGTAGCTTATTTCCCTTGTTAAAACCTCCCGGGAATATTTTGGAACTTGGTTATTAAATTTGATTATGATCAATGTTTGCTCGTTACTTTTCGTATGATTTGATACTTGCACTAGTAAAACAGTGGAGTTTTACTAACCCCCGAGTAATCGGGGGGTGGATGTCTATTTTTGCATCCAGGTACATGCAGGTACCGGGGAGCAGTCACAGGATTAGCATAGGAAGTGACGAGCTACGATACTAATCAAGAGTTGAGAGTTGTCAGAGTTTAATTTTATTGTCAGAGTTGATTTCAGTCTTCCGTTGTACTGTGTTTCGTCCCCTGTGTGGGTAATGTTGTTTTAGTCAGTTCTGTTGATTGAGTTGTGTGACCTCATCGGTCTGCGTGTTCACGTGTAAGTGACCTTAATGGTCTGTCTTATTGTATTGTTTGACCCTGGCCGGGCAAATATTTGGTCGTGTTGTAAGATTTAGCCTGGTAGATCCTAGTGAAAATGGGTCTATGACGTGTAATATTCCCATATGGTTTTGGGGCTGTTACACTTTGAATGCAATCAATTGGTTTGGAGAAGCACGTTGACTTATACTCCCATTTACTTTAGGTCGTTCAACACCACCCAAATACGGAACCTAAATCTAGAGGGAATATGCTTTTGAATGCTAGTTTTGTTTTGGCCTACAGATTCTTTGCTCTACAATGCAAATTGCATAAGACTAGTTCACTGTCCTCCGAAGATGAAACCAAACCAAATCAAACCAAACATACTCAGTATATTCCGCTTAGAGTAGGGTCTTTGGAGGGTAAGATATATGCAGGCCATGCCCCTACTTATTCGGTAGGGAGACTGTTTCCGTGAAGACCCCCAGCTTAGTGCACAGAAAAATATTGAGTGATAAATACAATGCAGCAAATGATTCGGAAGAGCTCAAAATCATACCTGAACCCATGGCTTAATTAACATGAGACTTACCTAAGGGGACTTTGGCTACTACACTCTCGATGATCGCTACTCTACTAGAAGAGTGGCCGACTCTGTGCACAGCTCCCTGTCAAAAATAAACCACACGCAAAAGCCAATAGGATAAAATATACAATAAAAATAATAAATAATAAAAATAATAAAAAAATGCCATGCTCTAGGTCAACGCTAACCGAGACAACCCAACTCTGAGGCTCTCTACTACAGAACAGCTCCCTAACAAAGCATCCACAATCCTGATCTGGCGTCTCCAAGAGTGTAATACCCGCAATTTCGGATTTCGGTGATTTTCTTTTTTTTTCGGCGGGAGCCCATTTTGACAACTCCCTCGAGTTCATTTCGGTATCGTTTTGTTGAGTTCCGTGTTCTTAAGCGGTTTTTCCGCACTTGAGTTCGAGTCTTGCGAATCTCGTCCGAAACTGTTGTTTTGAGTTTCTCATAAGTTCATTTAATGTTATTATTCATGTTGCGAGCTTCGTCTCGGTGTTTCGATCGTGTATCGTGTATTTCGGACGTTTTGGGCCATTTTCGTAACTTCCCAAAGTTTGGGGTAATTACTTTCCGTTGTCGAATTTTGAGCCTTTGGGTGGTCGGAATCGTGTGTTCTCTTAGTGCTCGAATTCGTCTTTGCGAGTACTTCGTAACCGTATCTTCGATTTGTATTTAGGTTCGGGTTTCGGGGTCGTCCGGGTCGTCGGAGTTGGTCCCGGCCGAGTCATGGTCGGGTAGGTTGGGCCCAGGCCAGCCCTGGCCGAGTTACGGCCGGAAGGGCCCGGCTGTTACGTACGTAAGGCCAGTTACGTACGTAAGCCCTGGCCGGTTATGTACGTAATGATGCCGGCATTTCTGGGCAGTTAGTTCGGCCATGGCCGGTTACGTACGTAAGCCATGGCCGATTACGTACGTAAGGCGACCGGCAGGCAGCCTATTTAAGGCCTTGTAGTCGGGGTTTTCACCATTTTCTTCACTCGTTTTCTTCCCTTCCGCGGCTGGAGGTGTGTTGATCATGGAGAGATGTTGTTGGACAATCAATCCATGAAGTTTTGGAGTTCATATCATCAATCATCCATCCTATAACATCCTTTGATCGAGCGAATCAGGTCAGATTTTCTAGAAATCTAGTTTTGGGGAATTTGGGTATTTTGTTTGTTTTCGTCTGTTTATTCTGATTTAACTTAGGATTGTGATGGATTGATGATTATTTAGATGTATTATATCATTTCCCTTGTTATTCCACGGTCGGATCGTATAGATTCGTCGTTTTGGTTGAGTTCTTAATCGACGCCTTGAAGGTGTCCGGTAGAATGTCATAGAGGGGTTTTCAGACATTCTACGATTATCCTTCCTTGTATGATTGTTGATTTATGGATTATATGATTTTAGGGTCGAGTTTATTGCGAAGAAACCGTGTTGAACCCTTCCGTTCATCGTCTTCCTTTTCAATGGCATCGGGCGTTTTGAAGCTTCCCGGTTGAGTCGTGTCCGTTCGTGTTTCCATGCTCGTGGTATCGAGGCAAGTATCTTGCCCATATGTTTCATGTTTCGTTGGCATAATTATTGATAAAAGATTTTATGCGAAATCCAATGTTTAATGAACGTAAATAAATGGATCGGTATGTTCTCGATAAATGTTGTTTTTCAACGATAATTCGTATACTTCGTGAATATGTGTTCTCGGAATATGTATGTTGGTTTTGTATGTTGAAAGATAATATGATCACTTCGAGTGAGTTTAATAGACCGTAATCCTTTGCCGGGGATTACGTATTGTTATTGTGTACTTGTTCGGTAAGAACATAATGTGTGTGATATTAGTTGTTACTCCTTGAAAGGAGGTTGTGATGTTTAAGTGTTGCTTGGCTTGATGTTCTGCTCATTGTTATGTGATCGTTGGAAGTGATGTGCCTCCGGGTAGGATTGACTAATCTCCGGGATCCATACTTGTTAGTATGGGTCGGGCGTGACCGTAGGGTTATCCAATCCGGGTATGTCTTGCGGAGACTCCGAGGTTCGTGGCTTGTTAGCCCGATGCCGAGATAACTTGTGGAGTTATCATCGGGTATGTCTTGTGGGGACTCCAAGGTTCGTGGCTTGTTAGCACGATGCCGGGATAACTTATGGTTGTGATTTGGTTATGAATGTATCTGTGCTTGTGGTCACGTGACTATTGTTACGGTGACATGTGATTTGGTATGGCTTCCTATTGGGTTATTCACTCGGGTATGTTCTGCAGGAGCATCTGAGGTTCGTGGCTTGTTAGCACGGGACGCGAATAATCCTTAGGAATATGTGTTTGATGATTTGGGTCATGGACCCTGTGGTTTATGATTTGGATTGTGGACCCTGTGATTTATGATTTGGGTCGTGGACCCTATGTTTCGTGATTTGGGTCTTGGACCCCATGTTTTTTGAATTGGATTGTGAACCCGTGTTTTATTATCGGAATTGTATTTTGGGAAAGATGATTTTTGGGCCGCGTCCCCAAGCATTTACGAAATACTTGAGAATTCTTTAATCCCAAATGTTTTTATAAACTCCCGAGATCGTAAAATGTTTTGTAAGATGTATATTGGGTTTATTCCCACCTTTCTCATTTTGAACAGTTTGATCAAGTTATTTACCTCGGGAAGTATGTTTATGAATTCTAAGTCCTTGGAGTATGATATGTATGGCTTGTTGTCGTATTTTATACTTGCAGTAGGAAAACAGTGGAGTTTTGCTAACCCCCGAGTATTCGGGGGGTGGATGTCTGTCTTTGCATTCAGGTTTTGGGAGCATAACATAGGGTCGGCACGAAGGATAATGAAAGATGATCGATACTAATCACATGAGGGCCCGTACATTATTGTTTGGTTTAGTTGTATTTTATTTCCGCTGCAATATTCTTTCCCGTTTTATGAGAGCGTGTTGTATTCGACCCCTGCGTGGGCATGTAATGTGTTTGAGTTGTATGTATTTATTGAAAGACCAAATCGGTCTACTGAGTCATTTTAGCCTTAAAGGCATTGTTGAGATGTTCGATGTTGTTACCAGCCTGGTAGATCCTTGAGGAAAGGTTCTACGGTGTGTAATATCCCTGAGCGGAATGGGGGTGTTACATAAATGGTATCGGAGCTTGGGTTGTGGAAACCTAGGCTGTCGGGTCAGTAGTGTCTGTTGAGTTTTGTCTCGTCGGATTTTGTCTGACTAAGTCGTGTCGCGACGCGTCATCTGAGTTTGTTGGTCGTGATTAGTATCGTGGGGCGATTATCATCTTCGTGCGACCTGTGGATGTAAGTCTCCCTTCGTTGTGATTGTGCCTCGTCTGATGCGAGTTACTGGTATGATTATGTGTTAAGTGACGGAATCCTCCTATGGATTTTTATTTCGTGATATGTGGTTATTTGACTCTCATATTTTGTTTATATGAAGAGTGGTGTCGCTAGTTATGTATTCTTGACTGTTGGTTTCGTCTGCTGCGTGTATATTTCAAACTGATTTGTTTGTTTGCAAGTATTTTCGTGAAACCTTGTGCTCAATATGGTATGGAAATGTATATGGCTGTGATTTACTCAGTCCGTAGGGGCTTCGGCTGGACCAGTGGTTTATCCCCCGTCCTAAGCAAGTTTGGACTGCGATGTGACTGTCTGTTTTACAGTAAAAGACATGTATTGTCTTGATTTTGTACGATTTGATGCGTATATTATAGTATGTTTAAATGAATATTGTTACATGAGCATTTTTGGGCATTCTAGCCCATTGAATTATTTTCGAAAACCTTGAGTATCTTAGAAAATAAATTTCGAGACGTACGTTTAAAATGAATTGTTTTCTCGTGGTACTTCCAAGGTGCCACAATATGTTTCAAAATTCTTCTAACTCGAGGATCAAAATATTTTGAGATATTTTCATTGATTTAGAAACGCTTTTGCTTAGGCCCGAGTGTCGAATATTTTCGAAAGTTTTTCACGAAAAGAAAGTGTCCTCATTTTTATCGAATGCGAAATGGTTTTCCAAAGTCTCGATAACGATGTTTCACGTTTGTACTTTTTTTTTGAAGGGTGATACTCAAGATCAATCGGTGTTTCCAAAATTATTTTCAAAAGGTGGTTTTCATTTTTTAAAACCTAATTTTCCTATGTGCGGTCCGGTAATATTTATATGATGTTCGCACTTTCGTTAGGGTGATAACCCCCGAGTTATGTTTGAATTGGTGATGCGAGCATTGAGTCGTTCGCCACGCATTTGTTATGCTAGCCCTCTGTGAGAGGTGTAATGTGGTATTTAATGTTGTCGCCTCGTAGTGAATTACGTGTTGTCGCACATGTGTGAGCTGTTTAAGCTTGGGTTTGTACGTTTGTGTACATGTGTGATTGTTTCATGATGTTTGTAATTACATGCTGGTTATCGTTCGGGCCGTCATTGCTGTGGTGTTTGTGTATGTATTACTTTACGATGGTAATCGTTCTATATGATATGTGTTATAATTCTCTGTTGTGCTGAGTTGGCATCTCCGCTATGTTGTTTTGCGACGTTATGCCCCATCGTATCTAGCATTTGTATTTTCGGTATGCCAAGCCGAGGTGTTTCAACCGCGATGTGCCGGGGCATGCACGTGTAAATTGTCCTTCTCGTCAGTAACACGTTTCAAGTGCGGACTTGAGGGACACATAATTCAGTTTTGCGAATTAGCTACCGAGACTTTCGGAGTTCGCGTTTCAGCACAGATATCAGGATCGACTCTGAGAGGCCCATGAGAGATTTTTCTGTTGGTTGCTTTTTGTGTTGTTACCTTGTTTCCGTTGTTGTGAGTTGCGGGGACGACATTTCTTTTATAAGAGGTCGAATGTAATACCCGTACTATTTTTGACTTCTGCAGTTTCTCCTTCTAAATTCTATCGACTTGCACGTGTTCGTCGATACTTTTTGAACTTGTTTGATGTCTCGGTTGTCATCGTTCGAACTAGTTGTGACCTTGTTTCAAATCGATCTGTTTATCATTGTGACTTTTCCGAGTTCAGTTCGATTCTTGTGAACCTTGTTCGGAAGTAACATCTTTCACTTTCTATCAGTTCTTTTAATCTCTGGAGTTGAAGTGGGGACTTTGGAGTCATTGTTCGACTGTTGTCATTCGATCATTATTGTTTGATCGTTGTTACTCGATCATTGTTTTTTCGATCATTGTTGTTCGATCATTGTCATTTGATCGTTGTTGTTCGATCATTGTTATTTGATCATTGTTGTTCGATCATTGTTATTCGATCATTGTTGTTCGGTCGTTGTTGTTCGATCATTGTTATTTGATCATTTTTGTTTGATCATTGTTATTCGATCGTTGTTGTTCGATCATTGTTATTTGATCGTTGTTGTTCGATCATTGTTATTTGATCGTTGTTGTTCGGTCGTTGTTGTTCGATCATTGTTGTTCGATCGGGGTTGTCTGGCTGTTGTTGCCTGATCTCGTACAACGAAGAATTGTCGTTCACCGTTAGTCAGGTGTTTCGAGTGTGTCCGGGTGGGTCACCGAGCCGTGCATTGCGAGACGGTAGCTGAGAGATTTGGGGATTGAGGTTGCGTCTCTGCTCCGAAAGGACACATAAATGCCTAGTGTAGTTTTTGAGGATTTCGGCATAGTCCGAAATGTTTGTGGTTGTCCTTGTGGATCGTTTGTGTGTTTATTTCTGTTTTCTTGATTGTGCGTGTTTCCTTGTAATGGGTGCTTTGTGTTTTGTGATTGTTCGGATAATCGACTTGGTTGTATTATCTGTTTGATGACGATGGTCACTTGTTGGTTTTATTATGTCTCTATCGGTGGTGTTGTGTTGGTCGTCGTGGAGCGTGTTTTCACACCGTATATTCCTTTGCGTTGTTTGTAACGTTTCGCCGTTGGGCGTTAGTTACGCATTCTTGTGTATCTCATTGAAATATTCCTGGTGGTATATTGCTTCTCCCTACTTGTTTTAAGTTTCGGGACGAAACTTCTTTTAAGGAGGGTAGAATGTAATACCCGCAATTTCGGATTTCGGTGATTTTTTTTCCGGCGGGAGCCCATTTTGACGACTCGCTCGTGATCGTTTCGTCATTCCGAGAGTATTGAATTCTGAACTTTTTGTCATCCGAGTTCGTTTCGGTATCGTTTTGTTGAGTTCCGTGTTCTTAAACGGTTTTTCCGCACTTGGGTTCGGTTCTTGTGAATCTCGTCCGAAACTGTTGTTTCGAGTTTCTCGTAAGTTCATTTAATGTTATTATTCATGTTGCGAGCTTCGGATCGGTGTTTCGATCGTGTATCGTGTATTTCGGACATTTTGGGCCATTTTCGTAATTTCCCAAAGTTTGGGGTAATTACATTCTGTTGTCGAATTTCGAGCCTTCGGGTGGTCAGAATCGTGTGTTCTCTTAGTGCTCGAATTCGTCTTTGCGAATACTTCGTAACAGTATCTTTGATTCGTATTCAGGTTCGGGTTTTGGGGTCATCCGGGTCGACGGAGTTGGTCCCGGCCGAGTCATGGTCGGGCAGGTTGGGCCCAAGCTAGCCCTGGCCGAGTTACGGCCGGAAGGGCCCGGCAGTTACGTACGTAAGCCCTGGCCGGTTACGTCTGTAACGATGCCGGCATTTCTGGGCAGTTAGTTCGCTCATGGCCGGTTACGTACGTAAGCCATGGCCGATTACGTACGTAAGGCGATCGGCAGGCAGCCTATTTAAGGCTCTGTAGTCGGGTTTTTCACCATTTTCTTCACTCGTTAGGAATATGTGTTTGATGATTTGGGTCATGGACCCTGTGGTTTATGATTTGGATTGTGGACCCTGTGATTTATGATTTGGGTCGTGGACCCTATGTTTCGTGATTTGGGTCTTGGACCCCGTGTTTTTGAATTGGATTGTGAACCCGTGTTTTATTATCGGAATTGTATTTTGGGAAAGATGATTTTTGGGCCGCGTCCCCAAGAATTTACGAAAGACTTGAGAATTCTTTAATCCCAAATGTTTTTACAAACTCCCGAGATCGTAAAATGTTTTGTCGGGTATGTTCTGCGGGAGCATCTGAGGTTCGTGGCTTGTTAGCACAGGACACGAATAATCCTTAGGAATATGTGTTTGATGATTTGGGTCGTGGACCCTATGGTTTATGATTTGGGTCGTGAACCCTGTGATTTATGATTTGGGTCGTGGACCCTATGTTTCATGATTTGGGTCTTGGACCCCGTGTTTTGTGAATTGGATTGTGAACCCGTGTTTTATTATCGGAATTATATTTTGGGAAAGATGATTTTTGGGCCGCGTCCCCAAGCGTTTTCGAAAGACTTGAGAATTCTTTAATCCCAAATGTTTTACAAACTCCCGAGATCGTAAAATGTTTTGTAAGATGTATATTGGGTTTATTCCCACCTTTCTCATTTTGAACAGTTTGATCAAGTGATTTACCTCGGGAAGTATGTTTATGATTTCTAAGTCCTTGGAGTATGATATGTATGGCTTGTTGTAGTTTTTTATACTTGCACTAGCAAAACAGTGGAGTTTTGCTAACCCCCGAGTATTCGGGGGGTGGATGTCTGTCTTTGTATTCAGGTTTTGGGAGCATAACACAGGGTCGGCCCGAAGGATGATGAAAGATGATCGATACTAATCACATGAGGGCCCGTACATTATTGTTTGGTTTAGTTGTATTTTATTTCCGCTGCAGTATTCTTTCCCGTTGTACGGGAGCGTGTTGTATTCGACCCCTGCGTGGGCATGTAATGTGTTTGAGTTGTATGTATTTATTGAAAGACCAAATCGGTCTACTGAGTCATTTTAGCCTTAAAGGCATTGTTGAGATGTTCGATGTTGTTACCAGCCTGGTAGATCCTTGAGGAAAGGTTGTACGGCGTGTAATATCCCTGAGCGGAATGGGGGTGTTACATAAATGGTATCGGAGCTTGGGTTGTGGAAACCTAGGCTGTCGGGTCAGTAGTGTCTGTTGAGTTTTGTCTCGTCGGATTTTGTCTGACTAAGTCGTGTCGCGACGCGTCATCTGAGTTTGTTGGTCGTGATTAGTATCGTGGGGCGATTATCATCTTCGTGCGACCTGTGGATGTAAGTCTCCCTTCGTTGTGATTGTGCCTCGTCTGATGCGAGTTACTGGTATGATTATGTGTTAAGTGACAGAATCCTCCTATGGATTTTTATTTTGTGATATGTGGTTATTTGACTCTCATATTTTGTTTATATGAAGAGTGGTGTCGCTAGTTATGTATTCTTGACTGTTGGTTTCGTCTGCTGCGTGTATATTTCAAACTGATTTGTTTGTTTGCAAGTATTTTCGTGAAACCTTGTGCTCAATATGGTATGGAAATGTATATGGCTGCGATTTACTCAGTCCGTAGGGGCTTCGGATGGACCAGTGGTTTATCCCCCGTCCTAAGCAAGTTTGGACTGCGATGTGACTGTCTGTTTTACAGTAAAAGACATGTATTGTCTTGATTTTGTACGATTTGATGCGTATATTATAGTATGTTTAAATGAATATTGTTACATGAGCATTTTTGGGCATTCTAGCCCATTGAATTATTTTCGAAAACCTTGAGTATCTTAGAAAATAAATTTCGAGACGTACGTTTAAAATGAATTGTTTTCTCGTGGTACTTCCAAGGTGCCACAATATGTTTCAAAATTCTTCTAACTCGAGGATCAAAATATTTTGAGATATTTTCATTGATTTAAAAACGCTTTTGCTTAGGCCCGAGTGTCGAATATTTTCGAAAGTTTTTCACGAAAAGAAAGTGTCCTCATTTTTATCGAATGCGAAATGATTTTCCAAAGTCTCGATAACGATGTTTCACGTTTGTACTTTTTTTTTGAAGGGTGATACTCAAGATCAATCGGTGTTTCCAAAATTATTTTCAAAAGGTGGTTTTCATTTTTTAAAACCTAATTTTCCTGTGTGCGGTCCGGTAATATTTATATGATGTTCGCACTTTCGTTAGGGTGTTAACCCCCGAGTTATGTTTGAATTGGTGATGCGAGCATTGAGTCGTTCGCCACGTATTTGTTATGCTAGCCCTCTGTGAGAGGTGTAATGTGGTATTTAATGTTGTCGCCTCGTAGTGAATTACGTGTTGTCGCACATGTGTGAGCTGTTTAAGCTTGGGTTTGTACGTTTGTGTACATGTGTGATTGTTTCATGATGTTTGTAATTACGTGCTGGTTATCGTTCGGGCCGTCATTGCTGTGGTGTTTGTGTATGTATTACTTTACGATGGTAATCGTTCTATATGATATGTGTTATAATTCTCTGTTGTGCTGAGTTGGCATCTCCGCTATGTTGTTTTGCGACGTTATGCCCCATCGTATCTAGCATTTGTATTTTCGGTATGCCAAGCCGAGGTGTTTCAACCGCGATGTGCCGGGGCATGCACGTGTAAATTGTCCTTCTCGTCAGTAACACGTTTCAAGTGCGGACTTGAGGGACACATAATTCAGTTTTGCGAATTAGCTACCGAGACTTTCGGAGTTCGCGTTTCAGCACAGATATCAGGATCGACTCTGAGAGGCCCATGGGAGATTTTTCTGTTGGTTGCTTTTTGTGTTGTTACCTTGTTTCCGTTGTTGTGAGTTGCGGGGACGACATTTCTTTTATAAGAGGTCGAATGTAATACCCGTACTATTTTTGACTTCTGCAGTTTCTCCTTCTAAATTCTATCGACTTGCACGTGTTCGTCGATACTTTTTGAACTTGTTTGATGTCTCGGTTGTCATCGTTCGAACTGGTTGTAACCTTGTTTCAAATCGATCTGTTTATCATTGTGACTTTTCCGAGTTCAGTTCGATTCTTGTGAACCTTGTTCGGAAGTAACATCTTTCACTTTCTATCAGTTCTTTTAATCTCTGGAGTTGAAGTGGGGACTTTGGAGTCATTGTTCGACTGTTGTCATTCGATCATTATTGTTTGATCGTTGTTACTCGATCATTGTTTTTTCGATCATTGTTGTTCGATCATTGTCATTTGATCATTGTTGTTCGATCATTGTTATTTGATCATTGTTGTTCGATCATTGTTATTCGATCATTTTTGTTCGGTCGTTGTTGTTCGATCATTGTTATTTGATCATTTTGTTTGATCATTGTTATTCGATCGTTGTTGTTCGATCATTGTTATTTGATCGTTGTTGTTCGATCATTGTTATTTGATCGTTGTTGTTCGGTCGTTGTTGTTCGATCATTGTTGTTCGATCGTTGTTGTTCGATCGGGGTTGTCTGGCTGTTGTTGCCTGATCTCGTACAGCGAAGAATTGTCGTTCACCGTTAGTCAGGTGTTTCGAGTGTGTCCGGGTGGGTCACCGAGCCGTGCATTGCGAGACGGTAGCTGAGAGATTTGGGGATTGAGGTTGCGTCTCTGCTCCGAAAGGACACATAAATGCCTAGTGTAGTTTTTGAGGATTTCGGCATAGTCCGAATTGTTTGTGGTTGTCCTTGTGGATCGTTTGTGTGTTTATTTCTGTTTTCTTGATTGTGCGTGTTTCCTTGTAATGGGTGCTTTGTGTTTTGTGATTGTTCGGATAATCGACTTGGTTGTATTATCTGTTTGATGACGATGGTCACTTGTTGGTTTTATTATGTCTCTATCGGTGGTGTTGTGTTGGTCGTCGTGGAGCGTGTTTTCACACCGTATATTCCTTTGCGTTGTTTGTAACGTTTCGCCGTTGGGCGTTAGTTACGCATTCTTGTGTATCTCATTGAAATATTCCTGGTGGTATATTGCTTCTCCCTACTTGTTTTAAGTTTCGGGACGAAACTTCTTTTTGTAACACCCCCAATATATTCGGGAATATTACAGCGCCGTAAATCCTTTACATAAGGATTTACAAGGCTGAAGAATTGAACAAGTATAAAAAGGTACTGACGAATAACGGAATTACAGTACATCAGT
This sequence comes from Orobanche coerulescens, assembly GCA_033398695.1. Lineage (NCBI taxonomy): Eukaryota > Viridiplantae > Streptophyta > Magnoliopsida > Lamiales > Orobanchaceae > Orobanche > Orobanche coerulescens. Next base: position 119,979,006 of record CM065815.1, read on the forward strand.
TCTGACCAAATACAGAAATAGTACAATTGTTCAACAGAACTCAATAATACATCACCAAAATCAAACCCATCACAAATAACTTCGTACTCGAGTACTTATTGAAATAACGAATAAACAACAGATAAATAAACCCGGTCGGGACATCACTCTGCACCCTCGTCGTCATACCGTTCCAGTGGTTGTTTCCCCGCTCTCCTGGATCCTGAACACAAACAAAATGTTCACCCCCGAAGGGGTTAGCACAACGATGCTAGTACAAGTACCACAACATATTATTCATATCTCACGAAGAATAATAATAACGTAAACGACAAAATACCAACGAGTCTTCTCCTACGAGAAACTCAAACATAACATACACAACTGATAATCACAACATGATATCAATACATACACATGGTAATTCCATCGATCCAGCGTTCACTGCCTAGAACCCACGATGATCCCGTCAGACCAACCCGTGGTGGAAAAACCCGTCCGATGATCCAGTATGACGCTAGCATAGATCCCCGATGATCCGTCGGACCAACACGAGGTGGACATACAATAACGACATACATGCACGACAATATGTATAACAACAATACATAAAACAATTAAGGTACTTGCCTCGATTTGAAGACAATAACAACACTTCCACGAAAATGACCACTCGAAGATCGTCCTCCTCAATCAATCACGTAACGAGACCAAACCTTAACAAAAGAAATGATATAGGATTTATCTCACGTCGTATGAATGTTTAACAATTCGATTCACGGCCAAAAGTTCATAAAATACAATGCTGACCGCTTAGCGCACGCTAAGTACTCCGTGTAGCGTGCGTTAAGTCTGCTCGATAGCGCACGCAAACAACAAAGCCTAGCGCACGCTAACGATGCATGGTCAGTACTTCACTGACCAGCCAACTGACTCGTCTGATGGTCTAGCGTACGTTACGTACCAAACGTAGCGCACGCTAACTAGTGCTCGATAGCGCCGCGTTAACATTCATAACTTAGGCGTGCGCTATCTATGCATGGCGGTTCTTTCTTTGGCGATAAGCTGTTCTTGCCATGATTGAAACAATGAAATCTTGCGTGATAACTCATGTTACTTCCATGAATACCATGTTCATACCCTTATCAATGATTTTACGGATAAAGACAACTTCGGATACAAGGGTATGCATACCAATATAAAACCATATTCCATTCCGATTTCAAATCTTCATACGACAATTCGAAAAGCTTAACGGTTGATATCAACACCTCTATATCAATCCATATTATCATACTGAAGTTGATAAACGTCCTATATATACTAGATAAATCCTTCCATGATCAAACCTTTAGATTTATCTAACAATAAGGATGTTAACGTCTAGTCCAAGATTACTATGAAATCATCTATTAGTTTCGGTTTACCAATGATAGAAGCTTCTCTTCACATATTCAGTGTACTAAGATTCGAATCATGATGATTATAATCAAGGTATTTAAGGCTTATTCATCTCACTATTTCAAACATGATATACTTGGATAATTCATCTATGAAAATCCATATCTTGTTAACATGATCATCCAAATCGTTAGAATCCAACTCTAAGTCTGGAGATAGATTGAACATACCTTAAAATGACGAAAATCACTGAACCGTAAGGTAGAATCCCACTCCGGTTGGTTGTATGCCACTCCAAGGTGCTATTCCACTTCCATGAACATTCTCAAGTGATAACCAATGTATAATACCAACAATATGTGATCTAAGTGTATAGGAATATTACTACAGCTCTCTGAACTCTCAAGGTTGAGGAATGGGCGAAAGAAATGAAAGCCAAAACGGTTGTTGTCCCATTTATAATATTCTGCATTATTGACAAGTTAGCGCACACTACTAAGCATCCCTTAGCGTGCGCTAATAATGGTTGACTTCAGAATTTGTCCGGGTGCGTCAGCGGGAATCTTATCCGGACCCATGTCCCGGCTGGCGCATGTGTTAGCCGTCCCGCTCAATAATTGAGTTCTTAGCGCACGCAACTCCTATCCTCATAGCGTGCGCTAATAATGGCCCGATAGCGCGCGTTAAGATACATTCTTAGCGTGCGCTATCACGAGGTTGCTTGAGCAATTTTGCAAGTTTCTATACTTATGCATAATGATATCAATGCACGAAATATCATACTCCAATAATCAAAATCACCAATCCGAAATAATACATGGTTTGAATACAGATGAAATACACTGTAATAAATCCGGATATTACATACTCTCCTACTAAAAAGGAGTTTCGTCCCGAAACTCAAGACGAAAATAACTCGGGATATCTAGACTTCATATCAGCTTCCGTTTCCCAGGTGGCTTCTTCCATTCTGTGACGTGACCACTGAACTTTGACCAAAACGATTGACTTGTTCCTCAGTTGCTTAACTCGACTCTCGAGTATCTTGGTAGTCTTTCTTCAAACGTCCCATCTGTTCGACTTCGATCTCTTGAAATCAATGATATGGTGGGATCTGGTATATACCTCCGAATCGGGATACGTGGAACACGTTATGAACATGGCACAATGACGGCGGCAATGCCAATCTGTATGCCAACTCCCCAACTCTCTCGAGGATCTCAAATGGTCCGATATATCTCGGACTCAGCTTTCCTTTCCTTCCGAAACGAAAGATTCCCCGAGTAGGAGAAACCTTCAAAAGTACGTGATCTCCAGTACTGAACTCCAATGGGCGGCGGCGTACGTCCGCATAGGATTTCTGGCGACTTTGGGCAGTCAACATCCTTTCACGAATTAAGGCTATCTTCTCTCGAGTCTGCTCGATCAACTCAGTTACATTCGATCAAGTCGGCGAATCGTCCCAAAGATAGGGCGATCTGCATCTCCTTCCGTATAATGCCTCAAACGGTGCCATCTTAATGGAAGCATGCCAACTATTGTTGTAGGTAAATTCAATCAACGGTAGATGAACTTCCCAATCGTTTGACCAATCTAAGGCACAGGCCCTTAGCATGTCTTCCACCGTTTGTATAGTTCTCTCAGATTGTCCGTCAGTCTGCGGGTGATAATCTGTCTTGAAGTTCAATTCGGTCCCCAAGGCCTTATGAATCGCTTTCCAAAAGTGAGACACAAAGCAGCCGTCCCGATCGAAACAATGGTCTTGCGTACCATGCAATCGAACTATCTCAAATAAATACTCGTGCCAACCTCTCTGGTCCCCACGTATCCTTAATGCCTAGAAAATGAGCCGATTTGGTTAAACGATCAACTATCACCCAAATCATGTTCATTCTGTCTGGTTTTCGGCATATTAGTGATAAAGTCCATCGATATGTCTTCCCACTTCCATTCGGGAATCGGGAGCGGCTTCAACATTCCAAAGTGTTGATGCTCGATCTTAACTCTTGACAAGTCAAGCATTTGAAACATAGTCCGCTACGTCTTTCTTCATGTTGCCCCACGGAAGTTACGCTTCAAGTCCTTATACATTTCTTGGTGCCGGGTGGATAGAATAGGGCGAACTATGAGCTTCCTTCATAATCGTCTGTTTCAGAACATCAACATCGGGAACGCAGAGTCGGTTCTGAAATCTCAAAACTCCATCGTGATGAATTATGAATCCGGGGGCCTTTCCTTGGATCACTTCATCATGTAACCGAATCATCAGAGGATCATCTGCCTGTCTAGATTTGATTTCTTCGGTTAATGATGAAGTTATCTCCATCACGCACAGTTGTCCCTGGACTCTTTGTAACCATACCTCAATTTCTTCACGAATCATCTCTCGCTGAAGGCTAAGTTAGGAGGTCAGCGTCTCCAGCATTTGAATAGAGACAGGCTTGCGGCTAAGTGCATCGGCCACTACATTTGCTTTGCCTGGATGATATAAAATCTCCAAGTCATAGTCCTTAATCAGTTCTAACCATCTTCTTTGCCGCATGTTCAACTCTTTCTGACTGAATATGTACTTGAGACTCTTATGATCCGTAAAGATCGGCGGTGAGTCCGTCTGAGATAATGCCTCTAGATCTTCAAGGCAAAAACCACTGCTGCTAGCTCCAAATCATGTGTCGGGTAATTCACTTCATAAGGTTTCAGTTGTCGCGACGCATAAGCGATCACCTTACCATTCTTCATCAACACGCACCCAAGTCCTTGGTTCGAAGCATCACTGTAAACTATGAATCCTTCAGTTCCCTGCGGAAGTGATAGAATCGGTGCCGTCGTCAATCTCTTCTTCAATTCATCAAAGCTAATCTGACACAATTCATTCCACTCAAACTTTTGAGTTTTCTGCAGGAGTCGAGTAAGTGGGCGGGAGACTTTAGAAAACCCTTCCACGAATCGACGATAGTATCCAGCAAGTCCTAAGAAGCTTCGGACCTCTTTCACGTTCTTTGGAGGCTTCCAGTCCAATATTGCTTCGATCTTCTGAGGATCTACTCAGACTCCTCTAGCTGACACCACATGGCCGAGGAACATTACTTCCTTTAGCCAGAATTCACACTTAGAAAGTTTGGCGTACAATTGCTCGTTTCTCAAAAGCTCCAATACAATCCGTAAATGCTGCGCATGTTCTTCCGGACTCTTAGAATACACCAGAATGTCATCAATAAATACGACCACAAATTTGTCCAAAAATTCAATGAACACTCTGTTCATCAATTGCATAAATACAGCAGGTGCGTTAGTGAGACCAAACGGCATCACTACAAACTCATAATGCCCGTAGCGAGTTCTGAACGCTGACTTCGGAACATCAGACTCCTTAATCCTCAGCTGATGGTATCCTAATCTCAGATCAATTTTAGAAAATACTGTCGCCCCTTGCAGCTGGTCAAACAGATCATCAATCCGTGGTAACGGATATTTGTTCTTAATCGTCATCTTGTTCAGCTCTCGATAGTCAATACACAGTCGGAGCGATCCATCCTTCTTTCGGACAAAAAGAACTGCCGCTCCCCAGGGTGAAACGCTTGGCTGAATATAGCCCTTGTCCAGTAACTCCTCCAGCTGCTTCTTCAGTTCGTACATATCAGTAGGTGCCATACGATACGGCGCCTTAGAAATTGGTGTCGCTCCAGGTTCCAGCTCAATAGTAAATTCTACATCCCTTCGTGGAGGTAGCCCAGGTAACTCGTCAGGGAATACATCTGGAAATTCGTTCACAACAGGAATGGATGAAAGTTCCACAATTTCGTCTTCTTTCTTCATTGCGTAACACGCATCGGTACAGCCTGTTTTTCAACAATTTGACAGCTTTCATCGCCTTGATCAATTTTCCTGAGCTTTCCGGTTTCCATCCCTCAAACAGAATTTCGGAACCATCGTCAGCGATCAGCGAGATATTCCTCCTTCGTTAGTTTACAATTGCTCCATATCGATTAAGCCAATCGTCTCCGAGTATCAGGTCGTCTCCTTGCATTTCTATCACGATCAGATTTGAGAGCCACTCTCTGCCTCCAAATGATACAGGGAAATTTCTAGTTTCTAAATTTCCGACAATCCTCTCGCCACTCGGTAAACCAACAACATAAGGTTCACAAGCATGAAAACCGGAAATATTCAAACGATTTACACAAGACAAAGATATGAAAGAATGTGTAGCTCCTGTATCGAATAAAACGCTAAGCCGGTGGAAAGAATGCCGATGCACGATGCGGCAAGCGGCATCACGATCGTCTGTCCTTCTCATCTCGTGCAGACGTGGGGAGCAGATCCGCACTCGATGTCCCCTTTCGGTCCCATTGTCCTCTGCCTCGCCCGCGGCCAAAATTCCGAGGCATCGAACACTTTCTGCGTCTGTGGAATCTTGGCCTCCTTACGGGTGTTTGTGGTGTACGGGCTCTGAAAGACTTTGCAGCCTCTTCACAAAACACCGCCCGATGTCCCTCTCGTCCACAATCAAAACAAATCACGGCAGGAAGGGGGCAATTCCGTCGATAGTGCCCCGTCTGGGCGCAGTTAAAGCATTTCCTGGTAACATCAGTAATAGTTGATGTCGCTCCGAAGTTCTTTCCGCTCCTAGCTGGGTGCGGAGGTTTCTTGAAAGAGTGAAAGGATGATTGGGCCTTACGGGCCCCGCTGTTCTTGTGCTCTATAAAAGTACTAGAGACTTTCTGTTTCTTGTTTTCCGCAAATTTCTCCATGGCTGCTTCCTTGATCTCATATGCCAACGCCTTATCCTGGTATTGGCGGAGTGTGGTACATTCAAATCCGGACATGTACCTCTGAACTTCTGGTTTCATCCTCATATCGAAATGGATCATCATTTCTGCATCTGTTCTGACCAGATGTCGAACAAATGCCAGCTGTTGGTTAAACGTCTTGATCGCTTGGGATACTGGCATATCAGAAGGCTGAGCGGAGAAAAACTCCCAAACTTTGGCTTCCCTCACAGGACGAGGGCAATACTGAGCTTCTATCATCAATCTAAACTCTGTCCAATCGGCATCATGGTCTACAGGCCGGATGGCTTCCCACCATTCGGACGCTTCCCCTATCAGAAAATATTGAGCGATAGAGGCTCTCCGGTCATCTGGGCAGTTGATTCCGGCAAAGATTTTCTCCAGATCCTTTAACCAATGATCCCAGGTGGGAGTCTCAGAAATACCGTCGAATTTGGGTGGTTGCATCTTCGCCACCTCTTGCAGCCACCGGTCACCTCGATTTCCCATATCTGGGATCCCTTGCTGTCTCTCTCCCTGCTGTAGTCCCACCGCCACTTGCATTCGGTCCACGACCTGGGCGAACTGGGTCATCTGGTTCACCACTTGACGAAGGATCTCTGGTACAGCAGGATCCGGTTCATTATTAATAGATTGTTGCGGCTCGCCTGAGCTATGACTGGCCTGGTTAGAAGGCGATGCTTCCCTTTCGGCATTTCTCCGTCCGCGTCCACGACCGCGACCACGTCCACGTCCGCCTCTCAACATACTGTAAGCATACATACTCAATATACAGGAAACAACATCGTTCTAATATTCGAGTATAAAGAGACACAACATGAAAAGAACAAGATAGAGTTTAGGAACTTACAACCCTTTGTTCGCATGAAGACGTGGCGGTGCGGTGATGTCATTCACGGCCGGTTACCCCAAAGACATAAATGACCCCTATTTTAACCCAACGGCCAAGATATCCATAATCTTAGCTCGATACCATATTCGTAACACCCCAATATATTCGGGAATATTACAGTAGTAAATCCTTTACATAAGGATTTACAAGGTCAAGAATTGAACAAGTATAAAAAGGTACTTGACGAATAACGGAATTACAAGTACATCGATTCGACCAAATACAGAAATATTACAATAGTTCAAAAGAACTCAATAATACATCACCAAAATCAAAACCAACACAAATTACTACGAACTCGAGTACTAATTGAAATAACGAATAAACAATGAGATAAATAAACCCGGTCGGGACATCACTCTGCACCCTCGTCGTCATACCGTTCCAGTGGTTGTTTCCCCGCTCTCCTGGATCCTGAACACAAACAAAATGTTCACCCCCGAAGGGGTTAGCACAACGATGCTAGTACAAGTACCACAACATATTATTCATATCTCACGAAGAATAATAATAACGTAAACGACAAAATACCAACGAGTCTTCTCCTACGAGAAACTCAAACATAACATACACAACTGATAATCACAACATGATATCAATACATACACATGGTAATTCCATCGATCCAGCGTTCACTGCCTAGAACCCACGATGATCCCGTCAGACCAACCCGTGGTGGAAAAACCCGTCCGATGATCCACCGCACGCTAGCATAGATCCCCCGATGATCCCGTCGGACCAACACGAGGTGGACATACAATAACGACATACATGCACGACAATATGTATAACAACAATACATAAAACAATTAAGGTACTTGCCTCGATTTGAAGACAATAACAACACTTCCACGAAAATGACCACTCGAAGATCGTCCTCCTCAATCAATCACGTAACGAGACCAAAACTTAACAAAAGAAATGATATAGGATTTATCTCACGTCGTATGAATGTTTAACAATTCGATTAACGGCCAAAAGTTCATAAAATACAATCTGCCTGAACTGCTTAGCGCACGCTAAGTACTCCGTGTAGCGTGCATTAAGTCTGCTCGATAGCGCACGCAAACAACAAAGCCTAGCGCACGCTAACGATGCATGGTCAGTACTTCACTGACCAGCCAACTGACTCGTCTGATGGTCTAGCGTACGTTACGTACCAAACGTAGCGCACGCTAACTAGTGCTCGATAGCGCACGTTAACATTCATAGCCTAGCGTGCGCTATCTATGCATGGCGCTTCATCTTTGAGCGATGCTTATTCTTGCCATGATTGAAACAATGAAATCTTGCGTGATAATTCATGTTACTTCCATGAATACCATGTTCATACCCTTATGAATGATTTTACGGATAAAGACAACTTCGGATACAAGGGTATGCATACCAATATAAAACCATATTCCATTCCGATTTCAAATCTTCATACGACAATTTGAAAAGCTTAACGGTTGATATCAACACCTCTATATCAATCCATATTATCATACTGAAGTTGATAAACGTCCTATATATACTAGATAAATCCTTCCATGATCAAACCTTTAGATTTATCTAACAATAAGGATGTTAACGTCTAGTCCAAGATTACTATGAAATCATCTATTAGTTTCGGTTTACCAATGATAGAAGCTTCTCTTCACATATTCAGTGTACTAAGATTCGAATCATGATGATTATAATCAAGGTATTTAAGGCTTATTCATCTCACTATTTCAAACATGATATACTTGGATAATTCATCTATGAAAATCCATATCTTGTTAACATGATCATCCAAATCGTTAGAATCCAACTCTAAGTCTGGAGATAGATTGAACATACCTTAAAATGACGAAAATCACTGAACCGTAAGGTAGAATCCCACTCCGGTTGGTTGTATGCCACTCCAAGGTGCTATTCCACTTCCATGAACATTCTCAAGTGATAACCAATGTATAATACCAACAATATGTGATCTAAGTGTATAGGAATATTACTACAGCTCTCTGAACTCTCAAGGTTGAGGAATGGGCGAAAGAAATGAAAGCCAAAACGGTTGTTGTCCCATTTATAATATTCTGCATTATTGACAAGTTAGCGCACACTACTAAGCATCCCTTAGCGTGCGCTAATAATGGTTGACTTCAGAATTTGTCCGGGTGCGTCAGCGGGAATCTTATCCGGACCCATGTCATTGGCGCATGTGTTAGCCGTCCCGCTCAATAATTGAGTTCTTAGCGCACGCAACTCCTATCCTCATAGCGTGCGCTAATAATGGCCCGATAGCGCGCGTTAAGATACATTCTTAGCGTGCGCTATCACGAGGTTGCTTGAGCAATTTTGCAAGTTTCTATACTTATGCATAATGATATCAATGCATGAAATATCATACTCCAATAATCAAAATCACCAATCCGAAATAATACATGGTTTGAATACAGATGAAATACACTGTAATAAATCCGGATATTACACTTTTAAGGAGGGTAGAATGTAATACCCGCAATTTCGGATTTCGGTGATTTTTTTTTTCGGCGGGAGCCCATTTTGACGACTCGCTCGTGATCGTTTCGTCATTCCGAGAGTATTGAATTCTGAACTTTTTGTCATCCGAGTTCGTTTCGGTATCGTTTTGTTGAGTTCCGTGTTCTTAAATGGTTTTTCCGCACTTGGGTTCGGTTCTTGTGAATATCGTCCGAAACTGTTGTTTCGAGTTTCTCGTAAGTTCATTTAATGTTATTATTCATGTTGCGAGCTTCGGATCGGTGTTTCGATCGTGTATCGTGTATTTCGGACATTTTGGGCCATTTTCATAATTTCCCAAAGTTTGGGGTAATTACTTTCTGTTGTCGAATTTCGAGCCTTCGGGTGGTCAGAATCGTGTGTTATCTTAGTGCTCGAATTCGTCTTTGCGAATACTTCGTAACAGTATCTTTGATTCGTATTCAGGTTCGGGTTTTGGGGTCATCCGGGTCGACGGAGTTGGTCCCGGCCGAGTCATGGTCGGGCAGGTTGGGCCCAAGCTAGCCCTGGCCGAGTTACGGCCGGAAGGGCCCGGCAGTTACGTACGTAAGCCCTGGCCGGTTACGTCTGTAACGATGCCGGCATTTCTGGGCAGTTAGTTCGCTCATGGCCGGTTACGTACGTAAGCCATGGCCGATTACGTACGTAAGGCGATCGGCAGGCAGCCTAGTTAAGGCTCTGTAGTCGGGTTTTTCACCATTTTCTTCACTCGTTAGGAATATGTGTTTGATGATTTGGGTCATGGACCCTGTGGTTTATGATTTGGATTGTGGACCCTGTGATTTATGATTTGGGTCGTGGACCCTATGTTTCGTGATTTGGGTCTTGGACCCCGTGTTTTTGAATTGGATTGTGAACCCGTGTTTTATTATCGGAAATAAATTTTGGGAAACATGAATTTTTGGCCGCGTCCCCAAGAATTTACGAAAGACTTGAGAATTCTTTAATCCCAAATGTTTTTACCAACGCCCGAGATCGTAAAATGTTTTGTCGGGTATGTTCTGCGGGAGCATCTGAGGTTCGTGGCTTGTTAGCACAGGACACGAATAATCCTTAGGAATATGTGTTTGATGATTTGGGTCGTGGACCCTATGGTTTATGATTTGGGTCGTGAAACCTGTGATTTATGATTTGGGTCGTGGACCCTATGTTTCATGATTTGGGTCTTGGACCCCGTGTTTTGTGAATTGGATTGTGAACCCGTGTTTTATTATCGGAATTATATTTTGGGAAAGATGATTTTTGGGCCGCGTCCCCAAGCGTTTTCGAAAGACTTGAGAATTCTTTAATCCCAAATGTTTTACAAACTCCCGAGATCGTAAAATGTTTTGTAAGATGTATATTGGGTTTATTCCCACCTTTCTCATTTTGAACAGTTTGATCAAGTGATTTACCTCGGGAAGTATGTTTATGATTTCTAAGTCCTTGGAGTATGATATGTATGGCTTGTTGTAGTTTTTTATACTTGCACTAGCAAAACAGTGGAGTTTTGCTAACCCCCGAGTATTCGGGGGGTGGATGTCTGTCTTTGTATTCAGGTTTTGGGAGCATAACACAGGGTCGGCCCGAAGGATGATGAAAGATGATCGATACTAATCACATGAGGGCCCGTACATTATTGTTTGGTTTAGTTGTATTTTATTTCCGCTGCAGTATTCTTTCCCATTGTACGGGAGCGTGTTGTATTCGACCCCTGCGTGGGCATGTAATGTGTTTGAGTTGTATGTATTTATTGAAAGACCAAATCGGTCTACTGAGTCATTTTAGTCTTAAAGGCATTGTTGAGATGTTCGATGTTGTTACCAGCCTGGTAGATCCTTGAGGAAAGGTTCTACGGCGTGTAATATCCCTGAGCGGATTGGGGGTGTTACAAAGAGCACCTATCCACAGTCATGATCTCGGATAAGTTTAAGGCCTTCAAATCTAATCTTAGCTGCTCCTCCCACGTCCTCATTGCTCTGCCTCTCCTCCTCCCCCCTACGACCAATAAACTCTCAACCCTCCTCACCGGAGATGGTGCTCATTAAAAAGTTAGTATATATATATATACATACATATATATATATATATATATGTGTGTGTGTGTGTGTGTGTGTGTGTGTGTGTGAGCGATTTACATCTGACTATCTTTTTACATGGCTTAATTACAATTTAAACCCTATTGTTTAAGATATTACAATGAAGGATAATCTTTGCTCTGTCCAGAAACTATATTTACAACGAAGGACAAAAGTCAAACTTTCAGATGATGTCACAAGAGAGAAAGAGAGTACTTATATTTCGGATTTGTCCTTTTATTTTCTTTTTTATTTTTACCCATTTATTTTTGGTCTCACGTGGGTGGCACATGGTGGATATAATATCTGCAATTTCGGATTTTGATAATTTTCTTTTTTCGACAGGAGTCCGTTTCGACGACTCGCTTGGGATCGTTTCATCATTCTAAGAATGATTAATTCTGCACTTTTTGTCATCCGAGTTCGTTTCGATATTGTTTTGTTGAGTTCTGTGTTTCTTAACGACTTTTCCGCACTCGAGTTCGATTCTTGTGAATCTCGTTCGAAATTACTATTTCGAGTTTCCCGTAAGTCCGTTTAACTTTGTTAGACGTGTTGTGAACTTCGGTTTGGTTCTTCGATCACATATCGTGATTTTTGGACGTTTTGGGCTGTTTTCGTAATTTCCCAAAGTTTGGGGTAATTAATTCCGTTGTCGAATTTCGAGCCTTCGGGTGGTCGGAATCGTGTGTTCTCTTAGCGTTTGGATTTGTCTTTGCGAGTACTTCTTAACCGTATTTTCGATTCATATTCAGGTTAGGGTTTCGGGGTCGTTCGGATCGTCGTTGTGGTTCTGTCGTAATTTTCGGTTTGTGTCCGAATCATTTTTTTTGCACTGAGGTTCTTTGGCGGACTGCGAACGGCATCAAAACCATTGGCGCGAGCGCCGTGTCTTACGCCGGGTCGGCCAGGACCAGCAAGTCTGCCGAGACACGGTCGAGAACCCACGCAAGATTTGCGCCGGGTGATGCGCCGTGTCGGATACGGCCGAGACACACGCGCAGGCGTCTTGCGCCGGGTGTTGCGCCGTGTCGGTCAGGTCGCGCACTGACCCGCAACACGGCGGTAAACACGGCGCTGGTCTGGGCCGTTTGCTGCGCCGTGTTCGACAAGGGTATAAATATGGCAGAGCAGTCGGGTTTCACTCATTTTTCTCACTTCTTTCTTCCTGTCCATGGCTGGAATCCTGGAGGAGTCGAAGACATGTTGTTCAAATACCAATCCATGAAATTCCTGAGTCCATAACATCGATTAATCCTTCCATAACTTGCTCCGATCGACCGAATCAGGGTAAGTTTTCTTAAAATCTGGTTTGGGGGATTTTGTTCGATTTGTCCGTTTAATCCGTTTTAACTCAGAATAGTGATGGATTGATGATTGTTAAGCTATATTATCTCGAATTCCTTGTTATTCCACGGTTGGATTGCCACGGATTTGTCGTTTTATTGAGTATCTTATCGATGCCTTGAAGGTGTTCGATAAAATGTCACAAAGAGAATCCGAGCGCTCTACGATTATTCTTCCTCGTTCGTTCGTTAATTTATTGATGGTATGATGTTTGGGTCGGATTCCTTGTGAAGAACTCGAGTCGGAACCCTTCCGTTCATTGTCTTCTTCGTGGTACAAGCTTCCCGGTCGAACCATGTTCTTCGAGGTATTCAGTAACGGTTATTAAGGCAAGTATCTTATTATACGACTTGTATCTTGCGACTAATATTCACGTATGAGATTTATAATGATTTTTCTTGCCTTCGTAAATATGTTCCGTTTGAATTGGTTGTGTATTCCGCAATTTGTAGGCTTTGTGATAATAGTGTTATATTGGTATACATGTTAGCTGTTGTGCCATTTGTGCAGGATTGCGACGTACATATGGGATGGTTGTACACTTGGTTGTGCAATGTATTGTCTACCGAACGTGTGTTATGTTGGTTGTGTGTCGTTGATTGATGATAGTTGTTGCAAGTGTTTAGATTGTGTTATGTGCGTGTGATGTACGATTTTGTGGTGATCAACGTGATTGATTAACTGTGCTCATTGTTGTATGTAATGTGAATGTGAATGTGAATATGTGTGTGACCGCTAAGTTCACTCGTGTTGGTTCGACGGGACCTACGAGGATTCGTGGCAGTGGATTACGGGGTTAGAACTTAGTGAGGTACTGAGGTCCAATCGTGCTGGTCTGATGAGGCCTACGATAACGCATGGCAGTGGACCATGAGTTTCGCACACAGTACGTCCAACCGGGTGAGCTCGACGGGGCTTACGGTGACACGTGGCAGTGGACTACGGTGTCAGGACTGTATGTGTGATTGTTGTGATTGATATAGTCCGTGTGGGTTGTTGAGCCTACGGAGACACATGACAGTGGATCACGGTGTCGGAATTGGTTATGTCTGGTTAATAGTCCATGTGGGTTGTTGAACCTACAGAGACACGTGACAGTGGATCACGGTGTCGGAATTGATTATGTTTGTTTAATTGTGCGTGGTGTAGTCCGTGCGGGTTGTTGAACCTACGGAGACACGTGACAGTGGATCACGGTGTCACGAGCATGATTATTTTCAAATCAATGTTTTGAAATGGAAAGTTTTATGAAAATGAATGTTGGACCGAGTCCTAAGCTTGAGTAAATGTTTCCCGTATTGTAAACTGTTGAGTTATGAAACAAGAATTGGGTTAAGGCCCTAAATTTTTTCGAAAGGTTTTGTGAATCAGGACTTGAGGTCTTAAAGGTTTTGAAATTCTAAAAATTCCTGAGATGATAATCTTATTTTCGAATGCTTCATAGATTATCTTCCCTTGTGAAAACCTCTCGGGAATATTTTGATACTTGATTATTTTATTTGATTCACGATTATTATTTACTTGTTACATTTCGTATGATTTGATACTTGCACTAGTAAAACAGTGGAGTTTTACTAACCCCCGAGTAATCGGGGGGTGGATGTCTGTTTTGCGTCCAGGTACATGCATATTCAGGGGAGCAGTCACAGGATTGGCACAAGAGGATGACGAGCTGCGATACTAATCAAGAGTTGAGAGTTGTTTTGGTTTTCGTTGTGTTGTCCGAGTTGATTTCAGTCTTCCGATGTATTATGTTTCGACCCCTGTGTGGATAATGTTGTATAAGTCAATTTTGTTGATTGAGTTGTGTGACCTCATCGGTCTGTGTGTTCGTGTGTAAGTGACCTTAACGGTCTGTATTATTTTATTGTTTGACCCTGGTCGGGCAAGCAGTTGGTCGTTTTGTAAGGTATAGCCTGGTAGATCCTCGTGAAAAGGGGTCTACGGCGTGTAATATTCCCATATAGTTTTGGGGGTGTTACATTTATGCTATCGGAGCTTAGGTTGCGGAAACCTAGGCTGTCGGTTCAAGTCGAGTCGTGATTTGTCGAGTATTGTGTGGTTTTGTCATTCGAGATGTCGGGTGACAAGTTGAGTTGTGCGTAGTCACAACGTGTCGGATATGTTGTCGGATGAGATTAGTATCGTGGGCGACCGTCATCTCCGTGCGGCCTGTGGACGTAAGACTCCTCTTTTATGCGAGGTACCCGTGTATCATGATTTTATCTTAGTGAGTTAATTGCGGTGCATAATTTTATTTACACGGTGTTGTGTAATATAGTTGTATATAATACTTGTGACACATAGTATATGTCTAAAAACAGGGCATATTTTGTTGTTTTACCTTTGAACCACCGTATGGGGTGGTATGGTGTGAAAAAAATTGAGAACCTTGATGGGTTTCGAATAAGGTATCGACGATTGAGTTCGTGAGAAACTCCGAGGACTGGTTTTGTTGTATGTTTAAACTTGATGCTGTGAGATGTATTCAATTGGATTGGCGATCCTATTTGCCGTTTGGGCATGTGATTTTTAGTTTGATTGTTTTTAGATTGTTATGTTTATGCCGTTACGGATAGGTTTTAGAATGTTCTTCCCGAAGGACTTTACGAGTTTGAACATTTTTGTTGAAATCGTTTGCTACTGTTTAAAATATTTTGATGGTGCGGTTAAAACCACGGTTTATATGGATTTTAAAATCGGTTAAAATTTTGACAAATTGGTCGTGTATTTTCAAATGACACCATCAGACGGTATTTGGAAAATGTGTTTTGAAGTACTTCGGATATTGCGAAATATTACTGTCATTTTGGTTATGAACCAAAGGATTTTGGAAAATTTCTGTTTTGCAAAAACAACTTTGGCTTTCGTAAATTAGAACGTTATGTGTTTATGTATTGATGTTAAGTCGTGCAGTGAGTTGCTATATCTGGGTTGTATGCCCAAGTGGCGGGATACGTTGTTAGGTATCATTCCCCACTTCAATGACCGAGGTATTAAACAAAGTGTTTTCAAAATTTCATCCCAGCAAAATCTTTCGAAACTCGCGAATTTTAAAATATTAATATTTGAACAAATACCTCGGAAAAATTTTATTTTTAAAGAATGTTACAAGTGTCTAGTCTCAATGACATGTATGTGGTCTCGACCGTGTTTATTTTGGTAAAGTCGTGCACCTCTGTTGGTGTAACCGTACGAATTACTTATGAATTTAAGTCTATTATTGAATTGTTAGTTCGTGTACTCGTGTGATGACTTGGAGTGAATACTTTATTGTGCTACTGGTTGTTGCCCTATGTTGATTATGTGGTATTTATTTTGTTGTTCTGAATGGTTGCCCGTTCAGTATGCTGAGGGGTCGAGGCCGAGGCCGTGGTCGTGGTGGTAGTCGTAATCAGGAGAGTGAGAGGGCGACTCACTCCTTGCCGAGTACCAATCAGCTCGGTACAGATCAGGGACATTCTCATTCAGCCAGCGTTAACGTTGACGTTGGCGCCGCCACCATCCTTCGTCAGGTGGTTGACCAGTTAGTGCAGATGAATCAGGCCGTACGTCAGAATGAGAACCCAAATGGGGATAACGGAGCTAGTAAGTGGTTATGAGATGTGATGAGGATTCAGTCGCCCCATTTTATGTGTTCGTCTGACTTGTTAGGTTGGGAAAACTGGCTCTTCCAGTTGGATAGAATATTTGATGCTGTAGCTTGTCCGGATGAAAGGAGGGTACCCATTGCTCAGTACCTGCTCGACAAAGAAGCTGCAGACTGGTGGCAGGCTGTAGTGCCTGCAGATCGTACACCTACATGGGCTGAGTTTAAGACCGCCATGGAGGCAGAGTATTGCCCGTTGCCTGTTCGTGAACGCAGAATCGTTGAGTTTTTCTCGGCTACGCCCCAGGATGTGTCAATATCCCAGGCGATAGTCGATTATAATCGACAGTTGGCTTATGTTCGGGATCAAGTGAGAAGTGAAGCGGACAAGGTCCGATACTTCAATATGCGCATGAAACCCCATATCCGTGAGAGTATGGCTCCACTTATGTGTACCACCCTGAAGGAATATCAGGACAGAGCTTTAGCCATTGAGATGGTCATTTACGTGATGGAATGCAGTTCGAGAGAGTAATGCATGAAGACCTCGAGAAATTTTTCAAGAGGCCAGAGAAGTGAGATCCGTGAGCCTGTTGCTTCGCAGTTTCCTTCTGGGAGCACTCCTCGTTCGATTGACCAATCTAAGAACCTTACTCCAGAGGTGAGTAAGACGATCGGTGTGAAGACCTACTTTAACTGCATCCGTGTAGGCCATGCGAGATAGAATTGTCGTTCGCCACCGGTTAATTGTTTTATGTGTGGCCAACTGGGGCACCAAGCGGTGCATTGTGAGACCGTTGCCAAGATGTTTGGGAATCAGGTTTTCGTTCCTACTCGGGGAGTGCCCGGTGGTGTCCAGTGATGTAGTTGTGTATCGTACTTTGTGCTGTAATTCGTGTAGAGATTGATATTTGTTGCGTGAACTTTTTGGTTTTGTTTGTATTCTACCATGATGTTTTATTTTAAGTTTCATGACGAAACTTATTTTTAATAGGATAGAATATAATATCCGGTATTCTCGTTTTCTGTTATCTTGAATTGTTTGTGTCTTGACGTCGGACATTTTCTTGTTGATGAGAATCAGAGTGAATTCTATCGTAATACTATATTTGTTTCTACCACATAGTCGTTGTGGTCGGGTGCGACTTGTTTTCGCGTGCATTTTTTTGATTAAATGTGTGCATGTGATGTGTTGTTAATTACTCGTTGTTTTTTTGAATCATAGTCGGTGGCGTTGTGTTAGTCGTCGTGGGGCGTGTTTTCACGCCGTATATTCCTTTGCGTTGCTTGTAACGCTTCGCCATTGGGCGTGATTTTTTTAGGTTCTTGTGTATCTCGTTGAGTTTTCCTGGCGGGATATTTCTTCTCCCTAGTTGATTTAAGTTTCGGGACGAAACTTCTTTTAAGGAGGGTAGAATGTAATATCCGCAATTTCGGATTTTGGTAATTTTCTTTTTTCGGCGGGAGTCCGTTTCGACGACTCGCTTTGGACCTTTTCATCATTCTGAGAATGATTAATTCTGCACTTTTTGTCATCCGAGTTCGTTTCGATATTGTTTTGTTGAGTTCCGTGTTTCTTAACGACTTTTCCGCACTCGAGTTCGATTCTAGTGAATCTCGTTCGAAATTACTGTTTCGTGTTTCCCGTAAGTCCGTTTAACTTTGTTAGACGTGTTGTGAACTTCGGTTTGGTTATTCGATCACGTATCGTGATTTTCGGACGTTTTGGGCCATTTTCGTAATTTCCCAAAGTTTGAGGTAATTACTTCCGTTGTCGGATTTAGAGCCTTCGGGTGGTCAGAATCATGTGTTATCTTAGCGTTTGGATTTTTCTTTGCGAGTACTTCGTAACCGTATTTTCGATTCATATTCAGGTTAGGGTTTCGCGGTCGTTCGGATCGTCGTTGTGGTTCTGTCGTAATTTTCGGTTTGTGTCCGAATCATTTTTTTTGCACCTGGAGGTTGCTGGCCGGACCTGTGCAAAACGGCACTGAAACGGCGCTGCCGAGCGTCGTGTCTTGCGCCAGGTCGGCCAGGACCAGCAAGTCTGCCGAGACACGGCGGAGAACCCGCGCAAGATTTGCACCGGGTGATGCGCCGTGTCGGATACGACCGACACACACGCGCAGGCGTCTTGCGCCGGGTGTTGCGCTGTGTCGGTCAGGTCGCGCACTGACCCGCAACACGGCGGTAAACACGGCGCTGGTCTGGGCCGTTTGCTGCGCCGTGTTCGGCAGGGGTATAAATATGGCAGAGCAGTCGGGTTTCACTCATTTTTCTCACTTCTTTCTTCCTGTCCACGGATGGAATCCTGGAGGAGCCGAAGACATGTTGTTCAACTACCAATCCATGAAATTCCTAAGTCCATAACATTGATTAATCCTTCCATAACTTGCTCCGATCGACCGAATCAGGGTAAGTTTTCTTAAATTCTGGTTTTGGGGATTTTGTTCGATTTGTCCGTTTAATCCGTTTTAACTCATAATAGTGATGGATTGATGATTGTTAAGCTATATTATCTCGAATTCCTTGTTATTCCACGGTTGGATTGCCACGGATTTGTCGTTTTATTGAGTATCTTATCGACGCCTTGAAGGTGTTCGATAAAATGTCACAAAGAGAATCCGAGCGCTCTACGATTATTCTTCCTCGTTCGTTCATTAATTTATTGATGGTATGATGTTAGGGTCAGATTCCTTGTGAAGAACTCGATTCGGAACCCTTCCGTTCGTTGTCTTCTTCGTGGTACAAGCTTCCCGGTCGAACCGTGTTCTTCGGGGTATTCGGTAACAGTTATTAAGGCAAATATCTTATTATACGACTTGTATCTTGCGACTAATATTCACGTATGAGATTTATAATGATTTTGCTTGCCTTCGTAAATATGTTCCGTTTGAATTGGTTGTGTATTCCGCAATTTGAAGGCTTTGTGATAATAGTGTTATATTGGTATACGTGTTAGCTGTTGTGCCATTTGTGCAGGATTGCGACGTACATATGGGATAGTTGTACACTTGGTTGTGCAATGTACTGTGTACCGAACGTGTGTTATGTTGGTTGTGTGTCGTTGATTGATGATAGTTGTTGCGAGTGTTGAGATTGTGTTATGTGCGTGTGATGTACGATTTTGTGGTGATCAACGTGATTGATTAACTGTGCTCATTGTTGTATGTAATGTGAATGTGAATGTGAATATGTGTGTGACCGCTAAGTTCCCTCGTGTTAGTTCGACGGGACCTACGAGGATTCGTGGCAGTGGACTACGGGGTTAGAACTTAGTGAGGTACTGAGGTCCAATCGTGCTGGTCTGACGAGGCCTACGATAACGCATGGCAGTGGACCATGAGTTTCGGACACAGTACGTCCAACCGGGTGAGCTCGATGGGTCTTACGGTGACACGTGGCAGTGGACTACGGTGTCAGGACTATGTGTGTGATTGTTGTGATTGATATAGTCCGTGTGGGTTGTTGAGCCTACGGAGACACGTGACAGTGGATCACGGTGTCGGAATTGGTTATGTCTGGTTAATAGTCCGTGTGGGTTGTTGAACCTACGGAGACACGTGACAGTGGATCACGGTGTCGGAATTGATTATGTTTGTTTAATTGTGCGTGGTGTAGTCCGTGCGGGTTGTTGAACCTACGGAGACACGTGACAGTGGATCACGGTGTCATGAGCATGATTATTTTCAAATCAAAGTATTGAAAGGGAAAGTTTTATGAAAATGAATGTTGGACCGAGTCCTAAGCTTGAGTAAATGTTTCCCGTATTGTAAACTGTTGAGTTATGAAACAAGATTTGGGTTAAGGCCCTAAAGTTTTTTGAAAGGTTTTGTGAATCAGGACTTGAGGTCTTAAAGGTTTTGAAATTCTAAAAATTCCCAAGATTATAATCTTATTTTCGAATGCTTCATAGCTTATCTTCCCTTGTGAAAACCTCCCGGGAATATTTTGATACTTGATTATTATATTTGATTCACAATTATTATTTACTTGTTACATTTCGTATGATTTGATACTTGCACTAGTAAAACAGTGGAGTTTTACTAACACCCGAGTAATCGGGGGTGGATGTCTATTTTGCGTCCAGGTACATGCAGATTCAGGGGAGCAGTCACAGGATTGGCACAAGAGGATGACGAGCTACGATACTAATCAAGAGTTGAGAGTTGTTTTGATTTTCGTTGTGTTGTCCGAGTTGATTTCAGTCTTCCGCTGTATTGTGTTTCGACACCTATGTGGATAATGTTGTATAAGTCAATTTTGTTGATTGAGTTTTGTGACCTCACCGGTCTGTGTGTTCGTGTGTAAGTGATCTTAACGGTCTGTATTATTTTATTGTTTGACCTTGGCCGGGCAAGCAGTTGGTCGTTTTGTAAGGTATAGCCTGGTAGATCCTCGTGAAAAGGGGTCTACGGCGTGTAATATTCCCATATGGTTTTGGGGGTGTTAGAGTGGACCTCATTGTAATATATATATATATGGTTTTGGGGGTGTTAGAGTGGACCTCATTGTAATATATATATATATATATATATATATATAACACTTTTGCACTTGGTGTAATAAATTTTCAAACTTTCCAGAAAAATATTTTTCCAACAAAAAAAGTATTTTCCGGAAAAATATATTATTTTTCCAAAAAAAATTATTTTCTGGTGAAAAAAATTATATTTTCGAAAAAAAAATTATTTTATGGAATTTTTTATTTTTTCAAAAAATTATAAAAATATTTTCTGGAGAAAAAATTATTTCTTGGCAAAAAAAAATTCTCAAAAAAAAATATATTATTTTTTCGAAAAATAAAATTATTTTCTGGATTTTTTTTATTTTATGAAAAAATAAAAAAATTATTTTCTGGAAAAAAGAAAAAAAATTATTTTCTGAAAAAAATATATTTCGAAAAAAATTATTTTCTGAAAAAAAAACATTTTTTAAGAGATATGTATTAGCCAAACACTTTAATAACTTATAAGCTATTTGTTTCATATGAAAGGTATTTTAAAAGAAATTTTTATGCAAGTAAATAGGGGGCATTTTCGTCTTTTTAATGGAAGTCAACACCAAACTAGATTTTTGTCCTTCGCCGTAATTTATAAAATAATAGGGACTAAAATGTAAACAGGTCATCTAATAATGTAGTTGGCTGTAATTCCCCCCCCCCCCCTCCCCCCCCATATAGATAGATATATATATATATATGTATATATATATATATATATATATATATATGGGAGGGTTATAATAGAAACCACTCCCTATGTGTTAACTAGGAACCAACCTACACTCTTGATCGAATTTATTTAGACGCTTGAGATTGATTTCATTTTATTTAGTTATGAATATTGAATTGCTTAGTAACTCTTATCAGTCAACGATGAAGGGTAGTTATGGATTTGGCTTATAAATCTCTAATTATCTCATGCAATGATTATGGAAAAATAATTATGACACTAATCATCTTCGTATATATATCCATGAGTGGAGTAGGAACCTAGCCATATGGACCCCTTAGAATACAAATTTTGTCATGCAACTTTATATTGTTAAATTCTAGCCAATTTCATGAATTGTGGACAATTTTACCCTTTAACCCATCTACTTTTATCTCATCCTTTTCTTTTCATTTATTATTTTTCTCTCTCCTCTCTTTTCACCTTTCTCCTCTCCCTTTTCTATCTCATCCTTTTTCTCTCTCCCCTCTCTTTTCATCTTTTCATTCCACCATTCACTTTCTCCTTTCCTCTCATCTTTCTCTCTCCATTTCTTTCTCTTTCTCTATCTAAAAATATTCAAAATCTCGCCGAAAATCATCGCCACCGCTGCTACCTCACAAACCACCATGGAGCTCGTAATATTCTCGACAGAACTCAAGGTTCCGGATCTTCCCTACTCTCTCTTTCGATTTTATTTCTCTTTCTCCATCTTTCTCTCTCTAGAAAAATCCTAGATCTAGCTTGAAATAATGTTATTTTCGTATCTATTTTTGATGATTTACAAGTTTTCATATGATTCCTGGTGATTCGTGGTATATTTGGGGTGATTTCCGACCGATTTATATGTATTGGTGTTTTAGATCTAGTTTTTCGCATGTTTGCATACGTGGTTACGAATTTACAGTTGTTACGATTTATCGATTTCGTACTGGGTTACCATGTTACAATATTGTCATTTCATATCACTATGCCTTGATTTACTGTTAAGATTTTATCATTTCGTATCAGTATGAAGTTACGAAATTTGAATTTCATAACACATTTGTGCCGATTTGAAATTTTCGTATTGGAGATTTAGTATACATGTTACGAATTCAGAATCACACGATTGGTGATTGATACGATTTGTGGTTGAACCGATAGGTGAATTCATACAAATCTTGTTATTATCACTGCTTTTTCTCGAATCATTACACATGTTACGAAAAATTCAATTTCGTATTGAATATTCTGATACGATTTTACATTTTCGTATTGAAGTAATGGTACGAAAAACAAGAATAAATGATACGAAATGTGTTCATAATAAGGTTATAACTCTGTTACGAATTTAGAATTTCGTATTGGATATTTTGTATCCTTGTTATGAAATTCAAATTTGGTATCATCATTTTTATGCTTATTGAGTTTTTTGTGCGATTTAGTAACACTGTTAATTATGTTGTTATGAAATTCGTATTTCGTAACAAATGTTACCAATTTCGTAACAGATCTTACGAATTTTGAAATTCGTAACTAATTCTGTTGTGTGTGATCTGGTTATGAAGTTACGAAATTTAAATTTCGTAACACATTTGGGGTAATGACACGAAAAGCAAGAATAAGTAATACGAAATGTGATTTTCATAATAAGGTTATAACTTTGTTACGAATTTAGAATTTCGTATTGGATATTTTGTATCCTGTTAAGAATTTCGTAATTCATATGGTCATTTTTAAGCTTATTGGGTTTTTTTGTGAGATTTAGTAACACTATTAATTATACTGTTATGAATTTCGTATTTCATAACAAATGTTTATCAATTTCCTAACATATGTTACGAATTTCAAAATTCATAACTAATTCTGCCGTGTGAGATGTTGTTACGAAGTTACGAAATTTAAATTTCGTAACACATTTGTGCGATGTACATATTTTTGTCCTGTTTTTTAACCCGATTAAGAAGTATAATTTCGTAACACTTATTGTTGATACGAATTTCGTAACATTGTACTCCTTTGCTTTTATTGTGAATTCTTGTTACGCCGTAACTAATTCTGATCAGTTACGAAATTGTAAAATCGTAACAGTTTGTGTTTTGTAACTGTGTTACGAATTATTATTTTGTAACATAATTTACTATTTCGTAACATTATTTACATGTTCCGAATTATTAATTTGATTTTATTGTTTGTTTATTGTAGAACAAATGAACTTTTAGTCGAAATAATCTGGCATCAGAAGACCACTGGATTATGCTAACTGGTGGAGAGAACACAGTAAAGGATATCCGCTGAAATCAACACTTGGAGCCTTCATGAATCTCCCCGATATCGTCTTAAGATCCGAAAAAGCGCTCCATTACATCATGACTTGTTTCTCTATTACGAATTATAATTTTTTTATTTCGTATCAACATGACTTGTTTCTCTATTACGAATTTACGATTTCGTATCAGTTTGTCATTATTCTATGTTACGAATTTTACAGTTCATATAAATATGCCTTGTTTCTCTGTTACGAATTTATGATTTCATATCACTTTGTCATAATTCCATATTACGATTTTATGCATTCGTATCAGTTTGTCATAATTCGAAGTTACGAATTCAATATTTCATATCAGTGCAATGTACATATTTTTAAACTTAGAAATCTACAAAATACAAAACAATACCTCAAAATCGACTTCAAGTCGCAAAATCAGAAAAAGGAAAAGAAAGAAAAAGAAAAAAAAAGCAAGAAAAAAAGGTGAAGAAGAAAGAGAGAGAAGAGAGAGAAAAGAGAAAATTGAAGAAATGAAGAGTGGAGAGAATATTTGTCGAGAAAGAGAGAGAGAGAAAAAGAGAAAAGAGAAGATGGAAAAAAAATGAAGAAAAAAGAATGGGAAAAAATAAAGAGAAATAGGGGAAAAGTGAAAAGTAAGGGTAAAATGGCCCAAAAACACTAAAATTGGCTAGAATTTGTCCATATAAAGTTACTCGACAAATATTGTAGTCCACCTAGTCAAAGTGGCTATTTGGTTGTATTACCTCTATATCCATAATCAAGCATACATTTTATTAGGTGCTTACATTATTATGATATCAAGAATTTATCTAAATTCGTATTTATAAGGTTCTTAATTCGTATTATTAAGCTTGTTATTATAATTTTAATCTAACAAGGAATATTAGTTGCTTACCTTATACATAATTTAAGCTTACATATGACAACTACAATGCTTATAATTTTATAATGGCACTGAAGATTTAATTATATTGGTACATATAAAGGTTCTTGTAACAGTTTATTAAGCAAGAGGTATGCTTATTTATACAAAATCAAATATTTAGTTATGATTGTATAGCTTGCTATTTTTTAAAGTGATAGTTTGCTATTTAATGGCTTATCAATTGCTTATTTATAATCAAACTGATGCTTAAATCATATAAATATAAAAGCTTTATTGTTGGTTAATTTGCCTACATGTTGCGCTTCGAAGAAAAAGCTTTTACGAAATTAATGTCTATCTATTTATTTAATTTAAATTTGTAAATCTAATTTATATTATTTTAATGTAAATTTAGCTGTAATTTACATGGAGATTGTAGTGTTGGTTGTATATGGAGGTTTTGTGTAATACCCGAATTTTCAGTATGAATTTTTCGCGTTATTTTATCTAAGATATACTGGATAGCTTGGTGTCTATACAGTATGGATAAAATAAATTGAGAACTGAGACAGCTGTATTTGTACTCGTATAACTGTCGTAGTGGTTCGACAATTATTTTGAGGATACCGTGTATCAGGTTATCGTACTTTTGATATTGGGTATATCGTATGATGATGTTATTGGATTCAGTACATGTATTCAGTATGCAGTATGTTCGTATTTTGGTATGTCGAGACGGACGAGGAGAATTGGAAAATGGCTAAGTATCGCCTGATTAGCGCGCGCTAATGTTCAAGTATAGCGCACGCTATCATTCATGGTTAGCGCGCGCTAGAGGCAGAATGTAGCGCACGCTAAATGCAGTCAGATCGGAAGTAATCTACGTGTGGACCCGGCTGCTTTCGGTGCACGTTCTGATAAGTCAACGGTTGTTGTCCTGGAGTATTAGCGCATGCTAAAGTATGAGGCTTAGCGCACGCTAATTGCAGATCGGTCAAAGGGAATCTTATCCTTGTTAGATCGGCATGTGGGGGCACATGCGGTGCGTAGACTGTAGCAAGTCAACTGATATTAGCGCACGCTAAATGCAAGGACTTACGTACGCTAAACAGTGTAAGTTACGTACGCTAATGCATGGGCATTACATACGTAAGCTCATGTACGAGGCAAGACAGTGACCTCTGGGCTGCGATAGCGCATGCTAACAAAGTCGGTTAGCGCACGCTATGGCCGTAGCGCACGCTAAACATAAGGTTTAGCGCACGCTAGTAATACACTTTATAAAAAGGGGACAGACGGGTGTTATGAAGCATTTCGTCCATTTCTTTCCTTTCACTCGATAGAGAGAGCTTTGGGAGGTACTTGAGTTCCTAAAACACTCTGTGATGATGATCTTTAACAAGATTAAGATGGAGAGCATGGATTCAAAGCTTTGTTCTTGAAATTATTAATGATTCTTGGAATGAAATTCATAGAGAGAGTCTTGAGGTTCCAAATACTAGATTATGAGGGAGTTGAGCGTCCTTATCAACATTTGGAGCTTGGAAATGATTGGGAATGGATTCAACCTTGATAATCCATCCTTTTCTTCAAAGAGGTAATTAATCTTCACTTTGGATTTCGTTTTAGGGATTGAATATTGGTGTTCTTGAGATGATGATTATCATATTAATGAGTTGAAAATTATGATTAGAGATGCCTTACTGAGTAACGTTGATGTTATTGTTGGTATGCGGATATTGATATGTTTCGTATGGTTTTGAATGGTGTTCAGGAGATATGTCGATTTATATCTCCCTTCATTTTGGATTTGATGTTAAGATGATATACGGATATATATGGCTTAGGTGATTAATTACATGTTAGCATATCGGATTATGATGGTTGTCATGAACATGATTATAGAATCATGGTATTCTTGGTGTTCTTGGATATATATCACATCAAAGAGGAAGGATATATGTTGGTTTGATTATTAACATGGATAAGATAATTGAAACTAAACATTATGTTGATTGTAGTGATTGAGTTCGTATGATAAGATATGGATCATGATGATGAGATTGAATCTGGAAAAGTTATTGTTAATCTTGGAGTATGATTTCCTTTTCATTCGGATTCGTAGTCGCAAAGTGTTAGTCGATGCTTGGAATGCATGCAACTGTGTAGCATTAGCGCACGCTAAGCTTACTGGCTAGCGCACGCTATCGAGAACGACTTAGCGCACGCTACGTTATGTGTTTAACGTGGGCTAAGTAGGCAGACAGTGTAGTATTTTCGTGTTGAGATTATGAACTCGTGATGGTTTGAACTGGATTGTTTAAGACTGTGTTTAATCGAGATATTGTGGAACTGTTGGGTTTATTGATCGATTATTGATTGATAATTATGATTTATCGGATTTCGGCTTCTATTGTTGATATGAGTTCGTAATTGTTTGAGTTGTATTGGTCGGTTTTGGAAATGATCAAGGTATTGTTGAGCCGCTAAGTTTGATTGGTTGGTTATACCGGTTATTGATTATTATCGGATGTGTTGTCATTTGATTATTGCATTAGGTCGCGATAATTGAGCGTTGATTATAGCCGTTGTGTTGCGGTCAAGGTTGGAGAGTTCGTAGGTTGCTTTTGGTCGGGGCTGAGGAGCTCGGGGACGAAGGCAATGGATTGCAATGTGATTTCGTGGTATCGGTATCGAGGCAAGTTATACTTGTTCAGTTTATAATATTTGATGAATGGTTTCACTTTCATTTCATTTATAATTCATATAGCAATGATATTATAGATGTAAACTGTCGGGATGACGATTCGTTTATCATGCTGTGGTTTGGGACAAATCATAATGTATATGGTTTAATTAAGTTTGATTGAGGATAGAGCTGTGAGTTATCTTTGATCTATGATATAGAATATCGGATATCGAGGATAATTATCGTGATGACATAAGTATAGGGATAAAGGTTTATTCGTTCAGGGATAATTATCGTGATGACATAAGTATCGGGATAAAGGTCTATCGTGATGACATAAGTATCGGGATAAAGGTTTATTGGTATTGAATGGATGGTACCTTATTTGAGATTATTCGTATAACTGTGTATTCGTTCAGGGATGTTGTTCGTGGAAAGGATATTGTCTTCGGCTTTGAGGTAATTTATGTTCAGTTATGAGATAATTATTATGTTGAGTTGTTGTATATGTTGTACGTTGAGGCTTCGTGTATTGAGATTCATATTGGTTGTTCGTTGAGGGGTGTTGATCCCAGGACTATTGTTGGTATTAATGGTCGTGTTGATCGCCTCATTGAGGGATGTTGATCCCAGAACTGTTGTCTGAGATTGTTGATCGTATGGATTATCCTTTGGGGTTTGTGATCCCAAGATTGTTGTTTTGATTATTGATTAGTCGTGTCGACTTTTCATTGTCAGATTGTCGTTGTTCACTTCGGTGAGTCTTTTGATCCTTATTGGATATGTGATTCTTTGAGTTTCGTTGTCATGTTGCATCGTGACATATCTGGAATCATATATGCGTTCTGATTGGTTATTGTGTAGGATTTTTAGCTGGGCACACTATGGTTATGTGTTGATATTATTCCGCATTGAACCGTGCACACGAGACGTAGTTTCGTGAGGCTAATTAGGTACAAGACCACACGTGTATTTGATCGATACCCGGGGTGGCTTATGCACGGACACATTTCCGGATCGGGCGTACTGTGATGTCCATCTTTGAGCCATACTGTTTGGTCGTTCATAGTTCCATGTATGATTGGATATGTTCGATGGTTTGCGACTGGTTGTTCATACGCCCGAGGGGTATGTTCGACAGTCAGAGTTATTTCTTGAGATACATTATTATTCATTTGGAGTCTACCTTGTTGAGGGTATTCTCGGTTATTGTTGGTCCTTTGTTGATCATTTGGAGTCTACCTTGTTGAGGGTATTCTCGGTTATTGTTGGTCCTTTGTTGATCATTTGGAGTCTACCTTGTTGAGGTATTCTCGGTTATAGTTGATCGTGTTTGGAGTTTACCTTGTTGAGGGTACTCTCGGTTATCGTTGATCCTTCGTTGGTCATATTGGAGCTATCATGTCGATGATATTCTCAGTGATGTATTGGTTGATCGTTGTTATTGACCGTATGAGCATTCGGACTGTACGTCGATGTTTCAAGACTTGTATATTCATTGTTTTGTGGTAGTTGATCTACAGATATGTTGTGTATTGTTGGTTTATACATGTTGATATTTGATTGCATAATCCGACGGACAGGACTTGGCACAGATTGGATTACTCCGTACTTGTGAGTTATGATAATGTTTTGAGGATACTTGGTATTGTTTGAGTACAATATAGATAATTGTTGTTAAGTTCATTTCATCATTTGAGAATGCGAAATACGGATTATGGTAAGGATTGAATTGCTATGAATTGCCATGGATTGGTAAGATGATGACGGTAAGGTTACGTTGGTAGTATTCTTACAGTATTACTACATTGGTATGTAATTATTTATGATGATGTGATCAATATCATCGTTGAGTATTGTGGCTGACCCCGTCGTGGGCTTTATTTTTAGGTACTCGGAGATCGAGCTAGTAGCGGTCGTGAAGGGGTGAGCTTCCCGGGTGATACTGGCTGTGACATTTATTTGAGTATCGAGTATTCTTTTCTGGTTGTATTTCCGCTGCAAATGTGTATTTTGAACTCTGTTTTATCCGCTGTGTGTGTGTATTTTAAAATGGTTTTTCGGTATCTTTACCAACTCATGTGTATTTTCAAATGGTCTTTTGGCATTTTGCGAACTTGGGTTATTTCGTTAAACCCTTTTTCTAGCTGTTTTATCGGTACGTTTAAGGGGTGGCTTAACGTACATTTTAAACTGTCGAGATTTGGCATTCCGCCTTGTATTTTCAAATGGTATTTTATGACGGTATTTGAGAACTATGTTTTTGAAAATATTTGAGTATTTAAAATATTACCGTCATTGGTCTTTTGGCATCTTTGAACGTTTTTGAATTGGTTTTTAGCCTGGTGGGTTCCGGCGTGGGACCCACGGCGTTGTAATATACCGGATGGTTTTGGGGGTGTTACATACCAGAAGATGGTATCGGAGCTTGGATTTTGTGAAACCCGGGCGTGTGTGTTATGTGGCTCTACCGGGACGGTAGTAGCGTGACTTTTGAAAATGATTTTTTTTCTGACTTTTGAGTCAAACCGATTTTGGAGTTTCCAAAATTTTTGAGATCTTTTCAAATTGTTATTTGTGATATTGGCGTGTGTTGGTATTGTTTTGAGACTTCGTGTGGGAGTCGTGTGCCAGTATCACGGGAGATCATCGGCTTCACGCACCTGTAAGTATATTGGTTTGGTTATTCGCTTGTGGCGACACTTGATTGTTTTGTGATGAGTTGGAAAGTTTTGGATTTATCTGTTGTTGGTGGCAGGTTGCAAGTTTCGAGGACGAAACTTATTTTAAGGGGGGTAGTATGTAATACCCGAATTTTCAGTATGAATTTTTCGCGTTATTTTATCTAAGATATACTGGATAGCTTGGTGTCTATACAGTATGGATAAAATAAATTGAGAACTGAGACAGCTGTATTTGTACTCGTATAACTGTCGTAGTGGTTCGACAATTATTTTGAGGATACCGTGTATCAGGTTATCGTACTTTTGATATTGGGTATATCGTATGATGATGTTATTGGATTCAGTACATGTATTCAGTATGCAGTATGTTCGTATTTTGGTATGTCGAGACGGACGAGGAGAATTGGAAAATGGCTAAGTATAGCCTGATTAGCGCGCGCTAATGTTCAAGTATAGCGCACGCTATCGTTCATGGTTAGCGCAGGCTAGAGGCAGAATGTAGCGCACGCTAAATGCAGTCAGATCGGAAGGAATCTGCGTGTGGACCCGGCTGCTTTCGGTGCACGTTCTGATAAGTCAACGGTTGTTGTCCTGAAGTATTAGCGCACGCTAAAGCATGAGGCTTAGCGCACGCTAATTGTAGATCGGTCAAAGGGAATCTTATCCTTGTTAGATCGGCATGTGGGGGCACATGCAGTGCGTAGACTGTAGCAAGTCAACTGATATTAGCGCACGCTAAATGCAAGGACTTACGTACGCTAAACAGTGTAAGTTACGTACGCTAATGCATGGGCATTACATACGTAAGCTCATGTACGAGGCAAGACAGTGACCTCTGGGCTGCGATAGCGCACGCTAACAAAGTCAGTTAGAGCATGCTAAGGCCGTAGCGCATGCTAAACATAAGGTTTAGCGCACGCTAGTAATACACTTTATAAAAAGGGGACAGATGGGTGTTATGAAGCATTTCGTCCATTTCTTTCCTTTCACTCGATAGAGAGAGCTTTGGGAGGTACTTGAGTTCCTAAAACACTCTGTGATGATGATCTTTAACAAGATTAAGATGGAGAGCATGGATTCAAAGTTTTGTTCTTGAAATTATTAATGATTCTTGGAATGAAATTCATAGAGAGAGTCTTGAGGTTCCAAATACTGGATTATGAGGGAGTTGAGCGTCCTTATCAACATTTGGAGTTTGGAAATGATTGGGAACGGATTCAACCTTGATAATCCATCCTTTTCTTCAAAGAGGTAATTAATCTTCACTTTGGATTTCGTTTTAGGGATTGAATATTGGTGTTCTTGAGATGATGATTATCATATTAATGAGTTCATAAGTATGATTAGAGATGCCTTACTGAGTAACGTTGATGTTATTGTTGGTATGCGGATATTGATATGTTTCGTATGGTTTTGAATGGTGTTCAAGAGATATGTCGATTTATATCTCCCTTCATTTCGGATTTGATGTTAAGATGATATACGGATATATATGGCTTAGGTGATTAATTACATGTTAGCATATCGGATTATGATGGTTGTCATGAACATGATTATGGAATCATGGTATTCTTGGTGTTCTTGGATATATATCACATCAAAGAGGAAGGATATATGTTGGTTTGATTATTAACATGGATAAGATAATTGAAACTAAACATTATGTTGATTGTAGTGATTGAGTTCGTATGATAAGATATGGATCATGATGATGAGATTGAATCTGGAAAAGTTATTGTTAATCTTGGAGTATGATTTCCTTTTCATTCGGATTCGTAGTCGCAAAGTGTTAGTCGATGCTTGGAATGCATGCAACTGTGTAGCATTAGCGCACGCTAAGCTTACTGGCTAGCGCACGCTATCGGGAACGACTTAGCGCACGCTACGTTATGTGTTTAACGTGCGCTAAGTAGGCAGACAGTGTAGTATTTTCGTGTTGAGATTATGAACTCGTGATGGTTTGAACTGGATTGTTTAAGACTGTGTTTAATCGAGATATTGTGGAACTGTTGGGTTTATTGATCGGTTATTGATTGATAATTATGATTTATCGGATTTCGGCTTCTATTGTTGATATGAGTTCGTAATTGTTTGAGTTGTATTGTTCGGTTTTGGAAATGATCGAGGTATTGTTGAGCCGCTGAGTTTGATTGGTTGGTTATACCAGTTATTGATTATTATCGGATGTGTTGTCATTTGATTATTGCATTAGGTCGCGATAATTGAGCGTTGATTATGGCCGTTGTGTTGCGGTCAAGGTTGGAGAGTTCGTAGGTTGCTTTTGGTCGGGGCTGAGGAGCTCGGGGACGAAGGCAATGGATTCTGGTAACAGTTTCGTGGTATCGGTATCGAGGCAAGTTATACTTGTTCAGTTTATAATATTTGATGAATGGTTTCGCTTTCATTTCATTTATAATTCATATAGCAATGATATTATAGATGTAAACTGTCGGGATGATGATTCGTTTATCATACTGTGGTTTGGGACAAATCATAATGTATATGGTTTAATTAAGTTTGATTGAGGACAGAGCTGTGAGTTATCTTTGATCTATGATATAGAATATCGGATATCGAGGATAATTATCGTGATGACGTAAGTATCGGGATAAATGTTTATTGGTATTGAATGGATGGTACCTTATTTGAGATTATTCGTATAACTGTGTATTCGTTCAGGGATGTTGTTCGTGGAAAGGATATTGTCTTCGGCTTTGAGGTAATTTATGTTCAGTTATGAGATAATTATTATGTTGAGTTGTTGTATATGTTGTACGTTGAGGCCTCGTGTATTGAGATTCATATTGGTTGTTCGTTGAGGGGTGTTGATCCAGGACTATTGTTGGTATTAATGGTCGTGTTGATCGCCTCATTGAGGGATGTTGATCCCAGAACTATTGTGTGAGATTGTTGATCGTATGGATTATCCTTTGGGGTTTGTGATCCCAAGATTGTTGTTTTGATTATTGATTAGTAGTGTCGACTTTTCATTGTCAGATTGTCGTTGTTCACTTCGGTGAGTCTTTTGATCCTTATTGGATATGTGATTCTTTGAGTTTCGTTGTCATGTTGCATCGTGACATATCGGGAATCATATCTGCGTTCTGATTGGTTATTGTGTAGGATTTCTAGCTGGGCACACTATGGTTATGTGTTGATATTATTCCGTATTGAACCATGCACACGAGACGTAGTTTCGTGAGGCTAATTAGGTACAAGACCACACGTGTATTTGATCGATACCCGGGGTGGCTTGTGCACGGACACATTTCCGGATCGGGCGTACTGTGATGTCCATCTTTGAGCCATACCATTTGGTCGTTCATAGTTCCATGTATGATTGGATATGTTCGACGGTTTGCGACTGGTTGTTCATACGCCCGAGGGGTATGTTCGACAGTCAGAGTTATTTCTTGAGATCCATTATTGTTCATTTGGAGTCTACCTTGTTGAGGGTATTCTCGGTTATTGTTGGTCCTTTGTTGATCATTTGGAGTCTACCTTGTTGAGGGTATTCTCGGTTATTGTTGGTCCTTTGTTGATCATTTAGAGTCTACCTTGTTGAGGGTATTCTCGGTTATAGTTGATCGTGTTTGGAGTTTACCTTGTTGAGGGTACTCTCGGTTATCGTTGATCCTTCGTTGGTCATATTGGAGCTATCATGTCGATGATATTCTCAGTGATGTATTGGTTGATCGTTGTTATTGACCGTATGAGCATTCGGACTGTACGTCGATGTTTCAAGACTTGTATATTCATTGTTTTGTGGTAGTTGATCTACAGATATGTTGTGTATTGTTGGTTTATACATGTTGATATTTGATTGCATAATCCGACGGACAGGACTTGGCACAGATTGGATTACTCCGTACTTGTGAGTTATGATAATGTTTTGAGGATACTTGGTATTGTTTGAGTATAGTACAGATAATTGTTGTTTAAGTTCATTTCGTCATTTGAGAATGCGAAATACGGATTATGGTAAGGATTGAATTGTTATGAATTGCCATGGATTGGTAAGGTGATGACGGTAAGGTTACGTTGGTAGTATTCTTACAGTATTACTACATTGGTATGTAATTATTTATGATGATGTGATCAATATCATCGTTGAGTATTGTGGCTGACCCCGTCGTGGGCTTTATTTTTAGGTACTCGGAGATCGAGCTAGTAGCGGTCGTGAAGGGGTGAGCTTCCCGGGTGATACTGGCTGTGACATTTATTTGAGTATCGAGTATTCTTTTCTGGTTGTATTTCCGCTGCAAATGTCTATTTTGAACTGTGTTTTATCCGCTGCGTGTGTGTATTTTAAAATGGCTTTTCGGTATCTTTACCAACTCGTGTGTATTTTCAAATGGTCTTTTGGCATTTTGCGAACTTGGGTTATTTCGTTAAACCCTTTTTCCTAGCTGTTTTATCGGTACGTTTAAGGGGTGGCTTAACGTACATTTTAAACTGTCGAGATTTGGCATTTCACCTTGTATTTTCAAATGGTATTTTATGACGGTATTTGAGAACTATGTTTTTGAAAATATTTGAGTATTTAAAATATTACCGTCATTGGTCTTTTGGCATCTTTGAACATTTTTGAATTGGTTTTTAGCCTGGTGGGTTCCGGCGCGGGACCCATGGCGCTGTAATATCCCGGATGGTTTTGGGGGTGTTACATTTTGTTTACAAATTTACATTTAAATGTGGCTTATTTTGGTTGTGTGAATTACTTAGATAATAAATTTTGAATTGCTTATTAATAATGAGAAAGATATGTTTACTTTGAATTGCTTAATTAGATAATTTTTATTGGTTAAGATAATTAGATTGCTTATTTATAGTTATTTGCTTACATTGCTTATTTACAGTAAGACTGAGGCTTAAAAATTGCTTACAGATTGTTTGCTGATAATCGTGAAAGTGTTGAGTTAGTCGAATAGATAAAAGTTTATTTTCAGTTGATAATGTTGAAATGGGTGAATGACAAAATAAGGAGAAAAAAAGATTGATTTTGTTTATTAAAACAACACAATAATCTGTAATATATCCACCAAAATGAGAGATGAGAGTAATGAAATAGAAAATTATGATTGAGAATAGACTAATGAACCTATCAATTAAGGATTCTACGGTTACCATTAAGCTTAAGTTACTATAATGCCCTTTTGTATAATAAAATGAATGAAACAAAAATGAAAGAAGCAATAAATATCATCCGTTGATTTAAAAGTTTGAATGGATTAGATTAGTTCCTAGTTAACACATAACAAAAAGTTTCTATTTGAACTCTCCTCTACATATATATATATATATATATATATATAATGGTTCTGGTGAGAATGAGATTTAAATTAGAAATAAAAATGAATTTGATCCATAGATCTTGATTAAATGGATGATCTAGATTTATTCTCACAAAATCATTTGCATGAAATGCGATATTTTAGTGTATCAATATTTTGAGGCATATAATGCATTGCAATTTTGATGCACGAAATGCATATATTGCATGCATAAGTCAATCTGGCCGTACATCACACAAGGATCAATGATTCAGATTTATTCTTATTTCCTACTCAAAAAATCATTCCCATTTGATGTAACACCCCCAGAATACGACCGGGAATCTCACACGCCGTAGACCCTTATCACAAGGATCTACCAGGCTAAACTCCAAAAGAATACTCAATGATTGACCGACCGGGGTCAAAATTAATTACAAAGCAGACCGACAAGGTCATTAAACAATTCAGAAACTAACTAAATTTATTTCTCAATGACAATAATAAACTTGAACCCAGAAAGGAATGACAACTTGATTTAATGAATGAAAACTACACCCATGTAAGGGTGGATACTCGACCGAAAGAGAAATACCAACCAAAATGAAAAAAAAGAAAAAAAAGACTCTTGTGTGATTAGCATCGTCGTCTTCCATCTCCTTCCAAGTCAATCCCGTGACTGCTCCCGAGCTGCCAAAACCTGAGCGCATAACAGGCACCCATCCCCTGAAAGCTCGGGGGTTAGCAAACTGGAATTTTGCTAATGCAAGTACATAATATATAAGATATACGAACAATAACACAAAACTCAACAGTCGTGAAACCTTAACACAAACCACACATTCCCATAGTCAACATAGAATAGCATCACATACACAAGGTGAAAGATAATCACATTGTCATATTCTATTTACGGAACATAACACCAATGGAACTTTAAACGAGCCCAAGGAGTCAGAAAAATCCCTTTTTATAAAGGAAAAGTATTTTGATAAAAAAGTTTGAAAACATTATTATAGACTCGGGCCATCTTGGGGTTTTGAAAATCAAATGGGAATACTTTTAGAAAATACTTCAAAAGCTCTCGGGTCCTCAACCCAACATGTGGAAATAATTTGCAAGAAAACCATTACAACGTTATTCGGGGTCCTCGATGTAATATCCGCAATTTTGAATTTCGGTAATTTTTTTTTTCGGCGTAAGTCCGTTTTGATGACTCGATCATGACCATTTCGTCATTTCGAGAATGATTAATTCTGCACTTTTTGTCATCCGAGTTTGTTTCGGTGTTGTTTTGTTGAGTTCCGTGCTTTTTAGCGGCTTTTCCGCACTTGAGTTCGATTCTTGCGAATATCGTTCGAAACTGTTGTTTCGAGTTTCTCGTAAGTTCATTTAATGTTATTATTCATGTTGCGAGCTTTGGTTCGGTGTTTCGATCACGTATCGTAATTTTCGGGCGTTTTGGGCCATTTTTGTAATTTCCCAAAGTTTGGGGTAATTACTTCCGTTGTCGAATTCCGACACTTCGGGTGGTCGGAATCGTGTGTTCTCTTAGCGCTTGGATTCGTCTTTGCGAGTACTTCGTAACCGTATCTCCGATTTTTACTCAGGTTCGGGTTTCGGGGTCGTCCGGGCCGTCGGAGTGGCCACGGCCGAGTCACGGCCGGAGCAGGGCCTGGCCTGGCCGAGTTACGGCCGTAAGATGCCGGTTACGGCCGTAATGTGTGCCAGTTACGGCCGTAAGTGTGATCGGGTACGGCCGTACGGGCGCTGGGCATCTTCCGGACGAAGGCCGGTTACGGCCGTAATGTGTGCCAGTTACGGCCGTAAGTGCCCGACAGTTGCTGGACTGATTTTTTGACGAATGCCGGTTACGGCCGTAAGGCCTGCCGAGTACGGACGTAAGGGCCGAGTTACGGCCGTAAGGCACTGCCGGTTACGGCCGTAACCCTGCCGGCTATATATAGCCTAGGCTCGGCCAGACTTCATTTCTTACGCGTTTTTCTTCCTTTTTCGGCGGCTGGCGATGGGAGGCTCGGGAAATCGAGTTCTTGGCCGATTCTAATCATTTCCAAGGCATTTTGGAAGATTCTTGTTGATTATATCATCATCCAATCCGTGTTCTTCGTCAAATCAAGGTATATTTCTTGATTTTCCTTCAAGTTGACTTTTTGGGAATTTGTTCTTGATTTCGATTCTAGTCCGATTTTGATACATCGGTTGGTGTATTATGATGTTATTAATCGTGTTCTATGGGTTGTATATCCATATATCGAGTTTGTTTAACTCGATTGACGATTCGAATGTTCTTGGGAATTATTGAACATTTAGTATTCGATTAAATGTCCCAATGAGTTTCCCTTCGATAGTTTGTTGGGATTTCCGTTGTTTTGGCCTTGATTCTCGTCGTAACCATGTGTTATTGTTCCTTCCGGAGGTTTATAGGTGTTCGAGGATTCCGATGTTGAATCTCGTTGGTGATTGATGATTCGTGTGGTGTTATTCTCGTAATACTCGTGGTGCTATCGCGTTCTTGATATTGTTCGGGGGTTCATTCGACCGCGTCCTATCCGTCGTCTCGCTGCGATCGTGATTTCGAGGCAAGTACCTTGTCCATACTTTTCTTGTTTTGTGGATATGATGATTGGAGATCGTCTTGGTGTGTTTGTTTGTTTGTTTGAAATGAGTTTTCAAAAGATTTGGTTAGCCTTGTTAAAGGCCCTCTTTCAAAACCGCGTGTGTTTTGTGATCGGTGTGTGTCATGAACGAGTATGTGACTCCTGTGGATATGTTTGGTGTTGATGATGCACTTGGTGTTGCGTGTGGATGTATATTGTTTCATTTCGGTGCATTGTGGTTTGACGTGGTGTTTTGCTAAGTGTTTGATGCCTCTGGGTGAATTGTTTGGATATTCTTGGTGTGATATGTTATTTGTGCATGATTGATTCGCTAGCCAGCTCGGGTGGGTCCGACGGGATCACGGAGTGGGATTCGTGGCTTCGTCCCGGTCCTAGGCGACGTGTGGTGCTTGAGTATTTCGCTAGCCAGCTCGGGTGGGTCCGACGGGATCACGGAGTGGGATTTGTGGCTTCGACCCGGTCCTAGGCGATGTGAGTACTGTGTTTTGTGAATGTGTTTGCTCACCTCGGGAGGGTTCGACGGGACCACGGAGGGAATTCCAATGGCTTCGACCTGGGTTCACGAGTGAAACTTCACCAGTTGGTATTGATTTTATGTCCGTCGAGTACACGTGACTTGGGTTTTGGACCTGCAAATTGTTGTCGGTTTTCTAATTGCGAAAACAAAACCTTTGGGCTGTGACCCCTGTTGATTTTTGGAAAGAGAAGGATTCGGAAATCCTAAATTGTTTTCTATTAAAACTCTCGATGGCATTTTAAACTGTTTTATAAATTGTTTCCCTTGATTTGTGATCTTTCGATTTTGGAATGTTTTACCAAACTCATGCCTCGAGAAGTGCTTTTCGTTACGTTTGGAACTTTGAGGATTCCTGATTATTATTGTTCTTGGAACTTGTATTGTATGGCTCGTGTTTTTGCACTTGTACTTACACTAGCAAAACAGTGGAGTTTTGCTAACCCCCGAGTATTCGGGGGGTGGATGTCTATTTTTGCATTCAGGTTTTGGAGCATAGCACAGGGTCGGCACGAAGGATGATGAAAGATGAACGATACTAATCACACGAGGATCCGTTAATGTCGTATTGGTCTAGTTGTATTTTCTTTTCACGCAAAGATCTTTTCCCGTTGTACGGGAGTTTATTGTATTTTGACCCCTGCGTGGGTATGTGTTTGGAATTGAGTTGTATGTTATTATTGAAAGACCAAGTCGGTCTACTGAGTCATTTTAGCCTTAAAGGCGATGTTTAGATGTTTGATTTTAGTTATTAGCCTGGTAGATCCTCGAGGAGAGGGTCTACGGCGTGTAATATCCCTGAATGGATTGGGGGTGTTACATAAATGGTATCGGAGATTAGGTTGTGGAAACCTAGGCTGTCGGGTCAGTGGTGCCTATTGAGTTTTGTCTCGTCGGATTTTGTCTGACTAAGTCGTGTCGCGACGCGTCGTCTGAGTTTGTTAGTCGTGATTAGTATCGTGGGCGATCATCATCTTCGTGCGACTTGTGGATGTAAGTCTCCCTCCTTTGTGTTGTGCCTCGTGTGACACGAGCTATTTTTTTTATGATTATTTGTTAAGTGACAGAATCCTCTTATGGATTTTGATTTCTTGATACGTGACTATTGACTCTCATATTTCGTTCATGTGAGCAGTAGTGTTGCTGGATTGTGCATGTTGGACTGTATTTCTTTTATCCGCTGCGTGAGTTCTTCTGTAATGGCTTTCGGTATTTTACCGACTGAGTTTTAGTTCGAAAATCGATTTCCTTAACCGAGTTTTTGGCATTATGGCCTTGATCATTTTGGCGAAATTCTTATGACGGTATTTAGTATTTTGTAAATGGATTTTGTGAGTTTTTGGAATATTACCGTCATCGGCCTTTTTGGCGTTTTTGTAAATGGTTTTTATCCTGGTGGGCTCCAGCGCGGGACCCACAGCGCTATAATGTTCCGTGTATTTACCTGAAATTTTTGGGCATTCTAGCCCATTGAATTATCCTTGAAAAACTTGAGTATCTTAGAAAATAAATTTCGAGACGTACTTTTAAAATGAATTATTTCCTCGCGGTACTTTCAAGGTGCCTTCTAGTGCCGCAATATGTCTCAAAATTATTCCAGTTGAGGACCAAAATATTCTGAGATATTTTCAATTATTTTTTTTGAAATGCAGTTGCTTAGACCCAAGTGTCGAATATTCCGAAAGTTTTTCACTAAGAGAAGGTGTCCACATTTGTGTTCAAACGCAAGATGATTTTCAAAGTCTCGATAACAATGTTTGCACTACTTTTTGAAAAATGATACTCAAGATCAACTGGTGTTTCCAAACTATTTTCAAAAGGTCGTTTTCATTTTTAAAACCTATTATTCCTGTTGCGGACCGGAAATGCATGTATGGTTTTCGAACTTTCGTTACGGTGTTAACCCCGATTTGTGATTGAATTGGTGGTGTGAATGTTGAGTCGTTCGCCACGCATATGTTTTGTTAGCCCTTCGTGGGAGGTGTGATGACGATCTTTAATGTTGCCATTTCATGGTGGCTTGCGTGTTATCGCACCTGTGTGAACTGTTAAAGCTTGGGTTTGTATGTTTGTGTACATGTGTGATTGTTTCATGATGTTTGTAATTATGTGCTGGTTATTGTTCGGACCTTTGAGGTCGCCGAACGATACCGTCGTTGCTGCAGTGTTTGTGTGTGTATTACTTTACGATGGTAATCGTTGTATACGGTATGTATTATGATTCTTCGTTGTGCTGAGTTG
Source organism: Orobanche coerulescens (assembly GCA_033398695.1). NCBI lineage: Eukaryota > Viridiplantae > Streptophyta > Magnoliopsida > Lamiales > Orobanchaceae > Orobanche > Orobanche coerulescens. The sequence goes on from CM065815.1 coordinate 120,019,956, forward strand.
GCATCTCCGCTATGTTGTTTTGCGACGTTATGCCCTATTGTATCTAGCATTTGTATTTTCGGTATGCCGAGTCGAGGCGTTTCAACCGTGATGTGCCGGGGCATGCACGTGTAAGTTGTCCTTCTCGTCAGTAACGCGTTTCAAGTGCGGACTCGAGGGACACCGAATTCAGTTTTGCGAATTGGCTACCGAGACTTTCGGAGTTCGCGCTTCAGCACAGTCATCGGAATCGGCTTTGAGAGGCCTTTGAAGGATGTTTCTGTCAGTTGCTTGTTGTGTTGTCACCTTGATTTCGTGTTGTGAGTTTCGGGAACGACACTTCTTTTAGAAGGGGTCGAATATAATACCCGTATTATTTTTGGCTTCTGCATTTTCTCTTTCTCAATTCTATCGACTCGCTCGTGTTCGTTGATACTTTCTGAACTTGTTCGGTATTTCAGTTTCATTGTTCAAACGAGCTGTGATCTTGTTTTGGGACGATCTGGTTATCGCTGTGACTTTTTCGAGTTCGGTTCGATTCTAGTGAACCTTGTTCGGAAGTAACATCTTTTGGTTCTACTAGTTCTTTTATTCGAAGTGGATCGAATTTTGAACTTCCGTATTTTCGACTCTGTCGACTCGTTTATGTTCGTTGCTTGTCCTGCCCCTTGCTTTTGTTGATCGAACGAGTGCGGTATTGTTTCGGAATAACTCGTTTGTCGTTGTGACTTTTCAATTGCTATTCCCTTTCCTATGGATCTTATGTGAATGCACATCTTGTTGTTTTCACCGGATCATATATTGCCTCGAGTCGGGATGCGAACCTTGGAGTTTTTGTTTGAATTTTATTGTTCTTCGTGATTCGAACATGATTGTTCGATTTTTGTTGTCTCGATCGTTGAGTTCGATCGTTTGATTGTTTGGTTTTTGTTGATCTCATTTCGTGATTGTTGAACATTCAGACTCCTTCGTAATTCCCTTAAGTTCGGGAAATTTGTCTCGTTTTCGATCTTCCAACCCTTGGGCGGTGGAATTCCGTATTTCTTCGATCGCTCGCTTTGATTGATGTATCGTTGGGGTGGTCGATCATATTGATTTTCGTTCGTTGCGTTTTGTGATTGTTCGGATAATTGACTTGACTATATTATCCGTTTGATGACGCTTGTCATTTGTTGGTTTTATTATATTCCTAACGGCGACGTTGTGTTGGTCGTCGTGGAGCGTGTTTTCGCGCCGTATGTCTCTTTGCGTTTCTTGCAGCGTTTCGCCGTCGGGCACGAGTTTTCGGTTTTTGCATATCTCGTCTAGTTTTCCTGGTAGGGTATATTGCTTCCCCCTACTTGTTTTAAGTTTCGGGACGAAACTCTTCTTTTAAGGAGGGTAGAATGTAATATCCGCAATATCGAATTTCGGTAATTTTCTTTTTTCGGTGGAAGTCCGTTTTGACGACTCGCTCATGACCGTTTCGTCATTTCGAGAATGATTAATTCTGCACTTTTTGTCATCCGAGTTCGTTTCGGTGTTGTTTTGTTGAGTTCCGTGCTTTTTAGCGGCTTTTCCGCACTTGAGTTCGATTCTTGCGAATCTCGTTCGAAACTGTTGTTTCGAGTTTCTCGTAAGTTCATTTAATGTTATTATTCATGTTGCGAGCTTTGGTTCGGTGTTTCGATCACATATCGTGATTTCCGGGCGTTTTGGGCCATTTTTGTAATTTCCCAAAGTTTCGGGTAATTACTTCCGTTGTCGAATTCCGACACTTCGGGTGGTCGGAATCGTGTGTTCTCTTAGCGCTTGGATTCGTCTTTGCGAGTACTTCGTAACCATATCTCCGATTTTTACTCAGGTTCGGGTTTCAGGGTCGTCCGGGCCGTCGGAGTGACCACGGCCGAGTCACACGAAAGGTGGCCTCGCTCGGCCGAGTTACGGTCGTAAGGTGCCGGTTACGGCCGTAATGTGTGCTAGTTACGGCCGTAAGTGTGATCGGGTAGGGCCGTACGGGCGCTGGGCATCTTCCGGACGAAGGCCGGTTACGGCCGTAATGTGTGCCAGTTACGGCCGTAAGTGCCCGACAATTGCTGGACTGATTTTTTGACGAATGCCGGTTACGGCCGTAAGGCCTGCCCAGTACGGCCATAAGGGCCGAGTTACAGCCGTAAGGCACTGCCGGTTACGGCCGTAACCCTGCCGGCTATATATAGCCTGGGCTCGGCCAGACTTCATTTCTTACGCATTTTTCTTCCTTTTTCGGCGGCTGGCGACGGGAGGCTCGGGAAATCGAGTTCTTGTCCGATTCTAATCATTTCCAAGGCATTTTGGAAGATTCTTGTTGATTATATCATCATCCAATCCGTGTTCTTCGTCGAATCAAGGTATATTTCTTGATTTTCCTTCAAGTTGACTTTTTGGGAATTTGTTCTTGATTTCGATTCTAGTCCGATTTTGATATATCGGTTGGTGTAGTATGATGTTATTAATCGTGTTCTATGGGTTGTATATCCATATATCGAGTTTGTTTAACTCGATTGACGATTCGAATGTTCTTGAGAATTATTGAACATTTAGTGTTCGGTTAAATGTCCCAATGAGTTTCCCTTCGATAGGTTGTTGGGATTTCCATTGTTTTGGCCTTGATTCTCGTCGTAACCATGTGTTATTGTTCCTTCCTGAGGTTTATAGGTGTTCGAGGATTCCGATGTTGAATCTCGTTGGTGATTGATGATTCGTGTGGTGTTATTCTCGTAATACTCGTGGTGCTATCGCGTTCTTGATATTGTTCGGGGGTTCATTCGACCGCGTCCTATCCGTCGTCTCGTTGCGATCGTGATTTCGAGGCAAGTACCTTGTCCATACTTTTCTTGTTTTGTGGATATGATGATTGGAGATCGTCTTGGTGTGTTTGTTTGTTTGTTTGAAATGAGTTTTCAAAAGATTTGGTTAGCCTTGTTAAAGGCCCTCTTTCAAAACCGCGTGTGTTTTGTGATTGGTGTGTGTCATGAACGAGTATGTGACTCCTGTGGATATGTTTGGTGTTGATGATGCACTTGGTGTTGCGTGTGGATGTATATTGCTTCATTTCGGTGCATTGTGGTTTGACGTGGTGTTTTGCTAAGTGTTTGATGCCTCTGGGTGAATTGTTTGGATATTCTTGGTGTGATATGTTATTTGTGCATGATTGATTCGCTAGCCAGCTCGGGTGGGTCCGACGGGATCACGGAGTGGGATTCGTGGCTTCGTCCTGGTCCTAGGCGACGTGTGGTGCTTGAGTATTTCGCTAGCCAGCTCGGGTGGGTCCGACGGGAGCACGGAGTGGGATTTGTGGCTTCGACGCGGTCCTAGGCGATGTGAGTACTGTGTTTTGTGAATGTGTTTGCTCACCTCGGGAGGGTTCGACGGGACCACGGAGGGAATTCCAATGGCTTCGACCTGGGTTGACGAGTGAAACTTCACCAGTTGGTATTGATTTTATGTCCGTCGAGGACACGTGACTTGGGTTTTGGCCCTGCGAATTGTTGTCGGTTTTCTAATTGCGAAAACAAAACCTTTGGGCTGTGACCCCTGTTGATTTTTGGAAAGAGAAGGATTCGGAAATCCTAAATTGTTTTTTATTAAAACTCTCGATGGCATTTTAAACTGTTTTATAAATTGTTTCCCTTGATTTGTGATCTTTCGATTTTGGAATGTTTTACCAAACTCATGCCTCGGGAAGTGCTTTTCGTTACGTTTGGAACTTTGAGGATTCCTGATTATTATTGTTCTTGGAACTTGTATTGTATGGCTCGTGTTTTTGCACTTGTACTTGCACTAGCAAAACAGTGGAGTTTTGCTAACCCCCGAGTATTCGGGGGGTGGATGTCTATTTTTGCATTCAGGTTTTGGAGCATAGCACAGGGTCGGCACGAAGGATGATGAAAGATGAACGATACTAATCACACGAGGATCCGTTAATGTCGTATTGGTCTAGTTGTATTTTCTTTTCCACGCAAGATCTTTCCCGTTGTACGGGAGTTTATTGTATTTTGACCCCTGCGTGGGTATGTGTTTGGAATTGAGTTGTATGTTATTATTGAAAGACAAAGTCGGTCTACTGAGTCATTTTAGCCTTAAAGGCGATGTTTAGATGTTTGATTTTAGTTATTAGCCTGGTAGATCCTCGAGGAGAGGGTCTACGGCGTGTAATATCCCTGAATGGATTAGGGGTATTACACTCGATCCAATTTATAAAACACTATCACGAGCGAATCATTACAACATCTCACGGGGTTCTCGGCCCAATCCAAATAATATCATCAGGAGAACAAATCTCGACATCCCATGGGGTCCTCGACCCAATGCACATAATAATCATCATAGTACAATCAAAGGCACAGCCTCTCATACGACAAATCCTGCTCAAGACCCCTGATTAATTAACCCTTGGAGATCTCGTCAAATATCCTTGGTGAATTAACCCTGATACCAATATTTAAAACAAGTTGAAACGAACTTTTAGAAACAATAATCGCGGTCCACATCAAGACCAACATTTTAAAGCGAGTTGCAAGAACTTTGAATTACGAAAATCATTTGGTAACGGGGTCTTAGCTATCACTCAAATATCCGTTACCAATAAGCCTCGCCAGCGCCTCCTCGCACACTTGCACCGACGTTCACTCCACTATGTTGGCCGCCCCTTGAACATGTCACCGCGCCGGTGATCACTCCCACAAGAGCCGCCCCTTGCACGCGTATTAGGTAACACCGGTGTTCACCAATCATATGGAGCCGCACATTGCAGCGTACACCAGGCCGGAGTACACGACCCGCCCTCAGAGGTTCCCGGATACGACGTTTCTCACAACAAGTATCCATATTGTTTCAAACATCAAGCACACAGACAAACGTTACAACAATTATCAACTCAGTGTAACACCCCCAATCCGCTCAGGGATATTACACGCCGTAGAACCTTTCCTCAAGGATCTATCAGGCTGGTAACAACATCGAACAACTCAACGATGCCTTTAAGGCTAAAAATGACTCAGTAGACCGATTTGGTCTTTCAATAAAAACATACAACTCAATTACAACACATGCCCACGCACGGGTCAAAATACAACGAACTCCCGTACAACGGGGAAAAATACTGCAGCGGAAATAAAGTACAACTGAACCAATACACAACGTACGGTTACACATATGATTAGTATCGATCCTCTTTCATCATCCTTCGTGCTGACCCTGTGTTATGCTCCTAAAACCTGAATGCAAAAATAGACATCCACCCCCCGAATACTCGGGGGTTAGCAAAACTCCACTGTTTTGCTAGTACAAGAACAAAGTGCAAAAATACGAGTCATACAATTCAAATTCCACGAATAACAATAACCAGGAATCCTTAAAGATCTAGACGTAACGAAAAGTACTTCTCGAGGCAAGAGTTTGGGTAAAACATTCCAAAACCGAAAGATCACAACTCGAGGGAAACAATTTATAAAACAGTTTAAAATGCCATCGAGAGTTTTAATAGAAACCAATTTAGGATTATCAAATCCTTATCTTTCCAAAATCAACAGGGGTCACAGCCCAAAGGTTTTGTTTTCACAAATGAAACCAACAACAATACAAAAGGTTAAAATCCATGTCACGCGTCCTCGACGGACATAAAATACACACGCACCCATGAAGTTTCACTCGTGAATCCAGGGCAAAACCATTGGACTCCCTCCGTGGCCCCGTCGAACCCTCCCGAGGTGAGCAAACACATTCACAAAACATACACACGCACTCGTGAAGTCTCACTCGTTAATCCAGAGTGAAGTCATAGATTCCCCCCGAACCCTACCGAGGTGAGCAAACACATTCACAAAACATACACACGCACTCGTGAAGTTTCACTCGTGAATCCAGAGTGAAGTCATAGATTCCCTGGGCCGAACCCTCCCAAGGTGAGCAAACACATTCGCAAAACATACACGCACAGGCATCGCCTAGGACCGGGACGCCACCACAAATCCCACCCGAGGCCTCGAAGGACTCTCCCGAGCTGGCTAGCGAAACAATCAAGCACAAATAACATATCAAACCAAGGATATCCAAACAATTCACCAAGAGGCATCAAACACTTAGCAAAACACCACGTCGAACCATAACACACCGAAAAGAGATAATATACATACACATGCATTATCAAGCGCAACATCAACACCAAACATATCCAAAAGATTCACGTAGTCACTTACAACCCACACAATTTACAAAACACACACGTTTTGAAAGTGAGCCTTTAACGAGGCTAGCCGAATCTTTTGAAAACTTATTTCAAACAAACAAACAAACATACCAAGACGATCACCAATCATCATATCCATGAAACAAGAAATGTATGGACAAGGTACTTGCCTAGGAACCACGATCGTAACAAGACGACAGCTGGAATGCGGTCCAACAGCCCCGAACTCTCGAACACTATCAAGAACGCGATAGCACTGAAATTACTAAGAGAAAACACCACACGAATCATCAATCACCAACGGAATTCAACATCGGAATCATCGAGCACCTATAATCCTCCGTAAGGAACAGTAAAACATGATTACGACGAGAATCAAGGCCGAAAACAACGGAAATCCCAACAAACTATCGAAGGGAACTCATTCGAATATTTAATCGAACATTAACTGTTCAAGATCCTTTAAGAATAAAGAAATCACCCCTCGAGTCGAACGAACCAAAGATACGAGTATCCAATCCGTAGAACAAGTTCAAAACAACGTTTATACAACAATTAATTGGTCAAAAACGGACTGGAATCGAAAACAAAAGGGAAATCCCCAAAATCTTCAAAAACAAAGGTTCAAGCCAAAATACCTTGATTCGGACGAAGAACACGGATTAGATGATGATAATAATCATGATTCAAGGTTCCCAACTGATGTATAATTGATATCGATCAAAACCAATGATTTCTATCGAAGGATCGCGAAAAACGAAGAAGAAAAATGGGAATTGCCAAGTGACCCATGCCTGTGCCTTAACAGCCGAGACTGCCGACGCTTACGCATTTAATCGCCATGGCTTACGACGAATCGCCATGGCCGAACTTACTGTCCAATTCTGCCGGCAGTGTTACGTACGCTACCGGCCAGGCCTTAAGTACGTAACAGGCCTTACGGCCGTAACTGCCGGACACTTACGTACGTTACTCGGCCAGGGCTGGCCAGGCCCCAACATGCCCGGCCATGACTCAGCCGGGGCCAACTCCGACGGCCCGGACGACCCCGAAACCCGAACCTGAATACGAATCGAAGATACGGTTACGAAGTACTCGCAAAGAAGAATTCGAGCACTAAGAGAACACACGATTCCGACCACCCGAAGGCTCGAAATTCAACAATGGAAAGTAATTACCCCAAACTTTGGGAAATTACGAAAATCGCCTAAAACGTCCGAAATACACGATACACGACCGAAACATCAAACTAAAGCTTGCAACATGAATAATAACATTAAATGAACTTACGGGAAACTCGAAGCAACAGTTTCGAACGAGATTCACAAGAATCGAACTCGAGTGCGGAAAAGTCGCTAAGAAACACGGAACTCAACAAAACAGCACCGAAACAAACTCGGATATCAAAAAGTGCAGAATTAATCATTCTCAGAATGATGAAACGGTCAGAAGGGAGTCGTCAAAATGGACTTCCGCGAAAAAAAAGAAAATTACCGGAAATCGAAATTGCGGATATTACATACTACCCTCCTTAAAAGAAGTTTCGTCCCGAAATTTAAAACAAGTAGGGAGAAGCAATATCCTTCCAGGAAACACTCATCGAGATACACAAGAAACGCGTAACTTACGCCCAATGGTGAAACGTTACAAGCAACGCAAAGGAACAAATGGCGTGAAAACACGCTCCACGACGACCAACACAACGCCACCGGTAGAGACATAATAAAACCAACAAGTGACAAGCCAACCAGATAATACCATCAAGTCAATTATCCGAACTATCACAAAACACAAAGCACCTGTTACAAGGAACACGCACAGTCGAGAAAACAAAAAATAAACACAAAACGATCCACAAGGACAATCACAAACAATTCGGACTACGCCGAAATCCTAAAAAAGCATACTAGGCATCTATGTGCCCTTTCGGAGCAGAGACGCAGCCTCGATCCTCAAATCTCTCAGCTACCGTCTCGCAATGCACGCTCAGTGACCCACCTGGCCACACTCGAAACAGCTGACTAACAGTGAATGATAATTCTTCGCGGTACGAGATCAGGCAACAACAGTAAGACAACCCCGATCGAACAACAACGATCGAACAATAACGACCGAAAAACAACGATCGAACAAAAATGATCGAATGACAACGGCCGAACAATGACTCTGAAGTTCACACTTCAACTCAAGACATCAAAAGAACTAGTAGAATCAAAATATGTAACTTCCGAACAAGGTTCACAAGAATCGAACCGAACTCGGAAAAGTCACAGCGATAATCAGATCGACCCAAAACAAGATCACGGCTCATTCGAACAATGAAACCGAAATGCAGAACAAGTTCAGAAAGTATCAACGGACACGAGCGAGTCGATAGACTTGAGAAAGAGGAAATGCAGAACTCCAAAACAATACGGGTATTACATTCGACCTCTTATAAAAGAAGCTCGTCCCCGCAACTCACAATAATGGAAACAAGGCAACAACACAAAGGCAGCTGACAGAAACATTCCCCATGGGCCTCTTAGAGCCGATCCTGATATCTGTGCTGAAGTCGCGCCCCGAAAGACTCGGAACCCAACTCGCAAAACTGGATCCTGTGTATCTCGGGTCCACACTTGAAATGCATTACTGACGAGAAGGACAATTGGTACGTGCATGCCCCCGACACACCACGGTTGAAACACCTCAGCTCGGCATACCGAATATACAAATGCTCGATACAATGGAACATAACATCACAAAGCAACAAACTAGAGATGCCAATTCCACAGAACATATCAACGTAAGGTAGCCCGCATACACAAAATCATAGCAACGATGGCATCGTTCGGTGATCTCAACGGCCCGAACGATAACCAGCACATAATCACAAAATATCATACAAATATTACCGGACCGCAAATAGGAACGATAGGTTTTTAAAAATGAAAACCACCTTTGAAAAAACTGATTTTGGAAACACTAGTTGATCTTGAGTATCACCCTTCAAAAAGTAGCACAGACACCATTATCGAGACTTTGAAAACCATCTCGCGCTTGATAAAACGAGGACACTTCCCTTTTGGTGAAAGACTTTCAGAAATATTCGACCCTCGGGTCTAAGCAAAGCGTTTCTAAATAATTGAAAATATCTCAAAATATTTTGGTCCTCAACTAGGATTTTTTTGAAATATATTGCGGCACTAGAAAGCACCTTGAAAACACCGCAAGAAAATAATTCGTTTTAAAATTATGTCTCAAAATTTAATTTTCTAAGATACTCAAGGTTTTCAAAAATTCAATAGGCCAGAATGCCCAAAACTCGCAAAATCCTTTATCAAACCGTCATAAAACATTCAAGGCGAAAGTGTCAAAACTCGATTTAGGGAATCGGTTTTGCGAATTAGAACTCAATTTGCAAAATACTAAAAGTCATTTTGAAAGGTCTCACGCAGCGGATAAAATACAATTCGAAAATACATTAGCAGCGACACCGCTCCTCATATAAATAAAATATTAGAGTCGAATACCCACATATCACGGAATCAAAATCCACAGAAGGATTCAATCAATCAACGATATAATCATACAAGCAGCTCATGTCATACGAGGCACAACACAAAGAAGGGAGACTTACATCAACAGGTCGCACGAAGATGATGATAGCTCCATGATACTAATCACGACCAACAGACTCAGACGACGCGTCGCGACACGACTCAGTCAGACAAAATCCGACGAGACAAAACTCAACAGTCACCACTAAACCCGACAGCCTAGGTGTAACGCCCTGGCTTTCTTAATTAAAAAGAACGTTACACGGCTCATTTTTTTTTAAAAATTTTATATATAAATTCGGAGTATTTGCGGAAGCATTTTAGTCAGTAAATCTTCAATAAAACTCGTTTATTCAACCATCAGTACAGTTTTACAAAACATGGGAAATCATTCTGTAACGCCCTGGCTTTCTTAATTAAAAAGAACGTTACATAGCACAATTTTTCCTTAAATTTTTTATATAAATTCGGAGTATTTGCGGAAGCATTTTAGTCAGTAAATCTTCAATAAAACTCGTTTATTCAACCATCAGTACAGTTTTACAAAAACATGGGAAATCAAATATTCGGACATAGTCCGTTGAAATTATATTCGTTGAAGAACATCAAGTATTTCGTAAAAATAATAATAATTACGGCAACAACATCTTTTATTATTTAGAACTTCATCGTGTTGGGAGTATGTATTCATCTTCTGCTTGTCCCGTTCGTCGATTCCTTAGCCTGAAAAACATAAATGACGAGGTGTGAGTATGCGAGCATACTCAGTGGGATTAAACCCTTATAAATCATCAAAATCATGTTGTGTAATGCACATAAATCATTCTTATCTGTGTGAGACTCGTCTCGGATTTCTTTCATTCTTTCGACCCCTCGCGGATCGTCATGTTACACGACACAACAATGACCGTAACATATTAAAACAGTATAACCTCACCTCGTTTGCTGAAATCTTGAAATATCTTCCTTTGAATTTGGCTCGGTTGTCCTTTTTGGATCCCGGATACGCTTCTCCTAGCACTTGAAAATACTTTTTCATATTTCCGGCCATAAATTCTTGATGTAAAATCTGAAATCTCTTTGAGGACTTTTATCAAACACCTTTGAAAAACTGTAATATTTGAGCTATCTATTTGATCGGGCTTTTTGAGGGCCGTGACCGACCTTATCCAAACAGCTGGACAGCCTTATCCGGATAGTGGTCGAGAAGCTTCTGTCGTCCGTGACCGGCAGATGTCGGTAGGCATGTCCGGCGGTGACCGGCAGATGTCCGTCAACTTGGCTCGACCGGTTCGACCCCTTCCCGGTGTCCTAATTCGATTTTCCGACTTTTTCCGGACTCGTCGGAGTTAAATCTTCGATATGCTCGGAACGAATTTTCGATAATAATAAAAATAAAATTTAATATTATTTTTGCAATATAAGTGTTTTGTAATGAAATTTTATCGTATCAAAATCATCGGAACTTTTCGAAATCACTTTCATAAATTCTAAAAATGATCCTTATAATTTATTTTGAAATCTTTTCCTTTTAAGTCCTTAATTTTATGCTAGGAACGTATCGGTCCAAGTATCGGACAACCTGTAAATAATAAAAAATCAAAATCTATGATCATTAGCAAAATAAATAACATTTAAATAAGTATTGGGGCGTTACAATAGCCTCCCCCATTTAAACTTTCACATATCCTTTCAAATCTTTTGCCGACACAATCATTCTATACTCATACCATAATTTTTTAGTTTTCATAAAAGAGTGAATACTTGAAAACATTACCTCGGAGTCGACGTTGGGCAGCAGCGATGAACCACATATACTCCCGAAAATATAATCATGCCGTAATTATTCGTTATACTTTCAAAAATAAGAAAGTTTTGAAATGTCTTGTTTTGTATAAGTAAATCTTTTTTTTAAACCTCCTTAACTAAATAGTCCCATACCTATACAGTTTTGGAATACCTCTCGTTCTGGTGAGAATTCGGTTCAGTCATGTCCCCCTCCGCCTAGAAGCCTTGTCAGGAGCCGCTCATTGTCCGTGCCCTTTTTCTTATTGCACCGGCGATCACTCCCCTTTCTCGGAGCCGCTCATTGTCCGTGCCCTTTTCTATTGCACCGGCGATCACTCCCCGCCCTCGTCGGCCCCGGGTGTCACATGTTCACCAGCTTCCGCTTGGTTCATCCCCAAATCTCACCGTACTGAGAGAGGTCTTGCTCCGATACCATTCTGTAACGCCCCAATACTTATTTAAATGCTAACGATCATAGATTTTGATTTTTTTAATATTTATAGGTTGTCTGATACTTGGACCGATACGTTCCTAGCATAAAATGAAGGATTTAAAAAAAAAGAAAAGATTTCAAAATAAATTATAAGGATTATTTTAGAATTTATGAAAGTAATTTCGAAAATTTTCGACGAATTGATACGATAAAATTTTCATTACAGAACACTTATACTGCAAAAATAATATTAACCTATTTAATTATTATTATCGAAAATCGGTTCCGAGCATGTCGAAGATTTAACTCAGACAAGTCTGGAACAGGTTGGAAAATCGAATTTGGACATCGGGAAGGGGTCGAACCGGCTGAGCCAAGTTGACGGACATTTGCCGATCACCACCGGACACGCCGATCGACGCCGTCATGGCCCGAAGCTTCTAGGCCACTATCCGGATAAATGTCATCCCTGTCGATAAGGTCGGTCACGACCGACGAAGCTTCTAGGCCACTATCCGGGTAAAGTCATTTGTCCAGGATAAGGTCGATCGACGGAAGCTTCTCGACCAATTGTCCGGATAAGGCTTCCATGTCCGGGTAATGTTGATTTTCAACCGACTTTGAGACCTTATTTATACATGTTACGACGTGTTTTTGTACATATCATATATCATTTGAAGTCGTGAACCTCTACTTTAAAACGCTCAAACATATTTTCCTTCCAAATTTTATAAAGCCACAAATCCCGATCAAACAGATAGCTCAAATCGACAGCTTTTCAAAGGTGTTTGATAAAAGTCCTCAAAGAGATTTCAGATTTTTCATCAAGAATTTATGATCGAAATATGAAAAAGTATTTTCAAGTGCTAGAGAAGCGTATCCGGGATCCAAGAAGGACAACCGAGCCAAATTCAAAGGAAGATATTTCAAGATTTCAAAGAAACGAGGTGAGGTTATCTCGCTTTAATATGTTACGGTCATCGTTGTGTCGTGTAACATGACGAGCGAGGGGTCGAAAGAATGAAAGAAATCGAGACGAGTCTCACACGTATAAGAATATTTTATGTGCATTACACAACATGATTTTGACAATTTATAAGGATTTAATCTCATCAGTATGCTCGCGTACTCACACTCGCCATTTATAAAGCTAAGGAATCGGTTAACGACAATCATAAGATGAATACATACTCCCAACACGATGAAGTTCTAAATAATAAAAAATGTTGTCGCCGTAATTATTATTCTTTTTACGAAACACTTGATGTTCTTCGACGAATATAAATTTCAACGGACTATGTCCGAATAATTGATTTCCCATATAAATTCGGAGTATTTGCAGAAGCATTTTAGTCAGTAAATCTTCAATAAAACTCGTTTATTCAACCATCAGTACAGTTTTACAAAACATGGGAAATCAAATATTCGGACATAGTCCGTTGAAATTTATATTCGTCGAAAAACATCAAGTGTTTCGTAAAAATAATAATAATTACGGCGACAACATCTTTTATTATTTAGAACTTCATCGTGTTGGGAGTATGTATTCATCTTCTGCTTGTCCTGCCTGGCGATTCCTTAGCCTGAAAAACATAAATGACGAGGTGTGAGTACGCGAGCATACTCAGTGAGATTAAACCCTTATAAATCATCAAAATCATGTTGTGCAATGCACATAAAACATTCTTATCTGTGTGAGACTCGTCTCAGATTTCTTTCATTCTTTCGACCCCTCGCGGGTCGTCATGTTACACGACACAACGATGACCGTAACATATTAAAACAAAGATAACCTCACCTCGCTTGTCAAATCTTGAAATATCTTCCTTTGAATTTGGCTCGTTGTCCTTCTTGATCCTGATACGCTTCTCCTAGCACTTGAAAATACTTTTTCATATTTCCGGTCATAAATTCTTGATGTAAAATCAAATCTCTTTGAGGACTTTTATCAAACACCTTTGAAAACTCACGATTTGAGCTATCTGCTTGATCGGGATTTTTGTGGCTTTTATAAATTTTGGAAGGAAAATATGTTTCGGGCGTTTTAAAGTAGAGGTTCACACTTCAAAATGATATATGATATGTACAAAAACACGTCCAGAACATGTATAAATAAGGTCTCAAATTCGGTTTAAAATCAACATTACCCGACACCGGAAAGCCTTATCCTGACAAACTGCCGAGAAGCTTCGTCGGCCGTGACCGACCTTATTCTGACAAATGGATGCCTTTATCCGGATAGTGGCCTAGAAGCTTCGCTTGTCGTGGATCGACCTTATCCTGACAAATGATGCTTTATCCGGATAGTGGCCTAGAAGCTTCACATGACCATGACCTAGCTTGTCGTCGGCGTGTCGGCGGTGACCGCAAATGTCCGTCAACTTAGCTCACCCGGTTCGACCCCTTCCCGATGTCCAAATTCGATTTTCCGACTGCCTGCACTGTCGAGTTAAATCTTCGACATGCTAGGAACTGATTTTCGATAATAATAATGAAATAATTTAATATTATTTTTGCAATATAAGTGTTCTGTAATGAACTTTTATCGTATCAATTCGTCGAAAATTTTCGAAATTACTTTCATAAATTCTAAAATAATCCTTATAATTTATTTTGAAATCTTTTCTTTTTTTTTTAAATCCTTCATTTTATGCTAGGAACGTATCGGTCCAAGTATCGGACAACCTGTAAATATTAAAAAAATCAAAATCTATGATCGTTAGCATTTAAATAAGTATTGGGGCGTTACAATATCCTCCCCTTTAAAAAATTTCGTCCTCGAAATTCACCGTAAAGAACTTTGAAAATCTGTATCAAACTTTGTATGAGTATTTTCATCAATAACTTTAAAAATATTGTGCCAGCAAAAATTACTTTGAAACCTTTCTTTGAAATCATATTTTGTCCCTTTCGGACAACATTTAAACTTTCAAATATCCTTTCAAATCTTTTGCCGACACAATCATTCTATACTCATACCATAATTTTTTAGTTTTCATAAAAGAGTGAATACTTGAAAACATTACCTCGGAGTCGACGTTGGGCAGCAGCGATGAACCACATATTCTCCCGAAAATATAATCATGCCGTAATTATTCGTTATACTTTCAAAAATAAGAAAGTTTTGAAATATCTTGTTTTGTTTAAGTAAACCTTTTTAAACCTCGTTAACTGTATAGTCCCATACCTATACAGTCTTGGAATACCTCTCGTTCTGGTAAGAATTTGGTTCAGTCATGTCCCCCTCCGCCTAGAAGCCTTGTCAGGAGCCGCTCATTGTCCGTGCCCTTTTTCTTATTGCACCGGCGATCACTCCCCTTTCTCGGAGCCGCTCATTGTTCGTGCCCTTTTCTATTGCACCGGCGATCACTCCCCGCCCTCGTCGGCCCCGGGTGTCACATGTTCACCAGCTTCCGCTTGGTTCATCCCCAAATCTCACCGTACTGAGAGAGGTCTTGCTACGATACCATTCTGTAACGCCCTGTCTTTCTTAATTAAAAGGCACGTTACATAGCACAATTTTTCCTTAAAATTTTTATATAAATTCGGAGTATTTGCGGAAGCATTTTAGTCAGTAAATCTTCAATAAAACTCGTTTATTCAACCATCAGTACAGTTTTACAAAAACATGGGAAATCAAATATTCGGACATAGTCCGTTGAAATTATATTCGTTGAAGAACATCAAGTATTTCGTAAAAATAATAATAATTACGGCGACAACATCTTTTATTATTTAGAACTTCATCGTGTTGGGAGTATGTATTCATCTTCTGCTTGTCCCATTCGTCGATTCCTTAGCCTGAAAAACATAAATGACGAGGTGTGAGTATGCGAGCATACTCAGTGGGATTAAACCCTTATAAATCGTCAAAATCATGTTGTGTAATGCACATAAATCATTCTTATCTGTGTTAGACTCGTCTCGGATTTCTTTCATTCTTTCGACCCCTCGCGGATCATCATGTTACACGACACAACGATGACCGTAACATATTAAAACAGTATAACCTCACCTCGTTTGCTAAAATATTTGTCGTTGCCCAAAATATTTATCCGAAGATTAAATACTGCTGGAATGGACGGACAACAAGCAAAATTTGCGGGAGCACTTCCGAGAGAATATGAATAAACACAAGATTTGCCGGGTTTGTTAGGCCCGGGCTTGAATGCTCTCGCGAGATGTTATTAATACAAATATTCGTGGATACAAGTATTAATGTGAGAATCTAAATACAATGAGTGTAAAAAGACTCTGTTAATCCAGCTCTTGAGCGAAGCTCGGTGTTCTTCGTCCCTGCCGATCGTCTTCTTGATGAGAGAGGCCGAGAGAAGAAAGAACCAAAAGATAGTTGTTGCCAAGAGTAGGAGAAAGCCAAGTGCTGTGTTTTTGCTTCTGTATTGTGCGTGAATGATGAGAATGACCGAGAGATGGCCGAGTGCAGGGAGCCTTGTCTTCTGGCGGGCGATCGCCTTCCAGCCAATATAATAATGGGGCGATCGTCTGCCGGCCAATATAATAATGGAGCGATCGTCCTTAAGTCACACGGGCTGTCGGCCTTGTTGTGTCAAGATTTATTCATCCCGACAGGCGATCGACTATAAGGCCGAGCGACCGAGTCAACCCCAGTCAAACTATGGCTAGATCGCCTAATCGAAAGATACCAGACCACCATCAGGTACCTAGCGATCGACTCCCAAGGCGATCGCCCTTTGGCATCTGGCGATCGACTCTAGTGCCCTTCTAAGGACAACCGGCCTACGCCCCGAACAGAGATGATCGCCCGTCAAAGTCATCGAAGACTGGATCTCAGAACAGCACCCACGTGCAGATCCACAAAAGGCACTATCAGACAAGACCTTTGACCCCAGCCTGTCACCTACCTCACCTACCGACAGGTCCTCCGAAAGTTACGAAGTGGGACCGCCCGTGACAGCAACTCAGGACGCGTGCAGGCTCCCCATTGATCTGCACAAATTGCCGCCAAAGCCGCATGACTTTAAGGGAACAAGCCCATGTGCTAAAAGACGATCGCCCGATTATTATAATACAGAAAAGGCGATCGCCCGGCATATCCAAGTCCTATAAATAGAGAACCTCCTCCTACTGGAAAAAGGTTCCCAATTCATTCACCTTCATTCCGAATTCATTCACGGAAATACAGAAGAACATACATACCATCAAGCTCCCATTTTTCTCGCCGGAATCCATCTTAGGATTTCTCTCTCCGAATCTCTCATCCAGAAGACGATCGGTAGAGGCAAGAAGTCTCCACAAGACAGATTCCAGGAGATTCATAAGCCCAGGAGCTCAAGCATCCAGCTAATACTCTCCGTGAGAGACTGTCGATCTCTCACCACCGCGACTGTTCATATCTTTTGTTACAAGAACTCACAGAGCATCACATCTGGTTCTTCCGGTAATCTACACGCTCACTAGCTAAGATAACAAGAATCTTTACACTCATTGTAATTGTATTCTTACATTAGTACTTGTATCCTCGAATATTAGTATTAATAATATCTCGCGAGAGCATTCAAGCCCGGGACTAACAACCCCGGCAAATCTTGTGTTATTTATCTTTCTCACGAAAGTGTTCTCGCATTTGTTTGCTATCCATCCATTCCAGCAATATCTATCTCCGGATAATATTTTGGGTAGCAACAATTGGCGCTAGAAGGAGGGCATCTATACCTTCATTTTTCATTCCTACCGTCCCGAAGAACACTCACTGTTCTCGGGGCATATACTTGAAGTGACACTCACTGCGTTTCAAAGAAAACCTTCAGAATCATGACATCCGCCGGTACATCGAAGAAAGCCACTCTCCGAACCGCCGGACAGCATATCCCAGCTCAATCCGAACCCCAGCCGACGACCGGGGGAAGCCGCGGCAACGCGAGACTCTCGATCCCGCACCTGAGGGATGGCCCCAACCTCTCACTCGACCAGTTCCAAACCGAGGAACAAATCGAGGAGTCTATGGACATCCTAGAGGAGCGACGGAGAGCATGCACGTCGCCCGCAATAACTCCCTCGATCGTCCGCCGCATGGGAAAACGGAAATTCAACGGGCTACTGGGCGAGCGATCGCCAGAAAGCCCCAAGTCGCGAGAAAGGGCTCTCGCACGACCGGACGGATCCGTATTCAATCGCTTGGGGCGCGACCCGTCCTGGCGACCGGGTCATTCTGTTTCCAACCACGAAAAGAAGGAATCCGAATCCGTCACTAGGAGTTCGGCCTACCCAACTTACTGACGCAGTCGCCTGCCTAACTCCCGCCCGATCACTGGGGATCGGTGCTCGATCGCCTCGGCTCCGCTCTGGCCCGAGCCGCAAGCGGCAGCCACGGCGATGGCCGCTATACAACGCCAGCTCGACGAGATGAAAGCACTCTTGGACACTGGGGCAAGCGCCAGCAGAAAGATCACCGGGCCAACCGAGCCACTCGCGGTCCACATCGAGCTTGCCCCCGTACAACCAACGATCGCTCCTCCCAAAACACCTCTGTATGAGGGGAGATCGGACCCCGAAACCCACCTGAGTAAATTCCGAATCTACATGACTGGGTGTGGGGCATATGATGCAACCAAGTGCCGGATCTTCCCGTTAACATTGGGCGAGCTGGCCCATAGGTGGTACGCCTCACTACCACCACGATCAATCGTCTCCTTTGAGAAACTGGCGAATGACTTCACGTCATACTTCGCCACCAAGGTCGCCAGACCAGAAGGCCCCCACCGCGTGATGAAAATCAGGCAGGGGAAAGACGAAACCGACGCAGATTACATCGACCGAGTAGACGAAATCATTCTCACCGGCGAACCCGTCAGTGATGAGCTCGCTCTCTATTCGGTCCTGGGGGGATTCTACGGTCATTCACCCATGTTTAGACATCTCACAAAGGATATTCCCCCAACCTATGCGACCTTCCGCGCTAAGGCTGCCAACTTTCTGGCCAGGCAAAGGCTACTCACCTTCCACCAAGGCGAAGAAGCGCCAACTCCTGCCCGAAAGAAGGCGATCGCCAAATCAAAGAAGGCGATCGACAAGCCACCCGGAGATCTCAAGGCCTTCGAGGACATGGAAGCCCATCTCCTCCATACGTTCAACCGAACTCCGGCCCACATTTTCTATGCCATCAAGGGGCACGCACCGCTAAACAAGCCAAAGGCGATAAGGGACCACGGTCACCTGGACAACAATCAATATTGTGCCTACCATAAGAGTCCTGGCCACAGCACCAACCAATGCCGCGACCTCCTCAAACAGCTCTGGAGATTGTTCGAGGAAGGAAAGTTGGACAGCTTATTGGCTTAGCCGAAGCCCTAACCAATCTCTATACACGATCGTCCGAGTCGAACACAAACAGGTTGGGAAGCTCATACGAGCCGACCCCTAGATCAACCTCGGCGACCGTCTCTACATGATTCAATCAAGAGAAGGGAACCTCGGAAGTCTCCACGATCTCCATCCTTTTATAGGAAACTGGAGGACTCGCTCGCCATCTACAGTTCACCATCTAACATGATGGACTAAGGCACGATATCGCCTCCCCCGCACAACGTACACCGTCGAAGGTCGGCATCTACATGACGATCTAAGGTAGAAGAGTGTAGCCATGGTCCTGCTGGTCGATGGAACCGACTGCTTAGGCTATGCAAGGTCCCTTTGGGCCAAGATCGCCCGCCCTTCGTTTAAATACGAGGCCGGCGTAGTCTGAGGGCCCTCCAAAATTAATCAGTGGACACGATCGCCCGCCCTCAAAGGTTCATCATTTAACGTGGTGAACCCGGACAATGCGATGCGTCACTACCCCTGTCTCAACGTACACCGTCGAGGGTCGCCATCGTCATGGCGACCCGAGGTGGAAGCAGAGCTAACAAGCCGCGGGCGTGGAGTTGAATCATCCGACGCTGCCCCGCGCAAGGACTCCTCTAGACCAAGACCGCACGCCCTTCGTTTAAATACGAGACGAGGCGCAGCCTAACATAGGACCCTCATAATAAAATGAGTCACGAGACAGATAATGTCGTTCGCGCACAAGACATGATCAGGGAGTCGGTCCATCGAACTCCGCAATCGTGCACGGTTCCTCAAGACGGACGACCGTCCTTGAGGATTCGACAAAGTTGAAGACCTCTCACTCAACGAATTATTTTCATCCCCTTACTTTCACTAAGTGAATAAAAACAAGGGGGAAGAGTGCGGACTACCTATACGACGATCGTCCCTATTCAACCACATACGGAGGTCGTCATTTTTCAGATGTTGTGCAGTGATCGAATTTGTTGTAAAAGTTATCTTTATGAGTTTATCAATTCATTTGGAACTACCCTCGCAACGATCTCTCCTCACACATTTGTACAAAGTCAAACAAAGACTCAAAAATAACAATCATTCAAGTGATAAGTCAGAAAATCAAACATTCATTTCATTGCTTGATGGAAGAAAATACATGGTCGCCCGAAGGCCAAAATGCTACAAAGAGAAAACTACAAAACTACGAGACAAAAAGCTAAAACAAATAAGCCAGAGTGAAGAGCCTCAGGCCCCCGCCTGGCCTTCGCCTCGCCTCGCCGGGCTCGACTCCGTGGTCCTTCCCGATTCGAGCGACCTCCCGTCCTCCGGATCGTCAGATGAACGATGTTCGCGGAGTCTGATACTACCGTATCCACGCCAAGCTCCGAGAGATCCAAAATCGGCAAGGAGAAAGCAGGATGGAGAGGATGCTCCAACGCATACGTCTTGAAGTTCTCAGCAAGAGGCCCGACCTCCAAACCTCCCTTCTTAGCTGCTCGGATCGAGTCGGCGAACGCCATATAATAGGCGAACTCGCTGACAAACTCCAAGTTTTGAAAGGGATCAGCCTTGGTCGCCTCTACCTCCCTTTTCAGCTCCGCCATCGCGTGTTGCGACCCTTGGAGCTCGGCCTCCCCCGCCGCTACCTTCTACTTCGACTCCGCCAGCTCGCTAGTCAACCGAGCGATCGTAACCTTCTGACGAGCGGCCTCCTCCTCAGCAACCTTCTGCGCCCGGACGACATTCAGCATCTTGTCCTGAAATCGGTCAACCGCCAAACGAGACAACTCGGTTTCCTTCCTCGCCAGCTCAAGCTCTTGGCTCGCCCGCTTGGCTGCCTCCAAAGAGTCCTTCTCCATTGCCACGATCTTATCGGTGAACTCGGCGTTCTCTTTCCGAGCCGCCTCGAGATCCGCCTGCAGGAGAATAGTGGAAGGTCGC
Organism: Orobanche coerulescens; assembly: GCA_033398695.1. Lineage (NCBI taxonomy): Eukaryota > Viridiplantae > Streptophyta > Magnoliopsida > Lamiales > Orobanchaceae > Orobanche > Orobanche coerulescens. The sequence continues at coordinate 120,041,146 of CM065815.1, forward strand.
CCCTCAAACTCCTGCGCAGCCTTCACAGCCATGGTCGCCGTCTGGAGAGAAAGGGTGAGAACAGCCTGCATCGTACTCCCCGATCGCTGACGAGCGATCGCATCTAGATCGGTCGTCCAGGCCTTGGGTAAAGCAGAAGCGGCCTTGCTGACGTATTGCGGGATGTCACAGGACTGGCGAGGAGATCGGATCGCTAAGAAATCCAACACCATCGGCGGGCAAGATGGATCTGTGCGACGGATCCTACATCAAAACAACAAAGTTAACACAACTCCTACGCAATTGCAAGTTTCAACCCAAAATTGCAATCTACCTCTCAGCCCTCTCGGGGTCGCGACCGAAGTTCGGTTTCCCTCGAGGAGTCTCAGCGTCAGCGATCGCCATCTCTCGCATAAAAGCCGCAGAGGGCGGCTCATTCTCCGGAGGGATAATGGTGATCGGAGGCGCGGCGATCGGCACCACATTGACAGGGGCAGAAACCGGAGTTTCTTCCGACCTCAGCCTTTTGCGATTCGTTCGAAGCCCCTCCTCCGGAACTCCCTCCTCAGCCACGATCGGCTCCACGCGAGGCTCCGCCTCCGGAACAATTGGCAGCACAACAGGTGGGCCCGAGACGACTTCTTGTGGCGGAGACGGCCCAGAACTCCAGGATTCGACATGGAGATCTCCGGCGGGGGCTCCAGAAAGCGAGAAAAGCGAACCTCTACAGTTAAGACGATCGATCAACAGTTAGATATTTTCCTCAAGTAAGGCGATCGCCTAGAAAGTGAAGGTCGCAGAAACTCATACCTGGTACCGAGAGATGTCTCGGGAAGCAGAATAGCCGAGCCGACAACCAACGACTCTCCTTATTGATCCGGCTAGCATCAAGATCGTCGTCCGACAAGCTCCGTATCCGCTCCCAGACCACCAGGAAATCAAAAGGCAGCTCCTCGACTGCCGAAATGTGAAAACCTGCAAAACCGAAATCAAATTAGATCAGTTCAAAATACATCCGAACGAAAGGAGAGTCTAAACCCTTATCGGGATTCCTCTCCCGAAACTCAGTAGGGATCTACAGCTCGCCCGAAGGATTGTCGCTCGCAGAAGCCCTCCACGCGCCGGCGACCCAGAACCACTTCGTCGGATCGCCCCGCGCCTTATTCGGGACTCCGAGGATTACCCGACCAGATCGGCCCTGAATATGGTAACCTCCGACCGACCCTTTCTGAGCCGTCAGCTTGAAAAAATGGTTCATCTCCGACGGCGATGGGAGGCAGTACAGGTGGTGACCGCCAAACAGAGTGAGAGTGCAGATTATCTGGAGCTGCTGCTCGCGGCCACCAAGTGGCGCCACGTTCCAAGCGGCCAGCAGGTGGGAGACAGCAAAAGATATAAGGAAGCATAGCCCGGCCTCCATAATCGCCTCATTCACGGCGACCATACCTATCAGAGGCTGATCGGCTCGCTCATTCTCCGCCGGCGCAAATATATCCACATGTGAAGGAACATGGAACCTCGTCCTCCAGACGGCCAGATCTTTCCTGGTCGCCGAACTCCGGATTTGGCCAAGTGACCACAAAGATTGGCCGCAGCCCTGCATCAAGTACTGCTTGGGAAGCCGATAAGGGTAGGCGATCGAGTAACCCTTAAATCGAATCTCGAGACAGATCGCCAACTTCTCCATAATCTCAAAGAAAAGCCTTATAGCCAGCCGAAAGCGCTATACTGTCCCCAAGAGGCCCTAATCGCGATCTCTCTATCTCGCGATCGTCTTCTTGGCAGCTTCCTTAGCGACGTCGGCTTCATTAAATAAAGCCTCGATTTCAGCAGGTCAATTTCGCCCGAATAGCCTCGCCGCCTCTGTGGAAGTCGGAAGAAGGTCCTCCTGACAAATGATGTACCGGCGGCGGAATCGGTACCCACTCCATGTGATGATGACGTTCCATCCATTCTCAAAGAAAGAAAGGAGAAAAGGATTTTTTCTTACCCAAAGATGAAATTAATCGACGATCGGCAGTCGAATCTCTCAGAAGCGTTCTTCAGCAAAGTCCTTCTTTCTCCAGTGATGAAGCGCGTAAGAGTTTTAACGCTGCGTCCTCACGTCCTTTTATAGGAGGCAAAAAGGACTCCTGTGCAAATAGGAAGAATCTCAGGGGTCGGGAGTGCAGCCGTCGCATTCATTGACTCCCTCGAGACCCGCGTACGCGTCTTTTCAAGGAAGCGTCAGTCGAGGAGTCATTAATGACCGTTGATATCCTCCAACAGAAGCCCGACACGTGCGTGGAGACTTTTCCACGCCCACTGCCATTTCCCGCGCAGTTTAGCGGCCAACCGGGTCGTCCAAACTCAGAATCTATCAGCTCAAAGACGATCGCGCTCGCTTAAACGCAGAGTCGCCACAAAAGTTCAGCGATCGCCAAGAGAACCACCTCACCCCACGTTTCCAACATAGGAGCGAGCTGGGGGGCAATTGTTGTGTCAAGATTTATTCATCCCGACAGGCGATCGACTATAAGGCCGAGCGACCGAGTCAACCCCAGTCAAACTATGGCTAGCTCGCCTAATCGAAAGATACCAGACCACCATCAGGTACCTAGCGATCGACTCCCAAGGCGATCGCCCTTTGGCATCTGGCGATCGACTCTAGTGCCCTTCTAAGGACAACCGGCCTACGCCCCGAACAGAGATGATCGCTCACAAAGTCATCAAGACTGGATCTCGTAGCAGCACCCACGTGAAGATCCACAAAAGGCGCCGCTGACAAGACCTTTGACCCCGATCTGTCACCTACCTCACCTACCGGCTGTGTCCTCCGAAAGTTACGAAGTGGGACCGCCGTGACAAAGAATCTCAGACGCGTGTGCTCCCCATCGATCAGACACTGTCGCCAAAGCAGCCACGGACTTTAAGGGAACAAGCCCATGTGCTAAAAGACGATCGCCCGATTATTATAATACAGAAAAGGCGATCGCCCGGCATATCCAAGTCCTATAAATAGAGAACCTCCTCCTACTGGAAAAAGGTTCCCAATTCATTCACCTTCATTCCGAATTCATTCACGGAAATACAGAAGAACATACATAACATCAAGCTCCCAGCTTTCTCGCCGGAATCCATCTTAGGATTTCTCTATCCGAATCTCTCATCCAGAAGACGATCGGCAGAGGCAAGAAGTCTCCACAAGACAGATTCCAGGAGATTCATAAGCCCAGGAGCTCAAGCATCTAGCTAATACTCACCGTGAGAGACTGTCGATCTCTCACCGCCGCGACTGTTCATATCCTTTGTTACAAGAACTCACAGAGCATCACATCTGGTTCTTCCGGAAATCTACACGCTCACTAGCTAAGATAACAAGAATCTTTACACTCATTGTAATTGTATTCTTACATTAGTACTTGTATCCTCAAATATTAGTATTAATAATATCTCGCGAGAGCATTCAAGCCCGGGACTAACAACCCCGACAAATCTTGTGTTATTTATCTTTCTCACGGAAGTGTTCTCACATTTGTTTGCTATCCATCCATTCCAGCAATATCTATCTCCGGATAATATTTTGGGTAGCAACAGGCCTAAAGTCCAAGGTAGCGGCTGGCAGCCAGCTGTGTGGTCCAATGAGGAGCCAGCATGCGTACGGAGTCACTGTCACATGCAGTCCTACTGACACCTTTCGGCGGGCCTGTCGGCTGGTGGGAAGATGCTGACAGGCTATGGTCAACGATCCGTGATATGTGGATCTTGTCTCGGCTCTGCACGTGGGTTCGGTCCTGAGGCTCGACCTTTTACGACTGGATGACTATCGGCTTCGAGCGGCATGAGGCGGTCGTCTCTAGATGGTCACCAGAGGTCGGCATTGGCCAATCACTGAGGGTCGGCATCGGTCGGTCATCAAGGGTCGGTCGGCAAGCGCCGAGAGATGATCGTCCGCTAGTCGGTCGCCAGGAGTCAATCGCCAAGTATCGAGAGACGATCGTCTTTGATGTCGATCGCTCGGCACCGGGACTTGTACTGGGACCTTCGGTTGGCCAATTTATCTTGACTGTCGGGCTAAGGCTAGGCCGCCTGGTCGCTGGTCGGCAGTTCTGGGCTAAGGCTAGGCCGCCTGGTCGCTGGTCGGCAGTTCTGCCTCGGCTGCTCGGCAGTGGCTAGGTCGCCCGATCTCCAAGGCGATCGCCGGTCAGAGAGTATAATTCTCGACACAACAATTGCCCCCCATCTTGGTCCGATGCTGAAGACACGGGGCGAGGTGGTTCTTGCTGGCGATCGTGTAAGATGAGGACGGGCAACCTGTTGAGCTGACTTTGGATTCGGACTTGGGCTATCATGGTCGATTGGCTAGCTATCTTTCGGTCTTGTACTTGCAAAAAACAACATTGGCCGATCCCCCTCAGAAACTTGATGGTTTCGTTGTTTGAGGAATCGTGCACAGTCGCGGAGTTCGATGGACCGACTCCATGACCGTGTCTTGTGCGCGAAGACATTGAGTGTCTCGTGACTCATTTTATTGTGAGGGTCCTCTGTTAGGCTGCACCTCGCCTCGTATTTAAACGAAGGGCGTGCGGTCTCGGTCTAGAGGAGTCCTTGCGCGGGGCAGCGTCGGATGATTCAACTCCACGCCCGCGGCTTGTTAGCTCTGCTTCCACCTCGGCCCACCATGAAGATGGCGAACCTCGACGGTGTACGTTGAGATGGGGGTTGTGGCACGTGTCGCATTGTCCGGGTATATCAAGTTAGATGGTGAACCTTGAGGGCGGGCGATCGTGTCCACTGATTAATTTTGGAGGGCCCTCAGACTACGCCGGCCTCATATTTAAACGAAGGGCTGGCGATCTTGGCCCAAAGGGACCTTGCATGGCCGAAGCAGCCGGTTCCATCGACTACCAGGACCATGGCTTTATGATGTGTGGTGGAGGCGATCTCGTGCCTTAGTCCATCATGTTGGATGGTGAACTGTAGATGGCGAACGAGTCCTCCGGGTTCGGGGATGTAGCTTGATAATGGCGATCGGCCGAAGATCGAGATCGCCGCCGGTGCCGATCGCGCTACTCCTAGGCTAAGAAGAAGCCTTTGCCTGGCTAGAAAGTCTGCGGCCTTAGCTCGGAAGATCACGTAGGTCGAGGGCTGGTCCTTCGTGAGATGACTGAACATAGGCGAAAGACCATGGAATCCTGCTAGGACCGCGTGGAGGGCGATCTCATCGCTTACGGGCTCGCCGTTGAGGATGATCTCGTCTACCCGGTCGATGTAGTCCGAGTCGGACTCTTCTTCTCCCTCCCTGATTTGCATCATGCGAAGGCGACCTTCCGACCGGGCGACCCTGGGGGCGAAGTACGCTGTGAAGACGTTCGCCAGCTGGTTAAAGGAGTCAATGGACCGAGGTGGCAATGAGGTGTACCACCTGTAGGCGAGGTCGTCCAGCGTCATAGGGAACATTCGGCACCTGGTCGCGTCAGATGCCCCACACCCGGTCATGTAGATGTTGAACTTGCTCAGGTGCATTTCGGGGTCCGATATCCCCTCGTACAAAGGTGTTTGCGGAGGAGCGATCTTGTGCTGCACGGGGGCGAGCTCGATGTTGACCGCGAGTGGCTCGCTCGGCTCGGCGATCGTCTTCTTGGCGCCTGCCCCGGATTCCAGGAGCGCCTTCATGTCGTCGAGCTGACGTTGCATCGCGGCCATCGCCGTGGATCAGTCGCTTGCGGATCGGCTTTGGGAGCGGGAGCCGAGGCGATCGTGTACCGATCTCCGGACTCCGCTGCTGCCGACCTCGGCTATTTGGCGAGGGGGAGCCGACGCATTGGCCGCCTTCGGGAGTCGGGTAGGCCGAGCTCCCGGTGACGGACTCAACTCCGCTGCCTCGTAGCCGGGCCGGATCGCCTGGCCGCCAAGACGGGTCACCGCCTGCGATCGAAGACAGAGGTGCCCTGGCCGGCGAGCGCCTCTGCGGATGAGAGCCTCGGCGATCGCCGCCGAACGCCTTGAGCTTCCGCTTGGACTTCCGGCGGATGGCCGAGGGGGTGATAGCGGGAGGCGCGTCGAGAGCACTCCGTCGCTCCTGTAGGATGGCCATGGCCTCGTCGATCTGTTCTTTGGTTCGGAGCTGATCGAGCGAGAGGCTTGGGCCGGACCTCAGGGGCGGGATCGAGCGTCTCGGACCGCGGCGGCTACCTTCCGCCATCGGCTGCAGTTCGGACTGAGACGGAAAAAGGCGTCTGGCGGGCTGGCCGGCGGCTTTCTTCGACGCGGAGGTGGAAGACATGATTTCTGAAAGATTTCTTTGAAGCACAGTGAGTGTCACTTCAAGTATATGCCCCGAGAATAGTGAGTGTTCTTCGGGACGGTAGGAATAAAATTGAGGGTTAGATGCCCTCCTTCTAGCGCCAATTGTTGTTGCCCATAATATTTATCCGAAGATTAAATACTGCTGGAATGGACGGACAACAAACAAAATTTGCGGGAGCACTTCCGAGAGAATATGAATAAACACAAGATTTGCCGGGTTTGTTAGGCCCGGGCTTGAATGCTCTCGCGAGATGTTATTAATACAAATATTCGTGGATACAAGTATTAATGTGAGAATCTAAATACAATGAGTGTAAAAAGACTCTGTTAATCCAGCTCTTGAGCGAAGCTCGGTGTTCTTCGTCCCTGCCGATCGTCTTCTTGATGAGAGAGGCCGAGAGAAGAAAGAACCAAAAGATAGCTGTTGCCAAGAGTAGGAGAAAGCCAAGTGCTGTGTTTTTGCTTCTGTATTGTGCGTGAATGATGAGAATGACCGAGAGTTGGCCGAGTGCAGGGAGCCTTCTATTTATAGGGGCAGCGGAGCCTTGTCTTCTGGCGGGCGATCGCTTTCCGGCCAGTATAATAATGGGGCGATCGTCTGCCGGCCAATATAATAATGGGGCGATCGTCCTTAAGTCACACGGGCTGTCGGCCTAAAGTCCAAGGTAGCGGCCGCGCCACTGTGGCGGTTCAATGAGGAGCCAAAGACGCGTCCGTAGTCACCGCCACATGCGGTCCTACCGACACCTTTCGGCGGGCCTGGCCGGTGGGAAAATGCCGACAAGCCGTGGGTCAACGATCCGTGATATGCGGATCTTATCTCGGCTCGCACGTGGGTTCGGGCCTCGAGGCTCGCCTTTGCCGACCGGGATGACTATCGGCCGAGCGGCATGCGGCTGCCTCTAGATGGTCACTGCAGGCTCAGACGGCCGCCACCGAGGGTCGGCATCGGTCGGTCACCAAGGGTCGGTCGGCAAGCGCCGAGAGATGATCGTCCGCTAGTCGGTCGCCAGGAGTCGATCGCCAAGTACCGAGAGACGATCGTCTTTGATGTCGATCGCTCGGCACCGGGACTTGTCCTGGGACCTTCGATTGGCCAATTTATCTTGACTGACGGGCTAAGGCTAGGCCGCCCGTCAGCCGGTCTCAGCTTCGGGCTAAGGCTAGGCCGCCTGTCGCTGGTCGGCAGCTTCGCCGGCCGCTTCAGCGGGCTAGGTCGCCCGATCTCCAAGGCGATCGCCGGTCGGAGAGTATAATTCTCGACACAACAATCTTGAAATATCTTCCTTTGAATTTGGCTCGGTTGTCCTTTTTGGATCCCATATACACTTCTCCTAGCACTTGGAAATACTTTTTTATATTTCCGGCCATAAATTCTTGATGTAAAATCTGAAATCTCTTTGAGGACTTTTATCAAACACCTTTGAAAAATTGTAATATTTGAGCTATCTATTTGATCGGGCTTTTTGAGGGCATTTAATTTTTTGGAAGGTAAATATGTTACGTGCGTGTTAAAGTAGAGGTTCACATCTTCAAAATGATATATGATATGTACAAAAACACGTCAGGGAACATGTATAAATAGGGACTCAAAGTTGGTTAAAAATCAACCTTTCCCGGACAGCTGGAAGACTTATCCGGACAGCTGGCCGAGAAGCTTCTGTCGGTCGCGACCGACCTTATCCGGACAGCTGGCCGAGAAGCTTCTGTCGGTCGTGACCGACCTTATCCGGACAGCTGGACAGCCTTATCCGGATAGTGGTCGAGAAGCTTCTGTCGGCCGTGACCGGCATATGTCGGTAGGCATGTCCGGCGGTGACCGGCAGATGTCCGTCAACTTGGCTCGGCCGGTTCGACCCTTCCCGGTGTCCAAATTCAATTTTCCGACCTTTTCCGGACTCTTCGGAGTCAAATCTTCGATATGCTCAGAACGGATTTTCGATAATAATAATAAAATAATTTAATATTATTTTTGCAATATAAGTGTTTTGTAATGAAATTTTATCGTATCAAAATCATCAGAACTTTTCGAAATCACTTTCATAAATTCTAAAAATGATCCTTATAATTTATTTTGAAATCTTTTCCTTTTAAGTCCTTCATTTTATGCTAGGAACGTATCAGTCCAAGTATCGGACAACCTGTAAATAATAAAAAATCAAAATCTATGATCGTTAGCAAAATAAATAGCATTTAAATAAGTATTGGGGCGTTACAATCCTCCCCCCTTTAAAAAAATTTCGTCCTCGAAATTGAGCTTCGTAAAGAGCTTTGAAAATCTGTATCAAACTTTGTATGAGTATTTTCATCAATAACTTTAAAAATATTGTGTCAGCAAAAATCACTTTGAAACCTTTCTTTGAAATCATATTTTGTCCCTTTCGGACAACATTACTTTCACATATCCTTTCAAATCTTTTGCCGACAGAATCATTCTATACTCATACCATAATTTTTAAGTTTTCATAAAAGAGTGAATACTTGAAAACATTACCTCAGAGTCGACGTTGGGCAGCAGCGATGAACCACGTATTCTCCCGAAAATATAATCATGCCGTAATTATTCGTTATACTTTTAAAAATAAGAAAGTTTTGAAATATCTTGTTTTGTATAAGTAAATCTTTTTTTTTAAAACCTCCTTAACTAAATAGTCCCATACCTATACAGTCTTGGAATACCTCTCGTTATGGTGAGAATTCGGTTCAGTCATGTCCCCCTCCGCCTAGAAGCCTTGTCAGGAGCCGCTCGTTGTCCGTGCCCTTTTTCTTATTGCACCGGCGATCACTCCCCTTTCTCGGAGCCGCTCATTGTCCGTGCCCTTTTTTATTGCACCGGCGATCACTCCCCGCCCTCGTCGGCCCCGGGTGTCACATGTTCACCAGCTTCCGCTTGGTTCATCCCCAAATCTCACCGTACTGAGAGAGGTCTTTCTCCGATACCATTCTGTAACGCCCTGCCTTTCTTAATTAAAAAAGAACGTTACACAGCTCATTTTATTTTTAAAATTTTGTATATAAATTCGGAGTATTTGCAGAAGCATTTTAGTCAGTAAATCTTCAATAAAACTCGTTTATTCTGTTGGGATTCAGTGCCTAAAACGAAGGCCCAGCGGAAGCGGTAAAACGAAAATTAATTCGATCCGAATCCCTACGAGGATCGATCGAGCTACGTATATACGAATATCAAAAACGAATTCACAAGAGATATAGAAACTCACCCTTGTAGTCCGTTGATTAGATGGATAACCTTCTCTTGAGCTATTCCCCAAGCTCTTGAATGATCCAACGCCGAAAACACCGCGTCTCTACTTGCCACGCGCCGGAGAAACGACCGGAACGACGATCACCTTGCTATCCTCCGAGGATACGGCTAGAGCTAAGTGATGAAGCTATTTATTACTACACTCTAAGTGTATAATATATCTCTCAATAATTTCTCTCAATTTTTCTCCAAGAAAAATGAAGAAGAAGTTGATGAATAAAGATGAAGAAGACTTGGAGAAGTCTTTTCTCTCTCTCTCTTTACCCTCTCATGTAGGAAGGCTTGGAATGAATGAGTGAGAGATGTCTTCTTCTTCATTTATTCAACTCTTCACATGTTACATCTCATTATTATGAGAATCAAAGCCCCACCACCTCAATGATCAAAACATTAAAGAATGGAAAATGGTCCATAAGAAAGTGGGTGGAAATGTGGGGGGCGGCCCATGTAGAAATCGGACAAGTTCGGTTCGTTTCGGACTCCCGCGAGTCCAAACAGATAAACTCCGATTCCGTTCCGATGTATTTGTGTCGTTTAATTAATCCAATTAATTAAACATATCAAATACAAAATAACATAATTAATTTCTCCAAGAAATAATTATATTCATGAATTAAATTAATCACCCAGTGAAATATTTAATTCATTAGGCCGTAAATCAATTTATCCAATAAATCGATTTAGACATCCAATGTCCCAAATTAGATATCCAATATCTAATATTCATAATGAGAGAATTAGCTTAATTCATTCTGTCGTCAATCCTAATGCGCGACTTGTAGGTCCGTCTCAACAAGAATGGGAGGAACCAAAGAGTAGTAGCACCACCTAGCCAGCCTGGCGGCCTACACTGTACCCCAACTAAGAACGAATGATTGGGATCATTCAAGAACCATTCTGTCGTGAATACCAGTATACGTATAAACCCTTCTTTCAAATGTCCCGATCAAGTTATAGAGTCACGGTCAGTCAAACCCTATCTGTACTTGACGTTATGCATGCGTTAATGCAAATCGAGATCATCGAGCTGTCGTGTATCTAATAAAACTAGCTCCAATGCTTTGGCCAAAGACTTATGATCTCATCTGCCAATAACCACATAGGACATATAACCCGTTCACTAACAGGAGAAAGAATTCTATCTTGGTATTCAGTAGGACCTGCTACTTGCCCGTCAAGATGCACGTCGAGGTTGACCCCCACCTTCCGGTTTACAGGGTCGAACTTCTCTAATGAAAATCTTGACGTCACAAGCACATCCCTACTAAATCCTCAAGTCGAAGGTTCACGAATACCTATCACAACCTTTCGATTCCGTCATTGACTGTCCCGGAGTGAAATCCGTGTGACGAATCGAGGGTGAGTCGGTTCGAGTATACTAATCCAATTAGCATACCTATAACGTGTGCTCCCACTAACCATTAGTGTTCGACAGGCACTCTCCTTGTCAAAGAACACGTCACACAAGTCTTTGTTGTTGCCCAAAATATTTATCCGAAGATTTAATACTGCTGGAAGACGGACAACAAACAACAATTTGCGGGAGCACTTCCGAGAGAATATGAATAAACACAAGATTTGCCGGGTTTGTTAGGCCCGGGCTTGAATGCTCTCGCGAGATGTTATTAATACAAATATTTGTGGATACAAGTATTAATGTGAGAAATCTAAATACAATGAGTGTAAAAAGACTCTGTTAATCCGGCTCTTGAGCGAAGCTCGGTGTTCTTCGTCCCTGCCGATCGTCTGCTTGATGAGAGAGGCCGAGAGAAGTAAGTACCGAATGATAGCTGTTGCCAAGAGTTGGAGGAAGCCAAGTGCTGTGTGAAATCTCGTGGGAATGCAGAGAGTGCTTAGTGAGCAAAAATCCGAGAGGAATCCAAGTGCAGGGAGCCTTGTATATATAGGGGCAGCGGTGCCTTGTCCTCTGGCGGGCGATCTCCTTCCGGCCATTATAATACTGGGGCGATCGTCTTCCGGCCAATATTATAATGGGGCGATCACACGGGCTGTCGGCCTAAAGTCCAAGGTAGATGCTGGCAGCCAGCTGTGCGGTCCAATGAGGAGCCAACACGCGTCCGGGGTCACTGTCACATGCGGTCCTACTGACAACTTTCGGCGGGCTTGTCGGCAGGTGGACGGATGCTGACAGGCTGTGGTCAACGATCCGTGATATGCGGATCTTGTCTCGGCTTTGCACGTGGTGTCTGTCCTGAGGCTCGGCCTATGCCGACTGGATGACTATCGGCATGAAGCGATCATCTCTAGCTGGTCACCTAGGTCGGCATCGGCCAGTCGTTGAGGGTCGGCATCGGTCGCCAGGAGTCGGTCGCCAAGTACCGAGAGATGATCGTATTTGATGTCGATCGCTCGGCACCGGGACTTGTCCTGGGACCTTCGGTTGGCCGATTTATCTTGACTGCTGGGCTAAGGCTAGCCGCCTGGCCACCGGGCCTCAGCTTCGCCTGGCAGTGGCTAGGTCGCCCGATCTCCGAGGCGATCGCCGGTCGGAGAGTGTAATTCTCGACACAACAATTGCCCCCCAGCTTGCTCCTATGTTGAAGACATGGGGCGAGGTGGTTCTTGCTGGCGATCGTGGAAGATGAGGACGGGCGATCTTGTTGAGCTGACTTAGGATTCAGACTTGGGCTATCATGGTCGATTGGCTAGCTATCTTTCGGTCTTGTACCTGCAAAAAACAACATTGGCCGATCCCTCGTAGAAACTTGGTTGTTTCGTCGCTGAGGAATCGTGCATAGTCGTGGAGTTCGATGGACCGACCCCATGACCGTGTCCTGGTGCGTGAAGACATTGAGTGTCTCGTGACTCACTTTATTATGAGGGTCCTCTGTTAGGCTGCGCCTCGCCTTGTATTTAAACGAAGGGCGTGCGGTCTCGGTCTAGAGGAGTCCTTGCGCGGGGCAGCGTCGGATGAATCAACTCCACCTCCGCAGCTTGTTAGCTCTGCTTCAACCTCAGCCCGCCACGGAGATGGCGAACCTCGACGGTGTACGTTGAGACGGGGGTTGTGGCACGTGTCGCATTGTCCGGGTTCACCATGTTAGATGATGATCCTTTGAGGGCGCGCGATCGTGTCCACTGATTAATTTTGGAGGGCCCTCAGACTACGCCGGCCTCGTATTTAAACGAAGGGTGGGCGATCTCGGCCGAAAGGGACCTTGCATGGCCGAAGCAGCCGGTTCCATCGACTACCAGAACCAGGGCTTTATGATGTGCGGTGGAGGCGATCTTATGCCTTAGTCCGTCATGTTAGATGCTGGACTGTAGATGGCGATCGTGTCCTCCGGGTTGCTGATGATGTAGCGTGATGATGGTGATCGGGCTGGAAGACTGGAGATCGTCGCTCGGCAGCCGATCGCATTATTCGTAGGTTGATAACGGCGATCGGGCGGGAGATCGTCGTCCGTGCGTCGAGCGCGCTGCTCAGAGGCTAAGGAGAAACCTTTGCCTGGCTCTTGCTCGGAAGGTCGCGTAGGTCGTGGTTCGGCTCTTCGTAAGATGCCTGAACATAGGCAAAAAGCCATTGAATCCTGCTAGGACCGTGTGGAGGGTGATCTCATCGCTTACGGGCTCGCCGTTGAGGATGATCTCGTCCACTCGGTCGATGTAGTCCGAGTCGGACTCTTCTTCTCCCTGCTTGATTCGCATCATGCAATGGGGACCTTCCGTCCGAGCGACCCTGGTGGCGAAGTACTCCGTGAAGACGTGCGCCAGCTGGTTAAAGGAGCCAACGGACCGAGGTGGCAATGAGGTGTACCACCGGTAGGCGAGGTCGTCCAGTGTCATAGGGAACATTCGGCACCTGGTCGCGTCTGATGCCCCACACCCGGTCATGTAGATGTTGAACTTGCTCAGGTGCAGTTGGGGGTCTAATCTCCCCTCGTACAAAGGTGTTTGCGGAGGAGCGATCTTGTGATGCACGGGGGCGAGCTCGATGTCGATCGCGAGCGGCTCGCTTGGCTCGGCGATCGTCTTCATGGCGCCTGCCCTGGATTCCAGGAGCGCCTTCATGTCGTCGATCTGACGTTGCATTGCGGCCATCGCTGTGGCTCGGTCGCTAGCGGATCGGCTTTGGGAGTGGGAGCCGAGGCGATCGTCTACCGATCTCCGGACTCCGCTGCTGTCGACCTCGACTATTTGGCGAGGGGGAGCCAGACTGGCCGCCTTCCGGGAGTCTGCAGCCGAGCTCCTGGTGACGAACTCAAACTCCGTCGTCTCGTAGCTGGGGCCGGACTGCCCCGGTCGCCAAGACGGGTCACTGCCCAGGCGATCGAAAACAGAGGTGCCCCGGCTGGCGAGCTCCTCTTCTTGCGGACGAAAGCCTCCTGGCGATCGCTCGGCCAGTAATGCATTGAGCTTCCGCTTGTACTTCTGGCGGACGGCCGAGGGGGTGATAGCGGGAGACGCGTCGAGAGCACTCCGTCGCTCCTGAAGGACGGCCAGGGCCTCTTCGATCTGTTCCTTGGTTCGGAACTGATCGAGCGAGAGGCTTGGGCCGCCGTCAAGGGACGGGATCGAGCGTCTCTGACCGCGGCGGCTACCTTCCACCATCGGCTGTGGCTCGGACTGGGACGGAACGAGGCGTCTGGCCGGCCGCTGGCTTTCTTCGACGCGAGGCTAAGACATGATTTCTGAAAGATTTCTTTGAAGCGCAGTGAGTGTCACTTCAAGTATATGCCCCGAGAACAGTGAGTGTTCTTCGGGACGGTAGGAATAAAAATTTGAGGGTTAGATCCCCCTCCTCTAGCGCCAATTGTTGTTGCCCAAAATATTTATTCGAAGATTAAATACTGTTGGAAGACGGACAACAAACAACAATTTGAGGGATCACTTCCGAGAGAATATGAATAAACACAAGATTTGCCGGGTTTGTTAGGCCCGGGCTTGAATGCTCTCGCGAGATGTTATTAATACAAATATTCGTGGATACAAGTATTAATGTGAGAAATCTAAATACAATGAGTGTAAAAAGACTCTGTTAATCCGGATCTTGAGCGAAGCTCGGTGTTCTTCGTCCCTGTCGACCGTCTGCTTGATGAGAGAGGCCGAGATAAGTAAGTACCGAATGATAGCTGTTGCCAAGAGTTGGAGGAAGCCAAGTGCTGTGTGAAATCTCGTGGGAATGCAGAGAGTGCTTAGTGAGCAAAAATCTGAGAAGAATCCGAGTGCAGGGAGCCTTGTATATATAGGGGCAGCGGTACCTTGTCCTCTGGCGGGCGATCGCCTTCCGGCCATTATAATACTGGGGCGATCGTCTGCCAGCCAATATTATAATGGGGCTATCACACGGGCTGTCGGCCTAAAGTCCAAGGTAGATGCTGGCAGTCAGCTGTGCGGTCCAATGAGGAGCCATCACGCGTCCGGGGTCACTGTCACATGCGGTCCTACTGACAACTTTCGGCGGGCTTGTCGGCTGGTGGACGGATGCTGACAGGCTGTGGTCAACGATCCGTGATATGCGGATCTTGTCTCGGCTCTGCACGTGGTGTCTGTCCTGAGGCTCGGCCTATGCCGACTGGATGACTATCGGCATGAAGCGGTCGTCTCTAGCTGGTCACCTAGGTTGGCATCGGCCAGTCGCTGAGGGTCGGCATCGGTTTCCAGGAGTCGGTCGCCAAGTACCGAGAGACGATCGTATTTGATGTCGATCGCTCGGCACCGGGACTTGTCCTGGGACCTTCGGTTGGCCGATTTATCTTGACTGCTGGGCTAAGGCTAGGCCGCCTGGTCGCTGGCTCAGCTCGCCGGCCGCTTCGGCAGCTGGGCTAGGTCGCCCGATCTCCGAGGCGATCGCCGGTCGGAGAGTGTAATTCTCGACACAACAGTCTTCACATAAACTTAACGCCCAGTCAAGTTTCATCGACTTGCGAACGATTAAGTATTTGAGCTATAACCTTTCCAGTGCCGACCCCCTTATCCAATAAGGAGTGGAACGTTTTGCTCTCAAATACACGGACTAGTTTCTATATGTTTATTTACGAGTTAGGAATGCCAGCAACTACCAGTAAATAAAGAAACATTCATTTGCCTTATATAAATAGTTTACATAATTACAAGTACAATGCCCTCACTCAACAACCTCTGAGTGGAATTCGAGGGCATACTCCTAACATATTCAACCATCAGTACAGTTTTACAAAACATGGGAAATCAAATATTCGGACATAGTCCGTTGAAATTTATATTCGTCGAAGAACATCAAGTGTTTCGTAAAAATAATAATAATTACGGCGACAACATCTTTTATTATTTAGAACTTCATCGTGTTGAGAGTATGTATTCATCTTCTGCTTATCCCGTTCGTCGATTCCTTAGCCTGAAAAACATAAATGACGAGGTGTGAGTACGCGAGCATACTCAGTGAGATTAAACCCTTATAAATCGTCAAAATCATGTTGTGTAATGCACATAAAACATTCTTATCTGTGTGAGACTCATCTCGGATTTCTTTCATTCTTTCGACCCCTCGCGGGTCGTCATGTTACACGATACAACGATGACCGTAACATATTAAAACAGTATAACCTCACCTCGTTTGCTGAAATCTTGAAATATCTTCCTTTGAATTTGGCTCGGTTGTCCTTCTTGGATCCCGGATACGCTTCTTCTAGCACTTGAAAATACTTTTTCATATTTCCGGTCATAAATTCTTGATGTAAAATCTGAAATCTCTTTGAGGACTTTTATCAAACACCTTTGAAAAACTGTCAGATTTGAGCTATCTGTTCTATCGGGATTTTTGTGGCTTTTATAAATTTTGGAAGGAAAATATGTTTCGGGCGTTTTAAAGTAGAGGTTCACAGATTCAAAATGATATATGATATGTACAAAAACACGTCCGGTAACATGTATAAATAAGGTCTCAAAGTCGGTTGAAAATCAACATTACCCGGACAGCTGGAAGCCTTATCCGACCGGCCGAGAAGCTTCGTCGTGGATCGACCTTATCCTGACAAATGATGCCTTTATCCGGATAGTGGCCTAGAAGATTCTTGGCCGTGATCGACCTTATCCGGACACCGGGATGTACTTATCCGGATAGTGGCCTAGAAGCTTCGCCGCCATGACCGCAGCTTGTCGGGCCGGGCGTGTCCAATGGTGACCGCAAATGTCCGTCAACTTGGCTCACCGGTTCGACCCTTCTCGATGTCCAAATTCGATTTTCCGAATTGCCTGCACTGCCCGAGTTTAATCTTCGACATGCTCAAAACCGATTTTCGATAATAATAATAAAATAATTTAATATTATTTTTGCAGTATAAGTGTTCTGTAATGAAAATTTTATCGTATCAATTCGTCGAAAATTTTCGAAATTACTTTCATAAATTCTAAAATAATCCTTATAATTTATTTTGAAATCTTTTTTTTTTTAAATCCTTCATTTTATGCTAGGAACGTATCAGTCCAAGTATCGGACAACCTGTAAATATTAAAAAATCAAAATCTATGATCGTTAGCATTTAAATAAGTATTGGGGCGTTACAGAATGGTATCGGAGCAAGACCTCTCTCAGTACGGTGAGATTTGGGGATGAACCAAGCGGAAGCTGGTGAACATGTGACACCCGGGGCCGACGAGGGCGGGGAGTGATCGCCGGTGCAATAGAAAAGGGCACGGACAATGAGCGGCTCCGAGAAAGGGGAGTGATCGCCGGTGCAATAAGAAAAAGGGCACGGACAATGAGCGGCTCCTGACAAGGCTTCTAGGCGGAGGGGGACATGACGGAACCAAATTCTTACCAGAACGAGAGGTATTCCAAGACTGTATAGGTATGGGACTATACAGTTAACGAGGTTTAAAAAGGTTTACTTATACAAAACAAGATATTTCAAAACTTTCTTATTTTTGAAAGTATAACGAATAATTACGGCATGATTATATTTTCGGGAGAATATGTGGTTCATCGCTGCTGCCCAACGTCGACTCCGAGGTAATGTTTTCAAGTATTCACTCTTTTATGAAAACTAAAAAATTATGGTATGAGTATAGAATGATTGTGTCGGCAAAAGATTTGAAAGGATATGTGAAAGTTTAAATGTTGTCCGAAAGGGACAAAATATGATTTCAAAGAAAGGTTTCAAAGTAATTTTTGCTGGCACAATATTTTTAAAGTTATTGATGAAAATACTCATACAAAGTTTGATACAGATTTTCAAAGTTCTTTACGAAGCTGAATTTCGAGGACGAAATTTTTTTAAAGGGGGGAGGATATTGTAACGCCCCAATACTTATTTAAATGCTAACGATCATAGATTTTGATTTTTTTAATATTTATAGGTTGTCCGATACTTGGACCGATACATTCCTAGCATAAAATGAAGGATTTAAAAAAAAGAAAAGATTTCAAAATAAATTATAAGGATTATTTTAGAATTTATGAAAGTAATTTCGAAAATTTTCGACGAATTGATACGATAAAATTTTCATTACAGAACACTTATACTGCAAAAATAATATTAAATTATTTTATTATTATTATCGAAAATCTGTTCCGAGCATGTCGAAGATTTAACTCAGACGAGTCTGGAATAGGTCGGAAAATCGAATTTGGACATCGGGAAGGGGTCGAACCGGCTGAGCCAAGTTGACGGACATTTGCCGGTCACCGCCGGACACGCCGATCGACAATCACGGCCATGGCCGATGAAGCTTCTAGGCCATTATCCGGATAAGGCCGTCCAATTGCAGTGCGGATAAGGTCGGTCCACGACCAAGCGTAAGCTTCTAGGCTACTATCCGGATAAAGTCATCCACTGTCGGATAAGGTCGGTCACGACCGACAGAAGCTTCTCGGCCAGCTGTCCGGATAAGGCTTCCAGCTGTCCGGGTAATGTTGATTTTCAACCGACTTTGAGACCTTATTTATACATGTTACCGGACGTGTTTTGTACATATCAAGAAGGACAACTGAGCCAAATTCAAAGGAAGATATTTCAAGATTTCAGCAAACGAGGTGAGGTTATACTGTTTTAATATGTTACGGTCATCGTTGTGTCGTGTAACATGACGACCCGCGAGGGGTCGAAAGAATGAAAGAAATCCGAGACGAGTCTCACACAGGTAAGAATGTTTTATGTGCATTACACAACATGATTTTGACGATTTATAAGGGTTTAATCTCACTGAGTATGCTCGCGTACTCACACCTCGTCATTTATGTTTTTCATGCTAAGGAATCGACGAACGGGACAAGCAGAAGATGAATACATACTCCCAACACGATGAAGTTCTAAATAATAAAAGATGTTGTCGCCGTAATTATTATTATTTTTACAAAACACTTGATGTTCTTCGACGAATATAAATTTCAACGGACTATGTCTGAATATTTGATTTCCCATGTTTTGTAAAACTGTACTGATGGTTGAATAAACGATTTTTATTGAAGATTTACTGACTAAAATGCTTCTGCAAATACTCCGAATTTATATATAAAATTTTAAAAAAAATGAGCTGTGTAACGTTCTTTTTAATTAAGAAAGCCAGGGCGTTACACTAGGTTTCTACAACCTAATCTCTGATACCATTTATGTAACACCCCCAATCCGCTCAGGGATATTACATGCGTAGAACCTTTCCTCAAGGATCTACCAGGCTGGTAACAACATTGAACAACTCAACGATGCCTTTAAGGCTAAAAATGACTCAGTATACCGATTTGGTCTTTCAATAAAAACATACAACTCAATTACAACACATGCCCATGCAAGGGTCAAAATACAACGAACTCCCGTACAATGGGTAAAAATACTGCAGCGGAAATAAAGTACAACTGAACCAATACACAACGTACGGTTCCACATGTGATTAGCATCGATCCTCTTTCATCATCCTTCGTGCCGACCCTGTGTTATGCTCCCAAAACCTGAATGCAAAAACAGACATCCACCCCCCGAATACTCGGGGGTTAGCAAAACTCCACTATTTTGCTAGTGCAAGAACAAAGTGCAAAAATACGAGTCATACAATTCAAATTCCACGAATAACAATAACCAGGAATCCTTAAAGATCCAGACGTAACAAAAAGTACTTCCCGAGGCAAGAGTTTGGGTAAAACATTCCAAAACCGAAAGATCACTACTCGAGAGAAACAATTTATAAAACAGTTTAAAATGCCATCGAGAGTTTTAATAGAAAACAATTTAGGATTATCGAATCCTTATCTTTCCAAAATCAACAGGGGTCACAGCCCAAAGGTTTTGTTTTCACAAATGAAACCAACAACAATACACAAGGTTAAAATCCACGTCACGCGTCCTCGACGGACATAAAATACACACGCACCCGTGAAGTTTCACTCGTGAATCCAGGGCAAAGCCATTGGACTCCCTCCGTGGCCCCGTCGAACCCTCCCGAGGTGAGCAAACACATTCACAAAACATACACACGCACTCGTGAAGTTTCACTCGTGAATCCAGAGTGAAGTCATAGATTCCCCCGAGGCCCCGTCGAACCCTCCCGAGGTGAGCAAACACATTCACAAAACATACACACGCACTCGTGAAGTTTCACTCGTGAATCCAGAGTGAAGTCATAGATTCCCCCGAGGCCCCGTCGAACCCTCCCGAGGTAAGAAAACACATTCATAAAACATACACGCATAGGCATCGCCTAGGACCGGGACGCCACCACAAATCCCACCCGAGGCCTCGAAGGACCCTCCCGAGCTGGCTAGCGAAATAATCAAGCACAAATAACATATCACACCAAGGATATCCAAACAATTCACCAAGAGGCATCAAACACTTAGCAAAACACCACGTCAAACCACAACGCACCGAAAAGAGATAATATACGTACATACGCATTATCAAGTGCAACATCAACACCAAACATATACAAAGGATTCACGTAGTCACTTACAACCCACACAATTTAAAAAACACAC
The DNA here is from genome assembly GCA_033398695.1 of Orobanche coerulescens. NCBI lineage: Eukaryota > Viridiplantae > Streptophyta > Magnoliopsida > Lamiales > Orobanchaceae > Orobanche > Orobanche coerulescens. The sequence continues at coordinate 120,061,584 of CM065815.1, forward strand.
GCGTTTTGAAATTGAGCCTTTAACGAGGCTAGCCGAATCTTTTGAAAACTCATTTCAAACAAACAAACAAACATACCAAGACGATCACCAATCATCATATCCATGAAACAAGAAATGTATGGACAAGGTACTTGCCTAGGAACCACGATCGTAACAAGACGACGGATGGAATGCGGTCGAACAGCCCCGAACTCTCGAACACTCTCAAGAACGCGATAGCACCGAAATTACTACTGGAAAACACCACACGAATCATCAATCACCAACGGAATTCAACATCGGAAACATCGAGCACCTATAATCCTCCTAAAGGACCAATAAAACATGATTACGATGAGAATTAATGCCGAAAAAAATGGAAATCCCAACAAACTATCGAAGGGAACTCATTCGAACATTTAATCGAACATTAAATGTTCTAGACCCTTCAAGAACAAAGAAATCACCCCTCGGGTTGAACGGACCAAAGATACAAGTATCCAATCCGTAGAACATGTTCAAAACAACGTTTATACAATAATTAATTGGTCAAAAACGGATTGGAATTGAAATCAAAATGGAAATCCCCAAAATCTTCAAAAACAAGGGTTCAAGCTAAAATACCTTGATTCGGACGAAGAACACGGATTAGATGATGATAATAATCATGATTCAAGATTCCCAACTGATGTATAATTGATCTCAGATCAAAATCATCAATTTCTATCGAAGGATCGCGAAAAACGAAGAAGAAAAACGGGAATGGCCGAGTGACCCGTGCTTAAGCCTTAAATAGGTCGAGACCTGCCAGACGCTTATGTACGTAACCGGCCATGGCTTACGTACATAACCGGCCATGGCCGAACTCACTGTCTAATTCTGCCGGCAGTGTTACGTACGTTACCGGCCAGGCCTTACGGTCGTAACTGCCGGACACTTACGTACGTTACTCGGCCAGGGCTGGCCTGGCCCCAACATGCCCGGCCATGACTCGGCCGGGGCCAACTCCGACGGCCAGGACGACCCCGAAACCCGAACTTGAATACGAATCGAAGATACGGTTACGAAGTACTCGCAAAGACGAATTTAAGAGAACACAGGATTACGACCTCCCGAAGGCTCGAAATTCGACAACGGAAAGTAATTACCCCAACTTGAGGCAATTATGAAAATGGCCCAAAACGTCCGAAATACACGATACACGACCGAAAAACCAAACCAAAGATCGCAACATAAATAATAACATTAAATGAACATACGGGAAACTCGAAGCAACAGTTTAGAATGAGATTCACAAGAATCAAACTCGAGTGCGGAAAAGTCGCTAAGAATCACGGAACTCAACAAAACGGCACCGAAACAAACTTGGATGTCAAAAAGTGCAGAATTAATCATTCTCAGAATGATGAAATGGTCAGAAGCGAGTCGTCAAAATGGACTCCCGCGAAAAAAAGAAAATTATCGGAAATCGAAATCGCGGATATTACATACTACCCTCCTTAAAAGAAGTTTCGTCCTGAAACTTAAAACAAGTAGGCAGAAGTAATATCCTGCCAGGAAACACTCAACGAGATACACAAGAAACGCGTAACTTACGCCCAACGACGAAACGTTACAAGCAACGCAAAGGAACAAACGGCGTGAAAACACGCTCCACGGCGACCAACACAATGCCACCGGTAGAGACATAATAAAACCAACAAGTGACAAGCCAACTAGATAATACCATCAAGTCGATTATCCGAACTATCACAAAACACAAAGCACCTGTTACAAGGAACATGCACAGTCGAGAAAACAGAAAATAAACACAAAACGATCCGCAAGGACAATCACAAACAATTCGGACTATGCCGAAATCCTCAAAAGCATACTAGGCATCTCTGAGCCCTTTCGGAGCAGAGACGCAGCCTCGATCCTCAAATATCTCAGCTACCGTCTCGCAATGCACGGCTCAGTGACCCACCTGGACACACTCGAAATAGCTGACTAACAGTGAACGATAATTCTTCGCGGTACGAGATCAGGCAACAATAGTCAGACAACCCCGATCGACAACAACGATCGAACAATAATGACCGAACAACAACGATCGAATAACAACGATCGAACAAAAATGATCGAATCACAATGGCGAACAATGACTCCGAAGTTCACACTTCGACTCAAGACATCAAAAGAACTAGTAGAATCAAAAGATGTTACTTCCGAACAAGGTTCACAAGAATCAAACCGAACTCGGAAAAGTCACAGCGATAATCAGATCGACTCAAAACAAAATCACGGCTCGTTCGAACAATGAAACCGAAATGCAGAACAAGTTCAGAAAGTATCAACGGACATGAGCGAGTCGATAGACTTGAGATAGAGGAAATGAGGAAGTCCAAAACAATACGGGTATTACATTCGACCTCTTATAAAAGAAGGTCATCCTCGCAACTCACAATAACGGAAACAAGGTAACAATGAAAAGGAAACTGACGTAAACATTCCCCATGGGCCTCTTAGAGCCGATACTGATATCTGTGCTGAAGTCGCGCCCCAAAAGACACGGAACCCAACTCGCAAAACTGGATCCTGTGTCTCTTGGGTCCACACTTGAATGCGTTACTGACGAGAAGGACAATTGGTACGTGCATGCCCCCGGCACACCACGGTTGAAACACCTCTGCTCGGCATACCGAATATACAAATGCTCGATACAATGGAACATTTCGATACAATGGAACATAACATCACAAAGCAACAAACCAGATATGCCAATTCCATACAACATATCAACGTAAAGTAGTCCGCATACATAGAATCATAGCAACGATGGCATCGTTCGGCGATCTCAACGGCCCAAACGATAACCAGCACATAATCACAAAACATCATACAAATATTACCAGACCGCAAACAGGAACGATAGGTTTTTAAAAATCAAAACCACCTTTGAAAAAAAATGATTTTGGAAACACTAGTTGATCTTGAGTATCACCCTTCAAAAAGTAGCACAGACACCATTATCGAGACTTTGAAAACCATCTCGCGCTTGATAAAACGAGGACACTTCCCTTTTGGTGAAAGACTTTCAGAAATATTCGACCCTCGGGTCTAAGCAAAGCATTTCTAAATAATTGAAAATATCTCAAAATATTTTTGGTCCTCAACTGGAATTTTTTTGAAATATATTGCGGCACTAGAAAGCACCTTGAAAACACCGCAAGAAAATAATTCGTTTTAAAATTACGTCTCGAAATTTAATTTTCAAAGATACTCAAGGTTTTCAAAAATTCAATAGGCCAAAATGCCCAAAACTCACAAAATCCTTTATCAAACCGTCATAAAACATTCAAGGCCAAAGTGCCAAAACTCGATTTAGGGAATCAGTTTTACGAATTAGAACTCAGTTTCCAAAATACTGAAAGTCATTTTGAAAGGACTCATGCAAATGGATAAAATACGCTAAAATACATTAGCAGCGACACCGCTCCTCATATAAATAAAATATTAGAGTCGAATACCCACATATCACGGAATCAAAATCCACAGAAGGATTCAATCAATCAACGATATAATCATACAAGCAGATCATGTCATACGAGGCACAACACAAATAAGGGAGACTTACATCTACAGGTCGTACGAAGATGATGATCGCTCCACGATACTAATCACGACCAACAAACTCAGACGACGCGTCATGACACGACTAAGTCAGACAAAATCCGACGAGACAAAACTCAACAGTCACCACTAAACTCAACAGCCTAGGTTTCCACAACTTAATCTCTGATACCATTTATGTAACACCCCCAATCTGCTCAGGGATATTATGTAATATCCGGATTAATTACCGAGTATTTCACCTGTATTTGAACCCTGTATTAGTTGGAATTGTGATATCAATAAGTGGAATATGGTATTTACCGTATTTGTATTTTCGTGCATGAGTATGGCAGCATATTACTTGTCTCATACAAATACTCAATAATACAAATTATTGAGTATGGCAGCATATTACTTGTCTCATACAAATACTCAATAATACAAATTATTGAGTATGGCTGCATATTATAACTAAAGTAATCAATTATGGAGTTGGGTGGAGGCCAGCACATAGTCCTGGACAGTTTTTAATTATTAAGCCTGGACAGCTTTGGAATCTAGCATAGGAAATTATTGAGCACAGGGGTCTAGAAACATTTTATAAAGGACAGCACCTCATTTCATTTGGTTTTCATCTTCCTTCACCTGTTCTTAGTTCCCTGAAAGTCCAGAGGGTTTTCCCTACCTCTTAAACACATTTAGACCACCCCTTTTGTGATCTTTGAAGATTGGGTGTCACTGGTGATTGATCATTGAAGTGGAGAACATCTTGATCTGGAAAGCAAGCAACCGGAGTTGGATTCTACTTATTGTCTCGGTGTTTTCTTCATCTTAAGGTATGTTAATACTAATTCCTACTTGGATTCGTGTTATCAAGGATATGATAGAAGTATGCTGTCAAGATATTGAGTTCCACTGATAAAATCATCCAAGCATCATCATGTTTTAGAAATTGGGATGTTTATACTTATGAATAAATCATCAGAGGTTATGTCCTTCCATATAAGTTGGATTTGTTAGATGTTTTCTGGATATAATGATGATATTGGAATCTAACACATCAATCTTGGATCACCCAACTTCACATGAGAATTTCGTATGTTCAATTTTCTACCCAAGACTACCATCACATCAACTAGGCGAGTCAAGTAGCCGATCGGCGAGGTTGACTTCGACTCCTACCGATCGCCGAGGTTGACTTCTGACTCGGCTGATCAGTGAGGTTGACTTCTGACTCGGCTGATCAGCAAGGTTGAATTTCTGGTCCAATCGGGTGTTGACATGTGGCACAATATGATCCGTCTATTTAATTGTCCTTCGAACGGTCATAACTTCTTCATACGAACTCGGATTCGGATGATTTTTTTTTTAAAAACGATCGTCTCGACGGGACGAATAAAATAGACTCGGCTGATCAGAAAGGTTGACTTCTAACTTGGCTGATCAGCAAGGTTGACTTCTGACCCGGCTGATCAGCGAGGTTGACTTCTGACACGGCTGATCAGCGATGTTGACTTTTGACTCGACTGATTAGGTTACATTTTATGAACTTCCGACCGTGATTTGGATTGTTAGATGTTCGTACGACTGTAAATGAAATCTATATTACTTATTTTGTTAAGGTTCGAGCTTAGCAACGTGATTGATTGATGGGGCGACCTTCGAGTGTTTCGTTTTTGTGGAAGTTTCGTTCTTGTCTTCGAATCGAGGCAAGTACCTTATTTGTTTTATGTATTGTTGTTATACATATTGTCGTGCATGTATGTCGTTATTGTATGTCCACCTCGTGTTGGTCCGACGGGATCATCGGGGGATCTATGCTAGCGTGCGCTGGATCATCGGACGGGTTTTTCCACCACGGGTTGGTCTGACGGGATCATCGTGGGTTCTAGGCAGTGAACGCTGGATTGTCGGAATTACCATGTGTATGTTATGATATCATGTTGTGATTATCAGTTGTGTATGTTATTTATTGAGCTTCTCGTAGGAGAAGACTCGTAGGTATTTTTGTCAATTACGTATTATTATTCTGCGTGAGATGTTGAATAATACGTTGTGGTACTTGTACTAGCATCGTTGTGCTAACCCCTTCGGGGGTGAACATTTTGTTTATGTTCAGGATCCAGGAGAGCGGGGAAACAACCACTGGAGCTGCATGACGACGGGGGTGCAGAGTGATGTTCTGGCCGGGTTTACTTGTCTGTTGTTTGTTAGTTATTTCAACAAGTACTCGAGTACGTAGTCACTTTTGATGAATTTGAATTTGATGATGTATTAATAATTTCTGTTGAACATTTGTATTTTCAGTATTTGGTCAGAACTGTTGTATCTTAATTTCGTTATTTTCATTCGTTGGTACCTGTTAATGCCTTTTCAACTCTTTAGCCTTGTAAATCCTGATGTAAAGGATTTACGGCGCTGTAATATTCTTGAATATATCAGGTGGGTGTTACGTAATATGGTATCGAGCTAAGATTATGGATATCTTGGCCGTTGGGTTAAAATAGGGTCGTTTATGTCTTTTGAGGTAACCAGCGAATAACATCACTGCATCGCCACGTCGTCGTGCGGGCGGTGGTTGTAAGTTCCTAAACTCTATCTCGTCCTTTGCATGTTACATTTCCTTATACTTGAGCATTTGAACGATATTGTTTCGTATATTGAGTAATTATGCTTAGTATGTTGAGAGGCGGACGGGACGTGGTCGCGGTCGTGGACGCGACGAAGGAATGCCAAAGGGAGGCGTCACCTTCTAATCGTGCTACCATATCTCAAGCGAGCCACAACGATCCATCAATAACGAACCGGAACCTGCTGTACCAGAGATTCTTCGTCAGGTGGTGAACCAGATGACTCAGTTCGCTCAGGTCGTGGATCGAATGCAGGTGGCGGTAGGATTAGAGCAGGGAGATAGACAACAAAGGATCCCAGATATGGGAAATCGAGGTGACCGGTGGATGCAAGAGGTGGCGAAGATGCAACCACCCAAATTCGACGGTATTTCTGAGACTCCCACCTGGGACCATTGGTTGAAGGAACTGGAGAAAATCTTTGCCTAATTAATCGCCTGCATGACCGGAGAGACTCTATCGCTTAATACTTTCTGATAGGGGAAGCGTCCGAATTGTGGGAAGCCATTATGCATATAGACCATAATGCTGTTTGGACAGAGTTTAAATTGATGATGGAAGCTCGATCGCCTCGTCCCGTGAAGGAAGCTAAGGTTCGGGAGTTTTTCTCCGCTCGGCCTTCGATGTGCCGTATCTCAGGCAATTAAGACGTTTAACCAAGAAATGCATTTATTCGATATCCGGTCGTAATGTATGCGTAAATGGTGATCCATTTTGATATGAGGATGAAACCAGAAATCCAGAGGTACATGTCCGGTTTTGAATGTACCACACTCCGTCAATACCAGGATAAGGCATTGGCGTATGAGATCAAGGAAGCAGCTATGGAGAAATTTTCAGAATCCAAGAAGCAGAAAGTCTCTGGTACTTTTACAGAGCACAAGAACAGCGGGCCCCGCAAGGCCCAGTCATCTTTTCATTCTTTCAAGAAACCTCCGCACCCAGTTAGGAGCGGAAAGAACTTCGGAGCGACATCAACTATGACTGATGTTATCAGGAAATGCTTTAACTGCGCCCAGACGGGGCACTATCGACGGAATTGCCCCCTACCTGCCGTGACTTGTTTTGATTGTGGTCGAGAGGGACATCGTGCGGTGTTCTGTGAAGAGGCCGCAAAGTCTTTTAGAGCCCGTACACCACAGCCAGTCCAGAAGGAAGCCAGTATCCAACAAACGCAGCAAAGTGTTCAGATGCCTCGCATTTTGGCACGGCGAGGCAGAGGACAGTGGGACGGAAAGGGTACATCGAGTGCGGGATCTGTTCCCCACGTCTGTACGAGATGAGGAGAACAGATTTATCAAGATATCGTTTGCATCGTATCGTCCCGATCCTTTCCCAGCCAGTTAGCGTTTTATTCGATACAGGAGCTACGCATTCTTTTATATCATTGTCTTGTGTAAATCGTTTGAATGTTTCTGGTTTTCATAATTGTGAACCTTATGTTGTTGGTTTACCGAGTGGGGAGAGGATTGTTGGAAACTTAGAAACTAGAGATTTCCGTGTATCATTTGGAGGCAGAGAGTGGCTCTCAAATCTGATTGTAATAGAAATGCAAGGGGACGATCTGATACTCGGAGACGATTGGCTTAATCGATATGGAGCTATTGTAAACTACCGAAGGAGGAATATCTCGCTGATCGCTGACGATGGTTCCGAAATACTGTTTGAGGGATGGAAACCGGGAAGCTCAGGAAAGTTGATCAAAGCGATGAAAGCTGTCAAATTGTTGAAACAGGGTTGTACCGGATATTGGTGTTATGCAATTAAGAACAAAGACGAAATTGTGGAACTTTTATCCATTCCTGTTGTGAACGAATTTCCAGATGTATTTCCTGACGAGTTACCTGGACGACCTCCACGAAGGGATGTAGAATTTACCATTGAACTGGAACCCAGAGCTACACCAATTTCTAAGGCGCCGTATCGTATGGCACCTATTGAGATGTATGAACTGAAAAAGCAACTGGAGGAGTTACTGTACAAAGGCTATATTCAGCCAAGCGTTTCACCCTGGGGAGCGCCGGTTCTTTTTGTCCGAAAGAAGGATGGATCACTTCGACTGTGTATCGACTATCGAGAGCTGAACAAGATGACGATTAAGAACAAATATCCATTGCCACGGATTGATGATTTATTTGACCAGTTGCATGGAGCAACAGTATTATCTAAAATTGATCTGAGATCAGGATATCATCAGCTAAGGATTAAAGAATTAGATGTTCCGAAATCAGCGTTCAGAACTCGCTACGGACACTATGAGTTTGTAGTGATGCCGTTTGGTCTCACTAATGCACCTGCTGTATTCATGCAGTTGATGAACCGAGTGTTCATCGAATATTTGGATAAATTTGTGGTCGTGTTCATTGATGACATTCTAGTGTATTCTAAGAACCCGGAAGAGCATGCACAACATTTTCGGATTGTATTAGAACATTTAAGAAGCGAGCAACTGTACGCCAAACTCTCTAAGTGTGAATTCTGGCTAAAGGAAGTAATGTTCCTCGGTCATGTGGTATCAGCTAAAGGAGTCTGAGTAGATCCTCAGAAGATTTAAGCGGTTTTGGATTGGAAGCCTCCTAAGAACGTGAAAGAAGTCCGAAGTTTCTTAGGACTTGCTGGGTATTCTCGTCGGTTCGTGGAAGGGTTTTCCAAAATTTCCCGCCCACTTACTCGACTCCTGCAGAAAACTCAAAAGTTTGAGTGGAATGAGTTGTGTCAGGTTAGCTTTGATGAATTGAAGAAGAGATTGACGACGGCACCGATTCTATCACTTCCACAGGGAACAGGAGGATTTATAGTTTACGTGATGCTTCAACCAAGGACTCGGATGCGTATTAATGCGTAATGACAAGGTGATCGCTATGCGTCGCAATGATGAAACCTTATGAAGTGAATTACCCAACACATGATTTGGAGCTAGCGGCGTAGTTTTTGCTTTGATGATCCGGAGGCATTATCTCAGACGGACTCACCGCCGATCTTTACGGATCACAAGAGTCTCAAATACATCTTCAGTCATAAAGAGTTGAACATGCGGCAAAGGAGATGGTTAGAGCTGATTAAGGACTACGACTTGGAGATTTTGTATCATCCAGGCAAAGCGAATGTAGTGGCCGACGCACTCAGCCGCAAGCCTGTTTCTATTCAGATGCTGGAGACTCTGACCTCCCAACTTAGCCTTCAACGAGAGATTATTCGAGAAGGAATTGAAGTATGGTTACAAAGAGTCCAAGGATAACTGTGCATGATGGAAATAACATCATTATTAACCGAAGAAATCAAATCTAGACAGGCAGATGATCCTCTGATGATTCGGTTACGTGATGAAGTGATCAAGGGGAAAGCCCCCGGATTTGTAATTCATGATGATGGAGTTTTGAGATTTCAGAACCGACTCTGCGTTCCCGATGTCGATGTTCTGAAACAGACGATTCTGAAGGAAGCTCACAGTTCGCCCTATTCTATCCACCCGGGCACCAGTAAGATGTATAAGGACTTGAAGCAGAATTTCTAATGGGGCAACATGAAGAAAGATGTAGCGGACTACGTTTCGAAATGCTTGACTTGTCAGCAGGTTAAGATCGAGCATCAACGACCTGCCGGAATGTTGAAACCACTCCCGATTCCTGAATGGAAGTAGGAGGACATATCGATGGACTTTATCACTAGTATGCCGAGAACCAAGACAGGAATGAACATGATTTGGGTGATAGTTGATCGTTTAACCAAATCAGCTCATTTTCTAAGCATTAAGGGCATGTGGGGACCAGAAAGGTTGGCACGAGTATTTATTTCGGAGATAGTTCGATTGCATGGAACGCCGAAGACCATTGTTTCTGATCGAGATGGCCGTTTTGTGTCTCATTTTTGGAAAGCAGTTCATAAGGCCTTGGGGACAGAATTGAACTTCAGTACCGCTTATCACCCGCAGACTGACGGACAATCCTAGAGGACCATTCAAACAGTGGAAGACATGCTAAGGGCCTGTGCCTTAGATTGGTCAAACGATTGGGAAATTCATCTACCGTTGATTGAATTTACCTACAATAATAGTTGGCATGCTTCCATTAAGATGGCACCATTTGAGGCATTATATGGGAGGAGATGTAGATCGCCCCTGTGTTGGGACGATTCATCAGACTTAATCGGGACAGAACCAGAGTTGATCGTACAGACTCGAGAGAAGATAGCCTTGATTCGTGAAAGGCTGTTGACCGCCCAGAGTCGCCAGAAATCTTACGCAGACATACGTTGTCGCCCTTTGGAGTTCATTACTGGAGACCATGTACTTTTAAAGGTTTCTCCTACTCGGGGAATTTTCCATTTTGGAAGAAGGGGAAAACTGAGTCCGAGATATATCGGACCGTTCGTAATCCTTGAGAGAGTTGGAGAGTTGGCATACAGGTTGGCATTACCGCCGTCATTGAGCCATGTTCATAACGTGTTCCACGTATCCCAATTACGGAAGTACATACCAGATCCTAGTCATGTCATTGATTTCGGCGAGATCGAAGTCGCTCAAGATGGCACATTTGAAGAGAAACCGATCAGGATACTCGAGAGTCGAGTTAAGCAGTTGCGAAACAAACCGATCGCATTGTTCAAGGTTCAGTGGTCGCGCCACGGAGTGGAAGAAGCCACTTGGGAAACAGAAGAAAGTATGAAGTCCATATATCCAGGATTATTTTCGTCTTGAGTTTCGGGACGAAACTCCTTTTTAGTAGGAGAGTATGTAATATCCGGATTAATTACCGAGTATTTCACCTGTATTTGAACCCTGTATTAGTTGGAATTGTGATATCAATAAGTGGAATATGGTATTTACCGTATTTATATTTTCGTGCATGAGTATGGCATCATATTACTTGTCTCATACAAATACCTAATAATACAAATTATTGAGTATGGCAGCATATTACTTGTCTCATACAAATACTCAATAATACAAATTATTGAGTATGGCTGCATATTATAAGTAAAGTAATCAATTATGGAGTTGGGTGGAGGCCAGCACATAGTCCTGGACAGTTTTTAATTATTAAGCCTGGACAGCTTTGGAATCTAGCGTGGGAAATTATTGAGCACAGGGGTCCAGAAACATTTTATAAAGGACAGCACCTCATTTCATTTGGTTTTCATCTTCCTTCACCTGTTCTTAGTTCCCTGAAAGTCCAGAGGGTTTTCCCTACCTCTTAAACACATTTAGACCACCCCTTTTGTGATCTTTGAAGATTGGGTGTCACTGGTGATTGATCATTGAAGTGGCGAACATCTTGATCTCGCAAGCAAGCAACCGGAGTTGGATTCTACTTATTGTCTTGGTGTTTTCTTCATCTTAAGGTATGTTAATACTAATTCCTACTTGGATTCGTGTTTTCAAGGATATGATAGAAGTATGCTGTCAAGATATTGAGTTCCACTGATAAAATCATCCAAGCATCATCATGTTTTAGAAATTGGGATGTTTATACTTATGAATAAATCATCAGAGGTTATATCCTTCCATATAAGTTGGATTTGTTAGATGTTTTCTGGATATAATGATGATATTGGAATCTAACACATCAATCTTGGATCACCCAACTTCACCTGAGAATTTCGTATGTTCAATTTTCTACCCAAGACTACCTGTCATCAACTAGGCGAGTCAAGTAGCCGATCGGCGAGGTTGACTTCCGACTCCTGATCCGACCGAGGTTGACTTCGACTTGGCTGATCGAGGTTGACTTCCGACTCTACCGATCCGAGGTTGAATTTCCGGTCCAATCGGGTGTTGACACGTGGCACAATATGATCCGTCTATTTAATTGTCCTTCGAACGGTCATAACTTCTTCATACTAACTCTGATTCGGATGAATTTTATTAAAAACGATCGTCTCGACGGAACGAATAAAATAGACTCTACCGATCGCCAAGGTTGACTTCCGACTTGGCTGATCAAAGGTTGACTTTCGACTCTACCGATCGAGGTTGACTTCGACTCTACCGATCGATGTTGACTTTTGACTCGACCGATTAGGTTACATTTTATGAACTTCCGACCGTGATTTGGATTGTTAGATGTTCGCATTTAATCGTAAATGAAATCTATATTACTTATTTTGTTAAGGTCCGAGCTTAGCAACGTGATTGATTGAAGGGGCGACCTTCGAGTGTTTCGTTTTCGTGGAAGTTTCGTTCTTGTCTTCGAATCGAGGCAAGTACCTTATTTGTTTTATGTATTGTTGTTATACATATTGTCGTGTATGTATGTCGTTATTGTATGTCCACCTCGTGTTGGTCCGACGGGATCATCGGGGGATCTATGCTAGCGTGCGCTGGATCATCGGACGGGTTTTTCCACCACGGGTTGGTCTGACGGGATCATCGTGGGTTCTAGGCAGTGAACGCTGGATCGTCGGAATTACCATGTGTATGTTATGATATCATGTTGTGATTATCAGTTGTGTATGTTATTTATTGAGTTTCTCGTAGGATAAGACTCGTAGGTATTTTTGTCAATTACGTATTATTATTCTGCGTGAGATGTTGAATAATACGTTGTGGTATTTGTACTAGAATCATTGTGCTAATCCCTTCGGGGGTGAACATTTTGTTTATGTTCAGGATCCAGGAGAGCGGGAAAACAACCACTGGAGCTGCATGACGACGGGGGTGCAGAGTGATGTTCTAGCCGGGTTTACTTGTCTGTTGTTTGTTAGTTATTTCAACAAGTACTCGAGTACGTAGTCGCTTTTGATGAATTTGAATTTGATGATGTATTAATAATTTCTGTTGAACATTTGTATTTTCAGTATTTGGTCAGAACTGTTGTATCTTAATTTCGTTATTTTCATTCGTTGGTACCTGTTAATGCCTTTTCAACTCTTTAGCCTTGTAAATCCTGATGTAAAGGATTTACGGCGCTGTAATATTCCTGAATATATCAGGGGTGTTACATATTACACGCCGTAGAACCTTTCCTCAAGGATCTACCAGGCTGGTAACAACATCGAACAACTCAACGATGCCTTTAAGACTAAAAATGACTCAGTATACCGATTTGGTCTTTCAATAAAAACATACAACTCAATTACAACACATGCCCACGCAGGGGTCAAAATACAACGAACTCCCATACAACGGGGAAAAATACTGCAGCGGAAATAAAGTACAACTGAACTAATACACAACGTACGGTTCCACATGTGATTAGTATCGATCCTCTTTCATCATCCTTCGTGCCGACCCTGTGTTATGCTCCCAAAACCTGAATGCAAAAACATACATCCACCCCCCAAATACTCGGGGGTTAGCAAAACTCCACTTTTTTGCTAGTGCAAGAAAAAAGTGCAAAAATACGAGTCATACAATTCAAATTCCACGAATAACAATAACCAGGAATCCTTAAAGATCCAGATGTAACTAAAAGTACTTCCCGAGGCAAGAGTTTGGGTAAAACATTCCAAAACCTAAAGATGACAACTCGAGGGAAACAATTTATAAAATAGTTTAAAATGCCATCGAGAGTTTTAATAGAAAACAATTTAGGATTATCGAATCCTTATCTTTCCAAAATCAACAGGGGTCAGAGCCCAAAGGTTTTGTTTTCACAAATGAAACCAACAACAATACACAAGGTTAAAATCCACGTCACGCGTCCTCGACGGACATAAAATACACACGCACCCGTGAAGTTTCACTCGTGAATCCAGGGCAAAACCATTGGACTCCCTCTGTGGCCCCGTCGAACCCTCCCGATGTGAGCAAACACATTCACAAAACATACACATGCACTCGTGAAGTTTCACTCGTGAATCCAGAGTGAAGTCATAGATTCCCCCGAGGCCCCGTCGAACCCTCCCGAGGTGAGCAAACACATTAACAAAACATATACACGCACTCGTGAAGTTTCACTCGTGAATCCAGAGTGAAGTCATAGATTCCCCCGAGGCCCCGTCGAACCCTCCCGAGGTGAGCAAACACATTCACAAAACATAAACGCACAGGCATCGCCTAGGACCGGGACGCCACCACAAATCCCACCCGAGGCCTCGAAGGACCTACCGAGCTGGCTAGCGAAACAATCAAGCACAAATAACATATCACACCAAGGATATCCAAACAATTCACCAAGAGGCATCAAACATTTATCAAAACACAACGTCAAACCATAACGCACCGAAAAGAGATAATATACGTACACACGCATTGTCAAGCACAACATCAACACCAAACATATCCAAAGGATCACGTAGTCACTTACAACCCACACAATTTACAAAACACACGTGTTTTGAAAGTGAACCTTTAACGAGGCTAGCCGAATCTTTTGAAAACTCATTTCAAACAAACAAACAAACATACCAAGACGATCACCAATCATCATATCCATGAAACAAGAAATGTATGGACAAGGTACTTGCCTAGGAACCACGATCGTAACAATACGACGGATGGAATGCGATCTAACAGCCCCGAACTCTCGAACACTATCAAGAACGCGATAACACCGAAGTTACTACGGGAAAACACCACACGAATCATCAATCACCAACGGAATTCAACATCGGAATCATCAAGCACCTATAATCCTCCGTAAGGAATAATAAAACATGATTACGACGAGAATCAAGGCTGAAAACAACGGAAATCCCAACAAACTATCGAAGGGAACTCATTCGAACATTTAATCGAACATTAAATGTTCAAGACCTTCAAGAACAAAGAAATCACCCCTCGGGTCGAACGAACCAAAGATACGAGTATCCAATCCATAGAACAAGTTCAAAACAACGTTTATACAATAATTAATTGGTCAAAAACGGACTGGAATTGAAATCAAAAGGGAAATCCCCAAAATCTTCAAAAACAAGGGTTCAAGCCAAAATACCTTGATTCGGACGAAGAACACGGATTAGATGATGATAATAATCATGATTCAAGCTTCCCAACTGATGTATAATTGATCTCCGATCAAAACCATCGATTTCTATCGAAGGATCGCGAAAAATGAAGAAGAAAAACGGGAATGGCCGAGTGACCCGTGCCCAGGCCTTAAATAGGCCGAGACCTGCCGGACGCTTACGTACGTAACCGGCCATGGCCGAACTCACTGTCCAATTCTACCGGCAGTGTTACGTACGTTACCGGCCAGGCCTTACGTACGTAACAGGCCTTACGGCCGTAACTGCCGGACACTTAGGTACGTTACTCGGCCAGGGCTGGCCTAGCCCCAACATGCCCGGCCATGACTCGGCCGGGGCCAACTCCGACGGGCCGGTCGACCCCGAAACCCGAACCTGAATATGAATAGAAGATACAGTTACGAAGTACTCGCAAAGACGAATTCGAGCACTAAGAGAACACACGATTCCGACCACCAGAAGGCTCGAAATTCGACAACGGAAAGTAATTACCCCAAACTTTGGGAAATTACGAAAATGGCCCAAAACGTCCGAAATACACAATACACGACCGAAACACCAAACCAAAGCTCGCAACATGAATAATAACATTAAATGAACTTACGGTAAACTCGAAGCAACAGTTTCGAATGAGATTCACAAGAATCGAACTCGAGTGCGGAAAAGTCGCTAAGAAACACGGAACTCAACAAAACGGCACCGAAACAAACTCGGATGTCAAAAAGTGCAGAATTAATCATTCTCATAATGATGAAACGGTCATAAGCGAGTCGTCAAAATGGACTCCCGCGAAAAAAAAAAATTACCGAAAATCGAAATCGCGGATATTACATACTACCCTCCTTAAAAGAAGTTTCGTCCCGAAACTTAAAACAAGTAGGGAGAAGCAATATCCTGCCAGGAAACACTCAACGAGATACACAAGAAATGCGTAACTTACGCCCAACGACGAAATCTTACAAGCAACGCAAAGGAACAAACGGCGTGAAAACACGCTCCACGACGACCAACACAACGCCACCGGTAGAGACATAATAAAACCAACAACTGACAAGCCAACAATAATACAATCAAGTCGATTATCCAAACTGTCACAAAACACAAAGAACCTGTTACAAGGAACACGCACAGTCGAGAAAACAGAAAAAAACACAAAACGATCCACAAGGACAATGACAAACAATTCGGACTACGCCGAAATCCTAAAAAAGCATACTAGGCATCTCTGTGCCCTTTCGGAGCACAGACGCAGCCTCGATCCCCAATTCTCTGAGCTACCATCTCGCAATGCACGGCTCATTGACCCACATGGCCACACTCGAAATAGTTGACTAACAGTGAACGACAATTCTTCGCGGTACGAGCTCAGGCAACAACAGTCAGACAACCCCGATCGAACAACAACGATAGAACAATAACGACCGAACAACAACTATCGAATAACAACGATCGAACAAAAATGATCGAATGACAACGGCCGAACAATGACTCCGAAGTTCACACTTCAACTTAAGACATCAAAAGAACTAGTAGAATCAAAAGATGTTACTTCCGAACAAGGTTCACAAGAATCGAACCGAACTCGGAAAAGTCACAGCGATAATCAGATCGACCCAAAACAAGACGGATCATTCGAACAATGAAACCGAAATGCAGAACAAGTTCAAAAAGTATCAACGGACACGAGCGAGTCGATAGACTTGAGAAAGAGGAAATGCATAAGTCCAAAACAATACGGGTATTACATTCGACCTCTTATAAAAGAAGGTCGTCCCCGCAACTCACAATAACGGAAACAAGGCAACAACACAAAGGCAGCTGACGGAAACATTGCCCATGGGCCTCTTAGAGCCGATCCTGATATCTGTGCTGAAGTCGCGCCCCGAAAGACTCGGAACCCAACTCGCAAAATTGGATCCTGTGTCTCTCGGATCCACACTTGAAATGTGTTACTGACGAGAAGGACAATTGGTACGTGCATGCCCCCTGCACACCATGGTTGAAACACCTCGGCTCGGCATACTGAATATACAAATGCTCGATACAATGGAACATAACATCACAAAGCAACAAACCAGAGATGCCAATTCCACACAACATATCAACGTAAGGTAGCCCGCATACACAGAATCATAGCAACGACGGCATCGTTCGGCGATCTCAACAGCCCGAATGATAACCAACATATAATCAGAAAACATCATACAAATATTACCGGACCACAAACAGGAACGATAGGTTTTTAAAAATGAAAACCACCTTTGAAAAAAATGATCTTGGAAACACTAGTTGATCTTGAGTATCACCCTTCAAAAAGTAGAACAGGCACCATTATCGAGACTTTGAAAACCATCTCGCGCTTGATAAAACGAGGACACTTCCCTTTTGGTGAAAGACTTTCAGAAATATTCGACCCTCGGGTCTAAGCAAAGCATTTCTAAATAATTGAAAATATCTCAAAATATTTTTGGTCCTCAACTGGAAATTTTTTGAAATATATTGCGGCACTAGAAAGCACCTTGAAAACACTGCAAGAAAATAATTCGTTTTAAAATTACGTCTCGAAATTTAATTTTCTAAGATACTCCATGGTTTTCAAAAATTCAATAGGCCAGAATGCCAAAAACTCGCAAAATCCTTTATCAAACCGTCATAAAACATTCAAGGCCAAAGTGCCAAAACTCGATTTAGGGAATCAGTTTTACGAATTAGAACTCAGTTTGCAAAATACTAAAAGTCATTTTGAAAGGACTCACGCAGCGGATAAAATACAGTTCGAAAATATATTAGCAGCGACACCGCTCCTCATATAAATAAAATATTAGAGTCGAATACCCACATATCACGTAATCAAAATCCACAGAAGGATTCAATCAATCAACGATATAATCATACAAGCAGCTCATGTCATACGAGGCACAACACAAAGAAGGGAGACTTACATCCACAGGTCGCACGAAGATGATGATCACTCCACGATACTAATCACGACCAACAAACTCAGACGACGCGTCGCGACACGACTCAGTCAGACAAAATCCGACGAGACAAAACTCAACAGTCACCACTAAACTCAACAGCCTAGGTTTCCACAACTTAATCTCTGATACCATTTATGAACACCCCCAATCCGCTCAGGGATATTACACGCCGTAGAACCTTTCTTCAAGGATCTACCAGGCTGGTAACAACATCGACCAACTCAACGATGCCTTTAAGGCTAAAAATGACTCAGTATACCGATTTGGTCTTTCAATAAAAACATACAACTCAATTACAACACATGCCCACGCAGGGGTCAAAATACAGCGAACTGCCGTACAACGGAGAAAAATACTGCAGCGGAAATAAAGTACAACTAAACTAATACACAACGTACGGTTCCACATGTGATTAGTATCGATCCTCTTTCATCATCCTTCGTGCCGACCCTGTGTTATGCTCCCAAAACCTGAATGCAAAAACATACATCCACCCCCCGAATACTCGGGGGTTAGCAAAACTCCACTTTTTTGCTAGTGCAAGAAAAAAGTGCAAAAATACGAGTCATACAATTCAAATTCCACGAATAACAATAACCAGGAATCCTTAAAGATCCAGATGTAAAGAAAAGTACTTCCCGAGGCAAGAGTTTGGGTAAAACATTCCAAAACCGAAAGATGACAACTCGAGGGAAACAATTTATAAAATAGTTTAAAATGCCATCGAGAGTTTTAATAGAAAACAATTTAGGATTATCGAATCCTTATCTTTCCAAAATCAATAGGGGTCAGAGCCCAAAGGTTTTGTTTTCACAAATGAAACCAACAACAATACACAAGGTTAAAATCCACGTCACGCATCCTCGACGGACATAAAATACACACGCACCCGTGAAATTTCACTCGTGAATCCAGGGCAAAACCATTGGACTCCCTCTGTGGCCCCGTCGAACCCTCCCGATGTGAGCAAACACATTCACAAAACATACACACGCACTCGTGAAGTTTCACTCGTGAATCCAGAGTGAAGTTATAGATTCCCCCGAGGCCCCGTCAAACCCTCCCGAGGTGAGCAAACACATTCACAAAACATATACACGCACTCGTGAAGTTTCACTCGCGAATCCAGAGTGAAGTCATAGATTCCCCCGAGGCCCCGTCGAACCCTCCCGAGGTGAGCAAACACATTCACAAAACATAAACGCACAGGCATCGCCTAGGACCGGGACGCCACCACAAATCCCACCCGAGGCCTCGAAGGACCTCCCGAGCTGGCTAGCGAAACAATCAAGCACAAATAACATATCACACCAAGGATATCCAAACAATTCACCAAGAGGCATCAAACACTTATCAAAACACAACGTCAAACCATAACGCACCGAAAAGAGATAATATACGTACACACGCATTGTCAAGCACAACATCAACACCAAACATATCGAAAGGATCACGTAGTCACTTACAACCCACACAATTTACAAAACACACGCGTTTTGAAAGTGAACCTTTAACGAGGCTAGCCGAATCTTTTGAAAACTCATTTCAAACAAACAAACAAACATACCAAGACGATCACCAATCATCATATCCATGAAACAAGAAATGTATGGACAAGGTACTTGCCTAGGAACCACGATCGTAACAAGACGACGGATGGAATGCGGTCGTACAGCCCCGAACTCTCGAACACTATCAAGAACGCGATAGCAACGAAGTTACTACGGGAAAACACCACACGAATCATCAATCACCAACGGAATTCAACATCGGAATCATCAAGCACCTATAATCCTCCGTAAGGAACAATAAAACATGATTACGACAAGAATCAAGGCCGAAAACAACGGAAATCCCAACAAACTATCGAAGGGAACTCATTCGAACATTTAATCGAACATTAAATGTTCAAGACCTTCAAGAACAAAGAAATCACCCCTCGGGTCGAGCGAACCAAAGATACGAGTATCCAATCCATAGAACAAGTTCAAAACAACGTTTATACAATAGTTAATTGGTCAAAAACGGACTGGAATTGAAATCAAAAGGGAAATCCCCAAAATCTTCAAAAACAAGGGTTCAAGCCAAAATACCTTGATTCAGACGAAGAACACGGATTAGATGATGATAATAATCATGATTCAAGCTTCCCAACTGATGTATAATTGATCTCCGATCAAAACCATCAATTTCTATCGAAGGATCGCGAAAAATGAAGAAGAAAAACGGGAATGGCCGAGTGACCCGTGCCCAGGCCTTAAATAGGCCGAGACCTGCCGGACGCTTACGTACGTAACCGGCCATGGCCATGGCCGAACTCACTGTCCAATTCTACCTGAAGTGTTACGTACGTTACCGGCCAGGCCTTACGTACGTAACAGGCCTTACGGCTGTAACTACCGGACACTTACGTACGTTACTCGGCCAGGGCTGGCCTGGCCCCAACATGCCCGGCCATGACTCGGCCGGGGCCAACTCCGATGGGCCGGTCGACCCCGAAACCCGAACCTGAATATAATCGAAGATACAGTTACGAAGTACTCGCAAAGACGAATTCGAGCACTAAGAGAACACACGATTCCGACCACTCGAAGGCTCGAAATTCGACAATGGAAAGTAATTACCCCAAACTTTGGGAAATTACGAAAATGGCCCAAAACGTCCGAAATACACAATACACGACCGAAACACCAAACCAAAGCTTGCAACATGAATAATAACATTAAATGAACTTACGGTAAACTCGAAGCAACAATTTCGAATGAGATTCACAAGAATCGAACTCGAGTGCGGAAAAGTCGCTAAGAAACACGGAACTCAACAAAACGGCACCGAAACAAAATCGGATGTCAAAAAGTGCAGAATTAATCATTCTCATAATGATGAAACGGTCATAAGCGAGTCGTCAAAATGCACTCCCGCGAAAAAAAAGAAAATTACCGAAAATCGAAATCGCGGATATTACATACTACCCTCCTTAAAAGAAGTTTCGTCCCGAAACTTAAAACAAGTAGGGAGAAGCAATATCCTGCCAGGAAACACTCAACGAGATACACAAGAAATGCGTAACTTACGCCCAACGACGAAATCTTACAAGCAACGCAAAGGAACAAACGGCGTGAAAACACGCTCCACGACGACCAACACAACGCCACCGGTAGAGACATAATAAAACCAACAAGTGACAAGCCAACAATAATACAATCAAGTCGATTATCCAAACTATCACAAAACACAAAGCACCTGTTACAAGGAACACGCACAGTCGAGAAAACAGAAAAAAACACAAAACGATCCACAAGGACAATGACAAACAATTCGGACTACGCCGAAATCCTAAAAAAGCATACTAGGCATCTCTGTGCCCTTTCGGAGCAGAGACGCAGCCTCGATCCCCAATTCTCTGAGCTACCGTCTCGCAATGCACGGCTCATTGACCCACATGGCCACACTCGAAATAGTTGACTAACAGTGAACGACAATTCTTCGCGGTACGAGCTCAGGCAACAACAGTCAGACAACCCCGATCGAACAACAACGATAGAACAATAATGACCGAACAACAACTATCGAATAACAACGATCGAACAAAAATGATCGAATGACAACGGCCGAACAATGACTCCGAAGTTCACACTTCAACTCAAGACATCAAAAGAACTCGTAGAATCAAAAGATGTTACTTCCGAACAAGGTTCACAAGAATCGAACCGAACTCGGAAAAGTCACAGCGATAATCAGATCGACCCAAAACAAGACGGATCGTTCGAACAATGAAACCGAAATGCAGAACAAGTTCAAAAAGTATCAACGGACACGAGCGAGTCGATAGACTTGAGAAAGAGGAAATGCAGAAGTCCAAAACAATACGGGTATTACATTCGACCTCTTATAAAAGAAGGTCGTCCCCGCAACTCACAATAACGGAAACAAGGCAACAACACAAAGGCAGCTGATGGAAACATTGCCCATGGGCCTCTTAGAGCCGATCCTGATATCTGTGCTGAAGTCGCGCCCCGAAAGACTCGGAACCCAACTCGCAAAACTGGATCCTGTGTCTCTCGGATCCACACTTGAAATGTGTTACTGACGAGAAGGACAATTGGTACGTGCATGCCCCCTGCACACCATGGTTGAAACACCTCGGCTCGGCATACCGAATATACAAATGCTCGATACAATAGAACATAACATCACAAAGCAACAAACCAGAGATGCCAATTCCACACAACATATCAACGTAAGGTAGCCCGCATACACAGAATCATAGCAACGACGGCATCGTTCGGCGATCTCAACAGCCCGAATGATAACCAACACATAATCACAAAACATCATACAAATATTACCGGACCACAAACAGGAACGATAGGTTTTTAAAAATGAAAACCACCTTTGAAAAAAATGATCTTGGAAACACTAGTTGATCTTGAGTATCACCCTTCAAAAAGTAGAACAGGCACCATTATCGAGACTTTGAAAACCATCTCGCGCTTGATAAAACGAGGACACTTCCCTTTTGGTGAAAGACTTTCAGAAATATTCGACCCTCGGGTCTAAGCAAAGCATTTCTAAATAATTGAAAATATCTCAAAATATTTTTGGTCCTCAACTGGAAATTTTTTGAAATATATTGCGGCACTAGAAAGCACCTTGAAAACACTGCAAGAAAATAATTCGTTTTAAAATTACGTCTCGAAATTTAATTTTCTAAGATACTCCATGGTTTTCAAAAATTCAATAGGCCAGAATGCCAAAAACTCACAAAATCCTTTATCAAACCGTCATAAAACATTCAAGGCCAAAGTGCCAAAACTCGATTTAGGGAATCGATTTTACGAATTAGAACTCAGTTTGCAAAATACTGAATGTCATTTTGAAAGGACTCACGCAGCGGATAAAATACAGTTCGAAAATATATTAGCAGCGACGCCGCTCCTCATATAAATAAAATATTAGAGTCGAATACCCACATATCACGTAATCAAAATCTACAGAAGGATTCAATCAATCAACGATATAATCATACAAGCAGCTCATGTCATACGAGGCACAACACAAAGAAGGGAGACTTACATCCACAGGTCGCACGAAGATGATGATCACTCCACGATACTAATCACGACCAACAAACTCAGACGACGCGTCGCGACACGACTCAGTCAGACAAAATCCGACGAGACAAAACTCAACAGTCACCACTAAACTCAACAGCCTAGGTTTCCACAACTTAATCTCTGATACCATTTATGTAACACCCCCAATTCGCTCAGGGATATTACACGCCGTAGAACCTTTCTTCAAGGATCTACCAGGCTGTTAACAACATCGACCAACTCAACGATGCCTTTAAGGCTAAAAATGACTCAGTATACCGATTTGGTCTTTCAATAAAAACATACAACTCAATTACGACACATGCCCACGCAGGGGTCAAAATACAACGAACCCCCGTACAACGGGGAAAAATACTGCAGCGGAAATAAAGTACAACTAAACTAATACACAACGTATGGTTCCACATGTGATTAGTATCGATCCTCTTTCATCATCCTTCATGCCGACCCTGTGTTATGCTCCCAAAACCTGAATGCAAAAACATACATCCACCCCCCGAATACTCGGACTCCACTTTTTTGCTAGTGCAAGAAAAAAGTGCAAAAATACGAGTCATACAATTCAAATTCCACGAATAACAATAACCAGAAATCCTTAAAGATCCAGATGTAAAGAAAAGTACTTCCCGAGGCAAGAGTTTGGGTAAAACATTCCAAAACCGAAAGATGACAACTCGAGGGAAACAATTTATAAAACAGTTTAAAATGCCATCGAGAGTTTTAATAGAAAACAATTTAGGATTATCGAATCCTTATCTTTCCAAAATCAACAGGGGTCAGAGCCCAAAGGTTTTGTTTTCACAAATGAAACCAACAACAATACACAAGGTTAAAATCCACGTCACGCGTCCTCGACGGACATAAAATACACACGCACCCGTGAAGTTTCACTCGTGAATCCAGGGCAAAACCATTGGACTCCCTCTGTGGCCCCGTCGAACCCTCCCGATGTGAGCAAACACATTCACAAAAAATACACACGCACTCGTGAAGTTTCACTCGTGAATCCGGAGTGAAGTTATAGATTCCCCCGAGGCCCCGTCGAACCCTCCCGAGGTGAGCAAACACATTCACAAAACATATACACGCACTCGTGAAGTTTCACTCGTGAATCCAGAGTGAAGTCATAGATTCCCCCGAGGCCCCGTCGAACCCTCCCGAGGTGAGCAAACACATTCACAAAACATAAACGCACAGGGATCGCCTAGGACCGGGACGCCACCACAAATCCCACCCGAGGCCTCGAAGGACCTCCCGAGCTGGCTAGCGAAGCAATCAAGCACAAATAACATATCACACCAAGGATATCCAAACAATTCACCAAGAGGCATCAAACACTTATCAAAACACAACGTCAAACCATAACGCAACGAAAAGATATAATATACGTACACACGCATTGTCAAGCACAACATCAACACCAAACATATCCAAAGGATCACGTAGTCACTTACAACCCACACAATTTACAAAACACACGCGTTTTGAAAGTGAACCTTTAACGAGGCTAGCCGAATCTTTTGAAAACTCATTTCAAACAAACCAACAAACATACCAAGACGATCACCAATCATCATATCCATGAAACAAGAAATGTATGGACAAGGTACTTGCCTAGGAACCAAGATCGTAACAAGACGACGGATGGAATGCAGTCGTACAGCCCCGAACTCTCGAACACTATGAAGAACGCGATAGCACCGAAGTTACTACGGGAAAACACCACATGAATCATCAATCACCAACGGAATTCAACATCGGAATCATCAAGCACCTATAATCCTCCGTAAGGAACAATAAAACATGATTACGATGAGAATCAAGGCCGAAAACAACAGAAATCCCAACAAACTATCGAAGGGAACTCATTCGAACATTTAATCGAACATTAAATGTTCAAGACTTTCAAGAACAAAGAAATCACCCCTCGGGTCGAACGAACCAAAGATACGAGTATCCAATCCATAGAACAAGTTCAAAACAACGTTTATACAATAATTAATTGGTCAAAAACGGACTGGAATTGAAATCAAAAGGGAAATCCCCAAAATCTTCAAAAACAAGGGTTCAAGCCAAAATACCTTGATTCGGACGAAGAACACGGATTAGATGATGATAATAATCATGATTCAAGCTTCCCAACTGATGTATAATTGATCTCCGATCAAAACCATCGATTTCTATCGAAGGATCGCGAAAAATGAAGAAGAAAAACGGGAATGGCCGAGTGACCCGTGCCTGTGCCTTAAATAGGCCGAGACTCACGGACGCTTACGCACGTAATCGCCACGGCTTACGACGAATCGCCATGGCCGAACTCATCGTCCAATTCTACCGGCGGTTACGACGCACGGCCAGCCTTACGACGTAACAGCCTTACTACCAGAATTCACCGGACACTTACGTACGTTACTCGGCCAGGGCTGGCCTGGCCCCAACATGCCCGGCCATGACTCGGCCGGGGCCAACTCCGATGGGCCGGTCGACCCCGAAACCCGAACCTGAATATGAATCGAAGATACAGTTACAAAGTACTCGCAAAGACGAATTCGAGCACTAAGAGAACACACAATTCCGACCACTCGAAGGCTCGAAATTCGACAATGGAAAGTAATTACCCCAAACTTTGGGAAATTACGAAAATGGCCCAAAACGTCCGAAATACACAATACACGACCGAAACACCAAACCAAAGCTTGCAACATGAATAATAACATTAAATGAACTTACGGTAAACTCGAAGCAACAGTTTCGAATGAGATTCACAAGAATCGAACTCGAGTGCGGAAAAGTCGTTAAGAAACACGGAACTCAACAAAACGGCACCGAAACAAACTCGGATGTCAAAAAGTGCAGAATTAATCATACTCATAATGATGAAACGGTCATAAGCGAGTCGTCAAAATGGACTCCCGCGAAAAAAAAGATAATTACCGAAAATCAAAATCGCGGATATTACATACTACCCTCCTTAAAAGAAGTTTCGTCCCGAAACTTAAAACAAGTAGGGAGAAGCAATATCCTGCCAGGAAACACTCAACGAGATACACAAGAAATGCGTAACTTACGCCCAACGACGAAATCTTACAAGCAACGCAAAGGAACAAACGGCGTGAAAACACGCTCCACGACGACCAACACAACGCCACCGGTAGAGACATAATAAAACCAAAAAGTGACAAGCCAACCAGATAATACAATCAAGTTGATTATCCAAACTATCACAAAACACAAAGCACCTGTTACAAGGAACACGCACAGTCGAGTAAACGGAAAAAACACAAAACGATCCACAAGGACAATGACAAACAATTCGGACTACGCCGAAATCCTCAAAAAGCATACTAGGCATCTATGTGCCCTTTCGGAGCAGAGACGCAGCCTCGATCCCCAATTCCCTGAGCTACCGTCTCGCAATGCACGGATCATTGACCCACATGGCCACACTCAAAATAGTTGACTAACAGTGAACGACAATTCTTCGCGGTACGAGCTCAGGCAACAACAGTCAGACAACCTCGATCGAACAACAACGATAGAACAATAACGACCGAACAACAACTATCGAATAACAACGATCGAACAAAAATGATCGAATGACAACGGCCAAACAATGACTCCGAAGTTCACACTTCAACTCAAGACATCAAAAGAACTAGTAGAATCAAAAGATGTTACTTCCGAACAAGGTTCACAAGAATCGAACCGAACTCGGAAAAGTCACAGTGATAATCAGATCGACCCAAAACAAGACGGATCGTTCGAACAATGAAACCGAAATGCAGAACAAGTTCAAAAGTATCAACGGACACGAGCGAGTCGATAGACTTGAGAAAGAGGAAATGCAGAAGTCCAAAACATTACGGGTATTACATTCGACCTCTTATAAAAGAAGGTCGTCCCCGCAACTCACAATAACGGAAACAAGGCAACAACACAAAGGCAGCTGACGGAAACATTGCCCATGGGCCTCTTAGAGCCGATCCTGATATCTGTGCTGAAGTCGCGCCCCGAAAGACTCGGAACCCAACTCGCAAAACTGGATCATGTGTCTCTCGGATCCACACTTGAAATGTGTTACTGACGAGAAGGACAATTGGTACGTGCATGCCCCCTGCACACCATGGTTGAAACACCTCGGCTCGGCATACCGAATATACAAATGCTCGATACAATGGAACATAACATCACAAAGCAACAAACCAGAGATGCCAATTCCACACAACATATCAATGTAAGGTAGCCCGCATACACAGAATCATAGCAACGACGGCATCGTTTGGCGATCTCAACAGCCCGAATGATAACCAACACATAATCACAAAACATCATACAAATATTACCGGACCACAAACAGGAACGATAGGTTTTTAAAAATGAAAACCACCTTTGAAAAAAAAATGATCTTGGAAACACTAGTTGATCTTGAGTATCACCCTTCAAAAAGTAGAACAGGCACCATTATCGAGACTTTGAAAACCATCTCGCGCTTGATAAAACGAGGACACTTCCCTTTTGGTGAAAGACTTTCAGAATTATTCGACCCTCGGGTCTAAGCAAAGCATTTCTAAATAATTGAAAATATCTCAAAATATTTTTGGTCCTCAACTGGAAAATTATTGAAATATATTGCGGCACTAGAAAGCACCTTGAAAACACTGCAAGAAAATAATTCGTTTTAAAATTACGTCTCGAAATTTAATTTTCTAAGATACTCCATGGTTTTCAAAAATTCAATAGGCCGGAATGCCAAAAACTCACAAAATCCTTTATCAAACCATCATAAAACATTCAAGGCCAAAGTGCCAAAACTCGATTTAGGGAATCGGTTTTACGAATTAGAACTCAGTTTGCAAAATACTGAAAGTCATTTTGAAAGGACTCACGCAGCGGATAAAATACAGTTCGAAAATATATTAGCAGCGACACCGCCTCATATAAATAAAATATTAGAGTCGAATACCCACATATCACGGAATCAAAATCCACAGAAGGATTCAATCAATCAACGATATAATCATACAAGCAGCTCATGTCATACGAGGCACAACACAAAGAAGGGAGACTTACATCCACTGGTCGCACGAAGATGATGATCACTCCACGATACTAATCACGACCAACAGACTCAGACAACGCATCGCGACACGACTCAGTCAGACAAAATCCGACGAGACAAAACTCAACAGTCACCACTAAACTCAACAGCCTAGGTTTCCACAACTTAATCTCTGATACCATTTATGTAACACCCCCAATCCGCTCAGGGATATTACACGCCGTAGAACCTTTCTTCAAGGATCTACCAGGCTGGTAACAACATCGACCAACTCAACGATGCCTTTAAGGCTAAAAATGACTCAGTATACCGATTTGGTCTTTCAATAAAAACATACAACTCAATTACAACACATGCCCACGCAGGGGTCAAAATACAACGAACTCCCGTACAACGGGGAAAAATACTGCAGCGGAAATAAAGTACAACTAAACTAATACACAACGTACGGTTCCACATGTGATTAGTATCGATCCTCTTTCATCATCCTTCGTGCCGACCCTGTGTTATGCTCCCAAAACCTGAATGCAAAAACATACATCCACCCCCCGAATACTCGGGGGTTAGCAAAACTCCACTTTTTTGCTAGTGCAAGAAAAAAGTGCAAAAATACGAGTCATACAATTCAAATTCCACGAATAACAATAACCAGGAATCCTTAAAGATCCAGATGTAAAGAAAAGTACTTCCCGAGGCAAGAGTTTGGGTAAAACATTCCAAAACCGAAAGATGACAACTCGAGGGAAACAATTTATAAAACAGTTTAAAATGCCATCGAGAGTTTTAATAGAAAACAATTTAGGATTATCGAGTCCTTATCTTTCCAAAATCAACAGGGGTCAGAGCCCAAAGGTTTTGTTTTCACAAATGAAACCAACAACAATACACAAGGTTAAAATCCACGTCACGCATCCTCGACGGACATAAAATACACACGCACCCGTGAAGTTTCACTCGTGAATCCAGGGCAAAACCATTGGACTCCCTCTGTGGCCCCGTCGAACCCTCCCGATGTGAGCAAACACATTCACAAAACATACACACGCACTCGTGAAGTTTCACTCGTGAATCCAGAGTGAAGTTATAGATTCCCCCGAGGCCCCGTCGAACCCTCCCGAGGTGAGCAAACACATTCACAAAATATATACACGGACTCGTGAAGTTTCACTCGTGAATCCAGAGTGAAGTCATAGATTCCCCCGAGGCCTCGTCGAACCCTCCCGAGGTGAGCAAACACATTCACAAAACATAAACGCACAGGCATCGCCTAGGACCGGGACGCCACCACAAATCCCACCCGAGGCCTCGAAGGACCTCCCGAGCTGGCTAGCGAAACAATCAAGCACAAATAACATATCACACCAAGGATATCCAAACAATTCACCAAGAGGCATCAAACACTTATAAAAACACAACGTCAAACCATAACGCACCGAAAAGAGATAATATACGTACACACGCATTGTCAAGCACAACATAAACACCAAACATATCCAAAGGATCACGTAGTCACTTACAACCCACACAATTTACAAAACACACGCGTTTTGAAAGTGAATCTTTAACGAGACTAGCCGAATCTTTTGAAAACTCATTTCAAACAAACAAACAAACATACCAAGACGATCACCAATCATCATATCCATGAAACAAGAAATGTATGGACAAGGTACTTGCCTAGGAACCACGATCGTAACAAGACGACGGATGGAATGCGGTCGTACAGCCCCGAACTCTCGAACACTATCAAGAACGCGATAGCACCGAAGTTACTACGGGAAAACACCACACGAATCATCAATCACCAACAGAATTCAACATCGGAATCATCAAGCACCTATAATCCTCCGTAAGGAACAATATAACATGATTACGACGAGAATCAAGGCCGAAAACAACGGAAATCCCAACAAACTATCGAAGGGAACTCATTCGAACATTTAATCGAACATTAAATGTTCAAGACCTTCAAGAACAAAGAAATCACCCCTCGGGTCGAACGAACCAAAGATACGAGTATCCAATCCATAGAACAAGTTCAAAACAACGTTTATACAATAATTAATTGGTCAAAAACGGACTGGAATTGAAATCAAAAGGGAAATCCACAAAATCTTCAAAAACAAGGGTTCAAGCCAAAATACCTTGATTCGGACGAAGAACACGGATTAGATGATGATAATAATCATGATTCAAGCTTCCCAACTGATGTATAATTGATCTCCGATCAAAACTATCGATTTCTATCGAAGGATCGCGAAAAATGAAGAAGAAAAACGGGAATGGCCGAGTGACCCGTGCCCAGGCCTTAAATAGGCCGAGATCTGTCGGACGCTTACGTACGTAACCGGCCATGGCTTACGTACGTAACCGGCCATGGCCGAACTCAGCATCGATTCTACGGCGGTGTTACGTGCGCACGGCCGGGCCTTACGTGCATGCGAGGCCTTACGATATGCTTGCGGACACTTACGTGCGTTACTCGGCGGTGGCACAGCCCCAACATGCCGGCCATGACTCGGCGGGCCAACTCGACGGGCAGTCGACCCGAAACCGAACTCGAATATGAATCGAAGATCTGATTCTGAAGTACTCGCAAAGACGAATTCGAGCACTAAGAGAACACACGATTCCGACCACCCGAAGGCTCGAAATTCGATAATGGAAAGTAATTACCCCAAACTTTGGGAAATTACGAAAATGGCCCAAAACGTCCGAAATACACAATACACGACCGAAACACCAAACCAAAGCTCGAAACATGAATAATAACATTAAATGAACTTACGGTAAACTCGAAGCAACAGTTTCGAATGAGATTCACAAGAATCGAACTCGAGTGCGGAAAAGTCGCTAAGAAACACGGAACTCAACAAAATGGCACCGAAACAAACTCGGATGTCAAAAAGTGCAGAATTAATCATTATCATAATGATGAAACGGTCAGAAGCGAGTCGTCAAAATGGACTCCCGCGAAAAAAAAGAAAATTACCGAAAATCGAAATCGCGGATATTACATACTACCCTCCTTAAAAGAAGTTTCGTCCCGAAACTTAAAACAAGTAGGGAGAAGCAATATCCTGCCAGGAAACACTCAACGAGATACACAAGAAATGCGTAACTTACGCCCAACAGCGAAATCTTACAAGCAACGCAAAGGAACAAACGGCGTGAAAACACGCTCCACGACGACCAACACAACGCCATCGGTAAAGACATAATAAAACCAACAAGTGACAAGCCAACCAGATAATACTATCAAGTCGATTATCCAAACTATCACAAAACACAAATCACCTGTTACAAGGAACACACACAGTCGAGAAAACAGAAAATAAACACAAAACGATCCACAAGGACAATGACAAACAATTCGGACTACGCCAAAATACTCAAAAAGCATACTAGGCATCTATGTGCCCTTTCGGAGCAGAGACGCAGCCTCGATCCCCAATTCTATGAGCTACCGTCTCGCAATGCACGGCTCAGTGACCCACATGGCCACACTCGAAAGAGCTGACTAACAGTGAACGACAATTCTTCGCGGTACGAGCTCAGGCAACAACAGTCAGACAACCCCGATCGAACAACAACGATAGAACAATAACGACCGAACAACAACTATCGAATAACAATGATCGAACAAAAATGATCGAATGACAACGACCGAACAATGACTCCGAAGTTCACACTTCAACTCAAGACATCAAAAGAACTAGTAGAATCAAAAGATGTTACTTCCGAACAAGGTTCACAAGAATCGAACCGAACTCGGAAAAGTCACAGCGATAATCAGATCGACCCAAAACAAGACGGATCGTTCGAACAATGAAACCGAAATGCAGAACAAGTTCAAAAAGTATCAACGGACACGAGCGAGTCGATAGACTTGAGAAAGAGGAAATGCAGAAGTCCAAAACAATACGGGTATTACATTCGACCTCTTATAAAAGAAGGTCGTCCCCGCAACTCACAATAACGGAAACAAGGCAACAACACAAAGGCAGCTGACGGAAACATTGCCCATGGGCCTCTTAGAGCCGATCCTGATATCTGTGCTGAAGTCGCGCCCCGAAAGACTCGGAACCCAACTCGCAAAACTGGATCCTGTGTCTCTCGGATCCACACTTGAAATGTGTTACTGACGAGAAGGACAATTGGTACGTGCATGCCCCCGGCACACCATGGTTGAAACACCTCGTCTCGGCATACCGAATATACAAATGCTCGATACAATGGAACATAACATCACAAAGCAACAAACTAGAGATGCCAATTCCACACAACATATCAACGTAAGGTAGCCCGCATACACAGAATCATAGCAACGACGGCATCGTTCGGCGATCTCAACAGCCCGAATGATAACCAACACATAATCACAAAACATCATACAAATATTACCGTACCACAAACAGGAACGATAGGTTTTTAAAAATGAAAACCACCTTTGAAAAAAAATGATCTTGGAAACACTAGTTGATCTTGAGTATCACCCTTCAAAAAGTAGCACAGACACCATTATCGAGACTTTGAAAACCATCTCGCACTTGATAAAACGAGGACACTTCCCTTTTGGTGAAAGACTTTCAGAAATATTCGACCCTCGGGTCTAAGCAAAGCATTTCTAAATAATTGAAAATATCTCAAAATATTTTTGGTCCTCAACTGGAAATTTTTTGAAATATATTGCGGCACTAGAAAGCACCTTGAAAACACTGCAAGAAAATAATTCGTTTTAAAATTACGTCTCGAAATTTAATTTTCTAAGATACTCCAAGGTTTTCAAAAATTCAATAGGCCAGAATGCCAAAAACTCACAAAATCCTTTATCAAACAATCATAAAACATTCAAGGCCAAAGTGCCAAAACTCGATTTAGGGAATCGGTTTTACGAATTAGAACTCAGTTTGCAAAATACTGAAAGTCATTTTGAAAGGACTCACGCAGCGGATAAAATACAGTTCGAAAATATATTAGCAGCGACACCACTCCTCATATAAATAAAATATTAGAGTCGAATACCCACATATCACGGAATCAAAATCCACAGAAGGATTCAATCAATCAACGATATAATCATACAAGCAGCTCATGTCATACGAGGCACAACACAAAGAAGGGAGACTTACATCCACAGGTCGCACGAAGATGATGATCGCTCCACGATACTAATCACGACCAACAGACTCAGACGACGCATCGCGACACGACTCAGTCAGACAAAATCCGACGAGACAAAACTCAACAGTCACCACTAAACTCGACAGCCTAGGTTTCCACAACCTAATCTCTGATACCATTTATGTAACACCCCCAATCCGCTCAGGGATATTACACGCTGTAGAACCTTTCCTCAAGGATCTACCAGGCTGGTAACAACATCGAACAACTCAACGTTGCCTTTAAGGCTAAAAATGACTCAGTAGACCGATTTGGTCTTTCAATAAAAACATAAAACTCAATTACAACACATGCCCACACAGGGGTCAAAATACAACGAACTCCCGTACAACGGGGAAAAATACTGCAGCGGAAATAAAGTACAACTGAACCAATACACAACGTACGGTTCCACATGTGATTAGTATCGATCCTCTTTCATCATCCTTCGCGTCGACCCTATGTTATGCTCCCAAAACCTGAATGCAAAAACATACATCCACCCCCCGAATACTCGAGGGTTAGCAAAACTCCACTGTTTTGCTAGTGCAAGAACAAAGTGCAAAAATATGAGTCGTACAATTCAAATCCCACGAATAACAATAACCAGGAATCCTTAAAGATCCAGACGTAACAAAAAGTACTTCCCGAGGCAAGAGTTTGGGTAAAACATTCCAAAACCGAAAGATCACAACTCGAGGGAAACAATTTATAAAACAGTTTAAAATGCCATCGAGAGTTTTAATAGAAAACAATTTAGGATTATCGAATCCTTATCTTTCCAAAATCAATAGGGGTCACAATCCAAAGGTTTTGTTTTCACAAATGAAACAAACAACAATACACAAGGTTAAAATCCACGTCACGCGTCCTCGACGGACATAAAATACACACGCACCCGTGAAGTTTCACTCGTGAATCCAGGGCAAAACCATTGGACTCCCTCCGTGGCCCCGTCGAACCCTCCCGAGGTGAGCAAACACATTCACAAAACATACACACGCACTCGTGAAGTTTCACTCGTGAATCCAGAGTGAAGTCATAGATTCCCCCGAGGCCCCGTCGAACCCTCCCGAAGTGAGAAAACACATACACACGCACTCGTGAAGTTTCACTCGTGAATCCAGAGTGAAGTCATAGATTCCCCCGAGGCCCTGTCGAACCCTCCCGAGGTGAGCAAACACATTCACAAAACATACACGCACAGGCATCGCCTAGGACCGGGACGCCACCACAAATCTCACCCGAGGCCTCGAAGGACCCTCCCGAGCTGGCTAGCGAAACAATCAAGCCCAAATAACATATCACACGAAGGATATCCAAACAATTCACCAAGAGGCTTCGAACACTTAGCAAAACACTACGTCAAACCATAACGCACCGAAAAGAGATAATATACGTACACACGCATTATCAAGCGCAACATCAACACCAAACATATCCAAAGGATTCACGTAGTCACTTACAACCCACACAATTTACAAAACACACGCGTTTTGAAAGTGACCCTTTAACGAGGCTAGCCGAATCTTTTGAAAACTCATTTCAAACAAACAAACATACCAAGACGATCAGCAATCCTCATATCCATGAAACATGAAATGTATGGACAATGTACTTGCCTAGGAACCACGATCGTAACAAGACGACGGATGGAATGTGGTCGAACAGCCCCGAACTCTCGAACACTATCAAGAACGCAATAGCACCGAAATTACTACGGGAAAACACCACACGAATCATCAATCACCAACGGAATTAAACATCGGAATCATCGAGCACCTATAATCCTCTGTAAGGAACAATAAAACATGATTACGATGAGAATCAAGGCCGAAAACAACGGAAATCCCAAAAAAGTATCGAAGGGAACTCATTCGAACATTTAATCGAACATTAAATGTTCAAGACCCTTCAAGAACAAAGAAATCACCCCTCGGGTCGAACGAACCAAAGATACGAGTATCCAATCCATAGAACAAGTTCAAAACAACGTTTATACAACAATTAATTGGTCAAAACGGATTGGAATTGAAATCAAAAGGGAAATCCCCAAAATCTTCAAAAACAAGGGTTCAAGCCAAAATACCTTGATTCGGACGAAGAACACGGATTAGATGATGATAATAATCATGATTCAAGATTCCCAACTGATGTATAATTGATCTCCGATCAAAACCATCGATTTCTATCGAAGGATCGCGAAAAATGAAGAAGAAAAATGGGAATGGCCGAGTGACCCGTGCCCAGGCGTTAAATAGGCCGAGACCTGCCGGACGCTTATGTACGTAACCGGCCATGGCTTACGTATGTAACACCCCCAATACGCTCAGGGATATTAGACGTCGTAGAACCTTTCCTCAAGGTTCTACCAGGCTGGTAACAAAATCAAACAACAATAACCAGGAATCGTCAAAGATTTAAACATAACGAAAATACTTTCCGAGGCAAGAGTTTGGGTAAAACATTCCAAAACCGAAAGATCAAAGATCAAGGGAAACAATTTACAAAATGGTTTAATAAACCATCGGGAGTTTTAGTAGAAAACAATTTAGGATTATTGAATCCTTCTCTTACCAAAATCAACAGGGGTCACAGCCCAAAGGTTTTATTTTCACAAATAGAAAACCGACAACAATTCACGGGGCCAAAACCCAAGTCACGTGTCCTCGACGGACATAAAATCAATACGGAATAATCACACACAAGCATCGCCTAGGACCGGGACGAAGCCACGAATCCCACTCGAGGCCTCTAAGGACCCTCCTGATCTGGCCATATCATAAAAGAAATCACGCACATGCATCGCCTAGGACCGGGACGAAGCCACAAATCCCACTCGAGGCCTCTAAGGACCCTCCCGAGCTGGCTAGCTAAACAAATCACAACATCTCACGGTTGGATCAATCACTTATTGCATCCTGGCCACATTATCACATGCCATGTGCCACCGTAGATTATCTTTGGCGCTCACGGTTGGATCAATCACTTGTTGCATCCTGACCACATGATCGCATGCCATGTGTCACCGTAGTTTTTTTCTTAGGCTCTCACGGTTGGATCAATCGCTTGTTGCATCCTGGCCACATGATCACATGCCATGTGCCACCGTAGGCCCCACCCACATCCACACAATCACACACATAGCACCATGCAACAAAGATATCCAAACAATTCACCCAGAGGCATCAAACACTAAGCAAAACACCACGTCAAATCACAATGCACCGAAATGAAGCCATATACGTACACACGCATTACCAAGCATAACATCAACACCAAACATATCCAAAGGATTCACGTAGTCGCTTACAACCCAGACAATTTACAAAGTACGCGTGTTTTGAAAGTGAGCCTTTAACGAGGCTAAACCGAATCTTTTGAAAGTTAAAATCAAACGATCAAACAAACACATAGAGATGATCACTAATTATCATATCCACAAAACAAGAATTTATGGACAAGGTACTTGCTTCGATTAATCACAACGCGGAGAATCGACCGAAGTGAGGAGACTCGGACCGATTACGAACCCGCCGACTCCACCGAATGCTAACCCACATCAATAAGCTACGAACAACAATAACAACAATGAAAATGAATTCCATGGCACGACCAAAAGTCGCTGAATTCAAAGAACAAACGACGAAAGTTCAAGGGCTTCCCCCAAAACGGCCAAGAACGCAAATCGACCGACCAAAACATGAAAATGGAATTCCAAACCGAATATGGATATACAATCCATAGGATATGTTTAATAACATCCTTTGACAACAATTGGTTCGTCAAAAATGGATAGAAAACGAAATCAAGAACAAAACTCCCAAAAAGTCAACTCTAGGGATTCAAGAAAAATACCTTGATTCGGCGAAGAACAATGGATTAGATGATGTTATAATCACCTAGGATGCTCAAAAACACCTTGGAATGGATGAAAATTAGCCCAGGTCGCGAACCCTATTCGGTTAAAGGGATTAGAAGTTTTTTGGGACATGCCGGCTTCTATCGCCGATTTATTAAAGACTTTTCAAAGATCACGAAGCCGTTGTGCAATCTACTCATGAAGGATGTTCCGTTTAATTTTGACGAGTCGTGTAAGGAAAGTTTCAATTTATTGAAGAAAGCTCTAAGCACGGCTCCAGTGATAGTCGCTCCAGACTGGGACCTTCTGTTCGAATTAATGTGTGACGCGAATGATTTTTCCATTGGGGCTGTTTTGGGACAAAGACGAGGGAAAGCGTTCCACGTCGTATATTATGCGAGCCGAACACTCGACGACGCCCAAAGAAATTACGCCACAACGGAAAAAGAATTGTTTGCGGTAATCTTTGCATTCGATAAATTCCGGGCGTATCTACTAGGGACGAAAGTGATAGTGTGGACCGACCATTCAGCAATAAAATACCTTTTGGAAAAGAAGGATGCTAAACCAAGGCTGATTAGGTGGGTGCTTCTCCTTCAAGAATTCAACTTGGAAATTCGGGATAAAAAGGGGACTGAGAATGTTATAGCCGATCACCTTTCACGGTTAGAGAGTCCCCTCGAGCGAGGAGAAAGTCATCCGCAAATCATGGAAACCTTTCCCGACGAGCAGCTCTACAAGTTGGGTTCGCAACACGCGCATTGGTACGCTGATCTAGTGAACTACTTGGCAAGCAAAACAATTCCAAACGACCTCTCACGCCATCAAAAGAAGAAGCTAATCTCAGACGCTAAGTATTATTTGTGGGACGATCCTTTTTTATTCAAAAGATTCCCCGATCAAATCATTCGTAGATGTATTCCGGATGAGAAAATCCACAGTGTGCTAAACCATTGTCATGCATCACCCTACAGTGGACATTTTAGTGGGAATAGAACAGCGGCAAAGGTCTTACAATCGGGGTTCTATTGGCCGTCATTATTCAAGGATGCTCACGCCTTTGTATCCACGTGTGATCGGTGTCAACGAACGGGAAACATCTCAAGACGACACGAAATACCGCTGAACACCATACTTGAAGTTGAATTGTTCGACGTATGGGGGATCGACTTCATGGGTCCATTTCCTCCATCCAATAAGAATCTCTATATTTTGGTAGCCGTGGACTACGTCTCAAAGTGGGTCGAAGCGGTGGCGCTACCAACGAATGGGTCCAATGTCGTAATCAAATTTATAAAAAAACATATTTTCACGCGTTTTGGGACTCCATGTGCTATTATTAGTGATGGCGATTCACACTTCGACAACAAGTTCCTTGATGCGGTCTTGAGCAAATATGGAGTCACTCATCGTGTTGCTACAGCCTACCATCCTCAGACGAGCGGTCAAGTCGAGATATCAAATTGAGAGCTGAAGTGGATCTTAGAAAAAATGGTCAGCTCGTCTCAAAAAGATTGGTCTTTCAAACTCGATGATGCACTTTAGGCATACCGCACTGCGTATAAAACACCTATCGGGATGTCGCCTTACAGATTGGTTTATGGAAAAAGCTTCCATTTACCCGTAGAGATGGAACATCGTGCTTACTGGGCGATAAAGAAATTAAACTTTGATCTGAAATCTGCTGGTGAAAAGCGGTCGTTGCAGCTGAACGAGTTGGAAGAAATTAGCCACGACGCATATGAAAATGCGAAACTATATAAGGAGCGGACAAAGAAGTGGCATGATAAGCACATCACATAGAGAGAGTTTGTCCCGGGTCAAGAGGTGTTGTTATTTAATTCTCGCCTAAAGTTATTCCCCGGGAAATTACGTTCACGATGGTCAGGACCGTTCACCGTAGTTCAAGTGTTCCCACATGGTGCAGTAGAAGTACAAAAAGATGAGCGTAAATTCAAAGTTAATGGACAACGGTTGAAAGCCTACTTGGGAAATCCAATAGACGCGCAGAAGACGAGTGTCGTCTTATCCACCGCCGGATGAATGCTAGAAAAGTCCGGCTGAAGACTATAAACTTAGCGCTTCTCGGGAGGCAACCCGAGTATTAGTTGTAGAATTTATTTTTAGTGTTTTCTTGCAATTTAGAGTCGTTATTTTACGTCATTTTTGCTTTGATTTGCTTATCCCTCTCCTTCTTGATGTTTTCCTTTAAAAATTCTGTGGAGGAATCACCCCATAGAAGAAATCAATGATGGGCCGCGGCACAAGAATAGTGAGCCGCAGCACATACCAGTGGCAGGAAAAAGCCAAACCAGACTGTACTCTGTGCCGCGGCACACCTGACCTCTGAGCCGCGGCACGTTGCTGCTAAGCCGCGGCACGCCAATTGCCAAAAATCTGCCCAGGAGGCTGTACTCTGTGCCGCGGCACATATGTGCTGAGCCGCGGCACACTAACCATCTGAGCCGCGGCACCCGTATGATGAGCCGCGGCACCCGGCTACATCACAAAAAGTCCCAGGCCGACTGTACTATGGGCCGCGGCTCACTTAAGCTGTGCCGCGGCCCTCGTTCAAAATCTGAATAGCCCATCTTCTTATACTCGATCGGCCGGGACCTCAGGTACACTTCTTCCCTTCCTTCCTGCACACAAGCACTCGACCGACATCTTTCTCTGCTCCTTCTTCTTGCATTCTTAAAGTCAGGTAAATCCCGAACTCTTAATCATAATCGATGCATGATTCGAAAAGAAAATTGAAGTTATATGCTGCTAGTTGTTTTTCAAAGTTTTTTTTTTAAAAAAAAATGGAGTTGGAATTTGGTGAATATGGAGTGGATTGTGATGGTATTTGTGATTATGAACTAATTGGTGATGTTAGTTGTCTGTTATCATGGCTGTATATCTGTGTTATTATTTTTGGGATTTGGAGTTAGCCATGAAAAATCTTGTTCTTCATTTTAACTTGTGCATACCAAGTGTTTGATAAATTGCAGCAATGAAACATTATTAAGCCAAGCATTTTCAAACTATGTGCAACGAATAGTTTTATCGGAATAGATTATCTCCCGACCCTTCCATCCTATGTAAACTTGAGAGATCATTCTTAATTTCCTCTTTGACGATGCAAGTCCATTCATTCCACCCGCTCGGCCAGCCACACCACCCTCCTCGCCGGATGACGCCGGCACCAGTTCGTGAGCTGTTTGTAGAGGAGTACTTGACCTTCTTCTTTTATTGCATCTTATATTTTGTCCATTGAGGTCAATGTACGTCCTAAGTTTGGGGGGGTTTACTTTTTGTTGATATATTTATTGCTGTACATATTAGTTGCACTTTCGTTATTTTTAGTTATATTTTTGTTTGCTAGCCTTGCTTGTCTTGATTTCACTCTTATTCGTGATTTTTTCGTGCCTCTTTTTGTGCAAAACTGATGTTACAACACCGTTTTTCTCCCGGAAGAAACAGTTGAGTTTTAGTCGAGTTGTAGTCAGTGATTTCTGTTTCTGCTAAGTCTTCATTTAGGTCCGAAATTTTTTTCGTTTTTGTAGAAATCTTAGCAGATAAGAAAGGAGACATACGTGTTTTCAAATCGCCGTTGATACATTTGGTTACATTTTTTCGATTAGCTAGTCGTCCAGTAACATAAGTCGTGTTGGCACTTGAGTTTAGAGTTGGACAGTTTTTTTCCCAAAAGTCGAGATAATATTTGTTCTATGACGGGAAGTCTAGTAACCGGGGGTATTCACGTGACCCGTTGTTTACTCTCACGTAAAACGACGACCCTGATTAGACTAGTGATTTAGAAATTTCGCATGTGCCAATGATAGAGAGCCTAGTAACCGGGGGTATTCGCGTGACCCGTTGTTTACTCTCGCGTAAAACAGCGACCTTGATTCGGACATGCGGGAATTGCTATTCGAGTTGTTTCTCCGCTGTGGAGGGGAACTTAGTAACTAGAAGCATCCATGTGCCCCATGAGTGTCTTTTACGTCAAACGGTTCCCGAACATATGAGAATGGAATTCCACCCTAGGATTATCCCGATGAAACATCTCGAGATCCGAACCTAGTGGTCAACTCGAATCAATTTATTGATCATATATAAGGGAACACTATCCGAGGGTTAATTTTGATGAAACTCTTAAAATTTTTGCCACTAGACTGTGGAACTGGGCAAGTTAGCTTGTTTATTTTAACCTTTCTTATTGACGGTCGATTAAATTCACGTTTGTTAATCTTTGAGCTGGATTTTCTTCGTGAACGAATGATTAGGACTGAAATTGGTTACTTTGTGGGATCAGTGTTCTGGATGTAGCTCGCTATTACGATACTTGTATTATTCAGAGAGAATTTCATGATAGTATTGATTAGGTTGAGCACTTTGAGTTGCAAGATTATTCACGATATTCTTTTGTTGAAATTAATTCTTTTTGCTTGAGGACAAGCAAAGACTTAAGTTTGGGGGTATTTGTTAGGCGTATTTTTATACGCTTATTTATCATTATCTTGTATTATTTTGGCGAGTAAATTTGCATAAATGAGCTTTTAATGCCTTATTCTCGTATGTTTGACAGGAGATTGGAGTCCGGAAGCTAAAACGAGGCAAAACGGGCGAAAACGGCGAATTTTGGCCGTGGGCCGCGGCACAAGGCAAGTGGGCCGCGGCACACGAAGAGGACCAGCGGGCACCAGAGTAATCTGTACTCTGTGCCGCGGCACAGACCAGGTGAGCCGCGGCCCAGAAGAAAGTCACAGCGCCCAGGTTTTAATCTGCACGCCATGTGCCGCGGCACAGATTAAGTGAGCCGCGGCACACAGGGCGGTTTTGGTGTGCTCCGCGCGGGTTTGGGCCGTTTTGAAGCCAGTTCTCGACCTAATCACACGGACGTGATTTGGAGGATGCTGGGAGCTATAAATAAGGGTTTAAGACCCTAATTAATCATCTCTGATCAGGGAAAATCTGGAAGGAAGATAAGCAGAAGACAGCAAGAGCAGAGGGCGGAAGCCAGAAGAACGGAGGAATCCGAGCTCTTCATCTGCGTTTGATTTTTAATGCTTTCATTCATTAATTCTGTATTTTCATTATTTAGCATGTCAGGCTGAAACCCTTGTTCTAGGATTTTGATGAAACCTAAATTTTGACGGATTTGCTCTTGATTATCTATTTAATTCCCTTTTCTATTGAGTTTTCCCAATCAATTTTAATGCTTTCAATTGTCTGGCCAACAATTGAATTGTTTTAATTACCTTACTCGAATCGGGAGAGAAGAGTTGGTGAGGAAGTATTGGTGAGGACCGTTTTATCTTGTGAGATAGGAATATACTCATAGGAACTATGTGGCCTTTCGAGGATTTTATGCTTTTTGCCTATTGACGAATTAATTCACCTAGGGATAGAGTGCGTTATTCGCCTTTAGAAAAATCTATTGACCTCGGGAGAGGCGGTAGAGTATATTAGCAATCTTCGCCTTCAATAAATTGGGGAAATCATTAACTTCAGATAACCGAGAGTAAATTCGGATAAACTAAGGTGGAGTCAGAATCCTAGACTTATTCATCATTTGATTTTCCTTCTTCAAGCGATCGTTTATTCTGTTAGCTCTTTTATTGATTTGATTTAGTTATCAATTACAACCCAATTTTCGATTGTTCAAATAAAATTAGAAAATATACAAAAATCGGTACTTAGTGATTCAGTCCTCGTGGGAACGATACTCACTCATCACTTTATTACTTGTCAACGATAACGTGCACTTGCGTTAACGAAATATCGCAACAAGTTTTTGGCGCCGTTGCCGGGGACTGATTTTTACTAATATCGATTTCAGTATTTCTAGTCTTAGTTTGGACATTTTTTTTTATTTTCGTGTATTTTATTTTATTTTACTTGTTCTTCCTTTCAGGATCTTTCGCGTAGTGCATGAGAAAATTCGGTAACGAAGGCCTACTACCTTTGGATACCGAACTCGAGCGCACTCTTCGAAGAAACAAAAAGGAGAAACGATAGTCACCGACCACAGCCACCATGGCCAATAATATCGAAAATCACGGAGGTGATAATCCTGTTCAGCAAGTTCAACCGGCACTAGCACTTCGAGATTATGCTATGCCGCAAATCAACGCAAATTTTTCGCGGATTCGGCGTCCCACCATCCAGGCGAACAATTTCGAAATCAAGCCTGCAATTATTCAGATGGTGCAAGCGAGCTAGTTCTGTGGATTGCCGAATGATGACCCCAACACACATATTGCGTCGTTTCTCGAGATTTGTGACACGTTCAAGAACAATGGTGTCACCGATGATGCTATCCGATTACGTCTTTTCCCTTTCTCTTTGAGGGACAAAGTCAAATTTTGGCTGAATTCTTTACCTCCGGGCTCGATCACGACATGGGCAGAATTAGCGCAAGCCTTCCTTGCTAAATTCTTCCCACCTTCGAAGACGGCGAGGCTGAGAAACGAAATTACCACTTTTGGTCAATACGATATGGAATCGCTTCACGAGGCATGGGAGCGATACAAAGACTTGCTAAGGAGATGCCCGCATCACGGCTTACCGGATTGGCTCCAAATTCAGACGTTCTAGAATGGATTGAGTGCCTCTACACGCACTCTCGTGGATGCGGCCGCTGGAGGAGCCTTGATGGGAAAAACAGTGGCTGAAGCACACTCGTTGTTGGAAGCTATGGCCGCGAATGCATATCAATGGCCGGCCGAACGCGTAAATCCGAAGCGAGTCATGGAAATCTCTAATAATGATCCGATCTCTACACTTTCAGCTCAAGTCGCCGCTTTGACGCAACAACTTCAAGCCTTTTTGCGTGCTCCTTCCCCCGTTACCATTGAATCTTGTAATTGGTGTAACGGATCTCACCCTAGCGTGGAATGTCAAGTCGGAAACCCTTTCGAGCAACATCCGATGGAGCAAGCTCAATTCGTGGGAAACGGAAATCGACAAAATAATCCTTACCCCAGCACTTATAATCAAGGGTGGCGTAATCACCAAAATTTTTCGTGGAGGAACGGGCAAGCTTTAAAACCCCCACAAGCTCAATTTGC
The DNA here is from genome assembly GCA_033398695.1 of Orobanche coerulescens. Lineage (NCBI taxonomy): Eukaryota > Viridiplantae > Streptophyta > Magnoliopsida > Lamiales > Orobanchaceae > Orobanche > Orobanche coerulescens. The sequence continues at coordinate 120,105,934 of CM065815.1, forward strand.
GCAGCCCTCACAGCAGCCCCCTCAATCGCTCAAGGTATCCTTGGAAGATGCTCTTGCTCAATTGGCGGCTAACATGAGCCAATTCATGACCCGCACCAAGACTACCCTCCAAAATCATTCTACCTCCATCCGAAACTTAGAAACACAAATGGGGCAGATTGCTAATCTATTGTCCTCTCGATCTCAAGTTGCATTGCCCAGCGCAACCGAAATGAACTCCAAAGAAAATGTGCAGGCAATCGAACTACGAAGTGGAAAGGAGTTGAAAGAGCAGCCTATCAATAAAAAGGACAAGATCGACCAAAGTGAGAAAGAAAAGGACGAGGCGCCCAAGCCAAAGGAAGTATCGACTACTCACCCCACTCCTCAAAGTCCATTCCCACAGCGTTTCCAAAAGCAAAAACTAGACAAGCAATTTTCAAAGTTCCTCGATGTCTTCAAGAAATTGCACATAAACATTCCATTTGCCGACGCGTTGGAACAAATGCCGAGTTATGTAAAATTCATGAAAGAAGTTTTGTCAAACAAAAGAAAGCTCGAGGAATATGAGACAGTCGCATTGACGGAGGAGTGCAGCGCTATTTTACAAAAGAAGCTCCCACCTAAATTGAGAGATCCGGGAAGCTTTACCATTCCTTGCATCATTGGAAATTCGTCTTTTGAAAGAGCCCTATGCGACCTCGGAGCCAGCATAAACCTTATGCCCCTTTCTATTTTTAAAAAGCTGGATATTGGGGAAGCCAAGCCGACGACGGTCTCTTTACAATTGGCCGATAGATCCGTCAAATATCCTAGGGGAGTGATAGAGGATGTCTTAGTCAAAGTCAATAAGTTCATCTTTCCAGCCGATTTCATCGTGCTTGACATGGAGGAGGACCACGACATCCCGATTATCTTGGGAAGACCATTTTTGGCAACCGGACGAACTTTGATCGATGTGGAAAAGGAGAAGCTAACTCTATGAGTTCAAGAGGAGCAAGTAACGTTCAATATCTTTCGATCCGTAAAATATCCGAGTGATGCTGAAAATTGTTTCCAAGTTGACGTCATTGACTCGTGCGTGAGTAGAGCCTTTTGAGAGAATTATCCACCCGATCCATTGGAGTCCATTTTGATTGGGGCTGTTTCCGAACTAAATGCAGAGCATGCAGCCTACGTACGACACATGGATGCCTCCCCGCCAATTTTCATTCGTCAACCATTTGAGGAGCTCGGGAGTTCACCAACTCGACCCGTCCCATAAATCGAAAAACCTCCAAAGTTGGAACTCAAGAAGCTGCCTTCTCATTTAAAATATGCATTTTTGGGACCCGACGATTCCCTTCCAGTTATTCTTTCGGCCACTTTAGCGGGGGATCAAGAGGTGAAATTATTGAGAGTTTTGAGGGAGTACAAATCTGCTCTTGGATGGTCTATTGCGGATATTAAGGGGATCAGCCCGTCAATTTGCATGCACAAGATTTTGATAGAGGAAGACTACAAACCATCCGTGGAGCATCAACGCCGTTTGAATCCAAACATGAAGGAGGTGGTAAAAGTCGAGGTTTTAAAACTCCTCGACGCAGGTATGATCTTTCCGATTTCTGATAGCAAGTGGGTGAGTCCGGTCCAAGTTGTGTCAAAGAAGGGTGGGATAATGGTTATTAAAAATGATAATAATGAATTAATTCCCACTAGGATTGTCACGGGGTGGCGTATGTGCATAGATTATAGGAAATTAAATAAGGCCACTAGAAAAGACCATTTCCCCTTACCTTTTATTGATCAGATGTTAGATAGATTAGCCGGACACGATTTCTATTGCTTTCTCGATGGTTATTCGGGGTATAATCAGATTTACATAGCCCCCGAAGACCAAGAGAAAACGACGTTTCCTTACGGCATTTTCGCTTATAGGCGCATGCCTTTTGGATTATGTAATGCGCCGGCTACTTTTCAACGGTGTATGATGGCTATTTTTTCTGATATGGTAGAGCAGTGCATTGAAATTTTTATGGATGATTTTTCTGTTTTTGGAGATTCGTTTGACATTTGTTTGCAAAATTTGCAGAAAGTCTTAAAAAGATGCGAAGAGACAAATTTGGTCTTGAATTGGGAAAAGTGTCACTTTATGGTGCAGGAGGGCATAGTACTTGGTCATAGAATATCCTCACATGGAATTGAAGTCGACCGAGCGAAATTTGAAACAATCGAGAAGATGCCTCCACCTACTTCGGTTAAAGGGATTAGAAGTTTTTTGGGACATGCCGGCTTCTATCGCCGATTTATTAAAGACTTTTCAAAGATCACGAAGCCGTTGTGCAATCTACTCATGAAGGATGTTCCGTTTAATTATGACGAGTCGTGTAAGGAAAGTTTCGATTTATTGAAGAAAGCTCTAAGCACGGCTCCGGTGATAGTCGCTCCAGACTGGGACCTTCCGTTCGAATTAATGTGTGACGCGAGTGATTTTGCCATTGGGGCTGTTTTGGGACAAAGACGAGGGAAAGCGTTCCACATCGTATATTATGCGAGCCGAACACTCGACGACGCCCAAAGAAATTATGCCACAACGGAAAAAGAATTGTTGGCGGTAATCTTTGCATTTGATAAATTCCGGGCGTATCTACTAGGGACGAAAGTGATAGTGTGGACCGACCATTCAGCAATAAAATACCTTTTGGAAAAGAAGGATGCTAAACCAAGGCTGATTAGGTGGGTGCTTCTCCTTCAAGAATTCAACTTGGAAATTCGGGATAAAAAGGGGACTGAGAATGTTATAGCCGATCACCTTTCACGGTTAGAGAGTCCCCTCGAGCGAGGAGAAAGTCATCCGCAAATCATGGAAACCTTTCCCGACGAGCAGCTCTACAAGTTGGGTTCGCAACACGCGCCTTGGTACGCTGATCTAGTGAACTACTTGGCAAGCAAAACAATTCCAAATAACCTCTCACGCCATCAAAAGAAGAAGCTAATCTCAGACGCTAAGTATTATTTGTGGGACGATCCTTTTTTATTCAAAAGATGCCCCGATCAAATCATTCGTAGATGTATTCCGGATGAGGAAATCCACAGTGTGCTAAACCATTGTCATGCATCACCCTACGGTGGACATTTTAGTGGGAATAGAACAGCAGAAAAGGTCTTACAATCGGGGTTCTATTGGCCGTCATTATTCAAGGATGCTCACGCCTTTGTATCCACGTGTGATCAGTGTCAACGAACGGGAAACATCTCAAGACGACACGAAATGCCGCTGAACACCATACTTGAGGTTGAATTGTTCGACGTATGGGGGATCGACTTCATGGGTCCATTTCCTCCATCCAATAAGAATCTCTATGTTTTGGTAGCCGTGGACTACATCTCAAAGTGGGTCGAAGCGGTGGCGCTACCAACGAATGGGTCCAATGTCGTAATCAAATTTATAAAAAAACATATTTTCACGCGTTTTGGGACTCCACGTGCTATTATCAGTGATGGTGGTTCACACTTCGACAACAAGTTCCTTGATGCGGTCTTGAGCAAAGATGGAGTCACTCATCGTGTTGCTACAGCCTACCATCCTCAGACGAGCGGTCAAGTCGAGATATCAAATCGAGAGCTGAAGTGGATCTTAGAAAAAACGGTCAGCTCGTCTCGAAAAGATTGGTCTTTCAAACTCGATGATGCACTTTGGGCATACCGCACTGCGTATAAAACATCTATCGGGATGTCGCCTTACAAATTGGTTTATGGAAAAAGCTGCCATTTACCCGTAGAGATGGAACATCGTGCTTACTGGGCGATAAAGAAATTAAACTTGATCTGAAATCTTCTGGTGAAAAGCGGTCGTTGCAGCTGAACGAGTTGGAAGAAATTCGCCACGATGCATACGAAAATGCGAAACTGTATAAGGAGCGGACAAAGAAGTGGCATGATAAGCACATCACATAGAGAGAGTTTGTCCCGGGTCAAGAGGTGTTGTTATTTAATTCTCGCCTAAAGTTATTCCCCGGGAAATTACGTTCACGATGGTCGGGACCGTTCACCGTAGTTCAAGTGTTCCCACATGGTGCAGTAGAAGTACAAAAAGATGAGCGTAAATTCAAAGTTAATGGACAACGGTTGAAAGCCTACTTGGGAAATCCAATAGACGCGCAGAAGACGAGTGTCGTCTTATCCACCGCCGGATGAATGCTAGAAAAGTCCGGCTGAAGACTATAAACTTAGCGCTTCTCGGGAGGCAACCCGAGTATTAGTTGTAGAATTTATTTTTAGTGTTTTCTTGCAATTTAGAGTCGTTATTTTGCGTCATTTTTGCTTTGATTTGCTTATCCCTCTCGTTCTTGATGTTTTCCTTTAAAAATTCTGTGCAGGAATCACCCAGAGAAGAAATCAATGATGGGCCGCGGCACAAGAATAGTGAGCCGCGGCAAATACCAGTGGCAGGAAAAAGCCAAACCAGACTGTACTCTGTGCCGCGGCACACCTGACCTCTGAGCCGCGGCACGTTGCTGCTAAGCCGCGGCACGCCAATTGCCAAAAATCTGCCCAGGAGGCTGTACTCTGTGCCGCGGCACATATGTGCTGAGCCGCGGCACACTAACCATCTGAGCCGCGGCACCCGTATGATGAGCCGCGGCACCCGACGACATCACAAAAAGTCCTAGGCCGACTGTACTATGGGCCGCGGCTCACTTAAGCTGTGCCGCGGCCCCCGTTCAAAATCTGAATAGCCCATCTTCTTATACTCGATCGGCCGGGACCTCAGGTACACTTCTTCCCTTCCTTCCTGCACACAAGCACTCGGCCGACATCTTTCTCTGCTCCTTCTTCTTGCATTCTTCAATTCAAGTAAATCCCGAACTCTTAATCATAATCGATGCATGATTCGAAAAGAAAATTGAAGTTATATGCTGCTAGTTGTTCTTCAAAGTTTTTTTTTTTAAAAAAAAAAATGGAGTTGGAATATGGTGAATATGGAATGGATTGTGATGGTATTTGTGATTATGAGCTAATTGGTGATGTTAGTTGTCTGTTATCATGGCTGTATATCTGTGTTATTATTTTTGGGATTTGGAGTTAGCCATGAAAATTCTTGTTCTTCATTTTAACTTGTGCATACCAAGTGTTTGATAAATTGCAGCAATGAAATATTATTAAGCCAAGCATTTTCAAACTATGTGCAACGAATAGTTTTATCGGACTACATTATCTCCCGACCCTTCCATCCTATGTAAACTTGAGAGCTCATTCTTAATTTCCTCTTTGACGATGCAAGTCCATTCATTCCACCCGCTCGGCCAGCCACACCACCCTCCTCGCCGGATGACGCCGGCACCAGTTCGTGAGCTGTTTGTAGGGGAGTACTTGACCTTCTTCTTTTATTGCATCTTATATTTTGTCCATTGAGGTCAATGTACGTCCTAAGTTTGGGGGGGTTTACTTTTTGTTGATATATTTATTGCTGTACTTATTAGTTGCACTTTCGTTATTTTTAGTTATATTTTTGTTTGCTAGCCTTGCTTGTCTTGATTTCACTCTTATTCGTGAATTTTTCGTACCTCTTTTTGTGCAAAACTGATGTTACAACACCGTTTTTCTCTCGGAAGAAACGGTTGAGTTTTAGTCAAGTTGTAGGCAGTGATTTCTGTTTCTGCTAAGTCTTCATTTAGGTCCGAATTTTTTTTTGTTTTTGTAGAAATCTTAGCAGATAAGAAAGGAGAAATACGTGTTTTCAAATCGCCGTTGATACGTTTGGTTACATTTTTTCGGTTAGCTAGTCGTCCAGTAACATAATTCGTGTTGGTACTTGAGCTTAGAGTTGGACAGTTTTTTTTCCAAAAGTCGAGATAATATTTGTTCTATGACGGGAAGTCTAGTAACCGGGGGTATTCGCGTGACCCATTGTTTACTCTCGCGTAAAACGACGACCCTGATTGGACTAGTGATTTAGAAATTTCGCATGTGCCAATGATAGGGAGCCTAGTAACCGGGGGTATTCGCGTGACCCGTTGTTTACTCTCGCGTAAAACAGCGACCTTGATTCGGACATGCGGGAATAGCTATTCGAGTTGTTTCTCCGCTGTGGAGGGGAACTTAGTAACTAGAAGCATCCATGTGCCCCATGAGTGTCTTTTACGTCAAACGGTTCCCCAACACATGAGAATGGAATTCCACCCTAGGATTATCCCGATGAAACATCTCGAGATCCGAACCTACTGGTCAACTCGAATCAATTTATTGATCATATATAAGGGAACACTATCCGAGGGTTAATTTTGATGAAACTCTTGAAATTTTTGCCACTAGACTGTGGAATTGGGCGAGTTAGCTTGTTTATTTTAACCTTTCTTATTGACGGTCAATTAAATTCACGTTTGTTAATCTTTGAGCTGGATTTTCTTCGTGAACGAATGATTAGGACTGAAATTGGTTACTTTGTGGGATCAGTGTTCTGGATGTAGCTCGCTATTACGATACTTGTATTATTTAGAGAGAATTTCAGGATAGTATTGATTAGGTTGAGCACTTTGAGTTGCACGATTATTCAGGATATTCTTTTGTTGAAATTAATTCTTTTTGCTTGAGGACAAGCAAAGACTTAAGTTTGGGGGTATTTGTTAGGCGTATTTTTATACGCTTATTTATCATTTTCTTGTATTATTTTGGCGAGTAAATTTGCATAAATGAGCTTTAATGCCTTATTCTCGTATGTATGACAGGAGATTGGAGTCCGGAAGCTAAAACGAGGCAAAACGGGCGAAAACGGCGAATTTTGGCCGTGGGCCGCGGCACAAGGCAAGTGGGCCGCGGCACACGAAGAGGACCAGCGGGCACCAGAGTAATCTGTACTCTGAGCCGCGGCACAGACCAGGTGAGCCACGGCCTAGAAGAAAGTCACAGCGCCCAGGTTTTAATCTGCACGCCATGTGCCGCGGCACAGATTAAGTGAGCCGCAGCACAGAGGGCGGTTTTGGTGTGCTCCGCGCGGGTTTGGGCCGTTTTGAAGCCAGTTCTCGACCTAATCACACGGACGCGATTTGGAGGCTGCTGGGAGCTATAAAATAAGGGTTTAAGACTAATTAATCATCTTTGATCAGGGAAAATCTGGAAGGAAGATAAGCAGAAGACAGCAAGAGCAGAGGGCGGAAGCCAGAAGAACGGAGGAATCCGATATCTTTATCTATGTTTGATTTTTAATGCTTTCATTTATTAAATCTATATTTTCATTATTTAGCATGTCAGGCTAAAACCCTTGTTCTAGGATTTTGATAAAACCTAAGTTTTGACGGATTTGCTCTTGATTATCTATTTAATTCCCTTTTCTATTGAGTTTTCCCAATCAATTTTAATGCTTTCAATTGTCTGGCCAACAATTGAATTGTTTTAATTGCCTTACTCGAATCGGGAGAGGAGAGTTGGTGAGGAACTATTGGTGAGGACCGTTTTATCTTGTGAGATAGGAATATACTCATAGGAACTACGTGGCCTTTTGAGGATTTTATGCTTTTTGCCTATTGACGAATTAATTCACCTAGGGATAGAGTGCGTTATTCGCCTTTAGAAAAATCTATTGACCTCGGGAGAGGCGGTAGAGTATATTAGCAATCTCCGCCTTCAATAAATTGGGGAAATCATTAACTTCAGATAACCGAGAGTAAATTCGGATAAACTAAGGTGGAGTCAGAATCCTAGACTTATTCATCATTTGATTTTCCTTCTTCAAGCGATCGTTTATTCTGTTAGCTCTTTTATTGATTTTATTTAGTTATTAATTACAACCCAATTTTCGATTATTCAAATAAAATTAGAATACACAAAAATCGGTACTTAGTGATTCAGTCCTCGTGGGAACGATACTCACTCATCACTTTATTACTTGTCAACGATAACGTGCACTTGCGTTAACGAAATATCGCAACAGCAGGCTGACCCCGACCTCTCCCTCGGATAGCACTCGATGGAGACTGCGGAGCAAACGAGCCCTGGTTCACACTCGGCTCCCTAGGCGTTGGATGAGAAGAACGGGCACCGTGGATCTGTCGGATCTGTTCACAAAAGGAAGCCTTGTGGCCCGTCTGACCACAAGTATGACAAGTCAACTGTGAACGAGGACATTCCCGGTTCTTATGGCTCGACAAGCCACAGTTAAAGCATATGAGTTCACGAACGGAGGTTCTAGCAGCACCTCGAGAACTCCCAGAAAAATGTGCCAAACTGTTGCGATTTTCTTTACACGCAAGTGCACGTCATCGTTTACAAGTAATAAAGTGATAAGTAGAGTATCGTTCCCACTTCCCACAAATTGAGCCTGCTCCATCTGATTTTGATCGAACGGATTTCCAACTTGACATTCCGCGCTCGGGTGTGATCCGTTACACCAATTGCATGTCTCTATGGTAACGGGGGCTGGTGCGTGCGAAAATGCCTGGAGCTGTTGGGTCAAAGCGGCGACTTGAGCTGACAAGGTGGAAATCGGATCATTGCTTGAAACTTCCATGACTCTCTTCGGTGTCAATCTTTCCGATGGCCATTGGTATGCATTTTCGGACATATCTTCCAAAAGCACGTGTGCCTCGGCCATAGATTTTCCCATGAAGGTCCCACCAGAGGCCGCATCCACGAGAGTGCGTGTAGAAGCACTCAAACCATTATAGAACGTATGAAGCTGAAGCCAATCAGGAATGCCGTGATGAGGGCATCTTCGTAGCAAATCTTTATATCGCTCCCACGCCTCGTGGAGCGATTCCATATCGTACTGACCAAAGGTGGTTATTTCGTTTCTCAACCTTGCCGTCTTAGCTGGTGGGATTTGGCAAGGAAGGCTTGCGCTAACCTCTCCCATGTTGTAATCAACCCCGGCGGTAAGGAATTTAACCAAAACTTTGCTTTATCCCTCAAAGAGAAAGGGAAAAGCCTCAATCGGATGGCATCGTCGGTGACACCATTAGTCTTGAACGTGTCGCATATCTCAAGGAAAGAAGCAATATGGGCATTCGGGTCGTCATTCGGCAGCCCACAGAATTGGCTCGCCTGCACCATCTGAATAATAGCAGGCTTGATCTCAAAATTATTAGCTTGGATAGTGGGACGCCGAATTCCCGAAAAATTAGCGTTGACCTGCGGCATGGCATAATCTCGAAGAGCTAGTTCCGGTTGAACTTGCCGCACTTGGTTATCTCCTCCTTGGACTTCGATATTCTCGGCCATGTTGACCGCCGTCTGCAACTCTCTTTTCTCCTTTTTGTTCCTTCTTAGAGTGCGCTCGAGCTCGGTATCCAAAGGTAATAGGCCTTAGTTACCGAGTCTTCTCATGCACTACACGAGAGGTCCTGAAAGGAAAAACAAATAAACGAAATTAAATACACAAAAATAAAAATAAAACGTTCAAATTAAGACTGGAAATACTTAAATCGATATTAGAAAATTAAAATCCCCGGCAACGGCGCCAAAAACTTGTTGCGATTTTCTTTACACGCAAGTGCACGTCATCGTTTACAAGTAATAAAGTGATAAGTAGAGTATCGTTCCCACGAGGATTTAATTTCTAACTACCGATTTTTGCGTATTCCAATTTTATCTGAACAATCGAATTTGGGATTTTGTAATTAATAACTAGAAGAATTACTAAAAGACTAGTATAAAACGATGGCTTGAATAAAATAAATCAAATGATGAATAAGTCTAGGGTTCTGAATCCACCTTAGTTTATCCGAATTTACTCTCGATTATCCGTAATAAATAATTTTCCCAATTTATTGAAGGCGGAGATTGCTAATATATTCTACCGCCTCTCCCGAGGTCAATAGATTTATCTAAAGGCGAATAACGCACTCTATCCCTAGGTGAATTAATTCGTCAATAGGCGAAAAGCATAAAATCTCCTAAAGGCCACGTAGTTCCTATGAGTATATTCCTATCTCACAGAATAAAACGGTCCTCACCAATAGTTCCTCACCAAATCTCCTCTCCCGATTCAAAGTGAATGATTAAATCAATACAACTATTGGCCAGATAATTGCAAGCATTAAACATAATTGGGAAAACTCAATAAAAAGGTAATAAATTGGATAATCTCAATCAATTCGTCAAAATAAAGGTTTCATCAAAACCCTAGATTATGGCTTTAGCCTGACATACTAATAATCGAAAATACAGAATAAATAAATGAAAGCATAAAATTCAAACGCAGATGAAGCTCGGATTCCTCCGTTCTTCAGCTTCCGCCCTCTGCCCTTGAAGTCTTCTGCTTCCCTCTTCTTCTGCCGTCTCCAATCTTAAGCTCTCAAAGATTAAAGATCCAAAGATCATTTAATTAGGGTCTTAAACCCTATTTATAGCTCAGCACATCCACAAATCGTGTCCGTATTAGTCGGTCGAAAACTGGCTTCGAAACAGCTCAAAATCCGCGCGGGCATACAAAAACCGCCAAGTGTGCCGCGGCGCACTAAACCTGTGCCGCGGCACATCGCCTTTAGCTGAATGCCTGGGCGTTAATTAATTCTTCTGTGCCGCGGCTCACCTGGGCTGTGCCGCGGCACAGAGTACAGCTCACTCTGCGCTCGGCTGGTGTCTTCCCGTGCCGCGGCCCTGCTTCCTTGTGCCGCGGCTCATAGTCCAGATTTGCCGTTTTCGCCCGTTTTGCCTCGTTTTAGCTTCCGGACTTCAATTTCCTGTCAAATCGGTCAAAATTAAGGCATTAAAAGCTCATTTAGACGATTTCACTCTCCAAAATACTACAAAATAATGATAAATAAGCGTATAAAAATACGCCTAACAAATACCCCCAAACTTAAGCCTTTGCTTGTCCTCAAGCAAAAAGAATTAAATTCAATAAAAGAATGTCGTGAATCATCGTGCAACTCATAGTGTTCAACCTAATCAATACTATCCTGTAATTCTCTCTAAATAATACGAGTGTCATAAAAGCGAGCTGCACTCAGAATAATGATTCCGCAAAGTAATCAAATTCAGTCCTAATCACTCGTTCATGAAGATTAACAAAACGTGAGACAAATCGACCGTCAATATGAAAGGCTAACACAACCAAGCTAGTTCGTCCCGTTCCACAGTCGAAAGGCACAATTTTCACGAGTTTCATAACAATTAAACCTCAGACAGTATTCCCTTATATATATATGCTCAAGAATTTGATTCGAGTTGACCACTAGGTTAGGATCTCGGGATGTTTCATCGGGATAATCCTAGGGTGGAAACTCCATTCTCATGTATTGGAAAACCGTTTGACATAAAAGACACTCATGGGGCACATGGATGCTTCTAGTTACTAAGTTCCCGTCTACAGCGGAGAAACAACTCGAATACAAAATTTCCGCATGTCCGAATCCAGGTCGCCGTTTTACGCGAGAGTAAACAGCGGGTTACAAGAATACCCCCGGTTACTAGGCTCCCTATCATTGGCACATGTGAAATATCTAAATCACTAGTCTAATCAGGGTCGTCGTTTTACGCGAGAGTAAACAACGGGTCACGCGAATGCCCCCGGTTACTAGACTTCCCTTCATAGAACAACATTATCTCGACTTTTGGGAGAAACTGACCGACTCTAAACTCAATCTAAGTGCCAACACGACTAAAGAAACAGTACGACTCACTATCCGGAAAATGTAACCAAACGTATTGACGGTGATTTTAAAACAAGTATGTATCGTCTCTTCTCTGCCAAGACCTCTACAATCACGAAAAATTTCGGACCTAAATGAATACTAAGCAGAACAGAAATAACTGACTACAACTCGACTAAAACTCGACCGTTTCTTCAGAGAGAAAAACAGTGTCGTAACATCAGTATCACACAAATAGAAGCGCGAAAAATTCACGAATAACGAAAAACTAAGACAAGCAAGGCTATCTAAAAAATTTTTACGCAAAGTAATGAAAAGTGCAACGAAATAACGTACAGCAATGAATGTAGAAACTGAAAGTAAATCCCCCCCCAAACTTAGGACGTAGATTGACCTCAATGGACAAAAATGATATGCAATAAAAGTAAAAGGTCAAGTACTCCCCTCCAGTCTGCTCAGGAGCTGGTGCCGGCATCGTCCGGTGAGGAGGGTGGTGTGGCTGGCCGGGCGGGCGCAATAAATGGCCCGTCGGGATGCATGATATGGGCCGTCCATGCGGCGAGGTGCTCCTGATGATAAGAATCCCTCGCAGCAAGACGCCTCGCCTTTCGTCGGCTGGCCCGGCGGGCCTGCTCTCGCATCTCGGTTCTGACGGCAGCAACAACGCTCTCCCGCTCCGCCCGCTGCTCCTCCCGCATGGCAGCCATCAAGCTCTCTCTCTCTCTCTCCTCATCTCATCTCTCTCTCTCCTCGTCTCCTCTCTCAGCTCCTCTCTCTCTCTCCTCAGATCCTCTCTCTCTCTCCTCAGATCCTCTCTCTGCTCCTCTCTCTGTCTCCTCAAATCCTCCCTCAGCCCATCAAACAACTCCTGCAACCTCGCTCTGTCGGGTGGCGGGCCAGCATCTCCATGTGTCAACAAAAGCGGCGCGGGGGATCCCTCGTGGGCCTCCTCTAGCAGAAATCCTCTCCCCCAAGCGTGCGCTGGCGCTCCTCCCCACTGGCCAAAGTGCGATATGATGCGATGGTCGATCGGGGCCTGGGGGGCAAGCATCGGCTCGTCGTCTGACCAAGTCAGCCCCGACTGCCGGCATAAAGCGCAGATGAGGGAGGGGTGCTTCAACCCCGTCTTGGCCCCCCCTTGGATACACTCGAAGATAGATCGGACCAGGATGGGGGCCACATCGAAACGCAGCCCGGAAGTGATAGCAAAAAGTGTCCGGGCGCGGGAGAGAAAGACTGTACGGATCTGGGAGGTGGGGTCAATGCGTGCGCAGATAAAATAAAGCTGTGCACGCCAGGAGCCGAGGCGCGAGCTCTGAAGTGAAAAGTGGAAGAACCACAGTACTCGCTGCTCCCGGTCGGTGCTGGGCCGTGCAATGGTCTCAAGCGGGGCCTCCTTAGTGAGGCCGGTCATCACTCGGTCATAGGTGACTCGCCAACCACCGGAAACCCAAAAAGCCTCCGAATAGCAGCCGTGGAGAAATCAACTGTAACCCCTCGGACGTCGACCTGAGTCCGAGACTCTAAAGACGGCAACGTATGCCCTGCCCGAATGTGCTTCAGCAGTGCGCTGGCGTAAAACTCCTGCACGATCGAGATAACTGCTGGCTCGGGAGGTGCGGTAAATCTGGCCCACCCCATCTCGTCAATCATAGTGAGCAATTCCCCGTCCTGAGGAGCTGGAGTAAAACCCCTCTCTGGAATAAGTGGTCGTGGCCGGATCTTTTCATTGAATATCTTGTGAATTTCGGGGTCCGAAAATTGGTGCCCCTCCGCCTCGGCCCGACCACGAGAGGTCTCCCCTCGAGTAGGGGATGACTCGGTCCTAGCTCTCTTGCTCAGCTTCTTGGTTCTCGCCATAATCAGTCCTGAAAAGTAAAACACGAGGGTTTATTCACGCAAAAATAATAACACTGATCTATGCTCGGCTAAGGATGTCCAGCCAGAAATTCCGAATTTAAGAAAATAGCGCATACGTGAGAGAAGGATGAAATTGGACTTAAACATTTAACCTGGATGTAATGGTTGGGCTTGCTGTAAATTCAAAACGTATACGTTGCACGAGAATTCAAAAGATTCCTTTTCCAAAGAAAATTTTTCATTTAGGCAATTTATCAAACACCTTGATGGCACAAGTTTCTTGAAGAATAAACATAGTTATAGCTCGATTCAACCCCCAAAAACCGAAACATAATTCAATCATCATCAACTCAACACATTCAACTCATTGATATTCCGATTTACCCATGAAAATTCGATAAAACAACCATGTTATTCTCTAACAATCCTAAAACTTTTTGAAGGAAAAATAACATGTTCAATCCATTCAAAGCATAAACAAATTTAAATCTAAACCATAAACAAGTAGAGATTAAAGGTTTGAACGTACCTTTTTGGTTTTGTGAAGATTGCAAGAAGAAATCACAGGAAAAAAAAATAGAAGAAGACTTCGGCCGGTCGCGCGCTGGGGAGGGAAGGAGAAGGAGAAGGAAGGCGTACCTGGAAATGCCGGCCGAATGCGTGATATATGCTACCTGGCCATTCAGATTCCGCATAGTGTGCCGCGGCACAACTAAAGTGAGCCGCGGCACAGGGTACAGTCCCTTTCACCTGTGTTCTTGTTATTTCGTGTGCCGCGGCACAGATTTCGTGTGCCGCGGCTCAGTGCTCAAGTGTGCCGCAGCTCATTTATGCCGTGCCGCGGCACAGTGTACAGTTGGTTTAGACTCCCCTTGCGATTGACGTGTGCCGCGGCTCATTTATGCCGTGCCGCGGCTCATCCTTCAGTCTCTTCCCTGGGACTTTCCTGTACAGAATTTTGAGAAGAAAACGTTAAAGCGAGAGGCAGAAGCAAATTGAAGCACAAAAATGATGAAAAATAAGAATCACGAATGCAAGAAAAATAAAGGAATGCAAAAAATCTACAACTATAACTCGGGTTGCCTCCCGAGTAGCGCTAAGTTTATAGTCTTCAGCCGGACCTATTGGACAACGTTAGTTCGCTTTTCGCAAACTCCATTTGGTTTCCGCCCCGTTCATCGAACCGTTCATATTTTTGTTAAAATTATGACCATTGGTCATTAGCGATTCGACTTTCGGTTCGGTCATCAAATGTTGTTTGCGAAAAGGTTTCGACGTGAATAACTTCCCGAAACACCCGGTTTTTCCATGACTAATTGTCCGCTTGGCTCTCGGCTCACTCTCCTCCTTCACAACCGCACTCAAGACTGCAGCAGATTTTTCCTCATGCTCGAGGAACGCCACTCGGTCTACATCCTTCTTAAGACTTGGACCATTTAACACAAAATCTGAATTTTCCCACCGACGATGTTTTCGGTGCTTTCCTCTTTCAACGGCATTTACACTTTCACTTAGTGACCTTTTATCAATACTTCCAGGACATGGAAACGATTTGAATACTTGAAAAGTAACTTGCTCGTCTTGGACCCTCAGAGTTAACTCCCCCTTTTCCACGTCTATAAGGGTTCGGCCAGTCGCTAAAAATGGTCGTCCCAAGATGATTGGAATATTTTCATCTTCCTCCATGTCGAGTACGATGAAATCGGCCGGAAAGATGAACTTGTCAACCTTAACTAATACATCCTCGATCACTCCCCTCGGATACTTTATCGATCGATCCGCCAATTGTAAGGAGAATGTTGTTGGCTTGGCTTCCCCAATATCCAGCTTTTTGAAAATCGACAGAGGCATGAGGTTGATACTAGCACCAAGATCGCATAGTGCCTTATTAAACGAAAGATTCCCCATGGTGCACGGTATGTTGAAGCTTCCCGGATCTTTCAATTTAGGTGGGAGCTTCTTTTGAAGAATTGCACTGCACTCCTCCGTCAAGGTGACCGTTTCAAACTCCTCAAGCTTTCTCTTCTTCGATAATATCTCTTTCATGAACTTGACGTAACTCGGCATCTGTTCCAATGCGTCGGCGAACGGAATGTTTATGTGAAGCTTTTTAAACACATCAAGGAACTTAGAAAATTGTTTGTCCGCCCTTCTCTGCTGTAATCTCTGCGGAAACGGGACGGGGGACACACATGTCTTCGAGTTATCCGGCTTCAAATCCTTCGACTCCTCTGGCTTTAAATCCTTCTCTTCCTCAATTTCCTTCTTCTCTTTACCCCGCTCGGGCTGATCCAGCACCTCTTTCCCGCTTCTCAAGCTGATTGCGTTTAGACTCTCTCTAGGATTTGTCTCTGTTGTACTCGGCAATGCTCCCTCCGGACGAGCTGTCAACACATTAGCGATTTGGCCCAGCTGGACCTCCAAGTTCCGAATGGAAGCAGAATGATTTTGTAATGTAGCTTCCGTACGGGTCATAAATTGACTCGTATTTGCCGCCAATTTCGCAAGTGCTTCCTCGAGAGACACTTTGGGAGCGGGAGGGGGCTGCTGTTGATTCTGGGCGAACGGGGGCTGGTGTGAGTTCTGTCCGTTTCTCCATGAAAAGTTAGGATGATTGCGCCATCCCGGATTATAAGTGTTGGAGTACGGGTTATTCTGCCGATTCCCACTTCCCACAAATTGAGCCTGTGTAACACCCCCAATATATTCGGGAATATTACAGCGCCGTAAATCCTTTACATAAGGATTTACAAGGCTGAAGAATTTAAACAGGCATTAAAAGATACTAACGAACGGAAATAACAAAATTACGGTACAACAATTCTGACCCAATACAGAAATAATACAATTTGTTCAACAGAACTCAATAATACATCACCAGATTCAAATCATCACAAACGATTTCGTACTCGAGTACTTATTGAAATAACGAATAAACGAAAGATAAATAAACCCGGTCGGGACATCACTCTGCACCCTCGTCGTCATACAGTTCCAGTGGTTGTTTCCCCGCTCTCCTGGATCTTGAACACAAACAAAATGTTCACCCCCGAAGGGGTTAGCACAACGATGCTAGTACAAGTACCACAACATATTATTCATATCTCACGGTGAATAATAATAACGTAAACGACAAAATACCAACGAGTCTTCTCCTACGAGAAACTCAAACATAACATACACAACTGATAATCACAACATGATATCAATACATACACATGGTAATTCCATCGATCCAGCGTTCACTGCCTAGAACCCACGATGATCCCGTCAGACCAACCCGTGGTGGAAAAACCCGTCCGATGATCCAGCGCACGCTAGCATAGATCCCCCGATGATCCCGTCGGACCAACACGAGGTGGACACACAATAACGACATACATGCACGACAATATGTATAACAACAATATATAAAACAATTAAGGTACTTGCCTCGATTTGAAGATAATAACAATACTTCCACGAAAATGAACACTCGAAGATCGTCCTCCTCAATCAATCACGTAACGAGACCAAACCTTAACAAAAGAAATGATATAGGATTTATCTCACGTCGTATGAATGTTTAACAATTCGATTAACGGTCAAAAGTTCATAAACTGCAATCTGCCCGAATAGCTTAGCGCACGCTAAGTACTCTGTGTAGCGTGCGTTAAGTGAGCCCCGTACCGCACGCAAACAACAAAGCCAAGCCCACGCTAAAGATGCATGGTCGGTACTTCACCGACCAGCCAACCGACTTCGTCGATGGTCTAGCGACGTTACGTACCAAACGTAGCGCACGCTAACTACCGCCGATAGCGCACGTTAAATTGCATAGCATAGCGTGCGCTATCTATGCATGGCGATTCATCTTTGAGCGATCGCTTATTCTTGCCATGATAGAAACAATGAAATCTTGCGTGATAATTCATGTTACTTCCATGAATACCATGTTCATACTCTTATGAATGATTTTACGGATAAAGACAACTTCGGATTCAAGGATATGCATACCAATATAAAACCATATTCTATTCCGACTTCAAATCTTCATACGACAATTCGAAAAGCTAAACGGTTGATATCAACACCTCTATATCACCATATTATCATATCAAGTTGATAAACGTCCTATATATACTAGATAAATCCTTCCATGATCAAACCTTTAGATTTATCTAACAATAAGGATGTTAACGTCTAGTCCAAGATTACTATGAAATCATCTATTAGATTCGGTTTACCAATGATAGAAGCTTCTCTTCACATATTCAGTGTACTAAGATTCGAATCATGATGATTATAATCAAGGTATTTAAGGCTTATTCAACTCACTATTCCAAACATGATATACTTGGATAATTCCTCTATGAAAATCCATATCTTGTTAACATGATCATCCAAATCGTTAGAATCCAACTCTAAGTTTGGAGATAGATTGAACATACCTTAAAATGACGAAATCACTGAACCGTAAGGTAGAATCCAACTCCGGTTGGTTGTATGCCCTTCCAAGGTGCTATTCCACTTCCATGAGCATTCCACGTGATAACCAATGTATAAACATCAACAATATGTGTTCTAAGTGTATAGGAGTATTACTACAACTCTCTGAACTCTCAAGATTGAGGAAAGTGCGAAAGAAATGCAAGCCAACACGGTTGATGTCCCATTTATAATATTCTGCATTATTGACAAGTTAGCGCACGCTACTAAGCATCCCTTAGCGTGCGCTAATAATGGTTGACTTCAGATTTTGTCCGGGTGCGTCAGCGGGAATCTTATCCGGACCCATGTCGAGTGGCGCATGTGTTATCCGTCCTGCTCAATAATTGAGCTCTTAGCGCACGTTACTCCTACCTGTGTAGCGTACGCTAATAATGGCCCGATAGCGCGCGTTAAGATACATTCTTAGCGTGCGCTATCACAAGTTTGCTTGAGAAATTTTGCAAGTTTCTATACTTATGCATAATGATATTAATGCACTAAATATCATACTCCAATAATCAAAATCACCAATCCGAAAATAATACATGGTTGAATACAGATGAAATACACTGTAATAAATCCGGATATTACATACTCTCCTACTAAAAAGGAGTTTCGTCCCGAAACTCAAGACGAAAATAACTCGGGATATCTAGACTTCATATCAGCTTCTGTTTCCCAAGTGGCTTCTTCCATTCCGTGACGTGACCACTGAACTTTGACCAAAACGATTGGCTTCTTCCTCAGTTGCTTAACTCGACTCTCGAGTATCTTGACTGGTCTTTCTTCAAACGTCCCATCCTGTTCGACTTCGATCTCGCCGAAATCAATGATATGACTGGGATCTGGTATATACCTCCGTAACTGGGATACGTGGAACACGTTATGAACATGGCACAATGACGGCGGCAATGCTAATCTGTATGCCAACTCCCCGACTCTCTTGAGGATCTCAAATGGTCCGATATATCTCGGACTCAGCTTTCCTTTTCTTCCGAAACGAAAGATTCCCCGAGTAGGAGAAACCTTCAAAAGTACATGGTCCCCAGTATTGAACTCCAATGGGCGACGACGTATGTCCGCATAGGATTTCTGGCGACTCTGGGCAGTCAACAACCTTTCACGAATTAAGGCTATCTTCTCTCGAGTCTGCTCAATCAACTCAGGTTCTGTTCCGATTAAGTCTGACGAATCGTCCCAGCATAGGGGCGATCTGCATCTCCTCCCGTATAATGCCTCAAACGGTGCCATCTTAATAGAAGCGTGCCAACTATTGTTGTAGGTAAATTCAATCAACGGTAGATGAACTTCCCAATCGTTTGACCAATCTAAGGCACAGGCCCTTAGCATGTCTTCCACCGTTTGTATAGTTCTCTCAGATTGTCCGTCACCATGGGTGATAAGTCATCAAGTTCACCCGGTCCCCAAGGCCTTATGAACTGCTTTCCAAAAGTGAGACACAAAACGGCCGTCTCGATCAGAAACAATGGTCTTCGGCGTACCATGCAATCGAACTATCTCCGAAATAAATACTCGTGCCAACCTCTCTGGTCCCCATGTATCCTTAATGCCTAGAAAATGAGCCGATTTGGTTAAACGATCAACTATCACCCAAATCATGTTCATTCCCGTCCTGGTTTTCGGCATATTAGTGATAAAGTCCATCGATATGTCCTGCCACTTCCATTCAGGAATCGGGAGCGGCTTCAACATTCCAAAGAGCCGTTGATGCTCGATCTTAACTCGCCGACAAGTCAAGAATTTCAAACATAGTCCGCTACGTCTTTCTTCATGTTGCCCCACCAAGTTCTCGCTTCAAGTCCTTATACATTTTACTTGGTGCCCGGTGGATAGAATAGGGCGAACTATGAGCTTCCTTCATAATCGCCTGTTTTAACATCAACATCGGGAACGCAGAGTCGGTTCTCAAATCTCAAAACTCCATCGTCATGAATTATGAATCCGGGGCCTTTCCTTTGATCACTTCATCATGTAACCGAATCATCGAAGATCATCTCGCTGCCTAGATTTGATTTCTTCGGTTAAAGATGAAGTTATCTCCATCACGCACGATTGTCCCCGGACTCTGTAACCACACTTCAATCCCTTCACGAATCATCTCTCGCCGAAGGCTAAGTTGGGAGGTCGGTGTCTCCAAAGATCTCGAATAGAGACAGGCTTGCGGCTAAGTGCATCGGCCACTACATTCGCTTTGCCTGGATGATATAAAATCTCCAAGTCATAGTCCTTAATCAGTTCTAACCATCTTCTTTGCCGCATGTTCAACTCTTTCTGACTGAATATGTATTTGAGGCTCTTATGATCCGTAAAGATCTGACAGTGAGTTCCGTACAGATAATGCCTCCAGATCTTCAAGGCAAAAACCAGTGCTGCTAACTCTAAATCATGTGTCGGGTAATTCACTTCATAAGGTTTCAGTTGTCGCGACGCATAGGCGATCACCTTATCATTCTGCATCAATACGCACCCAAGTCCTTGGTTCGAAGCATCATCAGAAACTATGAATCCTTCTGGGCCTGCGGAAGTGATAGAATCGGTGCCGTCGTCAATCTCTTCTTCAATTCATCAAAGCTAATCTGACATAATTCATTCCACTCAAACTTTTGAGTTTTCTGCAGAAGTCGAGTAAGTGGGCGGGAGACTTTAGAAAACCCTTCCACGAATCGACGATAGTATCCAGCAAGTCCTAAGAAGCTTCGGACCTCTTTCACGTTCTTTGGAGGCTCCCAATTCATAATTGCTTCGATCTTCTGAGGATCTACTCGGACTCCTTCAGCTGACACTACATGGCCGAGGAACATTACTTCCTTTAGCCAGAATTCACACTTAGAAAGTTTGGCGTACAATTGTTCGTTTCTTAAAAGTTCCAATACAATCCGCAAATGCTGTGCATGTTCTTCAGGACTCTTAGAATATACCAGGATGTCGTCAATAAACACGACCACAAATTTATCCAAAAATTTAATGAACACACGGTTCATCAATTGCATAAATACAGCAGGTGCGTTAGTGAGACCAAACGGCATTACTACAAACTCATAATGCCCGTAACGAGTCCTGAACGCTGATTTCGGAACATCAGATTCCTTAATCCTCAGTTGATGATATCCTGATCTCAGATCAATTTTAGAAAATACTGTTGCCCCTTGCAACTGGTCAAATAGATCATCAATCCGTGGCAACGGATACTTGTTCTTAATCGTCATCTTGTTCAGCTCTCGATAGTCAATACACAGTCGGAGCGATCCATCCTTCTTTCGGACGAAAAGAACTGGCGCTCCCCAGGGTGAAACGCTTGTCTGAATATAGCCCTTGTCCAGTAATTCCTCTAACTGCTTCTTCAGTTCGTACATCTCAGTAGGTGCCATACGATACGACGCTTTGGAAATCGGTGTAGCTCCGGGTTCCAGCTCAATGGTAAATTCCACATCCCTTCGTGGAGGTAGTCCAGGTAACTCGTCAGGAAATACATCTGGAAATTCGTTCACAACAGGAATGGATGAAAGTTCCACAATTTCATCTTCTTTCTTCATCGCGTAACACCAAGATTTCTGGTACAACCCTGTTTTAACAATTTGACAGCTTTCATTGCCTTGATCAATTTTCCTGAGCTTCCCGGTTTCCATCCCTCAAACAGAATCTCAGAACCATCGTCAGCGATTAGCGAGATATTCCTCCTTCGGTAGTTCACAATTTCTCCATATCGATTAAGCCAATCGTCTCCGAGTATTAGGTCATCTCCTTGCATTTCTATCACGATCAGGTTTGAGAGCCACTCTCTGCCCCCAAATGATACAGGGAAATTTCTAGTTTCTAAATTTCCGACAATCCTCTCTCCACTCGGCAAACCCACAACATAAGGTTCACAAGCATGAAAACCGGAAATATTCAAACGATTTACACAAGACAAAGATATGAAAGAATGTGTAGCTCCTGTACCGAATAAAACGCTAACCTACCGGGAAAGAATGCGACAAGACTCGATGCGACAAAGAAGATCACGATCGTCTGTCCTCCTCATCTCGCATGCACGTGGGGAGCAGATCCGCACTCGATGTCCCTTTCGGTCCCATTGTCCTCTGCTCGCCCGCGGCCAAAATTCCCGAGGCATCCGAACACTTTGCCGCTGCCTGTGGAATACCGGCCTCCTTCGGATCGGCTGTGGTGTACGGGATCTGAAAGACTTTGCGGCCTCTTCACAAAACACCGCCCGATGTCCTCTCGCCCACAATCAAAACAAGTCACGGCAGAAGGGGGCAATTGTCGATAGTGCCCTGTCTAAGGCAGCTTAAAGCATTTCTGGTAACATCGGTAATAGTTGATGTCGCCGAAATTCTTTCCGCTCCTAGCCGGGTACGGGGTTTCTTGAAAGAGTGAAAAGATGATTGGGCCTTACGGGGCCCATTGTTCTTGTGCTCTGTAAAAGTACCAGAGACTTTCTGTTTCTTGGATTCGAAAATTTCTCCATGGCCGCTTCCTTGATCTCATATGCCAACGCCTTATCCTGGTATTGGCGGAGTGTGGTACATTCGAATCCGGACATGTACCTCCGAACTTCTGTTTTCATTCTCATATCGAAATGAATCATCATTTACGCATCTGCTCGACCGGATGTCGAACAAATGCCATTCTTTGGTTAAACGCCTTGATCGCCGGGATACCGGCACATCGGAAGGCCGAGCGAGAAAACTCCCGAACTTTGGCTTCCCTCACAGACGAGGGCAATCGGGCTTCCATCATCAATCTAAACTCTGTCCAATCGGCATCATGGTCTACAGGCCGGATGGCTTCCCACCATTCGGACGCTTCCCCTATCAGAAAATATTGAGCGATAGAGGCTCTCCGGTCGTCTGGGCAGTTGATTCCGGCAAAGATTTTCTCCAGCTCTTTTAACCAATGATCCCAGGTGGGAATCTCAGAAATACCGTCGAATTTGGGTGGTTGCATCTTCGCCACCTCTTGCAGCCACCGGTCACCTCGATTCCCCATATCTGGGATCCCTTGCTGTCTCTCTCCCTGCTGTAGTCCCACCGCCACTTGCATTCGGTCCACGACCTGGGCGAACTGAGTCATCTGGTTCACCATTTGGCGAAGGATATCTGGTACAGCAGGATCTGGTTCATTATTAATAGACTGTTGCGGCTCGCCTGAGCTATGACTAGCCTGATTAGAAGGCGACACTTCTCTTTCGGCATTTCTCCGTCCGCGTCCATGACCGCGACCACGTCCACGTCCGCCTCTCAACATACTGTAAGCATACATACTCAATATACAGGAAACAACATCGTTCTAATATTCGAGTATAAAGAGATACAATATGCAAAGAACGAGATAGAGTTTAGGAACTTACAACCACTGTTCGCATGAAGACGTAGGCAGTGCAGTGATGTCATTCACGGCCGGTTACCCCAAAAGACATAAATGACCCCTATTTTAACCCAACGGCCAAGATATCCATAATCTTAGCTCCGATACCATATTCTGTAACACCCCCAATATATTCGGGAATATTACAGCGCCGTAAATCCTTTACATAAGGATTTACAAGGCTGAAGAATTTAAACAGGCATTAAAAGATACTAACGAACGGAAATAACGAAATTACGGTACAACAATTCTGACCCAATACAGAAATAATACAATTTGTTCAACAGAACTCAATAATACATCACCAGATTCAAATCATCACAAACGATTTCGTACTCGAGTACTTATTGAAATAACGAATAAACGAAAGATAAATAAACCCGGTCGGGACATCACTCTGCACCCTCGTCGTCATACAGTTCCAGTGGTTGTTTCCCCGCTCTCCTGGATCCTGAACACAAACAAAATGTTCACCCCCGAAGGGGTTAGCACAACGATGCTAGTACAAGTACCACAACATATTATTCATATCTCACGTTGAATAATAATAACGTAAACGACAAACTACCAACGAGTCTTCTCCTACGAAACTCAAACATAACATACACAATCGATAATCACAACATGATATCAATACATACACATGGTAATTCCATCGATCCAGCGTTCACCGCCTAGAACCCACGATGATCCCGCGACCAACCCGTGGTGGAAAACCCGTCCGATGATCCAGTAGACGCTAGCATAGATCCCCGATGATCCGTCGGACCAACACGAGGTGGACACACAATAACGACATACATGCACGACAATATGTATAACAACAATACATAAAACAATTAAGGTACTTGCCTCGATTTGAAGATAATAACAATACTTCCACGAAAATGAACACTCGAAGATCGTCCTCCTCAATCAATCACGTAACGAGACCAAACCTTAACAAAAGAAATGATATAGGATTTATCTCACGTCGTATGAATGTTTAACAATTCGATTAACGGTCAAAAGTTCATAAACTGCAATGCCGAATAGCTTAGCGCACGCTAAGTACTGTGTAGCGTGCGTTACGTGCCCGATAGCGCACGCAAACAACAAAGCCTAGCGCGCGCTAACGATGCATGGTCAGATTTCACCGACTACCAATCGACTTCGTCGATGGTCTAGCGACGTTACGTACCAAACGTAGCGCACGCTAACTCTCGCCGATAAGACGTTAAATTGCATAGCATAGCGTGCGCTATCTATGCATGGCGATCATCTTGAACGAAGAACTGTTCTTGCCACGATAGAAACAATGAAATCTTGTGTGATAATTCATGTTACTTCCATGAATACCATGTTCATACTCTTATGAATGATTTTACGGATAAAGACAACTTCGGATTCAAGGATATGCATACCAATATAAAACCATATTCTATTCCGACTTCAAATCTTCATACGACAATTCGAAAAGCTAAACGGTTGATATCAACACCTCTATATCACCCATATTATCATCTCGAAGTTGATAAACGTCCTATATATACTAGATAAATCCTTCCATGATCAAACCTTTAGATTTATCTAACAATAAGGATGTTAACGTCTAGTCCAAGATTACTATGAAATCATCTATTAGATTCGGTTTACCAATGATAGAAGCTTCTCTTCACATATTCAAAGGTACTAAGATTCGAATCATGATGATTATAATCAAGGTATTTAAGGCTTATTCAACTCACTATT
Organism: Orobanche coerulescens; assembly: GCA_033398695.1. Taxonomy (NCBI): domain Eukaryota; kingdom Viridiplantae; phylum Streptophyta; class Magnoliopsida; order Lamiales; family Orobanchaceae; genus Orobanche; species Orobanche coerulescens. The sequence continues at coordinate 120,130,932 of CM065815.1, forward strand.
CCAAACATGATATACTTGGATAATTCCTCTATGAAAATCCATATCTTGTTAACATGATCATCCAAATCGTTAGAATCCAACTCTAAGTTTGGAGATAGATTGAACATACCTTAAAATGACGAAATCACTGAACCGTAAGGTAGAATCCAACTCCGATTGGTTGTATGCCCTTCCAAGGTGCTATTCCACTTCCATGAGCATTCCACGTGATAACCAATGTATAAACATCAACAATATGTGTTCTAAGTGTATAGGAGTATTACTACAACTCTCTGAACTCTCAAGATTGAGGAAAGTGCGAAAGAAATGCAAGCCAACACGGTTGATGTCCCATTTATAATATTATGCATTATTGACAAGTTAGCGCACGCTACTAAGCATCCCTTAGCGTGCGCTAATAATGGTTGACTTCAGATTTTGTCCGGGTGCGTCAGCGGGAATCTTATCCGGACCCATGTCCCGGCTGGCACATGTGTTATCCGTCCTGCTCAATAATTGAGCTCTTAGCGCACGTTACTCCTACCTGTGTAGCGTACGCTAATAATGGCCCGATAGCGCGCGTTAAGATACATTCTTAGCGTGCGCTATCACAAGGTTGCTTGAGAAATTTTGCAAGTTTCTATACTTATGCATAATGATATTAATGCACTAAATATCATACTCCAATAATCAAAATCACCAATCCGAAAATAATACATGGTTGAATACAGATGAAATACACTGTAATAAATCCGGATATTACAGCCTGCTCCATCTGATTTTGCTCGAACAGATTTCCAACTTGACATTCCGCGCTCGGGTGTGATCCGTTACACCAATTGCATGTCTCTATGGTAACGGGGGCTGGTGCGTGCGAAAATGCCTGGAGCTATTGGGTCAAAGCGGCGACTTGAGCTGACAAGGTGGAAATCGGATCATTGCTTGAAACTTCCATGACTCTCTTCGGTGTCAATCTTTCCGATGGCCATTGGTATGCGTTTTCGGACATATCTTCCAAAAGCACGTGTGCCTCGGCCATAGATTTTCCCATGAAGGTCCCACCAGAGGCCGCATCCACGAGAGTGCGTGTAGAAGCACTCAAACCATTATAGAACGTATGAAGCTGAAGCCAATCAGGAATGCCGTGATGAGGGCATCTTCGTAGAAAATCTTTATATCGCTCCCACGCCTCGTGGAGCGATTCCATATCGTACTGACCAAAGGTGGTTATTTCGTTTCTCAACCTTGCCGTCTTAGCTGGTGGGAAGAATTTGGCAAGGAAGGCTTGCGCTAACCTCTCCCATGTTGTAATCGACCCCGGCGGTAAGGAATTTAACCAAAACTTTGCTTTATCCCTCAAAGAGAAAGGGAAAAGCCTCAATCGGATGGCATCGTCGGTGACACCATTAGTCTTGAACATGTCGCATATCTCAAGGAAAGAAGCAATATGGGCATTCGGGTCGTCATTCGGCAGCCCACAGAATTGGCTCGCCTGCACCATCTGAATAATAGCAGGCTTGATCTCAAAATTATTAGCTTGGATAGTGGGACGCCGAATTCCCGAAAAATTAGCGTTGACCTGCGGCATGGCATAATCTCGAAGAGCTAGTTCCGGTTGAACTTGCCGCACTTGGTTATCTCCTCCTTGGACTTCGATATTCTCGGCCATGTTGACCGTCGTCTGCAACTCTCTTTTCTCCTTTTTGTTCCTTCTTAGAGTGCGCTCGAGCTCGGTATCCAAAGGTAATAGGCCTTCGTTACCGAGTCTTCTCATGCACTACACGAGAGGTCCTGAAAGGAAAAACAAATAAACGAAATTAAATACACAAAAATAAAAATAAAACGTTCAAATTAAGACTGGAAATACTTAAATCGATATTAGAAAATTAAAATCCCCGGCAACGGCGCCAAAAACTTGTTGCGATTTTCTTTACACGCAAGTGCACGTCATCGTTTACAAGTAATAAAGTGATAAGTAGAGTATCGTTCCCACGAGGATTTAATTTCTAACTACCTATTTTTGCGTATTCCAATTTTATCTGAACAATCGAATTTGGGATTTTGTAATTAATAACTAGAAGAATTACTAAAAGACTAGTATAAAACGATGGCTTGAATAAAATAAATCAAATGATGAATAAGTCTAGGGTTCTGAATCCACCTTAGTTTATCCGAATTTACTCTCGATTATCCGTAATAAATAATTTTCCCAATTTATTGAAGGCGGAGATTGCTAATATATTCTACCGCCTCTCCCGAGGTCAATAGATTTATCTAAAGGCGAATAACGCACTCTATCCCTAGGTGAATTAATTCGTCAATAGGCGAAAAGCATAAAATCTCCTAAAGGCCACGTAGTTCCTATGAGTATATTCCTATCTCACAGAATAAAACGGTCCTCACCAATAGTTCCTCACCAAATCTCCTCTCCCGATTCAAAGTGAATGATTAAATCAATACAACTATTGGCCAGATAATTGCAAGCATTAAACATAATTGGGAAAACTCAATAAAAAGGTAATAAATTGGATAATCTCAATCAATTCGTCAAAACAAAGGTTTCATCAAAACCCTAGATTAGGGCTTTAGCCTTACATACTAATAATCGAAAATACAGAATAAATAAATGAAAGCATAAAATTCAAATGCAGATGAAGCTCAGATTCCTCCGTTCTTCAGCTTCCGCCCTCTGCCCTTGAAGTCTTCTGCTTCCCTCTTCTTCTGCCGTCTCCAAGCTTAAGCTCTCAAAGATTAAAGATCCAAAGATCATTTAATTAGGGTCTTAAACCCTATTTATAGCTCAGCACATCCACAAATCGCGTCCGTATTAGTCGAAAATCAAGCCAAATACTCAAAATCCGCGCGGGCATACAAAAACCGCCAAGTGTGCCGCGGCGCACTAAACTGTGCCGCGGCACATCGCTTTAGTCAATGCACAGGCGTTAATTAATTCTTACGTGCCGGCTCACTGGGCGTGCCGCGGCACAGTACTGATTCACTCTGCGCCGGTGGTGTCTTCTGTGCCGCGCCTCGCTTCCTTGTGCCGCGGCTCATAGTCCAGATTTGCCGTTTTCGCCCGTTTTGCCTCGTTTTAGCTTCCGGACTTCAATTTCCTGTCAATCATACAAAATTAAGGCATTAAAAGCTCATTTAGACGATTTCACTCTCCAAAATACTACAAAATAATGATAAATAAGCGTATAAAAAATACGCCTAACACAAACCGCCCGCATGAACATTCGCAGACTGAGATTTCTGCAGACCTTTACCCTTGTGACCCGAGAAATTTCCGGCGGATTTCTATTTCTAACTCTCCCGAACAGTCGCACTGGCCGTCACAGACATATCATAGGCAAGAGCTCGACTCTGATAATCCTTCAAAGTGGTAAAGACGAGCCCAGACATATAGTCCCAAATCGACAGTTTCATCTATCTGGAAAAATGAAAAATTTTGTCGCTCTCCTTGACAACTTGGGTATTCACATAGCCCAACTCCTTGTTGAAATCGGCAATAGCTTGAGAGACAGGAATATCCCGCAGTTGAGCATCATAGAAGGCATGGACTCGAGCCTGCCTAATCGGCCACAGGGAATACTCAGTCTCCATCAGGTCCTTGAATTCTGCCCACGAAGCAACGTGATCCTTAGGCCCGACGGCCTCCCACCAATCAGTAGCGTCCCCAGTGAGAAAATACTGGGCAATAGGGACCTTGCGGTCCTCGGGACAGTTGGTGGCAACGAAGACTTTGTATATCTCCTTGATCCACCCCTCCCAGGCAATCAGGTCTGAGGCTCCCGTGAACTGAGGAGGATGGATCTTGATGACATCCTGAAGCCAATGGTCAGCTCCATCCCGAGCAGCATGGGCCGGATTCTGAACCGCCTGGGCAATCACCGCCATTTGGTTCACCATTTGTTGCATAACAGCCGCAACAACAAGGTCGGCGCCATCTTGAGAAGAAGCATGGCTATGTCGGTCACCAGTGCTGCCGACTCCCGAAGAATGCGACGTGGCCGCCCCACCGGATGCCCCATGTCCCCGGCCGTGTCCATGGCTACGACCACAACCACGTCCTCTTCCAGCATCCATACTGGTGTAAAAAGGTGGCAAAAAGAAACTCGATGATAAGTAAGAGAGGAAAAACATCCACAATTGAAGAAACGGAATTACGTTACGAGAAAACAAAGAATCGAGTACGGAAAACTTACGAGCACTGGAAGTACCGATATGCTGGAAGCGACATGACAATGTGCAACACAAAACATAGCTAGACCCAAATAACCGACAAGCCTAGGTATCCATAAACATCGTTCTTTGATACCATTTTCTATAACACCCCGAGATATTCGAAGTATATTACAGCGCCGTGGACCCCTATGTGGGACCGACCAGGCTTAAACAAGAAAACACCACTCGACTAACCGTCTCTGTTAGCGAGGAAACACACATTAACAATACAACAAATAACAACACGCCCGGAGCAACCGGTAATAAACATCAAATGACAAATATAGTAGCTTCAATGAATAACACCCACAATTCGAAGAGAAAAGCCTAAGTACTCGCGAGTACAATCTATTAGAAAGTGGGCAACAACCCTATCGAATGGAACAATGGAAATAAAAGGACTCAAATGCACATGTCAATGACCCTGTCCAGCATCCTCGTATTGTCCCAACGCTCGCTCGTCCAACTGATCATAACCTGATATCCATAACAAGAATTTCCCCAAAATGGTGTTGGAATATTTATTCCACACATTATTTAATTTGTGTTTTGATGATTAAAGTTGCTAAACAACAAAACAACATCGAGGCGAAGCAAAACGACGAAGCAGACGAAGACGCAAAAAGCTGAGCAAAATGCATGTCTAGCGCATGCAAGTCATCATATGTTAGCGCACGCTAACGGGAAGTCATCTGCATATCAGCCAAGTTCGAAGTTAGCTGAAGTGAAGTCAGCTGATGAGATAGCACACGCTACACGTTATCATTAACACACGCTATCGAAGTCTTGTTACCGTTATGAAGGAATTCAAATACAGAATAACGTATGCAATGAAGTCAGCATTAGCGCACGCTACAAAGTATGATTAGCGCACGCTAAGATGTTTGAATCAAGTCAATTAGAACGTTGGGAAAAGCAGGTCAAAGTCAGCATATCAAACGGATACTTTGACAATCCATGCAACGGATATATTGGATTAGCGCACGCTACAATGTGTTATTAACGCACGCTAATACAAGAAGGTTACGTACGTAAGGCAGAAGGCATAACGTACGCTAAAGAAGAAACGAAGCTACTGGACTGAAACTGGAACAGTCTAGCGCACGCTAATAGGGAAGGCTAGCGCACGCTAGCAAGTCAAAACAGCCAGCAACGGCTAGTTTGTGGGAAATGCCTATAAATACCATCCCTATGGTATTGTTTGAGTACAACAACTACAAGAAAACGGGACATACATCTGAGAATCATATACTTACATTGTTGTTGTAAAATTGAGCATATATTGTTAGTTTGAGTGTTTATACATTCAACATTATACACGAGTGGTAAAAGAAAAGATACGATTGGATTTGGTGTTATTAGGATCAAGTATCCGGCATTGTTAGAATTGCAATCGCTATCTTAGTGAGGTTTATCTAGTACCCATAGAAAGCTAGAGTGGTTGATTCCTTATCCAATAGAAAAGGAAAAACGGTTTACTCGGACCGATAGAAGACGAGCTTGTAATGGTAATCCCTCGACCGATAGAAGAGAGGCGTAGAGGTTTTGATCTTAATCCTAAGAAAAAGATACATCGAGAGAGGACGTAGGCTTCGTTAATAGCCGAACCTCTATAAATCCTTGTGCCATTTGTTTTCCGCAATTTATTTTCGCTTCCGCATAAAACGGTGCAAATATCCGATTTGGTACCCAACAATTGGTATCAGAGCGGTACTCCAATACGCGGCTTAGCATCCGAGGAGAAAAGATCCAATGGCGTTCCAAATGGCTCCCGTCGAAGGCCTTGCTCTCAACCGACCACCATTTTTTGATGGTGCGAACTTCATGACTTGGAAGAAGAAGATGTCGATATTCATTCGAGCTTACGACATCGAACTTTGGAAGGTGATTTGTCTTGGTCCCAAAATCCCAACGAACTCAAACGGAACTCTCAAAACCTTTGAAGAGTATGACGATGCGGATTGGAAAAACGACCATTATAATTGTAAAGCGATGCAATTATTATACTGTGCCTTAAATCCAGAAGAACACAACCGGATATCATCGTGTGATAGTGCCAAAGAAATCTGGAAAATACTTGAGGTAACACACGAAGGTACATCTCAAGTCAAGGAGACGAAGATAAACATGCTCCTTCACGATTATGAATTACTCCAAATGAAGGACGACGAATCCATCTCGATTATGCTTGACCGATTTTCGGTTATCACTAATGGATTAGCATGTTTCGGAAAACCACTTTCGAGTAGTGAGAAAGTAAAGAAAATTCTCCGATCACTACCTCGAGAATGGGACGGTACGGTTCCGGCAATAATGGAATCCAAAGATTTAAATACTCTCGATTTTAGTGCTCTTGTTGGTTCTCTTATCAACTACGAGATTGTTCTAAAATCTCGGAATGACAAACCAAAACAGAAGGAAAAATCGATAGCCTTCAAGGCTAAGGTGCCGAAAAAGAAAGAAGAAATCCCGGTGGACGAAAGTGATGAAGAAATGGCATATTATGCCAAAAATATTAATAAGTTCCAACACTTATTAAACCGGAGGAAGAAGGACATTCAAGCGGGCGAACCTAAGAAATTTGACAACACCTGTCGATTATGTGGCAAACCAGGACACTTTGCTAAGAACTGTTGAGTAAAGCAAAAGGAGGTTCTAATCGCAACATGGAGCGACGAAGATCCCGATGAATATTTTCTTGAACAAAATAATCTCGTGCTCATGGCCTGGAGTTCATTCGACGATAGCGACGTTGAAAGCCAAGTAAGTAATTCTTACGACGAACTTTTTGAAGCATTCGAGTTATTACATACGGACTATCAAAATGCTTTAAATGAAATTAAATCCCTCAAGTCTAAATATAAAACTTTGGAAATTGAAAATTCCAAAATACTTGAAAAGGGAAATTTGTTGAAATCGATCATTCGAAATGTATTGAAAATGAGAAAATTTTAAAAAAATGATCTTTTAAAAGTTCAAGATGAACTAAAAATTTTGACAAAGAAATTTTCGTGCGGCAATGATAAATTTGAACAAATGTTATGTGTTCAAAAATATACTCTAAATAAAGAGGGGTTAGGATTCAAATCACGTTCGAAAAACGAATCTGTCAACTTCAAAATACCCCGATGTGAAAAATGTTTGAAAATTGGGCATCATATTTCTAACTGTAAAAGCCCAAGACGAACGATAAAAATTAAAAAGATTTGGGTTCCTAAAGGAACAAATATTTCAAATATTGTTTATCTTTCAAAAGAAAAACCAACTATAGGTTGGATTCCCAAAAATTAAATTGTGATATTTTACAAAGGGGGAGAAGGAGTATTTTTTTGAGGGGGAGTATTTTTTTGTTTATTAATGCATAAATTGGCATCATGCATATTTCATTTGTTATACTCTATAATTTTATACTTTTTGAAGAAGACAAAAAGTGGGAGAAAGAGATGAATTGATAAAAATGAGTAAAATCGAAGAAGTCGAAAAGAAAAAGAAAGCATACAAAAAGGGGGAGAAGGAGTTGAAAAATGAAAAATGAAAAATGAAGAAGTCAAAAAATAAGAAAAAGAAAAGGATTGGAGAAACTAATGAAACGATCAAAGCCGAAAACTTTGATTCGTAGAAATATACATATATTATTTTTACAGATTATCCAATTCAAGAGTTGTTTTGTAATCATCAAAAAGGGGGAGATTGTTGGAATATTTATTCCACACATTATTTAATTTTTGTTTTGATGATTAAAGTTGCTAAACAACAAAATAACATCGAGGCGAAGCAAAACTACGAAGCAGACGAAGACGCAAAAAGGTGAGCAAAATGCATGTCTAGCGCACGCAAGTCATCATATGTTAGCGCACGCTAACGGGAAGTCATCTGCATATCAGCCAAGTTCGAAGTTAGCTGAAGTGAAGTCAGCTGATGAGATAGCGCACGCTACACGTTATCATTAACGCATGCTATCGAAGTCTTGTTACCGTTATGAAGGAATTCAAACACAAAATAACGTATGCAATGAAGTCAGCATTAGCTCACGCTACAAAGTATGATTAGCGCACGCTAAGATGTTTGAATCAAGTCAATCAGAACGTTGGGAAAAGCAGGTCAAAGTCAGCATATCAAACGGATACTTTGACAATCCATGCAACGGATATATTGGATTAGCGCATGCTACAATGTGTTATTAACGCACGCTAATACAAGAAGGTTACGTACGTAAGGCAGAAGGCATAATGTACGCTAAAGAAGAAACGAAGCTACTGGACTGAAACTGGAACAGTCTAGCGCACGCTAATAGGGAAGGCTAGTGCACGCTAGCAAGTCAAAACAGCCAGCAACGGCTAGTTTGTGGGAAATGCCTATAAATACCATCCATATGGTATTGTTTGAGTACAACAACTACAAGCAAACGAGACATACATCTGAGAATCATATACTTACATTGTTGTTGTAAAATTGAGCGTATATTGTTAGTTTGAGTGTTTATACATTCAACATTATACACGAGTGGTAAAAGAAAAGATACGATTGGATTCGGTGTTATTAGGATCAAGTATCCGACATTGTTAGAATTGTAATCGCTATCTTAGTGAGGTTTATCTAGTACCCATAGAAAGCTAGAGTGGTTGATTCCTTATCTAATAGAAAAGGAAAAATGGTTTACTCGGACCGATAGAAGACGAGCTTGTAACGGTAATCCCTCGACCGATAGAAGAGAGGCGTAGAGGTTTTGATCTTAATCCTAAGAAAAAGATACATCGAGAGAGGACGTAGGCTTCGTTAATAGCCGAACCTCTATAAATCATTGTGCCATTTATTTTCTGCAATTTATTTTCGCTTCCGCATAAAACGGCACAAATATCCGATTTGGTACCCAACAAACGGGTCCCCAGAGGGGTTAGCAATTACGCTAGTACAAGTAATCAAGGCAAACCATTCGCTTTCATAGTACTATGCACCAAATTCATTTCAAAACTAAAACCAGACATGTCTTTTCCGGAAACAAACAGTCAATCAATATGCCTTGGGAACAGGGCTATACCATTGATCCAGCTCGAGGCCTCTAAGGACCCTCCAGAGCTGGCCATATCATAAAACTAATCACGCACGTGCATCGCCTTGGGAACAGGGCTATACCATTGATCCCGCTCGAGGCCTCTAAGGACCCTCCCGAGTTGGCCATATCATAAAACAAATCATGCACGCGTATCGCCTTGGGAACAGGGTTATACCATTGATCCTGCTCGAGGCCTCTAAGGACCCTCCCGAGCTGGCTAGCGAAACAAACTCATGAATCCAGGGCTATACCATTGGATTCCCTCGAGGCCCCATCAGACCCTCCCGAGGTGAGCAAAGCACACACAATATACATCACCATTTCATGTTAAGCATAAAGGTTTTCGAAAATACTTGCCTTGAGTAATTGACAACGCAACGAACGGAAAGGAAAATCACCGACGAACGCTAGGAACTGATAATCACGAACCTAACGAATCAAAGAATACAATCACAACCATATCTAAATGAATACGGGATTGAAATACTCCCGAAAACCCGCCTACGATTGATATACATTCGTATAAAAATAGCAACGAGGGCGGACTACAACCAAACCCTCTCAAAAATGCAACAACTACGAAATATACCATGAATCCGTAGGGAAACCAAGAATATCAACAAGATTAATCATATTCATCATGAATTAATCAACCATACGGAACGAATCGGACAAAAAACTCGAAACCCCAAGTTTCCCCAAAAACAAAGTTCTAGGAGTTTACCTCGGATTAAAGACGAAGAACACGATTAGATGTTGATAATGCACTCCAAAAACTCGAGGAAGATGATGGATTGGAGTTACAAAGCTTCAAATCTCCCAGAAATGCCAAGAAATCGCCTTGGAGTCGGAGGTAAGAGGAGGATAAGTGAAAAGTGACTGAAATTGGTCAACTTCTGGGTATATAAACTCAGGTCGAGTTACGTACATTAGCCACAGGTAGCTAACGTACGTTAGCTTGTTAACGTACGTAAGCCCTCCCGTTCTTACATACGTAATACAATGGGTAGGACCGCCTGACGAATATCCTACATACCATTATGTACGTAACAGCATATTGCATTACGTACGTAATGTCCCTTCCTGAGGAGTACAGGCCGCTACCAACAGGCAAGGAAAGAACAGAAAAGTCGAAATGCAACGGTGGACAAAACACGAGGGTACGAACGTAAAGGATTCGAGGCGACGAACCTAAGTGTTGAAGGAAAACATATTCCCGACTACCTGAAACTTCGGAAAACAACAACAAACGTAATTATCCCAAAACTTTGGGAAATTACAAAACGGCCCAAAACATCCGAAATATACGATACACGGTCGAAACACAAAATAAAAGCTCACAACACACATAATAACATGAAATGGATCTTCGGCAACCCCGAAACGGCAGTTCCGAATGACGAATTACGAGAATACACGAAATAGCGACGAAAATGACATAAAGCACCTAATCGAGTAAAACGAGTCCAAAACAAGCTCGAACGACAAGAAGTCTAATACTAATATTCTCAAAATGTCAATGCAGTTGCAAACGAGTTGCTAAAAGCGAAAATACACCAAAAATGAGAATATCAGGAAAAAGAAAAAATGCGGATATTACAGTTTCATCATTCCAGTTAAAAATAAAATAAATAAATGTGATGAGGCTATTTTTAATTTATTTCTAAGAAAAAAATGGGTTTTTATTTTTAATCTATTGCAACACAAACTATTGCATTGATACCTTTACCTACTGATACAATGACTATTTCAATATATTACCTTCATAATTTCAGCATAAGGATAATTGCTTTCAAGTTGTTGAAGGTCACAAGTCGTCAGGAATAAGTCTAGAGGAGGTGAATAGACTTATTAAACTATTTTCCTTAATCAGGTGAGTTTCTTCAGTTGTATAATATGCAGCTAACAAACCTTAATTGCAGATGAGTAGTGCGGAAGCACAACTGGTAACACTGTAGGTGACTTATATCGACTGCAGGTGACTTATGTCAATTGTAAAGACTAAGCAATACGGGAGACAGTTGACTATTAAATGGAACAGTAAATATGAATGCAGCAGATAGATATGATGTAATGCAGTAAAACACACAAACACTTATAGTGGTCTCAGAGATGGGGTAATCCTCTACTGATCCATTTCTCTCCAAACCAGTTGGACATAAATTCACTATAACGTTGAACCAGTGATTGTTACAATGAAATCTCAGTTACAACAGCTTCCAACCAGTGGAAACCCGTGGCCGTTGCAACTCCCATTGACTGCCTAGCACCTGTTGATCGAAAACCCATGGATGCCTCAACAACTCTCAAGCTGTCTATCACCTTCCAATCAAGAACCCGTGGATGCCTTGTCAATCTCGAAACTTCTAAAGAACCTCGTTCACAGAAGTACCCCGTACTCATCTTTTAAGACAAGAGTGTTGTCTTTTCCAACTAATAGCTTCTCAGTATATGAACTTGAATACTTGCTCTTTACGATGCTATAGTTTGCTTCGATTGCTTTGATTGCTTTGTTCGCTTGTAAGTATAGTTCACATCATATTTTTCTCAATTTGTTCTTCAGATATTTATAGTATGAATCCTTTGAGATTCTTCATACCCATTGCATCACTGTAACAAATCCGTCCATTGGAGAGTGGACTTCTTTGTTTATCTTATCATTCCGTTGCACAGCTTGATTCCTTTTTCTAATTCTGACCGTTGAAATAATTCTTCTGTCCGCGCCACTTTTTCTTAATTTGTATATTCATAAGTCTTCAGAGCGCGGATCTCAAGGAATATTTTATTCCTAACTTTTCGGGAATCTTTTCAATTTGTCTCCTTACGTTTGCATATGGATTTCCGTTATTGTTGATTTCAATATTTGATGACGTGGACTGAGCTTCTTCTCTGATAATCATTCTTGGCTTGCAGATAAGTTTGGTCAACCTCCTCTGTTATTTGTTTGACCGAAAACCTCGACTGATAAAAAACTCGTCTGTAGTAAATCCTCAACTGATGACCGAAAGTGGCCTGATAACTCGCCTGGTAATATCTTATATGTTGGTCAAACTTCAGCTGATACTTTATGTTGACCAGACCTTGTCTGCTAATAAGTTTTATGTGGTCAAACTTCTCCGATCTACTCTGTTGACCAGCACTCGCCTGATATGTCGCCTGATCATACCTCGTCTATGGTCACTCTCATCTAATATGTTTGCTTGACCGACCACTTGCCTGCTTTTAGTTGGAGTAATACTCGCCTGATATACTGCCTTCTTCAGAACTCGGCTGCAGCTGAGTTTTGGTCAAACCTCATCTGATATTTTTGTTGACCAAAACTCGCCTGATATAGGACTCGTCTGAAAACTCATCTGATATTTTTAGTTGTTCTATACTTAGCCGATTTACTAACTGATCAATACTTAGCCTACTTTTAAAGGCCTATAGAAGATACTCATTTAGTTCTTCTTTATAATGCCAAGTACTTTATGCATACATTTGAATTAATAAAGAATACAGAGATGACATCATCAAAATCTAAAATAATATTCCTAACAAATTCCCCCTATTTTGATGATGGCAAAACTTAAGCATTTCAAATGTAAATAAGTCTGCACAAAAGTGAAGTGCAAGACACACATCAAACTTAGTCTTTTTTTGAGACAACTAGTGGTTGTAATTCAAGTTGACTGTTATAAATTTTTCATAGTTTGTTAAATTACAGTGTAGTTCTTGAATGAAAAAAATTACAGAGAAATTACAAGTAAATTACAAGTTAAATAGAAATTACAAGTAAAAATGAAAAATTACAAGATAATAAAAATAACATTATTAGCTCCTTCCTCTCCCTCTTCCTCTTCCTCTGATACGCCTTGCTGGAGCAAGTGATCTCAGTGGCTTTGCTCCAATGGGCCTCTGTGTAATTGGTATGAGACCATATTTCTTTTTGACAATGGATGAAGCAAACTCTTGTTCTTGAGGATATGTGTAGTTGTTCTTGATACAAATGTCTTTGATCTCTTTTTTGAAGAGCTTCATCATCCAGCTTTCCATTAATGTTAGTTGGAGGATCCTGTGGTCTGAAATCAGGGATTCTAGGCTAGGCATTGAAATCTTATTCAGCTACCCTTTTTAGAATCTCCCACAGATTAGGAAAGTTAATCTCCATGAAATCCACAAATGTTCATTGAGGAGTGCAATCCAGGTCTTGAAGGATTTCCTAGATAGTATTTTTTGATAAATTGCTTCTTTGCACTCCCCTATTTATTTTTGGCTTGAACTGGAAGAAACCCTTCAACTTCGCAAAGCTCTTTCCCTTCCCATTAAAGAGGTATAACAGGATCTTGTCTAGTTCCCTTCCTTTTGGCTGCAAGCAGATCTGATGGTGCAGCTGTTTCTTTCCTTTTCATATGAGAGGTTCCTAACTGAATGAGTGTTAGATCTTGCTTTTTCCTTATTTCTTCTCTGCCTTCCCCCTTATTCATTGCTTCCCCTTGTCTTCTTTATTCCCCCTTTTTGCCAGCATCAATAATGAAGGCCATATGTTCCTCCACCTTATGCATGAAATCAGACATGCCAAGAGGCATTATTGAGCATGAAGGTGTCGGGGAGGGTTTCGTTTTGTTGAGCAAGGTGTCCACCTTGGTATGAAGGGACTGAAGGTCGAGTTTAACCTCGATTGCCAGAAGCTTTGCAACCGTTTCTGCCACAAGTCTTCTTATCAGGTCAGTGACTTCAGGTGACAGTTGGACTTCAGGTTACAGTTGGTGAGTATTGTTTTCACCCGAGCCTTCCAGTGTGGCTGATTTTCTGGCTATAGACTTCTCTGATGGTAGACTTCTTCAGCTGCTTCTTGATCAGAAGGTGTTTTATCAGGGGTACCTGATTTGTCGTCTTCTGTGGGCTAATGAGAGCTAGATGCTTGATCAGGTGCATCAGCATCATCATCTATCCTTTCATCATCTTTTCTTTCGCTTTCTTCTTTTTCATCCTCTTTTTTCTTCTTTTTCATCTTCTTTCTTTTCTTCTTCTCTGATCTCCTCCTATTTTCCTTCTTTATTTTCCTCCTTTTCCTCATCATTCTTTTCAACTTCATCTTTTTGTTCAACTTTTACTCTTTCTTTTTCAACTTGTTCAGTTTCAGTTTTCTCAACTTCAACAATGGTAATTTTATTCTCTCCTATCTCTCCTCTTCTCCTTCTTTCTTTCTTACTCCATCCTCTTCAGCAAAGATTTTTACCTGAAATACATCTTTCATAACCTGGAGGATGAGCTGGTCCATGTTTTATTTAAAGTGGGAGATGAACGAGTTCTCCTCAAGTAACATCTGCACATCCGTCTGTTTACATAAATACATAATAAGTTGTTCTACAGCAATAGGGTGGTCCCAGGTACTTCTCTCAACAAATATTCTTAGTTGATAGAAGGTAAGCATTTTATGTTCTTTCCATTCTTCATACATGTTTATAAAAGAGTAATTTATAACTTCTTTTCTTACCAACTGTAATTGAACTTTGGTCAGGTTCAGAGAGTTGTTTTCTCTGAGATTGAAAGAATAGCCTGCTTGAGGTACTTCAATTGTCTTCTCTGCTTCTTCTTCCTCTGTTATGCTTGGAAGGGTTAGGAGGAGAACCACATCTGCCATCAGCTCAGATGGATGCTCAGGTTGATCTTTAGTTTGAGCAGGTGTAGGTGAGATGATCAGCTGTATTTCTTCCTCTATGTCTGAGGGATAGTCCATTAGTCCTTTCTGACATTTGGGAGATGATACGGGTGAAGATACAATGTAGGAGGGTTTTTCAGTTGACTTGCTCTTTTTAAAGATCTTGGTAAGAGGAATGTTGTCGCTATCAGAGACATCTACAAGTAGGATCTCAGGTGCATGTGACTTTTGTATCTCAGCTGCAGATGGGGCTAAGGTCATCTCCTCTGTAATTTCTTCAGGTGGTCTTTGTGCAGCTACATCATATTGAACTTCATCCGAGTCTGAGGGGATTCTATAGGGTGAGG
The DNA here is from genome assembly GCA_033398695.1 of Orobanche coerulescens. Lineage (NCBI taxonomy): Eukaryota > Viridiplantae > Streptophyta > Magnoliopsida > Lamiales > Orobanchaceae > Orobanche > Orobanche coerulescens. The sequence continues at coordinate 120,146,182 of CM065815.1, forward strand.
TTTCACTTCTCATCTCCTTGAGAATCTCAGCTGTTGTGGGCTAGTTTTTTGCTGCAATCTACTCATTTGTCGCTTGGTCCATATGACCAAGTCTCTTGCTGATAAAGAAAGTTTCTGCTTTTCCTTTGGCTTTTCTAAGAAACTCCAAGATCCAACTGATCTGAGTCCCATATGCCAACTTCTATCTGAATTTTTTCTCGCATTATCCCAGCTGACTTTATTGACTTCCCGAACCAGCTGCCTGTAAATATAATCCGGCCAGTTGATCCTTTCCTACTATATTAATGCTCCCATCACTATATACTTGGCAGATGACAGTTGAACGTAACTGCCTGCCATGCCCATGACGATTTTATTAGTGATGTCAAGAACATACTTGTATTCCTTCTTAAGATCTCCTTTCTTTGCCGTGAATTTGACCTTAGGTGACTGACTAGGCATCCTTATCTCCTTCCATAGCTCGAATGGGTTAGGTTTCAAGACTTCAACTGCAAGGCCTCAATTTTTCAAGTTGAAAGCATCGGCGACGGTTTGTTGTGTGATGGTTATCTCTTCTCTGAAAATCTAGCTCACGATTCTGTATGGGGTGACTTGGGCTTCCTTGTAGAAGCAGATAACGGCTTCCTTGAATAGTTGCGATGGGTTGATGTCCAGAAAATGGTAGATGCCATTTTTCTTCATCCTCCGGATTACATGATCCATTTCTGCCGTGTTGTTCGATTCAAACAAACCTTCGAAATTGACAACAATGCTAAAAATTATTTCCTCCTTCACTAGCTTGATATTGACACCTTCGAAGTAAGTGGTTGAGTCCATTTTTGAAAAATAAGATTTTCGATTGAGTGTAGTGAATATTCAAGGAGTTTTTCTGCTTTTGAAAAATTAGGGTTCTAAAGCTTGAAGAAGATAAAGTTTTGAGAAATGTTTTCTGCCGTCTTAAGTAGCTACTTGAAAAGTCGGATTTAAATTTGTCAATTAAATAATCAACCGGCGGTTCGAGTGATTGATGTAGACGTGGAGTGAATGGGATCATGTGTTTTAATCCAAGTGTAAATAAATAATAAAATAATCATATGTCAGTAAAGGGATGAGAAACTTAGCTGGTTGACCGTTTGACTTCTTCTCTGCTCTGCATCAGGTAAGGTATGTTGCCTGTGGTTGATGTCAGCTGACTTTTCCGCCTTAGGTGATGTTTCTTGACTGGTCTGATCAGGAACTTCTCTTCACTGGTCTGATCAGGTGGCTTTCTCGTCTGGTCTTCTGGTCAGGTGACTTTTTCTTTGCTGGTCTAATCAGATGGCTTCTCTGCTCGTCTAGGTCAGATGGCGTTTATTCATCTGTTGTCTGCTTCAGGCCAGATGACTTTTCTCATCTGATTTTTCATCAGTTGACTTTTCTTGTCTGGTTCTGATCAGATGACTTCTTTCGCCTGCTTCAGGTCAGATGACTTTTCTCATCTGATTTATTCTGGTCAGGTGACTTTCCTCAACTGCTTCTGATCAGGTGACTTTTCCATTGTCTAATCAGGTGGCTTTTCCTCGACTGGTCTTTGGATCAGAAGACTTTTCTTCTTTCTGATCAGCTATCTTTTCGGATCGTAATATCTTTGAGAATTTCAATCAAATACATGATTCCTTGCTGCTGGTGCGTATGCTTCATCAAAATCTATATCTTCATACTCAGTGTGAATTTTTGCTGCCATCTTTGCTTTTATTCCTAATAATTTCCCCCTCTTTGGGATGTCTGGATTTTCTTTGTGCTGCATCCTAGAATGTTGGTTTGTCCACATGAGCTTTCCCCAATTGACACATCTGGGCCTCTTTGATTAGTTAATACTGACGCTCTTTTTGACCCCAGACATGTGCCTGAACCACCCTGAGATTGCAATCAATTCTTCAATCCTTACTTTTGACTCTGGTTGCTTACACAGTAGTCTTTCCATTTCTTCTGCAATCAGATAAGAAGAAATTTGGGTACCCATATTTGAATGGGTCCTTTAGGGTTAGTGGTTTTCACCGAGGAGTGGTTTCTCCTGTGAACCTCATTTCTATATGCATTTTTATGTTCTCTGTATCCTTGGTTTGGATCATGCATATAATACGATTGGTAACTAGTTGGATGTGGTCTGTTATGATAATTCTGTTGTTACCACATATTTTGAAAATTATATTTCTTACCCCTATAAGATGCATAGTATCTAGGTCTATATCCTTGATTTGAATTGTATATAGGATATGCCTGTTGGGATTCAGTGCCTAAAACGAAGGCCCAGCGGAAGCGGTAAACGAAAATTAGTTCGATCCGAATCCCTATGAGGATCGATCGAGCTACGTATATACGAATATATAAATGAAACAAGAGATGTAGAAACTCACCCTTGTAGTCCGTTGATTAAATGGATTCATTCTCTTGAGATATTCCCCAAGCTCTAAACGAATTCTCTACGATCCAAAGCGCTCCAAGCACTCGAATAATCCAACGCCGAAAGACCGCGTCTCTACTTGCTACGCGCCAGAGAAACGAACGGAATGACAATAACCTTGCTATCCTCCAAGGATACGGCTAGAGCTAGGATGATGAAGCTTTTGATTCTAACACTCTAAGTGTATAAATCACACACTCTCAATATATCTTGAATTTCCTCCAAGAGAACTCAAGAATAATATTATGAACAAGAAGAAGACTTGAAGAAGAGGAGTCTCTCTCTCTCTCTCTCTATCTCTCTCTCTCTCTCTCTCTCTTGCTATGAACTCTGTGTTCAAAAGTGTGTAAGAGAGATTGTAGTCTTCTCTTTTATTCTCATTCAAGTCACACCTCTTTACCCACCAAATCACCATTTAATTATTTAAAGAGATATCATATCTCTTAAGGTCTTTAGTCTTCCTTCTACCAAGGACAAAAATAAGACAAAAGGTGAAGGATAAGGTGGGGCGGCCTCTAGAAGGAATTGGACGAGTTCGGTTCGTTTCGGACTCCCGTGAGTCCAAAAAGATAAACTCCGATTCCGTTCCGATATATTTATATCGATTAATTAATCTAATTAATTAATCATATCAAATAAATAGTGACATAATTAATTTCTACAAGAAATAATTATATTCATGAATTAAATTAATCACCCGGTAATTTATTTAATTCATTAGGCCGTAAATTAATTTATCCAATAAAATTAATTTAGACATCCAATGTCCCAAATTAGATATCCAATATCTAATATTCATTATGAGAGAATAAGCTTGATTCATTCCGTCGTCAATCGTATTGCACGACTCGGTAGGTTCGTCTCAGTCAGCAGTGGGAGGAACCAAAGAGTAGTAGCACCACCTAGCCAGCCTAGCTTGTGCAGTCAAACCCTATCTGTACTTGACGCTATGCATGCGTTAATGCAAATCGAGATCATCGAGCTCTCGTGTATCTAGTACAACTAGATCCAATGCTTTGGCCAAAGACTTATGATCTTATCTGCCAATAACCTCATAGGACATACAACCCGCTCACTAACGGGAGAAAGAATTCTATCTTGGTATTCAGTAGGACCTGCTACTTGCCCGTCAAGATGCACGTCGAGGTTGATCCCCACCTCCCGGTTTATAGGGTCGAACTACTCTAATGAAAATCTTGACGTCACAAGCACATCCCTACTAAATCCTCAAGTCGAAGGTTCACGAATACCTATCACAACCTTTCGATTCCGTCATTGACTGTCTCGAAGTGAAATCTGTGTGACGAATCGAGGATGAGTCGGTTCGAGTATACTAATCCAATTAGCATACCTATAATGTGTGCTCCCACACTATCCATGTCAAAGAACACGTCATATAAGTCTTCACATAAACTTAACGCCCAGTCAAGTTTCATCGACTTGCGAACGACTAAGTATTTAAGCTATAAACCTTTCCAGTGCGGACCCCCTTATCCAATAAGGAGTGGAACGTTCTGCTCTCAAATACACGGACTAGTTTCTATATGTATATTTACGAGTTAGGAATGCCAGTAACTACCAGTAAATAAAGAATCATCCATTGCCTTATATTAATGATTTACATAATTACAAGTACAATGCACTCACTCAACATCCTCTGAGTGGCATTCGAGGGCATACTCCTAACAATCTCCCACTTACACTCAATGCCACACATCATGGTATCTAATACCCATCTTCTCCAGATGACGCTCCAAGCTAGTCTGAGAAAGTGGCTTGGTCAGTGGATCAGCGACATTGTCGGCTGAGTCTACTCTATGCAGCACAATGTATCCCTTGCGAACAAATTCTCTTACGATAGGATACTTCCTCTCAATGTGCTTGGTACTGTTGTGAAACCTCGGCTCCTTGGCCTGTGCGGAACAGGAAGATCAGCACATGGTATCACTTGAAGTTCTCCCAGAAACTTCTTAATCCAGAACCCTTCCTTGGAAGCTTTCGAGGCTGCTTGATACTCAGCCTGACAGGTGGAATCAGCAGTCGCGCTTTGCTTGGCGCTACGCCAAGATACTGCTCCTCCATTAAGAGTAAATATGTATCCAGAAGTAGACATCGAATCATCCTTCAGTCCTTGGAAGTCTGAATCAGTGAATCCCACAATATCCAATTCTCCACCGCCATACATCAAAACCATATCTCTAGTCCTTCTTAAGTACTTGAGAACGTTCTTTACGCCAGTCCAATGTTCCCTACCTGGGTTTGCCTGAAACCTACTCACCACGCTTACAGCATGCACAATGTCAGGTCTCGTACACAACATATCATACATAAGGCTACCCATGTAATTCACTCATAATATATCGTTCATGTCGAGACTTGTATTTATCAACTCATCATGTAACTCACGAGGAACGAAGGTTCCAAAATCATTTCATTGAAGCTATCACTCGTATCATTATTTTATCTCGGTGAGTCGTTCTTGATCCTTATCGGGTTCTATTCATTACTCCTCACCTTGGTCATTTTTCTTCTGGTGATCCTCCGGAATTATATTGCATGTCCAGTTGGCGCATGTCTGAAATTGTAGTCGGGCACACTAGGGTCATGTGTATATGCGGGACTCTGGATACATTGGACTGTGCGCACAGTAATGTGTATACGCGGGACTCCGGACACATTGGACCATGAGACTAATTAGGCCAATAGCGACTGTATATGCGGGGCTCTGGACACTCGGCTATTTGTGCTCTCACGCTTTTCATTCGGGCGTACATTGATGCTCATCATTCAACTTAATTCATTAATTCATTTATGTGATTGTTGTATATTGTTCAACTCTTGAACATTGTTGTTCTGTGTAACTGAACCCGTTGGGGGATGTTGTTTTCAGTTCATGGCAAGTCTAAAGCATGGGTAGAGAACGCTGACGGCGAGGAGGGCCCCCAGCCCTTTTCAGTCATTCGTATTCTTCATTTTATTTCCGATGCAGACTTCCGTTTGAATACTCATTTTATTCAGTGTTGTATATTTTATCTTCATATAAAATATACATGTATTCTGTATTATCCTGGGTCTGTTGTAATGAAACTCCTCATCGGAGTAATTTGATGATATAATGTGGTTCGGTACTACAATTATATTATTTAAGTCATTAATTTCATTCGCCTGGTGGGTCCCAGTTGGGGGTCCACGGCACTGTAATATCCGCATAGTTTGGGCTGTTACAGAGTTGGTATCAGAGTGTGGTTTTGAATACTACCTTCTGAGTCATATCTCATTGAAATCATCGTTCATCAGACTAGTATCATTGGACTTTCGCGTCACGTGTGACCCGTGCAAGAGCGGAGCCCCTCAGACCAAAGAACAGTAAGATTTCTGACGCCATGGTATAATTTCTGGCAATAAGAATAACTCATTCATCATTCAACAGTCAACAATCACTCATTTGTGATCATGTTCATCATGTTAAATCATTAATCACTCAGTTCATTTCACTGTTCAGTTGTTGATCTTGAGGATCGTATCATTAATCTTGTTAACTTGTTCAAGATAATCATTTCAAGAATTTCATCAGATAATCTCGTCATTTCAGTTGATCATTCATGTAATCATTGTGTTTGAGCACGTGTGCTCATTTTCATCATTTCATAACGTAATCATAATGTGATATTCATGCGAGATATATAATCATCTTGTGACTTTCCCACTTCAGTATGGAAAGAGCTGGCAGAGGACGCGGGGGAAGAGGCCGCGGTGCGGGCCGAACCCCGAGAACTCGTGTGAATACATGTGCGAACGTGAGGAATAATGCTAATTCATCGAGCAGTGATGCCGCCACTCATTCTCCTGGAAATAATCATTCACTATCAGGGAGTCGTACCCAGGACACAGCTCATTTAGAGGGTGTTCGGGTTGACCCACTTGCTTTTATGCAGGGCATGATGGCCCAGATGACTCAAATGGCACGCCTCATGGAGACGATGCAGAACTCAGCTACTCAGAATCAATAGGCTCCTCCGCCGCCACCTCAGGGGCAGGAGAGGGGTGTGAGTAGTATTATTGGCGACATCTCTCGCCAAAGACCACCTACCTTTGAGGGCTCGTCCGAGCCGGTGGATATTGTTCATTGGTTTGAGCATTTCGAGAAGTTATTTGCTATGGTGGATTGCCCCGAAGGGCATAAAGTTTCAGTTGCGGCTTACTATCTGGGTAAGAGCGCTCATTCATGGTGGTTATCGTTGAAGCCCACCGACGGATCATGTACTTGGGACCAATTCAAGACTCTCATTATGGAGAGGTATTATCCGGCCCCACTTAGAGAGGCCAAGTTATCGGAATTACTCACTCCCGACCTCTTAGCGGACGATGATGTTCTCGCCATCGCCGAGTAATTTCAGGAGCTTCTTCCTTTCGCCTCGTCTATTATTCACTCTGAGGCGGACAAGATCAAGTATTTTAGCAAGAGGTTGAAACCTCGTATGCGGATGCAGTTGCTTAATCACAATTGCACCACTCTGGCCGAATTCATCGAGAAAGCTCTTACTTGTGAGCTTACTGCTAAGGAGATTGCTAAGAATCAAACTCCATCATCTGGCAAGAAGTCAAAGAATCGAAATAAGCCTGAAGGCAGTCAGGCAACTTTCAAGAAGCCTCGAGCGGGATCTACTTTCACTGAACGACCTCCTATGGCGCCCAGACCCACGGAATCTCAGTCACGAGCGGCCAGTTCGGCCATTACCTGTTTCAACTGTGGAGAACAGGGTCATTACAGCACGAAGTGTTTGAGGCAAACCGTCACGTGCAATAACTGTGGAATGGCGGGGCATAGGGCCCGTTTTTCCCGAAAGGACTCCAAACCTATTCCGGCGTCATCTCAGGCCCCAAAACAGTTAGCGGTTCCGAATCAGGCTACTCAGTCCGCGTCGTTTAAGACGACGGGAGCTAACAAATGCAGAGCCCACAACTATCAGATGGGAGCATCCGGTTCCGGGGCTGGCAAGCCCCTAATTTATTAGATGAAGAGAGTCGATGATCCGGAAGCCCGAATAATCTCAGGTACACTCGAAATTCTATCTCAACCTGTGTGTACCCTTTTTGATACTCGTGCATCGCATTCATTCATTTCCGAGTCATGTTTGAGTAGACTACGTCTGAGTAGTGCTACTAGTTGTGAGCCTTATGTCATTGGTCTACCTGATGGTAGAAGAATTATTGGGAATCGTGAGATTAAGGATTGTCCGATTCAGTTTCATGGCCGTGATTGGTTAGCAAACCTAATCGTGGTAGATTTACTGAGAGACGACGTCATCTTGGGTATTGATTGGATGGATCGTCATGATGCCACCATTAGTATCCGTAAGCGTATGGTCACCATCATTTCAAATGATGGAGTCGAATGTGTTTTTCAGGGAGGTAATCCCAGCTGTTCCGGTAGAATCATCAACTTGATGAAAGCAGTGAAATTACTCAATCAGGGGTGTGTCGGTTATTGGTGCTATATGACCAAGACCGAGAAACCATCAGTAATGTTGACAGATATTCCTGTAGTGAGAGAATATGTCGATGTTTTTCCGGACGAGTTACCTGATTTGCCTCCACAAAGAGATGTGGAATTCACAATTGAGTTGGAGCCTGGTACGTCCCCAATATCGAAGGCACCGTACCGGATGGCCCCGACCGAAATGCAAGAGTTGAAGAGTCAATTAGAGGATCTAACCGAGAAGGGTTATATCCGGCCGAGTGCATCGCCGTGGGGAGCACCTATATTGTTTGTCAAGAAGAAGGATGGTTCGTTTCGCTTGTGTATTGATTACCAGGAATTGAACTGAGTGACGATCAAGAATAAATATCCTCTACCCCGTATCGATGATCTTTTGGATCAACTTCCGGGAGCTTCAGTATTTTCCAAGATCGACTTAAGATCTAGATATCATCAGTTGTGAATTCAAGAGTCGGATATCGCAAGGACATCGTTTCGAACACGCTATGGTCATTATGAGTTCGTGGTAATGCCGTTTGGGTTAACTAATGCACCTGCGGTATTCATGGAATTAATGAATCAGGTTTTCATTAACTATTTGGATCAGTTCGTGGTTGTCTTCATTGATGACATTTTGATTTATTCTCGTGACCGAGAGGAGCACGAGGTTCACCTTCATCAGGTTCTCGACGTGTTGAGATGGGAGCAACTCTATGGAAAGTTTTCCAAATGTGAGTTCTGGATGTCCGAAGTGACGTTTCTCGGACATGTAATTTCATCAGACGGTGTGCGTGTTGATCCTCAGAAGACGGAGGCTATCCGAGATTGGCTACCTCTGAAGAATGTTAAGAAAATCCGAAGCTTTCTCGGATTAGCCGGTTATTATCGGCGGTTTGTTGAAGGATTTTCTAAAATCGCTCAACCAATGACGAACCTTTTATGAAACGATAAGAAATACACGTGGTCCGACGCGTGTCAGCGGAATTTTGAGGAACTCAAGAGCCGATTAATTTCAGCACATGTCCTTTGATTGCCACAAGGGACGAAAGGATTTGTTGTTTATAGTGACGCGTTCGGACAAGGTCTTGGATGTGTATTAATGTAGAATGGGAAAGTTATTACTTATGCTTCACGGCAACTGAGACCTTACGAGGTTAATTATCCGACCCATGACCTGGAGCTAGCAGCCGTGGTGTTCGCATTGAAGGTTTGGCGCCATTATCTTTATGGCGTTACCTGTCAAATATTCACCGATCATAAGAGTTTGAAGTATATATTTACTCAGAAGGAGTTAAATATGCGACAGAGGTGGTGGTTGGAACTAATCAAAGATTATGATATTGAGATACTATACCACCCGGGCAAGGCAAACATTGTCGCCGACGCCTTGAGTCGCAAGTCCGTTCAGGAGCAGATGCTTGCTCGATTAACAGTTCAAAAGGAACTTCAGCAGGAATATTTGAGACCTGAGATCGAGGTCTGGTTACAACGAGTAGAAGGGCAACTTTGTATGTTAGAGATTTCATCGCCACTTGAGGAGGCGATCAGAGTGAATCAGGGTTCAGACCTATTTTTGTTGTGCATCCGAGAGGATGTGGCTCAGGGGAAATCCCCTGGATTTATGGTCCACGAGTATGGACTTTTGCAATTTAAGAATCAGTTATGCGTACTGGTGAATGACGAGTTGAACAACTCGATTTTGAGAGAAGCTCATGCTACCCCTTATTCCATTCATCCGGGGTCTAGCAAGATGTACAAGGACTTGAAACAAAATTACTGGTGGAGTAATATGAAGCGAGAAGTCGCAGAATTTGTTTCGAGATGTTTAACCTGTCAGCAAGTCAAGATAGAACATCAGTGGCCGGCGGGTATGCTGAAACCTATCCCTATTCGAGAGTGGAAGTGGGAAGACATTTCTATGGACTTCATTACGAGTTTTCCGACGAGTCGTCGTGGCATGAATATAATTTCGGTAGTTTTGGACCATTTGACTAAGTCAGTTCACTTCCTCGAGATTAAGGATATGTGGGGTCCAGAGAGACTTGCCCAGTTGTTCATCAAAGAGATAGTGAGATTGCATGGTACTCCTAAGAGTATCGTTTCTGATCGTGACCGGCGATTCGTGTCACATTTTTGGAAATCAGTTCATCGTGCCATGGGAACTCAGCTTAATTTCAGCACAGCTTTTCATCCTCAGTCCGACGGACAATCAGAGAGAACTATTCAGACATTGGAGGACATGTTGAGAGCATGTGTCCTCGATTGGAAAGATGATTGGGAGGCCCAACTACCGTTGATCGAGTTCACGTATAATAATAGTTGGCATGCTTCGATCAAGATGGCACCTTACAAGGCCTTGTACGGTCCTCATTGTCGATCTCCTTTGTGTTGGGATGACTTATCAGAATCAATCGGCACCAAGCCTGATATGCTTATAGCCACCCGTGAGAAGGTAGCTTTGATCAGGAGTCGTTTGTTGACCTCTCAGAGTCGGCATAAATCATATGCAAATAATCGTCGTCGACCACTAGAGTTCGAGACAGGTGACCACGTTTTGATCAAGGTATCCCCGAGTCGAGGTATCTTCCCTTTCGGGAAGCGGGGAAAGTTGAGTCCGAGATTCATCGGATCGTTTGAGATTTTGGATCGAGTAGGCAGTTTGGCTTATCGATTGGCTTTACCTCCGGCGTTTAGCCAAATTCATAATGTGTTTCACGTCTCTCAGTTGTGGAAGTATGTTTCCGACTTGAGTCACATACTTCAGTTTGACGAAATAGAGATCGCGGATGATCATTCGTATGGGGAGCGTCCTATACGAGTTTTAGAGCGGCGAATCAAACAGTTGAGGAACAAGACGATTCCTTTGGTCAAGATTCAGTGGTCTAGACACGGAGTCGAAGAGGTTACTTGGGAAACCGAGGATAGTATGCGGGAGAGTTATCCCGATTTGTTTAACCCTTAGTTTCGAGGACGAAACTTTTTTAATGGGGGGAGTATGTAATACCCGGTTGTAATTCATTCATTATCATTCAGTAATTATTAGTTAGTAATTGTCACTCAGTAATTTTCAGTCATTATTAATCACTCATCATTCATGATTCATTCATTTGTGTTCATCGTTGGCATATTGTAACCGTGTATCAGTTACCGATCGTTATTCATCTCCGTTTGAGGATCGAGACGAGAGTATTATCATAATAATCATGAATAGTAGTCTTGTGTTGGAAGTATCATCTATCAAGTGTTATTGGACTTAATTACATTCATACAAGTATTGTATGTCGGATCATTCACCGTTTGTAGTGAGTAGACGGAGTTGTCGCATCTTCGTCACTTCCACCAATGAGTTACGGCCGTAACTAATCATGTATTACGGCCGTAACATGCATTCGTTGGCTTAAGGTTGTTTTGGCCAAAGGTGAGATACGGCCATAAGGTAGGCAGGCTACGGCCGTAATATGTGTTCGTGGTTTTCAGGAAATGTCGGACGAAGAGGGCTTACGGGCATAAGGGTTGTGGCATACGGCCGTAAGATGAGGCAGGTACGGACGTAAGGCTTGGCCGGTTACGGCCGTACGTTTCGACCAGGGTGCCCGGCCAGTTTCGACGAAGGTGTCATACGCCCGTAAGTCTTGCCGAGTACGGCCGTAACAGTCTAGTTACGCCTGTAAGGCATGTGCGGTACGGCCGTATGTCTGTCGGAAGATGGTTGGACGAGGGCGAGTTACGCCCGTATGAGATAGCTGGTTACAGCCGTAAGGCCGTTGACTTGGGATGTTACGGCCATAAGTAGGCCGAGTTACGACCGTAACCATGGCAGTACTTAAGGACTTGGACGGGACTTTGAGCTCATTTTATCATTTTTTCACCTTGTATCCGAGAGAGAGAGTTTGAGGGAGAGATTTTTCATCATCAATCACTTGGGTGTTCGGTTTTCATCATCTTCATTCGTTTGGGAAGCTTGGATAGTCGATTTAACACGATTTCACCGGATCAAAGTGTTTGGATCCTCAAAGGTAATATTCTTCAACACCCTAGATTTCGATTCTATGATGGAATATGATGTTTTGGATGTTATAATCATGTTATATGAAGAGATATACATATGATTGTGAGTTGGTATGAGTAATTATCGGATTATTGAAGGATTGTTTGTAGAACACTTTGAATATTGATGTGGATTTTGGGGTTTTCGATTAGATGTTGTTGAAACCTCGAATTGGATATTCATATTGGATTATTGATGGTATTGGAGATGTTTTTGTTGGATTGTATCACTCTTTGGAAGTTGGTATCGATATAATTGAGGGTTGATTGTAAACAATCGAAGATTGTTTACAACGTGTTTGTCATAATGCCCCAATGAACTTGGTTTAGCCGTATCGACATTTTGAGTTAGTTATAATCTTGATTGGTTCATTTATTGAGAGGATTATTGGTAATTGTGTTATTCAAGGTTGTTCGAGCAACCAGCATCTCATTATAGGACGTTTGTTCGAGGAAGGACATTCTTCACCGGTATTGCGTAAGTAAATTCTTACTCGGTTAAAAGGATATTCATTCCTTACGTTGTTGTTCATTCATACATGTAATTCACTCATAATATATCGTTCATGTCGAGACTTGTATTTATCAACTCATCATGTAACTCATGAGGAACGACGGTTCCAAAATCATTTCATTGAAGCTATCACTCGTTGTATCATTATTTCATCTCGGTGAGTCGTTCTTGATCCTTATCGGATTCTATTCATTACTCCTCACCTTTGTCATTTTTGTCTGGTGATCTTCCAGAATTATATTGCATAGCCAGTTGGCGCATGTGTGAAATTGTAGTCGGGCACACTAGGGTCATGTGTATATGCGGGACTCCGGACACATTGGACTGTGCACACGGTAATGTGTATACGCGGGACTCCGGACACATTGGACCGTGAGACTAATTAGGCCAATAGCGGGTTTATATGCGGGGCTCCGGACACTCGGCTATTTGTGCTCTCACGCTTTTCATTCAGGCGTACATTGATGCTCATCATTCAACTTAATTCATTAATTCATTTATGTGATTGTTGTATATTGTTCAACTCTTGAGGATTGTTGTTCTGTGTAACTGACCCCGTTGGGGGATGTTGTTTTCAGGTCATGGCAAGGCTAAAGCACGGGAAGAGAACATTGACGGCGAGGAGTCCCAGTGATACTAGTAGGGGGCCCCAGTCCTTTTCAGTCATTCGTGTTCTTCATTTTATTTCCGCTGCAGACTTCCGTTTGAATACTCATTTTATTTCAGTGTTGGATATTACACGCCGTAGAACCTTTCCTCAAGGATATACCAGGCTGGTAACAAGATAGAACATTTCAACAATGCCTTTAAGGCTAAAATGACTCAGTAGACCGATTTGGTCCTTCAATAAATACATACAACTCAAACACATTACATGCCCACGCATGGGTCGAATACAACACACTCCCGTACAACGGGAAAGAATACTGCAGCGGAAATAAAATACAACTAAACCAATGACATCATACGGATCCTCGTGTGATTAGTATCGTTCACCTTTCATCATCCTTCATGCCGACCCTGTGTTATGCTCCCAAACCTGAATACAAAAACAGACATCCACCCCCCGAAGAACAAAGTGCAAATACAAGCCATACAATACAAGTTCCAAGGACAATAATAACCAGGAATCCTCAAAGATTTAAACGTAACGAAAATACTTCACGAGGCAAGAGTTTAGGTAAAGCTTTCAAAAATCGAAAGATCACGAATCAAGGGAAACAATAAAATGGTTTAAAATACCATCGAGAGTTTTAGTAGAAAACAATTTAGGATTACCAAATCCTTCTCTTTCAAAAATCAACAGGGGGTCACAGCCCAAAGATTTTGTTTTCACAAATGAAACCAACAACAATACACAAGGTTAAAACCCACGTCACGCGTCCTCGACGGACATAAAATACACACGCACCCGTGAAGTTTCACTCGTGAATCCAGGGCGAAACCATTGGACTCCCTCTGTGGACCCGTCGAACCCTCCCGAGGTGAGCAAACACATTCACAAAACATACACACCAACCTGTGAAGTTTTTACTCGTGAATCCAGGGCGAAACCATTGGACTCCCTCCGTGGCCCCGTCGAACCCTCCCGAGGTGAGCAAAATACATTCACTAAACATACACACGCACTCGTGAAGTTTCACTTGTGAATCCAGAGTGAAGTCAAAGATTCCCCCGAGGCCCCGTCGAACCCTCCCGAGGTGAGCAAACACATTCACAAAACATACACACCAACCTGTGAATTTTTTACTCGTGAATCCAGGGCGAAACCATTGGACTCCCTCCGTGGCCCCGTCGAACCCTCCCGAGGTGAGCAAAATACATTCACTAAACAAGCATCGCCTAGGACCGGGACGAAGCCACGAATCCCACTTGAGGCCCCGTCGGACCCTCCCGAGATGGCTAGCGAAACAATCAAGCACACACGTCGCCTAGGACCGGGATGAAGCCACAAATCCCATTCGAGGCCTCGAAGGACCCTACCGATCTGGCTAACGAAACAATCAAGCGCAAATAACATACCACACCACGGATATCCAAACAATTCATCAAGAGGCATCAAACACTTAGCAAAACACCACGTCAAACCATAACGCACCGAAAAGAGATAATATACGTATACACGCATTATCAAGCGCAACATCAACACCAAACATATCCAAAGGATTCACGTGGTCACTTACAACCCACACAATTTACAAAATACACGCGTTTTGAAAGTGAGCCTTTAACGAGGCTAGCCGAATCTTTTGAAAACTCATTTCAAACAAACAAACAAACATACCAAGACAATCACCAATCGTCACATCCACAAAACAAAAAATGTATGGACAAGGTACTTGACTCGAATAATCACAACGCGTAGAATCGACCGAAGTAGGTTGGCACGAACCGACTACGAACCCGCCGACTCCACCGAACGCTAACCCGCGACAATAAACTACGAACAACAATGGCAACAATGAAAATGAATCCCATAGCACGACCTAAAGTCGTTGAATTGAAGGGACAAACAACACAAATTCAAGGGTTTCCCCCAAAATGTCCAAGAACACAAAGATACGATCAGAATGAGAATCAAGGTAAAAAACAACGGAAATCCCACCAAACTATCGAAGGGAAACTCAATGGGACATTTAATCGAACACTCAATGTTCGATAACTCCCAAGAACACTCAAATCACTAATCGAGTTGAACAAACTCGAAATATGGATATACAACTCATAGAACACGATTAATAACATCATACTACACCAACCGATGTATCAAAATCGGACTAGAATCGAAATCAAGAACAAATTCTCCAAAAAGTCAACTTGAAGGAAAATCAAGAAATATACCTTAATTCGATGAAGAACACGGATCGGATGATGATATAATCAACATGAATCCTCAAAAGGCCTTGGAAATGAGTAGAATTGGCCAAGAACAACTCCTACCGGTCACTCCCGTCCGCAGCCGCACAAAAACGAGGAAAAAGTGAGAAAAAACAAAGTCTGGCCGAGCCCATGCTATATATAGCCGGCAGGGTTACGGCCGTAACCGGCAGTGCCTTACGGCCACAACTCGGCCCTTACGGCCGTACTCGGCAGGCCTTACGGCCGTAACCGGCATTCGTCAAAAAATCTGCCCAGCACCTGCCGAACACTTACGGCCGTAATGGATCACACCTTACGGCCGTAACTGGCCTTCGTCCAGCCAAGTTTGTCGAGCACGTACGGCCGTAACTCGGCGAGGCCAGGCCCTGTTCCGGCCGTGACTCGGCCGTGGCCACTCCGACGGCCCGAAAAACCTCGAAACTCGAACCTGAATAAAAATCGGAGATACGGTTACGAAGTACTCGCAAAGATGAATCCAAGCGCTAAGAGAACACACGATTCCGACCACCCGAAGGCTCGAAATTCGACAACGAAAAGTAATTTCCCCAAACTTTGGGAAATTACGGAAATGGCCCAAAACGTCCGAAATACACGATACACAATCGAAACACCAAACCAAAGCTCGCAACATGAATAATAACATTAAATGAAATTACGAGAAACTCAAAACAACAGTTTCGGACGAGATTCGCAAGAATCGAACTCAAGTGCGGAAAAGTCGCTAAGAAGCACGGAACTCAACAAAACGACACCGAAACGAACTCATGAGCGAGTCATGAGCGAGTCGTCAAAATGAACTTCCGCCGAAAAAAATAAATTACCGGAAATCAAAATTACGGGTATTACAAAATATACATGTATTCTGTATTATCCTGGGTGTGTTGTAATGAAACTCCTCATCGGAGTAATTTGATGATATAATGTGGTTCGGTACTACAATTATATTATTTAAGTCATTAATTTCATTCGCCTGGTGGGTCCCAGTCGGGGGTCCACGGCACTGTAATATCCGCCTAGTTTGGGCTGTTACACTGATCATCTTTGGCGCTATGATACTAAGGCGTTTGATGGAGAGATAGAGGAGAGGGATTCTCCGGAACCTTTAACAGGGTCAGATATTTTAGAGTTGCTGAAAAATTGGGAAAATAGTTTTGGGAAGTTACAACGAAAGAAGAAACTTGATAAGTGTCCATGGAGAAAGTCTTCCATCTTTCACTGTTTGCCATACTAGAAAGATATCAGGTCTCGCCATCATTTGGATGTCATGCATATAGAATATGTTAGGGTTGTATACGTCAAAGCATACTTTATGCTTGTATTACCTAATTTCCTGGTCTTTATCTATGAGAATATTTAATTCATTTATCACATGTTTTGCATATTTATTCACGCTATATTATGCAAATGTAGTCTAAATTGCTTTATATTGTAGATAATGTGGTGTGTCGTGTCACACAGAAGATCACATTATCGATTCCTTATATAGTAATATTTAGTTCACAACCTATATAACATTAGACCGTTGTGTGAGAGGTTGTAGTATATGCTTGAGATTAGTTGGTCTTGATCATTAGTATATATTAGCGTATTCGTTATACGTTGAACAGGATCGAGGTGAGATAGATTCTTCTGTACTGACTATAAGAAGAGCGTACATCTCGGACAATTATTATTTCTTAATTCTAGTGATTAATATTTAATTATATATATTTAATATTTATTGTTTTGATTTATCATGGGTGAGAGACATAATGATTGACTCAATATGCTCGATATTTTGGGTAATATTATTATTTATATGATAATTAATATTATAGCTACAAATCGTGTCCCGACCAGTCGGGTTGATCATGTCCCTTGAGGCACACGAAAGGATTATTATATTAAATAAATTTTCCGATATAATAATAAAGGTCGAGTGGTATACTCATGTATAACATATTAATTAATTAAAAGCTGTCAGTAGCTTAAATTAATTAATGGACATGGAATATCTTAAACATGGGAAATAATTAATTCAAAAAGGAGCCCAATTTTGTAATTTGGGATTTTGGTAGGAAGTGCAATATTAACTTATTAGTGGATTAAGTTGATATTTAATAGAGTCATTATATTAGGAAGAGTTCTAATATAGGAAGATGACATCTATTCAGAGTCCTTACCATATCCTCCTTAAGGTCCCTAGAGTAGCCCAAAACACCTATAAAAGGTGAATATGTCTTGGCCGATTTTCATACTTCCAATTGCCCAAGAAAATCGATTTTTTGCTTGTGTGTTTAATTGTGGATCTTGACTTGTGTCTTGGATTCCATAATTTAGATAACACAAATATTTTTCTAAAATACTGAAAATATTCAAGAAAAATAGAGAGAATAAAAATCGTGAGTTTCTTGAGAAGAAAGTTTCGGCCGATCCATATAACACTCCAAGTAATCTGGTAGATTGTTGCCCACACGACATTGGGACGTAGGCGGGATATACTCTAGAAGATCTTGAGGTAGAAATACAAGAAGATCGGAGAGGAACACGAGGAGGAGACAAATCGACCAAAAGGGAATTTCTACCACTTTGCGTCAAAGGTATAAATTACCGACTCCCATGCGTAAATATGTTTATTTAATTGTTTACTAATCTGTTTAGTTAATTAATTGACAAGCCTAAATATATCAGGTTTTTATGTTGGTTAATTTATAAAACCTTTTATTAAATAATCACCACCAACTTGCTTCCGCTGCGTTTTATATTCCAACAATTGGTATCGGAGCACGTCTTTATGTTCTGTTCAATTTAATTAATTTGGTGATTAATATGCTAGCAATTAAATATTCATGTAGTATAATTTTGGAATATTTTGCTAGAATTTGTCCTGCAGGAAAATATGATCCAATTATCATGGCTATGTGATGTTTTTATTTATTTACGCATTTTTTGGTAATCTGGCCCGGTTTCGAGGCATGTATAAGTTTTTCCCGTGAGAAAATACACGGGTAGAATATGATTTATTTTTCTTATAATTTGATGTAAATTCGATGTATTTTATTTTGAATAAAATTGTAATCGAATTGGAACACACAAAGTACGAAAGAGAAAGAAGTCCAGCGCGAAGAGGAGTCCCGATCGGACGAACCGACCGAGACCAGCAGGGAGCCGATCAGCACTCGGCCAGCACCTGCTCTCGGCCGTGGCCTGCTGCACTCGGCCAGCTGGGCAGCTCGGGCAGCCGGGCAGCGGGTCGGGCAGCCAGGAAGCGGGTCGGGCAGTGGGTCGGGCAGCGGGCAGCAGGTCAAGTTGTCCGGTTCGGGTCGTTCGATTCGTTTTTCTGCGAGATGCTTGAAGCAGTGGGAGTAATCGAGCCGAAGATTTTCTCGTTATTCAAAATGAGGAATAAAAGCCATGATAATTGTTGGTTTTATTGTTTTGATGTATGGCATGTATGGATGTATGCGTGATATGTTTCCTTGCATGTTAGGACGAGAAAATTAAAAACCTTAATTTTTCAAAATGACTAAGTGATTTTAAATTTATTTTTCAAAATCAAATTGGCCTCCATAATTGGTGTAAATTGTGAAATAATTAGCATGCGCGTTGACATTAGAGTCTTCCTCCACATCGGATGTGCTAATTATTGCTCACTGGTTTTAAACTTCAAATTTGATAACAAAAAGGTGAATATTATTTTTTATGATAGAACCTCTCCATCTGTAGGACTATTATCATTAAATGATATTCTAAGGTTTGTTAAATTATGGTGTTCGCTTAGGTGTATTGATTAATAAGCTCCCCGTCGGAGTCTATGTTAATTAAATACATGGCCAAGAGGAACCAACTATTAATTTTATTGTCAAAACGCATCTGGGCTAGATAGTAAAATTAAAGACGTTAAAATCAACTTGAAAATGTATGTGTAAACGTCCACACTATCGTGGCTTGCATGTGCGGTTTTTCAAGGTGTTGATTGATTGCATATATATTGTCTTTTAAGGTTTTTCAATATATTTTGCGTCGAATTATGTGATGAATGGTGTTTTTAATTTTATTCTCGGATGTCTTTCAATCCACTAGCTCTTATTCTCAAAGAAAACAAACTTGATGGCACTAACTTTGTCGACTGGAAAAGAAATCTTGATATTGTCTTGACTGTCGAGGGGCATAAATTTGTTTTAACTGAGGAGAGCCCTTTGGAACCAGAAACGGATGCCACTCATGAAGAGTTGGCTGAATTCCAGAAATGGAAAAAGTCTGATGAGATGGCTCGCTGTTACATTTTGGCTTCATTGACGAATGTATTGCAGCATCAGCATCAGACGATGGGCTCGACCGTGGAAATGATGAAAAATCTCACTGAGATGTTTGGTCATCAGAACCGGGCGGCTAGGAAAAATGCAATTAGGGTTTTGGTGATAACCCAAATGTCTGAAGGGACTCCAGTAAGGGATCACATTCTTAAAATGATGTCTCATTTGAACGAACTGAGCATACTGGGGGCCACTATCGATGCGGAGTCGCATGTCGATATTATCTTGGGTAGTTTAACAAGAAGCTTTGAGCAGTTCTGCCTCAACTACAATATGAATCGTAGGACTTACACATTGGCGGAACTTCTGACAGAGCTTCAGTCTGCCGAAGGTCTCTTCAAACAAGGTTATCATCAAATTCTTGCGGCAACCGGTGATGCTTCTTCAAAACCCAAATGGGGAAAGAAGAAAAAGCAGGTTGGCCAGAAGCAAGTGGCAACCTTCAAAGCTAAGGACAAGGCTCCTCAGTCAAAGGCTCCTCATCCCGAGACGAACAAAAAGCCGAAGGGCAAGTGCTCAACTGCGGTCTGAAAGGGCATTTCAAGAGTGACTGCCCTAAGAAAGGTACGTCTCATGCACTAGTAGTCAAAGCATGTTTGGCTGCCTGTTCTATCACGTCGTGGATAGTGGATTGGGTCTCCACTGATCATGTTTGTTATGACTTGCAGGGGTTCCAAGTAACCAAGGTACTTAGTGCGGATGAGATTACAATAAGCTGGGGCAACTATTCCAGGCTGAAGGCTGTTGCAGTGGGAGTCGTGCAGCTAAAAGTTGATGATAGAATTTTAGTTCTTAATAATGTACTATTGGTACCCGATTTTAGAATGAATTTGATTTTAGTTTATAAATTGCGTCGTGATGGATATTCAGTTTCTTTTGAAGATAATGCAATTATTAAAAGAAATGGTGAATATATTTGCGGGAGTACTTATATTGAAGAACTTTATATCATCAATGCTACACCAGCTCCCTTGCATAATTATAAATCGCTTAATTCTTTGACTAATACTAATAAAAGAAAAGAACCTTCGAGCATAAATCCAACATATTTGTGGCATTTATGATTGGGTCATATTAACCTTAGAAGGATTCAAAGATTGGTGAGCGATGGCCCATTGGATTCACTCCAAGTTGAGTCATTTTCAACCTGTGAATCCTGTCTAGAAGGTAAAATGACTAAAAAGGCTTTTGAAAGCAAAGGAAAGCGTGCACAAAATATGTTGGAATTGGTTCATACTGATGTATGTGGTCTAATGAACATCCAGGCTAAGGGTGGTTTCGAATACTTCATCACGTTTATAGATGATTATTCGAGATATGGATACATCTATTTGATGTGACGTAAGTCTGAATCTTTTGATAAGTTCAAAGAATTCAAGGCTGAAATGGAAAAGCGTCATGGGCAGAGTATCAAGTCACTACGATCTGATCGTGGTGGCAAATACCTTAGTGGAGAGTTTTTGGATTTTTTGGCACATGAGGGGATTACTTCCCAGCTCACAGCGCCTGGTACACCACAACAAAATGGTGTTGCTGAACGAATGAATTGTACTTTATTAGAGATGGTTAGTCAATGATGAGTTATTCTAATTTGCCTATTTCGTTCTGGGGATACGCCTTGGAAACAGCGACGTACATTCTAAACTTGGTGCCTTCGAAATCAGTTCCAAAAACACCCACAGAACTGTGGAATGGGCGCAAGCCTAGTCTAGGACATGTTCGGATTTGGGGTTCACCAGCAGATGTGCTGAATAAGGAAGCTGATAAGTTGGCATCTCGTACAGAAGTACGAGTGTTTGTAGGATATCCGAAGGGAACGAAGGGCGGCTTATTCTACAGTCCTAAAGACCAGAAGGTCATTGTTAGCACCAATGCCCGGTTCTTAGAGGAAGACTATGTAATAAGCCACAAGCCTAGGAGTGAGGTCATTCTAGAAGAACTTAGGGGCGAGATTTCGAAAATACCAATTGTGCAAACACTTAGTGTACCACGTATCGACACTATTGTGGATATGCAAACCAAGGACACGCCTTGTCGTAGTGGGAGGGTTGTTCGTCAACCTGAACATTTCATCGGCGTGGGAGCGTCTTCGGACCACTCCCCAGACCAAGATGAAATGGATCCATGTACGTACAAACAGGCAGTTCAAGACAAGGATGCTGAGTCCTGCAAAATAGCAATGGAATCCGAAATGGGATCTATGGATTCTAATCAAGTGTGGGAGCTAGTAGAGCTACCCAATGGGGTAAAACCCATTGGAAGTCAGTGGGTCTATAAGCATAAGAGAGGATCAAAAGGGAAGGTTGAAACCTTCAAAGCAAGGCTTGTTGCGAAAGGATACACTCAGAAAGAGGGCATCGACTACGATGAGACCTTTTCGCCATTAGCCATGCTTACATCAATCCGGATTCTCTTAGATATAGCTGTGCATTTGGATATGGAGATTTGGCAGATGGATGTCAAGACTGAGTTCTTGAACGGGAGTCTTGATAAGGAAATCTACATGCGCAACCTGAAGGATTCATTGCTGAAGGAGAGGAGTACTTAGTGTGCAAGCTTAAGAGATCCATTTATGGTCTCAATCAAGCATCAAGGTCTTGGAACATGCGATTTGATGAGGTCAATCAATCGTATGGTTTTGAACAGTGTCCTAGTGAGGTTTGTGTTTACAAAAGGTGGGATGGAAACGTGCTGGTGTTTCTTGTACTGTACGTAGATGATATACTTCTAATTGGAAACAATGTGAAGGTATTATCAGACGTAAGGGTATGGCTGTCTGAGCAGTTCGATATGAAGGATTTGGGAGAAGCTGAGCACATCCTTGATATTAAGATCTTTCGAGATCATAAGAAAAGGATATTATGCCTATCTTAGGCATCCTATATCGATACGGTGCTAAAGCGGTTCAGCATGGAGAATTCCAATAAAGGTTTCTTACCTTACAGACATGGAATCATCTATATAAGGCAATGTGTCCTAAGACACAAAAGGAGATAGATGACATGAAGCTAGTCCCTTATGCTTCGGCAGTGGGAAACCTCATGTATGCTATGCTTTGCACTAGGCCTGATATCTGTCATGTTGTAGGCATGGTGGCGAGATATCAGTCGAACCCAGGACCGGGACATTGGATTGTTGTCAACCATATACTCAAGTACCTGAGAAGGACTAGGGAGCATATGCTTGTATATCAATCAGATACACTTTGTCCTTTGCGTTACACTGACTCAGATTTCAGTGCGGACAAAGAAAAGTTGAAATCAACTTCCGGATATGTTTTCACTTTGGGAGGTGGAGCCATCAGTTGGAGGAGTGTGAAGCATAAATGCATAGCGGACTCTACCATGGAAGCCAAGTATGTAGCAGCCTCAGAGGCAGCTAAAGAGACGGTATGGCTCAAGTACTTCCTAAAGGATTTGGGTATGATTCCTGATTTGCCTAGGAGTATTACACTTTATTGTGATAATACCGGTGCTGTTGCAAATTCGAAGGAACCACGGGCCCACAAATCAAGCAAACATATCAAGGCAAATATCATATCATTCGAGATTTTGTGAAGAGAAGAAAGATCATTGTCTCCAAAATAGCATCTGAAGACAACCTAGCTGGTCCTTTCATGAAAGGGTTGCCCTCAAAGTCATTTGAAGGGCATGTGGAAGGAATGGGGTTGAGATGTATGGCAGCATTGCTTTGAGTATAAGTGGGAGATAGATAGACATAGTCTAGATAGTATACTTCAAAAGCAT
This sequence comes from Orobanche coerulescens, assembly GCA_033398695.1. NCBI lineage: Eukaryota > Viridiplantae > Streptophyta > Magnoliopsida > Lamiales > Orobanchaceae > Orobanche > Orobanche coerulescens. The sequence goes on from CM065815.1 coordinate 120,169,565, forward strand.
GCTTTGAGTATAAGAGGGAGATTGTTAGGGTTGTATATGTCAAAGCATACTTTATGCTTGTATTACCTAATTTCCCGGTCTTTATCTATGAGAATATTTAATTCTTTTATCACATGTTTTGCATATTTATTCACGCTATATTATGCAAATGTAGTCTAAATTATTTTATATTGTAGATAATGTGGTGTGTCATGTCACAAATAAGATCACATTATCGGTTCCTTATATAGGAATATTTAGTTCACAACCTATATAACATTAGACCGTTATGTGAGAGGTTGTAGTATATGCTTGACATTGGTTGGTCTTGACCATTAGCATATATTAGCGTATTCGTTATACATTGTACAGGATCGAGGTGAGATAGATTCTTCTGTACTGACTATAAGAAGAACGTACATCTCCGACAATTATTATTTCTTAATTCTAGTGATTAATATTTAATTATATATATTTAATATTTATTGCTTTGATTAATCATGGGTGAGAGCCACAATGATTGACTCAATATGCTCGATATTTTGGGCAATATTATTATTTATATGATAAGTAATATTATAGCTAGAAATCGTGTCCCGACCAATCGGGTTGATCATGTCCCTTGAGGCACTCGAAAGGATTATTATATTAAACCCTGCAGGTAGAATTAATTTTCCGATATAATAATAAAGGTCGAGTGGTATACTCATATATAACACATTAATTAATTAAAAGCTGTCAGTAGCTTAAATTAATTAATGGACATGGAATATCTTAAACACGGGAAATAATTAATTCAAAAAGGAGCCCAATTTCGTAATTTGGGATTTTGGTAGGAAGTGAATATTAACTTATTAGTGGACTAAGTTGATATTTAATAGAGTCATTATATTAGGAAGAGTTCTAATATAGGAAGATGACATCTATTAAGAGTCCTTACCATATCCTCCTTAAGGTCCCTAGAGTAGCCCAAAACACCTATAAAAGGAGAATATGTCTTGGCTGATTTTCATACTTCCAATTGCCCAGGAAAATCGATTTTTTGCTTTTGTGTTTAATTGTGGATCTTGACTTGTGTCTTGGATTCCATAATTTAGATAAAACAAATATTTTTCTAAAATACTGAAAATATTCAAGAAAAATAGAGAGAACAAAAATCGTGAGTTTCTTGAGAAGAAAGTTTCGGCCGATCCATATAACACTCCAAGTAGTCTGGTAGATTGTTGCCCACACGACATCTGGACGTAGGCGGAATATACTCTAGAAGATCTTGAGGTAGAAATACAAGAAGATCGGAGAGGAACACGAAGAGGAGACAAATCGACCAAAAGGGAATTTCTACCACTTCGCGTCAAAGGTATAAATTACCGACTCCCATGCGTAAATATGTTTATTTAATTATTTATTAATCTGTTTAGTTAATTAATTAAAAAGCCTAAATAAATCCGGTTTTTATGTTGGTTAGTTTATAAAACCTTTTATTAAATAATCACCACCAACTTGTTTCCGCTGCGTTTTATATTCCAACAGAAAACTCACACTAAAATGTATCTGGGAACCACAGTAAAGTCGAGTAACTCGACTAAGTGGTTCAAACTGAAACTCACACTGTAATTTTAACCTCTATCATTAGAGACAGATTCGACCTTTTCTTATGGGTTGTTTTTGTAATATCTGACGGAAATTCTTGCTTACTGTTGTATTATTCGGATAATTCAATATTGTTGTAGTCTTGTTGCATTTGTTTAATGTTTATTGATGTTGGAATATATCATAATAGACTTAATAATAACTATCACTAGCACTATGATTGAATTTTCAGCGTTGTATAGATAAGTGCATTTTTGGGCTAGTAATTCTGTACTTAACGTACGCTAACCCTTTAGCATAACGTACGCTATATTGTGGGATTTACGTACGTAAAGAGGTGCATTTTACGTACGTAATGCTTGTAGTCGTATCCGATCTCAACTTTCGGCGTGTGAGGTCGGGCGTGATTCGAATATCTGATCTTTTGGAGCTGCCTAGTTGACCTACATTACGTACGTAATACTCCAAGCAATAACGTACGTAATGATGTTCATATTTTAGTCCAGTAGCCTCTGGAACTAGATTACGTACGTAACACTTTTGGTGTAGCATACGTAAAGATGCTAACGTACGTTATCCTTTGGTGTATAACGTACGTAGCGAACTGTGCTGTTATAAAAAGACAACTTGTGTCTTTCATTTTGCACGTCCAACTTCGAAATTTCTCTAGTATAAACATCCCCGCCTCCCTAGATCACTTCTACCTTCTTTCCACTTGTGTTTGAGTTTTGCATCTTGATTGGGAGCTTGTTGGTTGGAAGTTTGGAGTTATTCTTGAAGCTTAGAGTGTATTCTTGTGGTTTGTAGTATTTTTCTTCATTTCTGAAGGTATGTTATACGAAGTCACTCTATAATTTTGTAGTTATAGTGTTAGTGATAATATATACTCCACCTAATGTTAAATTAATCAAGATAAACATGGTTGTAGTTATGATTTTCAACAACTTAATGATGAATATGGAGATCAAGGGTTTGATATGATGAATTCTTGATGTTTTAAATGGTAGTAATCATGGCTAATAGAAACTCACTCTTCTTGCTGAACTATTAACATTACTAAGACAATAATAATCATTAATTTCATTTTAGATAGGTTAATGTGTAGAATTTTTATCATTATATTGAATCAACTATCATGTTTAGAGATATTTTGAACTAGATGAATTTAGGTTGAACCTTGGATTACACCAACATAAGATTATAGTTCAGAGATGTTAATTCACCTTGATGATGATTTCGTAATGATCTTGTGATAAATAACTCAACTATATCACTAAACTAACTTGATAAATTCCTAATCGATGAACATAGTATTAATTTTACAAACTCATGATTCGTTGAATAATGATAATCACCGAGTAACCTTTGTTTTAATCAATGTTTCATGAATGTGGTTGTTCGGATTATATCTTTCAAAATATTGATGTTGATTTTAAGAAATTCTATCGGCATATCCATTTTTAGCAAGTTCTCCTTGAGGATTGTTCTTGATAAATACTCATTCGTTTGAACCACATGAATAATCGAGAACACCTTGAATGGAAATCGAAAATGATAATAAATTGAAGTTAGTATGAATCTTTGAAATGGAATTAATACAAAAATAGTCGAACTAAGTGAATTGAATTTTGGATAGCGATTCGTTGAACTAGATATCGATAGTTATGAAAATGTATTATTGAATGGATTGTATCCCTTACAAGGTTGATTGTTCGAGTAACCGATATTAAGTCGATGACCGTTTGTTCGTTCGACAAGAAAGGACTAAGTCTCGTCTCCGTATTGAGGCAAGTTATCTTGCTTGGTTATAATGATGTTTGGATTCTTGTGATGATTATGTGTTTTGTGTATGTGAAACACTTATAAATTTGTGATTCGTGGTTTGGTATTATTCTTGATGATGTTCCGTTTTCATCGTGGGATTACATTTCCATGTTCGTCACTTTCGAACCGTTGATGTCATTGATCCTTATTGTCATTTCGGTGAGTTTCTTGATCCTTAATCGGATATGTGATTTATTGAATTGGTTGTCATGTTGTATCATGACATCTCCGGAATCATATCTGCGTTCCGATTGGTCATTGTGTAGGATTTTTAGCCAGGCACATATATAGTCACGCGTGGATGTTTTAGTATTGGACTGTGCACACGAGACGTACTTTGTGAGGCTAATTAGGTACATGGTCCCACATATATCCTGGATTCCGTATACGGGGTGGACATGTGCACTGACACATTTCCGGATCGGGCGTACTGTGATGTCCATCATTGAGCCATACTATTTTGGTCGTTCATAGTCCATATATATATTTGGATGTGTTCGACGTTTTGTGACTAACCGTTCATACACCCGAGGGGTATGTTCGTTAGTCGGCTTGTTTTTCCATAAAATCTAATATATGTGAATTGTATAATATCTTGAGAAATCATTTATCATGTATATATGACCCTGTGTTGGGCGAAATACTTGTGCTGTATTTTAGGTCGAGGAAAAGGCAAGGCACGAGAAGATCATGGTGACGGCGAAGGGTTCGAAGGATACTAGTTCGGGGGCCCCAAGTCTTTTGTTGTCCGGTCATGTTCGAACCGTGTAATGTTATCTTTCTGCTTTATTTTAATTATGGACAAATGTATTGTTATTTAAAGTATATTCCATCTTCATATGGATTATACTTGTATTTTGGATCCTGTGTATAATAAGGCCGTTGCTCATACTATTGTGAACTCCTAATCGGAGTAAGTACTATGTGTAACACCCCAATTTACAACTGGGACATTACACGCCGTAGAACCCTCGTGAGGTCTACTAGGCTAACACATGACATATAAACCACAATGTAATCCCAAATGATGCACTCAAAAGTAAATAAGGCCGTGGCCTCGGCCAAAACATTTTAACGGAGTACATGAGCAGAAGTTAAATACCAATTCATTGCCCACGCAGGGGACTTAAACCAAGTTTTAAAAATAAACAGTCTAACTTCATTACTCGACAATGCAATGACAAAACATAAAAATGTAGACTCGAGCCACATCATCAAGCCAGCCCATCCTTTGCGTGCATGTCCCGTGCCTGCTCCTCAGCCCTCCCGGTACCTGAAATGCATAAGATGCATTTCCCCCATTTAAGGGGTTAGCATTCGAATAGCTAGTGCAAGTACACAATTACACTACATTATATACAAATACGGTTTTTACACAATCATCTCAATCAGAAATCATTTGCCATAAATATTCCGGAATACTACATTGGCAATCAAATCAGTTCCAATCATCACGATATCACAAAATCACAACTGGTATCGCGTGGCCGTACCCCTTAGTATCGACCCCCAGACATCCCGTCGGACACTCCGGGTGGGATACCACTTCCGCGGCCGTACCCCTTAGTATCGACCCCCAGACATCCCGTCGGACACTCCGGGTGGAAGTTCAATCACACACGCACCCAAGTTCCCTTCCGCGGCCGTACCCCTTAGTATCGACCCCCAGACATCCCGTCGGACACTCCGGGTGGAAGGAACACAACTCACGCACCCAAAAATCACAATTCATCATTTATTTCGAAAATCACCACATTCATAACGAAATGTAATACATGTACTTGCCTTGAATAAGACGAAACGAAGGAAACAACGAAGGAATAGGTTTTGGTCCGAACAATCCTCTCAAACCGCTCCTAACACAATAACGGTATACAACAAGTCTAAATAATGCGGAAAGGTAAGAATTAATCCTAATTCTACCCGTTGGGACAATTCATCGGACACCAAGAGTGCATAAGGAAATGAAATCGGTCACGGTGTAATAACGGAATTTCATCCCATCCAATACCAAGAAAACCAAGGGTCACGAGTATACTATCAAAATCTAACAACAACATCGGTTAAATCGGATTAAAATACAAGATCACCACCAAACCCTCCCCAAAATCATACTAGGGTTAAAGGAGTTCTTACCTCTTGAAGATTCAAGCACTTTAATCCGAAGAACACGTGTTAGATCCACAATCCGAGCTACACGATTGAAATGAGATGAAGAAAATCACACAATCAAGTGGTAGACGGAGAAAAATCCCCCTCTCAAACCTCTCTCTCTCGTACGGTGGAAGGAAGGAAGAGAAATGACTGAACTCGCTGGAAAAACGCAGTTATAGCGCTTGACCGCATTGTGTGCCGCGCCCCAGCTGAAGTGTGCCGCGGCACAGGGCCAAAAATTGCACCCAGTGATCGGCAGACCGTTCGGTGTGCCGCAGCCCAGTCGAAGTGTGCCGCGGCAGTGACTCGGCATTGTGCCGCGGCCCTGCCGGCATGTGCCGCGGCACACGGTACAGTAGGTTTGGCCGATAAGTGCAACACGAGTGTGCCGCGGCCCGGACGAGTGTGCCGCGACAGTGACTCGGCAGTGTGCCGCGGCCCTTCCGGCATGTGCCGCGGCACATGGTACAGTCTGCTCGGCCAGAAACTGGGCGATGTGTGTGCCGCGGCGCACAATCCTTGTGCCGCGGCCCACACCCCCCTGGGTCCCAAAATGATGAAAAATGAACCTGGAAGAGAATAAAATCAATAGGAATCGATATTTGGGCAACAATAACACGAAATAGAAGTACGGAAACCCCAAACTATCCGAGGCACGCCACCACAATCGAACAAGGAACAAATTCCCTAAACTTATAGGAAATTACAAAAATGGCCCAACATCCGAAAATCACGATACAACGTCGGATTAACAATACGAAGCTCGCAACATGCTCTACTCCACCATACGAACTCATGGAAATAGGAAAAATGATAAAATCGGACGAGTTTAACGAGAATCGAATACACATGCGATAGAATATAACTCAAGGTGAAATTACGCAAAAACATCATCGAGACTCATCCCAACGGAGAAACTCCAAGAATAAAATAGATTCAGAATTCTAAAACAGTGCCAAGCGAGTTGTCCGAAACGAATATATACCGAAAATAGAAATTACCAAAAGTAGAAAACACGGATATTACATTATCTCCCCCTAAAAATAATTTTCGTCCCGAAACTTACAATACGAATAACTCGGGGTATCTCGATCTCGTACTCTCTTCCGTCTCCCACATGGCTTCCTCGAACCCATGCCTCGACCATTGCAGTTTAACCAAAGGAATGGTTTTGTGCCTGAGTTGCTTCACCCGACGCTCTAAGATCTGAATCGGCCTCTCCTCGAAGGTAATGTCGGGCCCCAACTTGATCTCTCTAAAATCAATAATATGGCTAGGGTCCGGTACGTACTTCCTAAACTGGGAAACATGAAATACATTATGCACGTGGCTCAGGGACGGCGGCAAACCTAACCGATATGCAAGCTCTCCAACTCTCTCTAGAATCTCGAACGGCCCAATACATCTCGGACTAAGTTTACCCTTCCGACCGAAGCGGTAAACTCCCCGTGTCGGCGACACCTTAAGCAAGACGTGATCTCCCACCTCAAACTCCAACGGTCGGCGACGTGTATCGGCATAAGACTTCTGCCGGCTCTGGGCCGTCACCAATCTATCGCGAATCAGGGCAATCTTCTCTCTCGTCTCAACTACCATATCAGGCTCGGTACCAATTAGCTCGGACGCATCATCCCAACACAATGGCGATCTGCACCTTCTTCCATACAACGCCTCGAATGGTGCCATTTTGATCGAGGCATGCCAACTATTGTTGTACGTGAACTCGATCAACGGCAAGTGCGTCTCCCAATCATCCTTCCAATCTAAGGCATAGGCTCTCAACATATCCTCCAATGTCTGGATCGTCTGCTCCGACTATCCGTCAGTCTGAGGGTGGTAAGACGTACTGAGTCTCAACTCAGTCCCCAAAGCTCGATGAACCGCCTGCCAAAAATGTGATACAAATCGGCCATCACGATCTGAAACAATACTCTTAGGAGTCCCATGCAATCTCACGATCTCCGCAATAAACACTCGCGCCAGCCTCTCCGGTCCCCAAGTATCCTTAATACTCAGAAAGTGAGCTGATTTGGTTAGTCGATCAACAATAACCCAAATCATGTTCATTCCAGTCCGAGTCCTAGTCATCCCGGTAATGAAATCCATAGAGATGTCTTCCCATTTCCATTCCGGAATGGGAAGTGGTCGTAGCAACCCCGCAGGTCGCTGATGCTCAATCTTAACCTGCTGACAGGTTAGACACTTCGCCACAAACTCGCTAACGTCCAATTTCAAATTACTCCACCAGTAGTTACTCCTCACATCCTTGTCCATTTTGCTCGTACCAGGATGTATGGAATAATGCGTAGCATGAGCCTCACTCAAAATCTTTTGTCTCAACTTAATGTCATTCGGTACACATAATCTGCCGCGAAATCTCAGAACGCCATCATCCTGAACCACAAATCCAGGGGCTTTCCCCTTCCTCACATCCTCCCTCAGCTGGACTAAAAACGGATCATCATATCAAGCTTCGCCTTGATATCATCGGTCAAGGACGAAGTGATCTCCAACGTACATAACTGACCCTGAACTCTCTGAACCCAAACCTCGATATTCTGACAGATATAATCCCGCTGGATCCTACTCTGTGGTGTAAGTTCCTCTAGCATCTGTAATTCCATCGGTTTCCTGCTTCGCATCAGCCAATACGTTAGCCTTACCCGGATGGTAAAGTATCTCGAGGTCGTAATCTTTAATTAGCTCCAACCACCTACGCTGTCTCATATTCAACTCTTTCTGACTGAAGATATACTTCAGACTCTTGTGGTCCGTAAAAATCTTACACGACGATCCATAGAGATAATGTCTCCATATCTTTAAGGCGAAAACGACCGCGGCTAACTCCAAATCGTGCGTGGGGTAATTCGCCTCATACGGTTTCAATCAAGTGACGCATAAGCAATCACCCCGTCTCTCTACATCAAAACACATCCGAGCCCGAGGCCCGAAGCATCACTATATACCACGAAATCCTCGTTCCCCGAGGCAATGCTAACACAAAGTGCGGTAGTTAGTCGCCTCTTCAACTCGTCAAAACTACTCGTCTGTCTCGCGGTCCACTCGAACTTCCGGGTTTTCTCGGAGTAACGAGTGAGCGGTCTAGCGATCTTAGAAAATCCTCAACAAATCTACGGTAATAGCCTGCAAGTCCCGTAAAACTCCTCACTTCCTTCACGCTTTTGGGCGGTTCCCAAGCCATCACCGCCTATTTTCTCGTGGATCTACCCGAACTCCTTCACAAATCACATGCCCGAGGAACATCACTTCCTTGAGTCAAAACTCACACTTAGAGAACTTCGCATACAACTGCTCAGTTCTCAAAATGTCTAATACAATCCGGAGATGTAAGGCGTGCTCCTCCAGACTCCGTGAGTAGATCAGAATGTCATCGATAAAGACGACTACGAATTTGTCCAGATACTCAATAAAAACTTTGTTCATTAACTGCATGAACACTGCTGGGGCATTGGTTAGCCCGAAAGGCATAACCACAAACTCGTAATGGCCATATCTCGTCCGAAAGGCAGCTTTCGGCATATCGATGTCCCGAATCCTCAACTGGTAGTAGCCCGATCGCAAATCAATCTTCGAAAAGACTGTCGCCCCTGAAGCTGATCAAACAAGTCGTCTATCCGGGGCAAAGGGTATTTATTTTTGATGGTCAACTTGTTTAATTCTCGATAATCGATGCATAAACGAAGCAATCCATCCTTCTTCTTAATAAAAAGTATGGGCGCACCCCAAGGCGATGCGCTCGGTCGAATATACCCTTTATCTAACAATTTTCCCAACTGATTCTTCAACTCTAACATCTCCGACGGTGCCATACGGTACGGCGCTCGAGAAATGGGGGCTGCATTCGGCTCAAGATCTATAGGAAACTCCACCTCTCGCTTTGGTGGTAACCCCGGCAAGTCGTCTGGGAAAACGTCGGGATACTCACTAACAACTGGAATTGACGACATGTCAACCCCACCATCCTCCGCCTGCAGGGCGTAACACCAATAGCCGACACAACCCTGGTTCAGAAGTTTCATCGCCTTTAAGGCGCTAATCACACTCCCCGATCTCCCCGGATTACGACCGATGAGGGTATGCTCGGTGCCGTCCTCGGCTACTATCAAGATGGTACGCATCCGATAGTTCATGATAGCACCGTGACGCTCCAACCAATCGTCCCCGAGGATTAAATCCTCACCCTTAAGGTCTATAACAATGAGATTCGAGGGCCAATCTCGGCTCTTGATCCTCACGGGGCAATCCCTAACTTCCCGGTCCCCAACCATATGATCCCCGCTAGGTGTACCCACCACAAACGGTTCACACTCAAACAAGCAGTTAAAGCCAATACGATTCACACAATCCGATGCAATAAAGGAATGGGTAGCACCCGAATCAAAAAGCACGGAAACTGGATGAGTAAGGATCTGAGTGGTACCTGACGCCACCGGAACGTCTGCCTCCTCTGTGTGCCTCAGCTAATACAATCGGGGGTGAACTGAACCCGAACTCGAGGCTGCGCGGCGATCCGACTGACCCCGACCCTTACCACGACCCAAACCCTGCAGAACATGAGTAGCTGGAATACTGTGATCCTTCTGATCGGTAGTGGTAGTCGGAACTCTAATAGCCCTGGTGGCCCTCTCACAATGAGTTGCCCGATGCCCGGTCTGCCCGCAAGTAAAGCAAGTGACTGGAGGAAAAGGGCAATCCTTCATCAAATGCTCATATTGGTTTCAATTAAAACAAACCCTGCCACCAGAAGCAACGGACTGGACTGATCGATTACCCTGAGATCCACCGGCCTGATGAAACGGCCTCTTCCCCGGTATAGGAGCAGAACGAGACCTCGAAAACTGACCACCCTTACCGGTCAAGAATCCGCCGGTAGTCTTCTGCTTCTTAGCTTCCGAAACCGACTCTGATTCCGGGATGGCCATCTCGATCGCTAGAGCGCGATCCTGGTATTCCTTCAAAGTGGCACACATGAGCGGCGCCATACTCTGCCTAATATGCGGCTTCATGCGCATATTGAAGTAATGGATTTTATCAGCCTCCGTTCTCATTTGATCTCTCACGAAACCCAACTGCTGATTGTAAGAAATGATGGCCTGAGAAATAGGCACATCCTGAGGTGTAGCGGTGAAGAACTCCACAATTCTGCGCTCCTTGACTGGCGGCGAACAATACTCTGCTTCCATAGCAGCCTTGAATTCCTCCCAAGTAGCTCGACGGTCTCTAGGCACAACGGCCTCCCACCATTCCGCAGCTTCCTTATCCAGGAGGTACTGGGCAATATGTACCCTCCTGTCTTCAGGACAAGCTACGACATTAAAGGTCCTGGACAACTGAAAGAGCCAATTCTCCCAACCGATGGAGTCAGAAGATCCGGAGAAACGAGGAGGGTGCATCTTAGTCACCGTCTGAAGCCACTTACTAGATTCCTCTTCAGGTGTCGGAGGCGGATTCTGGCGTCCACCCTGAGCTATCTGAGCAAGCTGGGCTACTAATCGTCAAGTACGGCAAGAGCTCTGCGTCGGCATTATTTCCCGAGGGCACTGAGTGAGAGGCTGAGTCCGCAGAGGACTGAGAAAGTGAGCCCCCTTCATTATCAGCACCCCGACCACGGCCTCGGCCGCGTCCCCTAGCTGGTCTACCACGACCTCTCAACATACTAAAGGAAGAATGAAAAGGACAAGGTCATAAAGATTCACAATTGACAAAGTTGGCATCACAATTCATAATTCCGAGCAACGCAAGAAAACGAATTACAGAAATATAAGAGTTCGAGGAGACTTACAGCCACGGGTCGCACGAAAAGACGGTAGCATATTGATATTAGGCTCAATGACTGACTCTAATGACGCAACTGACAGACCCAAAAATTTACCAACAGCCTAGGTATTCAAAACCTAGTCTCCGATACCATAAATGTAACACCCCAATTCACAACTGGGACATTACACGCCGTAGAACCCTCGTGAGGTCTACCAGGCTAACACATGACATATAAACCACAATGTAATCCCAAATGATGCACTCAAAAGTAAATAAGGCCGTGGCCTCGGCCAAAACATTTTAACGGAATACATGAGCAGAAGTTAAATACCAATTCATTGCCCACGCAGGGGACTTAAACTAAGTTTCAAAAATAAACAGTCTAACTTCATTACTCGACAATGCAATGACAAAACATAAAAATGCAGACTCGAGCCACATCATCAAGCCAGCCCATCCTTTGCGTGCATGTCCCGTGCCTGCTCCTCACTCTTGCACTAAATGCATAAGACGCATTTCCCCCATTTAAGAGGTTAGCATTCGAATAGCTAGTGCAAGTACACAATTACACTACATTATATACAAATACGGTTTTTACACAATCATCTCAATCAGAAATCATTTGCCATAAATATTCCGGAATACTACATTGGCAATCAAATCAGTTCCAATCATCACGATATCACAAAATCACAACTGGTATCCCGTGGCCGTACCCCTTAGTATCGACCCCAGACATCCCGTCGGACACTCCGGGTGGGATACCACTTCCGCGGCCGTACCCCATAGTATCGACCCCCAGATATCCCGTCGGACACTCTGGGTGGAAGATCAATCACACACGCACCCAAGTTCCATTCCGCGGCCGTACCCCTTAGTATCAACCCCCAGACATCCCGTCGGACACTCCGGGTGGAAGGAACACAACTCACGCACCCAAAAATCACAATTCATCATTCATTTCGAAAATCACCACATACATAACGAAATGTAATACATGTACTTGCCTTGAATAAGACGAAACGAAGGAAACAACGAAGGAATAGGTTTTGGTCCGAACAATCCTCTCAAATCCGCTCCTAACACAATAACGGTATACAACAAGTCTTAATAATGCGGAAAGGTAAGAATTAATCCTAATTCTACCCGTTGGGACAATTCATCGGACACCAAGAGTGCATAAGGAAATGAAATCGGTCACGGTGTAATAACGGAATTTCATCCCATCCAATAACAAGAAAACCAAGGGTCACGAGTATACTATCAAAATCTAACAACAACATTGGTTAAATCGGATTAAAATACAAGATCACCACCAAACCCTCCCCAAAATCATACTAGGGTTAAAGGAGTTCTTACCTCTTGAAGATTCAAGCACTTTAATCCGAAGAACACGTGTTAGATCCACAATCCGAGCTACACGATCGAAAGGAGATGAAGAAAACCACACAATCAAGTGGTAGATGGAGAAAAATCCCCCTCTCAAACCTCTCTCTCGTACGGTGGAAGGAAGGAAGAGAAATGACTGAACTCGCTGGAAAAACGCAGTTATAGCGCTTGACCGCATTGTGTGCCGCGGCCCAGCTGAAGTGTGCCGCGGCACAGGGACAAAAATTGCGCCCAGTGATCGGCAGACTGTTCGGTGTGCCGCGGCCCAGTCGAAGTGTGCCGCGGCAGTGACTCGGCATTGTGCCACGGCCCTGCCGGCATGTGCCGCGGCACACGGTACAGTAGGTTTGGCCAATAAGTGCAACACGAGTGTGCCGCGGCCCGGACGAGTGTGCCGCGGCAGTGACTCGGCAGTGTGCCGCGGCCCTGCCGGCATGTGCCGCGGCACACGGTACAGTCTGCTCGGCCAGAAACTGCGCGATGTGTGTGCCGCGGCGCACAATCCTTGTACCGCAGTCCACACCCCCCATGGGTCCCAAAATGATGAAAAATGAACCGGGAAGAGAATAAAAGCAATAGGAATCGATATTTGGGCAACAATAACACGAAATGGAAGTACGGAAACCCCAAACGATCCAAGGTACGCCACCACAATCGAACAAGGAACAAATTCCCTAAACTTATAGGAAATTACAAAAACGGCCCAACATCCGAAAATCACGATACAACGTCGGATTAACAATCCGAAGCTCACAACATGCTCTACTCCACCATATGAACTCATGGAAATAGGAAAAATGATAAAATCGGACGAGTTTAACGAGAATCGAATACACATGCGATAGAATATAACTCAAGGTGAAATTACGCAAAAACATCATCGAGACTCATCCCAACGGAGAAACTCCAAGAATAAAATAGATTCAGAATTCTAAAACAGTGCCAAGCGAGTTGTCCGAAACGAATATATACCGAAAATAGAAATTACCAAAAGTAGAAAACATGGATATTACACTATGTATTGTGGTTCGGTATAACATGTATTGTGTATTTAATCTGTATTTTGGGTATCGCCTGGTGGGTCCCGGTGTGGGGTCCACGGCACTGTAATGACCGCCTTTTGGGGTGTTACAGAAGATGGTATCGGAGAGTCGATTTTTTTTAGAGTTATTATGTATTGAACTAGTATCAAAAGACCTTCGTGTCACTTGTGACCCGTGCGAGCGCCTAATCCTACGAGCCAAATTTGGTACATACTTTATGATCCATGATTTAATTACTGGCATGATATTGATATCGGAATGGATCTCTTTGTTGATCTTGACATTTTAAGGATTTGTGGCAGGATTTATCTGATTGATAATTCGAAGTAAATTCTGGATTGATTATAGGATTGGAATTGTTTGACTCAACGTCGATATGATATTCTGTGTGACCCTCGTAGTGTCGATAATTCATTACGAACTGTTTTCTTGAATATGTAATTTCTTGTTGCTGTTAACTTAGCATGAATTCTGATTGGTATCATGAATTGTACTTATGGTTATCTTTACGAATTGATTCTTTCAGTATGGAAAGAAATTTGAGAGGCAGTGGCAGAGGGGGACGAGTCCGCGGAAGGGGCCGAATCCCGATACCACGAGCCAACAGGCGTGCGAATGCAGAGCATAGTTCCGCAGGCAGTGATTCGCTTTCTAGGGACCAATCACACCACACTGGACGCGAGGATGCTCGTGTCGATCCTTATGCTGTGATGCAGGGCATGATGGCTCAGATGACTCAGATGGGTCAGTTTAGGGAAACTATGCAGAGAGCTGCTACCGACCAGCATAAGGGGCCACCTCCTGTACATGGCGGACCGGTGAGTCGGATCATCAGCGACATCTCTCGCCAGCGACCCTCGATTTTTGAAGGTTCCTCTGAGCCTGCTGATATCGTGCATTGGATTGAACACTTTGAGAAATTGTTCGATATGGTAGACTGTCCAGTAGAGAATCGCGTCTCCGTAGCAGCTTACTACCTGGGCAAGGGCGCCCACACTTGGTGGCTTTCGGTGAGGCTAGCTGATGGCGTATGTAGTTGGGAGGAATTTAAGAATCTCATGCTAGACCGTTACTATCCGGGTCCTCTCCGCAAGGCCAAACTATCAGAATTACTGAATCCAGACCAGTCCGAAGATGATGACGTACTATCTATTATCGAGAAATTCCAGGCACTTCTTCCTTTTGCTGCAACGATTGTTCGAACGGAGGCCGATAAGATCAAATACTTTATCAAAAGGATTAAACCCCGAATGAGAATGCAGCTGTTGAACCATCACTGTGCGACCCTACCGGAGTTCATCGAGAAAGATCTGGAGTACGAACTGACCGTGAAAGAAATTTCCAAGAAGCAACCACAGTCCAACAACAAGAAATTCAGGAACCAGAACCAGACTGATAGCAACCGGGGAACATTCAAGAGGCCTCAACCAGTGCCAAATCCTTCTGAACGGCAACCCATGGCGTCGAAGCTAACCGGTTCGCAACCTCGAGCGGTCAGCCTATCTGTTGTGTGCTATAACTGTGGAGACCAGGGGCACATCAATTCGAAATGCCAAATCCCATCCGTTGCATGCCATACTTGTGGGAATAATGGACATCGTGCTCGTTATTGTAGGAGTGGACCAGGACGTACTCCAGCAGCACCTCATGCTCCAGTTCAGTCTTCCGTCCAGGACCGTGTACCTCCGTACGCTTCTTATCAGACTACCGGGGCAAACAGAGGGATGGGCCGTGGAATCAAGCTGGTGCATCTAGTAACGGGGCTGCAAAACCTAGGATTTACGAGATGAAGAAAGCTGACGATCCCGAGGCCAGCATGATTGCAGGTATACTCGAGATTCACTCTCAGCCTGTGTGTGTTCTTTTTGATACTAGTGCTTCACACTCCTTTATATCTACTTCTTTCTTAAGTTGTTTGCCTCTAGACCATGTCATCAATTGTGAGCCTTATGTGATTGGTCTACCCAATGGTAGAAGAATTATTGGAAATCGCAAAGTCTAGGACTGTCCGATTCGTATGAACGACCGTGAGTGGTTGTCAAATCTGATTGTAGTAGCTTTACCTAAGGATGATATAATCCTGGGTATCGATTGGATGGATCTTCATGATGCCATACTTAGTGTCCGCAAGGGAATGGTAACCGTTACTTCTGATGATGGTTTCGAGTGTATTTTTCGAGGTCATAATCCAAGTCGTTCCGGGAGAGTCATCAGTGCTATGAAAGTAATGAAACTGCTTAACCAGGGTTGTATTGACTATTGGTGTTTCATGACCAAAACAGCCGATCGACCAGTCGAATTGGCCGACATTCCAGTAGTCCGAAACTACCCAGATGTATTTCCGGATGAGTTGCCAGGTTTACCTCCACATCGTGATGTAGGGTTTAATATTGAATTAGAGCCAGGTACGTCCCCGCTTTCGAAAGCACCGTATCATATGGCTCCGACTGAGATGCAAGAGTTGAAGAACCAGCTTGAGGATCTGATGGAGAAGGGCTATATTCGACCTAGTGCGTCCCCTTGGGGAGCACCAGTGCTATTTGTACGAAAGAAAGACGGATCTCTGCATTTATGTATTGATTATCGTGAGCTGAACAGGGTATCCATCAAGAATAAATACCCATTGCCACATATTGATGACTTATTGGATCAGGTTCAGGGAGCTGCTGTGTTTTCTAAAATCGACTTGAGGTCTGGTTACCATCAGTTTAGGATTCGTGAGTCTGACATTTCGAAGACCGCTTTTCGTACTCGTTATGGGTATTATGAGTTCGTAGTGATGCCTTTTGGACTGACTAATGCACCAGCAGTATTCATGGAGTTGATGAATTGAGTCTTTATTAATTATCTGGATCGCTTTGTGGTCATTTTTATTGACGACATTTTGATCTACTCTCGTGACCATGAAGAGCATGAGCGTCACCTCCATCTAGTTCTCGAGGTGTTAAGGCGGGAACAGATTTATGGAAAATTTTCTAAATGTGAGTTCTGGATGCGTGAAGTTATCTTTCTCGGACATGTGATATCAGCTGATGAGGTGCGAGTAGACCCAGAGAAGACAGAAGCTATCCGAGACTGGCTACCACCAAAGAATGTTAAGGAAGTACGCAGTTTCTTGGGACTAGCAGGTTATTACCGACGGTTTGTGGAAGGTTTTTCCAAGATTTCCCAACTGATGACTAATCTGTTAAGGAAGGATAAGAAGTATTTATGGTCAGAGGCATGTCAGTGGAGTTTTGATGAACTCAAGAGTCGGTTGATTTCGGCACCTATTTTGGTTCTACCGAAAGGAACGGAAGGATTCGTGGTGTATAGTGACGCGTCTAAACAGGGCCTTGGATATGTACTGATGCAGAACGGGAAGGTGATCTCCTATGCATCGAGACAGCTACGACCTTACGAGGTCAACTATCCCCCATGATTTAGAACTTGCAGCCGTGGTGTTTGCTTTAAAAATCTGGCGTCACTATCTGTATGGAGTTACCTATCAGATTTTTACCGATCACAAGAGCATGAAGTATATTTTTACTAAGAAGGAGTTAAACATGAGGCAGAGAAGGTGGCTAGAACTCATCAAAGATTACGATATCGAGATCCTTTATCATCCGGGCAAAGCAAATGTGGTTGCCGACGCTTTGAGCTGTAAGACAGTGCAGGAGCAGATGCTGAGTCGCTTGACAGCACAGAGAGAGTTTCAGTTAGATCTTATGAATCTAGAGATTGAAGTTTGGCTACGACGTGTTCAGGGACAAATCTGCACACTCTAGATTTCTTCGTCTCTTGATGATATGATCAGATCGAAGCAGGTTACGGACCCATTCTTATATCGAGTTCGGGATGAAGTAACTCAAGGGAAAGCCCCTGGATTTGTGATGCACGAGTATGGATTGATACACTTTAGGAATCGAGTTTGTGTACCAGCAGACGAAGAGTTGAGAAACTCTATCAAGAGAGAAGCTCATGCTACTCCGTACTCTATTCACCCAGGATCTAGCAAGATGTATAAGGATTTGAAGCAAAATTATTAGAGGGGGAATATGAAATGTGAGATTGCCGAATTCGTTTCGAGATGTTTAACCTGTCAGCAGGTTAAGATTGAGCACCAGCGACCCGCAGGAATGCTGAAACCGCTCCCGATTCCCGAGTGTAAATGAGAGGACATATCAATGGATTTTATCACCAGTTTACCGACGAGTCATCGGGGGATGAATGCGATTTGGATGATTGTGGACCGTCTGACCAAATCAGCCCACTTTTTGGAGATAAAAGACACATGGGGACCCGAGAGATTGGCCCAGCTATTTACCAAAGAGATTGTAAGGTTACATGGTACCCCTAAGAATATTGTATCAGATCGTAACGGGCGATTCGTGTCACATTTTTGGAAAGCAGTTCATCGTGCAATGGGTACGCAATTGAACTTTAGCACAGCATTTCATCGCAGACGGATGGTCAGACTGAGAGGACTATCCAGACTCTAGAGGATATGTTGAGAGTGTGCGTTCTCGATTGGAAGGATGATTGGGAGACCCAACTACCTTTGGTGGAATTCACTTATAATAATAGCTGGCACGCTTCGATTCAGATGGCACCTTACGAAGCATTGTATGGCCGTTGTTGTAGATACCCTCTATGTTGGGACGATCCATCTGAAACCTTGGGTACGGAACCCGATATGTTGTTAGCATCCCGTGCGAAGATTGCTCTGATTATGAGTCATTTGTTGACGGCTGAAAGCCGACAGAAGTCTTACGCAGACAACCGCCGACGACCACTTGAGTTTGAGGTCGGCGACCATGTTATAATGAAGGTGTTCCCTACTCGAGGTGTTTTTTGCTTTGGGAAGAGAGGTAAGCTGAGTCCGAGATATGTCGGTCCGTTTGAGATTTTGGAATGAGTAAGCGATCTAGCCTATCGCCTGGCGTTGCCACCAGCTCTGAGTCGGATTCATAATGTGTTCCATGTCTCACAGTTAAGGAAATATATTGCTGATCCTAGTCATAAACTTCAGTTCGATGAGATCGATATAGCGGAGGATCATTCGTACGAAGAGCGCCCCGCACGGATACTTGAGAGGAGGATCAAATAGTTGCGGAACAAGACAATTCCCCTACTGAAGGTTCAGTGGTCACGACACGGAATCGAGGAGGCCACATGGGAGACGGAGAGCAGCATGCAAGAGAGGTATCCCAAATTGTTTACCCCTTAGTTTCGAGGACGAAATTCCTTTTAAGGGGTGGAGTATGTAATATCCGATGGAAATTCTTGCTTACTGTTGTATTATTCGGATAATTCAATACTGTTGTAATCTTGTTGCATTTGTTTAATGCTTATTGATGTTGGAATATATCATAATAGACTTAATAATAACTATCACTCGCACTATAATTTAATATTCATCGTTGTATAGATAAGTGCATTTTTGGGCTAGTAATTATGTACTTAACGTACGCTAACCCTTTAGCATAACGTACGCTATATTGTGGGATTTACATATGTTAGATTGGTACCGCCACTAGAAGGGGGGTTGAATAGTGCGGATAAGAGTTTTGAGCTCTTTTTGTGCGGAAGCTAAAATATCGGAGTAAGTAAAATGCGGAAAAGAAAGAACACAAGAAATTGTTCGAGAGGTTCGACTATTAACAAAGCCTAGGTCCCCTACCTAGTTTTATCGACTAGGACTTTTCTTAGAAACTTAGAATTCACTTTCTAGTTTAGTGCGAACTCTTACAATTTCTTGATTTCCGGGCTCAAGAACAACCTCACTAAAACTCTCTTGTTTTTCCGGGTACAAGACAACCTTTTCAGTAAAACAAATGCGAGTAGGAACTCGACTTTACACGATATATCGCTCTTTGATACAAGAATGTAGATTAGAAATAATAGAGCAAATCTTCTCGTATCACAATATGGAATATGTATATCTCTCGAAATATTTGCTCGAAATAGCTTGAGTATGCTTGTAAGCTCTGATAACTTGTGTGTTTTCCAAATCCTTGAAGTGTGCTATTTATAGCCTTCATGAGCTAAATTTCCCGTTGGAACAGTTGCACAGCTTACGTACGTTATGCAGCCTTGATTACGTACGTTATGTATTTTACGTACGTTATATAGCTTGTGTAGAGGCCGTAACGAACTGTGAAAAATAGTCCAGAGACATCCGATAAAATCCATTACGGACGTTATATAAGATAGGCTTATGTACGTTAACTTCCAGTCAGAGATCCGTTGAATATGAAGACTTGTTGTAACGGCTAATGACTTTTTGCAATGGGCAGAATGTTCAAACGTTACGTACGTTATATAGAGTGTGTTACGTACGTTACCTGTATAAAATTACTTGCAAAAACTGTGAGTGTTACGTACGTTATAGAAGGTTTGTTTTCGTACGTTAAATGAAGGAAAAATATGTTAAGTAAATTTTGGTTAAATAACGCATCATCAAAATGTATAAAATGATTTAAAAAATATTGTTCCAACAATCCCCACCTTTTTTATGATGACAATTTATGTATGGGAGTTTTTGAAAAGGATGAGTTTTGAAAGATCGGAAAAATTTTTTTAAGAAACTCTCCCACTGAGTAAGACTCCCCCTGAATCTAACAAGGGTTATTTCAAAAACGAGACATATTTTTCTCCCCCTTTTTGTCATTAACAAAAAGTCGAGAGGTCCTGTAAAATCCAGCGAAACACAAAATAGTCAACAAATTTCAAAACAATGAATATTCACGAATAACCATGAGTAATAATACTTAGGAATAGAGATAGTCAAAACAACAAACACATTCATTAGAAGATAAATAGAGTAATACTTTATGACAGCAGATATGCATGGAATGTTTGGTCTAACAAAAATGGAAACATCATCAAAGGAAAGAGAAAACGGCTAATCAAGGTGCGCTTCCGGAGGTGTCGGCGGGATCTCGAAATGAGTGAAATGCTTTTGACCATAAGCTTTATCTCGCTCATCTCTTTCTCTAATTTATCCATTCGAGCGACCATATAGGATGAGGAGATTTCTTGTCGCGGGCGAGAAGGACCGGGCTGAGACAAAGGACGAGGCCGAGTATGAGCAATCCCTCGAGACGTGATCCTCTCCTCCGGTCTCGGTGTAATATCCGTAATTTCGGATTTCGGTAATTTTTTTTTCAGCGGAAGTCCATTTTGGTGACTCTCTCATGACCGTTTCGTCATTCCGAGAATATTTAATTCTGCACTTTTTGACGTCCGAGTTCGTTTCGGTATCGTTTTGTTGAGTTTCGAGTTCTTAAGCGGCTTTTCCGTACTTGAGTTCGATTCTTGCGAATCTCATCCAAAACTGTTGTTTCGAGTTTATCGTAAGTTCATTTAATGTTATTATTCATGTTGCGAGCTTTGACTTGGTGTTTCGATCGTGTATCGTGTGTTTCGGACGTTTTGGGCAATTTTCGTAATTTCCCAAAGTTTGGGGTAATTACTTTCCATTGTCGAATTTCGAGCCTTTGGGTGGTCGGAATCGTGTGTTCTCTTAGTGCTCGAATTCGTCTTTGCGAGTACTTCATAACCGTA
The DNA here is from genome assembly GCA_033398695.1 of Orobanche coerulescens. NCBI lineage: Eukaryota > Viridiplantae > Streptophyta > Magnoliopsida > Lamiales > Orobanchaceae > Orobanche > Orobanche coerulescens. The sequence continues at coordinate 120,190,873 of CM065815.1, forward strand.
TCTTCGATTCGTATTCATGTTCGGGTTTCGGGGTCGTCCGGACCGTCGGAGTTGGTCCCGAACGAGTCGTGGCCGGGCGGCCAGCCCTGGCCGAGTTACGGCTGGAAGGGCCTGGCAGTTACGTACGTAAGGTCGGTTACGTACGTAAGCTTTGGCCGGTTACGTACGTAACGCTGCCGGAATTTTTGGGCAGTAGGCACGGCCATGGCCGGTTATGGCCGTAAGCCATGGCCGATTACGTACGTAAGGCGTCCGACAGGCTGTGTATTTAAGACCCAGCAGACGGTTTTTTCATCATTTTTCTCACTCGTTTCATCCTCTTCCGCGGCTGGAGCTTTGATGATCATGGAGGGATATTGTCAGGTGTTAAATCCATGAAGTCTTGGAGTTCATATCATCATTTATCCATCCTATAACATCTTTTGATCGAGCGAATCAGGTCATATTTTCTAGAAATCTAGTTTTGGGGAATTTGGGTGTTTTGGATGTTTTCATCCATTTAATCCGATTTAACTTAGGATTGTGATGGATTTATGATTATTTAGATGTATTATATCATTTCCCTTGTTATTCCATGGTTGGATCGTATCGATTCATTGTTTTGGTTGAGTTCTTGATCGACGCCTTGAAGGTGTCCGGTAGAATGTCATAGAGGGGTTTTCGGACGTTCTACGATTATTCTTCCTCGTATGATCATTGATTTATTAATTATATGATGTTAGGGTCGTGTTTCTTGTGAAGAAACCGTGTTGAACCCTTTCGTTCGTCGTCGTCTTCCTTTTCGATAGCATCGAGCATTTCGAAGCTTCCCGGTTGAGCCGTGTTCGTTGGAATACTTGCATGCCGATTTCGAGGCAAGTACCTTGTCTATATAATTCTTGTTTTGTGGATATGATAATTGGTGATCGTCTAAATATGTTTGTTTAGTCGTTTGAATTGAACTTTCAAAAGATTCGGTTTAGCCTTGTTAAAGGCTTACTTTCAAAACGCGTGTGTTTTGTGAATGGTGTGGTTTGTGAATGACTATGTGAATTCTATTGATATGTTTTGTGTTGATGTTGCACTTGGTATTGCGTGTGGACGTATATGGTTTCATTTCGGTGCGTTGTGGTTTGACGTGGTGTTTTTGTTGGAAAGTAAAACGCAGCGGAAGCGAAGTATGGGGAGGTGTTGGCCGAATTATTCATTGTCCCAAGCTTGAGAGATCGATTTTCTTCTTCTTGTGAACTATTATATTATTTTATAAGGCACCGATAATGTGATCTTCCGTGTGACACCAACACACCACATTATCTACAATATAAAATAATTAGACATTTCATTTGCATAACCATAACGTGAATTAATATGCAAAACATGTGATTAAATGTAATTAATATTCTCATAGGTAGTAACAGGGAAATTAGATAATACAAGCATAAAGTATGCTTTGCAGTATACAATCCTAACAATCTCCCACTTATACTCAAAGCATGCTTTTAAGTATACTACTCTATTACATAGTCTCTCATTTCTCCTATTTATACTCAAACCAATGATGCCATACACCGTAATCCCATTCCTTCCACATGCCTTTCAAAAACTTTTGAGGGTAGGCCTTTCATGAAAGGGTCAGCAAGATTATCTTCCGATGCAACCCTGGCTACAACTACGTCTCCTTCCTTTACGAAGTGTCGTATGATGTGGTACTTGCGGTTGATATGTTTACTTGCCTGGTAGGCTCGTGGTTCCCTCGAATTTGCGACAACACCAGTATTATCACAATAAAGTGTAATACCCTCTGCCAAATCGGGAATCACATCTAAGTCCTGCAGGAAGTACTTGAGCCACACTGCCTCCTTGGCTGCCTCAGAGGCTGCCACGTACTCGGCTTCCATGGTAGAGTCCGAGATGCATTTCTGCTTCACACTTCTCCAACTAATGGCTCCACCTCCCAGGCTAAACTCATAACCCGAAGTAGACTTGGACTTTTCTTTGTCCGATGAAAAATCTGAGTCAGTGTAACCCACCGGAAATAGGTCGTCTGATTGATATACAAGCATGTACTCCCTAGTCCTTCTCAGGTACTTGAGTATGTGCTTGACAAAGAATCCAGTTGTCCTCGGTCTCCGGGTTTGATCGATATCTAGCAGCCATGCCCACGGCATGACAGATATCTAGTCTAGTGCAAAGCATAGCATACATGAGACTTCCCACAGCAGATGCATAAGGGACCATATTAATGTCATCTATCTCCTTTTGTGTCTTAGGACACATGTCCTTAGATAGTTGAATTCCATGTCTATAAGGTAGAAAACCTTTCTTGGAATTCTCCATGCTAAACCGCTTCAGCACTGTATCTATATAGGATGCCTGGGATAAGCACAACATCCTTTTCTTCCGATCACGAAAGATCCTGATTCCAAGGATGTGTCCTGCTTCTCCTAGATCCTTCATATCGAACTGCTCAGATATCCATACCCGTACGTCCGACAATTCCTTCACGTTGTTTCCAATCAGAAGGATATCGTCTACATACAGTATAAGAAACACCAACACATTTCCATCGCATTTCTTATACACACAACTCTCACTTGGACATTGGACGAATCCATATGACTGGACAACTTCGTAAAAACGAGTGTTCCAAGATCTAGATGCTTGCTTAAGTCCATAAATGGATTTCTTAAGTTTGCACACCAAGTGCTCTTCTCCTTCAGCAATGAATCCCTCTGCTTGGCGCATATAGATTTCCTTGTCTAGACTCCCATTCAAGAATGCAGTCTTGACATCTATCTGCCAAATCTCTAGATCCAAATGCGCAGCTATAGCTAAAAGAATCCGGATTGACTTAAGCATGGCTACCGGCGAAAAGGTTTCATCATAATCGATACCCTCTTTCTGAGTGTAACCTTTTGCAACAAGCCTGGCTTTGAAGGTTTCAACCTTCCCGTCACGTCCTTTCTTTCGCTTGTAGACCCATTTACTCCCAATGGCTTGTACACCATCAGGTAGCTCTACTAGCTCCCACACTTGATGGGAATCCATAGATCCTATTTCTGATTCTATTGCTACTTGCTAGGAGTCAGCATATTTATCTTGGATTGCCTCCTTATAGGTCCAGGGATCTGATTCATCTTCACCTGGGATTGAGTCCGAAGACTTTCCTATGCCTATGAATCGTTCGGGCTGACGAACAACCCTCCCAGGCAAATCCTGAGTTGGTGTAAAAGTATCAGAATCGATACGTGGTGCAGTGTTGGTTGGCGCTTGTATGATTGGTATAGACGGAGTCTCGCCCCTCAGCTCTTCCAGAATTATCTCGCTCATGGGCTTGTGACTAATCATATAATCCTCTTCCAAAAATCGGGCATTGGTGCTAACAATGACCTTCTGATCCTGGGGACTATAGAACAAGCCACCCTTCGTTCCCTTAGGATATCCCACAAACACTCGTACTTCTGTACGAGATGCCAACTTATCAGCTTCCTTATTCAGCACATGTGCTAGAGTACCCCAAATCCGAACATGTCCTAGACTGGGCTTATGCCCACTCCACATTTCTGTGGGTGTTTTTGGAACTGATTTCGAAGGCACCAGATTTAGAATGTACGCCGCTGTTTCTAAGTCGTATCCCCAAAATGAAATAGGTAAATATGAATAACTCATCATTGATCTAACCATTTCTAAAAGAGTCCTATTCATTATTTCAGCCACACCATTTTGTTGTGGAGTTCCCAGCGTAGTGAGCTGGGACGAAATCCCCTCATTCGCCAAGAAATCTAAAACTCTTCACTAAGGTATTCGCCACCACGATCAGATCGTAGTGACTTGATACTCTTCCCATGATGCTTCTCCATTTCAGCCTTGAAGTCTCTGAACTTGTCAAAGGCTTCAGACTTACGTCGCATCAAATAGATGTATCCATATCTCGAATAATCATCTATGAATGTGATGAAGTATTCGAAACCACCCCTAGCCTGGATATTCATTGGACCACATGCATCCGTATGAACCAATTCTAACACATTCTGAGCACGGTTTCCCTTGGTTTTAAAAACCCTTTTGGTCATCTTACCTTCCAGACAGGATTCACAAATTGGAAATGACTCAACTTGGAGATCATCCAATGGGCCATCATCTACCAATCTTTGAATCCTTCCAAGGTTTACACGTCCTAACCATAATTGCCACAGATATGTTTGGTTTATATTTGAAGGTTCTTTTCTCTTTTTAGGTTTATTCAAAGAGTTAAGTGATTTATGCATAGGAGTTTGTGCAGTATTAACTACATATAGTCCATCATTAAAAATATCTTTGCAAATATATTCACCGCTTCCTTTCTTAATAATGGCATCATCATCAAAAGAAACTGAATAAACATCGTTTTTTAATTTAGAAATCGAAATTAAATTCATTCTAAAATCCGGTACTAATAATACATTATTGAGAACTAATAATTTATCATTAATCTTCAACTGCACGACTCCCAATGCAATAGCCATAAGCCTGGAATAATCGCCCCAGTTGATGGTAATCTCGCCCACACTAAGCTGCTTGGTTACCTAAAAACCATGCGAGTCAACGCAAACATGATCAGTGGAGCCTGAATCAACTATCCACGAAGTGCAAGAACAAGCTGCCAAACATGTTTTGACTATTAGTGTATGAGACATACCTTTCTTAAGAGCAGGGAAGTCCGCTTTAAAATGTCCTTTCTGACCGCACTTGTAGAACTTTCCCTTTGGCTTTTTGTTCGCCTCGGGGTGAGGAGCCTTGCTTTTCACCTTGAGGGTTGCCACTTGCTTCTGGCCAACCTGCTTCTTCTTCTTCCCCATTTGGGTTTGGAAGAAGTAGCACCGGTTGCCGCATGAATCTGATGATAACATTGTTGGAAGAGACCTTTCACAGATCAAGTTTGTTTAAGTTCCGCCAAACTATATATCCTACGGTTCATATTGTAGTTAAGGCGGAACTGCTCAAAGCTTCTAGGTTAGCTGCCTAAGATAATATCGACCTGCATTTCCGCATCGATAGTAGCCCTGCTCAGTTCGTTCAAATGAGACATCATTTTCAGAACATGATCCCTTACTGGGGTCTCTTCAGACATTTGGGTTGTCATCAATACCCTCATTGCATTTTGTCTAGCTACCCGGTTCTGATGACCAAACATCTCGGTGAGACTTTTCATCATTTCCGTGGCCGAGCCCATTGTCTGATGCTGATGCTGTAATACATTTGTCAGTGAAGCCAAAATGTAACAGCGAGCCATCTCATCAGACTTTTTATATTTTCGGAATTCAGCCAACTCTTCGGGAGTGGAATCCGGTTCTGGTTCTAGAGGGCTCTCTTCGATTAAGACAAATTTATGCCCCTCAACAGACAGGACAATGTCAAGATTTCTTTTCCAATCGGCAAAGTTAGTGCCATCAAGTTTATTTTCTTTGAGAATAACAGCTAGAGGATTGAAAGACATCTGAGATAAAATTAAAAACATCCATCACATAATGCATTGCAAAATATATCTAAAAACCTCAAAACACAATATATATATATGCTAGCAACCAACACCTCGAAAAATCCGCACATGCAAGCCACGATCCTGTGGACGTTTACACACACATTTTCCAAGTAGAGTTTTACGTCTTTAATTTTATTATCTAGTCAAATTACGTTATGACAAGTAAAATTAATAGTTGGTTCCTCTTGCCCATGTATTAATTCAACATAGACTCCGATGGGGAGCTTATTAATTAATACACCTAACTGAACACCATAATTTAACATCCTTAAAATATTATCTTTTAAATAATAGTCCTACAGATGGAGAGGTCCTATCATAAAAAGTAATATTTACCTTATGTTATCATTTTGAAATTTAAAACTAGTGAACCTATAATTAGCACATCCGATATGGAGGAAGACTCTAATGTTAACGCGCGTGCTAATTACTTCACAATTTAAATTAATTATGGAGGCCAATTCGATTTTATTTTAAAAAAAATAATCAATTTAATCACTTAGTTATTTTATCCTTAAGGTTTTTAATTTTCTCGTCCTAACATGCAAGGAAACATATCACGCATACATCCATACATGACATACATCAAAACAATAAAAACCAAAAAAATAAAGCATGGATAATTAAATTATCCAATTATCATGGTCTTCTTCCTTGAGTTGAATCCGAGAAAATCTTCGACTCGATCTCTCCCACTGAATCAAGCATCTTGTCGCTCCTCCACGGCCGGGCAGTGGATTTCCAAAATTAAAATTTCACTTTTATGCAAAATTAATTACATAAAAAATTTAATTTTAAATCCCGACTCTCCAAATGACGCAACTAACGGGCGAAATGGACCGACTAAAATCGATGACCGCCCGAACTAATCGCTCGGACCAGTCGCCATGAATCGCAAATGCTTGGCTCGGCAGTACCAGTGCCGCTGCGCGCCGCTTGCCGCTTGTTTGCCGCGGCCGCCGCAGTGAGTCCTAGCCTTCCGCTCGCTCTATTTCTTCGTGATCCCGTCTTTTCCGAATTCGATTACAATTTTATACAAAATAAAATACATCGAAATTACATCAAGATTACACGAAAAATAAAAACACCTAGAACTACCCGCGGATTTTCTCACGGGAAAAACCATTACATGCCTCAAAAAACGGGCCAAACCAACAATTGCATAATTCATAAAAATAAATAAATTCACCATTCATATAAACCATGATAATTGGATCATATCACCTGCAAGAACACATCTAGCAAAATATTCCAACATCAAAATATATGAATATTTAAATTGCTATCAATTAATCACCAAAATTAATTAAAATAGCAAAAACCTAAAAATCCGTCTCCAATACCAATTGTTGGAAAGTAAAACGCAGCGGAAGCGAAGTTTGGGAACGATGATAATCGCGTTTTATGCATCTACGAGCATAAGATCTATTTAGGCATGCTAATTAATTAATTACTAAGATTAATAAGCAATTTAAATATTATTTATTATTTATTAATTAAATATGTTGATTATTAAAATATCCTAATCTAGATCCAAGATCATAGGATATTATCTTTTGAGGAGTATTGGTTGCTTCCGTCTTGATCACCTTGTATTTATACCTTTAGACCTTCTAGAGTATGATCCGCCTTAACCCGGACGTTGTGTGGGCAACGAGCTACCGGATCTTGTTTGGACAACCTTGGGATCAGCCGAATTCACCTTTGTATGTGATCACTTTGTTTTTCTTTGCTTTCTAGTATTTTATAAACACTCTTAGCAAATTAATTGTGTTATCAAAATTGTAGAATCAAAGACACAAGTCTAGATCTACAATTAAACACAAGAGGAAAAAATTTGATCACACAACCTCACAAAAAGCATGTAAAATCGGTCAACACCCTTATGTCCTATATATAGGCTCTTGGGCTACTACTAGGGATCTTAAGGAGGATTATGGAAGGACTCCCAATAAATTCATCTTACCTTATTAGGACTCTTCCTAATATAATGAATCTATTAATAACAACTTAGTCCACTAAAAGGTTGATATTGCACTTCCTACCAAAATCCCAAATTACGAAATTGGGCTCCTTATTAAATATATTATTTCCCTTGTTTAAGATATCGAATGCCCATTAATTAATTATAAGCTACTGACAGCTTTAATTAATTACCACTCGAACCTTATTATTATATCGGAATTAAATCCACCTGCAGGGTTTAATATAATAATCATTATCGAGCTCCTCAAGGGGACATCATCAACCCGCACGAGTCGGGACACGATTTCTAGTAATAATAATTACTGTCGTATAAACAATATTATTGCCCAAGATACGAGGCTTATTAAGTCGATCATTTTGACTCTCACCTATGGTAAATTAAAGCAATAATTATTATAAATACACAATTAAATATTATATACTTAGAATTAAGAAATAATAATTATCCGAGATTTATGTTCTTCTTACAGTCAGTACAGAAGACACTTCTCACCTCGATCCAGTTCAAGGTATGCAAATACGCTAATGTATGCTAATAGTCAAGACCAACTATTCTCAAGCATACACTACAACCTTTTATATAATTTGTCTAATAAATATATAGGTTGTGAACTATTATATTATTTTATAAGGCACCGATAATGTGATCTTCCGTGTGACACCAACACACCACATTATCTACAATATAAAATAATTAGACATTTCATTTGCATGACCATAACGTGAATTAATATGCAAAACATGTGATTAAATGTAATTAATATTCTCATAGGTAGTAAGAGGGAAATTAGGTAATACAAGCATAAATTATGCTTTGCAGTATACAATCCTAACAATTTTGCTAAGTGTTTGATGCCTCTGGGTGAATTGTTTGAATATATGTGTTGTATTGTGCTGTGTGTGAATGTATGGATGTGGGCGGGGCCTATGGTGGCACATGGCATGCGATCATGTGGCCAGGATGCAACAAGCGATTGATCCAACCGTGAGAGCCTAATAAAAACTACGGTGACACATGGCATGCGATCATGTGGTCAAGATGCAACAAGTGATTGATCCAACCGTGAGCGCCAAAGATAATCTACGGTGACACATGGCTTGTGATCATGTGGTCAGGATGCAACAAGTGATTGATCCAACCGTGAGATGTTGTGACTTGTGGTTCGCTAGCCAGCTCGGGAGGGTCCTTAGAGGCCTCGAGTGGGATTCGTGGCTTCGTCCCGGTCCTAGGCGACGTGTGTGCGTGATTCGTTTTATGATTGTGGCCAGCTCGGGAGGGTCCTTAGAGGCCTCGAGTGGGATTTGTGGCTTCGTCCCGGTCCTAGGAAATGCTTCTGCGTGACTATGTTGTGTTGATTTTATGTCCGTCGAGGACACGTGATATGAGTTCTGACCCTGTGAATTATTAGTGGTTTTCTATTTGCGAAAACAAAAACCCTTGGGCTGTGACCCTATTGATTTTGGAAAGAGAAGGATTTGATAATCCTAAATTGTTTTCTATTAAAACTCCCGACCATTTTGCAAACCGTTCTCATTATTTGTGATCTTTCGGATTTGGAAAGTTTTACTCAAACTCTTACCTCGGGAAGTATTCGTTTCGTTGCATTTGAATCTTTGAGGATTCCTGATTATTTTTATTCTTGGAACTTGAATTATATGGCTCGTATTTGCACTTTGTACTTGCACTAGCAGAATAGTGGAATTTTGCTAACCCCCGAGTAATCGGGGGGTAGATGTATGTATTGCATTCAGGTTTCAGGGAGCGTGGCACAGGGCCGACATGAAGGATGATGAAAGATGATCAATACTAATCACATTTGGAACCGTATGTTGTGTATTGGTTCAGTTGTACTTTATTTTCCGCTGCAGTATTTTCCCCATCATACGGGAGTTTGTTGTATTTTGACCCCTGTGTGGGCAAGTATTGTAATCGAGTTGTATGTATTTATTGAAAGGCCAAATCGGTCTAATGAGTCTTTTTAGCCTTAAAGGCATTGTCGAGTTGTTCGTTTGTTGTTACCAGCCTGGTAGATCCTTGAGGAAAGGTTCTACGGCGTGTAATATCCCTGAGCAGATTGGGGGTGTTACATAAATGGTATCAGAGCTTAGGTTGTGGAAACCTAGGCTGTCGGGTCAAGTTGTGTCTGTTGAGTTTTGTCTCGTCGTATTTTGTCTAACTGAGTCGTGTCGCGATGCGTTGTCTGAGTTCGTTGGTCATGATTAGTATCGTGGGGCAATCATCATCTTCGTGCGACCTGTGGTTGTAAGTCTCCCTTCGTTGTGATAGTGCCTCGTCTGTTGCGAGTTACTGGTATGATTATGTGTTAAGTGACGGAATCCTCCTATGGATTTTGATTTTGTGATATGTGGTTATTTGACTATCATATTTTGTTTAGATGAGGAGTGTCGCTGATTATATATTCTTGATTGTTGGTTTCGTCCGCTGCGTGTATATTTCAAACTGATTTGTTCGTTTGCAAGTGTTTTTGTCACGCCCCACACCGGGGTTGGACGAGAAAGCGACAGTTAACGTAATAAATAACGTTTGTGATAATACATTCCAGTAAAGCATACATATGCCAGATCTCAGCCCAGTGAACTAAGACTGGTTATTCCATAGAAAAGAAATATTCAAGAGTACAGCGGAATTATTACATCAAGTACGAAAGAGTACATCAGAAACCATAATACATTTTGACACAGGAATAAAAAGAAGCATTAAAGCAGTATCCTAATTCCTACGTCTTGAAAATACTTTGAGAACAGTCTTCAGTGGTCGTCAGCATTTGTCTCTTCTTCCTCTTGATTCTCTTCATCTAGTGGGGTTTTTGAAAAACAATTCAAAGTGGGGTGAGAATAATAGATTCTCAGTGAGTTGGATTTGAGTATTTTCTAAATTTATATGTATCCAACTATTTTGAAATATAATATATTTTCTCTCACTTTTGAAAAATGGTATTGTTTAAAAATTGGTGCAATTTTTTAAGACGAATATTATGAATTATGACATGAGTGTACAGTCAATCTCCGTAGATTGCTGTTGAGAATGAAGAATATACGGTGTCAAGCGCCCAATGAGTATTTAGATTCGGGAGGTCGTCTACATGACTAATCCCTTAGCCTCCTTATAACGTCTTAGACTGTTATCAGTGTTTGGCCTTTGACTATCGCCACGACCTTTGGTTTGATAACCGTAGCCTTGGGCGTTTGCCGGACCGTCACTATAACATTGGCCTTTGAGCTTTATCGCTCTCACGCTTGGTGACGTGCTGCCTTATCTCTTATCTGGGATCGATATGTCCTTAGCTTGGGTCTATGCACGGATCATATCATAATCGCGACTATACCCGAATTCTACAACCCAGTCACCTTAGGATCACTCCGTCGTTCGGCTTCAAGGGAATAGGATACGACGATAGCTTTGCCTAGAACCGCAGCCACGCTGCTCGATTCATGACTTAGACTAACCGTCCCTCATGCATATAAATAGAAAAAGAGACTCTAGAGGTACTCGTACGGACTCTAGCAGTGGCTTCCACCCGAAGGTCTTAGCACTTAGCTCCGTACAGCACTTACTCCCGATTTCAATTGAATAACAATTATTGTCGTGATTAACAGTGGTTATGCATATTGTAAGATATCAATATGATTATTTGATAGTATATGGACCTGGATAAGCTAGAGGAATTAGTTCAACCGGTTGATGATTAAATTGCTATTGTGCGAGTCTTAGCATAATCTTATAATAAATTCATAAACTTGAATAGTTTGGTACGGATTGATTATACCTCCGAAAATTACGAACTTTGTGCGAAAGGTCCGTCATGATATAAGGATTGAAGGTCAGAAGTTGCATGATAGTTTTACCTTTCGGAAATTACAATTCTGCCCTTTTGTCTTTTAAGTACTATCATTATTTTTTTTACTAAAATATTATAAATTTGGATAATTCGGTACGGATTGATTATACGTCCGAAAATTACGAACTTTATTGCAAAAAGTCCGTTATGATATGAGGATTGAAGGTCAGAAGTTGCATGAAAATTTTACCTTTTGAAAATTATAATTCTGCCCTTTCATCTTTTAAGTACTATCGTTATTTTTACTAAAATATTATAAATTTGGATAATTCGGTACGGATTGATTATACGTCCAAAAATTACGAACTTTATTGCGAAAAGTCCGTTATGATATGAGGATTGAAGATCAGAAGTTGCATGAAAGTCTTACCTTTTGTAACTTACAATTCTGCCCTTTCGTCTTTTAAGTACTATCATTATTTTTACTATAATTGTATAAATTTGGATAATTCGGTACGGGTTGGTTATACGTCCGAAAATTACGAACTTTATTGCAAAAAGTCTGTTATGATATGAGGATTACAGGTCAGAAGTTACATGAAAGTTTTTCCTTTTGGAAATTACAATTCTGCCCTTCCGTCTTTTAAGGACTATCATTATTATTTTTACTATAATTGTATAAATTTGGATAATTCGGTATGGGTTGGTTATACGTCCGAAAATTATGAACTTTATTGCGAAAAGTCCGTTATAATATAAGGTTCTGAGAGCAGAAGTTGAATGGGGATTTTTCCTTCCATAAATTACAATTCTGCCCTTTCGAAATTAAAGTACTATTATTATTATTTTTATTTAGTTTTGTCTATAATTTTGATTAATTCGTTTGGATTCATTTAAACTCCTAAAATTATGAATCCGGTTGCGATTTGAACCTTACGACTTGTAATTTTTTATTACGTTCTGTTTTAATTTTTATTCTTATATAATTTACGATTTCATTCCTTTGTTTTGTCCTAATCGACATTTTAGTATTCGGGTCATATCTTTTTAGTTTCTTGTCGGATTGACCTCAAATTTTCGGGGTAGGTTCTTTATGTTATTATGAGTACAGAGAGTTCAACTTTTTTGCAAATTTTATTTTCGTAACAGTAAGTTTCTGTAAATTACAGTTTTGGCCCCGAATTCTTGAAATTTATATTTTTGCCCCGATTTTCTATTTTAGTAAATTCCGATTTAGGTGAAATTTTATAGAGGACTTATTTTTGATATTTTAAGACTTAATTTCAGGGCATAAGACCATAATTATAGATTTTAACAATTTTACCCCAAATTTATCTTATTTAAACTATTTTAGTTTATCCTTCGAACTTAGGTTCGAATTATCAAATCTTCCGGTGACTAATTATCCTCTTACCATAGTCCAATATATATACTCATATGTTTTTGGGATTTTAATCTCCAAAGATCAGATTTGTCATATTCAACCAAAATTTCCATCAATGAATTAATTTGCACATATAATCAAAATATGACAAACTAAAATTCAACAAATATCAAGATCATTACATGCATAGTAATGAATGTTAATCAAGTATAAATATCTAAAGTTTTAATACTTGCATGCACCATATATTTAACTGGTATAAATTTTCAATAAGAGAAAAGAAGGAAAACAACTTTACCCACTTTTGAATTCTTCAAAGAGATGTTAAACATGATGGCTTAGACAATATGACTCCCCTCCTTGAATATATGTGGTTGATCAAAGGAAGAATTCAAGGATGATTAGTTTTTTAGTTTATAATAATAGAAAGAAAAAAAGAAATACACAAAGTTCTAATGTTGACTCATTACCTTTCTTTTCCTCCTCTTTCTTCTTCTTCTTCCTCTCTCTCTCTCTCTCTCTTTTTTTTTTTGTTTCTTCTCTCCTCACTTCAGCCCTTTCTCTCTCTCTTAAGTGCAGATATTTTTTTGTGTGTTGTGAAATGGGAGGAGTTTACAAGTTGGTAGTATTTATAATGCATGGGATGGTCAAAGGATATATGGTGAATCACCCCACAAGACTTTGATGTATCACAAGTGTCTCCATCTTCACTTGTATGAATACACATCAAATTTAACTCATACATCACCATTTCTTTATTTGGCTGATTTTTAAATATATTATTATATATATATTTTTTGAATATTTGTTGTAGTCGTATATAATTTAATAAATGAAAGTGGTACTAGATAATGGGTTGGGTTATATGTGCCTTTGGGCTTGGTGCAGTATTTTAGGTGATAGGTATTTCTTTACTTAGATGGTCATAAGCTCATAATGCCTCTAAGTTTAAATTTTAATAATAAGCCCACTAATCAAGTTGGACTATTAAATTAAACAGCCCATTTATTAATAAATTAGAATTTATTAAATAATTAAGTTAATTAGACTTATAGGATATTATTATTTTTATTTACTAAATTAAAGTAATAAAAATAATTAGGTTGTTGAACTTATAGAATTTATTTAGCTAATGTGACTATGCATAAGGTAAGAACTAATTTTATTTGATAATGAAATATTGTACACTTTATTTTATTTATTAAAAACTAATAATCTAATCTACATACAAAATAATGGGGTCTCACATCCTCCCCACCTTGGGAGAATTTGGTCCCCAAATTCCTATCTGAATAGTTATGGAAAAGTCTTCTTCATCTCATCCTCTGCTTCCCATGTGGCGTCTTCTTCTCGGTCGTGGTTCTGCCATACAACTTTAACCAACGGTATCTTCTTGTCTCTTAGTCCGCGTACTTGTTGATCCACGATCCTGGTCGGCTTCTCTACATAAGTTAAATCCTCTTTGATCGGCAGTACGTCGTACGTGATGATATGCTCAGGATCCGGATGATATTTCTTCAATCTTGAGACATGAAATACGTCGTTCATTCCGGCAAGATCGCTTGGTAGCTCGAGACGATATGCTAATTTTCCAATTCGTTCTAGGATTGTGAAAGGTCCGACATATCTGGGGCTAAGCTTCCCTCTTTTCTGAGAATTGATTAATCCCTTACGTGTTGATTAATGAAGGAATACTTTGTCTCCGGTGTCGAATACCAAATCCTTCCTTCTTCGGTCTGCATAACTCTTCTGTCGGCTCTGAGAAGTACGAATTCGATCCCGAATGATTCGAACCTTATCCATGGCATCTTCTACTAGATCAACTCTCGTTATCGGGTTTCGGTTCTGCTTACCCTTTGGTCTCCATCGGTCGTCAATCTCCCAGTGTATTGGTGATCGAAACTTTCTTCCATATAATGCTTCATATGGAGACATCACGATAGATGCCTGATAGCTGTTGTTGTAAGCAAACTCAGCTAAGGGTAGGTGGTGACTCCAACTCTTTTGAAAATCCAGTGCACATGCCCGTAACAAATCCTCAAGGACTTGTATCGTTCTCTCAGATTGTCCATCCGTCTGAGGGTGTGCTGCAGTGCTGAAACTCAATGTCGTCCCAAGTTCTTGATGAAGGCTCTTTCAAAATCTGGAGACAAATCTGGGGTCACGATCTTACATGATGTTTATAGGTATTCCATGCAGTCTAACGATTTCTCGGATATACGTCATTGCTAGCTTCTGCAGACTATCATTCTTTCTTACGGGTAGAAAGTGAGCTGACTTTGTAAGTCTATCCACGACTACCCAGATTGTGTTATATCCTCCACAGGTTGTTGGTAGATCCGTCACGAAGTCCATCATAATTAGTTCCCATTTCCATTCGGGAATATTGAGTGGTTGTAGCAATCCTGATGGTCTCTGGTGTTCAGCCTTCACTCATTGACAGGTTAAACACCTTGCTACGAATTCTGCAACTTAGTTCTTTATATTCACCCACCAGTAGTATTTCTTCAGATCTTTATACATCTTGTTACCGCTTGGATGAATTGTATATCGAGAGCATTGAGCCTCTGCTAAAATTTTCTTCTTGAGTTCGTCATTGTTGTGAACACATATTCAGTGTTTGAATTTTAGTGTTCCATCTCCCGACATGTTGAACTCAGATTTCTCGCCTTTTGCGACCCTTTCCTTAAGTTTACTCAACTTCCCGTCTTGAGTCTGTGCTTCTTGGATTTTCTCAAGTAAATCCGGCTTTATTGACAAATTAGCACATAAGACGTGTGTCTTAGCCTGCCTTGGGTTCCATTGGATTATTTCTCTTAGGGCATCCCATTCCCTTATCATGAGTCTAGCCACACTCGCTTTCTTACTTAAGGCGTCTGCTACGACATTGGCCTTGCCCGGATGATGCTGAATGGTGAGGTTATAATCCTCGAGAAGTTCTATCCACCGTCTCTGTCTTAGATTCAACTCATTCTGAGAGAACAAATATTTGAGACTCTTGTGGTCAGTAAAGGTGGTGAATGTAGCTCCATACAAGTAGTGTCTCCATTTATTCAAAGCAAACACTATTGCTGCTTGTTCAAGGTCATGGGTCGGATAATTCATCTCGTGGATTTTCAGATTTCGTGATGCATAAGCCACAACCTTGCCGTTTTGCATCAGCACAGCTCCTAATCCTTCCTTTGATGCATCGCTGTAAACCACAAATCCTTCACTCCCTTCGGGAAGTGTTAGCACAGGTGCAGTAGTGAGTTTTCTCTTGAGTTCCTGGAAGCTCAACTCACACTTATCGTTCCACTCAAATTTGACGTGCTTCCGCATCAGTCTTGTGAGTGGTCCTGCGATTTTGGAAAAATCTTTAATGAATTTGCAGTAGTAACCGCAAGTCCAAAAAAGCTCCGTATCTCTGTGACTGTTTCTGGCCTCTTCCAGTCCAGAATAGTCTCCACCTTTGATGGATCTACTGTGACTCCATCTCCAGATATTATGTGTCCTAAGAACGCTACCTCTCTTAACCAGAATTCACACTTGCTGAATTTGGCGTACAATTTGTGCTTCCTTAGTTTCTCTAGTACCAATCTCAGGTGAGTTTCGTGATCTTGATCCGACTTGGAATAAACGAGTATGTCGTCGATAAATATCACGACGAATTGATCTAGATACGGTTGGAATACGCGGTGCATTAAATCGATAAATGCAGCCGGCACGTTGGTCAATCCAAAAGGCATTACCACGAATTCATAATGACCATACCTAGTTTGAAATGCAGTCTTCAGTATGTCATTCTCTTTGTTCCTCAATTGGTAATATCCCTGTTGAAGATCGAACTTTGAGTAAACCGTTGCTCCTTGTAGTTGGTCGAATAATTCGTCGATCCTGGGAAGTGGATACTTGTTCTTAACGGTAATATTGCTAAGTTCTCGATAATCGATGCACAATCTTAGTGTGCCATCTTTATTTTTTTACGAATAGAACTGGTGCTCCCCAAGGAGATATACTTGGTCGGATAAATCCAACCTCTAGCAATTTCTTCAACTGAACCTTCAGTTCTTGTAGTTCCAGTGGGGCCATTCGATATGGCATTCTAGCCACAGGTGCCTTTCCCAGCAAGATATCAATGCTGAATTCAACTTCCCTCTCTGGAGGTAGAGAAGTAAGTTCCGTGGGGAAAATGTCATGGTATTCTGATACTACTGGTATAGCTTCAATCTCCATTTTGCTCTTGGGTTTGTTAATGACAAAAGCCAAAGATCCCGTTGCTCCCTTCGAGATGGCCCTTCTCGCCTTCGTGGCTGATATGATTGGGGCCAAGTTAATTCTAGCATTCCCGTGTAGTTTAACTACTGGGTGGTTGGATTTGCCGAATCGAACTATCTTAGAATGGCAGTTGAGTTGCGCATAGTTTTTAGATAGCCAATCCACCCCAAGTATGAGGTCATACTCAAGTATGGGATGAAGAATTAGGTCGGCAGGAAAACAATGACCCTCAACTATTACTTCACAATCCTTAAATACCGAATCTATTTCTCGGCTTGTACCCATAAGTGTGGATACTTCTAAGCTTACGGATAGTGATTATTGAAGTGATTGTTAATTAAGATGCTTGCATTCGGTTGTTGAGTATCAAGAAATGTTATCATTATTCAACATTATTATTACATTCACAATGTTGTTTCATGAAAAAAAATACAGCATTGGATAAGGAAAAGTAGGTTTTCCTTACCAACTATCGATAGTAGGTAACATCTCAAAGAGACAGTTCATAGGATGGAAATACACAGATAATTATTAAGGAAATATGTCTTAATAATTCAAATCAAACTGTAAGTTTTTCCAAAGTTTGGATTTCGCCCCATTCGGATGGGTCGAATATTTTGAATAATGCCTTGCAGTAATAGCTTTACGTCTTCCGAATGAATAACATAGCTAAGTTGACTACGAGGTACGTAGCAACACAGAACTTTAATAAGTTGAAATTAGCCATTACTATTCCAAACGAATAGTATAGCGACTCAATTGATTTTGACAATACTGATTGGTGACGCTCATTCTGGATGAATAGCGAATGGATTGAGATATATCTTAATGGACGGCATGAATTAGACCTTAAGTTAGGTTCTAGAGATTCCTATCTGAAAAGGTCTTGTTGTAGAATAATATTTACTTCGTACTAGGTGGGGATTCTAACTAAGTCCGACGAATTTTATCCTGGAAAAGCTCGATGTAAGTGTCCTTCTTACAAAGCGAGCTCTGATACCACTCCTGTCACGCCCCACACCGGGGTTGGACGAGAACACGACAGTTAACGTAATAAATAACGTTTATGATAATACATTCCAGTAAAGCATACACATGCCAGATCTCAGCCTGGTGAACTAAGACTAGTTATTCCATAGAAAAGAAATATTCAAGAGTACAGCAGAATTATTACATCAAGTACGAAAGAGTACATCGAAAACCATAATACATTTTGACACAGGAATAAAAAGAAGCGTTAAAGCAGTATCCTAATTCCTACATCTTGGTAATACTTTGAGAACGGTCTTCAGTGGTCGTCAGCATCTGTCTCTTCTTCCTCTTGATTCTCTTCATCTAGTGGGGTTTTTGAAAAACAATTCAAAGTGGGGTGAGAATAATAGATTCTCAGTGAGTTGGGTTTGAGTATTTTCTAAATTTATATGTATGCAACTATTTTAAAATATAATATATTTTCTCCCACTTTTGAAAAATGGTATTGTTTAAAAATTGGTGCAATTTTTTAAGAAGAATATTATGAATTATGACATGAGTGTACAGTCAATCTCCGTAGATTGCTGTTGAGTATGAAGAATATACGGCGTCGAGTGCCCAATGAGTAATTAACTTCGGGAGGTCGTCTACATGACTAATCCCTTAGCCTCCTTATAACGTCTTAGACCGTTATCAGTGTTTGGCCTTTGACTATCGCCACGACCTTTGGTTTGATAACCGTAGCCTTGGGCGTTTGTCGGACCGTCACTATAACATTGGCCTTTGAGCTTTATCGCTCTCACGCTTGGTGACGTGCTGCCTTATCTCTTATCTGGGCTCGATATGTCCTTAGCTTGGGTCTATGCCCAGATCATATCATAATCGCGACTATACCAAAATTCTACAACCCAGTCACCTTAGGATCACTCCGTCCTTCGGCTTCAATGGAATAGGATACGACGGTAGCTTTGCCTAGAACCGCAACCACGCTGCTCGATTCATGACTTAGACTAACTGCCCCTCATGCATATAAATAGAAAAAGGGACTCTAGAGGTACACGTACGGACTGTAGCGGTGGCTTCCGCCCGAAGGTCTTAGCACTTAGCTCCGTACAACACTTACTCCCGATTTCAATTGAATAACAATTATTGTCGTGATTAACAGTGGTTATAGATATTGTAAGATATCAATATGATTATTTGATAGTATATGGACTTGGATAAGCTAGAGGAATTAATTCAACCGGTTGATGATTAAATTGCTATTGTGCGAGTCTTAGCATAATCTTATAATAAATTCATAAACTTGAATAGTTCGGTACGGATTGATTATACCTACGAAAATTACGAACTTTGTGGCGAAAGGTCCATCATGATATGAGGATTGAAGGTCAGAAGTTGCATGAAAGTTTTACCTTTCGAAAATTTTAATTCTCCCCTTTCGTCTTTTAAGTACTATCATTATTTTTTTTACTAAAATATTATAAATTTGGATAATTCGGTACGGATTGATTATACGTCCAAAAATTACGAACTTTATTGCGAAAAGTCCATTATGATATGAGGATTGAACATCAGAAGTTTCATGAAAGTTTTACCTTTCGGAAATTACAATTCTGCCCTTTTGTTTTTTAAGTACTATCGTTATTTTTACTAAAATATTATAAATTTGGATAATTCGGTACAGATTGATTATACGTCCGAAAATTACGAACTTTATTGCGAAAAGTCCGTTATGATATGAGGATTGAAGGTCAGAAGTTGTATGAAAGTTTTACCTTTTGTAAATTACAATTCTTCCCTTTCGTCTTTTAAGTACTATCGTTATTTTTACTATAATTGTATAAATTTGGATAATTCGGTACGGGTTGGTTATACGTCCGAAAATTACGAACTTTATTGCGAAAAGTCCGTTATGATATCAGGATTGAAGGTCAGAAGTTGTATGAAAGTTTTACCTTTCAGAAATTACAATTCTGCCCTTCCGTCTTTTAAGGACTATCATTATTATTTTTACTATAATTGTATAAATTTGGATAATTCGGTACGGGTTGGTTATACGTCCGAAAATTATGAACTTTATTGCCAAAAGTCCGTTATAATATATGGTTCTGAGATCAGAAGTTGCATGGGAGTTTTTCCTTCCATAAATTACAATTCTGCCCTTTCGAAATTAAAGTACTATTATAATTATTTTTATTTAGTTTTGTCTATACTTTTGATTAATTCGTTTGGATTAATTTAAACTCCGAAAATTATGAATCCAGTTGCGATTTGAACCTTACGACTTGTAATTTTTGATTACGTTCAGTTTTAATTTTTATTCTTACATAATTTACGATTTCATCCCTTTGTTTTGTCTTAATGGACATTTTAGTATTCAGGTCATATCTTTTTCGTTTCTTGTCGGATTGACCTCAAATTTTCGGGGTAGGTTCTTTATGTTATTATGAGTACAGAGAGTTCAACTTTTCTGGAAATTTTATTTTCGAAATAGTAAGTTTCTGTAAATACAATTTTGGCCCCGAATTCTTGAAATTTACATTTTTGCCCCGATTTTCTATTTTAGTAAATTCCGATTTAGGTGAAATTTTATAGAGAACTTATTTTTGATATTTTAAGACTTACTTTCAGGGCACAAGACCATAATTATAGATTTTAACAATTTTACCCCAAATTTATCTTATTTAAACTATTTTAGTTTATCCTTCGAACTTAGGTTCGAATTATCAAATCTTCCGGTGACTAGTTATCCTCTTACCATAGTCCAATATATATACTCATATGTTTTTGGGATTTTAATCCTCAAAGGTCAGATTTGTCATATTCAACCAAAATTTCCATCAATGAATTAATTTGCACATATAATCAAAATATGACAAACTAAAATTCAACAAATATCAAGATCATTACATGCATGGTAATGAATATTAATCAAGTATAGATATCTAAAGTTTTAATACTTGCATGCACCATATATTTAACTGGTATAAATTTTCAATAAGGGAAAAGAAGGAAAACAACTTTACCCACTTTTGAATTCTTCAAAGAGATGTTAAAGATGATGGCTTAGACAATATGACTCCCCTCCTTGAATATATGTGGTTGATCAAAGGAAGAATTCAAGGATGATTAGTCTATTTAGTTTATAATAATAGAAAAAAAAGAAATACACAAAGTTCTAAGGTTTACTCATTACCTTTCTTTTCCTCCTCTTTCTTCTTCTTATTCCTCTCTCTCTCTCTCTCTCTCTCTCTCTCTTTTTTTTGTTTCTTCTCTCCTCACTTCAGAACTTTCTCTCTCTCTTAAGTGCAGAGATTTTTTTGTGTGTTGTGAAATGGGAGGAGTTTACAAGGTGGTAGTATTTATAATGCATGGGATGGTCAAAGGATATATGGTGAATCACCCCACAAGACTTTGATGTATCACAAGGGTCTCCATCTCCACTTGTATGAGACACATCAAATTTGACTCATACATCACCATTTCTTTATTTGGCTGATTTTTAAATATATTATTATATGTATTTTTTTAATATTTGTTGTAGTCGTATATAATTTAATAAATGAAAGTGGTACTAGATGATGGGTTGGGTTATATGTGCCTTTGGGCTTGGTGTAGTATTTTAGGTGATAGATGGTTCTTTACTTAGATGGTCATAAGCCCATAATGCCTCTAAGTTTAAATTTTAATAATAAGCCAACTAATCAAGTTGGACTATTAAATTAAATAGCCCATTTATTAATAAATTAGAATTTATTAAATAATTAAGTTAAATAGACTTATAGGATATTATTATTTTTATTTAGTAAATTAAAGTAATAAAAATAATTAGGTTGTTGAACTTATAGAATTAATTTAGCTAATGTGACTATGCATAAGGTACGAACTAATTTTATTCGATAATGAAATATTGTAAACTTTATTTTATTTATTAAAAACTAATAATCTAATCTACATACAAAATAATGGGGTCTCACATCCTCCCCACCATGGGAGAATTTGGTTCCCAAATTCCTATCTGAATAGTTCTGAAAAAGTCTTCTTCATCTCATCCTCTGCTTCCCACGTGGCGTCTTCTTCTCGGTCGTGGTTCTGCCATACAACTTTAACCAACGATATCTTCTTCTCTCTTAGTTCGCGTACTTGCTGATCCACGATCCTGGTCGGCTTCTCTACATAAGTTAAATCCTCTTTGATCGGTGGTACATCGTACGTGATGATATGCTCAGGATCCGGATGATATTTCTTCAATCTTGAGACATGAAATACGTCGTGCATTCCGGCAAGATCGGTTGGTAGCTCGAGACGATATGCTAATTTCCCAATTAGTTCTAGGATTGTGAAAGGTCCGACATATCTGGGGCTAAGCTTCCCTCCTTTCTGAGAGTTGATTAATCCCTTACGTGGTGATAAATGAAGGAATACTTTGTCTCCGGTGTCGAATTCCAAATCCTTCCTTCTCCGATCTGCATAACTCTTCTGTCAGCTGTGAGCAGTACGAATTCGATCCCGAATGATTCGAACCTTATCCATGGCATATTCTACTAGATCAACTCTCATTATCGGGTTTCGGTTCTGCGTACCCTTTGGTCTCCATCGGTCATCAATCTCCCAGTGTATTGGTGATCGACACTTTCTTCCGTATAATGCTTTATATGGAGCCATCACGATAGATGCTTGATAGCTGTTGTTGTAAGCAAACTCAGCTAAGGGTTGGTGGTGACTCCAACTCTTTTGAAAATCCAGTGCACATGCCCGTAACAAATCCTCAAGGACTTGTATCGTTCTCTGAGATTGTCTATCCGTCTGAGGGTGTGCTGCAGTGCTGAAACTCAATGTCGTCCCAAGTTCTTGATGAAGGCTCTTTCAAAATCTGGAGACAAATCTGGGGTCACGATCTTACATGATGTCTATAGGTATTCCATGCAGTCTAACGATTTCTCGGATATACGTCATTGCTAGCTTCTGCAGACTATCATTCTTTCTTACAGGTAGGAAGTGAGCCGACTTTGTAAGTCTATCCACGACTACCCAGATTGTGTTATATCCTCCACAGGTTGTTGGTAGATACGTCACGAAGTCCATCGTAATTAGTTCCCATTTCCATTCGGGAATCTTGGGTGGTTGTAGCAATCCTGATGGTCTCTGGTGTTCAGCCTTCACTCATTGACAGGTTAAACACCTTGCTACGAATTCTGCAACTTAGTTCTTTATATTCACCCACCAGGAGTATTTCTTCAGATCTTTATACATCTTGTTACTGCTTGGATGAATTGTATATCGAGAGCATTGAGCCTCTGCTAAAATTTTCTTCTTGAGTTCGTCATTGTTGTGAACACATATTCGGTGTTTGAATTTTAGTGTTCCATCTCCCGACATGTTGAACTCAGATTTCTCACCTTTTGTGACCCTTTCCTTAAGTTTACTCAACTTCCCGTCTTGAGTCTGTGCTTCTTGGATTTTCTCAAGTAAATCCGGCTTTATTGACAAATTAGCACATAAGACGTGTGTCTTAGCCTGCCTTGGGTTCCATTGGATTATTTCTCTTAGGGCATCCCATTCCCTTATCATGAGTCTAGCCACACTCGCTTTCCTACTTAAGGCGTCTGCTACGACATTGGCCTTGCCCGGATGATGCTGAATGGTGAGGTTATAATCCTCGAGAAGTTCTATCCACCATCTCTGTCTTAGATTCAACTCCTTCTCAGAGAACAAATATTTGAGACTCTTGTGGTCAGTAAAGGTGGTGAATGTAGCTCCATACAGGTAGTGTCTCCATTTATTCAAAGCAAGCACTATTACTGCTTGTTCAAGGTCATGGGTCGGATAATTCATCTCGTGGATTTTCAGCTTTCGTGATGCATAAGCCACAACCTTGCCGTTTTGCATCAGCACAACTCCTAATCCTTCCTTTGATGCATCGCTGTAAACCACAAATCCTTCACTCCCTTCGGGAAGTGTTAGCACAGGTGCAGTAGTGAGTTTTCTCATGAGTTCCTGGAAGCTCAACTCACACTTATCGTTCCACTCAAATTTGACGTGCTTCCACATCAGTCTTGTGAGTGGTCCTGCGATTTTGGAAAAATCTTTAATGAATTTGCAGTAGTAACCGCAAGTCCAAAAAAGCTCCGTATCTCTGTGACTGTTTCTGGCCTCTTCCAGTCCAGAATAGTCTACACCTTTGATGGATCTACTATGACTCCATCTCCAGATATTATGTGTCCTAAGAACGCTACCTCTCTTAACCAGAATTCACACTTGCTGAATTTGGCGTACAATTTGTGCTTCCTTAGTTTCTCTAGTACCAATCTTAGGTGAGTTTCGTGATCTTGATCCGACTTGGACTAAACGAGTATGTCATCGATAAATATCACTATGAATTGATCTAGATATGGTTGGAATACGCGGTGCATTAAATCCATAAATGCAGTCGGCACGTTGGTCAATCCAAAAGGCATTACCACGAATTCATAATGACCATACCTAGTTTGAAAGGCAGTCTTTAGTATGTCATTCTCTTTGTTCCTCAATTGGTAATATCCCTGTTGAAGATCGAACTTTGAGTAAACCGTTGCTCCTTGTAGTTGGTCGAATAATTCGTCGATCCTGGGAAGTGGATACTTGTTCTTAACGGTAATATTGTTAAGTTCTCGATAATCGATGCACAATCTTAGTGTGCCATCTTTCTTTTTTTACGAATAGCACTGGTGCTCCCCAAGGAGATATACTTGGTCGGATAAATCTAACATTTAGCAATTTCTGCAACTGAACCTTTAGTTCTTGCAGTTCCAGTGGGGCCATTCGATATGGAATTCTAGCCACAGGTGCGTTTCCCGGGAAGATATCAATGCTGAATTCAACTTTCCTATCTGGAGGTAGAGAAGTAAGTTCCGTGGGGAAAATATCATAGTATTCTGATACTACTGGTATAGCTTCAATCTCCATTTTGCTCTTGGGTTTGTTAATGACAAAAGCCAAAGATCCCGTTGCTCCCTTCGAGATGGCCCTTCTCGCCTTCGTGGCTGATATGATTGGGGCCAAGTTAATTCTAGCATTCCCGTGTAGTTCAACTACTGGGTAGTTGGATTTGCCGAATCGAACTATCTTAGAATGGCAGTTGAGTTGCGCATAGTTTTTAGATAGCCAATCCACCCCAAGTATGAGGTCATACTCAAGTATGGGAAGAAGAATTAGGTCGGCATGAAAACAATGACCCTCAACTATTACTTCACAATCCTTAAATACCGAATCCGTCTCTCGGCTTGTACCCATAGGTGTGGATACTTCTAAGCTTACGGATAGTGATTATTGAAGTGATTGTTAATTAAGATGCTTGCATTCGGTTGTTGAGTATCAAGAAATGTTATCATTATTCAACATTATTATTACATTCACAATATTGTTTCATGAAAAAAAAATACAGCATTGGATAAGGAAAAGTAGGATTTCCTTACCAACTATCGATAGTAGGTAACATCTCAAAGAGACAGTTCATAGGATGGAAATACACAGATAATTATTAAGGAAATATGTCTTAATAATTCAAATCAAACTGTAAGTTTTTCCAAAGTTTGGATTTCGCCCCATTCGGATGGGTCGAATATTTTGAATAATGCCTTGCAGTAATAGCTTTACGTCTTCCGAATGAATAACGTAGCTAAGTTGACTACGAGGTACGTAGCAACACAGAACTTTAATAAGTTGAAATTAGCCATTACTATTCCAAACGAATAGTATAGCGACTCAATTGATTTTGACAATACTGATTGGTGACACTCATTCTGGATGAATAGCGAATGGATTGAGATATATCTTAATGGACGACATGAATTAGACCTTAAGTTAGGTTCTAGAGATTGCTATCTGAAAAGGTCTTGTTGTAGAATAATATTTACTTCGTACTAGGTGGGGATTCTAACTAAGTCCGAAGAATTTTATCCTGGAAAAACTCGATGTAAGTGTCCTTCTTACAAATCGAGCTCTGATACCACTCCTGTCACGCCCCACACCGGGGTTGGACGAGAACGCGACAGTTAACGTAATAAATAACGTTTATGATAATACATTCCAGTAAAGCATACACATGCCAGATCTCAGCCTGGTGAACTAAGACTGGTTATTCCATAGAAAAGAAATATTCAAGAGTACAGCGGAATTATTACATCAAGTACGAAAGAGTACATCGAAAACCATAATACATTTTGACACAGGAATAAAAAGAAGCGTTAAAGTAGTATCCTAATTCCTACGTCTTGGTAATACTTTGAGAACGGTCTTCAGTGGTCGTCAGCATCTGTCTCTTCTTCCTCTTGATTCTCTTCATCTAGTGGGATTTTTGAAAAACAATTCAAAGTGGGGTGAGAATAATAGATTCTCAGTGAGTTGGGTTTGAGTATTTTCTAAATTTATATGTATGCAACTATTTTGAAATATAATATATTTGCTCCCACTTTTGAAAAATGGTATTGTTTAAAAATTGGTGCAATTTTTTAAGAAGAATATTATGAATTATGACATGAGTGTACACTCAATCTCCGTAGATTGCTGTTGAGTATGAAGAATATACGGCGTCGAGTGCCCAATGAGTACTTAGCTTCGGGAGGTCATCTACATGACTAATCCCTTAGCCTCCTTATAATGTCTTAGACCGTTATCAGTGTTTGGGCTTTGACTATCGCCACGACCTTTGGTTTGATAACCGTAGCCTTGGGCGTTTGTCGGACCGTCACTATAACATTGGCCTTTGAGCTTTATCGCTCTCACGCTTGGTGACGTGCTGCCTTATCTCTTATCTGGGCTCGATATGTCCTTAGCTTGGGTCTATGCCCAGATCATATCATAATCGCGACTATACCCGAATTCTACAACCCAGTTACCTTAGGATCACTCCATCCTTCGGCTTCAAGGGAATAGGATACGACGGTAGCTTTGCCTAGAACCGCAACCACGCTGCTCGATTCATGACTTAGACTAACTACCCCTCATGCATATAAATAGAAAAAGGGACTCTAGAGGTACACGTACGGACTCTAGCGGTGGCTTCCGCCCGAAGGTCTTAGCACTTAGCTCCGTACAGCACTTACTCCCGATTTCAATTGAATAACAATTATTGTCGTGATTAACAGTGGTTATACATATTGTAAGATATCAATATGATTATTTGATAGTATATGGACTTGGATAAGCTAGAGGAATTAGTTCAACCGGTTGATGATTAAATTGCTATTGTGCGAGTCTTAGCATATTCTTATAATAAATTCATAAACCTGAATAGTTCGGTACGGATTGATTATACCTACGAAAATTACGAACTTTGTGGCGAAAGGTCCATCATGATATGAGGATTGAAGGTCAAAAGTTGCATGAAAGTTTTACCTTTCGAAAATTACAATTCTCGCCTTTCGTCTTTTAAGTACTATCATTATTTTTTTTACTAAAATATTATAAATTTGGATAATTCGGTACGGATTGATTATACGTCCGAAAATTACGAACTTTATTGCGAAAAGTCCATTATGATATGAGGAATGAACGTCAGAAGTTTCATGAAAGTTTTATCTTTCGGAAATTACAATTCTGCCCTTTTGTTTTTTAAGTACTATCGTTATTTTTACTAAAATATTATAAATTTGGATAATTCGGTACGGATTGATTATACGTCCGAAAATTACGAACTTTATTGCGAAAAGTCCGTTATGATATGAGGATTGAAGTTCAGAAGTTGTATGAAAGTTTTACCTTTTGTAAATTACAATTCTGCCCTTTCGTCTTTTAAGTACTATCGTTATTTTTACTATAATTGTATAAATTTGGATAATTCGGTACGGGTTGGTTATACGTCCGAAAATTACGAACTTTATTGCGAAAAGTCCGTTATGATATGAGGATTGAAGGTCAGAAGTTGCATGAAAGTTTTACCTTTTATAAATTACAATTCTGCCCTTCCGTCTTTTAAGGACTATCATTATTATTTTTACTATAATTGTATAAATTTGGATAATTCGGTACGGGTTGGTTATACGTCCGAAAATTATGAACTTTATTGCGAAAAGTCCGTTATAATATATGGTTCTGAGATCAGAAGTTGCATGGGGGTTTTTCCTTCCATAAATTACAATTCTGCCCTTTCGAAATTAAAGTACTATTATTATTATTTTTATTTAGTTTTGTCTATAATTTTGATTAATTCGTTTGGATTAATTTAAACTCCGAAAATTATGAATCCAGTTGCGATTTGAACCTTACGACTTGTAATTTTTAATTACGTTCAGTTTTAATTTTTATTCTTACATAATTTACGATTTGATCCCTTTGTTTTGTCTTAATGGACATTTTAGTATTCGGGTCATATCTTTTTCGTTTCTTGTCGGATTGACCTCAAATTTTCGGGGTAGGTTCTTTATGTTATTATGAGTACAGAGAGTTCAACTTTTCTGGAAATTTTCTTTCGAAACAGTAAGTTTCTGTAAATACAATTTTGGCCCTGAATTCTTGAAATTTACATTTTTGCCCCGATTTTCTATTTTAGTAAATTCCGATTTAGGTGAAATTTTATAGAGAACTTATTTTTGATATTTTAAGACTTACTTTCATGGCACAAGACCAGAATTATAGATTTTAACAATTTTACCCCAAATTTATCTTATTTAAACTATTTTATTTTATCCTTCGAACTTAGGTTCGAATTATCAAATCTTCCGGTGACTAGTTATCCTCTTACCATAGTCCAATATATATACTCATATGTTTTTGGGATTTTAATCCCCAAAGGTCAGATTTGTCATATTCAACCAAAATTTCCATCAATGAATTAATTTGCACATATAATCAAAATATGACAAACTAAAATTCAACAAATATCAAGATCATTACATGCATGGTAATGAATATTAATCAAGTATAGATATCTAAAGTTTTAATACTTGAATGCACCATATATTTAACTGGTATAAATTTTCAATAAGAGAAAAGAAGGAAAACAACTTTACCCACTTTTGAATTCTTCAAAGAGATGTTAAAGATGATGGCTTAGACAATATGACTCCCCTCCTTGAATATATGTGGTTGATCAAAGGAAGAATTCAAGGATGATTAGTTTATTTAGTTTATAATAATAGA
Source organism: Orobanche coerulescens (assembly GCA_033398695.1). Taxonomy (NCBI): domain Eukaryota; kingdom Viridiplantae; phylum Streptophyta; class Magnoliopsida; order Lamiales; family Orobanchaceae; genus Orobanche; species Orobanche coerulescens. Next base: position 120,219,893 of record CM065815.1, read on the forward strand.
AAAAAAAGAAATACACAAAGTTCTAAGGTTTACTCATTACCTTTCTTTTCCTCCTCTTTCTTCTTCTTATTCCTCTCTCTCTTTTTTTTTTGTTTCTTCTCTCCTCACTTCAGACCTTTCTCTCTCTCTTAATTGCAGAGATTTTTTTGTGTGTTGTGAAATGGGAGGAGTTTACAAGGTGGTAGTATTTATAATGCATGGGATGGTCAAAGGATATATGGTGAATCACCCCACAAGACTTTGATGTATCACAAGTGTCTCCATCTCCACTTGTATGAGACACATCAAATTTGACTCATACATCACCATTTCTTTATTTGGCTGATTTTTAAATATATTATTATATATATATTTTGAATATTTGTTGTAGTCGTATATAATTTAATAAATGAAAGTGGTACTAGATGATGGGTTGGGTTATATGTGCCTTTGGGCTTGGTGTAGTATTTTAGGTGATAGATGGTTCTTTACTTAGATGGTCATAAGCCCATAATGCCTCTAAGTTTAAATTTTAATAATAAGCCAACTAATCAAGTTGGACTATTAAATTAAATAGCCCATTTATTAATAAATTAGAATTTATTAAATAATTAAGTTAATTAGACTTATAGGATATTATTATTTTTATTTAGTAAATTAAAGTAATAAAAATAATTAGGTTGTTAACTTATAGAATTAATTTAGCTAATGTGACTATGCATAAGGTAAGAACTAATTTTATTCGATAATGAAATATTGTAAACTTTATTTTATTTATTAAAAACTAATAATCTAATCTACATACAAAATAATGGGGTCTCACATCCTCCCCACCTTGGGAGAATTTGGTCCCCTAATTCCTATCTGAATAGTTCTGGAAAAGTCTTCTTCATCTCATCCTCTGCTTCCCACGTGGCGTCTTCTTCTCGGTCGTGGTTCTGCCATACAACTTTAACCAATGATATCTTCTTCTCTATTAGTTCGTGTACTTGCTGATCCACGATCCTGGTCGGCTTCTCTACATAAGTTAAATCCTCTTTGATCGGTGGTACATCGTACGTGATGATATGCTCAGGATACGGATGATATTTCTTCAATCTTGAGACATGAAATACGTCGTGCATTCCGGCAAGATCGGTTGGTAGCTCGACACGATATGCTAATTTCCCAATTAGTTCTAGGATTGTGAAAGGTCCGACATATCTGGGGCTAAGCTTCCCTCCTTTCTGAGAGTTGATTAATCCCTTACGTGGTGATAAATGAAGGAATACTTTGTCTCCGGTGTCGAATTCCAAATCCTTCCTTCTCCGATCTGCATAACTCTTCTGTCAGCTCTGAGCAGTACGAATTCGATCCCGAATGATTCGAACCTTATCCATGGCATCTTCTACTAGATCAATTCTCATTATCGGGTTTCGGTTCTGCTTACCCTTTGGTCTCCATCGGTCATCAATCTCCCAGTGTATTGGTGATCGACACTTTCTTCCGTATAATGCTTCATATGGAGCCATCCCGATAGATGCCTGATAGCTGTTGTTGTAAGCAAACTCAGCTAAGGGTAGGTGGTGACTCCAACTCTTTTGAAAATCCAGTGCACATGCCCGTAACAAATCCTCAAGGACTTGTATCGTTCTCTCAGATTGTCCATCCGTCTGAGGGTGTGCTGCAGTGCTGAAACTCAATGTCGTCCCAAGTTCTTGATGAAGGCTCTTTCAAAATCTGGAGACAAATCTGGGGTCACGATCTGACATGATGTCTATAGGTATTCCATGCAGTCTAACGATTTCTCGGATATACGTCATTGCTAGCTTCTGCAGACTATCATTCTTTCTTATGGGTAGAAAGTGAGCTGACTTTGTAAGTCTATCCACGACTACCCAGATTATGTTATATCGTCCACTGGTTGCCGTAATTAGTTCCCATTTCAATTTGGGAATCTTGAGTGGTTGTAGCAATCCTGGTGGTCTCTGGTGTTCAGCCTTCACTCTTTGACAGGTTAAACACCTTGCTACGAATTCTGGAACTTAGTTCTTTATATTCACCCACCAGTAGTATTTCTTCAGATCTTTATACATCTTGTTACCACTTGGATGAATTGTATATCGAGAGCATTGAGCCTCTGCTAAAATTTTCTTCTTGAGTTTGTCATTGTTGTGAACACATATTCAGTGTTTGAATTTTAGTATTCCATCTCCCGACATGTTGAACTCAGATTTCTCGCCTTGTGTGACCCTTTCCTTAAGTTTACTCAACTTCCCGTCTTGAGTCTGTGCTTCTTGGATTTTCTCAAGTAAATCTGGCTTTATTGACAAATTAGCACATAAGATGTGTGTCTTAGCCTGCCTTGGGTTCCATTGGATTATTTCTCTTAGGGCATCCCATTCCCTTATCATGAGTCTAGCCACACTCGCTTTCTTACTTAAGGCGTCTGCTACGACATTGGCCTTGCCCGGATGATGCTGAATGGTGAGGTTATAATCCTCGAGAAGTTCTATCCACCGTCTCTGTCTTAGATTCAACTCATTCTGAGAGAACAAATATTTGAGACTCTTGTGGTCAGTAAAGATGGTGAATGTAGCTCCATACAGGTAGTGTCTCCATTTCTTAAAAGCAAACACTATTGCTGCTACTTCAAGGTCATGGGTCGGGTAATTCATCTCGTGGATTTTCATCTTTCGTGATGCATAACCCACAACCTTGCCGTTTTACATCAGCACAGCTCCTAATCCTTCCTTTGATGCATCGCTGTAAACCACAAATCCTTCACTCCCTTCGGGAAGTGTTAGCAGAGGTGCGGTAGTGAGTTTTCTCTTGAGTTCCTGGAAGCTCAACTCATACTTATCGTTCCACTCAAATTTGACGTGCTTCCGCGTCAGTCTTGTGAGTGGTCCTGCGATTTTGGAAAAATCTTTAATGAATTTGCGGTAGTAACCCGCAAGTCCAAGAAAGCTCCGTATTCCAGGATCGCTTTCGGCCTCTTCCAGTCCAGAATAGTCTCCACCTTTGATGGATCTACTGTGACTCCATCTCCAGATATTATATGTCCTAAGAACGCTACCTCTCTTAACCAGAATTCACACTTGCTGAATTTGGCGTACAACTTGTGCTTCCTTAGTGTCTCTAGTACCAATCTCAGGTGAGTTTCGTGATCTTGATCCGACTTGGAATAAACGAGTATTTCGTTGATAAATTTCACTACAAATTGATCTAGATACGGTTGGAATACGCGGTGCATTAAATCCATAAATGCATCCGGCGTGTTGGTCAATCCAAAAGGCATTACCACGAATTCATAATGACCATACCTAGTTTGAAAAGCAGTCTTCGGTATGTCATTCTCTTTGATCCTCAATTGGTAATATCCCTGTTGAAGATCGAACTTTGAGTAAACCGTTGCTCCTTGTAGTTGGTCGAATAATTCGTCGATCGTGGGAAGTGGATACTTGTTCTTAACGGTAATATTGTTAAGTTCTCGATAATCGATGCACAATCTTAGTGTGCCATCTTTCTTTTTTTACGAATAGCACTGGTGCTCCCCAATGAGATATACTTGGTCGAATAAATCCAACCTCTAGCAATTTCTGCAACTGAACCTTCAGTTCTTGCAGTTCCAGTGGGACCATTCGATATGGCATTCTAGCCACAGGCGCCTTTCCCGGAAAGATATCAATGCTGAATTCAACTTCCCTATCTGGAGGAAGAGAAGTAAGTTTCGTGGGGAAAATATCATGGTATTCTGATACTACTGGTATAGCTTCAATCTCCATTTTGCTCTTGGGTTTGTTAATGACAAAAGCCAAAGATCCCGTTGCTCCCTTCGAGATGGCCCTTCTCGCGTTCGTGGATGATATGATTGGGGCCAAGTTAATTCTAGCATTCCCGTGTAGTTCAACTACTGGGTGGTTGGATTTGCCGAATCAAACTATCTTATAATGGCAGTCGAGTTGCGCATAGTTTTTAGATATCCAATCCACCCCAAGTATGAGGTCATACTCAAGTATGGGAAGAAGAATTAGGTCGACAGGAAAACAATGACCCTCAACTATTACTTCACAATCCTTAAATACCGAATCTGTTTCTCGGCTTGTACCCATAGGTGTGGATACTTCTAAGCTTACGGATAGTGATTATTGAAGTGATTGTTAATTAAGATGCTTGCATTCGGTTGTTGAGTATCAAGAAATGTTATCATTATTCAACATTATTATTAAATTCACAATGTTGTTTCATGAAAAAAAATACAGCATTGGATAAGGAAAAGTAGGTTTTCCTTACCAACTATCGATAGTAGGTAACATCTCAAAGAGACAGTTCATAGGATGGAAATACACAGATAATTATTAAGGAAATATGTCTTAATAATTCAAATCAAACTGTAAGTTTTTCCAAAGTTTGGATTTCGCCCCATTCGGATGGGTCGAATATTTTGAAGAACGCCTTGCAGTAATAGCTTTACGTCATCCGAATGAATAACGTAGCTAAGTTGACTACGAGGTACGTAGCTGTAACACCCCAAAAGGCGGCCATTACAGTGCCGTGGACCCCACACTGGGACCCACCAGGCGATTTCCAAAACAGATTAAATAAACATTATTTGTGATACCGAACCACAATGAATAGTCATTACTCCGATTAGGAGTTTATCAAAAATATGGCCAACGGCCTTATAATACACAGGATCCGAAAAACAAGTATGAACCATATGGAGATGGAAAATACTTCAAATGTCAATACAACCAGATAGCAATCTAAATGAAGCAGGAAATAAATAACATAACACGGTTTAACATAACCGGACAACAAAAGATGTGGGCCCCCCGAACTAGTATCCTTCGAACCCTTCGCCGTCAGCATGCTCTTCCCGTGCTTTGCCTTTGCCTCGACCTAAAATACAATACAAGTATTTCGCCCATAACACAGGGTCAGATATACATGATAATCAATTCTTCCGACATTATACAATTCACATATATAGATCTCAAGAAAATCATTCCGACTATTAATCATACCCCTCGGGCGTATGAAACAATCAGTCACAAAACATCGAACACATCCAATCATACATGGACTATGAACGATTAACAATATAGCTCAAGATGGACATCACAGTACGCCCGATCCGGAAATGTGTCCGTGTACATGTCCACCCCGTATACGGAATCCAGAATATACGTGTGACAATGTACCTAATTAGCCCCACGAACTACGTCTCGTGTGCACAGTCCAATACGGAAACATCCACGTATGACTATACAAGTGCCCGGCTAAAAATCCTACACAATATCCAATCGGCACGCAGATATGATTCCGGAAATGTCACGATACAACATGACAACGAAGTTCAATGAAATACATATCCGAATAAGGATCAAGGAAACTCACCAAAGTGAAAATAAAGACCAACGAGATCAACGATTCAAAACGACGTACTTGGGAATGCAACCCCATGAAGAAAACGGAATAACATCAATGACAATGTCAAATCACGACAAACATTACATGGACAATTTATACACATGAATTATATAACCATCACAAGAATCTAATCATCATTATAACCAAGCAAGATAACTTGCCTCAATACTGAGACGAGAATAGTCCTCTTCTTGTCGGAACGAACGAACGGTCCTCGACTAATATTGTTTACTCGAACAATCAACCTTAAACGAAATACATTTTACTCAATAGCATATTCGTATAATTATCAATATAGGATTAGTAAGAAGTCATCCTACAATCCTTTAGAATAGTTTGTTATTTCCAATTATCGAAGCCTTATGTCAGGAGTTCTTTTAACATCATTACAACCATAAAAATCGGTTTACAATACTTTTACCGAATGTTCACATGGTTCATCATAAACAAGAATTCTATCAAAGGTATGTTGAATAACCAATTATGATGTTAAGATCCTCTTATGATGATTAAACTTTCCAAAACATTAAAATGTTGAAGGAACAAAATCTGCACATTTATGATCATTACTCCTCTCATCTAAATTGAATATAATGCTTACAACAAGATTATTAGCTATGAGGTTACACCATATTCATGAAGGTTATCAAAATCTTTCTTTACAAGGCTGGAAGATCCATTAACATCATGATGAATTCACCATTTATCTAGTATGATGATCAAAACATTCTAAGTTCTCAACACATTAGATTAATGAAAAGTTGTTATTGTTGGTTTCACAAATATCCTTAACCATTCAAAATCTTGCTGAGCTAAACGTAAGGAGGATATGATTCTTAAGAAATCTGAGCAAGAAGACATCCTTCTACTTCTAATCATGGCCAAGTTCTTCCCAAGGTAAGTGAAAACTTAAAATGGTGTTTAATCACTTTATGATAACAACTCTATTAGTTAAATCCAACTATGGTGAAGTTAACTGATTCAAAGGTGTTCTACTGAGTTAAATTCGTCCAGTACGATGAGCATGATAGTTATAACATGGTTAAAATCACTATATCATCAAGAACACATCCATCTCAAACCCTTATTTATCATATTCATCAAAAGTGTTAAAAAGGTTGGATTAAAACTATGTTTTACTTGGTTAATCTAACTCTAGGTGAAGTATAGTTCGTCATTAACATCAACATATGAAAATAATACAGAGAGGAAAGTACACCTACCTCCAGAAATGAAGAACAACCTCAATGCTATGAGAAAATATACTCCAAGCTCAAGAACACCTCTTAATCTCCAAGGAAATGAGCTCCACTCCAAGATTTAAGGCTTAGAAGCAAGTTAGGGGAGGTTGATATTGGTTTGGGAGTGCAGAGGGACAATATATGGAGAGAGAATCGGTTTGGAGTTGTGAAGAAATGAAAAACAGGCTGGTCTTATAAATAGACTGTGCAGGCTTAGCGCACGCTATCGGAACAGTTTAGCGTACGCTAACTGGTTAATATTACGTACGTACGCGGCTTACAGTGGCTACTGTCTTGAATTCGCAGGTCGTTAGCGCACGCTACTGAGAAATGGGTTACGCACCCTAATAAAAGTTGACTCTAGCCGACATGACAGCTCAGACCTTACTCACATGCATGCCAACGGTTAAGGAGTTCACGTGCTGAAGTCAACTGATGCCAGATTCCCTCTTAGCGTACGCAACAGAGGAAACATTACGCACGCTAAGACACAGGATTAGCGTACGTTAATCGTACTATGTAGCGTACGCTACATCAACAGAAAAATTCGAAAATGTAACTCTCTAATTAACCTCGAATCATCACATATGAAATGAATTAACAACGATACGAAATTCAAATCTATAATATCTCAACATAATACTAAATGCAACGATTCATGATAATCAGATTATCCGAATAATACAATGACAGGTAAAAATCAAAAGTTACAGTCGGATATTACATACTCTCCCCCTTAAAAAGAGTTTCGTCCTCGAAACTAAGGGGTAAATAACTCGGGGTATCTCGCTCGCATACTATCCTCGGTCTCCCACGTAGCCTCCTCGACTCCGTGTCGTGACCACTGAACCTTCAGTAGGGGAATCGTCTTGTTCCGTAACTGCTTGATCCTCCTCTCGAGTATCCGCACAGGGCGCTCCTCGTACGAATGATCCTCTGCTAATTCAATCTCTTCAAACTGAAGTACATGGCTCGGATCAGCAACATATTTTCTCAACTGGGAGACATGAAACACGTTGTGAATCTTACTCAAAGTCGGAGGTAAAGCTAGTCGATAGGCCAGATCACCTACATGCTCCAAAACCTCAAATGGCCCAATGTACCTCGGGCTCAGCTTGCCCCTCTTCCCGAAACGAAAAACACCTCGGGTAGGAGACACCTTCATTAACACATGGTCACCAACCTCGAACTCAAGTGGTCGTCGACGGTGGTCGCATAAGACTGCCGACTTTGAGCCGTTAGCAACCGACTCCTAATCAAAGTGATCTTCTCCCGAGCTGCTAATAACATATCGGGTTCCGTACCCAGAGATTCTGACAGTTCGTCCCAACACAAAGGGGACCTACAGCGACGGCCATACAATGCCTCATACGGTGCCATCTGAATCGAAGCGTGCCAACTATTATTATAAGTGAATTCCACCAAAGGCAGCATGGCTTCCCAATCGTCCTTCCAATCAAGAGCACATGATCTCAACATGTCCTCTAGAGTCTGGATGGTTCTCTCAGACTGACCATCGGTCTGTGGATGAAAAGCTGTACTGAAATTCAACTGCATGCCCATTGCACGATGAACTGCCTTCCAGAAGTGTGACACGAATCGCCCGTCACGGTCTGATACAATACTCTTGGGGGTACCATGTAATCTCACAATTTCCTTAATAAACAGCTGGGCCAATCTCTCGGGACCCCACGTGTCCTTAATCTCCAAGAAGTGGGCTGATTTGGTCAGACGGTCCACAATCACCCAAATCGTATTCATTCCTCGACGACTCATTGGCAAGCTAGTGATAAAATCCATAGATATATCCTCCCATTTCCACTCGGGAATCGGGAGCGGTTTCAGCATTCCTGCGGGTCGCTGGTGCTCAATCTTAACCTGCTGACAGGTTAAACATCTCGAAACAAATTCGGCAACCTCACGCTTCATATTCCCCCACCAATAATTCTGCTTCAAATCCTTATACATCTTGCTAGATCCCGGGTGAATAGAGTACGGGGTAGCATGGGCTTCCCTCATGATAGAGTTCCTCAATTCTTCGTCAGCGGGTACACAAACTCGATTTCTAAAGCGTATCAATCCATCCTCGTGGATCACGAATCCAGGGGCTTTCCCTTGGTTTACCTCATCCCGGACTCGAGATAAGAATAGGTCCGTAACTTGCTTCGATTTGATCATATCATCAAGAGACGAAGAAATCTCAAGGGTGCAAAGTTGTCCCTGAACACGCTGTAACCAAACTTCAATTTCTGACCTCATAAGGTCCAACTGCAACTATCTTTGTGCTGTCAAACGGCTCAGCATCTGCTCCTGCACTGTTTTACGGCTCAAAGCATCGGCGACCACATTTGCTTTACCCGGATGGTAAAGGATCTCGATATCATAGTCCTTGATTAATTCTAGCCACCTTCTCTGTCTCATGTTCAACTCCTTCTGAGTAAAAATGTACTTTAGGCTCTTGTGGTCTGTAAACATCTGGCAGGTAACTCCATAAAGATAGTGACGCCAGATTTTTAAAGCAAACACCACGGCTGCTAACTCCAAGTCATGGATCGGATAGTTAACTTCATAGGGTCGCAATTGTCTCGACGCATAGGCAATCACTTTCCCTTCCTGCATTAGTACACATCCCAGACCCTGTCTTGACGCGTCACTATACACCACAAATCCTTCCGTTCCTTTAGGTAAGACCAAAACAGGTGCCGAAATCAATCGACTCTTGAGATCATCAAAACTTTGCTAACATGCTTCTGACCACAAATACTTCTTGTCCTTCCGCAGTAAGTTAGTCATCGGTTGTGCAATTTTAGAAAATCCTTCTACGAACCGCCGGTAGTAACCTGCTAGGCTGAGGAAACTACGAACTTCCTTTACGTTCTTCGGTGGTAGCTAATCTCGAATGGCTTCCGTATTTTGTGGGTCTACTCTCACCCCTTCAGATGATATCACATGCCCGAGAAAGACAACCTCAGGCATCCAGAATTCACACTTAGAAAATTTCTCATAAAGCTGTTCCCGCCTCAATGTATCGAGGACTTGGTGGAGGTGACGCTCGTGCTCTACGTGGTTGCGAGAGTAAATCAGAATGTCGTCAATAAAAACGACAACAAAGCGATCCAGATAGTTAATAAAAACTCGATTCATTAATTCCATGAATACCGCCGGTGCATTAGTCAGTCCAAATGGCATCACCACAAACTCATAATGCCCATAGCGAGTACGGAATGCTGTCTTCGAAATGTCAAACTCTCGAATCCTCAACTGATGATAACCAGATCTCAAGTCGATCTTGGAAAACACGGCAGCTCCCTGAAGTTGGTCCAATAAATCATCAATACGTGGCAAGGGATACTTGTTCTTGATGGTTACCCTGTTCAGCTCACGGTAATCAATACATAAGCATAGAGATCCATCTTTCTTCCGTACGAATAACACTGGTGCTCCCCAAGGGGACGCACTAGGTCGTATATAGCCCTTGTCAGTCAACTCCTCAAGCTGGTTCTTCAATTCCTGCATCTCAGTCGGAGCCATACGGTACGGTGCTTTTGAGAGCGGGGATGTACCAGGTTCTAACTCAATAATAAACTCCACATCACGATGAGGAGGTAAGCCTGGCAACTCGTCTGGAAATACATCTGGGTAGTCTCGGACTACCGGAATGTCGGCCAATTCAACTAGTCGATCTGCTGTTTTGGTCATGTAGCACCAATAACCAATACACCCTTGATTAAGCAGTTTCGCTGCTCTCATAGCGCTGATGACTCTCCCAGAACGACTGGGATTATCACCTCGAAAAATACACTCGAAACCATCATCGGAAGTGACGGTTACCATTCGCTTGCGGACACTGAGCATTGCATCATGACGGTCCATCCAATCGATACCCAAGATTATATCATCCTTAGGTAAATCGACTACAATCAGATTTGATAACGACTCACGGTCGTTCAAACGAATCGGACAATCCTGGACTTCATGATTTCCAGTAATTCTTCTACCATCAGGTAGACCAATCATGTAGGGCTCGCAATTGATAACATGGTCTAGATGCAAACGACTTAAACAAGAAGAAGATATAAAGGAGTGTGAAGCACCGGTATCAAAAAGAACACACACAGGCTGGGAGTGGATCTCGAGTATACCTGAAATCATGCCGCCTCGGATCGACTTTCTTCATCTCGTAAATCGGGTTTCGTAGCCTCCGGCACTGTGTGTACCACTTTGATTCCCACGGCCCATTCCCCTATTCGCCCCGGTGGTCTGATAGGAAGCGGACGGAGGCGTCCGGTTCTGGACAGAGGTCTGAACTGGAGCACGAGACGCTACTTGTTCATGTCCGGGCCCACTCCTGCAAGAACGAGCACGGTAACCATTCTTACCACAAGTATGGCATGTGATGGCAGGCTTTGGGCAATTGAAGCTGATATGCCCCTGGCCCCCACAGTTATGACACACCACGGATGCGGAAACCATTTGAGAGTGCGATCCGGCGGGCTTTGACGCCATGGGTGGTCGATCATAAGGGTTTGGCAAAGACTGGGGCTTCCTGAATGTCCCCCGGTTACTCTCGGCAGTTCTGCCCCTGACCTTTGTTGTTGGACTGTGGTTGTTTCTTGGAAATCTCCTTCGCGGTGAGTTCGTACTCCAGAGCTTTCTCGATGAACTCTGGTAAGGTAGTACAGTGGTGATTCAACAGCTGCATTCTCATTCGGGGTTTAAGCCTCTTGAGAAAGTATTTGATCTTATCGGCCTCTGTTCGGATAATTGTCGTGGCAAAAGAAAGGAGTGCCTGTAATTTCTCAGCAACAGATAATACATCATCGTCCTCAGACGGGTCGGGGTTTAGCAGTTCCGACAGTTTGGCCTCACGGAGTGGCCCTGGATAGTAACGGTCTAGCATGAGGTTTTTAAATTCCTCCCAAGTATAAACACCATCAGCTGGCCTTACTAAAAGCCACCAGGTATGAGCGCCTTTGCTAAGATAATACGCAGCTACCGAGATGCGGTTCTCTTCCGGGCAGTCCACCATCTGGAAAAGTTTCTCAAAATGCTCGATCCATTGCATAATGTCAGCAGGCTCAGAGGAGCCTTCAAAAGTCGGTGGTCGCTGGCGAGAGATGTCGCTGATAATCTGACTCACGGGTCCGCCAATCACGGGAGGAGGATGAGCCCCCTGCTGCTGGCCAGTAGCGGCCCTATGCATAGCTTCCATTAGTTGACCCATCTGGGTCATCTGTGTCATCATGCCCTGCATTACGACGTAAGGATCGACACGCGCATCCCTGCGCCCACTGTGGTGCGATTGTTCCCTAGAAGGTGAACCACTGTCAGCGGAACTCTGATCCGCATCCGCGCGTTTGTTGGCTCGAGGTATCGGGATTCGGCCCCTTCCGCGGCCTCGTCCCCCTCTGCCACGACCTCTCAGGTTTCTTTCCATACTGAAAGAATCAGTCATAGTGATAACCATAAGTACAGTTCAAGATACTAAAATTCATGCTAAGTTAATAGCAACAAGGAATTACATATTCAAGGAAAACGGTTATCGATACCACAAATGTCGCACCGAATATTATATCGGTGTCAAGTCGAACAATTTCAATTATATAATCAATTCAGCATTTACCTCGGATTATCAATCAGATAAATCCTATCACAATTCCTCGAAATAACATGATAAAAAAGGTGACCCATACTGATATCAATATCATGCCAGTAATTAAATCATGGCTTCATAAAGTACATACCGTTTTTGGCTCGTAGGGTCAGGCGCTTGCATAGGTCACACGTGACACGAAGGTCTCTTGATACTAGTTCATTTCTCAATGACTCATAAAAAGGAAACAACGCCCTGATACCATTTTCTGTAACACCCCAAAAGGCGGCCATTACAGTGCCGTGGACCCCACACTAGGACCCACCAGGCGATATACAAAACAGATTAAATAAACATTATTTGTGATACCGAACCACAATGAATAGTCATTACTCCGATTATGAGTTTATCAAAAATATGGCCAACGGCCTTATAATACACAGGATCCGAAAAACAAGTATGAACCATATGGAGATGGAAAATACTTCAAATGTCAATACAACCAGATAGCAATCTAAATGAAGCAGGAAATAAATAACATAACACGGTTTAACATAACCGGACAACAAAAGATGTGGGCCCCCCGAACTAGTATCCTTCGAACCCTTCGCCGTCAGCATGCTCTTCCCGTGCTTTGCCTTTGCCTCGACCTAAAATACAATACAAGTATTTCGCCCATAACACAGGGTCAGATATACATGATAATCAATTCTTCCGACATTATACAATTCACATATATAGATCTCAATAAAATCATTCTGACTATTAATCATACCCCTCGGGCGTATGAAACAATCAGTCACAAAACATCGAACACATCCAATCATACATGGACTATGAACGATTAACAATATAGCTCAAGATGGACATCACAGTACGCCCGATCCGAAAATGTGTCCGTGTACATGTCCACCCCGTATACGGAATCCAGAATATACGTGTGACAATGTACCTAATTAGCCTCACGAACTACGTCTCGTGTGCACAGTCCAATATGGAAACATCCACGTATGACTATACAAGTGCCCGGCTAAAAATCCTACACAATATCCAATCGGCACGCAGATATGATTCCGGAAATGTCACGATACAACATGACAACGAAGTTCAATGAAATACATATCCGAATAAGGATCAAGGAAACTCACCAAAGTGAAAATAAAGACCAACGAGATCAACGATTCAAAACGACGTACTTGAGAATGCAACCCCATGAAGAAAACGGAATAACGTCAATGACAATGTCAAATCACGACAAACATTACATGGACAATTTATACACATGAATTATATAACCATCACAAGAATCTAATCATCATTATAACCAAGCAAGATAACTTGCCTCAATACGGAGACGAGAATAGTCCTCTTCTTGTCGGAACGAACGAACGGTCCTCGACTAATATTGTTTACTCGAACAATCAACCTTAAACGAAATACATTTTACTCAATAACATATTTGTATAATTATCAATATAGGATTAGTAAGAAGTCATCCTACAATCCTTTAGAATAGTTTGTTATTTCCAATTATCGAAGCCTTATGTCAGGAGTTCTTTTAACATCATTACAACCATAAAAATCGGTTTACAATACTTTTACCGAATGTTCACATGGTTCATCATAAACAAGAATTCTATCAAAGGTATGTTGAATAACCAATGATGATGTTAAGATCCTCTTATGATGATTAAACTTTCCAAAACATTAAAATGTTGAAGGAACAAAATCTGCACATTTATGATCATTACTCCTCTCATCTAAATTGAATATAATGCTTACAACAAGATTATTAGCTATGAGGTTACACCATATTCATGAAGGTAATTCGCAGGTCGTTAGCGCACGCTACTGAGAAATGGGTTACGCACCCTAATAAAAGTTGACTCTAGTCGACATGACAGCTCAGACCTTACTCACATGCATGCCAACGGTTAAGGAGTTCACATGCTGAAGTCAACTGATGCCAGATTCCCTCTTAGCGTACGCAACAGAGGAAACAATACGCACGCTAAGACACAGGATTAGCGTACATTAATCGTACTATGTAGCGTACGCTACATCAACAGAAAAATTCGAAAATGCAACTCTCTAATTAACCTCGAATCATCACATATGAAATGAATTAACAACGATACGAAATTCAAATCTATAATATCTCAACATAATACTAAATGCAACGATTCATGATAATCAGATTATCCGAATAATACAATGACAGGTAAAAATGAAAAGTTACAGTCGGATATTACAGTAGCAACACAGAACTTTAATAAGTTGAAATTAGCCATTACTATTCCAAACGAATAGTATAGCGACTCAATTGATTTTGACATTACTGATTGGTGACGCTCATTCTGGATGAATAGCGAATGGATTGAGATATATCTTAATGGACGGCATGAATTAGACCTTAAGTTAGGTTCTAGAGATTCCTATCTGAAAAGGTCTTGTTGTAGAATAATATTTACTTCGTACTAGGTGGGGATTCTAACTAAGTCCGAAGAATTTTATCCTGGAAAAGCTCGATGTAAGTGTCCTTCTTACAAAGCGAGCTCTTATACCACTCCTGTCACGCCCCACACCGGGGTTGGACGAGAACGCGACAGTTAACTTAATAAATAACGTTTATGATAATACATTCCAGTAAAGCATACACATGCCAGATCTCAGCCTGGTGAACTAAGACTGGTTATTCCATAGAAAAGAAATATTCAAGAGTACAGCGGAATTATTACATCAAGTACGAAAGAGTACATCGGAAACCATAATACATTTTGACACAGGAATAAAAAGAAGCGTTAAAGCAGTATCCTAATTCCTACGTCTTGGTAATACTTTGAGAACGGTCTTCAGTGGTCGTCATCATTTATCTCTTCTTCCTCTTGATTCTCTTCATCTAGTGGGGTTTTTGAAAAACAATTCAAAGTGGGGTGAGAATAATAGATTCTTAGTGAGTTGGGTTTGAGTATTTTCTAAATTTATATGTATGCAACTATTTTGAAATATAATATATTTTCCCCCACTTTTGAAAAAGGGTATTGTTTAAAAATTGGTGCAATTTTTTAAGAAGAATATTATGAATTATGACATGAGTATACAGTCAATCTCCGTAGATTGTTGTTGAGTATGAAGAATATACGGCGTCGAGCGCCCAATGAGTATTTAGCTTCGGGAGGTCGTCTACATGACTAATCCCTTAGCCTCCTTATAACGTCTTAGACCGTTATCAGTGTTTGGCCTTTGACTATCGCCACGACCTTTGGTTTGATAATCGTAGCCTTGGGCGTTTGTCGGACCGTCACTATAACATTGGCCTTTGAGCTTTATCGCTCTCATGCTTGGTGACGTGCTGCCTTATCTCTTATCTGGGCTCGATATGTCCTTAGCTTGGGTCTATTCCCGGATCATATCATAATCGCGACTATACCCGAATTCTACAACCCAGCCACCTTAGGATCACTCCGTCCTTCGGCTCCAAGGGAATAGGATACGACGGTAGCTTTGCCTAGAACCGCAGCCACGCTGCTCGATTCATGACTTAGACTAACCGCCCCTCATGCATATAAATAGAAAAAGGGACTCTAGAGGTACTCGTACGGACTCTAGCGGTGGCTTCCGCCCGAAGGTCTTAGCACTTAGCTCCGTACAGCACTTACTCCCGATTTCAATTGAATAACAATTATTGTCGTGACTAAAAGTGGTTATGCATATTGTAAGATATCAATATGATTATTTGATAGTATATGGACTTGGATAAGCTAGAGGAATTAGTTCAACCGGTTGATGATTAAATTGCTATTGTGCGAGTCTTAGCATAATCTTATAATAAATTCATAAACTTGAATAGTTCGGTACGGATTGATTATACCTCCGAAAATTACGAACTTTGTGGCGAAAGGTCCGTCATGATATGAGGATTGAAGGTCAAAAGTTGCATGAAAGGTTTACCTTTCATAAATTACAATTCTGCCCTTTCGCCTTTTAAGTACTATCATTATTTTTTTTACTAAAATATTATTTTATTTGGATAATTCGGTACGGATTGATTATACGTCATAAAATTACGAACTTTACTGCGAAAAGTCCGTTATGATATGAGGATTGAAGGTCAGAAGTTGTATGAAAGTTTTACCTTTCGTAAATCACAATTCTGCCCTTTCGTCTTTTAAGTACTATCGTTATTTTTACTAAAATATTATAAATTTGGATAATTCGGTACGGATTGATTATACGTCCGAAAATTATGAACTTTATTGCGAAAAGTCCGTTATGATATGAGGATTGAAGGTAAGAAGTTGCATGAAAGTTTTACCTTTCGTAAATTATAATTCTGCCCTTTCGTCTTTTAAGTTCTATCATTATTTTTACTATAATTGTATAAATTTGGATAATTCGGTACGGGTTGGTTATACGTCCAAAAATTACGAACTTTATTATGAAAAGTCCGTTATGATATGAGGATTGAAGGTCAGAAGTTGCATGAAAGTTTTACCTTTTGAAAATTACAATTCTGCCCTTCCGTTTTTGAAGGACTATCATTATTATTTTTACTATAATTGTATAAATTTGGATAATTCGGTACGGGTTGGTTATACGTCCGAAAATTATGAACTTTATTGCGAAAAGTCCGTTATAATATATGGTTCTGAGATCAGAAGTTGCATGGGAGTTTTTCTATCCATAAATTACAATTCCGCCCTTTCGAAATTAAAGTACTATTATTATTATTTTTATTTAGTTTTGTCTATAATTTTGATTAATTCGTTTGGATTAATTTAAACTCCGAAAATTATGAATCCAGTTGAGATTTGAACCTTACGACTTGTAATTTTTGATTACGTTCAGTTTTAATTTTTATTCTTACATAATTTACGATTTCATCCCTTTGTTTTGTCTTAATGGACATTTTAGTATTCGGGTCATATCTTTTTCGTTTCTTGTCGGATTGACTTCAAATTTTCGGGGTAGGTTTTTTATGTTATTATGAGTATAGAGAGTTCAACTTTTCTGGAAATTTTATTTTCGAAACAGTAAGTTTCTGTAAATTACAGTTTTGGCCCCGAATTCTTGAAATTTACATTTTTGCCCTGATTTTCTATTTTAGTAAATTCCGATTTAGGTGAAATTTTATAGAGAACTTATTTTTAATATTTTAAGACTTACTTTCAGTGCATAAGACCAGAATTATAGATTTTAACAATTTTACCCCAAATTTATCTTATTTAAACTATTTTAGTTTATCCTTCGAACATAGGTTCGAATTATCAAATCTTCCGGTGACTAATTATCCTCTTACCATAGTCCAATATATATACTCATATATTTTTGGGATTTTAATCCCCAAAGGTCAGATTTTTCATATTCAACCAAAATTTCCATCAATGAATTAATTTGCACATATAATCAAAATATGACAAACTAAAATTCAACAAATATCAAGATCATTACATGCATGGTAATGAATGTTAATCAAGTATAGATATCTAAAGTTTTAATACTTGCATGCACCATATATTTAACTGGTATAAATTTTCAATAAGAGAAAAGAAGGAAAACAACTTTACCCACTTTTGAATTCTTCAAAGAGATGTTAAAGATGATGGCTTAGACAATATGACTCCCTTCCTTGAATATATGTGGTTGATCAAAGGAAGAATTTAAGGATGATTAGTTTATTTAGTTTATAATAATAGAAAAAAAAAAAATACACAAATTTCTAAGGTTGACTCATTACCTTTCTTTTCCTCCTCTTTCTTCTTCTTCTTCCTCTCTCTCTCTTTTTTTTGTTTCTTCTCTCCTCACTTCAGCCCTTTTTCTCTCTCTTAAGTGCAGAGATTTTTTTGTGTGTTGTGAAATGGGAGGAGTTTACAAGGTGGTAGTATTTATGATGCATGAGATGGTCAAAGGATATATGGTGAATCACCCCACAAGACTTTGATGTATCACAAGTGTCTCCATCTTCACTTGTATGAAGACACATCAAATTTGACTCATACATCACCATTTCTTTATACGGCTGATTTTTAAATATATTATTATATATTTTTTTTTGAATATTCGTTGTAGTTGTATGTAATTTAATAAATGAAAGTGGTACTAGATGATGGGTTGGGTTATATGTGTCTTTGGGCTTGGTGTAGTATTTTAGGTGATAGGTGGTTCTTTACTTAGATGGTCATAAGCCCATAATGCCTTTAAGTTTAAATTTTAATAATAAGCCTACTAATCAAGTTGGACTATTAATTAAATAGCCCATTTATTAATAAATTAGAATTTATTAGATAATTAAGTTAATTAGACTTATAGGATATTATTATTTTTATTTACTAAATTAAAGTAATAAAAATAATTAGGTTGTTGAACTTATAGAATTTATTTAGCTAATGTGATTATGCATAAGGTAAGAACTAATTTTCTTCGATAATGAAATATTGTAAACTTTATTTTATTTATTAAAAACTAATAATCTAATCTACATACAAAATAATGGGGTCTCACAGTTTTCGTGAAACCTTGTGCTCAATATGGTATGGAAATGTTTATGGATGCGATTTACTCAGTCCGGAGGGGCTTCAGATGGACCAGTGGTTTAGCCTCGGTCCTAAGCAAGTTTGAACTGCGATGTGACTGTCTGTTTTCCGGTAAAAGACATGTATTGTCTTGATTTTGCACGATTTGATGCGTGTAGTATGATGTGTTTAAACGAATATTGTTAGATGAGAATTTTTGGGCATTCTATCCCATTGAATTATTTTTTAAAACCTTGAGTATCTTAGAAAATAAATTTCGAGACGTACATTTAAAATGAATTATTTTCTCGCGGTACTTTCAAGGTGCCACAGTACGATTCAAAATTTTTCCAGTCGAGGACCAAAATATTTTGAGACATTTTCAATGATTTAGAAACGCTTTTGCTTAGGCCCGAGGGTCGAATATTCCGAAAGTTTTTCATTAAAAGAAAGTGTCCTCATTTTTATCGAATGCGAAATGATTTTCCAAAGCTCGATAACGATGTTTCATGTTTGTACTTTTTTGAAAGGTGATACTCAAGATCAATCGGTGTTTCCAAAATTATTTTCAAAAGGTGGTTTTTATTTTTTTTAGAACCTATCAATTCCCGTTTGCGGTTTGGGAATGTATGTATGATGCTTTCTTTGTCATTATGATGTTAACTTCCGAATATGATCGAATTGGTGGCATGAACGTTGAGGCGTTGCCACGCATTTGTTGTACTAGCCCTCTGTAAGAGGTGTGAACTGGTATTCACTGTTTGTCGCCTCGTGGTGATTTGCGTGTTGTCGCACGAGTGTGAGCTGTTAAAGCTTGGGTTTGTACGTTTATGTACATGGGTGATTGTTTCATGATGTTTGTGATTGTGTGCTGGCTATCATTCGGGCTGTTGTAATCGTCGAACGATGCCGTTGTTGTTGTGATTTTTGTATGTGTTGATATGTTATGCTGAGTTGGCATCTCCGGTATGTTGTTTTGCGATGTTACGTTCCATTGTATCTAGCATTTGTATATTCGGTACGCCGAGCCGAGGCGTTTCAACCGTGATGTGCCGGGGGCATGCACGTGCAAATTGTCCTTCCTCGCCAGTGACGCGTTTCAAGTTCGGACTCGAGGGACACTGAATCCAGTTTTGAGAATTGGTTACCGAGACTTCCGAAGTTCGCGCTTCAGCACAGATATCATAATCGACTCTGAGAGGCCCATGGGAGAGGTTTCTGTCGGTTGCTTTTTGAGCTGTTACCTTGCTTCCATTATTGTGAGTTGCGGGGATGACATTTCTTTTATAAGAGGTCGAATATAATACCCGTATTATTTTTGGCTTCTGCATTTTCTCTTTCCTAATTCTATTGACTCGCTCGTGTTCGCTGATACCTTTTGAACTTGTTTGGTATCTCGGTTCGATTCTTGTGAACATTGACGGAAATTATCGTCCTTTAGTTTCCACAAGTTTGTTTATATCTTTGGTTGAAATTTGAACTTCGGAGTTGTTGTTCGACCATTGTTGTCCGGTCGTTGCTGTCCTATCATTGTTGTCCGATCGATGTTGTTTGACCGTTGTTGTTCGATAGTTTTTGGTTCGATCATTGTTGTTCAATCGTGGTTGTCCGATTTTTGTTCTCTGGCCTTGTACTGCGGAGAATTTGTCGTTCACCTTTAGCCAGCCATTTCGAATTTGGCTAGGTGGGTCACTGAGCCGTACATTGCGAGACAGTAGCTGAGAGATTTGAGGATCGAGGTTTCGCCTCTGCTCCGAGGGGCACATAGATGCCTAGTATGCTTTTTGAGGATCTCGGCATGGTCCGAATTGTTTGTGATTGTCCTGGTGAATTGTTTTGTGTTTATTTTCTGTTTCTTGACTGTGCGTATTTTCCCTGCCATAGGTGCTTTGTGTTCTGTGATTGTTCGGATGATTGACTTGATCGAATTATCTATTTGATGACGCTTGTCACTCGTTGGTTTTATTATGTCTCTGCCTGTGATGTTGTGATAGTCGACGCAGAGTGTGTTTTCACGCCGCATGTGTCTTCGAGTGGCTTGTAACGTTTCGCCGTTGGGCGCGAGTTTTCGGTTCTTGTGTATCTCGTTGAGTTTTCCTGGCGGGATATTGCTCCTCCCTACTTGTTTTAAGTTTCGGGACCAAACTTCTTTTAAGGAGGGTAGAATGTAATATCCGTTTTGGTGACTCGCTTATGACCGTTTCGTCATTCCGAGAATATTTAATTCTGCAATTTTTGACGTCCGAGTTCGTTTCGGTATCGTTTTGTTGAGTTTTGAGTTCTTAAGCGGCTTTTCCGTACTTGAGTTTGATTCTTGCGAATCTCGTCTGAAACTGTTGTTTCGAGTTTCTCATAAGTTCATTTAATGTTATTATTCATGTTGCGAGCTTTGACTTGGTGTTTCGATCGTGTATCGTGTGTTTCCGACGTTTTGGGCCATTTTCGTAATTTCCCAAAGTTTGGGGTAATTACTTTCCGTTGTCGAATTTCGAGCCTTCGGGTGGTCGGAATCGTGTGTTCTCTTAGGGTTCGAATTCATCTTTGCGAGTACTTCATACCGTATCTTCGATTCGTATTCAGGTTCGGGTTTCGGGGTCGTCCGGACCGTCGGAGTTGGTCCCGGCCGAGTCGTGGCCGGGCAGGTAGGGCCTAGGCCAGCCCTGGCCGAGTTACGGCCGGAAGGGCCCGGCAGTTACGTACGTAAGGCCGGTTACGTACGTAATTCTTGTCCGGTTACGTACGTAACGCTGCCGGCATTTTTGGGTAGTAGGCTCGGCCATGGCCGGTTATGGCCGTAAGCCATGGCCGATTACGTACGTAAGGCGTCCGGCAGGCTGTGTATTTAAGACCCAGCAGACGGGTTTTTCATCATTTTTCTCACTCGCTTCATCCTCTTCCGTGGCTGGAGCTTTGATGATCATGGAAAGATGTTGTCAGGTGTTAAATCCATGAATTCTTGGAGTTCATATCATCATTTATCCATCCTATAACATCCTTTGATCGAGAGAATCAGGTCAGATTTTCTAGAAATCTAGTTTTGGGGAATTTGGGTGTTTTGGTTGTTTTCATCCGTTTAATCCGATTTAACTTAGGTTGTGATATATTTATGATTATTTAGATGTATTATATCATTTCCCTTGTTATTCCATGGTTGGATCATATCGATTCGTTGTTTTGGTCGAGTTCTTGATCGACGCCTTGAAGGTGTCCGGTAGAATGTCATAGAGGGGTTTTCGGACGTTCTACAATTATTCTTCCTCGTATGATCATTGATTTAATAATTATATGATGTTAGGGTCGAGTTTCTTGCGAATAAACCGTGTTGAACCCTTCCGTTCGTCGTCGTCTTCCTTTTCAATAGCATCGAGCATTTCGAAGCTTCCCGGTTGAGCCATGTTCGTCGGAATACTTGCATGCTGATTTCGAGGCAAGTACCTTGTCCATATAATTCTTGTTTTGTGGATATGATAATTGGTGATCGTATAAATGTGTTTGTTTGGTCGTTTGAATTGAACTTTCAAAAGATTCGGTTTAGCCTTGTTAAAGGCTTGCTTTCAAAACGCGTGTGTTTTGTGAATGGTGTGGTTTGTGAATGACTATGTGAATTCTATGGATATGTTTGGTGTTGAAGTTACACTTGGTATTGCGTGTGGACGTATATGGTTTCATTTTGGTGCGTTGTGGTTTGACGTGGTGTTTTGCTAAGTGTTTGATGCCTCTGGGTGAATTGTTTGAATATATGTGTTGTATTGTGCTGTGTGTGAATGTATGGATGTGGACGGGGCCTACGGTGGCACATGGCATGCGATCATGTGGCCAGGATGCAACTAGCGATTGATCCAACCGTGAATGCCTAATAAAAACTACGGTGACACATGGCATGCGATCATGTGGTCAGGATGCAACAAGTGATTGATCCAATCGTGAGCGCCAAAGATAATCTACAGTGACATATGGCTTGTGATCATGTGGTCAGGATTCAAAAAGTGATTGATCCAACCATGACATGTTGTGACTTGTGTTTCGCTAGCTAGCTCGGGAGGGTCCTTAGAGGCCTCGAGTGGGATTCGTGGCTTCGTCTCGGTCCCAGGCGACGTATGTGCGTGATTCGTTTTATGATTGTGGCCAGCTCGGGAGGGTCCGTAGAGGCCTCGAGTGGGATTTGTGGCTTCGTCTCGGTCCTAGGCAATGCTTGTGCGTGATTACATTGTGTTGATTTTATGTCCGTCGAGGACACGTGATATGAGTTCTGACCCTGTGAATTGTTAGTGGTTTTCTATTTGCGAAAACAAAAACCTTTGGGCTGTGACCTTGTTGATTTTGGAAAGAGAAGGATTTGATAATCCTAAATTGTTTTCTATTGAAACTCCCGAGGGTATTTTAAACCATTTTGCAAAACGTTCTCGTTATTTGTGATCTTTCGAATTTGGAAAGTTTTAATCAAACTCTTGCCTCTGGAAGTATTCGTTTTGTTGTATTTGAATCTTTGAGGATTCCTGATTATTTTTATTCTTGGAACTTGAATTATATGGCTCGTATTTGCACTTTGTACTTGCACTAGCAAAATAGTGGAATTTTGCTAACCCCCGAGTAATCGGGTGGTGGATGTCTGTATTGCATTCAGGTTTCAGGGAGCGTGGCATAGGGTCGGCATGAAGAATGATGAAAGATGATCGATACTAATCACATGTGGAACCGTACGTTGTGTATTGGTTCAGTTGTACTTTATTTTCCGCTGCAGTATTTTTCCCCATTATACGGGAGTTTGTTGTATTTTGACCCCTGCGTGAGCAAGTATTATATTCGAGTTGTATGTTTTTATTGAAAGGCCAAATCGGTCTAATGAGTCTTTTTAGCCTTAAAGGCATTGTTGAGTTGTTCGTTTGTTGTTACCAGCCTGGTAGATCCTTGAGGAAAAGTTCTACGGCGTGTAATATCCCTGAGCGGATTGGGGGTGTTACACTCGGAAGGACACCACCATCAACTAGGCAATCGTCATCCTTTATGTACGCAAAGTAGATCCACCCACGGTTTCTCGTACGGAGATACCTCATGGTTCGGATGGTCCCTTCGGTAACGAGGCTCCCCCTCGGGATGGGAACCCCATGAAGCCCTGTGAGATCGACTCCGGTGTTCTCAAAAATTTCAGTCAAAATTGATCTAAACGGCATTCCGGATTTCCTTTGTCGATCGACCTTGGCGTAGCTCTTTTTGTGGAAGATTTGTCCTTTTTCCACAAACCACTTCAGCACGATGGAAGCAAAATTAACCTGATGATCCGTCCAGACATGATAAATAATTTCCATATCTATGTTTACCAAACAATGCTGAGCATTCACTTTAGGCATGAGACAACGAGTGATAGCAACGTGAAGCAGACGAATATTTATCCCGAAATCATTATTTTAAAAATGTCCTGAATGAACATCAATTATGGCTTTGTCCGTCAAGAAGTCACGGACCTCAGATTCATGAACTCCATGATTTTCATTGCTGTAAAGAGAATTGTCGATAACTTCATCAGGAGCGGCAAATTATCCTTTACAACGAAATCCCTCATTAGGGAGACCAAAGAGTTCGGATAATTTAGCAGCATCGAATAAAATTGGTTTACTACGTACTAAGGAGTTAACTACGGCTAAACCGTCAAAATCATAAGTCACGAAAAAATTCACGTAGAATTCTTTTACGAAATCCACAAAAACAGGTCAGGCGAGACTAACAAAATGGTTAATACCGAGCATTTCGAAAAATTCTTCGATTTCAATACCGATAGAATTCAGAAATTCAAAATCAAAGTGATGGCTTGGAGTTACCTCTTCATCAATAAGCACTTCGTTGAAGATTTTGGAAGCTTGAGCATTTCGAAAGGTAGGTTCTCTTGAAGGCGAGGAAGATGATTGAGAGGTCTCGCCTCTACGTTTCTTGCTCATTCTGGACGCCATTGTGGAAGATGAACGGAGGTTATAGGTGTTTGATCGGATTTTATGAGGAGAAGAGTCGAGTTCATCGCAGCCGATTTAGGGATTGGGATGAAATGAATAGGAAACTGTCGAAAGGGGTTTATAAGTAGCAGGGTAAAAGCCTCTTACATACGTTATACCGTGTAAGTAACGTACGAAGCGAAAAATCCCGAATTCCCTATACTAAAACCTGAAGACCGTTACGTACGTAGCCCAAACACCTGTTACTTACGTAATGTCCTATTACGTACATAATATCCCTCTCTTAACGTCCGTAAGCATGACCAAATGAGCAGTTTTCTTCTTTTGATGATGTTCTAATTTTAATGACCATTTAATGTAACTATGATGAATATGCAACACTTAAAAATGATCAACATGTCTCATTCCTAAGTTTATGTGAATAAAATTGAAAGCTTCTTCGGGTAATGGTTTTTTAAAAATATCCGCCAATTATTTATTAGTACCAACAAATTGGAGACGTACATTCCCGTTTTGGACATGGTCACGAATAAAATGGTGACGAATTTCTATATGTTTTGTCCTGCTATGCAAAATGGGATTTTTGCTTAAATTAATGGCACTTGTATTGTCACAAAAAATAGGAGTATTTTTTTAGCTCAATTCCATAATCGAGTAATTGATTTTTGATCCATAGGACTTGTGCACATGCACTTCCCGCAGCCACATATTCAGATTCAGCTGTGGAAGTAGCGACACTAGTCTGTTTCTTACTCCCCCATGAAATTAAACATGAACTCATAAAATGACAAGTTCCGGTGGTGCTCTTTCTATCAATTTTACATCCACCGAAATCGGCATCACTATATGCAAAAAGTTGAAAATCAATGCTAGAAGGATACCACAGACCTAACCCAGCAGTATATTTTAAATACCGAAAAATCCTTTTGCATGCAATGAAATGTGATTCTTTAGGACTCGCTTGAAAACGAGCACATAAGCAAGTAGCAAACATTATATCGGGTCTAGATGCAGTTAAATAAAGTAAAGAGCCGATCATACCTCGATACTGTTTTTGGTCAACAGACTTACTTTTTTCATCTTTGTCGAGTTTAAGAGTGGAAGACATAGGAGTAGATATTTCTTTGCAATCTTCCATCTTAAATTTCTTTAGGAGCTCATTGACGTACTTGGATTGGTGAATGAATATTCCGTCATTGAGTTGCCTAATTTGGAGTCCGAGAAAGTTTTTCAACTCTCCCATCATGCTCATTTTGAACTCTCCCTTCATAAGATTTAAAAATTCTTGGGACAAAGATTCGTTAGTTGCACCAAAAACAATGTCGTCCACATAAATTTGACAAATAAGCATATCATCACCTAAATTCTTAATAAATAGGGTATTATCAACATTACCTCTTTTATACCCATTTGAAATAAGAAAAGTTCTTAAATGATCATACCATGCTCTCGGAGCTTGTTTTAATCAATAGAGAGATTTATGGAGCTTGTACACATGATCTGGATGATCATAATCTTCAAAACCCGGCGGTTGTTTGATATACACCTCCTTCTGGATGATTCCATTTAGGAACGCACTTTTTACATCCATTTGATGGAGTTTGATTTTCTTGTATGCGGCAAAGGCACAGAGAAGACGAATTGCCTCAAGACGAGCAACAGGAGCAACCGTTTCTTCATAATCCAAGCCTTCTTCTTGATTATAACCTTGGGCGACCAACCTCGATTTATTTTTAATTGGGAGACCATCATCATCGGTCTTAATTTTATGAACCCATTTGGTACCAATGATTGATTTGTCTACCTGTGCCGGCACTAATTCCCAAACATTATTTCTTTCGAATTCGTTTAGCTCTTCTTGCATAGCAATAGCCCAATTCTCGTCAATTAAGGCTTCATCGATATTCTTTGGTTCTGTAAGAGAAATAAATGCAATATTGTTAATACAATCATTTATATTTCTCCTAGTTCGTACACCTTCATCGATTTTTCCAGGAATTTGTTCCATTGGATGGTCTTTCACATTTGCCCAATCTTTAGGAAGGTTGTAAGTATTCTCCTCCTGCTTGTCCGAGCTTACGTCGAGCTTCTCCAACTCCTTTGATACTTCTGATATTTCTTTAGCCGGAACCATACATGCATCATCATCAAAAACAACCTTTCTCGGGGGTAAAACTGTATCATCGAATTTTACATGAATTGACTCTTCTACCGAGCCTCTTCTACAATTAAATACACGATATGCTTTACTGTTAGTTGAATAACCAAGAAATATTCCAATATCTGATTTTGAATCAAATTTACCCAAATTATCCTTACCATTATTATGAATAAATACTTTACAACCAAATGGATGGAAATAAGATAAATTGGGCTTTTTAACTTTAAACATCTCATATGGAGTCATCATTTTGTTCCTATTGAGATGGACTCGATTAATAACATAACAGGCGGTGTTAACGGCTTCGGCCCAGAAATATTTAGGAAGACCATATTCATTTAGCATTGTCCGGATCATTTCTTCTAGAGAGCGATTCTTCCTCTCGACAACTCCATTTTGTTGAGGTGTCCGAGGTACCGAAAAATTGTTCCCAATACCATAATTATCGCACCAATCTTCAAAAATATTAGAATCAAATTCTCCACCATGATCGGTTCGGATGGCGATAATTGGTAATTCTTTTTCCTTCTGGGTAACCTTACACCACTTAACAAACTTGTTAAATGCATCATATTTATTTGTCAAGAATTTTACCCAAGTAAATCTCGAAAAATCATCTACAAGTACTAAGGTATAAAGTTTATCTGTTAAACTAGCATGTCGAGATGGACCAATCAAATCCATATGAATTAATTCAAGAATGCGACTAGTGGAAATTTCCATTTTCGGTTTAAACGAGCCTCTAGCATGTTTACCTTTAATACAGGCCTCACAAATGTGGTCTTTTCTGAAATTTAATTTTGGCAGACCACGAACAATGTCGTTTTTGGCCAATTTTGAAAGAAGTGGTTAAGAGGCATGTCCAATTTTCGGTGCCAAATAACGGCATTTTCATCATATAAAAGTAAACATTTTTCATTGAAAGAAGATCATCTTGGAGATCAACAATATAAATATTTCCATATCGTAATCCAATAAAAATGATTTGGTCTTTTCTCATTGCAGTGCAATGCGTACTTTCAAAAATTAATTTAAGACCGGTGTCACAAAGTTGGGAAACACTTATAATATTATGGCAAAGACCATCAACAAATAGAACATTTTCAATAGTAGGTAAAGGTTTCTTACCGATCTTACCTGTTCCTTTTATTTGGCCTTTTTTATTATCGCCAAAGGTTATACAGACACGATCTTCCTTTTTCAGCTCTGTGAAGAGATGTTCATTCCCACTCATGTGATTTGAACATCCACTATCAACATACCATTTATTTGATAATGTTGTTTTCCTTGCTTGTTGTTAGACGTAGTTTTATGCGCTTATTTATCATTATTTTATATCCATTTTTAGTCTAAATCTGCATAAATGAGCTTTTAATGCACTATTCTTATATGTTTTGCAGGAAATTGGAGTCCGGAAGCCTAAACAACGAAAAACGGGCGAAAACGACGATTTCTGGTCACGAGCCGCGGCACAAGGAAAGCGAGCCGCGGCACACGCACGACACACAGAGGCACCGAACCCACTGTACCGTGGGACGCGGCACGCACATACTGAGCCACGACCCATGAAGAAAATGCGCCCAGGTATAGAGGCGCTGAGCATTAGGGGCCGCGACACAGCTTAAGTGAGCCGCGGCCTGCGGGGCGGTTTTTCTGATTTTGCCGCGTTTCTGAGCCGTTTCTGAAGCCCATTTTCGACCTAATCCATGGACGCGTTTTGGAGACGAAGGATGGTTATAAATAGGGATTAAAGATCTGAACACCGGAGGATCGAAAAGGGGAAGAGGAGAAAACACCAAGTAGCAGAGAAGCGGAAGCTAGAGAACGGAGGAGTCCGAGTTCTTCATCTGCGTTTGATTTCTTTTATGCTTTTTTCGATTCGTTTTGTATTATTTTCTAGCATGTCAGGCTAGAAACCTATTATAGGATTTTGATGAAACTGAGGTTTTGATGAATTAACTTTTGATTTTGCAGTATTGAAATATATTTCCCTTTCTTATTAAGTTTTCCCAATTGTTTTAATTACTATCAATTATGTGGCCTATGATTGATTTATTTTGATTACGCAACTCGAATCGGGAGAGGAGAGTTGGTAGGAAAAATTGGTGAGAACCGTTTTATCTTGTGAGATAGGAATATAGTCATAGGAATTACGTGGCCTGTTTGAAGATTTCGTACTTTTTGCCTATTGACGAATTAAATCACCTAGGAATAGAGTGTGTTATTCGCCTTAGAAAATTCTATTGACCTCGGGAGAGACAGTAGAGTATTTTAGCAATCTTCGCCTTCAATAAAGTGTGGAATCATTTAATTCATATAAATCAAGAGTAATTCGAATAAACCGAGGTGGATTCATAATCCTAGATTAATTCCCTATTTGATCTTCTGTCTTCGAACAATCTATTTTACTATTTATTCTTTTATTAATTTTCTTTAATTACTACTTGCACATCAAATTTCATTAGTTCAAATAAAATTAGAATACGCATAAATCGGTAATTAGTAAGTCAGTCCTCGAGGGAACGATATCTTACTTAACACTTTATTACTTGCTTACGACAACGTGCACTTGCGTTCACCGAAATTCGCAAACAAGTTTTTGGCGCCGTTGCCGGGGACTGATTATTTTACTAATATCGATTTCAGTATTTTTAGTCTTAATTTGAACATTATTTTATTTTTGTGTAATTTTTTATTTGTTTTCCTTTCAGGAATTTCTGGTTAGTGCATGAGAAAATTCGGTAACGAAGGCCTATTACCTTTGGATACTGAACTCGAGCGCACTCTTCGGAAAACCAAGAAGGAAAAGCGTGAGCTACCGGCAAAACACAAAATGGCCGATAACACAGAAAATCATGGAGGGGACAATCCTATGCAGCAAGCTCAACCGGTATTGGCACTCCGTGATTATGCAATGCCACAAATAAAAGCAAACTTTTCGGGGATTCGGCGTCCGGCCATCCAAGCGAACAACTTCGAGATTAAGCCGGCTATTATTCATATGGTACAAGCAAGCCAATTTTGTGGACTGGCGAACGATGATCCCAATGCACACATCGCTACATTTCTCGAGATATGTGACACCTTCAAGAATAACGGTGTTACCGATGATGCTATTCGTCTGCGGCTTTTCCCTATCTCTCTAAGGGACAAATCCAAGTTTTGGTTGAATTCACTACCGCCGGGCTCTATCACGACTTGGACGGAATTAGTGTAACACCCCCAAAACCATCCGGGATATTACAGCGCCGTGGGTCCCGTGCCGGAACCCACCAGGCTAAAAACCATTTACAAAACCAATTCAAAAACGCCAAAAGGCCGATGACGGTAATATTTTAAATACTCAAATATTTTCAAAAGCATAATTTTGAAATACCGTCATAAAATACCATTTGAAAATACAAGGCGAAGTGCCAAATCTCGATAGTTCAAAATGTACGTTAAGACGCCGCTTAAACGTACCGATAAAATAGTTTAGGAAAAGGTTTAACGAAATAACCCAAGTTCGCAAAGTGCCAAAAGGGCCATTTAAAATACACATACGCAGCGGATAAAGATACCGAAAAGCCATTTTGAAATATACACACGCAGCGGATAAATGCAGTTCAAAATACACATTTGTAGCGGAAATGAATAACCAGAAAAGAAATACTCGATACTCCAAAACATGCCACCGCCAGTATCACATCGGGAAGCTCATCCCTTCACGACCGCTACTAGCTCAATCTCCGAGTACCTAAAAATAAAGCCCACGACGGGGTCAGCCACAATACTCAAAAATGATATCGATCACATCATCATAAATAATTACATACCAATGTAATAATATAGTAAGAATACTATCAAAGTAATCTTACCGATCCAAGGCATTCCATACCAAAACAACCCTTACCGTAATTCACATTTAGCATCCTCGAATGACGAAATGAACTTAACAACAATTATCTGTACTGTATTCCAAAAATACCAATAATCCTCAAAATATCATCAAAACTCATAAGTGTGGAGATAATCCAATTTGTGCCAAATCCTGTCCGTCGGATTACACAATCAAATCTCAACATGTATAAACTAATAATACACAACATATCTGTAGATCAACTACCATATGATAATGATAACAAATCCCGAACATCGACGTACAGTCTGAAGGCTTATACGATCAATAACCAGATCAACCAATACGTCACTGAGAATATCATCGACATGATAACTCCAATACGACCAATAAAGGATCAACGATAACCGAGAGTACCCTCAACATGGTAAACTCCCAACATGATCAACAAAGGATCAACAATACCCAAGAATACCATCAACAAGGTAAACTCCAAATGATCAACAAAGGACCAACGATAACCGAGAATACCATCAACAAGGTAAACTCCAAATGATCAACAATACTGGATCTCAAAGAAATAACTCCGACTGTCGAACATACCCCTCGGGCGTATGAACAACCAGTCACAAACCGTCGAACATACCCAACCATAAATGGAGGATGAACGACCAAACAATATGGCTCAAAGATGGAAATCATAGTACGCCCGATCCGGAAATGTGTCCGTGCACAAGCCACCCCGGGTATTGATCACATACACGTGTGGTCTTGTACCTAATTAGCCTCACGAACTACGTCTCGTGTGCACGGTACAATGTCGAAATATCAACACATAACCATCATGTGCCCGGCTAAAATCCTACACAATAACCAATCGGCACGCAGATATGACTCCAGATATGTCACGATGCAACATGACAACGAAACTCAAAGAAACACATATCCAATAAGGATCAAAAGACTCACCGAAGTGAACAACAACAGACTGACAATGAAAAGTCGACACGACTTATCAATATCCAAAACATCAATCCTGGGATCATCATCCCCAAATGAATGACCACCACAATCTACGATCTCAATACAACAGTCCTGGGATCAACATCCCTCAACGAATAACCGATACAAAACTCATTACACGAAATTTCAACATATACAACAACTCAACATACTAATTATCCACATGACTGAACAAATACTTAGATTACCTCAAAGCCGAGGACCATATCCATCAACATCCCCCAATGAGACGATCAACACAACCATTAATACCAACAATAGTCCTGGGATCAACATCCCTCAACGAACAACCAGTACGAATCTCACTATACGAAGCCTCAACATACAACATATACAACAACTCAACGTAATAATTATCTCATAACTGAACAATACATAAATTACCTCAAAGCCGACGACAATATCCTTTCCACGGACAACATTCCTGAACGAATACAGAGTTATACAAATAATCTCAAATAAGGTACCATCCATTCAATACCAATAAACCTTTATCCCGATACTTATGTCATCACGATAACTATCCTCGATATTCGATATTCTATATCTTTGACCAAAGATAACTCACGTCTTCCTTGAACACAATTAAATCATATACCTTATGATTTAATACAAACCAGAGCACGATATACAACTCATTATCCAACAACTTACATTTCTAACAGCATTGCTATACGAATTATAAATGAAATGAAAACAAAACCATTCATCAAATATTATAAACTGAACAAGTATAAACTTGCCTCGATACCGATACCATGAAGCCGTTACCAAAATCCATTGCCTTCATCTACGAGCTCCTCAGCCCCGACCAAAAGCAATCTACGAACTCTTCGACCTCAACCACAGCACAACGGTCATAAACAACGATCAAAACATATCTGTAATATCCGGATTTATTACAGTGTATTTCATCTGTATTCAACCATGTATTATTTCGGATTGGTGATTTTGATTATTGGAGTATGATATTTAGTGCATTGATATCATTATGCATAAGTATAGAATCTTGCAAAATTGCTCAAACAATCTTGTGATAGCGCACGCTAAGAATGTATCTTAACGCGCGCTATCGGGCCATTATTAGCGCACGCTATGCAGGTAGGAGTAACGTGCGCTAAGGACTCAATTATTGAGCGGGACGGCTAACACATGCGCCACCGACATGGGTCCGGATAAGATTCCGCCGACGCACTTTAGGACAAATTCTGAAGTCAACCATTATTAGCGCACGCTAAGGGATGCTTAGTAGCGTGCGCTAACTTGTCAGTAATGCAGAATATTATAAATGGGACATCAACCGTGTTGGCTTGCATTTCTTTCGCATTTTCCTCAATCTTGAGAGTTCAGAGAGTTGTAGTAATACTCCTATACACTTAGAACACATATTGTTGATGTTTATACATTGGTTATCACGTGGAATGTTCATGGAAGTGGACTAGCACCTTGGAAGGGCATACAACCCACCGGAGTTGGATTCTACCTTACGGTTCAGTGATTTCGTCATTTTAAGGTATGTTCAATCTATCTCCAGACTTAGAGTTGGATTCTAACGATTTGGATGATCATGTTAACAAGATATGGATTTTCATAGATGAATTATCCAAGTATATCATGTTTGGAATAGTGAGTTGAATAAGCCTTAAATACCTTGATTTTAATCATCATGATTCGAATCTTAGTACACTGAATATGTGAAGAGAGGCTTCTATCATTGGTAAACCGAATCTAATAGATGATTTCATAGTAATCTTGGACTAGACGTTAACATCCTTATTGTTAGATAAATCTAAAGGTTTGATCATGGAAGGATTTATCTAGTATATATAGGACGTTTATCAACTTCAGTATGATAACATGGACTGATATAGAGGTGTTGATATCAACCGTTTAGCTTTTCAAATTGTCGTATGAAGATTTGAAGTCGGAATAGAATATGATTTTATATTGGTATGCATATCCTTGAATCCGAAGTTGTCTTTATCCGTAAAATCATTCATAAGAGTATGAACATGGTATTCATGGAAGTAACATGAATTATCACGCAAGATTTCATTGTTTCTATCATGGCAAGAACAGTTCTTATCGTGAAGAATCGCCATGCATAGATAGCGCACGCTATGCTATGCAATTTAACGCGGCGCTATCGGCAAAGAGTTAGCGTGCACTACGTTTGGTACGTAACGACGCTAGACCATCGACGAAGTCGGTTGGGTCGGTGAAGTACTGACCATGCATCGCTAGCGTGCGCTAGGCTTTGTTGTTTGCGTGCGCTATCGGGCAGACGTAACGCACGCTACACAGAGTACTTAGCGTGCGCTAAGCTATTCGGGCAGATTGCAGTTTATGAACTTTTGACCGTTAATCAAATTGTTAAACATTCATACGACATGAGATAAATCCTATATCATTTCTTTTGTTAAGGTTTGGTCTCGTTACGTGATTGATTGAGGAGGACGATCTTCGAGTGTTCATTTTCGTGGAAGTATTGTTATTGTCTTCAAATCGAGGCAAGTACCTTAATTGTTTTATGTATTGTTGTTATACATATTGTCGTGCATGTATGTCGTGATTGTATGTCCACCTCGTGTTGGTCCGACGGGATCATCGGGGATCTATGCTAGCGTCGCTGGATCATCGGACGGGTTTTTCCACCACGGGTTGGTCTGACGGGATCATCGTGGGTTCTAGGCAGTGAACGCTGGATCGATGGAATTACCATGTGTATGTATTGATATCATGTTGTGATTATCAGTTGTGTATGTTATGTTTGAGTTTCTCGTAGGAGAAGACTCGTTGGTATTTTTTCGTTTACGTTATTATTATTCACCGTGAGATATGAATAATATGATGTGGTACTTGTACTAGCATCGTTGTGCTAACCCCTTCGGGGGTGAACATTTTGTTTGTGTTCAGGATCCAGGAGAGCGGGGAAACAACCACTGGAACTGTATGACGACGAGGGTGCAGAGTGATGTCCCGACTGGGTTTATTTATCTGTTGTTTATTCGTTATTTCAATAAGTACTCGAGTACGAAGTCATTTGTGATGATTTGAATTTGGTAATGTATTATTGAGTTCTGTTGAACAATTGTACTGTTTCTGTATTTGGTCAGAACTGATGTACTGTAATTCCGTTATTTCCATTCGTTAATACCTTTTTATGCTTGTTCAATCCTTCAGCCTTGTAAATCCTTATGTAAAGGATTTACGGCGCTGTAATATTCCCGAATATATTGGGGGTGTTATAGAATATGGTATCGGAGCTAAGATTATGGATATCTTGGCCGTTGGGTTAAAATAGGGGTCATTTATGTATTTTGGGATAACCGGCCGTGAATGACATCACTGCACTGCCTACGTCTTCATGCGAACAGTGGTTGTAAGTTCCTAAACTCTATCTCGTTCTTTGCATATTGTATCTCTTTATACTCGAATATTAGAACGATGTTGTTTCCTGTATATTGAGTATTTATGCTTACAGTATGTTGAGAGGCGGACGTGGACGTGGTCGCGGTCGTGGACGCGGACGAAGAAATGCCGAAAGGGAGGCGTCGCCTTCTAATCAAAGCGCCATAGCTCGGGCGAGCCGCAGTCTATTAATAATGAACCAAATCCTGTATGCAGAGATCCTTCGTCAAGTGGTGAACCAGATGACTCGGTTCGCCTGTGTCGTAGACCGAATGCAAGTGGCGGTGGGACTACGGCAGGGAGAGAGACAGCAAGGGATCCCGATATGGGAAATCGAGGTGACCGGTGGTCGCAAGAGGTGGCGAAGATGCAACCACCCAAATTCGACAGTATTTCGAGACTCCCACCGGGATCATTGGTTGAAAGAACTGGAGAAAATCTTTGCCGGAATCAATCGCCAGACAATGGAGAGCCTCTATCGCTCAATATTTTACGATAGGGAAGCGTCCGAATGGTGGGAAGCCATCCGGCCCGTAGACCATGATGCCGATTGACAGAATTTAGATTGATGATGGAAGCTCAAGATTGCCTCGTCCCGTGAGGGAAGCCAAAGTTCGGGAGTTTTTCCGCTCGGCCTTTCCGATGTGCCGGTATCCTGTGCGATCAAGACGTTTAACCAGCAGCTGGCATTTGTTCGACATCTGGTCAGAACAGATGCAGAAATGATGATTCATTTCGATATGAGAATGAAACTAGAAGTTCAGAGGTACCTGTCCGGATTCGAATGTACCACACTCCGCCAATACCAGGATAAGGCGTTGGCATCTGAGATCAAGGAAGCAGCCATGGAGAAATTTTCAGAATCCAAGAAACAGAAAGTCTCTGGTACTTTTACAAAGCACAAGAACAGTGGGGCCCGTAAGGCCCAGTCATCCTTCCATTCTTTCAAGAAACCTCCACACCCAGCTAGGAGCGGAAAGAATTTCGGGGAGACATCAACTATTACTGATGTTACCAGGAAATGCTTTAACTGCGCCCAGATGGGGCACTATCGACGGAATTGCCCCTTCCTGCCGTGACTTGTTTTGATTGTGGACGAGAGGGACATCGGGCGGTGTTTTGTGAAGAGGCTGCAAAGTCTTGCAGAGCCCGTACACCACAGCCAGTCCAGAAGGAGGCCAGTATTCCACATACGCAGCAAAGTGTTCAGATGCCTCAGAATTTTGGCCGCGGGCGAGGCAGAGGACAATGGGACCGAAAGGGGACATCGAGTGCCGGATCTGCTCCCCCACGTGCATGCGAGATGAGGAGGACAGACGATCGATGTCTTTGCCGCATCGTGCATCGTCCAGATCCTTTCCCAGCCAGTTAGCGTTTTATTCGATACAGGAGCTACACATTCTTTCATATCTTTGTCTTGTGTAAATCGTTTGAATATTTCCGGTTTTCATGCTTGTGAACCTTATGTGGTTGGTTTACCGAGTGGAGAGAGGATTGTCGGAAATTTAGAAACTAGAAATTTCCCTGTATCATTTGGAGGCAGAGAGTGGCTCTCAAACCTGATCGTGATAGAAATGCAAGGAGACGACCTGATACTCGGAGACGATTGGCTTAATCGATATGGAGCAATTGTGAACTACCGAAGGAGGAATATCTCGCTGATCGCTGACGATGGTTCCGATATTCTGTTTGAGGGATGGAAACCGGGAAGCTCAGGAAAATTGATCAAGGCGATGAAAGCTATCAAATTGTTAAAACAGGGCTGTACCGGGTACTGGTGTTACGCAATGAAGAAAGAAGACGAAATTGTGGAACTTTCATCCATTCCTGTTGTGAACGAATTTCCAGATGTATTTCCTGACGAGTTACCTGGACTACCTCCACGAAGGGATGTGGAATTTACCATTGAGCTGGAACCCGGAGCGACACCAATTTCTAAGGCGCCGTATCGTATGGCACCTACTG
This sequence comes from Orobanche coerulescens, assembly GCA_033398695.1. Taxonomy (NCBI): domain Eukaryota; kingdom Viridiplantae; phylum Streptophyta; class Magnoliopsida; order Lamiales; family Orobanchaceae; genus Orobanche; species Orobanche coerulescens. The sequence continues at coordinate 120,256,976 of CM065815.1, forward strand.
AGATGTTCGAACTGAAGAAGCAGTTAGAGGAGTTACTGGACAAGGGCTATATTTAGCCAAGCGTTTCATCCAGGGGAGCGCCAGTTCTTTTCGTCCGAAAGAAGGATGGATCGCTCCGACTGTGTATTGACTATCGAGAGCTGAACAAGATGACGATTAAGAACAAGTATCCGTTGCCATGGATTGATGATCTATTTGACCAGTTGCAAGGGGCAACAGTGTTTTCTAAAATTGATCTGAGATCAGGATACCATCAGCTGAGGATTAAGGAATCTGATGTTCCGAAATCAGCTTATGCATCGCGACAACTGAAACCTTATGAAGTGAATTACCCAACACATGATTTGAAGCTAGCAGCAGTGGTTTTTGCCTTGAAGATCTGGAGGCATTATCTGTACGGGACTCACTGTCAGATCTTTACGGATCATAAGAGTCTCAAGTACATATTTAGTCAGAAAGAGTTGAACATGCGGCAAAGAAGATGGTTGGAACTGATTAAGGACTATGACTTGGAGATTTTATATCATCCAGGCAAAGCAAATGTAGTGGACGATGCACTTAGCCGCAAGCCTGTCTCTATTCAGATGCTGGAGACGCTGACATCCCAACTTAGCCTTCAACGAGAGATGATTCGTGAAGGGATTGAAGTGTGGTTACAAAGAGTCCAAGGACAGCTGTGCGTGATGGAGATAACTTCGTCATTAACCGAAGAAATCAAATCTAGACAGGCAGATGATCCTCTGATGATTCGGTTGCATGATGAAGTGATCAAAGGAAAGGCCCCCGGATTCATAATTCATGACGACGGAGTTTTGAGATTTCAGAACCGACTCTGCGTTCCCGATGTTGATGTTCTGAAACAGACGATTATGAAGGAAGCTCATAGTTCGCCCTATTCTATCCACCCGGGCACCAGTAAAATGTATAAGGACTTGAAACAAAACTTCTGGTGGGGCAACATGAAGAAAGACGTAGCGGACTATGTTTCGAAATGCTTGACTTGTCAACAGGTTAAGATCGAGCATCAACGGCCTGCCGGAATGTTGAAGCCGCTCCCGATTCCTGAATGGAAGTGGGAGGACATATCGATGGACTTTATCACTAATATGCCGAAAACCAGGACAGGAATGAACATGATTTGGGTGATAGTTGATCGCTTAACCAAATCGGCTCATTTTCTAGGCATTAAGGATACGTGGGGACCAGAGAGGTTGGCACGAGTATTTATTTCGGAGATAGTTCGATTGCATGGTACGCCAAAGACCATTGTTTCTGATCGGGACGGTCGTTTTGTGTCTCACTTTTGGAAAGCAGTTCATAAGGCCTTGGGGACCGAATTGAACTTCAAGATGCCTTATCACCCGCAGATCGACGGACAATGAGAGAACTATACAAACGGTGGAAGACATGCTAAGGGCACGTGCCTTAGATTGGTCAAACGATTTTGATGTTCATCTAAGGTTGATTTATTTTACCTACAACAATAGTTGGAATGCTTCTATTAAGATGGCAGCATTTCAGGCATTATACGGTAGGAGTTGCAGATCGCCCTATCTTTGGGACGATTCATCGGACTTGATCGGAACAGAACCAGAGTTGATCGAGCAGACTCGAGAGAAGATAGCCTTAATTCGTGAAAGGCTGCTGACTGCCCAGAGTCGCCAGAAATCCTATGCGGACGTACGTCGTCGCCCATTGGAGTTCAATACTGGGGATCATGTACTTTTGAAGGTTTCTCCTACTCGGGGAATCTTTCGTTTCGGAAGAAAAGGAAAGCTGAGTCCGAGATATATCGGACCATTTGAGATCCTCGAGAGAGTTGGGGAGTTGGCATACAGATTAGCATTGCCGCCGTTATTGTGCCATGTTCATAACGTGTTCCACGTATCCCAGTTACGGAGATATATACCAGATCCCAGTCATATCATTGATTTCGGTGAGATCGAAGTCGAGCAGGATGGGACGTTTGAAGAAAGACCAGTCAAGATACTCGAGAGTCGAGTTAAGCAACTGAGGAACAAGCCAATCATTTTGGTCAAAGTTCAGTGGTCACGTCACGGAATGGAAGAAGCTACTTGGGAAACAGAAGCTGATATGAAATCTAGATATCCCGAGTTATTTTCGTCTTGAGTTTCGGGACGAAACTCCTTTTTAGTAGGAGAGTATGTAATATCCGGATTTATTACAGTGTATTTCATCTGTATTCAACCATGTATTATTTCGGATTGGTGATTTTGATTATTGGAGTATGATATTTAGTGCATTGATATCATTATGCATAAGTATAGAATCTTGCAAAATTGCTCAAACAATCTTGTGATAGCGCACGCTAAGAATGTATCTTAACGCGCGCTATCGGGCCATTATTAGCGCACGCTATGCAGATAGGAGTAACGTGCGCTAAGGACTCAATTATTGAGCGGGACGGCTAACACATGCGCCAGCCGGGACATGGGTCCGGATAAGATTCCCGCTGACGCACCCGGACAAATTCTGAAGTCAACCATTATTAGCGCACGCTAAGGGATGCTTAGTAGCGTGCGCTAACTTGTCAGTAATGCAGAATATTATAAATGGGACATCAACCGTGTTGGCTTGCATTTCTTTCGCATTTTCCTCAATCTTGAGAGTTCAGAGAGTTGTAGTAATACTCCTATACACTTAGAACACATATTGTTGATGTTTATACATTGGTTATCACGTGGAATGTTCATGGAAGTGGAATAGCACCTTGAAGGGCATACAACCAATCGGAGTTGGATTCTACCTTACGGTTCAGTGATTTCGTCATTTTAAGGTATGTTCAATCTATCTCCAGACTTAGAGTTGGATTCTAACGATTTGGATGATCATGTTAACAAGATATGGATTTTCATAGATGAATTATCCAAGTATATCATGTTTGGAATAGTGAGTTGAATAAGCCTTAAATACCTTGATTTTAATCATCATGATTCGAATCTTAGTACACTGAATATGTGAAGAGAAGCTTCTATCATTGGTAAACCGAATCTAATAGATGATTTCATAGTATTCTTGGACTAGACGTTAACATCCTTATTGTTAGATAAATCTAAAGGTTTGATCATGGAAGGATTTATCTAGTATATATAGGACGTTTATCAACTTCAGTATGATAACATGGACTGATATAGAGGTGTTGATATCAACCGTTTAGCTTTTCGAATTGTCGTATGAAGATTTGAAGTCGGAATAGAATATGATTTTATATTGGTATGCATATCCTTGAATCCGAAGTTGTCTTTATCCGTAAAATCATTCATAAGAGTATGAACATGGTATTCATGGAAGTAACATGAATTATCACGCAAGATTTCATTGTTTCTATCATGGCAAGAACAATTTACTGTTCAGCAGTAAACTGCCATGCATAGATAGCGCACGCTATGCTATGCAATTTAACGTGCGCTATCGAGCAGTAGTTAGCGTGCGCTACGTTTGGTACGTAACGTACGCTAGACCATCAGACGAGTTAGTTGGCTGGTCAGTGAAGTACTGACCATGCATCGTTAGCGTGCGCTAGGCTTTGTTGTTTGCGTGCGCTATCGGGCAGACGTAACGCATGCTACACAGAGTACTTAGCGTGCGCTAAGCTATTCGGGCAGATTGCAGTTTATGAACTTTTGACCGTTAATCGAATTGTTAAACATTCATACGACGTGAGATAAATCCTATATCATTTCTTTTGTTAAGGTTTGGTCTCGTTACGTGATTGATTGAGGAGGACGATCTTCGAGTGTTCATTTTCGTGGAAGTATTGTTATTGTCTTCAAATCGAGGCAAGTACCTTAATTGTTTTATGTATTGTTGTTATACATATTGTCGTGCATGTATGTCGTGATTGTATGTCCACCTCGTGTTGGTCCGACGGGATCATCGGGGGATCTATGCTAGCGTGCGCTGGATCATCGGACGGGTTTTTCCACCACGGGTTGGTCTGACGGGATCATCGTGGGTTCTAGGCAGTGAACGCTGGATCGATGGAATTACCATGTGTATGTATTGATATCATGTTGTGATTATCAGTTGTGTATGTTATGTTTGAGTTTCTCGTAGGAGAAGACTCGTTGGTATTTTGTCGTTTACGTTATTATTATTCACCGTGAGATATGAATAATATGCTGTGGTACTTGTACTAGCATCGTTGTGCTAACCCCTTCGGGGATGAACATTTTGTTTGTGTTCAGGAATCAGGAGAGCGGGGAAACAACCACTGGAACTGTATGACGACGAGGGTGCAGAGTGATGTCCCGACTGAGTTTATTTATCTGTTGTTTATTCGTTATTTCAATAAGTACTCGAGTACGAAGTCATTTGTGATGATTTGAATTTGGTAATGTATTATTGAGTTCTGTTGAACAATTGTACCGTTTCTGTATTTGGTCAGAACTGATGTACTGTAATTCCGTTATTTCCATTCGTTAATACCTTTTTATGCTTGTTCAATCCTTCAGCCTTGTAAATCCTTATGTAAAGGATTTACGGTGCTGTAATATTCCCGAATATATTGGGGGTGTTACAATATCAACCTATTGCAATAACCGATTAACACACATTTGATAAAAATCAATAACCGACATAACCAACCAACAAACTCAACAGTTCAATGAAACCCCGATCATATACCTAAAACCAAATAATCCAACTCAACAATTACGAACTCATATCCACAATACAAACCGTAACTCGATGATCACAAATAACAATCAATAACCGATCAACAATCACAACAGTTCTACAATATCCCGATTAAACACATATCCAAACAACCCGAACCAATCAAACACGAATTCAAAACCACAATACAATTCCAAAATCCGAAGATCATATCAATAATCAATTTAAACCAACAAGGGTCTAACATCACCGATTCCGAATTCAATCTTAAATACGGATACAAGTTTCCTCCTTGTAAATTCATAATATAAACCAATTACCGGTTATCATCATCAATCCGGACAATCCGATCAATTCAACATTATAGATAACCATATTCCAAAGGTTTCAAATAATTCCATTATCCGAATTTAACACTTGTTAAATACCTATGAATTCTCAAACTCAAAAGTGAGTCATAATCTTATCAAATCCGGAATCATATTCGTATTCCTATATGAATATTGTACCAAAATACATAACTTAGTTCTAAATGTGAATATTCCATATTCATATCCAAAACACCAACACTTTAAAACGTATTCATCAAATCAATGATCAATTCATCTCGACATTAAGGATTTTATAACATATTCGATTCCAACTTCAACTCCAAATACGAAGACAAAACTCCTTCTTGTTCATACTTGTGAATTCGTAGAAAACAATTTACCAATTATTATCGTGAATAATCACATTCCAAAATTATCCGAAATCCTTCCAAAATCATAACATGTAACTCAAGAGTTCTTCAAGAACACGAATTATCCAAATTCACGTACATAGTCCATAAAACAACATAACCCGATGTTTTCTAACATCTAAACAACCCTTAATCATAATTCAAGGTGTATATAATCATGTTCTTCAACATATACTTCTCATAACATCATGAATCGCAACAAACCACCAAGAACATCGAGAATACCACGATTCCATAATCATAACAACATAATCGAATCATTTGATCACTAATTCATTATCTTCCCTTAACAAAATTCTTGTAAATAACAAGAATCATCACAACAATATCAATTCCATCACCATTCATACGAAAACGTGTAGAATTTTCCAAGTTCTACTCATTGAGACATTTCATCGAACACTTTGAAGGCATAGTCCAATTCAATCGATTATTCAAAGAAATACTCGAATTCGTTCCACAAAACTTCAAGAGTATTGAATGATTACGAGTTTACAATCAAGTTCAATCAATAATCTGAATCAAAACGAAGCAAATCGGCCAAAACGCCAAGAAACCTCACGAACATCCAAAAACCAAAAGTTTAGGTGTTCTTACCTTCGATCCGGGTGGAAGATGATGTTAATCCATGATTCAAACTTCCAAACATGTTGCTCTTTGATGTTCTTACTCAAATCCATCCATTTTTGCTGAAGGAATCGCGAAAAAACGAAGATAAAATGAAAAATGCCGAAGTGACCCGGTCCAGGCCTTATATATGCCGAGACCTGCCGGTACCTTACGTACGTAATCGCACTGGCTTACGTGACGTAATCGCCATGGCCTCGCCATCGCCGATGCTCGGCACCCTTACGACGAATCGGCACTGCTTACGACGTAATCGCCTCTTACGGCCAGAATCGCCATTGCCTTACGTACGTAATCGGCCAGTCCTAGCCATCCCTGCGAGTCACTGCCGACCGTGATCGGCCATCCATGTAAGTCACTGCCGACCATGCTCAGCCATCCCAGCGAGTCACTGCCGACCATGCTCGGCCACTACAGGTCCTCTCGGCCACGACTCGGCCAGCCGCCCCGTAACGTACGTAACACTTATTCCGTTGCGTACGTAACACGTACGTTGACTTGCTATAGTATTATGGTTGTGTTACGTATGTAACACGTCATGTATAATGTACGTAACACGTACGTTGACTCACCTGTCAACATCCTCCGCCGAAAGTTGCCGACACCGGGTCCCACCTGCCGACCATGACTCGGTCTTGTCCGATGCCCTCGTTACGTACGTAATACCTTAGCCTTAACGTACGTAACCGTGCCAATCTTACGTACGTTAGCTCACCTTGTTAACGTACGTAACAATTTCATACTTAGCCAATTTCAGCAATTCCTGTCAAATGTCACGGCATACCAAACACGAGCATACGGCAAAAATCAATACATATACTCAATCCAAAAATATTCTCATACGATATACCTGATATCCAAATCAGTTCAACCTGATACAGCAAATCCTCAATATAACTGTCAATCCAAAACGGTAACCACACCAGTATAACTGTCTCGGTTCTCAATTTATTTTATCCATACTGTATAGATACCAAACTATACAGTATACCTTAGATAAAATAACGCCAAAAATTTATACTGAAAATCCGGGTATTACAATTAGCACAAGCCTTTCTGGCTAAGTTCTTTCCACCATCGAAGACAGCGAGACTAAGGAACGAGATAACTACTTTCGGGCAATTTGATATGGAGTCGCTTCATGAAGCTTGGGAGCGATACAAGGATTTGCTAAGGAGATGCCCACACCATGGTCTACCGGATTGGCTGCAAATTCAGACATTTTATAATGGATTGAGTGCTTCTACACGCACTCTTGTTGATGCAGCCGCTGGAGGAGCGTTGATGGGAAAAACGATGGCTGAAGCCCACTCTTTATTGGAAGCTATGGCTGCAAATGCTTATCAATGGCCTTCCGAACGAGTGAACCCAAAGCGAGTTATGGGAGTTTCCGACAACGATCCGATCTCTACATTATCAGCCCAAGTCGCAGCGCTGACTCAGCAATTTCAAGCTTTTTCACATGCTCCTACCACCGTTACCACGGAATCATGCAATTGGTGCAATGGGTCTCATCCTAGCGCGGAATGCCAAGTCGGAAATCCTTTCGAGCAATCTCTGATGGAACAAGCTCAGTTTGTGGGGAACGGGAATCGGCAGAATAATCCGTATTCCAACACGTATAATCAAGAGTGGCGAAATCACCCTAACTTTTCGTGGAAAAATGGACAAAACATTAACCAACCTCAGTTTACTCAACACCAACAGCAAGCCCCCTCCCACTCCAAATATCTCTCTAGAGGAGGCAATGGCGAAATTAGCAGCAAATACGATTCAGTTCATGACCCGTACGGAAGCAACCTTTTAAAACCATTCCGCCTCTATTCGCAACTTGGAAATCCAATTGGGTCAAATAGCAAATGTGTTAACAGCCCGCCCTAAGGGTACCTTGCCAAGTACAATCGAGACGAACCCCAGAGAGAGTATTAATGCCATTGGTTTGAGAAGCGGGAAGGAAGTGTGTGAGCAGCCCAGGCAGAACAAATAGAGAGGTGAAGATGAGGGGAAGAAAAATTCGGCGACCGAGGAGTCACAAGTTTCTAAGAGTTCGAAACTATTTCCAGATAATCCGACAGCCTATGTGCCTCCCATCCTGTTTCCACAGCGTTTGCAAAAGCAAAAATTGGACAAACAATTCTCCAAGTTTCTTGACGTCTTCAAGAAACTACATATCAACATTCCATTTGTCGACGCCTTAGAACAAATGCCTAGATATGTGAAGTTTATGAAGGAAATCTTGTCTAACAAAAGGAAGCTCGAGGAATATGAAACAGTGGCACTGACTAAAGAGTGCAATCTTGCAAAGAAAGCTCCTGCCTAAATTGAAGGACCCAGGAAGCTTCACTATACCGTGCACTATTGGGAACATGTCTTTTGATAAAGCACTATGTGATCTCGGCGCTAGCGTTAATATCATGCCTCTTTCTATTTTCAAGAAGCTAGGAATTGGGGAAGCGAAACCTACTACGGTCTCTTTACAACTAGCCGATAGATCCATCAAGTACCCAAGAGGGTAATAGAATATGTCTTGGTCAAGGTCGATAAATTTAATTTCCCTGGTAATTTCATTGTGCTTGATATGGAAGAAGACCATGAGATTCCGATTATTTTGGGTAGACCGTTCTTAGCCACCGGAAGGACCCTTATTGATGTTCAGGAGGGTGAATTAATACTTCGGGTTGAAGATGAGCAAGTCACATTCAAAGTGTACCACCCCCAATTCGCTCAGGGATATTACACGTCGTAGACCCTCTCCTCGAGGATCTACAAGGCTGATAACTAAAATCAAACATCTAGACATCGCTTTTCAGGCTAAAATGACACAGTAGACCGATTTGGTCTTTCAATAATAACATACAACTCAATTCCAAACAAATACCCACGCAGGGGTCAAAATACAATAAACTCCCATACAACGGGGAAAAGATACTGCAGCGGAAAAGAAAATACAACTAGACCAATACGACATCAACGGATCCTCGTGTGATTAGTATCGTTCATCTTTCATCATCCTTCGTGCCGACCCTGTGCTATGCTCCAAAACCTGAATGCAAAAATAGACATCCACCCCCCCAATACTCGGGGGTTAGCAAAACTCCACTGTTTTGCTAGTGCAAGTATAAATACAAAAACAAGCCATACATATCATACTCCACAAAACAGAATAATCGCGAATATACTTCCCGAGAAAATTCACTTGATCAAACCATTCAAAACGTGAAAGGTAGGAAATAACCCAATGTACATATTACAAAACATTTGATGATCTCGGGAGTTTAGAAAACATTTGGGATTTAGGAATTCTAAAACCTTTCGAAAACATTTAGGGACACATCCCAAAAAGTCATTTTCCAAAATTCAAGTTCCGATAACAATACGCAGGGTCCACAACCCATTTCACAAAACACGGGGTCCGTGACCTAAATCACAAATCACATGTTCCTAAGGATTATTCGTGTCCCGTGCTAACAAGCCACGAACCTCAGATGCTCCCGAAGAACAAACCCGAGTGAATAACCCAATAGGAAAAACATATCAAATCGCATGTCTCCACGACACGAATATCACAATCAAACCACAACCATAAGTTACCCCAGCATCGCGCTAACAAGCCACGAACCTCGGAGTCCCCACAAGACATACCCGATGATAACCCCACAAGTTATCCCGGCATCGGGCTAGCAAGCCCCGAACCTCGGAGTCCCCGCAAGACATACCCGTATTGGATAACCCTACGGTTTCGCCCGACCCATACTAGCAAGTATGGATCCCGGAGATTCAACAATCCTACCCGGAGGCACATCACATACAACAAGCACACAACAATAATCGATTATCAAGACAAGCAACACTAAGAATCACAACCTCCTTTCAAAGGAGTAACGACTAACATCACATCAAGTCGAATACCCACCGAACAAATATACAATTCAATGCACAATCCTCGGCAAACAATTATGGTCTATTATATTCACTCATTGCGATCATAACGTTTCTCAACGTACGAAACTAACACACATATTCCGAGAACATATCCATTCACGAAGTATACGAATTATCGTTGAAAGACAATATTTATCGAGAACATACCGATCCTTTTTAATGTTCATTAAACATTGAATTTCGCATAAAATCATTTATCAATAATTATGCCTACGAAATATGAAATGTATGGGCAAGATACTTGCCTCGAATAACCACAACGCGGAGAATCGGCCGAAGTAGGTTGGCACGAACCGACTACGAACTCGCCGACTCCACCGAACGACAATCCACAACAATGAACTAAGAACGAAAACAATAACAACGAAAATGAATTCCAAAGTACGACCCAAAGCCGCTGAATTCAAAGAACAAATGACGAAGGTTCAAGGATTTCCCCCAAAACGGCCAAGAACACGATTCGTCCCGTCAAAACCCGAAAACAGAATTCCAAGTTGAAATATGGATATACAATCCATAGAATATGTTTAATAACATCATTTAACCATAATCGATCCATCGAAAACGGATGAAAAATGAGATCGAGGACAAATCCCCCAAAAAGTCAATTCGAAGGAAATCAAGAAATATACTTCGATTCGACGAAGAACAATGGATTAAATGATGTTAAACAAAAGAATACTACCAAGATTAATCATACCCATCATGAATTAATCAACAACACGGAATGAATCGGACGAAAATGCAAAACCCCCCAAATTCACGAAATTAGGGTTCTAAGGTAAGATTACCTTGATTCGCTGGATCAAAGGATGATAACGGATGATTGATTGATGTTATGAACTCAAGAACTTCGTGGATTTGTTGTTAAACAACATGGCTTCGTCACCCATGAATCGCCAGCCGCGGACGGAGAAGGAAGGAAATGAAAAACGAGATGAAATGTGACTGCTCCGTCACATTTATACTGGGCCGGACTAGCGCGCGCTAGGCTGCCGAGCTAGCGTGCGCTATCGCCTGTGCCGCAATCCGATGACCTCTTTGGACTAGATCGCCGGCCAGTAGCGTGCGCAGCCTTTTCCGGCCGTAGCGCGCGCTACCACGGCCGAAGGCGTGCAATGCCCGACGATAGTGTGCGCTACCCGCCGAGCCCGACCGATTCGAACCTCAAAACCCCACCGCCTGCACTCCGATAAGGCGTCGTTAGGCCATCCGATAGCGTGCGCTACACTGCCGATTAGCGCGTGCAGCCTTCCGGCCGTGGCGTGCGCTACGCCGGTTCTGCCGCACTGTCCGGCCGGTGCCCGCAATCGTCCGGCGATCCCGCAACCGTCGGCCATGCCGACCACTGTGGCTCGGCGACTCGATTTCAAAACGCATTTTAACGAACACGACGAAAAGTTCGCGGACAATATCAACGACCCGAAATGAAAACATAATACCATAATTAATCATACGCGACCAAGAAACGGGTCGAGACAACAATTACAGATACGGATACCCGTAACTTTGGGTAAATTACAAAATGGCCCAAAACGCCCGAAAATCACGATACGTGATCGAATAACCAAAATGAAGTTCACAACACGTATAACAAAGTTAAACGAACTTACGGGAAACTCGAAACAGCAGTTTCGACCGAGATTCGCAAGAATCGAACTCAAGTGCGGAAAAGTCGCTAGAAAGCACGGAACTCAACAAAACGACACCCAAACGAACTCGGATGTCAAAAAGTGTAGAATTAATCATTCTCAGAATAATGAACCGGTCATGAGCGAGTCATCAAAACGGACTTCCGCTGAAAAAAAGAAATTACCGGAAATCGAAAATTGCGGATATTACATTCTACCCTCCTTAAAAGAAGTTTCGTCCCGAAACTTAAAACAAGTAGGGAGAAGCAATATCCCACCAGGAAAACTCAACGAGATACGCAAGAAACGCGTAACTAACGCCCAACGGCGAAACGTTACAAACAACACAACGGAATATACGGTGTGAAAACACGCTCCACGACGACCAACACAACGTCGCCGTTAGGGATATAATAAAACCAACAAGTGACAAGCTCAGAAATGTCAACGAACATAAATGAGTCGACGGATTCGAAAATACAGAAGTTCAAAATCCAATCCACTTCGAGTAGAAGTTAATTTTCGAAATTCGAAACAACAAGGTAAGGAAATAACATAACATACAACTGATAGACCACGCTCCTCAGGGACTCCTCGGAGCCGGTCCTGATATTAGTGCTCAAGTCCGTGCCTCGGAAGGTTTGGCAACTAACTCGCAAAACTGAACCCGGTGTCCCTCAAGCCCGCACTTGTAACACGTTACTAGTGGAGAAGGACAATGTGCACGGACATGCCCCGCCACATTGCAGTTAAAACACCTCCTGGCTTTACCAGGAGTCAAAGCAGACGACTTGGAACTCTTAGTCCCACGTAACGAGCGACAGAGCTTCACAGCAGAAAGACTACGACATTGCGAACTAGAACCACCAGCTCCTGCACTGTCCACAAGGTCATCGGACTTCCTCTGCTTCTTCGACTCGGGCACACGCTCCGATGATAAAGAAGCTAGTTCACGGGCCAAGACTCGATCTTGGTAGTCCCTCAACGAAGTGCAAGTGAGTCCTGACATATACGCGAATCTGCGGCTTCATTCGTGCTGTCAAAATGAAAGATCCTCTCTTCCTCGGTTCTCACCCGATCTCGTACATAATCGAGTTGTTTGCTATAGTCGATTATAGCACGAGACACCGAAATATCTTGCGGTTACGCCAAATAAAATTCGTGAATCCTCTGTTCTCTAATCGGTTTCGGGCGAACTCGGCTTCCATCAATGCACGGAACTCCGCCCACGTGACATCACGGTCACGAGGCTTAACACTTCCCACCAATTTGCGGCATCTTTATCAAGAAGGTCTGCGCAATAGGTACCTTCCGCTCTTCAGGACAATCGACACCTCGAATATCTTTCCCAACTGGAAAAGCCAACCATCCCAGCCCAACGCATCCGCAACACCGGCGAATCGAGGGGGTTCATACTAATCACCTCCCGGCCACCGATTTACGCCGGTGTTCAGGTTACCTCTGTAACGCACCGAATCGCCTGAGTCAATCGAGTCATCTGTGTAGCTACTGCTGCAAAATAGTAGCAACACCAATACCCATACCATCACCGGCAGCGTGATCCCGATCACGCATCCGGTCACCACGACCACGACCTCGCCCCTCGGCATACCGAATAAGAAACCACTCAGACAACAGAAATCATAACAAGCACCACTTACAACGATTACCAGCGGAAAGCAACACACAGACAAACACCCCAGCAATGACGGTATCGATCGGCGACCTCGGTCCGAAAGATATCCAAAGATACGCGATTACTAAACATCACGAAACAACCACCTTTTGAAAGAAAAATTTTGGGAACACTAGTTGATCTTGAGTATCACTTTACAAAAAGTTGGACAGACATCATTGTCGAGACTTTGAAAATCATCTTGCGTTTGAACAAAAATGAGGACACTTTCTCTTAGTGAAAACTTTCAAAATATTCGACCCTCGGGTCTAAATAAAAGTTTTTATAAAACATTGAAAATATCTCAAAACATTTTGGGTCCTCGAGGTAGAAGAATTTTGAAACATATTGTGGCACCTTGGATGTACCACGAGAAAATAATTCATTTTAAACATACGTCTCGAAATTTATTTTCTAAGATACTCAAGTTTTCGAAAATAATTCAATGGGCTAGAATGCCCAAAAATTTCAGGTAATTACACGGAACATTATAGCGCCGTGGGTTCCGCACCGGAACCCACCAGGATAAAACCATTTACAAAAACGCCAAAAAGGCCGACGACGGTAATATTTCAAAAACTCACAAAATCCATTTACAAAATACAAAATACCGTCATAAGAATTTCGCCAAAATGATCAAGGCCACAATGCCAAAAACTCGGTTAAGGGAATCGATTTTCGAAATAAAACTCGGTCGGTAAAATACCGAAAGTCATTACAAAAGAACTCACGCAGCGGATAAAAGAAATACAGTTCAACATGCACAATCCAGCAACACTACTCATATGAACGAAATATGAGAGTCAAATAATCACATATCACGAAATCAAAATCCATAAGAGGATTCCGCCACTTAACAAATAATCATAAAAATAGCTCGTGTCACACGAGGCACAACACAAAGAAGGGAGACTTACTTCCACAGGTCGCACGAAGATGATGATCGCCCCACGATACTAATCACGACCAACAAACTCAAACGACGCGTCGCGACACGACTCAGTCAGATAAAATCCGATGAAACAAGACTCAAACAACACGATCTGACCCGACAGCCTAGGTTTCCTCAACCTAATCTCTGATACCATTTATGTAACACCCCCAATCCGCTCAGGGATATTACACGCCGTAGACCCTCTCCTCGAGGATCTACCAGGCTGATAACTAAAATCAAACATCTAGACATCGCCTTTCAGGCTAAAATGACACAGTAGACCGATTTGGTCTTTCAATAATAACATACAACTCAATTCCAAACACATACCCACGCAGGGGTCAAAATACAATAAACTCCCGTACAACGGGGAAAAGATACTGCAGCGGAAAAGAAAATACAACTAGACCAATACGACATCAACGGATCCTCGTGTGATTAATATCGTTCATCTTTCATCATCCTTCGTGCCGACCCTGTGCTATGCTCCAAAACCTGAATGCAAAAATAGACATCCACCCCCCGAATACTCGGGGGTTAGCAAAACTCCACTGTTTTGCTAGTGCAAGTATAAATACGAAAACAAGCCATACATATCATACTCCACAAAACAGAATAATCGCGAATATACTTCCCGACAAAATTCACTTGATCAAACCATTCAAAACGTGAAAGGTAGGAAATAACCCAATGTACATATTACAAAACATTTGATGATCTTGGGAGTTTAGAAAACATTTGGGATTTAGGAATTCTAAAACCTTTCGAAAACATTTAGGGACACAGCCTAGAAAGTCATTTTCCAAAATTCAAGTTCCGATAACAATACGCAGGGTCCACAACCCATTTCACAAAACACGGGGTCCGTGACCCAAATCACAAATCACATGTTCCTAAGGATTATTCGTGTCCCGTGCTAACAAGCCACGAACCTCAGATGCTCCCGAAGAACAAACCCGAGTGAATAACCCAATAGGAAAAACATATCAAATCGCATGTCTCCACGACACGAATATCACAATCAAAATACAACCATAAGTTATCCCGGCATCGCGCTAACAAGCCACGAACCTCGGAGTCCCCACAAGACATACCCGATGATAACCCCACAAGTTATCCCGGCATCGGGCTAGCAAGCCCCGAACCTCGGAGTCCCCGCAAGACATACCCGTATTGGATAACCATACGGTTTCGCCCGACCCATACTAGCAAGTATGGATCCCGGAGATTCAACAATCCTACCCGGAGGCACATCACATACAACAAGCACACAACAATAATCGATTATCAAGACAAGCAACACTAAGAATCACAACCTCCTTTCAAAGGAGTAACGACTAACATCACATCAAGTCGAATACCCACCGAACAAATATACAATTCAATGCACAATCCTCGGCAAACAATTATGGTCTATTATATTCACTCAATGCGATCATAACGTCTCTCAACATATTCCGAGAACATATCCATTCACGAAGTATACGAATTATCGTTGAAAGACAATATTTATCGAGAACATACCGGTCCTTTTTAATGTTCATTAAACATTGGATTTCGCATAAAATCATTTATCAATAATTATGCCTACGAAATATGAAATGTATGGGCAAGATACTTGCCTCGAATAACCACAACGCGGAGAATCGGCCGAAGTAGGTTGGCACGAACCGACTACGAACTCGCCGACTCCACCGAACGACAATCCACAACAATGAACTACGAACGAAAACAATAACAACGAAAATGAATTCCAAAGTACGACCCAAAGCCGCTGAATTCAAAGAACAAATGACGAAGGTTCAAGGATTTCCCCCAAAATGGCCAAGAACACGATTCGTCCCGTCAAAACCCGAAAACAGAATTCCAAGTTGAAATATGGATATACAATCCATAGAATATGTTTAACAACATCATTTAACCATAATCGATCCATCGAAAACGGATGAAAAACGAGATCGAGGACAAATCCCCCAAAAAGTCAATTCGAAGGAAATCAAGAAATATACTTCGATTCGACGAAGAACAATGGATTAAATGATGTTAAACAAAAGAATACTACCAAGATTAATCATACCCATCATGAATTAATCAACAACACGGAATGAATCGGACGAAAATGCAAAAACCCCCAAATTCACGAAATTAGGGTTCTAAGGTAAGATTACCTTGATTCGCTGGATCAAAGGATGATAACGGATGATTGATTGATGTTATGAACTCAAAAACTTCGTGGATTTGTTGTTAAACAACATGGCTTCGTCACCCATGAATCGCCAGCCGCGGACGGAGAAGGAAGGAAATGAAAAATGAGATGAAATGTGACTGCTCCGTCACATTTATACTGGGCCGGACTAGCGCGCTAGTCGCCGAGCTAGCGCGGCGCTATCGCCCGAGCCGCAATCCCGATGACTCTTTGGACTAGATCGCCGCCAGTAGCGGCGCAGCCTTTTTCCGGCCGTAGCGCGCTACCTCACGGCCGAAGCGTGCGCAATGCCCGATGAGTGTGCGCTACTGCCGAGCCCGACCGATTCGAACCTCAAAACCCCACCGCCTGACTCCGATGGCGTCGTTAGGCCATCCGATAGCGTGCGCTACACTGCCGATTAGCGCGCAGCCTCTTCCGCCAGAAGCGTGCGCTACGCGGTTCTGCCGCACTGTCCGGCCGGTGCGCAATCGTCCGGCGATCCGCAACCGTCCGGCAAGATGCGACCACGTGGCTCGGCGACTCGATTTAAAAAACGCATTTAACGGGCGAACACGACGAAAAGTTCGCGGACAACATCAACGACCCGAAATGAAAACATAATACCATAATTAATCATACGCGACCAAGAAACGGGTCGAGACAACAATTACAGATACGGATACCCGTAACTTTGGGTAAATTACAAAATGGCCCAAAACGCCCGAAAATCACGATACATGATCGAATAACCAAAATGAAGTTCACAACACGTATACCAAAGTTAAACGAACTTACGGGAAACTCGAAACAGCAGTTTCGACCGAGATTCGCAAGAATCGAACTCAAGTGCGGAAAAGTCGCTAAAAAGCACGGAACTCAACAAAACGACACCGAAACGAACTCGGATGTCAAAAAGTGTAGAATTAATCATTCTCAGAATAATGAAACGGTCATGAGCGAGTCATCAAAACGGACTTCCGCCGAAAAAAAGAAATTACCGGAAATCGAAAATTGCGGATATTACATTCTACCCTCCTTAAAAGAAGTTTCGTCCCGAAACTTAAAAAAAGTAGGGAGAAGCAATATCCCACCAGGAAAACTCAACGAGATACACAAGAAACGCGTAACTAACGCCCAACGGCGAAACGTTACAAACAACACAACGGAATATACGGTGTGAAAACACGCTCCACGACGACCAACACAGCGTCGCCGTTAGGGATATTATAAAACCAACAAGTGACAAGCTCAGAAATGTCAACGAACATAAATGAGTCGACGGATTCGAAAATACAGAAGTTCAAAATCCAATCCACTTCGAGTAGAAGTTAATTTCCGAAATTCGAAACAACAAGGTAAGGAAATAACATAACATACAACTGATAGACCACGCTCCTCAGGGACTCCTCGGAGCCGGTCCTGATATTAGTGCTCAAGTTCGTGCCTCGGAAGGTTTGGCAACTAACTCGCAAAACTGAACCCGGTGTCCCTCAAGCCCGCACTTGTAACACGTTACTAGCGGAGAAGGCCAATGTGCACGGACATGCCCCGCCACATTGCAGTTAAAACACCTCCTGGCTTTACCAGGAGTCAAAGCAGACGACTTGGAACTCTTAATCCCATGTAACGAGCGACAGAGCTTCACAGCAGAAAGACTACGACATTGCGAACTAGAACCACCAGCTCCTGCACTGTCCACAAGGTCATCGGACTTCCTCTGCTTCTTCGACTCGGGCACACGCTCCGATGATAAAGAAGCTAGTTCACCGGCCAAGACTCGATCTTGGTAGTCCCTCAACGAAGTGCAAGTGAGTCCTGACATATACGCGCAAATCTCTGGCTTCATTCGTCTGTCAAAATGAAAGATCCTCTCTTCCTCGGTTCTCACCCGATCTCGTACATAACTGAGTTGTTTGCTATAGTCGATTATAGCCTGAGACACTGAAATATCTTGCGGTTCTGCCAAATAAAATTCGTGAATCCTCTGTTCTCTAATCGGTTTCGGGCAGAACTCAGCTTCCATCAATGCCTGGAACTCCGCCCACGTGACATCACGGTCACGAGGCTTAACAGCTTCCCACCAATTTGCGGCATCTTTATCAAGAAGGTACTGCGCAATAGGTACCTTCCGCTCTTCAGGACAATCGACAGCCTCGAATATCTTTCCCAACTGGAAAAGCCAACCATCCCAGCCCAACGCATCCGCAACACCGGCGAATCGAGGGGGGTTCATACTAATCACCTCCCGAAGCCACTGATTTACGCCAGTGTTCTGGGTTACCTCTGTAACGCGCTGAACTACCTGAGTCAACTGAGTCATCTGTGTAGCTACCTGCTGCAAAATAGTAGCAACACCAATACCAATACCATCACCGGCAGCGTGATCCCGATCACGCATCCGGTCGCCACGACCACGACCTCTGCCCCTCGGCATACTGAATAAGAAACCACTCAGCACAACAGGAAATCATAACATGCAACACTTACAACGATTACCATCGTAAAGCAACACACATACAAACACCCCAGCAATGACGGTATCGTTCGGCGACCTCAGCGGTCCGAAAGATATCCAGCATACAGTTACTAAACATCACGAAACAACCACCTTTTGAAAGAAAAATTTTGGGAACACTAGTTGATCTTGAGTATCACTTTACAAAAAGTTGGACAGACATCATTGTCGAGACTTTGAAAATCATCTTGCGTTTGAACAAAAATGAGGACACTTTCTCTTAGTGAAAACTTTCAAAATATTCGACCCTCGGGTCTAAATAAAAGTATTTATAAAACATTGAAAATATCTCAAAACATTTTGGGTCCTCGAGGTAGAAGAATTTTGAAACATATTGTGGCACCTTGGATGTACCACGAGAAAATAATTCATTTTAAACGTACGTCTCGAAATTTATTTTCTAAGATACTCAAGGTTTTCGAAAATAATTCAATGGGCTAGAATGCCCAAAAATTTCAGGTAATTACACGGAACATTATAGCGCCATGGGTTCCGCACCGGAACCCACCAGGATAAAACCATTTACAAAAACGCCAAAAAGGCCGACGACGGTAATATTTCAAAAACTCACAAAAGCCATTTACAAAATACAAAATACCGTCATAAGAATTTCGCCAAAATGATCAAGGCCACAATGCCAAAAACTCGGTTAAGGGAATCGATTTTCGAAATAAAACTCGGTCGGTAAAATACCGAAAGTCATTACAAAAGAACTCACGCAGCGGATAAAAGAAATACAGTTCAACATGCACAATCCAGCAACACTACTCCTCATATGAACGAAATATGAGAGTCAAATAATCACATATCACGAAATCAAAATCCATAAGAGGATTCCGCCACTTAACAAATAATCATAAAAATAGCTCGTGTCACACGAGGCACAACACAAAGAAGGGAGACTTACTTCCACAGGTCGCACGAAGATGATGATCGCCCCACGATACTAATCACGACCAACAAACTCAAACGACGCGTCGCGACACGACTCAGTCAGATAAAATCCGACGAAACAAGACTCAAACAACACGATCTGACCCGACAGCCTAGGTTTCCTCAACCTAATCTCTGATACCATTTATGTAACACCCCCAATCCGCTCAGGGATATTACACGCCGTAGACCCTCTCCTCGAGGATCTACCAGGCTGATAACTAAAATCAAACATCTAGACATCGTCTTTCAGGCTAAAATGACACAGTAGACCGATTTGGTCTTTCAATAATAACATACAACTCAATTCCAAACACATACCCACGCAGGGGTCAAAATACAATAAACTCCCGTACAACGGGGAAAAGATACTGCAGCGGAAAAGAAAATACAACTAGACCAATACGACATAAACGGATCCTCGTGTGATTAGTATCGTTCATCTTTCATCATCCTTCGTGCCGACCCTGTGCTATGCTCCAAAACCTGAATGCAAAAATAGACATCCACCCCCCGAATACTCGGGGGTTAGCAAAACTTCACTGTTTTGCTAGTGCAAGTATAAATACGAAAACAAGCCATACATATCATACTCCACAAAACAGAATAATCGCGAATATACTTCCCGAGAAAATTCACTTGATCAAACCATTCAAAACGTGAAAGGTAGGAAATAACCCAATGTACATATTACAAAACATTTGATGATCTCGGGAGTTTAGAAAACATTTGGGATTTAGGAATTCTAAAACCTTTCGAAAACATTTAGGGACACAGCCTAAAAAGTCATTTTCCAAAATTCAAGTTCCGATAACAATACGCAGGGTCCACAACCCATTTCACAAAACACGGGGTCCGTGACCCAAATCACAAATCACATGTTCCTAAGGATTATTCGTGTCCCGTGCTAACAAGCCACGAACCTCAGATGCTCCCGAAGAACAAACCCGAGTGAATAACCCAATAGGAAAAACATATCAAATCGCATGTCTCCACGACACGAATATCACAATCAAAATACAACCATAAGTTATCCCGGCATCGCGCTAACAAGCCACGAACCTCGGAGTCCCCACAAGACATACCCGATGATAACCCCACAAGTTATCCCGGCATCGGGCTAGCAAGCCCCAAACCTCGGAGTCCCCGCAAGACATACCCGTATTGGATAACCCTACGGTTTCGCCCGACCCATACTAGCAAGTATGGATCCCGGAGATTCAACAATCCTACCCGGAGGCACATCACATACAACAAGCACACAACAATAATCGATTATCAAGACAAGCAACACTAAGCATCACAACTAACATCACATCATGTCGAATACCCACCGAACAAATATACAATTCAATGCACAATCCTCGGCAAACAATTATGGTCTATTATATTCACTCAATGCGATCATAACGTCTCTCAATGTATGAAACTAACACACATATTCCGAGCACATATCCATTCACGAAGTATACGAATTATCGTTGAAAGACAATATTTATCAAGAACATACCGATCCTTTTTAATGTTCATTAAACATTGGATTTCGCATAAAATCATTTATCAATAATTATGCCTACGAAATATGAAATGTATGGGCAAGATACTTGCCTCGAATAACCACAACGCGGAGAATCGGCCGAAGTAGGTTGGCACGAACCGACTACGAACTCGCCGACTCCACCGAACGACAATCCACAACAATGAACTACGAACGAAAACAATAACAACGAAAATGAATTCCAAAGTACGACCCAAAGCCGCTGAATTCAAAGAACAAATGACGAAGGTTCAAGGATTTCCCCCAAAACGGCCAAGAACACGATTCGTCCCGTCAAAACCTGAAAACAGAATTCCAAGTTGAAATATGGATATACAATCCATAGAATATGTTTAACAACATCATTTAACCATAATCGATCCATCGAAAACGGATGAAAAACGAGATCGAGGACAAATCCCCCAAAAAGTCAATTCGAAAGAAATCAAGAAATATACTTCGATTCGACGAAGAACAATGGATTAAATGATGTTAAACAAAAGAATACTACCAAGATTAATCATACCCATCATGAATTAATCAACAACACGGAACGAATCGGACGAAAATGCAAAAACCCCCAAATTCACGAAATTAGGGTTCTAAGGTAAGATTACCTTGATTCGCTGGATCAAATGATGATAACGGATGATTGATTGATGTTATGAACTCAAGAACTTCGTGGATTTGTTGTTAAACAACATGGCTTCGTGACCCATGAATCGCCAGCCGCGGACGGAGAAGAAAGGAAATGAAAAACGAGATGAAATGTGACTGCTCTGTCACATTTATACTGGGCCGGACTAGCGCGCGCTAGGCTGCCGAGCTAGCGTGCGCTATCGGCACAGGCCGCAATCCAGTGACCTACTGGACTAGACTACTCGGCCAGGTAGCGTGCGCAGCCTTCCGGCCGTAGCGCGCGCTACCTGCCGGTCGTAGCGTGCGCAATGCCCGACAGTAGTGTGCGCTACCTGCGGAGCCTGACCGATTCCAGAACCTCAGAACCCCACTGCCCAGACCCGATAGCGTGCGTTAGGCCATCCGATAGCGTGCGCTACACCTGCAGGTTAGCGCGCGCAGCCTTCCGGCCGTAGCGTGCGCTACGTCGGTTCCTGCCGCACCTGTCCGGCCGGTGCCCGCAATCGTCCGGCCAGTCCCGCAACCGTCCGGCCCGATGCGACCACTGTGGCTCGGCGACTCGATTTCAAAACGCATTTTAACGAACACGACGAAAAGTTCGCGGACAACATCAACGACCCGAAATGAAAACATAATACCATAATTAATCATACGCGACCAAGAAACGGGTCGAGACAACAATTACAGATACGGATACCCATAACTTTGGGTAAATTACAAAATGGCCCAAAACGCCCGAAAATCACGATACGTGATCGAATAACCAAACTGAAGTTCACAACACGTATAACAAAGTTAAACGAACTTATGGGAAACTCGAAACAGCAGTTTCGACAGAGATTCGCAAGAATCGAACTCAAGTGCGGAAAAGTCGCTAAAAAGCACGGAACTCAACAAAACGACACTGAAACGAACTCGGATGTCAAAAAGTGTAGAATTAATCATTCTCAGAATAATGAAACGGTCATGAGCGAGTCATCAAAACGGACTTCCGCCGAAAAAAAGAAATTACCGGAAATCGAAAATTGCGGATATTACACAAAGTGTTTCGATCTCTCCCGTGTCCAAGCAAGGACCAGAAGTGTTCACAAATTGATATATTTGAGAAAGAAACACACCGGGAGAGTTGTCGGTCGAAGTGTTCAGAATTCGTTTCAGCTGCTCCGATGTCTAAGAAAAATGAAGAACCGATCATGTATCTTAAGCATTTGAATATGTTGTCTTCAACATCCGTTCATCCACCATCGAAAAATTCTCATGCTATCATAAGTTCGCCGGTGGAATTTAAAACTAAGCCGGAAATCAAACGAGTGCCAAGTCAGTTGCAAAATGGTTGTTTTGGGAGGCTACTATTGTTAAAGCCGTTTCGCAAAGAATGTTGGATTTCCAAACCAAAAGTCGAACGGTTGAAAACTAATGGTCAAAAACTTAAATTACATAATAACGATTCGATGGACTGTGCGGAGTCCAAATGGTCTTTGCGAAATGCAAATTGATTTTCCAAAAGTCCGGCTGAAGACTATAAACTTAGCGCTTTTCGGGAGGCAACCCAAGTATTAGTTGTAGATTTTATGTTTCAGTGTTTTCATGCATTTTAGAGTCTTTATTTTTCGTCATTTTTGCTTGGATATGCTTATCTCTCACGTTCTAAGTGTTTTCCTTTGAAAATTCTGTGCAGAAATCACCCCAGGGGATAATTCAGCAATGGGCCACGGCACAAGGAAAGCGAGCCGCGGCACACTAGACCCCTGAGCCGCGGCACAATTACACTGAGCCGCGGCATGCTAAATGTCCCAGATACACCCAGGAACCTGTACTACATGCCGCAGCACGGATCGGATGAGTCGCGACACACTTATGCTACGAGCCGCGGCACAGATAAAGTGAGCCGCGGCACACGGCAACATTACAAAAAGGCCCAGGCAGGCTGTACTCTGGGCCGCGGCTCACTTAAGCTGTGCCGCGGCCCCCGTTGTGAATTTGAACCACCCATGCTTCCTTCTTATACTCGATCGGCCGACAAACTGTAAGTGTCTTTCCCTCCTTCGCGCAAGCATTCAGACGATCCCCTTCTCAATTCTTCTTCTTCTTGCATTCTTCAATCCAAGCAAGGTAATTCTCAATCCTTAATCTTAAATGCTACATGAATTGCAAAGTGAGGTAATGTTCTTCATTCAATATTGAATATGTTTAGGTTTAGTTAGAGTATGGGAATTATCGATTGATTATTGATGGTATTTGTTGATTATGTATGGATTGTGATGTTAATTGTCATTTTGTCATGACTATCAATTGATGTTGTTATTGTTGGGGATTGGATTAAACCATTATCATCCTTGTTCTTCATTTACAGCCATGCATGTTAAGTGTTTGATAAAATGCGTCAATGAAAATTTTTGAGCCAAACGATATGCAACGAATTTGATTATTGGATTACATTGTACCCCAACCCTTACATCATGTTTAAACTTGAAAGCTCAACCTTAATTTCCTCTTATGATGTGCAAGCTCATTTGACTCCATATTCACGTTCCGCGTATCTTAAGTCGAGAGTGGTGTAGTTTTCCTTAAAGGTTGTGTAATTTCCGGTTTTTATTTTTTCAGGAACCTCACCATGGCTAGAAAAAGAAAGATTTGTACGAGGGCTAGGACACAATCATACCCCACAAGAGGGGAGACATCACGGAGCCAAACCGAATTGGAATCTCATCAATTCTCCGATCCGGAAATTCACAAAATATTCAATGAGAAAATCCGGCCTCGACCATTAATCCCGGAGCGGGGATTCACTCCCGACCCCCAGGACGGTGAGCTTCTAACTATGATTGACGAGATGGGATGGGCTCGTTTCACTGCGCCTCCCGAGCCGGCTGTGATCTCTATCGTCCAGGAGTTTTACGCTAGCGCTCTATTGCAACATATTCGGGCAGGGCAGATGATTGGGCAAGCAGATGGTCGGACTCAGGTCGTCGTCCGAGGCCATACTGTGGATTTTTCGTGGGCTGCAATTCGGAGACTATACGAGCTGCCAGTGGTGGATGAGACGGCATATACGGGGGTTATGAGTAGCCTCACGAGGGAGGCTCTTCTTGAGGCACTCACACAGCCCGGTTTCGTCTGGGAGACTTACGCCCCAGGTTCTTCAGCCTTCTATTTTAAGAGTTCGCGCCTCAGTCGGCTCGGGCGATCCTGGATATACTTCCTTTGCGCACGAGTCGATCCTACCTCACAGATCCGCTCAATCTTACTCTCTCATGCTCGACTACTATATGCTATCACCACCGGGCTCAGATTTGATGTGGCCCCTCATCTGGTCTGATCTATCCTTCAATGCATTCAAGGAGGGGCCAAGACGGGGCTGAAGCACCCCTCTCTCATTTGCGCTCTATGCCGCCAGTCGGGCATGACTTGGTCGGATGATGAGTCAACACTAGCACCCCAGGGTCCGATTGATCATCGCATTATTTCTCACTTTGACCAGTGGGGTGGAGCGCCGGCACATGCTCGGGGACGAGGATTTCTTCTTGACGAGGCACATGAGCAGTCCCCCGAGCCTCTTCTTCTGACGCATGAGCAGGCGGAGTCCAGCCCGCCGCCCGAGAGAGAGCACCTTCAGGCGATGTTCGACAGCCTGAGAGAAGAGATGAGGAGAGAGAGAGAGAGCCACCTAGCCGCTTTGAGATATGAGATGCGGACAGAGAGAGAGAGAGCATCCTCGCAGCTGTCCGGGAGGAGATGAGAGAGCAGGCCCGCCGGGCCAATCGACGTGAGGAGAGGCGCTTGGCGGCGAGGGATGCGTACTATTAGGACTACCTTTATGCATGGAAGAGCCATATACTGCACCCGGACGGGCCCTTCATCCCACCAGTTAGGCCATCTACACCACCCTCCTCGCCGGACGAGGCCGGCACCAGTTCCTGAGCTGACATTAGGGGAGTACTTGACCTTTTCTCTTATTGCATATTATTATCTATGTCCATTGAGGTCAATGTACGTCCTAAGTTTTGGGGGGGGGGGGTTACTTTCAGTTGCTTTTTACTTATTCGTTTGCATTTTTCGTTATTTTTCGTTATTTTTGATGCTAGCCTTGCTTGTCTTGTTTTTATTTGCATTCGTGAATTTTACGTGCTTCCTTGTGTAAAACTGATGTTATGATACTGATTTATTTTTGAAGAAACGGTTGAGTTTTGGTCGATTTTGCAGTCTGTGATATTTGTTACCTCTGAGTATTCATTTAGGTCTGAAATTTTTCGTTATTGTAGAAATCTTAGCATATAAGAAAGGAGGCATACGTGTTTTCAAATCCCCGTCTATACATTTGGTTACACTTTTCGCGTAGCTAGTCGTCCAGTAACATGAGTCTTGTTAGCACTCAAATTGAGTTTCGAGTCGGACAGTCTTTCCCAAAAAGTTGAGATATTATACATGTTCTATGATGGGAAGTCTAGTAACCGGGGGTATTCACGTGACCCGTTGTTTACTCTCACGTAAAACGACAACCCTGAATAGACTAATGGT
Source organism: Orobanche coerulescens (assembly GCA_033398695.1). Lineage (NCBI taxonomy): Eukaryota > Viridiplantae > Streptophyta > Magnoliopsida > Lamiales > Orobanchaceae > Orobanche > Orobanche coerulescens. The sequence goes on from CM065815.1 coordinate 120,283,495, forward strand.
TTAGAGATATCGCATGTGCCGATGATGGGAAGGCTAGTAACCAGGGGTATTCAGGTGACCCATTGTTTACTCTCGCGTAAAACAACAACCTTGAATCGGACGTGCGGGAATAGCTATTCGAGTTTTTTCTCCGCTGTAGAGGGAACTTAGTAACTAGAAGCATCCATGTGCCCCATGAGTGTCTTTTACGTCAAACGGTTCCCCAATACATGAGAATGGAAATCCACCCTAGGCTTATCCCAATGAAACATCCCGAGATCCGCAACCTAGTGGTTAACTCGAATCATTTTATTGATCATACATAGGGGAATGCTGTCCGAGGATTATTTTCGACGATGAAACTCTTGAATTTTTGCCACTAGACTGTGGGACTGGGCGAGTTAGCTTGTTTAATCTAACCATTCATATTGGCGGTCGATTAAATTCATGCTTGTTAATCTTTGAGCTTGATTTTCTTCATGAACGATTGATTAGCACTGGAAATGGTTACTTTTTGGAATCAGTGTCCTTGACGTGACTCACTATTATGATACTCGTATTATTCTTTGAGATTTTCAGGGTATTATTGATTAAGTTGAGTACTATGGATTTGCACGATCATTCACGATACCTTTTATTTGAAATTGATTTTTTGCTTGAGGACAAGCAAAGGCTCAAGTTTGGGGGTATTTGTTAGACGTAGTTTTATGCGCTTATTTATCATTATTTTATATCCATTTTTAGTCTAAATATGCATAAATGAGCTTTTAATGCACTGTTCTTATATGTTTTGCAGGAAATTAGAGTCCGGAAGCCTAAACAATGAAAAACGGGCGAAAACGACGATTTCTGGTCACGAGCCGCGGCACAAGGAAAGCGAGCCGCGGCACACGCACGGCACACAGAGGCACCAAACCCACTATACCGGGGGCCACGGCACGCACTTACTGAGCATTAGGGGCCACGGCACAGCTATCTCCAACTCTTGGCAACAGCTATCTTTTGGTGCTTACTTCTCTCGGCCTCTCTCATCAAGCAGACGATTGGCGGGGACGAAGAACACCGAACTTCGCTCAAGAGCCGGATTAACAGAGTCTTTTTACACTCATTGTATTTAGATTTCTCACATTAATACTTGTATCCACGAATATTTGTATTAATAACATCTCGCGAGAGCATTCAAGCCCGGGCCTAACAAACCCGGCAAATCTAGTGTTTATTCATTTTCTCTCGGAAGTGCTCCCGCAAATTGTTGTTTGTTGTCCGTCTTCCAGCAGTATTAATCTTCGGATAAATATTTTGGGCAACAACAATTGACGCTAGAGGAAGGGCATCTAACCCTCAAATTTTTATTCCTACCGTCTCGAAGGACACTCACTGTTCTCGGGGCATATACTTGAAGTGACACTCACTGCGCTTCAAAGAAATCTTTCAGAAATCATGTCTTCCGCCTCCGCGTCGAAGAAAGCCGCTGGCCAGCCGGCCAGACGCCTCGTTCTGTCCCAGTCCGAGCCACAGCCGATGGTGGAAGGTAGCCGCCGTGGTCACAGATGCTCGATCCCGTCCCTGGACGGCGGCCCAAGCCTCTCGCTCGATCAGTTCTGAACCAATGAACAGATCGAAGAGGCCATAGCCGTCCTTCAGGAGCGATGGAGTGCTCTCAACGCGCCTCCCGCTATCACCCCCTCGGCCATCCGCCGGAAGTCCAAGCGGAAGCTCAAGGCGTTACTGGCCGAGCGATCGCCAGGAGGCTCTCGTCCGCAAGAAGAGGCGCTCGCCAGCCGGGGCACCTCTGTCTTCGATCGCCTGGGCAATGACCCGTCTTAGCGACCGGGGCGGTCCGGCCCCAGCTACGAGACGACGGAATTTGAGTCCGTCACCAGGAGCTCGGCCTACCCGACTCCCAGAAGGCAGCCCAGCCGTCTGGCTCCCCCTCGCCAAATAGCCGAGGTCGGCAACAGCGAAGTCCGGAGATCGGTACACGATCGCCTCGGCTCCCGCTCCCAAAGCCGATCAGCAAGCGACCGAGCCACGGCGATGGCTGCGATGCAACGTCAGCTCGACGACATGAAGGCGCTCCTGGAATCCAGGGCAGGCGCCAAGAAGATGATCGCCAAGCCAAGCGAGCCGCTCACGATCGACATCGAGCTCGCCCCCGTGCAGTACAAGATCGCTCCCCCGCAAACACCCTTGTACGAGGGGCGATCGGACCCCCAGATGCACCTGAGGAAGTTCAACATCTACATGATCGGGTGTGGGGCATCAGACGCGACCAGGTGCCGAATGTTCCCTCTGACGCTGGACGACCTCGCCCACAGGTGGTACGCCTCATTGCCGCCTCAGTCCATTGGCTCTTTTAACCAGCTGGCGCACGTCTTCACGGAGTACTTCGCCACCAGAGTCGTCCGGCCAGAAGGTCCCCTTCGCATGATGCAAATCAAGCAGGGAGAAGAAGAGTCCGACTCAGACTACATCGACCGGGTAGACGTGATCATCCTCAACGGCGAGCCCGTAAGCGATGAGACCGCCCTCTACGCGGTCCTAGGAGGATTTCAGGGCTTTTCGCCTATGTTCAGGCATCTCACGAAGAACCAACCTACGACCTACGCAGCCTTCCGGGCTAGAGCCGCAGATTTTCTGGCCAGGCAAAGGTTTCTTCTTAGCCTGTGAGCAGTGCGATCGGCGCCCGGACGACGATCTCCCGCCCGATCGCCGTTATCAACCTACGAATAAAGCGATCGGCAGCCGAGCGACGATCGCCAGTCTTCCAGCCCGATCGCCGATCATCACGCTACATCATCAGCAACCCGTAGGACACGATCGCCATCGACAGTCCACCATTTAACATGACGGACTAAGGCATTAAGATCGCCTCCACCGCACATCATAAAGCCATGGTCCTGGTAGTCGATAGAACCGGCTGCTTCGGCCATGCAAGGTCCCTTTCGGCCGAGATCGCCCGCCCTTCGTTTAAATACGAGGCCGGCGTAGTCTGAGGGCCCTCCAAAATTAATCAGTGGACACGATCGCGCACCCTCAAAGGATCATCATCTAACATGGTGAACCCGGACAATACGACACGTGCCACTACCCCCGTCTCAACGTACACCGTCGAGGTTCGTCATCTCCATGGCGGGCCGAGGTGGAAGCAGAGCTAACAAGCCACGGGCGTGGAGTTGATTCATCCGACGCTGCCCCACGCAAGGACTCCTCTAGACCGAGACCGCACGCCCTTCGTTTAAATACGAGGCGAGGCGCAGCCTAACAGAGGACCCTCATAATAAAGTGAGTCACGAGACACTCAATGTCTTTGCGCATCAAGACACGGTCATGGAATCGGTCCATCGAACTCCGCGACTGTGCACGATTCCTCAAACAAGCGAAACCACCAAGTTTCTGAGAGGGATCGGTCAATGTTGTTTTTTGCCGGTACAAGACCGAAAGATAGCTAGCCAATCGACCATGATAGCCCAAGTCCGGATCCTAAGTTAGCTCAACAAGATCGCCCGTCCTCATCCTTACACGATCGCCAGCAAGAACCACCTCGCCCCATGTCTTCAACATAGGAGAAAGCTGGGGGGCAATTGTTGTGTCGAGAATTATACTCTCCGACCGGCGATCGCCTCAGAGATCGGGCGACCTAGTCACTGCCGAGCAGCCAAGGCAGAACTGCCGACCAGCGACCAGGCGACCAAGCCTTAGCCCAGCAGACAAGATAAATCGGCCAACTGAAGGTCCTAGGACAAATCCCGGTGCCGAGCGATCGACATAAAATACGATCGTCTCTCGGTACTCGGCGACCGACTCCTGGCGACCGACTAGCGGACGATCATCCCTCGGCACTTGCCGACCGACCCTTGGTGACCGACCGATGCCGACCCTCAGCGACCAGCTAGAGACGACCGCATCATGCCGATAGCCATCCAGTCGGCAAAGGTCGAGCCTCAGGACGGACACCACGTGCAGAGCCGAGACAAGATCCGCAATTCACGGATCGTTGACTACACACAAGATCCGGCCCACCACCGACAGCCCGCCGAAAGTTGTCGGTAGGACCGCATCCGACGGTGACTCGGACGCGTCTTTGGCTCCTCATTGGATCGCCACCGGCCGCCATTGTAGCTTTGGACTTTAGGCATCGCCAAAGATCTACCTTGGACTTTAGGCCGACAGCCCATGTGATCGCCCCATTATAATATTGGCCGGCAGACGATCGCCCCATTATTTTAATGGCCGGAAGGCGATCGCCCGCCAGAAGACAAGGCTCCGCTGCCCCTATATATACAAGGCTCCCAGCACTTGTCCAAGGACCGAGATTCTGACTCTCTAAACACTCGGCATTATCGCGATTTCAGCACACTAATCCGAAATTCTTGAGAACACACGGAAATACTTCAATTTCACACAGCACTTGGCTATCTCCAACTCTTGGCAACAGCTATCTTTCGGTGCTTAATTCTCTCGGCCTCTCTCATCAAGCAGCCGATCGGCGGGGACGAAGAACACCGAGCTTCGCTCAAGAGCCGGATTAACAGAGTCTTTTTACACTCATTGTATTTAGATTTCTCACATTAATACTTGTATCCACGAATATTTGTATTAATAACATCTCGCGAGAGCATTCAAGCCCGGGCCTAACAAACCCGGCAAATCTAGTGTTTATTCATTTTCTCTCGGAAGTGCTCCCGCAAATTGTTGTTTGTTGTCCGTCTTCCAGCAGTATTAATCTTCGAATAAATATTTTGGGCAACAACAGGCCGTAACCTATAATCCTTACGGCCGTAACTCAATGCTGGACAAGGTGAAAAAATCCAATAATTCCGATTCCTCGCTACGACTGATGAATGATCCGACATATCGTACGAATATGAAAGTGAACAAGTCCAACACAAGCCAAATATGATACTCCCAGTACAAGACTACCAATCATGATGAAAATGATAATACTCCCGTATCGATCTATAAACGGAGATGAAATGACGATCGGTAACTGACATACGGTTACAACATGCCAACAGTGAATGCAAATTGATGAATCATGAATGATGAGTGATTATTAATGAGTGAACATTACTGAGTGACAATTACATACTGATAAATTACTGAATGAAAATGAATGAATTACAACCGGGTATTACATATCTGACCCTGTGTTGGGCGAAATACTTGTGTTGTATTTTAGGTCGAGGAAAAGGCAAGGCACGGGAAGATCATGGTGAGGGCGAAGGGTTCGAAGGATACTAGTTCGGGGGCCCGAAGTCTTTTGTTGTCCGGTCATGCTTGAACCGTGTAATGTTATCTTTCCGCTTTATTTTAATTATGGACAAATGTATTGTTATTTAAAGTATATTCCATCTCCATATGGATTATACTTGTATTTTGGATCCTATGTATAATAAGGCCGTTGGTCATACTATTGTGAACTCCTAATCGGAGTAAGTACTATGTATTGTGGTTCAGTATCACATGTATTATGTATTTAATCTGTATTTTGGGTATCGCCTGGTGGGTCCCAGTGTGGGGTCCACGGCACTGTAATTGCCGCCTTTTTGGGGTGTTACAGTTTTATTCTGAAAAAACAGACAGAAAGCAAAAAGAAACAGGAAAGCAGTACGAACTAAATAGATAGGCACACCATGGGTCCTATGAGCTTTCCGAGGAAGCAATATGAATTGGTGAATGAATAGTTAATGATTCGCTTTATTTACTACAACACTAGTTTATCCTTTTATCCCAATGTAAACTATTTCTGTAATTTGAAATTTTGTGATAGCAACAACAAGAAGCAGAGAAGAGGCCACCATCCCAAGCTTGTATGTACAAAGAAACTCGAAAAAGAAAAGCCGGTAACAAATATAAAACGCCATATGAGGCTATTCAAAGTAACATAGTAAGTGCCATTGTCTCTAATTACTTAACTATGCACATCTAGCTTCTCATATGAATTATTGTCAGAAATGAATCCATGACGACCACAATAAGAGGTGGTCATTATGGTGTTTCCTTAAAATCTTATGAGCGCATTATGATTATGAATTCTTGTCAGGATCTCGTTTCTAGAGCTATAGGATGAGGATTTCATAGGTATAATCTTGAATCTTGACAGTAGTGTTGGTTATCTTTGTTTTGCCGAGTATGATTGCATGATGAACCTCCTAATCAAACCAATGAATCTGAAATTTGTAGTTTAAATGATGTTGTTTATACTTATATAACTTAACAGTTTGTACTTCTAATTATGTTGTTTATACTTGCTGTTTCTGTCCAAGAATTCTGATCAGTTACAGATTTTATTTGCATCATTTTAGTTGCATCATTATACTGCCTTCCCCTGTTCCCCTGTTAATTTTAGTTACATCATTATATTGCATATTTTATTCTGCACTTATGTTTCATCTTGTTAATTCTTTAGTTTTAATGCTATACAAGATGGATGAAGTCCAATTAGAAAGGAAAGTTGATGGAGATAATGCATATTGTGAAGTAATGGAGTCCGATAAGTCAAAAAGTCAAATGCAATTGAGGAAGTGATTTATCATCAACGGACAGTAAGAGGGTTTCAGCGCGTGGTATAATAATTACCGATGAGTATCTACAACCAATTAAAGATCAAATTATATAAGACACTGTTGGAGAAGTAATAAAGATGTTCAAGCAACAACTCCACCCGGAAACCTTTGCTAATTTGAGTCAAACACTCGGTGGTTTATCATATGTTCCAGAATTAAAAACTGATCAAGAACGCGATAATGCCAAAAATCCTTCTGGAGAATATGTTCAGGTGTGTGTTTCTTTTATAGACAAAATATTTTTTTCATTTTATTTTTCCGGGTTTTATTGACTTATTTAAAACCATTTGTATTGTAGCCTTATTTATTAGTTTTATAAGATCACTAATTTAACAAAAACAAATATTCATCATGTGTTTATTTTTCTCTTGTAGGATCATGACGATGAGGTGGAGTAATGCATCTCGGAGGCATAGAGATGGAGTATGATCGAAAATTGAAAAGTCGTGGCATAGAAATAATACAATTATAATAATCTTTGGACTTTAGTTGTATTTATTCAATTTATATATTGTTATAAATGATGAATATGGATTATGTCATTGAATTATTTTCATTGTAATTTTGGTTATTGTCTACAGAATATGGATTATGTCATTGAATTATTTTCATCTATTGAAACAATATTTTTGTTATGAAATATTTTTGTTTGCGTTTATTAATTTTATTAATGTACTTCTTATTTATTTTATATGATACAAATAATAATAATAATAATAATAATAGGATTTTACAAGAAATTAGTGGGGAGCCGAGAAATCAACTGGGCCCCCACACCTCTAGCAATAGCAAAACTAATCCTATTAAAAATATGAACCGCAGCTCGAGCTCCAATGTCTTGAGTCATAGAGAAACGTCGAATACGCTTTAGAAGGGTTACTGCGTCTTTCTCAAGTTCTCCAAAAGAGGAGAAAGAAAAGGGGAGGAACCCATATCCGATATTCACGCATTTAGCCTCGTACTTGACACGTTTACGTTGTGCGGCTTCAATAACCGCACGACCTAGCATAAAATCAATCATACCAGATTGCGTCAAGGGAGAGGATCCCGTAAGATCAACACAAACATCAAGCCCAGCATCCCAAGAGTAAAGTAATATATCAGCAAGGCGTAAGGATCTATCCCTGTCACCATAAAGCCCAATATCCACCTCCTTACGAGCTGAAATCCCGGACCGAGAGCATATATCAACAAGAACATCACGCACAATGTTATGCCGGTGTTTAATGCCAACAATACCCGCACAAGAAACCGCGTGATCCCCATAAATATCTCCAGTAAAAACCCTAGAACAGGCTGAACACGGTACCTGAACAGTGAAAAGAGGAACACCCAGCCGATAGCACAACACACAACGGTATGTCCGGGCATTCATAGTTTGTCCCAATCCAGATATAGGAGCCACCCTAAGCCAATCTGAAGTATGGTCCTCCTTTAGTGAGCTCCATCAAGCCATTTGTCGAGGAGATAGATGGAAGGTAGATTCAACAGTTTGGGTAACCCGATCGAAATATATATCTGCCAGTTTCTTCATGAGTTTGGGGGCAGCGACTTCGCTTGGGTTACTCAAAAGGTCAATATCCATATCCATATTAAAAGTACATAAAGCATAGGGACCAGCAGTAACAATACCGGAACTATGGAGAAGCTTAGTCTGTAAGCTAGCAGATTGAAGTCAAGATGCAAGAAAAGCATATTTCAAGACATCACCTGCAGAATATACACCGAGCCCCCCAAAGGCAAAGGGAAGGGTGGCAAGTCTCCATTGCCAATCACCAAAACCAGGCCCAGAAGCAGTGACTATACGTTCCAATGAAGAACGAAGTGCCGCATCAAAAGAAACCTGAGCACACTCAAAGACCCTGGGGGAACATGTGCGCATAGAAAAATACAACTTGGAAATACCTGCACAGGCACGGAGTATCAACAACTCACATTGGGGGTCGTTAAGTTTAGCAACAGCATCCATAAGATCAATGGTTTTAGCCACCCTTTTCAAAACAAGCTTACTACCAAACTCAAAATCCACACTAACAGGCCCACCCAATAACTTAACACCATGTAAGGGGCGAGAAATATTAGGGGGGAACACACCCGCATATCTGCTTCTGGGGTCTTCCTTTGGCCAAAAGACCTCAGTTTTATCAACGTTGAGGTGTAAGCCATGACTAGGTCCATCCATCATGATCAACTCTAAAACCTTACCCACAACCAAAGTATCTCCAATAACAGTACCATCATCCAGATACCATGCTTGAAAAGAAAGGTTAAAAGAGTCTCTAATCTTACATGCCAGGGGATGTAACACTAAAGCAAAAAGAAGAGGCCCAAGCGGATCACCTTGTTGCACACCTTGATGAGACCAAAGAGTATGCTCACCATAATATAATCTGGCGGGGCTAGAGTAACAGAATTCCACCCACTGTGAAATAGCCGGAAAATGAAGCCGAACCTCACGCAACATAACAGCCCGATCCACCATGTTGAAAGCGTTTTTAAAATCAACCAACAACATAGAAAGACCAACATCACTCCCACGATCCTTAACCAACCGATTCACTGCATGAAGAATAGCCTCCCCTCCTCCCGATACCCCAACACCAAATTGTAAATCATCTAAATAACCGTCTGAAGAATGGCCAATCATGGACGCACAAACCTTGGAAACTAACCGCCTCCAAACAGTCCCAATAGCAATAGGATGGATACCCCCACCTGGTTTGACTAAGGGTGTGAGAGGAGCACTAGCAATGTACTCACCCAACTCCCTCGGGCATTTACCAGCAAGGAAAAGGTTCACCACTTGGGTGATAGATGCGATCAATTCATCAGAAATAGCCACAGCTGCACCATTTAAACAATCCAAAAGGTGTTGAGCGCGCAAACCATCCCGTCCACAAGAAGTACCACGAGGGAAACTCTTAATCATGTCAAGAACTGTAACAGTAGATGCAGTAAGGTGATGATGATCAATAGGTATATCAGGAAAAAGTGGAGCAGACTGGAAAGGGTGCTTAGCTTTTAAGTCTTCAAGAGTAGAAACATCATAAGGTGCAATACCGGAAGACGAAAGAACTCTGACCGCAGCAGTATAATGACCATCACAAATCTTCCTCTTACATTGCTTGACATTGCGGTCACCCATGTCCAAGCTATCATCATCAATATTAGACCAAACTGGTGAGGGTTCGGCTAAAACCTCACGCACAATCTGTATACTACCACCAGGGGTGCCCCATGCACGAATAGCATTGACAATATTTTCTTCTTGGCATTGGCGCTTATTGGCCGACCTACACTCTTGATTACTCCTCGGGAAAAAAGGTTTTAAGGAGACAAAGAGGCAAGACTAACAAACCAACCCAACAAGAAATGTCAGCAGGTGCGCAGATTACCTTGTCAAGGGCTCCTTTCAAAACACGAGAGAACTCCAAACGACATTTAGGAGGAATGGATTTGACAGTACGCAGCCCCTTGGAGAATAAAGAATCAAGAAGAGGTAAATCGAAACCACCAAGCTCGTCCAAAGCCAAATCCTCAACAACATCTACATGGGAGGGAACCTGTGGTTTGGTGAGATCATATAACACAAACCGAACAACACCGTCACCACAATCCGGAGGAGACACAAAATCAGATCTCGTACCATGACGACACTTAGTCCGGAAGGTATGCATTTTAAAACAAACACCACACAACCACACCCCCATACGCTTAAGGGTAGTCTCAGCCCTTACGAAAATAACCAAATCCGATAAAAGAGAATGCTTAGTAATGAGTAGAGCCTCACCATTAAAGTTCCGATCACGAAGATGAGTGATCAAAGAAGTTTTAGTTAGCCCGTTTCCACCACCATCCCGACATCCATTAAGGCCCACGGAGGGACAATGAAATTTTGCCACAGGCATAGCAACAAAACGAACAAAGCACGACCCTTGTAACCAAACCTCAAGCAACAAAGCACCAAAGTAATACGGATAGGCAATACCAAAACGTGCAAACTGCTAAAAACCAGAACCAGGTGCAACAGGACCAAAAGCCAACTTATAATCTGCTCAAGAACCGAACCAATGAAACCACCATGTACGGCCGAACCAAACACAGCAAAAACGGGACTCAACTGAATGTTGACGATTGAATATGTAGCGAATAGAAGCCCAATCAGGAAAACCCCACAACCAAAAACGAACCAGGAAAGGTAGTGAATCCCCACGAAATATGGAAACCAAATACCAGGAGAGACCCACGATCCAAAGCAGTACACAAATCTCCACAAAGAATACGGAAGCAAAATCCCAGAAGAGAAACACGATCCAAACCAGTCCACAGAAAGAAACCCTAAAAAAAATGACCGAAGGAAAAGAAAACACAAGGGAGAGCCTAACCGAAGATCAACAGAGGATCCAACCTCGATTGTTCAGTCGCGTCCAAAACCGATTGATCAGTCGCATCGCATCCTTAGTTGCCGAGTCGCCGCCAGTCGCCGAAGTCGACGGTCGCCTCCAATGTCGCCTCGATTTTTCAGTCGCCTCCAGTGTCACCGGTCGCCTCCAGTGTTGCCTCCAGTGTCGCCACGATTAATAATAATAATAATAATAATAATAATAATAATAATAATAATAATAAGTGTTACTTTATAATGATCAATGTGTTACATGAGTTGGTACAAAGTGATACATATAAGTTGGAATAGTGTTCTTAATGTATCTTAAAAATGTTACTAATAGTGAAATAGTGTTACTTAAGAAATTTGAAGAACACTTTAAAAATGTTACTAATAGTGAAATAGTGTTACCTAATAAATTTGGAGAACACTTTAGAAATGTTAATAAAAGTAAAATAGTGTTACTTAAAAAATTTAGAGAACACTTTGGAAGTGTTACGAAAAGTGGTACATAAAATGACTTAATAGAACACTTGTTAAACTGTTACCAAAAATGGTCAAAAGTGATACTTAGGAGCATAGGGAACACAAGCAGGAATATCACCCACAAAACTGTTACATATGAGCTATAGTAACATTTTCGGGCATTTATGTAGCACAATATGTGTGTTACTGAATGTTAGTTTTCTAGTAGCGCTCGTGGTATTCCAATGATCCAGCGCACACAGCTATATATTCCCATGATGATCCCGCCGGACCAACGCATGGTGGAAATACCTGTCCAACGATCCAGCGCACACAACTATAGGTTCCCATGATGATCCCATCTGGACCAATGCATGGTGGACAAACAATCGCAACACATATACACAATACAACAATCAACATAATCGACATCAATACGAATAAATGTAATTAAGGTACTTGCCTTAGAAAGGTGGCAAGAGATAAATACTCCAATGACTCCAACAAACTTGAAGATCGCTCCTTCGACTAATCATTTGCAAACCTCGAACCTTAAAAAAATTGGAAAATAACGACAACTCAACTTACGTAACAATTTAAACACACGAACATATAACATCCTAAACTATGGCCGAAATTTGTCGACACTACGGATCCTGTCCGATTCTCTTGATAATGGATGTTATATAAAAAACGTAACGTACGTTAAGTTTATGCCTTAACGTATGTAAGATCCTATGCCTAATGTACGCTAAGTTTGTATTTGATAAAGTTCTCTGATCAGACGACTTGTCTAACCTGATGCCATAACGTACGTAAAGCATGATACTTAACGTACGTTATGCTTATGAATACATTGAGGTACAAATGCTGGTGTCTGTGATTTCAAAGATATTCATTGAACCGATATAATTCTATACTTCAATCTTCATTCATGGTTCGGTCATTCATACAACTCGTATAAAAGGTGTGATCATATGAATACTAACAAATTCTCGAAGGAAGATGAAACAACCGTGTTCTAGGTTCAATTCGATTATCCTCAACATAATCAATCTTTCTAACCAAAAATATATCAAAGTTTATCAATTCAAACACCTCTTATGAAATACGAAACGTTCTTGGTGAAACTCCTAAAGTTCATCTAACAAAGGTGATAATAATAACAAGTCTTTGATCATTTCGAAAACATCATCCAATGTAAATTTATAATCTCAGAAAACTTCCCCTACTTGTTCAACATAACGAGGCTTGAACTATAATGCTCTTAACAATGGTAAACCTAAGCATAATCATTCCAACTTCCTTAAACATGGTGTTCGGTCAAATAAGTCATCCATGGAACCTAATAATTTTAGTAGCATGCTTATAACATTTTTAAGAACACGAATTCAAGGTTGGAGATATCATTAACATACCTTAATATGAAGAAAATGTCAAGGCAATCGGTAGAGTCCAACACCGGATGTTTGAGCATCAATCCAATATGTCTTACTTCTTCAACAATCAAGTAGAGAGGTCGCACGGTTTGTATCGAGATGTTAGACTTGTCAGCAGATCAAAATCGAGCATCAGCGACCAGCCGGGTTATTGCAGTCGCTTCCCGTTACGGAATGAAAATGGGAAGATATTTCGATGGACTTCATTACGAGCTTGCCGAGATCGAAGTCTTGTATGAATATGGTTTGGGTGATTGTGGATTGTCTGACCAAGTCGGCACATTTTTTGGGCATCAAGGATACTTGGGGTCCAGAGAGGTTGGCTCGTGTGTTTATTGCATAGATTGTGTTTATTTTGGATCGGGATGGCCATTTTGTATCGCACTTTTGGCAGGTGGTACATAAGGCGTTGGGTACTCGTTTGCGTCTGAGCACTTCTTTTCATCCTCAGTCAGATGGACAGTCGGAACGCACTATCCAAACATTTGAGGATATGTTGCGTGCTTGTGCTCTCGATTGGAGCAGTGACTGGGAAGAGAATTTGCCGTTGATCGAGTTTACATACTACAATAGATGGCATGCATCGATCAATATGGCACCATATGAGGCGATTTATGGGCGGCGATGTCGATCACCGATTTGGTGGAACGAGGCGACCGATTTGGTCAGGACCGAACCGGATATCGCTATGGAGACGAGGCGGAAGGTGGAATTGATTCGAGAGAGGATGTTGACTGCTCAGAGTCGACAGAAATCCTATGCTGACGTTCGTCGTCGGCCTTTGGAATTCAAGGTGGGAGACCATGTTTTGCTAAAGGTGTCACCGACGAGGGGAGTTTTCCGCTTCGGGAAGAAGGGAAAGTTGAGTCCGAGATTTATTGGGCCCTTTGAGATTCTCGAGAGAGTCGGCGAGTTTGCATACCATTTGGCGTTGCCTCCGGCCTTGAGATAGCATTTTTCATGTTTCCCAGCTGAGGAAATATGTTCCGGATCCTAGTCACGTCATCGACTATGGTGAGATCAATATCGCCGAGGATATTACCTTCGAGGAGCTCCCCTTGAAGATTTTGGAGCACTGTGAGAAGCGACTGAGGCATAAGACCATTCCTTTGGTCAAGGTGCAGTGGTCGAGGCATGGTGTTGAGGAGGCAACTTGGGAAATCGAGGATAGCATGCATGCTAGGTACCCCGAGTTGTTTGTTTCTTAAGTTTCAGGACGAAACTTATTTTTAGAGGGGTAGAATGCAATATCCGCATTTTTTTCCTTTTCCCGATATTTTCATTTTTGGTGTATTTTTCATTTTTAGCGACTCACTTGTAATAGTATTGGTATGTAATACCACCGGTATTTCATGCTTAATTACTTTGTACTACGTGAATTCTTGTAATGTGATGTCATTGTTGGGATTCGGTGCCTAAAACGAAGGCCCAGCGGAAGCGATAAAATGAAAATTAATTCGATCCGAATCCCTACGAGGATCGATCGAGCTACGTATATACGAATAAAACGAAACACAAGATGATACGAGAGACATACCCTTGTAGTCCGTTGATTAAATAGTATCCTTCTCTTGAGCTATTCCCCAAGCTTTAGTTGCTCTCCATGAATCCAATCCGCTTGAAGCTCTTGGATGATCCAACGCCGAAATACCGCGTCTCTACTTGCCACGTGCCGGAAAAATGAATGGAATGACGATCACCTTGCTACCCTCTAAGGATACGGCTAGAGCTAGGATGATGAAGCTTTTGATTACAACACTCTAAGTGTATAAATCACACACTCTCAATATATCTTGAATTTTCTCCAAGAGAACTCAAGAATAAGGTGAAGAAGATGATGAAGACTTGAGAAGATAATTTTCTCTTTCTCTTTTCTTAAGTCACGTATGAAAGCCTTGGTGCAAGGAGTGAGAGGTGTCTTCCTTTTATTCTTCATCATATCCTACCCAAATCAAGACAAAAAATTAATATGAATTAACTAACACTAGTACAAATATCCCCTTTACTGACACTAAAATAGTGTTAGTAATTATTTTTACTGACACTTTATAATTGTGTCAGTAATGCTAAAGCCAGAAAATACTGACACTATTTTTTAGTGTCAGTAATACAAGTGTCACTAAAAAAGTGTCGCTAATTATTTTTACTGACACTAAAAAAAGTGTCAGTAGTTATTTTTACTGACACTAGACATTAGTGTCAGTATTTACTGAAACTAATATTACTGACACTAAACATTAGTGTCAGTATATTCTGGCTTTAGCATTACTGACACTAATATAAAGTGTCGGTAAAAATAATTACTGACACTATTTTAGTGTCAGTATATGTTCAGATTTGTGAAAAAAAATCTATTTTTATCTCAATTCTATTTTTTTCTTAACTACATTTTCTTGTTTAATTACATGAAAAAAATTACCATAAATTAAAATTGTCAAACAGAATAAAAAGAGCAGAGAATACAAAACTAAAAATAGAACGAAAAAAAGAGCACAGAATACACAACTAAAAATCTTATTAAACTACTACTATAATGAAATCAAAGCGCTACATTGTTAAATTGAATAATCAACATCAGTCGATGACGTTTTAGTCTCGAAAAAAAGCAGAGAATACAAAACTAAAAATATTATTAAAATACTATTAGAACGAAATCAAAGCACTACAGAATCGTAGTAAAAGAGCACAACAGTACATCACTACAACTCAAAATCTAAGAATTTATATTAGAACATAAGAATTCACATTAGCACAGCAGTAAAAGAGCACATCAGTACAACTCATAGTCTAAGAAAGAGCACAGCACTACAAAGAACATCGTAATAAAGCACAAAGAAGGCAGCATTCATCCCCTAGGACAAAACCAGAATACTATAAATACACAGCAGCAGCAGCATTCTGTGTGTTTGAAGATAAGGCAACCAGAATTCAATCTTAACATTCTTATAAATACATTACCAGACCTGCACATAACACACATACTTTTAGCCATCAGAATACTAAGACCAAGGCATTTCAGCCATCAGAATACTAAGAGAATACTACGAAACATCTCTTTTTCTTTCGCAAAAAAAAGATGTAGATAAAGAAAATTAAACTACTAACAAAACACTTCAACCAAGTTTCAACAATGAATTTTAAGCATACAAAACATATCTAACAACTTCAAACATCATCAACTTCTAATTTGTCCCACCTACATGTTCAACAACTTCAAGTTTTTCTCACCTGTACAAGTGTAAAGAATCAATTAACATACTATATCTAACTAATGATCCATAGATATTCAGAAGAATTTTGTATATAAATTACTCATATTAAAATTACCTCACGATTGTAAGCTGTAATTAACTTGGCAACATATGTAGCCCATCGATCACGTAGTTCTGAAAGATCTTTCATGCTGTAGTTATCGATTCCCTTGAACTTTCATTTCAAATTCACAAAAGTAAGATTATCAATAGAAAGAATTGAGCATTTGTAAACTTAATGAAAACTAAATAATGAAGCAAACGGGGTGAAATATTGCTCTCTTAGTTTGATCCAAGAAACTAAATACTTCAGGCGAAATAATGCGTAACCAAAATGTTGTAAGAAAAGTGAGATACTTTTAATTGCGAGCGTAGACAAAATCTAAAAAATTTCGAGACTTACGTTATTTTTAAGAATGTTCACATCCTTAATGATATCTTCGATATATTTCATCACGTAGTAGCCACATTCAAAAAAGCTAGGTTGCTTTGGACACTACAAAAGAGATGTACTAGTAATAAATATGAGAAACTAAGTGTCAGTAAATGCTCTTTTTGTAGTAGTATATCTTAGTCTAACATGCTTAGGGTTTTCCAGTTGAGAAAGGAACTAGGCTGTATGAGTCAGGGTACCATGAGTATTACTTCTTACTTAACTAAGTTCAGAACACTCCTAGCTGAAATTGACAATCTAAACCATATGCCTAAGTGTACTTGTGTAACTAGAAATTGTACTTATCACAATGCTCAAAAGATTGAGAAATATGAGGAAATGATCAAATTAAGTAAATTTCTAATGGGACTACATGATCAATATACTGCTGGTAGAGGACAACTATTGATGATGCAACCTACTATCACTCAAGCTTTTTCATTACTCTTATAAGAAGAATCTCAGAGAAAATTTGGAAAATTCTCCAGCTCTTCCATATCTGATAGCATGGCTATGAATGTAAAGTACAACAATCTGTCAAAATTTAAGAATTCTGGCACCACAGCTACTTCTCAAAAGAAGCAATTAAGTGATGCAATTGGTGTATTTTGTGACTATTGTCAGAATTCTGGTCATATTAGAGACAAATTCTTTTGTCTACATGGATATCCTGATTGGCATAGGCTTCATGGAAAGCCTAAACCCAAGCCAAAGAAACTGTCTTCTACTGGAAGTGTGACAAAATCTGCAGCTCAAGTTTCTGCAATTTCTTCTGCTAGTGCAAGTAATTCTCACTCTCAAATGGATACATCTGTCAAAGACTCCATGGTGATCTAAGATGCTCAATGTCTGCAGCTTTTTAAAATGATACAAGACACCATTAGGCATAGCAATAACTGAAATTTATCATCACCTACTTCTCAGATGACTGGTACTATTAGTTCTGAGTATTCATGTTCAATTATTTCTGTTCACTCTGTCTTGTCATCTAATAACTCATCCGATCATACATCAATTTTGGATTGAGGAGCTACTAATCACATTACCAGTCATAAATATCTCTTATATGATTTGCAACCATTAACAACTGATCTCTTCTTGCCATATGGCAAAACTGCCTCTATTACTCATTGACAGTCTTTATTTAACTAGATAAATAACTCTTAATGAAGTACTTTGTGTACCAGCCTTTAATTGCAATCTTATTTCTATCAACATATTACTGTCATACTCATCTCTAGCTGTTTCTGTTATTTTTTCTCCTACTACTTGTGTATTACAAGACCTTACCTTGAAGAATGAGAGAGAGAGATTAGTAAACTACAGGATGGTCTCTACAAACTTCATGTTCCAAATTTTTTCCAAGATTCTCATAGTACTAGTATGTCCATAGATCAAATCAAGCATACTTCTTATGTACCTCACACTAGTGTTCATTATACTGTTGAAAACTCTATTAAGTCTGCTATAATTTGGCATAATATATTGGGTCATCCATCTCTTTCAGTGTTAAATAAAATCGCTGCTGTTCCTTCTCATAATCCTACTTTTAATGATTGTGATGTTTGTCAATATTCAAAGCAACACAGATCACCTTTTTCTACTAGCTCTCACATTAGCACTGGTGTGTTCGATCTAATTCATCTAGATGTGTGGGGACCTTATATAAAAGTTACTCACAATAACTACAACTATTTTCTAACTATAGTTGATGACTATTCTGAAGCTACTTGGGTGTTCCTATTCACTCATAAATATCAAGTCCCTTTACTCATTAAAAATTTCTTATCTTATGTTGTTACTCAATTTCAAAAATCTTTTAAAATAGTAAGGTCAGATAATGGTACCGAATTTACCAATGCTGATCTCAAACCACATTTTCAGACTTTAGGTGTTATTCATCATACCTCTTGCGCTGCTGCTCCACAACAGAATGGCCATGTTGAAAGAAAACATCAGCATTTGTATACTAACATATTATAACATAATGTTCAAAGAGAAGATCAAGTTAATACACCTCAAACCTTCACTAAACAACCTAGATGTTATGTAAAACTAGAAGAGGTGATTAACAAACATCTATTTGTACATTTAAATCTGAGAAAAAAACAGATCTACAACAAAATCCTACACTGGTAATAAATCTGAACATTCTCTTGTTATAAATCTTTTGAACATTCTCCTATCTGAACATTATTTTGTTAACTTATAATTCTGTTTTTTTCTCTTTGTACAAAAAGAGTGGTACAGAGAATGTAAACAAAATCCTACATTGGTAATGAGTGATAAAAACAGATTATCATGCATTGATAAGCATAAACATAATGAGGGTGATTGAAAAAATAAAAACAAAATCAGAAGGACAAAAGGAGAACAGCAGCAATTGAAAGTGTTTGCGTAATTGTTCCACTGAAATTGCCCAGCCACAACTTGAAAATGTCAAATATGGACTCAGATATTATATTCAATACACTAAAAGCATAAGGAAGATGGATGGAAAACCAACAATTCAAGAAGCGTTGTACCGTGATATCAAATTCTGGATTATTCCACCACCTCTCACCGCGGCTGCTCAAACAGACGTCCTTGGCGCGGCGGTAGTGTTGACGCACGGCAGAGCTTCGCAGTAATGTTGACGCACGACTAGAGATTCTCCGAAGCAGGTTTCTCTAATAACATAAAGTAAAATAAATGGTGGTTACTAGGTGTACGATAACCGATGGCGGTGGAGTGGCTGCTAGAATACGAACTGACAAGGAAGAAAGGATTCGAGAAAGGGGCGAGGCTACGGCAAAAAAGTGGGAAGAAAGCATAACTCCACGAACAGTGAAGAATTAGGGTATAGCTAATTAATATTCGAATAAAATGAAATAAAAAAAATTAATGAATTCATTGTTATATATAGTTTATTGTAATTTTTTTATTATAGATATTTAAGTGTCAGTAAATTCTGATACTCAAGTTACTGATACTTAAGTGTCAGTATCTTTTGACATAATTATGTTAAAAATAAAAAATGAGTCAAATGTCTGAAGTTACTGACACTTTTGATAAAGTATCAGAAACTAAGTGTCAGTAAATGCTGTTTTTGTAGTAGTGTAAAAGATCTTGCCCCCTTGACACTTCAAGTCATCCACAAATTTAGGTGGAGACTATGACTAAAGGAAAGAGGAGGGAAAATGGGCGGCCATCTATAAGGAGACGGGATGAGTTCGGTCCGTTTCGGACTCCCGTGAGTCCAAACAGATAAACTCCTCTTCCGTTCCAATGTATTCGTGTCGATTAATTAATCCAATCAATTAATAACATTAAATACATAATAACATAATTAATTTCTCCAAGAAATAATTATGTCTATGAATTAAATTAATCACCCAGTAATTTATTTAATTCATTAGGTCGTAAATCAATTTATCCAATAAATCGATTTAAACATCTAATGTCCCAAATTAGATATCCAATATCTAATATTTATAATAAGAGATTAAGCTCGACTCATTCCGTCGTCAGTCCTATTGAGCGACTCGGTAGATCCATCTCAGTCGGCAATGGGAGGAACCAAAGAGTAGTAGCATCACCTAGCCAGCCTGGCGGCCTACAGTGTACTCCAACTAAGAACGAATGATTGGGATCATTCAAGAACCATTCTGTCGTGAATACCAGTATACGTATAAACCTTTCTTTCAAATGTCCCGATCAAGTTATAGGGTCACGGCCAGTCAAACCCTATCTGTACTTGACGCTGTGCATGCGTTAATGCAAATCGAGATCATCGAGCTCTCGTGTATCCAATACAACTAGCTCCAATGCTTTGGACAAAGACTTATGATCTCATCTGCCAATAACCGCATAGGACATATAACCCGCTCACTAATGGGAGAAAGAATTCTATCTTGTTATTCAGTAGGATCTGCTACTTGCCCATCAAGATGCACGTCGAGGTTGACCCCCACCTCCCGGTTTATAGGGTCGAACTACTCTAATGAAAATCTTGACATCACAAGCACATCCCTACTAAAACCTCAAGTTGAAGGTTCACGAATACCTATCACAACCTTTCGATTCCGTCATTGACTGTCCCGGAGTGAAATCCGTGTGACGAATCGAGGGTGAGTGGGTTCAAGTATACTAATCCAATTAGCATACCTATAACATGTGCTCCCATTAACCATTGGTGTTCGACAGGCACTCTACATGTCAAAGAACACGTCATACAAGTCTTCACATAAACTTAACGCCCAATCAAGTTTCATCGACTTGCGAACGTTTAAGTATTTGAGCTATAAACCTTTCCAGTGCCGACCCCCTCATACAATAAGGAGTGGAACGTTTGTCTCTCAAATACACGGACTAGTTTCTATATGTATATTTACGAGTTCGGAATGCCAATAACTACCAGTAAATAAAGAAACATTCATTTGCCTTATATCAATAGTTTACATAATTACAAGTACAATGCCCTCACTCAACATCCTCTGAGTGGTATTCGAGGGCATACTCCTAACAATCTCCCACTTGCACTCAATGCCACACACTATGGTATCTAATACCCATGTTCTCCAGATGACGCTCCAAGCTAGTCTGAGAAAGTGGCTTGGTCAGTGGATCAGCGACGTTGTCGGCTGAGTCTACTCTATGCAGCACAATGTATCCCTTGCGAACAAATTCTCTTACGAGATGATACTTCCTCTCAATATCTTTGGTGCTGTTGTGAAACCTCGGCTCCTTGGCCTGCGTTACATCTCCGTCGTTGTCGTAGTACAGCGGAACAGGCAGCTCAGCACATGGTATCACTTGAAGTTCTCCCAGAAATTTCTTAATCCAGAACCCTTCCTTGGAAGCCTCCGAGGCTGCTTGATACTCAGCCTGACAGGTGGAATCAGCAGTCGTGCTTTGCTTGGCACTACACCAAGATACTGCTCCTCCATTAAGAGTAAATATGTAGCCAAAAGTAGACATCGAGTCGTCCTTCAGTCCTTGGAAGTCCGAATCAGTGAATCCTACTACATCCAATTCTCCACTGCCATACATCAGAACCATATCTCTAGTCCTTCTTATGTACTTGAGAACGTTCTTTATGGCAGTCCAATGTTCCCGACCTGGGTTTGTCTGAAACCTGCTCACCATGCTTACAGCATGCGCGATGTTAGGTCTCGTACACAACATAGCATACATAAGGCTACCCACTGCCTAAGCATATGGTATATTACTCATTTCCTTTCGTTGTTCCTCACTTTGAGGACACATCTTCAAGGAGAGTTTTATTCCATGTCGCATCGGTATGAACCCTCTTTTAGAATCATTCATCTTAAATCGCTTTAAGATATTATCTATATAGGGGCTTGGGAAAGACCTATTGTTCTCTTCACTCTATCCCGGTAGAATTGAATTCCCAGAATATAGGTAGCATCTCCCAAGTCTTTCATGGAGAAATTACTCTAAAGCCAATCTTTCACAGAACTGAGCATTCCCACATCATTTCCTATTAGTAGAATGTCATCCACATATAGTACTAAGAATGCGATCTTGCTCCCACTAACCCTCTCGAATACACAAGGTTCCTCTTCATTTTGCACGGAGTCAAACTCTTTGACCGCCTCGTCAAAATGAAGGTTCCAACTACGCGACGCCTGCTTCAGTCCATAAATGGAACGCTGAAGCTTGCACACTTTCTGAATATCGACTTTAGACACAAAGCCTTTAGGCTGCTCCATATAGATTTCCTCCTCGAGGAATCCATTAAGGAAAGCCGTCTTTACGTCCATTTGCCATATCTCATAATCGTGGTAGGCATCTATAGCAAGCATCATGAGAATAGACTTGATCATGGCTACGGGCGAGAAGGTATCTTGGTAATCGATCCCTTCCTTTTGGGTATAACCCTTTGCCACAAGTCTGGCCTTATAGGCGTCAACCTTGCCATCACCATCAGTCTTTCTCTTATAGATCCACTTGTTCCCAATGGGCACTATGCCCTTGGGGCGGTCTACCAGAGTCCATACCTGATTGATATACATCGAGTCTATCTCATCTTCCATAGCTTCACGCCATTTTGCGGAGTCTATATCCACCATCGCCTGGTCATAGGTCGTTGGGTCGGTCTCTTGGCTATCACTTGGAACCTCATGGAGACCCAACTCCTCCAAGTGCACAAGCCCATACCACTCAGGTAAATGAGACACCCTACTAGACCTACGAGGTGGTTATACTTGTGTTTCAGAAGGTTCGGTTCCAGTTTCTTGCACAGGTGTCTCCCGAGGAGTTTCATTGTATTCTTCCAAAGAAATACTTCTACCGGCTCCGCCTTCCTGAATGAACTCATCTTCCAGGAAGAGTGCTTGTAAAGCAACAACGATCTTTCGATCTTCAGGCATGTAGAGTAGATACCCCATCGTCCTAGGTGGGAATCCAATGAAACGTCCCTTCGCGGACCTAGCTTCCAACTTTTCCACCTTAGGGGCTGTTTACTTTTTTTCCATTAATACCTGAATGGATTAAGCTGTCTGAGTGGATTAATCTGTCTGATTTGAAAAATATCCTGTTGTTTCTTTCTTTTCTGAATGAACTATCTGAATGACAAAAATGACCATTTTACCCATCAATATGAATTAAGTCCTTTTTGATAAAGGACGGATTGAGCATTTTAGTTTTATATAATCAATTTAAATTATATGACATAATATTTATTTTAATTTATATTATAATATATATTCATAAATCATATTATAATTTCCAGGTATATTTAAATAATCAGACAATATTTTATAAATATATTACGCTATATTTTAATATATATACTTATATTAATTTTTTAATAGTCAATATAAAAAATCAATTTAAATAATATAACATAATATATATTTTAATTTATATTATAATATATATTCATAAATCATATTATAATTTCCAGGTATATTTAAATAATCAAACAATATTTTTATAAATACATTAAGTTATATTTTAATATATATAGTTATATTAATTTTTTAATAGTCAATATAAAAAATCAATTTAAATAATATAACGTAATATATATTTTAATTTATATTATAATATATATTCATAAATTATATTATAATTTTTAGATATATTTAAATAATTAGACAATAGTTTTATAAATATATTAAGTTATATTTTAATATATAGTTATATTAATTTTTTTTAATAGTCAATATAAAAAAAATCAATTTATATAATATAACATAATATCTATTTCAATTTATATTATAATATATATTCATAAATCATATTATAATTTTTAGGTATATGTAAATAATCAGACAATATTTTTATAAACATATTAAATTATATTTTAATATATATAGTTATATTAATTTTTTAATAGTCAATATAAAAAATCAATTTAAATAATATAACGTAATATATATTTTAATTTATATTATAATATATATTCATAAATTATATTATAATTTTCAGATATATTTAAATAATTAGACAATAGTTTTATAAATATATTAAGTTATATTTTAATATATAGTTATATTAATTTTTTTTAATAGTCAATATAAAGAAATCAATGTATATAATATAACATAATATCTATTTTAATTTATATTATAATATATATTCATAAATCATATTATAATTTTTAGGTATATGTAAATAATCAGACAATATTTTTATAAACATATTAAGTTATATATTAATATATATATAGTTATATTAATTTTTTAATAGTCAATATAAAAAAATAAATTTATATAATATAACATAA
Source organism: Orobanche coerulescens (assembly GCA_033398695.1). Classification (NCBI taxonomy): domain Eukaryota; kingdom Viridiplantae; phylum Streptophyta; class Magnoliopsida; order Lamiales; family Orobanchaceae; genus Orobanche; species Orobanche coerulescens. The sequence continues at coordinate 120,307,750 of CM065815.1, forward strand.
TATATATTTTAATTTATATTGTAATATATATTCATAAATCATTTTATAATTTTCAGGTAAATTTAAATAATCAGACAATATTTTTATAAATATATTAAGTTATATTTTAATATATATATATATATAGTTATATTAATTTTTTTATCAATAAATAGCTTATATTTTATGAATTTTAAATATATAATATTATTATATATTTTAAATTTATACTATATATCCTCAATTATAATTAAGATTATATGATAATCTATACTATATATACTCAATTCTTTTATTATTAGAGAGGGTAATTTTGGTATATTGAGGAAGTATTTTTGGCTTAATGGTAAGGACACCCCAAAAGTTGCTTAATGAAAAAGACATTATTAAGATCATTAAGTTGAAAGTAAACAGCAAAATATAACTGATCGATTAAGCTGATTAAGCATTAACCTGATTAAGTAAAAAGTAAACAAGCCCTTAGTCTTCTTGACATAGGCGGGACATCCCCAAATCCTAATGTGATTTAGACTTGGTTTCCTGACCTCCCACATCTCATGTGGAGTTTTAGGAACGGATTTGGAAGGACTTCTGTTCAAGATATAAGCGGCAGTCAGGAGTACATACCCCCACAGATAAATCGGTAAGTCAGTATAGCCCAGCATGGAATGGACCATGTTCAACAGGGCCTGGTTCCTTCTTTCTGACACACCATTTAACTGAGGAGTACCTGGAGGTGTTAGTTGTGAAACTATTCCATGTTCCTTAAGGAACTCGTTAAACTTCGTACTCATATACTTGCCACCTCGGTCCGACCGAAGCACTTTGATATGATTACCATTTTGTTTCTCGACTAGGGCCTTGAATTCATGGAATTTCTCAAAGGCCTCGGATTTATGTTTCATTAAGTATACATAACCATACCTACTATGATCGTCTGTAAACGTAATGAAATATTGATATCCATCACGTGCTACTTCCAAAGCACCACATACATCGGTATGGATTAATCCCACTTTATCAGCAGCTCTTTCAAAAGTCCCTGTGAAGGGGGACTTAGTCATTTTGCCTTTAAGGCAAGATTCACAAGTAGGAAAGGGATCCGATCCCAATGGACCCATAAGTCCATCCTTTTCCATTTTGTAAACCTTGGTCTGACCAACATGACCAAGTCTAAGATGCCATTTCAAAACTTGATTGCTTTCATCCCTACCACGTTTTCTAGTCGCAGTATTCACAACAACTTTGTTGCTGAGATTTTGATGATACAATCCATTTAACAATGTAGCAGTGCCCACTAGTTTATTTCTGAAATAAATTTTGCAGGAACCATCACCAATGAAAAATGAAAAGCCTTTTCGGTCCATGACCGGAATGGATACAATGTTTTTATGCCCATTGGGAAAAACAAGTACATCTTCTAAAGTCAAAACAAAGCCGGATTCTAAACCCAAAAGAAGTGATCCTATGTCGGTTGCCTCAAAACTATGCCCGCTTCCGACTGTGATCATAACTTCTCCAGCTCCAAGCTTCCTACTTTGTTCTAGATACTTATTCATGGTACAAATATGAGAACTAGCACCAGAATCCAGTATCTAAGAGGTAGAAAATACAGTAGCAGAACAATTTGTTTCCAAAACTAAAAGTTCTGTTCCTGAAGTGCCATGAAGAATCGGACAGTCTCTAGCCCAGTGGCCCAGCTCACCGCACTTGAGACAGGCATCCTTCTTCTTCTTGCCTTTTGGAACCATCGGGGCCTTGCCTTTTCCCTTCAGGTCCTTAACTTGTGGTCCAGTTTGCTTCTTGGTCTTCTTCTTCTTATTCTTAGACTTCCGAGGTCCAGAAGAAATCACAAGGGCAGATTCCTTCATCCGTGGAGTCTTTATCGGAGACTGAGCGGTCACCAGTTTGTTCATTAGCCCAGCTAAGTTACATGCAATCTCATTGCAGTTGAAGTTCATAACAAACGGTGAGAAGGAATCAGGGAGAGACTGCAGGATAAGGTCAGTTTGGAGAGAAGTATCTATTTTAAAATCAAGAGCCTCCAATCTACCAATCATGGATATCATTTTGAGGACATGTTCCCCAACCTTCTCACCTTCCTACATCCTTGCACCGAACAGTTGCTTGGATATCTCATATCTAGAAGTTCTGTTGTGCTCACCATAAAGCTTGGTTAAGTGAGATAGAATCTGCCAAGCAGAAGTCATTTTCTCATGAGCTCTCTGAAGCTCATTAGACATAGAAGCCATCATATAAGCACGGACTTTCACGTCATTCTTAACCCACTTTTCGTGGTTTTCAATCTCTTCCTGATTGGCTCGGGTCCGCACAAGAGGCGCCGGAATGTCGTATCCCAGTGCCTCTATACTGAGGATAATCATCAGATTGCGGAGCCAATCCACAAAGTTAGGTCCCTTAAAGTGTTCTTTTCGAGTAGAATTGCGAGTGGATTCATTGTCATATTGAGATTTGAGTCTGCATTAAGTACGACAGATTAAATAGTGACTCGTTTAATTATATTCTGAGTATAGAATTAAGGTCTTTTCTATTCTTGTTACCCAGATCCCACTATTTTTATCGGAATAACACACTCCCATGTGAAATCTGGAAGTATCGTCGCTCTACTTCATAGTGGTGATCGAGTTCTTTATAAATCTTAATAGAGGGCAACCGAACAGGTTTCTAGTCTATGAATGTTCATAAAGTGGTGTCCAACTCCAACCCATCAAATAGATGATTCGATCTTCGTTTTCCCCCTGTTCACTCCCCTCAACCTATACGGTTTCTATGGTTCGTGAACAAGTTAAGTTTATACCATCGACACAAATCAGTTTCACAATTGAATCTTATCCGGCAACTTATCAGGTTTCTAGGGATAAAATTTGCTCCAACTGAAGGCATCTAATGCGCTTCCGGTAATTTATCCGTCCTCCCCGAATGACTACCCCGATAACTCGGAAGCATAGCACATTCGGTTTGGATTTCAATTTCCCGAAAGCTCGATGGAGGGAAGGAAAACCTTGAAACCATATAAACTTAATAATTTATCGTGGGAGAATTTTCGCGATTAACATTACACTTTGCACATTAATCATTTAAGTGCGTTTGTGGCATTCATACAATATGAAACAACCATTCACAACCTAGTTGCTACCAACATGTGGTTCATGGACCGTTCCTAGAAAACAAAAACTCCGTAATCTAATTACAAGTCTTCATCTCGAATCTTCGTCTTCTTGAAACGGATCTTTCTCCGGTATTCGTCATTACATATAAATTTTACATTGAAAATTGCATCCTAGATACAAATATTTCTAGTAAAATAAATAGGCTAAAAACGGCCTTTACAACCCAATCGAATAAAACGAACGATTCAAAACTAAGTCCACGAACCACATCCCCATTCAAAAGCATTCAACCAATAAATACTATATAAATGGAAAGCGTAGAGATACATTGATCCAATCAACAATACGAACCGATCCAATCGATTCACACAATCGGTAATATGAAAAGTTCAAAATAATTCGGTCGATCACAAGTATTCCAATAAATCAATTTTCCCTTATAAAATGAAATACCATATATCATTTTTATCATATTAAATCCAATTTAAAATGTGGGAAATCAATTTTTAGGAATACACGAAGAAAAAAAGCCCGAAACGGGTCCGAAAGGTGCTGAAACGCGCCCGAAACAACAGGCCGCGGCCCCCAGTACAGAAACTTAAGGTGGGCTGCCCAGCAGCCGTGGGTCGCGGCCCCCGAGCCCTGGGCCGCGGCCCCCTTCTTCCGGACCTCTCCCGGACCGTCCAACGGCATTTCGGGGCTAGTTTTTCGACCGGATATCCAATGTCTATATTTTTTAATATTCATATCTTCAAGATAAATCATATTTCCTAGAAAATGAAGATTTATATTTAGACATAAACTTACGAAAAATACAATTATAATGAACAAAAAACATATACCACGATTATGACTAAAATGATTCCAAATCATTCACCATCTAATCGAGCATTCCAAATTCCAATATCGTATACACGATCGCAAGACCTACGCTCCGATACCACTATTGGGATTCGATGCCTAAAACGAAGGCCCAGCGGAAGCGGTAAAATGAAAATTAATTCGATCCGAATCCCTACGAGGATCGATCGATCGAGCTACGTATATACGAATAAAACGAAACAAAAGATGATACGAGAGACATACCCTTGTAGTTCGTTGATTAAATGGTATCCTTCTCTTGAGCTATTCCCCAAGCTTTAGTTGCTCTCCACGAATCTAATCCGCTTGAAGCTCTTGGATGATCCAACGCTGAAATACCGCGTCTCTACTTGCCATGCGCCGGAGAAACGAACGGAATAACGATCACCTTGCTATCCTATGAGGATAAGAATAGAGCTAGGATGATGAATCTTTTGATTACAACACTCTAAGTGTATAAATCACACACTCCCAATATATCTTGAATTTTCTCCAAGAGAACTCAAGAATAAGGTGAAGAAAATTATGAAGACTTGAGAAGAATAATTTTCTCTCTTTTCTTAACTCACGTATGAAAACCTTGGTGCAAGGAGTGAGAGGAGTCTTCCTTTTATTCTTCATCATATCCTCCCCAAATCAAGACCAAAAATTAATATGAATTAACTAAAAGATCTTGTCCCCTTGACACTTCAAGGCATCCACCAATTTAGGTGGAGACTATAACCAAAGGAAAGGGGAGGGAAAATGGGCGGCCATCTAGAAGGATTCGGGACGAGTTCGGTCCGTTTCAGATTTCCGTGAGTCCAAACACATAAACTCATATTCCGTTCCGATGTATTTGTGTCGATTAATTAATCAATCAATTAATCACATTAAATACATAATAACATAATTAATTTCTCCAAGAAATAATTATATCTATGAATTAAATTAATCACCCAGTAATTTATTTAATTCATTAGGTCGTAAATCAATTTATCCAATAAATCGATTTAAACATCTAATATCCAAAATTATATATCCAATATCTAATATTTATAATGAGATATTAAGCTCGATTCATTCTATCGTCAATCCTATTGCGTGACTCGGTAGGTCCGTCTCAGTCAGCAATGGGAGGAACCAAAGAGTAGTAGCACCACCTAGCCAGCCTGGCGGCCTACACTGTGCCTCAACTGAGAACGAATGATTGGGATCATTCAAGAACCATTATGTCGTGAATACCAGTATACGTATAAACCCTTCTTTCAAATGTCCCGATCAAGTTATAGGGTCACGGTTAGTCAAACCCTATCTATACTTGACGCTATGCATGCATTAATGCAAATCGAGATCATCGAGCTCTCGTGTATCCAATACAACTAGCTCCAATGCTTTGGCCAAAAACTTATGATCTCATCTGCCAATAACCGCATAGGACATATAACCCGCTCACTAACGGGAGAAAGAATTATATCTTGGTATTCAGTAGGACCTGCTACTTGCCCGTCAAGATGCACGTCGAGGTTGACCCCCACCTCCCGGTTTATAGAGTCGAACTACTCTAATGAAAATCTTGACGTCACAAGCACATCCCTACTAAAACCTTAAATCGAAGGTTCACGAATACCTATCATAACCTTTCGATTCCGTCATTGACTGTCCCAGAGTAAAATCTATGTGACGAATCGAGGGTGAGTCGGTTCGATTATACTAATCCAATTAGCCTACCTATAATGTGTGATCCCACTAACCATTGGTGTTCGACAGGCACTCTACATGTCAAAGAACACGTCATACAAGTCTTCACATAAACTTAATGCCCAGTCAAGTTCCATCGACTTGCGTACGTTTAAGTATTTGAGCTATAAACCTTTCCAGTGCCCGACCTCCTCATCCAATAAGGAGTGGAACGTTTTGCTCTGAAATACACGGACTAGTTTCTATATATATATTTACGAGTTAGGAATGCCAGTAACTACCAGTAAATAAAGAAGCATTCATTTGCCTTATATCAATAGTTTACATAATTACAAGTACAATGCCCTCACTCAACATCCTCTGAGTGGCATTCGAGGGCATACTCCTAACAGTCATTTCTATTTATGTATTTCATTAAGTGCTATACAAATATGCGATGTGGATGAAACGGAGGTGACACGCCTGATGCCGTTGGACGATCGTCAGTGCGAATATGACGGTGGCCAACGTCTTGTTCCCCGATAATTGTTGACGAGTGGAAAGGACGGTTACCCCGAGATGGTTAAAATGTGTTATGTGGCTAAAGGATTGAATATCTAACGCACGCTATAGTATATGCCTAACGTATGCTAGAATTCGAGTATTACGTACGTTAAGGTGCCTATTTTACGTATGTAACGGTTGAGTTGGTCTCCCGACCAGAATCTTTCTCTTGACGCGGAGGAAGCTACTTTCGGTGGGCTAGAGGACAAACGAGTCAATTCTTCATAGCGTACGCTATCCTCTAATCTTAACGTACGCTATGGGATGTAGCCTTACGTACGTAAATGCGACTTACGTAAGTAACACATGGGCACATTTTAGTCAGTGACCCCTGGATGGACATTACGCACGGTAGCATTAGAACATTACGTACGTAATGAGCTTTACGTACGTAATGCCTGTATCATTAACGTACGTTATCAAAAATGAGTGTTATAAAATAACACTCCCACCTTCATTTCTTACGTCCCAAAACTTGAAGTGAAGAACTCTTGAAGCCTTTCCATAGCCCTATACTCAATTCTTGGCCTCTCATACACTTGAATCAACATAGAGGAGGTGAATTCGTAAGCTCCAGTGAAGATTATCCAAGTCATTCGACCCATTCCTCATTTCTCCTCGTGACTCTTGTTGATTTGTCATCTCCCCTCATTGTTCTTCGTCTTCTAAGGTAAGTCTATCAATCCTTGGAGTAATCTCTTCAATGTTGTTGATTATTACTCGTTAGATTATGGGTACCTGGGTAGATTTTGCTCAAATCTCGTAGACGATCTAAACATACGAACTTGTAGTAATCGGAGTTATCATTGTTCGTATATTTCATTTTCATACAACTAGTTGTAACAATCACATGCAAGAACTTCCATCTTAATTTACATTTGGATCATATATAATCGACGAATCAATTGTAGAAGGATTCATAGTAATTCATCACCGTCTGATAAACTAGTCGTAACTTACTCTTGCAATATGATGATCAACGTTAAATGTTAATAGGGGAATTAATTCGATAATATTAATGTCATTGATAATCGTATGCCGAAATTCTTGTGTAAAATGATAGTTTACCGATTGAAGTACTCGTAATAGAGACTTGGATTAGGAGTATGGAATTTGGTTATGCTATGGTCATTTGTTGCCAACCGAATAATGATAGGGATATTCTTGTTGAACAAATCGATGTATCTAACGTTAACCGTAGAATTGAACGATAAATGGTACGTAATGCTTATGAACTTAGAAAGACGATACTAAGGTTGGTAATTAAGACTATCCTAGGAATCCGGTTAGGGAAGGGAGACTAGTTTTATTCATCATGATCCGTATGAGGCGTTAATCGGATATTACGTGACTAGGTTAAGCTCGAGCTGGCGTGGGGATTTCAGTTATCATAAAGCACCTACCGTCGGATCAAAGGCAAGTGAAATCTTGCTCTAGAAATACTAATATTATGGTAAAGTTCGTATCTATGTATGTGCAATTTTTGATGAATGCCAACGGTTGTCTTTCTCTAAAATGTGTTATAAATGGCCGATGTGTTGGGGATAAAACCTATATGGTACCCGTGTGGAAATGTGTTAGGGGATAAGACCCGAATTGGGCACCTATGTTCCCGGGTAATCCCGTGTGGATACTTTTGTGACCCTTGGTTGTGACCTTGGGGTTTATGTGAAAAGAGAGAGACAACGTCGACCGTGTGATGAAATATTCTCTGTTGGTTATGTGGTACTGTGTTTGGTAAAATTTCGTATATCGTTGCTATTAGTTGTTATTGGTATGCATTCTCTGACCCTGGTTATCTGGCATGATTTGTCGTGCCAGGTAAAATTGTTAATCATGTGCAGGACATACCCGAGGGGTCCGGTCAGACTTGAACGGTGTTGGAATAATCTCTTGTCGCTGTTTAAATTAAATTTGATTTTTAAAACCTCTGTTGTGTAATAATTGAACTTCGAATTATGTTTCTTCTTAAAACCTTTGGGCTCATGTGATGTAACCTTGGACTTATCGTTTTATTGTAATTTCTTTAAAATATCTATTTTGTAAACTAGCCTTGTGGGTCCACACGGGATTCACGGCACTGTAATACCTCGGGGAATTTTGGGGGTGTTACAGAAAATGGTATCAGAGAGTAACTCCAAGTTTAAATATATTTCTCCTAATTTTTTTTCAATGTTATTCCAGTCCCACACCCCAAACGACCGTAACTGCATTTAATTGTAAACTGTGTATGGAACTGGCTTTAGATTAATACTATCAGTTATGGCACGCCGAGGAGCTAGGAGGGTGGTGAATGAAGCTTTGGGTTCCGCCGCAAACCACAATGAGGACAGGAACACTGCCGAGACCCATCATGTTGGGGACCAGCCACCACCAATTAATCAAAACGATCAGGAGGCGGAACGCCAAAATAACAACCCGGGAGGCATGGACCCGACTTTTGTTCAGGCCCTTGCCCAAGCTATCTCCATGGGAATTGCTCAGGTCAACCAGGCGGAACGGATAACGTTTATCAATGTGGAGGAAAATGCTGGAAGAGACCGATGGTTGGGAGAGATGCTGAAGGCTAGGCCTCCATTATTTGACGGGGCAGGGGAGAAACACGTGGACGACTAGATTTCTAAAATGGAGACTGCTTTTGAAGTGATCGGATGCCCAGAGAACCGAAAGGTACCGATCGGGATTAATCAACTCCGTGACACTGTTGCACGCTGGTGGAGGACTTACGGGCCAGTGGACCGAGTGGTCGGGTGGGCCGAATTTTCCTAACTACTGCGGAGCGAGTACTGTCCCAGATCAGCCCAGACCGCTCGCGCACGAGACTTTTTCAGTGCCGAACCTCAGAACATGCCAGTGTCAGAGATCATTCGGGCCTACCGAACCGAGCTAAGTTACATCTCACAGATGGTTCCATAAGAAGATCAACGAATATGCAACCTTGCACAGAGGTTGCCGAAGGATGTACAACGCTATGCCGCCGGGTTCCACTGCACGACTCTGAGGGCGTATGTGGTCACAGCATATGCCGGTACTGTTGTTAATACCGAAACCGGACATAACTCGAAGAACCAGAAGACATCAGCTCAGTCTGGGAGCAGCAAAAAAATGAACTCGGGGCCCACATCTTCTTTTAAATCAGCAGTATCGTACCAACAGAAGGGTGCATCTAATCGGACATACCGTAGGGACTGCGTCAATTATGGCGTGTCCGGACATACTAAGGATCGGTGCCAGAAGACGGATACCAAATGTTTCACTTGCGGAAAGAGTGGACACATGTCTCATTACTGCTGGCGGGCCAACCCCACTCAGAACTCAGTTTCTCAACCGAGTCAACAAGGCTCTGTGCAATCCCCCAGGACGCCTGTCGTTTCCAACTACCGAGGTCCATCCCATCAGACTCAACCACCGCCACTGTAATACCCCCTGATTGAACCGAAAATATTACAGCACCGTGGGCCCCAAGATGGAACCCACAAGGCTAAAAGAAATTTTCGCAAACATTTACAAATGCCCAAGAGACTAATGACAGTACTATCTTTAAAAATATTCGAAGACGTTATAAAACTCGTTTATCAAAAGCATTGTAAAACCTCATTTTAAAGAGGGCAAGGCCCAATGGCCGGAACTCAATAGTTTAGAGAATGATTTTCCAAAGTAACTCAAGTTACTAGATATCAAAAAGTTATTTAAAATACTCACGCAGCGGAAAGGACAACCAAGTAAAATTACTCTAGCAGCGGAATATAATAACTGATCATGAATTCAGTTCATAAAAACATGCCCTAGCCAGTATCCTCCGGGAAGCTCATCTCTTCACGACCGCAACAAGCTCGATATCCAAAGGACCTAAAAATAAATCCCACGACGGGGTCAGCCATAATATCCAACAGTGATAACCGTCACATCACATTAATAATTACATACCAATGAGAATACAAAGAAATAAAAATATGACTAATGTAATCTTATCGTCATTATTCTACCAAAATTCACATCTCGTACTGTGATTCACATAATACCCCAAAATACTCAAAACATCATCATAACTCACTGTTACGAAAATCCACTAACTCTATCCAACCCAAATCCGTCGAGTGACATCATCAAGTCTCAACACAAAAACCGATTGTCCATCAAAGACAAATACCAAGGAAAATACGTAACATACCTCGAGATGCACAATACCACGACAATCATATCAGTCTAATCCCAGATCAGATCAATGCAACATACGGGCACGGTCCTAACACAAGACCTACACATGCATACTCATATGACAACGTCAATATGATCACAACAATAACAATGATGTATACTCAATGGAAATCTGACGATCCAGCGCCCTCAGCATAGATACCCTTGATGATCCTATCAGATCATCATAAGGTGGATAACCAAAAATACACATATAAACAACAAGACATGATACAATCAATGATGCGAATTCACAAGATTCCATCAACACAATACTGGTAATCCAACGATCCAGCGCCCTCAGCATAGATCCCATGATGATCCCGTCGAACCAACGCATGGTGGAAAACCTGTCCAACGATCCAGCGCCCTCAGCATAGATCCTCATGATGATCCCGTCGAACCAACGCATGGTGGACATCCAATCCAGCGCCCTCAGCATAGATCCTCATGATCCCTTCGGATCATTTACAACATAACAATGCAATTATGCCTACACATATGCAAATCAATATGTTCATCAACATGAACACCATATGAATCAAAACATGAAACGACACTATGATAAACAACTAGGACGACCTCATGTTTGGCAACATAAATGACAACCTGCATGATCAACATCATTAGTACTAAACCGAATCAAACTAAGATACTGCCCCGAATCCTCCAGGAGAAATCTCAATGTCAAATCATCACCGGCGATTATCCTCGATGCTCGGCGATCCAAACGTACAATGGACTATAGATACTCATATATCCTCAAGAATCGTAACAACAAGCCCTTAATCATCTTCATACGAATCATTCATCAATAACAACATCAAAAATCCAAAATGAAAGGAAGGATTATCCAACTTACTTCTTAGAAGATGAAAAACACTAGCAATTACTTCAAGAATCAACCATAGATCCATATCCAAGCCTCAAATCCAAGTCCTCGAGCTCAAAACCAACTTAGGAGAGCTAACTCTCTCTCTCTCTTAGTGTTTGGAGACGAAAAACAAAGTGAGGTGCTGAAGTGAAATGAAAGAACGAACTTCATTTTATAAACTGCATAACTCATTACGTACGTTATGCTTCACCATTAACGTACGCAATGCTCTTTAGCGTACGCTACTCATCCCATATAGCGTACGTAACCTCATCCCAGAACTAACTGACCTGTTTTGTTAACATGCTTACGTACGTAACAATTTCTTCATAACGTACATAATATGTACGTTGACTTGCTACAGTAAAAGCTCATATTACGTACGTAATACATCCTGTATAGCGTACGTAATACGTACGTTGACTCGGCTGTCCACATCCGTTGCCGACACCGGGTCCACCTGCCGACCATGACTCGGACTTGCCTGATTCTCTCATTACGTACGTAATGCCTTATGCATAATGTATGTAACACGTACCAACTTAGCGTACGTTAAATCAAAATCTTAACGTACGTTAAGGCTCTATACTTAGCCCAAAAAATCCAATTGTTCCTGTCCATCTCGACATACCGGATATGCATACACGCATACTGAATACATATACTGGATCCAATAATATTCTTATACGATATACTCCATATCGAAAGTACGATAACCTGATACACGATATCCTCAAATGCAATTATCGACCAGATACGACAATTGTACCAATAATGACATCTCAGTCCTTTATTTACTTTATCCATACTGTACAGATTCCATGCTGTACAATATAATTCGGATAAAATAATCTCAAACAACAGTAGTAGAAATTCCGGATATTACATTCTACACCACTTAAAATAAGTTTCGGCCTCGAAACTTGCAATCTGTCACAAAAATAAACAAACATAAGGTTCAACCAAAATGTCCCAAAACCATCACGATAACGATCAATCATTATCATTACCGAATAACCAAAAGAGCATACTTACAAATACGCAGGTCGACGGTCTCCTGAGATACTAGCAAGCGATCTCACTGTACAGTCTCAATACGCTTACAATCACAATTCCTTGCGTCTCAACAAAAATATATCATCTTCAAATGAAACAATCTGCCCGAATCAAATCCTGTCTGATTACATAATCAAGTCCCAATTCCGATAAGACGAATAATACACAATACATCTGCGAAACAACTGCCCAAAACAATGACACGAATCCCGAAATACCGACACAAAATTCGAACACTCAGATGATCACCAACAATGATCAACCAATAAGTCAACCGAATTTATCATCGACATGATAAATTCCAATATGACCAAATAGAGGTTAAAACACAATCGAGAATATCATCAACATGATAAACTCCAATATGACCAACCAGAGGTCAAAACACAGTTGATAATATCATCAACATGATAAACTCCAATACGACCAACGAACGGTCAACGATAATCGAGAATATCTTCACACGGTAAGCTCCAACACGATCAACACAGACCTATAGAAATTGATATACAAACGAATAAAGTTCTCAAAACGACATGCCAATCACATACAGTGGATCTCAATAATCATACCCTATTGGAGAACATACCCCTCGGCATACGAACAACTAATCGCAAATCGGCGAACATACCAAATCATACGTGGGGTGGGAACGACTACTCAATATCCAAAACGACCAGTATGGGGTCACCATCCCCCAATTCTATACTTACAAAGGAATCATTCAGAAATCACAATAGCAAAACACGCTACCACCACATTAATAAGGCCACATAGCACGTATGCTCCAGTTTCACAAAATCCAAAGTTCCAAGATCATATTGTGTACCGAATCTACATCCCGCAGCATATTTCTCTTATCCGATAAAGTTCAAATCTCTTGTACCATACTAAATACTAAAGTTCAAATCTCTTTTCATAGTACCATTAGTGCGTTATCCAGTTTGTAAGTCCCACTCAGAACTTCACCACGACATGCATTATTCACTAGATGCGTATGCACATGAATCACATTTTCGAAACCAATTTGAAATTGTATACTCTTGTCACGAAGACAATTTTTGAAAGTTCTTTCAAAAATTCCAAAACTCAAAACATAAATTCTCGCAGGATTACGAAATCAATTTTCGAAAAATTAAATCGATTTGTTTACGTCAAGTTCTCGATGAAAATTCTTTTTGAAAACATACATTTAAATAAAATGGAATTATGCAAATGATTGACCACAACCATACTCCCGTATACCAGTTCGGCTTGTCACCAAATTCCATTGACATTCGGTCGGAAAACTACACGATAGAATCCAAAATCTCAATGTATAGACTCCAATAAAAACTCCTTTTCCACACATGACTCGCAATGTCAACCATTATCCCATCCTGGATCACCTCAATTTTTCTATGACAAAATATGGAATAATTAACAAATCAAACACAGCGAAAGACTACCCGAGAAGTCTCATTTGGACAATTAAATCAAAACCCCAAAAGGTAGAAATAAAATGTCGGGAGTTTTAGAAAACAGAAAAGCCTTTTGAAACATTAGGGTCTCAGCCCGCATCTCATTCCGTATTACAAGAAGTTTTAAAAAGTAGAAAACCCTTTTCGGACCCCAAGTCCTGAGTTGTAAAACTATTTTAAAATCACTTGGGTCTCGGCCCAAAACCATTTTCCGTAAAACATTCGTGAAACGTTCATTTTGAAAAGTATCATTTTCAAATGCTCAAAACAATTCATATATGAATTAACATGACTACATGTTCTTCTCAACCATCCACAACATTTCTCCCAAATGCACAACTATGTTCCAAAATTTAACCAATTTCCAAAATCATAACTTCTCAAGATCATCAATCCTGTCCCAACTACTGTGTTCTATTATCTCATAACATAACACATAATATTCTTCCGAATCTCAAAGCATATCAATTTAGAACGGCAGTAAATCTCAATGAAATTCGAAAATCCAAATACTTACAGATCGTGAAGCCGACGATTCCCCGTGATACTGGCACATGTCTCAACTCAAGAAAATACTCGACACAAATATTTTCAAAACACGCATTTTGCAAAACTAGTTCAACTCGAGAACACGACACATTTCTATCTGAAGAAATACGTTAATACCATTTGGAAAAGTTTATGACAAGCCCAGTACCACACTGGTAAATCACATAATGCACAAGCCTGAGTGAACAACAAAAACTCACGGCTCTAATATTTGTCAATCGACAACTCAAATGACGCGACAAAAACACGACCCAAATCGACCCGAATGCCTAGGTTTTCTCAACCTAAGCTCTGATACCATATTCTGTAACACCCCCAGATTGAACCGAAAATATTACAGCGTCGTGGGCCCCAAGATGGAACCCACAAGGCTAAAAGAAATTTTCGCAAACATTTACAAATGTCCAAGAGACTAACGACAGTACTATCTTTAAAAATATTCGAAGACGTTATAAAACTCGTTTATCAAAAGCGTCGTAAAACCTCATTTTAAAAATGGTAAGGCCCAATGGCCGGAACCCAATAGTTTAGAGAACGATTTTCCAAATTAACTCAAGTTACTAGATATCAAAAAGTCATTTAAAATACTCACGCAGCGGAAAGGACAACCATGTAAAATTACTCTAGCAGCGGAATACAATAACTGATCAGGAATTCAGTTCATAAAAACATACCCTAGCCAGTATCCTCCGGGAAGCTCATCTCTTCACGACCGCAACAAGCTCGATATCCAAAGGACCTAAAAATAAAGCCCACGATGGGGTCAGCCATAATATCCAACAATGATAACCGTCACATCACATTAATAATTACATACCAATGAGAATACAAAGAAATAAGAATACGACCAATGTAATCTTATCGTCATAATTCTACCAAAATTCACATCTCGTACTGTGATTCACAAAATACCCCAAAATCCTCAAAACGTCATCATAAATCACTGTTACGAAAATCCACCAACTCTATCCAACCCAAATCCGTCGGGTGACATCATCAAGTCTCAACACAAAAATCGATTGTCCATCAAAGACAAATACCAAGGAAAATACGGAACATACCTCGAGATGCACAATACCACGACAATCGTATCAGTCTAATCCCATATCAGATCAATGCAACATACGGGCACGGTCCTAACATAAGACCTACACATTCATACTTATATGACAACGTCAATATGATCACAACAATAACAATGATGTATACTCAATGGAAATCCGACGATCCAGCGCCCTCAGCATAGATCCCCTTGATGATCCTATCAGATCATCATAAGTTGGATAACCAACAATACACATATGAACATCAACACATGAAAAAATCAATGATGCGAATTCACAAGATTCCATCAACACAATACTGGTAATCCAACGATCCAGCGCCCTCAACATAGATCCCCATGATGATCCCGTCGAACCAACGCATGGTGGACATCCGATCCAGCGCCCTCAGCATAGATCCTCATGAACCCTTCGGATCATTTACAACATAACAATGCAATTAAGCATACACATATGCAAATCAATATGTTCATCAACATGAACAACATATGAATCAAAACATGAAACGAAACTATGATAAACAACTAGGACGACCTCATGTTTGGCAACATAAATGACAACCTGCATGATCAACATCATCAGTACTAAACCGAATCAAACTAAGATACTGTCCCGAATCCTTCAGGAGAAATCTCAATGTCAAATCATCACTGGCGATTATCCTCGATGCTCGGCGATCCAAACGTACCATGGACTATAGATACTCATATCCTCATTTTTATCACAACGTGACCTCGATACCCGAACATACAATAACTGAGATAAAGCATATACATTATGATTTACCTCCCAGAATTGGAAGAACGATATACAATCCAAATACCCAGAGTTCACAATAATAATCATCGCTATATGCATTATAAACGAAATTAAACCGAAACCATTCATTAAATATTATAACTGAGCAAGTAACAACTTGCCTCAATACTGATACGACGATGATGAAGCCACTAAAAATTTCTCGTCGTCGATTACAAGCTCCTTGGCTCCCGGCCAAAGCGATTCACGAACGTTCCCGATCACGACCGCAATCGAGGTTCTAATTATTGATCAATAATCTCAACCTATTGAAGTAACCAATTAACACATATCTAATAACAATCAACAATCGACACGACCAACCAATCAACTCAACGATTCAACGATATCTCGATTGTACACAAAGCCAAATAATCCAACTCAACAAATACGAATTCATATCTATAATATAAACCGCAACTCGATGATCATACTTAACGATTACTACAACCGATCAATAAACCCAAATGTTCCACATTATCCCGATTAAACATGAGTCTGAATAATCTAATTCAAACAATTACGAATTCAAAACCACAACATGATTACGGGTACGAACGTAAAGGAAATCATATTTGACGAACAATCACAATCTTTCCGGATTCCAAGTTGATATCTTGATTCGTATTTCATCAAGAACATACGAATTCTACCACTACAATCAACGAACATTCGATCTTCATATCTAAAAATACCGATAATTCAACATACGATCGTCTTGCTATGATAATTTCATCAAGGAGTTCCTAAAGAACACTAAATGATTCAAAACCTTGTTCATAGACACTAAAACAACATAATCCAATGTTTTCTAACATCTAAACAATCCCTAATCATAA
Organism: Orobanche coerulescens; assembly: GCA_033398695.1. NCBI lineage: Eukaryota > Viridiplantae > Streptophyta > Magnoliopsida > Lamiales > Orobanchaceae > Orobanche > Orobanche coerulescens. The sequence goes on from CM065815.1 coordinate 120,324,781, forward strand.
TTCAAGGTGTATATCATCATGTTCTTCAACATACGATCTTCCTAACATCAAAAATCCCAACAACAATACCAAGAACATCAAGAACTCTATGATTTCATAATCATAATTAACATATTCAAGACATAAACCAACATATCATCATCTTCCTTCAACAAACACCTCATATATCCGCAAGAATCGTAACAACAAGCCCTTAATCATCTTCATACGAATCATTCATCAATAACAACATCAAAAATCCAAAATGAAAGGAAGGATTATCCAACTTACCTCTTAGAAGATGAAAAACACTAGCAATTACTTCAAGAATCAACCATAGCTCCATATCTAAGCCTCAAATCCAAGTCCTCGAGCTCAAAACTGACTTAGGAGAGTTAACTCTCTCTCTCTCTCTCTCAGTGTTTGGAGACGAAAAAGAAAGTGAGGTGCTGAAGTGAAATGAAAGAACGAACTTCATTTTATAAACTGCATAACTCATTACGTACGTTATGCTTCACCATTAACGTACGTAATGCTCTTTAGCGTACGCTACTCGTCCCACATAGCGTACGTAACCTCATCCCAGAACTAACTGACCTGTTTTGTTAACATGCTTACGTATGTAACAATTTCTTCATAACGTACGTAATACGTATGTTGACTTGCTACAGTAAAATCTCGTATTACGTAAATAATACACCCTGTATAGCGTACGTAATACGTACGTTGACTCAGCTGTCCACATTCGTTACTGACACTGGGCCCACCTACCGACCACGACTCGGACTTGCCTGATTCTCTCGTTACGTACGTAATGCCTTATCCATAACGTACGTAACACGTACCAACTTAGCGTACGTTAAATCAAAATCTTAACGTATGTTAAGGCTCTATACTTAGCCAAAAAATCCAATTGTTCCTATCCATCTCGACATACCGGATACGCATACACGCATACTGAATACATATACTGAATCCAATAATATTCTTATACGATATACTCCATATCGAAAGTACGATAACCTGATACATGATATCCTCAAATGCAATTGTCGACCAGATACGACAATTGTACCAATACTGACATCTCAGTCCTTTATTTATTTTATCCATACTGTACAGATTCCACACTGTACAATATAACTCGGATAAAATAATCTCAAACAACAGTAGTAGAAATTCCGGATATTACATCCACACAGTGCCGTCCACGTGTATTTGAGAGTCAGAGTGCCGTCCTGTGTATTTGAGCTGAGGGCTACGGATGGTCAGTCCACGCCAGCTATCTCAGGTACTCTTCTTGTTAACTCTCAGCCAGTGCATATACTATTTGATACCGGAGCCACACATTCGTTTATATCTATGGAATGTGTTGAATGTTTAAATCTTGTTTGTGTATCTTGTGAGTCATTTGCTGTTAAACTACCAGAGGGTAGTAGAATAGGCGGCGATCTAAAGGTTCGAGACTGTGAGATCTGTATCAACAATTATAGTTGGACCGCTAATCTTATGGTCTTTCCGCTCCAGAATGAAGATATCATATTAGGTATGGACTGGATGCCATTACACAGAACGATCTTGGATACCTACCACTTGACTATTTCCATTACGGCTCATGACGGTACCACACATGTCATCAGACGATGAGAACACTTCAGTACGAAAGGGTCTCTCAGCCTTCTCGCATCAGAAGTCTCCTGCAGCTCTCGAAGGGAGTACTATTGGTGTTATGTTCTTCAGGAGGATATTTCACAACTTACGATCGCAAACATTCCGATGGTAGATGAGTTTCCAGACATCCTTCCAGATGAACTACCAGGGCTGCCACCGCACCGAGAAGTTGACTTCTCCCTCGAACTCGAGCCGGGGATGAAACCTATTTCCAAAGCTCCTTATAGGATGGCACCGGCTGAGATGAAAGAATTAAAGATACAGCTCGAAGATCTGCTGGAGAAAGGATTGATCCGCCCGAGCACCTCGCCGTGGGGCGCGCCGGTACTTTTCGTTAAGAAGAAAGACAACTCTATACGGTTGTGTATTGACTATAGGGAACTAAATAAGGTCACTATCAAGAATCGTTATCCACTTCCAAGAATCGATGACCTCTTGGATCAATTACAAGGGACAATTGTGTTTTCAAAGATCGATCTACAGTTCGGATATCACCAATTGAGGATTCGGGAGGAGGATATACCCAAGACTGCATTTTGATCGAGGTATGGACATTACAAGTATATCGTGGTATCATTCGTGTTGACTAATGCCCCAGCCATTTTTATGGAACTGATGAATAGAGTTTTGATCGACGACATCCTGATCTATTCCCGAAGACGACAGGAACAGGAGGAACATTTGAGGCAAGTGTTGAGCGTGTTAAGGCAACACCAACTTTATGCGAAACTTTCCAAGTGCAAATTCTGGATGCCGGAGGTGATTTTTCTCGAACATGTTGTCTCAGTAGAATGCGTCAAGGTCGATCCACAAAAGATCGAGACAAGAATTAGTTGGGAACTGCCTAAGAACGTCAAGGAGGTAAGAAGTTTCCTAGGATTGGCGGGTTACTATCGCAGATTCGTCGAGGCTTTTTCCTGTATCACCCGACTGTTAACGAACCTACTAAGAAAGAGCACCAAATTTGTATGGACTGAAGACTGCCATAAGAGCTTCAACGAGCTCAAAAGTAGGCTAACTACTGCTCCAGTGATAGTGTTACCGCAGGGTACAGAAGGATTCATTATATACACGGATGCATCTAAGCACGGACTAGGGTGTGTCTTCATGCAGAATGACAAAGTCATTGCGTACGGATCCCGACAACTAAAGTCGTACGAAGTGAATTACCCGACGCACGACTTGGAGCTAGCCACAGTGGTGCATGCCCTCAAGATTTGAAGGCACTATCTTTACGGAGTTACTTGCAAAGTTTTCACAGATCATAAGAGTTTGAAATATATCTTCACTCATAGAGAATTAAACATGAGGCAGAGACGCTGGTTGGAGTTAATCAAGGACTACGATGTGGAAATCTCCTATCACCCCGAAAAACACAATGTGCTGGCCGATGCTCTTAGTCGGAAAAACTACACAAGAAGTGATGGTATCTAGCATAACAGTTCAACCCGAACTACAGCAAGACATCAGGAGAAGTAGTACCGAAGTATGGATACAACGTAGGCAATGACAATTGTGCTCTATCAATATACATTCGTCCTTACTAGATGAGATACGTCTAGCACAAATGGAGGATCCCGAATTACGTGCGATTGGTGCAAGAATCGAGGGAGGGGATGTTTCCGACTATAAGCTTCAGGATGAGTTGGTGAGGTTCAAGATAGGATCTGTATTCCGCCGAATAACGGGCTGAAGCAAACTATACTGAAGGAGGCGCACTCCACTCCCTATTCTGTTCACCCAGGAGCGAGCAAAATGTACAAAGATCTCCGACAGAGTTTTTGGTTGAAGAATATGAAATGGGAAGTTGCTAGATTCGTCGCCCGATGTATGACGTGCTAACAAGTGAAGATTGAACACCGCAGACTAGCCGGAATCATGCAACCCCTACCCATCCCGGAGTGGAAATGGGAAAGCATATCGATGGATTTTGTCACTAAGATACCAACAGCGGTGGGAGGAAAGGATACAATTTGGGTCATTGTTGATCGGTTGACGAAATCGGCATATTTCATTCCTATTCAAGAGACAACCGAGATAGAGCAATTGGCCGTCATTTTCATCAGAGAGATAGTAAGGCTGCATGGCGTTCCCTCATCCATCATTTCAGATAGGGACACCAGATACGTGTCTCGTTTTTGGAAAGCCGTCCATAAAGATATGGGGACCCAAATACATTTTAGCACTACTTATCACCCTCAGACGGATGGACAGACCGAACGTACGATTCAAACCTTGGAAGATATGTCGAGGGCATATGTGCTTGATTGGGGTAAGGATTGGGCTAGGCATCTGGGATTAGTGGAGTTCTCGTGCAACAATAGCTGACATGTAAGCATAGACATGGCACCGTTTGAGGCCCTGTATGGGCGAAGATGCAAGTCGCTGTTATGCTGGGATGATACTTCTGACACCGCGGTTACCGTGTTTGATCTGATCCAGGAGTCCATTAAGTCTCTATCATTCAAAAACACATGCTAGCCGCACAGAGCCGACAGAAATCTTATGCTGAAAACCGACAGCGAACTGTTAGAATTTGCGGTTGGGGATCATGTTTGGGTCAAAGTATCACCTATACGGGGTATCCGGCATTTCGGCCAAAAGGGCAAGTTAAGCCCAAGGTTTATAGGTCCGTTTGAGATATAAGACCGGGTAGGGAAGCTCGCATATCGATTAGCTCTACCGCCGCATCTGGATGGAGTGCATAACATTTTTCACGTCTCCCAGTTAAGGAAGTATGTCTATGATCCGAGTCACAAGCTCAATTTTAAAGAAGTGGAAATTTCCGATGACGCTACCTTTAGAGAGGTACCGATTGCCATCTTAGATCGGCGTATGAAGATGTTACGAGATAAAGCCATACCCCTCGTGAAGGTTCAGTGGTCGCACCACAGCATGGAAGAAACGACTTGGGAAACTGAGTCGGGCATGAAAGAGAGTTATCCCGAGTTATTTTCATAAGTTTCGGGACGAAACTATTTTTAAGGGGGGTGATATGTAATACCACTGGTATTTCATGCTTAATTACTTTGTATTGTGTGAATTCTTGTAATGTGATGTCATTTCTATTTATATATTTCATTAAGTGCTATACAAATGCGCGATGTGGATGAAACGGAGGTGACACGCCTTGACGCCGTTGGACGAATCGTCGGTGCGAATATGACGGTTGCCAACGTCTTGTTCCCTGACAATTGTTGACGAGTGGAAAGGACGGTCACCTCGAGATGGTTAAAATGTGCTATGTGGCTAAAGGATTGAATATCTAACGCACGCTATAGTATATGCCTAACGTACGCTAGAATTTGAGTATTACGTACGTTAAGGTGCCTATCTTATGTACGTAATGGGTGAGTTGGTCTCCCGACCAGAATCTTTCTTTTGACGCAGAGGAAGCTACTTTCGGCAAGCTAGAGGGCAAACGAGTCAACTCTTCATAGTGTACGCTATCCTCCAATCTTAACTTACGCTACGGGCTTTAGACTTACTTATGTAAATGCGACTTACGTACGTAACACATGGGCACATTTCAGTCAGTGACCCCTGGACGGACCTTACGCACGTTAGCATTAGAACATTACATACGTAATGAGCTTTACATACGTAATGCCTGTATCATTAACGTACGTTATCAAAAACGAGTTTTATAAAATAACACTTCCACCTTCATTTCTTCCTTCCCAAAACTTGAAGGGAAGAACTCTTGAAGCCTTTCCACAGCCCTATACTCAATTCTTGGTCTCTCATACACTTGAATCAACATAGAGGAGGTGAATTCATAAGCTCCGGTGAAGATTATCCAAGTCATTCGACCCATTCCTCGTTTCTCCTTGTGACTCTTGTTGATTTGTCATCTCCCCTCATTGTTCTTCATCTTCTAAGGTAAGTCTATCATTCCTTGGAGTAATCTCTTCAATGTTGTTGATTATTACTCGTTAGATTACGGGTACTTGGGTAGATTTTGCTAAAATCTCATAGACTATCTTAACGGACGAACTTGTAGTAATCGGAGTTATCATTGTTCGTATATTTCATTTTCATACAATTAGTTGTAACAATCACATGCAAGAACTTCCATCTTAATTTACATTTGGATCATATATAATCGATGAATCAATTGTAGAAGGATTCGTAGGAATTCATCACCGTCTGATAAACTAGTCGTAACTTACTCTTGCAATATGATGATCAACGTTAAACGTTAATAGGGGAATTAATTCGATAATATTAATGTCATTGATAATCGTATGCCAAAATTATTGTGTAAAATGATAGTTTACCAATTGATGTACTCGTAATAGAGACTTGGATTAGGAGTACGGAATTTGGTTATGCTATGCTCATTTGTTGCCAACCAAATAATGATAGGGATACTCTTGTCGAAAAAATCGATGTATCTAACATTAACCGTAGAATTGAACGATAAATGGTACGTAATGCTGATGAACTTAGAATGATGATACTAAGGTTGGTAATTAAGACTACGCTAGGAATCCAGTTAGGGAAGGGAGACTAGTTTTATTCATCATGATCCGTACGAGGCGTTAATCGGATATTACGTGACTAGGTTAAGCTCGAGCGGGCGTGGGGATTTCGGTTATCATAAAGCACCTACCGTCGGATCACAGGAAAGTGAAATCTTGCTTGAGAAATGCTAATATTATTGTAAAGTCCGTATTTATGTATGTGCCATTTTTGATGAATGCCGATGGTTGTCTTTCTCTAAAATGTGTTATAAATGGGCCGATGTGTTGGGGATAAAACCTGTATGGTACCCGTGTGGAAATATGTTAGGGGATAAGACCCGAATTGGGAACCTATGTTCCGGGGTATTCCCGTGTGGATACTTTCGTGACCCTTGGTTGCGACCTTGGGGTTTATGTGATAAAAAGAGAGAGACAACGTCGGTCATGTGATGAAATGTTCTCTGTTGGTTATGCGGTACTGTGTTTGGTAAAATTTCGTATATCGTTGCTAGTAGTTGTTATTGGTATGCATTCTCTGACCCTGGTTATCTGGCATGATTTGTCATGCCAGGTAAAATTGTTAATCATGTGCAGGACATTCCTGAGGGGTCCGCTCAGACTTGAACGGTGTTGGAATAATCTCTTGCCGCTGTTTAAATTAAATTTGATTTTTAAAACCTCTATTGTGTAATAATCGAACTTTGAATTATGTTTCTTCTTAAATCCTTTGGGCTCATATGATGTAACCTTGGACTTATCATTTTATTGTAATTTCTTTAAAATATCTATTTCGTAAACTAGCCTAGTGGGTCCCACACGGGATTCACAGCACTGTAATACCTCGTGGAATTTTGGGGGTGTTACATGGTATTTTGATAATATTTAATACTGGACTTTTTGTCATCCGAGCTTGTTTCGGACTTGTTTTACTCAATTCCATGTTTAATGTCTTTTCCGCTACTATTTCGTTCAATTCTCGTAATTGTTGTTCGGAACCGCCGTATCGGGGTTTCTACAGATCCATCTCATGTTATTATGTCTGTTGTGAGCTTTCGTATGTTGTTTCGATCATGTATCGTGTATTTCAGATGTTTTGCGCCATTTTTTAATTTCCCAAAGTTTTGGGGCGATTACTAACGTTGTCGTTTTCCGAACCTTTGGGTAGTCAGAATCATGTTTCATTTTTAAGGCTTTGGTTCTGACTCGATCTTTTTGTTCGTGTGTCTTCTTCGGTCCGTTGTATGGTGTCGGATGTGCGTTGTTTTCATCCGGGGTGGAATTCGCTGTTTTCCATCTTTGGGTGGTGTCTGTACTGCTGTCTGCACTCGCTAGTGTAACACCCCAGATCCGACCGGGAATATTACAGCGACATGGGCCCCGAGATGGAACCCACAAGGCTAAATGACATTTTCGCAAACATTTACAAACGCCCAAGAGGCTAACGATGGTACTATCTTTTAAAAACATTCGAAGACTTAATAAAATCCGTTTAACAAAACCGTCGTAAAATCTCATTTGAAAATACAAGGCCCAAAATGCCAAAACTCAACAGTTTAAAACGTACGTTAAGCTATCGCTTACACGTACTGACAAAATAGCTTAGAAAACCATTTCCAAAGTGTAATACCCGAGATTTTTATCCTGATTAATTTGAAATTTTCTTTTTAGACTCGAAATTTCTCGGTTGTCGAGCGTTGGTATTATTTTTCTGGGCGATCGATTTTGTGTTTATGGCCATATGTGGTGATTTGTTGCATATTTATTTCATTTCGGATCGATGTTTTTGTCCGCGAGCGTTTCGTCATGTTCGTTCACGTGCGATTTTGGAAAATCGGGTCGTCGAGTCATGCGGCTGGGCACCGGCCGGCCAGGTGTGGCAGTGACCGGCCAGGTACGCACAAGAAGCCCACACGGACTGGCGCTCGTGCCGCACACGAGCAGGGCGCACGGGCCGGTGCTCGTGCGGTACTGGGCAGGTTGTAGCAGGCGCGCATGAGCAATGCTCGTGCGGTGCGGCAAAGGCTAGGCAGTGCCGCGCACGAGCAGTCCACACGACCGGACGCCCGAGCATCATGCCCGTGCGTGTCCGGAAGACTCCCAGACGTGTTCTGGTAGGTTCTTGGCGTACGAGTCACGCACGGCCGGTGCTCGTGTGTGTCTGCTCATGCGTCGTGGGGGGGTCTATATAATGACCCGGCAGACGTGTTCTTCACCCATTTCCTCCCCCAAATCACCTCCTCCGTGGACAAGGCATGGGGAACACGAAGGCATGGTGTATATATTCCGATCCACGTTGTTCTTGAGTTCATAACATCGATTAATCATCCTATAACCTTCTCCGATCCATCCAATCAAGGTACGATTTCCTAAAAATCTAGATTTGGAGATCCTGATAGATTTCGTCCGTTCGAGCCATATGAACTTAGATTACTGATGGATAATTGTAGATTAAGTTGTATTCTATCAATTTCATCATGTTTCCACGGTTTTATCATTACCGATTCGTCGTTTATATGAGTTCCAAGTTGACGCCTTCAAGTTGACGCCTTCAAGTTGTCCGTGGAAATGCCGCAAAGGGATACTTGGTCGTTTTGTTTTTCCTCGTGTGATTGATTGTTGATTTGATGATAGGATATTAGGGATGAATTCGCTATGATAATCCGGTGTTGAGCCTTTCCGATCGTCGTTTTCATTGGAGTTCCGGATTTTTCCAATCGACCGTATTTTCGGAGTATTCGCGAAAGATTACCAAAGCAAGTACCTTGATATATGAATTATAACTATGTGAAATCATTGTTGCCGAAGTATGTGACTTATTTTACGAATATACATATATATATATATATATGTGTGTGTGTGTTCTGGGAATTCCTTCCCTTATTGGTGTCTTACCTAATACTAGTTGTAGGGGATAGAGTTATGGAAGGTTCTAGACTCTTCCAGAGGTAGTAGGATCCTGTTAGATATCTTACCTTAACTAGGAATACTATGTATGGAAGGACTCTCATTGTAATGCCTATATAAAGGTCCCTCTATTCATTGTTATCGATACAATTGATTTGCTGTGTTTTACTTTCTCCTTAAACACGTTATCAGCACGTAGCTCGAACAAAAAAAAGAGAAAAATCGGCCAGCAGCCGCGGCCACCCTGCCGCCGCCGCCGCCCGCTGACACCACCTCCCAGAGCCACCGCCCAGAGCCGCCGCCCAGCGCCGCCGCCGCCGCCTGCCGCTACCCCGCCGCCGCCCAGCACCACCGCCTCTGCCCAGCCACCGCTGCTCAGCCGCCGCCGTCGGAATGTCATCGCCGATCCAGTCCAGCCGGAAAGCCACCGCCGATCCAGTCCAACCGGAACATCACCGCCGGACCGCCGCCGCCGATCGCCGCCAACCACCGCCGCCATCGACTGCCGCTGACCACCGCCGCCGGCCAGCTCCAGCCCAGCCAAGTCCGACCCGGTTCTGAACCTCGGACCAAAACCCGAACATCAACTTATCTTCGGAAGCCGCTAAAATTGCGCCTCCGGTTTCACGTCGTCGCATCGAGTACCAACCGGTAGATCGAAGCACACCACAAATTCATCACGTGCCTAATTTTATAATCGAGGTAATTATCTGACTTGTCCCTATTCAATTCTCTCCTTTTGGGAATTTTTCTTTTGGGGACATGGGTTATTGGGTTCTTTATCTCCCACGCTACTTTGCGGTGGATGAGACCGCGAGAGAAGTCGGTATCTCTGCGTGTCGAAGAAAACTGTGTGACGGTCCTGGGGGAGTCACGGAATTGTTGAAAGTCGATACTTGTGGTTGTTGCATACACCACGTATCTGGGTGCGATCTGATATCACCGTTTCTTTTTGTCGACTTTACTAAACAACAATTAAGGGAAGTACATCGAGTAACGGTTATGTTACATGCTTTTAAAAGCATTGATTATGACCATTTACATTGTCACTGAAAATCCAACAAGACTAACTTCCTCTTGTTTATATCCTGTAGATGGCACAAAGGTCCAATGTTCATCCGGAGTTCGACATCCTTGACCATGCTGGTAAGGAGTATCATACGTGGGTCTCAGACGTTCGTTTGGCGTTCGTCGGTAGGAGATTTACCACCACCATCTTTCCTTCTAACGAGCCTACTGCTCAAGAACCGAGCGAGTCTAATGCACTGATGTACTTGCGTAGACATATACATCCGTTGTTGAAAAAGTGTTATATGAATTTGCAAACCCCCAAAGAACTATGGGATACACTCGAACAACGATTTAATAATGTGCATGATCATTGCTTCGCCGAATTGCATCTTCAGTGGGAGCAGATCCGATTTTTAGATTATGCGAATGTGGAGGCCTATAACCAAGCCATCCTCGATCTTCACGCTGATCTTGATTTTTGTGGTGTCAAGAAGTCTGATCATGATTTGATCAAGAAGACTCTTAACACGTTTCCCGTGGGAGCAAGTGTGATTGCTCATCAGCTACGCGTTGCCTATGAGGAAGGGAGAATTAAAAATTTTAGTGACCTTATCTCCCACCTCGCGAAAAAAGAAAGGCACCATGAGATTATTCTCAATAGCAATGCGCGCCCAGCTGGTACGAAGACGATTCCGGATGTGAATCAGGCTACCCACAGGAAGGCACCATGACAAAATAGAAAAGGCAACGCTACTCAGGTTTTGCAAGCACCATGGGTGCATGACTCGAGCAAGCGAGGGAAAAGACAAGGTCGTCGTTCCAATGTGTGGAAGAGGCAAGGTGGCTCGGCCACGGGACCTAGTGGAACCCAACCACGTGGACCGTCTCCTACCGTGGGGAATGGAACCACTCCAAAGGAAGGCCGGAATTGCTATACTTGCGGATCAAACAAGCATACTTACCGCAATTGCAAGGCGCCAAAGAACATCCAAGCTTACTACAAGCACTATAAACAGTACTTGACTCAAGAGTCAAATTACATGGAGGAAGATAACGAGAATACGGAGTTGAACCATACTGAGATCCCTCCTCTCACCATTGCGGACAAAGTCCAACATATGGATGTTGCCGACTTTGACTAGATCATTGTAGTTTGACTAGTTTTACACTTTGGTTATGTTTTGTCTTGTTTCTAGTTTTCGAGAACTACTTTGGATTTTCTATGAATGTAATAAAGTTGTCCATGATAAATAAAATTCTTTTAATTGCTGTGATTGTGCAAAAATGAATTTTATTTTTCCCTTCGAAAGCATGTTTGGTTTATCACAAAACAATTGCTCAGTAATGAATTGCTTGGTTAATTTGATACATTGGTGGATTTCATCAAAACTTATGATCAAGACTAGGTGCATCCTCCTTGATATTTGTTTATGCTTTGAAAGTTCAAACGGAATCAGTGGTTTTTAAACAGCCCTAGCTGTACCGACATTCCTACTTTCTCTGCAAGTCTACCAAGTTGGAGTTACCGAAAGGATCATTAGTCGAGATATAAATCGAACACCAAGATGCGTTTTGAAGTGTTTAAATGCTCATATGGCCATATTGCCATAGTATTATATCAACAATAATGCCTTTGAAAAAGGCTTCAGCCTTGCTCTATCACTCAACAATAGGGAAATACCAAAATAGCAACTTGAAACGAGCACTGAGATCTTAGTTTAATGATCCAGAAAGTGCACAACCTATAGACAAAAAGATACGGAAGTCTAGTTTCCAGAACAACTGACCGTTCATCCATAGCCTTCTTAACGAAGAAGTTTTTCCTGTTTTAGTGAACAAAGGTCAAGCTACGCGGAAATTATTTCCAGCGATTGTGCTAACTTTGATCCTAACCAACTTGGTCAAATTTCCCCAAACTTGAAGTTAATGAGTTTTCGCTATGTCTTTCATCACAAGACTAATCGAGTTTCATGTCTTATTGTAGATGTCTCGTGGCGAAATTGAGTGCCTTGCTGATAGTGGAACAACCCACACTATTCTTCGGAATAGGCAATTATTTAAGGATATTGTGCCATATATATCCTCAGTGACAACAATGATTGGTTCCTCCCAAGTAATTAAAGGGAGGGGACCTGCTCATTTCTTGCTACCTAATGGTATGCATACTAATGTCACAAATGCTCTCTATGCCCCAAGAGCAAACCGAGCCTTGCTAAGTTTTAGGGACATTCGTGCCAACGGTTATCACCTTGATACACATTGTGAGAATGGGACAAAATTTTTGTGTGTTACTCTGGCATAATGCGGAAGACGCCGTGTTCTCGAGAAAATTATGAGTCTAAGTAGTGGTTTATACCAGACTACAATAAGGGTTATTGAATCCTATGCTGTGAGTCACGAACTGTGTGATTCCGAAGCATACCAACTATGGCATGACCGACTCGGTCACCCTGGACACGACATGATGATTCGCATTTCAAAAAACTCACATGGTCATCCGTTTTTCAAGTCCAGAAAACGATTGGAAGCACCACTCGATATCGGCATTGATGTGAGTGAGCTTGATACCGTATCACCGGGATTAAAGATCGCACGCCCTGATAAGGTCGACGGTGCATCTCTCGTAAATCCCGAGGCTTCCGTGGCGATTTCTAATGCCCATAAATCGTTTTACAAAGCCTGTTCACTAGCAAAGTTGATACCCTCTCCGTCCTTTGCTAAAGACTCAACACAAAACATTCGCTTCTTACAAAGAATTCAAGGGGACATTTGTGGACCTATTCAACCAGAGTGCGGACCATTCAGATACTTTATGGTTCTGGTTGATGCATCGACGCGATGGTCACACGTCGCTCTGCTATCCACAAGAAATGCTGTATTTGCTAAACTCCTTGCACAAATCATCAAGTTACGAGCTAACCACCCCGACTTTCCAATCTCGTCATTAAGATTGGACAATGCTGGCGAGTTTACGTCAAAGTCTTTTGACGACTATTGCATGTCGATTGGGATTTAAGTTGAACATCCCGTCCCCCATATTCATTCGCAGAATGGCCTTGCTGAGGCTATGATTAAGCGGTTACAGCTTATCGTCCAAGAATTGGTATAGCACACCAACTTGCCAATTTTTGCCTGGGGTTATGCAATTTTGCATGCGGCTATACTTATTCGCTTTCGACCCACTGTTAATCAACCGTTTAGTGCGTACCAGTTGGTAACTGGATATGAGCCTAATATTTCACACTTACGCATTTTTGGTTGTGCAGTCTATGTCCCAATTACGCCTCCAAAACGTACTAAAATGGGTACGCAAAGACGATTAGGTATATACGTTGGCTATGAATCGCCTAAAATTGTCCGCTATTTGGAACCTTTGACAGGAGATCTGTTTACTGCAAGATTTGCAGACTGTCACTTTGATGAGACAAATTTCCCGTCGTTAGGGGGAGAGAGGAATCGAACGATTCCAGTTGAACACCAGGAAATTGTCTGGTGTGCTCCATCCTTGCCTCATCAAGATCCCCGCACGGCTCAATCCGAGCTAGAAGTGCAACGTATTCTCAGTCTTTAGAAAGTTGCGGATTCGATGCCCAACAACTTTACTGATACTGCGAAAGTGACAAGCTCTACCATTCCCGCTGCGAATGTTCCTGCAAGGTTAGAAGTCCCAGTTATAGGGCAAGGTTCAGCCGCCCAAAGGAATGATGCCCCCGGCGTCAACCTTAGTGGTGGGACGGCTGCTTCGGCTGCTCTTATCTGTAACACCCCGAGATATTCGGAATAATTACAGCGCCGTAAACCCTTTAAGTAATGATTTACAAGGCTAATTTAAAGGAAGTGTAAATATAAGACATCAATACTGCGGAAATTCAAGTTTACAAAACCATTCAACCGGTTCAACAAGTAATTAATACAACCATATCGAAATGATATTAATAAGACATGCGTACTCGAGTACTGAAATCAAACAAATCACCAACAACAAACAAACATCACTGAACCCCTTCGTCATCACGTCGGTACTGTGGTTGTTTCCCTGCTCCTCGGCTACCTGAACATCAAAACAAATGTCCACCCCCGAAGGGGTTAGCAAAACGATGCTAGTACAAGTATCATTTAAACGAATCAAATATGCATCAACAATACATAACAAGATACACCACACGGACTTCCGCTACCGGAATCCGATAATGCGAATCCACAAGATTCCATTAACACAGCAAGGGTATTCCAATGATCCAGCGCCTCAAAGATAGATCCCAAGATGATCCCGTCGGACCAACACGAGGTGGAAATAACCCGTCCAATGATCCAGCGCCCTCAGCCTAGATCCCAAGATGATTCCGTCGGACCAACACGAGGTGGACATCCGATCCAGCGCCCTCAGCATAGATCGTACAACGTACACAAACACAACTCATGCATACACATATGCCAACTCATTGTGTTCATCAACATGAACATACAAACACTAGATAACGAATATCATGACAATTCAACAAAATAATTTCCATGTTCAACAACATGAATAAACCACAAACATGCTCAAAATACCAATTTTAACACATTACGATACTTGCCTCGAAGATGGCAAGAACGAAACACTTCAATGCTCTCAACACACTCGAAGGCCGCCTCCTTCGATCAACGTAGCAAGCTCGAACCTTAACAAAAGAAATGATATACAAATCATCTCAAGTCGAACGATTGCCTAACAATTCGATCTACGGCCCAAAAGCTCAAAATATGCAATCTGCCTGAACCACTTAGCGTACGCTACGTACTCTATGTAGCGTGCGCTAAGCCTGCCTGTTAGCGTACGCTATCATCTAAGCCTAGCGTACGCTAGCCATAGACTGACAGTTCTCTCTAATCAGTCGACTGACTCGGCTGATATCATAACGTACGTTACGTACTAAACGTAGCGTGCGTTAACTTATCCCCGATAGCGCACGTTAACTAACGTATGTTAGCGTGCGCTAACCGTGCATGGCAGATTACTACTGGTAGAAAACTGGATCTAATGGTGATGAACTCATGAATTCTATGGTGATAATACAAGTCATCCCCGAGCATATCATGCTAATAAGGTTTGTGAAAGTTCTATACGTACTAAATGACTATGAGATTCAAAGATACGTATAATCATTACTACACTATCATTCATCTTGATTTTCAAGGAAATATTCTAAGTTCCGTTCGTCCTACGTTCCAAAACGCATGATTCCAATGTGTAAAACGTAACAACTAGGTAATATCCGTCTACTGATCACAAATTGGTTTGAAGCTGCTTAAGAGTCCAATAAACTAAAAAGGTTCAAGGGTTCATACGATGAATAAGTGCCGAAACGTCGAAAATATCCTTCTAACACATGATGATCGATTTAGAACGAAATAACTGACTATAAAAACATGATCAAATCATCCTTTAGAACACTACTAATATTGGTGAAGAATCACCTACCTCAAAGTAGTGAAGAACAAGGAGAAAATCGAAGCAATCCAACGTCGAAGGCTCGAACACCAATCCTCAATGATATAATATCTTCAATCATGAGCTAGGATGTTGATATGAGGTGTTTAGGATGTAGGAAGTTATACTCTAAGTATAAGAATTCGGATGTGGGGAAAGAAAGGACTGAAAATACGAAAAGGATGTTGTCCTATTTATAGGAAATGGTTATTAGCGTGCGCTAGTCCCTGCTCGTAGCGTGCGCTAACGGCTACTGACTTCACTGTACTCAGCACTTAGCGCGCGCTATGCACATGCCTGTAGCGTGCGCTAAGGCGTTGACTTAGCTTTTCCCGAAAGCCGTCCAGGTTCATCCCGACACAATCCGACCAAGATCCCCGGCCTGATCTCACCTACCACACGTCTCAATCAAATTGACCACGCATAGCGTGCGCTAATGTTCCTCTGTAGCGTGCGCTATGGATCCATGTTAGCGTACGCTACACATAGCCAATAGCGTGCGCTACATGCGCAGAATTACAATTTTTAAATCACATACACGAAATCATACGCTCAACAACATCGGATTATGAAATACGGAGAAAATACTCAGATCAAAGTGCACAATTACAATGTTACAAGTTCCAAATACATATCAGAAATCTCGGGTATTACATCCTTCCTCCCTAAAAAGAAGTTTCGTCCCGAAACTTAAGATGAAAACAACTCTGGATATCTAGCCTTCATACTGTCCTCCATTTCCCAAGTGGCCTCTTCGACTCCGTGTCGTGACCATTGAACTTTAACCAAGTGTATTGGTTTATTCCTCAATTGTTTGATCCGACTCTCAAGTATCTTGATTGGTCTCTCTTCGAAGGTGCCATCATTAGCTATATCGATCTCGTCGAAATCAATGACGTGACTGGGGTCCGGTACATACTTCTGCAGTTGGGATACGTGAAACACATTGTGAACGTGACTCAGCGATGGCGGTAAGGCCAACCTGTATGATAAATCTCCAACTCTCTCGAGGATCTCGAATGGTCCGATATATCTCGGACTTAGCTTACCTCTCCTCCCAAAACGGAAAATCCCTCGTGTAGGAGACACCTTCAATAGTACATGTTCCCCAACGTCGAACTCTAGAGGACGACGACGCGTCGTCTGCGTAAGACTTTGTCGACTGGCGATCAGCAGTCTTTCTCGAATCAAAGCTATCTTCTTTTGAGTCTGAATTATCAATTCCGGTTCCGTCCCGATCAAATCCGAAGAATCATCCCAACACAGGGGTGATCAGCATCTTCTCCCGTACAAAGCTTCAAATGGTGCCATCTTAATAGAAGCATGCCAACTATTATTGTAAGTGAATTCGATCAAGGGAAAGTGAACTTCCCAATCAGTTGACCAATCCAACGCACAAGCTCTAAGCATGTCTTCTATGGTTTGAATAGTCCTTTCGGACTGACCGTACGTTTGGGGATGATAAGCCATGCTAAAGTTGAGCTCAGTCCCCAAAGCCCTGTGAACTGCTTTCCAGAAGTGCGACACGAAGCGACCATCTCGATCTGAAACAATGGTCTTCGGCGTCCCATGCAATCTGACTATCTCCGCAATAAATACTCGCGCCAATCTCTCAGGTCCCCATGTATCTTTAATTTCTAGGAAATGAGCCGACTTGGTTAGTCGATCAACTATAACCCAAATCATGTTCATTCCCATTCTAGTCCTTGGCATACTGGTGATGAAATCCATCGAGATGTCCTCCCACTTCCATTCAGGGATCGGAAGCGGCTTTAACATCCCGGCAGGTCGCTGATGTTCAATCTTAACTTGCTGATAAGTCAAGCACCTCGAAACGTACTCTGCTACGTCCTTCTTCATATTTCCCCACCAGAAGTTTTGTTTTAAATCCTTATACATCTTACTGCTGCCCGGGTGAATAGAATAGGGCGCGCTGTGAGCTTCCTTCAGAATAGTCCATCTCAAATCATCATCATCGGGAACGCAAAGTCGACTCTGAAATCTCAGAACTCCATCATCTTGTATCACGAATCCTGGGGCTTTTCCTTTCTTTACTTCATCACATAATCGAAGGATCAGAGAATCGTCCAACTGCTTAGACTTGATCTCCTCGACTAGTGATGAAGTCAGTTCCATCACATATAGTTGCCCTTGGATTCCTGGTGCCCATACTTCAATCCCCTCGCGGATCAGTTCCCGTTGAATATGGGTTTGGGATGTAAGAGCTTCCAATATTCGAAGAGAAACAGTTTACGGCTCAATGCATCGGCTACTACGTTTGCTTTCCCGGATGATAGAGAATCTCCAAGTCGTAATCCTTGATCAATTCCACCACCTTCTCTCGCCTCATGTTTAATTCTTTACATTGAAAATGTACTTGAGGCTCTTATGATTGGTAAAGATCGACAATGAGTGCCGTACAAATAATGTCTCCAAATTTTCAAGGCAAAGACTACACCGCTAACTCCGGATCATGAGTCGGGTAATTTACTTAAACGGTTTCAGCTGCCGAGAAGCATAGGCAATTACCTTATCCTTTTGCATCAACACACATCCTGCACCACGATTTGAAGCGTCGCTGTAAACCATGAATCCATCAGTTCCATCTGGCAATGCTAAAATAGGTGATGTCGTCAGTCTCTTCTTAAGTTCATCAAAACCAGCCTGGCATTTCTCATCCCACTCAAACTTTTGAGTTTTCTGTAACAGCGGAGTGAGCGGACGAGAGATCTTGGAAAATCCCTCTACAAAGCGGCGATAATATCCAGCAAGTCCTAGGAAACTCCGGACTTCTTTCACATTATTAGGAGCTTCCCATTCCAAGATTGCTTCGACTTTCTTCGGGTCCACCTGAACTCAGTTAGCTGATACCACATGCCCGAGGAAAGTTATCTCCCTGAGCCAGAACTCGCATTTTGAAAGCTTTGCATACAGCTGTTCCTTCCTCAAGGTGCTCAAAACCACACGTAAATGTTCGGCATGCTCCTCTGCGTCCCTCGAATATATCAAGATGTCATCAATGAAGACGACCACAAATTTATCCAAGTATTTCAAGAATACCCGATTCATCAATTGCATGAATACCGCAGGAGCATTGGTAAGTCCAAATGGCATTACTACAAATTCATAATGCCCGTACCGGGATCTGAAAGCAGATTTTGGTATATCCGATTCCTTAATTCTCAACTGGTGGTATCCTGATCACAAGTCAATCTTCGAGAATACCCTTGCCCCTTGCAGTTGATCAAACAAGTCGTCGATCCGAGGTATAGGGTACTTATTCTTGATCGTCATCTTGTTGAGCTCCCTGTAATCAATACACAGTCGGAGGGATCCGTATTTCTTCCGGACAAAGAGAACGGGCGCTCCCCAAGGAGAAACGCTAGGTTGAATATAGCCCTTCTGTAACAATTCCTCCAGTTGCTTCTTGAGTTCATACATCTCGGTTGGCGCCATGCGGTATGGTGCTCTGGAAATAGGAGCTGCTCCAGGCTCTAATTCAATAGTGAATTCCACTTCTCTCTGCGGGGGTAACCCAGGTAGTTCGTCAGGAAATACATCTGAGAACTCATTCACAACTGAAATAGACGAGAGCTCTACTCCTTCCTCTTTCCTCATGGCATAGCACCAAAGTCCGTGACATCCCTGCTTCAGTAATTTCACGGCTTTCATTGCTTTGATCAATACTCCCGAGCTTCCTGGTCTCCATCCTCGGAATAAGTGTTCAGATCCATCATCAGCAATGATAGAAATGACTCTCTCTCGATAATTCAGAATAGCTCCATAACGGTTGAGCCAATCGTCTCCGAGAATTAAATCGTCACCGTAGATGTCAACTGGAAAATCTCAATAAGATTCGATGGCCAATCTCTCCCTCCTACAGACACTGGAAAATCTCTAGCCTCTAGGGTTCCCACAATTCTCTCTCCACTCGGCAAACCCACAACATATGGTTCACAATCAAATAAGCATGAGATTTTTAAACGATTTACACAGTTCAATGATACGAAAGAATGTGTAGCTCCGGAATCGAATAAAACACTAACTGGTTGCAAAAGGATCTGAATCGCACTGATGCAACAAAGATGTTCTCGATCGTCGATTTCCTCATCTCGTATGTGCGCGGAGGAACGGACCCGGACTTTGGATGTCTCTCTCTTCCCAACGCTCAGCTGCTGAAATCCACTCTGCCGTCTGGTTCACACTTGTCTCCTTCGGGCCGGCTGAGTACCAAAAGATCTAGTAGCAACTCCACGAAGGCCGCACGGTGCCCTTCTTGTCCACAATCGTAACAAGTCACGTAAGATGCGGGGCAATCACGCCGAATATGCCTGCTCGACCACAATTGTAGCATTTCTTTGATGCGTCCGAAATCACGATGTTGCCGGAACTTCTTTCCACCTCTAGAAGGATGTGGAGGTTTCCTAGCCGAATAAAGGAAGACCGGCTTGCGGGCCCACCACTCTTGTTTTGCAAAGTTGCCGGTCACCTTCGCTTCTTTGCCTCTACTGATTTCTCCACCGCCGCCTCTTTCATGTCGTAGGCCAGCGCTTTGTCTTGATACTGTCGCAACGTAGTACACTCGAACCCGGACATGTACTGCTGAATCTCCGGATTCATCCGCATATCGAAATGAAAAATCTTTTCTGCCTCCGTTCTGACCAAGTGTCGCACACAAGTCAGCTGATGATTAAAAATTTTGATTACATCTGTCACAGATGCTTCCGAACTCTGTGGTGAGAAAAACTCTCGGATCTTTGCCTCTCTAACTGGACGAGGACAATACTGTGCTTCCATCATTAGTTTGAATTCCGTCCAATCCGCATTATGATTCTCGGGTCGGATAGCTTCCCACCAATCAAAGGCCTCCCCAGTCAGAAAATACTGGGCAATGGGAACCTTCCGGTCCTCGGGACAGTTAAGACCCGCGAATATCTTCTCTAACTCTTTAAGCCAGTGATCCCAAGTAAGTGCCTCAGCAGATCCGTCAAATTTTGGCGAGTGCAATTTGACCACCTCAGCAAGCCATCTGTCTCCCCGGTTATCCTCGTGGTGCTGCTGTCCCATCGCCGTCTGCATGCGGTCGACTACCCGCGGCGGTTTATCTGCGCCACCACCTGTTGAAGCACTCCCGGCATGTTAGGATTTGCGTCGTCATTCGCTGATCCTTGCTGCCCTCCAGAATGGGAATCGGTTCGACTAGCTGATAATTCCGGGGTAGTTGCGGAATCCTCCTGTCTCATGTTACCCCGTCCGCGTCCACGTCCGCGTCCACGTCCTCCTCTCAACATACTGTAAACACAATTCCTCAATATCCAGGACAAAGTTTTCGAAATAAAGCCCGTCAATACTCACAAAACAGTAATTAAGTAAAACGGTAGTATAAGAGATTAGGAGACTTACAACCACGGTCCACATGACGACTTTGGCTGAACAGTGATGTTACGAACGACCCATAAATCAAATAATGTAAACAGACCCAACTAAAACCCGACTGCCAAGATATCCATGAATCTCAGCTCTGATACCATATTCTGTAACACCCCGAGATATTCGGAATAATTACAGTGCCGTAAACCCTTTAAGTAATGATTTACAAGGCTAATTTAAAGGAAGTGTAAATATAAGACATCAATACTGCGGAAATTCAAGTTTACAAAACCATTCAACCGGTTCAACAAGTAATTAATACAACCATATCGAAATGATATTAATAAGACACGCGTACTCGAGTACTGAAATCAAACAAATCACCAACAACAAACAAACATCACTGAACCCCTTCGTCATCACGTCGGTACTGTGGCTGTTTCCCTGCTCCTCGGCTACCTGAACATCAAAACAAATGTCCACCCCCGAAGGGGTTAGCAAAACGATGCCAGTACAAGTATCATTTAAACGAATCAAATATGCATCAACAATACATAACAAGATACACCACACGGACTTCCGCTACCGGAATCCGATAATGCGAATCCACAAGATTCCATTAACACAACAAGGGTATTCCAATGATCCAGCGCCCTCAGCATAGATCCCAAGATGATCCCGTCGGACCAACACGAGGTGGAAATAACCCGTCCAATGATCCAGCGCCCTCAGCCTAGATCCCAAGATGATCCCGTCGGACCAACACGAGGTGGACATCCGATCCAGCGCCCTCAGCATAGATCGTACAACGTACACAAACACAACTCATGCATACACATATGCCAACTCATTGTGTTCATCAACATGAACATACAAACACTAGATAACGAATATCATGACAATTCAACAAAATAATTTCCATGTTCAACAACATGAATAAACCACAAACATGCTCAAAATACCAATTTTAACACATTACGATACTTGCCTCGAAGATGGCAAGAACGAAACACTTCAATGATCTCAACACACTCGAAGGCCGCCTCCTTCGATCAACGTAGCAAGCTCGAACCTTAACAAAAGAAATGATATACAAATCATCTCAAGTCGAACGATTGCCTAACAATTCGATCTACGGCCCAAAAGCTCAAAATATGCAATCTGCCTGAACCACTTAGCGTACGCTACGTACTCTATGTAGCGTGCGCTAAGCTGCTGTTAGCGTACGCTATCATCTAAGCCTAGCGTACGCTAGCCATAGATCGACAGCTTCTCTCGATCGGTCGATCGACTCGGCTGATATCATAACGTACGTTACGTACTAAACGTAGCGTGCGTTAACTTATCCCCGATAGCGCACGGTAACTAACGTATGTTAGCGTGCGCTAACCGTGCATGGCAGATTACTCCTGGTAGAAAACTGGATCTAATGGTGATGAACTCATGAATTCTATGGTGATAATACAAGTCATCCCCGAGCATATCATGCTAATAAGGTTTGTGAAAGTTCTATACGTACTAAATGACTATGAGATTCAAAGATACGTATAATCATTACTACACTATCATTCATCTTGATTTTCAAGGAAATATTCTAAGTTCCGTTCGTCCTACGTTCCAAAACGCATGATTCTAATGTGTAAAACGTAACAACTAGGTAATATCCGTCTACTGATCACAAATTGGTTTGAAGCTGCTTAAGAGTCCAATAAACTAAAAAGGTTCAAGGGTTCATACGATGAATAAGTGCCGAAACGTCGAAAATATCCTTCTAACACATGATGATCGATTTAGAACAAAATAACTGACTATAAAAACATGATCAAATCGTCCTTTAGAACACTACTAATATTGGTGAAGAATCACCTACCTCAAAGTAGTGAAGAACAAGGAGAAAATCGAAGCAATCCAACGTCGAAGGCTCGAACACCAATCCTCAATGATCTAAAATCTTCAATCACGAGCTAGGATGTTGATATGAGGTGTTTAGGATGTAGGAAGTTATACTCTAAGTATAAGAATTCGGATGTGGGAAAAGAAAGGACTGAAAATACGAAAAGGATGCTGTCCTATTTATAGGAAATGGTTATTAGCGCGCGCTAGTCCCTGCTCGTAGCGTGCGCTAACGGCTACTGACTTCAATGTACTCAGCACTTAGCGCGCGCTATGCACATGCCTGTAGCGTGCGCTAAGGCGTTGACTTGGCTTTTCCCGAAAGCCGTCCAGGTTCATCCCGACACAATCCGACCAAGATCCCCGGCCTGATCTCACCTACCACACGTCTCAATCAAATTGACCACGCATAGCGTGCGCTAATGTTCCTCTGTAGCGTGCGCTATGGATCCATGTTAGCGTACGCTACACATAGCCGATAGCGTGCGCTACATGCGCAGAATTACAATTTTTAAATCACATACATGAAATCATACGCTCAACAACATCGGATTATGAAATACGGAAAAAATACTCAGATCAAAGTGCACAATTATAATGTTACAAGTTCCAGATACATATCAGAAATCTCGGGTATTACATTATCCCTGGTCGAAAGAGGGGGAGGCTAGTGGGTAAAAAGGATACCGAACCTCGAAAGAGAAGAGGAACAGAGGCACAAAATCCTCTCATCATCGACACAGTGACTCCGTCACACGAGATTATCTCTGACTACGGATATGTCCTCGAATCAACAATGGAACAATCGACGGACGCGTCGGAAACTTTGTTGATGTCAGAGAATAAAGAAATCTCGATGCAATGTACGAGTGAATACGTACTATTGGACAGGTCGTCCACACTAGTCGATGATGCTTTTGCCTACTCCGTCGCTCAAGAAATTATTGAAGACGACGACGCTGAGCCGCACTCGGTTGCTGAATGTCAACAACGAGCCGATTGGCCGAAATGGAAAGATGCAATGCACGCTGAACTAGACTAAATGGCTAAACGTGAGGTATTTGGCCGTATTGAGCCAATACCCATGGGCATTAAACCAGTTGGACATAAATTGGTCTTTGTTCATAAACGCAATGATAAGGATGAGGTCATGCATTACAAAGCGAGACTAGTTGCCCAAGGCTTCTCGCAGCGCCTTGGCATTGACTACGAGGAGATGTATTCTCCCGTTATGGACATCATCACTTTCCGCTACTTAGTCAGTTTGGTAGTGTCCGAAAAACTGAACATGCAACTTATGGATATGGTTACAGCGTATCTTTATGGGGATCTAGATACGGATATTTATATGAAAGTCCCTGAAGGGATTTCTTTGCCCAAATCAAGTAGCTCTAAACCACGGAACGCTTACGCTGTGAAATTGCGTCGTTCACTGTATGGGTTGAAACAATCCGGAAGGATGTGGTACAACCGCCTACGTGAATACTTGGTTGGGAAGGGATACGAGAACAGTGATATTTGTCCATGCATTTTCGTGAAAAGAACAAATACAGGATTTGTGATTGTAGCTGTCTATGTAGATGACATGAATGTTATCGGTACCATAGATGAGGTCAATGAAATGGCCCGCTACCTTAAATCCGAATTCGAGATGAAAGATCTAGGGAGGACTCGATTCTGCTTGGGCTTAGATCTAGAACATCGAGATGATGGCATACTCATCAGTCTGCCTATGTCCACAAAATGCTCAGGCGATTTAGTATGGACAAGGCACATCCTCTTGCTACCCCCATGATTGGTCGAAGTCTCGAAATAAACAAGGATCTGTTTCGTCCCAAAGAGGAGTATGAAGAGGTCCTTGGAGCAAAAACACCGTACCTTAGCGCAATCGGTGCGTTGTTGTATCTGGCTCAATGTACTCGCCCAAACATCGCATTCTGTGTGAATCTGTTAGCGAGATTTAGCTCCGCTCCCACAATAAGGCATTGGAATGGAGTAAAACACATCTTTTGATACTTGAAAGGCTCCAGTGATCTTGGATTGTTCTTTCCCTATGCAAGAGAGAGCGATATTCCGAAAGAAACTGTTGAGGTTAAGACGATGCATACCGACCGTCGATCTTCCTCTGATATTGCATCTGAGCATGGTAGCTTGATTACCAGAAGTGCAAATGCGAGCAAGCTTACCCCTTATGCAGAGAATCCTAACGACACGTTAGTTGGATTTGCTGATGCCGGTTATCTCTCTGACCCGCATAAAGGACGTTCCCAAACTGGTTATGTGTTCACCATTGGGAATACGGTGATATCTTGGCGATCTACCAAGCAGACCCTGGTTGCTATTTCCTCGAACCATGCAGAGATAATTGCATTGCACGAATCCGTAAGGGAGTGCATTTGGCTCCGGTCAGTCATAGACTATATACGAGGAACGGGTGGATTAGATCCCACTACAGCAACCCCTACTTGCATCTTTGCGGACAATGCGGCATGTGTTGAGCAGATGAAGTTAGGTTTCATAAAGGGTGACAATACCAAGCATATTGTGCCAAAGTTCTTTTATAATCAGCAGCAGCAGAAATTGCTGAATATCGAAGTGAAACAAGTGAGTTCCGATGAGAATATCGCAGACTTGTTCACTAAGTCTCTGCCAAAATCTACATTTGAGAAACATGTGAGAAGCATCGGCATGTGTCAATTATCCGAGATCAAATAATGATAGCTCGATGGAATGAGGTGTCATGTATACCTCAGGGGGAGTATACTTCACATGATTCTGACATTTGTAGTTGGTGCGTTGTGCTCTTTTTCCTCACCAAGTCTTTGTTTTTCCCACGGGGTTTTATTTGACTTGGAAAGGTTTTTTACCGAGGCGACACCTTATGCACCATGTTAGTATTAGTGCTCGACACAGGGGGAGTGTTCCGGGAAATCCTTCCCTTATTGGTGTCTCACCTAATACTAGTTGTAGGGGGATAGAGTTATGGAAGGTTCTAGACTCTTCCAGAGGTAGTAGGATCCTGTTAGATGTCTTACCTTAACTAGGAATCCTATGTATGGAAGGACTCTCATTGTAATGCCTATATAAAGGCCCCTCTATTCATTGTTATCAATACAATTGATTTGCTGTCTTTTACTTTCTCCTTAAACAATATGTTAAATATATGTATGTATATAGGTATGCGTATATATATGTATGTATACATGTATATTGATAAATACATACATATGTCGGTGAATGTCGAGTGACTAATACCGATACTAGTTGACGTACTCAACTTGGATTAAAGTACGAACCATATTTATAGAGATAATATAGTACGATTTATGCATTCAGCCGAGTTACGATATAAGGATATATATATATATATATAGCGTTGGTTGGTTTTGCCGAAGGCTTATTGTGTTGAGTCTTGATTGATAACGTGCGTGTTATTGTTTATTTGTGTGATTATGGACTGGCGGATAAATTGTGTGAATTGGTGCATTGATTTGATAATTGTTGCAACGTTTGACTGTGTGCTTGATATTTGTAACAATGTGAATACTTGTTGTGAGAGACGTCGTATCCGGGAACCTCTGAGGGCAGGGCGTGTACTCCGGCTTGGTTTAAGCTGCAATGTGCAGCTCCATATGATTGGTGAACACCGGTGTTACCTAATGCGCGTGCAAGGGGCGGCTCTTGTGGGAGTGATCACTGGTGCGGTGACATGTTCAAGGGGCGGCCAACATATTGGAGTGAACGCCGGCGCACAGGTGTGCAAGGGAGGCGCCTGGCAGGCTGATTGGTAACGGATGTTGAATGATAGCTAAGTCCCCATTACCGAACGATTTTCGTAATTCAAAGTTCTTCTAACTCGCTTTAAAATGTTGGTCTTGATATAAACCGTAATTCGTGTTTCTGAAAGTTTGTTTCAACTTGTTTTAAATGTTGGTATCAGGGTTAATTAACCAAGGATATTTGACGAGATCTCTGATGGTTAATTAATCAGGAGTCTTGAGTAGGATTTGTCGAATGAGAGGTTGTGCCTTTGATTGAACTGTGATGATATTATTTGGATTGGGCCGAGAACCCCGTGAGATGTTGTAATGATTCACTTGTGATAGTATTTTATAAATTGGGTCGAGGACCCCGAATAACGTTGTAATGGTTTTCTTGCAAATTGTTTTCCACATGTTGGGTCGAGGACCCGAGAGCTTTTGAAGTTATTTTCTAAGTGTATTCCCATTCGATTTTCAAAACCCCAAGACGGCCCGAGTGAATAATAATATTTTCAAACTATCTTATCAAAATACTTTTTTTTTTATAAAAAGGGATTTTCAAACTAGACCTTTTGACTCCTTGGGTTCGTTTAAAGTTTCATTGGAGTTATGTTCCGTAAAGAGAATATGACTATGTGATTATCTTTCACCTTATGTATGCGAGTGCTATTCTGTGTTGACTATGGGAATGTGTGGTTTGTGTTAAGGCTTCGCAGTTTTTGAGTTTTGTGTTGTTATTGTTCGTATATCTTGTATATTATGTACTTGCACTAGCAAAATTCCAGTTTGCTAACCCCCGAGTTTTCGGGAGGTGGGTGCCTGTTATGCGCTCAGTTTTTGGCAGCTCGGGAGCAGTCACGGGATTGGATTGGAAGGAGATGGAAGACGATGATTCTAATCACACAAGAGTCAGAGTCTTTTTCTTTTGTTTCATTTTGGTTGGTATTTCTCTTTCGGTCGAGTATTCACCCTTGCATGGGTGTAGTTTTCATTCATTAAATTAAGTTGTCGTTCCTTTATGTGTTCAAGTTTATTATTGTCATTGAGAAGTAAATTTCGCTAGTTTCTGAATTGTTTACTGACCTTGTCGGTCTGCTTGGTAATTAATTTTGACCCCGGTCGGTCAATCATAGAGTAGTCTTTTGGAGTTTAGCCTGGTAGGTCCTTGTGATAAGGGTCTACGACGTGTGACATTTCCGGACGTATTCTGGGGGTGTTACATATATGGTATCAGAGCTTAGGTTTGCGAAAAACATAGGCCGTTGGGTCAAGTCCATGCCCGGTGTAAGTCGCGCGCATCAGAGTTATGATTAGTATCGTGGTTCCGACATCATCTTCAGGCAATCTGTGATGGTAAGTCTCCCGATCGTAAGTCCCCTTATATACGTATTTGATTATATCGTGCTAGTGTGTTTAATGTGAGCAAGGGGTTGGAACTTTTGGTGATATTATTGTTTTAGGATATAGCATGCGTATTCGGTCCGAGTAAAATGGTTATGTAGTATGCTTCGGAAGTCGAGCATATTTATTGGTTTCTACATTTCATTAGAATAAATTTATGAGTGTTAATTTTATCCGCTACGTGAGTACTTTAAAATGGCTTTTGGTATCTTGCAAACTGAGTTTTATTTCGTAAAACCGATTCCCTAAATCGAGTTTTGGCATTTTGGTCTTGCACGTTTTGACAGTATTCTTATTACGGTATTTTATATTTTATAAATGACTTTTGTGAGTATTTGAATATATTACCGACATCGGCCTTTTTGGCGTTTTGAATATTTTTTTTTAAATAGTTTTTAGCCTGGTGGGTTCCGGCGCGGGGCCCACGGCACTGTAATATCACGAACATTTTAAAGTGGTGCTTTGAAATTTTCTAACATTGTGAAAACCCATGATTTAATGTCGTCAAGTCAAATGGTCACGTATCTCGGTGTAAAATTTTTTCGATTAAGCATTTTGGTAGAAGAGGAAAGATTTTCAAATTGTGGTATTTGGAACTCAACACTTTTGAAATATTTCAAATTAGTCACTATTCATAAAAGAATTTCTTTTATACATTATTCGAAAATAATTTTTAAAGTCGATGTATAAACATCCTCTTCCAAAATAAAGGACAGTATTTACAAGTTTTGGGCGCAACGTGACTCGTCCCCTTTTTCAAAAATTTGTTTTCATTGAGTACATGCATATAATGATCGTCCTCGTCGAAGGACTGGAAATTGACTTCAGAAAACTTTGTGCTTTACGATATTACCGTTATTCTAAGGATGCTAACTAAACCTTGTGTTGATAATTGTGGTATACTGTACGATTGATTAGTTGATATTGTTGAACGGTACTATCTGCATTAGTATGTCGAGCCTTGGCAGATGTAGACGTGATGAGGGAAGTGGAAGTGGTGATATGATCTGTCCAGTAACGATTCACAATATGGTGGAGTACCGGGACCAGACGATATCCTACGAAATGTCTTTAGTGGTTGAGCCTTCGAGCAAGGCGAAGAGGCCCAAGGCATCTGGAAATTTTTTGGGCGGTTGCTGTTTCCAACAATCGTGACTTTGATCGTTTTTCGTTCATTGCTTTACGTTTCCAACTCTTGTTGTTCTAAGTTTCGGGGTCGAAATGTCTTCTTAGTATGGGGGAACTTATTACTCGTACT
Source organism: Orobanche coerulescens (assembly GCA_033398695.1). Taxonomy (NCBI): domain Eukaryota; kingdom Viridiplantae; phylum Streptophyta; class Magnoliopsida; order Lamiales; family Orobanchaceae; genus Orobanche; species Orobanche coerulescens. The sequence continues at coordinate 120,353,968 of CM065815.1, forward strand.
TTTCTTAGTATTTTCAGTATTGTGTGACTTTTCATTGTTGGTAATTCATTTGTGATCCTCTCGATAATTTTAAACTACCTTGATCTACTTAACCTAACGTCCTCCGAATGAATTTCGGAGCTGCTTTGTTGAATTCCATAGATTATTGTGGCCTTTCCACATCCGAATTTGATTCTTGCAAACCTTGTTCGAAACTATTGTTTCCACATGTGTAATTAATGCTTCGAGTCGTGTTATGAGATTGGATGCTGTTAGTCGAGCTCGAAACATGGTTTCAGGACGTCTGAGCCGTTTTGTGATTTTCCTTAACTCTTGGAGCTTTTATCTCCAAACTCATACTCCTCCACCTCGACTTCTCGTGTTCACGTATAGTTTATTGCCTCGAATCACGTGCTAGATACTTTCTAGGTCCGTTCATTGTATTTCTAGGATCCTCGCATTCGCGCATTGCTTGTGATGTTTTAGGGCTGAGCAAGTAGTTATTTTTTTCCTTGATTGTTCCACCGCTCTCTATTTTAAGTTTCGGGATGAAACTTATTTTAAGGCGGTAGAATGTAATACCCGAGATTTTTATCCTGATTAATTTGAATTTTCTTTTTAGACCGGAAATTTCTCAGTTGTCGAGCGTTGGTATTATTTTTCTCGACGATCAATTTTGTGTTTATGGCCATATGTGGTGATTTGTTGCATATTAATTTCTTTTCGGATCGATGTTGTTGTCTGCGAGCGTTTCGTCATGTTCGTTCCCGTGCGATTTCGGAAAATCGGGTCGTCAAGTCATGGCGGCTGGGCACCGTCCGGCCAGGTGCGGCAGTGACCAGTCAGGTACGCATGAGCAGCCCACACGGACCCGCGCTCGTTCGGTGCTCGTGCGGGACAGGCAGACTGCTGGGTAGTCCCTGGGGGCCGCGCACGAGCAGGGCGCACGAGCAAGGCGCACGGGCCGGTGCTCGTGCGGTACTTGGCAGGTTGTAGCAGGCGCGAACGAGCAGTGCTCGTGCGGTGCGGCAGAGGCCAGGCAGTGCCGCGCACGAGCAAGCCACATGACCGGACGCCCGAGCATCATGCTCGTGCGTGTCTGGAAGACTCCCAGACGTGTTCCGACAGGTTCTTGGCGCACGAGTCACGCACGGCCGGTGCTCGTGCGTGTATGCTCGTGCGTCGTGGGGGGATCTATATAATGACCCGGCAGACGTGTTCTTCACCCATTTCCTCCCCCAACTCACCTCCTCCGCGGCCAAGGCATGGAGAACACGAAGGCATGGTGTATATATTCCGATCCACGTTGTTCTTGAGTTCATAACATCGATTAATCATCCTATAACCTTCTCAGATACATTGAATCAAGGTACGATTTCCTAAAAAACTAGATTTGGGGATCTTGATAGATTTCGTCCGTTCAAGCCATATGAACTTAGATTACTGATGGATAATTGTAGATTAAGTTATATTCTATCAATTTCATCATGTTTCCACGGTTTTATCATTACCGATTCGTCGTTGATGAGTTCCAAGTTGATGCCTTCAAGGTGTCCGTGGAAATGCCGCAGAGGGATACTTGGTCGTTTTGCGATATTTTTTCCTCATGTGATTGATTGTTTATTTGATGATAGAATATTAGGGATGAATTCCCTACGATAATCCGGTGTTGAGCCTTTCCGATCGTCGTTTTCATTGGAGTTCCGGATTTTTCCAATCGATCGTATTTTCGGAGTATTCGCAAGTGATTATCAAGGCAAGTATCTTGATATATGAATTATAACTACGTGAAATCATTATTGCCGAAGTGTGTGAATTATTTTATGAATATACATATACATATATATATATTTATATGTTAAATATATTTATGTATATAGATATGCGTGTGTATATATATATATATATATATATATATGTATACATGTATATAGATAAATACATACATATGTCGGTGAATGTCGAGTGATTAATACCGATACTAGTTGACATACTCAACTTGGATTAAAGTACGAACCATATTTATAGAGATAATATAGTACGGTTTATGTAACACCTCTAGAATCAAACCGGGAATATTACACGCCGCAGACCCTCTCCGTGAGGATCCACAAGGCTAGACATCGAAACCACATAATAAATTACATACCGACATGATAAAATACCAAATCCGTAGACCAACTTGGTATTTCATCACTAACATACAAGTCAAAATACACATTTCTATCTCGACTCATACCCATGCAAGGGTAAAATACACTCACAAACAAAAAGTACAACAGCGAAAAAGACCATACACGTACTCCGACTGACTGCATCCAATCTGGCCTTCGTGTGATTAGTATCATTCACCTTCCATCATCCTTCGCGTTGATCCTGTGTTTTGCTCCTAAACCTGCATCTACTTGGATGCAAAACGGACATCCACCCCCCGAATACTCAGGGGTTAGCAAAACTCCACTGTTTTGCTAGTGCAAGTATAAAGTGCAAATACGAGTCATACACAACACATTTCGAGAATACAACGAAAGACTTCTCGAGATATTTTGTTTAATTAAAATAGTTCAAGTCTTGAAAGTAGAACGAAGTAAGTACTTTGAAAACACTTCCAAATCTCGGGAGTTTTAAAAACATTTGTGATTGAAAAGTTCTTAATTCCTCGAAAGCCACTTAGGGTCACAACCCTAAATTTGATTTTCCAAAATGAAAATTCGTTAACAAAACACGGGTTCCACGATCCAACCATTCCGATCACCAAACAATGTCCACGACCCGATCATCCACTTCAATTCACTTCCAAAGACACATTACACATAATACATTATTTTTATGCCATTTTAGCCAAACACCAAGACTCGATATATAATGTCTCACGACCCTGAGCACCAAGCATTGTGATACTCCCGACATATCACAATTAATCATCAGTACAAACACTCTAGCAATTCTCGCGACCCGGTCCGGACCTAAAGCCACCAAGTCCCTGTGTGCCCTGTCGAGCAATCCACAGGTGAGAATGGCCACTCGAAGTAACCCTCGCGACCCGGTCCAACCGCTAAGCCACCAGGTCCCCGTGTGACCACGTCGAGTCAATCCTCGAGTGAGAGTACCCGAGAACAACCTCACAACTCTCATCAATTCACATTTCCAAAACCACAATCCTCAAGAGTCAATCACAATATATATAGTCGAGGTATTTTGCTAGAATGGACAAATTATCTGACACATACTCATAACCCAAAGCTAATACAGTCAACAAAGAAGCACACCATCTAAACAGCACCGAACGGCACCAACAATATCACACAAGCTCACATATTCACACACATCCGTATGACTCCAAGCACAATCTTAACGAAAGGATTGGACTTTAAATTTACCGACAACATATTCACACATAATGGCATCACCCGAAGTAAGGCGATCCTATACTCGACGCTAACACACATAGTCAATTAAGAACATTAATTCCCGAACACGAGAATCATCTTTTAAGAAAACCATGATTGTAAATATATCGATTCTTTTGAAAAATAGTTGTAAACATTCATTTAGCATATATCGTCGATTATCAACCATTATATCCAAAAAACACGTAATGTACGGGCAAGATACTTGCCTCGATAATCGATACCGGATACTCCGACAAACACGGCTCAACTGGGTAACCTCGAACACCTATAATTCTCCGGTGGAAATAACGGTAACACAACCGATCGGGAAACGACGAACGGAAGAGTTCCGACTCGAGTTCTTCACAAGAAACCTTACCCTAACATCATGTCATCAATAATCAACGATCGTACGAGGAAGAATAATCGTAGAACGGCCAAAACCCCCTCTAAGGACTTTCACCGGACACCTTCAAGACGTTGATTAGGAACTCAACAAAACGACGAATATTTAGGAATCAAACCATGGAACAACAAGGAAATTCGTAGGACATAACTTAATAATCAATAATCCATCACTAATCTAAGTTATTACAGATCAAACGGGTGAAATCAAGCAAAACCCCCAATTTCCCAAAAACTAAGGTTTTCGGAAAACTAACCTTGATTCGCTGGATTGAAGGATGTTATGTGATGATCAATCGATGATATAGGCTCAGGAACTTCATGGATAAATTGTTTAACATCATTCCTTCAAGTTCCCCAAGGATCCAGCCGTGGAAGAGAGAGAGAAATGGGAAAAATGAATGAAACTGGACTGCTTAGCCATATTTATACTGGTGCAGCCTAGCGTGCGCTAGGCTGCCGAGCTAGCATGTGCTAACAGGCGGTCATGGTCGAGAATGTTCGGTCGGGGCTGCATTGACCTATCCTGCCGACCTGTCCTGATGTCCAGAACCTTCCTGTCCGACCGTGGTAGCGCGCGCTGCGCAGGCCCTTGCGTGCGCTAGCCGGTCCGTCCAGAACCCCCTGGACTAAACTGCTCAGCCAGGTAGGGTGCGCTGGTCGGCCGATAACGTAGGCTACACCTGCCGATTAGCGTGCGCAGTGACCGACAATAGCGTGCCCTACCTGCCGATCCGCCCCGAGTCCAGAACCTCAAAAACCTCTCTAGCCAGCTCGATAGGGTGCGCTGGTTGGAAGAATAGCATGCGCGACTCCTGCCGAGTAAGCGCGCGCAGCCTTCCGACTGTGACGTGCATTATGAAGGTTCCTGCCACACCTGCCCAGCCAGTGCCCGCACCCGTCCGGCTAGTGCCCAGCCGCCATAACTCGACGTCTAGATTTTCCGAAAACGCACGAAAAGAACACGACCAACGCTCGAGGACAACAATGTAACACCTAAAACTAAGTGGATATTACAGCGTCGTGGACCCCCAACTGGGACCCACCAGGCGAATGAAACTTAATGAATTAAATATTATAATTCTAGTATCGAACAACATTATGTCATTAATTATTCCGATGAGGAGTTTCAAGAAAAACACACCGAGGAAAATACAGAATACATGTATATTTTATATGAAGATAAAATATACAACACTAAATGAAAATGAATATCCAAACAGAAATCTGCAGCGGAATTAAAAACGAAGAAAACATGAATGACTGAAAGAGGACTGGGGCCCCTAATAGTATCACTGGGACTCCTCGCCGTCAACGTTCTCTTCCCATGCTTTAGCCTTGACATGACCTGAAAACAACATTCCCCAACGGGGTCAGTTACACAGAACAACAATCCTCAAGAGCTGAACAAGCACAATCATGATATATCTCTTAGTTATGAAATTAAGCTGAAGAGGGGCATCATAGTACGCCCATAATGGTATGTGCGAGTGCACAAGAAAAGTGTCTAGACACATCCGCCTTTGTACCTAATTAGTCTCATGGAGGCACATTACTGTGTGCACAGTCCATTGTGTCGGTGAACCTGATCACATGACTATCATGTGCCGACTAAAAATTCCACACATCCCCAGCCGGCCACGCAATATGAACCCAGAAGGTCACATGAACAAAAATGACCATGAGGGTATTAATGAATAACAATCCGACAAGGGTCAAGAGTGACTCACCGAGATGAAATAATGATCAAATGAATGATAGCTCATTGAAATGATTGGAACCGTTGTTCCTTGTGAATGAAATGATTATTTGACAATTACAAGTCTCAATACGGTTAATACGTTATGAATGAATTATGATTATGAATGAACAACAACGAAAGGAATGAGTATCCTTTTAACCGAGTAAAAATTAACTTACTCAACACCGGTGAAGAATGTCCTTCCTCAAATAAACGTCCTTAATGCGAAATCTGTCGCTCGAACAACCTTGAATAACACAATTACCAATAATCCGCTTAATAAATGAATCAAACATGATCACAACCCACAACGCAAGGTTACGACAACTATAATCGGAAATCCCCAAAATAACAAAAGTCAACCCTTAAGGGTTCTTGAAATATTCCCCAATTATTCATCAAATCTGATATATACAGCAATAAATCTGTAGGAATATATGTATCCAAGGTAGATAATCCATATCTAATATATTCCAACATAATAGCAAGCTTACACGAAGAGATCGGGAGGAAACATTCAAAATCGGAAATTCTATATTCAAGAATGTTTACCTTGATTCGATGAATTGGAGAGGATGAAATGATGATTAATCCAACTCAGAAGCTTGGAGATGATGATAGGTGAGAGCAGCTCGAAGAGATCTCTCTAAATCATCCAAAATCACCCGGACTCGCCCAAAAATGAAGTGAGGAATGAAAATGTACATAAAATCAACACCAACTCGTGAAGTTTTTACTCGTGAATCCAGGGCGAAACCATTGGACTCCCTCCATGGCCCCGTCGAACCCTCCAGAGGTGAGCAAAACATATTCATCAAACATACACACCAACTTGTGAAGTTTTTACTCGTGAATCCAGGGCAAAACCATTGGACTCCCTCCGTGGCCCCGTCGAACCCTCTCGAGGTGAGCAAAACACATTCACCAAACATACACGCCAACTTGTGAAGTTTTTACTCGTGAATTCAGGGCGAAACCATTGGACTCCCTCCATGGCCCCGTCGAACCCTCCCGAGGTGAGCAAAATATATTCACCAAACATACACATCTACTCGTGAATTTTTTACTCGTGAATCCAGGGCGAAACCATTCGACTCCCTCCGTGGCCCCGTCGAACCCTCCCGAGGTGAGCAAAACACATTCACATAATCATATAACCAATCACGCACAGGCATCGCCTAGGACCGGGACGAAGCCACAAATCCCACCCGAGGCCTCTAAGGACCATCCCGAGCTCGCTAGTGAAACACATCAAGCACAGGCATCGCCTAGGACCAGGACGAAGCCACAAATCCCACCTGAGGCCTCTAAGGACCCTCCCGAGCTGGCTAGCGAAACACATCACACACAATTAACATATCACACCAAGGATATCCAAACAATTCACCAGAGGCATCAAACACTTATAAAAACACCACGTCAAACCATAACGCGACGGAAAGAAGCAATATACGTACACATACATTATCAAGCAAAATATCAACACCAAACATATCCAAAGGATTCACGTAGTCACTTACAACCCACACAATTTACAAAACACTTTTGAAAGTGAGCCTTTAACGAGGCTAGCCGAATCTTTTGAAAATTCATTTCAAACAAACAAACAAACATACCAAGACGATCACCAATCATCATATCTATAAAACAAGAAATGTATGGACAAGGTAATTACCTCGGATAACCACAACGCGGAGAATTGGCTGAGGTAGGATGGCATGGACCGACTACAAACCCGCCGAATCCACCGAACGATAACATGCGACAATAAACTATGAACAACAACAATAACAGCGAGAATGACTTCCAAAGTACAACCGAAAGCCGCTGAATTCAAGGAACAACGACAAAGTTCAAGGGTTTCCCCCAAAACGGCCAAGAATATGAATCGACCCGACAAAAATATGAAAATGTAATTCCCAACCAAAATATGGATGTTCAATCCATATGATATGTTTAACAACATCATTTAACAACAATCGATTCATCAAAAATGGATGGAAAACGAAATCAAGAACGAATCCCCAAAAAAGTCAACTCGAAGGAAAATCAAGAAATATACCTTGATTCGGCGAAGAACAATGAATTAAATGTTGTTAAACACATGAATAATACTAAGATTAATCATACCCATCATGGATTAATCAACAATACGGAACGAATCGGACAAAAACCCAAAAACCCTAAAATTTCCCAAAGATAGGGTTCTAGGAAATCTAACCTTGATTCGCTGGATCAAAGGATGTTATAGGATGATTAACCAATGATATGAACTCCCAAACTTCGTGGATTAATTGCTTGAAAACATATCTCCTTGACCACCAAGCCTCCAGCCGCGTAAATGAGAAGATGGAAATTAAAAACGGATGAAAATATGACTGCTCGGCCATATTAATACTGGCGTGGCCTAGCGTGCGCTAGCCTTCCGGCAGTAGCGTGTGCTATCGGCCAGTATCGGCCCAGAACTCTCAGCCGGGGCCCGCACGGCCCGACACTGATGACCCAACCTGCCGACCAGGACATGCCGGCCCGACCCCGATAGCGTGCGCTGTGCGGACGCTAGCACGCGCTAGCCGACCTGTCCAGAACCCTCTGGACTAAACTGCTCGGCCAGGTAACGTGCGCTAGTCGGTTAACAGCGTACGCTGGACATGCCGGTTAGCACGCGCCACGACCAACAATAGCGTGCGCTACCTGCCGATCCTCCCCGAGTCAGAACTCCAGGAACCTCTCTGCCCAGCCCGATAGCGTGCGTCGGCCGGCCGAATAACGTGCGCTATTCCTGCCCCGCTAGCGTCGCGACCTTCCGTGTAGCGTGCGCTCTGGCACTCGCGTCTGCCCGTCCATTGCCCAGCACTTCCGACAGTGCCTGCCGCAACTGTCCGACCAGTGCCCAGCACCTCCGACATCGCCTGCCGCACCTGTCCGGCTAGTGCCCAGTCGCCATGACCCGATGATTCGACTTCCGAAAACGCACGGAACGAACACGACGAAATGCTCGCGGACAGCATCATCGATCCGAAATTAAATACCATGCAATAATTAATCACATGTGACCAAATAAACAGAAAAATTGATCAAGACAACAAATACCAATGCGGATACCCAAAACTTTGGGTAAATTACAAAATGGCCCAAAATGCCCAAAAATCACGATACATGATCGAATAACCAAACCGAAGTTCACAACACGTCTAACAAAGTTAAACGGACTTCCAGGAAACTCGAAATAGCAGTTTTGAACGAGATTCGCAAGAATCAAACTCAAGTGCGGAAAAGTCGCTAAGAAGCACGGAACTCAACAAAACGACACCGAAACGAACTCGGATGTCAAAAAGTGTAGAATTAATCATTCTCAGAATGGAGAAAAGGTCCCAAGCGAGTCGTCAAAATGGACTCTTGCCAAAAAAAAGAAAATTACCGGAAATCAATTTTGCGGATATTACATACTACCCTCCTTAAAAGAAGTTTCGTCCCGAAACTTAAAAAAAGTAGGGAGAATCAATATCCCGCCAGGAAAACTCAACTAGATACACAAGAAATGCGTAACTTACGCCCAACGGCAAAACGTTACAAGCAACACAAAGGAATATACGGCGTGAAAACACGCTCCACGACGACCAACACAACGTCGCCGTTAGGGATATAATAAAACCAACAAGTGACAAGCGTCATCAAACAGATAATACAGTCAAGTCAATTATCCGAAAAATCACAAAACACTAAGCATCTATTACAAGAAACACGCACAGTCGAGAAAACAGCAATTAAACACAAAACGGTTCACAAGGACAATCATAAACAGTTCGGACTACGCCGAAATTCTCAAAAAATCACACTAGGCATCTTCGTGTCCTTTCAGAGAAGAGACGCAACCTCGATCCCCAAACCTCTCAGTTACTAACTCGTAATGCACGGCTCGGTGACCTGCCTGGCCACACTCGAAACAGCTGACTAACGGTGAACGATAATTCTTCGCGGTACGAGATCAAGCAGCAACAGTCAGACAACCACGATCGAACAACAATGATCGAAAAATAACTCCGAAGTTCACACTTGAAATGCGTTACTGGCGAGAAGGACAATTTGTACGTACATGCCCCCGTGTCACGAGGTGTCCGCGACCCCAGGCGGTATTACCTGATCACAGGCCATTCAAGTTATCATCTATAGTGTAGGGCTTTACTTTATTTTCCTTGTAATGTTGTAATAGCTAGTTAGTGCTTGTTCAGCTTTTCAATATCTAGTGTTGTCATTAGCTTTTATTTTTCTAAGCCTATTATAGGGGGGAAGAGTGTACTGAAGAGTTGTAGTACTAATTGGCTAGTTTGCTGAGACCCTCCTATCCGTGTATGCTTGTAATCGTTGTTGCCTATTGTAATCGTTTCTTGTATTAATACAAATCGATTTTCATCTTCAATTTTTCTGTGCCACTAAAACGCCTCGGCGTGATTGCGTCGCATTAGCACCAACTCCCAAATGAGTTAGGTGGACGTAGTCGGGTAAATCGACTACTAGCCGCACGGTGCGCGTACATTCTATTCAAACTATAAGCGCCCCATGACAGGTGGTATCGGAGACCGGTTAAGGTCGAAAGAATGGAATCGGGTAACGAGACGGAAGTCCCTAGAAGGCAGGGCAAGAAAAAGGATGATGGAAAGAAGAAAGAGGCCGAGGCCTCTAAAGCCCAATTCGATAATCTAGAGCAAGAGTGCTCTAGATTGAGATATGTTGTCGAGACCTTGGAGGAGAAGGTCGAGACCCTCGAGGCGGAGAATGAAGACCTCCGAGCCCAGTTGGGTGAATGCAGAGAAGTCTGCCGAACCTTTGCTGAAGCAATGGGAGCCAACAATACGGCTGAATTGAGACGCGAGATGGAAGCAATGAGTATCTAGATTGGATTGCTTCAAAGAGCTGTGAACAACACCCCCCATGTTTCCCAAGAACCTATTACGAGAATTCGGATCCCCGAACCAAGTTCCTATACTGAAACACGAGATGCCAAGGAAGTTGAGAACTTCTTATTCGACATGGAACAACACTTCCATGCTTCTAATGTTTTGGACGAGGCGAGAAAGGTGTCAACCGCCACAATGTATTTGGTTGATGATGCCAAATTGTGGTGGCGCACCAAATATGCGGACATTCAGGCCCAACGAGTAAGAATTGATACTTGGGAACAACTGCGAGATGCCATCAGGCAACAATTCTTCCCAGAGAATGTTGAGTACAACGCAAGAAGGGCCTTGCGAGATTTGAAGCACACCGGTCTTATTCGAGATTATGTGAAGGCTTTTTCGACGCATATGTTACACATTAGCGATATGTCGGAGAATGACTTGTTGTTTATGTTCCTGGAAGGCTTAAGCCATTTGCTCGTACGGAGCTTCTGCGCCAACGAGTCACAGACCTCAGTGCCGCCATGGGAGCGGCAGAACGATTAATGGATTATACGTCGGAACCTCGAAGAGATCATCCATTAACAACGAATATGGCACTGTCCCGAAGTGTAATGCCAAGACCGTTCAAACCTAACGTGAGTCGGAGTGTAGGGGATCGGCAAACCTATACTCAAGGAAGTTCATATGGGAGCACGAATCGTAGCAAACCTTCTGAAGGTCAGCAGGGCCCTCCCCAACGAATCATTAAATGTTTCCTATGTGATGGGCCTCATCTTCTCAGTAATTTTCCGAAGAGGCAACTTTTGAGTGCCCTAACAAGCACTGTAGAATCGAGTTCGCAACCGAAAGAAGAGTTGCAAGTACCAGATGACGAAGGAAGATCGGAAGATGAGGAAAATCTTGGGGCCATCAATCAATGGTGCAACTCGCTAACCCATCAGGTGGAAGCTAAGGCAAGAGTGCCGACAAAAGCCAGAAAACCTGTACCTGCACTCACGACAAGTGGTCCCGATAAGAGAAAGAAGGGATTAATGTTTGTTAATGTTAAAATCAATGGAAAAAATATTCGTGCTATGATAGACTCGGGTGCCACCCATAATTATCTGGCGAGCACCGAAGAGGGGAGACTTGGACTATTGTTAGAGAAAGGAGTGGGCCGGGTTAAAGCCGTCAACTCTCCGGAAAAACCAATAGCGGGGGTTGCCAAGGCTATTCGAAAGAAGATAGGAGCCTTCGAGGGTAGGGACGACCTATCTGTTGTGGAAATGGATGACTTCAAATTGATACTCGGGCTCGAGTACATGCGTGACACTCAAACCATAGTCATGCCGTATACTGATGCACTCTTGGTTTTAGGGGATAAACCACATATCATCCCAACAATTAGCGCAACCCAAGGGCAAAATAAACTATCCGCGCAACAATTCAAGAAGGGATGCAGGCATGGTGAACCATCCTTCCTGTGCGCCTTGCAATTCGACGAATTAGAGGACTTGTCAGGTCCTATCCCTGATGCTGTGAAGCACCTCCTAAACGAATTTGAAGATGTTATGGCCGACAAACTGCCTCGGAAGCTTCCACCTAAGAGGGCGGTCGATCATGAGATTGAGTTGGTGCCGGGCACAAAACCTCCTGCTCGAGCCCCTTATCGTATGTTGCAACCTGAGCTTGTGGAACTCAAGAAGCAGTTAAAAGAGATGTTGGAATGTGGTATGATCCAACCGGCGAAATCACCCTATGGAGCTCCTGTTCTCTTTCAGAAAAAGTCTGATGGAACTCTGCGATTGTGTTGTGATTACCGTGCTCTAAATAAAATTACGGTGAAGAATGTGTATCCTATTCCACTTGTAGCAGATTGCTTCGACCGACTCAGTGGAGCGGAATACTACACGAAGATCGATCTGAGATCAGGTTATTGGCAAGTTCGCATCAAGGAGGGAGATGAAGTGAAAACGACAATTGTCACACGTTATGGGGCCTTCGTGTTCTTAGTCATGCCCTTTGGCCTAACAAACGCCCCAGCTACTTTCAGCACCTTGATGAATCAAGTTCTCCAAGGGTTCTTGGACGAGTTTGTCGTGGTATACCTGGATGATATTGTTGTATATAGCCGAACCTTGGAAGAACACGTGGAACATTTGAGAATGGTTCTTACTAGGCTTCGTGAGCATGAACTATATGTTAAGCTGTCGAAGTGCTCATTTGCCCAAAAGCGGATCAGTTTCTTGGGTCATATCGTTGAGTGTGGCAGTATTCGCATTGACCCGAAAAAAATATGAGCAATCCAAGAATGGAAACCACCAACCGATGTACATGAGGTACGGTCATTTCTCGGGTTGGCAAATTACTATAGAAGATTTGTGATGGGGTATGCTGGAATAGCAAGACCCCTAACCAATTTGACAAGAAAGACGGAAGTTTGGAATTGGTCGCCAGAATGCCAAATTGCCTTCGACAACTTAAAGAAGTCCATCCTAACAGACCCGGTCCTCACACTACCAGATCTATCCAAACCTTTTGTGGTTGAAACGGATGCTTCAGATATTGCATTAAGAGGAGTTTTAGGGCAAGATAGCCATCCTGATGCCTTCGAGAGTAAGAAACTTAAGGATGTCGAGAGGCGTTACACGGTGCATGAGAAAGAGCTTTTAGCAGTGGTCCATTGCCTTCGATTTTGGAGACATTACTTATTGGGGTTGCCGTTTATTGTAAAAACTGACAACACTACTGTTAGTTACTTTCTGTCCCAACCAAAGCTTATTGGGAAACAAGCGAGATGGCAGGAACTATTGTCCGAGTTCAACTTTGTGATTGAGTATCGTGCCGGTTCTAGTAATCAGGTGGCGGATGCCCTGAGCCGCAGATCCGACTTAGCTGTTCTACAAGTGCTGGTAGCGCTTTCTTCGGGTCAGGTGACCACTCCATTAAAAGATCAAATACGAGAACTAATGGGAGCCGATGCAACGGCTCAATGTTTGGTGAATCTTGTCCGCCAGGGTACAACACGAAGATTTTGGCTCGAGGATGGTCTCTTATGGACCAAGGGGAGACGTCTCTATGTACCTCTAGGCGGCGATATGAGGAAAACTATTATTATGGAATGTCACGACACTCTCTGGGCGGGCCACCCAGGAGAGGAACGCATTGTGGCCTTAGTTCAACGAGCTTATTATTGGCCCCAAATGCGGGACGACATTGAGATGTTTGTCCGCACCTGCTTGGTGTGCCAACAAGATAAACCCAATCGACAAAAGAAGGCAGGCTTGCTGGAACCACTACTCATTCCTGTCAGGGCTTGGGAAAGTGTTTCAATGGATTATATCACCAATCTACCAAAAGTTGGGGATCTTGATGCCATTATTGTTGTGGTAGACCGGTTCTCCAAATATGCTACATTCATAGCGGCACCCAAGACGGTTTCGGCGGAAGAGACAGCTCAGCTCTTTTTCAAGCATATTGTTAAGTATTGGGGACTGCCGAGGGACATTGTTAGTGACTGAGACCCCCGGTTTACTAGTAACTTTTGGACCGAGCTCTTCAAACTACTCGGCTCCAAGTTGAATATGAGCTCTAGCTTCCACCCACAATCTGATGGCCAAACTGAAAGATTTAACTCGATGTTGGAGGAATATCTTCGACAATTTGTGAGCACTAATCAGAAGGACTGGGTGAAGCTTTTGGATGTTTCTCAACTGTGTTTCAATGCTCAAAAATGCTCTACCACCAATAAGAGTGCTTTTGAAATTTGTAATGGGCAGCAACCACTCCTCCCGCACAATATTGACACTGTTCCACAAAATGCCAGGTCTACTTCGGTGCAAAAATTTTCCCTTGAATGGGAACAAAACCTTGATTTGGCCCGTGGCTACTTGGAGAAGGCTCAAAAGCGGATGAAAAAATATGATGATCTTAAACGCCGCTTTGTTGAATACTGTGTGGGTGACAAGGTAATGGTGAAGGTCCCGAACCAAAGTTCCTCCAGGGCAACACGAGGCAGAGATTCACGGCTAATGCAAAAATATATTGGGCCCATAACCATCCTCAAAAGAGTCGGAAAGGTAGCCTACAAGCTGGAGTTACCCTAATGGTGGCGAATTCATAATGTCTTTCATGTCAGCCAACTCAAGCCATATCAGGCAGACAAAGAGGACACCACACGCAACCTGCCCAACCATCCACAACTGAAACTACGCAACTTGGGGAAGAGGGTGGCCGAAGCTATTATCGACCACCGTGATGCAAGGCTGAGGAAAAAGCTACACAAAGAATATTTGGTGAAATGGCAGGGCTGCAGTATGGAGGAAAACACTTGGGAGAGGGCGAAAACACTTAAAGCCTTTCAACCACTACTGGATGCTTATCTCACATCTATGGCCCCGGGGACGTCACCAACTCAGAGGGGGGAGTGCTGTCACGAGGTGCCCGCGACCCCAGGCGGTATTACCTGATCACAGGCCATTTATGGGCCCACTTGCAGCTTTGTGGGATGCCGAGCCTCATCGCACTTCAAGTTATCATCTATAGTGTAGGGCTTTACTTTATTTTCCATGTAATGTTATAATAGCTAGTTAGTGCTTGTTCAGCTTTTCAATATCTAGTGTTGTCATTAGCTTTTATTTTTCTAAGCCTATTATAGGGGGGAAGAGTGTACTGAAGAGTTGTAGTACGAATTGGCTAGTTTGCTGAGACCCTCCTATCCGTGTATGCTTGTAATCATTGTTTCCTATTGTAATCGTTTCTTGTATTAATACAAATCGATTTTCATCTTCAATTTTGCTGTGCCACTAAAACGCCTCGGTGTGATTGCGTCGTATTAGCACCAACTCCCAAACGAGTTAGGCGGACGTAGTCGGGTAAATCGACTACTAGCCGCACGGTGCGCGTACATTCTATTCAAACTATAAGCGCCTCGTGACACCCCAGCACACCAGGGTTGAAACACCTCGACTCGGCATACCATATATACAAATGCTAGATACAATGGAACATAACATCACAAAGCAACAATATTCAATACAAACATCTCACCTCTCACAGAGGGCTAATCACAACAAATGTGTGGCAAATGACTCAACGTTCACGCCACCGATTCCATCATACTCGGGAGCTAACATTCTAATGACAATGTGAATATCAGATATACATTCTTGGACAGCAAACAGGAATGATAGGTTTTAAAAACAAAAACCAACTTTTTAAAAATAATTTGGAAACACCAGTTGATATTGAGTATCACATTTTCAAAAAGTTATACAAACACCATTATCGAGACTTTGAAAACCATCTTACGTTTGATAAAACGAGGACACTTTCCTTTAAATTGAAACTTTCAGAAATATTCGACCCTTGGGTCTAAGCAACTGCATTTCTAAAAATAATTGAAAATATCTCAAAATATTTTGGTCCTCAAAGTAGAAGAATTTTGAAATAGATAGTTGCGCTAGTAGGCGCCCCGAAAATACAATCCATTTAAAAGTACGTCTCGAATTTTATTTTCTAAGACACTCAAGGTTTTCAAAAATCCAATAGGCCAGAATGCCCGAAACTCACACGTATTGACATTCACTTACATACAATCATAATACACGCATCAACTCGTTTAAAACCATAACAACATCTGTCTTTTACCGGAAACAAACAGTCAAATATCCTAGTCAAAAGGACATAAATAATGACAACACTTCTCATATAAACGAAACATGATAGTCACATAAACGCATCACGAAACCAAGAATCTACATGAAGATTCCACCGCTTAACAAATAATCAAACAAATAGCTCGTGTCACACAAGGCATAATACAAAGAAGGGAGACTTACGGCCACAGGTCGCACGAAGATGATGATCGCCCCACGATACTAATCACGACCAACAAACTCAGACGACGCGTCGCGACACGACTCAGTCAAACAAAATCCGACGAAACAAAACTCAACAGACACCACTTGACCCGGCAGCCTAGGTTTCCTCAACCAAAACTCCAATACTATTTATGTAACACCCCGAATCCGCTCAGGGATATTACACGCCGTAGAACCTTTCCTCAAGGATCTACCAGGCTGGTAACAACATCGAACATCTCCACAATGCCTTTAAGGCTAAAATGACTTAGTAGACCGATTTGGTCTTTCAATAAATACATACAACTCAATCACAACATATGCCCACGCAGGGGTCGAGTACAACACACTCCCATACAACGGGGAAAGGATACTGCAGCGGAAAATAGAATACAACTAAACCAAAACGACCTCAACGGGTCCTCGTGTGATTAGTATCATTCATCTTTCATCATCCTTCATGCCGACCCTGTGCTATGCTCCAAAACCTGAATGCAATACAGACATTCACCCCCCGATTTCTCGGGGGTTAGCAAAATTCCACTATTTTGCTAGTGCAAGTATAAAGTGCAAAAATACGAGCCATACAATACAAGTTCCAAGGACAATAATAACCAGGAATCCTCAAATATTTAAACACAACGAAAATACTTCCTTAGGCAAGAGTTTAAGTAAAGCTTTCCAAAATCGAAAAATCCCAAGTCAAGGGAAACAATTTATAAAATGATTTAAAATGCCATCGAGAGTTTTAATAGAAAACAACTTAGGATTATAAAATCCTTCTCTTTCCAAAAGCAACAAGGTCATAACCCAAAGGTTTTGTTTTCGCAAAAAGAAAACCAACAATTCACAAGGTTAAAACCCACGTCATGTCCTCGACGTACATAAAATAAACACCAACTCGTGAAGTTTTTACTCGTGAATCCAGGGCGAAACCATTGGATTCCCTCCGTGGCCCCATCGAACCCTCCCGAGGTGAGCAAAACACATTCACCAAACATACACACCAACTTGTGAAGTTTTTACTCGTGAATCCAGGGCGAAACCATTGGACTCCCTCCGTGGCCCCGTCGAACCCTCCCGAGGTGAGCAAAACACATTCACCAAACATACACGCCAACTTGTGAAGTTTTTACTCGTGAATCCAGGGCGAAACCATTGGACTCCCTCCGTGGCCCCATCGAACCCTCCCGAGGTGAGCAAAATACATTCACCAAACATATACATCTACTCGTGAAGTTTTTACTCGTGAATCCAGGGCGAAACCATTGGACTCCCTCCGTGGCCCCGTCGAACCCTCCCGAGGTGAGCAAAACACATTCACATAATCATATAAGCAATCACAAACAGGCATCGCCTAGGACCGGGACGAAGCTACAAATCCCACCCGAGGCCTCTAAGGACCCTCCCGAGCTGGCTAGCGATACACATCAAGCACAGGCATCGCCTAGGACCAAGATGATGCCACAAATCTCACCCGAGGACTCTAAGGACCCTCCCGAGCTGGCTAGCGAAACACATCACACACAAATAACATATCACACCAAGGATATCCAAACAATTCACCCAGAGGCATCAAACACTTAGCAAAACACCACGTCGAACCATAACGTGATGGAAAGAAGCAATATACGTACACACGCATTATCAAGAGCAACATCAACACCAAACATATCCAAAGGATTCACGTAGTCACTTACAACCCACACAATTTACAAAACACACGCGTTTTGAAAGTGAGCCTTTAACGAGGCTAGCCGAATCTTTTGAAAATTCATTTCAAACAAACAAACAAACCAAGACGCTCACCAATCATCATATCCATAAAACAAGAAATGTATGGACAGGGTACTTGCCTCGGATAACTACAACGCGGAGAATTGGCCGAGGTAGGATGGCACGAACCGACTATGAACCCGCCGACTCCACCGAACGATAACCCGCGATAATAAACTACGAACAACAACAATAACAATGAGAATGACTTCCAAAGTACAACCCAAAGCCGCTGAATTCAAGGAACAACGACGAAGTTCAAGGGTTTCCCCCAAAACGGCTAAGAAAATGAATCGACCCGATAAAAATACAAAAATGGAATTCCCAACCGAAATATGGATGTTCAATCCATAGGATATGTTTAAAAACATCATTTAATAACAATCGATTCATCAAAAATGGATGGAAAACGAAATCAAGAACGCATCCCCCAAAAAGTCAACTCGAAGGAAAATCAAGAAATATACCTTGATTCGGCGAAGAACAATGGATTAAATGATGTTAAACACATGAATAATACTAAGATTAATCATACCCATCATGGATTAATCAACAATACGGAACGAATCGGACAAAAACCCAAAAACCCCAAAATTTCCCAAAGATAGGGTTTTAGGAAATCTAACCTTGATTCGCTGGATCAAAGGATGTTATAGGATGATTAACCAATGATATGAATTCCTAAACTTCGTGGATTAATTGCTTGACAACATCTCTCCTTGACCACCAAGCCTCCAACCGCGGAAATGAGAAGATGGAAATGAAAAACGGATGAAAATATGACTGCTCGGCCATATTTATACTGGCGCGGCCTAGCATGTGCTAGCTTTCCGGCAGTAGCGTGCGCGATCGGCCAGTATCAGCCCAGAACTCTCGGTCGGGGCCCGCACGGCCCGGCACTGATGACCCAACCTACCGACCAGGACATACCCGCCTGACCCCGATAGCGTGCGCTGCGCACACACTAGCGCGCGCTAGCCGACCTGTCCAGAACCCTCTAGACTAAACTGCTCGGCCAGGTAACGTGCGCTAGTCGGCCGACAGCGTACGCTACACATGCCGGTTAGCACGCGCCACGACCGACAGTAGCGTGCGCTACCTGCCGATCCGCCCCGAGTCCAGAACTCCAGGAACCTCTCTGCCCAGCCCGATAGCTTGCATTGGCCGGCCGAATAACGTGCGCTATTCCTGCCCCGCTAGCGTGCGCAGCCTTCCGGCAGTAGCGTGCGCTACGCCGGTACCTGCCGCGTCTGCCCGGCCATTGCCCAGCACTTCCGACAGTGCCTGCTGCAACTGTCCGGCTAGTGCCCAGCACCTCCGACATCGCCTGCTGCACCTGTCCGGCCAGTGCCCAGCCGCCATGACCCGATGATTCGACTTCCGAAAACGCACAGAACGAACACGAGGAAATGCACGCGGACAACATCATCAATCCGAAATGAAATACGATGCAATAATTAATCACACGCGACCAAATAAACACAAAAATTGATCAAGACAACAAATACGAATGCGGATACCCAGAACTTTGGGTAAATTACAAAATGGCCCAAAACACCCGAAAATCACGATACGTGATTGAATAACCAAACCGAAGTTCACAACACGTCTAACAAAGTTAAACAAACTTATGGGAAACTCGAAATAGTAGTTTCGAACGAGATTCGCAAGAATCAAACTCAAGTGCGGAAAAGTCGCTAAGAAGCACGGAACTCAACAAAACGACACCGAAACGAACTCGTATGTCAAAAAGTGTAGAATTAATCATTCTCAGAATGACGAAAAGGTCCCAAGCGAGTCGTCAAAATGGACTCTCGCCAAAAAAAAGAAAATTATCGGAAATCGAATTTGCGGATATTACATACTACCCTCCTTAAAAGAAGTTTCGTGCCGAAACTTAAAACAAGTGGGGAGAAGCAATATCCCGCCAAGGAAACTCAACGAGATACACAAGAAACGCGTAACTTACGCCCAACGGCGAAACGTTACAAGCAACACAAAGGAATATACAGCGTGAAAACACGCTCCACGACGACCAACACAACGTCGCCGTTAGGGATATAATAAAACCAACAAGTGACAAGCGTCATCAAACAAATAATACAGTCAAGTAAATTATCCGAACAATCACAAAACATTAAGCACCTATTACAAGAAACACACACAGTCGAGAAAACAGCAATTAAACACAAAACGGTTCACAAGGACAATCATAAACAGTTCGGACTACGCCGAAATTCTCAAAAAATCACACTAGGCATCTCCGTGTCCTTTCGGAGCAGAGACGCAACCTCGATCCCCAAACCTCTCAGTTACTAACTCGCAATGCACTGCTCGGTGACCCGCCTGGCCACATTCGAAACAGCTGACTAAGGGTGAACGACAATTCTTCGCGGTACGAGATCAAGCAGCAACAGTCAGACAACCACGATCGAACAACAATGATCGAAAAATAACTCCGAAGTTCACACTTGAAACGCGTTACTGACGAGAAGGACAATTTGTACGTACATGCCCCCGGCACACCACGGTTGAAACACCTCAGCTCGGCATACCAAATATACAAATGCTAGATACAATGGAACATAACATCACAAAGCGACAACATTCAATACTAACATCTCACCTCTCACAGAGGGCTAATCACAACAAATGCGTGGCAAATGACTCAACGTTCACGCCGCCGATTCCATCATACTCGGGAGCTAACATTCTAACGACAATGCGAATATCACATATACATTTTTGGACCGCAAACAGGAATTATAGGTTTTAAAAATGAAAACCAACTTTTAAAAACAATTTGGAAACACCAGTTGATCTTGAGTATCACATTTTCAAAAAGTTGTACAAACACCATTATCGAGACTTTGAAAACCATCTTGCGTTTGATAAAACGAGGACACTTTCCTTTAAATTGAAACTTTCAGAAATATTCGACCCTTGGGTCTAACCAACTGCATTTCTAAATATAATTGAAAATATCTCAAAATATTTTGGTCCTCAAAGTAGAAGAATTTTGAAATAGATAGTTGCGCTAGTAGGCGCCCCAAAAATACAATCCATTTAAAAGTACGTCTCGAATTTTATTTTCTAAGACACTCAAGGTTTTCAAAAATCCAATAGGCCAGAATGCCCAAAACTCACACGTATCGACATTCACTTACATACAATCATAATACACGCATCAACTCGTTTAAAACAAGACAACATCTGTCTTTTACCGGAAACAAACAGTCAAATATCCTAGTCAAAAGGACATAAATAATGACAACACTTCTCATATAAAAGAAACATGAGAGTCACATAAACGCATCACGAAACCAAGAATCTACATGAAGATTCCATCGCTTAACAAATAATCAAACAAATAGATCGTGTCACACGAGGCACAATACAAAGAAGGGATACTTTCGGCCACAGGTCGCACAAAGATGATCATCGCCCCATGATACTAATCACGACCAACAAACTCAGACGACGCGTCGCGACGCGACTCAGTCAGACAAAATCTGACGAGACAAAACTCAACAGACACCACTTGACCCGGCAGCCTAGGTTTCCACAACCAAAGCTCCGATACCATTTATGTAACACCCCCAATCCGCTCAGGGATATTACACGCCGCAGAACCTTTCCTCAAGGATCTACCAGGATGGTAACAACATCGAACATCTCCACAATGCCTTTAAGGCTAAAATGACTCAGTAGACCGATTTGGTCTTTCAATAAATACATACAACTCAATCACAACACATGCCCACGCAGGGGTCGAGTAAAACACACTCCCGTACAACGGGGAAAGGATACTGCAGCGGAAAATAGGATTCAACTAAACCAAAACGACATCAACGGCTCCTCGTGTGATTAGTATCATTCATCTTTCATCATCCTTCATGCCGACCCTATGCAATGCTCCAAAACCTAAATGCAATACAGACATCCACCCCCCGATTTCTCGGGGGTTAGCAAAATTCCACTATTTTTCTAGTGCAAGTACAAAGTGCAAAAATACGAGCCATCCAATACAAGTTCCAAGGACAATAATAACCAGGAATTCTCAAAGATTTAAACATAACGAAAATACTTCCCGAGGGAAGAGTTTAGGTAAAGCTTTCCAAAATCGAAAAATCCCAATTAAAGGGAAATAATTTATAAAATGATTTAAAATGCCATCGACAGTTTTAATAGAAAACAACTTAGGATTATCAAATCCTTCTCTTTCCAAAATCAACAGGGTCACAACCCAAAGGTTTTGTTTTCGCAAATAGAAAACCAACAATTCACAGGGTTAAAACCCACGTCATGTCCTCGACGTACATAAAATAAACACCAACTCGTGAAGTTTTTACTCGTGAATCCAGGGCGAAACCATTGGACTCCCTCCGTGGCCCAGTCGAACCCTCCCGAGGTGAGCAAAACACATTCACCAAACATAAACACCAACTTGTGAAGTTTTTACTCGTGAATCCAGGGCAAAACCATTGGACTCCCTCCGTGGCCCCGTCGAACCCTCCCGAGGTGAGAAAAACACATTCAGCAAACATACACACCAACTTGTGAAGTTTTTACTCGTGAATACAGGGCGAAACCATTGGACTCCCTCCGTGGCCCCGTCGAACCCTCCCGAGGTGAGCAAAAGACATTCACCAAACATACACGCCAACTTGTGAAGTTTTTGCTCGTGAATCCAGGGCAAAACCATTGGACTCCCTCCGTGGCCCCATCGAACCCTCCCGAGGTGAGCAAAATACATTCACCAAACATACACATCTACTCGTGAAGTTTTTACTCGTGAATCCAGGGCGAAACCATTGGAATCCCTCCGTGGCCCCGTCGAACCCTCCCGAGGTGAGCAAAATACATTCACATAATCATATAACCAATCATGCACAGGCATCGCCTAGGACCGGGACGAAGCCACAAATCCCACCCGAGGCTTCTAAGGACCCTCTCGAGCTGGCTAGCGAAACACATCAAGCACAGGCATCGCCTAGGACCGGGACGATGCCACAAATCCCACCTGAGGACTCTAAGGACCCTCCCGAGCTGGCTAGCGAAACACATCACACACAAATAACATATCACACCAAGGATATCCAAACAATTCACCCAGAGGCATCAAACACTTAGCGAAACACCACGTCAAACCATAACGTGACGGAAAGAAGCAATATACGTACACATGCATTATCAAGCGCAACATCAACACCAAACATATCCAAAGGATTCACGTAGTCACTTACAACCCACACAATTTACAAAACACACGCGTTTTGAAAGTGAGCCTTTGACGAGGCTATCCGAATCTTTCGAAAATTCATTTCAAACAAACAAACAAACCAAGACGCTAACCAATCATCATATCCACAATACAAGAAATGTATGGATAAGGTACTTGCCTCGGATAACCACAACGCGGAGAATTGGCCGAGGTAGGATGGCACGAACCGACTACGAACCCGCCGACTCCACCGAACGATAACCCGCGACAATAAACTACGAACAACAACAATAACAACGAGAATAACTTCCAAAGTACAACCCAAAGCCGCTGAATTCAAGGAACACCGACGAAGTTCAAGGGCTTCCCCTAAAACGGCCAAGAATATGAATCGACCCGACAAAAATATGAAAATGGAATTCCCAACCGAAATATGGATGTTCAATCCATAGGATATGTTTAACAACATCATTTAACAACAATCGATTCATCAAAAATGGATGGAAAATGAAATCAAGAACGAATCCCCAAAAAAGTCAACTCGATGGAAAATCAAGAAATATACCTTGATTCGGCGAAGAACAATGGATTAAATGATGTTAAACACATGAATAATACTAAGATTAATCATACCCATCATCGATTAATCAACAATACGGAACGAATCGGACAAAAACCCAAAAACCCCAAAATTTCCCAAAGATAGGGTTCTAGGAAATCTAACCTTGATCCGTTGGATCAAAGGATGTTATAGGATGATTAACCAATGATATGAACTCCCAAACTTCGTGGATTAATTGCTTGACAACATCTCTCCTTGACCACCAGGCGGAAATGAGAAGATGGAAATGAAAAACGAATGAAAATATGACTACTCGGCCATATTTATACTGGCGCGGCCTATCGTGCGCTAGCTTTCCGGCACTACCGTGCGCTATCGGCCAGTATAGGCCCAGAACTCTCGGCCGGGGCCCGCACGGCCCGACACTGATGACCCAACCTGCCGACCAGGACATACCCGCCTGACCCCGATAGCGTGCGCTGCGCGGACGCTAGCGCGCGCTAGCCGACTTGTCCAGAACCCTCTGGACTAAACTGCTCGGCCAGGTAACGTGCGCTAGTCGGCCGACAGCGTATGCTACACATGCCGGTTAGCGCGCACCACGACCAACAGTAGCGTGCGCTACCTTCCGATCCGCCCCGAGTCCAGAACTCCAGGAACCTCTCTGCCCAGCCCGATAGCGTGCGTCGGCCGGCCGAATAACGTGCGCTATTCCTGCCCCGCTAGCGTGCGCAGCCTTCCGGCAGTAGCGTGCGCTACGCCGGTACCTGCCGCGTATGCCCGGCCATTTCCCAACACTTCCGACAGTGCCTGCCGCAGCTGTCCGGCCAGTGCCCAGCACCTCCGACCTCGCCTGCCGCACCTGTCCGGCAAGTGCCCAGCCGCCATGACCCGATGATTCAACTTCCGAAAATGCACGGAACGAACAGGAAGAAATGCTCGCGGACAACATCATCGATCCGAAATGAAATACCATGCAATAATTAATCACACGCGACCAAATAAACACAAAAATCGATCAAGACAACAAATACGAATGCGGATACCCAGAACTTTGGGTAAATTACAAAATGGCCCAAAACGCCCGAAAATCACGATACATGATCGAATAACCAAACCAAAGTTCACAACACATCTAACAAAGTTAAGCGGACTTACGGGAAACTCAAAACAGCAGTTTCGAACGAGATTCGCAAGAATCAAACTCAAGTGCGGAAAAGTCGCTAAGAAGCACGGAACTCAACAAAACGACACCGAAACGAACTCGGATGTCAAAAAGTGTAGAATTAATCATTCTCAGAATGACGAAACGGTCCAAAATGAGTCATTAAAACGGACTCTCGCCAAAAAAAGAAAATTACCAGAAATCGAATTTGCGGATATTACAGCAATGACCCAACTTTCGTTGTTTATTGCTTCGTCAAGATTCTTCGGTTCCATAAAAGAAATAGATGCATAACTATTTAAAACATCATTAAGGCTTGGAGACCATTTTCTAATGGATTTGGTGAAATTTGTCTCTACTTAAGTTTGTAAAATAAAT
Organism: Orobanche coerulescens; assembly: GCA_033398695.1. Taxonomy (NCBI): domain Eukaryota; kingdom Viridiplantae; phylum Streptophyta; class Magnoliopsida; order Lamiales; family Orobanchaceae; genus Orobanche; species Orobanche coerulescens. Next base: position 120,379,331 of record CM065815.1, read on the forward strand.
AAATATTTGAAAAAGAAAATAAAAATTATTGAAGATGAAAATTCTAAAAACTTAAGTAAAGACAAAGATATTTTAACTGATCTTCCTCCTGCCTTGAAACTGAGAAAAATCGGAGAGATGATCTACACAAAATACAAAGAGAACTTAAACTTTATACGAAAAAAATCTCTTGTGGTAATGATAAAATTGAATAACTTTTATCTCTTCAAATATTCTCTTTATCAAAACAAGGGCTTGGATAATTCTTTTCCAATGAAAAATCCTTAGATAAAACTTCAACGAACTCGAAAAAATTAAAAATGGGAATCTCATCATGTCCCAAATGCTTGAAAACAGGACATACGGAAACCTTTTGTACTAGTCCTACACGAACTATCAAAGTAAAAAAGATATGGGTACCTAAAGGGACAATAGTTAAAACCAAAGTATACATGTCTAACTCTAGAGGACCCAAACTAGCTTGCGTACCTGTAAAATGAAAGAAAATTATTTTTATAGGTCCAAGCAAGGACGGTTGTACCATCAACTAAATGGCACATTGATAGCGGATGTTCTAAACGACATGAGTGGAAATGAGTATCTCTTCACAGAGCTCGAGAAGAAAGAATGAGGATTTGTCACTTTTGGTGATAAGAAAAAGGGTAAAATCAAAAGTACAGGTAAGGTAGGTAAGAAATCTTTACCAACTATTCATAATGTTCTTTTTGTTGATGGTCTATTTCATAATTTACTTGGTGTTTCCAATTTTTGTGAAATGGAACTAAAATTAATCTTCGAAACAACTCATTGTATTGCAATGAGAAATGATAAAATAATATTTATTGGATTAAGGTATGGAAATATTTATATTATGTATCTTCAAGATGAATCACCCTTTAATGAAAAATGTTTAATTTCATGCGATGAAAATGCTAGTATTTGGCATCGAAAATTGGGTCACGCCTATTTACCTTTATTGTCAAAATTTGCAAAAATGATATTGTTCGTGGCCTACCAAAATTAAATTTTAGAAAAAACCACATTTGTGAAGCCTGTATTAAAGGTAAACATGCTAGAGGAGCATTTAAACCAAAAATATAAATTTATAATATTAGAAATCTCGAATTATTTCATATGGAGTTAATATGACCGTCTTGGCATGCTAGTTTGAGTGGTAAGCTTTATATTTTAGTTATTGTTGATGATTTTTCTCGATTTACTTGGATAAAATTTTTAGCAAATAAGAGTGATGCATTTAACGAGTTTGTCAAGTGATGTAAACTAATAAATAAAAGAAAAGAATTTACCAATTATCGTCATTAGAACTTATCATGGTGGAGAATTCGATTCGAATAAATTTGAAGATTGGTGTGAAAAATATGGCATTGGACATAATTTTTCGGCACCCCGAATACCTCAACAAAATGGAGTTGTTGAGGAAAAATCGCATCCTAGAATAAATGAGCTGAACAATGCTAAACGAATACGGGCTTCCAAAATATCTTTGGGCCGAAGTTGTTAACACCACCTGTTATGTCAAAAATTGAGTTCACATTCGGAGAAATAAGATGATGACTCCATATGAAATATTTAAAGGTAAAAAGCCTAATTTTTCTTATTTTCATCCATTTGGTTGTAAAGTTTTCATCCACAATAATGGTAAAGATGATTTAGGAAAATTCGATTCTAAATATGATATAGGTATATTTCTTGGATATCCACTAAACAATAAAACTTGTCGAGTCTTCAACTATAGAAGAGGTTCACTAGAAGAGTCTATTCATGTAAAATTCGATGATATAATTTTACCCCCGAGAAAGGTTGTATTTGATGATGATGCAGTATGATTCCAGCAAATGAAGTTTCTGAAGGATCAAATAAGCTAGAGAAGCTTGACATAAATCCTGAGAAGGATGAAGAAAATCCATACACTCTTCCTAAAGAGTGGACATATGTGAAAGATCATCCTTTAGAACAAGTTCTCACTGAAATCAGTAAAGATATGCGAAGGAGGAGAAAAATAAATGATGTTTTAAATAGTTATGCATTTTTTCTCTTATGGAACCGAAGAATCTTGACAAAGCAATAAACAACGAAAGTTGGGTCATTGCTATTCAAGAAGAAATTCATCAATTTGAAAGAAACAAAGTGTGAGAATTGGTTCCAGCACCCACAGACAGAACGATCATCGGAACTAAATGGTTTCATAAAGTGAAGACAGATGGTAACGGTCTTCCGGTCAAAAATAAATCGAGACTCGTCGATCAAGGGTAAAATCAAGAGGAAGGACTAGACTACGAAGAGACTTTTGCTCCGGTTGCTCGTCTTGAGTATTCACCTTCTATGTGCATTTGCTTCATATAAAAAGATTAAACTTCATCAAATAGATGTAAAAAGTGCCTTTCTGAATGGAAGTATTCAAGAAGAAGTCTATGTTAAGCAACCACCGGGCGTTGAGGATTATGATCATCCGTAATATGTGTACAAGATCCATAAAGCTCTCTATGAGTTAAAACAGGTACCGAGACCATGGTATGAAAGACTAAGTACTTTTCTAATTTCTAATGGATATAGAAGAGGACATATAGATAATAATTTATTTCTCAAGACTTTTGAAAATGATATGCTTATTTGTCAAATATATGTCGATGATATTGTATTTGGTGCTACTAATGATTCTCTGTTCCAAGAATTTTCAAATCTTATGAAAGGAGGATTCGAAATGAGCATGATAGGCGAATTGAAATTCTTCCTCGGACTTCAAATAAAGCAACTCGAAGACGGAATATTTATTCGTCAAACAAAGTATGTCAACGAGGTGTTAAAGAAATTCAAGATGAAAGGATGCAAGGAAATTTCTACACCTATGTCATCCGTCCTAAAACTTGATAAATATGAGAAAGCTAAACCCGTTGATCAAAAATAATATCAAGGTATGATCGGATCCTTACTCTATCTAACTAACTCTAGACCTGACAATATGTTTGCAATTTGTCTATGTGCTAGATTTCAAGCTAATCCGTCATCATTTTCTTCGTGATCATGTCCAAAATGGGAATATTCGTCTCCAATTTATAGGTACAAATGAACAATTGGCAGACATTTTTACAAAATCATTACCCCAATAATCATTTAACTTTTTGAGGATAAATTTAGGAAAGGGACATGGTCAGCCTAACGGTCGATACCTATTCAGCATTATGGCCACTATAGACTATATCATCTCAAGAAAGTCAGGCAATCTAGCGTACGCTATATGCAAAGATTACCATATGTTAAAGGATATAACATACACTATGCTTAATGATTACGTACGCTACATGTAATACCCGGTTGTAATTCAGTCATTATCATTCAGTAATTATCATTCAGTAATTGTCACTCAGTAATTATTCACTCATTAATGACCATTCATCATTCATATTCATTCATTGTATTCACCGATCAGAGTAATTGTATCATGCATCAGTTATCATTCGTCATCCTACCTGGTTGGAGGATCGAACCGTGGTCATCATCATTGTCATCTTCATAATGGGCTGTGTGTGAGGAGTAGCGCACGCTACGTACTCTCTTTAGTGCGCGCTAATTGAGTACGGGCAGCGCATGCTATCTCCCAGTATTAGCGCATGCTAATGTGGTTCAGGCCTGCAGTCCAGAAGGCACTGGACTGCAGTCGAGTTGGTGTAGCGCACGCTACGAATGGTAAGTAGCGCACGCTAGTAAGTATGGATAGCGCCCGCTATGCGGTCAGTATAGCGCGCGCTAAGGCCGATCAGGCAGAGTCCAGTGGGTACTGGACTGATTTTGGAATAATTCCTAGCACACGCTATGAGTGGATTTCAGCTTACGCTATTGGGGCAGTAGGGCACGCTGATTATTGGACGTAGCGCGCGCTATCGCAAGCAGGTCAGAGGACAGGAGGTTCTGGACTTCGGTCACTGGACATCAGGTATTTAGCTAGCGCACGCTAACTTTTGGAGTTAACGCAAGCTATCGGGAGGGCATTAGCGCACGCTATCAAGTTCGTAGCGTACACTAACGAGGCAGTCAGAGTTCACTGGACTGTCCGGTTAACCCGTTAGCGCACGCTAAATAACAGGTCGTAGCGTGCACTAATCTGGGGACAGTATATATTGGACAGTGCAGTCCAGTTTCATCATTGGTCATTCTCTCTTCACTCCTTCGATGATTCTGGGCGATTTCGGGCGATTCGAAGAGATCTTTTCTAGCTGCACTCACCTATCATCATCATCATCAAGGTTATCATTCGGATTAATCATCATTTCATCATCTCCATCACATCAAATCAAGGTAATAATTTCTTAGATCTAGAATTTCGGATTTTGGGTTTTTCCTTCCGATTTCTTCGTGTAAGCTTGGATTGTTGTTGGAATATGTTAGATATGGATTATCTACCTTGGATGAATGTATTCCTACAGATTTATTAGCTTATATTTCGGATTTCATGAATAGTGGGGTTAATTCAAGAACACTTTTGGTTGACTTTTATATTTTTGGGGGTTTACGATTAGATGTTGTCGTTTACTCGAGTTGTGGATTCCTATGGGATTATTGATATCATTAAAGGTGTTTTGTGGTTTGAAATACTCATTTTGGAGTTTGGTTTCGATATATTCGGGATTGAATATTATCAAAGGATGTATGATTGCTAAGTATTCGTTAGAATGCCTCAATGAGTTTGTATATTGTTGTATCGGCATTTGAGTTGGTTATAATCGTGTTTGATACGTTTATTGAGCGGATTATTGGTAATTGTGTCATTCAAGGTTGTTCGAGCGACCGACATCTCTTTTTAGGACGTTGTTTGAGGAAGGACATTTCAACACCGGTATTGTGTAAGTAAATTCTTACTCGGTTAAAAGGATATTCATTCCTTACGTTGTTGTTAATTCATACATGTAATTCACTCATAATATATCTTTCATGCCGAGACTTGTATTTATCAACTCATCATGTAACTCACGAGGAACGATTGTTCCAAAATCATTTCATTGAAGCTATCACTTGTTGTATCATTATTTCATCTCGGTGAGTCGTTCTTGATCCTTATCGGATTCTATTCATTACTCCTCACCTTGGTCATTTTTGTTCTAGTGATTTTCCGGAATTATATTGCATGGCCGGTTGGCGCATGTGTGGAATTTTAGTCGGGCACACTATGGTCATGTGTATATGCGGGACTCCGGACACATTGGACTATGCGCATGGTAATGTGTATAAGCGGGACTCCGGACACATTGAACTGTGAGAGTAATTAGGCCAATAGCGGGTGTATATGCGGGACTCTGGACACTCGGCTATTTGTGCTCTTACTCAGTTCATTCGGGCGTACATTGATGCTTATCATTCAACTTAATTCATTAATTCATTCATGTGATTGTTGTATATTATTCAACTCTTGAGGATTGTTGTTCTTCTTAACTGACCTCGTTGGGGGATGTTGTTTTCAGGTCATGGCAATGCTAAGGCACGGGAAGAGAATGTTTATGGCGAGGAGTCCCAGTGATACTAGTAGGGGGGCCCAATCCTTTTCAGTCATTCGTGTTTCTTCATTTTATTTCCGCTGCAGACTTCCGTTTGAATACTCATTTTATTCAGTGTTGTATATTTTATCTTCATATAAAATATACATGTATTCTGTATTATCTTGGGCATCTTGTAGTGAAACTCCTCATCGGAGTAATTTGATGATATAATGTGGTTCGGTACTACAATTATATTATTTAAGTCATTAATTTTCATTCGCCTGGTGGGTCCCAGTCGGGGGTCCACGGCACTGTAATATCCGCCTAGTTTGGGGTGTAACAGAGTTGGTATCGGAGCGTGGTTTTGAATACTACCTTCCGAGTCATATCTTATTTGAAATCATCATTCATCATACTAGTATCATTGGACTTTCGCGTCACGTGAGACCCATGCAAGAGCCGAGCCCCTCAGACCAAAGAACAGTAAGATTTCTGACGCCATGGTATAATTTCTGGCAATAAGAATCACTCATTCATCATTCAACAGTCAACAATCCTCATTCATCATTTTCATTTTTGATCAAGTCATTCATGTTAACTCATTAATCACTTAGCTCATTTCATTATTCAGTTGTTGATCTTGAGGATCATATCATTAATCTTGTTAACTTGTTCAAGATAATCATTTCAAGAATTTCATCAGATAATCATGTCATTTAAGTTGATCATTCATGTAATCATTGTGTTTGAGCGCGTATGCTCATTTTCATCATTTCATGACGTAATCATAATGTGATATTCATGCGAGATATATAATCATCATATGACTTTCCACTTCAGTATGGAAAGAGCTGGCAGAGGACGCGGGGGAAGAGGCCGTGGTGCGGGCCGAAACCCTAGGGCTTGTGTGAATACACGCGCGAACGCGAGGATTAATGCAAATTCATCGAGCAGCGACGCTGCCACTCATTCACCAAGAAATGATCATTCACTATCAGGGAGTTGTACCCGGGACACAGCTCACTCAGAGGGTGTTCGGGTCGACCCACTCCCTTTTATGCAGGGCATGATGGCCCAGATGACTCAAATGACACGCCTCATGGAGACGATGCAGAACTCAGCTACCCAGAATCAACAGGCTCCTCCGCCGCCATCTCAGGGGCAGGAGAGGGGTGTGAGCAGTATTATTGGCGATATCTCTCGCCAAAGACCACCTACCTTTGAGGGATCGTCTGAGCCGGCGGATATTGTTCATTGGCTTGAGCATTTCGAGAAGTTATTCGCTATGGTGGATTTACCTGAAGGGCATAAAGTTTCAGTTGCGGCTTACTATATGGGTAATAGCGCTCATTCATGGTGGTTATCGTTGAAGCCCACCGACAGATCATGTACTTGGGACCAATTCAAGACTCTCATGATGGAGAGGTATTATCCGGCCCCACTCAGAGAGGCCAAGTTATTGGAATTACTCACTCCCGACCTCTCAGCGGATGATGATGTTCTTGCCATCGCCGAGAAATTTCAGGAGCTTCTTCCTTTCTCCTCGTCTATTATTCACTCCGAGGCGGACAAGATCAAGTATTTCAGCAAGAGGTTGAAACTTCGTATGCGGATGCAGTTGCTTAATCACAATTGCACCACTCTGGCCTAATTCATCGAGAAAGCTCTTACTTATGAGCTGACTGCTAAGGAGATCGCTAAGAATCAAACTCCATCATCTGGCAAGAAGTCAAAGAATTGAAATCAGCCTGCAGGCAGTCAGGCAACTTTCAAGAAGCCTCGAGCGGGCTCTACTTTCACTGAGCGACCTCCTATGGCACCCAGACCCATGGAATCTTAGTCACGAGCGGCCAGTTCGGCCATTACCTGTTTCAACTGTGGAGAACAGGGTCATTACAGCACGAAGTGTTTGAGGCAAACTGTCACGTGCAATAACTGTGGAATAGCGGGGCATAAGGCCCGTTTTTTCCGAAGGGACTCCAAACCTAATCCGGCGTCATCTCAGGCCCCGAAACAGTCAGCGGTTCCGAATCAGGCTACTCAATCCATGTCGTTTAAGAAAACGGGAGCTAACAAAGGCAGATCCCACAGCTATCAGATGGGAACATCCGGTTCCGGGGCTGGCAAGCCCCGAATTTATGAGCTGAAGAGAGATGATGATCCAGAAGCCCGAATGATCTCAAGTACACTCGAAATTCTATCTCAACCTGTGTGTACCCTTTTTGATACTGGTGCATCGCATTCATTCATTTCCAAGTCATGTTTGAGTAGACTACGTCTGGGTAGTGCTACTAGTTGTGAGCCTTATGTCATTGGTCTACCTGATGGTAGAAGAATTATCGGGGATCGTGAGATTAAGGATTGCCCGATTCAGTTTCATGGTCGTGATTGGTTAGCAAACCTAATCATGGTAGATTTAACGAGAGACGACATCATCTTGGGTATTGATTGGATGGATCGTCACGATGCCACCATTAGTGTCCATAAGCGTATGGTCACTATCATTTCAGACGATGGAGTCGAATGTGTTTTTCAGGGAGATAATCCCAGCTATTCCGGTAGGGTCATCAACTCGATGAAAGCATTGAAATTACTCAATCAGGGGTGTGTCGGTTATTGGTGCTATATGACCAAGACCGAGAAACCATCAGTAATATTGATGGATATTCCTGTAGTGAGGGAATATGCCGATGTATTCCTAGACGAGTTACCTGGTTTGCCTCCACAGAGAGATCTGGAATTCACGATTGAGTTGGAGCCTGGTACGTCCCCAATATCGAAGGCACCGTACCGGATGGCCCCGACCGAGATGCAGGAGTTGAAGAATCAATTAGAGGATTTAACCGAGAAGGGTTATATTCGACCGAGTGCGTCCCCGTGGGGAGCACCAGTGTTATTTGTCAAGAAGAAGGATGGTTCGTTTCGCTTGTGTATTGATTACCGGGAATTGAACCGGGTGACGATCAAGAATAAATATCCTCTACCCCATATCGATGATCTTTTGGATCAACTTCAGGGAGCTTCAGTATTTTCCAAGATCGACTTAAGATCTGGATATCATCAGTTGCGAATTCGAGAGTCAGATATCGCAAGTACGACATTCCGAACATGCTATGGTCATTATCAGTTTGTGGTAATGCCGTTTGGGTTAACTAATGCACCTTCGGTATTCATGGAATTAATGAATCGGGTTTTCATCGACTATTTGGATCAATTCGTGATTGTCTTTATTGATGACATTCTAATTTATTCTCGTGACCGGGGGGAACACGAGTTTCACCTTCATCAAGTGCTCGATGTGTTGAGGCGAGAGCAACTTTATGGAATGTTTTTCAAATGTGAGTTCTGGATGTCCGAGGTAACATTTCTCGGACATGTAATTTCATCAGACGGAGTTCGTGTTGAACCTCAGAAGACGGAGGCTATCCGAGATTGGCAACCTCTGAAGAATGTTAAGGAAATCCGAAGCTTTCTCGGATTAGCTGGATATTACCGGTGATTTGTGGAGGGATTTTCTAAAATTGCTCAACCCATGACGAACCTTTTACAAAAGGATAAGAAATGCACGTGGTCCGACGCATGTCAACAGAGTTTTGAGGAACTCAAGAGCCGATTAATTTCAGCACCTATCCTTTCTTTACCACAAGGGACGAAAAGATTTGTGGTTTATAGTGATGCGTCCGGACAGGGTCTCGGAAGTGTACTAATGCAGAATGGGAAAGTTATTGCTTATGCTTCACAGCAATTGAGACCTTACGAGGTTAATTATCTGACCCACGACCTGGAACTAGCAGCCGTGGTGTTCGCATTGAATATTTGGCGTAATTATCTTTATGGCGTTACCTATTAGATATTCACCGATCATAGGAGTTTGAAGTATATATTTACTCAGAAGGAGTTAAATATGCGGCAGAGGTGGTGGTTAGAACTAATCAAAGATTATGATATTGAGATACTATACCACCCGGGCAAGGTGAATGTTGTCGCCGATGCCTTGAGTCGTAAGTCCGTTCAGGAGTAGATGCTTGCTCGATTAACAGTTCAGAGGGAACTTCAGCAGGAATTTCTGAGACCCGAGATCGAGGTCTGATTACAGCGAGTGCAAGGGCAACTTTGTACGTTAGATATTTCATCGCCACTTGAGGAGGCGATCAGGGAGAATCAGGGTTCGGACCCAGTTTTGTTACGCATTCGAGATGATGTGACTCAGGGGAAACCCCTTGGATTTGTGTTCCACGAGGATGGACTTTTGCGATTTAAGAATCGGATATGCGTACCGGAGAACGATGAGTTGAAAAACTCGATTTTGAGAGAAGCTCATGCTACCCCTTATTCCATTCATCCGGGGTCTAGAAAGATGTACAAAGACTTGAAACAAAATTACTGGTGGAGTAATATGAAGCGAGAAGTCGCGGAATTTGTTTCGAGATGTTTAACCTGTCAGCAAGTCAAGATAGAACATCAGCGACCGGCGGGTATGCTGAAACCTCTTCCTATTCCAAAGTGGAAGTGGGAAGATATTTCAATGGACTTCATCACGAGTTTGCCGACGAGTCGTCGTGGCATGAATACAATTTGGGTAATTGTGGATCGTCTAACTAAGTCAGCCCATTTCCTTGAGATTAAGGATACGTGGGGTCCCGAGAGACTTGCCCAGTTGTTCATCAAAGAGATAGTGAGACTGCATGGTACTCCTAAGAGTATCGTTTCTGATCGTGACGGGCGATTCGTGTCATATTTTTGGAAATCAGTTCATCGTGCTATGGGAACTTAGCTTAATCTCAGCACATCTTTTCATCCTCAGTCCGACAATCAGAGAGGACTATTCAGACATTGGAGGACATGTTGAGAGCATGTGTCCTCGATTGGAAAGATGATTGGGAAGCCCAACTACCGTTGATTGAGTTCACGTATAATAATAGTTGGCATGCTTCGATCAAGATGGCACCTTACGAGGCCTTTTACGGTCATCGTTGTCGATCTCCTTTGTGTTGGGATGACTTATCAGAATCAATAGAAACCGAGCCTGATATGCTTATAGCCACCCGTGAGAAGGTAGCTTTGATCAGGAGTCATTTGTTGACCGCTCAGAGTCGACAAAAATCATACGCAGATAACCATCATCGACCATTAGAGTTCGAGGCGGGTAACCATGTTTTGGTCAAGCTATCCTCGAGTAGAGGTATCTTCCGTTTTGGGAAGAGGGGAAAGTTGAGTCCGAGATTCATTGGACCATTTGAGATTTTGGATCGAGTAGGCGAGCTAGCTTATCGATTACCCTTACCTCCGGCGTTGAGCCGGATTCATAATGTGTTTCACGTCTCTCAGTTGCGGAAGTATGTTGCCAATCCGAGTCACATACTTTAGTTCGAAGAGATCGAAATCGCAGACAACCATTCGTATGAGGAGCATCCCGTACGAGTCTTAGAGCGACGAATCAAACAGTTGAGAAACAAGACGATTCCTTTGGTTAAAATTCAGTAGTCTAGACACGGAGTTGAAGAGGCTACTTGGGAAACCGAGGATAGTATGCGAGAGAGTTCTCCCGAGTTGTTTGACCCCTAGTTTCGGAGACGAAACTCTTTTAAGGGGGGTGTATGTAATACCCGGTTGTAGTTCAGTCATTATCATTCAGTAATTATCATTCAGTAATTGTCACTCAGTAATTATTCACTCATTAATGATCGTTCATCATTCATATTCATTCATTGTATTCACCGATCAAAGTAATTGTATTATGCATCAGTTATCATTCATCATCCTACCTGGTTGGAGGATCGAACCATGGTCATCATCATTGTCATCTTCATAATGGGTTGTGTGTGAGGAGTATCACACGCTACGTACTCTTTTTAGCGCGCACTAATTGAGTATGGGCAGCGCACGCTATCTCTCAGTATTAGCGCACGCTAATGTGGTTCAGGCCTGTAGTCCAGAAGGCACTGGATTGTAGTCGAGTTGGTGTAGCGCATGCTACGAATGGTAAGTAGTGCACGCTAGTAAGTATGGATAGCGCCCGCTATTCGGTCAGTATAGCGCGCGCTAAGGCCGATCAGGCAGAGTCCAGTGGGTACTGGACTGATTTTGGAATAATTCCTAGCGCACGCTATGAGTGGATTTTAGCGTATGCTATTGGGGCAGTAGCGCACGCTGATTATTGGATGTAGTGCACACTATCGCAAGAAGGTCAGAGGACAGGAGGTTCTGGACTTCGGTCACTGGACATCAGGTATTTAGCTAGCGCACGCTAACTTTTGGAGTTAACGCACGCTATCGGGAGGGCGTTAGCGCACGCTATCAAGTTTGTAACGTACGCTAACGAGGCAGTCAGAGTTCACTGGACTGTCCGGTTAACCCGTTAGCGCACGCTAAATAACAGGTCGTAGCGTGCGCTAATCTGGGGACAGTATATATTGGACAGTGCAGTTCAGATTCGTCATTGGTCATTCTCTCTTCACTCCTTCGATGATTTCGGGCGATTTCGGGCGATTCGGAGAGATCTTTTCGAGCTGCACTCACCTATCATAATCATCAACGTTATCATTCGGATTAATCATCATTTCATCATCTCCATCACATCAAATCAAGGTAATAATTTCTTGGATCTAGAATTTCGGATTTTGGGTTTTTCCTTCCGATTTCTTCGTGTAAGCTTGGATTGTTGTTGGAATATGTTAGATATGGATTATCTACCTTGGATGAATGTATTCCTACAGATTTATTGGCTTATATTTCGGATTTCATGAATAGTGGGGTTAATTCAAGAACACTTTTGGTTGACTTTTATATTTTTTGGGGGTTTTCGATTAGATGTTGTCGTTTACTCGAGTTGTGGACTCCTATGGGATTAATTTTTTTTTTGATCGGTAAATGTGAATTATATGATCAAAAGTGTTACATATACACCGAGCATACCCGGGGAAGAGCAACAATAAAGGGAGCCAACACGGCCCCTCTATATGGAACGCTAGATAAACAGACAAAGAGAGGGCAGCCACAAGTCGGCTCCTCACTCATATTCAGATGCAATAAACTCTAACCTATCCGAAGAACTTGGATATAAAGAGTACATAATCGTAAGCACATGCATCATAATTCGACGGATGATCATTTCCAGATTCAAGGCCGTGGCTTCAAATATCAGTCGGTTACGGGCATTCCAAATATGATAGACAGTAGAAGCCAATGTTATCTTTTGTTGCTTGGACTTCTTAGTATTTACTCGGGACTCCTTCTTGATCCATTTGAGAGCACTACTAAGAGTTGACATGCTCTTCGAAATTCCAATCCATCTTTTAATGCCTGCCCAAATTTCGGCACTGAAGGGGCAAGCAAAGAAAAGATGCGCCGCTGTTTCTTGATGGGAAGCACAAAGGCAGCATGTGTCGTCCAGTTCCAAATGCCCCAATCTATCTTTTGTTCTTAAACGCCCCTGGGCAGCAAGCCATAATGAGAAAGCATGCTTTGGCATCACGCCGGTAGCCCACACGATGGAAGCCCAGGGCTTCTTTGTGCCGGTTTGACGGAAAAAATCATATACTTTGCTCCTTCCTTTAATCAAGTTTTTAGATCCCCATTCCAAAAGTTGTGCTTCGACCTTTTCCGGAGAGGCAATCCGGTCCAGCATAATGTCCCGAATACCGTGGACATTTTTCATAAGGGCCGATGGCCTTTTGTCATGTGTCCACTCCCAAAATGATTTACGAATGTAATATTAGTTGATCCAACGGTACCATAATGTGTCTTTCTTGGAATGAATATTCCAGAGAGTCTTAGCTAGTAGCGACTGGTTCCATGTACCGAGATTTCGAATACCAAGGCCCCCCTCTGACTTAGGCAAGCAAATTGTTGTCCAGGCAACAGAAGGGTTGGAGCTGCCCCATAAGAAATTCCGGCATAGTTGGACTATCTTCAATCTGACTGCAGCGGGAATGTGGAAGATTGAAAGCCAAAAACATTCAACACCTTGTAACACCGAACTCGGTGCGTCCAGCATATGACAAGGTTGAGGCACTCCAGCCATCAACATACTTCTTAATACTTTTGATCATAGTTTCATAATCTGCAACCAAAAGTTTCTTCGCGGCAAGCGGGATGCCGAGATACCGAAATGGCATTGTCCCTCTCTCAAGGTTAGAAAATTGTAGAATGTCAGATGCATCTACATCCTTGATGCCAGCCATGTAGATGTTCGATTTCTACACGTTCATATTCAGCCCCGAAGTTGCACTAAACTCATTCAAACAATCCATAAGAATGCGGATTGAGGTACTATCTCCTCTCGACAGGAGCATAAGGTCGTCCGCATAAGCTAAGTGTGTGATATTCAACTTATCACACATAGGATGGAATTTAAAGGCTGAATCTGTTGTACGTAGACAAATCAGCCGCGATAGGTACTCCAAGCAAGTAACAAACAGATAAGGGGAAAGGGGATCCCCCTGCCGGAGTCCCTTTGCACCCTTAAAATGCCCGAACAGTCCGCTATTAATGGAGATGGAATACGATGCCGATGTAACGCATTCCATTACCCACTTCACAGAAATATTTGGGAATCCGAGCCCAATAAGCATATCTATGAGGAAGTCCCAATTAACAGAATCGAATGCCTTCTTAAGGTCGATTTTTATCGTGCATCTTGGGGATATTCTCTTAATATTATACTTCCTTAGAAGTTCTTGCATAAGGTGGATATTATCCACCATGTTCCTCCCCTTGATAAAAGCTGCCTGAGCCCCGTCGATAATTGTATCCAAAACCTCGGAGATCCGCACTGCGAGGATTTTTGATACTACTTTATAAAAGACGTTGCAACATGAAATCGGACGAAAGTCGCCAACTGTGGGTGAATGAGTGGTCTTGGGAATCAATGCAATAATTGCATGATTCCATTCTTTAAGTAATGACCCAGAATTAAAAAACTCGTTTACTGCCGTGACAAAATCACCTCCTGTTACTCCCCAGGTGTTCTTGAAAAATTTGGACGTATACCCATCCGGCCCAGGAGATTTTTCGTTATCAATGTTGTTGAGAGTCCCCAGAATCTCCTCTCTAGTAACAGTCCTGGTTAAGCTAGTGCATTGCTCAAGGTTGAGAGTCGGGCCATGCTCAATGACCCCCTCAAGCGGTCTCTCCGTTTGCTGAAGTGTGCCCAAAAGGCCTTTATAGTAACTCAGAAAATCATCACTAACTTGCTCGGTTGAGTTAGTCAGGCTGCCATCCGGTCTAGTTAATGAGGCAATAAAATTCCGTTTGGAATTCCTTTTGGCAATAAGTGAAAAAATTTAGAACATTTATCACTATCAATCAAATATCTGCATTTTGCCTTTTGTTGATAAAAGAGCTTCTCAGCCCCGCAAAGAAAAGTGGCCTGTTTGCGAAGGTCAGGCAACCTCAATGCGGTTTCATGATCGTCCGGGTTGGAATATAAGGTCTGTTGAGCCTCTTTAAGTGCTGCTTTATCCTGGGTAGCCCTACTAGTAATGTGCGAGAAGTGCTTGTTGTTGAGTTCTTTCAATTTATACTTCAAGCATTTGAGCTTCTGACGTAGACGGAATTGTGCGGAGCCCCTAATATTGACCTGCCATTCTCCTTCTACTGTTGGCAAGAAATTTTCATGATCTGTCCACATGTTAAAGAAACGCCACGGAGATTTCCCAGCTGGTTTATATTTTGATAGTTGAACCACACAAGGTGAGTGGTCGGACAGGCCTGAAGTCGGGAAGTGAGCCTCACCGTGAGGGTTCTCAAGTATCCAAGCATTGTCCACCAATGCTCTGTCAAGCTTGGTCCAAACTGATTGGTTTGTCCAAGTGTAATAAAGACCCGTCGATGGTAAATCCGAAAGACCAAGAGTATCACAACAAGCTTTAAAGTCCCTTATTTCATGTTGTGTCGGATGAACGGTACTGCATCTATCCTCGGGAGAGAGAATAGAATTAAAGTCACCCATAACGAGCCAAGGTCGGTCAATGAGAGCTCTGATACGAATAAGCTCCTCCCACAATGGCTTACGATCAGTAATTGATATCATTAAAGGTGTTTTGTGGTTTGAAATACTCATTTTGGAGTTTGGTTTCGATATATTCGGGATTGAATATTATCAAAGGATGTATGATTGCTAAGTATTCGTTAGAATGCCTCAATGAGTTTGTATATTGTTGTATCGGCATTTTAGTTGGTTATAATCGTGTTTGATACGTTTATTGAGCGGATTATTGGTAATTGTGTCATTCAAGGTTATTCGAGAGACCGACATCTCTTTTTAGGACGTTGTTCGAGGAAGGACATTTCAACACCGGTATTGTGTAAGTAAATTCTTACTCGGTTAAAAGGATATTCATTCCTTACGTTGTTGTTCATTCATACATGTAATTCACTCATAATATATCGTTCATGCCGAGACTTGTATTTATCAACTCATCATGTAACTCACGAGGAACGATTGTTCCAAAATCATTTCATTGAAGCTATCACTCGTTATATCATTATTTCATCTCGGTGAGTCGTTCTTGATCCTTATAGGATTGTATTCATTACTCCTCACCTTGGTCATTTTTGTTCTGGTGATTTTCCAGAATTATATTGCATGGCCGGTTGGCGCATGTGTGGAATTTTAGTCGGGCACACTATGGTCATGTGTATATGCGGGACTCCGGACATATTGGACTGTGCGCATGGTAATGTGTATAAGAGGAACTCCGGACACATTGAACCGTGAGACTAATTAGGCCAATAGCGGGTGTATATGCGGGACTCTGGACACTCCGCTATTTGTGCTCTTACTCAGTTCATTCGGGCATACATTGATGCTCATCATTCAACTTAATTCATTAATTCATTCATGTGATTATTGTTTATTGTTCAACTCTTGAGGATTATTGTTCTGTGTAACTGACCCCATTGGGGGATGTTGTTTTCAGGTCATGGCAATGCTAAGGCACGGGAAGAGAATGTTGATGGCGAGGAGTCCCAGTGATACTAGTAGGGGGCCCCAATCCTTTTCAGTCATTCGTGTTTCTTCATTTTATTTCCGCTGCAAACTTCCGTTTGAATACTCATTTTATTCAGTATTGTATATTTTATCTTCATATAAAATATACATGTATTCTATATTATCTTGGGCGTGTTGTAATGAAACTCCTCATTGGAGTAATTTGATGATATAATGTGGTTCGGTACTACAATTATATTATTTAAATCATTAATTTTCATTCGCCTGGTGGGTCCCAGTCGGGGGTCCACGGCACTATAATATCCGCCTAGTTTGGGGTGTTACACTACACTATTCCAGAATAAGGGCAGTAGTCACTGGAACACCCATTATGACCGCTACGTTCACATCTAACGCATGTTATGGTTATTACATCACGGCCGCTATCGTACGTAACGTACATTATGTATTATTTCCAGAAACTTACAAACCCGACCAGGGCTTATTTCTCTCATAATCCCAAAATCAAAGCCCTATATTCCAAAACCCCTCTCTCAAAATCCTCTCCAAAACTCAATTTAATTGTTCAATCAACCTCGGAATCATGATAAACACTAAGTCAAATTCCATCGGAATAGGCCAAATTCGTGAATCCCCAAGCGGAGAAGGTATTCAATGACATTCTTATAGATTAAGAGGTAACTCCAAGCCATCACTTTGATTTTGAATATTTGAAGAGTATTGGGGTTAATATTGGAGTTCTTTGATATTTTGGGGATAGAAAAATTCGTTAGTTTGGCTCGGCCCATTTTTGAGGAATTGGTTAAGGAATTTTATGCAAACTTTTCAACTAGTTACAATTCAGATGGTTTAGTTGTTGTTCATTTATTAGTACGTGGTCCACCGATAAACTTTGGTGCCGTGAAAATTTCGGACATGTTTAGCTTGCCTAACGAATATGTGTTGTGCACCGACAATTTTGCTTGGAATAATGATGATAATGATAATTTTTCTGACGAAGAAAATGAAAATTTGAACAAAATCACTGTTCGAGACTACCTCAAAACTCAGACTGTACTTGAGGTGAGTTCTGATAAATTTGAAATTAATGATTTTGATTTAAGCATTCGTTTACTTCATGATGACATCACTCAAAGTTTAATGCCAAAGGTAGATGCACAACAGAAACTGGTAAGGAAATTGTCTGTCATGTGCTGAAGAATAAACAGGTCAATTTTTTCGGAGTCGTCATGAAGAGGTTTGTAGAGAAAGGTATGATTTTCCACAAGAAAGGGTATGTGAAGAAAGTTCGTCAAAGAAAATTAAGAATGTCATTTGGTTCTATTCTTACAGAGATTTATGAAAGAGAATGCATTGGTTTGTCTGGAATTCATGGAATGGCAATCTCAAGGGGGAGTATGGTTCACGAAGGAACCATTCGGACTATGAGATATGTGCAGACGAGGAACTGTGGCTGGATTTATTTTTCATACATGAGAGATGGTGATACTCTAGTCGATGGAGGTACCTGTAATGCCCGGATAATTATTGTGTATTTATCTTGTATTTGACTTGTAATATTCGACTTCGTGGCATTAATCGAAGATTGGTTTCCCGTATTCGTATCCCTATATTTTTGTATTTCCAAACATTCATGCATGCATGACTCTGCACGTCATTACGTATGCTAAAACATAACTATAACGTACGCTACGTGTTTAATATAACGTACGTTAGAGCTGGTGTGTTACGTACGTAAGGGTCAGTCAATTCGAGATTAGACAAGGGTCATCATGTGGGGACCAGATGAAGATTCGTGGAAATTGCTCGCGTGAACCTGGACAGCTTTCCAGCTAAGCAAGTCAACTGGGCTTAGCATACGTTAAGGTGGAGTGTTAATGCACACTAAGCACATGGTGTTATGTACGTAAACCACAGTGATAACGTACATAAACTAATGCCAGAATCAAGTCAGTGAGCTCTGGCCATACGTTAACGTACGCTAATATTTGAGTATAGCGTACTCTAAGGACATTACGTACGTAATGGAGTATTGGTAACGTACGTAATGGTTAGAAATCTATTTATAGACCTCAACCCCCATTTCATTTCTTCCTCACTCCTTACCCGATTTTCGTAATCTGAAGACTATCTAGCAACATATATCCCTCATATCATCATCTTAGCCCGATTTTTTTGAGAATCATAGACCTTGTGGATTGGTGTTCAAGCTTCCGGTGAAGAGTTTCTTCAAGTCTTTCATTGTTCTTCTCTTCCTTGAGGTATTTTAACTCTACACCAAGTTGGAGATTATGTTCTTACACTACCAAAATCGGGGATTTAGCCGACGACTTTAAGTCGTCGGCTAAAGGTCAATGTCATCGGCTAAACCCCTCAGTCGTCGTCTAAAAAACCGTCTGCCGATATTCGTCGGCGAAGGTTTAGCCGACGACTTTTTTTATAGTCGTCGGCTAAAGCTCATGGTTTAGCCGGCGACTTCTTCCCGTCGGCTAAAGTTTAGCCGACAACATTTAAGTTTCGTCAATTAAACCTCTATGTTTTAGCCGACCACTAAGAAAAAATGTCATCGGCTAAAGTCTTTTTAAAAAAACAAATATTTACACATTAGACGATGACTTTTTGAAATGTCGTCGGCTAAAACATTTTTAAAAAAAAATATATAATACACTTTAGCCGACGATATTTAACAAGGTCGTCGGCTAAAACTTTTTTTTAAAAAAAAAATAATAAACTTTAGCCGATGACTTCTGTAAAGGTCGTTGGCTAAAACCTAATATAAAAAAAAATATTCAGATTTTGGGATCCCAAAACCTGTATTTTTTGCACCTGCAATTTTTATACACCAGCTCCCATTATCAACAACCATCAACGCACAACACATTCAACTAATACCATCAATAATATGCCCAACATTATATACAACACAACGCACAACACATTCAAGAACATAAATTTCATCAACATACTAGTAGCGTCAACAAAATCGCTTACACAATTCTAACACAAACATAAATATACAAGAATACTACAACACAACAACTACAATCCGCTACCAAAATCATCTAAATGTCGAAATGTAGAAGTAGAAGGATTACGACCATCCCCTAGATCCTCGTCACGAGGCTGTGAAGATGGGGTCTGACCGAAGAGAGAAGGCGGTAGAGCAGGTGCCTGCAGTCTAGCCTGAGTAATGGTCTGAGTCAGCATCATCATATAGTCCATCATGGTCTGCTGCTATCTGTGGAAACTCTCTAACCGCGACTCAGTCCTCTGCTCGCTCTCCTGTGACCGCGTCTGAGTGCTCCTTTGATTCTCAGCTCAGAGCTCCCTCTCCGCCCTCAACTGCTCCTCGAGATACATGCATCCCGTCCGCGAGGGCGCTGGAAGCTGGGGGTATCTTTCAATAGACTGTGACCCTCGGCTCCCATCATCTTAGTGCGGTACCGACTACCTCTAGGAGGGTAGACGGTACCCCACACCCTAGCGCGAACATAAGGATCGGCCTGATCGATATGTCCAATAGCAGAAACGAGGTCGATATCCGCTAAGTCCGGATACTGCTCCCGAGCAATCCCAGCAAGCATCCTCTGAGACTCCTCCCGCACACGCTCCTAAGTTAATATGAAAATAAATATTTCAATATCAATAAATGTATGATACAAAGGCATTTAGTTTATTACCAAAATAAAATAAAAAAGACTTACATGCTCCTCGGGATGGTTCGGATATGCTTTCTGAGTCACGTAGGCAAATGCGTCCAACGAATCAGAAGAAGTGGCCTCGTGCGCAACTCTGGCTAACGACCGGGAACCCAGACTGTGATGGTCAGTCAGACCAGCACGATTGGTCCTGTTGGTCAAGCTAGTCGCCTTCAAAAAAATATTGCAAGAATTACAAGATTTTACAGACAATTAAAAAATGACATATATTAAAAATAGAGTTCACTACTTTTTTGGTCCTTGTGGTTTGCCTTTAGTTATATTCCAGAATTTAAAATAAATCGGAACTTCATGTATTTTTTAAATTCTGAAACATTATTTAAAAAAATCGAGTTTAAATTTAGAATTAAAAAAAACTGAAATATTATTAATTTTTATTATATACTAGCAATTTTTTTAATAAATAAAATAAAATATTCAGATTTTTATTTCTTTTATGGAAAATAATATTCTAGTTTTTATTTTTATTAAAATAATTTATAAATAATATACAGAGTTTATAAATTTTTTTATTTCCAATTTTAAATAAAAATTCCAATTTTTTAATATTAATTATATTCCAGAATTTAAAAAAAATACCTGAAGTTCCGATTTTTTTCTAATTTAAAAAAATCGAAACTTCAAGTATTTTTTCAATTCTCAAACATTAATTTAAAAAAATTGAGTTTAGATTTAGAATTCCAAAAAAATAAAAACTGAAATATTATTAATTTTTATTAAATACTAGCATTTTTTTAATAAATAAAATAAAATAATTCAGATTTTTATTTATTTTATGAAAAATAATATTCTAGTTTTTATTTTTTATTTCTGATTTTAAAAAAAATACTTAACTTTAATAATAATATGAAAAATAATAATAATAATAATAATAATAATAATAGAAAAAGAAAGAATGAAATGAGGGTATTTTAGTCATACCATGAACTCCGGGTTGCGAAAATGGGCGCGTTGCCACTTCCACTCGTACTCCCGGAACTTGAATTCTTTCGGGGTAGCCTCTCGGGTATCACCCCAGGCTGTCCAGAACATGTGCATCTCATTTTTTCAAGATTTGTACCTACAACACACGTTGCACAACATATATTATTCGTAAGAAAAAAAATTACGCAAACAATGTAGATACAAAATAAATTAAAATGACTTACTTGGTAAACTGTATCTCATCACACCAAGTACGTAGTAGAGAGTCGGGAATGACAAACCACACCTATGAACAACATAAATACGCAACAACATAAAAACATCACATATTACATTTTGAAGAACTACGTGTTGATTGAAAAACACTTATTAATCAAACGGGAACTCGGACTCCCGTCTCATCGACCTCCGGAATAGTCGGAACCATCGGAGGCATGAATAGACTCGGCGGAGGACCGTGGGTCACCGCCGACGAGGAACTCTGTACATCTCCTGATATATGAGGGCTAGACGTGGGTCGGTGGATGGGAGGCATGCGAGTCTCCATCTGCGAGGGAGTCGATCGTGGTTTCTGAAAGGATAAACGCCGCGCTAGTGTAGCGGGCTCATCTATCGCCCTCAGAAAATCGTCAGCGTTAATGCCGGTTTCTTCTAGTATCTGGCGGGCACGAGCGCTACTCTGAGATATGTACTAAGTAACGTGATCTGCCCTACTAGAGGCTGCCGAACTCCCTCCCCCGAACCGGGAGTGGTCGACTTTGTCGGCTTCTTCCCCAATGCTTTCTTTATTCTATCCATCTTCAAAAATAAAGAAACATACAGATATTAACACAAAAAATCGACATAGTTTCCACAGTAAATTAACAATGACACAACAGTAATTATCAATGTCATACCACGTTAATCTTTAAATTAACGCCGGCTATACAATCCCTTCCTCCTCAAACAAAATTGAACAAAAAGAAAGCTAAAAATAAACATTCTGCTCAGACGATAGCCAGAGAAGTCAACATCATCATAGTAACTCAAATTAAAGACAGTAAATGATAAGACGACCGGCTTTAGAAATGTAGAAATATGTGAGTTACGTTGTCTAATGTTGTCTCCCAACATTTTAGTCATGCCGTCCAAATGTTATACGATACTACCTTACCTACACTAGTAACCACACCTCACAAGTCACAAAAAAAATTATACATTAATTCGGCAAATCTTGACAACCAACATTGTTATTTTTATCGTATAATGCTTAAATGCCAAGCCAAAACATGCCTTCTCTAAAAGAAAAAAATTGCCCACCCAGAATTAAATTCAACCGATCAAAATTCCACCGTCCGAGGTCATCTGCTAAAAAATCAAACGACAAATTTCCTTCGATCGAGCTAGGTTTGGTAATAAATCAACTGTTACTAAAGTAAATCAAAAGGCAAATTCACATCAGACTAAAACACAGCAGCAGAATATGAGTTAACATAACCTTAGGACGGATGTGGGAAGGGAAGAAACGAAAAACGTCGCCTTCGTATGCTCGTCCTTCTTGGATGTCTAGGTGCTCGAGATGTTGTACTATATGCGGGGGGATGGCGGCTGGGCGGCGGGACGAGAGTTGTCATCTAAAGTGTAAAGTTTAGCCGACGACACTTTAAAGTCAGCCGTTTTTTACGGGTCGTAGGCTAAAGTGTGAATTTTGGTAGTCTTAGTTATATTATGAGCTTCTTACGGAGATTATTGAACTTGTTATATCGTAGTGAATCTAGCATCACGTTTCGGAAGATTATATTAGGTGAATTAAGGTTTCCGTTGTTATTAGTTGAGCCATGATCTTTACCAATCATAAGAATGGAGGTTTCTGAGATGAACACACCTTGAGGATGCTTTCGAAACACTCTTTTGATGAACAACTTGTTAAGACTTACCACCCTGTGTAAGATGAACTCAAGAAGGTGAATGTGGAGGGTGTTCAATTATAATTCTTGCCTTAAAATGAATTCTTTGTTAATCTACATATGGATGATTAGAACTAGGTAAGGATATTGGGACAATCATTTTGAATGTAGAACTTCATAAGAAGAACTACTCATGGAAGAACAAGAATCGTAGGGTTGAATTAACCTAGAACTAGGTTAAACGTGATTATCTCGCTATGTATTATTGAGACAACTGAACCGAGCATTTGAGTTGATAATCAGAATTAAAGTATGGAGTTTAATGGTATGATGAATATCCTTGGAATTGTGGACATCGGCATTGTGCCCCATTATGATCTCATGAATTTGCATGCCATTTTCCAAACTTAGTGTTCGTCGGGAAGTAGAACCGATAACTGGCCATTCATTAATGATAACTCGATTATAACTTAAGGCGTTCGGTGCTCGTGTGTTAGTTTCGAGAGGCTTGCTGAATTCCTTGTTATTCCCATGTACAAGGTGAGCGATCGAGGGGTGGCAACCTTCGGACGTGTTGACATTTGTTGGAGTATTTAATTCTTGCCATCTTTGAGGCAAGTATCGTATTTTGAAATTTGTTCATATTGGTGATTTTGATCATGCATACTGTTTGTTCATGTTGTTGAACATGAGATTATTTTCATTGAATTGTCATGATATTCGTTATCGATTACTCATATGTTCATGTTGATGGACATAGTGATTTTTGCATATATGTATACATAGTTGTGTTTGTGTATGTTGTGTTGATCCGAAGGGATTGAGCGATCTATGCTGAGGGTGCTGGATCGGATGTCCACCTCGTGTTGGTCCGACGGGATCATCTTGGGATCTATGCTGAGGGTACTGGATCATGGGACGGGATTTTCCACCTCGTGTTGGTCCGACGGGATCATCTTGGGATCTATGCTGAGGGTGTTGGATCGTTGGAATACCCATGTTGTGTTGATGGAATCATGTGAATTCGCATTGCTGGATTCCAGTAGCGGAAGTCCGTATTGTGTATTTTGTTATGCATCGTTGTTGTATATCTGATTTTGTATATTATGATACTTGTACTAGCATCATTTTGCTAACCCCTTCGGGGGTGGACATTTGTTTTGATGTTCAGGTAGCCGAGGAGCGGGGAAGCAACCACAGTGCCGACATGATGACGAAGGGGCTCAGTGATGTTATTTGTCGTGTTGTTTTGTTATTCTGGTTTTACTTTTAGTACTCGAATACGTGTGTCCTGGTGATTATTTGAGGTGTTGTAATAAATGGATTCATTTGAGTTGTTTGAACCGGTTCCGAATTCTACATTTTGTGGTACTTTTATATTATTTCCGCATTTCTTAAATTAGTCTTGTAAATTCTTATATAAGGGATTACAGTGCTGTAGTTATTCCGAATATCTCGAGGTGTTACAGAATATGGTATCGGAGCTAAGATTCATGGATATCTTGGCAGTCGGGTTTTAGTTGGGTCTGTTTACGTCATTTGATTTATGCGTCGTTGGTAACATCACTGCATAGCCAGCGTTGTCATGTGGACCATGGTTGTAAGTTTCCTAATCTCATATACTACCGTTTTATTTAATTGTGTGTTGTGGATATAGACAAATTTCCTTTTAGAAGATTTTGCCTTGGATATTGAGTATTTGTGTTTACAGTATGTTGGGAGGAGGTCGTTGACACGGACGCGGTCGTGAACGCGGATGTGGTAATGCGAGACAGGAAGATTCAGCATCCACCCAGGATGCATTGACTAATCGAACTGATTCCCATTCCGGAGGACAACAGGAATCAGTAAATGATGACGCAAATCCTAACATGCCGGGAGTGCTTCAATAGGTGGTCGCTCAGATGACCCAGTTTGGTCAGGTAGTTGACCGCATGCAGACAGCGATGGTCCAGCAGTGCAACGAAGATAATTGGGGAGACAAGTGGCTTACGGAGGTGGTAAAATTGCACCCACCAAAATTTGACGGTTCTGTAGAGATGCCTACTTGGGATCATTGGCTGAAGGAATTGGAAAAGATATTTGCAGGAATCAACTGCCCTGATGACCACAAAGTCCCGATTGCATAGTTCTTTCTGACTGAGGAAGCTTTTGACTTGTGGGAGGCCATTCGACCTGAGGATCATCATGCTGACTGGACAGAATTCAAATTAATGATGGAAGCTCAGTATTGCCCTCGTCCAGTTAGAGAGGCTAGAGTCCGAGAGTTTTTCTCACCGCAAAATCTGGAGGCATCTGTGACAGACGTGATTTAGACTTTTAATTACCAGTTGACCTGTGTGCGACACTTGTCAGGAACGAGGCGGAGAAGATTTTCCATTTCGACATGCGGACGAAGCCGGAGATTCAGCAATATATGTCCGGATTTGAATGTACTACTTTGCGACAGTATTAGGACAAAGCACTGGCCTACGACATGAAAGAGGCAGCGGTGGAGAAATCAGCGGAAGCAAAGAAGCAGAAAGTGTCCGACAACTTCACTGAAAACAAGAGCAGTGGGACCCGTAAGGGCCCGTCTTCATTTCATTCATCCAGGAAACCTCTGCATCCTTCTCGAGGTGGAAAAAAGTCCCGGACAACATCAATGGTTTCAGATGCATCTAAGAAGTGTTATAACTATGGTCAAGCAGGGCATGTTCGGCGTGATTGCTACGCACCTTCTGTGACGTATTTCGAATGTGGGCAGGAAGGGCATCGTGCGACTTTTTGCGGAAATTTGACTAGATCAATTGGTACTCGCGCTCCAGCACCAGTTCCAAAAGAGACAAGTGTGAACCAGACACAGCGAAGTGGGTTTCAGCAGCAGAATGTTGGGAAAAGGGAGGCGTCTAGTGTTGGGTCCGTTCCTACGTGCCTGTACGAGATAAGGAGGTCAGATGATCAGAACACCACTGTTGCATCAGGTACGATTCAGATCCTTTTGCAACCAGTTAGTGTCTTATTCGATTCAGGAGCTACGCATTCTTTCATATCTTTGAACTGTGTTAATCGTTTGAAAATCTCGTGTTTATATTATTGTGAACCTTATGTTGTGGGTTTATCGAGTGGAGAGAACTGTGGGGACTCTAGAAGCTAGAGATTTTCCTGTGTCTATCGGAGGGAGAAATTGGCCGTCAAATCTTATCGTGGTCGACATTCAAGGTGACGATTTAATTCTCGGAGATGATTGGCTCCACCGATATGGGGCTATTTTGAATTATCGAAATAGACTTATTTCGATTATTACTGATGACGGTCTGAACATGTATTTAAAGGATGGAGACCGGGAAGCTCAGGGAAAGTAATCAAAGACATGAAAGCAGTTAAATTTCTAAAGCAGAGTTGTCACGGATTTTGGTGTTATGCTATGAAATAGGAAGAAGTAGTAGAGCTCTCATCTATTCCAGTGGTGAACGAATTCTCTGACGTATTCCCTGACGAACTACCCGGATTACCCCCGCAAAGAGCTGTAGAGTTTAATATCGAATTGGAACTAGGAGCCGTACCCATTTATAGAGCACCATACCGTATGGCGCCAACCGAGATGTACGAGTTAAAGAAATAGCTTGAGGAGTTGTTACAAAAGGGGTACATCCAACCTAGCGTTTCTCCTTGGGAAGTACCCGTTCTCTTTGTCCGGAAGAAAAACAGATCCCTCCGATTATGTATTGACTACAGGGAACTAAACAAGGTGACGATCAAGAATAAATACCCTTTGCCTCAGATCGACGATTTATTTGATCAAGTGCAGGGGGCGATGGTATTCTCAAAGATCGACTTGAGATCAGGGTACCGTCAGTTGAGGATTAAGGAATCTGATATACCGAAATCTGCTTTCAAATCCGGTACGGGCAGTGTGAATTTGTGGTGATGCCATTCGGACTTACTAATGCTCCTGCGGTGTTCATGCAATTGATGAATCGGGTATTCTTAGAGTACTTGGATAAATTCATGGTTGTCTTTATTGACGACATCTTGATTTATTCGAAGGATCCACAAGAGCAAGCTGAGCATTTTGCATATCGTTTTGAATATTTTGAAGAATGAACAGCTTTATGCGAAACTTTCTAAATGCGAGTTCTGGCTTAAGGAAGTAACATTCCTTGGACACGTGATATCGTCTGACGGAGTACAAGTGGACCCGAATAAAATTGAGGCAATCTTGGAGTGGGAATATCCTAAGAACGTGAAGGAAGTCCGAAGATTCTTAGGACTTGCAGGATATTATCGTCGCTTTCTGTAGGATTTTCCAAAATTGCTCGTTCGCTTACTCAGCTGTTTCAGAAGACTCAGAAATTCATGTGGAATGAGAAATGTCAGGCCAGCTTTGATGAACTTAAGAGAAGACTTACAATGGTGCCTATACTAGCATTACCAGATGGAACCGATGGATTCATGGTATACAGCGATGCTTCAAATCAGGGTCTGGGTTGCGTGTTGATGCAAAAGGATAGGGTGATTGCCTATGCCTCTCGACAGTTGAAACCGTACGAGGTTAACTACCCGACTCATGATTTAGAGTTAGCAGCTGTAGTCTTTGCCCTGAAGATTTGGCGACATTATTTGTACGGCACTCATTGTCAGATCTTCTGCGATACCCGAGCCTAACACTACTCACTTGGTCAATATGATTGATGCATAACTTGTTAATTATGTCTTATTTGGATTACTTGATGTTTCATGGTTCATTTGATCTTATAGTTAATTTCACTACATAGAAATGTGCTAAACATTTGAACTAAAGTCTAAAACACTATCGTGGTATATGTTACGGAACTAAGTTACGTTATTCATATTATTTCTAATACGAAAATAAAATATATGTAAAGATCCTATAAAACTCTGAGTACACGTGGTAAGCCTAACATGTCTATCGGAGGTTAACTAGCTTATCTCGAGATTTTAGTCGGCGCGTGTACTGGGTATTGATGATTCAAGTGAATAACCATCATTTAATATACTAACCCGTGTCAAGTACCTTGATTCTTGTCAATACCCTATAGGATGCAATCTGTGATTGCATGTGATAACAGTGGTAAAATACTGTGATCTGTCTATACCTGATTCGTTCCAACTGCGGTAGGAATTGATCTTATCTTTTAGTTTATTGTATTAATTATATGTTTTTAATAAATTATTCCTTCCATTCTTATCTACAGTTTCGCATTTGTGAAGTTTTAGAAAGTTTGACAATAAACTCCTTCACTAGCATTTTCAATATTGTTCGCATGAGTAATCGAGTTTAAGCAATAAAAATACACCCTAAACTTCTACGAAGCCCTTTGAAAGATCATCCATACCCTAAATTAGGTCAATATCTACTAGGAACCATTTCATACACTCTAAGAACTGGATCATAACTACTTGAATCGATCAATTATTTCAAACCTAGTCTCTAGTAGTCATTCGAGAGTATTTTGGACATTTCACCTTCATAACCGACTTAAGACACTTGGTTGATGGATAAATCCGACCCGCAACCCTCATTTACAGTCTGTACAGGAATAAGAAGCTCCCCACTTCGAAAAATCACCAAAAATTCAAGAAGAAATCATCAAAAACATCAACACCTCAATTCCTTTAACAATCAAGGTGAGTTTCCTTTGTTTCTTCCTTATTCTTGCTATGTTTCTTAGCTATTTCGAAGGTGTGAGAGCTTGTATATGTTCTTATACATGTTATAATGATGTTAAGAATTCATCTATGGCAAACCCTTGTGTTTAATATGGATTTATAAGGCTTAAAACTCACTAAGGCAATAAAGGAATCAATTCTGCCACCTTTTGGAATTAATAGTATATGTTACTTGATCCGTATGTTTCAGGGTCAGGAGTTTCAGTATACTTATTCTTAAGTATCGTAGGGATAATATGTCAAAAATTGGTGCAAATTAAACTTATATTATAGTGGTTATAAGCAAAACAAAATCTGATTATGACAAGACTTAGATAAACTCTCTTAATCAAGTGTTTGTTATAAAACCTTGAAATTTTAAGTTGTGAGAGTTGAATGAACTTTATAAACAGAGACTAATATATTTATTAATTAATTATAAGTCCAAAAGTGATTGGTTAATGGGCTGGTATACATCGATAAACCGACATAGAGTACGTATAACACCGGTTATGCGAAGTGGTAAACCCTTTCGATATGAAGAGAGTTAAACCTTGCGCGTGGTATGTAAATCCTTGAAACACATTCCTTGAAACATGTTCTGAAGATATATCATCCCAACCACCCCCTATTGGTATAAACGTAAGGGTATTACCCTATCAAGGTAAGTAAAAATCCATCTGCAACTACAATGCATAAACATAGTATTGTTTGTAAACTTGATGATATCTTGAGAGTGTATTGTATTGGATGATTGATCTGTATTATGCT
Organism: Orobanche coerulescens; assembly: GCA_033398695.1. Classification (NCBI taxonomy): domain Eukaryota; kingdom Viridiplantae; phylum Streptophyta; class Magnoliopsida; order Lamiales; family Orobanchaceae; genus Orobanche; species Orobanche coerulescens. Next base: position 120,408,705 of record CM065815.1, read on the forward strand.
TAAAGTGTTTGGTTGCACCTTACAAGATCATAACATCCATTAGCATCTCCACATGCATGCATAACAGGATACTCACTAGTGTCTGCATGCATGGTACGATCATGGAAAGAAAGAAAAGAAAAATGTTTTGTTGGTCGCTGCTAGAGCACCGAGGCATGGTAGATGCATGCTTTTACGATATGTTTAGCATGGTAGATGCGTTCTTATATCATGTGTGAGACATGGTAGATGCATGTTCTCACGATATATTTGGTGTGGTAGATGCATGCCTTATATATCTGGCATGGTAGATGCATGCCTCATGATATGATATGATATTGAGTTCATTCCGGTGCTTAGTACATGGTTTAACGGGCCCAAGGATAAGAAAATGATTTTGAGAGATTCTCATTGACAATCATATGTCATATGTTGCATCAGACATGATACATAACATGCATGATTTCTACTTATTGGGCTTTAGCTCACGTAGTTTATGCATTTTAGGTAATTCTGATGCTTGAGTATGTTCCCTCGCTGGATGAGTTGGAGTTCCACTGTTGCTGAGGGTCGACGTACATGGATGACGACCTGTCGGGCTTAACCATGGGCTTAACATATTTCCATCCTTGTTTGTGAACCTTGCTTTATAAATATGTATTGCAGTAATGTACTCATATGTTCGAGTGTCGTTGATGGTGTGATGGGCACTTTAAGTTCACTTAGTATGTTTGTTTAACCTGTGAGGTTGTTTAAGTATCGTAATGTAAAATAAATGAGTGATTTGGGAAGCTCGAAGTTTTGTTGTTTACTAATCTCTTGTAGTTATAGTTACGGGGATATTGATGTCATGAGTTTGATTCGGATTGAGACTAGATGTCTCTGTATGATACTTGTGTTGGTTTTATGTCACAGGTTTGGGATAGGTACTAGTTTAGGGGAAACTCTGTCGAAATTTCACCGTAATTTATAAGGATTAATATGATATTAGATAGTGTAAGTTAGGTAGTTAGTGCGGGTCGTTTCAGGTGGTATCGGAGCCCGGTTTGTGCCCTATAGACTGTCCATGTACACGAGCTCAGAGCATGTGGATAACAACAAATCCAGTAAGTGTTATTTTATTTGTGTGCACTCATATTTCATGAATTATATTGACCATATGATATAGGGCTCAGTCATAAATAGAAAATAATGCCGAGAACAAGAACTGCCCTAACAAATGCCCCAGCAGCATTTATGGATTTAATGAATAGAGTGTTTAAAGACTTCCTGGATAAGTTTGTCATCGTGTTTATTGATGATATTCTCATATATTCGAAGACCAAAGAAGACCGTACAGTGCATCTAAGGAAAGTTTTAGAAGTCTTAAAACAGAAACGGTTATATGCTAAGTTTAAAAAGTGTGAATTCTGGTTAGACCGAGTGGTATTCTTGGGGCATGTTATATCCGGAGCAGGGATTTGATGAGCCAAGCAAAGTTGAAGCAATCAATAACTGGCCGCAACCCACAAATTCTACAGAAGTATGCAGCTTTCTTGGTCTAGCTGGATATTACCGTCGATTTGTAGAGGGATTCTCCAAGATTGCCTCTCCATTAACAAAATTGACTAGAAAGAACGTTTTCTTCAAGTGGACAGAATCATGCGAGCAAAGCTTTCAAGAACTGAAGAGGCGATTGACATCGGCACCGATCTTGACCATTCCAATAGGAACTGGAGGTTTTAAAGTCTACAGTGATGCTTCAAAGAATGGTCTGGGTTGTGTATTGATGCAGAAAGGTAAAATAATAGCATATGCATCTAGACAACTGAAGGAGTATGAAAAGAACTACCCGACACATGATCTGGAACTTGCTGCAGTTGGGTTTGCACTTAAAATATGGAGGCATTACCTATATGGAGAACGCTGTGAAATTTATACTGATCACAAGAGCCTGAAATATTTCTTCACTTAGAAAGAATTGAATATGAGACAGCGAAGATGGTTAGAACTTGTTAAATACTGTGATTGTGTCATCAACTACCACCCTGGTAAAGCTAATGTGGTAGCAGATGCCTTAAGCAGAAACTCTGCACAATCCATTGCGTCCATGACCTTGATCCAGAAGCCAAAATTACACGATTTGATGAATATGGATGTAGAAATTATCCAACATGGATGGCTAGAAGCAAAATTGTCAGCACTAACCCATTGACCTACTTTAATAGATAGAATTCAGCAAGGCCAGAAAGAGGATCAAGATTTAGAGAAAATAAAGAAGAACATTAAATTAGGAACCTCGTCAGACTTCCAATTGTCAGAAGATGGTATTATTCGATTTAGAAATCGTTTATGTGTGCCTAATTTTGAAGATGTTCGCAAAGAAATATTACTAGAGGCGCACTCAACACCATATTCAGTATATCCAGGAGCAACTAAAATGTACAGAGACTGGAAACTACACTATTGGTGGCCAGTTATGAAAGAAGATATTGCACAATATGTGGAGCAATGCCTAACATGTCAACAGGTAAAAGCCGAGCACCAAAGACCAGCAGGAACCTTGAAACCTTTATTTGTTCCAAAATGGAAGTGGGAGGACATTACGATGGATTTTGTGACAGGTTTACCAAGAATGGTTAAAGGACACAACTCTATCTGGGTTATAGTTGATAGATTGACAAAATCTGCTCACTTTCTCCCTGTTTGTACGACATACTCCATCGATCGTTATGCTCAACTCTATATACAGGAAATAGTGAGGCTACATGGGATTCCACTATCTATTGTATCGGACATAGATTCACGATTTGTATCAGATTTTTGGAAGAGCCTACATAGAGCATTGGGTACCCACTTGTCTTTCAGCACTGCTTATCATCCACAGTCAGATGGGCAATCAGAAAGAACTATACAAACTCTTGAAGATATGCTCAAATCCTATGTTATGGACTTTCAAGGACAGTGGAGCAAACATTTACCCCTAATTGAATTCTCCTACAATAACAGTTATCAGAGTACAATTGGAATGGCTCCTTATGAAGCTTTGTATGGCCGGAAGTGTCGATCGCCAGTACATTGGGATGAGGTTGGTGAAGGAAGAGTTTTAGGTCCTGATATGATTCAAGAAATGACAGAAGCAGTTTCACTAATCAGAGAAAGAATGAGGACAGCTCAAAGCAGACAAAAGAGTTATGTAGATACCAGAAGGAGAGCACTGGAATTTGCCGTGGGTGATCGAGTATTCCTGAAAATTTATCAAATGAAGGGAATAATGAGATTTGGTAAGAAAGGAAAACTGAGTCCAAGATACATTGGGCCATTTCCTATTACTGATCGGGTTGGTGAAGTGGCTTATCGACTAGAGTTGCCAGCATCAATGTCTCAGATACACAATGTATTTCACGTTTCTCTACTAAGAAAATACATTGCGAATCCATCCCACATTCTCAAGAATGAACCAGTTGAGATGGAGGCAGATTTGAGTTACAAGGAGATACCGGTACAAATCTTACTAAGAGAAGTAAAGAAACTCAGAAATAAAGAAGTGCCACTAGTCAAAGTGTTGTGGAGAAATCAACTTGTAGAAGAAGCCACATGGGAGAGAGAAGATGAAATGAGGGCTAAATACCCTAATCTTTTCAGGTAAATTAAATTTCAGGGACGAAATTTTTATATGGAGGGGAAGATACAATACCCGAGCCTAACACTACTCACTTGGTCAATATGATTCATGCATAACTTGTTAATTATGTGTTATTTGGATTACTTGATGTTTCATGGTTCATTTGATCTTATAGTTAATTTCACTACATAGAAATGTGCTAAACATTTGAACTAAAGTCTAAAACACTATCGTGGTATATGTTACGGAACTAAGTTACGTTATTCATATTATTTCTAATACGAAAATAAAATATATGTAAAGATCCTATAAAACTCTGAGTACACGTGGTAAGCCTAACATGTCTATCGGAGGTTAACTAGCTTATCTCGAGATTTTAGTCGGCGCGTGTACTGGGTATTGATGATTCAAGTGAATAACCATCATTTAATATACTAACACGTGTCAAGTACCTTGATTCTTGTCAATTCCCTATAGGATGCAATATGTGATTGCATGTGGTAACGGTGGTAAAATACTGTGATCTGTCTATACCTGATTCGTTACAACTGCAGTAGGAATTGATCTTATCTTTTAGTTTATTGTATTAATTATATGTTTTTAATAAATTATTCCTTCCATTCTTATCTACAGTGTCGCATTTGTGATGTTTTAGAAAGTTTGACAATAAACTCCTTCACTAGCATTTTCAATATTGTTCGCATGAGTAATCGAGTTTAAGTAATAAAAATACACCCTATACTTCTATGAAACCCTTTGAAAGATCATCCATACCCTAAATTAGGTCAATATCTACTAGGAACCATTTCATACACTCCAAGAACTGGATCATAACTACTTGAATCGATCAATTATTTCAAACCTAGTCTCTAGTAGTCATTCGAGGGTATTTTGGACATTTCACCTTCATAACCGACTTAAGACACTTGGTTGATGGATAAATACGACCCTAAACCCTCATTTACAGTCTTTACAGGAATAAGAAGCTCCCCACTTCGAAAAATCACCAAAAATTCAAGAAGAAATCATCAAAAACATCAACACCTCAATTCCTTTAACAATCAAGGTGAGTTTCCTTTGTTTCTTCCTTATTCTTGCTATGTTTCTTAGCAATTTCGAAGGTGTGAGAGCTTGTATATGTTTTTATATATGTTATAATGATGGTAAGAATTCATCCATAGCAAACCCTTGTGTTTAATATGGATTTATAAGGCTTAAAACTCACTAAGGCAATAAAGGAATCAATTCTGCCACCTTTTGGAATTAATAGTATATGTTACTTGATCCGCATGTTTCAGGGTCAGGAGTTTAAGTATACTTATTCTTAAGTATCGTAGGGATATTATGTCAAAAATTGGTGCAAATTAAACTTATATTATAGTGGTTATAAGCAAAACAAAATCTGATTATGACAAGACTTTGATAAACTCTCGTAATCAAGTGTTCGTTATAAAACCTTGAAATTTTAAGTTGTGAGAGTTGAATGAACTTTATAAACAGAGACTAATAGATTTATTAATGAATTATAAGTCCAAAATTGATTGGTTAATGGGTTGGTATACATCTATAAACCGACATAGAGTACGTAGAACACCGATTATGCGAAGTGGTAAACCCTTTCGATATGAAGAGAGTTAAACCTTGCGTGTGGTATGTAAATCCTTAAAACACATTCCTTGAAACAGGTTCTGAAGATATATCATCCCAAACAGCCCCTATTGTTATAAACGTAAGGGTATTACCCGATCAAGGTAAGTAAAAATCCATCTGCAACTACAATGCATAAACATAGTATTGTTTGTAAACTTGATGATATCTTGAGAGTGTATTGTATTGGATGATTGATCTGTATTATGCTTAAAGTGTTTGGTTGTACCTTACATGATCATAACATCCATTAGCATCTCCACATGCATGCGTAACAGGATACTCACTAGTGTCTACATGCATGGTACGATCATGGAAAGAAAGAAAAGAAAAATGTTTTGTTGGCCGCTGCTAGAGCACCGAGGCATGGTAGATGCATGCTTTTACGATATGTTTAGAACGGTAGATGCGTGCTTATATCATGTGTGAGACATGGTAGATGCATGTTCTCACGATATATTTGGTGTGGTAGATGCATGCCTTATATATCTCGCATGGTAGATGCATGCCTCATGATATGATATGATATTGAGTTCATTCCGGTGCTTAGTACGTGGTTCAACGGGCCCAAGGATAAGAAAATGATTTTGAGAGATTCTCATTGATAATCATATGTCATATGTTGCATCAGACATGATACATAACATGCATGATTTCTACTTATTGGGCTTTAGGTCACGTAGTTTATGCATTGTAGGTAATTCTGATGCTTGAGTATGTTCCCTCGCTGGATGAGTTGGAGTTCCACTGTTGCTGAGGATCGACGTACAGGGATGACGACCTGTCGGGCTTAACCATGGGCTTAACATATTTCCGTCCTTGTTTGTGAACCTTGCTTTATAAATATGTATTGCAGTAATGTACTCATATGTTCGAGTGTCGTTGATGGTGTGATGGGCACTTTAAGTTCACTTAGTATGTTTGTTTAACCTGTGAGGTTGTTTAAGTATCGTAATGTAAAATAAATGAGTGATTTGGGAAGCTCGGAGTTTTGTTGTTTATTAATCTCTTGTAGTTATAGCTACGGGGATATTGATGTCATGAGTTTGATTCGGATTGAGACTAGATGTCTCTGTATGATATTTGTGTTGGTTTTATGTCACAGGTTTGGGATAGGTACTAGTTTAGGGGAAAATCTGTCGAAATTTCACCGTAATTTATAAGGACTAATATGATATAAGATAGTGTAAGTTAGGTAGTTAGTGCGGGTCTTTTCATCTTCACAGATCATAAGAGTCTCAAATATATTTTTAGTCAGAAGGAATTAAACATGAGGCAGAGGAGATGGCTGGAATTGATCATAGATTACGACTTGGAAATTCTTTATCATCCAGGCAAAGCGAACGTGGTAGCTGATGCACTGAGCCGCAAACCTGTTTCTCTTTGAGTGTTGGAAGCGCTTACATCCCAAACCAGCATTCAACGAGAACTGATTCGCGAAGGAATTGAAGTATGGTCACAAGAAGTCCAAGGGCAACTGTGTATGATGGAGCTACCTTCGTCGTTAATCGTAGAAATCAAATCTAAGCAGTTGGATGATTCTCTGATTATTTGGTTACGTGATGAAGTAGACAAAGGGAAGGCCCCAGGATTCGCGATACAAGATGACGGAGTTCTGAGATTTCAGAGTCCACTTTGCATCCCCGATGACGATGTTTTGAGACAAATAATCATGAAGGAAGCTCACAGCGCGTCCTATTCCATTCACCCGGGCACCAGTAAGATGTATAAGGATCTAAAACAAAATTTCTGGTGGGGAAATATGAAGAAGGACATAGCAGAACGCATTTCGAAGAGTTTAACTTGTCAACAAGTTAAGATCGAACATCAGCGGCCTGCCAGAATGTTGAAGCCACTTCTGATTCCTGAGTGGAAGTTGGAGGATATATCGATGGACTTCATCACCAATATGCCAAGGACCAAGACGGGAATGAACATGATTTGGGTAATAGTTGATCGACTAACCAAGTCGGCTCATTTCCTGAGTATTAAGGACACTTGGGGACCCGAGAAGTTAGCACGAGTGTTTATTGCGGAAATAGTCTGATTGCATGGTACACCGAAGACCATTATTCCGGATCGAGATGGTCGCTTCGTGTCGCACTTTTGGAAGGCAGTTCATAAGGCCTTGGGAACCTAGCTGAACTTTAGCACAGCTTATCATCCTCAGATGGACGGACAGTCCAAAAGGACTATACAGAAAGTAGAAGACATGCTAAGAGCTTGTGCCTTGGATTGGTCAACCGATTGGGAGGTTCATTTGCCGTTGATTGAATTCACCTGCAACAATAGTAGGCATACTTCCATTAAGATGGCACCGTTCGAAGCGTTGTATGGGAGGAGATGCAGATCGCCCCTGTGTTGGGATGATTATTCTGACTTGATCGGGACGGAACTAGAGTTTATAGTTCAGACTCAAGGGAAGGTAGCTCTGATTCGTGAAAGACTGTTAACTGCCCAGAGTCGACAGAAGTCTTATACAGATGTGCGCCGTCGCCCGTTGGAGTTCTATATTGGGGACCATGTGCTATTGAAGATTTCTCCTACTCGGGAAATTTTCCATTTTGGGAGGAAGGGAAAGATGAGTCCGAGATATATCGGACCATTCGAGATCCTTGAAAGAGTTGGGGAGTTGGCGTACAGGTTGGCCTTACCGCCATTGCTGAGTCACGTTCATAATATATTCCACGTATCCCAATTACGGAAATATGTACCAAATCTTAGTCATATCATTGATTTTGGCGAGATTGAAGTGGCTAATGATGGCTCGTTCGAAGAAAAGCCAATCAAGATACTCAAGAGTCGAGTCAAGCAATTGAGGAATAAACCGATATCCTTGGTTAAAGTTCAATGGTCTCGACATGAAGTCGAAGAAGCTACTTGGGAGACTGAAGATAGTATGAAGTTGCGATACCCGGAATTGTTTTCGTTATAAGTTTCGGGCCGAAACTTCTTTTTAGAGCGGTAGTTTGTAATGCCCGTATAATTATTGTGTATTTATCTTGTATTCGAACTTGTAATATTCGACTTCATGGCGTTATTAATCGAATATTGTTTCCCGTATTCGTATCCCTACATTATTGTATTTCCAAACATTCATGCATGCATGACTCTGCACGTCATTACGTACGCTAAAACATAAGTATACCGTACGCTACGTGTTTAATATAATGTACGTTAGAGCTGTTGTGTTACGTACGTAAGGGTCAGTCAATTCGAGATCAGACAAGGGTCGGCGTGTGGGGACCAGATGAAGATTCGTGGAAATTGCTTGCATGAACCTGGATGGCTTTCTAGCTAAGCAAGTCAACTGGGCTTAGCGTAAGTTAAGGTGGAGTGTTAACGTACGCTAAGTGCATGGTGTTACGTACGTAAACCACAATGATAACGTACGTAAGCTAATGCAAGAATCAAGTCAGTGAGCTCTGTCCAGACGTTAACGTACGCTAATATTGGAGTATAGCGTACGCTAAGGACATTACGTAGGTAATGGAGTATTGGTAACGTACGTAATGGTCAGAAATCTATTTATAGACCTCAACCCCCATTTCATTTCTTCCTCACTCCTTGGCCGATTTGCATAACCTGAAGACTATCTATCACCATATATCCCTCATATCATCATCTTAGCCCGACTTTTTTGAGAATCATAGACCTTCTGGATTGGTGCTCAAGCTTCTGGTGAAGAGTTTCTTCAAGTCTTTCATTGTTCTTCTCTTCCTTGAGGTATGTTAACTCTACACCAAGGTGGAGATTATGTTCTTAGTTATATTATGAGCTTCTTACGGAGACTATTGAACTCGTTATATCGTATTGAATCTAACATCATGTTTAGGAAGATTATATTGGGTGAATTAAGGTTTCCGTTGTTGTTAGTTGAGCCATGATCTTTACCAATCATAAGAATGGAGTTTTCTGAGATGAACACGCCTTGATGATGCTTTCGAAACACTCTTTTGATGAACAACTTGTTAAGACTTACCCTCTGTGTAAGATGAATTCAAGAAGGCGAATGTGGAGGGTGTTCAATTATAATTCTTGCCTTAAAAAGAATTCTTTGTTAATATACATATGGATGATTAGAACTAGGTAAGGATATTGGGACAATCATTTTGAATGTAGAACTTGATAAGAAGAACTACTCACGGAAGAACAAGAATTGTAGGGTTGAATTAACCTATAACTAGGTTGAACGTGATTATCTCGCTATGTATCGTTGAGACAACCGAACCGAGCATTTGATTTGATAATCGGAATTAAAGTATGGAGTTTAATGGTATGATTAATATCCTTGGAATTGTAGACATCGGCATTGTGCCCCATTATGATCTCTTGAATTTGCATGCCATTTTCCAAACTTAGTTTTCATCAGGAAATAAAACCGAGAACCAGCCATTCATTAATGATAACTCGATTATAACTTAGGGCGTTCGGTGCTCGTATGTTAGTTTCAAGAGTTTTGTTTAATTCCTTGTTATTCCCTTGTACAAGGTGATTGATCGAGGGGCGGCGACCTTCGGACGCGTTGACATTAGTTGGAGTATTTAATTCTTGCCATCTTTGAGGCAAGTATCGTATTTTGAAATTCGTTCATATTGGTGATTTTTATCATGCATACTGTTTTGTTCATGTGGTTGAACATGAGATTATTTTCATTGAATTGTCATGATATTCGTTATCGATTACTCGTATGTTCATGTTGATGGACATAGTGATTTTTGCATAGATGTATGCATAGCTGTATTTGTGTATGTTGTGTTGATCCAAATGGATCGAGCGATCTATGCTGAGGGCGCTGGATCGGATGTCCACCTCGTGTTGGTCCGACGGGATCATCTTTGGATCTATGCTGAGGGCGCTGGATCATGGGACGGGTTTTTCCACCTCGTGTTGGTCCGACGGGATCATCTTGGGATCTATGCTGAGGGCGCTGGATCGTTGGAATACCCATGTTGTGTTGACGGAATCATATGGATTCGCATTGTTGGATTCTGGTAGCGGAAGTCCGCATTATGTATTTTGTTATGCATCGTTGTTGTATATCCGATTTTGTATATTATGATACTTGTACTAGCATTGTTTTTCTAACCCCTTCGAGGGTGGAAATTTGTTTTGATGTTCAGGTAGCCGAGGAGCGGGGAAGCAACCACAGTGCCGACATGATGACGAAGGGGCTCAGTGATGTTATTTATCGTGTTGTTTTGTTATTCTGGTTTGACTTTCAGTACTCGAGTACGCGTGTCCTGTTGATGATTTGAGGTGTTGTAATAATTGGATTCATTTGAGTTGTTTGAACCGGTTCCGAATTCTACATTTTGTGGTACTTTTATATTATTTACGCATTTCTTAAATTAGCCTTGTAAATTCTTATATAAAGGATTTACGGCAATGTAATTATTCCGAATATCTCGGGGTGTTACAGTACCTTACCTCGTATTGAGGATATGCTGATGGCTATAGGTCCTCAGACCGAGAGGCCCCATATCCATGCTCATATATCTCATGCCAGTTCATCTCGAGGCAGCAGAGCTAGTTCGTCTCCATCTTGATGGATATTCGCATGGGACGACTCGAGAAATATGTTGAGGAGATGAAACTAAGAGTTTGAAGGTCAGAGACTATGCTTGAAAACATTTGTACACACTTCAGCATAGCCATACCCCCTAAGCCTTCAAATGCCGACCTTGATTAGATGACTTTCTTCATCTTGATGATTTTCCAGATGTCTTGTTTTGATCGACATTCTCATCTAATTTATTTTGTTGGTTGAATATATTGCCTTCGTTTGGATATTCTGATGTTTTTCTTGGATAATTTGCTTATTTTATTGATATTTTTATATATATCTTGCTCACTTTATTGATGCATCTGACTAACCATGATTTTTGAGAAATCTTTTTGCAGATTATCACTTCAGCTTAATTATTTAAGCATATATTGTTATAAAAATTGTCACTATCCTCTTTCGATTTTTTTGTTGATGACAAAAAATAAGAGAAATATATTTTGAATATATTTTAAACTTATTACTAAACTCAGTGGGAGTTACTCTGAGGGTGAGTTTCTCAGGGGATTTTTTAAAATAATTTTCGACCCCTCAAATTTTTAGTTCAAAACAAATAAGTATTTATAATTATTTTGTCATCATTAAAAAGGTGGAGATTGTTGGATCAATATTTTTATCACATATTTTGATGATGTTCATAAATACAAAATAATCATTAAATAAATATTACACTTGCAATTCATCTCAAGATCTTCACTTAAGTTAAATTCTCAAGAAAATAACGCACGCTAGCCACATAACATAATGTACGTAATAATCACCCATATGTATTTGTGGAAAGTGTTAATATTATGCAGAGTTATATAGCAGGACAACCTACATTACGATATATATATATATATATATATATATAGATATATATATACGCAAAGGACTATGCATAACGTACGCTATGTTTGAATATTAACCGTTGTATATATATATATATATATATATATATATATATATAGATATATATATACGCAAAGGACTATGCATAACGTACGCTATGTTTGAATATTAACCGTTGTGCAGTTTCTAGAAGGTTAACATATTGAATGGTCATCTCCTCAGTAACATACGCTATAGAAGTAGAATTAACGGCCATTACGCATTTGAGACTAAATTCAAATTTGGACGTTGATGACATCTAGAAGGTCAACAAATCAAACGGCTAAATGGGGAGCTCATAACATACACAAACATAATGCCTAACGTATGCAACGGAAGAGCCATAAGCTACTACCTGAAACAGGACCAAGTGTTGCGGTCATTACACAAATGAAGTAACATATGGTATGTAACTTATGATACCGAATGAAAGTTAAAGAGGACTATAATACCAACGGGAAAGAGTCTCTTAAATGCTATAAATAAAAGTATTTGGGTCGTTGAAGGATACAAGAATTCTCTGAATATATCAAGCAATTATCTTATTCATTTGAGCTTCATTATAGCATATACTTTGAGAGGTTATACTTATTGCAACTAATACAATAAGAATTATTAGAACAATCTTCTATATACATTCTTGTATCACTTTCAGCGATTACTCTGTATGTCGAGTAACTATACTTGCAATAATCTTTACAACTTTGTGAGGTTGTATTGTACTCCAAGAAACAAGAATGATTAAAGCTATGGTTGTTTTTGAGCCCATTAATCAATAAATTAAAGTTCGGCACTAATCTTGAAAGTGCTATTGTAAAGAGTTGGCACTGAACTATAAAGTGCATTCAAGTTTTAAGAAAAGTCCTAGTCGATAACACTAGGTAGGGGACGTAGGCTTTTGGATAGCCGAACCTATCGAATAATTTCTTGTGTCTTTTTATTTCCGAATTTTGACTTTACTTCTAATATTTGCTTCAGCACGAAAAGAGTTCAAAACTCTACTCCGCACTATCCAACCCCATTCTAGTGGTGGTACCAACCCAACAACTGATACTGAGTGCTGATTCTTTCAACTTGTACATGTTTCTTCTCAGCATGGTCTCTTGTTAAATGGTGTTAGACATCAATGTGTTTGCATCTGGGGTGAAGTACTGGATTATTGCTTATGGCTTTTTCACTATTGCAATCACACCATATGGGTACTCTATTTGCAATGATGTTGTAATTTCTCAGATGTTGTCTTATCTAGAAGATTTGTGTGCAGCAGCTACCTGCAACCAGGTATGCTGATTATATGGTTGATATATAATTTGAGGGTTTATTTCTTGTCGGGCCATTATATGAGTTTAGTTCGAAGAAGTCACAGGTTCTACCCATGGTTTTTTTTGTTAATTTTACAATCTGCAAAGTCAGCATCTTAATAACCTTCTAATTTAAAGTTATCATCCTTAGAATACCAGAATGCAACATTGATTGAAGATTTTTGGTATCTAGTGATTCTCTTGATTGTTTTCATGTGAGACGTCTTTGCCCTAGACTGGAATCCGGCATATACTCTAACAGCATGTAGATGTATGGTCTGCTGGAAGATAAGTTTATCAAGATCTTATCATTCCTCTGTAATGGGCTTGATCTACTGCCCTCCTTTATCTATGACAATCTTCAGTGATGTGCTCATGGGTATTCCCAAGGGCTTGACTATCTCCATACCTAATCTCTTGATCATTTCCCTTATGAACTTGCTTGGTTGATAAGGATACATGATTTTTCTAATTTTGTAATCTATAAATCAAGAATGAAATTTAGTTTGGCCATCATACTCAATTTGAAATCGTCTTTCATTAATTTAGTACTTTTTTGCGGAGGTATGAATTTGCTGAGACAAAGGTGATCATCTACATATATTTAGACTAGTATGTGTCCTGAAGAGTGTCTTGTCCCCCTTTTCTTTGCTGAATCTATTTTTTCAAGAAATATGGATAACATCTCATAACAGGACCTAGGGGCCTGTTCTAGTATATAAAGTGCTTTTGGTAGCTTATAAACTTTGTCTTCGATGATGAATCCTGATGGTTGATCCATATATGCTTCTTCCTCAAGGATACCATTGATAAAGGCACTCTGTATATCCACTTGATATACCTCAAAATATTTGCAGGCTGCATAATTAAGGAACAAGCTTATTGCTTCTGTCTTGCTACTAGAGTAAAACTCTCATCAAAATATATTCCTCTACGTTGAACATATCCTTTAGCTACAAGTCAAGCACTATTAATAACAACAATCCCATCTGGGTCACATTTATTTGTAGACCCAATTGGTGACAATTACTTTTTCTTGATATGGTTTGTATACAAGTTTCCATACATTATTTCTTTCTGATTCGTTAAGTTCTTCTTGCATGACATTAACCCAACTATAATTTTCCACGTCTTCTTCAGTTTTTTTCGACTCCATCTGGGACATAAACCAAAAGAACACTGCTAGCTTAGTTTCACCCGTTGTTATTCCTTGTTTTGACGTCATCAGTTAGGTTGCCAATAGGGTGGTCCCTAAGCCACTTAGGTATTTTTCTTCATCATTTTATGATATGTATTTTGATCAGCGTTAGTTTTTCCCCATGATGGTCGCCCTGAACATCTATTGTATTGTTCTCAATTGCAGTTATGTTTGATGGTCTTGTTTGGTTGAAACATGGGTCGTAATAGATCTTCTTTCATGCTAGAGTGTCTTTTTGCTCGGCAACAGAGTCGGATTGTTCGGAATTTGTACCCTGGTTGTTCAGCAGTTGAGTGTTCAGAAGCTGAGTCCATTACCCTTCGGTCTTCAATAATGATCTCATCTAATGTTCTTGCTTAGAGTTTATTTTTAATTTGTTCAACCTGGTTCTTGTATTCAATAGTAGATTCATCAAAAACAACGCGGTGTGTCATACATAACTTTAGATTCTTTCATTAAATACCCCATGAAGATATCATCGTCAGTTTTAACATCTAAGGCATTTATTTTGGTTTTACCATTATTGTGAATGAAACGCTTATAATTAAATATATGAAAATAAAATAAGTTGTCTGTCATTTCAATCCTCATAGGGAGTTTTACAATGTCTCGCTACTATCGTACTCCTATTTTGAGCATGGCAAGTCATGCCACTAGCCTCAAACCAGGACCTTTCGGGAAGATCATCTTCTACAATCATGGTCCTAGTTGCTCCCTTTAGGGTTCTGTTTCTTCCTTCTGCTACTCAATTTTATTATGGTGTTTTGGTATCTGAAACCTCGTGATGTATTCCATTTTGACAGTCGCATTCAGTTATTGCCTTGTTAAGAACTTTTGTCGTTTCTCTGACCTTATTTTGATCATGCTCAGAGATTTTTCATTTTGCAGCTTCTTCATCAACTCAGACAACTTGGTCAATATCTCACTTTTCTTGTATAGAAATGCAACCCAGATGTATCTTAAGTAATCATCCACAACAACTAGAGCATGTTTTCTTCCACTTAAGATCTTTGGTTTGATAGTTCGAAGAGATCCATATTAAGTAGTTCTGGTACTCGATTGGTCTATGAGGTTAGCTGAATAGTTCTAAATGATGCTTTTGTTTGTTTGCCTTTCTAACATGCATCATATAAATTTTTTTTCTTTAATATTCCTTCTGGTGGTCTCTCACAATTTTATTAGTGGCTACATTGTTTAGTGATTTGATGTTCAGATGGCTCAATCTTTTGTGCCATTCTCAGCAACTGTCTTGGAGATGAAGCATGCATTTGGTATGCATGTACTCCAGTCTAATACATATGTATTTTTTTTTATGTCCTTGAAGCTTTATCTCTCTAGTTAGTAAGTCTAGAACCATAGATTTTCGTATTATTAACATTACCAAGTTGTTTTCATCACAAAGTTGACTGATGATGAGTTGATGACATTTGAGTCCTTTGACATATTGTAATCTGGACATTGTTATATTCCCTTGGAGCAGCTCCCATGCCCTTTGGTTTTTCTATTTAAGTTGTCTCCAAATGTCACAGACAGACCTTTTTCTTTTATATAGTTTTATGTTATGTTTTTATTTCCTGTCATATGTCTTCGACACCAAGACAAACCACTTCTATTCCTCATGGTGATTATGTGGCTGTTGCACATTAAATGTTCCTTTTTCTGCAATTAGACAAGAAGAGAATTAGGTACATGAATTTAAGTGAGACCTTTTGGGTTAGTTGGTTTCGAGGAGAATTAATCCCACTTGGTGATTTGATAACCATCTTATTATCACTAAGAGGGTGTATAATACTTTTCATGATAAAATTAATTTTCATATCCCTTGTTCTTCAATGATTTGTATATGGGATATGACTGATAATTCATGTTGTGTGGATCATTGTTAAATCTCGATTGAAACCTTTGTTTTCGAGTGTGAGGTTCACTTATTCTGATATCTAGATATCTTATTTTGAAAGTATTGTGTCGAAATCTTTGGTAGTATCTAGTGTGTTAAATTTTTCATAATTGTTGCTTATGACTTAAATGCCTAGGATGTTGTCATCCCATCGCTTAGTCAGTTGTCTCTGTTGCTGCCTAAACTATCCTGGTTGATGCCTAAACTATCTTGTCTGCTTCTAGATCATTTGTTTGGGATGCTGCATATGTTGCAGTCTTGGCTGTTTGGTCAGTGTAGCTGCTGAACACTTTGTTCCCCTTCATTCCCCTTCATAAAAATTGTTTTGGACGATGAAGGATGGCTTACATCATGTCCAAGGCCTGATTTCAATAAAATAGTGGCTTTTGATTCACGCAGATTTCATCCAAGGTTATGGATGTCCTAAGGATGTTATGTCCTTTGGTTTGTGCATTACTTAAGTTTGACATTCTCTTAAATTTAGTCCTAACATGAATAAGTTTCATTATTTAGAATTTTCAGTCGGTCAATTTCAGCTATAGCTTGATCATTCTTATGTGATCTTTCATTATTTATATTTAGAAAATTTTAAATCGACTTAGATATGATCAATCTCAATTGTCTTCTGTCTGACAGTTTCTAGCTCAATTCCAGCTGTTCTTTTTCATTTTTCAGTACTATAGTTTTGTTTGTCAGGTTTTAGTGTGCAGTCTCTAAAGTTTCAAAATCTCTTATCATTTGATTTAGAGATTTGTGAAGATCTAAGTCTTCTGAAATATCTCAGCTATAAAAGTTTAAAGAGTGAGATTTAGATGTTACCTGTTCTTCCGCTCGGCTTACAATGACGCACATGTATGCTTCTTTTTATTTCGAGGAGAATCCTTTATCCAATTTTTCAGTTTCCGGAGCTTGACTTCTCCAATCCTTCTTATCTTCTTATTTTTTAAGATCTGGACAATCATACTGGGTGTGTCCTATTTTGTGGCAGTTGAAGCATTCAACCTTGCAGCCTCCTGCTTTTTGATTTCTCATTAGGTTCTCCTTGTCGTTCTTTCTACATTTCGAGCAGTTCTTCCTGAAGTTTCCAAATCTTTACGTTATGAATGTTATCTTCTCTTCAAAGTTCAGGGGGTTGGGAGGAGAAGCGTCACTTGTGTTCTTTGAGGAGCACTCAACTGCAAAAGGCCCTTTCTTAGCTGGTTCTGTTGATGATGAGCTAGGTTGCTCAAACTCAATGGCTTTCAGGTCTGAGAATAGTCCCTGAATAGTAATTTTCTTCAGATCTTTGGATTTTCTCATGGATACTTCTCTCATATTCCGATCTTGAGTGAGTGATTATAATATTTCTAGTGCCATCTCTCTATCCCCATATGTCTTTTCTAGGATGTTGGTCTCGTTGATTTTGGTGAACCTTGTGCCTACATCAATAATTATTTCTTCAATCATTGTCTTAAAGTTATCAAATTTCTCAGCGACTATTGCTAATTTTTATTACTTGATTAGTTGGGTTCCTTCACACATGATTGCAAGTTTGTCCAATATCACTTTGCATTCATGTAGTTATTTAATTTTCACCATTATGGCTTTATCAATTGTTTGATAAAATATATCTCAAGCTCAGTTATCAAGTTTGCAAGTTACCTTCATTCAGTAGCGATCTCATTTCTTGACCTTGGAATTTTCCCAGGCTTCTGATCCGCTATGGCTTCCGAGGTGTTGTCCTTCACGTAGATGAATGGTCCTTATTTAAACATTATTCAATGTCATAATATACATAAGAGAGATGTGTCTGCATTCTTATCTTCCACAAGTCATAATCATTGATAGAAATTCACATGTTCCATTACATAAATGGTCTAAGAGTATGCAAAATGTTTCTAGACAAATAGAATTGGATCTGGTCCAATGACAATAAAAAACAGGTGATCTATGGACCACCCACTCTGATACCCTTTGTTGGTCTCAAATAAGCCTTGGTAAAGTCTAGAGGGCTGGGGATCAATAGGCTTTTAAAACTTTTATAACTTTTCTAAACATTTAAATAAAGTCAAAAATATCAAGAAAATAATAGTCTTAGATAGACGAAACTTTATTCCTTGAGGAATACGACCTTAGGTTGCCATTATGTATAGCTACACCTTCCACTTGCGATCAGTGAAAATATTTTAGCAAACAATGGAGCAGGCGTATCAAACGACGATAACAACTTCTATTCGAATAAAGTTCATGGGTTTAAACAAGATGTTAAGTTTGATTATCAAATTGGCTCATCCAAAACAACTTTGTGGTTCGAATTATCTTAAGTATTCATAACCTAATAAACTTTGTGGTTCGAATTAGCTTAAGTGTTCATAACCTAATGCTAGCCAACTCCAAAAATTGAAATAGATATCATACCAACATATAACTAAAGGAGAATCAAAGAAAAGCTAACTTACCTCAGATGACAAAGGACGGTGAATAACTGTAATATCCGCATTTTTCCCTTCTCTTATTATTCTCATTTTAGTGCTTTTTCGTTTTTAACAGCTCGCTTGTAATCGTATTGTCATTTTGAGGACATTTGATATTGAATTTTTGTCGTTCGAGTTTGATTCGGACTCGTTTTACTCGATTTGATGTTTCATGTTGTTATTTCGCATATTATCGTAATCGTCGTTCGGAACCGCCGTTTTGGGCTTGCCGAAGATCGATCTCATGTTATTGTGGGCGTTGTGAGCTTTTGTTGGTGTTTCGACCATGTTTTGTACATTTCGCATGTTTGGACCGTTTTGTAAATTTCCCAAACTTTTGGGAAATTTACGTTTGATGTTGTTTTTCTGAACCTTTGAGTGGTCGGGAATATGTTTTCCTTCGGCACTTAAGTTCGCTGCTTCGTGCCCCTTACGTCCGTACCATCGTGAATTGTTCACCATTGTATTTCGATTCTTTTCGGTACCTCCCTCTTTCATTTCTCGGCTGTGCTCCACGTAAAGGAATGTTACGCATTTAAACACCCTTTTTGGTTACATACGTAACGTCCTAGTGTAATTCGGGCGATTACGCCTTTTTGGTTACGTACGTAACACCCTTTTGGTTACGTCATGTAACGCCCATGTATATCGGTTCGTGCAATTACGCTTTTTGGTTACGTACGTAAGGCCCTTATGGATTACGTCGCACGGCTTACGTACGTTAGCATGTGGTGGCTAACGTACGTAACGAGGCCTGGGTTTATAAACCCAGGGGTTGACCGATTTCGGCCATTTTCACTCCTTCTCCTCCCCATCCGACTCCTAGGCGATCTCCTTGGTATTTCCGGCGATTTGAAGCTTGATAACTCCTAGCCATCATCTTCTTCGAGTTTTTGGAGCATAGTATCAACCTCTAATCGTGTTCTTCGTCATTATTCAAGGTAAACTCCTAAAACCTTGTTTTGGGTAATTGAAGGGGTTTTTCATGTTTCGTCTGATTCGTTCCGTATGTTAGATTAATTCATGATGTACATGATTAATCTTGTTGATTTCGTTGGTTACCCTACGGATTCATGGTATATTGCGTAGTAATTTTGTAATCGAGAGGGTTTGGTTGTGGTCCGCCCTCGTCGTTGTTTCTATACGAATATACATGAATCATAGGCGGGTTTTCGGGTGTATTCCAATTCCGTATTCATTTAGGATTGGTCGTGATTGTGTTCTTCGTATCGTTAGGTTCGTGATTATCGGCTCCTATCGGTCACCGGTGTTTTTCCTTCCGTTCGTTGCGTCATTTATTATTCAAGGCAAGTATTTTTGGAAACCTTTATGCTTAACGTGGAATGGTAATGTATTTTGTGTGTGATTTGCTCACCTCGTGTTGGTCCGACGGGATCAAGGAGGGAATCGAAAGGGTTGAGTCCTCGATTCATGAGTTTGTTTAGCTAGCCAGTGCGGGAGGGTCCTTAGAGGCCTCGTGCGGGAATCTATGATATTACTCTGTTCCCAAGGCGATGCATGTGCGTGTTTTGTTTTATAATATAGCCAGCGCGGGAGGGTCCTTAGAGGCCTCGTGCGGGAATATATGATATTACTCTGTTCCCAAGGCAAATTGTTTGACTGTTTGTTTCCGGAAAAGACATGTCTGGTTTTGGTTTTTGAAATGATATTGGTGCATGTACTATGAAATGTGTAAGCGATTGGTTTGCCTTGATTACTTGTACTAGCGTAATTGCTAACCCCTTTGGGGACCCGTTTTGGGGAAATTCTTGTTATGGATTTCAGGTTATGATCATCCGGACGAGCGAGCGCTGGGACAGTACGAGGATGTTGGCCGGGGTCGTTGACATGTGCACTCGAGTCTACTTATTTATTTTTTCCACTTCGATATGGTTGTTTACTAAATTTATAAACTGATAGACCGTACTCGCGAGTACTTAGGCTTTTCAATTCAAACCCCGTGTTGTATTATTTTAAATTGCTACATTGTCGACCGTTGCTTATTTCGTCGGTTACTCCGGGCGTACCTTTATATGTTATATTATTTAAATGTGTGTTCTCGCTAACCGAGATGGTTAGTCGAGGGGTGTTTTCTAGTTGTAGCCTGGTGGGTCCCATGTAGGGGTCCACGGCGCTGTAATATACTCCGAATATCTCGGGGGTGTTACAGAAATGGTATCAGAGCCAGGTTTATGGATACCTAGGCTTGTTGGTTATTTGGGTCTAGTCGTGTTTTGTTTTGCACATTGTCACACCGCTGCCAGCATCTCGGTACTTCCAGCGCTCGTAAGTTTTCTTATTCGGTCTTTTGTTTTCTTGCATAGTATTTCCGCTTTTCGAATCGTGATTACCTTTTCCCCCCTTACTCATCATCAATATACTTATTATCTCTAACACCGGTATGGATGCCGAGGAAACCGTGGTCGTGGTCGTGGACGCGCCGAGGACGTGGGCGCGGTGGCGGCCACGTCGCATTCTTCGGGAGCCGTCGCACGTGACCGTCATCATGCTTCTTCCCAGGAGCGCGCCGATCTTGGTATTGCGGCCGTTATGGCAAAGAAATGGTTAACCAGATGGCGGCTATAGCTCAGGTGGTCCAGAACCCCGATCAGGCCCATGCTAATCGGGGCGGAGCGGATCGCTGGCTTCAGGATGTCATCAAGATGCATCCTCCTCAGTTTTTGGGGGCTTCGGACCCGATCGGTTGGGAAGGGTGGATCAAGGAGATATCCAAAGTCTTCACTGCTACTAACTGCCCCGAGGACCGTAAGGTCCCTATTGCTCAATACTTTCTCACGGGAGACGCCACGGATTGGTGGGAGGCCGTTGGTCCCAAAGATCATGTTGCTTCGTGGGCCGAGTTTCAGGAGTTGATGGAAACTGAGTATTGTCCGTGGCCGGTCAGACAGGCTCGAGTGCATGCTTTCTATGATGCTCAACCACGGGATATCCCCGTATCTCAAGCCATTGCCGACTTTAACAAGGAGTTGGGTTATGTGAAGACCCAAGTTGTCGCTGAGAGCGACAAAATTTTCCATTTTTCCAGGAGAATGAAGCTGCCCATTCGGGACTACATGTCTGGACTCGTCTGCACTACCTTGAAGGATTATCAGAGTAGGGCCCTCGCTTATGATATGTCAGTGACGGCGAGTGATTTGGCTCGTGAGAGCAAGAAGCAGAAGTCGGTCGGAAATTTTTCTGGTCCCAAGAGTAGGGGCCAGCAGAAATCTCAGGCTGCAAATATTTCTACAGGCGGTTCGGCTCATTTCTCTGGGAGCTTTTGGGGTGCCGCCGGAACCTCCGCTCGTGAGCCCACATGTTTTAACTGTGGTGCGCATGGCCATAAGAGCCGACAGTGTTCTCGTCCGAAGTTTACCTGTCATACTTGTGGACAGCTAGGCCACAAGGCCCCTTTTTGTGAGCAGATCAAACAGCTTCGCGGTGCCCGTTCTTCTCACCCAGCAACTATGGAGCCGAGTGTGAACCAGGGCTCGTTTGCTCCGCTGCCTCCACCGAGTGCCGGCCGAGGTAGGGGTCGGGGTCAGCCTGCTAGGGGTGGAGCTTCCAGTGTCGGCTCCGCCCAGCCGCGTATATACGAGATGAGGAGGGCCGATGACCCAGCAGCTACTGTGGCGACAGGTACCGTTCATATCCATTCTCATCCTGTCGGTGTGCTTTTTGATTCGGGTGCCACGCATTCATTCATTTCTCTAGAGTGTGTACGCCGTTTGAGTCTCGACTGCTTGTCACCTTGCGAGCCTTTCATCGTTAAACTTCCTAGCGGTGATAGAATTGTCGGTGATCGAGAGGTCCGAGACTGCTCTGTGTTTATTTGTGAGAGAGCTTGGCTCTCTAATCTTATTGTCGTTAATATTGAGGGTGAGGATTTGATTCTCGGGGATGATTGGCTCGAGCGGCATGGCGCAATCATGAACTACCGCACGAGGATCATCACCATGTTAGCCGAGGATGGCACCGAGCACTCCTTCGCGGGGCGAAGGAGGGGAAATCAGAAATTTGTCATTAATGCCTTGAAGGCGATGAGTCTCCTGCGAAAGGGGTGTACTGGCTATTGGTGCTACGCCTTGCAGGCGGAGAGTGGCGGAGTCGAGCTTTCGTCGATTCCAATCGTTAGCGAGTTTCCTGATGTATTTCCTGATGAGTTACCGGGATTGCCACCGGATCGTGAGGTCGAGTTTGCTATAGAGTTAGAGCCGGGCGCGGCTCCTATTTCGAAGGCGCCCTATCGCATGGCACCCTCAGAGATGTCCGAGTTGAAGAAGCAGTTGAGTGAGCTTCTTGAGTCGGGGTATGTTCGACCGAGCGCCTCGCCTTGGGGCGCACCGGTCCTGTTCGTGCGGAAGAAGGATGGCTCACTACGTTTGTGTATCGACTATCGCGAACAAAACAAGGTGACCATCAAGAACAAGTATCCTTTGCCGAGAATTGATGACTTGTTCGACCAGTTGCAGGGAGCTACGGTATTCTCGAAGATTGATTTGAAATCGGGGTACTATCAGCTCCGGGTGAGAGAATCCGATGTGCCGAAAACAGCTTTTCGGACGAGATACGGACATTATGAGTTCGTGGTTATGCCTTTCGGGTTAACGAATGCGCCGGCGGTGTTCATGCAGTTGATGAACAAAGTTTTTATCGAGTATTTGGATAAGTTTGTCGTCGTCTTTATTGACGATATTCTTATTTATTCAAGGAATGAAGAAGAGCATGCCCATCATTTGCGGGTAGTATTAGACATTTTGAGGACCGAGTAACTCTATGCAAAGTTCTCGAAATGCGAGTTCTGGCTGAAGGAAGTGATGTTTTTAGGTCACGTGATTTCAGCCGAGGGGGTTCGTGTGGATCCGCAGAAGATTGAGGCAGTGTTGGATTGGGAACCGCCCAAGAATGTGAAGGAGCTCCATAGTTTCTTGGGTTTGGCTGGCTACTACCGTAGGTTCGTCGAGGGTTTCTCGAAACTAGCTCGTCCACTTACGCAGTTGCTCCAGAAATCCGAGAAGTTCGTCTGGAATGACGAGAGGCAGTTGAGTTTTGAGGAACTGAAGAAGCGTTTAACTTCAGCCCCGGTTTTGGCGTTGTCATGTGGCAACGAGGGTTTTGCCGTTTATAGCGATGCTTCGGGTCAGGGTCTTGGGTGTGTATTGATGCAGCACGGCAAGACCATTGCTTATGCGTCGAGACAGTTGAGGCCGTATGAGCTGAACTACCCTACTCATGATTTGGAGTTAGCGGCAGTTGTTTTTGCGCTAAAGATTTGGCGTCACTATCTTTTCGGCTCTGCATGTCAGATTTTTACCGATCATAAAAGTCTGAAATACATATTTACTCAGCGGGAGTTGAATATGAGGCAGAGGAGGTGGTTAGAGTTGATTAAGGATTATGACCTCGAAATTCTTTATCATCCG
Organism: Orobanche coerulescens; assembly: GCA_033398695.1. Taxonomy (NCBI): domain Eukaryota; kingdom Viridiplantae; phylum Streptophyta; class Magnoliopsida; order Lamiales; family Orobanchaceae; genus Orobanche; species Orobanche coerulescens. The sequence continues at coordinate 120,432,643 of CM065815.1, forward strand.
GGCAAGGCGAACGTCGTGGCCGACGCCTTGAGTCGGAAACCAGTCGCATTGCGAACGCTTGAGATCCTTACGCCTCAGTCTGAGCTTCGGCGGGCTTTGATCGAGTTAGATGTTGAAGTTTTGTTGCCTGGAGCCGTCGGACAACCTCGTGCTTTAGAGATTTCGTCGTCTTTGATCGACGAAATTAAGCTGAAGCAGTTAGAGGATCCGATGATTACTCAAATCCGAGAGAACGTTCTTAAGGGAAAGTCTCCTGGGTTTGTGATTCACGAGGATGGTGTTTTGAGATTCCAGAGTCGGCTTTGTGTGCCGAACGATCCAGAATTGCGACAGAGTATTTTGCGTGAGGCCCATTCTACACCCTATTCCGTTCATCCTGGTTCGAGTAAGATGTACAAGGACCTGAGGAGGAACTTCTGGTGGAATGATATGAAGGAGGAGGTCGCGCAATTTGTAGCAAAATGTTTGACTTGTCAGCAGGTCAAAATTGAGCATCAGCGACCGGCTGGGTTATTGCAGCCACTTTCCGTTCCGGAATGGAAATGGGAAGATATATCGATGGATTTTGTTACGAGTTTGCCGAGATCGAGGTCGGGCATGAATATGGTGTGGGTGGTTGTTGATCGTCTGACCAAGTCGGCACATTTTCTGGGCATCAAGGACACTTGGGGCCCGGAGAAGTTGGCTCGTGTGTTTATCGCGCAGATTGTGAGACTTCACGGTACTCCGAAGTCTATTGTTTCAGATCGTGATGGCCGTTTTGTATCGCACTTTTGGCAGGCGGTGCATAAGGCGTTGGGTACCCGTTTGCATTTGAGTACCTCTTTTCATCCCCAAATGATGGATGGTCGAACGCACTATCCGGACATTCGAGGACATGTTGCGTGCTTGTGCTCGATCGAGTAGTGACTGGGAGGAGCACTTGCCATTGATCGAATTCACGTACAACAATAGTTGGCACGCGTCGATCCGGATGGCACCGTATGAGGCGCTCTACGGGCGGCGCTGTCGATCGCCGATTTGTTGGAATGAAGCATCTGATTTGGTCGGGACCGAACCGGATATTGTCCTAGAGACGAGGCGGAAGGTGGATTTGATTCGGGAACGGATGTTGACTGCCCAGTCGGCGTAAGTCGTATGACGTCCGTCGTCGACCTTTGGAATTCGAGGTGGGAGACCACGTTTTGCTAAAGGTGTCGCCGACGAAGGGAGTTTTTCGTTTCGGGAAGAAAGGGAAGTTGAGTCCGAGATTTATTGGACCCTTTGAGATTCTCGAGCGAGTCGGTGAGTTGGCATACCGTTTGGCGTTACCCCCGGCCTTGAGTCATGTTCATAGCGTTTTTCATGTTTCCCAGCTGAGGAAATATGTTCCGGATCCTAGTCACATCATCGACTTTGGCGAGGTCGAGATTGCCGAAGATTTTACCTTCGAGGAGCGTCCCTTAAAGATTTTGGAACACCGTGAGAAGCGACTGAGGCATAAGACCATTCCTTTGGTCAAAGTGCAGTGGTCGAAACATGGTGTCGAGGAGGCGAATTGGGAAACCGAGGATAGCATGCGTGCTAAGTATCCCGAGTTGTTTATTTCTTAAGTTTCGGGACGAAACTTGTTTTTAGAGGGGTAGAATGTAATATCCGCATTTTTCCCTTCTCTTATTATTCTCATTTTAGTGCTTTTTCGTTTTTAACAGCTCGCTTGTAATCGTATTGTCATTTTGAGGACATTTGATATTGAACTTTTTGTCGTTCGAGTTTGATTCGGACTCGTTTTACTCGATTTGATGTTTCATGTTGTTATTTCGCATATTATCGTAATCGTCGTTAGGAACCGCCGTTTCGGGTTTGCCGAAGATCGATCTCATGTTATTGTGGGCGTTGTGATCTTTTGTTGGTGTTTCGACCATGTTTCGTACATTTCGCATGTTTGGACCGTTTTGTAAATTTCCCAAACTTTTGGGAAATTTACGTTTGATGTTGTTTTTCTGAACCTTTGAGTGGTCGGGAATATGTTTTCCTTCGGCACTTAAGTTCGTCGTTTCAGGCCCCTTACGTCCGTACCATCGTGAATTGTTCACCGTTGTATTTCGATTCTTTTTCGGTACCTCCCTCTTTCATTTCTGGCCTGTGCTCCACAGAAAGGAATGTTACGTACGTAACACCCTTTTTGGTTACGTACGTAACGTCCTAGTGTAATTCAGTTCAGTCGATTCTGCCTTTTTGGTTACGTACGTAACACCCTTTTTGGTTACGTACGTAACGCTTGATGTATATCGGTTCAGCAATTACGCTTTTTGGTTACGTACGTAAGGCCCTTATGGCTTACGTACGTAATACGGCTTACGTACGTTAGCATGTGGTGGCTAACGTACATAACGAGGCCTGGGTTTATAAACCCAGGGATTGACCGATTTCGGCCATTTTCACTCCTTCTCCTCCCCATCCGACTCCTAGGCGATCTCCTTGGTATTTCCGGCGATTTGAAGCTTGATGAGTCCTAGCCATCATCTTCTTCGAGTTTTTGGAGCATAGTATCAACCTCTAATCGTGTTCTTCGTCATTATTCAAGGTAAACTCCTAAAACCTTGTTTTGGGTAATTGAAGGGGTTTTTCATGTTTCGTCCGATTCGTTCCGTATGTTAGATTAATTCATGATGTACATGATTAATCTTGTTGATTTCGTTGGTTACCCTACGGATTCATGGTATATTGCGTAGTAATTTTGTAATCGAGAGGGTTTGGTTGTGGTCCGCCCTCGTCGTTGTTTCTATACGAATATACATGAATCGTAGGCGGGTTTTCGGGTGTATTCCAATTCCGTATTCATTTAGGATTGGTCGTGATTGTGTTCTTCGTATCGTTAGGTTCGTGATTATCGGATCCTATCGGTCACCGGTGTTTTTCCTTCCGTTCGTTGCGTCGTTTATTATTCAAGGCAAGTATTTTTGAAAACCTTTATGCTTAACGTGGAATGGTAATGTATTTTGTGTGTGATTTGCTCACCTCGTGTTGGTCCGACGGGATCAAGGAGGGAATCGAAAGGGTTGAGTCCTCGATTCATGAGTTTGTTTAGCTAGCCAGTGCGGGAGGGTCCTTAGAGGCCTCGTGCGGGAATCTATGATATTACTCTGTTCCCAAGGCGATGCATGTGCGTGTTTTGTTTTATAATATAGCCAGCGCGGGAGGGTCCTTAGAGGCCTCGTGCGGGAATCTATGATATTACTCTGTTCCCAAGGCAAATTGTTTGACTGTTTGTTTCCGGAAAAGACATGTCTGGTTTTGGTTTTTGAAATGATATTGGTGCATGTACTATGAAATGTGTAAGCGATTGGTTTGCCTTGATTACTTGTACTAGCGTAATTGCTAACCCCTTTGGGGACCCGTTTTGGGGAAATTCTTGTTATGGATTTCAGGTTATGATCATCCGGACGAGCGAGCGCTGGGACAGTACGAGGATGTTGGCCGGGGTCGTTGACATGTGCACTCGAGTCTACTTATTTCTTTTGTCCACTTCGATATGGTTGTTTACTAAATTTATAAACTGATAGACCGTACTCGCGAGTACTTAGGCTTTTCAATTCAAACCCCGTGTTGTATTATTTTAAATTGCTACATTGTCGACCGTTGCTTATTTCGCCGGTTACTCCGGGCGTACCTTTATATGTTATATTATTTAAATGTGTGTTCTCGCTAACCGAGATGGTTAGTCGAGGGGTGTTTTCTAGTTGTAGCCTGGTGGGTCCCATGTAGGGGTCCACGGCGCTGTAATATACTCCGAATATCTCGTGGGTGTTACAATAACGATAAAGAACAAACTTGAAACCTACAATAATCCTCTAACAAACTTGAGTAATCCAAGTATAACCAACATACACGAGCTAGGAGAGACTTAGAATCACTAAAGAATGAGAAAGGAGCAATTAAGAGGAGAAATAATATATAAGAGGTTCGTCTGGAATGAAGAAGAATGCTTGATTTTATAAGTTGCATAGCTCATAGCGTATGCTAATCGTCCCTCAGTAGCGTAGGTAAGCATCAGAACATTCGTTGTCATGTGCTTATGCGTGCGCTATTATGATCCATATAGGTTACTGGGTCTCTTGACAATTTCCTTACTGTGTACAGTGTATGTACAATCTACGCACCCCTTCTAATGTAGCGTATGAAAATCTAGTGCTTGTTACACACACAAGGTTCATTGACTTGCTTTAACCACATGCGCCGGTTGCTGGACCTCACATGCCTATCTAAAATACGTAATCTATCAAAAATAGCATACGTTATGCTATACTAATAGCGGTAGTAATGGCTTGGTAACTTAGCCAATTATTCTATCGACAATTATGTGCTGTTCACATGTCTAAACATAGTGTGGATAATTTCTCTAAGTTTTATCGAATTATTAGTTGGGGAATACATCCTCGGCCGCTGCCGCAATCTCACCAACATTATTCGATAATTTTTAAAGAATGTCATAAAACTTCTTAATTCCACCTATTCAGTATTATAATCATTCCCATAATACATAACATAACAAAGCCATAATACTCATTATTAATAAAGGTACGTATAATAATATGATCCGTTCAGTATAATACATGATAAATAAATCTCAATATACAGATTAAAATACACTATGAATAACAAGAGTATTCCCTTGGTAATTATACACACAATAGTAAGTGAATTTATACATAATACTTAATGAGCGTCATATAGCATTTAGTTAATGTTCATAATACATAGTGATATTTATGTAATATATGTATATATACCTAAATGTTAGTGCACATAATAACATAAATTAGTATTTGACCAGCATGCATGTGATAATAAGAATAAATGTTAAAAATAGTATATTTATAGGTTTGTATTCCCTATGTTCCGTCCAAAGGTTTACATTTCTATTAAAAATAGTCCCTTCAGTAAGTTTACATATATCAATTTTTACAATAAAATCAAACAATCACCTTTTATTTTTTAATCTCCCCCACATATTTATCATCAATATTTTTTATTTTTTAATCACCACTACACATTTATCATATTTACTTATATCAATCATTATCTAAAATATATCAAATATACACCATTTGTAAACTTTTGAACGGGAAAGAGGAGTGTAAGATAATATAGTCAGGCACATAGCCTTTTAGTCTATCTTGCCCTGTTGAATAACCACATCATCTAAAAGTTAAAACAAGCTATTGGAGAGGAGTGTTATTATAATATTAATGTTAATTACATAACAGTGAATATAATATTAAAGTGATTTTAACATGCTTTAATACCATGATAAAATTTTCATCCCACACTAAAGTTTAAAATATTATTTCTCCATCCCGTCTAAAGATTTATGTTTTTATTAAAAAGTTGTGTTTTGAGTAAGTTTACATATATCACTTTTCACAATATCAAACAATAATCTTTTATTTTTTAATTTCCACCATATATTCATAATCATTTTTTACTTTTTAGCCTCCACATATTTACCATCATTACTTATACCAATCATTACCGGAAATGCAGCAAATATACATCATCTGTCAATCTTTAGTTGGGACGGAGGGAGTATACACGAATATTGTTTCATTACACGAATATGGGATAGGCAAGTTGAAGATTTGGAACATCCCCCACAAGATGATGTAGAGGACATTATGTTTGTTGAGTTTCGCTTCATCGGTGGTGGAAAGACGGCCGTCGTCCGGCCATGACGAAGGATAGATGTAACAACTTTTTTTCTGCAGTTATGGGTATTTTGGTCATTTTTAGTAGGTGAAGAATTAAACTTAAAAGTAAACAGTTATAATGGCGAGTGTTTTTCTGATGGGGATTGAATAAGAAAAAAAAAGACATAGCAAGTGTCTGTACTTCCCTAATGCTGATTTAGATTATTTATAATGTGCGGTTACATAGTTAATACCTAAGATATGCACGAACATACTAATCATTCTCTTAAAATACAATAATTTTACTTTAAATATTGCACTTCGATCAGGATGGAGGGAGTAACTTGTATTCTAACACTGTAGAAGTTCAAAGAGATCATTATAAAATAATATGAAGACGTAAAGTTGCATTAAAAAATATTCAACTATAGCAGAAAGGCAAAATTCCTCACCTCCAGGGCTCCACCCATCGGTTCGATAGGGATTGGTGGAGAAATTAAATCATGGTAACTCAACGGCCCATTAGGTGGGAGAAACAGTGATTGTCGCCCACAAGGAGGTATCCCCCACACTCGAGGGATAAAGTCACACACTGTTGCTTTCAGGACTCGAAAATGCATCTTTATAACTATCTCAAGAACCAATTGAGCTGTCCATCCAGACGAAAATATTGAATTATAAATTATTGTTTAAGTTGTCTAATAAGTTTTTTTTTTCAATAATCTCATCAGTTTGTCTAAGTTGAAAAGTTGCTTGTAGTGTTCATCATGTGCAGCTTTACTTTCAAACCATAAAGAGATTCTATAATCGAGTGACATTTAGAAGATGAAGAAAATTGTACGAATTAATTTCATATATAAAGAGAAAATTTGCGGTGCTCTTTTATATATAATATTATCTTTTTTGCTCCAAATTTAACACCAATTCTTTTGATACTTAAATTATCGGAATTGACATTTTCTCGAATGCATTCATGTCATATATTGTACTTTCGAGTAACAAAATCTAGAGTCAACTTAAAAAAATATACAATATTGAGAAAGGTTATCATCCGGGTAACACGAATGCCCCGATCGAGTAACACGAATGCCTCGATCGAGTAACACGATTGCCCCGACGAGTAACACGATCTCCGCATCCGAGTAACTCGCTTTTATTCGAGTAATCCATATGACTTCTTCGGGTAACTCGAATTCATATCAGATTTATCCCTTTCGAGTAACTCGGTCCTTCGAGTAACCCGTAATCGTAATTCGGGTAACTCGAATGCTCGAGTTACGCCAATCGAGTAACTCGTTTACGATCGAGTAACCCGTAATTCTTACTCGATTGTGTAATTTGTGTTATCCGAAAACTGATATCGTATATTTTTGCAAGTTGACTCAAAATTTTGTTACTCGAAAGTACAATATATGACATGAATGCATTTGAGTAAAGGTCAATTCCGATAATTTAGGTATCAATAGAGTTGTTAAACTAGGGCAAAAAAAAATACTATTATGTAAAAAAGCAAGACAAGCTATTCCCACTTATATATTTTAGTACCTAAACTATTCAAATTTATTATGTGCATTCTTCACTTTCAAAGCGTAAATAGGTTCTTAATCGAGAGAAATAATATAAGATACAAAAGTAAACTAAAAATTACGTCGCATTTCGTATTATAAAGAAAGGAATAATTTTAATTCTAGTAACGAATTGTATTTTTCTGATACCTGAATGGTGTCATATCAAAGATGAAAATACGATATACTTGAGGGAAAATGAATTTTTTGTCACTCAACTATTAGCTTTTTTAGAAACCTACCACTCAACTAAAAATTTATTTATTGTAGGTACTAACGTTACACACGTTTACCGTTTTAATCATTCCGTTAAGTGTATTTATTTTATTGTTTTAAAATATTATATATATATATATTATCATTATATTATATTATATTATATATTATATTGATTAATTATATTTTTAAACTGTATTTAATAGAAGAAATGTTATTTTCAACTTGCATAATTCGTTTCAATTTTTATACAAACTTCTCCGTATTAATTACAATTTTTTAACAAAAGTAATTTTTTTAAATGTGGGGTATTCACTCGCAAAAATTATAATTTTTTATGTTTTATGTTCTAAAAATAAAAAAATTATTTTAATGGTCAAATTTAAAAATTTGCCCCTCGTGGGCCCGTTCTAACGAAAAATATATTTTTAATGGTTAAATTTAAAAATTATAAATATTTTTAATTAATATAACAATGCTATATTGGTCTCTCTTTAAGTTAAAAAGTTAATAACACATATAATGATGATATTATTGTAATGGGTATATTTAAAAATGGACTCATTAATTTGTGATTTATTATAAAAAAAATTTATATAGTTTTTTTTTTCTGAAATATATTAAAAAATAAAATTTCCCATGAAAGTATTATTTTCTGAATTGTTTGACTCGTATAGCATATCCACGTCAGCATAGTAAATCCACATCAACGTGTAAAAAATAAAATTTTCCCTTAAAGTTTATTTTTAGCAGAAAACTGAAAGAATTGGCGGAATGGTAACAGAATGACTAAAACGATAAACATGTGTAACATTAGTGCCTACAATAAATAAATTTTTAGTTGAGTGGTAAGTGTATAAAGAGCTAATAATTGAGTGACAAAGAAATTTATTTTCCCTATACGAACTTTAATTAAACTATTTTCAAAACAAATCATCCTTTAGCTGCCAGACTTGGATAGTTGGTACACATGCGATCTAATTAGGATGAAAGGATCGGACATCAAGAACCATCACAAAGGCGACCTTATCGCCCATCATCTAAAAATGCACTGGGAGGGATTCCCGTGTAAACACTCTAATGCCCATGTCAGAAAGGTAGAAATCCGATAGGAAAATAGGACTAATAATATATATATATATATATATATAGAGGGGTGGGTTATGGAGTGAAATGGTATAAGTGTAAGAAATAGGAATGATTGTAAGCCATTAATCCTTGGAGATTAATGACCTGCATTTCGCTCACACGCTAATTTTAAAACTGAGTCTTAACGAATTTAATTATCGCACTAAATGTAATTTGACTAATTTATCTTATAAGTTACTAAAATCATGTAAGTTCCTATATTCATGGGATTTCATATTTTAAGTTAATATCTATTTTTTTATGGGATTTCATATTTTTAGTCGCTCAAATATTTTATATTTTTGGTGTATTTATTTTTATTTTTTAAAAACTAACATTATCTTTTTTCTATTTGATTTGTATTTTTAAAAATCGAATCTTGCTAATCATTTGTTTTGTGTGTACTGCAAATTAAAACAGAGTCATTGCCTGTTATATTCCAATTATGTAATTTTTTTGTTATGCATTATTGTGTACAATACAGTCAATTTTGATACAATGTGTTGTGCTTTATTTTTTTGGAAGATAAATAATCATACTCGTTTTTAAGTATAGGTACAAAATGATTTTCGCGTCATTTACTAAAAAAATACAATAAATACAATAAGACTCCATTTGTAAATCCCATAAATCAAGCATGCAAAGATTATATACCATATGTGCTAGTATTACCTATTAAATGTGCTAATACAAATAACATTTTAATGCTAAACTCTACTATTAAAAATTAACAGAAATACAATGTATTAACAATATAAAATTTTACATATTTAAGTGCTAACTATCACACAAATGACATCACAATAATTATCAAAACAATATTATCAAATGTGCTAAAATTTGGGAAGAGATAAGAAGTGGAATATGAAATCCCATGATTGTAGGAAATACCAAACATAAAATCTGTATAATTACAAAAATATCCCCTCAAAATATTCCGTGAAGACACTTAGCTTAACTCTTTAAGACAACGCACAAATTGCAACCATTAATCACCAAAGATCGGGCCAAAATCATTCTTATTTCTTACGGAAAAAGCCTTTTCCGACCTATCCCTATATATATATATATATATATATATATATATATATATGGTGGTAGAGGAAAAAAACTAGTACTCCCTTTATAGTGAGGAGGCTCCTTTATCCTGAATCCCTGATTATAGGGCTATCGATATACATGTATAATTTTTTTATCTTCCACGAATCTGTTAACGAAATTGTTGTTGGAAAAACAAAAGAGGAAGGGGCTGCTTTGCGCAGCCCACTTGAGACGGAATTTTGAGTGGCTCGACTACGAGTTAATATCGGGACTTGGTTGGAATATGTAATACTCCATAAGAGATTTCTAAAACATGTAAAAATATTAAAAATGATTGAGGTATGAATGAGATATAATGTTTCAAACTGAGCTCTTTGGAAGTGGGTTTGTGAGCCTATCCCACATTGGAAAAAAGTAAAGAGAATTGTGTGTATATAAGGTGATATGTACAAACTCTTGTTCACAACAACCAGTGGGACATGATTGGATGTGTGACTGGGCGCCCCTCGCGCATACATACAGACGCGCCGCCGCCGCTGTCCATCCGACCGACCGACTCGACTCGGTTCGGTGCGGGTTGAAGGGCAATTTGGGCGAAATTTCTCTTGAAGGGACTGTTATTTTTTCATGGGAATTTTATTTATCAAAATTCATTTTGCTAAACCACCTCAATCATAAAATCCGAGTTAATTGGTAATTATCGTACTAATATATTAATAGATTATGACAAGTGTCAAGAGACCAATCCTAATAGATTTAGAATTCCTCCAGCACATGTCTCTCTCTCGTCTTCACCTATAAGTACCGAGTTAGAGGGGTCCGAAAATAAGATCTTTTGCCTTTGATTTTTCGAGCTCCTACCATCCAATTCCCTTCTTCGTTTTATTTTCAATTCTCGATCGTGTAGGTGATAGTATGCATATTTTATTCTAGTTTGCTGAGGGTACAATTACCATCAAATCAGTGCATCGAGGTGTTGTTTTATTCAGGGAGGCAGACGCTATACACCATGGTGAGGGCGAATTTGCTTTAAGGAGACAGATCTTCTGGACTCAACATCAACTTCCTTTCAATTTTGTCTGCAAACATTTAATTTTGCTAATCCTTTCCTTGCAGGGATTTTAGTTGAATAAATTTTCTTTTCAATTTTCTACTGTTTATTCAAGTATTCAATATTATGCCAACAATCTTAAAGCACATTTTTGTTTCTTTACATGATTAAACAGATCTCTTCAAAAAGTTTAATACCGTAATAGATGCTTCAATCCCTACAAACCCCCTTCTGTCTACGGACATTTCTAGAGGTGCACCTCAGAATATTGGATCGATTTTCGTAAATCACTCTGCTTCGGTTCCAATAAATAATTCTGTTCCGGACAACCATGCTGAGAAACTTGAGAAATGCAACAACTTGAATTTCAAAAGGTGGCATCAAAAGATGATGTTCTATCGGACCACTCTAGGCTTGTCTCGATTCCTCAAGGAAGAGGCGCCAACGTGCAATGAGGAAAGTGATCCACAGACCGTCCATGCTGTTGAAGCTTGGAAAAAATCTGACTACCTGTGTCGAAATTATGTGATGAATGGTCTCGCTGATTCGCTGTACAATGTGTATATCACTGCTCCAACAGCCAAGGCATTATGGGATTCACTAGATCATAAGTACAAGATCGAGGTTATCGGTGCTAAAAAGTAGATAGTTGTGCGGTTTCTTAATTATAAGATGGTGGATTCCAAGACTGTGGTCAGCTAAGTGCAAGAGCTACAAGTGATCATTCAGGAGATCCATGCTGAAGGAATGATCATTAGCGAATCCTTCCAAGTGTCTAATATGATTGAAAAGATGTCCTCGACTTGGAAAGACTTCAAAAATTATCTCAAGCATAAGCGCAAGGAGATGAGCATGGAATATATAATCGTTAGACCTCGCATTGAGAAAGACAACGGATCATAAAAGAAGGTAAATGCTATTATGGCAAAGGCCAATGTTGTGGAAACAGGACAAACATCCAAGAAAGGCAACAATGGAAAGAGAACCAAGTTGGGACCTAAAGGAGGAATTACGAAAAAGAGAGAGAGATTTCTTGGAAATTGCTACAATTTTGAGAAGATGGGTCATAGGGCGACTGATTGTAGGCTGCTAAAGAAACCAAATAAAAAGATGGTAATGCAGCACATGTGATACCGAATAAGTGGAAAATCTTGACCTATGTGTTGTGACCTCTGAAGTGAACTTGGCTGGTTGAAATACCGAGGAGTGGTGGGTTGACACTGGAGCAACTAGGCATATATGCACCAACAAGACAATGTTCTCCTCTTTGGAAGAAACAGATGCCAGTGAAAAACTGTTCATGGGAAATTCTGCAACTTTAACTATCTTGGATGAAGGCACGATGATCTTGAAGATGACGTCTGGAAAGGAAATGACTCTTAAACGTGTGTTGTATGTGCCTGATATTCGCCAGAACCTTGTTTACGGTTCCTTGTTGATTAAGCACGGGGATAAAATTCCTTATGAATTGTAGAAGGGAGTCAAGACTTCCTACAATTGCATAAAAGTGTGGGGGTGTCTAGCAAATGTACTGATACCTACACCTAAGTAAGTTAAAATATGCCCAAAAATAGTTGACTGCATTTTCATTGGATATGCACACAACAGCAATGCCTATCGACTTCTTGTGCATGAATCTAAAGTGTCTGGGATTTACGAAAATACAATTATGGAATCAAGGAACGCGTCATTCTTTGAGAATATCTTTCCTTGTAAGACTGCAAGTGAACACCTTATCTCATTCGGATAGGCTTATGAGCCAATGGATGAAGATAATGAAGACCAAATAGTAGATAATGAGGATGGACCTAGAAGGAGCAAACGACAAAGGACGGAGAAATCTTATGGACCAGATTTCTTCATCTATTTGCTCGAAAAGGAACCTCAGACTCATAAAGAAGTTGTAAGCTCAAAAGATGGACCTTGATGGAAGGAGGCTATCAAAGATGATATTGATTCTATATACAGAATCATACTTGGGAACTAGTGGAATTACCTCCTAAATGTAAGCCACTAGGAAATAAGTGGATTTTCAAGAAGAAAATGAAGAATGGAGATGTTGATAAGTACAAAGCTAGGCTCGTTATTAGGGGATACAACCAACGTGAGGGTCTAGACTATTTCGATACTTATTCTCCAGTGATGAGAATAACTCCCATCAGGATGATACTTGCTATTGCTTCTTGATGAGGTTTAGAATTTCATCAAATAGATGTTAAGACTGCCTTTCTTAATAGGGACCTATATGAGGAAATCTATATGGAAAAACCCGCGGGGTTCGTTTCCCATGGACGAGAAAAGAAGGTCTGAAAGTTGGTAAAATCATTGTACGGATTGAAGTAGGCACCAAAACAGTGGCATAAAAAAGTTTGATCATGTTATGTTAAGTGGTGGCTTCAAAATTAATGATGTTATAAGTGTGTATATTTGAAGGACACAGACGATGGCTATGTCATTTTGTGTCTATATGTAGATGACTTGCTCATCACTGGTAGTAATGAACGAATAATCAAGTCTACGAAGGACATGTTGAGGTCGAGATTTGACATGAAAGATATCAGACTCGCAGTTGTGATTAGGGGTGGGCACAAATCCCGATTCCCGTTTGGCTGAACCAGACTATTCTGGTCCCGTTCCAAAAGTGTCCCGGACCATTTGGGCCGGACAAATTTTGTCCCGAATCGGTCCCGGACCAATCGAAAATGGGACTAGAGCGGGACCGGTGATTTTTGTCCCGTCCCATCCCGTTTGTCCCGAATTTGATTCTTTTAAGTAAATATAAGAATTGTGAGATTTTAATTATAAATTAATTTTTATCCCATAAATTAATAAGTCAAATATGTCTAAACTTACTAAATTATTGATAAATAATGCAAAATTTATAAAATTTTGATTATAATTTCGCAAATAAATATGCAAAAATACAAAAAAAAAATTTCTAAATATATTTTTTATTATTTATATTTACCAAAAAAATATCTTGTTTTGTCCCGGACCGTCCCGAAGCCGTTCCGGTCCCAAAAATACTGGGACCAAACAGGAAACACTCTTGTCCCGGAGCAGTCCTGGACCGCTTATATCAATCGGGACCGGGACCGACCCAATCCCGGACCATCCCGGACCGTGCCCACCCATAGATGTGATTTTAGGAATTAAGATCACACGAACATTGAAAGGTTTCATGCTGGGTCAAGCCCATTATGTGGATAAAATTCTTGAAAGATTTAACAAAGATGACTCTGGCACAGCCAAAACCCCGGCGGATATGACGTTAAGATTATCCAAGAATAAGGGTGAAGGAGTGTCTCATAATAAGAAGTCTGATGTACTTAATGAGCTGTACAATGTTGTGTCAATAATTATACATCTCAACAGGCGATCGGCACAGAGACCGGGCGACCGAGTTAGAGTCAAATAGCCAAGGCAGATTGGCCGATCGAGGGTCCCAGGTCAAGTCCCAGTGCCGAGCGATCGACATCTAAGGCGATCGTCTCTTGGCACCTGGCGATCGACTCTGGTGCCCGGCCAATGACGACCGCCGCGCAAAGCCATCATCCGTCTAATTGGCGAAGCCCGAAGCTCGGATCAAGGACCCATGTGCAGATCCGGAAAAGGCGCCGCAGGACATGGATCGTTGACTACAGCCTGTCACTACCTTCTCACCTACCGACAGACCCGCCGAAAGGTGCAAAGTGGGACCTCCCGGGACAGCGACTCAGGACGCGTGCACACTTCTCATTGGTCCACACAGCTGGCAGCCAGCCCATGTCGCGGACTTTAAGGCAACCAGCCCATGTGCTAAAAGACGATCGCCCCTTATTATATTACAAGGAAGGCGATCGCCCGTCGGTAAAGGACATCTCAGCTCCTATAAATAGAAGGCATCCTGCACTTGGATAAAGGTCTGGCTTTTCTTGCATCTATCTCTCGGATTTTCTCTCTCAGCACCCCTTAACCGAAAGACGATCGGCAGAGATGAAAACAAGAACTCCCTGCTGTTCAAGAACTTAGAGCAACTTTAGTTCTTCCGGCAAGCACTCAACAGCTAGATAACTAGGATCTTTTACACTCATTGTAATTGCATTCTTACATTAATATTTGTACTCAAATGTATTCTTATTAATAACATCTCGCGAGAGCATTCATGCCCGGGCCTAACAAACCCGGAAAATCTTGTGTTATTTCCATTCCCACGGATTTGCTCCCGCAACTTTGTTTGTTGTCCATCCATTCCAGCAATATCTATCTCCGGATAATATTTTGGGCAACAACAGTTGGCGCTAGAAGGAGGGCATCTAAACCTTCATTTTCATTCCTACCGTTTCGAAGAACACTCACTGTTCTCCGGGGCATATACTTGAAGAGACACTCATTGCTCTTCAAAGAAAGCTTTCAGAATCATGACTTCAGCCTCCATATCGAAGAAAGCCGCTGGCCGATCCGCCGGATGCCTCATTCTGTCTCGATCTGAGCCCCAGCCTATGGCGGAGGGTAGCCGCGGCGAGCCAAGACTCTCGATCCCGCCCCCGAGGGACGGCCCAAGCCTCTCGCTCGATCTGTTCCAAAGCGCGGAACAGATCGAAGAGGCCATGGCCATCCTACGGGAGCGACGGAGAGCATTCGACGTGCCCGCTATAACCCCCTCGGCCATCCGCCGCGTGAGCAAACGGAAGTTCAAGGGGTTACTGGCCGAGCAATCGCCAGGAGGCCCCGATTCGCAAGAAAAGGCGCTCGCAAGGCGGGACACCTTCGTTTTCAGCCGCCTAGGAAGCGACCCATCATGGCAACCGGGGCACTCTGGTCCCAGCCATGAGACGACGGAGCCCGAATTCATCACCAGGAGTTTGGCGTACCCAACTCCCAGAAGGCAGGCCGACCATATGACTCCTCGCCGAAGAACCAAGATCGGCGGAGATGACCTCATCGCCTACCGCGGAGCCAGGAGATCGGTACACGATCGCCTCGGCACCCACTCCGAGAGCTAAACCACGAGAGACCAAGCTACAGCGATGGCCGCGATGCAACGCCAGCTCAACGACATGAAGGGGCTCCTAGAAACTGGGGCAAGCGCTAATAGCAAGATCGTCGGGCCGAGCGAGCCACTCGCGGTCCACATCGAGCTCGCCCCCGTGCAGCGTAGGATCGATCCTCCGCAAACACCTTTGTATGAGGGAAGGTCGGACCCGAGACTCACCTGAGCAAGTTCCGGATCTACATGACCAGATGTGGGGCATCAGACGCGACCAGATGCCGAATGTTCCCACTAACGCTGGGCGACCTGGCCCATAGGTGGTACACCTCATTGCCACCTCGATCCATTTGTTCCTTTGAACAACTGGCAAACAACTTCACGTCGTACTTCGCCGCCAAGGTCGCTCGACCATAAGGCCCCCACCGTATGATGAAAATCAGGCAGGGGGAAGACGAGTCCGATGCAGAATACATCGACCGGGTGGACGAGATAATCCTCAACGGCGAGCTCGTAAGCGATGAGATCGCCCTCTTCTCGGTCCTAGGGGGATTCCATGGTCTTTCGCCCATGTTCAGGCACCTTACGAAGGACATCCCCCCGACCTACGCAATCTTCCGCGCCAAGGCCGCAGACATTTTGGCCACGCAGAGGTTACTTTTTCACCTATGAGCAACGCGATCAGCGACCGAACGACGATCAATAGTCTCCCGACCCGATCGCCAGAATCAAATGCCGCGATCGGCATCAGAACGACGATCATCAGTCTTCCAACCCGATCGCCAGAATTAAGCAACATCTCCGAAACTGGAGGACTCGCTCGCCATCTACAGTTCATCATCTAAAATGATGGACTAAGGCACGAGATCGCCTCCCCCGCACAACGTATACCATCGAGGATCGACATCTAACATGACGATTCGAGGTAGAAGAGTGCAGCCATGGTCCTGGTGGTCGATGGAACCGACTGCTTCGGCCATGCAAGGTTCCTTTGGGATACGATCGCTCACCCTTCGTTTAAATACAAGGCGGGTGTAGCCGAAGGGCTCTCCAAACAAATCAGTGGACATGCTAGCCCAGCCTCAAAGGTTCATCATCTAACTTGGTGGACCCGGACAATGCGACACGTCCCTACCCCCGTCATAACATATACCGTCGAGGATTGCCATCTAACATGACGATTCGAGGTAGAAAAGTTCTAACAAGCCGCGAACGTGGAGTCGATTAATCTGACGACGCCCCGTGCAAGGACTCCTCCAGACCGAGACTGCACGCCCTTCTTTTAAATACAAGGCGGGCACAGCCTAGCGTAGGACCCTCACAATAAAATGAGTCACGAGACAAACCTACAGTTGGAATGTCGTTCGCGCACAAGACACAGTCATGGAGGTCGGTCCATCGAACTCCGCGACTGTGCACGATTCCTCAACGACGAAACAATCAGCTTTCCACGAGGGATCGGAAAAATTGAAAATTGCAGGTACAAGACCGAAGATAGCACGCCAAACGATCAGATCGCCCAAATCCGAGTCCAAAGTCCGCTCAACGGATCGCCCATCTTTATCCTCAACGATCGCCAGTAAGAACCACCTCACCCCATGTCTTCATCATCGGAGCAAGCTGGGGGGCAATTGTTGTGTCGAGAATTATACATCTCAACAGGCAATCGGCACAGAGACCGGGCGACCGAGTTAGAGTCAAATAGCCAATGCAGATTGGCCGATCGAGGGTCCCAGGTCAAGTCCCAGTGCCGAGCGATCGACATCTAAGGCGATCGTCTCTTGGCACCTGGCGATCAACTCTGGTGCCCGGCCAATGACGACCGCCTCATGCCTCGCAAAGCCATCATCCGTCTAATCGGCGAAGCCCGAAGCTCGGATCAAGGACCCATGTGCAGATCCGGAAAAGGCGCCGCAGGACATGGATCGTTGACTACAGCCTGTCACTACATTCTCACCTACCGACAGACCCGCCGAAAGGTGCAAAGTGGGACCTCCTGGGACAACGACTCAGGACGCGTGCAGACTTATCATTGGTCCACACAGCTGGCAGCCAGCCCATGTCGCGGACTTTAAGGTAACCAGCCCATGTGCTAAAAGACGATCGCCCCTTATTATATTACAAGGTAGGCGATCGCCCGTCAGTAAAGGACATCTCAGCTCCTATAAATAGAAGGCATCCTGCACTTGGATAAAGGTCTGGCTTTTCTTGCAGCTATCTCTCGGCTTTTCTCTCTCAGCACCCCTTAACCGAAAGACGGTCGGTAGAGAAGAAAATAAGAACTCCCTACAGTTCAAGAACTCAGAGCAACTCTAGTTCTTCCGGCAAGCACTCAATAGCTTGATAACTAGGATCTTTTACACTCATTGTAATTGCATTCTTACATTAATATTTGTACTCAAATGTATTCTTATTAATAACATCTCGCGAGAGCATTCAAGCCCGGGCCTAACAAACCCAGCAAATCTTGTGTTATTTCCATTCCCACGGACGTGCTCCCGCAACTTTGTTTGTTGTCAATCCATTCCAGCAATATCTATCTCCAGATAATATTTTGGGCAACAACATACAAGACCAGATATAACCTACTCAATCAGTAGACTAAGTAGATACACTAACAACCCCGGAAAAGATCACTGAAAGGCGATCACAAGGGTACTAAGATATTTAAGGGATACCCATGACCTGACCACGATTAAAGAACTGTCGGTTAAGGTTTGGAACCGTCGGTTCATGGTTCGAAGAAATGTTGAACCTTAACCGTAACCTTATACTGACAGTTTAGTGGCGGTTTACGGTTATGATTTTTCACGGTTTCGGCACGATTCTGAACCTTAATATTTTATTGTTATTTTTTAAATTAAAGTTGGAATTTAAAAATAAAAAATTCATTTGAAATTTGATTTTATCTTTAGTTAAAAGATTAATGTGCATAAATTCAATACAACAAAATAAATTAAAAGGAGCCAAACTTGATGTGGATTTATTGATCTTGAAAGCAACTTAATATGCATAATTAAATACAACAAAACAACTTAAAAAGATTAGGAAAAAAAGATATGGATACTGATATTAAAAAAAACACAGTGTGCCTAATTAAATACAACAACTAACTTAAAAAGACTTAAACTCTCAATTCGTACTATTTGTGGAGCCATCTGTTTCAATTTTAGAACCATCATCGTCTTCTTCATCGATTTAATATTGATCTTGAGTCCGACGTTCAGCATTTATCCAATAGGCATAGCATACTTGAGATTCTAAATTTTCAGGCGTCATACTTAAGCGTCTCTCATTCAACGTGTATCCTCCTAAACTAAAGGCTTGCTCCACCCCAACTGTTGATACCGGTATAGCGAGAACTCTTTGGCCATCATGGACAAAATTGAAAATTTGAAAGCCTTTTAGGACCACCATTTTAAAATATTGAATTCACCTGTCTCACTAAAATCATACTCAACATAGTTATATTTTTTAAGGTCAAGGGATCGATTCTGCTCTCATGCATAACATATATAAACATATAAATAAATATATATATATATATATATATATAATTTCTTTTATTAAAACCGGCGGTTTATAGCCGGTTTTAACTGGCGGTTTATATCTGGTTTTAACCGGCGGGTCTTACTACGATTTTAACCACCAGTTCACGATTTTGTAAAAGCATGAACCTTAAGACCACAGTCCGGTTACAGTTTTGAACCGTAAACCATTAACCATGACTTTTAACCGTTAATCACGGTTCGATTACGGTTCAGTTCACAGTTAAAATCAAATTGTGTTCAGGTCTAGGTACTTGTGATTATGGGCTGCATTATACCAGATATCCAGCAATACTTCAACGATATAGTGATGCAAATTGGATATTTGATATAAAAGACTTCAAGTCAAAAAGTGGATATGTATTCCCACTAGCTGGTGCAGTAGTGGCATGGAAATATTCAAAACGGATACTTATATCCCAGTACACGATGGAATCCGAGTTTATAGCCTTAGACAAATGTGTAGAAGAGGGATAGGATACACCATTTTCTAGAAGATATTCTAAAATGGGCAAAGTCTGTGACCGCAATATGTATTCATGCGATAGTCAATCTGCGATTGGCAGGGCACGTAGCACAATGTATAATGGTAAGTCTCGTCATATAAGGAGGAGGGATAATACCATTAGACAGTTGCTATCAACAGGGGTTATCACTATTGACTACGTGTCATCATAGGATAACATTGTGAATTCGCTAACCAAAGGGTTATCAAAAGACCTTGTTGATAAATCATCAAGAGGAATGGGTCTATTGCCATGAGCTAATGGTTTATTGGAGGATACCCAACCTAAGCTGACTGGAGATCCCAAGATCTAGGTTCAATGGGACAACCAATTCATAAAACTAGATCACCCCCAAACCTACCTATTCCTAGGATGAAAACAATGATACCCATCGGAAGAGGTTAATCTTATGCTTTTGATGATTCCTAAGTCGATAATATATAGTCCGGTGGAGTAAAATACGGGTTTACTCAAAACACTTAAAGGAAGCACCTATATTGGAGTGAAGAGGGGCCGCTTCAAAGGAGAGTTGCAAGGCACAATTCTTTAGAAATACTCGCAGAACCAGGATAATGTCTATGGCTAAAACGGGCACAATAATGAGGACAGAATAAATCATGGAGGGCCTTTGCAAGGGATATACGATCACTTACACAAGTATTCGGATAGTTCAAAGGCATCAAGTCGTACTGTCTAGCCAGTAAGGTAAATATATCCTTTTGAGAGAAGGTTCAAAGAGCATACTCTACCTATCCTATGGAATGCCTAACCGCAATAACTATCAACAAGTCAAATTCCGTGTCTGACGTGTGCTGTTGGACCATCAATCTCATTCATGTGGGGGATTGTTGGAAAAAATAAGAGGAAGGGGCTGCTTTGGGCAGCCCACTTGAGAGGCAATTTTGAGTGGACCCGACTACGAGTTAATGTGGGAATTTAGTTGGAATACGTAGTACTCCATAAGAGGTTTCTAATATGTGTAAGAACACTCAAAATGATTGAGGTATGAATGAGATATAATGTTTCAAAGTGAGCTCTTTGAAAGTGGGTTTGTGATGCTATCCCACATTAGAAAAAAGTAAAAGAATTGTGTGTGTGTGTGTGTGTGTATAAGGTGATATGCACAAACTCTTGATCATAACAACAAGTGAGACATGATTGGATGTGTGACTGGGCGCTGTAATATCCGCACTTTCTATTTTTAGTATTTTTTATTTTTGGTGTATTTCTATTTCTGATAACTCGCTTGTAATCATTTTAGTATTCTGAAACTATTTTGTTCTGCATTCATGGCCATCCGAATGAGTTTCAGAGTAGTTTTACAAGATTTTTACATATAGGGTAGCTTTTCCGCATTTGAGCTCGATTCTCGTAAATCTCGTTCTAAACTGAGGTTCCGTTGCTCCTACGAGTTTCTTTAATAATTTTGGATACTGTTACGACTTCCTGAGATTGTTATTTTGGCTCGAATCATGATCCTCGAGGGTCTGGGCCGTTTTGTAATTTTTCATAGTTTTGGGTACCATTATTGGAATTGTTGTCCGTTCCATCGAATGGTTGGAATCATGTGTGTTGATGGGAGAGTGAGCTTGAATGTTGTGGATTCTAATTAATGCTTCATTATTCATTGGTACTATCAAGTTTTATACCTTCCGAGACGTGTACAATCTGACCGTGATTCACCACTGTGTTACTGTTCCAGAACAGTCAGCGTACGCTAAAGGGGTTTTTAGCGCATGCTAAGGTTGTATTTTTAGCGCACGCTAAGTCCAGGTGTAACATGCGCTAGTCAGGCTAGACAATAAGTTCTGACTTCTGAAATGAGTTGTTTAGCATATCTTATAGACTCCATTACATACGCTAGTTAGTAGATTAATGTACGTTATCATCTCGTTGCATACGCTAATATGTATGGGTAGAATATTCTGGAATTGAACAGAAGGTTCAGTGATTCTGAACCAAACCAGGTAGCATTCGCTAACACAGGAGTTGACGTACGCTAACTCGAACGTTAGCGCACACTACGCCAACATTAACGTATGCTAACGGGGAAGACAGAAGCCTCTGGACTGCGCATTTCCCAGGATAGTGTACGCTAATGTTGGCGTAGTGTGCGCTAACGTCCGCTAATCCTTGCCAGTATAAATAGGACATCACCAGTAAAATTCATTATTTTCCTATCTTCTTCACCTTCCTTGGCGATTTCCGGTGATCGTAGACTGAGTTGTGTGGATTCCGACTGGGCATCATCACTTATCTATAATTTGGAGTCTCTAATACAGATTTAGCATCATCCAATCACCTTTCATCGTCCAGATCAAGGTATTCTTCGTCGAACCCTAGTTTTTGGGATTTTGGGGGTTTGAGTATGATTTCATAATTCTGAATCGAATTAGCCTAGATTGTTGTTAGAACATGATAGTATGATCGTAATCTTTAGCTTTTCCTGTCTTTTTGTATACTGAAATTCCGTGTTGTAGTTGATTGAATATCATTATGTTAGGAACGAAAGTTTGGAGGGAGTTTGGATCGAAGCCCTCTCCGTTCACCATTTCTTCACGTCATATTAACCAAGGCAAGTACATATGTTCCATTATGTTATATATAATTTAAATTCGGCATAGATGATAGTTCATGATAAATGTGTGGGTGTGTTCTTGTTGTTGTTCTTCCACGTGGGTATGGTTCGACGGAACCTTTGGGGGACCTTACAAAGGGTTACGGCCGCAGAAGTGGTTTCCCACTTGGGTACGGTCCGATGGGCCCTCTAGGGGTCGATACTAAGGTGTACGACCACTGGTTACCAAGTGTGGATTTTGTGATAGTGAAGTGTGATGTATGATTTTCTTGATGATCATGTCTTGATGAAAATGTGGTATTCCGGAATATTGTTATCTTAAATATTTCCAAATGATATAATCATGTTGAATTATATTCGTATATAATACTGTGTAAATGTGTACTTGCACTAGCTATTCGAGTGCTAACCCCTTAAATGGGGGATATATATTTCATGCATTTCAGGTATTGGGCAGACCGAGGAGCCAGCGCGGGAAGCACATGTAAAGGATAGTCAGGCATGATGATGAGGCTCGATGTCTGTGTAGTTATTTTATTATATCTATGTTGGTTACCGGAGTTAGTCCAGTAAAGATGATTGTGTTTTTAAATTATGGTTGAAGGCCCCTTGCGTGGGCAATGGACTCGTTTTATAATCTATTTTCCCGTATTTAAACCAAATGTTTTGGTTGAGGCCACAACCTTATTTATATTTAGAATGTTGTCGTCATTAGATTAACATAAATTGTGTGAATGTCCTAGACTGGTAGACCTTGATGAAGGTTCTACAGCGTGTAATAACCCATATGAGAATTGTGGTGTTACATTTATGGAACACTACACCATAGATTGCATACAGCAACATGTAAAATCCGTTGCTTTATGCCCTAAATTCATTGCAATAGGGTCTATGGCAACGATTATTAAAAAATTAAGCGTGTACTTTGCTCTGGTTGCCATAGGGCCCTTATGGCAACGAATTTTGTACCATATTGCAATGCCTTTTTATCGTTGCAAATATTTTATATGGCAACGATTTAATGGCTATAGCAACAAATTTAACACCATTGCAATATCTTGGACTATCAATGGCAACCATTTTTGCAACGATTTTTTGTGTTAGTTGTTGCAATACATGGACTCAGGTTGCCCTAAGGCAACATATATATGCCCAATTGCAACGTATTTTGAATCAAATGCAATCAATTTTATTAACGAATATGATATATATGGCAACATTAAGCTACTATTACAACGCTGAATAAAAAACAGGCATGGTCTTATTTCATAAACAACCACCAATTTTAATTGGTATATCATAACATCAATCTAACCAAGCAGTATTACTGCTGGTCCAACATCAATACACAAATCACTCAAACAAGTTGAGGAAAATTACCAAGTTCAAGCAAAATAACTAAGTTTAAGAAAATGACCAAGTTCAAGCAAAAATAACCAAGTTTAAGTGACACAATCTTAGTAATACATATAGACCAAATTCAATGTTAAATATTATATAAACATGAGTCGTCATGGCCCTGCTTCCTCTTCCTCTTCATATGCATCTGTCTCATCTCCGTCCTCGACAGAAGTAGTAGCACACAATTCTTTTACATTGATATTCAATGATGGATTACCTTTCGACCCGATTTTCCAAGAATCTTTTCCAATTTCTGATTCATTTTGTCCTCCATTTCAGAAGCTAAATCATCTCTTAACTGCTTCAGTTGTGCAGAATTTTTGTTGTCAATTTTTGACATGTCTTTCTTGCTTTTCCTTGTTCTGCCACACCTACCAACCAGCCAATTTGGTCCATGAGCTACAAAATTTAGTTCAGGTACTTTCCCTAGTTTTTCTCGACCCTCATCACCACTGTTACGTGCATCAACTCCATTAAAGTGGTTGTCCATCAAATCATATGCACTTGGTACAACAAAGAAAATAATGAACTAAACATTACACACACATAATGAAAAAGGTACAAAAATTTAAATACTACATTACATAAAGATACAAAAATAAACTCTAAAAGATTAAAAAACTGTAAAAAAAACTAAAAAAATAAAATAAAAGCCTAGAAATCTGGAAATCCTAAGAAAAATATAAAACTGAAAAGAAAACCCATAAAAACTGAAAAATAACAACTAAAAGCTAAAATTTAGGCTCCGTCTCACGAAAAAAAAACTTGAAATATGAAAAACTCGAAGAAAAATTAAAAAACAGAAAAGACCACCCCTAAAAAATGAAATAACAACAACTAAAAAACAAGTTAGGCTCCATCTCCGGAATCATATGAGTTTTTTCCAAAGAAAGAAAAGATAAATCCAATTTCCTGCCAACTTAATAATATAAGCTACTGCGGAAATTTCTAACACCACAATTGAAATTTCTGATAGTACCTCATTTTTCTTAAGTAGTTTTTTTAGCAATTTAATAAGAGTTTCAGCCCCTAGACAGTCACTTGTTTGCAGAAGATTGTTCGCCTTTCCAGCCTTACCAGCTTTTGGAGCAGATTTCCATACAAGGTGTGACTTCTGTTCTTGAGTGTTGCATTTGAAGGCAACTGCCGGTAATTCTTCTCTAAGATACTTAAGCCACTTTTCAACAGCCTCACGAGGACTAAGATCTGCAATGTAAAAAAAGCAAGTCGTTGAGGATACAAGAAAATGTAACACATTTACTTCAAAATGCACACTGGAAAGGGTAAAATAAAAAAACATCAACTAGAAGTACTCTTAAATAATTATGGAAAAATAAACCATGGTCCCATATATAAACATAAATAACAAAAAGATTCCAAGATAGACCTTAACATAAGCATATTATTGATGTTACCAAAAACACTTTTTGGTGTTAGTAATCATAATATAATCTCAAAGTGATACCTATCAATCCATAAATGACAAGTGTGAGAAACAACCATACCAATTTTATTGAGCAGCAAAACAAGATGCTTATCAGGGCCGGAACTCATCACCATCTTTTCCATGTCAACACGAGTACCAAGTGGATCTCGAGCATCAAGGACTTCCAATATTACATCAGAAGCATCGATTGCCTTGACCAACTCCTGTATAATTTTGAAAATAGACAGTCATGGAGATGCAAGACCTGTACCTTTGCTACCGTTTCTTTGTCTCCTTGTTTTTCTAGCTCATTAATTTCAGAAGAAAGTAATCACAATTTGCTTCATGTCTTCTATGAGTGAGCTACAAGCATACCTACAGAGAAAAATATTGTGTTAGAAATAAGTGTGGCCACAAAAACAATATAATAGCACGAATGTTAAAAGGTAACCAAGCTGGTTAATCTTACCCAATATTTATTGCCGTCTCCATCTTATCACCTGTTATAACCCAAATTTTAATTCCAGCATTTTCAAGCTTGTTAATGCATTCAGGGACCTGCAGAGCACACACACACACACACACACACACACATACACACACACATATATATATATATATATATATAAGAGATAAGGAACTGAAACAAATTTGCTTTAATTTTATTTCTTCAAAGAAAAGGTGCACTTCATTCAGATGCAAAGACGGAATAAACACACGCAATATGAGATTTCAGTTTAACATTGACCCCTTTTTGTAGTTTGTCCTCAACAGCTGTAGCACCAAGGAGAACCAACTCCCTCTCAATCTTATCAGCAGCTGCTTCCATTAGATCATCTCTATCAACATTTCAGGATGTCTGGGCCATCAGAAACTCCTCTTCCCAAGAACTAAACTCTAATTCACTAAGCTCACGGTATGCAACTACTAAAGTTCGTAAACCTGCTTCAGCATATCCTTTGGAATGATCCTTTGTTATAGCCACAAAATCTTGCACATCATATGACATCCTTTCAAACATTATGCTGCATGGAAATACAATATATACAACCAAAAAAATGAGTTTCAGGTTCATATACGACTCAATTGTAAACAAGACATTTCTCTAGCAGATTTAAGTGTCCTAAGAGAGAGAACACATGCACCCTTGCACAGAGCAAAGAATGGTTTTCAACGTTCTCTACAATCACTGACATTCTCTTCCTCGCAGAAATGAACTCCAGAATATGAAGAAGCGTATATGATCTACAAAAAGTAACATGATATACAGTTAAGGCAAACATCTGTCTTACTTTGTACAATTTATTGGTGGATTGGAGGCAATGTAAATGCCACGAAAAAAAACTCATTCTGAGGGAAATAAGACATCTTGAGAAATAAAAATGTGTTGAAAATGGCTTGAGTTCTTAGGCTCAAGGTCACCAGCATGTGTTGATTCAATTAGTATTCTGGCCTAGGACAACAAACCTCCCCTTTTTCTTTTTCTTTATCTACTGAAAGTCAATAAGGAACTCTCAAATATGCTAATCATAACTCCAGGTTAAAAAGTCTTCTCTGAGTTGTCTGCATAACTTTTTCAAAATAGTAATAATAATAAATAAAATGGTTCCAAAACCTAAAACGAGTTGCATGAAGAAGGAATCCATCAATAATTAACAATAATTCTTTTCACGTACCGAATTTCCTAGTGGTTCCCTCTCCGACCGAACTATTTTCTTTGATTTCTTCATCATCGAAGAGGCACAATTTTCTCTTGTGAGCCTAAACGATTATAACACACACACACACACAAACAAAATGACAATTGTCAACAGAAGCTCGCAAAATCCATATGGATTTTCTTAAAATAAGTGTATTGAAAAAGAGGAACACTGGGTTAGACCGTCGGACCAGCTGGTGCATCAGAGTCCTTCCTTTTTTTTCAAACTAAAAAACTTAAAAGCGAAAAATGCTCAAATAATCTCAATAAAAACTGAAAAAAAAAAGAAAAAAAAACTATAAAATAAAAATTAAATACTAAAAACTAGAAAAAGCCTAAAAAATTAAAAGACTAAAATTTAGAACTGTCTTATGGAATTACATTCCGTTCGGAACACTCCCTACGGTCTCGTCTGAGTTTTTGCCAGTGTGAAAATACTAAACTCCTTGAGTAGATCGAACCAACTAGCAAAAATTTGAACAAAATAGAATGAAGAATAAGGTATACCCTTTCCTTGCGAGCCGCTTTCTTCTCCTCGAGCTCCTGAATTACATGCTGACGGCGGGCTTCGAGCGCCTTGAGATCCTGTTCCTTGAACGGCCGGTCATTTGGTATGCCAGGATCCTTTTCGACCTTCTGTTTCTTGTTGAGGCCTAATTTTTTCGCTTCCTTGGCTTTTTTCTTGTGGTGCTATTTCACTTTTCTTATTATCTTGTACTTCTTCTTTAGCGACACGCGCTTGCTCTTGCTCTCTGATTAAATTTGCCACCCCACAGATGTTAAAACATATAAAAAGACCTGAATTGGGAAAAATAGTGAATGATTTACATATGAATTCAACGATTTACTGAACTTTTGCTTTTCTTCACCATGTCTGCGTGCCGACAGCCGAGTGGGAGGAAGGATGGGGTGGGGGGAAGAGAACTAGGGTTTTCTGGGTTGGCCGTGTGGGTTGTGTCTGTGTGTTGTGGGTTTTGTTTTTTCTTTTCTTTTTTCTTTTGTTATTTTTTGTAAGCCCGACAAGAAATCCCGCTCACATTTTACAAGCCCGCCAACATTTTCCCCCCAAAATGAATAGATACTGCAACGATTTTAAAAAAGTATTGCAATAGAATGTATGTTTTAAACTTTCTTAGATTTTTCCAATGGAATTGCAATGCTTTTCAAAAGCATTGCAATTTATATGATTTGGTTTCTCAATTGCAATGGTTTTTAATAATTTTTTAGAAATGTGGTTGCAATAGGCAATCTATGGTGTAGTGGAATCAGAGCCTTAGGTTGTGAATACCTAGGTTGTTGGTTAAATTGAGTGGGTCAGTTGTGTCGTAGGAGTCATTTGTTGAGCCTAATATCATCGTGCTACCATATTTTGGTGAGACCCATGGCTGTAAGTCTTCTTAAATTATTTTGCTTCTCTATTAATCTTCTTATGCGAATTGAAATTATGAGTGGAGAACCAACGGTGTAAATTGTGAACTGTGCTGATCTTGTTTGGTTTTATTTCTTATTCTTCAGTATGTTGAGAGGTCATGGTAGACCAGCTTGGGGACGCGGCAGAGGCCGTGGTCGTGGTGCTGATGATGAGGTAATTCTGCTTTCCCAGTTATCTGCGGATTCGGCTTCTCATTCAGTGCTGGATACCTTGCCCCCTGAGTTTTGACGAACATCAGGACTTATCGATCAGTCAGGGCCAACCGTTGAGTAATAACACCGATACAGGAGCTCTTGCCATACTTCAGAAGTTGGTAGCTCAACTAACTCAAATAGCTCAAGGTGGGCAATAGAATCTGCCCCCGACTGCGGTAGAAGAAGCCAGCAAATGGCTTCAGAAAGTGACAAAGATTCACCCCTCTTGTTTTGCTGGTTCTACTGACTCCCTAGGTTGGGAGAATTTGCTTTTTCAGTTGGGATGGATCTTCGATGCCATAGCTTGTCCTGACGACAGGAGGGTACCTATTTCCCAATGCCTCCTGGATAAGGAAGCTGCGGAGTGGTGGGAGGCAGTGACGCCAAGTGATCGTGTAGCCATTTGGGATAAGTTCAAGACCGCTATGGAAGCGGAGTACTATCCATCGCCGGTTCGGGAGTGTAGGATTGTGTAGTTCTTTACAGCTACACCTCAGGATGCACCGATATCCCAGGTCATTATCACCAATAACCAACAGTTGGGATACGTGAAAGATCACGTGAGAATGGAGGCCGATAAGATTCGCTACTTCAATATGCATATGAAGCCGCATATCATACGGAGCATGGCACCACTCATGTGTGCCACACTGAAAGAATATTAGGATGACGCTCTAGCTATTGAGATGGCAATTTCATAGTCAGAATGTGGATCCGAGGCTAAGAAACAGAAGACTTCGGGTAACTTCTTAGTCGGAAAGGGGAATTGGTTTCCTAAGTCGTCGTCTGCTCCTGCATTGGGAAAGAGTTTGTTTCATCAGGATGGAGGCTCCCAGAGTAACCGTTCGGTTCAGTCCTCTATCCTTGGTAGCAGAGTGTGTTTTAACTGTAGTCTGAGTGAGCATTTGGTGAAATATTGTTGGCCACTAAGTATACAGTATACATCTTGGAAAGTAATAATACAACAAGCTGTACGGTTTTCAAATGTGAGTGCGTAGCGGAAGTTAGTTCAAGTGAGTTGCTGTAAATACAGCAATTTGGCTTTTTTCCTGTTTGCTTAGTTTGTACAGGGTTTTGCAATGTATACTTGTATAAATCACAGTTATGAAAACAATAAAGACAAAAGGTAAATAACACACAATTTAAAGTGGTTTGAGGTAAGCCCCTCTATGTCCACTGGTCCTCCACACATGAGTAAAATATTTATTATAATCACTACGTACACAACTACGTGACTATAACTAAACCTTGTCTCTATAACGTTCACATAGATTGTTACAGGGACTGAAGCTTTTTGCCGTTCTCACAGATTGGCTAGAGCTCTTTCTTGACTTGCTTCTTCACACACAGTTTGAAGCTTCGTCTACAATGCTATTCTTCCCACGCAGGTCGGAATAAGCAAGGATCTACAATCTACATAGGGCTGATGGTTTTCTCAATGGTAAAGGTAGAATTCTTTGATATGCATTGCTGTTCGCGTTGAGGACTTGTATATTTATTTGCTTTGAATACTTGTTGTATGCTCACGAAATATATCCTGTAATGTAATCGTTAGAATGTGAGACTGATTTGTCAGAGCTTTTGTGATATCTGAATTCTCCATGTGTGTAAGTGTCCTCAGCTTGGGGCTATTTATAACATTTGGAAAATATATCCATTATAAATGTAGCCGTTGCAGGTAGGTGAGATGTTGATGTAATATCCGTACCTTTTTATTTTTAGCAGTTTCCATTTTTGGTGTATATCTATTTTTATTGACTCGCTCGTAACCGTTTCGACATTTTGAATCTACTTTATTCTTGGAGTTTTTCCATTTAGACGAGTTTTGGAGATGTTTTTACGTGATTCCATATTATGTCATGTTTTGCCGTATGTACGTTCGATTCTCGTAAAACTCGTTTGTTTTTGTGGTTTCTTTGTTTGCATGAGTTCGTATGGTTGAGTTGTTCGTGTTGTGACTTTCGGTTTGTTAATCCGACATCGTATCGTGATTTTCGGGCACTTGGGCCATTTCTGTAATTTCCTATTAGTTTAGGGAATTTCATCTTCATTGTCGTTTTTCGGATTCCCGGGTAGTCGGAATGGTGTTTTCTTGTAATAGTTAGATTCGTCATCGAATACACTTCGTAAGCACATTTTGCTTCGATAGCAGGTTTGGGTTTCGGAGTCGTCCGGAACAGGTTGGACAGCAGCTGCCCAGAACTGCTGTCCAGTAGGGTGTTACGGGCGTAAAACCCCATTTGTTACGGCCTTAAGATGGCCATTGTTACGGCCTTAATGCATCCCTTGTTACGGCCGTAACATCCCGCTGTTTTAAGAACAGCGGGCAGGTCAGAACCTCAGTTTTTCATCTCTTCTCTCATTTTCTTCATCCGGGCGACACCTGAGGCGATTCCACCAGTTCTGATCGGAGTTCTCGTTATTTTCCGTCACCGTAGAATCGTTCTAGCATATTATCCTTAGAGTTATCATCCTCCATCGTCCGAATCCGAGGTATTTTCTTCAGGAACCCTAACTTTGTAGATTTGGGGGTTTTTCGGGTTTGGTTGTTTAATCTCGAATTATTCACGTATATTGCGATATTTCTCATCGATAGTTGTTATTGAGTGATTCAAAATCCGTTTCCTCGAATTTAATCCGTAAATTGTCGATACAGGGAGATTTTGCGTAAACCCTCGCCCGTATCAATTGATCGTATATTGTCATAGTGTGTAAACGGGGTTATGGGAGTTTTCCTTTCGATTATTGTTGTCGTATAGGACTGAATTATGTTAACCCTTCATTTAGGAACGGTCGTTTTCCTTTCGGATCTTTCGTAGTCATTGTTCGTCCCCATTTCGTTGAAGATGTCTCATAGGCAAGTACTTTACATTTGTTTACATGTTCTAGTATTTGAATTATGGCTATTCGTGGTTGTGTGGATGGATATGTGTATGTTCACATAGGGATGGTCCGACGGGGCCTCTAGGGATATGTACTGCCGTGAGTGTGCATATCGCGAACTAGGGGTAGCCACCCAGGGATTTCCGATGGGGCTCTGCGGGGTACGGTGGCCGTGAGTCTCGTACCAATGGTTAACTTTGAATTGTTTTGTTGGAGAAAATATGTTTTGTGCTCGTGCACCATAAATATTCCGGAATATAAATGATTTTTGGCGCATATTTTTATCTGATTAGAATGTAGTTCAAATGGATTGTACTTGCACTAGCAGTTGTGGCTAACCCCTTAAATGGGGGAAATACTTTTGTATTTTCAGGTACAGGTCAAGGAAGTAAACGAGCATGCGAGCCGTACGAGGATGATGGGCAGGCGTGATTCTGTTCAGTGGTCGTCTTTTGATGTCTTGTTTTGGAATTTCTGTATTATGAAAATCGGTTTAAGTACTCGAGTACTTCTTTGTTGAATTTATTTATGTTGTGTACCCTTTTTGGGGAACGGATTTGATGTCGGATTATATTATCGTATTCCTGTTTTGGTTTGGATGTCGTGAATTGTGAAATGGTTGTTTTGTTAATGGTTGTATGTCTTTGTCGGATGTCATTTGGTACGTTAGCCTGGTGGATTCCACAGTGTGGGGTCCACGGCACTGTAATATGCCCTGATCGTCTTGGGGGTGTTACAGAATATGGTATCAGAGCTTAGGTTTATGGATACCTAGGCTGTCGGTTATTTGGGTCTAGTTGAGTGTCGTTTTTGAACAGTATCACTGCTATGCCATCATCTCGGTACGTCGGTGCTCGTAAGTTTTCCTAACTTGACTCGTTACGTTGTTCTGTTCTATTCCTTCCTTAGTATCTTGTTGCGTTTTGCGTTTGAATTGTACTCACTCGTTATTTCTTCAGAATGCCTGCTGGTAGAGGATGCGGACGCGGTCACGGACGCGGTAGGGGACGTGGCGCAGCCGGTGGGGCGGCCATGTCCATTAACTCGAGAATTGATTCGACAATACCTTCCTTGTCGAATAGTGTTCCACCCAGTTCTGGAGGTCAGCAGGATCAGTCTGCTAGCTCCGGTAATGCTCATGAGAATGTCGGAGTGGCGAACATTTTGCAACAAGTAGCGAACCAGATGATGCTACTGACTCAGGCTGTTTTGGTCGGCCAGGCTAATGCTAACCCAGTTCCACCTACTGGATCCGGCAACAACAAGTTACTTCAGGACGTGATTCCTATGCGTCCTCCACAGTTTGATGGTACTTCCGACCCTTCCGGTTGGGAGAGTTGGTTAATTGAGATGGAAAAGGTGTTTGAAGCTGCTAACTATTCTGAGGAGAGGAAGGTACCCATCGCTCAGTACTTCCTCGCCAAGGAGGCAGCAACGTGGTGGCAAGCGGTGAAACCACATGATCGGGCAGCCATGTGGGCAGAGTTTCGAGAGTTGATGGAAGAAGAGTTTTGTCCATGGCCAGTGAAAGAGGGGAGGATCCGAGCCTTCTTTGAGGCTAAAGCCCCAGGATGTTCCTATTTCTCAAGCGATCAAGGACTACAACCAACAACTTCATTATATGAGAAACCAAGTCCGAGATGAGCTTGATAAGATCCGCCACTTTGATATGCGGATGAAACCGAGGGTGCGTCACTACATGTCGGTTCTGGGGTGCACAAATTTGAAAGAGTATCAGAATAAGGCGATGGCTTATGAGATGTCGTTTTCTGTGACAGAGACGGCAGCCGACGGGAAGAAACAGAAGACCTCCGGCCAGTTTTTGGGAGGCAAGTCTGGCGGGTATCCGAAGGCTTAGTATGGTTCGAGAGTCTTCGGGAGTTAGTACCCGTCATTTGGGCGAGGAAACGGTTCTATGTCTGCTCCTACTGGTTCCGTTCGTGGTCCTATGTGCTTTAACTGTGGTCATCCCGGCCACATGATGAGTGAGTGTGATAGGCCCCCGATTCAGTGTCTTGCATGCAGTCGGATGGGACATCGTGCTAAGTTTTGTATGGATGCAGTTCGGGCGCCAGTTACTCAGATATCAGCCCCAGCTGCGGGAGAGCCGAGTGTGAATCAGGCACCAATAGTTCCTCAGCCACAGCAGAGTTTTGGTAGAGGTCGAGGATGTGGGTAGCCTTCTAGAGGGGGAGCTTCTAGTGCGGGGTCTGTTCTGCCCCGTGTGTATGAGATGAGATGAGCCGGAGATCCCAACGCGACGGTGGCTACAGGTACTGTTCACATACTTGACTATCCTTTTTCAGTGTTATTCGATTCTGGTGCTACACATTCTTTCATATCTATGGACTGTGTGCGTCGTCTGCATGTTGATTGCCTAGTTGCGTGTGAACCATTTGTTGTTAAACTGCCTAGTGGGGATAGCATCGTTGGGGATCGTGAGATTAGAGATTTTTCTGTGAGTATCGCGAGGAGGGATTGGCCTTCTAATCTGATCACGGTAGATATTAAAGATGAGGATTTTATTCTTGGTGAGGATTGGCTGGACCGTCATAGGGTGATCATGAATTATAGAACGAGAACCATTTCGATGTTAGCCTCTGATGGTACCGAGCATTCTTTTGTGGGGCGTAAGAGGAGTAGCTAGAGATTCCTGATCAGCGCCTTGAGGGCGGTGAGACTTCTTCTGTAATACCCGGTTGTAATTCAGTCATTATCATTCAGTATTTATCGTTCAGTAATTGTCACTCAGTAATTTTCACTCATTAATGATCATTTGTCACTCATATTCAATCATTGTATTCACCGTTCAGAGTAATTGTATCGTGTATCAATCATCAATCATCATCAATCTAGTTGGAGAATCGTGTCGTGTTTATCATCATTGTCATATTCATAGTAGGCTGTGTGTGAGGAGTAGCGCATGCTACATACTCTCGTTAGCGCACGCTAATTGAGTACGGGTAGCGCACGCTACCTCTCAACACTAGCGCACGCTAGTGTAGTTCAAGCAGGCAGTCCAGAAGGCACTGAACTGCAGTTGGGTTGTAAGTAGCGCACGCTACGAATGGTAAGTAGCGCGCGCTAGTAGGTCGGAGTAGCGCACGCTATGTAGTCAGTGTAGCGCGCGCTAAGGTCGGATCATGCAGAGTCAAATGGATACTGGACTGATTAGGAATAATACCTAGCGCACGCTACGAGTAGATATTAGCGTACGCTAATCGGCGTCAGTAGCGCACGCTGAATCTTGTGTGTAGCGCGTGCTACAGAGATTAGATCAGAGAACAGGAGGTTCTGGACTTCAGTACTAGGCACCAGATAAATCGTTAGCGCACGCTAACATTTTATGTTAACGCATGCTAAGTACATGGTTATAGCGCACGCTACAAGAGGTACGTAGCGCACGCTACCGTTGCGAACAGAGGATACTGGACTACCCATTATACCCATTAGCGTACGCTACGCACAGGAGCTAGCGCGCACTAATCCGAGGACAGTATAAATTGGACAGTGTAGTCCAGATTCGTCATTTGTCATTTCTTTTCATTCCTTCATCGATTTTGGGCGATTTGGAGCTTTTTGAGGAGTGTTCTTCGAGGTGAAATCAGCTATCAACATTTCCAAGCATATAATCCGGAGTAATCATCATTTCATCATCTTCAAATATCATAATCAAGGTAATCACCTTTTGAATCTAGAAATTCGGAGTTCAAGTGTTTTCCTTCCGATTTCTTCGTGTAAGCTTGGATTCTTGTTGGAATATGTTAGATATGGGTTATCTACCTTGGATAAATGTATTCCTACAGATTTTCTGGTATATATTTGGATTTCATGAATTGTTTGGGGTTTGATTCAAGAACACATTAGAGTTGACTTTGATATTTGGGGGTTTTCGATTATATGTTGTCGTTAACTCGATTTGTGGTTTCCTATGGGATTACTGATATCATTGAAGGTGTTTTGTTAGTTTGAAATACTCATTTTGGAGTTGGTTTCGATATATTCGGGATTGAATATTATCAAAGGATGTGTGTTTGCTAAGTATTCGTTCGAATGCCTCAATTAGTTTGGATATTGTTGTATCGACGTTTGAGTTGGTTATAATCGTGTTTGATACGTATATTGAGAGTTTGTTGGTAATTATCATTCAAGGTTGTTCGAGCGACCGACATCTCATTGTAGGATGTTTGTTCGAGGAAGGACATTCTTCACTGGTTGAGTAAGTTAATTCTTACTCAGTTAAAAGGATATTCATTCCTTTCGTTGTTGTTCATTCATAATCATAATTCATTCATAAGGTATTAACCGTATTGAGACTTGTAATTGTCAATTAATCACTTCATTCACGAGGAACGACGGTTCCAATCATTTCATTGAGCTACAATTCATTTCATTATCATTTCATCTCGGTGAGTCATTCTTGACTTTGTCGGATTGTTATTCATTAATATTCTTCATGGTCATTTCTTGTCCATATGACCTTCTGTGTTCATATTGCGTGGCCGGGTGGGGATGTGTGGAATTTTTAGTCGG
The DNA here is from genome assembly GCA_033398695.1 of Orobanche coerulescens. Taxonomy (NCBI): domain Eukaryota; kingdom Viridiplantae; phylum Streptophyta; class Magnoliopsida; order Lamiales; family Orobanchaceae; genus Orobanche; species Orobanche coerulescens. Next base: position 120,468,482 of record CM065815.1, read on the forward strand.
GCACGCGATGGTCATGTGTTGGGTTCACCGACACATTGGACTGTGCACATGGTAACGTACCTCCGTGAGACTAATTAGGTACAAGGATGGGTGTGTCCCGGACACTCGTCTTGTGCACTTGCACATACCATTACGGGCATGCTATGATGCCTATCTTCAGCGTCATTTCATAATTAAGATATATCATGTTTGTGTTTATTCAACTCTTGAGGATTGTTGTTCTGTGTAACTGACCCCGTTGGGGGATGTTGTTTTCAGGTCATGGCAAGGCTAAGGCACGTGAAGAGAACGTTGGGACCGGGACCTGAGATTTTGGTAATTTCGGGACTCGGGAGTCCCGATTCCCGATCGGGACTATCCCGAAGTCCCGATTGAAATTTCTAATGTTGATCAATTTTTTTTCCTTTTCTGATTTCGGGTATTTTGTCCCGATCGGGACATTCGGGACATTCCGGAAAATTATCTTCGGGATCGGGATCGGGACTTACATTTATCCCATTTCGGGAATCGGGACTCCCGAAGTCCCAAATGGGACCGGTACCGGGACCACCAAATTGGTGATTTTCGGGACCGGGACAATAGGGACTCGGGACTGGGACCTCGGGATGTCCCGATTCTCAGCCCTAATAATCACCAATATAACCGGAATCCAAGATTCAATCACTCACAATTCAGAGACATCCAATCAAATACTCAAATCACCTCCGTGGCCTCGATGGGACCCAACCTGGAATAGTTACCAAAACAAGCTCAAACCCACCCATAAGTTATCTTGACATAGCACTTTCAAGTAACGATTCTCGGAGCCCTCTCTGGACCTACCCGATTAGATAACCTTATGGTCAAATCATATCAACTGGCCATACTCGCAAGTAACATGCCGCCGGAGGCCTCATGGGTCCCTACCCGGTAACATCATTCAAGCACGCCCACAAGTTATTATGACATCGCACTCACAAGTGACGATTCTCGGAGCCCTCTCCAGACCTACCCGATTCGATAACCTTATGGTAAAATCATATCATATGGCCGTACTCGCAAGTAACGCGCCACCGGAGGCCACACGGGTCCCTACCCGGTAATATCTCAAATCACTAATATAAACAACAAAGGTACAATATCCGCCACAAACACAAACATGTAAAACATAAGATAATGCATCATGTATCCCCACAAAGGTACACTATTCACGTCACACCATCATCTAGGAAATAGGCTAACAAGCGTACAATACAAATATTCCACGATTCCACAATTCATCGGACAACTTACTCATTCTTAAGACGTGTTTTCAGCAAAATACACATGAAATGGTTATTGTCATCCTTCGGGAACTTTAGGTTGACGTTCGTGTTTACTTTCATAGAATCACATATTCATTTAGAAGTAAATTACGATCAAACGTTCAATCACTAACAAGTACACGTTAATTCCACGACACGTCACATTCTCAAATTATAAAGATTATAGAGGAGATACTTGCCTCAAGTCCAAAGTACGTGAAACAATGGGGAAGCTCGACTGGAATTCTCGTACACCTATAATCCTCCGGCAAACACAATGAAGATACGATCACAACAAGAATCAAGGCCAAAACAACCGAAATCCCAACAAACTATCGAAGGGAACTCATTGGGACATTTAATCGGACATTCAATGTTCGATAATTTCCAAGAGCACTCGAATCCCTAATCGAGTTGAATAAACTCGAAATATGGATATACAACCCATAGAACACGATTATTAATGTTCATAAACATCAACCGATTCATCACAATCGGACGAACAACGAAGATCAAGAAGGAATCCCAAAAGTCAACTTTGATGTTGTTATAATCGACAAGGGCCTTCCAAAATGCCTAGAAATCGAGTGGAATCGACCAAAACTCCACTCCTCGACTTCTCCCGTCGCCAGCCACCACCAGGATGAAGAAATAGGTAAAATGAGGTCTGGCCCGACACCAGGCCTATATATGGCCGACAGAGTTACGGCTGTAACCGACAGCCCTTCCGGACGTAACCGGCATTCGTGAAAATCCTGCCCAGCGCCTACCGATCACTTACGGCCGTAACTGACACCCCCTTACGGCCGTAACCGACATTCGTCCGAAAGCTGCCTGGCGCCCGTACGGCCATAGCCGATCATGCCTTACGGCCGTAACCGGCCTTCGTCCATCCCGTGCCTGCCGATCACTTACGAACGTAACCGGCACCTTACAGCCGTAACTCGGCCACGCCAGTACCTGCTCCAAAATGTGCGGCCGTGACTCGGACGTGGCCAACTCCAACAATCCGGTTAGGCATTCGACAACGTCTCAGACACTCTAACAATCGGTTAAGATTCAAAATAATAACGAGCAAAAAAAGTACGAAACATAACATACCGTTCATAACAGGAAAACGAATCCCACATAGTTATAACGACACGAAATAACTGACACCAAACGACAAATAGTTCAAGGCAAACGGAATAAAAGTCTCGGGTATATCAATAAACACAAAAATCAATCGTCGAGAAAGATAATACCGATACTCGGTAACCGAGAAATATCCAGAAAAATCCAAATTAACCGGAATGAAAATCCCGGGTATTAAAAAAGGTCCACGTATACTATCACAACCTTTCGATTCGTCATCGACTCTTCAAGAGTGAATACTGTGTGACTGAATCAAGTATGAGTCGTGTTCGAATATACTGGTCCCACCAATATTCTTATAACTATGCTATCAAGACATGCACACATCCTAGCATAAGTTATACAAGTCTTACTCAAAACTTAATGCCCAATTAAGTTTATCGACTTGCGAACGGTTCAAGTAAATAAACTTTAAACCCTTCCAGTGCATTTTCTCTTATCCGATAACGAGAATAGAATGTTCGCTCTTATTTCCATGGAATGGACTTCAATGTTTACCAAATCAAGAATGGATTTGAAATACAATAAACAGTGAATGAATTATATTTCCTTTTATTGATAAATCCATAATTACAAGTACAATGCCGTATCTCTCTCATCCCCTGAGTTGCGTTCGAGGGCATATTCTTAACAATATCCCACTTGCACTCAATGACATACATCATGGTATCTAATACCCATGTTCTTCAGATGTCTTTCCAAGACAGCCTGAGATAACGGCTTAGTCAGTGGGTCAGAGACATTGTCTTCTGAGTCTACTCTTTGCAACGAAATATATCATTTTTCAACCATCTCTCGAATGATGTGATACTTTCAATCTATATGCTTGGTGTTGTGGTGAGCCCTCGGCTCCTTGGCTTGGGCGACAGCTCCATCATTATCACAGAATAGTGATATAGGCAGCTCCGCATTAGGCACTACTTGAAGTTCTTGCACAAACTTATGCATCCAAAATGCTTCTTTACTTGCCTCTTAGGCAACTTGGTACTCTGCTTATCAGGTGGAATCTGCAATAATGCTTTGCTTGGAGCTTATCCAAGATACTGCTCCTCCATTGAGAGTAAATAAATACCCAGATGTCGACTTAGAGTCGTCATTGTCTCCTTGAAAATCACAATCGGTGAATCCAATCACCTTCAGTTCTCCACCACCGTACATAAGAACCATATCTCTAGTTCTTCTCAAGTACTTAAGAATGTTCTTGACGGCAGTCCAGTGTCACTTCCCGGGTTTGCTTGAAAACGACTTACCATACTAACAGCATAGGCTAAGTTCGGTCTCGTGCACAACATAGCGTACATGAGGCTACCCACTGTCGAGGCATAGGGTATCTTACTCATCTCTCTTTTGTCTTCCTCAATTTGAAGACACATTTTTGTGTTGAGATGAATTCCATGTCGCATAGGAAGGAACCCTCTTCTAGATTCATCCATCTTGGATCTTCTCAGGATTTTATCTATATAGAGGGCTTGGGATAGTCCTATCATTCTTCGCGGTATATCTCTGTAAAGACGGATCCCTAGAATATAGGTAGCTTCGCCCAAGTCTTTCATGGAGAACGTTTTATAAAGCCAAGCTTCCATAGTGCTGAGCATTGCTCCGTTATTTCCTATAAGTAGAATATCATCTACCTATAGTACTAAGAACGCAATGTTGCTCCAAGTGACCTTTTTGTAAACACATGGTTCCTTCTCATTTGGCACTAAATTAAAGACCTTGACTGCTTCGTCAAATCGAAGGTTCCAACTCCGAGAAGCTTGCTACAGCCTATAAATGACTCGTTGTAGCTTACACACCTTATGAATATTAGCTTTGGACACAAAACCTTTAGGCTGTTCCATATTGATTTCCTCCTCGAGGTATCCAATTAGAAAAGCCGCTTTGACGTCCATTTGCCATATTTCATAATCATAATAGGTAACAATGGGAAGCATCATGCGAATCGACTTGATCATAGCTACGGGCGAGAAGGTATCATGATAATCTATCCCTTCCCTTTGGGTATAACCCTTTGCCACAAGCCTGGCCTTATATGCGTCAACCTTGCCATCCCCATCAGTCTTCCTCTTATATATCCATTTACTTCCAATAGGCTTCATGCCAGTTGGTAGATCTACTAGAGTCCAGACCTGATTGGCATGCATCGAGTCTATCTCAGCTTCCATTGCTTCTTGCCATTTATCAGAGTCCACAGCCACTATCGCTTGGTCATAGGTGACAAGGTCATCCTCACGGCTATCAGGTGCGCTGTGGAGACCCAGTTCCTCGACATGTGTATAGCCACACCTCTCAGGTAAGTGATGTAACACCCCCAATCCGCTTAGAGACATTACATGCCATAGATCCTTTCTGCAAGGATCTACCAGGCAAGAAACCACAAAACAAACCCACACGTGGTCGTTTCGACCAAAACATAAAACCATAGACCGATTAGGTCTCCCAAAATACAACATAGCAGTACAATTGATAAACCAAAATACAACTCTATCACCATTTACACAACATGTCCATCCTCTTAAGGATGACAAAAACTAGAAATAAGTACTTGGTCCGACAGATCACTGACGGACATCCAACTACAACTGTGACTAGTATCGCTGCTTTACATCATCCTCCATGCCGATTCTGTGGTTGCTTTCTCTCAAATCGGAACACCTGAAAAACATAACATAATCCCCCAATGAGGGGTTAGCGATGGAAATCGCTAGCAAGTAACCAAGGTATACAATTATACATCAAGAATACAACCATTATGAGAATAACATTTCGACAAGGTAGTAACACGATCCCCGAGTCTAAAGTCTTTTGAAAATTAATTCCTTTAAAACAAATCATGTGAATTACTCCAGAAATCACTGTACGAGTTTATTTAGAGACTTCGGGGGTCTCAGTGTAAAATCAGGGAAAGATTTATAATTCTTCCTTTCAAAAGGGATTTCTTTCAAAACATATACTTGCTTCAATTCTCAACCAAGCCTCAAGGGCAAAACCATATTCACTAATTTAACCGGGATTCAAGATTCAAACATAAACACTTCAGAAATATCAAATCAACAGTCAAATCGTCTCTGTGGCTCCGAAGGGTCCCATCCGTATTAGCTCATCGAAAAATAAACTCAAACACACCCATAAGTTATCTTGACATCGCACTCGCAAGTGACGATTCTCGGAGCCCTCTCCAGACCTACCCAATTAGATAACCTTATGGTCAAATCGTAACGTCTAGTCGTACTCGCAAGCACGCGCCTCCGGAGGCCTCGACGACCCTACCCAGATAACATCATTCAAGCATGCCCATAAGTTATCATGACATCGCACTCACAAGTGCAGATTCTCAGAGCCCTTCCCGGACCTACCCCAATTGGTAACCTTATGGTCAAAACGTACGTCTGGCCATACTCGCAAGCACGCGCCTCCGGAGGCCTCGACAGGACCCAACCCGGATAACATCTCAACTCTCTACGATACACAATAACAAAGGTATAATTTTCACCACAACAGCAACCACGTAACACATAAGTTAACGCATCATAACTTCAACAAGGGCACAACATTCACAACACACCATCATTCAGGAAAAAGGCTAATGAGCAAATAATACAAGTATTACGCGATTCCACAATTCTTCGGTTAACTACTCATTTCTAGTATCCGTTTTAAGAACAAAATAACATGAAATGGTAGTTATCATTCTTCTTGAAACTCAAGTTTACGTTCGTAATTACCTTCATAAAATCACATCTTCATTTAAAAGTAAGTTACGGTTAAATATACCGTAACTAACGAGTCCACGTTAAATTCACGACACATCACATTCTCAAAGTATAAAGAATATAGACGAGATACTCGTCTCAAGTCCAAAGCAAGCGAAGCAATGGGAAAGCTCGACTGGAAACCCTCGAATCCTCCAACTAGGTGAAAACAAAAGAACAACATAATTATTACGAAGTCGATCGCAAGGAGGGTGGAAAATATATGAAATTCCCAACAAGAATTCGTAGAATCAAGAGATCGAACACTTGGGGTTCAATATTTCCTAAGAACATCAAGAACATCACTCGAAACTCGGATGCGACAAGAGACACGAATCAAATCATAGGGAGAGAATCAATACAACCGATTGATGATATACACCAACCCGATTCATGAAGAACAACCCCAATCTTGAAGATTCACGAAATACATCAAGGAGGGTTTCAAGAGAGTTACCTCGAATCGAAGATGAAGAACAAGGATTGATGATGCTAGTCAACGTCAAGAGCTCAAGGAAGATGAAGACTTGGAGTTACAAGGCTCCAAAATCGCCCTCCAATCGCCCACAAGTCGCCCTAGCCATGGAGGGATGAAGAAATGGTGAGAAATGACGAACACGGTTAACTCCTGGGTATATAAACCCGCGCCAGTGTTACGTACATTATACACGACATATTACGTACGTAATCGATGCCCAGAACCTCCTGTCCGAAATAACAAAGGCCATCACGTACGTTATGGCAAGGGCTTAACGTATGTAATGCACACAATTAACGCACGCTAGGGCCAACACATAGCATGCGCTATCGATGTCCAGAATTCACTGACTGAACTGGAATACCCTTACATACGTAATGAGAAGGCTTAATGTACGTAAGGCACAAGATAATAACGTACGTTATGCTTATAGCATAGCGTACGTAAGTCACTTAGCAGTTCAAAAACTGCTAAGTTCAGCTCTTCGAGTACGAGCGCGACGAAACCACGAAACGACGACAACAACACAAGACGAAGGCATGCATATGAAGAGTGCACAACGACGAACTCAAATGTTAAAAAAAATACAATTCTGACTACCCGAAGGTTCAGAATAATGACAACGAAAGTAATTACCGCAAACTTCGAGAAATTACAAAACGGCCCAGAACGTCCGAAAATCACAATATATATCAAACAACCAAACCGAAGCTCACAACACGCATAACAAAGCTAAATGAACTTATAGGAAACACGAAACCGTAGTTTCGAACCACCATCACACAAAATGAACCAAAAAGCGGAAAAGTCGTTCAAAACACGGATTCCGGTAAAACAGCCCCGGAACATACTCGGATGACCAAACACGCAGAACAAAACATTATCAAAATGTCAAAACGCTCGCAAGCGAGTTTTTAGAAACCATAAAAATGCCAAAAACGAAAAATTACCGAAAGGGGAAATCACGGGTATTACATTCTACCCCTCTAAAAAGAAGTTTCGTCCCAAACCTAAAAAGAAAGAAAGGGTGAAGTCACAAACAGCAAAGCACGGCTGACAAAATCTCAGTGGTCCCGACGAATCGATCTTGATACCGATGCCGAAGCACGATTCTGGGAAACTTCATGGAACATTTCATAATACTGAACTCTGTGGCCCTCGAGTCCATAGTTATAATAAGTAATCGGTTGCGAAGGACAATTAGCTTGCACATGACCCACAACGTTGCAATTGAAACACCTCACAGTCCGACTATGAGTCAAAGGAGATGACTTGGAACTCTTGGTTCCACCGAACGAAGAAAATGAATATAACGCCCCGATTTCTCATATACATTTATTACGGATTATAGAAAACATGTCCAATTTTATTAAATTAATGCCCGAATAATTTTATCAATTAATCCAATTTTATTTCATGATCATGCAAATCCATTTACGTCATTTTAATTCATGTCAAGTCATGCGATTCGTTCGTTTCAATTCTCATTTTTAATTCATCATTTCATCTCGTCATTTCTAGGCCCGAGTCAAATTTCATTTAATTATGCCCAAAATATTATTTAGCTAATTACTATAATAATTATTACTATGAATAATAATATTTCTATTATTATAGTTATCATTATTATTTTAGTTTATGTAAGCCAACAATTTAATTAGTCCAATATTATTATTATTATTAATATTAATATTATTGTCTATTTATTTAATGGTCCAAGTCTTTTCTTAGCCCAATTCAGATTTTCTTTCAAAAACCTAGCCCATAACTTCTTATAAACTAAAACCTAATATATACATTATAAATGCTGTATTCCTACTGCAGTCAACCCTACTCAAATACAAAATACACAGATATCCTTTTCCTCCTTACTGCAGTCGCCGTTTTCTGCAAACAGGTAAAAATTCTACATCTTCTTTTCTCGTTCTTCTGCAAATCTCCGTGACATCATCTCTACGGCTCTAGTTCTCTTCCAACAGAAGGTAATCGATCTCCTTTTCATATATTCGTGACTTCCATCTCCTGTGTATGATAGATCTTCAAATCCAAAAAAAATCAAATTTACAAATTCCATACGCCCAGCCCTTTTATCGACCGTATTACAAATATCAACCAAAAATTTATCTACTCAAACTTCATCAACCCATCAAAAACCAAACTCCCATATACCTCGCCGCCCCCTTAGTTGTCTGAAATTTTATATTCTGAAAACTTATCGTGAGAGTGATGGGAACGCCCGCCAACCACCTCAACCCCGCTCATGGCCAGAACGCTGAAGCAAATCTCCCAATTTCAAGTCCCAATCTGAATCCAACCAAAACCTCAAACCAAAAATCCATGAGCGAGAAACCAGAATGATTAAAACCAGCTTCAAGTCCCATTCAATCAGCCTGACTCGAACAAGAAACTCACCACTTTAAAACTGGAACCCACATACAACAACCCTGGATCAGAAAAACCCAAAGTCGAGAACAACGCCGCTCGTAGGGTCCCAACCATTGCCACCGGATGGACCCAAAACCACCTCGAACCCCATCCACGAATCCGTCCCCTCCTGTTCATCTTGCCGCCGCTCCACGACTGCTTCGCCGGTTGTTTTCTGTTTTTTTTTTCCTTTCAATACATACGAAGCCCTTTTTTTTCTTCTGTGTTAATGTGTGTGTGTGTGTGTGTCACAGATAGTAGCAGAGAGAGAGATGATAAAAGGGGATCTGATGTTCAAAGGAGTCTTGGCCGACTTTAGGGAGGGAGGAGTGGAACATTCATACCCTAATACCCTGAGGGTGCCACGTCACTTCTATCCAATAAAAACCTTCCAACTCAAAACTACCCCAATACTACCCTAACACTACCCTAACTAGTGGGAGTGGTACTGTTAGGCGTATTTTTATACGCTTATTTATCATTATTTTGTAGTGTTTTGGTGAGTGAAATCATCTAAATGAGCTTTTAATGCCTTAATTTTGTATGATTGACAGGAAATTGAAGTCAGGAAGCTAAAACGAGGCAAAACGGGCGAAGACGGCAAAATCGACTCGAGCCGCGCACAAGGAATCGAGCCGCGGCACAGAAGACACCACCAAGGGCGAGTAAGCCGACTGTGGCCGCGGCACAACCTGTGAGCCGCGTACGTAAGAATTATTTAACGCCCAGGCATTCAGCTTTTTGCGATGTGCCGCGGCACAGGTTTAGTGAGCCGCGGCACACTTAGCGGGTTTTATACGTCTGCGCGGATTTTGGGCCGTTTCGAAGCCAGTTTTCGACCGACTACTACGGACGCGATTTGTGGAGGTGCTGAGCTATAAATAGGGTTTAAGACCCTAAGTAAAATATCTTGGAATCATTGAATCTAATACCTTGGAGAGCTTAAGCTTGGAGAAGGCAGAAGAGGAGGAAAGCAGAAGAATTCAAGGGCAGAAGGCGGGAGCTGAAGAACGGAGGAATCCGAGCTTCATCTGCGTTTGAATTTTATGCTTTCGTTTATTTATTCTGTATTTTCAGTTTTTAGTATGACAGGCTAAAGCCCTAATCTAGGGTTTTGATGAAACCTTTGTTTTGATGAATTGATTGAAATTATCCAATTTATTACCTTTTTATTGAGTTTTCCCAATTATGTTTAATGCTTGCAATTATCTGGCCAATAGTTGTATTGATTTAATCATTCACTTCGAATCGGGAGAGGAGATTTGGTGAGGAACTATTGGTGAGGACCGTTTTATTCTGTGAGATAGGAATATACTCATAGGAACTACGTGGCCTTTAGGAGATTTCATGCTTTTTGCCTATCGACGAGATAATTCACCTAGGGATAGAGTGCGTTAGTCGCCGTTAGATAAATCTATTGACCTCGGGAGAGGCGGTAGAATATATTAGCAATCTCCGCCTTGAAGAATTGGGAAAATTATTTATTACGGATAATCGAGAATAAATTCGGATAAACTAAGGTGGATTCGAACCCTAGACTTATTCATCATTTGATTCCTTTTATTCAAGCTATCGTTTCGCTTAGTCATTTATTAATTCTTTTAGTTATTAATCGCAAAACCCATATTCGATTGTTCGATAAAATTGGAATACGAAAACGCGTCGGTAGTTAGAGATTCAATCCTCGTGGGAACGATACTCTACTTATCACTTTATTACTTGTAAACGATGACGTGCACTTGCGTGTAGGAAATATCGCAACAAGTTTTTGGCGCGCTGTTTGGGATTGAAATTTTTCTAATATCGATTTAAGTATTTCCAGTCTTAATTTGAACGTTTTATTTTTATTTTTGTGTATTTAATTTCGTTTATTTGTTGTTCCTTTCAGGACCTTTTGTGTAGTGCATGAGAAGACTCGGTAACGAAGGCCTACTACCTTTGGACACCGAGCTCGAGCGCACTCTAAGAAGGAACAAAAAGGAGAAAAGAGAGTTGCAGACGACGGTCAACATGGCCGAGAATATTGAAATCCAAGGAGGAGACAACCAAGTGCGGCAAGTTCAACCGGAACTCGCTCTTCGTGATTATGCCATGCCGCAGGTCAACGCTAATTTTTCGGGAATTCGGCGTCCCACTATCCAAGCTAATAACTTTGAGATCAAGCCCGCCATCATTCAGATGGTGCAGGCGAGCCCATTCTGTGGATTGCCGAAGGACGACCCGAATGCCCACATTGCCTCGTTCCTTGAGATATGCGACACATTTAAAACGAATGGTGTCACCGACGATGCCATCCGATTGAGGCTTTTCCCTTTCTCTTTGAGGGATAAAGCGAAGTTTTGGTTAAATTCCTTACCGCCGGGGTCGATTACAACATGGGAGAGGTTAGCGCAAGCCTTCCTTGCAAAATTTTTCCCACCAGCTAAAACGGCGAGGTTGAGAAACGAGATACCCACTTTTGCCCAGTACGATATGGAAACGCTCCACGAGGCGTGGGAGCGATATAAAGAATTGCTACGAAGATGCCCTCATCACGGCATTCCTGATTGGCTTCAGCTTCATACGTTTTATAATGGTTTGAGTGCTTCTACACGCACTCTCGTAGATGCGGCCTCCGGTGGGACCTTCATGGGAAAATCTATGGCCGAGGCACACGTGCTTTTGGAAGATATGGCCGAAAACGCATACCAATGGCCATCGGAAAGATTGACACCGAAGAGAGTCATGGAAGTTTCAAGCAATGACCCGATTTCCACGTTATCAGCTCAAGTCGCCGCTTTGACACAACAGCTCCAAACATTTTCGCACGCACCAGCCCCCGTTACCATAGAGACATGTAATTGGTGTAACGGATCACACCCGAGCGCGGAGTGTCAATTTGGAAATCCGTTCGAGCAAAATCAGATGGAGCAGGCTCAATTCGTAGGAAATGGGAATCGGCCGAATAACCCGTACTCCAATACTTATAATCCGGGGTGGCGAAATCATCCCAACTTTTCATGGAGAAACGGATAGAACGCACACCAGCCCCCTTTCGCCCAGAATCAACAGCAGCCCCCTTCCGCTCCCAAAGTGTCTCTCGAGGAAGCACTTGCAAAATTAGCGGCAAATACGAGTCAATTTATGACTCGTACGGAAGCTACATTACAAAATCATTCTGCTTCCATTCGGAACTTGGAGGTCCAGCTGGGCCAAATCGCTAATGTGTTGACAGCTCGTCCGGAGGGAGCATTGCCAAGTACAACAGAGACTAATCCTAGAGAGAGTCTAAACGCAGTTAGCTTGAGAAGCGGGAGAGAGGTGCTGGATCAGCCCGAGCGGGGTAAAGAGAAGAAGGGAATTGAGGAGTCGAAGGATTTAAAGCCAGAGGAGTCAAAAGACTTGGAGCCGGATAACTCGAAAACATGTGTTCCCCCCGTTCCGTTTCCGCAGAGACTACAGCAAAGAAGGGCGGACAAACAATTTTCTAAGTTCCTTGATGTGTTCAAAAAGCTTCACATAAATATTCCGTTCGCCGACGCATTGGAACAGATGCCGAGTTATGTCAAGTTCATGAAAGAGATACTATCGAAGAAGAGAAAGCTTGAGGAGTTTGAAACGGTTGCCTTGACAGAGGAGTGCAGTGCAATTCTTCAAAAGAAGCTCCCACCTAAATTAAAAGATCCGGGAAGCTTCAACATACCGTGCACCATGGGGAATCTTTCATTTAACAAGGCACTATGCGATCTTGGTGCGAGTATCAACCTCATGCCTCTGTCGGTTTTCAAAAAGCTGAATATTGGGGAAGCCAAGCCAACCACAGTCTCATTGCAATTGGCGGATCGATCGATAAAGTATCCGAGGGGAGTGATCGAGGATGTTTTAGTTAAAGTTGATAAGTTCATCTTTCCGGCTGATTTCATCGTACTCGACATGGAGGAAGATGAAAATATTCCAATCATCTTGGGACGACCATTTCTAGCCACGGGCCGAACCCTTATAGACGTGGAAAAGGGAGAGTTAACTCTGAGGGTCCAAGACGAACAAGTTACTTTTCAAGTATTCAAGTCGTTCCCATGTCCCGGAAGTGCTGATAAAGGATCACAAATTGAAGGAGTGGATGTTGTTGAAAGAGGAAAGCACCGAAAACATCGTTGTTGGGAAAATTCAGATTTTGTGTTGAATGGCCCAAGTTTTAAGAAGGATGTAGAACGAGTGGCGTTCCTCGAGCATGAGGAAAAATCTGCTGCAGTCGTGAGTTCGTTTGCGAAGGAAGAGAGTGAGCCGAAAGCCAAGCGGAAAATTAGTCATGGAGAAACCGGGTGTTTCGGGAAGTTGTTCAAGTCGAAACCTTTTCGCAAACAACATTTGATGACCGAACCGAGAGTCGAACCGCTGATGACCAATGGTCATAATTTTAACCAAAATATAAAAGGTTCGATGAACGGGGCGGAAACCAAATGGAGTTTGCGAAAAGCGAACTAACGTTATCCAATAGGTCCGGCTGAAGACTATAAACTTAGCGCTTCTCGGGAGGCAACCCGAGTTCGTAGTTGTAGATTTTTGCATTTCTTTATTTTTCTTGTATTCGTGATTCTTATTTTTCATCATTTTTTTTGTGCTTCTATTTGCTTCTGCCTCTCGTTTTTAACGTCTTCTTCTCAAAATTCTGTGCAGGAAAGTCCCAGGGAAGAAACTGAAGTATGAGCCGCGGCACAGGTATTGTGAGCCGCGGCACACATCAATCGCCAGGGGAGGCTAAACCAACTGTACCATGTGCCGCGGCACGGCATAGATGAGCCGCGGCACACTTGAGAACTGCGCCGCGGCACCCGGAATTTGAGCCGCGGCACTCGACCAAACGAGAACACAGGTAAAGGGACTGTATCTTGTGCCGCGGCTCACTTTATCTGTGCCGCGGCACACTATGCGGAATCCGAAAGGCCAGGTAGCTTATAACACACATTCGGCCGGGATTATCAGGTACGCTTTCCTTCCTTTCTTCTTCCCTCCCCAGCGCGCGACCGGCCGAAGCAATTCTTCCATTTTTCCCTGCGATTTTTCTTGCAATCTTCAAAAAGGTACGTTTGAATCTTTAATTTTTATTTGCTTATGGTTGATATTTGGGAGTTGTGTATGCGTTTGATGAATGGAACATGCTTATTTTTCCTTCAAATAGTTTTGTGATTGTTAGAGAATAACAGGGTAGTTTTATCGAATTTCAATGGTTAAATCAGAATATCAATGAGTTGAATGTGTTTAGTTGATGATGATTGACTTATGTTTTGATTTTTGAGGGTTGAATCGAGCAAGAACTATGTTTATTCTTCAAGTAAACTTGTGCCCTCAAGGTGTCTGATAAATTGCCTAAATGAAAAATTTTCTTTGAAAAGGCAATCGTTTTGAATTTTCGTGCAACGTATATGTTTTGAATTTACAGCAAGCCCACCCCTTACATCCAGGTTACATGATTAAGTCCAATTTCATCTTTCTCTCACGTATGCGTTATTTTCTTAAATTCGGAATTTCTGGCTGGACATCCTTAGCCGAGCATTGATCATTGTTATTATTTTTGCGTGAATTAACCCTCGTGTTTCACTTTTCAGGACTGATTATGGCGCGCACAAAGAAGCTAAGCAAGCGTGCTAGGACTGAGTCATCCCCTACTCGAGGGGAGACCTCTCGGGGTCGGGCCGAGGCGGAGGGGCACCAATTTTCGGACCCCGAAATTCACAAAATATTCAACGAAAAGATCCGCCCACGACCACTTATTCCCGAGAGGGGTTTTACTCCAGCTCCTCAGGACGGGGAGTTGCTCACCATGATTGACGAGATGGGGTGGGCCAGATTTACCGCACCTCCCGAGCCGGCGGTTATTTCGATCGTCCAGGAGTTTTACGCCAGCGCTCTGCTGAAGCACATCCGGGCAGGGCATACGTTGCCGTCTTTAGAGTCTCGGACTCAGGTTGACGTCCGAGGGGTTACAGTTGATTTCTCTCCGACTGCTATTCGGAGGCTTTTTGGGTTTCCGGCGGTTGACGAGTCAGCCTATACCCGAGTGATGACCAGCCTCACTAAGGAGGCCCTGCTTGAGACCATTGCACAGCCCGGTACCGACTGGGAGCGGCGAGCACGAGCTCTTCCACTTTTCACTTCAGGAGCTCGCGCCTCGGCCCATTTCGGGCGAGCACAGCTTTACTTTATCTGCGCACGCATTGACCCCACCTCCCAGATCCGTGCAGTTTTCTCTCCGCGCCGGATACTTTTACTATCACTTAGGGCTGCGTTTCGATGTGGCCCCCATCCTGGTCCGATCTATCTTCCGAGTATCCAGGGGGCCAAGGCGGGTTGAAGCACCCCTCCCTCATCTGCGCTTTATGCCGTGATCGGCCGACGTGGTCGGGCGAGCCGATGCTAGCCCCACAGGCCCCGATCGACCACCGCATCATATCACACTTCGACCAGTGGGGCGGAGCGCCGACACACGCTCGGGGGAGAGGATTTTTGCTAGAGGAGGCTCACGAGGGATCCCCCGAGCCGCTTTTGTTGACGCACGGAGATGCCGGCCCGCAGCCCGATAGAGCGAGGTTGGAGGAGCTGTTTGATGGGCTGCGGGAGGATTTGAGGAGACAGAGAGAAGAGCATAGGGAGGAGCTGAGGAGAGAGAGAGAGAGGAGCTGAGAGAGGAGATGAGGAGAGAGAGAGAGAGCTTGATGGCCGCCATGCGGGAGGAGCAGCGGGCGGAGCGGGAGAGCGTTGTTGCTGCCGCCAGAGCCGAGATGCGAGAGCAGGCCCGCCGGGCCACCCGACGAGCGGCGAGGTGTCTTGCTGCGAGGGATGCTTATCATCAGGAGCACCTCGCCGCATGGACGTCCCACATCATTCATCCCGACGGGCCATTTATTGCGCCCGCCCGGCCAGCCACACCACCCTCCTCACCGGACGATGCTGACACCAGCTCCTGAGCAGACTGGAGGGGAGTACTTGACCTTTTATTTTTCTTGCATATCATTTTTGTCCATTGAGGTCAATGTACGTCCTAAGTTTGGGGGGGGGGGGATTTACTTTCAGTCTACATTCATTGCTGTACTCTATTTTCTTGCTGTACATTATTTCGTTGCACTTTTCATTTCTTTCATAAAATTTTTTTTAGATAGCCTTGCTTGTCTTAGTTTTTCTTTATTCGTGAATTTTTGTGCTTCTATTTGTGTGATACTGATGTTACGACACTGTCTTTCTCTCTGAAGAAGCGGGCGAGTTCTAGTCGAGTTATGGTCAGTTATTTCTGTTTCTGCTTAGTATTCAATTAGGTCCGAAATTTTTCGTGATTTTAGAGGTCTTGGCAGATAAGAGACGATACATACTTGTTTTTAAATCCCCATCAATACTTTTGGCTACATTTTCCGGATAGAGAGTCGTACTATTTCTTCAGTCGTTTTGGCACTTAGATTGAGTTTAGAGTCGGTCAGTTTTTCCCAAAAAGTCGAGATAAGTGTTCTATGAAGGGAAGTCTAGTAACCGGGGGTATTCGCGTGACCCGTTGTTTACTCTCACGTAAAACGACGACCCCGATTAGACTAGTGATTTAGTTATTTCACATGTGCCAATGATAGGGAGCCTAGTAACCGGGGGTATTCGCGTGACCCGCTATTTACTCTCGCGTAAAACGACAACCTTGATTCGGACATGCGGATATTATGTATTCGAGTTGTTTCTCCGCTGTAGACCGGAACTTAGTAACTAGAAGCATCCATGTGCCCCATGAGTGTCTTTTACGTCAAACGGTTTCCTAATACATGAGAATGGAAGTTCCACCCTAGGATTATCCCGATGAAACATCCCGAGATCCTAACCTAGTGGTCAACTCGAATCGAATTCTTGAGCATATATATAAGGGAATACTGTCCGAGATTTAATTGTTATGAAACTCGTGAAAATTGTGCCTTTAGACTGTGGAACGGGACGAACTAGCTTGTTTATTTTAGCCTTTCTTATTGATGGTCGATTTGATTCACGTTTTGTTGATCTTTGAGCTGAATTTTCTGCATGAACGAGTGATTAGGACAGAATTTGATTGCTTTGCATAATTATTATTCTGAGTGCAGCTCGCTTTTATGACACTCGTATTATTTAGAGAGAATGGCAGGATAGTATTGATTAGGTTGAACACTATGAGTTGCACGATTGTTCACGACATTCTTTTATTGAATTTAATTCTTTTTGCTTGAGGACAAGCAAAGGCTTAAGTTTGGGGGTATTTGTTAGGCGTATTTTTATACGCTTATTTATCATTATTTTGTAGTGTTTTGGTGAGTGAAATAATCTAAATGAGCTTTTAATGCCTTAATTTTGTATGATTGACAGGAAATTGAAGTCCGGAAGCTAAAACGAGGCAAAACGGGCGAAGACGGCAAAACTGGACTCTGAGCCGCGGCACAAGGAATCTGAGCCGCGGCACAGGAAGACACCAGCCGAAGGGCAGAGTAAGCTGTACTCTGTGCCGCGGCACAGCCCAGGTGAGCCGCGGCACAGAAGAATTATTTAACGCCCAGGCATTCAGCTTTTTGCGATGTGCCGCGGCACAGGTTTAGTGAGCCGCGGCACACTTAGCGGGTTTTATACGTCTGCGCGGATTTTGGGCCGTTTCGAAGCCAGTTTTCGACCGACTACTACGGACGCGATTTGTGGAGGTGCTGAGCTATAAATAGGGTTTAAGACCCTAAGTAAAATATCTTGGAATCATTGAATCTAATACCTTGGAGAGCTTAAGCTTGGAGACGGCAGAAGAGGAGGAAAGCAGAAGAATTCAAGGGCAGAAGGCGGGAGCTGAAGAACGGAGGAATTCGAGCTTCATCTGCGTTTGAATTTTATGCTTTCGTTTATTTATTCTGTATTTTCAGTTTTTAGTATGACAGGCTAAAGCCCTAATCTAGGGTTTTGATGAAACCTTTGTTTTGATGAATTGATTGAGATTATCCAATTTATTACCTTTTTATTGAGTTTTCCCAATTATGTTTAATGCTTGCAATTATCTGGCCAATAGTTGTATTGATTTAATCATTCACTTCGAATCGGGAGAGGAGATTTGGTGAGGAACTATTGGTGAGGACCGTTTTATTCTGTGAGATAGGAATATACTCATAGGAACTACGTGGCCTTTAGGAGATTTCATGCTTTTTGCCTATCGACGAGATAATTCACCTAGGGATAGAGTGCGTTAGTCGCCGTTAGATAAATCTATTGACCTCGGGAGAGGCGGTAGAATATATTAGCAATCTCCGCCTTCAGTAAATTGGGAAAATTATTTATTACGGATAATCGAGAATAAATTCGGATAAACTAAGGTGGATTCAGAACCCTAGACTTATTCATCATTTGATTCCTTTTATTCAAGCTATCGTTTTCTGCTTAGTCATTTATTAATTCTTTTAGTTATTAATCGCAAAACCCATATTCGATTGTTCAGATAAAATTGGAATACGAAAACGTCGGTAGTTAGAGATTCAATCCTCGTGGGAACGATACTCTACTTATCACTTTATTACTTGTAAACGATGACGTGCACTTGCGTGTAGGAAATATCGCAACAGGTACCCTAGTACCTGAATTCATTTTTTTTAAATACATAAAATCACATACAATATTTATAATAAAAACATAACATTTCATTAAAAATAAAAAACATTACATAATACTTAAAAAAAACTACAACTTAAAAATTGAAACTACAACTTAAAAAAAAAACATTACATAAGTTGAAATTAAAATAACTTGAAACTAAAATTTAAAAATTGCAAGCCCATCCGTGTTTGGCCGCAAGTTCACGTTTCTGGGTAAGAACTAATTCCAACATAGCAGGATCGCGAATGTGATCATGCGGCTCCAAAAAAAACTTCAACTCCCGTTGTGTATTCTTGAACTTCGCCCCATCGAGTTGTGTAGCCAACAATTGTTTCGCCATCTCACGTTTTTCTTCCAAATATTGTGTTTTCTTTTGTGTGTAGGCGTTGATTTCATCCGCAACGCTTGAGATCGACGAGGAGGATGCAGCTTGCTTCTTTTTCATTTTTATTGATTCAATTGGATGGGTGGGGTCTTCATTCATGTCGGGAATGGTGTTGCTTGCCGCGTCATACTCCCCCGACCTCCTTTTTGAAGAATTGCTTGCAGCACCGGCAATATCTTGAAAACATTCTTGCTCCAACCATTTCTCATGACCTCTGACAACCTCCCACGCCCTGCTATGAGTAAATTGTTTTTTTCTTGCTGTATAGAAATCCATTTCAGCTTGCCTCACCACGTCCAAGTCGTTGCACCCACTAGCCTTAGAACGTTTCTACATTATATACAAAATAATATAATTGTAAATAAAAAGTACAGATTACGTAAAATAAAAAAGTATTGCTAAAAACAAAATAAGTGTACCGCTTGGAGGTAGTAGCCGTTGAAAATACCCATGGCCGTGTTCATTGATCTCCACTTGGTATTCAACGCATGAAATGTTCGTGAACTCGAACCCCAAGTTGCCTCGTAATGCTCGTGAATCCGTTTCCAAAAACCGTCGGACTTTTGTTCATTACCGACAACACCACATTCGGAGATTTGAACCCATGCTTTCGCCAAAGCCTCCTCTTGTGCCGGCATCCAAACTTCACGGGGCCTCCTCCCGGCGAAAGCTTTTTTCTTCCCGCTCGGATCGACTTCTTGAACTTCCTCATCTTCGTCTTCTTCGTTTGGTAGTGGTTGTGTTTCGGGTACGTACTCTATGTCTTGACTAAGGTTTTCGAACGGGGAAAACTCGCTTGTAGCAGTGATGTTGTAGTGTTGTGGATTCAATTGAGGAGGACCCATATTATATTGGAAAAATTGTGGAGATTGGGGTTGTAGAACATAAAATTGATTCGGGGATGGTTGAGAATAAAATTGGCTAAATCCTAACGGAGTTTGTTTTGGTTGATTCGGGGATGGTTGAGACCGACCTTGACGCGAGGTGAAAGTTTTTTTACCTCTCCTTGGATCCATAGTTTGGTGTTTTTGAAAGATTATTGTGTGTTGTAATTTATGTTGTGTGTTTTTATTTTGAAAAATGAGGTGCAAGTTTATGGTTTAAATAGGAGTGAATTTTAATTTTTTTTATTTTGGGTCACAAATAGCCATTGAATAAAGGCTCAAAACTTTTGCAACGTATACTTTTGCAACGTTAACATTCGGCTTCCCAACTCGCAAATATTACCCGCCCCCCTACCCGACGTCCACGGTATGGTGTAGCCCAGCGGGTTCGTGAACTCGCATGCCAACCCGACTCCCACTCCGTCCTACCTTAGTGAGAAAGTGGATTTTTATATTCCTGATTTTTGGTCAAATTCGTTTTAAGTCTCCATAGTTCCAGACCTTTCAACTTGAACCCAAATCAATTTTCGAGTGTATTCTATTTCAGTCCCTGAATTCCCGATCCTTTTAATTCCCACCAGCCAGATTCAATATTTTAATAATCAGTCCTTTTCGGCCAAGCTTTTAACATGTTGATATTTTTAATTACTATTATTATTCACTTACAATTTAACTTTCGGTCATATAATAATAATTTCTATTATTATTAATTGTAGATAATAACAAGAATTTACGGGCCTAGAATTATCGAGTCAAACATTTCATCACATTCAAGTTCAGAACTGCAATTTTATCCAGGTGTGGGGATTTATTACGCTTTTGTTTATTTTAATTGCTTTATAGATTGTCTCGTATGTGTACGCGAAATCAGTCAGAAGCACTTAAATGTGCAACCAGTCAGAAGCACTTAAATGTGCAACCAGTCAGAAGCACTTAAATGTGCAACCAGTCAGAAGCACTTAAATGTGCAAATCAGTCAGAAGCACTTAATTGTGCATAAAGGCTTCGGGCTAGCCGATGGGCTTCGGAATTTATCAGTCATGTTGTTTATACTTGCTAATATATTTAGTAATTAACGTAGACATATTGCGTACTCTTCACACTGAGCGAGTTGGAAGCTCACCCCACTATTTTACCCCCTTTCAGGTTGAGGAGCTTGATGTGGCATGCGCATGAGTGAGGGATGATCAAGCTTCATGAGTTGTTATTTATTTATTTACTATTATTTTCCTCAAGCTACGCTTTATGAACAATTGTTCCATTTGTTTTATTTTAACGTCAAATTATGTTTTTATTTATTGGTGACTTGGGATTATTACTTGCGATTATTAAGTTTATTTTTCTTAAAAATGTATTTCCGCTGCAAAATTTTTATTTATCCTTCGTAAAATTAGACGAATTATTATTTTAGAAAAGTGGTCGCTACGTAAGTGGTATCGGAGGGGGTCTACGGTTCTGTAGACTCGTTGAAATGGTTTCTTTTTCTAAACTGAAATTTCATTTTCGCAAGTAGACAAATATTTTAGCAATTATGATCATCCACCTCTGCCGCTCCATGTCGACTCCAAGGTACAATAAGATATGATTATTCATTATGTGATAAATGCGGTTTGCCTGATCAACCATGATTCATGTATTACAGATGCATTTTCAGTCTATTTTGTACATAAGAATTTTATGATAAAGTATTTGGGCATGAAATTGTTTTCTTATAAATTCATAAGTATATGTGTGACATGCGCAAATCATCATTGCTAGAAATATGTGGTTCTCAACCCATAGATGCAATGTAATTCTTCATTTTATTCGTCTCTCTCGTTGGGCAAGTACTGAGGGATCATTGAGTATGATATGCCTTAGGATAATGGCAACTCATAGACGTGGACGCCCAACTAACCGAGATGGAGATAATATCGGTGGTCAGAATGCCAACCTCGATGGTGGTGACAGAGGTCAGGATAACCACAATAATAACGTGCCAGCTCTTACTCAGGCACAAGTTGTGCAACAGTTCTGGCGTTTCACCTGTAACACCCCCGATATATTCAGGAATATTACAGCGCCGTAAATCCTTTACATAAGAATTTACAAGGCTGAATAAAGGAAAACACAATAACAGATACTAAATTATGAAATCACTAAAATAAAATACGTCAGTTCTGGTTCAATACCGGGAATACAAATATCCAAATAGAGAATATTAATACATCACTGAAATCCAAACATCACAAATTACGACGTACTCGAGTACTTGTTAAAATAACCAATAATAGACAATAAATCCGGCCGGAACATCACTCTGCACCCTTGTCGTCATGTTGCTCCAGTGGTTGTTTCCCCGCTCTCCTGGATCCTGAACATAAACAAATGTTCACCCCTGAAAGGGTTAGCACAACGATGCTAGTATAAGTACAATAATCATACAACAATGATGTAATCAACAATTATCATAACAAGTTTCTCCAACGAGAAATAACTACCACACATATCACATCATAATAGTCTCAACAAATTGATGGTATTCCAATGATCCAGCGCACACAGCTATAGATTCCCATGATGATCCCGACGGACCAACGCATGGTGGAACTACCTGTCCAACGATCCAGCGCACACAGCTATAGATTTCCATGATGATTTCCGTCGGATCAACGCATGGTGGACATTTAATCATAACGCATGTACATAATACAATCACAATAATACTGACATAATATAAACAATTCTAATTAAAGTACTTACCTCGGTTCGATGACAAGAATAAAGCTTCCACGAATATCAAAACACTCGTAGGTCGTCCCCTTCGATCAATCACGATGTTAAGCTCGAACCTTAACAAAAGAAATAATATAGAATTCATCTCACGTCGTACGAATCTCTAACAATCCAATTTACGGCCGAAAGTTCATAAAACGTAATCTGCCTGAACTGCTTAACGTACGTTACGTAGCATTGGTAGCATATGTTAAGACTACTCGTTAGCGCACGTAAGATACAAAGTCTAGCGTATGCTAACCATGCATCGAGAGTCCCTCACTGATCACTCGACTTGACTCGTTTGATGATATAACGTACGTTACGTACAAAACGTAGCGTACGTTAATCTTGCCTGTTAGCGTACGTAAGTTACATAGCTTAGCATACGCTAAGCACGCATGACAGTTTCTCACAGGGCAGACAACTGTCTCGGTGTGGTGAAGCTTACGAAATTCTCATTGATCAACGTACATTATCTCCATACATATCATGCTCATACAGTTATGAATGATCTTACGGATAACAACAACATCGAATTCAAGAGTACGTATATCATCATAACACCATATTTACTTTCGATTACAATTCTTCATGCATAATTCGGAAGGCCTAACGGTCAATTTCAATACCTTTATATCAATCAAAACTATCGTCTTGAAGTTTGTTTAACACTCCATCTTTACAAGATAAATCCTTCCATGATCAATCTCTTAGATTCGTCTAATAATAATGATGTTAAAGCCAAGTCCGTGATTACTATGAAGACACCTTCTAAATTCGGATTACCAATGTCAGAAACTTCCTTTACTTGTTCATCGCAACAAGATTCAAATTTTGATATTCTTAACCAAGGTACTTAAAGTATAATCATTTCAATCTCCTAAACATGATGTTGGACGAATAAATCATCTCAGGAACTTAATATCTTGATAGCATGATCTTCATATCCTTAAGAACACGAATTCAAGGTTAGAGATAGTATAACATACCTTAAGATGAAGAAAACACCAAGACAATAAGTAGAATCCAACTCTGGTTGCTTGTTTGCCAATCCAAGATGTTTCTCCTCTTCAATGATCAATAATAATGATCTCCAATCTTCAATGTTTAAGTAGAGATGGTCTATACTAGTTTAAGGAGGCTGGAATGTCTCTGGGCACGAAGTATGTTGAAGGTTAAGTGAAACCAACGAGCTGAAATGAAGTGGTGATGTCTTATTTATAATTTTCCGACCTTAACGTACGTTAGCCATCATGCATAACGTACGTTAGTCTCTTAGCATATGCTAGACAACATTCTTAGTGTGCGTTATCGTCCACTGATAGTTAACTGTTCTTATTCTGTACACGATTACATACGTTAAACCATCATGTTACGTACGTAAGCAACATCCTTTAGCGTACGCTAGACATGCTCCTTAGCGTACGTTAACAAACGTTGACTTCAAAAGTGTCCAGGTTCATCCGAGGGAATCTCATCCTGACCCATGTCCGGCTGGCGCATGTGACAACTGCCTAGCTCAATTATTAACTGGTTAACGCACGCTATGCTACATTCGTAGCATACGCTATTTCTGACAGATAACGTACGTTAAGCTACCCTTGTTAACGTACGTTATCACGTATTTGCATGCGAAAATTTACATGTTGCCATACTCGTGTACAAGGATATAAATACGAGAAATATCATACTTCAATCATCAATGTCACCATTCCAAAATAATACAGGGTTCAAATACAGATGAAATATTTAATAATAAGTCCGGATATTACATACTCTCCAACTAAAAAGGAGTTTCGTCCCGAAACTCAAGACGAAAATAACTCTGGATATCTGGACTTCATGCTATCTTCCGTTTCCCAAGTGGCTTCTTCCAATCTGTGGCGTGACCACTAAACTTTGACCAAAGCGATTGGTTTGTTCCTCAACTGCTTAAATCGACTCTCGAGTATCCTGACCGGTCTTTCTTCAAACATTCCATCCTGAGTGACTTCGATCTCTCCGAAATCAATGACATGACTAGGATCTGGTATATACTTCCGTAACTGGGATACGTGGAACAGGTTATGAACATGGCTCAATGATGGCGGTAATGCTAATCTGTATGCCAATTCCCCAACTCTCTCAAGAATTTCGAACGGTCCGATATATCTTGGACTCAACTTCCTCTTTCTTCCGAAATGAAAGATTCCCCGAGTAGGAGAAACCTTTAAAAGTACGTGATCTCCAGTACTGAATTCCAATGGGCAGCGGCGTATGTCTGCGTAAGATTTCTGTCGACTCTGTGCGGTCAACAGCCTTTCGCGAATCAAGGCTATTTTTCTTGTGTTTGCATGATCAATTCCAGTTCCGTCCCGATCAAGTCTGATGAATCGTCCCAACATAGGGGCGATCTCCATCTCCTCCCATATAATGCCTCAAACGGTGCCATCTTAATGGAAGCATGCCAACTATTGTTGTAGGTGAATTCAATCAAAGGTAGATGAACTTCCCAATCCGTTGACCAGTCTAAGGCACAAGCCCTCAGCATGTCTTCCACTATTTGAATAGTCCTCTCAGACTGTCCGTCTGTCTGCGGAGGATAAGATATGCTGAAGTTCAACTCGGTCCCCAAGGCCTTATGAACTGCTCTCCAAAAATGCGATACAAAGCGACCATCTCGGTCAGAAATAATGGTCTTCGGCATACCGTGCAATCGAACTATCTCTGAAATAAATACTTGTGCCAACCTCTATGGTCCCCAATTGTCTTTAATGTCTAGAAAATGAGCCGATTTGTTTAAACAATCAACTATCACCGAAATCATGTTCACTCCTATCTTGGTTCTCGGCATATTAGTGATAAAGTCCATCGATATGTCCTCCCACTTTCATTCAGGAATCGGGAGCGGCTTCAGCATTCCGGCAGGTCGTTGATGCTCGATCTTAACCTGCTAACAAGTCAAACATTTCGAAACATAATCCACTACATCTTTCTTCATGTTGCCCCACCAAAAGTTCTACTTCAAGTCCTTACACATCTTACTGGTGCCCGGGTGGATAGAATAGGGCGTACTGTGAGCTTCCTTCATAATCGTCTGTTTCAGAACATCGACCTCGGGAATGCAAAGTCGGTTCTGAAATCTCAGAACTCCATCATCATGAATTACGAATCCAGGGGCCTTTCCTTTGATCACTTCATCACGTAACCAAATCATCAGATGATCATTTATTTGCTTAGATTTGATTTCCTCGGTTAACGATGAAGTTATTTCCATCACACACAGTTGCCCTTGGACTCTTTGTAACCATACTTCAATTCCTTCTAGAATCATCTCTCATTGAATGATGATCTGGTAGGTTAGAGTCTCCAGCATCTGAATAGAAACAGGCTTGCGGCTAAGTGCATCGGCCACTACATTTGCCTTGCCTGGATGATAAAGAATCTCCAAGTCATAATCCTTAATAAGTTCCAGCCATCTTCTTTGCCGCATGTTCAACTCTTTCTGACCGAAGATGTATTTGAGACTCTTGTGATCCATACAGATCTGACAGTGAGTCCCGTACAGATAATGTCTCCAGATTTTCAAACCAAAAACTATTGCTGCTAGCTCCAAATCATGAATTGGGTAATTCACTTCATAAGGTTTCAGCTGTCCTGACTCATAAGCGATCACCTTATCATTCTGCAACAATACGCATCCGAGTCCTTGGTTCGAAGCATCACTGTAAACTATAAATCCTCCAGTTCCCTGTGGAAGTGTTAAAATCAGTGCTGTCGTAAATCTCCTCTTCAATTCATCAAAGATTTTCTAACATAATTCATTCCATTTAAAATCTTGAGTTTTCTGCAGGAGTCGAGTAAGTGGGCAGGAAATTTTGGAAAACCCTTCCACGAATCGACGATAATATCCAGCAAGTCCTAAGAAACTCCGGACTTCTTTCACGTTCTTTGGAGGCTTCCAATCCAAAACTGCTTCGATCTTCTGAGGATCTACTCGGACTCCTTTAGATGATACCACATGTCTAAGGAACATTACTTCCTTTAGCTAGAACTCACACTTAGAAAGTTTGGCGTACAATTGTTCATTTCTCAACAGGTCTAACACAATCCGTAAATGCTGTGCATGCTCTTCCGAGTTCTTAGAATACACCAGAATGTCATCAATGAACACAGCCACAAATTTATCCAAATATTTGATAAACACTCGATTCATCAATTGGATGAATACAGCAGGTGCATTAGTGAGACCAAACGGCATCACTACAAACTCATAGTGTCCTTAGCGAGTTCTGAACGCTGATTTCGGAACATCAGATTCCTTAATCCTCAGCTGATGATATCCTGATCTCAGGTCGATTTTAGAAAATACTATTGCTCCTTGTAACTGGTCGAACAAATCGTCAATCCGTGGTAACGGATACTTGTTCTTAATCGTCATCTTGTTCAATCCTGATCTCAGATCGATTTTAGAAAATACTGTTGCTCCTTGTAACTAGTCAAACAAATCGTCAATCCGTGACAACGGATACTTGTTCTTAATCGTCATCTTGTTCATCTCTCGATAGTCAATACACAGTCTAAGCGATCCATCCTTCTTTCGGACAAAAAGAACTGGTGCTCCCCAGGGCAAAACGCTTGGCTGGATATAGCCTTTGTCCAGTAATTCCTCCACTTGCTTTTTCAGTTCGTACATCTCAGTAGGTGCCATACGATACGGCGCCTTAGAAATTGGTGTAGCTCCGGGTTCCAGCTCGATGGTGAATTCTACATCTCATCGTGGAGGTAGTCTAGGTAACTCGTCAGGAAATACATCCGGAAATTCGTTCACAACAGGAATGGATGAAAGTTCCACAATTTCATCTTCTTTCTTCATTGCATAGCACCAATATCCGGTACAGCCCTGTTTCAACAATTTGACAGCTTTCATTGTCTTGATCATCTTTCCTGAGCTTCATGGTTTCCATCCTTCAAAAAGTATTTCGGAACCATCGTCAGCGATCAGCGAGATATTCCTCTTTCGGTAGTTTACAATAGCTCCATATCGGTTAAGCTAATCATCTCCGAGTATCAAGTCGTCTCCTTGCATTTCTATCACAATCAAATTTGAGAGCTGTTAGGCGTATTTTTATACGCTTATTTATCATTACTTTGTATTCTTTTTGTGAGTAAATCTGCATAAATGAGCTTTTAATGTCCTATTCTTTTATGTTTGGCAGGAAATTGGAGTCAGAAAGCTAAAACGATGAAAACGGGCGAAAACGGCAAATTTTGGCATGGGGCCGCGGCACAAGGAAAGCGGGCCGCGGCACATGAAGGTGACCTGAAAGGGGCGAACCAACTGGACCAGGGGCCGCGGCACGTAGAATCTGAGCCGCGGCCCAGAAGAAAAGAATAGCGCCCAGGCATCCCGCTGAGCACCGTGAGCCGCGGCACAGATTAAGTGAGTCGCGGCCCAAGGGGCGGTTTTGGTGTGTTCTGTATGGTTTTGGGCCGTTTTGGAGCCTGTTCTCGACCTAATCACACGGACGCGTTTTTGAGGCTAAGGAGAGTTATAAATAAGCATGCAAGGTCAGAATTTATGGGGGGATCGATTGGTGAATATTATCGGAGGATCGACTATCATCAAGCAGAAGAAGCAGAGATCGGAAGCCAGAAGAACGGAGGAATCCGAGTTCTTCATCTACATTTGATTTCGATGCTTTCTTTTATTATTTCTGTATTTTTATTCTTTAGCATCTCAAGCTAAAACCTTGTTCTAGGATTTTGATGAAACCAAAGTTTTGACGGATTTGCTTTCGATTACCTACATAATTCCCTTTTCTGTTGAGTTTTCCCAATTGTTTTTTAATGCTTTCAATTGTGTGGACTATAATTGAATTGTTTTAATCACGCATCTCGAATCAGGAGAGGAGAGTTGGTGAGGAAAAATTGGTGAGAACCGTTTTATCTTATGAGATAGGAATATACTAATAGGAACTACGTGGCCTTTTGAAGATTTTGTGCCTTTTGCCTATTGTCGAATTAATTCACCTAGGGCTAGAGTGTATTATTCGCTTTAGAAAAATCTACTGACCTCGGGAGAGGCGGTAGAGTATTTTAGCAATCTTCGCCTTCAATAAATTTGGAAATCATTAACTTCAGATAATCGAGAGTAAATTCAGATAAACCGAGGTGGATTCACAATCCTAGATTTATTCATCATTTGATTTTCTTTCTTCGAGCGACCGTTTTTCTGTTTATTATTGGTCTTCTTTAGTTATTAATTGCATCCCAAAATTTCGACAGTTCAAATAAAATTAGAATACATATAAATCAGTAATTAGTAATTCAGTCCTCGTGGGAACGATATCTCACTCATCATTTTATTACTTGTCTACGATAACGTGCACTTGCGTTAAACAAAAATCGCAACAAGTTTTTGGCGCCGTTGCCGGGGACTGATTTTTTTACTAATATCGATTTCAGTATTTCTAGTCTTAGTTTGAACATTTTTTTATTGTTTTTGTGTAATTTTATCTATTTGTTTTTTCCTTTCAGGAGTTTCCGGTTAGTGCATGAGAAAATTCGGTAATGAAGGATTACTACCTTTGGATACCGAACTCGAGCGCACTCTTCGGAGAAACAAGAAGGAGAAACGTGAGCTACTGACAACAGTCACCATGGCCGATAATACCGAAAATCACGGAGGAGATAATCTTGTGCAGCAAACTCAACCGGCATTAGCACTCCGCGATTATGCTATGCCACAAATAAATGCAAACCTTTCGGGAATTCGGCGTCCAACCATCCAGGCGAACAATTTCGAAATCAAGCCGGCTATTATTCAGATGGTGCAAGCAAGCCAGTTTTGTGGATTGCCGAATGATGACCCCAACGCGCATATCGCGTCTTTTCTCGAGATTTGTGCCACCTTTAAAAACAACGGTGTTACCGATGATGCTATACGTCTACGGCTTTTCCCTTTTTCTTTGAGGGACAAAGCAAAATTTTGGTTGAACTCTTTACCGCTGGGCTCTATCACGACATGGGCGGAATTAGCGCAAGCCTTCCTGGCCAAGTTCTTCCAACCATCAAAGACGGCGAGGTTAAGGAACGAGATCACTACCTTCGGGCAATTTGATATGGAGTCGCTTCATGAAGCTTGGGAGCGATACAAAGATTTATTACGGAGATGCCCACGCCACGGCCTACCGGACTGGCTACAAATTCAGACGTTCTATAATAGATTGAGTGCTTCTATGCACACTCTTGTTGATGCAGCCGCTGGAGGGGCCTTAATGGGAAAAACGATGGCCGAAGCACACTCTTTATTGGAAGCTATGGCTACGAATGCTTATCAATGGCCGTCCGAACGAGTAAACCCGAAACGAGTTATGGAAATCTCCAATAACGATCCGATCTCTACATTGTCAGCTCAAGTCACCGCCTTGACGCATCAACTTCAAGCCTTTTCACATGCTCATTCCCCCGTTACCATTGAAACGTGCAATTGGTGCAACAGATCTCATCCTAGCGCAGAGTGCCAAGTCGTAAACCCTTTCGAGCAACCTCCGATGGAACAAGCTCAGTTCATGGGGAACGGGAACCGGCAAAATAATCCGTACTCCAACACTTATAATCCGGGATGGCATAATCATCCTAACTTCTCATGGAGAAACGGACAAAACTCGAACCAACCTCCATTTGCTAAACACCAACAGCAGCCTCCTCCCGCTCCAAAAATTTCTCTAGAGGAAGCAATTGCGAAATTAGCAGCAAATACGAGTCAGTTTATGACCCGTACGGAAGCAACCTTGCAAAATCATTCAGCTTCTATTCGCAACCTGGAAGTCCAACTGGGCCAGATAGCAAATGTGTTAACAGCCCGCCCGGAGGGTACCTTGCCAAGTACGACCGAGACAAACCCCAGAGAAAGTATCAATGCTATCAGTTTGAGAAGTGGGAAAGAAGTGTGTGACCAGCCCAAGAAGAACGAAAATAGAAGTGAGAATGAGGAGAAGAAAAACTCGGTGAGTGAGGAATCACAAAATTCGAGACCTTCGATACTGTTTCCTGACAATCCGAAGGCATATGTACCACCCGTCCCGTTTCCGCAGCGATTACAACAGAAAAAGGTGGACAAGCAATTCTCTAAGTTCCTCGACGTCTTCAAGAAACTGCATATCAACATTCCATTTGCCGACGCCTTGGAACAAATGCGGAGTTACGTGAAATTCATGAAAGAAATCTTGTCAAACAAAAGAAAGCTCGAGGAGTATGAAACAGTCGCATTGACGGAGGAGTGCAGCGCGATTCTTCAGAAAAAGCTTCCGCCAAAATTGAAGGATCCAGGAAGCTTCAATATACCGTGCACCATAGGGAACCTCTCTTTTGATAGGGCATTGTGCGATCTCGGCGGTAGTGTTAATCTCATGCCTCTGTCTATTTTCAAGAAGCTAGGAATTGGGGAAGCGAAACCTACTACGGTCTCTTTGCAATTACCGGATCGATCTATCAAGTACCCGAGGGGGGGTAATAGAAGACGTTTTAGTCAAGGTAGATAAGTTCATCTTTCCAGCTGATTTCATTGTGCTCAATATGGAGGAGGATCAAGACATCCCAATTATTTTGGGAAGACCATTCTTAGCTACCGGCCGAACTCTCATAGACGTGGAAAAAGGGAGACTCAATCTGCGGGTTCAAGATGAGCAAGTCACTTTCCAAGTATTTAAATATTTTCCATGTCCAAGTAGTGTTGAGAAGAGTTCGCAAATTGAAAGTGTAGATACCCTTGCGAAGGACACACACCGGGAGAGTTGTCGGTCAAAGTGTTCAGAATCCGTTCTAGATGCTCCAACATCTAAGAAAAATGTAGAACGAGTCGCATATCGGACATGTCATCATCATCAACTGTTCATCCACCAAAGAAAAATCCTGATGCTGTCATAAGTTCGTTCGAGAAAAAGGAGAATAAGCCGGAAGTCAAACGGGCGCCAAGTCATATGCAAAATGGGTGCTTCGGAAAGTTGTTTTTGTTAAAATCTTTTCGCAAAGAACATTTGGTGCCCAAACCAAAAATCGAATTGTTAAAGACCAATGGTCAAAAATTTAAAACACACATTAACGGTTCGATGGACGGGGCGGAATTCAAATGGTGTTTGCGAAAAGCAAACTGATTTTTAAAAAGTCCGGCTGAAGACTATAAACTTAGCGCTTCTTGGGAGGCAACCCGAGTATTAGTTGTAGATTTTTGTGTTTCAGTGTTTTCTTGCATTTTTGGATCTTTATTTTTCATCATTTTAGCGTGGATACGCTTATCTCTCATGCTCTTGATGTTTTCTTGTGAAAATTCTGTGCAGAAATTATCCCAGGGGAAAATTCAGCATTGGGGCCGCGGCACAAGGAAAATGAGCTGCGGCACACACAAGTCGAAAGAGAAGGCTTAACTTCCTGTACTATATGCCGCGACACAACCTTACTGAGCCGCGGCACACTTGACCCTGAGCCGCGGCACGTTGCTGCTGAGCCGCGGCACACCAATTGCCAAAAGATGAGCCCAGGACGCTGTACTCTGTGCCGCGGCACAAACCAAATGAGCCGCGACACACTAACACTCTGAGCCGCGGCACCCGTATGCTGAGCCGCGGCACATGGCGATGGAACATAAGAGCCTGAACAGGCTGTACTCTGGGCCGCAGCTCACTTAAGCTGTGCCGCGGCCCCCGTTCGGAAGTTAAACAGCCCAGGTAGCTTTATAACACGAATTGGCCGACACACCCACGTAACTTCTTCCTCTTCTTTGCACAGCGATCGGCTGACTTCTTCCCATCTTCTCCTTCTTCCTCTTGCGTATTACAATCCAAACCAGGTAATCCTAAATCCCTTAATCCTTATTTATGCATGGTTTGAGAAGTAAGGCATGGTTATTTATTTGATGTTGATTATATTGTTAGTTTTTCTTTTTCAAAGTCCTATCAAGAATTGAGTTGGGAATATGAAGTTTTGATTGATTATTGATGATTATTTTTCGATTATGAATGCATTGATTATGTTTGTCATGATGATCGATGGGAGGATGTTATTTGTTGGGATTGAATTAAGCTATTACAATGATTGTTCTTCATTTGAACTCATGCATTCAAGGTGTTTGATGAAATGCTTGAATGAAAGTTTTTCTTTGTTAAGCCAACGTTTTGAAACTATGTGCAAACGAAATTGTTTATGGATTTACAACACACCCCAACCCTTACGTCAAGTTTAAAACGAAAGCTCAATTTCAATTTTCTCTCACGGTGGTGCTAGCTCGTTCAATTCTTGATTCACGTTTTGCATATCCTTAGCCGAGTAGTGTTGTTCTCCTTATTGCTTAAGTAAGTAAACTCCGGTGTTTATCTTTTCAGGACTCGCTATGACTAGAAAGAGAAAGGTTAGCACAAGGGCCAGGACTCAATCGTCCCCCACACGAGGAGAAACTTCACAGAGCCAAGCCGAGTTGGAGGCGCACCAATTCTCCGACCCGGAGATTCATAAAATCTTCAATGAAAAGATCCGTCCTCGACCTTTGATTCCGGAGCATGGATTCACTCCAGCCCCCCAGGACGGGGAGCTTCTGACAATGATCGATGAGATGGGGTGGGCCCGTTTCGCCGCACCTCCCGAGCCGGCGGTGATCTCCGTCGTATAAGAGTTTTATGCGAGCGCTCTGTTGAAGCACATTCGGGCGCGGCAGATGATACTGCAGTCAGATACTCGGACGCAGGTCGTCGTCTGAGGCATTACAGTGGATTTTTCGGTGGCTGCCATACGGAGATTATTCGAGCTGCCGGTGGTTGACGAGACGGCGTATACGCAAGCTATGAATGGCCTCACGAGGGAGGCCCTGCTCGAGACACTCACACAGCCCGACTCCGTCTGGGAGATGTGCGCTCCGGGTTCCTCGGCCTTCTACTTTAAGAGCTCGCGCCTCAGTCGGCTCGGGCGAGCCTGGTTGTATTTCATCTGCGCTCGTGTTGATCCCACCTCACAGATCCGCTCTATACTACTCTCTCGAGCCCACATATTATATGCTATCACTTCGGGGCTCAGGTTCGATGTGGCCCCTCTCCTGGTCCGATCTATTCTACTGTGTATTCAAGGAGGGGCCAAGACAGGGCTGAAGCACCCCTCTCTCATCTGCGCTCTCTGCCGGCAGTCGGGCATGACATGGTCGGATGATGAGCCGATGCTAGCCCCCAGGGTCCGATTGATCATCGCATCATTTCACACTTCGACCAGTGGGGAGGAGTGCCTGCACACGCTCGGGGGCGAGGATTTCTTCTTGATGAGGCACACGAGCAGTCCCCCGAGCCTCTTCTTCTGACGCAGGGGCAGGCGGAGTCCAGCCCTCCGCCCGACAGAGAGCACTTGTAGGCGATGTTCGACGGGCTGAGAGAGGAGATGAGGAGAGAGTCACTTGGCTGCGTGGAGAGAGGAGATGAGGAGAGAGAGAGAGAGAGAGAGAGCCTTCTGGCTGCCCAGAGAGAGGAGATGCGGACGGAGAGAGAGAGCATCCTCGATGCCGTCCGAGATGAGATGAGAGAGCAGGCCCGCCGGGCCAACCGACGTGAGACGAGGCGCTTGGCAGCGAGGGATGCCTACCACCAGGAGCACCTTTCTGCATGGACGGCCCACATTATGCACCCGGACGGGCCATTCATTCCACCCGTTCGACCAGCCACGCCACCCTCATCGCCGGACGATGCCGGCACCAGTTCGTGAGCAGACTGTAGGGGAGTACTTGACCTTTTCTTTTATTGCATATTACATTTTTGTCCATTGAGGTCAATGTACGTCCTAAGTTTGGGGGGGTTTACTTTCTGTTTCTATACTTATTGCTGTACTTATTCGTTTGCACTTTCGTTATTTTTTCGTTATCTTTTTGTTGCTAGCCTTGCTTGTCGTGATATTATTTGCATTCGTGAATTTTTCGTGCTTATTTTTGTGTAAAACTGATGTTACGATACTGATTTCTCGGGGAAGAAATGGTTGAGTTTTGGTTGAGTTGTAGTCAGCGATATTTGTTTCTGTTGAGTATTTATTTATGTCCGAAATTTTTTCGTTTTTGTAGAAATCTTAGCAGATAAGAAAGGAGACATACGTGTTTTCAAACCGCCGTCTATACGTTTGGTTACACTTTTCGCGTAGCTAGTCGTCCAGCAACATAAGTCTTGTTGGCACTTGATTTGAGTTTAGAGTCGGACAGTTTTTCCCAAATAGTCGAGATATTATTTGTTCTATGATGGGAAGTCTAGTAATCGGGAGTATTCACGTGACCCGTTGTTTACTCTCGCGTAAAACGACAACCCTGATCAGACTAGTGGTTTAGAGATTTCACATGTACCGATGATGGGAAGCCTAGTAACCGGGGGTATTCGCGCGACCCGTTGTTTACTCTTCCGTAAAACAGCGACCTTGAATCGAACATGCGGGAATAACTATTCGAGTTGTTTCTCCGCTGTGGAGGGGAACTTAGTAACTAGAAGCATCCATGTGCCCCATGAGTGTCTTTTACGTCAAACGGTTCCCCAATACATGATAATGGAATTCCACCCTAGGATTATCCCGATGAAACATCCCGAGATCCGAACCTAGTGGTCAACTCGAATCAATTTATTGATCATATATAAGGGAATACTGTCCGAGGGTTATATTTGATGATGAAACTCTTGAAATTTTTGCCATTAGAATGTGGGACTGGGCGAATTAGCTTGTTTATTTTAACCCTTCATATTGACGGTCGGTTAAACTCACTCTTGTTAATCTTTGAGCTTGATTTTCTTCATGCACGATTGATTAGGACTGAAATTGGTTACTTTGTGGAATTAGTGTCCTGGATGTGACTCACTATTACGCTACTTGTACTATTCTTTGAGATTTTCAGGGTAGTATTGATTACGTTGAGAACTATGAATTTGCACGATTATTCACGACTATTATTTTATTTGTAATCAATTCTTTTTGCTTGAGGACAAGCAAAGGCTCAAGTTTGGGGGTATTTGTTAGGCGTATTTTTATACGCTTATTTATCATTATTTTGTATTCTTTTTGTGAGTAAATCTGCATAAATGAGCTTTTAATGTCCTATTCTTTTATGTTTGGCAGGAAATTGGAGTCCGGAAGCTAACGATGAAAACGGGCGAAAACGGCAAATTTTGGCCTGGGGCCGCGGCACAAGAAAAGCGGGCCGCGGCACATGAAGGTGACCTGAAAGGGGCGAACCAACTGTACCAGGGGCCGCGACACGTAGAAGCTGAGCCGCGGCCCAGAAGAAAAGAATAGCGCCCAGGCATCCCGCTGAGCACCGTGAGCCGCGGCACAGATTAAGTGAGCCGCGGCCCACGGGGCGGTTTTGGTGTGTTCTGCGCGGTTTTGGGCCGTTTTCGAGCCTGTTCTCGACCTAATCACACGGACGCGTTTTTGAGGCTAAGGAGAGTTATAAATAAGCATACAAGGTCAGAATTTATGGGGGGGTCGATTGGTGAAGATTATCGGAGGATCGACTATCATCAAGGAGAAGAAGCAGAGATCGGAATCCAGAAGAACGGAGGAATCCGAGTTTTTCATCTGCGTTTGATTTCGATGCTTTCTTTCATTATTTCTGTATTTTTATTCTTTAGCATGTCAGGCTAAAACCCTGTTCTAGGATTTTGATGAAACCAAAGTTTTGATGGATTTGCTTTCGATTACCTACATAATTCCCTTTTCTGTTGAGTTTTCCCAATTGTTTTTTAATGCTTTCAATTGTGTGGCCTATAATTGAATTGTTTTAATCACGCAACTCGAATCGGGAGAGGAGAGTTGGTGAGGAAATATTGGTGAGAACCGTTTTATCTTATGAGATAGGAATATACTCATAGGAACTACATGGCCTTTTGAAGATTTTGTGCCTTTTGCCTATTGTCGAATTAATTCACCTAGGGATAGAGTGTATTATTCGCTTTAGAAAAATCTATTGACCTCGGGAGAGGCGGTAGAGTATTTTAGCAATCTTCGCCTTCAATAAATTGGGAAATCATTAACTTCAGATAATCTAGAGTAAATTCAGATAAACCGAGGTGGATTCACAATCCTAGATTTATTCATCATTTGATTTTCTTTCTTCGAGCGATCGTTTTTCTGTTTATTATTGGTCTTCTTTAGTTATTAATTGCATCCCAAAATTTCGACAGTTCAAATAAAATTAGAATACATATAAATCGTTAATTAGTAATTCAGTCCTCGTGGGGACGATATCTCACTCATCATTTTATTACTTGTCTACGATAACGTGCACTTGCGTTAAACGAAAATCGCAACAAGTTTTTGGCGCCGTTTCCGGGGACTGATTTTTTTACTAATATCGATTTCAGTATTTCTAGTCTTAGTTTGAATATTTTTTTTATTGTTTTTGTGTAATTTTATCTATTTGTTTTTTCCTTTCAGGAGTTTCCGGTTAGTGCATGGGAAAATTCGGTAATGAAGGCTTACTACTTTTGGATACCGAACTCGAGCGCACTCTTCGGAGAAACAAGAAGGAGAAACGTGAGCTACTGACAACAGTCACCATGGCCGATAATACCGAAAATCACGGAGGAGATAATCTTGTGCAGCAAGCTCAACCGGCATTAGCACTTCGCGATTATGCTATGCCACAAATAAATACAAGACAAATCCTTCCATGATCAATCTCTTAGATTCGTCTAACAATAATGATGTTAAAGCCAAGTCCGTGATTACTATGAAGACACCTTCTAAATTCGGATTACCAATGTCAGAAACTTCCTTTACTTGTTCATCGCAACAAGATTCAAATTTTGATATTCTTAACCAAGGTATTTAAAGTATAATCATTTCAATCTCCTAAACATGATGTTGGATGAATAAATCATCTCTGCAACTTAATATCTTGATAGCATGATCTTCATATCCTTAAGAACACGAATTCAAGGTTAGAGATAGTATAACATACCTTAAGATGAAGAAAACACCAAGACAATAAGTAGAATCCAACTCTGGTTGCTTGTTTGCCAATCCAAGATGTTTCTCCTCTTCAATGATCAATAATAATGATCTCCAATCTTCAATGATTAAGTAGAGATGGTCTATAATAGTTTAAGGAGGCTAGAATGTCTCTGGGCACGAAGTATGTTGAAGGTTAAGTGAAACCAACAAGCTGAAATGAAGTGGCTGATGTCTTATTTATAATTTTCCGACCTTAACGTACGTTAGCCATCATGCATAACATACGTTAGTCTCTTAGCGTACGCTAGCCAACATTCTTAGCGTGCGTTATCGTCCACTGATAGTTAACTGTTCTTATTCTGTACACGATTACGTACGTTAAAACATCATGTTACGTACGTAAGCAACATCCTTTAGCGTACGCTAGACATGCTCCTTAGCGTACGTTAACAAACGTTGACTTCAAAAGTGTCCAGGTTCATCCGAGGGAATCTCATCCGGACCCATGTCTGGCTGGCGCATGTGACAGCTGCCTAGCTCAATTATTGACTGGTTAACGCACGCTATGCTACATTCGTAGCGTACGCTATTTCTGACAGATAACGTACGTTAAGCTACCCTTGTTAACGTACGTTATCACGTATTTGCATGGGAAAATTTACATGTTGCCATATTCGTGTACAAGGATATAAATACGAGAAATATCATACTTCAATCATCAATGTCACCATTCCAAAATAATACAGGGTTCAAATACAGATGAAATATTCAGTAGTAAGTCCGGATATTAGATACTCTCCTACTAAAAAGGAGTTTCGTCCCGAAACTCAAGACGAAAATAACTCTGGATATCTGGACTTCATGCTATCTTCCGTTTCCCAAGTGTCTTCTTCCAATCTGTGGCGTGACCACTAAACTTTGACCAAAGCGATTGGTTTTTTCTTCAACTGCTTAACTCGACTCTCGAGTATCCTGACTGGTCTTTCTTCAAACATTCCATCCTGAGTGACTTCGATCTCACCGAAATCAATGACATGACTAGGATCTGGTATATACTTCCGTAACTGGGATACGTGGAACAGGTTATGAACATGGCTCAATGATGGCGGTAATGCTAATCTGTATGCCAATTCCCCAACTCTCTCAAGAATTTCGAACGGTCCGATATATCTTGGACTCAACTTCCTCTTTCTTCCGAAACGAAAGATTCCCCAATTAGGAGAAACCTTTAAAAGTACGTGATCTCCAGTATTGAATTCCAATGGACGGCGGCGTACGTCTGCGTAAGATTTCTGTCGACTCTGGGCGGTCAACAGCCTTTCCCGAATCAAGGCTATTTTTTCTCGTATTTGCACGATCAATTCCGGTTCCGTCCCGATCAAGTCTGATGAATCGTCCCAACATAGGGGCGATCTCCATCTCCTCACATATAATGCCTCAAACGGTGCCATCTTAATGGAAGCATGCCAACTATTGTTGTAGGTGAATTCAATCAACGGTAGATGAACTTCCCAATCCGTTGACCAGTCTAAGGCACAAGCCCTCAACATATCTTCCACTGTTTGAATATTCCTCTCAGACTGTCCGTCTGTCTGCGGATGATAAGATGTGCTGAAGTTCAACTCAGTCCCCAAGGCCTTATGAACTGCTCTCCAAAAATGCAATACAAAGCGACCATCTCGGTCAGAAATAATGGTCTTCGGCGTACTGTGCAATCGGACTATCTCTGAAATAAATACTTGTGCCAACCTCTCTGGTCCCCAAGTGTCTTTAATGCCCAGAAAATGAGCCGATTTGGTTAAACGATCAACTATCACCCAAATCATGTTCATTCCTATCTTGGTTCTCGGCATATTAGTGATAAAGTCCATCGATATGTCCTCCCACTTCCATTCAGGAATTGGGAGCGGCTTCAGCATTCCGGCAGGTCGTTGATGCTCGATCTTAACCTGCTGACAGGTCAAACATT
The DNA here is from genome assembly GCA_033398695.1 of Orobanche coerulescens. Classification (NCBI taxonomy): domain Eukaryota; kingdom Viridiplantae; phylum Streptophyta; class Magnoliopsida; order Lamiales; family Orobanchaceae; genus Orobanche; species Orobanche coerulescens. The sequence continues at coordinate 120,508,088 of CM065815.1, forward strand.
TCGAAACATAATCCACTACATCTTTCTTCATGTTGCCCCACCAAAATTTCTACTTCAAGTCCTTACACATCTTACTGGTGCCCGGGTGGATAGAATAGGGCGTACTGTGAGCTTCCTTCATAATCGTATGTTTCAGAACATCGACCTCGGGAATGCAAAGTCGGTTCTGAAATCTCAGAACTCCATCATCATGAATTACGAATCCAGGGGCCTTTCCTTTGATCACTTCATCACGTAACCAAATCATGAGAGGATCATTTATTTGCTTAGATTTGATTTCCTCGGTTAACGATGAAGTTATTTCCATCACGCATAGTTGCCCTTGGACTCTTTGTAACTATACTTCAATTCCTTCTCGAATCATCTCTCGTTGAATGATGAGCTGGTAGGTTAGAGTCTCCAGCATCTGAATAGAAACAGGCTTGCGGCTAAGTGCATCGGCCACTACATTTGCCTTGCCTGGATGATAAAGAATCTCCAAGTCATAGTCCTTAATAAGTTCCAGCCATCTTCTTTGCCGCATGTTCAACTCTTTCTGACTGAAGATGTATTTGAGACTCTTGTGATCCATAAAGATCTGACAGTGAGTCCCGTACAGATAATGTCTCCATATTTTCAAAGTAAAAACTACTACTGCTAGCTCCAAATCATGAGTTGGGTAATTCACTTCATAAGGTTTCAGCTGTCGTGACGCATAAGCGATCACCTTATCATTCTGCATCAATACGCATCCGAGTCCTTGGTTCGAAGCATCACTGTAAACTATAAATCCTCCAGTTCCCTGTGGAAGTGTTAAAATTGGTGTTGTCGTCAATCTCCTCTTCAATTCATCAAAGCTTTTCTGACAGAATTCATTCCATTTAAACTCTTGAGTTTTCTGCAGGAGTCGAGTAAGTGGGCAGGAAATTTTGGAAAACCCTTCCACGAATCGACGATAATATCCAGCAAGTCCTAAGAAACTCCGGACTTTTTTCATGTTCTTTAGAGGCTTCCAATCCATAACTGCTTCGATCTTCTGAGGATCTACTCGGAATCCTTCAGCTGGTATCACATGTCCGAGGAACATTACTTCCTTTAGCCAGAATTCACACTTAGAAAGTTTGGCGTACAATTGTTCATTTCTCAACAGGTCTAACACAATCCGTAAATGTTGTGCATGCTCTTATGGGTTCTTAGAATACACCAGAATGTCATCAATGAACACAACCACAAATTTATCTAAATATTCGATAAACACTTGGTTCATCAATTGCATGAATACAGCAGGTGCATTAGTGAGACCAAACGGCATCACTACAAACTCATAGTGTCCTTAGCGAGTTCTGAACGCTGATTTCGGAACATCAGATTCATTAATCCTCAGCTGATGATATCCTGATCTCAGGTCAATTTTAGAAAATACTGTTGCTCCTTGTAACTGGTCAAACAAATCGTCAATCTGTGGTAACGGATACTTGTTCTTAATCGTCATCTTGTTCAATACTGATCTCAGGTCGATTTTAGAAAATACTGTTGCTCCTTGTAACTGGTCAAACAAATCGTCAATCCGTGGCAATGGATACTTGTTCTTAATCGTCATCTTGTTCATCTCTCGATAGTCAATACACAGTCTAAGCGATCCATCCTTCTTTCGGAAAAAAAGAACTGGTGCTCCCCAGGGCGAAACGCTTGGCTGGATATAGCCTTTGTCCAGTAATTCCTCCAGTTGCTTTTTCAGTTCGTACATCTCAGTAGGTGCCATACGATACGGCGCCTTAGAAATTGGTGTAGCTCCGGGTTCCAGCTCGATGGTGAATTCTACATCTCATCGTGGAGGTAGTCCAGGTAACTCGTCAGGAAATACATCCGGAAATTCGTTCACAACAGGAATGGATGAAAGTTCCACAATTTCATCTTCTTTCTTCATTGCATAGCACCAATATCCGGTACAGCCCTGTTTCAACAATTTGACAGCTTTCATTGTCTTGATCATCTTTCCTGAGCTTCATGGTTTCCATCCTTCAAAAAGTATTTCGGAACCATCGTCAGCGATCAGCGAGATATTCCTCTTTCGGTAGTTTACAATAGCTCCATATCGGTTAAGCCAATCATCTCCGAGTATTAGGTCATCTCCTTGCATTTCTATCACAATCAAATTTGAGAGCTGTTAGGCGTATTTTTATACGCTTATTTATCATTACTTTGTATTCTTTTTGTGAGTAAATCCGCATAAATGAGATTTTAATGTCCTATTCTTTTATATTTGACAGGAAATTGAAGTCCGGAAGCTAAAACGATGAAAACGGGCGAAAACGGCAAATTTTGGCCTGGGGCCGCGACACAAGGAAAGTGGGCCGCGGCACATGAAGGTGACCTGAAAGGGGCGAACCAACTGTACCAGGGGCCACGGGACGTAGAAGCCGAGCCGCGGCCCATAAGAAAGGAATAGCGCCCAGGCATCCCGCTGAGCACCGTGAGCCGCGGCATAGATTAAGTGAGCCGCGGCCCACGGGGCGGTTTTGGTGTGTTCTGCGCGGTTTTGGGCCGTTTTGGAGCCTGTTCTCAACCTAATCACACGGACGCATTTTTGAGACTAAGGAGAGTTTTAAATAAGCATGCAAGGTTAGAATTTATGGGGGGATCGATTGGTGAAGATTATCGGAGGATCGACTATCATCAAGGAGAAGAAGCAGAGATCGGAAGCCAGAAGAACGGAGGAATCCGAGTTCTTCATCTGCATTTGATTTCGATGCTTTTTTTCATTATTTCTGTATTTTTATTCTTTAGCATGTCAGGCTAAAACCCTGTTTTAGGATTTTGATGAAACCAAAGTTTTGACGGATTTGCTTTCGATTACCTACATAATTCCCTTTTCTGTTGAGTTTTCCCAATTGTTTTTTAATGCTTTCAATTATGTGGCCTATAATTGAATTGTTTTAATCACGCAACTCGAATCGGGATAGGAGAGTTGGTGAGGAAATATTGGTGAGAACCGTTTTATCTTATGAGATAGGAATATACTCATAGTAACTACGTGGCCTTTTGAAGATTTTGTGCCTTTTGCCTATTGTCGAATTAATTCAGCTAGGGATAGAGTGTATTATTCACTTTAGAAAAATCTACTAACCTCGGGAGAGGCGGTAGAGTATTTTAGCAATCTCCACCTTCAATAAATTGGGAAATCATTAACTTCAGATAATCGAGAGTAAATTTAGATAAACCGAGGTGGATTCACAATCCTAGATTTATTCATCATTTGATTTTCTTTCTTCGAGCGATCGTTTTTCTGTTTATTATTGGTCTTCTTTAGTTATTAATTGCATCCCAAAATTTCGACAGTTCAAATAAAATTAGAATACATATAAATCGGTAATTAGTAATTCAGTCCTCGTGGGAACGATATCTCACTTGCGTTAAACGAAAATCGCAACAAGAGCCACTCTCTGCCTCCAAATGATACAGGGAAATCTCTAGTTTCTAAGTTTCCAACAATCCTCTCTCCGCTCGGTAAACCCACAACATAAGGTTCACAATTATAAAAACTTGAAATATTCAAACGATTTACACAAGACAAGGATATAAATGAATGCGTAGCTCCTGTATCGAATAAAACGCTAACTGGTTGGGAAAGGATCTGAACAGTACCTGATGCGAAAGCAGCATCCTGATCGTCTGTTCTCCTCATCTCGTACAGACGTGGGGGAACAGATCCGACACTTGCTATACTCTTTTGGTCCCACTGTCCTCTGCCTCGTCCGCGGCCAAAATTCTGAGGCATCTGAACACTTTGCTGCGTCTGTTGGATACTGGCTTCTCTCTGAGCTGGCTGTGATGTACGGTTTCCATTGAACTTGGTGGCATCTTTGCAAAACGTCGCACGGTGCCCTTCCTGTCCGCAATCAAAACATGTAACTGGAGTACGCAAATAATCACGCCAAAGTGGCCTGGGCAACCACAGTTAAAGCACTTCCTAGCTGTATCCGTCGTGGCTGACACTGCTCCGAAATTCTTTCCGCTCTTAGACGGGTGTGGGGATTTCTTGAAATAGTGAAAGGATGACTGGGCCAAGCGGGGCCCACTGCTCTTGTGCTCTGTGAAACTACCAGAGACTTTCTGCTTCTTGGATTCTGCAAACTTTTCCATTGCTGCTTCTTTGATCTCATACGCCAATGCTTTATCCTGATATTGATGAAGAGTGGTACATTCAAAACCGGACATGTACCTCTGGATTTCTGGTTTCATTCTCATATCAAAATGGATCATCATTTCTGCATCTGTTCTGACCAGATGTCGAACAAATACCAGCTGCTCGTTAAACGTCTTAATTGTCTGGGATACGGGTTCGTCTGACGGCTGTGCGTAGAAAAAATCCAAAACTTTGGCTTGCCTCACAGGACGAGGGCAGTACTGAGCTTCCATCATCAATTTAAATTCTGTCCAGTCAGCATCATGGTCTACAGGCCGGATGGCTTCCCACCACTCGGATGCTTCCCCTATCAGAAAGTACTGAGCAATAGAGGCTCTCCGGTCGTCTGGGCAATTAATTCCGGAAAAAAATTTCTCCAATTCCTTCAACCAATGGTCCCATGTGGGAGTCTCAGAAAAGCCGTCGAATTTGGGTGGTTGCATCTTTGCCACCTCCTGCACCCATCGGTCGCCTCGATTTCCCATGTCTGGGATCCCTTGCTGTCTATCTCCCTGCTGTAATCCCACCGCCACCTGCATTCGGTCCACGACCTGGGCGAACTGAGTCATCTGGTTCACCACCTGACGAAGGATTTCGGGAACAGCAGGTTCCGGTTCATTAATAGATCTCTGCGGCTCGCCTGAGCTGTGGCTGGCCTGATTAGAAGGCGAAGCATCTCTTTCGGCATTCCTTCGTCCGCATCCGCGACCGCGACCACGTCCACGTCCACCTCTCAACATACTGTAAGCATAAATACTCAATATACAGGAAGAAATATCGTTCTAATGTTCGAGTATAAAGAGATATAACATGTAAAGAACGATATAGAGTTTAGGAATTTACAACCACCGTTCGCATGAAGACGCATGCAGTACAGTGATGTTATTCGCGGCCGGTTACCTCAAAATACATATATGACCCCTATTTTAACCCAATGGCCAAGATATCCATAATCTTATCTCTGATACCATATTCTGTAACACCCCCGATATATTGAGGAATATTACAGCGCCGTAAATACTTTACATAAGAATTTACAAGGCTGAATAAAGGAAAAGACAATAACAGATACTAAATTATGAAATCACTAAAATAAAATACGACAGTTCTGGTTCAATACCGGGAATACAAATATCCAAATGGAGAATATTAATACATCACTGAAATCCAAACATCACAAATTACGACGTACTCGAGTACTTATTAAAATAACCAACAATAGATAATAAACCCGGCCGGAACATCACTCTGCACCCTCGTCGTCATGCAGCTCCAGTGGTTGTTTCCCCGCTCTCCTGGTGTAACACCCCAAACTAGGCGGATATTACAGTGTTGTGGACCCCCGACTGGGACCCACCAGGCGAATGAAAATTGATGAATTAAATAATATAATTGTAGTGCCGAACTACATTATATTACCAAATACTCCGATGAGGAGCTTAAGTACAATACACCAGGACAATACAGAATACTAGTATATTTTATATGAAGATAAAATACACCACCCTGAATAAATAAAGATCCCAAACGGAATTTGCAGTGGAAATACAAATGAATAGAAACAAGAATAACTGAAAGGACTGGGCCCCCTACTAGTATCACTGGGACTCCTCGACGTCAGCATGCTCTTCCCGTGCCTTTGCCTTACCGTGACCTGAAAACAATATCCCCCAACGGGGTCAGTTACACAGAACAACAATCCTCAAGGGCTGAATATACACAATCATGATATATCTCAATTATGAAATATCCTTAGTTATCAATTTAAGATGAAGAGGAGCATCATAGTACGCCCGTAATGTTCTGTGCAAGTGTACAAGACGAGTTCCCGGACACACCCGTCCTTGTACCTAATTAGTCTCACAGAGGTAAGCATTACCGTGTGCACAGTCCAATGTATCGGTGAACCCAACACATGACTATCGTGTGCTCGACTAAAAATTCCACACATCCGCACCCGGCCACGCAATATGAACCCAGAAGGTCACACGATCAAAAGTGACCATGATGATTATTAATGAATGATAATCCGACAAAGTCAAGAATGACTCACCGAGATGAAATAATAGTGAAGTGAATGATAGCTCAATGAAATGATTGGAACCGTCGTTCCTCGTGAATGAAGTGATTATTCGACAATTACAAGTCTCAATACAGTTAATACATTATGAATGAGTTATGATTATGAATGAAGCCACAACAAGAGGAATGAATATCCTTTTAACCGAGTAAGAATTAACTTACCCAACACCGGTGAACAATGTCCTTCCATGAACAAACGTCCTAAATGAGATGTCGGTCGCTCGAACAACCTTGAAGAACACAATTACCAACAATCCGTTCAACATACGAATCAAACATGAACATAACGAACTCAAAACGTCGATACGACTAAACCAAGTTTATTGGGGCATTATATCGAACACGTTGTAACCAATCTTCGATTGTTTACAATCAACCCTCAATTATACCAATATCAAACCCCTAAAGAGTGATCCAAACCAACAAAACTTCTTCAATACAATCAATAATCCAATATGAATATCCAAATTCGTGATTACAACAACAATTAATCGAAACCCCCAATTCCAACTCAAATATTCAAAGTGTTCTTGAATAACCCTTCAATAATCCAATGAATAATCATACACATCCATAATCATGCGTACATATCTTCATACATCATGATTATAACGTCCAAAACATCATATCTCAACATAAAATCAAAATCCAAGATGTTTGAAGAATATTACATTTGAAGATCGAAGCACTTTGATCCGATGAACACGCGTTAGATCGACTATCCGAGCTTCAAAATCGAATGAAGATGATGAAAATCGAACACCCAAGTGATAGATGATGGAAAAATCTCTCCCTCAATCTCTCTCTCACTCGGATATAAGTTGAAGAATGAGAAAATGAGTAAAAAGTCCCGTCCAAGCCCTTATAAACTGCCAAATATTACGGCCGTAACTCGGCCTACTTATGGCCGTAACATCTCATCTCGTACGGCCGTAACTCGGCTTCGTCCAGAAACTGCCGACAGCCATAGGGCCGTACCCGCACCTGTCTTACGGGCGTAACTCGCCCTCATCCAAAACACCTGCTGACATCCATACGGCCGTACCCGCACACCTTATGGGCGTAACTCGACCGATACTGCCGTACCCGGCCAAACTTACGGGCGTACGACCCCTTCGTCGAAACTGACCAGGCACCCTGCCTGCAATGTACGGCCGTATCTGGCCAAGCCTTAAGGCCGTACCTGCCTTATCTTACGGCCATATGCCGCAACCCTTACGGCCGTATGCCGCAACCCTTACGGCCATAAGTCCTTCTCGTCCGACAAATCCTGAAAATTACTAACACCCCTTACGGCCGTAGCCTGCCCACCTTACGGTCGTATCTCGCCTTCGGCCAAAACAACCTTAATCTGATGAAAGCATGTTACGGCCGTAATGTATGACTAGTTACGGCCGTAACTCGTTGCTGGACAAGATGAAAATCCGACAACTCCGATTTCTCGCTACGATTGATGAATGATCCGACATACCATACGTATGTGAAAGTAAACAAGTCCAACACATGCCAAAGATGATACTTCCAGCACAAGACTACCAATCACGATGATAATGATAATACTCTCGTCTCGACACTCAAACGGAGATGAAATGACGATCGGTAACTGATACACGGTTACAATATGCCAACAATGAACACAAATGAATGAATCATGAATGATGAGTGATTATTAATGAGTGAAAATTACTGAGTGACAATTACTGACTGATAATTACTGGATGATAATGAATGAATTACAACCGGGTAATACATACTCCCCCCCTTAAAAAGAGTTTCATCCCAGAAACTAAGGGTCAAACAACTCGGGATAACCCTCCCGCATACTATCCTCGGTTTCCCAAGTAGCCTCTTCGATTCCGTGTCTAGACCACTGAATCTTGACCAAATGAATCGTCTTGTTCCTCAACTGTTTGATTCGCCGCTCTAAAACTCGTATAGGACTCTCCTCATACGAATGATCATCCGCGATCTCGATTTCGTCGAACTGAAGTATGTGGCTCGGGTCGGAAACATACTTCCGCAATTGAGAGACGTGAAACACATTATGAATTCGGATCAATGCCGGAGGTAAAACCAATCGATAAGCTAACTCGCCTACTCGATCCAAAATCTCAAACGGTCTAATGAATCTCGGGACTCAACTTCCCCCGTTTTCCGAAACGGAAAATACCTCGACTCGGGGATACCTCAAACTCTAGTGGTCGACGACGATTATCTTCATATGATTTCTGTCGACTCTGAGCTGTCAACAAATGACTCCTGATCAAAGCTACCTTCTCACGGGCCGCTATAAGCATATCGGGCTCGGTGCCGATTGATTCTGATAAGTCGTCCCAACACAAAGGAGATCGACAACGACGACTGTACAAGGCCTCGTAAGGTGCCATCTTAATCGAAGCATGCCAACTATTATTGTACGTGAACTCAATCAACGGTAGTTGGGCTTCCCAATCGTCTTTCCAATCGAGGACGCATGCCCTCAACATGTCCTCCAATGTCTGAATAGTCCTCTCTGATTGTCCGTCGGACTGAGGATGAAAAGAGGTACTGAGATTAAGCTGAGTTCCCATAGCACGATGAACTGATTTCCAAAAATGAGACACTAACCGTCCATCACGATCGGAAACGATACTTTTAGGAGTACTGTACAGTCTCACTATCTCTTTGATGAACAACTGGGCAAGTCTCTCGGGACCCCACGTATCCTTAATCTCGAGGAAATGAGCTGACTTAGTCAAACGGTCCACAACTACCCAAATTGTATTCATGCCACGATGACTCGTCGGAAAACTCGTGATGAAGTCCATAGAAATATCTTCCCACTTCCACTCTGGAATAGGGAGCGGTTTCAGCATACCTGCCGGTCGCTGATGTTCTATCTTGACTTGCTGACAGATTAAACATCTCGAAACAAATTCTGCAACTTCTCGCTCCATATTACTCCACCAGTAATTTTGTTTCAAGTCCTTGTACATATTGCTAGACCCCTGATGAATGGAGTAAGGGGTAGCATGAGCTTCTCCCAAAATTGAGTTTTTCAACTCGTCATCCGCCGGTACGCATAACCGATTCTTAAATCGCAATAGTCCATCCCCGTGGACCATAAATCCATAGGCTTTCCCCTAAGCCACATCCCCACGGATGCGTAACAATGATGGGTCTGAACCTTGATTCACTCTGATTGCCTCCTCAAGTGGCGATGAAATCTCTAACATGCAAAGTTTCCCTTGCACTCGCTGAAGCCAGACTTCGATCTCGGGTCTAAGGAATTCCTGCTAAAGCTCCTCCTGAACTGTTAAACGAGCAAGCATTTGCTCCTGAACGGACTTACGACTCAAAGCATTGGCAACCACGTTTGCCTTACCCGGGTGGTACAGGATCTCGATATCATAATCTTTGATTAGTTCCAACCACCGCCTCTGTCGCATATTTAACTCCTTCTGAGTAAATATATACTTCAAGCTCTTATGATCAGTGTATATCTGACAGCTAATGCCATAAAGGTAATGACGCCAAATTTTTAACGCGAAAACAACGGCTGTTAGCTCCAGGTCGTGGGCCGGATAATTAACCTCGTAAGGTCTCAATTGCCGTGAAGCATAGGCAATAACCTTCCCATTCTGCATTAATACACATCCGAGACCGTGTCCGGACGCGTCACTACAAACCACGAATCCTTCCGTCCCTTGTGGCAAGGAAAGTACAGGTGCTGAAATTAACCGGCTCTTGAGTTCCTCAAAACTCCGCTGACACGCGTCAGACCACGTGCATTTCTTATCCTTTCGCAAAAGGTTCGTCATGGGTTGGGCGATTTTTGAAAATCCTTCCACAAATCGCCGATAATAACCGGCTAATCCGAGAAAGCTTCGGATTTCCTTAACATTCTTCGGAGGCAGCCAATTACGGATAGCCTCCGTATTCTGAGAATCAACACGCACACCATCTGATGAAATTACATGCCCGAGAAACGTCACTTCGGACATACAGAACTCACACTTGGAAAACTTACCATAAAGTTGCTCTCATCTCAACACGTCGAGAACCTGATGAAGGTGAACGTCGTGCTCCTTTCGGTTACGAGAATAAATCAAAATGTCAACAATGAAGACAACCACAAACTGATCCAAAAAGTCTATGAAAACCCGATTCATTAACTCCATGAGTGTTGCAGGTGCATTAGTTAACCCAAACGGCATTACCACGAACTCATAATGACCACAGCATGTACGAAACGCTGTCCTTGCGATATCCGACTCTCGAATTCGCAACTTATGATATCCAGATCTCAAGTCGATCTTGCAAAATACTGAAGCTCCCTGAAGTTGATCTAAGAGATCATCAATACGGGGTAGAGGATACTTATTCTTGATCGTCACCCTATTCAACTCCCGATAATCAATACACAAGCGAAACGAACCATCCTTCTTCTTGACAAACAACACTGGTGCTCCCCACGGGGACGCACTCGGTTGGATATAACCTTTCTCGAATAACTCCTCAAGCTGATTCTTCAATTCCTGCATTTCGGTCGAGGCCATCCGGTACGGTGCCTTCGATATCGGGGACGTACCGGGCTCCAACTCAATCGTGAATTCCACATCTCTCTGTGGAGGCAAACCAGGTAACTCATCTGGAAATACATCGGCATATTCCCTCACTACTGGAATATCCGCCAACATTATTGGTAATTTCTCGGTTTTGGTCATAAAGCACCAATAACCAACACACCCCTGATTGAGTAATTTCACAGTTTTCATCAAATTAATGACCTTACCAGAACAACCGAGATTTCCTCCCTGAAAAACACATTCGACTCCATCGTCTGGAATGATAGTGACCATACGCTTACGGACACTAATGATGGCATCGTGACGATCCATCCAATCAATACCCAAAATGACATCGTCTCTCGGTAAATCTACCATGATTAGGTCTGCTAACCAATCACGGTCATGAAGTTGAATCGGACAATTCTTAATCTCACGATTTCCGATAATTCGTCTACCATCAGGTAGACCAATGACATACGGCTCACAACTAGTAGCACTACCCAGACGTAGCCTACTCAAACATGACTCGGAAATGAATGAATGCGATGCACCAGTATAAAAAAGGGTACACATAGGTTGAGATAGAATATCGAGTGTACCTGAGATCATCCGGGCCTCCAGATTGTCGGTCTTCTTCATCTCATAAATTCGGGGCTTGCTAGTCCCAGCACCAGATGCTCCCATTTGATGACTATAGGCTCCACCTTTATTCGCTCCTGTCGTCTTGAACGACGCAGACTGAGTGGCCTGATTGTGAACAGCTGACTGCTTCGGGGCCTGAGATGACGCCTGAGTAAGTTTGGAGTCCCTTCGGCAAAAACGGGCCTTATGCCCACCAATCCCACAGTTATGGCATGTGATAGTCTGTCTCGGACACTTGGTGCTGACATGACCAAGTTCCTCACAGTTGAAATAGGTGATGGCCAAACTGGCCGCTCGGGACTGCGATTCCGCCGGTCTGGGCGCCACATGAGGTCGCTCAGAGAAGGTAGAGCCCGCACGAGGCTTCTTGAAAGTTGTCTTACCGCCTTCAGGCTGATTACGATTCTTTGACTTCTTGCTAGCAGATGAAGGCTGCTGCTTAGCAATCTCCTTAGCAGTAAGCTCATAGGTAAGATCTTTATCGATGAATTCGGCCAGAGTGGTACAATTATGATTAAGCAACTGCATCCGCATACGGGGTTTCAGCCTCTTGCTGAAATAATTGATCTTATCCGCCTCGGAGTGAATGATAGATGAGGCGAAAGGAAGAAGTTTCTGAAATTTCTCGGCGATGGCGAGAACATCATCTTCTATCGAGGGTTCGGGAGTGAGTAATTTTGATAACTTGGCCTCTCTTAGTGGGGCCGGATAATACCTATCCATCATGAGAGTCTTGAATTGATCCCAAGTACATGATCCGTCGGTGGGTTTCAACGATAACCACCATGAATGAGCGCTCTTACCCAGATAGTAAGCCGCAACTGAAACTTTGTGTCCTTCGGGACACTTTACCATTGCAAATAACTTCTCGAAATGTTCGAGCCAATGAACAATATCCGCCGGTTCAGATGAACCCTCAAAAGTAGGTGGCCTTTGGCGAGAGATGTTGCCAATGATACTGCTCAAACTCCTCTCTTGCCTCTGAGGTGGCGGCGGAGGAGCCTGTTGATTTTGAGTAGCTGAGTTATGCATCGTCTCCATCAGTTGTGCCATCTGAGTCATTTGGGCCATCATGCCCTGCATAAAAGGGAGTGGATCAACCCGAGCACCTTCTGACTGAGTTGTGTCCCGGGTACGACTCCCTGATAGTGAATGATCACGTCCAGGTGAATGAGTGGCAGCGTCACTGCTCGATGAATTAGCATTATTCCTTGCGTTCACACGTGTATTCACCCGAGCTCTCGGGTTTCGGCCCGCACCGCGGCCTCGTCCCCCGCGTCCTCTGCCTGCTCTCTCCATACTGAAGTAGGAAAGTCACATGATGATTATAGCTCTTGTATGAATATCACATTATGATTACATCTTGAAATGATGAAAATGAGCATACGCGCTCTAACACAGTGATTACATGAATGATTACTTGAGGTGACATGATTATCTGATGATATTCTTGAAATGATTATCTTGAACAAGTTAACAAGATTAATGATATGATCTTCAAGATCAACAACTGAGTAATGAAATGAATTGACTGATTATTGAATTGACATGATCAACCTGATCAAAATAAAAATGATGTTTGAGGATTGTTAACTAATGAATTATGAATGAATGATTATTGCCAGAAATTATACCATGGCGTTAGAAGTCTTACACTTCTTGGTCTGAGGGGCTCGGCATTTGCACAGGTCACACGTGACCCGAAAGTCCAATTATACTAGTCCGATGACGACGATTTTAAATGAGACATGACTCGGAAGGTAGTATTCAAAACCACGCTCCGATACCAACTATGTAACACCCCAAACTAGGCGGATATTACAGTGCCGTGGACCCCCGACTGGGATCCAACAGGCGAATGAAAACTGATGAATTAAATAATATAATTGTATTGCCGAACCACATTATATTACTAAATACTCCGATGAGGAGCTTAAGTACAATACACCAGGACAATACAGAATACTAGTATATTTTATATAAAGATAAAATACACCACCCTGAATAAATAAACATCCCGAACGGAATTTAGAGCGGAAATACAAATGAAGAGAAACAAGAATAACTAAAAGGACTGGTGCCCCATACTAGTATCACTGGGACTCCTCGACGTCAACATGCTCTTACCGTGACCTGAAAACAATATCCCTCAACGGGGTCAGTTACACAGAACAACAATCCTCAAGGGTTGAATATACACAATCATGATATATCTCAATTATGAAATATCCTTAGTTATGAATTTCAGCAGAAGAGGAGCATCATAGTATGCCCGTAATGTTCTGTGCAAGTGTACAATACGAGTGCCCGGACACACCCGTCCTTGTACCTAATTAGTCTCAAGGAGGTAAGTGTTGCCATGTGCACAGTCCAATGTATCGGTGAACCCAACACATGACTATCGTGTGCTCGACTAAAAATTCCACACATCCGCACCCGGCCACGCAATATGAACCCAGAAGGTCACACGATCAAAAGTGACCATGATGATTATTAATGAATGATAATCCGACAAAGTCAAGAATGACTCACCGAGATGAAATAATAGTGAAGTGAATGATAGCTCAATGAAATGATTAGAACCGTCGTTCCTCGTGAATGAAGTGATTATTCGACAATTACAAGTTTCAATACGGTTAATACATTATGAATGAGTTATGATTATGAATGAATCAACAAGAAGAGGAATGAATGTCCTTTTAACCGAGAAAGAATTAACTTACACAACACCGGTGAACAATGTCCTTCCACGAACAAACGTCCTAAATGAGATGTCGGTCGCTCGAAAAACCTTGAATAACACAATTACCAACAATCCGTTCAACATACGAATCAAACACGAACATAACGAACTCAAAATTTCGATACGACTAAACCAAGTTCATTGGGGCATTATATCGAACACGTTGTAACCAATCTTCGATTGTTTACAATCAACCCTCAATTATACCAATATCAAACCCCCAAAGCCAAACCAAAAAAACTTCTTCAATACAATCAATAATCCAATATGAATATCCAAATTCGTGATTACAACAACAATTAATCGAAACCCCCAATTCCAACTCAATATTCAAAGTGTTCTTGAATAACCCTTCAATAATCCAATGAATAATCATACACATCCATAATCATGCGTACATCTCTTCATACAACATGATTATAACGTCCAAAACATCATATCTCAACACGAAATCGAAATCCAAGATGTTTGAAGAATATTACCTTGGAAGATCCAAGCACTTTGATCCGATGAAGACGCGTTAGATCGACTATCCGAGCTTCATAATCGAATGAAGATGATGAAAACCGAATACCCAAGTGATAGATGATGGAAAAATCTCTCCCTCAAGCTCTCTCTCTCTCGGATATAAGTTCAAGAATGAGAAATTGAGTAAAAAGTCCCGTCCAAGCCCTTATAAACTGCCGAATGTTACGGCTGTAACTCAGCCTACTTACGGCCGTAACATCCCAGGTCAATGGCCTTACGGCCGTAACCAGCCATCTCGTACGGCCGTAACTCGGCTTCGTCAAGAAACTTCCGACAGCCATACGGCCGTACCCGCACCTGTCTTACGGGCATAACTCTCGCCCTCGTCCAAAACACCTGCCGACATCCATACGGCCGTACCCGTACACCTTACGGGCGTAACTCGACCGATACGGCCGTACCCAGCCAAACTTACGGGCGTACGACCCCTTCGTCGAAACTGACCAGGCACTGCCGGCAACATACGGCCGTATCCGGCCAAGCCTTATGGCCGTACCTGCCTCTTCTTACGTCCGTATGCCGCAACCCTTACGGCCGTAAGTCCTTCTCGTCCGACAAATCTTGAAAATTACGAACACCCCTTACGGCCGTAGCCTGCCCACCTTACGGCCATATCTCTCCTTCTTCCAAAACAACCTTAATCCGACGAAAGCATGTTACGGCCATAATGTATGACTAGTTACGGCCGTAACTCTTTGCTGGACGAGATGAAAATCCAACAACTCCGATTTGTCGCTACGATTGATGAATGATCCGACATACCATACGTATGTGAAAGTAAACAAGCCCAACACATGCCAAAGATGATACTTCCAGCACAAGACTACCAATCACGATCATAATGATAATACTCTCGTCTCGACACTCAAACGGAGATGAAATGACAATCGGCAACTGATACACGGTTACAATATGACAAAAATGAACACAAATGAATGAATCATGAATGATGAGTGATTATTAATGAGTGAAAATTACTGAGTGACAATTACTGACTGATAATTACTAAATGATAATGAATGAATTACAACCGGGTATTATAGTGCCGTAAGTCCTTTACATAAGAATTTACAAGGCTGAATAAAGGAAAAGACAATAACAGATACTAAATTATGAAATCACTAAAATAAAATACAACAGTTCTGGTTCAATACCAGGAATACAAATATCCAAATGGAGAATATTAATACATCACTGAAATCCAAACATCACAAATTACGACGTACTCGAGTACTTATTAAAATAACCAATAATAGACAATAAACCGGGCCGGAACATCACTCTGCACCCTCGTTGTCATGCAGCTCCAGTGGTTGTTTCCCCGCTCTCCTGGATCCTGAACATAAACAAATGTTCACCCCCGAAGGGGTTAGCACAACGATGCTAGTACAAGTACAATAATCATACAACAGTGATGTAATCAACAATTATCATAAGAAGTTTCTCCAACGCGAAATAACAACCACACATATCACATCATAACAGTCTCAACATACTGATGGTATTCCAACAATCCAGCGCACACAGCTATAGATTCCCATAATGATCCCGTCGGACCAACGCATGGTGGAACTACCTGTCCAACGATCCAGCGCACACAGCTATAGATTCCCATGATGATTCCCGTCGGATCAACGCATGGTGGACATTTAATCACAACACATGTACATAATATAATCACAATATTACTGACATAATATAAACAATTCTAATTAAAGTACTTGCCTCGGTTCGATGACAAGAATAAAGCTTCCACGAATATCAAAACACTCAAAGGTCGTCCCCTTCGATTAATCACGATGTTAAGCTCGAACCTTGACAAAAGAAATAATACATAATTCATCTCACGTCATACGAATGTCTAACAATCCAATTTACGGCCGAAAGTTCATAAACCGTAATCTGCCTGAACTACTTAATGTACGTTACGTAGCCTTGGTAGCGTACGTTAATCCTACTCGTTAGCGCACGTAAGATACAAATTCTAGCGTACGCTAACCATGCATCGACAGTCCCTCACTGATCAGTCGACTTGACTCGTCTGATGATATAACGTACGTTACGTACAAAACGTAGCGTACGTTAACCTTGCCCATTAGCGTACGTAAGTTACATAGCTTAGCGTATGCTAAGCATGCATGATAGTTTCTCATAGGGCAGACAACTGTCTTGGTGTGGTGAAGCTTACGAAATTCTCATTGATCAACGTACATTATCTCCATATATATCATGCTCATACAGCTATGAATGATCTTACGGATAACAAAAACTTTGAATTCAAGAGTACGTATATCATCATAACACCATATTCAATTTCGATTACATTCTTCATGCATAATTCGAAAGGCCTAACGGTCGATATCAATACCTTTATATCAATCAAAACTATCATCTTGAAGTTTGTTTAACACTCCATCTTTACAAGACAAATCCTTCCATGATCAATCTCTTAGATTCGTCTAACAATAATGATGTTAAAGCCAAGTCTGTGATTACTACGAAGACACCTTCTAAATTCGGATTACCAATGTCAGAAACTTCCTTTACTTGTTCATCGAACAAGATTCAAATTATGATGTTCTTTACCAAGGTACTTAAAGCATAATCATTTCAATCTCCTAAACATGATGTTGGATGAATAAATCATCTCTGGAACTTAATATCTTGATAGCATGATCTTCATATCCTTAAGAACACGAATTCAAGGTTGGAGATAGTATAACATACCTTAAGATGAAGAAAACACCGAGACAATAAGTAGAATCCAACTCCGGTTGCTTGTTTGCCAATCCAAGATGTTTCTCCTCTTCAAAGATCAATAATAATGATCTCCAATCTTCAATGATTAAGTAGAGATGGTCTATAAGAGTTTAAGGAGGCTGGAATGTCTCTGGGCACGAAGTATGTTGAAGGTTAAGTGAAACCAACGAGCTGAAATGAAGTGGCTGATGTCTTATTTATAATTTTCTGACCTTAACGTACGTTAGCCATCATGCATAACGTACGTTAGTCTCTTAGCGTATGCTAGCCAACATTTTTAGCGTGCGCTATCGTCCACTGATAGTTAACTGTTCTCATTCTGTATACGATTACGTACGTTAAACCATCATGTTACGTACGTAAGCAACATCCTTTAGCGTACGCTAGACATGCTCCTTAGCGTACGTTAACAAACATTGACTTCAAAAGTGTCCAGGTTCATCCGAGGGAATCTCATCCGGACCCATGTCCGGCTGGCGCATGTAACAGCCGCCTAGCTCAATTATTGACTGGTTAACGCACGCTACGCTACATTCGTAGCGTACGCAATTTCCGACAGATAACGTACGTTAAGCTACCCTTGTTAACGTATGTTATCACATATTTGCATGGGAAAATTTACATGTTGCCATACTCATGTACAAGGATACAAATACGAGAAATATCATACTTCAATCATCAATGTCACCATTCCGAAATAATACAGGGTTCAAATATAGATGAAATATTCAATAATAAGTCCGGATATTACATCACCCCACCATCATTCAATGGTCGAGAAGGACCAGCCTTCTTTGACGAATGGTTCATATCGCTCGAGCGCACCTTTGAGCTCATTGGGTGCACTTATGCGCAAGGAATTCTTTGCGGCCAATACCAAATGGTGGAGGATGCTGAACGCTGGTGGATAAGCTATTGGCATTTGAGGCCGGTAGCCGAGCGTGCTGCATTAACTTGGGATCGATTCAAGGAAATAGTGATGGAGCAGTACTACCCATAGCATTACCGAGAGAAAATGGAGAGAGAGTTTTGAAATCTCGAACGAGGAAGAGAATTTGACGCTAGCCTGTATTTGATAGATTTTGACGTGATCCTTGGTATGTACTGGCTCGATAGATATGATGCCGATATAAGATGCCGTGAGAAGAAGGTGACATTGAGGTGTTCCGAAGGCGAGTCGATCACATTTTATGGTACTTAGAGTAGGACAGTACCTAGAGTAATCACTGCCATGAAAGTAATAAGAAGTCTAAGGAAGGAGCAATGTCAGGGTTACTTGATGAGTTAGGTTGACACTCGTACTAATGACGTGTCCCCTACAGACGTACCTATAGTACGGGAGTTTTTGGATGTGTTTCCAGAAGATTTTCCGAGAGTTCCACCCGACTGGAAAGTGGAGTTTAGTATTGATTTGGTCCCTGGGGCAGCCCCAACATCCAAAGCGCCACATAGATTGGCTCCGAGGGAACTTCAAGAATTGAAGATCCAAATTCGAGAGCTGCTGGAGCTCGGATTTATTCGTCCTAGTGTGTCACCATGGGGTGCACCAGTGCTATTTGTAAGAAAGAAGGATGGGTAACTTCAGATGTGTATAGATTACCGAGAGTTGAATCGACTCACGGTGAAGAATAAATACCTGATGCCGAGAATCGAGGATCTATTCGATCAGTTTAGGGGAGCCGGAACCTTTTCGAAGATCGATTTGCGGTCGGGGTACCACCAATTGAAGATTAGGGAGTGTGACATTCCCAAGATGGCTTTCAGGACCCGTTATGGACATTTTGAATTTGTAGTGATGCCATTTGGTCTGAGTAATGCCCCGGCAGTCTTTATTGAGTTGATGAACAGGGTGTTCCAACCTTACTTGGATAAGTTCGTGATCGTCTTCATAGATGACATCTTGGTGTATTCTAAGGACAAGGAACAACATCAAGAGCATTTGAAGGTTACATTGGAGACACTTCGCAAAGAGAAGTTGTATGCCAAGTTCAAGAAATGTGAGTTTTGGTTAAACAGAGTTGGTTTCCTTGGACATGTGGTGACCTCAAAAGGAATTGAGGTAGATCCCGATAAGGTTGTAGCAGTGAGTAGTTGGGGAGTACCCAAGAATGCGAGCGAAGTTCGTAGCTTTCTGGGCCTACCTGGCTATTATAGAAGATTTATCGAAGGATTTTCTAAAATAGCCACTCCTATGACCCAATTAACAAGGAAGGGCGTGAGGTTTGAATGGAGTGAGAGGTGCAAGGAAAGTTTTCAAGAGTTGAAAAGGAGACTAACCTCGACACCAGTATTAGCGATTTCTGATCCGATGGAAGACTTTGTTATTTATAGTGATGCGTCAAAGTAGGGTTGGGGTTGTGTTTAGATGCAACATGGTAAAGTAGTAGCCTATGCATCGAGAGAGCTTAAACCACATGAGTTGAACTATCCAACGCATGATCTGGAGTTGGCTGCTGAAGTACATGCGCTGAAGATTTGGTGCCCCTATCTCTACGGAGGGAAGTGTGAGATATACACGGAGCATAAAAGTTTGAAATATCTTTTCACACAGAAGGATCTTAACATGAGGCAAAGGCGATGGTTAGAACTGGTGAAGGACTATGATTGTACCATACATTACCATCCTGGTAAGGCTAATGTGGTAGCTGATGCTTTGAGTCGAAAGACTAGGGGCGAGTTAGCTTGCTTGACCGATCAGGAGAGTTTGATAAAGGAGTTCTACGAGTTGAGGATTGAGGTAGTTAAGTCTCCAAAGAGTGCAAAAGCAATCCTATCATCTTTGGTCTTGCAACCAAACTTGAGGGATAAGATTAAGGAGGCTCAACCATGTGATAAGTTCTTGTGCAAGATGAAAGATCGGGCACAAGATGGGAGTATTGAGAAATTTGTCGTTGCTGCAGATGATGTTTTGACTTATGATGGGAGGTTATGTGTTCCTAAGGATCTATCCCTTAGGAAGCAAATTCTTGAAGAAGCTCACAGTGCACCATACTCCGCTCACACGGGAGGTACAAAGATGTATCACGACCTGAAGAAGTTCTTTTGGTGGAGAGGAATGAAACGAGACATTGGTGTATTTGTAGAGAGGTGTATGATATGTCAGCAGGTGAAGGCAGAACACCAACGGCCAGGAGGTTTACTCCAACCATTGGAAATTCCAGAATGGAAATGGGAGCATATCACAATGGATTTCGTGGTTGGTTTTCCACGAATAGTGAGGAAGAACGATTCTATCTGGGTGATAGTAGATCGCTTGACGAAGTCATCTCACTTTCTACCTGTGAGGATAACTTATAGTATGGAACAATATGCACGGATTTATATTAGGGAGATTTTGAGGCTACATGGTGTTCCAGTGTCAATCGTATCAGATAGAGATCTGCGATTTACGTCAAAATTTTGGAAGAGTCTTCAGAGTGCATTGGGCACTAAGTTGAATTTCAGTACTGCATATCATCCGCAGACCGATGGTCAATCTGAGAGGACTATCAAGACACTTGAAGATTTGTTGAGGGCGTGTGTTCTTGATGCTATTGAGAATTGGGAGAATATTTTGCCGTTAGTAGAGTTTGCTTATAACAATAGTTACCAAGCAACTATACAAATGGCCCCGTACGAGGCTCTCTACGGAAGGAAATGTCGATCGCCTCTTTATTGGAGTGAGGTTGGAGAAGGAAAGATTTTGGGTCCAGAATTGATCAAGCAGACTGTAGAGACGATAGCCGAGATCAGAAGCAGAATTAAGACTGCCCAGGATCGGCAGAAGTCTTATGCTGATAAACGAAGGAAAGATATCCAATTTGAGATTGGAGAGAAGGTGTTCTTGAAGGTAGCGCCTATGAAAGGAGTGATACGATTCGGTAAGAAAGTAAAGCTACAGCCTCGTTATATCGGACCTTTTGAGATTTTGGGTCGTGTTGGTGATCTTGCTTATAGTTTGGCACTGCCGTTGGAGTTGTCAGGAGTGCACACTGTATTTCATGTCTCCATGCTGAGAAAGTACATACATGATCCTGATCACATATGCAATTTCAAAGAGTTGCACGTAGACAAGAACCTGACTTATAAGGAAGTACCTACAACTGTTTTGGAGCGTAAGGTACATCAGTTACGAAATAAAGAGGTTAAATTGGTAAAAATTCAATGGAGTCGTCATGGACCAAATGAGGCAACTTGGGAACGTGAAGAGGAGATCCATTCCAAGTATCCAACATTCATTTTTCAAGGTACGTAACTTAATTTTCGAGGACGAAAATTTGTTAAAGGGGGGTAGGTTGTAACGCCCCGATTTCGCATATACATTTATTATGGATTATAGAAAACATGTCCAATTTTATTAAATTAATGCCCGAATAATTTTATCATTTAATCCAGTTTTATTTCATGATCATGCAAATGCATTTACGTCATTTTAATTCATGTCAAGTCATGCGATTCGTTCGTTTCAATTCTAATTTTTAATTCATCATTTCATCTCGTCATTTCTTGGCCCGAGTCAAATTTCATTTAATTATGCCCAAAATATTATTTTGCTAATTACTATAATAATTATTATTATGAATAATAATATTTCTATTATTATAGTTATCATTATTATTTTAGTTTATGTAAGCCAACTATTTAATTAGTCCAATATTATTATTATTATTCTTATTATTAATATTAATATTATTGTCTATTAATTTAATGGCCCAAGTCTTTTCTTAGCCCAATTTAGATTTTCTTTCAAAAACCTACCCCATAACTTCTTATACCCTAAAACCTAATCTATACAGTATAAATACTGTATTCCTACTGCAGTCAACCCTAATCAAATACAAAATACACAGATATTGTTGCGGATTTTTCGTTAACGCAAGTGCACGTTATCGTTGACAAGTAATAAAGTGATGAGTGAGTATCGTTCCCACGAGGACTGAGTCACTAACTACCGATTTTTATGTATTCTAGTTTTATTTGAACAATCGAACTTTGGTTTGCAATTAATTACTAAAAGAATTAATAAAGACTAAACAGTATAAACGATCGATCAAAGAAGGAAAATCAAATGATGGATAATTCTAGGATTATGAATCCACCTCAGTTTATCCGAATTTACTCTCGATTATCTGAAATTAATAATTTTCCCAATTTATTGAAGGCGAAGATTGCTAAAATACTCTACCGCCTCTCCCGAGGTCAATAGATTTTTCTAAAGGCGAATAACGCACTATATCCCTAGGTAAATTAATTCGTCAATAGGCAAAAAGCATAAAATCTCCAAAAGGCCACGTAGTTCCTATGAGTATATTCCTATCTCACAGAATAAAACGGTTCTCACCAATAGTTCCTCACCAACTCTCCTCTCCCGATTCGAGTAAGGTAATTAAAACAATCCAATTATTGGCCAGACAATTGAAAGCATTAAACTCAATTGAGAAAACTCAATAGAAAAGGGAGTTATATAGATAATCTAAAGCAAATCCGTCAAAACTTAGGATTCATCAAAATCCTAGAACAAGGGTTTTAGCCTGACATGCTAAATAATGAAAATACAGAATTAATAATTAAAAGCATGAAAATCAAACGCAAATGAAGAGTTCGGATTCCTCCGTTCTTCTGGCTTCCGCCCTCTCCTTTGATGTCTTCTGCTTCTCTCGTCTGCGATAGTCTTCTATGATCTTCCTTATCCCAAGCCTCCAAGATGATTAATTAGGGTCTTAAACCCTTATTTATAGCTCCCAACAGCCTCCAAATTGCGTCCGTGTGAGTAGGTCGAGAACTGGCTTCAAAACGGCCCAAACCCGCCCGGAGCACACCAAAACCGCCCAGTGTGCCGCGACTCACTAAATCTGTGCCGCGGCACACGGCGTGCAAATTAAAACCTGGGCGCTGTGTGTTTCTTCTGGGCCGCGGCTCACCAAGTTTGTGCCGCGCTCGAGTACGCCTACTCGTGCTCGCTGGTCCTCTCGCGGTGCCGCGCCCACTTGCCTTGTGCCGCGGCCCACGGCCAAAATTGCTGCCGTTTCGCCTGCTTTTAGCTTCCGGACTCCAATCTCCTGTCAAACATACAAGAATAAGGCATTAAAAGCTCATTTATGCAAATTTACTCGCCAAAATAATACGAAATAATGATAAATAAGCGTATAAAAATACGCCTAACAAATACCCCCAAACTTGAGCCTTTGCTTGTCCTCAAGCAAAAAAAATTAATTTCAACAAAAGAATATCGTGAATAATCGTGCAACTCATAGTGCTCAACCTAATCAATACTACCCTGAAATTCTCTCTGAATAATACGAGTATCGTAATGGCGAGCTACACTCAGAACACTGATTCCGCAAAGTAACCAAGTTCAGTCCTAATCACTCGTTCATGAAGAAAATCCAGCTCAAAGATTAACAAACGTGAATTTAATCGACCGTCAATATGAAAGGTTAAAATAAACAAGCTAATTCACCCCGTTCCACAGTCTAATGGCAAAATTTTCACGAGTTTCATCAAAAATAATCCTCGGACAGTATTCCCTTATATATATATGCTCAAGAAATTGATTCGAGTTGACCACTAGGTTCGGATCTCGGGATGTTTCATCGAGATAATCCTAGGGTGGAACTTCCATTCTCATGTATTGGGAAACCGTTTGACGTAAAAGACACTCATGGGGTACATGGATGCTTTTAGTTACTAAGTTCCCCTCCACAGCGGAGAAACAACTCGCAAAGCTATTCCCGTATGTCCGAATCAAGGTTGCTGTTTTACGCGAGAGTAAACAACGGGTCACGCGAATACCCCTGGTTACTAGGCTTCCCGTCTTCGGTACATGTGAAATTTCTAAATCACTAGTCTAATCAGGGTCGTCATTTTACGCGAGAGTAAACAACGGGTCACGTGAATACCCACGGTTACTAGACTTCCCGTCTTAGAACAAAAATAACTCGACTTTTGGGAAAAACTGACCGCCTCTAAACTCAATCTAAGCGCCAACACGACTTATGTAACTGGACGACTAGCTAACCGAAAAATGTAACCAAACGTATCGACGGTGATTTTAAAAAACGAATGTATCCTCTCTTATCCGCTAAGACCTCTACAATTACGAAAAAATTTCGGACCTAAATGAGGACTTAGCAAAAACAGAAATCACTGACTACAACTCGACTAAAACTCAACCGTTTCTTCAGAGAGAAAAACAGTGTCGTAACATCAGTATTACACAAATAGAAGCACGAAAAATTCACGAATAAGAGAAAAATCATGACAAGCAAGGCTATCGACAAAAAGATAACTAAAAATAACAAAAAGTGCAACGAAATAAGTACAACAGTAAATGTAGCAACAGAAATAGACCCCCCCAAACTTAGGACGTACATTAACCTCAATGGACAAAATATAATATGCAATAAAAGTGAAAGGTCAAGTACTCCCCTCCAGCCCTCTCACGAGCTGGTGCCGGCATCATCCGGCGAGGAGGGTGGTGTGGATGGCCGAGCAGGTGCAATAAATGGCCCGTCCGGATGCAAAATGTGGGCCGTCCATGCGGCAAGGTGCTCCTGATGGTAGGCGTCCCTCGCTGCCAGACGCCTCGCCTCACGCCGGTTGGCCCGGCGGGCTTGCTATCGCATCTCAGCTCGGACGGCAGCAATGATGCTCTCCTTCTCCGTCCGGCTCTCCTCTCTCATGGCAGCCATAAGACTCTCTCTCTCTCCTCACCTCCTCTCTCTCTCTCCTCATCTCCTCTCTCTCTCTCTCCTCATATCCTCTCTCAGCTCGTCGAACATCGCCTGCAATCTCTCTCTGTCGGGCGGCGGGCCGGCATCTGCCTACCCCTGTGTCAGCAGTAGAGGCTCGGGGGATCCCTCGTGGGCATCATCCAATAGAAATCCTCTCCCCCGAGCGTGCGCCGGCGCTCCTCCCCACTGGTCAAAATGTGAGATGATGCGGTGGTCGATCGGGGCCTGGGGAGCAAGCATCGGCTCGTCATCCGACCACGTCATCCCCGACTACCGGCACAGAGCGCAGATAAGAGAGGGGTGCTTCAACCCCGTCTTGGCCCCTCCCTGAATACACTGGAATATAGATCGGACCAAGATAGGGGCCACATCGAATCGCAGCCCGGATGTGATAGCATATAATGTCCGGGCTCGGGAGAGAAAAACAGTGCGGATCTGAGAGGTGGGGTCTATACGAGCGCAGATAAAATATAGCCAGGCACGCCCGAGCCGACTGAGGCGCGAGCTCTTAAAGCGGAAAGTGGAAAAACCCGGTGCGCGCCGCTCCCAGTCGGAGTCGGGCTGCGTAAGAGTCTCGAGCAGAGCTTCCTTCGTGAGGCTATCCATAACTCGCGCATAAGGCATCTCATCAACCACTGGCAGCCCAAACAACCTCCGAATAGCAGCTACAGAAAAATCAATCGTAATACCTCGGACATCGACCTGAGTCCGAGTGTCTGACTGCTGCAACATATGTCCTGCCCGAATGTGCTTCAATAACGCGCTGGCATAGAACTCCTGCACTATCGATATCACCGCTGGCTCGGGGGGTGCAGCGAATCGGGCCCACCCCATCTCGTCTATCATAGTCAGTAGTTCCCCGTCCTGGGGGGCTGGAGTGAATCCCCTCTCCGGGATTAGAGGTTGCGGGCGAATCTTCTCGTTGAAGATTTTGTGGATCTCCGGGTCAGAGAACTGGTGCGCCTCCGACTCGGCGCGACTACGAGAAGTTTTCCCTCGAGTGGGGGACGACTGAGTCCTGGCCCTCTTGCTCAGCTTCTTAATCCTAGCCATAGCGAGTCCTGAAAAAATTAAGCACCGGAGTTTACTTACTCAAATAATAACGAGAATAATCATCACTCGGCTAAGGATATCCAGCCGTAAATCAAGAATTTGACGAGCTAGCGCAGCCATGAGAGAAAAATAAAATTGAGCTTTAACGTTTAAACTAGACGTAAGGGTTGGGGTTGCTGTAATTCCAGATCAAATACATTGCACAAAGATTCAAAATATTTACCTAACAAAGAAAATTTTTCATTCAGACATTTCATCAAACACTTTAAAGACATGAGTTCAATTGAAGAACAAACAAGATAATAGCTCGATAAAATCCCCAAAAACAACAACACGAATCATTCGTCATGACAACCGACATATTCAACTCATTCATAATCAAAAATAACCATCAAAAATCGATCAAAAGCTATCATGTCATCAACTCAACTTGATAGGAATTTTGAAAGAAAGAAAGAACATAATCAATCCTCAAATAAATAACACAACTTCACCTTTCGATTCATAGAACAATTGAGATTACAAGTTTAGACATACCTTGCTTGGATTGTGAAGAGTGCAAGAAAAATTGCAAGAGGAAGAAGGGAGATGAAGGTCGGACGATCGCGCGCGCAAAGGAGAGGAAAGGGAAGGGAAGTGTACCTGGGTAGTCGGCCGAATGAGAGTTATAAACTACATGAGTTGTTCAAATTCCGCAAGGTGTGCCGCGGCACAGCTCAAGTGAGCCGCGGCACAGAGTACAGTCCCTTTTTACCTGCTCGTATGTTTTGTCGTGGGCCGCGGCTCAGCTTCCGTGTGCCGCGGCTCAGGGCTCAAGTGTGCCGCGGCTCAGTAATGTTGTGTCGCGGCACATAGTACAGAAAGTTTAGCTCTCCCTTTCTATTTGTGTGTGCCGCGGCTCACAAGCCTTGTGCCGCAGCTCAGGCATAAATTTCTCCCCTGGGACTTTTCCTGCATAGAATTTTAAGAAGAACACGTCAAGAGCGAGAGGAAAAAGCAAATCAAAGCACAAAATGATGAAAAATAAAAATTCAAGAATGCAAGAAAAATACAGAAACGCAAAAATCTACAACTAAGAACTCGGGTTGCCTCCCGAGAAGCGCTAAGTTTATAGTCTTCAGCCGGACCTATTTAAAACTCAGTTCGCTTTTCGCAAACTCCATTTGATCTCCGCCCCGTTCATCGAACCGTTAATATGGTTTTTGAAATTTTGACCATCGGTCATTAATGATTCGATTTTCGGTTCGGACACCCAATGTTGGTTGCGGAAAGGTTTTGATGAGAACAACTTTCCGAAACACCCATTTTTCTCATGACTAGACGTCCGTTTGACTTCCGGCTTATTTTCCTCTTTCACGAACGAACTTATGACAGCAGCAGACTTTTCCGATTGTGGCTGGTCAGATGGCGATGATGGCATGTTCACATGCTTGAGAAATGCTACTCGTTCTACATCTTTCTTAAAAGTTGGACCATCTGAAACGGAATCTGAATTTTTCGACCGACGATTTTTTCGGTGTCTTTCTTTCGCAACGGCCTCCACACTTTCACTTTGTGAGCTCTTATCAACACCTCCCGGACATGAAAAGTATTTGAACCTCATCTTGAACCCGCAGAGTTAATTCCCCTTTTTCCACATCTATAAGAGTTCGGTCGGTCGCTAAAAATGGTCATCCCAAGATAATCGGGATATCTTGATCTTCCTCAATGTCGAGAACAATAAAATCCGCTGGAAAGATAAGTTTATCCACTTTTACTAACACGTCCTCAATCACTCCCCTCGGATACTTAATAGATCGATCCGCTAATTGCAAGGAGACCGTCGCCGGCTTTGCTTCTCCAACTCCCAGTTTTTTGAAAATAGATAGAGGCATGAGGTTAACACTAGCACCGAGATCGCACAACGCCTTATTAAAAGAGAGATTCCCCATGGTGCACGGTATGTTGAAACTTACCGGATCTTTCAGTTTTGGCGGAAGCTTTTTCTGAAGAATCGCGCTGCACTCCTCCGTCAAGGCGACTGTCTCAAACTCCTCGAGTTTTCTTTTCTTTGACAAGATCTCCTTCATGAATTTAACGTAGCTTGGCATTTGTTCCAACGCGTCGGCAAATGGAATGTTAATATGAAGCTTTTTGAACACGTCGAGGAACTTAGAGAATTGCTTGTCCGCCGTTTTCTGTTGTAATCTCTGCGGAAACGGGATGGGTGGCACATATGCCTTCGGATTATCCAGAAACGTTATCTAGGGTTTCCAATCTTGTGTTTCCTCCATCGCTAAATTTTTCTTCTCCTCAATTTTACTTCTCTTTTCACTTCTGTCGGGCTGGTCACACACCTCCTTCCCACTTCTCAAACTGATCGCATTTAGACTTTCTCTAGGATTTGTCTCGGTCGTACTTGGCAATGATCCCTCCGGGCGGGCTGTCAACACATTAGCAATCTAGCCCAGTTGGACTTCCAAGTTGTGAATGGAGGCGGAATGATTTTGCAATGTTGCTTCAGTACGGGTCATGAATTGACTCGTATTCGCTGCCAATTTCGCAATTGCTTCCTCAAGAGAAACTTTTGGAGCGGGAGGAGGCTGTTGTTGGTTTTCAGCGAACGGAGGCTGGTTCGAGTTCTGTCCATTTCTCCATGAGAAGTTGGGATGATTACGCCATCCCGGATTATACGTGTTGGAGTACGGATTATTTTTCCGGTTTCCGTTTCCTACGAACTGATCTTGTTCAACTGGGGGCTGCTCGAACGAGTTTCCGACTTGGCACTCCGCGCTAGGGTGAGATCCGTTACACCAGTTGCAAGACTCAATGGTAACGTGGGAATGAGCATGCGAAAATGCTTGAAGTTGCTGCGTTAATGCTGCGACTTGGGCTGACAATGTAGAGATTGGATCATTATTTGAAATTTCCATGACTCGCTTCGGAGTTACTCTTTCAGATGGCCATTGATATGCATTTGCGGCCATAGCTTCCAACAAAGAATGTGCTTCAGCCATCGTTTTTCCCATTAAGGCTCCTCCGGCTGCTGCATCCACGAGAGTGCGTGTAGAGGCACTCAAACCATTGTAGAATGTCTGAATTTGGAGCCAGTCCGGAAGGCCATGATGCGGGCATCTCCTTAGCAAATCTTTGTATCGCTCCTACGCCTCGTGGAGCGACTCCATATCATATTGACCAAAGGTGGTGATCTCGTTTCGTAACCTCGCCGTCTTTGAAGGTGGCAAGAATTTAGCAAGGAAGGCTTGCGCTAATTCCGCTCATGTTGTGATCGATCCCGGCGGTAAAGAATTCAACCAGAATTTTGCTTTATCCCTCAAAGAGAAAGGGAAAAGCCGTAAACGGATAGCATCGTCGGTGACACCATTGTTCTTGAACGTGTCACAAATCTCGAGAAAAGACGCGATGTGTGCGTTGGGGTCATCGTTCAGCAAACCACAGCACTGGCTCGATTGTACCATCTGAATAATTGCAGGCTTGATTTCGAAGTTGTTCGCCTGAATGGTGGGACGCCGAATCCCCAAAAAGTTTGCGTTAATTTGCGGCATAGCATAATCTCGAAGTGCTAATGCCGGTTGAACTTATTGAACAGGATTATCACCTCCGTGATTTTCGATATTTTCGGCCACGTTGACTTTCGCTGGTAACTGTCGTTTATCCTTCTTGTTTCTTCGAAGAGTGCGCTCGAGTTCGGTATCCAAAGGTAGTAGGCCTTCGTTACCGAATTTTCTCATGCACAACGCGAAAGATCCTGAAAGGACAAACAAATAAAATAAAATACACAAAAATAAGTAAATAAAAAAAAATGTTCAAACTAAGACTAGAAATACTGAAATCGATATTAGTAAAACTCAACCCCCGGCAACGGCGCCAAAAACTTGTTGCGGATTTTTTGTTAACGCAAGTGCACGTTATCGTTGACAAGTAATAAAGTGATGAGTGAGTATCGTTCCCACGAGGACTGGGTCACTAACTACCGATTTTTATGTATTCTAGTTTTATTTGAACAATCGAACTTTGGGTTGCAATTAATTACTAAAAGAATTAATAAAGACTAAACAGTATAAACGATCGATCAAAGAAGGAAAATCAAATGATGGATAATTCTAGGATTATGAATCCACCTCAGTTTATCCGAATTTACTCTCGATTATCTGAAATTAATGATTTTCCCAATTTATTGAAGGCGAAGATTGCTAAAATACTCTACCGCCTCTCCCGAGGTCAATAGATTTTTCTAAAGGCGAATAACGCACTCTATCCCTAGGTGAATTAATTCGTCAATAGGCAAAAAGCATAAAATCTCCAAAAGGCCACGTAGTTCCTATGAGTATATTCCTATCTCACAGAATCAAACGGTCCTCACCAATAGTTCCTTACCAACTCTCCTCTCCCGATTCGAGTAATGTAATTAAAACAATCCAATTATTGGCCAGACAATTGAAAGCATTAAACTCAATTGGGAAAACTCAATAGAAAAGGGAGTTATATAGATAATCTAAAGCAAATCCGTCAAAACTTAGGTTTCATCAAAATCCTAGAACAAGGGTTTTAGCCTGACATGCTAAATAATGAAAATACAGAATTAATAATTAAAAGCATGAAAATCAAACGCAGATGAAGAGTTCGGATTCCTCCGTTCTTCTGGCTTCCGCCCTCTGCCTTTGATGTATTCCCGCTTCTCGTCTCGCGATAGTCTTCTATGATCTTCCTTTTCCCAAGCCTCCAAGATGATTAATTAGGGTCTTAAACCCTTATTTATAGCTCCCAACAGCCTCCAAATCGCGTCCGTGTGAGTAGGTCGAGAACTGGCTTCAAAATTGCCCAAACCCGCGCGGAGCACACCAAAACCGCCCAGTGTGCCGCGGCTCACTAAATTCAGGCTGCACACGGCGTGCAAATTAAAACTCGGGCGCTGTGTTTTTCCGGGGCCGCGGCTCACCAAGTTCTGTGGCTGCCTCGCAGTATAGTCTACTCTGGTGCCTGCTGGTCCTCTGCGTGTGCCGCGGCCCACTTGCCTTGTGCCGCGGCCCACGGCCAAAATTCGCCGTTTTCGCCCATTTCGCCCCATTTTAGCTTCCGGACTCCAATCTCCTGTAAAACATACAAGAATAAGGCATTAAAAGCTCATTTATGCAGATTTACTCGCCAAAATAATACGAAATAATGATAAATAAGCATATAAGAATACGCCTAACTGATATCTTTTTCCTCCTTACTGCAGTCGCCGTTTTCTGCAAACAAGTAAAAATTCTACATCTTCTTTTCTCGTTCTTTTGCAAATCTCCATGACTTCATCTCTACGGCTCTAGTTCTCTTCCAATAGAAGGTAATCGATCTCCTTTTCATATCTTCGTGACTTCCATCTCCTGTGTATGTTAGATCTTCAAATCCAAAAAATATCAAATTTACAAATTCCATACGCCCAGCCCTTTTGTCGACCGTATTCCAAATATCAACCAAAAATTTATCTACTCAAACTTCATCAACCCGTCAAAAACAAAACTCCCAGATACCTCGCTGCCCCCTTAGTTGTCTGAAATTTTATATTCTGAAAACTTATCGTGAGAGTGATGGGAACGCCCGCCCACCACCTCAACCCTGCTCAAGGCCAGAACGCTGAAGCAAATCTCCCAATTTCAAGTCCCAATCTGAATCCAACCAAAACCTCAAACCAAAATCCATGAGCGAGAAACCCGAATGATTAAAACCAGCTTCAAGTCCCGTTCAATCAGCCTGACTCGAACAAGAAACTCACCACTTTAAAACTGGAACCCACACACAACAACCCTGGATCAGAAAAACCCAAAGCTGAGAACAACGCCGCTCGTAGGGTCCCAACCATTGCCACCGGATGGACCTAAAACCACCTCGAACCCCATCCACGAATCCGTCCCCTCCTGTTCATCTTGCCGCTGCTCCACGACCGCTTCGCCGGTTGTTTTCTGTTTTTTTTTCCTTTCAATACATGTGAAGCCCTTTTTTTTTTCTTCTGTGTTGATGTGTGTGTGTGTGTGTGTGTGTGTGTGTGTGTGTGTGTGTGTGTGTGTGTGTGTGTGTCACAGATAGTAGCAGAGAGAGAGATGAGAAAAGGGGATCCGATGTTCAAAGGAGTCTTGGCCGACTTTAGTGAGAAAATGGATTTTTATATTCCTGATTTTTGGTCAAATTCGTTTTAAGTCTCCATAGTTCCAGACCTTTCAACTTGAACCCAAATCAATTTTACAGTGTATTCAATTTCAGTCCCTAAATTCCCAATCCTTTTAATTCCCACCATCCAGATTCAATATTTTAATATTCAGTCCTTTTCGGCCAAGCTTTTAAACATGTTGATATTTTTAATTACTATTATTATTCACTTACAATTTAATTTTCGGTCATATAATAATAATAATTTATATTATTATTAATTGTAGATAATAACAAGAATTTACGGGCCTCGAATTGTCGAGTCAAGCATTTCATCACATTCAAGTTCAAAACTGCAATTTTATCCAGGTGTGGGGATTTATTATGCTTTTGTTTATTTTAATTGCTTTATAGATTGTCTCGTATGTGCACGTGAAATCAGTCAGAAGCACTTAAATGTGCAAATCAGTCAGAAGCACTTAAATGTGCAACCAGTAAGAAGCACTTAAAAGTGCAACCAGTCAGAAGCACTTAAATGTGCAAATCAGTCAGAAGCACTTAGTTGTGCATAAAGCCTTCGGGCTAGCCGACGGGCTTCAGAATTTATCAGTCATGTTGTTTATACTTGCTAATATATTTAGTAATTAACGTAGACATATTGCGTACTCTCCACACTGAGCGAGTTGGAAGCTCACCCCACTATTTTACCCCCTTTCAGGTTGAGGAGCTCGATGTGGCATGCGCATGAGTGTGGGATGATGAAGCTTCATGAGTTGTTATTTCTTTATTTACTATTATTTTTCTCAAGCTACGCTTTATGAACAATTGTTCCATTTGTTTTATTTTAACGTCAAATTATGTTTTTATTTAATGGTGACTTGGGATTATTACTTGTGATTATTAAGTTTATTTTTCTTAAAAATATATTTCCGCTGCAAAATTTTTATTTATCCTTCGTAAAATTAGACGAATTATTATTTTAGAAAAGTGGTCGCTACAATGAAGGTTTCACCGAAGGACTATGCGAAGCTCGACGTGAAGAAGTTCCGACTCCCACACTATCCGAAAGATCTCCTTACGTCCTCTTCCTTTTCGGATCATGCAAAGGCCCAGTAGATAACGATGCCATCTCGTACGCCATGGATCGATTCTGATACTCTCTCAAAGTAGCACAAGTAAACCCGACATGTACTGTCGAATCTCTGGTTTCATCCGCATATCGAAATGATGGATTTTGTCGTCCTCGGTCCTCACCTGCCCCTTCATGTAAGCGAGCTATCGACTATAATCAACAATAGCCTGCGACACGGGTACATCCTACGGATCGGCTAGATAAAATCTCGGATTCTCTGCTTTCGGATCGGCTCCGGACAGAACTCTGCTTCCATCAACTTCTTGAACTCATTCCAAGTAACGGCATGATCCTGAGGCTCAATGGCCTCCCACCAATTAGCCGCGTGACTATCGAGATGGAACTGAGCAATAAGAATCCTCCGTTCCTCTGGACAACCAACCACCCTGAAAATCTTTTCAAATTGGAAAAGCCAACCGTCCCAGCCCAAAGTATCACCTACGCCCGCAAAACAGGGAGGACGCATACAAATCACTTCTCTAAGCCACTAAGTCGATCCGACGTTCTCAGTCAAGGTAGTGTTACGCTGAACAGCCTGGGTCAAATGAGTCATCTGGTCTGCCACCTGCTGAAGTATAGTAGCAACACCAATACCAACGCCGTTACCGGCAGCATGATTCTGATCACGAGATTGATTGCCACGGCCCCGACCTCTGACCCTCGACATAATAAACTGAACAACCGTTCGTTAAAATGAGACATAACAACACATAACATCAATCACAAAAGAGGGTCTATACAAGGCACACTATGAAGCACAGAAATATTCTTGCTAACAAGAGTTACCATAGAGTGTTCACGCAATAACTCATATCTGATAGTTCTCATAGGTTCGGAAATGAATATTTCTGACAACAACATTTGTCAAGTCATCACACACTAGAATCAAGCACATGAGTAAACCACTCGAAACATTAAGCACATGTCCAAGTTATCAAGCGCAGCTATCACCGCATACACGACAATATCATCAAATTTTGAACCATTCTCAACTGTTATCGCCGTTTTTGAAACAAAACCAAACTCTCATAAAATAGTCATAAACTCTCGGACTAAAGTTGACAAAACTCATCGATTTACCAATAATCAAGAACATCCCAATTCAGTTGAACTTTTGAAAATCTCAAGTTAAAATTTTTGAGTTAAAGCACCGAATTTTCCGAAATTTGTTAAAGTTTTCTAACAAGAGTCACGGAAAAATAGTTTAACGACCACAACTGGAGCATCACCAACATGGGTAATGATATTAATCAGCACGCGTTTCTTTCGAACACAATTTGCCGAACATACATTTAAAAAAATGGAATTTCCTTCTCAAACAACAAAAATGTTTTGCAATTATCGCTTCTTCGTGAAACGGATCAAGGATTTCTAATTTTGAAAATTTTGAAGAAGTGTGAAAAATACTTTAGAAGACTTGTCGTTCCTCATAAAGTGGAAGTGACTCAGTCTAGAATTTTTTTTTGAAATCATTAACATCCCATTCCGTTTCGAAGCGAATCTTTTGAATCTTAGCAAAATTTCCCAAAATCCCTTCGATCATAACCAAAATAACGGTAATATTTTACAATGTCCAAAACACTTTAAAACGCCTACTTCAGATATCGTCTGAAGGTGTCATTTGAAAATACAAGACTAACTCGTCAAAGTTTAACCATTTTAAAAATCCATGCAAAACTGTTGATTAACCGCACCATCGAAATATTTTCAAAAATTGGTTCTTTACAAACATACTCAGGTTCATAAATACAATCAAGAAAATCATTTTCAAACCTACATGCAGCAAACATAATTACAACTATTTAAAAGCAATCGAACCTGAAACTACCTGCCCAATCGGCAAACGAGATTATAAATCCAACCAAATATAATTCGCGTACACCAAGTTCAAACATACGTCAAAACTACCCATCTAAGTTCCTCATGAACTCTACCGACAATACATTCTCTGGAACACGTCAAAATTCACAGTTTTCACATCTTATTGCACCAACCGACGTCCAACCATCAATACATTTAGTTCAATATACACACAATATAACATAAGTATCGAACACGGATTTCACCTTACAGCACTACACAAACAAAATTACGAACCACAATCATCGTACATACACGAAATCATGAAATCCCAATACCTCGCATTAAAGAGGAGACTTACGTCCACAGGCCGCACGGAGATGATAGTTGCACGATGATACTAATCACAACGAATCACAAATGATCACGCTTGTTCATAATTGCTCACCTGGGTGACACGACAGGACACGACTCCGACAAGACACGACTCGACAAGACCCAACTGGACCCAACTGCCTAGGTTTTCGCAAACCTAAGCTCTGATACCATTTATGTAACACCCCCAATCCGCTTAGGGACATTACACGCCGTAGATCTTTACGCAATGATCTATCAGGCAAGAAACCACAAAACAAACCCATACCTGGTCGGTTCGACCAAAACATAAAACCGTAGACCGATTAGGTCTCCCAAAATACAACATAGCAGTACAAATGATAAACCAAAATACAAATCGATCACCATTTACACAACATGTCCATCCTCTTAAGGATGACAAAAACTAGAAATAAATACTTGGTCCGACAGATCACTGACGGACAGCCGACTACAACTGTGACTAGTATCGCTGCTTTACATCATCCTCCATGCCGATTCTGTGGTCGCTCTCTCTCAAATTGGAACACCTGAAAAACATAACATAATCCCCCAACGAGGGGTTAGCGATGGAAATCGCTAGCAAGTAACCAAGCTATACAATTATACATCAAGAATACAACCATTATGAGAATAACATTTCGACAAGGTAGTAACACGATCCCCGAGTCTAAAGTCTTTTGAAAATTAATTCCTTTAAAACAAATCATGTGAATTACTCCAGAAATCACTGTACGAGTTTATTTAGAGACTTCAGGGGTCTCAGTGTAAAATCAGGGAAAGATTTATAATTCTTCCTTTCAAAAGGGATTTCTTTCAAAACCATATAATTGCTTCAATTCTCAACCAAGCCTCAAGGGCAAAACCATATTCACCAATTTAACCGGGATTCAAGATTCAAACATAAACACTTCAGAAATATCAAATCAACAGTCAAATCGTCTCCGTGGCCCTGAAGGGTCCCATCCGTATTAGCTCATCGAAAAATAAACTCAAACACACCTATAAGTTATCTTGACATCGCACTCGCAAGTGACGATTCTCGGAGCCCTCTCCACACCTACCCGATTAGATAACCTTATGGTCAAATTATATCATTTGGCCGTACTCGCAAGCACGCGCCTCTGGAGGCCTCGACGACCCTACCCGGATAACATCATTCAAGCACGCTCATAAGTTATCATGACATCGCACTCGCAAGTGCCGCTTATCGGAGCTCTCCCCGGACCTACCCGAATTGATAACCTTATGGTCACAACGTATGTCTGACCGTACTCGCAAGCACGCGCCTCCGGAGGCCTCGACGGGACCCTACCCGGATAACATCTCAACTCTCTACGATACACAATAACAAAGGTATAATGTTCACCACAACCGCAACCACGTAACACATAAGTTAACGCATCATAACTTCAACAAGGGCACAACATTCACAGCACACCATCATTCGAGAAAAAGGCTATCGAGCAAATAATATATGTATTACGCGCTTCCACAATTCTTCGGTTAACTACTCATTTCTAGTATCCGTTTTAAGCACAAAACAACATGAAATGGTAGTTATCATTCTTCTTAAAACTCAAGTTTACATTCGTAATTACCTTCATAAAATCACATCTTCATTTAAAAGTAAGTTACGGTTAAATATACCGTCACTAACCAGTCCACGTTAAATTCACGACACATCACATTCTCAAAGTATAAAGAATATAGACGAGATACTCGCCTCAAGTCCAAAGCACGCGAAGCAATGGGAAAGATCGACCGGAAACCCTCAAATCCTCTAACTAGGTGAAAACATAAGAACAACATAATTACTATGAAGTCGATCGCAAGGAGGGTGGAAAATATATGAAATTCCCTACAAGAATTCGTAGAATCAAGAGATCGAACACTTGGGTTCAATATTTCCTAAGAACATCAAGAACATCACTGGAAACCCGGATACGACAAGAGACACGAATCAAATCATAGGGAGAGAATCAATACAACCGATTGATGATATACACCAACACGATTCATGAAGAACAACCCCAATCTTGAAGATCC
The DNA here is from genome assembly GCA_033398695.1 of Orobanche coerulescens. Lineage (NCBI taxonomy): Eukaryota > Viridiplantae > Streptophyta > Magnoliopsida > Lamiales > Orobanchaceae > Orobanche > Orobanche coerulescens. Next base: position 120,545,805 of record CM065815.1, read on the forward strand.
ACGAAATACATCAAGGAGGGTTTCAAGAGAGTTACCTTGAATCGAAGATGAAGAACACAGATTGATGATGTCAATCAACGTCAAGAGCTAAAGGGAGATGAAGACTTTGAGTTACAAGGCTCCAAAATCGCCCTCCAATCGCCCACAAGTCGCCCTAGCCACGGAGGGATGAAGAAATGGTGAGAAATGATGAACACGGTCAACTCCTGGGTATATAAACCCGCACAAGCGTTACGTATATTATACACGACATATTACGTACGTAATCGATGCCCAGAACCTCCTGTCTGAAATAACAAAGGCCATTACGTACGTTATGGCAAGGGCTTAACCTACGTAATGCGCACAATTAACGCACGCTAGGGCCAACACATAGCATGCGCTATCGATTTCCAGAATTCACTGACTGAACTAGAATACCCTTACGTACGTAATGAGAAGGCTTAACGTACGTAAGGCATAAGATGATAACGTATGTTATGCTTATAGCATAGCGTACGTAAGTCACCTAGCAGTTCAAAAACTGCTAAGTTCAGCTCTTCGAGTACGAGCGCGACGAAACCGCGAAACGACGACAGCAATACAAGACGAAGGCATGCATATGAATAGTGCACAACGACAAACTCAAATGTTAAAAGAAAATACAATTCCAGCTACCCAAAGGTTCGGAATGTGACAACGAAAGTAATTACCCCAAACTTCGAGAAATTACAAAACGGCCCAAAACGTCCGAAAATCACAATATGACATCAAACAACCAAACTGAAGCTCACAACACGCATAACAAAGCTCAACAGACTTATAGGAAACACGAAACCGTAGTTTCGAACCACCATCACACGAAATGAACCAAATAGCGGAAAAGCCACTCAAAACACGGATTCCGGTAAAACAGCCCCGGAACAAACTCGGATGACCAAACACGCAGAACAAAACATTATCAAAATGTCAAAACGCTCACAAGCGAGTTTCTAGAAACCATAAAAATGCCAAAAACGAAAAATTACCGAAAGGGGAAATCACGGGTATTACATTCTACCCCTCTAAAAAGAAGTTTCGTCCCGAAACTTAAAAAGAAAGAAAGGGTGAAGTCATAAACAACAAAGCACGGCCGAAAAAATCTCAGTGGTCCCAACGAATCGATCCTAATACCGATGCCGAAGCATGATTCTGGGAAACTTCATGGAACATTTCACAATACTGAACTCTGTGGCCCTCGAGTCCATAGTTATAATAAGTTATCAGTTGCGAAGGACAATTAGCTTGCACATGACCCACACCGTTGCAATTGAAACACCTCCCAGTCCGACTAGGAGTCAAAGAAGACGACTTGGAACTCTTGGTTCCACCGAACGAAGAAAATGAAGGTTTCACCGAAGGACTATGCGAAGCTCGACTTGAAGAAGTTCCGACTCCCACACTATCCGAAAGATCTCCAGACGTCCTCTTCCTCTTAGGCTCATGCAAAGGCCCAGTAGATAACGATGCCATCTCGTACGCCATGGCTTGATTCTGATACTCTCTAAAAGTAGCACATGTGAAACCCGACATGTACTGTCGAATCTGTGGTTTCATCCGCATATCGAAATGACGGATTTTGTCTTCCTCGGTCCTCACCTGCCCCTTCACGTAAGCGAGCTGTCGACTATAATCGACAATAGCCTGTGACACAGGTACATCCTACGGATCGTCTAGATAAAAATCTCGGGTCCTCTGCTCTCGGATCGGCTCCAGACAGAACTCTGCTTCCATCAACTTCTTGAACTCATCCCAAGTAACGGCATGATCCTGAGGCTCAACGGCCTCCCACCAATTAGCCGCGTCACTATCGAGAAGGAACTCAGAAATAGGAATCCTCCGTTCCTATGGACAACCAACCGCCCTGAAAATCTTTTCAAATTGGAAAAGCCAACCGACCCAGCCCAAAGTATCACCTATGCCCGCAAAACGGGGAGGACGAATACAAATCACTTCTCTAAGCCACTAAGTCGATCCGATATTCTCAGTCACGGTAGTGTTACAATGAACTACCTGGGTCAAATGAGTCATCTGGTCTGCCACCTGCTGAAGTATAGTAGCAACACCAATACCAACGCCGTCACCGGCAGCATGATCCTGATCACGAGACTGATTGCTACGGCCCCGGCCTCTGGCCCTCGACATAATAAACTGAACAACCGTTCGTTAAAACGAGACATAACAACACATAAAATCAATCGCAAAAGAGGGTCTATACAAGGCACACTATGAAGCACAGAAATATTCTTGCTAACAAGAGTTACCATAGAGTGTTCACGCAATAACTCATATCTGATAGTTCTCATAGGTTCGGAAATGAATATTTCCGACAACAACATTTGTCAAGCCATCATACACTAGAATCAAGCACATGAGTAAACAACTCGAAACATTCAGCACATGTCCAAGTCATCAAGCGTAGCTATCACCGCATACATGACAATATCATCAAATTTCGAACCATTCTCAATTGTTATCACCGTTTTTGAAACAAAACCAAACTCTCATAAAATAGTCATAAACTCTCGAACTAAAGTTGACAAAACTCATCGATTTACCAATAATCAAGAATATCCCAATTCAGTTGAACTTTTGAAAATCTCAAGTCAAAATTTTTGAGTTAAAGCACTGAATTTTCCGAAATTTGTTAAAGTTCAAGCTTTCTAACAAGAGTCACGGAAAAATAGTTTAACGACCACAACTCGAGCATCACCAACATGGGTAATGACATTAATCAGCACGCATTTCTTTCGAACAAAATTTGCCAACCGTACATTTAGAAAAAATGGAATTTCCTTCTCAAACAACAAAAATGTTTTGCAATTATCGCTTCTTCGTGAAGCGGATCAAGGATTTCTTATTTTGAAAATTTTGAAGAAGTGTGAAAAATATTTTAGAAGACTTGTTGTTCCTCATAAAGTGGAAGGGACTCAGTCTAGAAATTTGGTTTTGAAATCATTAACATCCCGTTCTGTTCGAAGCGAAACTTTCAAATCTTAGTAAAATTTCCCAAAATCCCTTCGATCATAACCAAAATGATGGTAATATTTTACAATGTCCAAAACACTTTAAAATGCCTACTTCAGATACCGTCTGAAGGTGTCATTTGAAAATACAAGACTAACTCGTCAAAGTTTAACTGTTTTCAAAATCCATGCAAAACTGTTGATTAACCGCACCATCAAAATATTTTCAAAAATCGGTTATTTACAAACATACTTAGGTTCATAAATACAATCAAGAAAACCATTTTCAAACCTAGACGCAGCGGACATAATTACAATTGTTTAAAAGCAATCGAACCTGAAACTACCTGCCCAATCGGCAAACGAGATTATAAATACAACCAAATATAATTCGCGAACACCAAGTTCAAACATACGTCAAAACTACCCATCTGAGTTCCTCATGAACCCTACCGACAACACATTCTCTGGAACACGTCAAAATTCACAGTTTCACATCTTATTGCACCAACCGACGTCCAACCATCAATACGTTTATCTCAATATACACACGATATAACATAAGTATCGAACATGGATTTCACCTTACAGCACTACACAAAAAAAATTACGAACCACAATCATCGCACATATAGGAAATCATGAAATACCAATACCTCGCATTAAAGAGGAGACTTACGTCCACAGGTCGCACGGAGATGATGGCTGCACGACAATACTAATCATAACGAATCACAATTGATCCCAACAGATCATAATGATCACGCTTGTTAACAATTGCTCACCCGGGTGACACGACAGGACACGACTCCGACAAGACACGACTCGACATGACCCAACTGCCTAGGTTTTCGCAAACCTAAGCTCTGATACCATTTATGTAACACCCCCAATCTGCTTAGGGACATTACACGCCGTAGATCTCTCCGCAAGGATCTACCAAGCAAGAAACCACAAAACAAACCCACACCTGGTCGGTTCGACCAAAACATAAAACCGTAGACTGATTAGGTCTCCCAAAATACAACATAGCAGTACAACTGATAAACCAAAATACAACTCGATCACCATTTACACAACATGTCCATCCTCTTAAGGATGACAAAAACTAGAAATAAATACTTGGTCGGACAGATCACTGACGGACAACCGACTACAACTGTGACTAGTACGCTGTTTTACATCATCTTCCATGCCGATTCTGTGGTTGCTCTCTCTCAAATCGGAACACCTGAAAAACATAACATAATCCCCCAACGAGGGGTTAGCGATGGAAATCGCTAGCAGGTAACCAAGCTATACAATTATACATCAAGAATACAACCATTATGAGAATAACATTTCAACAAGGTAGTAACACGATCCCCGAGTCTAAAGTCTTTTGAAAATTAATTCCTTTAAAACAAATCATGTGAATTACTCCAGAAATCACTGTTCGAGTTTATTTAGAGACTTCGGGGGTCTCAGTGTAAAATCAGGGAAAGATTTATAATTCTTCCTTTCAAAAGGGGTTTCTTTGAAAACCATATAATTGCTTCAATTCTCAACCACGCCTCAAGGGCAAAACCATATTCACCAATTTAACCGGGATTCAAGATTCAAACATAAACACTTCTGAAATATCAAATCAACAGTCAAATCGTATCCGTGGCCCCGAAGGGTCCCATCCGTATTAGCTCATCGAAAAATAAACTCAAACACACCCATAAGTTATCTTGACATCCCACTCGCAAGTGACAATTCTCGGAGCCCTCTCCAGACCTACCCGATTAGATAACCTTATGGTCAAATCATAACGTCTGGCCGTACTCACAAGCACGCGCCTCCGGAGGCCTCGAAGACCCTACCCGGATAACATCATTCAAGCACGCTCATAAGTTATCATGACATCGCACTCGCAAATGCCGATTCTCAGAGCCCTCCCCGGACCTACCCGAATTGATAACCTTATGGTCACAACGTACATCTGGCAGTACTCGCAAGCATGCGCCTCAGGAGGCCTCAACGGGACCCTACCCGGATAACATCTCAACTCTCTACGATACACAATAACAAAGGTATGATGTTCACCACAACCGCAACCACGTAACACATAAGTTAACGCATCATAACTTCAACAAGGGCGCAACATTCACAAGACACCATCATTCAGGAAAAAGGCTAACGTGCAAATAATACAAGTATTATGCGCTTCCATAATTCTTCTGTTAACTACTCATTTCTAGTATCCGTTTTAAGCACAAAATAACATAAAATGGTAGTTATCATTCTTCTTGAAACTCAAGTTTACGTTCGTAATTACCTTCATAAAATCACATCTTCATTTAAAAGTAAGTTACGGGTAAATATACCGTCACTAATGAGTCCACGTTAAATTCAAGACACATCACATTCTCAAAGTATAAAGAATATAGATGAGATACTCGCCTCAAGTCCAAAGCATGCAAAGAAATGGGAAAGCTCGACCGGAAACCCTCGAATTCTCTAACTAGGTGAAAACACAAGAACAACATAATTACTATGAAGTCGATCATAAGGACGGTGGAAAATATATGAAATTCCCAACAAGAACTCGTAGAATCAAGAGATCGAACACTTGGGGTTCAATATTTCCTAAGAACATCAAGAACATCACTCGAAACCCGGATATGACAAGAGACACGAATCAAATCATAGGGAGAGAATCAATACAACCGATTGATGATATACAATAACACGATTCATGAAGAACAACCCCAATCTTGAAGATTCATGAAATACATCAAGGAGGGTTTCAAGAGAGTTACCTAGAATCGAAGACGAAGCACACAGATTGATGATGTTAATCAACGTCAATAGCTCAAGGGAGATGAAAACTTGGAGTTACAAGACTCCAAAATCGCCTTCCAATCGCCCACAAGTCGCCCTAGCCGCGGAGGGATGAAGAAATGGTGAGAAATGACGAATACGGTCAACTCCTGGGTATATAAACCCGCGCCAGTGTTACGTACGTTATACACGACATATTATGCACGTAATCGATGCCCAGAACCTTCTGTCCAAAATAACGAAGGCCATTACGTACGTTATTGCAAAGGCTTAACGTACGTAATGCGCACAGTTAACGCACGCTAGGGCCAACACATAGCGTGCACTATCGATGGCCAGAATTCACTGACTGATCTGGAATACCCTTACGTACGTAATGAGAAGGCTTAACGTACGTAATGCACAAGATGATAACATACGTTATGCTTATAGCATAGCGTACGTAAGTCACTTAGCAGTTCAAAAACTGCTAAGTTCAGCTCGTCACGTACGAGCGTAACGAAACTGCGAAACGACGACAACAACACAAGACGAAGGCATGCACACGAAGAGTGCACAACGATGAACTCAAATGTTAAAAGAAAATACAATTCTGACTACCCGAAGGTTCGGAATAATGACAACGAAAGTAATTACCCCAAACTTCGGGAAATTACAAGATGGCCCAAAACGTCTTAAAATCACAATATGACATCAAACAACCAAACCTAAGCTCACAACACGCATAAAAAAGCTCAATGGACTTATAGGAAACACGAAACCAAGTTTCGAACCACCATCACACGAAATGAACCAAATAGCGGAAAAGTCGCTCAAAACACGGATTCGGGTAAAACAGCCCCAGAACAAACTCAGATGACCAAACACGCAGACCAAAACATTATCAAAATGTCAAAACGCTCGCAAGTGAGTTTATGGAAACCAGAAAATGCCAAAAATGAAAGATTACCGAAAGAGGAAATCACGGGTATTACAAGTGAGACACCCTATCAGACCTTCCAAGTGGAGGTTGTGTTACAATAGGTTCGGTTCATGATCCCTGATCAGATGTCTCCTCAGGACTTTCATTATGCTCTTCCAAAGAGATATCTCTACATAAGCCACCTTCCTGAATGAACTAATCCTCAAGGAAGTGCATTTGTAAAGACACAATGACCCTATGGTCTTCTGGCATGTAGAGTAGATAACCCATCGAGTCCTCTGGGTATCCAATGAAATGTCCCTTGATGGACCTCCCTTCCAATTTGTCCACCTTAGCCTTCTTGACATAGGTTGGACATCCCCAAATAGACTTGGTTTCTTACCCTTCCACATCTAATGCGGAGTGATAGGAACGGATTTGGAAGGACATCTATTAAGGATATATGCAGTGATAACTAAGGCGTACCCCCATAGGTAAATTGGTAAATTAGTGTAATTCAACATGGAGCTGACCATGTCCAACAAATTCCGATTTCTCCTTTCTGAAACATAATTTAACTGTGGGGTTTCTGGCAGCGTGAATTGTGAAACTATTCCATGTTCCTTAAGGAACTCATCAAACTCTATGCTCATATATTCGCCACCTTGGTCCGACTGAATTGTTTTGATATGACATCCAGTCTGTTTTTTAACTAGGGCTTTAAATTCCTAGAATTTAGTAAAGGCTTCGGATTTATGTTTCATCAAGTACACAATCCCATACCTAGTATGATCATCTGTGAACATTATGAAATATTGATATTCGTCTCGGGCTGCTTCCAAAGCACCAAAAACATTGGTATGTACCAACCCAAGTTTTTCAGCAGCCCTTTCAAATGTCCATGTGAAAGGGGACTTAGTCATCTTGCCTCTAAGGCAGGATTCACAAGTTGGATAGGGTTCTACACCCAATGGACTTGTCCATCTTTCTCCATTTTTTGATCCTTGGTCTGACCAACGTGACCAAGTCTAAGGTGCCACTTAAGAGCTTGATTAGTATTTTGTCTGCCATGTTTCCTAGTTATAGTGTTCACTACGGATTTATTTTGTAAGTTCAGATGATATAAACAAACAATGTAGTTGTGCCAACCAATTTATTTCGAAAATGAATATTACAACTACCATTGCCAATGAAGAAAGAAAATCCTTTTCGGTCCAAAGACTGGAATGTATACAATATTTTTATGCCCATTGGGCAAAAAAAGTACTTCATCTAATGTCAAAATAAAACCAGATTCTAAACCCAGTAGGAGTGATCCAATATTGGTTTCCTCGACACTTTGTCCGCTTCCGACAGTGATCATCACTTCCCCAGCTTCAAGCTGCCTACTTCGTTCCAGATCCTGATTCATAGTACAAATATGAGAAGTAGCACCTGAATCCAGAATCCATGAAGCAGAATATACAGTAGCGGAACAATTGGTTTCCAAAACAAAATATTCTGTACCTAATGCGCCATAAATCATAGGACAAGTCCTACGCCAGTGGCCCAGCTCACCGCATTCAAGACATTTGTCCGTAGGTTTTGGACCGCCTACCTTCTGAACCTTTTGGGCCTTGCCCTTGCCTTTATGCACCCATTTCTTGGGTTTATGCTGCTCGTAGGTCTTTTTCTTCTTGTTCTTGGACCTCCGAGGCCCGGAATAAATCACAAGAGCAGCCTCCCTCGGTTTAGTCTTCATGTTAGACTGTGCCATCACCAGTTTATTCATTAGCCCATCTAATGTGCATGAAATCTCATTACATTTGAAATTCATTACAAATTTCATGAAGGAGTCATGCATAGATTAAAGGATGAGATCAATCTGAAGGGATAAATCCATATGACAGTTGAGCACCTCGAGCCTTTCAATCATAGAGATCATCTTTAGGACGTGGTCTCCCACTTTCTCCCTTTCCTTCATCCTAGCACTGAATAACTGCTTTGATATCTCATATCTAGTAGTCCTACTATGCTCTCCATAAAGCTCGGCCAAGTGTGCGAGAATATGCCTAGCAGAAGTCATTTTCTCGTGCGCTCTCTGCAGCTCATCATTATTCATTGAGCCTATCATAAAGCCACGGACCAGCACGTCATCCTTGACCCATTTTTCATGGACGTCAATCTCTTTCTGATTACCCCTAGTCCAGACTGGAGTTGGTGGAATGTCCGCCTCCAAGACGTATCCCAGAGACTCCATGCTGAGTACAATCATCAGATTCCACAACTAGTCAATGATGTTGGGACTAGTTAGGAGATTCTTTTCAAGTAGTATTGCGAGTGGGTTCTTAGCCATTTTTAGAGAGAGATAGTTACGTTTCTCTCCATTGATATAGAGAAGATTGAATTAGTGACTTGTTTTATTATGACCGAGTATAGAATTTAAGGACTTGTACAATTCTTAACTCGACTCCTACTAATTTTATCGGAATTACACTCAAGAATTTTTCAACCTCGACCAAATGTACTATCCCAATAACTCAGAAGCATTGCACACCAGCTCGGGTATCAATTTTCTACGAGTTTGATGGAGGGTAGGAAACCTCGTAACCTTTTTCAATCTTAGTCTGTTTATTGTCGGGAGAATTTCGCGATTAATGTTACACTTTGCACATTAATTAATTTATAAGCGCGTTTGTTTGTCAATCATTCAAAATAAAAAAAAGTAAATAGCAACCTAGTTACTACCAACATATAGCTTATGGAATTTTTCCTAAGTACCGGGCCAAGCGAATGACCCAATAAAGAAAAAAATCAGTCTCCGTTTCTTCGTCTTCTCGGTTGGTTATCTTCGGTCTTCGTCATAGCCAAATAAATAATTACATCATTGAAAAATGCATCCTATTATACAAATTTTCTAGTAAAAATAAATAGGCTCAAAACGGCCTTTACCACCCAATCGAATCGAACAAATCAAAACTAAGTCCACGAGCTATATCACCATCACATATGGATTCCACACAACATGTAACGGCAATGAAATTAAATAATTAATTTTAATATATTAATCCAATTAATCTATAAAATTAATCTACTCAATTTCTACAATATTAATCCAATTAATATATATGGCATTAAAATTAAATAATCAATTAATGTATTAATCCAATCAATATAAAACTTAATCTATTCAATTTTAATGGTATTAATCCAATTAATACTAATAATCGTTATTTCAATTTATTCGAAGTAATCCGGCCAAAAATAGTATTTTTGTGTAATATCTTCCCCATTTAAAATAATATTCCAAATCTTCATTTTAATCAAATTAAATCCAATTTAAAATGTGGAAAATATTACAACGTAATACAGAGACCAAACGAAGTCCCGTACAAGTCGGAATGGGCCCAGCCCGCAAACCGAGCCCGAAATAGGGGGCTGGCCGAGGGTGACCCGCTGGAGCAAGTCACCTGCCTGCTACCATCCGGCCACCCTGCCAAGCACCGCCTGGCAGTGACTCTGGCAGCTCCGGGCTGCCGAGTCCGACCTCCGTTCGGCTCGTTTTTTGGCTCGTTTCCAAAACGTGATGTTTCTAACTTTTATGTAGGACTTATAAATCAAAAAAAAAAATTCAGATTTATAATTCACATAAAATCATAGAAACAAAATTTACAACGAATAATTAAAAATCTCCGATTATACCAATAATGATTCTAAATCATAAATATCATCCAATAGCATTCAAAATGCACAAATAATCGTATATACGGTATTATTGACCTCGCTCCGATACCACTGTTGGGATTCCGGAAACAAAAACGAATACGCAGCGGAATAAGAATAAAGAATCCCAAACAGGATCGATCAAGTAACGTATATACGAAAAGAGAAACGTAGATAAAAGGATTAAGGTCCCATGCCCTTGAAGCCTTTGATAATTTCTTCGTAAGTTGATGATGATCATGAACCCGAGCACGAAATCCCTTTGTCCCCAACACTGAAAATACGATGCCTCTACGTCACCCCGCGTCGGAAGTTGCCTGGAAAAATCTACAAGACTTCGTTCTCCAAGAACACGGCTAGGGAAACTCGTAGGAATTTTTTCTTTTTATTTCTTATCTTTTTTCTCACCTCCAAGATGAAGAATTGAACAAGAAAATTTTCTCTCCCTCTCAATGATGCTCTCGGCCGAACACCCCTTGAATGGTGTGGTGTGATTTTGTTTTGTAATATATCAAGTGCAAGATATTATCCCACCAAATAATACCACCATGGCATTATTAGAAGACCAGATCAAGGTGGGATCTCACATGATAAAATAACAAAACAAGAAGCTACTATGAAAGAGGTGAGGGGGGCAGCCCATGAGGAAGATTCCAAAAACAGGCCGAGTCACTCGACTCGTGTACCGGACATTCGTAAAACGACTCCATTAAATACACTCCATTTTATTTCCAATGTATTTATAATAATTAATTAATCCAATTAATTAATTATATCAAATACAAAATATATTTCTCTAAGAAATATAATTTATGAATTAAATTAATTACCAGTAACTTAATTTCAATTCATAAGACCGCTATTCGATTTATCCAATAAATCATAATTAGATATCCAATATCTAATATTATTAGAGAGATAATAAATTCACATTTATCCAACAATGCTCCTGGTGCGCGACTATGTAGGTTCGTCTCAACCGGCATTGGGAGGAACCAATGAGTGCGGGCAGCACTTAGCCAGCCTAACGGGCCGCAGTGTAAACCCCGACTGAGAACGAATGAAGGGATCATTCCAGAACCATTATGTCGTGAATTACCATATACGCATAGACCCTTCATCAGATGTCCCGGTTAAGTCTTCGGGTCACGGTAAAGTCAAACCCCACTGTTGACTAGACACTATACATGTGTTAATGCAAATGAAGACCGACAGATTACTAGTGTATCTAATACGACTAGACCAGAATGCTTTGGCCAAAGACTTTTGATCTTATTTGCCATTAACCGTATAGGACATTCGTCTGGTCACTAACAGGAGATAGAATCCTTTCTTGGGGTATAGTAAAGACTGCTACCTACCCGTATAGTCCGCACTTCGAGGTTGACTCAGCAATTAAGCAAACGAGTCTAACTACTCTAATGGCAAACTAAATGTCATGGGCACATCTCCGACTGAACCCTCAAGTCAAAGGTCCACGTATACTATCACAACCTTTCGATTCGTCATCGACTCTCTAAGAGTGAATACCGTGTGACTGAATCAAGTATGAGTCGTGTTCGAGTATACTGGTCCCACCAATATACTTATGACTATGCTATCAAGACATGCACACGTCCTAGCATAAGTTATACATGTCTTACTCAAAACTTAATGCCCAATTTAGTTTATTGACTTGCGAACGGTTTACGTAAATAAAATTAAACACTTCCAGTGCATTTTCTCTTATCCGATAACGAGAATGGAATGTTCGCTCTTATTTACATGGACTTCACTTCAATATTTACCAAATCAAGAATGCATTTGAAATACAACAAACAGTGAATGAATCATATTTCCTTTTATAGATAAATCCATAATTACAAGTATAATGCCCCTTCTCTCTCATCCATTGAGTGCATATTCCTAACAGACATCATACTGAACTCTAACTCTTGATTAGTATCGCGGCTTGCCTTCTTCCATGCCATCCCTGTAATTGCTCCAACGAACTAAGCATACCTGAAATGCATGATACGCATTTTCCCCATTTAAGGAGTTAGCATTGGAATGGCTAGTACAAGTATTAAAGCTATACAAGTTATACCACGCAAATATCAGTTACAATAAACAACGACAAACCATGAAAGAAGTTCCCGAGAGGTTTTAAAAATTTTAAAATATAACTCTAGTCCTTGAAAATAATATATCAACTCGGGATTTTAGAAGATGACGGAAAATCTTTTGGAACTTCAAATCCAAGTTTATAAAATCTCTTTCGTACATAATAGGGTCTCAGCCCAAATCTCGTTCATGTAGAAAACATTTTTATAAATAGGAAACCTTCTCGACCTCACGCCCTTAGTCATGAAATCATATCAAGACAACTGAGCCTCGGCCCAAATTTTTTTTTTCGTAAAACAACCTTTAGGCAATCGTTGGGATCTCAACCCAAAATCTCTTCAAACTACAATACATGAAAACAATAACAAGGTCCATTTTTCAACACCAAAATATTACAACCAAGGAACTAAACACATACAAAACATATTTTAGTGCCATTCTAGCCAAGTACCAAGACCTTATATATAATATATCTCAACATCGAGGATAAACGTTGTGATATTCCGAACACATCAGAATTATTAAAAACATCAACATCAACGTCACAAAAACCACACTTGGTAACCCATGGCCGTACCCATTAGTATCGACCCCCAGAGGTTCCGTCGAACCATCCTCGGGTGGGAGATTACTTCCGCAGTCGTACCCATTAGTATCAACCCCCAGAGGTTCCGTCGAACCATCCTCAGGTGGGAGACTACTTCCGCGGTCGTACCCATTAGTATCAGCCACCAGAGGTCCCGTTGAACCATCCGCGGTGGAAGAACAACTTACACACACCAGCATTCACAACTTTCACAATTTCCGAACGTTGAATATAATGTATATAGTTATGGCACTAGCTAGAATGTCCACTTATCGACACATAACCATGACCAAGGCTAACATGACAATAAACTACTCCTAGTATACGTCCATACTATGAGGGTATCCACAAGCAACACATTCAACACTTAATATATCTTAAGATTAACGACACGACTTCCCAACAACTTAACCATCATAGACGCACCTCTACCCATCAACAAGTATACAAACCAATCAACTAATCTTAACAAACTCAATCCCATAATACATAATTAATGAATACGAGTAAACCATCATTCATACTATACATAACATTAATTCACGAGATATATGTCGTATAGGCAAGAACACTTGCCTCGATAACTGATGCGAAAGCTCCGACGAACATGGCTCACTCGATCGATCCATTGAAATCCCAACCTTTATTATAAATACATAATAGACAATTTAATATAAGGATTCAATTTAATATCTTATAATTTCAAGGTAATTAGTCGGCTAATATATTACCTCAATTGCGCCCCTTAATTAATTGATCGGATAAAATGACCAACAATAATCAACCCGCATCCACAACTCGATTATTGCTCCAAACACAAACTCCGAACTCAGACTCATTCCGTAGGCCCAATCACACTATCCCACTCGTTGACTAAAATATCAGAACCTCCATCTTGCCTACGTGTTCCCCGTTCACAATTCCAACACAATTACAGAAACTACCACGATGACTACACACGTACATATATATATATATATATATATATATATATATATATATATATATATGCGTACACAAGTACACAAACACACACATAAAAAATTATATATATTATACATACACTACACACACACACATGATTTTTCAGCACACACACATATACAAACTTACACACACACACACACACACTTACAGATGCACACACACACACAACAACCTACATAACCATTTACCATCCTCGGCAACCCACAGCCACCCAGAACTGACCATCACCTACCGGATTCAATCCCAGGCCCGCCGTCATTGACTTTCCTCACCCAACATTTCTCCAACTATAGCCCGAAGGTTACCATCGGCAAAGTTCAGAACTTCGCGGTCATGGCAATAACACCGATCATTAACAATGATTAATTAGCAACTTAACCGAGAATATCATCAACATGATAAACTTCAATATGACCAACCAAAGGTCAAAACACAACCGAGTATATTATCAATATGATAAATTCCAATATCACCAATGAACGATCAACGGTAATCGAGAATACCCTCTCACAGTAAGTTCTAACACGGTCAACATGGGACCACAGAGACAGATATACGAATGAATAAAATTCTCAAAATGTTATACCAATCACATACAGTGTATCTCAAAGAAACACACCCAGCTGTTGAACATACCCCTCGGCATACGAACAACCAGTCATAAACTGACGAACATACCCTAACATACATGGAGTGGGAACGACCAATCATTACCCAAAACAACCATCCTAGGGTCACCAACCCCAAATCCACACTTACAAAGGAATAATTCAAAAATCGCTATGGTAAAATCGCTCTACTACTATACCAATGGAATTACATAGCACATACGTCCCGATTTCACAAAACTCGTAGTTCCAAAATCACATCTTGTACATGAATCTACAACACGCAGTATATTTCTCTTATCCGATCAATCAACCGATCATTCCTGGATAATCAAACTATCATACCAAAGTTCGAATCTCTTTTCATCGTACCATACTGATGTATTATTCAGCTCGTGAGTCACACTCATAACTTCACCATGATATGCACTATGCACTAAATGCGTATGTATATCAGTCACATTTTCAAAAAGTTTGAAATCATATAGTCTCATCAAGAAGACAAATTTTCTAAAGTTCTTTCAAGAATTTCAAAACTCAAAACATAAATTTTCGTAAGACCACAAAATCAATTTTTCAGAAAAATTAGATCGACTTGCTAACGTCAAGTTCTCGATGACAATCCTTTTCGAATACACACTATTAAGTAAAATGGAATTATGCAAATGATTGACCACACCCATACTCCTGTATACAAGTTCGGCTTGTCACCAAGTCTACTGACATTCTATCGGAAAACCACATTATAGAGTTCCAAAATCTCAATATATAGACTCCGATAAAAACTCTTTTTCCAAAAATAACTCGCAATCTCGATCATTATCCCATCCTGGATCGCCTCAACTATGCTATGACAAAACATTGAATAATCAACGAATCAAACACAGCGAAAGACTACCCGAGAAGTTTCATTTGGACAATTAAACCAAAACCCCGAAAGGTAGTAATAAAATAGATAAATGATTGGTAAAGTGTTTTACAAATCTCGGGAGTTCTTTTGAAAACAGAAAAGCCTTTTAGAAACATTAGGGTCTCAGCCCAATGCCGTTCCACATTACAAGAAGTTTATAGAGTAGAAACCCCTTTTGTACTCCAAGTCCTGAGTTATAAAACTATTTCAAAATCAATTGGGTCTTGGCCCAAAAATCATTTTCCGTAAAACATTCATTTTGAAAGGTATCATTCTGAAATGCTCAAAAACACGTATACCTCAGAATGAACTAACATGACTACATGTTCTTCTCAACCATCCACAACATTTCTCCCAAATGCACAACTTCGTTCCAAAGTTTAACCGACATATTGATTTCCAAAATCATAGCTTCTCAAGATCATCAATCTTGTCCCAACTCTATCATCTCATACTGTAACACATAATATCTTTCTGAATCTCGAAGCATATCAACTTAGAATGACAACAAATCTCAATGCAATTCAAAAATCTAAATACTTACATATCGTGAAGTCGACGATTCCCCGTGATACTGGCACATGTATCAACTCTAGAAAATACTCGACACATATATTTACAAAACACACATTTTGCAAACTCAGTTCAACTCGAGAACACAGTACATCTCTATCCGAAGAAACATGTTAACACCATTCGGAAAATTTTACAACCACCCCAGTACCACACTGGTAAATCACATAACGCACAAGCCCGAGTGAACACAAAACGCAGGGCTCTAGAATTCGTCAATCGACAACTCGAATGATGTGATAAAAATACGACTCGACTCAACCCAACTGCCTTGATTTTCTCAACCTAAGCTCTGATACCATATTCTGTAACACCCCCAGAGCCATCCAGGACTATTACCGTAACACCCCCGAGATATTCGAAGTATATTACAGTGCCGTGGATCCCTACATGGGACCCACCAGGATAAAACAAGAAAACACCACTCGACTAACCATCTGAGTTAGCGAGGACACACATTTAAATAATACAACATATAATAATACGCCCGGAGCAACCGGCATAATAAATGTCAATCGACAACATAGCAATTTGAGTTAATACAAAATGAAGTTCGGAGTGAAAGGCCTAAGTACTCGCGAGTACAATCTATAAGTTTATAAATGTGGAATACAACCATATCGAAGGGACAAGAAAAATAAGAAGACTTGAATACACATGTCAACGACCCTGGCCAACATCCTCGTACTGTCCCAGCGCTCGCTCGTCCGGCAGAACATAACCTGAAATCCATAACAAGAATTTCCCCAAAACGGGTCCCCAAAGGGGTTAGCAATTACGCTAGTACAAGTAATCAAGACAAACCATTCGCTTACACGTTTCATAGTACAATGCACCAAATCATTTCAAAACCAAAACCAGACATGTCTTTTCCGGAAACAAACAGTCAATCACATTTGCCTAGGACAGGGACGAAGCCACAAATCCCACTCGAGGCCTCTAACGACCCTCCCGAGCTGGCCATATTATAAAACAAATCACGCACATGCATCGCCTAGGACCGGGATGAAGCCACAAATTCCACTCGAGGCCTCTAAGGACCCTCCCGAGCTGGCTAGCCAAACAAACTCATGAATCCAGGGCACAAACCATTAGACTCCCTCCGTGGCCCTGTCGGACCCTCCCGAGGTGAGAAAATCACACACAATATACATTACCATTTCACGTTAAGCATAAAGGTTTCCAAAAATACTTGCCTTGAATAATAGACGACGCAGCGAATGGAAGGAAAGACGCCGACGAATGCTAGGGACCGACAATTACGAACCTAACAATTCGAAGAACATAATCACCACCAACCCTAAATGAATACGGAATTGGAATACACCCAAAAACCCGCCTACGATTCATGTATATACGTATGAAAACAACAACGAGGGCGGACCGCAACCAAACCCCCCTCGAGTACGAAAATACCACGAAATATACCATGAATCCGTAGGAAACCAATAAGACCAACGAGATTAATCACATTTATCATGAAATAATCAATCATATGGAAAGAATTGGACGGAAATATGAAAACCCCCAATTTACCCAAAAACAAAGTTCTAGGAGTTTACCTCGGATTAAAGGCGAAGAACAAGATAAGATGACGATAAAACACTCCAAGAGCTCGAAGCAAATGATGGCTCAGAGTTGTTAAGCTTCCAATCGCCGGTGATACCAAGAAAATCGCCCAAGAAATCTCTGGAGTCGGAAAGATGAGAGAAGAGATGAAAAATGACCGAAAATGGTCAACTCCTGGGTTTATAACCCAGGATGCATTACGTACGTTAGCCACCAAGTGCTAACGTACGTAGGCTGTGTTACGTACATAAGCCTTAAGGGCCTTACGTATGTAACCAAAAATGCAGAAATGCCTGTACTATTTTACGCAGGCCGTTACGTACGTAACCAAAAAGTGTGTTACGTACGTAACATCCCTTCCTGGAAAGTACAGGCCAGAAATAGACAAGGGAGGTACCGAAAAAGAGTCAAAATACAAAGGTAAACAATTCACGATGGTACGAACGTAATTAATTCCCGGCAATGAACTCAAAGGCTGAAGGGAAGGTACTCCCGACTCTCTGGGATTCGGAACAACATCAACAACGTAATTACCCAAGACTTTGGGAAATTACGAAATGGCCCAAAACATCCGAAATGTACGACACATGGTCGAAACATCAACCAAAAGCTCACGACACGCATAATAACGTGAGATGGATCCTCGGTAACCCCGAAACGGCGGTTCCGCACGACAATTTACGAGAATACACGAGATAGCGACGAAAACAACATAAAACACCGAATCGAGTAAAGCGAGTCCGAAACAAGCTCGCACGACAAAAAGTCCAATATTAATTATCCCCGAAATGTCAATACGGTTACAAACGAGTTGCCAAAAATGAAAATACACCGAAATGAGAATATCAAGAGAGGAAAAATGCGGATATTACATTCTACCCCTCTAAAAGTAAGTTTCGTCCCGAAACTTAAGAAACAAACAACTCGGGGTACCTAGCACGCATGCTATCCTAGGTTTCCCAAGTTGCCTCCTCGACACCATGTCTCGACCACTGCACCTTGACCAAAGGGATGGTCTTATGCCTCAGTCGCTTCTCCCGATGCTCCAAAATCTTCAAAGGACGCTCCTCAAAAGTAATATCCTCGGCGACATCAGTCTCACCATAATCGATGATGTGACTAGGACCCGGGACATATTTCCTCAGATGGGAAACATGAAAAATGCTATGAACATGACTCACGGCCGGGGGTAATCCCAAACAGTATGCCAACCCACCAACTCGCTCGAGAATCTCGAAGGGTCCAATAAATCTCGGACTCAACTTCCCTTTTTTCCCAAAGCGGAAAACTCCTCTCGTCGGCGATACCTTTAGCAAAACGTGGTCTCCCACCTCGAATTCCAAAGGTCGACGACGAACATCGGCATATGACTTCTGTCGACTCTGAGCAGTCAACATCCATTCTCGAATCAATTCCACCTTTTGCCTCGTCTCTAAAATGATATCCGGCTCAGTCCCGACCAAATCGGATGCCTCGTTCAAACAAATCGGTGATCGACAACGCCGCCCATAAAGAACCTCATACAGTGCCATCCGAATCGACGCGTGCCAACTATTGTTGTACATGAATTCGATCAATGGCAAATGCTCCTCCCAATCACTGCTCCAATCGAGAGCACAAGCACGCAACATATCCTCGAACGTCTGGATAGTGCGTTACGACTATCCATCTGACTGAGGATGAAAAGAGGTACTCAAACGCAAACGAGTACCCAACGCCTTATGTACTGCCTGCCAAAAGTGCGATACAAAACGGCCATCACGATCCGAAACAATAGACTTCGGAGTACCGTGAAGCCTCACAATCTGCGCGATAAACACACGAGCCAACTTCTCCGGGCCCCAAATGTCCTTGATGCCCAGAAATTGTACCGACTTGGTTAGACGATCAACAATCACCCAAACCATATTCATGCCCGACTTCGATCTCGGCAAACTCATAATGAAATCCATCAATATATCTTCCCATTTCCATTCCGGAATGGGAAGTGACTGCAATAACCCTGCCGGTCGCTGATGCTCGATTTTGACCTGCTGACAAGTCAAACATCTCGCTACAAACTGTGCGACCTCCTCCTTCATATCATTCCACCAGAAATTCCTTCTCAGGTCCTTGTACATCTTACTTGAACCAGGATGAACGGAGTAAGGTGTAGCATGGGCCTCAAGCAAAATACTCTGTCTCAACTCTGAGTCGTTCGGTACACAATGCCGACTCTGAAATCTCAAAACACCATCCTCGTGAATCACAAACCCAGGAGACTTTCCCTTAAGAACATTCTCTTGGATTTGAGTAAACATCGGATCCTCCAACTGCTTCAGCTTAATTTCATCGATTAAAGATGACGAAATCTCTAAAGCACAAAGTTGCCCGATAGCTCCAGGCAACAAAACCTCAACATCCAACTCTATCAAAACCCGCCGAAGCTCAGATTGAGACATAAGGATCTCGAGCATTCGCAACGCAACCAGTTTCCGACTCAAGGCGTCGGCCACGACGTTCGCCTTGCCCGGATGATAAAGGATCTCGAGGTCATAATCCTTAATCAACTCTAACCACCTCCTCTGCCTCATATTCAACTCCCGCTGTGTAAATATGTATTTTAGACTTTTATGATCAGTAAAATCTGACATGCAGAGCCGAAAAGATAGTGACGCTAAATCTTGAGCGCAAAAACAACTGCCGCTAACTCCAAATCATGAGTAGGGTAGTTAAGCTCATACGGCCCCAACTGTCTCGACGCATATGCAATGGTCTTGCCGTGCTGCATCAATACGCACCCAAGACCCTGACCCGAAGCATCACTATAAACAGAAAAACCCCCGTTGCCACATGGCAATGCTAAAATCGGGGCCGAAGTCAAATGCCTCTTCAGCTCCTCAAAACCTGACTGTCTCTCGTCATTCCATACGAACTTCTCGGACTTATGGAGCAACTGTGTAAGTGGCCGAACCAGTTTTGAGAAACCCTCGACGAACCTACAGTAGTAGCCGGCCAAACCCAAGAAACTACGGATCTCCTTCACATTCTTAGGCGGTGCCCAATCCAACACTGCCTCAATCTTCTGCGGGTCCACACGAACACCCTCGGCTGAAATCACGTGACCTAGAAACATCACTTCCTTCAGCCAAAACTCACATTTCGAGAACTTTGCATAGAGTTGTTCGGTTCTCAAAATGTCTAACACTACTCGCAAACGATGGGCATGCTCTTCCTCGTTCCTCGAATAAATAAGAATATCGTCAATGAAGACGACGACACACTTATCCTAATACTCGATAAAGACTTTGTTCATCAACTGCATGAACACCGCCGGTGCATTAGTTAACCCGAAAGGCATAACTACAAACTCATAATGTCCGTATCTCGTCCGAAAAGCTGTTTTCGGCACATCGGACTCCCTCACCCGGAGCTGATAGTACCCCGATCTCAAATCAATCTTCGAGAATACCGCAGCTCCCTGCAACTGATCGAACAAGTCCTTGGCAAAGGATACTTGTCCTTGATGGTCACCTTGTTTAGTTCGCAATAGTTGATACACAAACGCAGTGAACCATCCTTCTTCCGCACAAACAGGACCGGTGCGCCCCAAGGCGAAGCGCTCGGTAGAACATACCCCGACTCAAGAAGCTCACTCAACTGATTCTTTAACTCGGCCATCTCTGAAGGTTCCATGCGATACGGCGCCTTCGAAATCGGAGCCGCGCCCGCCTCTAACTCTATAGCAAACTCAACCTCACGATCTGGTGGCAATACCGGTAACTCGTCAGGAAATACATCAGGAAACTCACTAACGACTGGAATCGACGAAAGCTCGACTCCACCATCCTCCGCCTTCAAGGCGTAGCACCAATAACCAGTACACCCCTTTCGCAGGAGTCTCATCGCCTTCAAGGCGTTAATAACGAACTTCTGGTTTCCTCTCTTTCGCCCCGCGAAAGAGTGCTCGGTGCCGTCCTCGGCTAACATAGTGATGATCCTCGTGCGGTAGTTCATGATTGCGCCATGCCGCTCAGGCCAATCATCCCCAAGAATCAAATCCTCACCCTCAATATTAACGACAATAAGATTAGAGAGCAAAGCTCTCTCACAAATAAACACAGAGCAGTCTCGGACCTCTCGATCGCTAACGATCCTATCACGGCTAGGAAGTTTAACGATGAAAGACTTGCAAGGCGACAAACAGTCGAGACTCAAACGGCGCACACACCCCAGCGATATGAACGAATGTGTAGCACCAGAATCGAAAAGCACACTGACAGGATGAGAATGGATATGAACGGTACCTGTCGCCACAGTGGCCGCTGGATCATCGGACCTCCTCATCTCGTAGATACGCGGCTGGGCAGAGCCAACACTGGAAGCTCCTCCTCTAGCGGGCTGACCCCAACCTCTACCTTGGCTGGCACTCGGAGGAGGCTGCGGAGCAAACGAGCCCTGGTTCACACTCGGCTCTCTAAGTGCTGGAAAAGAATCACGGGACTCGCGAATCTGTCTGACCTATTCACAAAAGAGGGCCTTGTGGCCCGACTGACCACAAGTATGACAAGTCAACTTCTGACGAAGACACTGCCGGTTCCTATGGCCCGACTGGCCACAGTTAAAGCATATGGGATCACGAATGGAAGTTCCGGTGGCACCTCGAAAACTCCCAGAGAAACAAGCCGAACTGCCCGTAGAAATACTCGCAGTCTAAGATTTCCGCTGGCCTCCACCCTTGGGACCAGAAAAACTTCCGACTGACTTCTGCTTCTTGCTCTCATGAGCCGCTTCACTAGCCGTCACCGACATATCGTAAGCAATATCCCTACTCTAATCATCCTTCAAAGTAGTGCAGATGAGCCCAGACATATAGTCCCGAATTGACAGTTTCATCCGCCTAGAAAAATGGAAAATTTTGTCGCTCTCCTCGACAACTTGGGTCTTCACATAGCCCAACTCCTTGTTAAAATTGGCAATAGCTTGGGATACGGGAACATCCCGTGGTTGAGCATCATAGAAAGCATGGACTCGAGCCTGTCTAACCGGCCACGGGCAATACTCAGTCTCCATCAATTCCTGAAATTCGGCCCACGAAGCAACATGGTCTTTGGGCCCAACGGCCTCCCACCAATCCGTAGCGTCCCCAGTGAGAAAGTACTGGGCAATAGGGACCTTACGGTCCTCGGGATAGTTGGTGGCAATGAAGACTTCATATATCTCCTTAATCCACCCCTCCCAGCCGATCGGGTCTGATGCTCCCGAAAACTGAGGAGGATGCATCTTGATGACATCTTGGAGCCAACGGTCTACTCCGTCCCGATTAGCATGGGCCGGATTCGGGTTCTGAACCACCTGAGCTATAGCCGCCATCCGGTTTACGATTTGCTGCATAACGCCCGCAATACCAAGGTCGGCGCGCTCCTATGAAGAAGCATGACTGTGACGGTCACCGATACTGCCGGCTCCCAAAGAATGCGACGTGGCTGCCCCACGTCCCTGGCCGCGTCCACAGCCACGACCACGACCACGGCCCCTTCTAGCATCCATGCTGGTTTTAAGAGGTGACATACAGCAACTCGATGATGAGTAAAAGAGGGAAAATAACCACAATTCAAGAAACGGAAATACGGTACGAGAAAACAAAGACTCGAGTAAGGAAAACTTACGAACACTGGAAGTACTGAGATGCTGGCAGCGGTGTGACAATGTGCAAAACAAACACAACTAGACCTAAATAACCGACAAGCCTAGGTATCCATAAACCTAGTGCTCCGATACCATTTTCTGTAACACCCACGAGATATTCGAAGTATATTACAGCGCCGTAGATCCCTACATGGGACCCACCAGGCTAAAACAAGAAAACACCACTCGACTAACCATCTCAGTTAGGAAGGACACATATTTAAATAATATAACATATAATAATAAGCCCGGAGCAACCGGCGTAATAAACGTCAATCGACAACATAGCAATTTGAGTTAATACAAAACGAAGTTCGGAGTGAAAGGCCTAAGTACTTGCGAGTACAATCTATAAGTTTATAAATGTGGAATACAACCATATCAAAGGGACAAGAAAAATAAGAAGACTCGAGTGCACATGTCAACGACACAGGCCAACATCCTCGTACTGTCCCAGCGCCCGCTCGTTCGGCAGAACATAACCTGAAATCCATAACAAGAATTTCCCCAAAACGGGTCCCCAAAGGGGTTAGCAATTACGCTAGTACAAGTAATCAAGGCAAACCATTCGCTTACACGTTTCATAGTACAATGCACCAAATCATTTCAAAAACAAAACCAGACATGTCTTTTCCGGAAACAAACAGTCAATTACATTTGCCTAGGACCAGGATGAAGCCACAAATCCCACTCGAGGCCTCTAAGGACCCTACCGAGCTGGCCATATCATAAAACAAATCACGCACATGCATCGCCTAGGACTGGGACGAAGCCACAAATCCCACTCGAGGCCACTAAGGACCCTCCCGAGCTGGCTACCCTAACAAACTCATGAATCCAGGGCACAAACCATTGGACTCCCTCCGTGGCCCCGTCGGACCCTCCCGAGGTGAGCAAATCACACACAATATACATTACCATTTCACGTTAAGCATAAAGGTTTCCAAAAATACTTGACTTGAATAATAGACGACGCAGCGAATGGAAGGAAAGACGCCGAGGAATGGTAGGGACCAACAATTACGAACCTAACAATTCGAAGAACACAATCACTACCAACCCTAAACGAATACGGAATTGGAATACACCCAAAAACCTACCTACGATTCATGTATATACGTATGAAAACAACAACGAGGGCGGACCGCAACCAAACCCCCCTCGAGTATGAAAATACCACGAAATATACCATGAATCCGTAGGAAACCAATAAGACCAATGAGATTAATCATATTCATCATGAAATAATCTATCATACGGAAAGAATCGGAAGGAAATGTGAAAACCCCCAATTTACCCAAAAACAAAGTTCTAGGACTTTATTTCGGATTAAAGGCGAAGAACAAGATTAGATGACGATAAAACACTCCAAGAGCTCGAAGCAAATGATGGCTCGGAGTTGTTAAGCTTCCAATCGCTGGTGATACCAAGAAAATCGCCCAAGAAATCGCTGGAGTCGGAGAGATGAGAGAAGAGATGAAAAATAACCGAAAATGGTCAATTCCTGGGTTTATAACCCAAGATGCGTTACATACGTTAGCCACCAAGTGCTAACGTACGTAAGCTGTGTTACGTACGTAAGCCTTAAGGGCCTTACGTACGTAACCAAAAAGGCAGAAATGTCTGTACTATTTTACACAGGCCGTTACGTACATAACCAAAAGATGTGTTACGTACGTAACATCCCTTCCTGGGAAGTACAGGCCAAAAATAGACAAGGGAGGTACCGAAAAAGAGTCGAAATACAACGGTAAACAATTCAGGATGATACGAACGTAATTAATTCCCGGCAATGAACTCAAATGCTGAAGAGAATATACTCCTGACTGTCCGGGATTCGGAACAACATCAACAACGTAATTACCCAAGACTTTGGGAAATTACGAAATGGCCCAAAACATCCGAAATGTACGACACAAGGTCGAAACATCAACCAAAAGCTCACGACACGCATAATAACGTGAGATGGATCCTCGGAAACCCCGAAACGGAGGTTCCGCACGACGATTTACGAGAATACACAAGATAGCGACGAAAACAACATAAAACACCGAATCGAGTAAAGCGAGTCCGAAACAAGCTCGCACGACAAAAAGTCCAATATTAATTATCCCCGAAATGTCAATACGGTTACAAACGAGTTGCTAAAAATGAAAATACACCGAAATGAGAATATCAAGAGAAAGGAAAAATGCGGATATTACAATCGCAGCGCCGTGGGCCCCGAAATGGAACCCACAAGGCTAAAAGACATTTTCGCAAACATTTACAAATGCCCAAGAGGCTAACGACGGTACTATCTTTTAAAAACATTTGAAGATTTAATGAAATCCGTTTATCCAATACCGTCGTAAAAATCTGATTTGAAACCAAAAGGTCCGAAATGTCAAAACTCAATAGTTTAAAAACATACGTTAAGCTATCGCTTACACGTACCGACAAGATAGTTTAGAAAACAATTTTCCAAAGTAACTTAATTTACCAGATATTTAGAGGTCATTTAAAAATACTCACGCAGTGGAAAGGACAAACGACTAAAAATACTCTAGCAGCGGAATACAACATATAATCAGAACACTCGATACACAAACACATGCCATAGCCAGTATCTTCCGAGAAGCTCATCTCTTCACGACCGCTACAAGCTCGATAACCCAAGAACCTAAAAAGAAATCCCATGATGGGGTCAGCCATAATATCCAACAATAATAACAATCACATCACGCCAATAATTACATACCAATGAAAATACTAAGTAAGAATGCGACCATTGTAATCTTACCACCGTAACTTTACCAAAATTCACAATTCGTATCCTTAACAACACAATAAGCTCATACCTAAACATCTGTACTGTATCTCAACAATACCCAAGGTTCTCAAAACATCATCACAACTCGCGATACGGAAATTATACCAACTCTGGCCAATTCAATCCATCTAATAACATCAACAAATATGAACACCATAATCGATTGTCCATCCAAAGACGAACATAAAAAAGGAAATACGGAACATACCTCAGGATACGCAGTGCCAAGATGAATCACGACAGTCTAATCCGAGATCAGATCAATACAACATATGGACTTGGTCCTAACACAAGACCTACAAATGCATACTCACATGACGACATCAATATGCCCATGATAACAACAGCAATGTATACTTATGGAAATCCGATGATCCAGCGCACACAACATAGATCCCAAGATGATCCTGAAAGACCAACACGAGGTAGATAACCCAAATATACATATGCACAACAACAACACATGGTAATCCAACGATCCAGCGCACACAGCTATAGATACACATGATGATCCCGTCGGACCCATGCATGGTGGAAATACCTATCCAGCGATCCAGCGCACACAGCATAGATACCCAAGATGATCTCGTCGGACCAACATGAGGTGGACATACGACAACAATGCACAAATGCATATTAACAACAATACACAAATGCAGGACAACAACAATACACAATGTATCACAATATGATCGACACAAAATGACAAAAATGATTAGAGTACTTGCCCCGAGTCCTCCGAGAGCAATCTCGATATCCAAACCATCACCAACCATTATCCTTAATACTCGACGATCCAAAATGTCACGGACTGTAGATAATTCATATCTTCGTCTTTATCATCATGTATCTTCGATACCTAAGTATACCAATAACAAAATTAAATCATATACATTATGATATAAATTCCCAAAATCCGAAAATAACTTACAATCCCAAATCTCCTGTGTTCACAATTATAATCATTATTATATGAATTATAAACGAATGAAACAGAAACCATTCATTAAATATTATAAACTAGGCAAATAATAACTTGCCTCGACAACGATGAAGTAGTTACCAATTCCTTGCCATCGTCTACAAGTCCCTCGGCCCTGATTAATGCAGTTCACGAACATTCTTGAACACGACCGTAAAACATGATTCTAATCACCGATCAATAATCTCAACCTATTACAATAATCAATTAACACACATTTGATAATAATCTACAACCGATATAACCAATCAACAAACCCAACGGTTCTACAATACCTCGGTTAAACATAGTCTGAACAATCCAACTCAAACCAACACAAATCATAACCATAACATGATATACTACACGGCCTATCCACTTAGCGCACGTTAATCATATACCGTAGCGTGCGCTAAGTCACTTCAGTTAGCGTGCATTAGCCAGTCGTCTAGCATGCTCTAAACTCATACAGTTGCATGCATTACAAGTACCTCTCAGCACATTGTGATTACCAATACGAATGTGAAGGAAATTATACTTCAAGATCAATCACATCCTTTCCAAATTCAATCTCATTATCATGATCCATACCTTATCAAGAACATATGAAATTGACCACTATAATCAACATAATATTAGTTCTAATCATCCAATCCAAGTTATATCCGAAACCATTCATATCTTATCACATATTTTTCTATGATGTGATATGTACCAAGAACACCAAGAACACCATGATTCCATAATCATGTTCATAACAAAACAGCATAATTCCACATATATATATATATATACATATCATCATATCATCATCCTCCTCAACACAAACTCCATGAAGCACCAAGAACCATAATAACACTTCCATAAGCTATCATTACAGATTGTAATCATCAACAATAACATCAATATCTGAAAATGAGGAGAAGGATTAACCAACTTATCTCAAGAAGACGAACAACACAATTCAAACCACAAGAATCATATCAATATCCATATATCAACACCAACATCATCATAATCCAGTAATCCATCTCCTAATCATGCTTATCAACTTGCTTATAGGATAATCATCAACTCAAGAACATCAATATTCAATCCAAAACGAAATCCAAATGTGAAGAGTAATTACCTCTTGGAAGGAATGGATTGAATCCCAAGGTTGAATCCGTTCTCAATCACTTCCAAACTCCAAAGGTTGTTATGAACGATCAACTTAAGTATTTGGAACCTCAAACTCCTCTCTAAGAATTCTCTCTATCGATTGAAGTGAATAAAATGGGTGAAATGTATCTTAACACCCGTCTGCCCATATTTATACTACACATTACTGGCGTGTGCTAAAACTTCTATTTAGCGTGCGCTACATCCCTAGCGTGCGCTATCCTTCCTTGATAGCGTGCGCTATCGAAGCCCAGAGGCTACTGCCTTACTTCGTATAATGATTTACGTACGCAATGCCCATCCAATAGCATACGTAAATGCCTCTATTTAGCGTACGCAAGTGTCCGGCCATAGCGTGCGCTACTCATAGTTGACTCGTTTGTCTGCATACTCCGAAGATGGGTCCACACGCAGAAAGCACTTGACAAAGCCAAGATTCCCTTTTGTCCGATCTACAATTAGCGTACGTTAAGCCTATGCTTAGCATGCACTAATCCTTCATAACAAACATCCGTTAACCTTATTGGAACATGCACCGAAAGTAGCCGGGTCCACACGTAGATTCCTTCTGATCTGTTCCGCACGAGCATGCGCTATCTTCCACCTTTAGCATGCGCTAAGACTTGACATTAGCGTGCTCTATGTATACATCATAGCGTGCGCTAACGTGGCTGTACTTAGCCATTTTTAGCTATTCTTGTCCAAATGTCTCGACATACAGAATACGAACATATGGCATAGTGAATACATATACTCCTTCCAACAATATTCTCATACAATACGCCCGACACACAATATCTTCAAATACAACTGTCAACCAAGTGCGGTAATTATACCAATACAGATGTCGCAGTCCTTCAATTATTTTATCTATACTGTACAGGTTCCACAATGTACAATATAATTCAGATAAAATAACAATATATTACAGGTGCCGCCACTAGAAGAGGGGTTGAATAGTGCAGAGTAGAGTTTAGAACTCTTTTTGTGCGGAAGCAAATAAAGAAGTAACGTGAAAGTGCGGAAATAAAATGACACAATAAATTGTTCGAGAGGTTCGGATATCCAAAAGCCTACGTCCCCTACCTAGCATTATCGACTAGGACTTTTCCGCAAAACCGAATGCACTTTATAGTTTAGAGCCAACTCTTTGCAATAGCACTTTCAAGATTAGTGCCGAACTTTAATTTCTTCATTTCCGGGCTCCAGAACAACCACAACTTCAATCACTCTTGTTTTTATGGGTACAAAACAACATCACTGAATTCCAAATAGTAATTCGAGTACAATTACTCGACTTACAGGATAAACGCTCAAAGTAATACAAGAATGTATATAGAAGAATGTTTGAACAATTCTTCTTGTATCAATTACAATAAGTAATATTATCTCTCAAAGTATATGCTATTTTGAAGCTCAAATGAATCAGATAATCGCTTGATATATTCATAGAATTCTTGTGTATTTCATATCTTCCAAATGCCTATATTGTTTTGTCGTTAGTATAGTTGTCCTCTTTAACGTATGTTAGGTAACAACATTTACGTATGTTAACGCCATAGCGTATGTTACTTCATGAGTGTAACGTTCACAATCACTAGCCCAGAATCGTACAGTAGCCTATGGATTGACCCTTTGTGTACGTTAAACATCATGTTTACGTATGTTAATCATATCCTCAGTTAGCTGTTGAATTTGTTGACCTTATAGATGTCATCGAAGGTTCAATTTTGAATTCAGCTTCAAACGCTTAGCGACCGAACATGTACATGTAGCGTACGTTAATATGTAGATGACCTTTCAATGTGTTTACCTTCTGGAAACTGCACAACGGTTCATTTTCGAACTTAACGTATGTTATTGTCATGGATTAGCGTACGTTCTGGTTGCCTTGTAATGTAGCTTGACTATCTATGTAAACCTACATGATTTTTACACTTTCTACAAATACACATGTTACGTACGTTATGATCTAGGTTTTGCGTATGCTAACTTTGTTGAATGTTTAACAAGTGAAGATCTTGAAATATGTTGCAAGTGAAATCTTAGATATTAATTATTTGTTTCTTTAAACATCATCAACATATATGTGATAGAAATATTATTCCACCAATCTCCCCCTTTTTGATGATGACAAAATAACTATAAATACTTATTTGTTTTGAACTAACTAATTGAGGGTTTGATAAATTATTTGAAAACTCTCCCTGAGTTTAGTTCCCCCTGAGTTCAAGTACGTTCAAAATATTTCTCCCCTTTTTTGTTATTTACAAAAAGAATTGAAAGATATGTTAAAAAAGAAAAGAAACTTTAGAGCTTATAGCTTAAAAAAAGTAAGTTTTTAAAAGGCAAAATTACCAATTAGGGGTATGAAATTTCCTAAAATTTGCACTTATGGTAACAAATTTTTTTGTATCATTTAGGGGTATGAACTTGTCTCCGTCCAACCAAGTTAGGGTATCCGTGAAAATTTGTCAGTTAAATCTAACAGACTTGCTGACTTGTCCGTTAAGTGACACGTGTCACCTTGTGATTGGTCCACATAATAATAAAAATAATAAAAATATAAAAGTTTAAAAAATATAAAAGATAGAAAATCTGGAATTTTTTTAAAAAAATCCAAACTTATTTTTTTTAAAAAAAATCTGGAATATTAATATTAAAAAATAGATTTATTTATTTGATATTCCAAAATAAGAAATAAAAGAAAAAAAATAGAAATCGGATGTTTTCATTATTCTTTAATTAGTTTTTTAGATTTTTTTAAAAATAAAATAGTTTTTTATGAAAAGTAAAAAAATTTAGGAAAACAAAAACTAGAAGGTTTTTAAAAAAAATAAAAGTTTTTATTTATTTATGAAAAATAATATTCCAGTTTTTTTTAAAAATGATTTATTTTCTATTTTTTTAACTTTAAATAAAAATATCCGATTTTTAATATTAATATTCCAGATTTTAAAAAAATAAATTTTGGATTTATTTAAAAAATTCCGATTTTTTATTTTTTATATTTTTTTTATTATTATGTGGACCAATCAGAATGTGACATATGTCACTTAACAAACAAGTCATCAAGTCTGTTAGATTTAACTGACGAATTTCATGGATACCCTAACTTGGTTAGATGGAAATAAGTTCATACCCCTAACTGATACAAGAAAAAGGTTTGTTACTATAAGTGCAAAATTTAAGAATGTTCATATCCCTAATTGATAATTTTTGCCGTTCTTAAAATTAAGCTAAAAGTTAGAAGCTATATATATAAAACCTATGTATCCATATAAGCTTGTAATCTGCAAAAAAAGATCTTCAAAAACCAAAGTTAGTCAAACGCATTCATATAATCATATACAGCAACGAAGTAACCAAGATATCAAAAGAACACCAACAAAAATAGACAAGTTATGCAATCAAGATACCAACATACCAGAATATTCAAAGAAAACAAACATACAACCAAAAGTTTTAAAAGAAATTAAAGAGCATGAGAATAAAATGTCGGTCAAGTAAGACGTCCAGAAAAGCATCATAAAGAAGAAAGTCATCTAATCAAGATCGGTCTCTGATGGCTGTGGGGGAATGGCTATGCCGAAATGGGTACAGACATTTTCTTGTATTGTTTCTGTCCTTCGAACCCTCACCTTCATCTCCTTGAATTCCTTTTCAAATCAATCCATACGAACATCAACCTGAGATGAAGACGAACTAGCTCTACTGTCTCGAGATGAGCTGGCCTGATATATAGGAGCACGAATACGGGGCCTTTCTGTAATATCCGGATTTATTATTGTGTATTTCATCTGTATTTGAACCCTGTATTATTCGGAATTGTGATCTCGATAATTGGAGTATGATATTTCTCACATTTGTATCCTTGTACATAAGTATAACAACATGCAAAATTTCTCATGCAAACTCGTGATAGCGCACGCTAAGAATGTAACTTAACGTGCATTATCGGGCTACAACTAGCACACACTACGAATGGAGAATTGCGTGCGCGAGGCAGTCAATTATTGAGCTAGGCGGCTAGCACATGCGCCAGCCGGGACATGGGTCCAAATAAGATTCCCGTGGATGAACCTGGACAGATTTGGACTCAATGCTTATTAGCGTGCACTAAGGGGTGTATAATAGCGTGCGCTAATCAGCTATTGTACATAAACTTTATATAAGGGACAACACTCCATTTTATTCTCATTTCCTTCGAGCATCCTTCGTTCATGAGAGACTAGAGAACATTATATCTTCCTTAAACACACTTAGAACAACACCTACTTGATCATTGGAGATTGAATGTCACTTGTGTTTGATCATTGGAGTGGAGAAACGTCTTGATTTGGCAAACAAGAAACCAGAGCCGGATTCTACTTGTTGTCCCGGTGTTTTTCTTCATCTTAAGGTATGTTATACTACTTTCAACCTCGAATTCGTGTTCTTAAGGATATGAAGATTATGCTATCAAGATATTAAGTTTCATTGGTGATTTTAGTCAAACCACATCATGTTTAAGGGATTGAGATGATTATGCTTTAAGTACCTTGGTTAAGAACATTATGATTTGAATCTTGTTACGATGAACAAGTAGAGGAAGTTTCTGACATTGATAATCCGAATTTAGAAGGTACCTTCATAGTAATCATGGACTTGACTTTGACATCATTATTGTTAGATGAATCTAAGAGATTGATCATGGAAGGATTTATCTTGTAAAGATGGAGTGTTAATCAAACTACAAGATGATAGTTTTTGATTGATATAAAGGTATTGATATCGACCGTTAGGCCTTTCGAATTACGCATGAAGAATTGTAATCGAAATGGAATATGGTTTTATGATGATATATGTATTCTCGAATTTGAAGTTGTTGTTATCCGTAAGATCATTCATAAACCATATGAGCATGATATGCATGGATATGACATGTATTAACACTGAAGATTTCATGAGTTTCATCACCATTAGATCAAGTCTGCTGCCCAGTAGTGTACTACCCTACACATTTAGCACGCGCTAAGCTATGTAGATTAACGTGCGTTATCGGGCATGAGTTAACGTACGCTACGTTTGGTACGTAACGTACGTTAGGCCATCAGGCGAGTCAGTAGGCTGATCAGTCAGGTACTGACCGTGCATAGTTAGCGTACGCTAGGCTTCGTTGTTTGCGTGCGCTAACGAGCAGGCTTAACGCACGCTACGTAGAATACTTAGCGTACGCTAAGCAGTTCAGGCAGATTGCGTTTTATGAACTTTCGGCCGTAAATTGGATTGGTAGACATTCGTACGACGTGAGATAAATTCTATATTATTTCTTTTGTTAAGGTTCGAGCTTGCTACATACGTGATTGAAGGGGCGACCTTCGAGTGTTTCGTTTTTCGTGGAAGTAGTATTCTTGTCTTCAAATCGAGGCAAGTACGTTATTTGTTTTACATATTGATGTTATACATATTGTCGTGCATATATGTCGTTCTTGTATGTCCACCTCGTGTTGGTCCGATGGGATCATCGGGGGATCTATGCTAGCGTGCGCTAGATCATCAGACGGGTTTTTCCACCACGGGTTGGTCTGACGGGATCATCGTGGGTTCTAGGCAGTGAATGCTGGATTGTCGGAATTACCATGTATATGTTATGATATCATGTTGTGATTATCAGTTGTGTATGTTATGATATCATGTTGTGATTATCAGTTGTGTATGTTATGATATCATGTTGTGATTATTAGTTGTGTATGTTATGATATCATGTTGTGATTATCAGTTGTGTATGTTATTTATGAGTTTCACGTAGGAGAAGACTCGTTGGTATTTTTGTCATTTACGTTATTATTATTCTTCGTGAGATGTTGAATAATATGTTGTGGTACTTGTACTAGCATCGTTGTACTAACCCATTCGGGGGTGAACATTTGTTTATGTTTAGGATCTAGGAGAGCGGGAAAACAACCACTGGAGCTACATGACGACGATGGTGCAGAGTGATGTTCCGGTCGGGTTTATTATCTGTTGTTGGTTATTTAATAAGTACTCGAGTACGTCGTAATTTGTGATGTTTGGATTTCAGTGATGTATTAATATTCTCCATTTGGACATTTGTACTTTTGGTATTGAACCAGAACTGACATATTTTATTTCAAGTGATTTCACAAGTGGGTATCTGTCATTGTCGTTTCATTTATTCAGCCTTGTAAATTCTTATTTAAAGGATTTACCTCGCTGTAATATTCCTGAATATATCGGGGGTGTTACAGAATATGGTATCGGAACTAAGATTATGGATATCTTCGCCATTGGGTTAAAATAGGGGTCATATATGTCTTTTGAGGTAACCGGTCACGAATAACATCACTGTACTGCCTACGTCTTCGTGCGGGCGGTGGTTGTAAGTTCCTAAACTCTATCTCGTCCTTTACATGTTATATTTCTTTGTACTTGAGCATTTGAACGGTATTGTTTCCTGTATATTGAGTGTTTATGCTTACAGTATGTTGAGAGGCGGACGTGGACGTGGTCGCGGACGCGGACGAAGGAATGCTGAAAGGGAAGCGTCGCCTTCTAATCAAGCCAGTCATAGCTCAGGCGAGCCACAAAGATCTATCAATAATGAACCGGAACCTGCTGTACCAGAAATCCTTTGTCAGGTGGTGAACCAGATGACTCAGTTCGCTCAGGTCGTGGACCGAATGCAGGCGGCAGTGGGATTACAGCAGGAAGATAGGCAGCAAGGGATCCCAGATATGGGAAATCGAGGTGACCGATGGCTGCAAGAGGTGGCGAAGATGCAACCACCTAAATTCGAAAGCTTTTCTGAGACTCCCACATGGGACCATTGGTTGAAGGAATTGGATAAAAATTTTGCCGGAATTAATTGCCCAGACGACCGTAGAGCCTCTATAGCTCAGTACTTTCTGATAGGGGAAGCATCCGAGTGGTGGGAAGCCATCCGGCCTGTAGACCATGATGCTGATTGGACAGAGTTTAAATTGATGATGGAAGCTCAGTACTGCCCTCGTCCTGTGAGGGAAGCCAAGGTTCGTGAGTTTTTCTCCGCTCACCCGTCAGATGTGCCAGTATCTCAGGCAATTAAGACGTTTAACCAACAGCTGGCATTTGTTCGACATCTAGTCAGAACAGATGCTGAAATGATGATCCATTTTGATATGAGAATGAAACTAGAAATCCAGAGGTACATGTCTGGTTTTGAATGTACCACTCTCCGCCAATACCAGGATAAAGCATTGGCGTACGAAATCAAGGAAGCAGCAATGGAGAAGTTTACGGAATCCAAGAAGCAGAAAGTCTCTGGTACTTTTACAGAGCATAAGAACAGCGGGCCCCACAAGAGCCAGTCATCTTTTAATTCTTTCAAGAAACCTCCGCACACATCTAGAAGCGGAAAGAACTTGAGCAAAGATCAACCATGACAGATGTCACCAGGAAATGCTTTAACTGTGCCCAGACAGGGCACTATCGACGGAATTGCCCCTTACCTGCCGTGACTTGTTTTGATTGTGGACGGGAGGGACATCGTGCGGTGTTCTGTGAAGAGGATGCAAAGTCTTTTAGAGCCCGTACACAGCATCTAGTTCATAAGGAAGCTAGTATCCAACAAACGCAGCAAAGTGTACAGATGCCTCAGAATTTTGGCCGCGGACGAGGCAGAGGACAGTGGGACCGAAAGGGTACATCTAGTGTCGGATCTGTTCCCCCCACGTCTGTACGAGATGAGGAGAACAGACGATCAGGATGCTGCTGTCGCATCAGGTACTGTTCAGATCCTTTCCCAGACAGTTAGCGTTTTATTCGATACAAGAGCTACGCATTCATTTATATCCTTATCTTGTGTAAAACATTTGAATGTTTCTGGTTTTCATAATTGTGAACCTTATGTTGTTGGTTTACCGAGTGGAAAGAGGATTGTTGGAAACTTAGAAAATAGAGATTTCCGTGTATCACTTGGAGGCAGAGAGTGGCTCTCAAATCTGATTGTAATAGAAATGCAATGAGACGACCTCATACGCGGAGACGATTGGCTTAATCAATATGGAGCTATTGTAAACTACCGAAGGAGGAATATCTCTCTGATCGCTGACGATGGTTCTGAAATACTATTTGAAGGATGGAACCCAGGAAGCTCAGGAAAGTTGATCAAGGCGATGAAAGCTGTCAAATTGTTGAAACAGGGCTATACCGGATACTGGTGCTATGCAATGAAGAAAGAAGACGAAATTGTGGAACTTTCATCCATTCCTGTTGTGAACGAATTTCCGGATGTATTTCCTAACGAGTTACCTGGATTACCTCCACGACGGGATGTAGAATTCACCATTGAGATGGAACCCGGAGCTACACCAATTTCTAAAGCACCATATCGTATGGCACCTACCGAGATGTATGAACTGAAAAAGCAGCTGGAGGAGTTACTGGACAAAGGCTATATCCAGCCAAGCATTTCGCCTTCGGGAGCACCAGTTCTTTTTGTCCGGAAGAAGGATGGATCGCTTCGACTGTGTATTGACTGTCGAGAGCTGAACAAAATGACGATTAAGAACAAGTATCCATTACCACGGATTGATGATTTGTTTGATCAGTTGCAAGTAGCAACAATATTTTCTAAAATCGATCTGAGATCAGGATATCATCAGCTAAGGATTAAGGAATCTGATGTTCCGAAATCAGCGTTCAGAACTCGCTACGGATACTATGAGTTTGTGGTGATACCATTTGGTCTCACTAATGCACCTGCTGTATTCATGCAATTGATGAACCGAGTGTTCATCGAATATTTGGATAAATTTGTGGTCGTGTTCATTGATGACATTCTGGTGTATTCTAAGAGCTCGGAAGAGCATGCACAACATTTGCGGACTGTATTAGAACTTTGGAGAAGCGAGCAACTGTACGCCAAACTCTTTAAGTGTGAATTCTAGCTAAAGGAAGTAATGTTCCTCGATCA
Source organism: Orobanche coerulescens (assembly GCA_033398695.1). Classification (NCBI taxonomy): domain Eukaryota; kingdom Viridiplantae; phylum Streptophyta; class Magnoliopsida; order Lamiales; family Orobanchaceae; genus Orobanche; species Orobanche coerulescens. Next base: position 120,583,093 of record CM065815.1, read on the forward strand.
TGTGGTATCAGCTAAAGGAGTCTGAGTAGATCCTCAGAAGATCGAAGCAGTTATGGATTGAAAGCCTCCAAAGAATGTGAAAGAAGTCCGGAATTTCTTAGGACTTGCTGGATATTATCGTCGGTTCGTGGAAGGGTTTTCCAAAATTTCCCGCCCACTTACTCGACTCCTGCAGAAAACTCAAAAGTTTGAGTGGAACTAGTTGTGCAGAATAGCTTTGATGAATTGAAGAAGAGATTGACGACGGCACCGATTTTAACACTTCCACAGGGAACTGGAGGATTTATAGTTTACAGTGATGCTTCGAACCAAGGACTCGGATGTGTATTGATGCAGAATGATAAGGTGATCGCTTATGCATCATGCCAGCTGAAACCTTATGAAGTGAATTACCCAACGCATGATTTGGAGCTAGCAGCAGTAGTTTTTGCTTTGAAAATCTGGAGACATTATCTGTACGGGACTCACTGTAAGATCTTTACGGATCACAAGAGTCTCAAATACATCTTCAATCAGAAAGAGTTGAACATGTGGCAAAGAAGATGGTTAGAGCTGATTAAGGACTACGACTTGGAAATTTTGTATCATCCAGGCAAAGCGAATGTAGTAGCCGATGCACTCAGCCGCAAGCCTGTTTCTATCCAAATGCTGGAGACTCTAACCTCCCAGCTCAACATTCAATGAGAGATGATTCGAGAAGGAATTGAAGTATGGTTACAAAGAGTCCAAGGACAACTGTGCATGATGGAAATAACTTCATCATTAACCGAAGAGATCAAATCTATGCAGACAGATGATCCTCTGATGATTCGGTTACGTGATGAAGTGATCAAGGGGAAGACCCCCGGATTAGTAATTCATGATGATGGAGTTTTGAGATTTCAGAACCGACTCTGCGTTCCTGATGTCGATGTTCTGAAACAGACGATTATGAAGGAAGCTCACAGCTCGCCCTATTCTATCCACCCAGGCACCAGTAAGATGTACAAAGATTTGAAGCAGAATTTCTGGTGGGGCAACATGAAGAAAGATGTAGCGGACTATGTTTCAAAATGCTTGACTTGTCAGCAGGTTAAGATCGAGCATCAATGACCTGCCGGAATGTTGAAGCTACTCCCGATTCCTGAATGGAAGTGGGAGGACATATCGATGGACTTTATCACTAGTATGCCGAGAACCAAGACGGGAATGAACATGATTTGGGTGAGAGTTGATTGTTTAACCAAATCAGGTTATTTTCTAGGCATTAAGGACACGTGAGGCCCAGAGAGGTTGGCACGAGTATTTATTTCAGAGATAGTTCGATTGCATGGTACGCCGAAGACCATTATTTCTGATCGAGACGGCTGTTTTGTGTCTGATTTTTGGAAAGCAGTTCATAAGGCCTTGGGGACCGAATTGAACTTTAGCACAGCTTATCACCCGCAGACTGACGGACAATCTGAGAGGACCATTCAAACGGTGGAAGACATGCTAAGGGCTTGTGCCTTAGATTGGTCAAACGATTGGGAAGTTCATCTACTGTTGATTGAATTTACCTACAACAATAGTTGGCATGCTTCCATTAAGATGGAACCATTTGAGGCATTATACGGGAGGAGATGCAGATCGCCCCTATGTTGGGACAATTCATCAGACTTGATCGGGACAGAACCAGAGTTGATCGTACAGACACGAGAGAAGATAGCCTTGATTAGTGAAAGGCTGTTGACCGCCCAGAGTCGCCAGAAATCTTACGCAGACATATGCCGTCGCCCATTGGAGTTCAGTACCGGAGACCACGTACTTTTAAAGGTTTCTCCTACTCGGGGAATCTTTCGTTTTGGAAAGAAGGGAAAGCTGAGTCCGAGATATATCGGACCATTCGAGATCCTTGAGAGAGTTGGAGAGTTGGCATACAGATTGGCATTGCCGCCGTCGTTGAGCCATGTTCGTAACGTGTTTCACGTATCCCAGTTACGGAGATATATACCGGATTTTAGTCATGTCATTGATTTCGGCGAGATCGAAGTCGCTCAGGATGGGACGTTTGAAGAAAGACCGGTCAGGATACTCGAGAGTCGAGTTAAACAGTTGAGGAACAAACCAATCGCTTTGGTCAAAGTTCAGTGGTCACGCCACGGAGTGGAAGAAGCCACTTGGGAAACGGAAGATAGCATGATGTCCAGATATCCAGAGTTATTTTCGTCTTGAGTTTCGGGACGAAACTCCTTTTTAGTAGGAGAGTATGTAATATCCGGATTTATTATTGTGTATTTCATCTGTATTTGAACCCTGTATTATTCGGAATTGTGATCTCGATAATTGGAGTATGATATTTCTCACATTTGTATCCTTGTACATAAGTATAACAACATGCAAAATTTCTCATGCAAACTCGTGATAGCGCACGCTAAGAATGTAACTTAACGTGCGTTATCGGGCTACAACTAGCACACGCTATGAATGGAGAATTGCGTGCGCTAGGCAGTCAATTATTGAGCTAGGCAGCTAGCACATGCGCTAGCCAGGACATGGGTCCGGATAAGATTCCCGCTGACGAACCTGGACAGATTTGGAGTCAACGCTTATTAGCGTGCGCTAAGGGGTGTATAATAGCGTGCGCTAATCAGCTATTGTACAGAAACTTTATATAAGGGACAGCACTCCATTTTCTTCTCATTTCCTTCGAGCATCCTTCGTTCTTGAGAGACCAGAGAACATTATATCTTCCTTAAACACACTTAGAACACACCTACTTGATCATTGGAGATTGAATGTCACTTGTGTTTGATCATTGGAGTGGAGAAACGTCTTGATTTGGCAAACAAGAAACCAGAGCCGGATTCTACTTGTTGTCCCGGTGTTTTTCTTCATCTTAAGGTATGTTATACTACTTTCAACCTCGAATTCGTGTTCTTAAGGATATGAAGATTATGCTATCAAGATATTAAGTTTCATTGGTGATTTTAGTCAAACCACATCATGTTTAAGGGATTGAGATGATTATGCTTTAAGTACCTTGGTTAAGAACATTATGATTTGAATCTTGTTACGATGAACAAGTAGAGGAAGTTTCTGACATTGATAATCCGAATTTAGAAGGTGCCTTCATAGTAATCATGGACTTGACTTTGACATCATTATTGTTAGACGAATCTAAGAGATTGATCATGGAAGGATTTATCTTGTAAAGATGGAGTGTTAATCAAACTACAAGATGATAGTTTTTGATTGATATAAAGGTATTGATATCGACCGTTAGGCCTTCCGAATTACGCATGAAGAATTGTAATCGAAATGGAATATAGTTTTATGATGATATATGTATTCTCGAATTTGAAGTTGTTGTTATCCGTAAGATCATTCATAAACCGTATGAGCATGATATGCATGGAGATGACATGTATTAACACTGAAGATTTCATGAGTTTCATCACCATTAGATCAAGTCTGCTGCCCAGTAGTGTACTACCCTACACATTTAGCACGCGCTAAGCTATGTAGATTAACGTGCGTTATCGGGCATGAGTTAACGTACGCTATGTTTGGTACGTAACGTACGTTAGGACATCAGGCGAGTCAGTAGGCTGATCAGTCAGGTACTGACCGTGCATAGTTAGCGTACGCTAGGCTTCGTTGTTTGCATGTGCTAACGAGCAGGCTTAACGCATGCTACGTAGAATACTTAGCGTACGCTAAGCAGTTCAGGCAGATTGCGTTTTATGAACTTTCGGCCGTAAATTGGATTGGTAGACATTCGTACGACGTGAGATAAATTCTATATTATTTCTTTTGTTAAGGTTCGAGCTTGCTACATACGTGATTGAAGGGGCGACCTTCGACTGTTTCGTTTTTCGTGGAAGTAGTATTCTTGTCTTCAAATCGAGGCAAGTACGTTATTTGTTTTACATATTGATGTTATACATATTGTCGTGCATATATGTCGTTCTTGTATGTCCACCTCGTGTTGGTCCGACGGGATCATCGGGGGATCTATGCTAGCGTGCGCTAGATCATCGGACGGGTTTTTCCACCACGGGTTGGTCTGACGGGATCATCGTGGGTTCTAGGCAGTGAATGCTGGATTGTCGGAATTACCATGTATATGTTATGATATCATGTTGTGATTATCAGTTGTGTATGTTATGATATCATGTTGTGATTATCAGTTGTGTATGTTATGATATCATGTTGTGATTGTCAGTTGTGTATGTTATGATATCATGTTGTGATTATTAGTTGTGTATGTTATTTATGAGTTTCTCGTAGGAGAAGACTCGTTGGTATTTTTGTCATTTACGTTATTATTATTCTTCGTGAGATGTTGAATAATATGTTGTGGTACTTGTACTAGCATCGTTGTACTAACACTACTACAAAATATGCTTTTTACGACATCTAATTTACATCGGTTTATAGAAAACCGATGTAAAAAATAAAAATTACATCGGTTGTATAAAAAAACGATGTTAACATTAAAATTTCGGAACTTTTACATCGGTTATTGCGTAAAACCGATGTAAAATAAGTACCTCGTTTACATCGGTTGGATATAACTGATGTGAAAGTTTAAAATTAGTTAATTTTACATTGGTTCCTTTATATCCGATGTAAAATGACTCCCGTTTTACATCGGTTCGTTTATAACTGATGTAAATGACTTCCCGGTTTAGTATTCTACAACGGTTTATTTTTAACCGATGTAAAAAGAGTATTTTACGACAGCTGTTGATAACCGTAGTAATTTGTTCTAATTTTCTGCCTGATGCCCTTCGTCTTTCCTAAAAGCCGTATGAACAAAAAGCAGGCAAAGAAAGAAAACCAACACTATCGGAAAAGCAACGAGAGCCCCCACCCTTTTCTCACACAGAACCCCGCGAGAACTTGGCGTTGCTCGTCCTTTTCTCACTGGCGCTGCTCGTCCTTTACCGGCTGCTCGTCCTTTTCTCACCGGCGATGCTCGTCTTTTTCTCATAGATCTCATAGCAAAGCCCCACGAGAATTTCCGACTCCCTTTTCTCACCGGAGTGTGCCTCTGATTCAACCGACTCCCTTTTCTCACCGGAGTGTGCCTCTGCTTCAATTTAAATCTGCTCATTCCAATTGCTTCGTAAGTAAAAATTTTATTATTTACTGCCCTAATCCAGACCAGATAATCTTTTTCCTATATGTGTAGGGATAACTTCGTTCTACAAGTTGTGTTTTATTGTTGGTTGTCTTTCAGTTTTTTTAGTTTATATGGTATTAGTGGATTTCTGATTTTTGGTGATGTGTTTCTGTAATATGGTAATATGAGACTTGGAGTGATAAAACTGGCACAAAAATGGATTCACTGAAACCTTATCTGAACCAAAACTACCCAGTGATCTTTCAAAATTAATAATTCCACATACAATTGTTTCCACAAAATGCACGGCCATAATTTATTTCCAGCTTCCCTGTTGATGAGCTTCTGTTGCACTCTATAGAATGTTCTTTCTCAGGAATCGCATTGAACGATTGAGAAGCAGATGCATGGCTAGTCGTCATCATTGTTTTACAAGGCTGTAGAAAATGGTATCATTAGATAACTAGTCAAAATAATAGGAGTATCATTTCAGCATCCCGAACCAAAGAACAAGTTGTGGACTGGTCATCTGGAATTGAACTGGTCATCTGGAATTCAAGTACAAGTACTCATGATATACAAAAATTGAAAATAAGGAACAAAGTGTGGGCAAGTTAACATGGGAGAACAAATTTAAATTCACCCTCTTGCATATGGTTTCCTAGGTGCGGCACAAAACTGAGCTTCTGCCTTGGCGATAGACAAATGTGTGATATGATCTGAGGTCTAGCTTCAAACACAACTAATAATACTATGTCAGGTGTCTATTTGGTTGGGGTGTTAAGGTCCTATTAAATTGTAAAACTAGGCTACTACGTAGTTTGTTGGGTAGTTCATAGTCCTAGTTTCATAACAAGTCCGGTTGAATCAAACCATTAGGCCCTGTTGTTTTCTGATATGCACCTCTTTAACTCAAGTTTATATCATTTTATTAGCCTTGTTTTTTCCCAAAACCAAAATTAACCACTCAACCAAACATATTATGATTGACTCATGTCCATCACATCACCACAAAATGCACCAAGATGTTCATTTAATCCAAACGTCGAATTGGATTTTGGATGTGTGTTTCGTTTGTTATATTCAGGATTTGATTATAATCCTACAAGAATTTTATTTTTAAATGAAGAGAATTCGCAAATAATTTACACAATTCTAGTAGGTCTTTTAGTTTTTCTTATGTTTTAACAACTCATGTAGTTTTATTGATGCAAATTTTCTAATATTATATTTTGAAAATGGTGTTCCACAGAATAGAAAAAAAGGAATCATAGTTGGATGAAAGCAAGTCGCATAAGCGATGAGTACGAGAATGGAGTTGAACATTTTCTAGAATTTGCTCAACGCAATCAATCAGAGCCCAAGGATGGAAAATATTTTTGTCCTTGTATCAACTGTTTGAATGGGAGGAGACATGAAGTTGACCTTATTCGGGAACATCTTCTTTGCGATGGAATTAATAAAAATTATACAACATGGATATGGCTGTAATACCCGGTTGTAATTCATTCCTTTTCATTCAGTAATTATCAGTCTGTATTTGTCACTCAGTGTATTTTCACTCAATTATAATCATTCATCAATCATGTTCATTCACCGTGTTCACCGTTCGGAAAACTTCGAATTGTGTATCATTATTGTTCATTGTTTCAACTTTCCTCTTATGAGTTCGACTTTGTTAAATCACCATTAATTTTTGGTAACTCCAAAAATTCTAAATCTTTGCAATATTATAGAGCATCGAATTAGCTTTCCAATGGTTCAAACGGTGAGTCAATCGGAGTCCGGATGAGAGAGTTATGGTCGTTTGATTTTGGCGATCATCGCGACCGAACTCGGCCGTGTCGTCCGACACGGCCCGTGCGCTGCACTCGTCCGAAATGCGAAGTTTCGCCGACCAGGACTCGATCGTGTCGTCCGACACGGCCCGTGCCGTACTCTTCCAGATAAGCCTGAACGACCGCCGACACGCCCGACCGTGTCCCGTGACACGGCCGAGTCATGCCGAAGTCGCCGCCGGGCGGGTCGCTATCGGAAGGCCCTCAGCGCCGCGACCGTGTCAACCAGGACACGGTCGAGTCCCTGTCGGCCAGCTGTCGGCCAACTGTGCGACACGACCGTGCCGATCGGCACGGGCCGTGTCCGGCAGGGGAGTCAACCCCTATAAATTCATTTTTTGAGCATTTCAGCTCATTCCTTCCTGTTTTTTCCACCTTTTACGAGAGAGAGAAGCTTGAGGGAGAGTTTTCTTCATCAATTATCATTTGAGTGTGTATTTTTCATCACCTTCAATCATTTGGGAAGCTTGGATACTCGATTAAACTCGTGTTCTTCGGATCGAAGTGATTGGATATTCAAGAGGTAATTTCTTCGACACCTTGGACTTCGATTTTGTGTTGGGTTATGATATTTTGGACGTTATAATCATGTTATATGAAGGGATATGTATATGATTATGAGTTTGTATAAGGATTCATTGGATTATTGAGGGATTATTCAAGAACAATTTGTATATCGAGTTGAAATTGGGGGTTTTCGATTAATTGTCGTTATAATCACGTTTTCGGATATTCATTTCGGATTATTGATCATTTGGAAGGTGTTTATTGGTTTGAAACACCTCTTGAGGGATTTGATAGTGGTTCATTGAGTTTTGATTGTAAACAATCGGAGTTTGGCCACAACGTATTCGATATAATGCCCCAATGAACTTAGTTTAATCGTATCGACGTTTTGAGTTCGTTATATTCGTGTTTGATTCGTATATTGAACGAGTTGTTGGATATTGTATAATTCAAGGTTGTTCGAGCGACCGATATCTCAATTAGGACGTTGTTCGTGGAAGGATAATTGTCACCGGTATTGTGTAAGTTAATTCTTACTCGGTTAAAAGGATATTCATCCCTTTTGTTGTTGTTCATTCATAATCATAACTCATTCATCATTATATTAATCGTATCAAAACTTGTTGTTATCAATTAATCGTTTACCATAAGGAACGACGGTTCCAATCTTTTCATTGAGCTGTCATTTATTTCGTTCCCATTCCACCTCGGTGAGTCATTATTCATTTTCGATGTCACTTTTGTTATATCGTGGCATTCCGGGTCATACTGGCGTGCCGGTTGGTATGTGTAGGGTTTTCATGTCGGGCACATTATAGTCGTGTGTTGGTTGATGGCCTCACATTGGACTGTGCACACGAGATTGATTGTTTCGTGAGACTGATTAGGTACAAGACCACACGTGTATTCGATCGATACTCGTTGGTGGCTTGTGCACGGACACATTTCCATCCCGGGCGTAGTGTGGCGCCACCCTTTGAGCCGTACTGTTAGTTGATTCATATAGCATGTTTGATTGCGTATGTTTCGACAGGATATTTCATAATTTCAGATATAATCATGATTGTGTTTATTCAACTCGGAGGATTGTTGTTACGTATAATCGACCCGTTTGGGGATATTTGTTTCTCGTGTCATGGAAAGGCAAAAGCACGGGAGAGCACGTTGACGGCGAGGAGTCCTAATGATACTAGAAGGGCCCCGATGCTCGGTCACTTATTCTGTCATTTGTGTTTCCTTTATTTATTCCGCTGCAGACATTCCATTTGAATACTCGTTTCATTCAGTGTTGTGTATTTTATCGTCACATAAGATACACATGTATTCTATTTTATCCTGGTGTGTTGTATGAAACTCCTAATCGGAGTAATTGATGTTGTAATGTGGTTCGGTACTACATTTACCCTGTGTACTTCATCCTTTTTCATTCGCCTGGTGGGTCCCAGTCGGGGGTCCACGGCACTGTAATATCCGCCTAGTTTGGGGTGTTACAGAGTTGGTATCAGAGCGTGGTTTTGAATACTACCCTCCAAGTTATGTCTCATTTGAAATCATTGTCATCGGACTAGTATCATTGGACTTTCGCGTCACGTGTGACCTGTGCGGATGCCGAGCCAATCAGACCGAAAGAACTATAAGACTTCTAACGCCATGGTATAATTTCTGGCAATTATCACTCATTCATAATTTATCAGTTAACAATCCTCCAACATCATTTTCATTTTGACCAGGACGGTCATTTTAACTCATTAATCACTCAATTCATTTCATTACTCGATTGTTGATCTGGATGATCATATCATTAATCTTGTTAACTTGTTCAAGATAATCATTTCAATAGTTTCATCAGATAATCATGTCACCTCAGTTAATCATTCATATAATCATTGTGTTAGAACGTGTATGCTCATTTTCATCATTTAATGACGTAATCATAACGTGATATTCATGTGGGAGATTTAATCATCATGTAACTTTCCACTTCAGTATGGAAAGAGCTGGCAGAGGACGAGGAGGACGAGGCCGTGGTGCGGGCCGAATCCCGAGAGCTCGTGTGAATACACGTGCGAATGCGAGGGATAATGCTAATTCATCTAGCAGCGACGCTGCTACTCATTCACCTGGACGTGATCATTCTCTATCAGGGAGTCGTACTCGGGACACCGCTCAGTCAGAAGGTGTTCGGGTTGACCCACTCGCTTTTATGCAGGGCATGATGGCCCAGATGACCCAGATGACACAGCTGATGCAGACGATGCATAACTCCACTATTCAAAATCAACAGGCTCCTCCGCCGCCGCCTCAGAGGCAAGAGAGGGGTGTAAGCAATATCATTAGCGATATCTCTCGCCAGCGACCACCTACCTTTGAGGGCTCATCTGAGCCGGCGGATATCGTCCATTGGCTTGAGCATTTCGAAAAATTATTTGCTATGGTGGATTGCCCTGAAGGGCATAAAGTTTCAGTTGCGGCTTACTATCTTGGTAAGAGCGCTCATTCATGGTGGTTATCGTTGAAGCCCACAGACGGATCATGTACTTGGGATCAGTTCAAGACTCTCATGATGGAGAGGTACTATCCGGCCCCACTCAGGGAGGCCAAGTTGTCGGAATTACTCACTCCCGACCTTTCGGCGGATGATGATGTTCTCGCCATCGCCGAAAAATTTCAGGAACTTCTTCCGTTCGCCTCATCTATCATTCACTCGAAGCGGACAAGATCAAGTATTTCAGCAAGAGGTGAAATCCCGTATGAGATTACAACCGCTTAATCATAATTGTACCACGTTGGCTGAATTCATTGAGAAAGCTCTTACTTACGAGCTCATCGCCAAAGAGATTGCTAAGCAACAACCTTCATCTGCTGGCAAGAAATCTAAGAACCGTAATCGATCGGCGGGCGTGCCACTTTCAAGAAACCACGTACGGCTCTACTTTTTTGAGCGACCTCCCACGGCGTCTAAACCCGCGGAATCTCGATCCACGAGCGGCCGTTCGGCCATCACTGTTTCACCGTGAGGAACAGGTCATTTCAGCACCCAATGTCCGGCGATCATCACGCGCCACAATCAGGATTGCTGGGCATAGGGCCCGTTTTTGCCGAAGGGACTCTAAACCTACTCCTGCGTCATCTCAGGCCCCAGGTCATTCAGCAGTGCAGAATCAGGCCACTCAGTCAGCATCGTTCAAGACGACAGGGGCTAAAGGCGGAGCCAAGAGCTATCAGACGGGAGCGTCCGGCTCTGGGGCCGGAAAGCCCCGAATTTATGAGATGAAGAAGACCGACGATCCAGAGGCCCGGATGATCTCAGGTACACTCGATATTCTATCTCAACCTGTGTGTACCCTTTTTGACACTGGTGCATCGCATTCATTCATTTCCGAGTCATGTTTGCGTAGACTACGTCTGGGTAGTGCTACTAGTTGTGAGCCTTATGTCATTGGTCTACCTGACGGTAGACGAATTATCGGTAATCGTGAGATTCAGAATTGTCCGATTCAATTTCATGGTCGTGTATGGCCAGCGGACCTAATCGTAGTGGATTTGCCGAGAGACGACGTCATCTTGGGTATTGACTGGATGGATCGTCATGATGCCATCATTAGTGTCCGTAAGCGTATGGTCACTATCATTTCAGACGATGGGTTTGAATGTGTTTTTCAGGGAGGTAATCCCGGCTGTTCTGGTAAAGTCATTAATTTGATGAAAGCAGTACGGTTACTCAGTCAGGGATGTGTTGGTTATTGGTGCTATATGACCAAAACCGAAAAATCATCAGTATTGTTGTCGGATATTCCGGTTGTGAAAGAATATGCCGATGTATTTCCAGACGAGTTACCTGGTTTGCCTCCACAGAGAGATGTGGAATTCACGATTGAGTTGGAGCCTGGTACGTCTCCGATATCGAAGGCACCATATCGGATGGCCCCGACTGAAATGCAGGAGTTGAAGAATCAACTTGAGGAATTGTTCGAGAAAGGTTATATCCGACCGAGTGCGTCTCCGTGGGGAGCACCAAGGTCGTTTGTCAAAAAGAAGGATGGTTCTTTTCGCTTGTGTATCGATTATCGGGAGTTGAATAGGGTGACAATCAAGAATAAGTATCCTTTACCCCGTATCGATGACCTTTTGGATCAACTTCAGGGAGCCTCAGTATTTTCCAAGATCGACTTAAGATCTGGATATCATCAGCTACGGATTCGAGAGTCGGATATTGCGAGGACGGCGTTTCGAACACGCTATGGTCATTTTGAGTTCGTAGTTATGCCGTTCGGGCTAACTAATGCACCTGCGGTATTCATGGAACTAATGAATCGGGTCTTCATCGACTTTTTGGATCGGTTTGTTGTTGTCTTCATCGATGACATTTTGATTTATTCTCGTAACCGAGAGGAACACGTGATTCATCTTCATCAGATTCTCGACGTGTTGAGACAAGAGCAACTCTATGGAAAGTTTTCCAAATGCGAGTTCTGGATGTCCGAGGTGACTTTTCTCGGACATGTAATTTCATCAGACGGAGTTCGTGTCGACCCTCGAGAAGACGGAGGCTATCCGAGACTCGGTTACCTCAGAAGAATGTTAAGGAAATCAAGTTTTCTCGGATTAGCGGGCTACTATCGGCGATTTGTGGAGGGATTTTCTAAAATCGCTCAACCCTTGACGAACCTTTGCGGAAGGATAAGAAATACACGTGGTCCGACGCGTGTCAACGGAGTTTTGAGGAACTCAAGAGCCGGTTAATGTCGGCACTGTACTTTCCTTGCCGCAGGGACGGAGGGATTTGTAGTTTATAGTGATGCGTCAGACAGGGTCTCGGTTGTGTGCTCATGCGAATGGAAAGGTTATTGCCTATGCTTCACGGCAATTGAGACCTTACGAGGTTAATTATCCGACTCACGATCCGGAGCTAGCACCGTGGTGTTCGCTTTAAAAATTTGGCGTCATTATCTTTATGGCGTTACCTGTCAGATATTCACCGATCATAAAAGTTTAAAGTATATATTTACTCAGAAGGAGTTAAATATGCGACAGAGGCGGTGGTTAGAACTAATCAAGGATTATGATATTGAGATCCTTTACCACCCGGGCAAGGCGAACGTTGTCGCCGACGCCTTGAGTCGTAAGTCCGTTCAGGAGCAGATGCTTGCTCGTTTAACAGTTCAGAAGGAGCTTCAGCAGGAATTCCTTAGACCCGAGATCGAGGTCTGGCTTCAGCGAATTCAGGGACAACTTTGTATGTTAGAGATTTCATCGTCTCTTGAGGAAGTAATCAGAGAGAATCAGAGTTCGACCCTTCATTGTTGCGCATCCGTGAGGATGTGACTCAGTGGAAAGCCCTGGATTCGTGGTCCACGAGGATGGACTTTTGAGGTTTAAGAACCGGTTGTGCGTACCGGCGAATGACGAGTTGAAAAACTCGATTTTGAGAGAAGCTCATGCTACCCCTTATTCTGTTCACCCGGGGTCTAGCAAGATGTATAAAGACTCGAAACAAAATTACTGGTGGAGTAATATGAAGCGAGAAGTCGCGGAATTTGTTTCGAGATGCTTAACTTGCCAACAAGTCAAGATTGAACATCAGCGACCGGCGGGTATGCTGAAACCTCTCCCTATTCCAGAGTGGAAATGGGAAGACATTTCTATGGATTTCATCACGAGTTTGCCGACGAGTCGTCGTGGCATGAATACGATCTGGGTGATTGTGGACCGCTTAACTAAATCAGCTCATTTTCTTGAGATTAAGGATACTTGGGGTCCCGAGAGACTTGCCCAGCTATTCATCAAAGAGATAGTGAGACTACACGGTACTCCTAAAAGTATCGTTTCCGATCGTGACGGACGGTTTGTGTCACATTTTGGAAATCAGTTCATCGTGCTATGGGAACTCAGCTTAATCTCAGTACTGCCTTTCATCCTCAGTCCGACGGACAATCAGAGAGGACTATTCAGACATTAGAGGACATGTTGAGAGCTTGCGTCCTCGATTGGAAGGACGATTGGGAAGCCCAACTACCGTTGATCGAGTTCACGTATAATAATAGTTGGCACGCTTCGATTAAGATGGCACCTTACGAGGCCTTGTACGGTCATCGTTGTCGATCTCCGTTGTGTTGGGATGACTTATCAGAATCAATCGGCACCGAGCCCGATATGCTTATAGCCGCCCGTGAGAAGGTAGCTTTGATCAGGAGTCGTTTGTTGATTTCAGTCGGCGTAAATCATATGCGTATAACCGTCGTCGACCATTAGAGTTCGTGGCTGGTGACCATGTGTTGGTCAAGGTATCCCCGAGTCGTGGTATCTTCCGTTTTGGGAAGAGGGGAAAGTTGAGTCCGAGATTCATTGGACCGTTCGAGATTTTGGATCGAGTAGGCGAGTTAGCTTATCGTTTGGCTTTACCTCCGGCGTTGAGCCGAATTCATAATGTGTTTCATGTCTCTCAGTTGCGGAAGTATGTTGCCGACCCGAGTCACATACTCCAGTTCGACGAAATCGAGATCGCAGATGATCATTCGTACGAGGAGCGTCCTGTACGAGTGTTAGAGCGGCGAATCAAACAGTTGAGGAACAAGACGATCCCTTTGGTCAAGATTCAGTGGTCTAGACATGGAGTCGAAGAGGCCACTTGGGAAACCGAGGAGAATATGCGGGAGAGTTATCCCGAGTTGTTTGACCCTTAGTTTCGGGGACGAAACTCCTTTTAAGGGGGGGAGTATGTAATACCCGGTTGTAATTCATTCCTTTTCATTCAGTAATTATCAGTTTGTATTTGTCACTCAGTGTATTTTCACTCAATTATAATCATTCATCAATCATGTTCATTCACCGTGTTCACCGTTCGGAAAACTTCGAATTGTGTATCATTATTGTTCATTGTTTCAACTTTCCTCTTATGAGTTCGACTTTGTTAAATCACCATTAATTTTTGGTAACTCCAAAAATTCTAAATCTTTGCAATATTATATAGCATCGAATTAGCTTTCCAATGGTTCAAACGGTGAGTCAATCGGAGTCCGGACGAGAGAGTTATGGTCGTTTCAGTTTTGGCGATCACCGCGACCGAACTCGGCCGTGTCGTCCGACACGGCCCGTGCCGCACTCGTCCGGAAATGCAGAAGTTTCTGCCGACCAGACTCGACCGTGTCGTCCGACACGGCCCGTGCCGTACTCTTCCGGATAAGCCTGGAACGACTGCCGACACGCCCGACCGTGTCCCAGGACACGGTCGAGTCATGCCGAGTCGCTGTCGGGCGGGTCGCTATCGGAAGGCCCTCAGCGCCGCGACCGTGTCAACCAGGACACGGTCGAGTCCCTGTCGGCCAGCTGTCGGCCAACTGTGCGACACGACCGTGCCGATCGGCACGGGCCGTGTCCGGCAGGGTAGTCAACCCCTATAAATTCATTTTTTGAGCATTTCAGCTCATTCCTTCCTGTTTTTTCCACCTTTTACGAGAGAGAGAAGCTTGAGGGAGAGTTTTCTTCATCAATTATCATTTGAGTGTGTATTTTTCATCACCTTCAATCATTTGGGAAGCTTGGATACTCGATTAAACTCGTGTTCTTCGGATCGAAGTGATTGGATATTCAAGAGGTAATTTCTTCGACACCTTGGACTTCGATTTTGTGTTGGGTTATGATATTTTGGACGTTATAATCATGTTATATGAAGGGATATGTATATGATTATGAGTTTGTATAAGGATTCATTGGATTATTGAGGGATTATTCAAGAACACTTTGTATATCGAGTTGAAATTGGGGGTTTTCGATTAATTGTCGTTATAATCACGTTTTCGGATATTCATTTCGGATTATTGATCATTTGGAAGGTGTTTATTGGTTTGAAACACCTCTTGAGGGATTTGATAGTGGTTCATTGAGTTTTGATTGTAAACAATCGGAGTTTGGCCACAACGTATTCGATATAATGCCCCAATGAACTTAGTTTAATCGTATCGACGTTTTGAGTTCGTTATATTCGTGTTTGATTCGTATATTGAACGAGTTGTTGGATATTGTATAATTCAAGGTTGTTCGAGCGACCGATATCTCAATTAGACGTTGTTCGTGGAAGGATAATTGTCACCGGTATTGTGTAAGTTAATTCTTACTCGGTTAAAAGGATATTCATCCCTTTTGTTGTTGTTCATTCATAATCATAACTCATTCATCATTATATTAATCGTATCAAAACTTGTTGTTATCAATTAATCGTTTACCATAAGGAACGACGGTTCCAATCTTTTCATTGAAATGTCATTTATTTCGCTCCCATTCCACCTCGGTGAGTCATTATTCATTTTCGATGTCACTTTTGTTATATCATGGCATTCCGGGTCATCTTGGCGTGCAGTTGGTATGTGTAGGGTTTTCATGTCGGGCACATTATAGTCGTGTGTTGGTTGATGGCCTCACATCGACTGTGCACACGAGATTGATTGTTTCGTGAGATCGATTAGGTACAAGACCACACGTGTATTCGATCGATACTCGTTGGTGGCTTGTGCACGGACACATTTCCATCCCGGCGTAGTGTGGCGCCACCCTTTGAGCCGCATCTTAGTTGATTCATATAGCATGTTTGATTGCGTATGTTTCGACAGGATATTTCATAATTTCAGATATAATCATGATTGTGTTTATTCAACTCTGGAGGATTGTTGTTCTGTATAACTGACCCCGTTTGGGGATATTTGTTTCTCAGGTCATGGAAAGGCAAAAGCACAGGGAGAGCACGTTGACGGCGAGGAGTCCTAATGATACTAGAAGGGGCCCCAGTCTGTTCAGTCACTTATTCTGTCATTTGTGTTTCCTTTATTTATTCCGCTGCAGACATTCCATTTGAATACTCGTTTCATTCAGTGTTGTGTATTTTATCGTCACATAAGATACACATGTATTCTATTTTATCCTGGTGTGTTGTATGAAACTCCTAATCGGAGTAATTGATGTTGTAATGTGGTTCGGTACTACATTTACCCTGTGTACTTCATCCTTTTTCATTCGCCTGGTGGGTCCCAGTCGGGGGTCCACGGCACTGTAATATCCGCCTAGTTTGGGGTGTTACAATGGCATGGTGAAGTGGCAGATATTCCAACTAAGCACGCTGATGTAGATATGGAAGATCGATTTGAAGACATGATTCGGGACGTCGGACATGAATATTTTCAACAACCACATGTGTACGACACTCTACAAAGTGACTCGGAGACACCATTGTATACAGGCTGCCAAAATTTCACACGTCTGTCAGCAGTTTTAAAATTGGTCAATGTGAAGGCAAGAAATGGCTGGAGTGATAAGAGCTTCACTGAATTACTTGAGTTATTGAAGGAGATGCTTCCAGAAAACAACACATTGCCAAACCGTAACTATGATGCGAAGAAAATATTATGTCCGATGGGTATGGAGTATAAGAAAATACATGCATGCCCCAATGATTGTATATTATATAGAAAAGAGTTTGAAGCACTGCACAAGTGCCCGAGGTGTGGAGTTTCACGATACAAATCGAAGTCCACTGATTGTGATAGTGATGAAGAAACGAATCGGGGTCCTCCAGCGAAGGTGTTATGGTTTCTTCCAATAATTCCAAGGTTTAATCGATTATTTGCCAATGCAAATGATGCAATGAACCTTTCGTGGCATGTAGATAAAAGGATATCGATGGATGGCTTCGCCATCCAAATTGATTCTCCACAATGGAAAAAGATTGATCAGCTCTTTCCCGATTTCGGGAGTGAGCCAAGAAATCTTAGGCTTGGACTCACTGCAGATGGAATGAATCCCTTTGCTAACTTAAGCACTAAACACGGTTCGTGGCCCGTTATGCTCATAATTTACAATCTCCCCATTGGTTGTGTATGAAGCGAAGATATATCATGTTATCTATGATGATTTCAGGCCCGCGACAACCGGGAAATGATATTGATGTTTATCTAAGCCCATTGGTTGAAGACTTACGAATGTTGTGGGAGAAAGGGGTTGATGTGTTTGATGGATACCGCCAGATGCTTTTAGATTACGTGCAATATTATCTTTGTACCATTAATGACGTTCCGGCATATGGGAACTTGAGTGGTTATAGTGTTAAGGGGCATCTAGCATGTCCTATATGTGAGGAAGACACAAGCTACATACAAATGAAACATGGAAAAGACTGTCTACACTCGACATCGGAAGTTTCTCACATGTAATCACCTGCATCGTAGATTGAAAAAAGCTTTTGATGGATGTCAAGAGCACGGCATGGCGTCGACACCCTTAATGGTGCCCAAGTTTATGAGCGAGTCAAGAACATGAATACAATATTCGGAAAGACCCAAAAGAAGGATACTTAGAAAACATATGGAAAAAAGTCGATATTCTTTGATCTTCCATACGGCGTGATCTAGATGTGCGACATCGTATAGATGTTATGCACGTGGAAAAAATGTGTGTGATAGTTTAGTCGGCACGCTTCTCAACATTAGAGGTAAGACTAAAGATGGTGTGAACGCTCGTAAAGATCTAGTTGAGATGGGAATACGACTGAGTTATATCCCGAATCGGTAGGTAGCGAACATACACCTTTGACATGTCATACTTTATCAAAAAGAAAGGACAAGTTTTTGCCGGTGTCTTCGAGGCGTTAAAGTGCCACAAGGTTACTCTTCAAATATTAAGAGTCTTGTGTCATTGCAAGACCTTAAATTAGTTGGCTTAAAGTCTCATGATTGCCACGCATCGATGCAACAACTCCTACCGGTGGCTATACGTGACATTTTGCCTAAAAAGTTAGGCATGTTGTAACTCGTCTCGTGCTATTTCTTCAATGCTTTATGTAGCAAAGTAGTTGACCCTTTAGTGTTGGATGATTGGGAAAAGGAGGCTGCTAATATCTTGTGTCAACTAGAGATGTACTTTCCTCCCTCATTTTTTGACATCATGGTTCACGTAATTGTTCATTTAGTAAGAGAGATAAGAGAGTGTGGCCCTATTTATTTTCGATGGATGTACCCAATTGAACGATACATGAAAATCCTGAAAGGGTATACAAGAAATCCAAATCATCCTGAAGCATCCATTGTTGAAAGGTACATTGCAGAAGAAGCCATCGAGTTTTGTACAGACTACATGTCACAAGCAGAAGGTGTAGGGTTTCCGAAGTCTCGTCATGATGGAAGATGTGGAGGTAAGGGTACACGGGGTTTGAAGATTAAAACAAAGAGTCGCCAGGAAGTGCTTCAAGCTCATTTGTATATATTGAATAATACTGATGAGGTTCTTCCTTACATGTCTACTCATAAGGCTCTTGTGAAGTCCAAAAATTCTCGGATGAGTGAAAAATGGGTGTTGACCGAGCATAACAAGACTTTCTTGAAGTGGTTTAAAGAAAAAGTTAGTCTTGATGATAGTGCTTCTGATACATTGAAATGGCTAGCACATGGGCCTAAGTTTGATGTCATAACTTGGAGTGGGTACGACATCAATAAGTTCTCATTCTACACTAAGTCACAGGATGACAGGAGTACTGTGCAGAACAGTGGAGTTACTCTTCAAGCTAAGTCCATGCACTTTTCTAGTTCAAAAGATAAAAATCCTATTATGGCTTGCACAAGTTACTTTGGAGTTATTGAAGAGATTTGGGAGGTTGATTATGTTAAATTTAGAATCCCTGTTTTTAAGTGTAATTGGGCTGATAATAAACCGGTGTACAAGTTGATGAATTGGGATTTACATTGGTAGACCTTCACAAGGTTGCTTATAAAGACGAGCCTTTCATCATGGCATACCAAGCAAGACAAGTGTTTTACATAAATGACCCATGTAATGAAAGATGGTCGGTGGTTCTTCAGGGCAGAAGCGTAGACGTGTCTCATGAGAATGAATATTCAATGTTCGATAACTATGATACTCTTTCTTTCTCAACACGCATACCTCCCATTGATGAAAATGAAACGGATGGTATGCATGCCACTCGTAGTGATCATGACGAAGGCATATGGGAGAACGTTCATATATAATTTTAAGTACATTTCCTTAATTTATCTTGTTGAATTGTAAGGGTTGTTATTTTTGAACTATATGTCTTGTCTACAATTAGCCCATAGTAAAAAGATTGGATGTTATTCTGTTTTTCCATTATCATCCGACAAAAAACCAAGCCGCACTGTGAGAAAAAATTAGTATTGTTAAGTTTAGTTCAAGATAAAAAAATAAAAATATTAAATTAAATTTCTAATAATGATTGTGAATTAACAAAGATGGCTTACCCAATCTTTGTCAAGTAGCATCGCACATAACCATAAACAACGTTTTCATCATGTTTTAATATACGACACTTGTAAGCTTAAGTGGATTATTATATTTATCAAGAGAATTTTCATGGTGGGATGAGATGTCTTTTAGCTTTGTATGACTTGAATGCCATTTATTTTCTCGCCAATGAACATACCATTTAGTATCACTTAGCCAGATGCCTTGTTCCCATTATGAGTTGTTCAAAACTCATAGCACACCCCAAGTCGCAACGCAACTAATACACCATATGTATCTTTTCACTTACACGCCCATATACCCAAGTAGTGATGCACTTAGAACAGATGCACCCATTTGATGAGGTTTCTAAAGTACTACTGCTAATATAGCAAATCAATTATAAATGTATTCCATGTTATTTATTGAATGCACTACCAAATAAAATATGTTCCTTTGTTGATTTGCTCCTTTGTTGATCCGTTCCGTGATAAGGTATAGCTTATATAATCAGTATAATGTATAATTACAATAGTATCCTTAATACTATCAAATCATAAAACTCATTTACGGTTACTATAAGTTATTGTAGAATATTCACCGGCAACCGAGGTAATCTTTATCCACCGACTTTTGGTAGTCTCCTGATTCTATACTACATTCCCACTTTTGCATACATTCTCCACTTGTTTCTTTCATCTGTGTGTGCATCTATTTAATGTTACATGCCCACATGTATTTCTACACAATTCGAAATGGCAAACTGGGTGGGTCTGCTGTGTTGGTGGTCTAGGACTTTTAACCAATAGTTGCGCAAGTAACCTAAGGCATTATTTATATCTATAAAAAGTTGTTCAGTTTTGTAAGAAATCTTAGGACACTATTTTGCTGTTGAGAAAACCTTACTTACACAAATGAGCATATTTCATAAGGGCATAATGAATTAACCTACATTAGAAAAATAAATAAACATACTTGAGCCATGAAGCCTATACTAATTCGATGAAATTGAAGTATTCAACGCACTTGTTATAAAAGGTTTTCCATTAGTGCTTCCAATTCCCTCCCCGCGCAATAAGTCCTAGCGCCATGACTTATAATTATCATTGGCATATTTTACTATAGCCAAAAAAGGTGGGTAAAAATGGCTACAAAAGTGTCGAATGAATAAGTTAAGTAATTGTTAATGAATTATGAACACTGTAAAATATTTAGACGGTGAATAAGGAACAAAAAGATATGAATGGTAATCTGATATGAGTAAATAAAACTTAATAAACTATCTGCCATTACAAAGTATATGCTTTTAGTTTAAATACATTCCTAGAATGAAAATGTTAATTGCTAGTCATTGTCTCGTTTAAGTGGAAAATGTTTTGTCTGAACAGGCACATGATGGCTACCCCACCGAGGTCTGATTCTTCCACTAGGTCTCGTTCCACTTCACCTCCACAAACCTCATCAAAAATGATTAGGAAGCCCACACGATGTAGGGATGTGACTAAAACACGTATGAATGGGAATAAGTTACCGCTTGACATCGATACGGTCACAGGAAAAACAAAAAGGACTCATAACGTGAAGTTGTCAAGTTATTTGGGGAAACTTGCTCGAGAATATATTTCCATTTTACATCCTACATGGAGACTTGTACCCGATCATGATAAAGAGATGATTTGGCTGGATGTTTTGGTAATTTCTATTCCTCGAATATTTCAGTTACAATTGAAAATAATTTGTTTCATATCCAATCATTCTCTGTTTATATATTTTTATTAAATGTAGAACAACTTCGATATCGCGAACGAAAAACAAAGAAAGGAAAAGATTCTACAGTCGGTGGGCGTAAAATGGAGACAATTTAAATCATACCTGTCTAGGGCATGGGTGTTCGGAGGTTACAAGAACATGGATCCTTGTTTGAAGTATAATATCTCCTCGGATGACTGGGATAAATTTAAAAAAAGTCGATTAGACCCGAACTGGGAGGTAAGTAATTAAATCTCATCCGATTCAATATTAGTATAACTTCAGAAAAATTATTCACTGTACTTGTATTTACTTTTTCACTACTCTTCAAATTTAAAAGGAGTAAATGTTTTTATTGCTAGTGAGTGTGTGTTTTTCTTTAAACTGTTCTTTATAAATTAATGCCATGGTATAAAGCTATTTGGTTGACTGCATATCCATATCATTTTGAGTTTATTTTGTTTATATATTCTATTTGAAACTATTTTGCATGATCATGTTCATGTTCTAAAAAACCATTAGCAGATATCTTTTAATTCTTTAGAAGATGCATTCAACCATATATGAAATGTATATTGTATAACTTCAATAGCAATTCAGTAGTAAATATTATATAAGACTCAACAGCATAAATATGTGTGTGTGTGTGTGTGTGTATATATATATATATATATTATAATATATATATATATATATATATTGTAGATTATATTCAATATTAGTTACACAATCAACTTGCTGTTACCAAAACTGATAAAGATGTGGGTATACTTTCTATTTAATCATATATTTATGTTATTATAAAAGGGGAGTCTTGGCTCAGTGGTAAGAGCTGTTTCCGTGTGACCTCTGGTCACGGGTTCGAGTCTAGGAGCGGCCTCTTGCGAATTTAATTGGCAAGGGAAGGCTTGCCCCCTATACATCTTGTGGTGGGACCCTTCCCCGGACCCTCGCCTTGCGGGAACGCTTCGTGCACCGCAATGCCCTATTTTTAAAATTTATGTTATTATAGGTGTATCTTTGAAATTTCATGATAACTCAGTCTTCTCATTATTCAGCTTCAGTTTTGTCTATGCACATTTCTCTATTTGTAGAGGGTGTGGAAAAATAGTTGAAGGGATTGTATTTCTGCATTTTTCTCATATTTTCATTGCAAACTCAGTTGATTAGAGAGCCTTATTTGTGATAAAATATAAAGCCAAAGGGGTTTTCCTTATAAACCTGGAAATCAGTTTTTCCCTTCCCGGAAACAATATAGTTTTATTCAGGAACATTTCCTACAGTTTCATGTTGCGTATATCTCTGCTCCTAACCTTTGTCATCATAAAAAATGCTTACTCGTTTCAATGCTTCAAAAATTTAAATGCTAAAACACATATGTTGCAAAGAATGGTTCTTTGAAGGCTTTTCTTGAGGTCAAACCTTTCTTCGCCTTTCGTAATCCGCAAGTGTGCTTCTCTTGTTATTACTTCACATCTCGTTTTCGAGTATGTGCAAAACTGAAAGGCAGATTTCGTGGTGGAGCAGTGGTTTGGAAAGCACATTTACACCAACGATAGTGCTAGTTCATGAGATTTTGAACAGGCTGCAACACAAAATAAACTCAAAATGGATATATAAACAAAATAGAATATATAAACAAAATAAACTCAGTGTTGTAATTGTGTGTGTGGGTGGGGGTAGGGGTAGGGGTAGGGGTAGGGGTAATGCTAATGGAGTCCTTTTCTCATGTCTGACTACAAAATTGATTACATGTACTATATATAAGTGGGGGAAAAATGTTATGCTAATTCTCATGTCTGACTACAATGATGTCTCCTAACAATCTTGTTCATGCCGCAAATAATATCCAACGTGTTGTTCATGAAGTAGTATAACTCAGTGTTGTTCATGCTGTAAATAATATATTTTGTGCTTTATAATTATTACAGATAAAGAGAAGTAAGGCACAAGAAATTCAAAAATTGAACAATTGCCCTCACACTATGTCTCGTGGTGGTTATGACACAGTGGATGAGAAGATCATGGCCGAGAAATTAAAGAAACGACAAGAAGAAGCATCACAACTGGTTCGATGCGGTTGTTGATCCTCCTTCTCATACTACTCGACACCAGAGATGGAAGCGAGGCCGCATAAGAAAATCGGGCGAGATGATTACTGACGCAGCACGTGAGATTGCAAAGAGGATTGTAAGTTTTCAAATATGATTAGTTTAATATTCACAGTGATCAGTGTTTTCAGTTGCGTTGCGTAGGTCTGTAGCGTTTTTTCAAATATGCTACTGTTGTTTTAATGTTGGTGTAGGATGATTTGGAGGAGGAGTGTTCACAAGGTTCATTTGTTCCCCATGGACGTGATGACATTCTTAGTAATGCAATTGGGCGACAAGAGCACCCAGGTCGTGTTCGTGGTGTTGGATCTGGTATAGGGATTCGAGAATATTTTGGATCACGTTCATGTGGGTCGACTGGACCCCACCAATCAATCCTCGCTTTTGCAAAGCCTCACACAGAAGATCACGATGGAGGTTACACAGAATTTGATGAAGCAATTCGGTCCGGCGTTGGCATCCGTAGGAGCAAATTCACAACCACCTCCAGTTACACCTCTTGGACATGTTAGCACGAACGGGAGTTGTGCTGCTCCTAATGATCGCTCTTTAGGAGAGGCTCACACTGCCAATGGCCAGTGTGGTTTATATATTGATGGTCAACCCCTCCGCCTAGTGGCCCTAGGGAGAGTTCTCGAGGGTGGTTCAACCATACATGGTGTGATCTTGTCTGACGATTTGGTTAGGGTGACAGTTGAGGATGTTCGAGATGCTGATGCTCAGGTCCCTATTCCCACTTCAGAGGTTAGCATAGTGGGAGAGGACCTAGGTGGTTTTATTGCATGGCCGAAACGTCTTGTCAAGGCTATATCTAGCGAGGTGCTATTTCTTTTCAGTAAAAGGTTATTATAATAAATGTGTGAATTAAAGATTGATTGTTGACATGTTTATTATTTAGGATATTGAGCGACAAAAGAAGCGGGTTAATAAAGTTGAGGGACCAGCGCTTATAGATAACCCGATTGTTGAATTGCTTAAGGTTACTGCATCCATTTATGGTAACCCTATGCAGGTGGTGTGGGATTCGAGTCTCTTTGGTGTTGAGCATGATGTTCCATTATACCTTTCCCAATGACGTTTTGGGGATATTACACGGCAATGTGTGGTGAGCATATCGATTATACGATTGGATCTTGTAAGTTCTAAACTTTTAAGTTTTATTAGGTAATTCATTGCTTTTACAATTTATGATAGCAATATTATTTAAGTAAAATTTATTTGAACACATTAGGTTGCTACATAAGTTAAGTATGGATATGGGGAATGATGATGTGTACGGATTTCTTGAGCCCCAATCTATACAATATATGGGGAACAAAGAAAATGAAGTCTCCAAGTATATTCTGAAACATATGCGGAATCAAACAAAAAGATTTACTTAGGAGCTTATCATCATGGGTAAGTACGGTCACCACATAATCAATTTAATTATAGTAAAAGTTTATATTTCATTTGTAAAAATATTTTCTTGTAATGTAGGAATCATTGGCAACTCTTAATAATTATTCCTAACAGCGTTGGTGTGTGGCTTTGTTCACTACATGCTAGGCAGACGCCGCTATGAAAGCCATAGTACATAGGTAAGTTTAATATGTAATTTTAGTATTTTTAGTTTAATTTGTTTGTATTTGTAAATTACTTTAATGAGAATTGTCATCAAAACCAGTGTCGTGAGCCCTTTTAAAATGCTTGGTGGTATACACAACAACAAATCGAAGCATATCCTTATTTGGCTTTATCCAAAAGTAAGTCATTTTAGATTCAATTTAAATAGTTTTACATGATGCTGTAATTTTTTTTAAATTCAACTTTAAATTTAATTTTGTAGTGTAATAAACAAGTCGGATCATGGGAATGCGGATATTACGTTATGTATTGGATGTTAACTATTATTCGAGCGAGTGTCAAGAACATTTGGCAAGAGGTATTTTTTTTTTAAAATAGCCACAACTTTTATAATCCTTATTTGGTTATTGTACTATTCTTCATTATTTTTTTTATTCTATGTTCTAGATATTTAATGACACTAGTGCACTTCCTCAAACTAGCATTGAAGAGATCCGTACTCAGTGGGCCAGACATTTTTTGGAATATAACAGATGAGTATGTACTTTTTTTTTGTTGGAGATGATATGATGATACGACTTTACAATACTGGCAGTCTATTTGTTCAAACTTGTTGAGTCATCCCTCTCTTTACTATATGTGGAACCACTCTCTGTTCTTTTTTCTGCAAGTTGATATTCTCATTTCGACACTGTGTTTATTTTTATTTCCCTGAAGAATCATTTTTTCTGGGACAGTATATAGCTTACTTTTTTTAATTTAATATCCTCCGCATAGGTGGCACCACTAAGTTGGCCTGAATGGACTGTTGTTCTATATCTATCTTTTCTTGTAAGTATGTGTTCTCTTTAAAATGAAGAAAGAATGAAATTGCTTTTGTGTATTTTGTTTGGGAAAAAATGATATGCTGTATTTCGACCTAATTACCCAAAAAGAAAAACAGATAACTCTCGAAAATACAAAATTCACCCTTGGATATTATTTTGCCTTGCATTTACTTTCTTCCTAGGCAAAAAGTATTTTAAAAACCTCTACTTTTTTAAAATATTCAAAAACCTCACGGTTGTTTTTTTCCCCGTCATTTTGATTTTGTTTGGTTTTTTTCCCTGTTCTTTGCTGGTATTTTTGAGGATGTTTTTACATGTATGCTGAAAAGATTCTCCAAAACTATGAAGATTAAAAATGTGTGGTGTTTAATTTAGTAGTATGTGTGGTGTTTAATTTAGTTTGTTTTGCTGCCATTGGCGGAAGAAACAATGCTGCCATTTACTTTGTTTTGCTGTTTTCTAATTTCAGTAGTATGTGGTGTTTAATTTAGTTATTTAATTGCTTAAACTAATGAATCTCGTACAGATTATGCAGTTGGCTGTACTTGCAGTTGTCCGTTTTAAATTAGAAATATGTCATGTTTAGTAAACTTTTCGCTCTTCACTCCAGTGGAACCTGGTATCCTGTCCCTTATCCTCCCAAACCAATGTTGTTGGATACAAATGGATTTTATGTCACAGTTCTCGGCCTGGAGGCACTATATAATGCTATAAAATAACTCGTCTACTTACTCAAGGTTATACTCACTAACTGGGATTGGATTATAATCAAACCTTTAGCCCAATCATGAAACCTACCACCGTTCAACTTGTCCTTTATCTCGTTGTCTCTAATCTTCTCCTCTATATCAGCTTGACATGAAAAACTGCTTCCTACATAATGACATCTCTAAAATACTACAGATGCAACAATCCCCAGGCTTTTCTGACTCACGATTTCCCAATCTTGTGTGTCGTCCCAAGGCCAAGAGTCCCTCTATGGTCTTATATAATCTCCTTCGACTTGGTAAAATTCTTGCCAGGTTTCTTTTGTCCCTAGGTTTTGTCAGCAAAGGTTGGGATTACTCCATTTTCATTTTTTGTTGGCATTCTCATACTGCTTATTTTTTCCTCTACGTAGATGACTTTATTATCACTACCTCCTCTTCTTGACTCTTACGCACCATAATGAAGCTTCTATTCTCCAAGTCCTGTATGGATGATCTTTGTCCCCTATATTACTTTTAAGTACTTCGTCACCAAATCCTCGAGTATTTTTCTCTCCCAATGTGAGAGTCTGCATCTAAAATTTTGGAATCTTTGCAGTTTGACCCATGCGAAACTCCTATTGACACTCACTCCATTAAATTTGATCCTAACGGATAAGAAAACTAGTGAGAGACTAAGCGGTATATACATGCAATCACACATTTAGGCATACTTGTTTAAAGTGCGGGAAATGGCACGGATGATAAAGTATAGAATGAGTTTTAGGTGTCTTGGTTTTTTTTTTTTTTTTGAAATGATGTCGGGGGTTTCTTGTAGACTGTGATTTAATGTTGCAACCTTACTGGTGCTTATATAGTCATCGGTTGTAGTTGATCTGCTAAAGTAGGCCCATCTCCATGTGCAGTACATCCGAATGTTCCATGTATGCTCTTCACACCAATCTGTCCACATTCTCTCTCGTTGACGGTCATACTTCAGTTCGCTCATTTGGAATTAAAGATGAGCAAGCCAAGAGTTCGATGGCCATGCCGAAGCTCGTTGCCTAGCTTTGCTTTTTGTTAAAAAAAATGAATAATCCGCCACGTTGATATTAGCAAACCTATTGGTTGAACAGGTTTTGGTAGTAAGATTGTTAAATTAATGTTGTGATTTGATAAAAACTCGAATGTATGGTTGAACATGTTAATGGGTTCCTTGTCTTATGTTATACTCATTGTTACTTCTTTTTAGGACATCTTTTAGGAATGTGTTGTTTTAATAGTGATTACTTTCCGTTTGGACGTCTTTAGGATTTGATTGTTTTGCTAAAAACAGGAATTTGAAAATACAGCCGGAATCGGAAAAACAGTGAAATAATAAAAAAAAAATTACATCGGTTGTTCGAAACCGATATAATATATACATTTTACATCGGTTATTTAAAACCGATGTAAAAAATAAAATGTATACATTTTACATCGGTTATATTTTAACCGATGTAGTTTTACCGATATTTTACATCGGTTAATAATGAAATCGATGTAAAAATGTAATCTTTTACATCGTTTTTATCGGTTGCTATCGTAACCGATGTAAAATGTCTGAAAATCTGCACTTTTACATCGGTTAACATTCAACCGATGTAAAATGTATACATTTTACATCGGTTTTTAAACCGATGTAGATTGAACGCCTATTTTACGACGGTACATTTTACATCAGTTCTATAACCGATGTAAAATGTATGAAATAACCGCAGTAAAATGTATTTTTTGTAGTAGTGTAACCCATTCGGGGGTGAACATTTGTTTATGTTCAGGATCTAGGAGAGCGGGAAAACAACCACTGGAGCTACATGACAACGAGGGTGCAGAGTGATGTTCCGGTCGGGTTTATTATCTGTTGTTGGTCATTTAATAAGTACTCGAGTACGTCGTAATTTGTGATGTTTGGATTTCAGTGATGTATTAATATTCTCCATTTGGACATTTGTACTTTTGGTATTGAACCAGAACTGACATATTTTATTTCAAGTGATTTCACAAGTGGGTATCTGTCATTGTCGTTTCATTTATTCAGCCTTGTAAATTCTTATTTAAAGGATTTACCGCGCTGTAATATTCCTGAATATATCGGGGGTGTTACAGAATATGGTATCGGAACTAAGATTATGGATATCTTGGCCATTGGGTTAAAATAGGGGTCATATATGTCTTTTGAGGTAACCGGTCACGAATAACATCACTGTACTGCCTACGTCTTCGTGCGGGCGGTGGTTGTAAGTTCCTAAACTCTATCTCGTCCTTTACATGTTATATTTCTTTGTACTTGAGCATTTGAACGGTATTGTTTCCTGTATATTGAGTATTTATGCTTACAGTATGTTGAGAGGCGGACGTGGACGTGGTCGCGGACGCGGACGAAGGAATGCTGAAAGGGAAGCGTCGCCTTCTAATCAAGCCAGTCATAGCTCAGGCGAGCCACAAAGATCTATAAATAATGAACCGGAACCTGCTGTACCAGAAATCCTTTGTCAGGTGGTGAACCAGATGACTCAGTTCGCTCAGGTCGTGGACCGAATGCAGGCGGCGGTGGGATTACAGCAGGGAGATAGGCAGCAAGGGATCCCAGATATGGGAAATCGAGGTGACCGATGGCTGCAAGAGGTGGCGAAGATGCAACCACCTAAATTCGACAGCTTTTCTGAGACTCCCACATGGGACCATTGGTTGAAGGAATTGGAGAAAAATTTTGCCGGAATTAATTGCCCAGACGACCGGAGAGCCTCTATAGCTCAGTACTTTCTGATAGGGGAAGCATCCGAGTGGTGGGAAGCCATCCGGCCTGTAGACCATGATGCTGATTGGACAGAGTTTAAATTGATGATGGAAGCTCAGTACTACCCTCGTCCTGTGAGGGAAGCCAAGGTTCGTGAGTTTTTCTCCGCTCACCCGTCAGATGTGCCAGTATCTCAGGCAATTAAGACGTTTAACCAACAGCTGGCATTTGTTCGACATCTAGTCAGAACAGATGCTGAAATGATGATCCATTTTGATATGAGAATGAAACTAGAAATCCAGAGGTACATGTCTGGTTTTGAATGTACCACTCTCCGCCAATACCAGGATAAAGCATTGGCGTACGAAATCAAGGAAGCAGCAATGGAGAAGTTTACGGAATCCAAGAAGCAGAAAGTCTCTGGTACTTTTACAGAGCATAATAACAGCGGGCCCCACAAGAGCCAGTCATCTTTTAATTCTTTCAAGAAACCTCCGCACACATCTAGAAGCGGAAAGAACTTCGGAGCAGCATCAACCATGACAGATGTCACCAGGAAATGCTTTAACTGTGCCCAGACAGGGCACTATCGACGGAATTGCCCCTTACCTGCCGTGACTTGTTTTGATTGTGGACGGGAGGGACATCGTGCGGTGTTCTGTGAAGAGGATGCAAAGTCTTTTAGAGCCCGTACACAGCATCCAGTTCATAAGGAAGCTAGTATCCAACAAATGCAGCAAAGTGTACAGATGCCTCAGAATTTTGGCCGCGGACGAGGCAGAGGACAGTGGGACCGAAAGGGTACATCGAGTGCCGGATCTGTTCCCCCCACGTCTGTACGAGATGAGGAGAACATACGATCAGGATGATGCTATCGCATCAGGTAATGTTCAGATCCTTTCCCAGACAGTTAGCGTTTTATTCAATACAAGAGCTACGCATTCATTTATATCCTTATCTTGTGTAAAACATTTGAATGTTTCTGGTTTTCATAATTGTGAACCTTATGTTGTTGGTTTACCGAGTGGAGAGAGGATTGTTGGAAACTTAGAAAATAGAGATTTCCCTGTATCACTTGGAGGCAGAGAGTGGCTCTCAAATCTGATTGTAATAGAAATGCAATGAGACGACCTCATACTCGGAGACGATTGGCTTAATCAATATGGAGCTATTGTAAACTACCGAAGGAGGAATATCTCTCTGATCGCTGACGATGGTTCTGAAATACTATTTGAAGGATGGAAACCAGGAAGCTCAGGAAAGTTGATCAAGGCGATGAAAGCTGTCAAATTGTTGAAACAGGGCTATACCGGATACTGGTGCTATGCAATGAAGAAAGAAGACGAAATTGTGGAACTTTCATCCATTCCTGTTGTGAACGAATTTCCGGATGTATTTCCTAATGAGTTACCTGGATTACCTCCACGACGGGATGTAGAATTCACCATTGAGCTGGAACCCGAAGCTACACCAATTTCTAAAGCACCGTATCGTATGGCACCTACCGAGATGTATGAACTGAAAAAGCAGCTGGAGGAGTTACTGGACAAAGGCTATATCCAGCCAAGCATTTCGCCTTGGGGAGCGCCAGTTCTTTTTGTCCGGAAGAAGGATGGATCGCTTCGACTGTGTATTGACTGTCGAGAGCTGAACAAAATGACGATTAAGAACAAGTATCCGTTACCACGGATTGATGATTTGTTTGATCAGTTGCAAGGAGCAACAGTATTTTCTAAAATCGATCTGAGATCAGGATATCATCAGCTAAGGATTAAGGAATCTGATGTTCCGAAATCAGCGTTCAGAACTCGCTACGAATACTATGAGTTTGTGGTGATACCGTTTGGTCTCACTAATGCACCTGCTGTATTCATGCAATTGATGAACCGAGTGTTCATTGAATATTTGGATAAATTTGTGGTCGTGTTCATTGATGACATTCTGGTGTATTCTAAGAGCTCGGAAGAGCATGCACAACATTTGCGGACTGTATTAGAACTTTCGAGAAGCGAGCAACTGTACGCCAAACTCTTTAAGTGTGAATTCTGGCTAAAGGAAGTAATGTTCCTCGATCATGTGGTATCATCTAAAGGAGTCCGAGTAGATCCTCAGAAGATCGAAGCAGTTATGGATTGAAAGCCTCCAAAGAACGTGAAAGAAGTCCGGAATTTCTTAGGACTTGCTGGATATTATCGTCGGTTCGTGGAAGGGTTTTCCAAAATTTCCCGCCCACTTACTCGACTCCTGCAGAAAACTCAAAAGTTTGAGTGGAACTAGTTGTGCAGAATAGCTTTGATGAATTGAAGAAGAGATTGACGACGGCACCGATTTTAACACTTCCACAGGGAATTGGAGGATTTATAGTTTACAGTGATGCTTCGAACCAAGGACTCGGATGTGTATTGATGCAGAATGATAAGGTGATCGCTTATGCATCATGCCAGCTGAAACCTTATGAAGTGAATTACCCAACGCATGATTTGGAGCTAGCAGCAGTAGTTTTTGCTTTGAAAATCTGGAGACATTATCTGTACGGGACTCACTGTAAGATCTTTACGGATCACAAGAGTCTCAAATACATCTTCAATCAGAAAGAGTTGAACATGTGGCAAAGAAGATGGTTAGAGCTGATTAAGGACTACGACTTGGAAATTTTGTATCATCCAGGCAAAGCGAATGTAGTGGCCGATGCACTCAGCCGCAAGCCTATTTCTATCCAAATGCTGGAGACTCTGACCTCCCAGCTCAACATTCAATGAGAGATGATTCGAGAAGGAATTGAAGTATGGTTACAAAGAGTCCAAGGACAACTGTGCGTGATGGAAATAACTTCATCATTAACCGAAGAGATCAAATCTATGCAGACAGATGATCCTCTGATGATTCGGTTACGTGATGAAGTGATCAAGGGGAAGACCCCCGGATTCGTAATTCATGATGATGGAGTTTTGAGATTTCAGAACCGACTCTGCGTTCCTGATGTCGATGTTCTGAAACAGACGATTATGAAGGAAGCTCACAGCTCGCCCTATTCTATCCACCCAGGCACCAGTAAGATGTACAAAGATTTGAAGCAGAATTTATGGTGGGGCAACATGAAGAAAGATGTAGCGGACTATGTTTCAAAATGCTTGACTTGTCAGCAGGTTAAGATCGAGCATCAATGACCTGCCGGAATGTTGAAGCTGATCCCGATTCCTGAATGGAAGTGGGAGGACATATCGATGGACTTTATCACTAGTATGCCGAGAACCAAGACGGGAATGAACATGATTTGGGTGAGAGTTGATCGTTTAACCAAATCAGCTTATTTTCTAGGCATTAAGGACACGTGAGGACCAGAGAGGTTGGCACGAGTATTTATTTCAGAGATAGTTCGATTGCATGGTACGCCGAAGACCATTATTTCTGATCGAGACGGCCGTTTTGTGTCTCATTTTTGGAAAGCAGTTCATAAGGCCTTGGGGACCGAATTGAACTTTAGCACAACTTATCACCCGCAGACTGACGGACAATCTGAGAGGACCATTCAAACGGTGGAAGACATGCTAAGGGCTTGTGCCTTAGAT
The DNA here is from genome assembly GCA_033398695.1 of Orobanche coerulescens. NCBI lineage: Eukaryota > Viridiplantae > Streptophyta > Magnoliopsida > Lamiales > Orobanchaceae > Orobanche > Orobanche coerulescens. The sequence goes on from CM065815.1 coordinate 120,616,054, forward strand.
TGGTCAAACGATTGGGAAGTTCATCTACTGTTGATTGAATTTACCTACAACAATAGTTGGCATGCTTCCATTAAGATGGAACCGTTTGAGGCATTATACGGGAGGAGATGCAGATCGCCCCTATGTTGGGACAATTCATCAGACTTGATCGGGACAGAACCAGAGTTGATCGTACAGACACGAGAGAAGATAGCCTTGATTAGTGAAAGGCTGTTGACCGCCCAGAGTCGCCAGAAATCTTATGCAGACATACGCCGTCGCCCATTGGAGTTCAGTACCGGAGACCACGTACTTTTAAAGGTTTCTCCTACTCGGGGAATCTTTCGTTTTGGAAAGAAGGGAAAGCTGAGTCCGAGATATATCGGACCATTCGAGATCCTTGAGAGAGTTGGAGAGTTGGCATACAGATTGGCATTGCCGCCGTCGTTGAGCCATGTTCATAACGTGTTTCACGTATCCCAGTTACGGAGATATATACCGGATCTTAGTCATGTCATTGATTTCGGCGAGATCAAAGTCGCTAAGGATGGGACTTTTGAAGAAAGACCGGTCAGGATACTCGAGAGTCGAGTTAAACAGTTTAGGAACAAACCAATCGCTTTGGTCAAAGTTCAGTGGTCACGCCACGGAGTGGAAGAAACCACTTGGGAAACGGAAGATAGCATGATGTCCAGATATCCAGAGTTATTTTTGTCTTGAGTTTCGGGACGAAACTCCTTTTTAGTAGGAGAGTATGTAATATCCGGATTTATTATTGTGTATTTCATCTGTATTTGAACCCTGTAGTATTCGGAATTGTGATCTCGATAATTGGAGTATGATATTTCTCACATTTGTATCCTTGTACATAAGTATAAGAACATGCAAAATTTCTCATGCAAACTCGTGATAGCGCACGCTAAGAATGTAACTTAACGTGCGTTATCGGGCTACAACTAGCACACGCTACGAATGGAGAATTGCGTGCGCTAGGCAGTCAATTATTGAGCTAGGCGGCTAGCACATGCGCTCGCCAGGACATGGGTCCGGATAAGATTCCCGCTGACGAACCTGGACAGATTTGGGGTCAACGCTTATTAGCATGCGCTAAGGGGTGTATAATAGCGTGCGTTAATCAGCTATTGTACAGAAACTTTATATAAGGGACAGCACTCCATTTTCTTCTCATTTCCTTCGAGCATCCTTCATTCTTGAGAGACCAGAGAACATTATATCTTCCTTAAACACACTTAGAACACACCTACTTGATCATTGGAGATTGAATGTCACTTGTGTTTGATCATTGGAGTGGAGAAATGTCTTGATTTGGCAAACAAGAAACCAGAGCCGGATTCTACTTGTTGTCCCGGTGTTTTTCTTCATCTTAAGGTATGTTATACTACTTTCAACCTCGAATTCGTGTTCTTAAGGATATGAAGATTATGCTATCAAGATATTAAGTTTCATTGGTGATTTTAGTCAAACCACATCATGTTTAAGGGATTGAGATGATTATGCTTTAAGTACCTTGGTTAAGAACATTATGATTTGAATCTTGTTATGATGAACAAGTAGAGGAAGTTTCTGACATTGATAATCCGAATTTAGAAGGTGCCTTCATAGTAATCACGGACTTGACTTTAACATCATTATTGTTAGACGAATCTAAGAGATTGATCATGGAAGGATTTATCTTGTAAAGATGGAGTGTTAATCAAACTACAAGATGATAGTTTTTGATTGATATAAAGGTATTGATATCGACCGTTAGGCCTTCCGAATTACGCATGAAGAATTGTAATCGAAATGGAATATGGTTTTATGATGATATACGTATTCTCGAATTTGAAGTTTTTGTTATCCGTAAGATCATTCATAAACCATATGAGCATGATATTCATGGAGATGACATGTATTAACACTGAAGATTTCATGAGTTTCATCACCATTAGATCAAGTCTACTGCCCAGTAGTGTACTACCCTACACATTTAGCGCGCGCTAAGCTATGTAGATTAACGTGCGCTATCGTTCATGAGTTAACGTACGCTACGTTTGGTACGTAACGTACGTTAGGCCATCAGGCGAGTCAGTAGGCTGATCAGTGAGGTACTGACCGTGCATAGTTAGTGTACGCTAGGATTCGTTGTTTGCGTGCGCTAACGAGCAGGCTTAATGCACGCTACGTAGAATACTTAGCGTACGCTAAGCAGTTCAGGCAGATTTCGTTTTATGAACTTTCGGCCGTAAATTGGATTGGTAGACATTCGTACAACGTGAGATAAATTCTATATTATTTCTTTTGTTAAGGTTCGAGCTTGCTACGTGATTCATTGAAGGGGCGACCTTCGAGTGTTTTGTTTTTCGTGGAAGTAGTATTCTTGTCTTCGAATCGAGGCAAGTACCTTATTTGTTTTACGTATACATATTGTCGTGCATATATCTCATTGTTGTATGTCCACCTCGTGTTAGTCCGACGGGATCATTGGGGGATCTATGCTAGCGTGCGCTGGATCATCGGACGGGTTTTTCCACCACGGGTTGGTCTGACGGGATCATCGTGGGTTCTAGGCAGTGAACGCTGGATCATTGGAATTACCATGTGTATGTTATGATATCATGTTGTGATTATCAGTTGTGTATGTTATCATATCATGTTGTGATTATCAGTTGTGTATGTTATGATATCATGTTGTGATTATCAGTTGTGTATGTTATGATATCATGTTGTGATTATCAGTTGTGTATGTTATTTATGAGTTTCTCGTAGGAGAAGACTCGTTGGTATTTTTGTCATTTACGTTATTATTATTCTTCATGAGATGTTGAATAATATGTTGTGGTACTTGTACTAGCATCGTTGTGCTAACCCCTTCGGGGGTGAACATTTGTTTATGTTCAGGATCCAGGAGAGCGGGAAAAAACCACTAGAGCTGCATGACGACGAGGGTGCAGAGTGATGTTCCGGTCGGGTTTATTATCTGTTGTTGGTTATTTAATAAGTACTCGAGTACGTCGTAATTTGTGATGTTTGGATTTCAGTGATGTATTAATATTCTCCATTTGGACATTTGTACTTTCGGTATTGAACCAGAACTGACGTATTTTATTTCAAGTGATTTCACAAGTGGGTATTTGTCATTGTCGTTTCATTTATTCAGCCTTGTAAATTCTAATGTAAAAGATTTACGGTGCTGTAATATTTCTGAATATATCGGGGGTGTTACACTCTCGGCTTGAAAACCTCTAGCCATCCTATCCTCAACTCGAGGTAAGACACTTCCATCAACCGAAACTGTCACCATTTCTCATATTTGAAACATATACCTAGCCACGGTTCCTCGTCTGCACATATCACATAGTTCGAATGGTTCCTTCATGAACCATATTCCCTCGTGGGATTTCCATCCCATGAAGACCAGAGAAATCAACTCCTTACTTTTCAAAAATCTCAGTCGGAATAGAGCCAAAGGGCAGTCCAGATTTTCTTTGACGATCTTTCTTAGCATATTCTTTTTTGTGGAATATCATTCCTTTCTCCACAAACCACCTGATGACAACTCCGGCAAAGTCGACATGTTTATCTTTTAGCACATGCTAGATGATCTCCATATCAATGTTAACCAATTTTTGTTGTGCATTTACTTTTGGCATTAAACTTCGAGTGCTGGCGTCATGAAGTAAAGAGATGTTTAAACCAAAATTATTATTTTCGAATTTATCCGAATTCACCTCAAGCATAGTCTGAGATCTGAGGTGGGCCTCGAATAGTGATTTCATTCAAATTTTTGTTTTCTTCGTCAGAAAAATTAGCATTATCATCATCATCATTACTAGAAAAATTTCCGGTGCACAACATACCTTTGTTAGGCAAACTGAAAATGTCATAGATTTTGACGAATCAAAGTTTATCGGCTTTCCACGAACAAATGAATGAACAACAACTAAACTATTAGAATTATAAATAATCGAAGAAATTAGCATAGAATTTCTTAACTATTTCCTCAAAAAACGTTCCTTGCCAAACTAATGAATTTTTCTATCCCCAAAATATTAAAGAACTCTTCAATATTAACCCCAATACTTTTCAAAATTGAAGTGGTGACTCAGATTTAAATCTTCATCTTTGAGAATTCCACAAATCTGGCCGAATCTGATGGATTTGTTGATGAATCTCTTCTTTTTTTTTCGAGCGAGTGTTTGTCATGATTCTGGGGTTGATTGAAAGATTTGTTTAAGTTTTGGAGAGGTTTTTGAAGAAGGATAATCGGGACTTAGGGTTTTTGATTTTCGGATAATAAAAGAATGAGCCCCGTTCAGGATTATATGCTTCTGGAAATATCAAGTAACATACGTTACGTATGCTAGCAGCCGTAAAAGTGTACGCATAACGTGCACTATATAGTAACGTAACGGTCGTAAGATTGGTTCTAGTGGCTTCTGTCCTTATTCCTGGATAATGTAGCGTACGCCATTATGATAAGTAGCGTACGTTATTTTCTTTGATATACGGTAATATTTGCTCATAGCGTATGCTAGAGAGCCTGAATGTTTTGTACTCAAAAGAGCTTATAGCGGCCGTAATGCTGAATAGGTAGCGGCTTTTAGGTTGACCAAATGAATAGTGAATTTCTTCTGATGATTTCTATTCACTTTTCATGACCTTTTTGATATATATATATATATATATATATATGTAAATATGCAAATTTAAAAATGATCAACATGTCCAGTTCCTAAATTTATCCTTATAAAATCAAATGATTCTTCAGGTAATAATTTTGTCAAAATGTCTGCTAATTGTTCATTTGCACCCACAAATTGAAGACAAACATTCTCATTTTGTATATGATCACGAATAAAATGATGACGAATCTCGATGTGCTTTATCATACTATGCAAAATGGGATTTTTACACATATTTATGGCACTAATATTATGACAAAAAGAGGTGTATTTTTAAGGGTAATGCCATAATCCTGTAATTAATTTTAATCCCCAGTACTTGTGCACATGCACTTCCAGCAGCCACATATTCAGCTTTGTAACACCCCAAAAGGAGGCTATTACAGTGTCGTGGACCCCACACTGGGACCCACCAGGCGATATCAAAATACATATCAAATAAGTATTACTTTGTGATACCGAACCACAATAAATAGTCATTACTCCGATTATGAGTTTATTAATGGTATGGCCAATGGCCTTATGATACACAGGATCTGAAATACAAGTACAAACTACATGGAGATGGAATATACTTCAAATATCGATACAACCAGACAATAATTTAAATAAAGCGGAATTAAAGTAACATTACACAGTCTGAACATAACCGGACACAAAAGACATGGGCCCCCCGAACTAGTATCCTTCGAACCCCTCGCCGTGACCGTGCTCTTCCCGTGCCTTGTCTTTGCCTCGACCTAAAATACAACACAAGTATTTCGCCCAAAACACAGGGTCAGATATACATGATAAATGATTCTCCCGACATTATACAATTCACATATATTAGATCTCAAGGAAAACATCCCAACTATTGAACATACCCCTCGGGCGTATGAACAATCAGTCCCAAAACTGTCGAACATATCTAATCATACATGGACTATGAACGATTAAACAATATGGCTCAAGATGGACATCACAGTCCGCCCGATCCGGAAATATGTCCTTGTACATGTCCACCCGTATACGTGATCGGTCAAAAACTTATCCTAAAAATAGGAGTTCTTGAGTCGCTCGCAAATATATACGAGGTAGAAGTAGTTTGTGGTAAGTTCTACCAAGGTCTTTTCTCTCGAGGATTGTCCAACAGGGCTTCGTATAATATTTTATATAGATTGCAAGAAGTAAATACTAAAATATACTAAAATATATTTTTTTTTTGGGTTTTTAAATTAACTAAATTAATTTGCACTATTTTTAATAAGACTATTTTTAATAAGACTATTTTTAATAAGACTATTTTAAGAAGACTATTTTTAATAAGACTATTTTTATACTAGACTATTTATATTAAGACTATTTATACTAGACTATTTATATTAGACTATTTTTAACTAGTGAAAATTTATAGAATTAAAATGAGTTGGGAATTTATAAAATCAAGGGGATTACGGGTTCATTAAATTAGGTTTTTAATTAAGTATAGGAATTGATTTATATGGATATAAAAGAAAAAATGAATGTTTATCGAGTAATCAACTTTTCACCTCTGTACTTTCGTAATCAAAGATGTCTTAATCACTTTTGCTTTTTTAAGATGTTGATAACAAGATTAACACTTGATAGATTGAAAAGATGTGTTTCCAATATACTTAACAATCAATCAAGGAGGTTTCACTAGTAGAAATAGGATATGATCAATCTCTATTTAAACCAATTAGTCCTTTCATTTCTCTAACTTGACTATTTTTAGGATAAACGATCGTTCATCGAGTAATCAACTTTTCACCTCATAACTTTCGTATTCAAATGTGTCTTAACCACTTTCGCAATCTTAAGATGTTGATAATAAGATTAACATTTGATAGATTGAAAAGATATATTTCCAATTCACTCAAGAATCAATCAAGAAGGTTTCATTAGTAAAAATAGGATATGATCAATCTCTATTTAAACCAATTAGTCCTAAAAATAGTTTAAATCAATCAAATACTCAATATATAACCTAATAGAAATCCCCCTTCCCCTAGGAAGAAAGATTAGCTACTCATTGGTTTATACATACTAAAATTATAATAGAAATAATTGATATATATAATATATATAGAAACTTTTAATTACTAGAACTTAATGACAATAGATAAAACTTACTTGAATATGATGTATCAAAGTGCAAGAAATATACTTCAAATTATAACTTCAAACTTGTTCAAAGGTTACAAGCTTACAAAAATTGAAAGTAAAACACTAAGTAAAATACTAAGTGCTTATTGATCAAGCACTTTTCAATTACAAACTAAATGAAAGAAAAACTTCAAACCAAAAATGAAATACAAACTAAAATTGAGAGTTCTAAGGAAAATATATTGCTAAAAGAAAGGAGTATTTCTTAGCAAGAAGATGGGTTTTTAGAATTGGTGATTTTGCAATGGATGAAGATGTCCTTTTATAGGTGATTTTCAAGAATACAATTGATTATTAAATTCAAAATATCTATTGTAATATCATTTTTTTAATTCTTTGTTCACACTTCACCCATGTCTTTGAATTTTCAGATTTTTGATCAAAAAAATATCTTGTGGTTGAGTTCACAAGTTGGTCAAAAGTGGACTATTCTTGCATGGCATCTGCTGAAAAACGGCGATGAAAAACGGCCCAGTTTGTCCCGTGTTGTGCGCCGTTTTGTGGTGAAACGGCCCAAGACACGGCCCTTGTTGCGCCGTATGTGAAACGGCCTACATAACACGGTCCTTTTTGCGCCGTGTTGTATGGTCGTTTTGCCTTGAAAAATTCCCGTCGTTAGATTTGATCTTGTTTTCCGTCCTTTTTGATGCTTTATGTCAGTAATCTGTAAAATAACATTTTTAGCTCATGTTTGGACATATCTGTAAAATATGTATTTTTAATCACAAATCAGTACGATTATGTCCGGAAAAAGGAATATTTTGTATATGAATTTTAGATCAATTATGCACTAATCAAATACCCCACACTTAAATTCGTGCTAGTCCCGAGCAAGACTCTTTATTATTCATACTCAAAATAAAATATGGGAAAAAATATAAGACACAAATTAAAATAATACATAGACAAATTAATAACAATACTTATATATATATATATAAAGAGAAAAAGAGATCAAAATGCCATCTACACAACAACCAGCTCTATACAGTAGATAGAAATGAATCAAGATCCAAAATAAATCTACAAATAATTTTGAAGTTAAAACACGGTTTTATTTTTTTGTAATTCCAAAATGCAAGGTTACCCTTCAAAAGATTGATTATTTCTTTCCCACTCATGACACACACAAGTCCCTTTTAAGGTTCCTCTCGATCACTCGTTTATTTTTCGACTCAATATGAAGAAGAATTTCATCGGCGTCATCAAATATTGTGATTTTTCACGAAATTGAGTGTATTGAAATTCAGCCGCTAATTAATTCAGATCTTGCTCATAAACTACATCCCTTTTAGTGATAGCTTTCACACCGTTATTTGCTAACGTGTAGCTCTTTTCACCAACACAACTTCTATCCTTTTTTTTAATAGGTGATAGCTTTCACACCGTTATTTGCTAACGTGTAGCTCTTTTCACCAATTTTTCTATGAGACGGCAGCTACGCACCAACAATGGTTAGTCCTTTATTTTTCGCAAAATTTTAAGACCCCCAAAATTAGGCAGCTGTTGCTGCTCAACACTTCTCCCTTTTGTCATTTTTTTTAGGTGATAGCTTTCACACCGTTATTTGCTAACGTGTAGCTCTTTTCACCAATGACTCCTAAATTGTTTGGGAATATAAATTTTGCAGAAAATAATATATTACTTAAGCATGAAAAATCAAAAACTCCACAAATTAAGTAAATTTCAGTTCTATTTTTCATCAACCGACTGATTCTTCTTTTCTCAAGGTAACAAATGACTCTATTTTATATGATAATTACAAGGCTTGGAAAGAGAGATTAAGGCTCAAATTTTTTTTGGAATATATAATTTTTTTAACCGATTAAAACAATTTTAGAAGCTTGTATATAGCTAACTTATTGGTGTTATGGCCAAATCTAAAAATCTCATAAATCAAAATAATATATATATATATATATATATATATAAAAAAAAAAATTAAGGCAAATAACCAAAATAATCAAAAACACACCAAAATAATTAAAACATACCACCCCCAAACTTGAAAATAAAACTGTCCTCAGTTTTTTAAAAAAAAAAAATAATAATAAAAAGTAAGAGAAAAAAAATACTCCCTGTTATGAAAATTGATGCTTGAGCTATGCCTTTTTGGATCTGCATGAAAAAATATACAAGGCAAACAACAACAACAACAAAAATATACCCGGAAGTATAACACAATTTTTAAGATGCGCATCAAGAAAGTCCGAAGAGTCGCCTTACGCTGCCATCAATGCTTTTATTAAAAACAAAAAGAAATATGGCAATAAAAATAACAATACATAAATCGCGAATAGATGCGCGTCAAGAGATCAAGAAGAAACTCCTTAAGCTGCCACCATTTAGCACGATTATTACACACGACAGAAAGTAAAAATACAAGAGGTCCGATATGGGTTATCAAAGGGAGAGGAACGAATTTATGAGATGAAGAAGACCGACGATCCAGAGGCCCGGATGATCTCAGGTACACTCGATATTCTATCTCAACCTGTGTATACCCTTTTTTATACTGGTGCATCGCATTCATTCATTTCAGAGTCATGTTTGAGTAGACTACGTCTGGGTAGTGCTACTAGTTGTGAGCCTTATGTCATTGGTCTACCTGATGGTAGAAGAATTATTGGAAATCGTGAGATTAAGGATTGTCCGATTCAGCTTCATGGCCGTGCTTGGTTAGCAGATCTAATCGTGGTAGATTTACCGAGGGACGATGTCATCCTGGGTATTGATTGGATGGATAATCACGATGCCGTCATTAGTGTCTGTAAGTGTATGGTCACTATCATTTCAGACGATGGGGTCGAATGTGTATTTCAGGGAGGTAATCTCAGCTGTTCCGGGAGGGTCATCAACTTGATGAAAGCAGTGAGATTACTCAATCAGGGGTTTGTCGGTTATTGGTGCTATATGACCAAGACCGAGAAACCATCAGTAATGTTGACGGATATTCCTATAGTGAGAGAATATGCCTATGTATTTCCAGATGAGTTACCTGGTTTGCCTCCACAGAGAGATGTGGAATTCACGATTGAGTTGGAGCCCGGTACGTCCCCAATATCGAAGGCACCGTACCGTATGGCCCCGACCGAAATGCAGGAATTGAAGAATCAATTAGAGGATTTGACCGAGAAGGGTTATATCTGACTGAGTGCGTCCCCGTGGGGAGCACCAGTGTTATTTGTCAAGAAGAAGGATGGTTCGTTTCGCTTGTGTATTGATTACCGGGAATTAAACCGGGTGACAATCAAGAATAAGTATCCTCTACCCCGTATCGATGACCTTTTGGATCAACTTCAAGGAGCTTCAGTATTTTCCAATATCGATTTAAGATCTGGATATCATCAGTTGCGAATTCGAGAGTCGGATATTGCAAGGACAGCGATCCGAACACGCTTTGGTCATTATGAGTTTGTGGTAATGCCGTTTGGGTTAACTAATGCACCTGCGGTATTCATGGAATTAATGAATTGGGTTTTCATCGACTATTTGGATCAGTTCGAGGTTGTCTTCATTGATGACATTTTGATTTATTCTCGTGACCGGGAGGAACACGAGTTTCACCTTCATCAAGTACTCGACATGTTGAGACGAGAGCAGCTCTATGGGAAGTTTTCCAAATGTGAGTTCTGGATGTCCGGAGTGATGTTTCTCGTACATGTAATTTCATCAGACGGAGTTCGTGTCGACCCTCAAAAGACGGAGGCTATCCGAGATTGGCTACCTCCGAAGAATGTTAAGTAAATCCGAAGTTTCCTCGGATTAGATGGTTATTATCGGTGATTTGTGGAAGGATTTTCTAAAATCGCTCAACCCATGACGAACCTTTTACGGAAGGATAAGAAATACACGTGGACCGACGTGTGTCAACAGAGTTTTGAGGAACTCAAGAGCCGGTTAATTTCAGTACCTGTCCTTTCTTTACCGCAAGGGACGAAAGGATTTGTGGTTTATAGTTATGCGTCCGGACAGGGTCTCGGATGTGTACTAATGCAGAACGGTAAAGTCATTGCTTATGCTTCACGACAGTTGAGACCTTACGAGGTTAATTATCTGACCCACGACCTGGAGCTAGCAGCTGTGGTATTCGCAATGAAGATTTGGCGTCATTATCTCTATGGCGTTACCTGTCAGATATTCACTGATCATAAGAGTTATGCGACAGAGGCGGTGGTTGGAACTAATCAAAGATTATGATATCGAGATACTTTACCACCCGGGCAAGGCGAACGTTGTCGCCAACGCCTTGAGTCGTAAGTCCATTCAGGAGCAGATGCTTTCTCGATTAACAGTTCAGAAGGAACTTCAGCAGGAATTTCTGAGACCCGAGATCGAGGTCTCGTTACAGCGAGTACAAGGGCAACTTTGTACGTTAGAGATTTCATCGCCACTCGAGGAGGCGATCAGGGAGAATCAGGGTTTGGACCCACTTTTGTTACGCATTCGTGATGATGTGACTCAAGGGAAAGCCCCTGGATTTGTGGTCCACGAGGATGGACTTTTGCGATTTAAGAATCGGTTGTGCGTACCGGCGAATGACGAGTTGAAAAACTCGATTTTGAGAGAAGCTCATGCTACCCCTTATTCCGTTCATCTGGGGTCTAGCAATATGTACAAAGACTTGAAACAAAATTACTAGTAAAGTAATATGAAGTGAGAAGTTGCGGAATATGTTTCGAGATGTTTGACCTGTTAGCAAGTCAAGATAGAACATCAGCAACCGGCGGGTATGCTGAAACCTCTCCCTATTTCAGAGTGGAAGTGGGACGATATTTCAATGGACTTCATCACGAGTTTGCCGACGAGTTGTCGTGGCATGAATACAATCTGGGTAATTGTGGACCTCTTAACTAAATCAGCTCATTTCCTTGAGATTAAGGATACGTGGGGTCCCGAGAGACTTGCCCAGTTGTTTATCAAAGAGATAGTGAGACTACACGGTACTCCTAAAAGTATCGTTTCCGATCGTGATGCATTTATTCGTGTCTCATTTTTGGAAATCAGTTCATCGTGCTATGGGAACTCAGCTTAATCTCAGTACAGCTTTTCATCCTCAGTCCGACGGACAATCAGAGAGGACTATTAAGACTTTGGAGGACATGTTGAGGGCATGTGTTCTCGATTGGAAAGATGATTGGGAAGCCCAACTACCGTTGATCGAGTTCACGTATAATAATAGTTGGCATGCTTCGATTAAGATGGCACCTTACGAGGCCTTGTACGGTCGTCATTGTCGATCTACTTTGTGTTGGGATGACTTATCAGAATCAATCGGCACCGAGCCCGATATGCTTATAGCCGCCCCTGAGAAAGTAGCTTTGATCAGAAGTCATTTGTTGACCGCTCAGAGTTGACAGAAATCATATGCAGATAATCGTTGTCGACCATTAGAGTTCGAGACGGGTGACCATGGTTTGGTCAAGGTATCCCCGAGTCATGGTATCTTCCGTTTTGGGAAGAGGGGGAAGTTGAGTCCGAGATTCATTGGACCGTTTGAGATTTTAGATCGAGTAGGCGAGCTAGCTTATCGATTGGCCTTACCTCCGGCATTGAGCCGAATTCATAATCTGTTTCACGTCTCTCAGTTACGGAAGTATGTTGCCGACCCGAGCCACATACTTCAGTTCGACGAAATCGAGATCACCGATGATCATTCATACGAGGAGCATCCTATACGAGTCTTAGAGCAGCGAATCAAATAGTTGAGGAACAAGACGATTCCTTTGGTCAAAATTCAGTGGTCTAGACACGGAGTCGAAGAGGCTACTTGGGAAACCGAAGATAGTATGCGAGAGAGTCATCCCGAGTTGTTTGACCCTTAGTTTCGGGAAAGAAACTCTTTTCAGGCGGGGTATATGTAATACCCGGTTGTAATTCGGTCATTATCATTCTGTACTTATCATTCTGTAATTGTCACTCAGTAATTTTCACTCATTAATGATCATTTATCACTCATATTCAATCAGTGTATTCACCGTTCAGAGTAATTGTATCGTCATTCATCATCAATATAGATGGAGTTTCATGCCGTGTTTATCACCGTTGTCATCTTCATAGTGTGCTGTGTGTGAGGAGTAGCGCACGCTATGTACTCTCTTTAGCGTGCGCTAATTGAGTACGGGTAGCGCACGCTACCTCTCAACACTAGCGCACGCTAGTATAGTTCAAGCAGGCAGTCCAAAAGGCACTGGACTGTAGTTGGGTTGTAAGTAGCGCATGCTACGAATGGTAAGTAGTGCGCGCTAGTAGGCCGGAGTAGCGCACGCTATACAGTCGGTGTAGCGCGCGCTAAGGTCGGATCAGATTGAGTCCAGTGGCTACTGGACTGAATAGGATTAATTCATAGCGCACGCTATGAGTGGTTTTTAGCGTACGCAAACGATGTAGTAGCGCACGCTAAATATTGATGTAGCGCACGCTACCGCGATCAGATCAGAGGACAGAAGGTTCTGGACTCCAGTACTGGGCATCAGATAATTCGTTAGCGCACGCCAACATTTCGGGGTTAGCGTATGCTAAGTGTACATCCGTAGTGCACGCTACACAAGGTACGTAGTGCACGCTACCGTTTTCGGACAATGGGTACTGGACTACCCAAAACACCCGTTAGCGGACGCTAAGAACTGGGTCTAGCACGCGCTAAACTGGGATTACTATAAATAGGACAGTTCAGCCCTTTCTTCATCATTTTCATTTCTCACTTCATTTTTGGGCAATTCCGGGCGATTTTGGACAATTTGGAGAGTGTTCTTCGAGGTGCAATCATTAATCATCACCTTCAAGATTATCATTTCGGATTAATCATCATTTCATCATCCCCATCACATCAAATCAAAGGTAATGATTTCTTGAATCTAGAATTTCGGATAATTGGGGTTTTCCTTCCGATTTCTTTGTATGAGCTTGGATTGTTGTTGGAATATGTTAGATATAGATTATCTGCCTTGGATAAATGTATTTCTACGGATTTAATTCCATATTTCGGATTCATGAATTGTTTGGGGTTTGATTCAAGAACACTTTGGGGTTGACTTTGATATTTTTGGGGTTTTCGATTAGATGTTGTCGTTAACTCGAGTTGTGGATTCCTATGGGATTATTGATGTCATTGAAGTTGTTTTACTGGTTTGAAATACTCATTTTGGTGTTGGTTTCGATATATTCGGGATTGGATATTATCAAAGGATGTGTGTTTGTTAAGTGTTCGCTAGAATGCCTCAATGAGCTTGGATATTGTTGTATCGACGTTTGAGTTGGTTATAATCGTGTTTGATATGTATATTGAGCATTTGTTGGTAATTTTCATTCAAGGTTGTTCGAGCGTCTAACATCTCATTGTAGGACGTTTGTTCGAGGAAGGACATTCTTCACCGGTTGAGTAAGTTAATTCTTACTCGGTTAAAAGGATATTCATTCCTTTCATTGTTGTTCATTCATAATCATAATTCACTCATAATGTATTAACCGTATTGAGACTTGTAATTGTCAATTAATTACTTCATTCACGAGGAACGACGGTTCCAAATCCTTTCATTGAACTATCATTTCATCTCGGTGAGTTATTCTTGACTTTGCCGGATTATTATTCATTATTATTCTTCATGGTCATCTTGCTCATATGACCTTCTGTGTTCATATTGCGCGGCCGGGTGGGGATGTGTGGAATTTTTAGTCGGGCACGTGATGGTCATGTGTTGGGTTCACCGACACATTGGACTGTGCACACGGTAATGTACCTCCGTGAGACTAATTAGGTACAAGTGCGGGTGTGTCCGGACACTCGTCTTGTGCACGTGCACATACCATTACGGGCGTACTGTGATGCCTCTCTTCAGCGCCATTTCATAATTAAGATATATGATGATTGTGTTTATTTCAACTCTTGAGGATTGTTATTCTGTGTAACTGACCCCGTTGGGGGATGTTGTTTTCAGGTCATGGAAAGGCTAAGGCACGGGAAGAGAACGTTGACGGTGAGGAGTCCCAGTGATACTAGTAGGGGGCCCAGTCCTTTCATTCACTCGTGTTTTCCTTATTTTATTTCCGCTGCAGACTTCCATTTGGATATTCATTTCATTCAGTGTTGTATATTTTATCTTTATATAAAATATACATGTATTCGGTATTATCTTGGGTGTGTTGTAATGAAACTCCTCATCGGAGTGATTTACGATATAATGTGGTTCGGTACTACAATTATATTATTTAATTCATTAATTTTCATTTGCCTGGTGGGTCCCAGTCGGGGTCCACAGCACTGTAATATCCGCCTAGTTTGGGGTGTTACAGTTAATAGCAACAAGGAATCACATATTCAAGAAAACAATTCACAATGAATTATCGACACCACGAGTGTCACACAGAATATACATCGACATCGAGTCGAACAATTTCAATCATATAATCAATCCAGCATTTACCTTGAATTATTAATCAAATACATTCTGTCACAGATCCTTGAAATAACAAGATCAACAAAGAGATCTATTCCGATATCAATATCATGCCAGTAATTAAATCATGGCTCGTAAAGTACATACCGTATTTGGATCGTAGGGTCAGGCGCTTGCACAGATCACACGTGACACGAAGGTCTTTTGATACTAGTTCATTCTACAACAACTCTTAAAGAGAAAACAACACTCTGATACCATCTTCTGTAACACCCCAAAAGGCGGCTATTACATTGCCGTGGACCCCACACTGGGACCCACCAGGCGATATCAAAATACAGATTAAATAAGTATTACTCTGTGATACCGAACCATAATAAATAGTCATTACTCCGATTAGGAGTTTATTAATGGTATGGCCAATGGCCTTATGATACGCAGGATCCGAAATACAAGTAGAAACCATATGGAGATGGAATATACTTCAAATATCGTTACAACCAGACAATAATTTAAATAAAGCAGAATTAAAGTAACATTACATGGTCTGAACATAACCGGGTACAAAAGACATGGGCCCCCCGAACTAGTATCCTTCGAACCCCTCGCCGTCACCGTGCTCTTCCCGTGCCTTGCCTTTGCCTCGACGTAAAATACAACACAAGTATTTCGCCCAAAACACATGGTCAGATATACATTATAAATGATTCTCCCAATATTATACAATTCACATATATTAGATCTCAAGGAAAACATCCTGACTATTGAACATACCCCTCGGGCGTATGAACAATCAGTCCCAAAACCGTCGAACATATCCAATCATACACAATACGCCCGATCCGGAAATGTGTCCGTGTACATGTTCACCCCGTATACGGAATCTAGAATATACGTGTGACAATGTACCTAATTAGCCTAACGAACTACGTCTCGTGTGCACAGTCCAATATGGAAAACATCCACGTATGACTATATAAGTGCCCGGCTAAAAATCCTACACAATAACCAATCGGCACGCAGATATGATTCCAGATTGTAGAAGGTTAATATCGGTCTAGGGAGGCAGGAGAGGGGATATACGGAGAGAAAATCAGGTTGGGGTTGTGAAGAAATGAAAAATAGGCTGTGTCTTTAAATAAACTATACAACCTTAACGTATGCTATCGAACAAATTTAGCGTACGTTAAAAGTGTTACGTATGCTAACCAGTTGGTGTTTCGTACGTAATCGGCTTACAGGTTCTACTATCTTGACTTCACAGGCCATTTGCGTATGCTAAAGAAAAGGTATTACATACGCTAAATATGGTTAACTCTGACCGACACGACAGTCCAATCACCCTTCACGTGCATGGCAACGGATAACAAATTCACGTGCGGAAGTCAACTGATGTTTGATTCCCTCTTAATGTACGCAACAGATAACCAATTACGTACATTAAGGCACAAGCTTAACGTACGTTAATCACACTATGTAGCGTACGCTACACTACCAGAATAGGTCCAAAAATGCAACTATCCAATTAACATTAAAATAACAAACATAAAGTGAATAACAACGATAACTAACTCAGTTCCGTAACATCGACATTGTAGTCATCTAATAAATGCAACAAGATTCAATGATATTTTAATTATCTAAACAATACAACAGTAAGGATGAAGAATTACAGTCGGATATTACATGCTTCAACTGTGTAAGTAGTCACACTAGTCTGTTTGTTACTACCCCAAGATATCAAGCATGATCCCATAAAATGACAAGTCCCACTGGTACTTTTTCTGTCAATTTTACATCCACCAAATCAACGTCACTATATGCAAATTGTTCAAAATCAATGCTTGATGGATACCATAATCCTAAATCAGTAGTGCCTTTCAAATATCACAAAATTCTTTTACAAGCAGTTAAATGAGATTCTTTTGGATTAGCTTGATATCTAGCACATAGATAGGTTGCAAGCATAATGTCGGGTCTAGAGGTAGTGATATAAAGTAATGATCCGATCATACCTCAATATTCTCTTGGATCTTCGGATTTACCTTTCTCATCTTTATAAAGTTTCAGGACGGATGACATAGGTGTAGATATTTCCTTGCATTTGTTTGATGAATAAATATTCCGTCTTCGAGTTGCTTTATTTGAAGTCCGAGAAAGAATTTAAATTTGCCTATCATGCTCATTTTAAATTCTCCTTTCATAAGATTTGCAGATTCTTGGGACAGAGAATCGTTAATAGCACCAAATATAATATCATCGACATATATTTGACAAATAAGCATATCATTTTCGAAAGTCTTGACAAATAAAGTAATATCTGCATGTCTTTTTGTATATCCATTAGAAATTAGAAAAGTACTTAGTCTTTCATACCATGTTCCCGGTGCCTGTTATGATCCATATAGAGCATTATAGAGCTTGTACACATATTCTGGATGATCATAATCTTCAAAGCCTGATGGTTGCTTAAAATAGACTTCTTGTTGAATAATTCCATTCAAAAGGGCGCTTTTTACATATATTTGATGAAGTTTGATCTTTTAAATGAAGCAAATGCACAAAGAAGGCGAATGGCCTCAAGACGAGCAACCAGTGCAAAAGTCTCTTCGTAGTCTAGTCGTTCCTCTTGATTGTACCCTTGAGCAACTAGTCACAATTTGTTTTTGACCGGGAGACCATTATCATATGTCTACACTTTATGAACCCATTTAGTTTCGATGATCATTTTATCTGCGGGTGCCGGAACTAATTACCATACTTTGTTTCTTTCAAATTGATTAAGTTCTTCTTGCACAGCAATGACCCAACTTTTGTAGTTTATTGCTTTGTCAAAATTTTTTATATAGAATCATTTATGTTTCTCCTCATTCGCACACCTTTATAGATTTCACCGAGAACTTGTTCTAATGGATAATCTTTCACATTTGCCCATTCTCTAGGAAGAGTGTATGGAATTTATTCAGGCTTTTCAGGATTTATGTCAAGCTTCTCTAGCTCCTTTGATGCTTCGGAAACTTCATTTCACACCTGCATCATCATCAAATACAACCTTTCTCGGGGGTATTACTGTATCGTTGAATTTTACATGAATAGAATTTTCTACTGAACCTCTTCTACAATTGAGAACTCGAAAAGCTTTTTCGTTTAGTGAATACCCAAGAAATATACCAATATCAGATTTAGAATCGAATTTTCCTAAATTATCTTTACCATTGTTTCGGATGAAAACTTTACAACCAAATGGATGAAAATAAGATAAATTAGGCTTTCCCTTTTAAATATTTCATACGGAGTCATCATATTATTTCTTCAAATGTGAACTTGATTTGTGACATAACAGGCGGTGTTAACAGCTTCGGTCCAAAAATATTTTGGAAGCCCATATTCATTTAGCATTATTCTGCTCATTTCTTCTAAGGTACAATTTTTTCTATCAACAACTCCATTGTTTTGAGGTGTTTTAGGTGCCGGAAAATTATGTCCAATGCCATATTTCTCACACCAATGTTCAAAATCATTTGAATCAAGTTCTCCACTCTGGTCAGTTTTAATGGCGATAAATGGTAAATCCTTTTCTTTCTGTATTAGTTTACACCACTTGACAAATTCGCTAAACGCATCACTTTTATTTGCTAAAAATTTTACCCAAGCAAATTGAGAGAAATGATCAACAGTAACTAAATTATAAAGCTTACCACTCAAACTAGCATGCCGAGATGGTCCTATTAAGTCCATATGAATTAATTCGAGAATTCGACTAGTAGAAATTTCCATCTTTGGTTTAAATGATCCACTGGCATGTTACCTTTCTAAAATTTACTTTATATAGACCACAAACAATATCATTTTTAGCTAATTTTGATAGTATAGGTAAAGAGGCATGTCCAAATTTTAGATGCCAAATAACAACGTTTTCATGATATGAAATTAAACATTTTTCATTTAAAGGATGATTCATCTTGAAGATCCATAATATAGATATTTCCATACATTAATCTGATAAAAACTATTTTACCTTTACTCATTGCAGTGCAATGGGTGATTTCGAAGATTAATTTAAGTCCCGTATCACATAATTGAGAAACACTAAGTAGATTATGACGTAAACCATCAACAAAGAGAACATTATCAACAGTTGGTAAAAGTTCTCTACTCACTTTACCCATACCATTGAGTTTACCCTTTTTATTTTCACCGAATGTGACAAATCCTCAATCTTCTCTTTCGAGTTCCATGAAGAGATACTCGTTTCCACCCATGTGGTTAGAGCATCCGCTATTGATGTACCATTTATTTGATGGTACAATTGTCCTTGCTTGCACCTATAAAATTAATTTTCTTTCGATTTATAGGTACGCAAGCTAATTTGGGTCCTGTAGAGTTAGATATGTATACTTTGTTTGGAACTATTATCCCTTTAGGTACCCATATCTATTTCGCTTTGATTGTTCGTCTAGGACTAGTATAAAAGATTTCAGTATGTCCTCTTTTTAAACATTTGGGACATTTTTAATTATTCCGTGTCGGTTGAATTTTTATCTAAGGACTTTTTCATTGTAAAAGAGTTATATCCAAGTCCTTGTTTTGACAACAAAAATCTTTGAAGAGTTAATAGTTGTTGAAATTTATCAATACCACAATTGAATTTTTTGATATAAAGTTTAAGTTCTCTTTGGGTTTTGATTAAATCTTCTTTCAGAATTTTTCAGTTTCAAGACAGGAGGAATGATCAATTAAAATATCTTTATCTTTATTTAGAATTTCATAATTTTCATCTTCAAGGATTTTTATTTTCTTTCTGAAATCTTTACTTATTTTACAAACTTTTTCAAATTCATCATTTAAAGATTCAAATGCAACAAGAAGTTATGCATGAGATGAATCACTTATCTCACTTTCTATGTCGCTGTCGACTATTTTGCGAGCCATGAGAGCTAGGTTACTTTTCTCGTTTGGTTCCTCATCATCCTCATCATCACTCCATGTGGCGACATACACTTCTTTCTTTTAGAATTTTTCATGTGAAGGTTTGAATGAGTTAACAGGAGTAGAAGCATGGCAATCTTTTGCAAAATGTCCGGGGACACCACATCTTCGACAAGTATTGTCAAAATTTTATTTTTAGTGAAATAGATATTTTTAGAGTCGTCCCTAAGTTCCCAAAAAATATCTTTCCGGTGTCTATGTAAATATTTTTATATTTTTTGATATTCTGGCATATAGTGCATATTCTTCATCTTCATCTTCGATCGGTTGATCTTCCTGATCACTCTCTTCTTTAGCTTTGAATGCTATTGGATTTTCTCGTTCTCTGGTGTTCAGTTTAGAGTTTCTATATTTAAAAACAATCTCATAATTAATAAGAGATTCAATGAGTGCACTGGATTCCATAGTGTTGAGATCCTTCGACTCCATAATAGCCGTTACTGTTGCATCCCATTCTCTGGGTAGTGTTCTTAGATTTATCTTAGCTTTATCACTACTCAATATAGGTTTTTTCCAAACGAGGCTAGTCCATTTGTGGTGGTAGAGAACCGGTCAAGCATGGTAGTGATGCTTTCGTCTTCCTTCATTGTGAATAATTCATAATCATGAATGAGTATATGTATTTTTGTCTCTTTGACTTTGCTTGTTTGTTCGTGAGTGATTCCCGGCATTTTTCAAATTTTTCTGGCTGTCTCACAAGATGAAATACTATTGTGATCTTCTGGATTAAGTGCACAGTAAAGCAATTGAGTAGCTTTAGAATTGAAGTGATCATTTTTCCAGTCAGTCTCATCGTATTCTTCAAAGCTTTTAAGAGAATTGCCAAATTTCTTTGGAATTGTTGGTCCAAGAGCAATGACCTTCAAGATTTTTATATCATGAGCCCGAATGAAGATCGGCATTTTCTTCTTCCAATTCATATAATTTAAACCATCGAAGAAGGGATGACGATTTAGAGCATTACCTTCAAAAGAAGAAATGCAGGCCATTTCTAGATCTTTTCTCTAACGAGTGTTAGACCGATGAAAAAGACACCGCTCCTATACCAATTGTTGGATTGGTACTATCACTAGAATGGATGTTTAATAGTGCGGAGTAGAGTTTAGAACCATTTTTGTGCGGAAGCAAATAAAGGAGTAACGTAAAAGTGTGGAAATAAAATGACACAAGAAATTGCTCGAGAGGTTCGATTATGTAAAAGACTACGTCCCCAACCTAGGATTATCGACTAGGACTTTTCCTCAAAACTGAATGCATTTTATAATTCAGTACCAACTCTTTACAATAACACTTTCAAGATTAATGCAGAACTTCAATTTCTTCAGGGCTCAAGAACAACCACAACTTCTGTAACACCCCCAAAACCGTATGGAATATTACACGCCGTAAACCCTTTCCGCAAGGATCTACCAGGCTAAACGTCCATAAACAACCAAATTCTTGCCCGTCCAGGGTCAAACAATATAATAATACAGACCGTCAAGGTCACTTACACATAAACACACAGATCGATGAGGTCACACAACTCTATCAACAGGACTGACTAACAACATTACCCACACAGGGGTCGAAATACAATACAGCGGAAGACTGAATCAACTCTAACAATACAACTAAACTCTACCAACTCTCAACTCTTGATTAGTATCGCAGCTCGTCATCCCCTTGTGCCAATCCGTGTTGCTCCCCGAACTCGCATGTACCGACGCAGAATAGACATCCACCCCGAATACTCGGGGGTTAGTAAAACTCCTTTGTTTTACTAGTGCAAGTATCAAACCATACGAAATGTAACAAGCAAATAGCAACTATGAATTTAATACGCAAATCAATTATCAAAATGTTCCCGAGAAGTTTTAGAATTTCGAACTCAAGTAAGAGATATTTGAAAAGGAACACATCATCTCGGGGATTTTTAAAGGTAAATTCTTTTGGACCTCGAGTCCCAATTTACAAAACCTTTTCGTAAACATTAGGGCCTTAGCCCGATTCTCGTTTCAAAGCATACTAAATAATATATCATTATGAGTCCGAGATCCATATTTAAAATGTTACCCGAACAATCACTGCTACACGATCATTGTTCGTACACATCATGTACCGAGCTCCGGAGGCCTCGACGGACCTTACCCGGACCACACACGCTGTTCGTACACATCATGTACCGAACTCCGGAGGCCTCAACGGACCCTTACCCGGACCACACACACTGTTCGTACACATGATGTACCGAACTCCGGAGGCCTCAACGGACCTTACCCGGACCACACACGCTGTTCGTACACATCATGTACCGAACTCCGGAGGCCTCAACGGACCCTTACCCGGCCACACACATCGTTCGTACACATCATGTACCGAACTCCAGAGGTCTCGTCAGACCCTACCTGGATCACACACCTTGTTCGTACACATCATGTACCGAACTCCAGAGGCCTCGTCAGACCCTACCTGGAACACACGTACACACATCGACACGACACAACTCATAATCATTAAATGTCAAGCCATTCCACATTACACCGAAATGTACAATCAAGTATGTAAACCAAAACAACACGAATATCATGATCATCACAACGACTCTTAACCAACATAACACACATTCGGTACACAATACATTGCACAACCACGTGTACAACCATCTCATATGTACATCGCAATCCTGCACAAATGGCACAACGCCGAACACGTATACCAATATATCACTATTATCACAAAGCCTTCAAATTTCGGAAAACACAACCAACTCAAACGGAACATATTTACGGAGGCAAGCAAAATCGTCATGCATAGCATACGTAATTACTAGTCGCAAGATACAAGTCGTATAATAAGATACTTGCCTTAATAACCGCTACCAAACACTCCGAAGAACACGGTTCGACCGGGAAGCTCGGACCCCGAAGAAGACAACGAACGGAAGGGTTCGACTCGAGTTCTTCACAAGAATTCGTTCCTAAGTCACAACGATATCAATTCAATCACAATTCTACGAAAACATATGGAACTTCCCAAGTTCTACCCATTGAAGCATTTTATCGGACACTTTGAAGGCGTAGTCCAATTTAATCGATTATTCAAAGAAATACTCAAATCCGTTCCACAAAACTTCAAGGGTATTGAATGATTACGAGTTTACAATCAAGTTCTAACAATAATATGAATCAAAACGAAGCAAATCGGCCAAAACACCAAGAAACCTCAAGAACATCCAAAACCAAAAGTTTAGGTGTTCTTACCTTCGATCCGGGTGGAAGATGATGTTAATCCATGATTACAACTTCCAAAACATGTTGCTCTATGTCATATCTATCCAAATCCATCCATTATTGACGAAGAAACGCGAAGAAACGAAGAAAAAGGGTGAAAATGGCCGGATGACTCGGTCCAGGCCCTTAAATAGCCGACCCTGGCCGGCAGGGACTCGACCGTGTCCTGCTAGACACGGTCGCGGCGCCCGATAGTGACCCGTCCGACAGCAACTCGGCACGACTCGACCGTGTCCTGGAACACGGTCGGGCGTCTAGGCAGTCGGTTCTGGCCTATCCGGAAGAGTTCGACTCGGCCGTGCCAGACGACACGGTCGGGTCCTGAGGCAGAGACTCCGGCATTTCCGTACGAGTACGGCACGGGCCGTGTCGGACGACACGGCCGAGTTCGGCCGGCAGTGATCGGCCAATAACGAGCGGGTGAGCTAAAACGACCATAACTCTCTCGTCCGGACTCCGATTGACTCACCATTTGAACCATTGGAAAGCTAACTTGATGCTTTATAATATTGCAAAGATTCAGAATTTTTGGAGTTTCCAAGAATTTATGGTGATTATTACAAAGCCGAACTCATACTTAGAAAAGTCGTTTAGTAATCCTGAACTCAACAAAACGACACCGAAACCCGAACCTGAATACGAACCGAAGATACGGTTACGAAGTACTCACAAAGACGAATCTAAGAGCTAGTAGAACACACGATTCCGACCACCCGAAGGCTCGAAATTCGACAACGGAAGGTAATTACCCCAAACTTTGAGAAATTACGAAAATGGCCCAAATGCCCGAAAATCACCATACGACAACGAATAATCAAACCGAAGCTCACAACACGTATAACAACGTTAAATGAACTTACGAAAAACCCCAAACGACAGTTTCGAACGAGATTCGCAAGAACCGAACTCAAGCGCGGAAAAGTCGCTAAAAAGTACGGAACTCAACAAAGCAGCACCGAAACGAACTCGGATGACAAAAAGTGCATAATTAAATATTCTCAGAATGACGAAACGGTCAAAAGGGAGTCGTCGAAACGGACCTCCTCCGAAAAATGAAAATTACCGGAAATCCGAAATTGCGGATATTACATTCTACCCTCCTTAAAAGAAGTTTCGTCCCGAAACTTAAAACAAGTAGGGAGAAGCAATATCCCGACAGGAAAACTCAACAAGATACACGAGAAACGTGTAACTTTCGTCCATTGGCGAAACGTTACAAGCAACGCGAAAGAATATACAGCGTGACAACACGCCACACGACGACCATAACAACGCCACCGGCAATGATTCAAAACAATAACGATCAATTAACGACGCATCACATACCACATCATATGCACACATTTAATCAAGGAAATGTACGCGACAACAAGTCGCACCCGACTAAAACGGCTATGCGATATAAACAATTAGAGTATTACGATAGAAATCATTCCGATTCTCACCAACAAGAAAATATCCGACGTCAAAACACAAACAATTCAAGATAACAGAAAATGAGAATACCAGATATTACATTCTATCATACAAAAAAATAAGTTTCGTCCCGAAACTTAAACTAAGGTTATCACAGTGATACGAAACAAAATATAACGACAAATAATAAAATACCATGCTCATGACCTCGTGGTCCACTGACACGCCTCCGTAGGTTCAACAACTAAGCGGGAACTTACACAAAACAAAATATCATTCAACAAGTTCCAAATGTAAAAGCGTCACAAAAAACATCTCTACACGCGAAACAATCCGTGTAGCGAGTACCAAAAACACCATCACTAGACATCACTGGGCCCTCCGGAAGTAGGAATAGAATTTCGGTCCCTTATCATCTCGGCAACAATCTCGCAGTACTGAACTCGATGCCCCTCGTGTCCACAATTATAACAAGTCACTGGCGGTTTCTTACAATGCGCGCGTTCATGGCCTAGAACGTTACAGTTGAAACATCTAGGAGCATTACCAGAACTCAAAGACACCGACTTGGGTCTTTTGGGTTCTCTAACTGACCGAGAAGGTCCCATACTCTACCGATACGAGGTTGAGGTGTGGGAATCCCAATTCCCTTACTTCCCGATGCGTCATCGAAATCTTCGCTTTTTTGCTACCGATACGGACTCGGTAGACATTATAGCCATCTCAAACGCCAAGGCTCGATCCCGATAGTCCTTCAAGGTTGTACACATAAAAGGAGCCATACACCGCCGAATCGAGGTTTCATACGCATATCGAAATAACGAACCTTATCTCGCCTCACTTTTCACACGATCCGAACATAACACACTGTCGATTATAATCGACTATCGCTGGGATATCGACACGTCTCGGGCGTAGCCGAGAAAACTCGACAATCCTACGCTCTTTAACAGCGGCGGACAATACTCGGCCTCCATGGCAGTTTTGAATTCAGTCCAAGTAGCGGTACGATCATTAGGCGCTACGGCCTCCCACCAGTCTGCAGCTTCCCTGTCGAGTAGGTATTGAGCAATAGGCACTCTTCTCTCATCGGGGCAAGCTACAGCATCAAACGTTCTGTCCAACTGGAAGAGCCAATTCTCGACCCTAACGAGTCCGAAGAACCTACAAAACGGGCGGGTGCATTCTCATCACATCTCGTAACCACTTACCGGCTCCGTTATCTTCATCCGAATCCCGTCTCGGTGTACGGCCCGATTCATATGCGCCAACCGGTCACCCGACGAAGGATGGTGGCGGCGTCAATATCAACATTACCTCCGGATGATTGCTGCGATCACGACCACGACTACGACCACGTCCTCGGCCACGGCCTCTCGGCATACTGGATGGACGACCAATAAGAATAACACATCCAAACAAATATCACAACGTCAAGATAAGACAATAAATAGCAGCACGTTAAAACATCAACTCCAAGTCATCACACAAGTGCACAAACTAACACTGTAATTTTAGGACTTCATTAAAAAAATAATCCACACAGTCACATCAACAGAGATGTTTGGATTTTACAAAATCAAACACGGTCAAAACCACACACGTAACGCAGGGATCAAACAAACAACAAAAATAAAATGTTTCCGGGGTATTATTCAAATGATAAAATTTTAAAATTCTCAAGTTTGAAAAAAAATTGGTGAAATGAAATTTTTGAAAACAC
Source organism: Orobanche coerulescens (assembly GCA_033398695.1). Taxonomy (NCBI): domain Eukaryota; kingdom Viridiplantae; phylum Streptophyta; class Magnoliopsida; order Lamiales; family Orobanchaceae; genus Orobanche; species Orobanche coerulescens. Next base: position 120,642,683 of record CM065815.1, read on the forward strand.
TTATAATACCTCGGTCGTTTTGCAAAACAAGATTTTCCAAAAATTTTGATTTCCACAAAAATGCTCAAATCAGTAGTCTTTAAGGAAAAACGTTTTCAAAGCTACCCGTAGCGGGTATAATTACAACAATCCAAAATAGTCGATATTAAAACCACATGCCCAAATGGCAAAATGTGGTCGCCAATTCAATCACATACATCTCATGGCATCAAGTTTAAACACACAAAGAAAATCATTCATCGGAGTTTCCCACAAACTCTACCGTAAAACCCATCAAGGTTCACAACTTTCACACCATACCAACCCACATGGTGGTTCAAGGGCCAAACATCAATACATCCAGTTCTATACACGTACAGCGTATCCAAGTATCGAATACAACTTCATTACACAACACCGTGTAAATAAAATTATGCACCACAAATATCACACATAAATGAAATCATGAACACAGATATTATGCATAAAAGAGGAGACTTACGTCCACAGGCCGCACGGAGACGACGGTCGCCCACGATACTAATCTCATCCGACAACATATCCAACGCGTTGTGACTACGCACAACTCAACTTGTCACCTGACGATTCGAACGACGAGACAACACATTACTCGACAAATCACAACTCGACTCGACCCGACAGCCTAGGTTTCCGCAACCTAAGCTCTGATACCATAAATGTAACACCCCCAAAACCGTATGGAATATTACACGCCGTAAACCCTTTCCGCAAGGATCTACCAGGCTAAACGTCCATAAACAACCAAATGCTTGCCCGTCCAGGGTCAAACAATATAATAATACTGCACTGGCCAAGGTCACTTACACATAAACACACAGACCGATGCGGTCACACAACTCTATCAACAGGATCGACTAACAACATTACCCACACAGGGGGTCGAAATACAATACAAATAAGACCGAATCAACTCTAACAAAAAAACTAAACTCTACCAACACTCAACTCTTGATTAGTATCGCACTCGTCATCCCTTGTGCCAATCCCGTGTTGCTCCCCGAACTCGCATGTACCGACGCAGAATAGACATCCACCCCGAATACTGGGGTTAGTAAAACTCCTTTGTTTTACTAGTGCAAGTATCAAACCATACGAAATCTAACAACCAAAAACCAACTATGAATTTAATACGCAAAACAATTATCAAAATCTTCCCGAGAATTTATAGAATTTCGAACTCAAGTAAGAGATATTTGAAAAGGAACACATCATCTCGGGGATTTTAAAAGCAGAAATTCTTTTGGACCTCGAGTCCCAATTTACAAAACCTTTTCGTAAACATTAGGGCCTTAGCCCGATTCTCGTTTCAAAGCATACTAAATAATATATCATTATGAGTCCGAGATCCATATTTAAAATGTTACCCGAACAATCACTGCTACACGATCATTGTTCGTACACATCATGTACCGAACTCCGGAGGCCTCGACGGACCTTACCCGGACCACACACGCTGTTCGTACACATCATGTACCGAACTCCGGAGGCCTCAACGGACCCTTACCCGGACCACACACACTGTTCGTACACATCATGTACCGAACTCCAGAGGCCTCAACGGACCTTACCCGGACCACACACGTTGTTCGTACACATCATGTACCGAACTCCGGAGGCCTCAACGGACCCTTACACGGCCACACACATCGTTCGTACACATCATGTACCGAACTCCAGAGGTCTCGTCAGACCCTACCTGGATCACACACCTTGTTCGTACACATCATGTACCGAACTCCAGAGGCCTCGTCAGACCCTACCTGGAACACACGTACACACATCGACACGACACAACTCATAATCATTAAATGTCAAGCCATTCCACATTACACCGAAATGTACAATCAAGTATGTAAACCAAAACAACACGAATATCATGATCATCACAACGACTCTTAACCAACATAACACACATTCGGTACACAATACATTGCACAACCACGTGTACAACCATCTCATATGTACATCGCAATCCTGCACAAATGGCACAACGCCGAACACGTATACCAATATATCACTATTATCACAAAGCCTTCAAATTTCGGAAAACACAACCAACTCAAACGGAACATATTTACGAGGCAAGCAAAATCGTCATGCATAGCATACGTAATTACTAGTCGCAAGATACAAGTCGTATAATAAGATACTTGCCTTAATAACCGCTACCAAACACTCAAGAACACGGTTCGACTGAAGCTCGGACTCAAGAAGACAACGAGCGGAAGGGTTCGACTCGAGTTCTTCACAAGAATTCGTTCCTAAGTCACAACGATATCAATTCAATCACAATTCTACGAAAACATATGGAACTTCCCAAGTTCTACCCATTGAAGCATTTTATCGGACACTTTGAAGGCGTAGTCCAATTTAATCGATTATTCAAAGAAATACTCAAATCCGTTCCACAAAACTTCAAGGGTATTGAATGATTACGAGTTTACAATCAAGTTCTAACAATAATATGAATCAAAACGAAGCAAATCGCCAAAACACCAAGAAACCTCAAGAACATCCAAAACCAAAAGTTTAGGTGTTCTTACCTTCGATCCGGGTGGAAGATGATGTTAATCCATGATTACAACTTCCAAAACATGTTGCTCTATGTCATATCTATCCAAATCCATCCATTATTGATGAAGAAACGCGAAGAAACGAAGAAAAAGGGTGAAAATGGCGGATGACTCGGTCCAGGCCCTTAAATAGCCGACCACGGCCGGCAGGGACTCGACCGTGTCTGCTAGACACGGTCGCGGCGCCCGATAGTGACCCGTCCGACGGCAACTCGGCACGACTCGGCCGTGTCTGGAACACGGTCGGCGCCTAGCGATCGCTCGCCTATCCGGAAGAGTTCGACTCGGCCGTGCCGACGACACGGTCGGGTCTGAGGCGAGACACCGGCATTTCCGTACGATTACGGCACGGGCCGTGTCGGACGACACGCCCGAGTTCGGCCGGCTGTGATCGGCCAATAACGTGCGGGTTAGATAAAACGACCATAACTCTCTCGTCCGGACTCCGATTGACTCACCATTTGAACCATTGGAAATCTAACTTGATGCTTTATAATATTGCAAAGATTCAGAATTTTTGGAGTTTCCAAGAATTTATGGTGATTATTACAAAGCCGAACTCATACTTAGAAAAGTCGTTTAGTAATCCTGAACTCAACAAAACGACACCGAAACCCGAACCTGAATACGAACCGAAGATACGGTTACGAAGTACTCACAAAGACGAATCTAAGAGCTAGTAGAACACACGATTCCGACCACCCGAAGGCTCGAAATTCGACAACGGAAGGTAATTACCCCAAACTTTGAGAAATTACGAAAATGGCCCAAATGCCCGAAAATCACCATACGACAACGAATAATCAAACCGAAGCTCACAACACGTATAACAACGTTAAATGAACTTACGAAAAACCCCAAACGACGGTTTGAACGAGATTCGCAAGAACCGAACTCAAGCGCGGAAAAGTCGCTAAAAAGTACGGAACTCAACAAAGCAGCACCGAAACGAACTAGTATGACAAACAGTGCATAATTAAATATTCTCAGAATGTCGTATCGGTCAAAAGGGAGTCGTCGAAACGGACCTCCTCCGAAAAATGAAAATTACCGGAAATCCGAAATTGCGGATATTACATTCTACCCTCCTTAAAAGAAGTTTCGTCCCGAAACTTAAAACAAGTAGGGAGAAGCAATATCCCGACAGGAAAACTCAACAAGATACACGAGAAACGTGTAACTTTCGTCCATTGGCGAAACGTTACAAGCAACGCGAAAGAATATACAGCGTGACAACACGCCACACGACGACCATAACAACGCCACCGGCAATGATTCAAAACAATAACGATCAATTAACGACGCATCACATACCACATCATATGCACACATTTAATCAAGGAAATGTACGCGACAACAAGTCGCACCCGACTAAAACGGCTATGCGATATAAACAATTAGAGTATTACGATAGAAATCATTCCGATTCTCACCAACAAGAAAATATCCGACGTCAAAACACAAACAATTCAAGATAACAGAAAATGAGAATACCAGATATTACATTCTATCATACAAAAAAATAAGTTTCGTCCCGAAACTTAAACTAAGGTTATCACAGTGATACGAAACAAAATATAACGACAAATAATAAAATACCATGCTCATGACCTCGTGGTCCACTGACACGCCTCCGTAGGTTCAACAACTAAGCGGGAACTTACACAAAACAAAATATCATTCAACAAGTTCCAAATGTAAAAGCGTCACAAAAAACATCTCTACACGCGAAACAATCCGTGTAGCGAGTACCAAAAACACCATCACTAGACATCACTGGGCCCTCCTAAGTAGGAATAGAATTTCGGTCCCTTATCATCTCGGCAACAATCTCGCAGTACTGAACTCGATGCCCCTCGTGTCCACAATTATAACAAGTCACTGGCGGTTTCTTACAATGCGCGCGTTCATGGCCTAGAACGTTACAGTTGAAACATCTAGGAGCATTACGAACTCAAAGACACCGACTTGGGTCTTTTGGGTTCTCTAACCGACCGAGAAGGTCCCATACTCGGCCGATACGAGGGTTGAGGTGTGGGAATCCCAATTCCCTTACTTCCCGATGCGTCATCGAAATCTTCGCTTTTTGCTACCGATACGGACTCGGTAGACATTATAGCCATCTCAAACGCCAAGGCTCGATCCCGATAGTCCTTCAAGGTTGTACACATAAAAGGAGCCATACACTGCCGAATCCGAGGTTTCATACGCATATCGAAATAACGAACCTTATCCGCCTCACTTTTCACACGATCCCGAACATAACACAGTGCCGATTATAATCGACTATCGCACGGGATATCGACACGTCTCGGGCGTAGCCGAGAAAAACTCGACAATCCTACGCTCTTTAACAGCGGCGGACAATACTCGCCTCCATGGCGCTTTGAATTCACCCAAGTAGCGATCACGATCATTAGGCGCTACGGCCTCCCACGATCTGCAGCTTCCTGCCGAGTAGGTATTGAGCAATAGGCACTCTTCTCTCATCGGCAAGCTACGATCAAACGTTCGTCCCATTGGAAGAGCCAATTCTCCCAGCCTAACGAGTCCGAAGAACCTACAAAACGGGACGGGTGCATTCTCATCACATCTCGTAACCACTTACCAGCTCCGTTATCTTCATCCGGAATCCCGTCTCGGTGTACGGTCTGATTCATATGCGCCAACCGGTCAGTCACCTGACGAAGGATGGTGGCGGCGTCAATATCAACATTACCTCTGGATGATTGCTGCTGATCACGACCACGACTACGACCACGTCCTCGGCCACGGCCTCTCGGCATACTGGATGGACGACCAATAAGAATAACACATCCAAACAAATATCACAACGTCAAGATAAGACAATAAATAGCAGCACGTTAAAACATCAACTCCAAGTCATCACACAAGTGCACAAACTAACACTGTAATTTTAGGACTTCATTAAAAAAATAATCCACACAGTCACATCAACAGAGATGTTTGGATTTTACAAAATCAAACACGGTCAAAACCACACACGTAACGCAGGGATCAAACAAACAACAAAAATAAAATGTTTCCGGGGTATTATTCAAATGATAAAATTTTAAAATTCTCAAGTTTGAAAAAAAATTGGTGAAATGAAATTTTTGAAAACACTTATAATACCTCGGTCGTTTTGCAAAACAAGATTTTCCAAAAATTTTGATTTCCACAAAAATGCTCAAATCAGTAGTCTTTAAGGAAAAACGTTTTCAAAGCTACCCGTAGCGGGTATAATTACAACAATCCAAAATAGTCGATATTAAAACCACATGCCCAAATGGCAAACAGGGTCGCCAATTCAATCACATACATCTCATGGCATCAAGTTTAAACACACAGCAAAATCATTCATCGGAGTTTCCCACAAACTCTACCGTAAAACCCATCAAGGTTCACAACTTTCACACCATACCAACCCACATGGTGGTTCAAGGGCCAAACATCAATACATCCAGTTCTATACACGTACAGCGTATCCAAGTATCGAATACAACTTCATTACACAACACCGTGTAAATAAAATTATGCACCACAAATATCACACATAAATGAAATCATGAACACAGATATTATGCATAAAAGAGGAGACTTACGTCCACAGGCCGCACGGAGACGACGGTCGCCCACGATACTAATCTCATCCGACAACATATCCAACGCGTTGTGACTACGCACAACTCAACTTGTCACCTGACGATTCGAACGACGAGACAACACATTACTCGACAAATCACAACTCGACTCGACCCGACGACCTAGGTTTCCGCAACCTAAGCTCGATACCATAAATGTAACACCCCCAAAACCGTATGGAATATTACACGCCGTAAACCCTTTCCGCAAGGATCTACCAAAGCAACGTCCATAAACAACCAAATGCTTGCCCGTCTGTGGTCAAACAATATAATAATACAGCACTGGCCAAGGTCACTTACACATAAACACACTGCACCGATGAGGTCACACAACTCTATCAACAGATCGACTAACAACATTACCCACACAGGGGTCGAAATACAATACGGCGGAAGACTGAATCAACTCTAACAATAAAACTAAACTCTACCAACTCTCAACTCTTGATTAGTATCGCACTCGTCATCCCCTTGTGCCAATCCTGTGATTGCTCCCCGAACCCGCATGTACCGACGCAGAATAGACATCCACCCCGAATACTGGGGTTAGTAAAACTCCACTGCTTTACTAGTGCAAGTATCAAACCATACGAAATGTAACAAGCAAATAGCAACTATGAATTTAATACGCAAATCAATTATCAAAATGTTCTAGAAGTTTTAGAATTTCGAACTCAAGTAAGAGATATTTGAAAAGGAACACATCATCTCGGGATTTTAAAAGGTAAATTCTTTTGGACCTCGAGTCCCAATTTACAAAACCTTTTCGTAAACATTAGGGCCTTAGCCCGATTCTCGTTTCAAAGCATACTAAATAATATATCATTATGAGTCCGAGATCCATATTTAAAATGTTACCCGAACAATCATCGCTACACGATCATTGTTCGTACACATCATGTACCGAACTCCGGAGGCCTCGACGGACCTTACCCGACCACACACGCGGCTCGTACACATCATGTACCGAACTCCGAGGCCTCAACGGACCCTTACCCGACCACACACACGCTCGTACACATCATGTACCGAACTCCGAGGCCTCAACGGACCTTACCCGACCACACACGTTGTTCGTACACATCATGTACCGAACTCCGAGGCCTCAACCGACCATTACACGGCCACACACATCGTTCGTACACATCATGTACCGAACTCCGCAGGTCTCGCTGACCCTACGGATCACACACCTTTTTCGTACACATCATGTACCGAACTCCGCAGGCCTCGCCGACCCTACCCGAACACACGTACACACATCGACACGACACAACTCATAATCATTAAATGTCAAGCCATTCCACATTACACCGAAATGTACAATCAAGTATGTAAACCAAAACAACACGAATATCATGATCATCACAACGACTCTTAACCAACATAACACACATTCGGTACACAATACATTGCACAACCACGTGTACAACCATCTCATATGTACATCGCAATCCTGCACAAATGGCACAACGCCGAACACGTATACCAATATATCACTATTATCACAAAGCCTTCAAATTTCGGAAAACACAACCAACTCAAACGGAACATATTTACGGAGGCAAGCAAAATCGTCATGCATAGCATACGTAATTACTAGTCGCAAGATACAAGTCGTATAATAAGATACTTGCCTTAATAACCGCTACCAAACACTCCGAAGAACACGGTTCGACCGGGAAGCTCGGACCCCGAAGAAGACAACGAACGGAAGGGTTCTGACTCGAGTTCTTCACAAGAATTCGTTCCTAAGTCACAACGATATCAATTCAATCACAATTCTACGAAAACATATGGAACTTCCCAAGTTCTACACATTGAAGCATTTTATCGGACACTTTGAAGGCGTAGTCCAATTTAATCGATTATTCAAAGAAATACTCAAATCCGTTCCACAAAACTTCAAGGGTATTGAATGATTACGAGTTTACAATCAAGTTCTAACAATAATATGAATCAAAACGAAGCAAATCGCCAAAACACCAAGAAACCTCAAGAACATCCAAAACCAAAAGTTTAGGTGTTCTTACCTTCGATCCGGGTGGAAGATGATGTTAATCCATGATTACAACTTCCAAAACATGTTGCTCTATGTCATATCTATCCAAATCCATCCATTGTTGACGAAGAAACGCGAAGAAACGAAGAAAAAGGGTGAAAATGGCCGGATGACTCGGTCCAGCCCTTAAATAGCCGACTCGGCGGCAGGGGACTCGACCGTGTCCCGCTAGACACGGCCGCGGCGCCCGATAGTGACCCGTCCGACTTCGGCAAGACTCGACCGTGTCCCGAACACGGCCGGGCGTCTGGGCGCTGCTCGCCTATCCGGAAGAGTTCGACTTCGGCCGTGCTGACGACACGGCCGGGTCCCGAGGCGAGACTCCGGCATTTCCGTACGAGTACGGCACGGGCCGTGTCGGACGACACGGCCGAGTTTGGCCGGCAGTGATCGGCCAATAACGAGCGGGTGAGCTAAAACGACCATAACTCTCTCGTCCGGACTCCGATTGACTCACCGTTTGAACCATTGGAAAGCTAACTTGATGCTTTATAATATTGCAAAGATTCAGAATTTTTGGAGTTTCCAAGAATTTATGGTGATTATTACAAAGCCGAACTCATACTTAGAAAAGTCGTTTAGTAATCCTGAACTCAACAAAACGACACCGAAACCCGAACCTGAATACGAACCGAAGATACGGTTACGAAATACTCACAAAGACGAATCTAAGAGCTAGTAGAACACACGATTCCGACCACCCGAAGGCTCGAAATTCGACAACGGAAGGTAATTACCCCAAACTTTGAGAAATTACGAAAATGGCCCAAATGCCCGAAAATCACCATACGACAACGAATAATCAAACCGAAGCTCAAAACACGTATAACAACGTTAAATGAACTTACGAAAAACCCCAAATGACAGTTTCGAACGAGATTCGCAAGAACCGAACTCAAGCGCGGAAAAGTCGCTAAAAAGTACGGAACTCAACAAAGCAGCACCGAAACGAACTCGGATGACAAAAAGTGCAGAATTAAATATTCTCAGAATGACGAAACGGTCAAAAGAGATTCGTCGAAACGGACCTCCGCCGAAAAATGAAAATTACCGGAAATCCGAAATTGCGGATATTACAACTTCAATCACTCTTGCTTTTCCGGGTACAAGACAACCTCACCAAATTATAAATAACATTGCGAGTATAATTAAGAGGATAAACGCCCAAAGTGATACAAGAATGTATATAGAAGAATGTTTGAACAATTATTCTTGTATCAGTTACAATAAGTAATATTATCTCTCAAAGTATATGCTATTTTGAAGCTCAAATGAATCATATAATCGCTTGATATATTCATAGAATTCTTGTGTACTTCATCTCTTCCAAATCCCTCTATTTATAGCATTTATCATCCTTTTACCATTGGTATAGTTTCCCTCTTTAACGTACGTTAGGTAACAACATCTACGTACGATAACGCCATAGCGTATGTTACTTCATCAGGGTAACAGTCGCAATCACTAGTCCAAAGTCATTCAGTAGCTTATGGCTTGATCCTTTGTGTATGTTAATGACCACGTTTATGTACGTTAATAATATCCTCAGTTAGATATTAGATCTTATGACCTTATAGATGTCATCAATGGTTCAATTCTGAATTCTGCTTCAAACGCTTAGCGACCACTAACATGTACATGTAGCGTACATTAATATGTAGATGACCGTTCAATGTGTTGACCTTCTGGAAACTGCACAATGGTTCATTTTCAAACTTAGCGTGTGTTATTGTCATGACTTGGCGTGTGTTATGGTTGCCTTGTAACGTAGCTTGACTAGCTACGTAAACCGGCATGATTTTAACACTTTCCATAAATACACATGTTACGTACATTATGCTCTAGGTTTTGCATATGCTAGCTTTGTTGAATGTTTAACTAAGTGAAGATCTTGAAATATGTTACAAGTGAAATCTTAGATAATAATTACTTTGTTTCTTTAAACATCTTCAAATTATATGTGATAAAAAAAATATTGTTCCAACGCAGCAATCATTTCCCATTATATGCACAATCAACACCACAACATCCATCACGAATAGTACATGTTCAATTATACCACAAAATATACAAACATCACGACAATCATTACAATAACACACCATCAACACAACATGTCCAATGATCAACCGACAATTGAAATACACATCCAAGTATATGTTGGTACCAAACTCAATAAATATTCGTCAACCTAAGTCGGCATAATACACATAAAAGCATAATAAACCAACTAAATCATCACAATTAGCATAATACCACAACAAGAAACGACCAGACACATTAGTACATAACTACTAACGACGACAATTCACATAATGCACAATCAACGAGAATGAGCAGCTATCGTCAATTCATTATTCAACTTCAATTCGCCAGATACAAATTATATATACAAGAATACTTGCCTCGGAATCAGCATGCGAATATTCTGATGAACACAGACCGACCGGGATGTAACAGCCCCCGAGATATTCGGAGAATATTACAGAGCAGTGAATCCCTAATGGGGACCCATTAGGCTTACTTTTACACACAAAGCATCCAAACTCACAATATCCAAACAGGGATCAATGAATCAGAGACAATCAAAGGAAACTCTAGTGAATAATTACAAAAGATCTCAAGAAAGTACGAGAGTTAATACATTAACCAGAAAGGAAACTCCTATAGTACTCGAGTACCATCTAATAATATATGGATAAACAGTACAAAAGACACCATTTGAAAGAAAGAACACAATCCATCACAGTATCACACCTCGCCCTTATCGTCGTACCGCCCCAGTGCTCATTCGTTTGGATTCCTCGAACCTGAAAGACAAGAAACGAGTTTTCTCACCCCAAAAGGGGGTTAGTGCAAGTAATACAAGTGAACAGTCACATCTTACACGTGAAATCACATGTATAAATTTCAAATCCATGATAATGATTTCCAGAAAATACAGTTATCCAATATATCTCAATAGTGAAAAATCCTCCCTGGTTAACCGTGGACCCATCAATGCGTGGATCCCTCCGAGGTCTCGTCAGACCCTCCCGGAGTGGTTAACCCAAATGTTCGCGGACCCATCAATGCGTGGATCCCTCCGAGGCCGCATCAGACCCTCCCGGAGTGAACGAATAAAACTCTCACACTCATATGCATTACTTTTCACATTTAAGAATATAACCTTCACGAGAATTACTTGCCTGGATCGAGAGAAGAGGGTACGAGCAACAAGGAACCAGGATTGAAGGAATCAACAACTACGAACCTAGACAAGTTTGTAACCAACTATAAATAATTAATCGACATGAAACTAAGTTGGAATCCACCCGAAAATCCCACCTACGATACATGTAATCCGGCGACAAAACTCATAGACGGTGAATCACAATCAACCATCTCAATTCTCAACAATACCGGAAATATACCAATAATTTCGTAGGAAAAACATATATCAGATGTAGATAATCCATGCCCAACATATTCCCATCATATCAACAAGCTAAACTGAAGAGATCGCGAAGAAACCCCCAATACCCAAAAATCTAGGGTTATACGAAGTTTACCTCGATTTGGAGCGGTGGAGAAGATTAAACATTGAATAATTCAAACTATAAGCTTGAAGATGTTAGAAGATGATGATATCTCCCTGGGATCTTCACAAATCGCCCAAAATCATCGGAAATCTCCCAAGGGAGGCGAATAGATGAAAAAATGACGAATAGTGTGCTGATGAGTCCTATTTATTCTAAGTATAATTTGTGTGCATTAATCCTTGAAAATAACACGCGCTAACGGTTTCATTGGGTATCCAGTAGCTTCTGTCCGGTGTCATTAGCGTGCGCTATGAAGAGCTTAGCATGCGCTAATGCTCATTTAATGTGCGTTAGGACTTACGGTTAGCTTACGCTAACTGGCTAATGCAGGTCCAGAAACTTCGGCTTTGGCCCATTAGCGTGCACAATATTCTCGAGTTAACGCGCACTAACTGATTCCGCCGACATTACCTAGACTTTCTGTCCAACTCTAGAAGGTTCTGCCCAGCCCTAATAACGTACGCTACGGAAGAATCAGCGTGCGCTATTGGCCTACTAGCATACGCTACTTGCTAGTTGAAGTCTAGAAATCAGAGTCCATAACCCACTGCCTCCTGCAATGCCCGAACATTAGCATGCATTACTGTGGTGCTAGTGCGCGCTACTGCAGTACAGATAGCATGCGTTAACCTCATCACGTAGCGTGCACTATGAGGGAAATGTAGCATGCATTACACCTCACACATAGGTCATAGAATCGCATCAAAATCCAATGTAACAACGATCCGAACAAGAAAGAGCAACTTACAAATGATATGAACTCCAAGATCAACATCAACTTGCTAAGCACTTACAACGAGTGTCAAAATTACAAAAACACCAAAACAGAAAATTTACAAAAAGCACGGGTATCACATATTCCCCCTCTAAAAGAATGTTTCATCCGGAAACTTAAGAAATGAATAGCTCCAAGTATCTAGCACGCATGCTCTCTTCGGTTTCCCATGTTGCTTCTTCAACTCCGTACCTCGACCACTATACTTTAACCAACGGAATGGTTTTGTGCCGGAGTTGCTTTTCACGATGCTCCAGGACCTTCACCGGCCTTTCCACAAATGTGATGTCATCTGCTATCTCAACATCTCCATAATCGATGATCTGACTCGGGTTGGGGACGTACTTTCTCAGCTGGGAAATGTGAAATGCATTGTGAACGTGACTAAGGTCTAGAGGTAACGCCAACCGATAGGCCAACTCACCAGCTCTGTCGAGAATTTCAAACGGCCCAATATACCTCGGGCTAAGCTTTCCTGTCTTCCTCAACCTGTAGACTCCTTTCGTCGGTGATACTTTGAGTAGTACATGATCCCCCACATCAAATTCCAAGGGTCGACAACAAATGTCAGCATAAGATTTTTGTCGACTCTGAGCAGTCAACAATCTATCTCGAATGATAGAGATTTTCTCTTTGGTTTCCATTAACATATCTGGCTATGTCCCAACAATTTACAAAGCTTCATCCCAACAAAGTGGGGATCTACACCTCCTGCCATATAATGCTTCGAAAGGTGCCATTTTGATCGATGCACGCCAACTATTATTATAAGTAAACTCGATCAATGGTACGTGCACACGCCCGCAATAGATCTTCTAATGTCTGGATCGTCCATTTGGTCTGACCATCGGACTACGAATGAAAAGAAGTACTCAATCTCAACTCGGTGCCCAAAGCCTGATGGACCGATTTTCAAAAATGCTACACAAAATGACCATCTCGATCGAAAATAATAGTGTTTGGCGTACCGTGCCATCTCACGATTTCTGCTATAAATATCCGAGCCAATCGCTCTGATACCCAAGTATCCTTAATGCCAAGAAAATGTGCCGACTTAGTTAATCGGTCGACAATCACCCAAATCATATTCATTCCAGTTTTAATCCTGGGATCCTAGTGATGAAATCCATAGTAATATCTTTCCAATTCCATTTGGGAATAGGAAGAGATTTCAACAGCCTCGCTGGTCGCTGATGTTCGATTTTGACTTGTTGGCATGTCAAACACCGTATACAAACACCCTAACATCCCTCTCCATGTTACTCCACCAAAAATTTCTCTTAAGATCTTTGTACATCTTACTCGTTCCAGGATGGATTGAGTAAGGTGTGGCATGGGCTTCTTGGAGTATTTTTGTCTCAAGTCAGAATCATTCGGAACATAGATCCTTCCCTAAAATCTCAAAATACTATCCTCGTGGATCATAAAACCAGGGACTTTCCCCTTCTAGACATCCGCATTCAGCTTGACGATCATCAGGTCATTCCCCTAGTTCCCCTTGATGTCATCAACCAAGGACGAAATAATCTCGAGAGTACACAACTGACCCTGAACCCGCTGAATCCATACCTCGATTCCCTGCTCAATCAACTCTTGTCGGATCTTCACTTGGGGTGTGAGGACTTCGAGCATCTGAAGTGATACTGACTTCTGGCTCAACGCGTCTACTACAACGTTGGCTTTTCCTGGATGGTAAAGGATCTCCAAGTCATAATCCTTTATTGACTCCAACCAACGACGCTGTCTCATATTCAGTTCCTTCTGGATAAAAATGTTTTTTAAAATCTTATGGTCGGTATAAATCTAACATGAAGAACCATACAAATAGTGGAGCCAGATATTCAGTGCAAACACCACTACAGCCAATTCCAAATCATGTGTAGGATAATTCAACTTGTACCATTTAAGTTGTCGTGAATCATAAGTTATAGTCTTGTCGTGCTGTAGGAGTACGCACCCAAGTCCTTGGCTTGACGCGTCACAATAAACCGAATACCCACCGATTCACTGAGGCAGGGCTAAAACCGGCACGGTAGTCAAATGCTTTTTCAGCTCCTCGAAACTCTATTGCCTCTCTTTGTTCCATTCGAACTTTTCGGATTTCCGAACTTTTCGGACTTCTGGACTTTATAGAACCCCTCGACAAACCTTAGATAATACCCAGCAAGACCCAAAAAGCTACGAACTTCCTTCACATTCTTGGGCGGTGCCCAATCTAACTCTGCCTCGATCTTTTGGGGATCCACTCGGACCCCTTCGGCTAAAATCACATGTCCGAGAAACATAACTTCCTTCAACCAAAACTCACATTTAGATAATTTTTCATAAAGATGCTAAGCCCTCAAAATTTCCAACACTGCTCATAAATGCTGAGCATGATCTTCATCATTAGGAGAATAGACTAGAATGTCATGGATGAAAACGACTACACAATTATCAAGATGCTCAATAAATATCTTTTTCATAAACTTCATAAACACTGCCGGTGCATTAGTTAGCCCGAATAGCATAACCACAAACTCATAATGCCCGTACCTCATACGGAAAGCGGTTTTAGGAATGTTGGATTCCTTCACTCAAAGCTGATAGTACCTAGACCTCAAATCGATTTTTGAGAATACCGCAGCTCCCTGTAATTGATCAAACAAATCATCGATGCGAGGGAAAGGATATTTATTATTAATGGTCAATTTGTTTAGTTCCCGATAATCGATACATAAATGCAGTGAACCATCTTTCTTTCTTACGAACAAGACTGGCGCACCCCAAGGTGAGGCGCTAGGTCTAATATACCCCTATTCCAACAAATCTCCTAATTATCTCTTCAACTCCTACATTTCTGAAGGTGCCATACGGTACGGTGCTTTAGAAATCGGGGTTGCACTTGATTCTAAATCAATTGTGAACCCAATCTCACCGTCCGGTGGTAGTCCCAACAAATTATCTGGAAAAACATCTGGAAACTCGTTCACTACTGGAATCGAGGAAAGTTTAACCTTCCAATCCTCTACTCTCGTGGGATAACACCAATACCCCACACAACCTTCTCTAATGAGTTTCAACGCCTTCATGATGCTAATTATAAATTTTTGACATCCCCTCTTATGCCCCGTAATGAATGCTCGGTACCTTCTTCCGCCAACATCGATATAATTCTCGTGCGGTAATTCATTATTGCTCCATGTCTATTAAGCCAGTCATCGCCGAAGATCAAATCTTCATCAATGATATCCACGACGATCAAATTCGAAGGCCACACTTTTTCTACGATTAACACCGGACGGTCTCTAACTTCCTTATTCCCCACGATTCTATCCCTGCTAGGCAATTTAACCACAAAAGGTTCACAATCAGACAAGCACTCAATATTCAATCGACACACACAATCCAAAGAGATGAATGAATGAGAATCACCGGGATCGAAGAGCACCATAACTGAATTAGATAGAACTTAAACGATACCTGTGCCGAACCAACACTGGAGGCTCCCCTCTAACGGACTGACCCCGGCCTCTGCCCCAACTGAAACTCTGAGATGGCTGACCCATGGATGATTTCTGATTAACACTCGGTTCTCCAGGCATAGGAGCAGATGCTTGAGCCACAGGTGTCTTTTCTTCCTCAGTACAAAACATAGCTTTGTGGTTATAATACCTGAGATTGTTGTTCCGGTTATTTTGGGATTTCTCCGGATATTTCTCAATTGCCGAGTGTCAGTATTATTTTCTCGATGATTAATTTTTGTGTTTATATGGTCCCGTGTGATTAATTGTTGCATGATATTTCATTTCAGGTCGATGATGTTGTCCGCGGTCATTTTGTCGTATTAGTTCCGTGCGTTTTCCAAAATCGAGTCGTCGTGTCATGGCGGCTGGGCACTGGCCGGACAGGTGTGGCAGGCACTGTTGGAAGTGTTGGGCAGGCGCGGCAGGAACTGGCGTAGCGCACGCTACTGCCGGAAGGCTACGCATGCTAACTCGACAGGAATAGCGCGCCCTATTCAGCCGACCAGCGCACGCTATCGGGCTGGGCAGAGGGGTTTCTGAGGTTCTAGACTCGGGGAGGATCGGCAGGTAGCGCATGCTACTTTCGGTCGTGGCGCGCGCTAATCGGCAGGTGTAGCGCACACTGTCGGCCGACTAGCACACATTACCTGGCTGAGCAGTTTAGTACAGAGAGTTCTGGACAGGTCGGCTAGCACACGCTAGCGTCCGCGCAGCGCGTGCTATCGCGGTCGGGCGCAGTAGGTTCGGTCGGGCAGTCGGGTCACAGCGGCCGGGTCGCGGGCCCCGACCAAGGTTCTAGCCGACATCGCCGATTGCGCATGCTAGTCCGGATGACTAGCGCACGTTAGGGCGCGCCTGTATAAATATAACTGAGCAGTCATATTTTCACCCATTTTTCATTTCTATCTTTTCCTTTCCGCGGTTAGAGGCTTGGTGATCAAGGAGACATGTTGTCAAGCAATTAATCCACGAAGTTTGGGAGTTCATATCATCGATTAATCCCTCCATAACCTCCTTTTATCCAGCGAATCAAGGTTAGATTTCCTAAAATCTTAGTTTTGGGAAAATTTGGGATTTTGCTTGGTATTGTCCGATTAACCCGTAATAACTTAGATTTGAGACGGATCGGTGATTATTAAGTTATATTCTATCATTTTTCTTGTTGTTCCATGGTTCGATTGCTATAGATCCGTCGTTTTGTTGAGTTCTTAATCGATGCCTTGAAGGTGTTCGGTGAAAGGTCTTAGAGGGGGATTTGGGCGTTATATGACTATTATTCCTCATACGATTGTTGATTTATTGATGATATGTCTTAGAAGAGAAATCCTTGCGAAGAACTCGAGTCGGAACCCTTTCGTTCGTTGTCTTCTTCGGGGTCCATGGTTTCCCAGTTGAACCGTGTTCTTCGGAGTGTCCGGTATTGGTTATTGAGGCAAGTATTTTACTTATACGATTTGTGTCTTGTGGATGAGTTTATATATTGTATTTACGATGATTCAATTTATCTTCGTGGATATGATTCGTGCGGTTTGATTATTTGAATGTTTGTTGGTATTAATGATATTGTTGCTTGTTTAACATCGTGAAGTTATGTTGGTCATGTTAGTTGCGTGATTCGTGTTGGGCTTGATTGCTTGGATTTGAGTATGAAGATGATTATGATTATCATGTTGGATTGACTACACATTAGGACATGTAATTTCGGCGTATGATTGGATGTTCGAACATGTTTGTTTTCAAGGTGTGTTGTTTGTGGTGATGTGTTGCGCTGTTTGGTAGGTGTTTGGGAAATGTGTGTGTATGGTCCATGTACAGTCCGTGCGACCTCTGGAGTTCGGTACATGAGGTGTACGAACAGTATGTGTGGTCCAGGTACGATCTGTGCAACCTATGGAGTTCAGTACATGAGGTGTACGAATAGTATGTGTGGTCCAGGTATGGTCCGTTCGACCTCTGGAGTTCGGTACATTAGGTGTACGAACAGTATGTGTGGTCCAGGTACGGTCCGTGTGACCTCTGGAGTTCGGTACATGATGTGTACGAATAGTGATTGTGTGGATAATGTTTTGATGTTAAGATCCTGGACACGTGATAATATTTCACTAATGTGTTTTGAAACAAGAACCGGGCTGAGGCCTTGATGATTTTCGAAAAAGGTTTTGCAAATTAGGACTCGAGGTCCAAAGGAAATTATATTCTAAAAACTCCCGAGATTCCGAGTTTTAATTCTTAAAACTTCACCACTTGTTTTCTGATTAATAAAACCTCTCGGGAATGTTTTGACAATTAAGTTGTGTTACCTGATTCGTGATTGCTTTCTGCTTGATACATTTTTATATTATTATACTTGCACTAGTAAAACAATTGAGTTTTACTAACCCCCGAGTAATCGGGGGTGGATGTCTGTTTTGCGTCCAGGACATGCTGGTTCGGAGGAGCAGTTACAGGATCGGCACAGGAAGTGACAAGCTACGATACTAATCAAGAGTTGAGAGTTGGTCGGGTTACGTTGTATCGACCGAGTTATAGTCATACTTCCGCAGTCGTGTACCTTTACCCCTGCGTGGGTATTTGTTGTAAAAAAATTTATTTCATCTTGTTGCGTTAGTCGTGTGACCTCGTCGGTCCATGTGAATGTATTGTAATTGATCTTAATGGTCTGTATTATTGTAATGAGTGACTTCAGTCGGTTAAAGTTTGGTAGATATGTGTCGTTTAGCCTGGTAGGTCCTCGCGGTGAGGGTCTACGGCGTGTAATATTCCCATATGGTATGGGGGTGTTACAATTATGGTATCAGAGCTTAGGTTGTGGAAAACCTAGGATGTTGGGTCAAGTCAAGTCGTGGTTTGTTGAGTAATATGACGTCATGTCATTCGAGTTGTCGGGTGATAAGTTGAGTTGTACGTGGTCACAAGGTGTCGTATGTATTGTCGGGCGAGATTAATATCGTGGGCGACCGTCATCTCTGTGCGGCCTGTGGACGTAAGTCTCCTCTTTTATGCGAGGTATCGCTGTTTCGTGATTTCATTTATGTGCGATGATTGTGGTGCATAATTTCATTTGCATGGTGTTGTGAATTGGAATCCATATTTGATATTCGTGGTATGCCATTTGTGTGTTGAGTTGAATGTATTGATGGCTAGACACCGAGCGGTGCACTGCGGTGTGAAAAACTGTGAACTTTAGTGTGATCCTTAGGTTGTATCGACGGCAGAGTTCATGAGGAACTCATATGGATGGTTTTGACGTATGTCTGAACTTGGTTTTCACGAATCGTATTTGATTAAATTTGGTGATCCCGTTGCCATTTGGGCATGTGGTTTTAAGTTTGATTATTTTTGGAAAATTTTATTGTGTTCATTGCGCGTAAGTTTGAAACGGTTCTCAAAAAGATTTTATGAGCTTGAGCATGTTTGAAAAAGAATCGATTTTTGAAAACATTTCGATGGTGTGGTTAAACAACGATTTTGTATGAATTTTGAAATCGGTTGAACTTTGACGAATTTGCCATGAATTTTCAAACGGCACCTTCAGACAGTACCTGAAAAATATGTTTTAAAATACTTCGGACATTGCAAACCATTATCGTCATTTTTGGATATGATCGAAAGGATTTTGAAAAAAAAAATTACTTTGCAAAACAACTTTGATTTTCGGAATTTAAAACGTTATGTGTTTGTGTCGGGGCTGAGTCGTTGCGATGAGTTTGATACGTTGATATGCTCGTCGGGGAATTTTGTAGTGTTTCTAAATGCCGGGATATATGGTTAGGATTCGAACCTTAACCTTCATAGCCGTTTTGGGGCTGCTGGGACAATTTTGTTGTCCTGCGACTAGTGATTTTGGCCGTAAGATGTTTACCATTACGGCCGTAAACTCCTAGGCGTTACGACCGTTGTTGTTGGTTGATTCTTTAGTCTAATACTCGCAAGCGCACGATTTGTTCGATGTAGATATGCGGTGCAAGATCGATTTCACAGGGAGGACTATGATAGTGAAGTAAAATTATTCCTATCGTTTTGAACCAAATTATATTAAATTCTAACCTAGTCCCAAATAATTTGATTTTTGATTTGTTATAATAATTGCATTATATAACAGTAATATTAAATAGATTTTAGATAAATTGATTTTAAATAATTTACTAGGGTTTAGAATCCACCAATGTCTATTTATTATTTATTTTATATTTTAATTCCAATAAATTCAGGGAATAGATTCTGAAATCAATCTCACTAATTCCCTTTAGATTTAACAATAAGTACAAAATTATAATTCAAATATATATTTTCCTTCGCTTGAAAAATGTAATTTCTAAGCATTATATGTATCCAATTTAATGGAAAACAAATAATCAAAGAAATTAACTAATATCAATAATCACAAAGCAATGGGGAATTTATAACTATCAAAAATACGTGATATAATTGATGAAATAATATTCCCCTATTGAAGCGAAAATCATAATCGTCAAAAATATTTATTTGGAATTATTATATAAATATTAATAATAATATAGACATGGTTTCATCATAAACCCAGTAAAAAAAATTACTCACTCATAATAACAACACAAATAAATAACTATTTCAGAATTATTACATAAATATAATTTTAGTACACAATATTTTTATTTTTCTCTCTTACAATAACTCTCTCTATTTTCTTTTTTCTCTCCCTTTTTTTCTCCTCCAAAACACTACACATTCATCCCCTATTTATACTACTTCAAAATCAATAAAATAACAATTTTTAAAATATTTAAATACCCTACTCAATAATGCACGGCTGCCAAGTGATGCTGATGTCATGAATGACATCAGCAGAGAGTTGAATTTCCGATCCAATCGAGTGTTGACATGTGGCACAATATGGTCCGTCTATTTAATTGTCCTTTGAACGGTCATAACTTCTTCATACGAACTCGAATTTGGATGATTTTTTTTAGAACGATCATCTAGACGAGAAGAATAAAATGAGACCAGTCGTGAGTATATTTGAATTTTGGAAAAATATCGTCCTTGAACCAATTAATCTATCTTGTACCGGTTGGTTAACCTGCAGATATAATTTAATTTCAATTAATTATCTAAAAATGACACAAAATTATAGAAAGTTCTAACAAAATGAAATAATATAAATATATGGTAAAACGAATAAATTATCATACAAAACACACAATTATATATATAAAATATTAATAAAAATATTACTCAAAATATACTAAATAAATTCCCCCACACTTCTCTTTGCACGTCCTCGGGCAAATCTTATACCCGAGTAATAATATTCGGATGCTGAAAAATTCATGGTAAAACCAATATCAAGAGAAAACAAGTTATCATGACCCAAGTGAGATCAGATAAAAATAGGATGCCGCACCAAATTCTAACAACTTCATTGAGATTCGAATGCAAAAAGATTCAATACCCTCATGGTGGATGTCACTCTTCACTCAAGTGTATATATGGGATATTCGAGAAGAGTTCACTCATATCAAAGCATAATGTGTCATTACCATATGCTTGGTCAAAAATCAAATCTTCACTACTTAAAAATAAACTCATGCATAAATCAAAAGGTCTTTCTTTTGGTTGTAACTTGGCTTTGGGTATGGGTAGGATACAGGGAAAATTATGAGGTTTGCTAGCCAAGATCAATTGTGAATTTATATGCATAACAAATCCTACAAATAACAATCAACACCCCCTCTTCTGTAATGAAAACTCTCAAACCATCATCCCCAAGTTATTCTGTAATTTACATGGTAATTGAATATTAATCTGGCAAGGTCATACTCTTGTGTAAGAAAAAGTACGCAATGGATCTTTTGGAAGGAATTATGTATCACTCAAGGGATAGTTCAAGTGCTATTTTATGTATACATAGTGATGATTTTCGCACTTGACCTCCCGCATTTTTTTTCTTGGTCGTTCTTTTTTTTGCCTTTATTTATATTTCTTTTTTATTTGGTTCAATACTCCAACGTACTTCACACCCTTTCAGTTTCAACGAAAGCTCTTAATCTTCACAAAACTCTTATGAACATCAGTCCCTATTTGTCACACATGTAGTTCACAATTAAATCTTTGACTAGAGGGTGCAAATGGAGGAGTCATCAACAATAATGGATAATGGCTAAAGTAATATGCTTGATCAAAGAAATAGGCTAAGGCTCAATGGGGCTTCTAAGGATAAAATGTAATGGGTGGGAAAATATAATCTAACAAGGGGTTATTCCTAATTGCCTTTATCATCTTAATGCAAGAGTTTATGAATGTAGTCTCGAAATGTATAAATGAGCAAGTTCTAGAATGAACACAATATGTTTGACCACACAAAAAAAATATAGAGCGTATATATAAGGATTGCTCAAAGGCTCGAAACTCACAAAAAGGGTGTACTGAATCCCATACACCTTCATCCAAATCCATTATCAAAACCAGTGAAACATCCCAAAAATGATTTTTTCACCAATGTTTTCTCAAGAAAATGGTGCCGTGATTTTCAACCTCTTTTTTTATTATTATTATTATTATTATTATTATTATTATATATATATATATAGGGATAGGTGCAGGTAGGAAAGCTTTTTTTCGTAAGAAATAATAATGATTTTGGGCCTTTGATCTTTGGTGATCAATGGCTGCGATTTGGTCACGTTGTGCTAAGAATTTAGCCTAAGTGTGCTACGCGGAATATTTTTGTGGGGATATATTTGTAATTATACAGATTGTATGTTTGGTATTTCCTATAATCATGGGATTTTATATCTCACTTTCCCATCTCCAAAGATCGTGTCAGCGGAAATTTTGAACGTGGTTTTGCTTTCTCGTTCCTTCATCCTTTTATCTCTTTCCTCCATCCTTCATCCTTCCTCCATAATTTATACCCTAATTTCATATAGTAAATTGCCGCAAATATAATCCCTACGTTCAGCTTTGGTTTTTTGTCTTGTTTTTCTAAACTGCAGATAACTTCTCGTCAATTCAATTCGGAACTATGGTTTCTACAGGTATTTTTTTTTGTTCATTGTTTGTTCTTATTTTTGTTCGTTTGTTCGTATTCAATTCAACCAATTTGGTAATATTTTTGTTCATTTGTTCGTTCTTATTTAATCAATGTTCAGTTATACGCAGTTTTTTCGCTGGTATTCAAAATAAATTCGTTGAATTTTTTTCGTTCGTTTATTTCATATTTTTTCATCGAGTTATATATATTTTTATTCCAATTCAATTTTTATTTGCAAATTTCGTCAGTATTTTCTCTTCAGCCGTTTGATATTTATTTATCTCGTTTAGATGTACGTGGTTTTTTTCGTTCACTGTTTTTTTGGTCTTATTTTCTTTTTTTTGATATATAGCAATGCATTACAACCCTAGGTGAAGGATATTTATGTTGCACTTTTGAACATATCCGTAGCACTTTATATGTTTTTTATTGGCATTCATTTCTGTTTTGGCTCAAGGCTTTATGTGTTGGCACCTTTCACAACTCAGTAGCAGTATTTATGATTTTTTTTGCCATTGCATTGTGTTTTAGTTGAAACTTTTTTGGTTGCACTTTCGTACAATCAGTAGTACTTTTTGTGTTATATCTTGGCATTGAATGCTGTCTTAATTGTAGGATGTTTCTTTTTGCACTTTTGCACAATTCAGTAGCACTCTTTTTGTTAGCTTTTGGCATTTATTATGTTTTACAGAATGCCATAATTTATATTGACTCTTTAGCATAGAATCTTTACGTTCTCCACGTAATATGTTTTCTGCTTGCATATTAAAAAAATTTGTTGTTTAATTGAGTTGTTATTTTTGAATTTTCAGCGGGGGAAGTACGTCGGAAGATGTCACCAAATTTATTAATTGTACCTTCCTGCAAAGAAGGTATGAAACCTTACGTGGGTAATGTTTTCCAGAATTTGAAAGAGGAGGAAGTTTTTTATAAGGATTACGCTTCTGATTGTGGGTTTCAAGTGCGCCGGGTCGAGATTATAGTAATTTGCACAACTAACTAAACAAAAATGATCATCAAACCAATATAATAATCAAGCATGATCACCATAACAACTATTCAAAAATACAACTTTAAGCAATTGATTAAATGTCAAAATTAGAAAGGTTCTAAGATAATTCAAATTAAGTGCTAATTAAAACAACAATCTTTACGGATAAATGAACAATTCAGAAGCTCAAACTAACCCTTTTCAATGGGATTTTTTTCCTCGTTGGTGCTTCCTCGCCACTTTCAACAAAGTCATCATCTTGATTTGGGTTATTGACCGCCTCATTTCTTCTACGTTTATTCGCAACTTCACGAATAATTAAAGTACTTTCTTGCTTTCCTTTGCCTTTTTGAATCCCTTTGTCCTTTCCCAGATCTAAAAAAAAAGTCATACACATAATCTATATTAATGAAGGTGTTACTGTCATGTAAAACCCCTAATGCTAAGAACTAAATTTGTGTGTGCTAAAAATGCTTATGAGGGGTGCTAAGGAATATATTAACCAATTCGATAGTCGACATCTTTCATTGAAATAATATTAATCTTCAAGAATGGGGTTTTTTGTGTTTTTATTTGGACAGAATAAATTACAACCAACATAGATCTACATAAGAATAAATAAATGAGAAAATACAACAACTTACTCATATGCAGAGTATACAATATTTATCATTTACAATACTGAAGGTCCAGGAACCATGTATTTAAAGTGCAAAGCTTTTAACATAAATGTGCTAGTCAAAATCATCACAAGTGCAAAGAGTTGCTTAAGTTAAACATAATTGTTATAAATTATTGTGTGCAAGATAAGAAACAAACTATGCTAATCAAAATCATCATCAGTGCTAATTGCTAGAAAATGTGCGCAAAGTGGTGCTTAAGTTAAAATTATTTTTCTCAACACAAATTAAATATAAACCATAAATTATGCACCAACCAATCTGTTGTCCAACCAAAATGTTATAAATTGTCGCAGTTTATGGTTGTACAAACATGATGCCAGTCATAGTTATACAACATAAAGACACCTTCAACACCCGGTGCAAAATAACTTTATAAATATGCTAAACAAATTTGATAAGAGTGCTATGGAGTACTACAGTTATAGTATTACCGGTTATAAACCAAAAAAACATCAGGATGTGCAAACAAAAGAACCAAAAAATATTTTCCAAACAAAAAAACACCAAAACTCGTTTTCCCAGCTGCAAATAAATTTCACCCTTGTACTCCTTATCCAAAAAATACACGAACTATGCTTTGATAATATGCCAGTATATATGAATTGTGCTAAAAAATTCATTTTCCCTGCAACAAATTACCTAAACTCATTCTCCCGACAAGAAAGCACGATTGGCGTTGATAGTGTCAACGAAGAGTTGACAGGAGCGGCGAGGGTTGCAGATTTGGGGTTGCTAGGGATTCCTTCAAAAGGTGGCGGCGCGGGGAGGGAAAAATGTCTCCGTTCCTTGTGTCGACCAAGAGGCGGGAGCCGCGATGGGGCGGTGGTTTCTCCGGTTCGGTTGATGCATCGGCGGTGGGGCAGTGGGTTCTGAAAAAATAGTTATAGAAGGGTAACAATGGGGGTTGGCAGAGAAAATGGAAGATGAAACGAGAGAATCCCTAAAAAAGTGGGAATATGAACCGCTGAGAGGAGGGATAAATTTTTATGTATCCGGAATTGCCCTCAATTTAATATTGCATTTTGATTCTTGTTGATGTCAACCTATGATTTCTCTTAATCTGGACCGTAGGATTGTTATTAATGGATCGATATGATGTTTTCCTATTTCTTACACTTAGGCCATTTCACTCCATAACCCACCCCTATATATATATATATCTATATATATATATAGGGGTGGGTTATGGTAAACAATATACTTATTGTGTAAAAAGAACAATAGAGTAAGGGTTTAAATAAGGCTTCCCTGTTTATGAAAGACGATGCTTCGCTCAAGCCTTTTTTTTTTGGACCTGCAAGAAATAAGTGTGGCAAAACAACAAAATAAAATATATACCCGGAAGTATAATACAAACAACCTAGATGCGCTTCAAGAGAGTCCGAAGAGTTGCCTTACGCTACCATCAATGCTTTTATTAAAAACAAATGAAAAAAAGTACAGTAATAGAAATAACAATATATAAATCATGGATAGATGCGCGTCAAGAGGTCGAAAAGAAACTCCTTAAGCTGCTATCATTTTCACGATTTTTACACCCGCTAAAAAGTAAAAACAACAAGAGGAATGAAGTGGGATATCAGAGGGAAAGGAATGTATCAATTTTGCGTTTCCGCACAGTGAAATCTTCCATCCAAATAATATTAGCTAGAGCTGGGTCTGGTTCAGGAACAAATGCAAATAGTTTTTTGATCAGCTCTTCTGGTGTTGTTGCAACAACTATGATTCATTTAGCACGCTCAGAAATAAAACCTTTTTCAGAAGAGTAGTTGATGAAAGATAGTAAACCATCGAAGAAACCATTGACATTTAGCAGACCTATTAGTTTCATATGAACATTTAGCTGGGCTCTGGTAACCACATGAAAAAGTTCCTCAAGAGTGCCAAAACCACTGGGAAGGGTGATAAAGGCATCAGCATTATTTATCATATGAGTTATGCGGTCTTTCATATTCAAAGCTCTGAACTCATCTCCAATGGTTGCTCCGGTGATTTTACTTTCAGCCAGAGGTTTTGGAATGATTCCCAACACTTTTACTCCTTCCATATAGGCAGAAGCAGCAGCACGTCCCATTAATCCTAGACTTCCTCCTCCGTACACTACATGAATGCATTTTTCTCCTAAGGTACGACCCAAGTTGTGGGCTGCTTCAGTAAAGCAAGCCTCTTTCCTATGACTAGCTCCACCAAAAATGCAGATGGAGTTAAATCTTTTTGCGGAAGATGTTGATTCCATTTTTTTGAAAAAGAAAATTATTTTAGAGGAAAGGAAAAGAATACAAGTTTCAGGGATGCGGAAAAAAAACAAATGCAATGTTTATTTATATATGCAAAACAAAGTAAAAAGATTTATCAAATCTGTGACCGCGTTAATTGGGCCTCAACTACTCAATATAATAATGAATGCATTTATTGTGTGTCACATTTTTTATTCAGAAAATCTAGAAAAAAAACGACAAACGTAAAGATACTCACGTGTATGTACAGTAGCTGTGATTGTGGCTCACATCTTCCTCTGATTTTACATTCAGAAACGGCTTAAACGCCTTTTATGAGTCGGGGAGAAGCTTCTCATCCAATTTTCTTACAAATTGGCAAACAGGGTCTTTTAACGTCAGATTCCCAAGACGTTGTTCATATTCTGGTTTGAATTTATTCCACAAACATCGAATTCCATAATGTACGAGTCCACTAGGATGCGTGTCAAGAGAAATTTCGATATCATCTAAATTCTCCTTATTCAGACCATCCTTGATGAACTGAATTTTATCTTCTTTGTTTGTGGAAGGAATTCCTAAAGATCGGCATCTTGAATCACAGTTCCACCTGGCACATTTGTAGCAAACGGCCATTTTCTTTGCTCGTCGTTTCTTGGCATATGAACTTTTTCCAAGCCCTGGTAAAAATCTAGTTGGTGTTTCCGTGAATTCACCCGCTATTCTCACTTTGGCTTCAATAATAAATCGAATATCAAAAGGTATGCCGTTATTCATAAGCAACCTCATCCTTTCAAGTCTGGCTTGGTAAAGTTTCAAAATGACTTTTTTTTCCAAGAAAGGGAGATATTTTTTCAATTGTTTTCAAAGTTTGTTCCATAATTAAAAATAAAAAAAATATCTACAACATCAGTTGTTGTGGGAAACTGAAAAATCCGACTTTACTAGCCATGGAATGCCGTTATCCGCCACTTGACCGGACAAACACAATGGAGTATTAATTCACAATATCGGGGTCCTTAAGAAGAAACTCTTCTACCTCATTAGATTTTAATTCCAAGTATGGTTTTAACCGTTGACCATTTACTTTGAAAATATTACCATTTTTTGGATTTTCAATTTCTACAGCTCCGTGAGGATAGACAGTACAATAATAAATGGACCAGACCATCGTGAACGCAACTTGCCTGGAAATAATAACAATCGAGAGTTAAAAAGAAGGACTTTTTGACCAGGAGAAAAAGTTTTTCTCAAGATGTGTTTATCATGAAAAAATTCATTTTGTCCTTATATTTCCTTGCACAATCGTAAGCATCATTTCTGATTTCTTCTAATTCATTTAGTTGATTTCGTATGAATTCCAGCCAAGTCTAATGAAAAATTTAATCGTTTTATGGCCCAGTATGCTCTATGTTCTAATTCAACTGGCAAATGACATGGTTTTCCAAAGACAAGCCTAAATGGAGACATTCTGATGGGAGTTTTAAAAGCAGTACGGTAATCCCACAATGCATCATTCAATCGTAAAGACCAATCTTTCCTTGTAGGATTAACAGTTTTTTCAAGAATATGTTTGATTTTTCTGTTTAAAATTTCAACTTGTCCACTTGTTTGAGGGTGATAAGGAGTAGCAATTTTATGTGTAACACCATATTTTTTAAATAAATGATTCAAAAATTTATTACAAAAATGTTTTCCTCCATCACTTATAATTGCTCGTGGTGTTCAAAATCTAGAAAACATATTTTCTTTTAAAAATTTTACCATGACTTTGTGGTCATTTGTTTTGCAAACAATTGCTTCTACCCATTTTGAAACATAATCGACGGCCACAAGGATGTAAAGATTGCCAAAAGAAATTGGAAAAGGTCCCATAAAATCTATGCCCCAAACATCAAATATTTCAATAATTAAAATTGGGTTTAAAGGCATCATGTTTCTTTTAGAAATTTGACCTAGTCTTTGAAATCTATCACATGTGTTGCAATATGAATGTGTATCTTTGAAAAGTGTTGGCCAATAAAAACTACATTGCAGAATTTTAGCAGTTGTTTTGTTTGAACTAAAATGACCTCCACATGCATGATCATGACAAAAGGCGATGATATTTTGTTTCATGTTCAGGCACACATCTCCTAATGATTTGATCAGGACAATATCTGAAAAATATGGATCATCCCAAAAGAATTTTTTTACTTCGTTTAAAATTTTTGTTTTATCTTGATTATTCCAATGAGATGGAGTGTTACGAGTGACAAGGTAATTGACAATGTCTGCATACCAAGGTATGTGAGAAACAGACATGAGTTGTTCATCAGGGAAAGTTTCATTAATGGGAGGTTCTTTATCAGTAAAATTCACGATTAGTCTAGACAAATGATCAGCAACAATATTTTCAGAACCTTTTTTATCTCGAATTTCTAAGTCAAACTCTTGTAACAATAGAATCCAACGGATCAAGCGAGGTTTAGCATCTTTCTTCGAAAGAAGATATTTTAATGCAGCATGATTGGATTAAATTATGACCTTCGAACCAATCAAGTATGGTCGAAATTTGTCTAAGGCAAAAACAACTGCAAGCAAATCTTTTTCAGTTGTAGAGTAATTCAATTGGGCATCATTTAGAGTTCTGCTTGCATAAATATATTACAGTTGGCAATTTATTTTCTCTTTGACCTAATACTAAACTGACGGCATAGTCAGATGCATCACACATTATTTCAAAAGGAAGATTCCAGTTTGGAGATTTGATGATAGGTGCAGAGCTCAACATAAATTTGAGTGTAACACCCCCAATCCGCTCAGGGATATTACACGCCGTGGAACCTTTCCTCAAGGATCTACTAGGCTGGCAACAACAAACGAACAACTCGACAATGCCTTTAAGGCTAAAAAGACTCAGTAGGCCGATTTGGCCTTTCAATAAAAACAAGCAACACGATTACAATACTTGCCCACGCAGGGGTCGAATACAACACACTCCCGTACAACGGGGAAAGAATACTGCAGCGGAAATAAAATACAATTAAACCAATAAGACATCAACGGGTCCTCGTGTGATTAGTGTCGTTCACCTTTCATCATCCTTCATGCCGACCCTGTGCTATGCTCCAAAACCTGAATGCAAAAACAGACATCCACCCCCCGAATACTCGGGGGTTAGCAAAACTCCACTGTTTTTCTAGTGCAAGAACAAAGTGCAAATACGAGCCATACAATTCACATTCCATGAATAACAATAACTGGGAATCCTCAAAGAGTCAAACGAAACGAAAAGTACATCCCGAGGAAAGAGTTTGAGAAAAATATTCCAAAACCGAAAGATCACAAATCAATGGAAATAATTTATAAAACAGTTTAGAATGCCATCGAGAGTTTTAATAGGAAAACAATTTAGGATTATCAAATCCCACTTTTCAAAACCTAAAAGACAAAAGGGGTCACCGCCCCAAAGGTTTACTTTTCGCAAATAGAAAACCGACAACAATTCACAGGGCCAGAGCCCAACATCACGTGTCCTCGACGGACATAAAAATCAACAAAACATAATCGCGCACGCGCATCGCCTAGGACCGGGACGAAGCCACAAATCCCACTCGAGGCCTCAAAGGACCCTCCCGAGCTGGCTAGCGAAACAAATCACACACATCTCACGGTTGGATCAATCGCTTGTTGCATCCTGGCCACATGATCGCATGCTATGTGCCACCGTAGTTTTTATTAGGCTCTCACGGTTGGACCAATCACTTGTTGCATCCTGGCCACATGATCGCATGCCATGTGCCACCGTAGGCCCCGCCCACATCCATACATTCACACACAGCACAATACAACACATATATTCAAACAATTCATCTAGAGGCATCAAACACTTAGCAAAACACCACGTCAAACCACAACGCACCGAATGAAATAATATACGCCCACACGCAATACCAAGTGCAACATCAACACCAGACATATCCATAGAAATCACATAGTCATTTACAAACTACACCATTCACAAAACACACGCGTTTTGAAGGCAAGCCTTTAACAAGGCTAAACCGAATCTTTTGAAAGTTCAATTCAAACGACCAAACCACCACATTTAGACGATCACTAATTATCGTATCCATAAAACAAGAATTATATGGACAAGGTACTTGCCTCAAAATCGGCACGCAAGTATCCCGACGAACAGGGCTCAACCGGAAAGCTTCGAAACGCCCGATGCTTTCGAAAAGGAAGACGACAACGAACGGAAGGGTTTAACTTGGTTTCTTCGCAATAAACTCGACCCTAACAGCATATAATCAATAAATCATCAATCATACGAGGAAGAATAATCGTAGAACGCCCGAAAACCCCTCTAAGACATTTTACCGGACACCTTCAAGGCGTCGGTCAAGAACTCGACCCAAACAACGAATCAATACGATCCAACCATGGAATAACAAGGGAAATGATATAATACATCTAAATAATCATCAATCCATCACAATCCTAAGTTAAATCGGATTAAACGGACGAAATCGAACAAAATACCCAAAATCCCCAAAATTAGATTTCTAGAAAATCTGACCTGATTCGCTCGATCGAAGGATGTTATAGGACTTAAAATTGATGATATGAACTCCAAGACTTCATGAATTTAACACCTGACAACATCCCTCCATGATCATCAAAGCTCCAGCCGCGGAAGAGGAAATGAAGGAAATGAAAAATGGGTGAAAATATGACTGCTTGGTCATATTTATACTGGTGCAGCCTAGCGTGCGCTAGGATGCCGAGATAGTGTGCGCTAGCGGCCAGTATCAGCCCAGAAATCAGCTTTGTGCCGCGGCCCAGCCAGAAGGTGCCGCGGCCCGCGGTACAGCCTGCTCCAGCATCAAAAGGCACACGTTGCAGTCGTAGCTATTTCGACCATAACTCCTTCGTCCGGACTCCGATTGACTCACCGTTTGAGCCACTGGAAAGCTAACTTGATGATATATAATATTGCAAAGATTCAGAATTTTTGGAGTTTCCAAGAATTAATGGTGACTTTACAAAGTCGAACTCACACGTGAAAAAGTCGATTAAGGACACGGAACTCAATAAAACGACACCGAAACGAACTCGGATGACAAAAAGTGTAGAATTAATCATTCTCATAATGATGAAACGGTCATGAGCTGGTCATCAAAATGGACTTTCGCTGAAAAAAAGAAATTACCAGAAATCGAAATTACGGGTATTACATTCTACCCTCCTTAAAAGAAGTTTCGTCCCGAAACTTAAAACAAGTAGGGAGAAGCAATATCCCGCCAGGAAAACTCAACGAGGTACACAAGAAACGCATAACTTACGCCCATCGGCGAAACGTTACAAGCAATGCAAAGGAATATACGGCGTGAAAACACGCTCCACGACGACTAACACAACGCCACCGGTAGAGACATAATAAAATTAACAAGTGACAAGCGTCATCAAACAGATAGTACAAGCAATTAAATTATCCGAAAAATCACGAAACACAAAGCACCTATTACAAGGAAACACGCACAGTCGAGAAAACAGAAATTAAACACAAAACGATTCACAAGGAACAATCGCAAACAATTCGGACTACACCGAAATCCTCAAGACTACACTATGCATCTCAATGTTCTCTCAGATCAGAGACGCCACCTCGATCCCCAAATCTCTCAGCTACCGTCTCACAATGCACGGCTCGGTGACCCACCTGGCCACACTCGAAACAGCTCACTAACGGTGAACGACGGTTCTTCGTGGTATGGCCCGCTTGACTACAGTTATAACACGTCTTCGAGATGCTCATGTTACTCACTGTAGGGGTACTACTCCTATGACCACGCGAGCGAGGAACCCTCTTGGGATGACGGTACGAAGCCCCAGCCTCAGGGGGCCCATTCCCCTGATTTCCTGAAAAGTCCCCAACGATTTTCTGTTTCTTAGAGTTAGACATATTCTCAGTCGATAATCTGGATAGCTCATAGGCTAACGCCCGATTCTAATAATCTCTCAAGGAAGTACAAGTGAGACCTGCCATGTATTGACGAATCTCCGGCTTCATCCGTCTACTAAAATGACAGATCTTATCCTCCTCCGTCCTTACTTGATCCTGCACATAGTTGAGTTGTTTGCTAAAATCAATAATAACTTGAGACAGCGGTACATCTTGCGGTTTCGCCGAAAATAATTCATTAATCCTCTGATTTCTGATCGGATCCGGACAAAACTCATCTCTCATGAATCTCTGGAACTCTGCCCACGTGACAACACGATTTCGAGGCTTAACAGCCTCCCACCAGCTAGCGGCATCTTTGTCGAGAAGATACTGAGCGACCGGTACCTTACGTTCTTCTGGACAATCAACTACCTCGAATATCTTTTCCAACTGGAAAAGCCAACCATCCCAGCCTAATGCATCTGCAAAGACTAAATAAACGAGGGGGATTCATACGAACCACTTCTCGAAGCCACTGATTTGCACCAGTGTTCTGGGTCACATCTGTAACACGCTGAACTGCCTGAGTCAACTGAGTCATCTGAGTGGCTACCTGCTGCAAAATAGTAACAACACCAATACCAATACCATCACCGACAGCATGATCCCGATCACGCATCTGATTGCCACGACCATGACCTCGGCCCCTCGGCATACTGAATAAGTAATCACTCAGCACAACAGAAAAATCATAACACATACCACATACAACGATTTCCATCGTAAAGCAACACGCATAATAAAATCATAGCAACGACGGTATCGTTCAGCGACCTCAACGGCCCGAACGATAACCAGCACATAATCACAAAACATCATGGAACAATCACACATATACACGAACGTACCAACCCAAGCTTCAACAGCTCACACCCGTGCGACAACACGCAAATCACCACGAGGCGACAAACAGTAAATACCAGTTCACACCTCTCACAGAGGGCTAGTACAACAAATGCGTGGCAACGCCTCGACGTTCATGCCACCAATTCGATCATACTCGGGAACAAACATCATAACGACAACGCGAACATCATACATACATACCCAGTCCTCAAACGGGAATGGATAGGTTTTAAGAACGAAAACCTCCTTTTGAAAATAATTTAGAAAAACACCGGTTGATCTTGAGTATCAACTTTAAAAAAAATATACAAATGTGAAACATCGTTATCGAGACTTTGGAGAACCATTTCGCATTTGATAAAGATGAGGACACTTTCTCTTAGTGAAAAATTTTCAGAATATTCGACCCTCGGGTCTAAGTAAAAGTGTTTCTAAAATATTGAAAATATCTCAAAACATTTTGGTCCTCGAGGTAGAAGAATTTTGAAACATATTGTGGCACCTTGGATGTACCACGAGAAAATAATTCATTTTAAAAGTACGTCTCGAAATTTATTTTCTGAGATACTCAAGGTTTTCAAAGATAATTCAATGGGCTAGAATGCCCAAAAATTTCAGGTAATTACACGGAACATTATAGTGCCGTGGGTCCCATGCCGGAACCCACCAGGCTAAAACCCATTTACAAAATCGCCAAAAAGGCCAATGACGGTAATATTTCAAAAACTCACAAAATCCATTTACAAAATACTAAATACCGTCATAAGAATTTCGCCAAACCGATCAAGGCCGTAAGGCCATAAACTCGGTTAAGGGAATCGGTTTTCGAAATAAGACTCAGTCGGTAAAATTCCAAAAGCCATTACAAAAGAACTCACGCAGCGGGTAAAAGAAATAAAGTCAAACATGCACAATCCAGCAACAATACTCCTCATATGAACGAAATATGAGGGTCAAATAACCGCATATCAATAAATCAAAATCCATAAGAGGATTCCGTCACTTAACAAATAATCATAAAAATAGCTCGTGTCACACGAGGCACAACACAAAGAAGGGAGACTTACATCCACAGGTCGCACGAAGATGATGATCGCCCCACGATACTAATCACGACCAACAAACTCAGACGACGCGTCGCGACACGACTCAGTCAGAAAAAATCCGACGAGACAAAACTCAACAGACACGACTAAACCCGACAGCCTAGGTTTCCACAACCTAAGCTATGATACCATTTATGTAACACCCCCAATCCGCTCAGGGATATTACACGCCGTGGAACCTTTCCTCAAGGATCTACCAGGCTGGCAACAACAAACGAACAACTCGACAATGCCTTTAAGGCTAAAAAGACTCAGTAGGCCGATTTGGCCTTTCAATAAAAACAAACAACTCGATTACAATACTTGCCCACGCAGGGGTCGAATACAACACACTCCCGTACAACGGGGAAAGAATACTGCAGCGGAAATAAAATACAATTAAACCAATACGACATGAACGGGTCCTCGTGTGATTAGTGTCGTTCATCTTTCATCATCCTTCATGCCGACCCAGTGCTATGCTCCAAAACCTGAATGCAAAAACATACATCCACCCCCCGAATACTCGGGGGTTAGCAAAACTCCACTGTTTTGCTAGTGCAAGAACAAAGTGCAAATACGAGCCATACAATTCACATTCCACGAATAACAATAACTGGGAATCCTCAAAGAGTCAAATGAAA
The DNA here is from genome assembly GCA_033398695.1 of Orobanche coerulescens. Taxonomy (NCBI): domain Eukaryota; kingdom Viridiplantae; phylum Streptophyta; class Magnoliopsida; order Lamiales; family Orobanchaceae; genus Orobanche; species Orobanche coerulescens. The sequence continues at coordinate 120,678,317 of CM065815.1, forward strand.
CGAAAAGTACTTCCCGAGGCAAGAGTTTGAGAAAAATATTCCAAAACCGAAAGATCACAAATCAATGGAAATAATTTATAAAACAGTTTAAATGCCATCAAGAGTTTTAATAGGAAAACAATTTAGGATTATCAAATCCCACTTTTCAAAACCCAAAAGACAAAAGGGGTCACCGCCCCAAAGGTTTACTTTTCACAAATAGAAAACCGACAACAATTCAGAGGGCCAGAGCCCAACATCACGTGTCCTAGACGGACATAAAAATCAACAAAATATAATCGCGCACGCGCATCGCCTAGGACCGGGACGAAGCCACAAATCCCACTTGAGGCCTCAAAGGACCCTCCCGAGCTGGCTAGCGAAACAAATCACACACATCTCACGGTTGGATCAATCGCTTGTTGCATCCTGGCCACATGATCGCATGCCATGTGCCACCTTAGATTATCTTTGGCGCTCACGGTTGGATCAATCACTTGTTGCATCCTGGCCACATGATCGCATGCCATGTGCCACCGTAGTTTTTATTAGGCTCTCACGGTTGGACCAATCACTTGTTGCATCCTGGCCACATGATCGCATTCCATGTGCCACCGTAGGCCCCGCCCACATCCATACATTCACACACAGCACAATACAACACATATATTCAAACAATTCATCTAGAGGCATCAAACACTTAGCAAAACACCACGTCAAACCACAACGCACCGAATGAAATAATATACGCCCACACGCAATACCAAGTGCAACATCAACACCAGACATATCCATAGAAATCACATAGTCATTTACAAACTACACCATTCACAAAACACACGCGTTTTGAAGGCAAGCCTTTAACAAGGCTAAACCGAATCTTTTGAAAGTTCAATTCCAACGACCAAACCACCACATTTAGACGATCACTAATTATCGTATCCATAAAACAAGAATTATATGGACAAGGTACTTGCCTCAAAATCGGCACGCAAGTATCCCGACGAACACGGCTCAACCGGAAAGCTTCGAAACGCCCGATGCTTTCGAAAAGGAAGACGACAACGAACGGAAGGGTTCAACTTGGTTTCTTCGTGAGAAACTCGACCCTAACAACATATAATCAATAAATCATCGATCATACGAGGAAGAATGATCGTAGAACGCCCGAAAACTCCTCTAAGACATTTTACCGGACACCTTCAAGGCGTCGGTCAAGAACTCGACCCAAACAACGAATCGATATGATCCAACCATGGAATAACAAGGGAAATGATATAATACATCTAAATAATCATCAATCCATCACAATCCTAAGTTAAATCGGATTAAACGGACGAAATCGAACAAAATACCCAAAATCCCCAAAATTAGATTTCTAGAAAATATGACCTGATTCGCTCGATCGAAGGATGTTATAGGACTTAAAATTGATGATATGAACTCCAAGACTTCATGAATTTAACACCTGACAACATCCCTCCATGATCATCAAATCTCCAGCCGCGGAAGAGGAAATGAAGGAAATGAAAAATGGGTGAAAATATGACTGCTCGGTCATATTTATACTGGTGCAGCCTAGCGTGCGCTAGGCTGCCGAGCTAGCGTGCGCTAGCGGCCAGTATCAGCCCAGAAATCAGCTTTGTGCCGCGGCCCGCTGTATAGCCGCGCCCGCTGACATGTACCGCTTCCAAAGATCAAAAGGCACACGGTGCAGTCTTAGCTATTTCGACCATAACTCCTTCGTCCGGACTCCGATTGACTCACCGTTTGTTCCATTGGAAATCTAAAAGGCACTTGGTTTTTTCTTGATCTTAAGGAGCAATGGGAATTTGGTTATAGCCGTAATATCCATCAAGAAAACAATAATAAGCATGACCGGCTAACCTTTCTAGCATTTGATCAATAAAAGGAAGTGGAAAGTGATCTTTTCTTGTAACAGAGTTCAATTTTCTGTAATCAATACAGACTCTCCATCCAGTTTGAATTCTGGTTGGAACAAGTTCATTTTCTTCATTCGTGATTACAGTTATGCCAGATTTCTTTGGAACTATATGAACAGGATTGACCCAAGAGCTATCAGAAATAGGGTAGATGATCCCTACATCTAAGAGTTTGATTATTTCAGCTCTTACAACTTCTTTCAAATTAGAATTTAGTCTTCTTTGAAATTCTCGGGAAGTTTTCGCATTTTCTTCAAGGTGAATTCGATGCATGCATATAGAAGGACTAATACCTTTAATATTGGAGATGGTCCAGCCTATTACTTCTTTATGTTGTTTAAGAACATTGATTAACTTATCTTCTCGTTCTTCATCTAAATCAGATGCTATGATGACAGGCAGGGTTTCTGATGGTCTTAAAAAAGCATATTTTAGAGATTCAGGTAATGGATTGAGCTCTATCATTGAATCTTCAATAGGTACTTCTTTATTCATTTGACTCTCAAGTGGTTCAGTTTTAGCTTTCCATTTATCATTATCCAATAATGGTGTAGACTCTAGTAAAGAATTTACTTCATTAATTGAACTGTCGATGTCAAAATCTGAGCCAAAATGAGCAAGACAACTTTCAAAAAAATCATCTTCATTTATTTTTGGAAAGAAATAAGGACACATACTCTCTATCATATTTACCTCACAGACATCATCATGATCATCATGTTGTTGAGAAATGTTAAACATATTTAGTTCAATAGTCATATTTCCAAAAGAAAATTTTATGATGCCATTTCTACAGTTAATTAATGTATTTGAAGTAGCTAAAAATGGCCTTCCTTAAATGACAGGGATTCGATCTTTGGTATTCTCAACAGGTTCAGTGTCTATGACTATAAAATCAACAGAAAAGTAGAATTTATCTAGTTGAATCAGAACATCCTCTATGATTCCTCGAGGTATTTTTATAGATCTATCAGCTAGTTGGAGTATCACATATGTTGATTTTAGCTCCCCTAATCCAAGTTGTGTATAAACATAATATGGTAATAAATTCACACTGGCTCCTAAATCAAGCAAGGCTCGTTTAATGATGTGATCTCAAATGACACAAGATATTGTAGGACTACCAGGATCTTTATACTTAACAAGAGTTTTACTTTGAATTATTGAGCTAACATGTTCAGCTAAAAATGCCTTTCTTGGAACATTTGTTCTTCTTTTTACAGTGCAAAGATCTTTCAAGAACTTAGAATAAACAGGCACTTGTTTAATAGCATCAAGAAATGGAATATTTATTCGAACTTGTTTAAATATTTCCAATATATCTTTGTATTGCGCACTTTTATCCTTTGGAATAAGTCTTTCAGGAAATGGAGCTTTTGGAACGTAAGGCTTTTCTTTTTCCTTAGAATCTTTTGGTTTTGAAACTCGTGGTTCATTTGATTTTTGTTCCGGATCATAAGCAGGCTTTTGTATTTCTTTTCCGCTTCTAAGGGTAGTTATGGACTGAACTTTTGCGTTAGAAGAGTTTACTTCATATTGTCCTTTAGGATTAGGGATGGATTGACTCAGAAATTTTCTCTTTTCTCTTTCAGCTAAAGTTGTTGCAAGTTGACCAATTTATGTTTAAAGCTTAGAAATATCCTGTGAGTTTGGTTGTACAGCTTGCTGAGTTGATTGGAGCATTTGTTGAGTAGATTGCATGAATTTTTGCAACGTATCTTCCAAAGATTGTTTCTTTGGCACTGTAGAAGGATACTGATAAGTATTTGGAGGATATTGATTAGGACGGACATTTTTTTAATTTGACATGTTCATTGATGTCCTCCTTGATTCATTGGAGGCATGTTTTGCTTCCAGGAAAAATTTGGATGATTCCTCCAATTTGGATTATAAGTTGGAGCAAATGGACTATCCGAAGATTTTCCATATGAATGTAACGCATTGACTTCTTCATTAAAAATTTCTTGATTTTGTGGACCAGAGGGACAAGATTGAGATGAATGAAAAGATTCTGCACATGAAATGCAAAATTCATTTTTTGAGTTTGACGAGGGGATGGATTGCTTCAAGACTAACGTATCCACTTTTCGTACCAAATCATCTATAGTAGATTTTATTTCAACATCTTGTTTAACCTCGTAAATTCCACCTTTTTTGGGGTCGTATGCATCGATTTGGCTCTAGAGTCGAGTGAATTCCATTGTTGTGAATTAATTGACATATTTTCTAGTGCATTCCAATCTTCGTCTCCAATAAGGTAACGAAATTTTCCACCATGCATTGATTGGATTAATTGGCGATTGTTTGGAGTTAAACCGTCATAAAAATATTTTACCAAACGCCATATTTCAAAACCATGATGGGGACACTTAAGAATTAAATCATTAAATCTTTCCCAACACTCATAAAATTCTTCATTTTCTTTTTGGAAAAATTCTGATATTTCTCTTCTAAGACTATCATTTTTGACATTGGAAAATTTTTTGCAAGAAATTTATTCACTAGTTGGTCCCAACTAGTAATTGTTCTTGCTTGGAGAGAATTTAGCCAGAATTTTGCTTTATCTTTGAGAGAAAATGGAAATAATCTAAGTTTGACAGATTCATCAGAGAAATTTTGGACTCGGAAAGTAGAAAAAATATCGAGAAATTCATTGACATGCATATAGGGATCTTCTCTTTCCAAACCGTGAAAAGATGGAAGAAGTTGAATTATTGATGGTTTAAGTTCGAAATGAGTTGCATTAATTGTAGGCAACACTATGCAAGAAGGAGAATTAGCATTTCTGGAGAAAAATATTCTATTAAAGTTTTTCTCTTTTGCAACCTGATTATTCCGATTTTTGATTTCGTCCATTTTTGGTATCGGTTTTGTTTGTTGAACTTCAATTTTAGGTAAGGACAATCTTCTTCTCGTTAATCAACCTTTAGACTAATAATATTGAGCTAATATATATATATATATATCCAGATATATTATTTATTTATTTTACGGGGAAAAAAATTCAGATTTTTTTTAGAAAAATAAAAATTACAAACTTTTATTTTATTTATGCAAACAATAAAAATAGTTTTTTTATTACAAATTTTCGTTTCTGTTTTTTTTTAATAAATTTTCAGGTTTTTAATTTTTTTTTTGTATTTTCCCTTTTTATTAAAATATTGTAATTTATTTTTTAAAAAATAAGGTTCTGTTTTTATTAAAAATTCAAAGTTCAGAAATTTATTATATATATTCCAGATTATTTAAATTAATAATTCTTAATCTGATTTTTTTTAGATTTTTAGATTTTTAATGAAAAGTATTTTTTTAATAAAACTAGCAGGTTTTACATTTCAAAAATAAAATAAATAATTCAGATTTTTATTTATTATGGAAAACAATATTCCAATTTTAGTTTTTAAATAAAAAACAGTTTATAGATATATTCCAGATTTTTTTTAATTTTTTTTTTCGAATTCAAATTAAAATTTTTGATTTTTTTAATATTAATATTCCAGAATTACAAAAATATTACCTTAAAGTCTGAAACTTTTTTTTATTTTTCAGATCTTTCTTAAAATAAAAATAAATAAGTTCTGATTTTTTAATTTTTTTTTCAGATTTTTTATATTTTTATATATTTTTGGACTTTTTTTATTATTTTTATTATTTTATTATTATTTTACGAAAATGAACAGTAGATTATTATTACTTATATTTTATATTTATTGTTATAAATTTTTATTATTTTTCAGATTTTTTTATAAATATAAAAAGAAAATAAATTATACTACTAACTATTATTTATACTAACACAATCTAAAACGGATATTAAAAAGACAGATAATAATAATAAAGAAAAATAGTAAAATAAATAACTAGTAGAAGAATTAACTAACTTGGTGACGACAGTCTTCTTGTACTTCGTTTGCGCCTCCCCGGCAACGGCGCCAAAAACTTGTTGTTGGTTGATTCTTTAGTCTAATACTCGCAAGCGCACGATTTGTTCGATGTAGATATGCGGTGCAAGGTCGATTCCACAGGGAGGACTATGATAGTGAAGTAAAATTATTCCTATCGTTTTGAACTAAATTATATTAAATTCTAACCTAGTCCCAAATAATTTGATTTTTTATTTGTTATAATAATTGCATTATATAACAGTAATATTTAAGTAGATTTTAGATAAATTGATTTTAAATAATTTACTAGGGCTTAGAATCCACCAATGTCTATTTATTATTTATTTTATATTTTTTCCAAGAAATTCAGGGAATAGATTCTGAAATCAATCTCACTAATTCCCTATAGATTTAACAATAAGTAAAAAATTATAATTCAATTATGGATTTTCATTCGCTTGAAAAATATAATTTCTAAGCATTATATATATCCAATTTAATGGAAAACAAATAATCAAAGAAATTAACTAATATCATAATCACAAAGCAAGAGGGAATTTATAACTATAAAAAATACGTGATATAATTGATGAAATAATATTCCCCTATTGAAGCGAAAATCATAATCGTCAAAAACATTTATTTGGAATTATTATATAAATATTAATAATAATATAGATATGGTTTCATCATAACCCCAGTAAAAGAAAAATACTCACTCATAATAACAACACAAGTAAATAAATATTTCATAATTATTACTTAAATATAATTTTATTACACAATATTTTTATTTTTCTCTCTTACAATAACTCTCTCTATTTACTTTTTTTCTCTCCCTTTTTTCTCCTCCAAAACACTACACATTCATCCCCTATTTATATTACTTCAAAATCAATAAAATAACAATTTTTAAAATTTTTAAATCCCCTACTCAAGAATGCACGGCTGCCAAGTGATGCTGATGTCATGGATGACATCAGCATTGAGTTGAATTTCCGATCCAATCGGGTGTTGACACATGGCACAATATGGTCCGTCTATTTAATTGTTCTTCGAACGGTCATAACTTCTTCATACGAACTCGTATTCGGATGATTTTTTTTAAAACGATCGTCTCGGCAAGAAGAATAAAATGAGACCAGTCATGACTATATTTGAATTTTGGAAAAATATGATCCTGAAACCAATTGATCTGTCTTGTACCGGTTGGTTAACCTGCAGATATAATTTAATTCCAATTAATTATCCAAAAATGACACAAAATTATAAAAAGTTCTAACAAAATGAAATAATATAAATATATGGTAAAATGAATAAATTATCATACAAAACACACAATTATATTCATAAAATACTAATAAAAATATTACTCAAAATATACTAAACAACCGTAAGCTCCTAGTTGTTACAACCGTAAACCACATGTTATTACGACCGTTAACTTGTGACTGTCACAACAGTAATTTGATTATTACAGTGGTATCCGTGCTCTTTGTCGATTGTTGATTCCCTAGATATTAGTGACGTGTTATTAATTGTTAGCTTTCTTGCTAGCAAATTTTGGATGTACACTTCGACGTTGTGACTACTTAATTGGTTTAATTGTAATATCCTATGACGTTATTCGGATGTGATAATTGATCAGTGGTAATGATTAGTGCGATCACAAGCGGTTTTCCACCCGGGGATGGTTCGGGAAACCTCTGGGGGGTCGATGCTAAGGGGCATGGCCACGGATTATCATGTGCGTTGTATTCGTGATGGTGTGGCGTGGTAACATGTGGTTACCCTATAGGTTATTTTGATGATATCGTTTATCGAGTCGAGTGATGTTTCGAAACGTTGTTTTGCAAATGACTTCAAAACGAAATAGTTACGATAATGGAATCATGGTTTTAATTAAACAACCTAGGTATTAAAAGTATTTCTTTTCAAAAATTTCATTTTGGCAAAATCTTTCAAACTCAAGAATTTCAAAATATTATCATTCGAACGGATACCTCGGAAAGTTTATTTTTTAAAAGAATGTTACAAATGTTGACCCCAATGATACGTATATGGTTTTGATAGTATTTGTTTAGTAAAGGTCATGCATTTCTGTCCATGTGGCCGTGTGGATTATTTGTGAAAATTAAATTCTGTGGTTACAGTGTTAGCTCGTGTATTCGCGTAATGACTCGGAGTGAATATTTTATGTGTTGCTGTTTGTTGTCCTATAATGTTATGTGATTTTTGTTTTGTTTTCTGATCATTGATCCGTTTAGTATGCCGAGAGGTCGAGGCCGAGGACGTGGTCATAGTAATGGTCATAATCAGGAGCATGAGCGGGAGACTCGCTCATTGTCGAGTGCCAATCAGCTCAGTACAGATGGTCGAGATGACCAGTCGCGTGATCAGGGGAAATCAGCCAGCGGTAATGTTGACGTTGGCGCCACCACCATCCTTCGTCAGGTGGTCGATCAGTTGGCACAGATGAATCAGAACGTGCCCCGGGATGAGAACCCAGATGGGGATAATAGAACTAGTAAGTGGTTTCGTGTTGTGATGAGAATGCACCCGTCCCGTTTTGTAGGATCTTCAGACTCGTTAGGTTGGGAAATCTGGCTCTTCCAGTTGGACAGAATATTTGATGCTGTAGCTTGTCTGGATGAAAGGAGAGTACCTATTGCTCAATACGTGCTCGATAAGGAAGCTGCAGATTGGTGGGAGGCCGTAGCACCTAATGATCGAACAACTACTTGGGCAGAATTTAAGACTGTCGAGTATTGTCCGCCACCTATTATAGAACGTAGAATTGTCGAGTTTTTCTCGGCGACGCACCAGGATGTGTCGATATCTCAGGCGATAGTTGATTATAATCGGCAGTTATGTTATGTTCGAGATCAAGTGAGAAATGAGGCAGATAAGGTTCGTTATTTCAATATGCATATGAAACCTCATGTCCGGCAGTGTATGGCTCCTTTTATTTGTACCACGTTGAAGGATTATCAAGACCGAGCCTTAGCATTTGAAATGGCTGTATTGTCTACCGAGTCGGTATCTGTAGCGAAGAAACAGAAGATTTCTGATGACGCCTCGGGAAGTAAGGAAATTGGGATTTTAAAATCACAAGCCTCGTATCAGATGAGTATGGGACCTTCTCGGTCAGCTAGAGAGTCTAAAAGACTCAGGTCGGCATCTTTGATTTCAGGCAGTGCCCCAAGATGTTTCAACTGTAATGTATTGGGACACGAGCGTGCGAGTTGTAAGAAGCCACCGGTAAATTGTTCTAATTGTGGATGCAAAGGGCATCGAGATCAATACTGTGAGACCATTGTTCAGATGGTAGGGAACCGCAGTTCCGTTCATACTTTTGGAGGGCCCAGCGGTGCCCAGTGATAATATTTCATGTTGGTCTTATGAATTTTATATTGCGTGTAGACATGTTATGTGATGTTTGATGTATGGTACTTGATATCTAATATTCTAGCTTGAATATTTCCGTTTGGATCGTTATGATGGTTGTTTTAGCTCAATCCGTGTGGGTTGTTGAACCTACGGAGGCATGTGACAGGAGATCACGGGGACACGGGCATGTCTATTGTGATTGTTGTTTTAGCTTAGTCTGTGTGGGTTGTTGAGCTTACGGAGACACGTGACTGTGGATCACGGGGTCTCGAGTTGATATTTTTATGTTGAGCGTAGTATTTTGTTTGTTAGCACTGCGATGTCTTTGTTTTAAGTTTCGAGACGAAACTTGTTTTTAGGGGGTGGAATGTAATGCCCAAGATTTTCGTTCATGTTATTTTAGGATTTCTCCGGATATCTCTCGGTTGCCGAGTGTCGGTATTATTTTCTTGATGATTAACTTTTGTGTTTATATGGTCGCGTGTGATTAATTGTTGCATGGTATTTCATTTCAGATCGATGATGTTGTCCGCGAGCATTTCGTCGTGTTCGTTCCGTGCGTTTTTGGAAATCGAGTCGTCGGGTCATGGCGGCTGGGCACTGGACGGACATGTGCTGCAGGCACTGTCGTAAGTGCTGGGAACTGGACGGACAGGTACGGCAGGCACTATCGTAAGTGCTGGGCAATGGCCGGGCAGGCGCGGCAGGAACCGGCGTAGCGCACGCTACTGCCGGAAGGCTGCACTCGCTAACGCGACAGGAATAGCGCACGCTATTCAGCCGACCAGCACATGGTATCGGGCTGGGCAGAGGGGTTACTGAGGTTCTGGACTCGGGGAGGATCGGCAGGTAGCGCACGCTACTGTCGGTCGTGGCGCGCGCTAATCGGCAAGTGTAGCGCATGCTGTCGGCCGACTAGCGCACGTTACCTGGCCGAGCAGTTTAGTCCAGAGAGTTCTGGACAGGTCGTCTAGCGCATGCTAGCATCCGCGCAGCGCGCGCTATCACGGTCGGGAGGTAGGTTCCGGTCGGCAGGTTGGGTCAGCAGTGCCGGGTCGTGCAGGCCCCGGCCAAAGGTTCTAAGCCGATGCTGGCCGATTGCGCATGCTATTCCGGAAGGCTAGCGCACGCTAGGGCGCGCCAGTATAAAAATCCTCCCTGATTAACCATGGACCGATCAATGCGTGAATCCCTCTGAGGCCTCGTCAGACCCTCCCGGAGTGGTTAACCCAAATGTTCGCGGACCCATCAATGCGTGGATCCCTCCGAGGCCGCATCAGAACCTACCGGAGTGAACGAATAAAACTTTTACACTAATATGCTTTGACATTTAAGAAATAACCTTCACAAGAATTACTTGGTACGAACAACAAGGTACGAGGATTGAAGGAATCAACAACTCCGAACCTAGACAAGTTCGTAACCAACTATAAACAATCAATCGACATGAAACTAAGTTGGAATCCACCCGAAAATCCCACCTATGATACATGTAATCCGACGACAAAACTCCTAGACGCTGAATCACAATCAACCATCTCAATTCTCTACAATACCGGAAGTATACCAATAATTTCGTTGGAAAAACATGTATCAGAGGTAGATAATCCATGCCCAACATATTTCCATCATATCAACAAGCTAAACTGAAGAGATCGCTAAGAAACCCCCAATACCCAAAAAATCTAGGGTTATACGAAGTTTACCTCGATTTGGAGCGGTGGAGAAGATTAAACATTGAATAATTCGAACTATAAGCTTGAAGATGTTAGCAGATGATGATATCTCGCTGGATCTACACCTCCTGCCATATAATACTTCGAAAGGTGCCATTTTGATCGATGCATGCCAATTGTTATTGCAAGTAAACTCGATCAATGGTAGGTGCACTTCCCAATCACTACTCCATTCCAGGGCACACGCCCGCAACATATCTTCTAATGTCTGGATCATCCATTTGGTCTGACCACCTGACTGCGAATGAAAAGAAGTACTCAATCTCAACTCGGTGACTAAAGCCTGATGGACCGATTTTCGTAAATGCTACACAAAATGACCACCTCGATCGAAAACAATAGTCTTTGGCATACCGTGCCATCTCACGATTTCCGCTATAAATATCCGATCCAATCGCTCCAGTCCCCAAGTATCCTTAATGCCAAGAATATGTTCCGACTTAGTCAATCGATCGACAATCACCCAAATCATATTCATTCTAGTTTTAATCCTAGGCATCCCAATGATGAAATCCATACTAATATCTTTCCATTTCCATTCGGGAATAGGAAGATATTTCAATAGCCCAGCTAGTCGCTGATATTCGATTTTGACTTGTTGGCATGTCAAACACCCTGATACAAACTCTGTAACATCCCTCTTCATGTTACTCCACCAAAAATTTCTCTTAAGATCTTTGTACATCTTACTCGTTCCAGGATGGATTGAGTAAGGTGTGGCATGGGCTTCTTGGAGTATTCTTTGTCTCAACTCTGAATCATTCGGAACACAGAGCCTTCCCTGAAATCTCAAAATACTATCCTTGTGGATCATAAAACCATGGACTTTACCCTTCTCCACATCCACCTTCAGCTGGACGATCATCAGGTCATTCCCCTGGTTCCCCTAGATGTCCTCAACCAAGGACGAAATAATCTCGAGAGTACACAACTGACCCTGAACCCACTTAATCCATACTTCGATTCCCTGCTCAATCAACTCTTTTCGGATCCCCACTTGGGCTGTGAGGACTTCGAGCATCTGAAGTGATACTGACTTCTTGGTCAACGCGTCTACTACAACGTTGGCTTTTCCTGGATGGTAAAGGATCTCCAAGTCATAATCCTTTATCAACTCCAACCAATGACGCTGTTTCATATTCAGTTCCTTCTGGCTAAAAATTTATTTTAAACTCTTATGGTCGGTATAAATCCGACATGAAGAACCATACAAATAGTGGCGCCAGATATTCAGTGCAATCACTACTGCAGCCAATTCCAAATCATGTGTAGGATAATTCAACTCGTACCGTTTAAGTTGCCGTGAATCATAGGATATAGTCTTATCGTGGTGCAGGAGTACGCACCCAAGTCCTTGGCTTAACGCATCATAATAAACCAAATACCCACCGATTCCCTGAGGCAGGGTTAAAACCGGCGTGGTAGTCAAACGCTTTTTCAGCTCCTCAAAACTCTATTGCCTCTCTTCGTTCCATTCGAACTTTTTGGACTTCTGGAGTAATTAAGTAAGTGGTAGAAAAAGTTTAGAGAACCCCTCGAGAAGCCTTAGATAATACCCACCAAGACCCAAAAAGCTACGAACTTCCTTCACATTCTTGGGCGGTGCCCAATCTAACACTGCCTCGATCTTCTGGGGATCTACTCGGACCCCTTCGGCTGAAATCACATGTCCGAGAAACATAACTTCCTTCAACCAAAACTCACATTTAGATAATTTTTCATAAAGACGCTGAGCCCTCAAAATTTCCAACACTGTTCGTAAATGCCGAGCATGTTCTTCATCATTAGGAGAATAGACTAGAATATCATGGATGAAAACGACTACACAATTATCAAGATGCTCAATAAATATCTTATTCATAAACTGCATAAACACTACCGGCGCATTGGTTAGCCCGAATGGCATAACCACAAACTCATAATGTCACGCCCCCACATCGGGGTTGGACGAGAACGCGACAGTTAACGTAATAAATAACGTTTGTGATAATACATTCTAGTAAATCATATATATACCAGATCTCAGCCCGGTGAACTAAGACTGGTTGTTCCATAGAAAAGAAATATTCAATGGTACAGCGGAATTATTACATCAAATGCAAAAGAGTACATCGGAAACCAAAATACATTTTGACACAAGAATAAAAGAAGCGTTAAAGCAGCATCCTAATTCCTACGTCTTGGCAATACTTTGAGGACGGTCTTCAGTGGTCGTCAGCATCTGTCCCTTCTTCTTCTTCTTGGTTCTCTTCATCTAGTGGGGTTTTAGAAAACAATTCAAATGGGGTGAGAATAATGGATTCTCAGTGAGTTGGGTTTAGGTATTTAATAAGTTTATTATTTAATAAACATTATGTTTCTCCCACTTTTAAAAAAAATAGTGTTATTTAAAAATTGGTGCAAGTTTTCAAGAAGAATATTATGAATTATGACATCAATGTACAGTCAATCTCCGTAGACTGCGGTTGAGTATGAAGGATATACGGCGTCGAGCGCCCAATGAGTATTTAGCTTCGGGAGGTCGACTACATGACTATTCCTTTATCCTCCTTATAATGTCTTAAACCGTTATTAGTGTTTGGCCTTTGACTATCTCCACGACCTTTGGTTTGATAACCGTAGCCTTGGGCGTTTGTCGGACCATCACTGTAACATTGGCCTTTGAGCTTCATCGCTCTCATGCTTGGTGACGTGCTGCCTTATCTCTTCTGGGCTCGATATGTCCTTAGCTTGGTCTATGCCCGGATCACATCATAATCGCGACTATACCCGAATTTTATGACCCAGTCACCTTAGGATCACTCCGTCCTTCGGCTTCAAGGGAATAGGAACGACGGTAGCTTTGCCTAGAACCGCAGCCATGCTGCTCGATTCATGACTTAGACTATCCGCCCCTCATGAATATATATAGAAAAAGGGACTCTACAGGTACTTGTACGGACTCTAGCGGTGGCTTCCGCCCGAAGGTCGTAGCACTTAGCTCCGCACAACACTTACTCCCGATTTCAATTGAATAACAATTATTGTCGTGATTAACAACGATTATGCATATTATAAGATATCAATATGATTATTTGATAGTAAATAGACTTGGATAAACTATAGGAATTAGTTCAACCGGTTGATGATTAGATTGCTATTGTGTGAGTCTTAGCATAATCTTATAATAAACTCATAAACTTGAATAGTTCGGTACGGATTGATTATATGTCCGAAAATTACGAACTTTATTGCAAAAAGTCCATTATGATATGAGGATTGAAGTTCAGAAGTTGCATGCAAGTTTTATCTTTAGAAAATTACAATTCTGTCCTTCCGTCTTTTCAGTACTATCATTATTTTTACTAAAATATTATAAATTTGAATAATTCGGTACAGATTGATTATACGTCCGAAAATTACGAACTTTATTGCAAAAAGTCCGTCATGATATGAGAATTGAAGGTCAGAAGTTGCATGAAAGTTTTACCTTTCGGAAATTACAATTCTGCCCTTCCGTCTTTTAAGTACTATCATTATTTTTACTAAAATATTATAAATTTGAATAATTCGGTACGGATTGATTATACGTCCGAAAATTACGAACTTTATTGCGAAAAGTCCGTTATGATATGAGGATTGAAGGTCAGAAGTTGCATGAAAGTTTTACCTTTCAGAAATCACAATTCTGCCCTTCCGTCTTTTAAGTACTATCATTATTTTTATAAAATATTATAAATTTGAATAATTTGGTACGGATTGATTATACGTCCGAAAATTACGAACTTTATTGCGAAAAGTCCGTTATGATATGAGGATTGATGTTCAGAAGTTGCATGAAAGTTTTACCTTTCCGAAATCACAATTCTGCCCTTCCATCTTTTAAGTACTATCATTATTTTTATAAAATATTATAAATTTGAATAATTCGGTACGGATTGATTATACGTCCAAAAATTACGAACTTTATTGCGAAAAGTCCGTTATAATATGAGGATTGAAGGTCAGAAGTTGCATGAAAGTTTTACCTTTCAGAAGTCACAATTCTGCCCTTCCGTCTTTTAAGTACTATCATTATTTTTATAAAATATTATAAATTTGAATAATTCGGTACAGATTGATTATACGTCCGAAAATTATGAACTTTCTGGCGAAAAGTCCGTTATAATATAAGGTTCTGAGATCAGAAGTTGCATGGAGGTTTTTCATTCCATAAATTATAATTCTGCCCTTTTGAAATTAAAGTACTATTATTATTATTTTTATTTAGTTTTGTCTATAATTTTGATTAATTCGTTTGGATTCATTTAAACTCCAAAAATAATGAATCCAGTTGCGATTTGAACCTTACGACTTGTAATTTTTGATTACGTTCAGTTTTAATTTTATTCTTTTATAAATTATGATTTCACCCCTTTGTTTTGTCTTAATCGACATTTTAGTATTCGGGTCATATCTTTTTCGTTTCCTGTCGGTTTGACTTTAAATTTTCGGGGTAATCTCTTTATGTTATTATGAGTATAGAGAGTTCAACTTTTCTGGAAATTTTATTTTCGAAACAGTAAGTTTCTGTAAATTACAGTTTTAGCCCCGAATTCTTGAAATTTACATTTTTGCTTCGACTTTCTATTTTGGTAAATTCTGATTTATGTGAAATTTTATAGAGGTGAAATTTTATAGAGAATTTATTTTTGATATTTTAAGACTTACTTTCAGGGCATAAGACCAGAATTATGGATTTTAACAATTTTACCCCAAATTTATCTTATTTAAACTATTTTAGTTTATCCTTCGAGCTTAGGTTCGAATTATCAAATCTTCCGGTGACTAATTATCCTCTTACCATAGTCCAATATATATACTCATATGTTTTTGGGATTTTAATCCCCAAAGGTCAGATTTGTCATATTCAACCAATTTTTCCATCAATGAATTAATTTGCACACATAATCAAAATATGACAAACTAGAATTCAACAAATATCAAGACCATTACATGCATGGTAATGAATGTTAATCAAGTATAGATATCTAGAGTTTTGATACTTGCATGCACCATATATTTAACTTGTATAAATTTTGAATAAGAGAAAAGAAGGAAACAACTTTACCCACCTCGATTTCTTGCCGGATTTAGTCGATTCTCGGTCCCGGAAGTGGAAAAATGATCTCCCCTCTTACTCTATATGGTTCGACCGATTCATGCATCCATGGTGTATATTTTGTGTGCATGTTTTGAGATTAGAGTTAGATTAGGATGTTTTTTTTATACTTATAGAAGAAAAAAAAGAAAGTAGGAAAAGAGATTACCTATTTCTTGTTGAACCCTCTTCTTCCTTCTCTCTTCATCTTTGGTTTAGCCCTCTCTCTCTCTCTCTCTCTCTCTAGTCTCTCAATGTAGATTTTTTTTTTGTTAAGTATAAGAGTATGTATATTTTAAGGGTTTTAAAAAGAGGTGGTCAAAGCATGGGACAACGGAGCACAAGACACAAGGTTATGTCTTGCATGGGGAGGACATGAAGACTCTAGATGCCCTCCCCCTCTCCATTTGGCCGCCCCTCTTGTGTGTGTGTGTGTGTGTGTGTGTGTTGTATATTTTTTTTTTGTATTTTAAGTGTGTAGAATATTAATATAGTTAGTTAGGTATTTGTTTAATTGTAAATGGATTCAGAAGTTGGGTTGGGCTTTCAATCATAATTCCAAGGCTTAGGAATTTTATTAGGTTGGGTTTGAGTCCATTAATGAGTTTATATTAGTAAATGTTGATACACATAGCCCATTAGGTGAATCAATATTCTACTTTAACTTTCAAATAATTTATTATTTATGAAACAATCAAGTAAAATAAAATGAAACTAGATGTAGATTATATTATATTATAACAAATGTTATTAAAATTACATCACGATATAATAAACCGTACACGTACTGAGCTGTCGAATTTAGGGGGTTCTACATCCTCCCCTCCTTAGAAGAATTTGGTCCTCAAAATCCTTCTCAAACAACTCGGGATATGATTTCTTCATTTCTTCTTCAGCTTCCCATGTAGCGTCTTCCTCTCTACTGTGATTTGTCCAGACGACCTTGACCAATGGTATTTTCTTGTCTCTTAGTTCGCGCACTTGTTGATCCACAATCCCAATCGGCTTCTTGATATAAGTTAAATCTTCCTTGATTGGCGGTATGTCATGCTTGATGACATGTTCAGGATCTGGATGATATTTCTTCAATCTTGAGACATGAAATACGTCGTGCATTCCGGAAAGATCGGTTGGTAGCTCGAGACGATATGCTAATTTTCCAATTCGTTCTAGGATTGTGAAAGGTCCGACATATCTAGGGCTAAGCTTTCCTCCCTTCTTCGAGTTGATCAATCCCTTACGTGGTGATAAACGAAGGAATACTTTGTCGCCCGTGTCGAATTCTAAATCTCTTCTCCTCTGGTCTACATAACTCTTCTGTCGGCTCTGAGCAGTGCGAATTCGATACCGAATGATTCGAACCTTATCCATGGCATCTTCTACTAGATCAACTTTTGGAATCGGGTTTCGGTTATGTTTATCCTTTGGTATCCATCGGTCGTCAATCTCCCAATGTATTGGTGATCGGCACTTTCTTCCGTATAATGCTTCATATGTAGCATTCCGATAGTTGCCTGGTAGCTGTTGTTGTAAGCAAACTCATCTAAGGGTAGGTGGTGACTCCAACTCTTACGAAAATCCAGTTCACATGCCCATAACATATCCTCAAGGACTTGTATCGTTCGCTAGGATTGTCCGTCCGTCTGAGGGTGTGCTGCAGTACTGAAACTCAATGCCGTCCCAAGTTCTTGATGAAGGCTCTTCCAGATCTGGAGACAAATCTGGGGTCACGGTCTGACACAATGTCTACAGGTACTCCATGCAGTCTAATGATTTCTCGGATATACGTCCTTGCTAGTTTCCCACCAATTGATAATTTCTTTCTAACACTAAACGTTTGTTTTAAGTTTCGCAAAGCAACATCGCTTGCCTTTGCATTATCCACAGTTAATGTCCCAATGTTATCAACAATACCCCACTCATTCAGACTTTTGAACAAAGCCTCTGAAATTATATATACACTATGTGGGGGAGGGACATTACAGAAATTAAGAACTCTCATATTAAGCTTCCATTCAAAATCAATCCAATGTCAGGTGACAACCATATATCCAAGTTTTTGATGAGAGGAAGTCCACATATCTGTTGTAATATTTATCTTTCTAACAGATTTAAAAAGTTCTTTCAAGTTCTTTTTTTCAATTTCATATGTGGTCATGCAATCTTGTTTAACAGTTTCCCTACTTATTTTCTGCTAATACGGAGAAGCTTTTCTCATAATCACATCAAACATAAAGCTTTCAGCATGCCTAAAGGGTAACTCATTTACCAAAATGTAATGAGAAATGACTTTTCTCATTTCAGAATGATCATATTGGAAGTTTACAAGTGTCACCTCAGATGATTTAGCACTACTCGGTTGAAATTGAAGCTGTCTTTGGTGTGTTCGTCCATGTGAAAGTAGACATTTATCCACGTGCCTATTGAATTTTGTTGTGCATCCTGTGGGGCCATATTTCATCCTATCTTTGCATAGTTTACACACTGCAAACTTCTGGTTGTTGTTCTCCACAACAGTGTTCAAACAAGGCTGACAACGAGATTTCTTCTCTTTTTCCTTCTTTTGGTAAGGCTTCTGTTGATTGGATTGCTTATAAAACCCCCAATCCACTCAGGGATATTACACGCCGTAAAACCCTTCCTCAATGATCTACCAGGATCGTAACAACATTGAACATCTAAACAATGCCTTTAAGGCTAAAAGGACTCAGTAGACCGATTTGATCTTTCAATAAATACATACAACTTAAACACAATACATGCCCACGCAGGGGTTGAATACAACACACTCCCGTACAACGGGGAAAGAATACCGCAACGGAAATAAAATACAACTAAACCAATACGACAATGTACGGGTCCTCATGTGATTAGTATCGATCATCTTTCATCACCCTTCATGCCGACCCTGTGTTATGCTCCCTGAAACCTGAATGCAAAGACAGGCATCCACCCACCGAATACTTGGGGGTTGGCAAAACTCCACTGTTTTGCTAGTGCAAGTATAAAATACGAAGACAAGCCATACATATCATACTCCAAGGACCTAGAAATCATAAACATACTTCCCGAGGTAAATCACTTGATCAAAATGGTTAAATCGAAAGATAGGGGTAAACCCGATATACATCTTTTAAAAACATTTTACGATCTCGGGAGTTTTGAAAATGTTTAGGGACACAGCCGAAAAGTCATTTTCCCAATGCACAATTACGATAACAACACATGGGGTCCACGACCCAATCATACCATCCCGATCACAAGCATGAGGTTCAAGACCCGTTTATATCATAACAACATGTTTCCATAGATTATTCATGTCCTGTGCTAGCAAGCCACGGACCTCAGATGCTCCCGTAGAACATACCCGAGTGAATAACCCACAGGGAAACCATAACGAATCACATGTCACCATAACAACTGTCAGGTGACCACAAGCACAGATACATTCATAACCAAATCATAACCATAAGTTATCCCGGCATCGCACTAACAAGCCACGAATCTCGGAGTCCCCGCAAGACATACCCGATGGATAACGACACAATTTATCCCCGACATAGCGCTAACAAGCCACGAACCTCGGAGTCCCCGCAAGACATACCCGATGGATAACCCTACGGTCACGCCCGACCCATACTAGCATGTATGGATTCCGGAGATTCAACGATCCTACCCGGAGGCACATCACATACAACAAGCACACAACAATAATCAACTATCAAGCCAAGCAACATTAAGCATCACAACCTCCTTTCAAAGGAGTAACAACCAATATCACCCGTCACATATTCTCCGAACAAGTACACATAACAACACGTAATCTTCGGTAAATGATTACGGTTTATTACATTCAATAAATGTGATCATAAGTCTTTCAACCAACGAAGTTAACACATATAGGCCAAAAACACACTTATTCACGAAGCATCCGAGTTATCGTTGAAAGAAAATATTTATCGAGAAGATACCGATCCTTTTTAAAGTTCATTAAACATCCGAATTTTACATAAAATCATTTACCAACAATTATGCCTATGAAACATCAAACGCATGGGCAATATACTTGCCTCGAAACCACGATCACAATGAGACGACGGATGGGATGTGGTCGAACAGCCCCGAACCCCCGAACACTATCAAGAACGCGATAGCACCACGAATACTACGAGAATAACACCACACGAATTATCAATCGCCAAACTGGATTCAGCTCGGAATCCTCGAGCACCTATAATCCTCCGGAAGGAACAATAAAATCAACAAAGATACGATTACAATGAGAATCAAGGTAAAAAACAACGGAAATCCCACCAAACTATCGAAGGGAAACTCATTGGGACATTTAATCGAACACTTAACGCTCGATAACTCCCAAGAACACTCGAATCACCAATCGAGTTGAACAAACTCGAAACAACATCTAATCCTTGTTCTTCGTTGGATCGAGGTAATTTCTTGAAATCTCCTAGAATTGACTTTTGAGATTTCCTTCTTGATTTTCATTGTTCGTCTGATTTTCGTGAATCGGTTGATGTTATTGAACATTATTAAGCCTTCCAAAAGATGTTGTTCTAAGATGCTCTCGATCAAAACCCTCAATTTCTGTCGAAGGATCGCGAAAAATTGAAGAAAAAGGTGGAAATGACCGAGTGACCCGGTGCCCAGGCCTTAAATAGCCGGTACCTGCCAAGCGCTTACGGCCGTAACCGGCCATGGCTTTCAGCCGTAACCGGCCATCCCGACCCAACTACCCAGAACTGCCGGCATCATTACGTACTTTACCGGCCAGGGCTTACATACGTAACAGGCCTTACGTCCATAACTGCCGGACCCTTACGGCCGTAACTCGGCCAAGTTTGCCAGCGCCCCAACATGTGCGGCCATGACTAGGCCGTGGCCAACTCCGACGGTCCGGACGACCCCGAACCCCAAACATGAATATGAATCGAAGATACGATTACGAAGTACTCGCAAATACAAAACCAAGCACTAAGAGAACACACGATTCCGACCACTCGAAGGCTCGAAATTCGACAACAGAAAGTAACTACCCCAAACTTTGGGAAATTACGAAACGGCCCAAAACGTCCGAAATACACGATACACGATCGAAACACCAAGACAAAGCTTGCAACATGAATAATAACATTAAATGAACATACGAGAAACTCGAAACAATAGTTTCGGACGAGATTCGCAAGAATCGAACTCAAATGCGGAAAAGCCGTTTAAGAACACGGAACTCAACAAAATGATACCGAAATGAACTCGGATGACAGAAAGTGCAAAATTAATCAGTCTCGGAATGACGAAATGGTCACAACAGAGTTGCTAATATGGACTTCCGCCAAAAAATGAAAATTACCGGAAATCGAAATTGCGGATATTACATACTACCCTCCTTAAAAGAAGTTTCGTCCCGAAACTTAAAACAAGTAGGGAAAAGCAATATCCCGTGAGGAAAACTCAACGAGATACACAAGAAACGCATAACTTACGCCCATCGGCGAAACGTTACAAGCAACACAAAGGAATATACGGCATGAAAACACGCTCCACGACGACCAACACAACGCCACCGGTAGAGACATAATAAAACCAACAAGTGACAAGAGTCATCAAACAGATAATACAATCAAGTCGATTATCCTAAATATCACAAAACACAAAGCACCTGTTACAAGGAAACACGCACAGTCGAGAAAATAGAAAATAAACACAAACGATCAAATAACAATGATCGAACAACAACGATCGGAAAACAATGATCGAGTAACAACGATCCAACAACAATGATCGAATGACAACGGTCGAACAAAGACTCCTAAGTTCAAACTTCAACTCAAGACATCATAGGATACGGTGATAACAATAAGATGTGCATTCACATAAGATCCACATGAAATGGAATGGCAATTGAAAAGTCACAACGACAAATGATTTATTCCGAAACAATACCACACTCGTTTGACCAACAAAAGCAAGGGACATGACAAGCTCAGGAAATGTCAACGAACATAAACGAGTCGACAGAGTCGAAAATACAGGAGTTCAAAATCCGATCCACTTCGAATAAAAGAACTTAATCTCCGAAATTTGAAACAACAAGGTAAGTAAATAACATAACATACAACTGATAGACCATGCCCCTCAGGGACTCCTCGGAGTCGGTCCTGATATCAGTGCTCAAGTCCGTGCCTCGAAAGGCTCGGTGACCAACTCACAAAACTGAACCCGGTGTCGCTCAAGCCCGCACTTGTAACACGTTACTGGCGGAGAAGGACAATGTGCACGAACATGTCCCGACACATTGCAGTTAAAACACCTCCTAGATTTACCAAGTGTCAAAGCAGACGACTTGGAACTCTCAGTTCCACGCATCGATCGATGAAGTTTCACAGCGGAAAGACTACGTTGTTGCAAACTAGAAACACCAACTCCTGCACTGTCCACAAGGTCATCGGACTTCTTCTGCTTCTTCGACTCGGGCACATGTTCCGATGATAACGAAGCTAGTTCACGGGATAAGGCTCGATCTTGATAGTCCCTCAACAAAGTGAAAGTGAGTCCCGACATATACACGTGAATCTCTGGCTTCATCCGTCTGTCAAAGTGAAAGATCTTCTCTTCCTCGGTTCTTACCCGATCTCGTATATAACCGAGTTGTTTGCTATAGTCGTTGATAGCCTGTGACACTGAAATATCTTGCATTTATGCCAAATAAAATTCGTGAATCCTCTGCTCTCTAATCAGTTTCGGACAGAATCAGCTTCCACAAATGCCTGGAACTCCTCCCACGTGACATTACGATCACGAGGTTTAACAGATTCCCACCAATTAGCAGCATCTATGTCAAGAAGGTACTGAGCAATAGGTACCTTCTACTCTTTAGGACAATCAACTGCCTTGAATATCTTTTCCAACTGGAAAAGCCAACCATCCCAGCCTAATGCATCTGCAGCACCAGCGAAACGAGGGGGGTTCATACAAACCACTTCTCGAAGCCACTGATTTGCACCAGTGTTATGGGTCACATCTGTAATGCGCTGAACTTCCTGAGTCAACTGAGTCATCTGTGTAGCTACCTGTTGTAAAATAGTAGCAAAACCGACACCGATATCATCACCAGCAGCATGATCCCGATCACGTACCCGGTCGCCACGACCACGACCTCTGCCCCTCGGCATACTAAATAAGCAATCACTCAGCACAACAGGAAATCATGACACACAACACTTACAACGATTACCATCGTAAAGCAACACACATACAAACACCACAACAATGACAGTATAGTTCGGCGACCTCATCGGTCCGAACGATATCCAGCATACGATTACTAAACATCACACGGGTGCGATAACACACGAATCATCACAAAGCGACAACATTCAATATCAACATTACACCTCTCACAGAGGGCTAACACAACAACTGTGTGGCGAATGACTCCATGCTCACACCACCACTAACGGTAATGCTAACATCGTACATACGTTCCCGGGCCTCACACAGGAAAGATATGTTTTAAAACAAAAACCACCATTTTAAAAAAAAAATTGGAAACACTAGTTGATCTTGAGTATCAATTTACAAAAAGCTGAACAAACATCATTGTCGAGACATTGAAAACCATCTTGCGCTTGAACAAAAATGAGGACACTTTCTTTTAGTGAAAAACTTTCAGAAATATTCGACCTTCGGGTCTAAGCAAAGCATTTCTAAATAATTGAAAATATCTCAAATATTTTGGTCCCCAACTGGAATAATTTTGAAATATATTGCGGAACTAGAAAGCACCTTGAAAGTACCGCGAGAAAATAATTCATTTTAAAAGTACGTCTCGAAATTTATTTTCTAAGATACTCAAGGTTTTCAAAAATTTATTAGGCTAGAATGCCTAAAAACTCACATGTAACAACATTCACTTCCATACATCACAATACATGCATCAACTCGTTCAAAACTAAGACAACACCTGTCTTTTACCGGAAACAAACAGTCGGATATCATATTCAAAAGGACATAAATAACGACATCACTTCTCATATAAGCGAAATATGAGTCACATAAACGCATCACGAAACCAAGAATCTGCATAGAGACTCCGTCACTTAATACATAATCTTACCAGTAGCTCGCATCAGATGAGGCACAATCACAAAGAAGGGAGACTTACATCTACAGGTCGCACGAAGGTGATGATCGCCCCACGATACTAATCACGACCAACAAACTCAGACGACGCATCGCGACACGACTCAGTCAGACAGAATCCGACGAGACAAAAACTCAACAGACACCACTAAACCCGAAAGCCTAGGTTTCCACAACCTAAGCTCTGATACCATTTATGTAACACCCCCAATCCACTCAGGGATATTACACGCCGTAGAACCCTTCTTCAAGTATCAACCAGGCTGGTAACAACATTGAACATCCTAACAATGCCTTTAAGGCTAAAAGGACTAAGTAGACTGATTTGGTCTTTCAATAAATACATACAACTCAAACACAATACATGCCCACGCAGGGGTCGAATAGAACACACTCCCGTACAATGGGGAAAGAACCGCAGCAGAAATAAAATACAACTAAACCAATACGACAATGTACGGGTCCTCATGTGATTAGTATCGATCATCTTTCATCACCCTTCATGCCGACCCTGTGTTATGCTCCATGAAACCTAAATACAAAGACAGACATCCACCCCCCGAATACTCGGGGGTTAGCAAAACTCCACTGCTTTGCTAGTGCAAGTATAAAATACGAAGACAAGCCATACATATCATACTCCAAGGACCTAGAAATCATAGACATACTTCCCGAGGTAAATCACATGATCAAAACGGTTAAATCGAAAGATAGGGGTAAACCCGATATACATCTTGTAAAAACATTTTACGATCTCAGAAGTTTTGAAAATGTTTAGGGACACAACCCAAAAGTCATTTTCCCAAAGCACAATTACGATAACAACACACGGGGTCCACGACCCAATCATACCATCCCGATCACAAGCACGGGTTCAAGACCCGTTCATATCATAACAACATGTTTCCACAGATTATTCGTGTCCCGTGCTATCAAGCCACGGACCTCAGATGCTCCCGTAGAACATACCCGAGTGAATAACCCACATGGAAACCATACGAATCACATGTCACCATAACAATTGTCACGTGACCACAAGCACAGATACATTCATAACCAAATCACAACCATAAGTTATCCCGGCATCGCACTAACAAGCCACGAACCTCGGAGTCCCCGCAAGACATACCCGATGGATAACCAAAAAAGTTTTCCCCGGCATCGCGCTAACAAGCCATGAACCTCGGGGTCCCCGCAAGACATACCCGGTGGATAACCCTACGGTCACGCCAGACCCATACTAGCAAGTAAGGATCCCAGAGATTTAACGATCCTACCCGGAGGCACATCACATACAAGAAGCACACAACAATAATCAACTATCAAGCCAAGCAACATTAAGCATCACAACCTCCTTTCAAAGGAGTAACAACCAATATCACCCATCACATATTTGCCGAACAAGTACACATAACAATACGTAATCTTCGGTAAATGATTACGGTTTATTACATTCACTAAATGTGATCATAAGTCTTTCAACCAACGAAGTTAACACACATAGGCCAAAAACACACTTATTCACGAAGCATCCGAGTTATCATTGAAAGACAACATTTATTGAGAACATACCGATACTTTTTAAAGTTCATTAAACATCCGAATTTTACATAAAATCATTTACCAACAATTATGACTACGAAACATGAAACGTATGGGCAAGATACTTGGCTCGAAACCATGATCGCAATGAGACGACGGATGGGATGCGGTCGAACAGCCCCAAACCCCCGAACACTATCAAGAACGCGATAGCACCACGAGTACTACGAGAATAACACCACACGAATTATCAATCGCCAAACGGGATTCAACTCGGAATCCTCGAGCACCTATAATCCTCTGGGAGGAACAATAAAATAAACGAAGATACGATTACAATGAGAATCAAGGTAAAAAACAACGGAAATCCCACCAAACTATCAAATGGAAACTCATTGGGACATTTAATCGAACACTTAACGCTCGATAACTCCCAAGAACACTCGAATCACCAATCGAGTTGAACAAACTCGAAATACGGATATACAACCCTTAGAACACGATTAATAATGTTCAATAACATCAACTGATTCATGAAAATCGGACGAACAACGAAAATCAAGAAAGAAATCTCAAAAGTCAATTCTAGGAGATTTCAAGAAATTACCTCGATCCGACGAAGAACAAGGATTAGATGTTGTTATAATCAACACAAGACTTCCAAAAGATGTTGTTCTAGGATGCTCTCGATCAAAACCCTCAATTTATGTCGAAAGATCGCGAAAAAATGAAGAAAAAGGTGGAAATGGCCGAGTGACCTGGTGCCCAGGCCTTAAATAACCGGTACCTGCCGAGCGCTTAAGGCCGTAACCGACCATGGCTTACGGCCGTAACCGGCCATCCTGACCCAACTGCCCAGAACTGCCGGCAGTATTACGTACGTGACCGGCCAGGGCTTACGTACGTAACAGGCCTTACGGCCAGAATCGCTGACTTACGCCATAACTCGCCAAAAAGACCCCAACACATGCGGCCATGACTCGGCCGTGGCCAACTCCGACGGTCCGAACGACTCCAAAACCCAAACCTAAATATGAATCGAAGATACGGTTATGAAGTAATCGCAAAGACGAAACCAAGCGCTAAGAGAACACACGATTCCGACCACCCGAAGGCTTGAAATTCGACAACGGGAAGCAACTAGCCCAAACTTTGGGAAATTACGAAACGGCCCAAAACATCCGAAATACACGATACACGATCGAAATACCAAGACAAAGCTCGCAACATGAATAAAAACATTAAATAAACATACGAGAAACTCGAAACAATAGTTTCGGACGAGATTCGCAAGAATCGAACTCAAGTGCGGAAAAGCCGTTTAAGAACATGGAACTCAACAAAACGATACCGAAACAAACTCGGATGACAAAAAGTGCAGAATTAATCATTCTCGGAATGCCGAAACGGTCACAACAGAGTTGCTAAGATGGACTTCCACCAAAAAAAGAAAATTACCGAAAATCGAAATTGCCGATATTACATTGCTGAGTATCAACGGATTCAACGATGCTGCTGTTTCTTTTTTTCTTTCTTTTTCTGGAAATCTCCTCTTGTTCAAGCTATAGAGATATGTCATCATCTTCACCCGTGTCTTCATATGGCGTATCATCACCAAGACTTCTTAACTGTTCTTGTTCAAATTCCACATTTTCTGGAATAATTTCGATGCATTGCTTTTTCTGGAAGATGCCATCACAACTCTGTCTTATCTGCAAAAATGAATACATGACTTAATAAACTACTGGTATAACAATAATTATATAATAACTAAACTTAACACCCATACATAATTACATAACACCTGAAATTAAACTCAACTAAGCATAGCTTTGAAATTAAACTCCTAGTATGATAGAGTATACCTACAACTGAACACTGAACACACAAGACCCAAAAAAGCAGCAATACATACACACAAAAAATCAAGACTGTAATACCCGAGATTGTATGTGTATTTTGAAACTTGTGACATGGTATATGTTGTATTTGATCTGAATATTATCCTTTATATTTCATGATCCTCTGTTGTTGATCGTATGATTTCATGAATGTTGTTCATACTTGTATTTGTGCATTTGTAGCACACGCTAACGTCTGAGCGTAGCACACGCTAATTGAGTTATCTAGCGCACGCTACGTATGAGCCTTAGCGCACGCTACGTATGAGCCTTAGCGCACGCTATATGTAGTCAACTTGATTGAGACAGGGTGGTAGGTGAGATCAGACCACGGATCTTTGTCGGGATGTCGGAATGAATCTGGATGGCTTTTGGAAGTCAATGGTGCTTAGCGCACTCTAATGGTCTGAGGCTAGCGCACGCTAAAGTTGAGTACAGTGAGGTCAGTAAAGCTTCGTATGGTCATTAGCGCACGCTATATTGAGTGGTAGCGTACGTTAATTGTTGTACTTACCGCACGTAAGGATGTTTAGCATACGCTAAGCCGAGACCAGACAGAGACAGTAGACTACAAGCCCGTTAGCGCACGCTAAGATATAGCCATAGCGTGCGCTAATAACCATTTTCTATATACAGGACAACACCCTCTTTCATTTTTCAGACTGCCACTTCAACGCACACTCAATTTCCGCGACTTTGAGAGTTACCCTCTCCATCTTCAACCTTCATAACAGCCTCCTAACATATCATTGAAGGCGAGGAGATTTGAGGATTGGTGTTCAAGCGTCCAACGTTGAGTTCATCAAGTGTTTTCGTCTTTTCTTTCCGTATAAGGTATGTGTCGCTGCCCGCTTAGAATTCGTGTTCTTATTCGGATTATGACATTTCTCCTGGAACTATTAAGGTTGTGGATAACTCATTAGGTTTAACACTATACCTTATAAACTTGAAGTAATCATATTAGAACTCCTTTGAGTAAGAAGATCACAACCGAACCTTATTGAGTTGAATCGAAGAATTGATTTATGAGGTTGTTGTATATTTTATGTTGTCTTTTCTGAATCACTTGTATGCCGGTGTATTGTTATTATCATTACCTATAATGAGATTTTTTGCAAGGAGATGAATTCTTAGAGTGGTCACTAAGAAATAATCCTCAGATAGTTTGAGGTGACCTTCAACGTAATTCACAACTCGTAATGATTTATGGGTATGTTTATCTTCATGTTGATGATTAGAATGAAGGGTGTTGATGTGTGACAATTACTATGAACGTAAAACTTTAGCAAAGAAGATAGCTTGTAGAAAAACAAAGTGTAGAGATGAATTAACCTTAAACTCGATTGAAGGTGTTATATAACCAAACCTGGTAATGAAATCGATAATCAGGAATCGAAGTACGAATTTATGGTGATTTGAGTGTCTTTAGCTCGACCGAACGTTCTTCGGGTGAGTTGAACCGTGAGCCGGCTAGCTTAGAGTGTTAACCTGGCCGTAGTAGACGTTAGATGTTCGTACGTTTAATTTTTTTTGAGTTGTCGTTATTTTCCTATTTGTTTAGAGGGCCGAGCATTGCAAACGATTGATCGAAGGAGGCGGCCTTCGAGTGTGTTGAGATCATGAGAGTAATTAGTTCTTGCCATATTTGAGGCAAGTATCATATTTGAAAATGTGTTAATATCGGAATTTTTGATCATGCATACAGTTTATTCATGTTGTTGAACATGAGTTTAGTCCCTTGAATTATCATGGTATTCGTTATTGATTTCTTGAATGTTCATGTTGATGGACATATCGTCTGGCATATGAATATGCATGGTTTGTTTTTGTGTATGTTGTGATGATCCGAAGGAATTGAGTGATCTATACTGAGGGCGCCGGATCGTATGTCCACCATGCATTGGTCCGACGGGATCATCATGGGGATCTATGCTGATGGCGCTGGATCGATGGACGGGTTTTCCACCATGCGTTGGTCTGACGGGATCATCATGGGGATCTATACTGAGGGCGCTGGATTGTTGGTTTACCCTGTTTTACGTTGATGGAATCACGCGGATTCGCATCGTTGGATTCCGGTAGCGGAAGTCCGTCTAATGTAATTTATGATGCATTGTTGTTGCATATCCGATTTATGTATTATGATACTTGTACTAGCATCGTTTTGCTAACCCCTTTAGGGGTGGACATTTGTTTTGATGTTCAGGTAATAGAGGAGCGGGGAAGCAGCCACAGTACCGACATGACGATGAAGGGGCTCAGTGATGTTAATTGTTGTTGTCTTGTCTTTCTGGTTTATTTTCAGTACTCGAGTACGTGTGTCTTGTGATGTTTTCGAGGTGTTTGTAATAATGGACTCATTTGAACTGGTTTTGTATTTTAAACGTTAATGGTACTTATGTATTATTTCTACATTTTTCAAAATTAGCCTTGTAAATTCTTATATAAAGGATTTATGGCGCTGTAATTATTCCGCATATCTCGGGGTGTTACAGAATATGGTATCGGAGCTTGGATTCATAGATATCTTGGCAGTCGACAATAGCATATATGATCTGTGCCACAATAAATTTGAAGGTTGAAGTACTTACATCGAAAAGGCACAAAAGAATTTGAAGTAGATATATGATTTACAGAAAGTTGAAGTACCATATATAAGAGAACAAGTATTTTAAATGAGCAACAAAAATAGGTTAAAGACAAACATGATAATCTAACAACTTACCACCGATGCATAATGTATTAGGTTCACAAACAACAATTAGTTTGCTAAGCAATGCAACACAATGAGTCATCATTTCATTTTCATCATGACCTGCAGTTCAGAAATTGAAAACTATTAGCAACAAGGATCATTATTTGAAACAATTGAAAAGAAAAGAAAAGGTGAGGTATATTAAGGAAAAACTCATGTGTTCCAGATGCCAAGAAAACTAAAACTCAGTATATTAAATGATTTAGGCATACAAAGGTTTAAAACAACTGTAACATTGTTCTTTCTGATCAAGTTATTAAATACAAACTCAATACTTCAGATTGATGGATGAACATGTCAAATAAGGATTTAGTACAAACATATTGTCCCACCCAGTAGCTGGTTTTCCTCACCTCATGCTAACAAACAGTATCAACTATGCCAGATTTTTCTTGGCACACTGTCAATCGCTAATTTGATTACTATAGTAATCTAATAACTCAGAATTGCATCAACATTATCCTGAACTAATAATATGTCTAAGTCTGTACGGTAAAGTCTATGAAACACTACAATAAAACTAGATATCCCAGACTAAACACAATCTAAGCATTGGCAAGAGCATTGGCTACAATATTTGTGGAATATGAACTTGATAAATACACCAAAACACACACACGCGCAGAGGCAAGACGGAAAACACACAGATGCATCAAGTCTGGAAAGAACATAACATGAGTACCCATGTCATTCTCTTCGCTGATCATAGATTGCTTGAATATAGACTGATGTTATTAGGCAGTTTCGACAAGACACTTTATTCAAGATGCTTCTCAAAATCAACAAGACACCTATTACCACAGAAACACCAACCATGACGAACCTCAAGCATGAATTTTCCACAAAAGAATAGAAATTAATAAAGCAGCTAGATTGCTCACGCTTTTGCAAAAGCCTTCTCCTATTTTGAGAGACTTTTGTAGAGTTCAGCAGTAGCTAAGATATGGAAGATGTATTTCTCAATCTGCAAAATAAATAACAAGAATGAAAAACATCTAAATCTGTAGAAGATGATTTCCATACCATTTATGCGATTACTGTTGCCTATACAATTGGATCAAACCAGGGTCCCCTATACGATATTAGTTTTACCAAATGATATCAAGCATGAGATGAGCGCTATTGTACCACAAATTACACATAAAAATCAAGAGCTGCTCCCAAATGCAATGAGATACACATCGAAACACAAGAATGAGATCAGGTAGCGAATCCGAATGATTTCCATACCTTCTGCAACCGAATCCAGAGATAAGATCTCAAGAAGAACCGAGTCCAGTCCAAGTCCATCTGGTATAGCGATATAGTAAGTGATCAGTACCAGATTGAGCATCTTGCTCCACACATCAAAAATCACAGTTTCAGAAATTAGCATTTAACGAACTGCTTCAGAAATCGTTGCTTCACGGATCGATACTGGAGCTGCTTCAGAAATTGAGGTACCCAAATCGATCCACTGCTTGCTTGTATGGAAGCCATGAGAGATGAAGAGCAGAAATGAGAAGAAGGGAAGAAAAGAGAAGAATAGGGCTGCCTTAGTTTCGAATGGAGAGAGCGGCGTTTGAGAAAGAGGGAAGAAAAATTAGGTTTAGGTAATGGGTTTTGATGATTATATATCATGCCCATATATTTTGGCCCTTTTTATTCTTGACCCAAGTAGGATTCGAGAAATTACCCTCAATCTTGTTGTTTCTGTTCGAACCCGGGTAGCTCACCGGGACCCAAGGGATTTGACCCGAGTCGAATTCGGCCAGCACCTCACATGCTCAAACCGACCCGTCATAAACCCAATTCGACCAAAATTAATCAAAAACTCAACTCGAACTCGGCAATATTCGCCTCGACTCGACTCATTCTATAGCCATAATTAAAATAATTATGTGTCGGCTTTGGAACTTTTCAAGAATGTATCAAATCAATTTTTTTAGCGACGCTATAGATATTTTAAAAGTATTTCTCCGTTGTTTGGAAATTGAACTCAGGTTTGAAAGGATTTAATATTATCATAAGGCGTCACAATATGTAACTAAACAATGGAAGTGTTACTATATTCAAATAATGTGACACTTATTTAGAAGCCTCACTAAAAAAGTGTCACTATAAGGGGGGTTTTTTAGTAGTGATACTTCCCGAGATAATTCACTTGATCAAAACCGTTTGAATTATGAAAGATAGGAATAAAAACATTTTATATCTTACAAAATATTTTACAATCTCGGGAGTTTTAAAAACATTTGTGGTTTAAGAATTTTCAAGCCTTTCAAAACACTTAGGGACACAGCCCAAAAATCATTTATTTCCAAATACGATTCCGATAACAAAATACGGGGTCCACGACCCAATCATAACATTCCATCCACAACCACCGGGGGGGTCCGTCACTCAACTTATCCACATCACATACTCACAAGAATAACCCGACATAAACTACACCATGCCAAACATTACCATGAAACCAGTCTCACAGAACGACAACAGAGAGCACAACTTTGCAACTTAACCATACGGTCGAACTTGACACACCACAGGGCTACAATACACAGAGCAACCACAAGACTAACGTACCCATACGAAACTATCACAGCCAAGGTACACATCACACACAACACATTTACTGGTGCCATTCCAGCCAAGTACGATACCATTTGGACTGCCATTCTAATCAGACGAAATATGCGCCAAAAATCACAGTTCTCCAACAAAACATTTCAAAGTTAACTGTTGGTACGAGACTCACGGCCGCCGTACCCCGCAGAGCCCCGTCAGACATCTCTGGGTGGTTAACCCTAGTTCGCGATACGCACACACACGGCAATACGTATCCCTAGTGGCCCCGTCAGACCGTCCCTAGGTGAACATACACATATCATCCACAACGCCACGGAAAGCCATAATTCGAATACTAGAATATGCATACAAATGCTAGGTACTTCGCTAGAATGGCCACTTTAGTCGACGTATACTCACGACTAATGTCACACAACCACAAGCAATTACCAGTACCAAAAAACACCAAGCGCCACAACCTCCTTACAAAGGAATAACAACTAATATCACACAACGTCACATATTCACCGAACATTTACACATATCAATACACAATCCTCGGCAAATAATTTCGGTCTACTAACATCACTAAATATTATTGTAACATCACCAAACATATGCAACCAACACACATATACCGAAAACACATTTGTTTACGAAGTATACGAGTTATCTTTTGAAAGACAACATTCATCGAGAACATACCGATCCTTTTTAAAGTTCATTTAAACATTGCTCATAAAATCATTTATCAATGATTCTATCTACGAAACATGAAAAGTATGGGCAAGATACTTGCCTCGATACCACAAGCAATGAAACGACGAACGGACACGGTCGGGTAGCCCTCAAAACTCCAAGAACGAACAAGAACTCGACAACTCCAGAAAACTACGAAAATAACATCACCACGAATAAATAACGCTAAACGGAATTCGAATCAACTCGAAAAAAACAACATGGATCCGAGGGTTTCTTCAAGACAAATCGAGAATCGAGTTCCGGGTGATAAAAATTGATAAATGATTCACAAAATCCGAAGACCATGATCAATACAACAAGAATACCAAGGACAATTCATCAATCTCGGACAAAATCAACGAATCATGAAGAAAACCCCCAAAATACCCGAAATTAGGGTTCTAAGAATTTTACCTTGATTAAAATGGGGATAGATGTTGGGATGTTGTTAAATCCATACTAGAAACTCAAAGATGTTGATGGGTGATGATATCAGGCCAAAATCCATGCTTATACGCCCTCAAGATCGTCTAGATCGCCGGAAGGAAGAAAGGGGAGGAAGAAATGACGAAAGTTGACCTCTGCAGTCCTATATATACTGTCAACAGTTAACGCACGATAAGGTATGTGTAGCATGCGCTATCGGCTGCAAAATGCAGTCCAGAACCCTCTGCCAGACATCGTTAGCGCGCGCTAATACATGCGTTTAACGTGCGCTAATTATACACTGTGTAGTCTTTGCTATTTCGACCACAGCTCCTCCGTCCGGACTCCGATTGACTCACCGTTTGAACCATTGAAAATCTATCTTGATGCTCTATCATACTGCAAAGATTCAGAACTTTTGAAGTTTCCAAGAATCGATGGTGATTTTACAAAGTCGAACTAATACGTCGATTAATCCGAAACAATATCAAAACTTGCTCGAATGACGAAATGTGCTGAACAAAACATGTCTGAAATGTGTCAATGAACACAAGCAAGTCATTAGAATCGAAAATATAGAAATAGAAAGTATGGGTATTATATTCTACCCCACTAAAAAGAAGTTTCGTCCCGAAACTTAAAACCTAAAACGATCAATGTAAAACAATCTCAGATAACAAACTCTGTCCGTTGCCAACGGCTTGCAACGAATCACATGCAGCACGTGGCTGCTAACATCCACATCGCCATTTCATAATGATAACAAAACGCACGGACAAAAATCAGTATGGTTGAACAACCCAAACAGGTACATTAATCAAAACGCGAGTTAATCACTGAACAAATACGAAATTCCACAACACAAGGATTGGATGATCGAAAATGAAGTTAATTTCCTAAACTTAAGGAAATTACGAAGTGGTCTGAACGCTCAAAAATCATGATATGAGATCAATGAATACCGGACAACAAACGATCGAACAACAACGATCGAGACATCAACGGTCGAACAATCATATCCGAATCATAACGAATAACAAAAATCGAATAGCATCCCCGAAGTCCACAGCACGAATTAAGACAATATATGATCCGATAAAAACGACATGATATACATTTTCATAAGATTCACAGGAGCGGAGCTGAATTTTGAAAAGTCACAACGACAAACGGATTAACCCGAAACAATACTGCAACTCGTTCGAACAACAAAAAGTGAAGAGTAGAACAAGTCCAGAAAATATCGACGAACACAAACGAGTCGATAGATTCGAACAAAACGAAAGCGATAAAAAATATGGGTATTACACCATATCACCTATAAAAGAGGTTTCGTCCCCGAAACCTAAACAACAAGAATGAAGTGCTAGAATAGCAACCTTCCCGGAAACCTTCTTTTGGTCCCGCATCTGATCTCCATGACTGTATGTACCGCGGTCACGACCGCGCCCTTTGCCCCTCGGCATATTAAGCGGATACTCAGTCAATACAATGGTACATCATTGCAAAATAATATACCAAATTGCCAACTCGGCTTGACATATCACATAAGACAACTAATAGAAACTCGATAAGAAGATCCACGAGGTATCCTTTTACATGATATCCTTTGAAAATACTTGGATTTGCATGTTTATTCAAAATAAAACTTTGAAAGTATTTTTGGTACCTCGGGCTTTTTGTCAAAACTTGTAAACAAAAGACTTTAACCGTCTCTTTTTGGAATTATTTGCAAAACAATATATCCTTGCAACTGCCACTATTAAAATAACCATGCCACTACACATCATCATCACCGTTAATAACAAACAAGGTAACCACGCAAGATCCTCAAACCATTCGTACAAGCACTAAATATTCCCACCAATCATCAAACATTTTGGGGTGATTCAAGATCACGCACGATAACTGGCTTAGTATAGAAAACTTTTCCAAATCCGAGTTTGAAGTTTAAATCGAGTAAGATCCTTCATCTTTCACAATATATTTTTGCAAATAAAAATTGTATTGGTTTTTGAAAATAAAAAACTTTGATAATGTGAAAGATTTTCTGAAAATCATGTACTCGAATCATTTGAAAATACACAGTACGTCAAAAATCATTTTTTAAAATCTTCTCAACACTACATAATAATCAACGACGGTAACATTTTACAAAATGTTCAAAGATACTTTAAAATGACTCTTTCAATACCGTCGGGGTTCCTTTAGGAAATTCAAGGCCGGCTCGCCAATTTTAAATGATTTTCAAAGTACACACGAAGACGCCGATTAAGCGAGCCGTCGAAACTTTATGAAATTTAATTTTCCACAACTTGCTCAAGTTTATAAAATTTTCAGAAAAGCATTTTCGAATACACACACAACAGACATAATTTACTATTTTATCAAAATACGATCCATTACCATCAAATCCAATCACACGTCAACATCATTTGTCCACATAATTACAGTATCACACAAGCAACCGTCAAAAGATAATTAACATCTAAAACTGAAATCCTACCTCTCAGTAATGAGGACTCTCACAACAAGTGCATCTAGGACGACTTAATGTTCACACCACTAACTTAATCACAATTTTTAGCATTATTGACCAAATAATAATGCCAACATCACTACATACCCCCGAACCGACGATCATGAAATCAAAAAGTCGAAAGCAAGAGCCACGTTTTGAGTAAATTTTTGGTAGACCTCATTTGAGTCTTTAAAATCAAATTTTGAAAACTTGCAATGCAAGATGAAAATAAAATATAAGTAGTTATGTTCTAAAAAAAAAGTCCGGTCACGAGGTCATCATACGAAATCAAAAAATTTCCTTTCTTGAAGGATGTTTTAAAACAAAATTTACGTGACTCTTCAAAAATAACTAAACTTTGAAATATCACATTGACAAACTTTCCTTGCGGGATCACACCAAGCCGTTACTCCAATAAAATGATTCACACAATATATATACACATTTATACACCGATATCACTCTTCATTCCATTACAACACAAGAATCAACAAACATGGATTGCGTATTCACAATTCACATTTAAACTCCACATAATAACACATAATCACACAAGCTCGTATAACACGAGACACAACAAAGTAGGGAGACTTACATCCACAGATCGCACGAAGATGATGGCTGCACCTCGATACTAATCATGACCGACACCTCAGACGACGCGTCGCGACACGACTCAGTCAAACAAATCTGACAAGACAAGACAAGGCCCGACAACACACAACTCGACCCTACAGCCTAGGTTTCCGCAACCTAAGCTCCGATACCATATTCTGTAACACCCCCAAACCGTTCGGGAATATTACAGTGCCGCAGACCCTCTCCGTGAGGATCTACCAGGCTAAATACAGAAAACACAACAACACAATACATACCGACGTGGGTAATTAACAGACCATTAGACCGATTGGTCTTTTACCACAACCTACACATCAACCATACATTACTCTTTCTCGTAACTCATACCCATGCGGGGGTTGACATAAATCAACGTTCCCACATAGGGGAAAATAAACACAACGGAAGGACAAAATAAGACATCACCAAATACCCAACACCGGTCTTCATGTGATTAGTAACGCCGTCTTCCATCATCCTTCGTAACGATCCTGTGAATTGCTCCCCAGCAACCTGCAAGTACCTGGATGCAAAACAGACATCCACCCCCCGAATACTCGGGGGTTAGCAAAACTCCACTGTTTTGCTAGTGCAAGTATAAATACAAAGACGAGCCATACATATCATACTCCAAGGACATAGAAACCGTGAATATACTTCCCGAGATAATTCACTTGATCAAAACCGTTTGAATTATGAAAGATAGGAATAAAACCATTTTATATCTTACAAAATATTTTACAATCTCGGGAGTTTTAAAAACATTTGTGGTTTAAGAATTTTCAAGCCATTCAAAATACTTAGCGACATAGCCCAAAAATCATTTATTTTCAAATACGATTCCGATAACAAAATACGAGGTCCACGAACCAATCATAAAATTCCATCCACAACCACGGGGGGGTCCGTCACTCAACTTATCCACATCACATACTCACAAGAATAACCCAACAGAAACTACACCATGCCAAACATTACCATGACAACAGTCTCACAGAACGACAACAGAGAGCACAACTTTGCAACTTAACCATACGGTCGAACTCGACACACCACAGAGCTACAATATACAGAGCAACCACAAGACTGGCGTACCCATACCAAATTATCACAACCAAGGTACACATCACACACAAGACATTTACTGGTGCCATTCCAGCCAAGTACGATACCATTTGGACTGCCATTCTAATCGGACGAAATATGCGCCAAAAATCATAGTTCTCCAACAAAACATTTCAACGTTAACCGTTGGTACGAGACTCACGGCCTCCGTACCCCGCAGAGCCCCGTCGGATATCCCTGGGTGGTTAACCCTAGTTCGCGATACGCACACACACGGCAATACGTATCCCTAGTGGCCCCGTCAGACCATCCCTAGGTGAACATACACATATCATCCACAACGCCACGGAAAGCCATAATTCGAATACTAGAATATGCATACAAATGCTAGGTACTTCGCTAGAATGGCCACTTTAGTCGACGTATACTCACGACTAATGTCACACAACCACAAGCAATTACCAGTACCAAAAAACACCAAGCGCCACAACCTCCTTATGAAGGAATAACAACTAATATCACACAACGTCACATATTCACCGAACATTTACACATATCAATACACAATCCTCGGCAAATAATTTCGGTCTACTAACGTCACTAAATATTATTGTAACATCACCAAACATATGCAACCAACACACATACCGAAAACACATTTGTTTACGAAGTATACGAGTTATCTTTTGAAAGACAACATTCATCGAGAACATACCGATCCTTTTTAAAGTTCATTTAAACATTGCTCATAAAATCATTTATCAATGATTCCGTCTACGAAACATGAAAAGTATGGGCGAGATACTTGCCTCGATACCACAAGCAATGAAACGATGAACGGACACGGTCGGGTAGCCCTTAGACCTCCAAGAACGAACAAGAACTCGACAACTCTAGAAAACTACGAAAATAACATCACCACGAATCAATAACGCTAAACGGAATTCAAATCAACTCGAAAAAAACAACATGGATCCGAGGGTTTCTTCAAGACAAATCGAGAATCGAGTTCTGGGTGATAAAAATTGATAAATGATTCACAAAATCCGAAGACCATGATCAATACAACAAGAATACCAAGGACAATTCATCAATCTCGGACAAAATCAACGAATCATGAAGAAAACCCCCAAAATACCCGAAATTAGGGTTCTAAGAATTTTACCCTGACTAAAATGGGGAAAGATGTTGGGATGTTGTTAAATCCATACTAGAAACTCAAAGATGTTGATGCATGATGATATCAGGCCAAAATCCATGCTTATACACCCTCAAGATCGTCTAGATCGCTGGAAGGAAGAAAGGGGAGGAAGAAATGACGAAAGTTGACCTCTGTAGTCCTATATATACTGTCAACAGTTAGCGCACGCTAAGATATGTGTAGCGTGAGATATCGGCTGCAAAATGCAGTCCAGAACCCTCTGCCAGACTTCGTTAGCGCACGCTAATACATGCGTTTAGCATGCGCTAATTATACACTGTGTAGTCTTTGCTA
This sequence comes from Orobanche coerulescens, assembly GCA_033398695.1. Lineage (NCBI taxonomy): Eukaryota > Viridiplantae > Streptophyta > Magnoliopsida > Lamiales > Orobanchaceae > Orobanche > Orobanche coerulescens. The sequence continues at coordinate 120,718,139 of CM065815.1, forward strand.
TTTCGACCACAACTCCTCCGTCCGGACTCCGATTGACTGACCGTTTGAACCATTGGAAAGTTAACTTGATGCTCTATCATACTTAAAAGATTCAGAACTTTTGAAGTTTCCAATAATCGATGGTGATTTTACAAAGTCGAACTAATACGTCGATTAATCTGAAACAATATCAAAACTTGCTCAAATGACGAAATGTGCTGAACAAAACATGTCTGAAATGTGTCAATGAACACAAGCAAGTCATTAGAATCGAAAAATATATAAATAGAAAGTATGGGTATTACAATGAGAAGCCAACCAATCCATGCCCAGGATCACATCAAAGTCAACCATATCAAGAGGGAGCAAGTTCGCCGAACGAATGCAGTCATCAAAACGTATGGGACAATTCACATATTCATGATCGATGAGTACATGGTTTTTCATTGGTGTTGAGATGGATAAATGATTAGTCAATGGTGTTGGGGTCATCTTAAGTTTCTTGGCAAAATTAATGGATATGATAGAATGTGTAGCACCAGTGTTAAATAATGCGAAAACAGTATGGTTGCCAATATAAAGAATGCCTGTAATAGTACCTGACGTATTAGCCGCCTGATCACGAGTGACTGAATACACACGACCAGTAGTTGGAGGTGGTTTGTTATGGTTCACCGGCGTAGTAGGATTATGCTTGGGACAATCCCTCACTCTGTGACTAGTAGACCCGCAACTAAAACAACCACCTGAAGCCCTATGACAAATACCCGGATGTGCCTTCTCACAAGTAGTACAGATGGGTGGAGGAGGTAACATCTCAGTAGGTCTTCTCTGACAAGTAGACCCTGAAGCGCAGCCCTGCTGATTACCCCTCGATGACTGACCTCTCCACTGCCCCTGATTTTTGTTGTTGTGAAACCGGTTGGTCATTCCCACGTCTAGTAGTGGAACTTTGGTCCTGTACCCTCGGTTCCTGACGCCTCTGATCATAGCTCCTACCTGACTTACCCCTTTGATCATAACCCATGTCCGTCTGACCCCTCAATGTAATATCCGCAATTTTCGATTTTCGGTAAATTTCTTTTTTTCGGTCGGAGTCCGTTTTGACGACTCGCTCATGTCCGTTTCGTCATTCTGAGAATGATTAATTCTACACTTTTTGACATCCGAGTTCGTTTCGGTGTCGTTTTGTTGAGTTCCGTGCTTTTTAGCGACTTTTCCGCGCTTGAGTTCGATTCTTGCGAATCTCGCTCAAATCATTGCTTCGAGTTTCCCGTAAGTCCGTTTAACTTTGTTAGACGTGTTGTGAACTTCGGTTTGGTTATTCGATCACGTACCGTGATTTCCGGGCGTTTTGGGCCATTTTGTAATTTCTTGAAAGTTACGGGTATCCGTATCTGTAATTGTTGCCTCGACCCGTTTCTTGGTCGCGTATGACTACTTATGGTATTATGTTTTCATTTCGGGTCGTTGATGTTGTCCGCGAACTTTTCGCCGTGTTCGTTCGTGCGTTTTCGGAAATCGGGTCGCCGAGCCACAGCGGTTGCGGATCGGCCGGACGGATGCGGGATGGCCGGACGATTGCGGGCACCGCCGGACAGATGCGCGAGAACCGCGTAGCGCACGCTACTTCCGGAAAGGCTGCGCGCTAACCGGCAGTGTAGCGACGCTAGCCTGGTCGACCAACGACGCCATCGGGCCGGACAGTGGGGTTTCGAGGTTCTGACTCGGCCAGATCGGCAGTAGCGCACGCTACGCCGAGCGTAGCGCGCTAGTCGGCAGCGTAGCGCACGCTGTCGGCCGGCTAGCGACGTTACTGGCCGGGCGATTCGATCCGATGGCTCTGGGCCAGTCGGCTAAGCGCAGAGCTTGGCCGTAGCGCACGCTAGCGAGTCGGAGTCGGCAGGTTTGGTCGGCAGGGTTGGTCGGTGATGTCGGGTCGTGTGGGCCCAGGCCCATGGTACTCGGCCGATACCGCCGATAGCGCACGCTAGTCCGGGAAGGCTAGCGACGCTAGGTCGGGCCCGATATAAATGTGGCTGAGCAGTCACATTTCATTTCGTTTTTCACTTCCTTCCTTCCCCGTCCGCGAATGGCGATTCATGGGTGACGAAGCCATGTTGTTTAACAACAAATCCATGAAGTCCTTGAGTTCATAACATCAATCGATCGTCCGTTATCAACCTTTGATCCAGCGAATCAAGGTAATCTTCCTTAGAACCCTAATTTCGTGAATTTGGGGATTTTTGCATTTTTGTCCGATTCGTTCCGTGTTGTTGATTAATTCATGATGGGTATGATTAATCTTGATAGTATTCTTGTGTTTAACATCATTTAATCCATTGTTCTTCGTCGAATCGAAGTATAATTCTTGATTTCCTTCGAATTGACTTTTTGGGGGATTTGTCCCCGATCTCGTTTTTCATCCGTTTTCGATGGATCGATTATGGTTAAATGATGTTGTTAAACATATTCTATGGATTGTATATCCATATTTCAACTTGGAATTCCGCTGGGTTTTGACGGAACGAATCGTGTTCTTGGCCGTTTGGGGAAATCCGTGAACTTTCGTCATTCGTTCTTTGAATTCAACGGCTTTGAGTCGTGTTATGGAATTCATTTCATTGTTATTATTTGTCCTTCGTAGTTTGTGAACGTGAATTGGCGTTCGGTGGAGTCGGCGGGTTCGTAGTCGGTTCGGGCCAACCTACTTCGGTCGATTCTCCGCGTTGTTCTTATTCGAGGCAAGTACCTTGCCCATACTTTTCTCGTTTTATGGATATGATGATCGGTGATCGTCTTGATGTGTTTGTTTGGTTATTTGAAATGAAGTTTCAAAGGAATTCGGTTTGGCCTCGTTAAAGGCTTTCTTTCAAAACGAGTGTGATTTATGAACGGTGTTTTGAGAATTGATTATGATTTGGTTATTTTGAACGTTAAAGGATTTTATGATGATACTCCTATTGTTTAAGTTATGGAATCGTGTATTCCGTATTTAATCTTGTTATTGTATTTTTGAAGAGTTTGGTAATGGTGTCGAGTTAATGGCCATCTCTAGTGAGTATTCTTAATGAACTTACATTCTTAGCATGTTAGTATTGCATGAGTAACGTGTGTGTGTATGCTCACTACGGGTTAGATCCGACGGGGTCTCGGTAGGGCTCCACGAAGCTGTGGAACCGCGAGCTTGCTTTTAACCACTGTGGGTTAGATCCGACGGGGTCTCGGCAGGGATCCACGAAGCTGTGGGTCCGCGGTTAATTGTGGTGCATTTTTACAAATGTGATTTGATATTGGCATTTCCGGAAATGAGTGCTTTTGAACGGTTTTCATGATTGCATGCATTGACTAAGTGTGTAAGAGGTAAGTGTTCGTTTAGCTTACTTGGCTAGGATGGCACTGGAGTATTTTGTTGTTTGTTTTAAATCCTTTATTTGTGGATTTTGATGTTGGGATACGAACCTTGTGGTCGTTCTTGTGTACTGTGAGTTGATGAGATTTGGGGCTAAAATCCCAATGGTTTTGTAAAAGTCGTTTTGTGGATTTGGGGCTAAAATCCCAACGGTTTGGTTAATGTCATTTTTCAGAAAGTAAACCTCTGGGGCGGTGACCCTTCGTCTTTCGATTTTGAAAAGTAGGATTTGATAATCCTAAATTGTTTTCTATTAAAACTCTCGATGGCATTCTAAACCGTTTTATAAATTACTTCCATTGATTTATGATATTCCGATTTTGAAATGTTTTCTCAAACTCTTGCCTCGGGAAGTGCTTTTCGTTTCATTTGGACCTTTGAGGATCCTTGGTTATTGTTATTCGTGGAATGTGAATTGTATGGCTCGTATTTGCACTTTGTTCTTGCACTAGCAAAACAGTGGAGTTTTGCTAACCCCCGAGTATTCGGGGGGTGGATGTCTGTCTTTGCATTCAGGTTTTGGAGCATAACATAGGGTCGGCACGAAGGATCATGAAAGATGATCGATACTAATCACATGAGGAACCGTACATCGTGTGTTGGTTCAGTTGTACTTTATTTTCCGCTGCTATATTGTTCCCGTTGTACGGGTGTGGTTGTATTTTGTCCCCTGCGTGGGCATGAGTTGTATTTGAGTTGTATGTAATTCTGGAAAGACCAAATCGGTCTACTGAGTCATTTTAGCCTGAAAGGCATGGTTGAGTTGTTATGTGTCGTTACCAGCCTGGTAGATCCTTGAGGAAAGGTTCTACGGCGTGTAATATCCCTGAGCGGATTGGGGGTGTTACATAAATGGTATCGGAGACAGGTTGAGGAAACCTAGGCTGTCGGGTCAAGTCGTGTTGTTTGAGTCTTGTTTCGTCGGATTTTATCTGACTGAGTCGTGTCGCGACGCGTCGTTTGAGTTTGTTGGTCGTGATTAGTATCGTGGGGCGATCATCATCTTCGTGCGACCTGTGGAAGTAAGTCTCCCTTCTTTGTGTTGTGCCTCGTATGACACGAGCTATTTTTATGATTATTTGTTAAGTGGTGGGAATCCTTATGTGAATTTTGATTTCACGATATGTATTTAGTCGGCTCTCGTATTTGATTTATACGAGGAGTGTCGTCGCTTGTGATGTCTTTTTATTGTTGTTTTTGTTCGTTGTTGATGATTTTCGAATCGATTTGCACATTTTACAAGTTCTATTGTGGAAGCTTTGTGCTTACACGCGTTCGACTTGTTCACTAGCCAGTGCGGGAGGGTATTTTATCAGTGGTTTTGTTCTGAACGTGGTATTTTATCGTTTATTTCCGTTTAAAGACATGTATTGTCTTGATTTTAAACGTTTTGATTCGTGTACTAGGAGTTGTTTTAGTGAACGTCGGTATGTGTGAGTTTTGGGCATTCTGGCCTATTGGATTTTTGAAAACCTTGAGCATCTTAGAAAAATAAATTTCGAGACATACTTTTCAAATGAGTTATTTTCTTGTGGTACATCCAAGGTGCCACAATATATTTCAAAAATTTTCTACTTCGAGGACCAAAATGCTTTGAGATATTTTCAATGTTTTAGAAACACTTTTATTTAGACCCGAGGGTCGAATATTTTGAAAGTTTTCATTAAGAGAAAGTATCTTCATTCTTATCAAATGCGAAATGGTTCTCCAATGTCTCGATAACGATGTTTCACGTTTGTACTTTTTTTTTTGAAACATGTTACTCAAGATCAATCGGTGTTCTTCTAAATTATTTTCAAAATGAGGTTTTCGTTTTTAAAACCTATCCATTCCCGTTTGAGGGCTGGGTATGTATGTGTGATGTTCGCGTTGTCATTTTGATACTTTCTCCCGAGTATGACCGAATTGGCGGTGTGAGCGTTGAGTCGCTTTCCACACATTTGTTGTGTTAGCCCCCTGTGAGAGGCGGGATGTTGGTGTTGAATATTATCGCCTCGTAGTGATTCCTGCGTTGTCGCGCATGTGCGAGCTGTTAGAGCTTGGTTTGGTATGACCGTGTGCATCGATGATGGTTCCGTTATGCGTCGGTTGTTTAATGTCTTGTTACCTTGCTCCCGTTTTGTGAATTTCGTGGACGAGGTCGGAGGTAATGCCCGTACTATTTGGACTTCTGTATTTTCTCTTTCTCCAGTCTATCGATTCGCTCATGTTCGTTGGCACTTTATGAACTTGTTCTATATTTCGATTTCATCGTCCGAACGAGCTGTGATCTTGTTGTGGGTCGATCTGGTTATCGATGTTACTTTTTCGGGTTCAGTTCGATTCTTGTGAACCTTGTTTGGGAGTGACATCATCTGGTTCTACTAGTTCTTTTATTCGAAGTGGATCGGATTTGGAACTCTTGTGTTTCCGACTCTGTCGACTCATTATGTTCGTTGACATTTGAGCTTGTCCCGCCCCTTGTTTTGTTTATCGAACGAGTGTGGTATTGTTTGAATAACTCGTTTGTCGTTGTGACTTTTAATTGCTATTCCCTTTCTGTGGATCTTATGTGAATGCACATCCCGTTGTTTTCACCGGATCATATATTGTCTCGAGTCGAGATGTGAACCTTGGAGTTGTTGTTTGAAATTTTATTGTTCTTCGTGATTCGAACATGATTCTTCGATTTTTGTTGTCTCGATCGTTGTGGTTTGATCGCTTGATTGTTCGGTTTTATTGACCTCGTTCGTGATTGGTGAACATTCAGGCTCCTTCGTAATTCCCTTCAGTTCGGGAAATTAGTTTCGTTTTCGATCTTCCAGCCCTTAGGCGGTGGGATTCCGTGTTTGTTCAGCGGTTGACTCGCGTTTTGATTGATGTACCGTTGGGTTGGTCAATCATATTGGTTTTCGTTTGTTGTGTTTTGTGATTGTCGGATAATTGACTTGGCTATATTATCCGTTTGATGACGCTTGTCACTTGTTGGTTTTATTATATCCCTAACGGCGACGTTGCGTTGGTCGCCGTGGAGCGTGTTTTCACGCCGTATATTCCTTTGCGTTGTTTGTGACATTTCGCCGTTGGGCGTTAGTTACGCATTCTTATGTGTCTCGTTGAGTTTTCCTGGCGGAATATTTCTTCTCCCTACTTGTTTTAAGTTTCGGGACGAAACTTCTTTTAAGGAGGGTAGAATGTAATATCCGCAATTTTCGATTTTCGGTAAATTTCTTTTTTTCGGTCGGAGTCCGTTTTGACGACTCTCTCATGTCCATTTCGTCATTCTGAGAATGATTAATTCTACACTTTTTGACATCCGAGTTCGTTTCGGTGTCGTTTTGTTGAGTTCCGTGCTTTTTAGCGACTTTTCCGCGCTTGAGTTCGATTCTTGCGAATCTCGTTGGCTCTGTTTCGAGTTTCCCGTAAGTCCGTTTAACTTTGTTAGACGTGTTGTGAACTTCGGTTTGGTTATTCGATCACGTACCGTGATTTCCGGGCGTTTTGGGCCATTTTGTAATTTCTTGAAAGTTACGGGTATCCGTATCTGTAATTGTTGCCTCGACCCGTTTCTTGGTCGCGTATGACTAATTATGGTATTATGTTTTCATTTCGGGTCGTTGATGTCGTCCGCGAACTTTTCGTCGTGTTCGTTGTGCGTTTTAAATCGGGTCGCCGAGCCACGGCGGTTGCGGGGATGGCCGGACGGATGCGGGATCGCCGACGATTGCGGGCACCGCCGGACAGATCTGGCAGAACCGGCGTAAGCGCACGCTATCGCCGGAAGGCTGCGCGCGCTAACCGGCAGTGTAGCGCGCTAGCCTGGTCGACCAACGCACGCCATATCGGGCAGACAGTGGGGTTTCGAGGTTCGGACTCGGTCGGGATCGGAAGGTAGCGCCACGCCGAGCGTAGCGCGCTAGTCGGCAGCGTAGCGCCTGTCGGCCGGCTAGCGACGTTACTGGCCGGCGATTCGATCCGGTGGCTCTTGGGCAGTCGGCTAGCGCGCAGAAGCTTCGGCCGTAGCGCACGCTAGCGAGTCGGGTCGGAGGTTTGGTCGGTAGGGTTGGTCGGTGATGCCGGGTCGTGTGGGCCACGGCCGAGGGTACTCGGCCGATCTGCCGATAGCGCACGCTAGTCCGGGAAGGCTAGCGCACGCTAGTCGCCCGATATAAATGTGGTGAGCGATCACATTTCATTTCGTTTTTCACTTCCTTCCTTCCCCGTCCGCGAATGGCGATTCATGGGTGAAGCCATGTTGTTTAACAACAAATCCATGAAGTCCTTGAGTTCATAACATCAATCAATCGTCCGTTATCAACCTTTGATCCAACGAATCAAGGTAATCTTCCTTAGAACCCTAATTTCGTGAATTTGGGGATTTTTGCATTTTTGTCCGATTCGTTCCGTGTTGTTGATTAATTCATGATGGGTATGATTAATCTTGATAGTATTCTTGTGTTTAACATCATTTAATCCATTGTTCTTCGTCGAATCGAAGTATAATTCTTGATTTCCTTGAATTGACTTTTTGGGGATTTGTCCCGATCTCGTTTTTCATCCGTTTTCGATGGATCGATTATGGTTAAATGATGTTGTTAAACATATTCTATGGATTGTATATCCATATTTCAACTTGGAATTCCGTTTTCGGGTTTTGACGGAACGAATCGTGTTCTTGGCCGTTTTGGGGGAAATCCGTGAACTTTCGTCATTCGTTCTTTGAATTCAACGGCTTTGAGTCGTGTTATGGAATTCATTTCATTGTTATTATTTGTCCTTCGTAGTTTGTGAACGTGAATTGGCGTTCGGTGGAGTCGGCGGGTTCGTAGTCGGTTCGGGCCAACCTACTTCGGTCGATTCTCCGCGTTGTTCTTATTCGAGGCAAGTACCTTGCCCATACTTTTCTCGTTTTATGGATATGATGATCGGTGATCGTCTTGATGTGTTTGTTTGGTTATTTGAAATGAAGTTTCAAAGGAATTCGGTTTGGCCTCGTTAAAGGCTTTCTTTCAAAACGAGTGTGATTTATGAACGGTGTTTTGAGAATTGATTATGATTTGGTTATTTTGAACGTTAAAGGATTTTATGATGATACTCCTATTGTTTAAGTTATGGAATCGTGTATTCCGTATTTAATCTTGTTATTGTATTTTTGAAGAGTTTGGTAATGGTGTCGAGTTAATGGCCATCTCTAGTGAGTATTCTTAATGAACTTACATTCTTAGCATGTTAGTATTGCATGAGTAACGTGTGTGTGTGTATGCTCACTACGGGTTAGATCCGACGGGGTCTCGGTAGGGCTCCACGAAGCTGTGGAACCGCGAGCTTGCTTTTAACCACTGTGGGTTAGATCCGACGGGGTCTCGGCAGGGATCCACGAAGCTGTGGGTCCGCGGTTAATTGTGGTGCATTTTTACAAATGTGATTTGATATTGGCATTTCCGGAAATGAGTGCTTTTGAACGGTTTTCATGATTGCATGCATTGACTAAGTGTGTAAGAGGTAAGTGTTCGTTTGGCTTACTTGGCTAGGATGGCACTGGAGTATTTTGTTATTTGTTTTAAATCCTTTATTTGTGGATTTTGATGTTGGGATACGAACCTTGTGGTCGTTCTTGTGTACTGTGAGTTGATGAGATTTGGGGCTAAAATCCCAATGGTTTTGTAAAAGTCGTTTTATGGATTTGGGGCTAAAATCCCAACGGTTTGGTTAATGTCATTTTTCAGAAAGTAAACCTCTGGGGCGGTGACCCCTTCTGTCTTTTGGATTTTGAAAAGTAGGATTTGATAATCCTAAATTGTTTTCTATTAAAACTCTCAATGGCATTCTAAACCGTTTTATAAATTACTTCCATTGATTTATGATATTCCGATTTTGAAATGTTTTCTCAAACTCTTGCCTCGGGAAGTGCTTTTCGTTTCATTTGGACCTTTGAGGATCCTTGGTTATTGTTATTCGTGGAATGTGAATTGTATGGCTCGTATTTGCACTTTGTTCTTGCACTAGCAAAACAGTGGAGTTTTGCTAACCCCCGAGTATTCGGGGGGTGGATGTCTGTCTTTGCATTCAGGTTTTGGAGCATAACACAGGGTCGGCACGAAGGATGATGAAAGATGATCGATACTAATCACATGAGGAACCGTACATCGTGTGTTGGTTCAGTTGTACTTTATTTTCCGCTGCTATATTGTTCCCGTTGTACGGGTGTGGTTGTATTTTGTCCCCTGCGTGGGCATGAGTTGTATTTGAGTTGTATGTAATTCTGGAAAGACCAAATCGGTCTACTGAGTCATTTTAGCCTGAAAGGCATGGTTGAGTTGTTATGTGTCGTTACCAGCCTGGTAGATCCTTGAGGAAAGGTTCTACGGCGTGTAATATCCCTGAGCGGATTGGGGGTGTTACACTCGACTCATAGCTCCTGCTTGTCTGACCCTTGAGATCACCACCATGACCCCTTCGCTGAATACGATCACCATCACGGTTCCGCTTATTGTAACCGCTCCCCTCATGAAAGATCTCAATATTGCGGGCTGTGTCTTTAACTGCTGACACATCCGCATAGTCAGTGTTGAGAATAGGATCTAAGACCCACTTATTCAACCCCCATTTGAAATGCTTTGCCTGCCGGCAAGCTTCCCCAGCAATCGTCCCCACAAAACTAGCCAACCTCAAAAACCGCTGCATATACTCCCCCGAGTTCTCACTCTCAAACTGGTAGATAGAGTTATACTCCCTCTCTAACCTCTGCTGTTCTGCTAAAGGAAAATACCGCTGGTATAAAGTGTTGCGGAATTCAGTCCAGGTACAAGTAGTAGCATAGGCCTCTCATCCTTTGGCCTATTTATGCGCTTTCCACCAGTTAAGTGCATCTCCCTCTAGTTTAAAAGTAGCCAACCTAGTCTTAAATTCATCCCCACATCCCAATACCTCAAACAACTTCTCCATGTGAGTGATCCAATCCTCTGCCTCCGTGGGGGCGGCAGCAGAACTGAATGAAAAGGGCTTAAGCTTACCGAACCGCTCGAGCCATGTATGAATACCGGTGGGTTGACCATCTCCACCACTACCTCCAGAAGAACCAGCCCTATTACGGATATCGCTAATAATATGTGTCATCATCTCAGTAGTAGTAAGGCCCGGGAATAGGTTAGCAAGAGCAGTTTCAACCATGGCCTCCATGTTAGGGATTTCCTCATCCCCATCTGGTTGTCCATGGCGGCGTGTGGTCACCATATGAACAATTACCAAAACGATTAGCAAGGTCAAATAAAGATGAAGTACGAAAGGAAAATACACAGAAGGAAACCTAATGTCTACCCAAATCCTCACAGGTCATAGTCTAATCTCTACAGGTCGAAGCCTATGCTCCGATACCACAAATTGTAACACCCCAATCCGAAAAGGGTAGAAGTATCACATTATGGTGGCATATCAGAACATACATAAATAAATGCAAGCAGAAGTCTTAAATAAGTATCAAAGGAAAAACAAGTCAACACGACTTGATCGCTACATAAGTTCCAGAAGATAGCCAAATGAAAGGAAACATAAATAGTCTAAGTCTCAAACATAAATGAAATGACAATGGTATCAAAGTCTAAGATGACTAGGGTAAATCCACACTCAGCTCCTATTCTCAATCTCATAGATAGCCCCAGCTCCTAGCTTAACAACCTGCCGCGGAGAAAAGAAATGCGGCTGAGCTTACAAAGCCCAGTGAACAGATATACAAGCAAAGTAAAGAATAAGAAATAAAGAACAGAAATATGGTGCATTGGGGAATAACATGAGGTATAATAAGAGTGTAGGAATAATGAAAGGAAATCAGAAATCTACCACGAGCTCAAAATAAACATATCATAACCATAATATAAGAAACCAATGGAGTAGCTAACCCCCATAGTGTGAAGGACGTGTATTGCACACAACATCAATCACCAAATCTATGATGCATCCATACCCCCCTACAAAGATATTAGTGGCCAAACATGTATAATAATTGAGATCTTATAATATATAACAAAAAGGGACGGGATGGCTCATCACTCGACCACCCTGGAGTCATGCCATTGGTGCATCAACGACACGGACATGGAACACCCATGCCTAGTAATAGCTCAGGTATCAAACTGAAAGGTCAAAATAGAATGCCATAGTAATGACATAGAATCTAAGGTCAAAAGATCATATCATAATCAATGGTTCATTTTAAATAGGGTTCATGACAAAGGTTCAATCATAAGTTTATGAAATAGTGTCAAATAGATGTCATAATATAAAGGCTCATAGCAAAGGTATCAAAATCAGAAATGGCTAAAGATCAAAAGATGTGTAAGAGTCATGAGAAACCTTAAGAGAAATGTCAGAATATCTGTGCCTTATTCAAATTAAACAAACAGTAAAAGATGGATCACAAGGAAATGGAAGTCACTCCTTCGCGGAACCTACATGAATTGGGGATCATGTATTACTTATTAACTCATTTAATGTCATAACGGGTTCTTAATTACTTAACACCATTTATTAATGTGACTAGGGTTTCGTCATTGGAATTAGGTTAACATATGACCAATTATATCATAATTAATATTCAAGTGCATTTTAGGTTTCAACCATATTAAATGGTATTAAAATCACAAAAATCTTAACTTCTAACAAAATTCTGGTCTTACTATGTTTTAGCCTTCACTATATGAATTTTAACACCATACCATATATAAAGTAAAAATTCACCAAAATTATCACAGAAGCATATATGTCTTAGGAGTCTACTTGAATTCTCCCAAATTTTATTATTAAGTGCAATTACCCTACAAAAATTATATCCCCAGACCTACCCAGAAAATTAACTGCACATACATGCAGAAAGTTTGCATTTTATTAGCCCATTTATACACTTTAGAAAAATGTACAAAAATTCCAGGAAGTCTCTAATAACTTAGATATTGTTCCGGGAAATCCTTCCCGTATTGGTGTCTTACCTAATACTAGTTGTAGGGGGATAGAGTTATGGAAGGTTCTAGACTCTTCCATAAGTAGTAGGATCCTGTTAGATATCTTACCTTAACTAGGAATCCTATGTATGGAAGGACTCTCATTGTAATGCCTATATAAAGGCCCCTCTATTCATTGTTATCAATACAATTGATTTGCTGTCTTTTACTTTCTCCTCAAACACGTTATCAGCACGTAGCTCGAATGAAAAAAATCGGCGGCCTCGCGCCGCGCCCGGCCAGCGCCACCGGCCCCGCCGCCCCGCCAGCGCCACCAGCGCCACCGCCACTGCGCCACTGCTTACCGGCCATCGCCAATGCCGCCCACATCACCAACCGCCGCTGCCGATCGTTACAACCGCCTTGCCTGCCACCGGCCGTCGCCGCCAACCGCCAGCCGTCGCCCGGCCTTGAGCCGCCAGCCTGACCTCAGAGCCGCTTCAGCCACGGCCGCGCTTAGAGCCGCCCAACCACAGCCGCCGCCAGCCACGCCGCAATGCCGCCCGGCCACACCACCACCGCCCGCCCGGCAGCTGCCGTCGATCAGCCGGGAACATCACCGCCGAACCGCCGCCAACCTCCGCCGCCGTCGACCGCCGCTGACTGCCGCCGCCGCTGACCACCGCTGCCCGGGGGTTTATGTATCGACTATCGCGAGCTAAACAAGTTAACCATAAAGAACAAGTATCCTTTGCTGAGGGTTGATGACTTGTTCGATCAGTTGCAGGGAGCTGCAGTATTCTAGTAGATCGACTTGAGATCGGGGTACTATAAGCTTCGGGTGAAGGAGTCTGATATCCCGAAAACAGCTTTTCGGACAAGATACGGACATTATGAGTTTATGGTTATGCACTTTGGGTTAACTAACGCACCGGCCGTGTTCATGCAGTTGATGAACAAGGTCTTTATCGAGTATTTGGATAAGTGTGTCGTTGTCTTCATTGACAATATTCTTATTTATTTGAGGAAGAGCATGCCCATCATCAGCGTGTAGTGTTAGACATTTTGAGGACCGAGCAACTCTATGCAAAGTTCTCAAAATGTGAGTTCGGGATGAAGGAAGTGATGTTTATAGGTCACGTGATTTCAGCCAAGGGAGTCCGTGTGGATCCGCAGAAGATTGAGGCAGTGTTGAATTGGGCGCCATCTAAGAACGTGAAGGAGGTCCGTAGTTTCTTGAGTTTGGTTGGATACTACCGTAGGTTCGTCGAGGGGTTTTCAAGACTAGCTCGGCCACTTACACAATTGCTCCAAAAATTCGAGAAGTTCGTCTGGAATAACGAGAGGCAGTCGAGTTTTGAGGAGCTAAAGAGGTGTTTGACTTCAGCCCCGATTTTGGTGTTGCCATGTGGTAACGAAGGTTTTGCCGTTTATAGCGATGCTTCGGGTCAGGGTCTTGGGTGCGTGTTGATGCAGCATGACAACACTATTGCTTTTGCGTCAAGACAGTTGAGGCCGTATGAGCTTAACTACCCTACTCACGATTTGGAGTTAGCGGCAGTTGTTTTTTCACTCAAGATTTGGCGTCACTATCTTTTTGGCTCTGCATGTCAGATTTTTACCGATCATAAAAGTCTATAATATATATTTACTCAGCGGGATTTGAATATGAGGCAGAGGAGGTGGTTAGAGTTGATTAAGGATTATGACCTTGAAATCCTTTATCATCCGGGCAAGGCGAACGCCGTGGCCGACGCCTTGAGCCGGAAACCGGCTGTATTGCGGATGCTTGAGATCCTTACGTCTCGATCTGAGCTTCAGCGGGCTTTGATTGAGTTGAGTATTGAGACTTTGTTGCCAGGAGCTGTGGGGAAACTTTACGCTTTAGAGATTTCGTGGTCTCTGATCGATGAAATTAAACTGAAGCAGCTGGAGGATCCGATGATTATTCATGTTGGAAAGTAAAACACAGCGGAAGCGAAGTTGGGGAAAATATGATTATAGCGTTTTACGCATCTACGAGCATTAGATCTATTTAGGCATGCTAATTAAGTAATTACTAAGATTAACAAGCAGTTTAAATATTATTTATTATTTATTAATTAAATATGTTGATTAATTAAAATATCCTAATCTAGATCCAAGATTATAGGATATTACCTTTTGAAGCGGTTGGTTATTTCCTTCTTGATCGCCTTGTATTTCTACCTTCAGATCTTCTAGAGTATGATCCGCCTTGAACCGGACGTTGTGTGGGCAACGAGCTACCGGAACTTGCTTGGACACCTTATGGATCGGCCGAATCTACCTTGCCTCACAACTCTCGATTTTATTTTCTTCAAGTAATTCCGATATGTAGCAAGAATTAAAGTGTTATCTCAATTGTGGAATCAAAGACACAAGTCAAGATCCACAATTAAACATTTAGAAGAAAAATCGAAATTTCTTGTGCAAGTTAAAGCATTAAAATCGGCCAACACCATAATGTCCTATTTATAGGCTCTTGGACTACTACTAGGGATCTAAAGGAGGATTATGGAAGGACTCCCAATTAATTCATCTTACCTTATTAGGACTCTTCCTAATATATGGTGAATTAATTAATATCAACTTAGTCCACTAAAAAGTTTGATATTGCACTTCCTACCAAAATCCCAAATTACGAAATTGGGCTCCTTATTAAATATATTATTTCCCGTGTTTAAGATATCGAATGTCCATTAATTAATTATAAGCTACTGACAGCTTTAATTAATTAATATCTTATCCAAGAGTAGTACCACTCGAACCTTATTATTATATCGGAATTAAATCCACCTGCAGGGTTTAATATAATAATCATTATCGAGCTCCTCAAGGGGACATCATCAACCCGCACGAGTCGGGACACGATTTCTAGTAATAATAATAATTGTCGTATAAACAATATTATTGCCCAAGATACGAGGCTTATTGAGTCGATCATTTTGACTCTCACATATGGTAAATCAAAGCAATAATTATTATAAATACACAATTAAATATTATATACTTAGAATTAAGAAATAATAATTATCCGAGATTTACGTTCTTCTTACAGTCAGTACAGAAGACACTATCTCACCTCGATCCTGTTCAACGTATGCAAATACGCTATTGTATGCTAATAGTCAAGACCAACTATTCTCAAGCACACACTACAACCCTTTATATAATTTGTCTAATAATTATATAGGTTGTGAACTATTATATTATTTTATAAGGCACCGATAATGTGATCTTCCGTGTGACACCAACACACCACATTATCTACAATATAAAATAATTAGACATTTCATTTGCATAACCATAACGTGAATTAATATGCAAAACATGTGAATAAATATAATTAATATCCTCATAGGTAGTAAATGGGAAATTAGGTAATACAAGCATAAAGTATGCTTTGCAGTATACAATCCTAACAATCTCCCACTTATACTCAAAGCATGCTTTTAAGTATACTACTCTATTACATAGTCTCTCATTTCTCCCACTTATACTCAAAGCAATGCTGCCATACACCGTAATCCCATTCCTTCCACATGCCTTTCAAAAACTTTTGAAGGTAGGCCTTTCGTGAAAGGGTCAGCAAGATTATCTTCCGATGCAACCCTGGCTACAACTACGTCTCCTTCCTTTACAAAGTGTCGTATGATGTGGTACTTGCGGTTGATATGTTTACTTGCCTGATGGGCTCGTGGTTCCCTCGAATTTGCGACTGCACCAGTATTATCACAATAGAGTGTAATACCCTCTGGCAAATTGGGAATCATATCTAAGTCCTGCAGGAAGTACTTGAGCCACACTGCCTCCTTGGCTGCCTCAGAGGCTGCCACGTACTCGGCTTCCATGGTAGAGTCCGAGATGCATTTCTGCTTCACACTCCTCCAACTAATGGCTCCACCTCCCAGGCTAAACACATAACCCGAAGTAGACTTGGACTTTTCTTTGTCCGATGAAAAATCTGAGTCAGTGTAACCCACCGGAAACAGGTCGTTTGATTGATATACAAGAATGTACTCCCTAGTCCTTCTCAGGTACTTGAGTGTGCTTGACAGCAATCTAGTGTCCTGGTCCTGGGTTCGACTGATATCTAGCAGCCATGCCCACGGCATGACAGATATCTGGTCTAGTGCAAAGCATAGCATACATGAGACTTCCCACAACGGATGCATAAGGGACCATCTTCATGTCATCTATCTCCTTTTGTGTCTTAGGACACATGTTCTTAGATAGTTGAATTCCATGTCTGTAAGGTAGAAAACCTTTCTTGGAATTCTCCATGCTAAACCGCTTCAGCACTGTATCGATATAGGATGCCTGGGATAAGCACAACATCCTCTTCTTCCGATCACGAAAGATCCTGATTCCAAGGATGTGTCCTGCTTCTCCTAGATCCTTCATATCGAACTGCTCAGATAGCCATACCCGTACGTCCGACAATTCCTTCACGTTGTTTCCAATCAGAAGGATATCGTCTACATACAGTACAAGAAACACCAACACATTTCCATCGCATTTCTTATACACACAACTCTCACTCGGACAATGGACGAATCCATATGATCGACTACTTCACAAAACGAGTGTTCCAAGATCTAGATGCTTGCTTAAGTCCATAAATGGATTTCTTAAGTTTGCACACCAAGTGCTCTTCTCCTTTAGCAATGAATCTCTCTGCTTGGCGCATATAGATTTCCTTGTCTAGACTCCCATTCAAGAATACAGTCTTGACATCCATCTGCCAAATCTCCAGATCAAAATGTGCAGCTATAGCTAAAAGAATCCGGATTTACTTAAGCATGGCTACCGGCGAAAAGGTTTCATCATAATCGATACCCTCTTTCTGAGTGTAACCTTTTGCAACAAGCCTTGCTTTGAAGGTTTCAACCTTCCCGTCACGTCCTTTCTTTCGCTTGTAGACCCATTTACTCCCAATGGCTTGTACACCATCAGGTAGCTCTACTAGCTCCCACACTTGATTGGAATCCATAGATCCCATTTCTGATTCCATTGCTTCTTGCCAGGAGTCAGCATCTTTATCTTGGATTGCCTCCTTATAAGTCCAGGGAACTGATTCATCTTCGTCTGGATTGAGTCCGAAGACTTTCCCATGCCTATGAATCATTCGGGCTGACGAACAACCCTCCCACTACGACGAGGAAAATCCTGAGTTGGTGTAAAAGTTTCAGAATCGATACGTGGTGCAGTGCTAGTTGGCGCTTGTACGATTGGTATAGTCGGAATCTCGCCCCTCAGCTCTTCCAGAATTATTTCGCTCATGGGCTTGTGACTAATCATATAATCCTCTTCCAGAAATCGGGCATTGGTGCTAACAATGACCTTTCTGATCCTGGGGACTATAGAACAAGCCACCCTTCGTTCCCTTAGGGTATCCCACAAACACTCGTACTTCTGTGCGAGATGCCAACTTATCAGCTTCCTTATTCAGCACATGTGCTGGAGTACCCCAAATCCGAACATGTCCTAGACTGGGCTTACGCCCACTCCACAGTTCTGTGGGTGTTTTTGGAACTGATTTTGAAGGTGTAACACCCCCAGATCCAACCGGGAATATTACACGTCGTGGGCCCCGCGCCGGAACCCACCAGGCTAAAAACCATTTACAAAAATGCCCAAAAAGGCCGATGACGGTAGTATTTTCCAAAACTCACAAAATCATTTGAAAACACCAACTACCGTCAAGACAATCAAGGCCAAAATCTCGGTTAAGGGAATCGGTTTTCGAAATCAAACTCAGTTGGCAAAAGCCGAAAGCCAGTTGAAAGAACTCACACAACGGATAAAAACACAGTCCAAGATATATATACATCAATAATGATATACACAAACAAAATACACGATTCCCAACAATATGCCATAGCCAGTATCATCCGGAATCCTCGCCTCACGACCGCTACCATCAAAGTCCTCAATACCTGAAAAAACAAGTCCCACAACGGGGTCAGCAATAATGCCCGACAAATAACCGCAAGTACATAAACATAAATATTCACATGCCATGCATCATGAGAATAATAACCTCAATGATAACCTTACCACTTCCGGTAATCCAACGATTCTCATCAAAATCCCAATATCACGATAATACCACATAATACCTCAATACCAAATTCTTTCCCGTACACAATCTTCTATGTACGATTGCCATAAATTATACCTCTATCCAGATATCCTTCCGAAATGCATACTACAGACCAAGAATATCCAAAATGACATCAACAATATCCAAATACTACAATCTTCCCAAGATTGTCCAAGTATCTCAACAATCATCAACTGTACATTCTAATCCTTTTAGAACATCACTGAACATTCGTCAATATGCAATACAACATAAAATACTTATGAAATGCAAATGGAATTACTCATCAAAACATTACAACCGAACAAGTAAACACTTGCCTGGATACCAATATGACAAAACCACCACCGAACTCATCGTCCTCGTCTACGAGCTCTACAACCCTGACTGGACTGAATTTACGGCCCTTCACCGCGGCACATCGGTTATACCTATTGGTTAATCAACCTAGAAGAATAATCATATCAATAATCAAACCAACTTGGTAACAATGATCATAACATATTCAATCCGGAAATTCAACCTCATATCAAGATTTATCTCATCTAAATCAACCACTATCATCACTATGATTTAGAATACCATCTTAAATCGGTTAAACGAATCATCAAATCATCATAGTCATCATATGGCCTCAAGAACATCAAGAAATCTATGATCCCACAATCATAATCAACATATAATATTATAACATGATTGTCCAACATGTTCCTCACATGTAATCATCCTTTAAGAACTACCAACTATCAAAGGAATACGAAAATTACCTTGTATGGACGAATCAAGAAGAGGAACAATTGAACTATAATCCAAGAACCATGAATAACTTCAAGAATCATCAATATCTACATATCCCGATCTCCAATTCCATGTTTTTAAGCTCATGATCGACTTAGAAGGATTAAGAACCCATCTATAAGGGTTGAAGGTGAGAAAAACGAAGTGAAAAGCTAAAGTGAAATGAAATGACGGCCAATCCTTATATAAACTCCAAATACGGAAGAAAATCATGATCCACTCAAAAGAGACTTCACTATATGATAAATTTCTATAATCATATAGAATTTCTTTCTTTTAACTCGACAACCCTACACTATTACAAGTCTACATGATTCTCACCCTTCTCACCACTCTCTTTAAAGAGAATACAAGAAAGGAATTTAATTTGAATCAAATAAGACTAAAGTATATTACTTGGGTGTACTTGTGAGAAAGACATCAAGACTCCTTATATAGAATAAGAAGGCTTTTTCCCTTTGTTCTCAACTGATGTGGGATAAAAATACATTCTTAGAGTGTAAGCAAGGCTTCACATCTTTATTCTCAACCGATGTGGGACAAAACACATCCTTCAAAACACAACTACAGTCCGAGAGCCATAACTATTGCTAACAAAATCCAAATATAATCTCCACCGTTCATATTATATAAAACTATTTGATAAATAACATATCCAAAATTCAGCACAATCCAACGGTTAAATCTTCAGAAATCTATAAAATACCGAGACTTCTCAATATGAATCCGAAAAACAGGAACCTCTCGTTCTTTTAATTATTACGGTCACATTGTTCATCCAAATCCAATCTCCACTATCCAAAATAGAGTTTAATGTGTTTAGAAATGACTGTCAAAATTTCATATTAATCCGACGGTTGGATATTTCTGAATTATGTCTGTAACATCGCTGCACGGGTGAGTGTTCGTTGACGGAACTAAAGTTCTGCAAATAGTTTTTACTAATTCGACCATAACTTTCTCGTCCAAACTCGGATTGACTCACTGTTTGGACCACTAGAAAGCTAACTCAAATCTATATAATATTGTTAATTTTCAGAATTTTTGAACATCCCAAAAATCCGTGGTGATTTTTCAAAGTTGATACTTGTCCACGACACCTCCGAGAAAATGTCCAATCTTGTTTCTACTAACATTTCCGGTATCCCTTTCTTATTTTAAATGTTCCAAGACCAGAAATGTATCTCCAATACATTCAAATAAATTTACAAGTCCCATATTTAGTCGGTATGTATTCCTAAAATTCAGGATATTACAGAAGGCACCAGGTTTAGAATGTACGCCGCTGTTTCTAAGGCGTATCCCCAAAACGAAATAGGTAAATCTGAATAACTCATCATTGATCTAACCATTTCCAAAAGAGTCCTATTCCTTCTTTCAGCCACTCCATTTTGCTGTGGAGTTCCTTGCCATGAGTCGGGACGAAATCCCTCATTCGCCAAGAAATCCAAAAACTCTCCACTAAGGTATTCGCCACCACGATCAGATCGTAGTGACTTGATACTCTTCCCATGACGCTTCTCCGTTTCAGCCTTGAAGTCTCTGAACTTGTCAAAAGCTTTAGACTTACGTCGCATCAAAAAGATGTATCCATATCTCGAATAATCATATGAACGTGATGAAATATTCGAAACCTCCCCTAGCCTGGATATTCATTGGACCACATACATCCGTATGAACCAATTCTAACACATCCTGAGCACGGTTTCCCTTGGTTTTAAAAACCCTTTTGGTCATCTTACCTTCCAGACAGGATTCACAAATTGGAAATGACTCAACTTGGAGATCATCCAATGGGCCATCATCTACCAATCTTTGAATCCTTCTAAGGTTTACATGTCCTAACCGTAAATGCCACAGATATGTTTGGTTTATGCTTGAAGGTTCTTTTCTCTTTTTAGGTTTAGACAAAGAGTTAAGTGATTTATGCATAGGAGTTTGTGCAATATTAACAATATATAGTCCATCATTAAAAGTACCTCTGCAAATATATTCACCGCTTCTTTTCTTAATAATGGCATCATCATCAAAAGAAACTGAATAACCATCACATTTTAATTTAGAAACCGAAATTAAATTCATTCTAAAATCTGGTACTAATAATACATTATTCAGAACTAATAATTTATCATTAATCTTCAACTGCACGACTCCCACTGCAATAGCCATAAGCCTGGAATAATCGCCCCAGTTGATGGTAATCTCGCCCGCACTAAGCTGCTTGGTTACCTGAAAACCATGCGAGTCAAAGCAAACATGATCAGTGGAGCCTAAATCAACTATCCACGAAGTGGAAGAACAAGCTGCCAAACATGTTTTGACTACTAGTGCACGAGACATACCTTTCTTAAGAGCAGGGCAGTCCGCTTTAAAATGTCCTTTCTGACCGCACTTATAGCACTTTCCCTTTGGCTTTTTGTTCGCCTCGGGGTGAGGAGCCTTGCTTTTCACCTTGAGGGCTGCCACTCGCCACAACCCGCTTCTTCTTCTTTCCCCATTTGGGTTTGGAAGAAGTAGCACCGCTGCCGCAAGAATCGATGATAACCTTGTTTGAAGAGACCTTCACAGATGAAGCTCTGTCGAAGTTCCGCCAAACTATATGTCCTACGGTTCATATTGTAGTTGAGGCGAAATCGCTCAAAGCTTCTAGGTAAGCCGCCTAAGATAATATCGACTGCGTTTCCGCATCGATAGTAGCCCCCAATATGCTCGATTCGTTCAAATGAGACATCATTTTTAGAACATGATCCCTTCTCGGAGTCCCTTAAGACATTTGGGTTGTCATCAATACCCTCATAGCATTTTGTCTAGCCGCCTGCTCGATGACCAAACATCTCGGTGAGACTTTTCATCATTTCCGCGGCCGAACCCATCGTCTCGATCCGATGCCGCCATACATTTGTCAGTGAAGCCAAAATGTAACAGCGAGCCATCTCATCAGACTTTGTCCATTTCCGGAATTCCGCCAACTCTTAGGGAGTGGCATACGGTTCTGGTTCTAGAGGGCTATCCTCGATTAAGACAAACTTATGACCCTCGTGATCGTGACAATGTCAAGATTTCTTTTCCAATCGGCAAAGTTAGTGCCATCTAGTTTATTTTGTTTGAGAATAACAGTTAGTGGATTGAAAGACATCTGAGAATAAAAATTAAAAACATCCATCACATAATGCATAGCAAAATATATCGAAAAAACCTCAAAAACACAATATATATGCTAGCAACCAACACCTCAAAAAATCCGCACATGCAAGCCACGATCGTGTGGACGTTTACACATACATTTTTCAAGTAGAGTTTTACGTCTTTAATTTTACTATCTAGTCAAATTACGTTATGACAAGTAAAATTAATAGTTGGTTCCTCTTGGCCATGTATTAATTAACATAGACTCCGATGGGGAGCTTATTAATTAATACACCTAAGTGAACACCATAATTTAACATCCTTAAAATATTATCTTTTAAATAATAGTCCTACAGATGGAGAGGTCCTATCATAAAAAGTAATATTTACCTTATGTTATCATTTTGAAATTTAAAACTAGTGAACCTATAATTAGCACATCCGATATGGAGGAAGACTCTAATGTCAACGCGCATGCTAATTACTTCACAATTTAAATTAATTATGGAGGCCAATTTGATTTTATTTAAAATAAAAATCAATTTAATCACTTAGTTATTTTAGCCTTACGGTTTTTAATTTTCTCGTCCTAACATGCAAGGAAACATATCACGCATACATCCATACATGCCATACATCAAAACAATAAAAACCAAAATAAAGCATGGATAATTAAATTTATCCAATTATCATGGTCTTCTTCCTTGAGTTGAATCAGAAAATCTTCGACTCGATCTCTCCCATCGAATCAAGCATCTCGTCGCTTCTCCCGTAGGCCGTGGATTTTCAAAATTAAAATTTCACTTTTATGCAAAATTAATTACATAAAAAAATTTAATTTTAAATCCCGACTTCAAATGACGCAACGAACGGCGGCAAAAACGACCGACCAAAATCGACGACCCGGCCGAACCAACCGGCCCGACCAGTCGCTGCGGCACTTGGCGGCCATTAGCGGCTGACGGCCTCTCATTGCGGCACTTCGCTGTCATTGGCGGCTTGCCCGGCAGTCCCGGTTCTGCTCTATTTCTTCGTGATCCCGTCTTTTCCGAATTCGATTACAATTTTATACGAAATAAAATACATCGAAATTACATCAAGATTACACGAAAAATAAAACTACCTAGAACTACCCGCGGATTTTCTCACGGGAAAAACCATTACATGCCTCAAAAAACGGGCCAAACAAACAATTGCATAATTAATAAAATAAATAAATAAATGCACCATTCATATAAACCATGATAATTGGATCATATCACCTGCAAGAACACATCTAGCAAAATATTCCAACATCAAAATATATGAATATTTAAATTGCTATCAATTAATCACTAAAATTATTTAAAATAGCAAAAGCCTAAAAATCCGGCTCCGATACCAATTGTTGGAAAGTAAAACACAGCGGAAGCGAAGTTGGGGAAAATATGATTATAGCGTTTTACGCATCTACGAGCATTAGATCTATTTAGGCATGCTAATTAATTAATTACTAAGATTAACAAGCAGTTTAAATATTATTTATTATTTATTAATTAAATATGTTGATTAATTAAAATATCCTAATCTAGATCCAAGATCATAGGATATTACCTTTTGAAGCGGTTGGTTATTTCCTTCTTGATCGCCTTGTATTTCTACCTTCAGATCTTCTAGAGTATGATCCGCCTTGAACCGGACGTTGTGTGGGCAACGAGCTACCGGAACTTGCTTGGACACCTTATGGATCGGCCGAATCTACCTTGCCTCACAACTCTCGATTTTATTTTCTTCAAGTAATTCCGATATGTAGCAATAATTAAAGTGTTATCTCAATTGTGGAATCAAAGACACAAGTCAAGATCCACAATTAAACACTTAGAAGAAAAATCGAAATTTCTTGTGCAAGTTAAAGCATTAAAATCGGCCAACACCATAATGTCCTATTTATAGGCTCTTGGACTACTACTAGGGATCTAAAGGAGGATTATGGAAGGACTCCCAATTAATTCATCTTACCTTATTAGGACTCTTCTTAATATATGATGAATTAATTAATATCAACTTAGTCCACTAAAAAGTTTGATATTGCACTTCCTACCAAAATCCCAAATTACGAAATTGGGCTCCTTATTAAATATATTATTTCCCGTGTTTAAGATATCGAATGTCCATTAATTAATTATAAGCTCTTGTGACTTTAATTAATTAATATCTTA
This sequence comes from Orobanche coerulescens, assembly GCA_033398695.1. NCBI lineage: Eukaryota > Viridiplantae > Streptophyta > Magnoliopsida > Lamiales > Orobanchaceae > Orobanche > Orobanche coerulescens. Next base: position 120,742,691 of record CM065815.1, read on the forward strand.
TCCAAGAGTAGTACCACTCGAACCTTATTATTATATCGGAATTAAATCCACCTGCAGGGTTTAATATAATAATCATTATCGAGCTCCTCAAGGGGACATCATCAACCCGCACGAGTCGGGACACGATTTCTAGTAATAATAATAATTGTCGTATAAACAATATTATTGCCCAAGATACGAGGCTTATTGAGTCGATCATTTTGACTCTCACCTATGGTAAATCAAAGCAATAATTATTATAAATACACAATTAAATATTATATACTTAGAATTAAGAAATAATAATTATCCGAGATTTACGTTCTTCTTACAGTCAGTACAGAAGACACTATCTCACCTCGATCCTGTTCAACGTATGCAAATACGCTAATGTATGCTAATAGTCAAGACCAACTATTCTCAAGCACACACTACAACCCTTTATATAATTTGTCTAATAATTATATAGGTTGTGAACTATTATATTATTTTATAAGGCACCGATAATGTGATCTTCCGTGTGACACCAACACACCACATTATCTACAATATAAAATAATTAGACATTTCATTTGCATAACCATAACGTGAATTAATATGCAAAACATGTGATTAAATATAATTAATATCCTCGTAGGTAGTAAATGGGAAATTAGGTAATACAAGCATAAAGTATGCTTTGCAGTATACAATCCTAACAATTCAAATCCGAGAGAATGTTCGTAAGTGAAAGTCTCATGGGTTTGTGATTCATGAAAATGGTGTATTGAAATTTCAGAGTCGGCTTTGTGTACCGAACGACTCGGAATTGAGACAGGGTATTTTGCGTGAGGCCCATGCTACGCCTTACTCCGTTCATCCTGGTTTGAGTAATATGTACAAGGACCTGAGGAGGAACTTTTGGTGGAATGATATGAAGGAGGAGGTCGCACGGTTTGTAGCGAGATGTTTGACTTGTCAGTAGGTCAAAACTGAACATCAGCGACCGGCTGATTTATTGCAGTCGCTTCCCGTTCGGGAATGGAAATGGGAAGATATTTCGATGGACTTCATCACGAGTTTGCCGAGATCGAGATCATACATGAATATGGTTTGGGTGATTGTTGACCGACTGAACAAGTCGGCACATTTTCTGGGCATCAGGGATACTTGGGGCCCGGAGAGGTAGGCTCGTGTGTTTATTGCGCAGATTGTGAGGCTTCACGGTACTCCGAAGTCTATTGTTTCGGATCGGGATGGCCGTTTTGTATCGCACTTTTGGCAGGCGGTGCATAAGGCGTTAGGTACTCGTTTGTATTTGAGTACCTATTTTCATCCTCAGTTAGATGGACATTCGGAACGCACTATCAAGACGTTCGAGGATATGTTGCACGCTTGTGCTCTCGACTGGAGCAGTGACTGCGAGGAGCACTTGCCATTGATCGAATTCACGTATAACAATAGTTGGCACGCGTCTATTCGAATGGCACTGTATGAGGCGCTTTATGGGCGGCGTTGTCGATCGCCGATTTGTTGGAACGAGGCTTCCGATTTGGTCGGGACCGAACCGAATATCGCTTTAGAGACAAGGCGGAAGGTGGAATTGATTCGGGAACGGATATTGACTGCTCAGAGTCGACAGAAGTCGTATGCCGACGTCTGTCATCAACCTTTGGAGTTCAAGGTGGGAGACCACGTTTTGCTAAAGGTGTCGCCGATGAGGGGAGTTTTCCGCTTCGGGAAGAAGGGAAAGTTGAGTCCGAGATTTATTGGGCCCTTTGAGATTCTCGAGCGAGTCGGTGAGTTGGCATACCGTTTGGCGCTACCTCCTGCCTTGAGTCATGTTCATAGCATTTTCCATGTTTCCCAGCTGAGGAAATATGTTCCGGATCCTAGTCACATCATCAACTATGGTGAGATTGATGTCGCCGAGGATATTACCTTCGAGGAGCGTCCCTTGAACATCTTAGAGCACCGTGAGAAGCGACTGAGGCATAAGACCATCCCTTTGGTCAAAGTGCAGTGGTCGAGACATGGTGTCGAGGCAACTTGGGAAACCGAGGATACCATGCGTGCTAAGTACCCCGAGTTGTTTATTTCTTAAGTTTCGGGACGAAATTTATTTTTAGAGGGGTAGAATATAATATCCGTATTTTCTTTTTCCCGGTATTTTCATTTTCAGTGTATTTCTTGTTTTTTTAGCGACCCTCATGTAACCGTATTGATTTTCAAGAATATTTGTTTCGAGACTTTTTGTCATCCAGTTCTACGTTTATTGGTTCTTCTGTCGCTTATTGATCTGATTCTCGTAATTGTCGTTCGGAACTGCCATTCGGGGTTGCCGCAAATCTATTATATGTTAGTATGCGTATTGTGATGTTCCGTTTGATGCTTTGGTCGTGTTTCGGTGTTTAGGACCATTGTTATCCTGTGTTTAGGGCGCGCTAATATTATTATATAGCGCACGCTAAGCATCCTTCAGCAGCGCACATTATGCTTGTTGGTAGCGCGCGCTAGCGAGTTGAGCCCTGGCAATGACAGTGAGCCTTTTTCTGATCTCAGTCCTCTGGACTAACGGATTAGCACACGCTACGTTTGTCTAGCGCACATTATTGTTGAGGACTAACGTGCGCTAGGTGTCCGGTAGCGCGCGCTAACGCGACAGTCCAGTACTGGACAGTTTACTTTTGGACTCGGTCAGGTGCCCAGGTAGCGCACGCTATAGCCCGATAGCGCGCGCTACCGAGATGTTGTTAGCACACGCTAAATTGTGGTAGTGCACGCTAACGGTCCTGAACAGTAAGTTATGGACTGTAATATAACTGGGTAGCGCACGCTAACCGTTACCGTTAGCGCGCACTAAGCCGTGTGGCTATAAATACCCAGGAGTTGACCTTAGACGCGTCTCTTCCTCATTTCACCTCCTTCCCCTGCGGCTTTGGCGATCTTGGGTGATTTCTTGGCGATCTCTTCTTCCAATCACCTCAACCATCATCTTCTTTGAGTTCTTGGTGTATATTAACAACACCAACACGAATCCTTCATCCTAATCCAAGGTAAATCTTCTAGAAAGCTATTTTTGGGGAGATTTGGGGGTTTTCGAGTTTGTGTTCGATTCATTCCGTGTTGATGATTAATTCATGATGAATATGATTAATCTTGTTTGTATTCTTGGTTTCCCTACGGATTCATGGTATATTTCGTAGTGGTTGCGTATTCGAGAGGGTTTGGTTGTGATCCGCCCTCGTTGTTATTTTTGTACGAATATACATGAATCGTAGGCGGGTTTTCGGGTGTTTTCCAATTCCGTATTCGTTTGGAAATGGTTGTGATTATATTCTTCAAATCGTTAGGTTCGTGGTTGTCGGTTCCTAGCATTTGTCGGTGATCTTCCTTTCCATTCGTTACGTTGTCAATTATTCAAGGTAGGTATTTTTGGAAACCTTTATGCTTAACATGAAATGGTAATGTATATTGTGTGTACTTTGCTCACCTCGGGAGGGTCCGACGGGGCCTAGAGGGAATCTATAACTTCACTCTGGATTCACGAGTTTGATTCGCTAGCGAGCTCGGGAGGATCCTTAGAGGCCTCGAGTGGGACCAGTAGCTTCACCCCGGTCCTAGGTGATGCCTATGCGTGATTTGTTTTATGATATGGCCAGCTCGAGAGGGTCCTTAGAGGCCTCGAGTGGTACCATTGGCTTCACCCCGGTCCTAGGCAAATTGATGATTGGCTGTTTGTTTTTGTAAAAGACATGTCTGGTTTTTGGTTTTGAAATTGATTTGGTGCATTGTACAATGAAATGTGTAAGCGAATGGTTTGCCTTGATTACTTGTACTAGCGTAATTGCTAACCCCTCTGGGATCCATTTTGGGGAAATTCTTGTTATGGATTTCAGGTTATGTTCAGCCGGACGAGCGGGCGCTGGGACAGTACGAGGATGATGTCCAGGGTCGTTGACATGTACATTTGAGTCCTTTTATTTTCATGGTTCCCTTCGATATGGTCGTTGTCTACTCTATAAACTTATAGATTGTACTCGCCAGTACTTAAGCTTTTTCCCTTCGGATTGTGGTTTGTATTCATTGAAGTCATTTACGTTTGTTGGTGTTGATTATTCCGCCGGTTGTACCGGGCGGGTTATTTGATTTTCATCTTGATGATGTGTGTTTTTGCTGTGGTAATTCGTGTTTAGCCTGGTGGGTTCCATGTAAGGGTCCACGGCACTATAATATACCTTGAATATCTCGGGGGTGTTACAATACCGACCAATCTTGTTCCAACATAACATCTTGTTGATTTTTTGTCCGTGCATGTGTTGTTTAATACCGGTGCTACGCGTTCATCTAGATCTGATGAATATATATTAGACGTTAGAATCTTAGTTTCGGGATTGGGGGTTTTTTATTAGATTGTTCCTATAATCGCGAATTTGGGTGGTTATTATTTTTTTCCATATTATCTTATTTTTTAGAATTATGATTCTAAAATTATCGTTAACTATATATCAAGTTGAATATGCCAAATATTTTCTTAAGATGTGAGAACCTTTAATTGATAGTTTCATGCCAGAAAATAAGAGTTTCATATCTTTCGGGCCTCGAGTTGATATGAAAATATTTCACGCACTAATTTGATAGAGAAAACATTCAAACACCAAATTGATAGAACAATCTTTCAGGTGACGAGAGTTTTTCCATCTTTCGGATACTAAATTGGAGAAATCCATTGTAATAGGCACATTCACTTCTAGTTGAAGTTTATTTTGCGTCTGACTTGAGACGCAATGTTCATGATGTGCTTTCTTATATTGTTGAATTATAAATTCTTTTTGGTTGGTTGTTCAGATATATATGCTATAACAAAATTGGTAAGAGAATATCTCTAGAAATTTATTTAGATCTATGAAGACATGATTATGTCTCAACTATAATGTGCAAAAGCGAACAACTTACTATATAATAAAATGATAAAACTAAATTAATTTACTTGCTTCAAAAGAATTTTTTTTAATAAAAATTCGACTTGATACTAGGAAAATAAATGTAGAGAAATAGAACCCGGATATAATTTTTAATGGAGAAAACATTATTCATGGTTTATTAAATTTTTTGGTACATCTCTTGCAAGAAAAGCAAACAAGTGAAAGTCAATTTTTTAAGTCAAAATACAAATTGATCATCATGTAAAATACATAATCCAGAGTATTTAATTTAATATGAGGAAGCCACTTTTATCTAATTAATACTCAATTGATCCGCCTATTAAAAGGTCAAATAATATAATTCTGCTACCAAAACGAACATAAAGTTACTTCTTGATGCAAGCTGCTAAATAAGTACTCTTCATTTGAATCATTTCTTTTAAAGAGTTTATTTGAAAATTACTCTCCTGGTCCACCAATATCATGTCTCATTATGTGTGGCACTAAGGATCTGTTCTCTCCAATTTATTTTCAGTTCAGTTCAATTCAATTCAATTTTTTTCGATTGATTCAATTCAATTGATTTTTTTTCAAGATTCGATTCGATTCGATTCAATTTTATTTTGTTTTAGAATTATTATTAATTATTATTTAATCATTTTAGTTGATATTATTATTATTATTATTATTATTATTATCATCATCATCATCATCGTTGATATTATAGCGGTGGGCGTTCGGGTCAGGATCGGGTGTTTCGGGATGTTCGGGATCGGGTGCATTTTAAACTATCCGAGCCCGTACTGATATTTTTTTTAAATTTAAAGAATTTTATGCCCTCATAATTATTAGAACTTCGCATAAAAATAGTTGGGTACCTGATCGGGTATCTGATCGGGTACCCGAAATTCAAATTAGAATACCCGAATCCCAAATCCGAACTTTTAATCGGATTCGGGTACCCGTCCTGATTTTTTTTTAAAATACATTATCCCGTACCCGAATTTCTCCGATAGGGTACCCAAACTACCCAACTCGAATGTCCACCCCTAATTATTATTATTATTATTGTTATTATTCCTATTATTGCTAATTATTATTGGTAATTATTATTATATTGAAAAAGTTAGTAATTAAAAAAAACAAGAACAATGCACAATACAGAAGGGGAAAAATAATTAATAAAGAAGAGGTAATCAAGTATTCATCTCCTCGTACTATTTATCAAAATTAATAATATACTTTTTAAAATATTTCTATTGTTAATAAGTATTATTATATTAGCTTATTATTTATAATTATTTATTATTTCTATTAATAATAATATCATTTATATTATTATTATTACTCATTTTTAAATTATTAGTTACTTTAGCCGACGACTTTAAGTCGTCGGCTAAACTCCAAAGTCGTCGGCTAATCACGTGAGTCGTCGGCCGATATTCGGCCAAGGTTTAGCCGACGACTTTTTTGGTAGTCGTCGGCTAAAGCTCGAAGTTTAGCCACCACTTTAATCCGTCGGCTAAATAGTTAAGGTTTTAGTGACAATAAGAAAAAAAATGTCGGCTAAAGTTTTTTTAAATAAAAAATATATATACTTTAGCCACGACCTCTACAAAAGTCGTCGGCTAAAGTATTTTTAAAAAAAAAATGATATACTTTAGCCGACGACCTTTACAAAAGTCGTCGGCTAAAGTCTTTTAAAAAAAATGATATACTTCAGCCGACGACTTTTGTAAAGGTCGTCGGCTAAAACCTCATATAAAAAAAAATTCAGATTTTGGGATCCCAAAACCTGTTTTTTTGCACCTGCAATTTTTATACACCAGCTCCCATTATCAACAACAATCAACGCACAACACATTCAACTAATACCATCAATAATATGCCCAATATTATATGCAACACAACGCACAACACATTCAAGAATATAAATTTCATCAACATACTAGTAGCGTCAACAAAATCACTTACACAATTCTAACACAAATATAAATATACAAGAGTCCTACAAAAACACAACTACAATTACAAGATTTTACCGACAATTATAAAATGACATATATATCAAAATAATTTCATACCATGAACTCCGGGTCGCGAAAATGGGCGCGTAGCCACTTCCACTCGTACTCCCGGAACTTGAATTCTTCCGGGGTAGCCTCTCGGGTATCACCCCAAGCTGTCCAGAACACCTGCATCTCATTTTCCAAGATTTGTACCTACAACACATAGTGCACAACATATACAATTCGTAAGAAAAAAAATTACGCAAACAATGTAGATACAAAATAAATTGAAATGACTTACTTGGTAGACTGCACCTCGTCACACCAAGTACGTAGTAGAGAGTCGGGAATGACAAACCACACATATGAACAACATAAATACGCAATATTTTAAAAACGAAAACATATTCATCAAATATTTCATCAATTCACAATTCATCAAACATATTACCTAATTCATCACAAAATTCATCATATTTCGTCATATTTCATCTAATTCCCATATTCATCAAATATTTCATCCAATTCCAAACTCATCAAACAATTTACCTAATTCATCACAAAATTCATCATACTTCATCATATTTCATCCAACTAACAACTAACAATTGATCAAAACTAAATTAAACACAAAATATGGAAAATACTAAATTCATCAAATAATCTAAAGAAATTCATCAAACAAATACAATAAATTCATCAAACAAAACCAAAAAAAAATGAAAATGGTTACCTTGCGGAAGGATGGCGGGACGGGGGCTGGCGGGCGGAGAACGTCGGGCGGGCGGCGGGACGGGGGCGGTCGGGCGGGCGGGCGGCGGTGTGTTGGCGGTTGGGTTACGGGGGCTGGGGACGGGGGGCTGGGGTCTGGGGACGGGGGTCGGGGGGCTGGGGTTGGGGAAAGAGAAAAGTAAGAAAAGGAGGAGAAAAATGTATAAATATTGAGGGGTTTAGCCGACGACCCAGATCAAGTCGTCGGCTAAAGTGTTTAAAAAAAATAATATAATAATATTGAGGTGTTTACCCAACGACCCAGATCAAGTCGTCGGCTAAAGTGTTTTTCAGGCATACAGTCGTTTTTCACTTTCTGGGCAGGTGCGACACGGGCCGTGTCATTTGACACGGTCGGGTCAGGTGGGCAGGCGTTTTCTTAGTTTAACCAATTTTTTTTTGAAAGGGGTTTAGCCGACGACTTTCGTGGAAGTCGTCAGCTAAACCCCAATTTTTTTTCTTTACAGGTTTAGCCGACGACTTCCACGAAAGTCGTCGGCTAAACCCCATTTTTTTTCGGAAAGGGTTTAGCCGACGACCCAGATCAAGTCGTCGGCTAAACCATTATAAAAGTCGTCGGCTAAAGTATGAATTTTGGTAGTGTTAGTTGATTGATTTTGATTGATTCGATTCGATTCGATTTAATTTTTGATTCGATTGATTTAATTTTTTGATTGATCAGTTCGATTCGATTGAATTTTTCCGAAGAGAACAGGCCCTAATTATCAATAAAATGGTTAGGATAAAAGGTGGGTCATATATAATAAAATGTGTAAATAAATTGACTTATTGATGATAAGAAAATGTCCATAAATGAAAAGTGTATGTTTTGGTGGATGAACCGAAAAAAAAAGTTCATTTTTTTTTTTGCAAGGATGGACTATGATTTTATTTCAGTAAAACATAATACTGATATCTACATATAAATTTTAATGTAATATTTTTTAAATTAATTATTTTGTTATATAAATTAAAGTATTAGTTGATTGGAAGAAAATGAGAATATATGGCTTATAAAAATTGTATATTTGTTAAAATAAATAAATAAATTTTTTACTTTAATTTAAGTAGAATCTATAAGAGGATGGAAGAGGCATAAATAGTACTCCTTCTAGCCCATCCAAGTGTTGTATTTAAAATAATATTGATCTATTTTAGAAGAATAATTAAATACGATATAAATGTATATTTTTTAGATATTGGTGGTGCGTGTATAACGGAGAATAAAGGAGAAAGTGTGCTCATTTAATGCGATTATGGAATATTTAATGAAATATATTATTTTTAAAAGGATGATTTTTAGGAGAAATATAATACTTCAACTGGACGGAAAATATACTAGATTACGACAACATATACGCTGCAAACTAGTCGAGCTGAGTCGAGTTTTGACCTTAATGAGTAATGCTTGTTACTATTCAACCAAGCTCGAGCCGAACGAGCAGTAAAATCTGAGCTCAGGCTCGACTTGGGCAGGACATTTTTAATTTAATTTTTATTTTTTATTTATTGGTAAAATAATAAAAAATGTATGTTTTGATAAATATAATTACTATATTAATAAATAATTGAAATAAAATGAATATTTATACATATATAAAATAATAAAATAACTAAATGCTCACGAGCCACTTGCGAGCTACGTATTCACGAGCTCCAGTTTGATATATAAATTATTATGTGGCAGTAAATAATAATGTGTAACGAATATGAGATTTGATAGGACAATAAAAAATAATTTAGAAGATGAACATGTAATTTTTAATATGTTTCGAATTAGTCATAAGATTAATATATAAGGAGAAATTAATTGCAAGTAATGAAAAAAGAATGAAGTATAAAAATTGTAGTCGGAGAAGAAACCCTCAAAGTGAATGTGGTTTCGGCATTGCAATTAATAACAGGTCAAGAATTTTTATATGGGATAAGCTGAAATCTTAGAAAAAGATATGCTGATTTTACTTTTTAAAATTCTTAACCGTAATATATATCATATAAGATTTTATTTTATTTTTTCAGAATTTGCAAAAGAATACAACAGAAAATTCATATATTGAATCCGCCTTTGAATGAAATCATATGTTTCACGTCCGCCTAGTATGGGCAGAGTTCTGAAATATTACTGGACGGATCTTGACAATTAAGTTACTGCCTAACAATTAATCAGATAATCGAGAATTAATCGGAAGCATTAATCAAATTATTAGTCGAATGTATTTTAATATTACTTTAAGACTTTAACATAATAATTAAATATATACTTAACAATAATATTTATATGATTACTTTATTTTATATATCTATTAATTAATAGCTACATTATAATATATATGAGATATTAGTTTATATGTAAATTAAATAATATACCCTTATACTCTATAATATATTATTATATTTAAAATTTTTACTAATATACTCCTTTTGTTCGGTCCAAAGGTTTTTATTTCTCTCAAAAAGTAGTTTCTTTAGTAAAATTACATATATCACTTTTCATAATCAAATCAAACAATCACTTTGTATTTTTTAATTGCCATCACATATTTATCATCAATACTTTTTATTTGTTAATTTCCATTACACATTTATCATCGTTAATTATATCAATCATTATATAAAATACACCAAACATACATCATCTGTCAATCTTTGGCTGAGACAGATGAATCAGACAGAAGTTTAGTAAAATCGATTAAATCATTTTAAGAATCAATTGAATAATTTTTTTTGATACCGAGGTTCCAAGCTTACACCCGACTAGTTCTCGTGATAACAGTCCCGGCCTTACAGTACTGCTACCAGTTAAATCGCGAGATTTGTATCTGACTCTCAAGTTCTTAAATATCCTGAACTACCGCGCATAAAGAATCCTCTCCCGATTCATATTAATTGAATGATTAATCGACCAGAGACTCCATTTTTAGAAATTATTGTGTATTGTGATCAAAGATTTTCCTGTCCACAATTTATGTCATTTCAAGAATTAAAACTGAAGGGTTAATATGGTGGGTCAGTCTTCTGAGTTGATTTTTTCATTTGGTTTGGAGAAGCAAGTTGGCTTATACTCCTATTTACTTTAGGTCGTTCAACGCCACCCAAATACGGAAACCTTATAGCAAGGCGAAATCCCTCGCCCCAGGGTCTTCACCCCCGGCCCGACATGAATTGGTGGAGGAATTAAATTATGGTGACTCAACGACTCACTAGGTGGGAGGAACGATCGCAGTGTCGTAATGAGCTATCCCACATTGGATGGATAAAGCTCACATCATGCAGCTGTAACTCGAACTGCGTTCAGAAGCTGCTACCCAAAAATCGGTGAATTGCCTGCAGACTCCCAAATACGGAAACCTAAATCTATAGGAATATGATTTTGAATAAGACTAGTTCACTGTCCTCCGAAGATGGTGCTCATTAAAAAATTAGCCCAAATGAGTACTACTCTCTCTCTCTCTCTCTCTCTCTCTCTATATATATATATATATATATATTAGACCCGACAATTTACCACACAACACGAAAACGACACGAAAATTTAGTATTTGGGTTTGTATTTTGAGTACACGACACGAAAATACACGAACACGAAAGTACACGACCGAGATTTAGTGTCGGTTTTGTGTTACCCTTTGGGTACACGACACGACACGAGGTACACGAAATAAATAAATAAATAAATAAATATAATATTTTATATTTAATTTAATAAAAATATATATTTTATGAATTCTGTTTATACTAAACTTTAAAATTTGAAATATAATGTGAATTTTCATAAATTTTATGTAAACATTCGTGTTTTCGTTGTCATTCGTTTCATTTCGTCTACTAAAACCTATAAACATAATATTATAATATTAAAATTATTATTTTTATAATATTTTAATATTTATTTTATATTATGTGCCTGACACGAAAACACGACACGAAGCGACACGAATTTGCGCGGTACACGACACGACATGACACGAATTCATTTAGTGTCGTGTATGGGTTTGAACTTTTGGTACACGAAACACGAAAGTACACGACACGAAAATACACGACACGAACGAACTGCCAAGTCTAATATATATATATATATATATATATATATAAATATATATATACACACACACACATTAGTTTTATACCCATGCGATGCACGGGGTTGCCCATAGATATTATTTTATGTTCATTATTTCCAGTTTAGTTTTATATTGTTACAAGAAATTATATTTAGATACTTATATTGTACTTCTTGGAATTACTTTAAAAACACACGAATGGAAATTGCAATAAAGTGGGAGAAAACGTGAGGGAAATATTAGACAATATATATTTTATATTTGTAGTCGATGATTTACCTTTGAAAATATTATAGTCTATGTAGCAACTCCTTTAGTAGTGGATATACGGCTAAAAGTGTTGTTTGCCAATTACTCCCTTCGTCCGCTATCCATGTGCAACAATTTCCTTTTCCGTCCGTCCGCAACCTATGTGCATTGTTTATTTTTGGCAAAATTTTTTACCACAAGTGGGCCTCTTACTCCACTCATAACACATCCTACCAACTAAGTCAACTGAAATATTAAAACACGTGCCGGTCAAAACAATGCACATGGTTGGCGGACGGAGGGAGTACAATAAAGGAAGAAAAATATTCATATTAAGAAGAAAACAGTAAACATGGATGTAGACTTGATGTGTGGATATGCAATGGTGTGAATTTTCGATAATTTGCATATTTTATTATTTTGTCATCTGCTGCAGCATTGGACAATATATATTTCACTATTCATGACAGGTATTCAACGAATATTATATTGAACATGTTGTGGTCTTTTATTTTCGTATTCGCAAAATCATTAATTTTGTGCACGAAATATAGCCTGATTTTTTGCCCTTTTTTATTATTTTCTACACTTTACTCAATGTGTTAAGTTTATTCGAGAATTCATTTATTTTTAATAATATACATTCATTTTTTTGCGCCTAGCTTAGCCAAATAAAGATTTTTGGTTGGTTGTTCAGATATAGATGCTATAACAAAATTGGTAAGAGAATATCTCTAGAAATTTATTTAGATCTATGAAGACATGATTATGTCTCAACTATAATGTGCAAAAGCGAACAACTTACTATATAATAAAATGATAAAACTAAATTAATTTACTTGCTTCAAAAGAATTTTTAATAATAAAAATTCGACTTGATACTAGGAAAATAAATGCAGAGAAATAGAATTCGGATATAATTTTTAATGGAGAAAACTTTATTCATAGTTTATTAAATTTTTTGGTACATCTCTTGCAAGAAAAGCAAACAAGTGAAAGTCAATTTTTTAAGTCAAAATACAAATTGATCATCATGTAAAATACAGAATCGAGTGTATTTAATTTAATATGAGGAAACCACTTTTATCTAATCAATAATCAATTGATCCGCCTATTAAAAGGTCAAATAATATAATTCTACCAAAACCAACATAAAGTTACTTCTTGATGCAAGCTGCTAAATAAGTCTTCATTTGAATCATTTCTTTTAAAGAGTTTATTTGAAAATTACTCTTCTGGTCCACCAATATCATGTCTCATTATGTGTGGCACTAAGGTTACATTCTCCAGAACTTATTTTGATTCGATTCGATTCAATTTAATTTTTTGATTGATTCGATTCAATTGATTCGATTTTTTGATCTGATTCGATTCAATTTTATTTTGTTTTAGGATTATTATTAATTATTATTTAATCATTTTAGTTGATATTATTATTATTATTATTATTATTATCATCATCATAGTTGATATTATGGGGGTGGGCGTTCGGGTCAGGATCGGGTGTTTCGGGATGTTCGGGATCGGGTGCATTTTAAACTATCCGAGCCGGTACTGATTTTTTTGTTTTAAATTTAAAGAATTTTATGCCCTAATAATTATTAGAACTTCGCATAAAAATAGTCGGGTACCTGATCGGGTACCCGAAATTCAAATTGGAATACCCGAATCTCAAATCCGAACTTTTAATCGGATTCGGGTACCCGTCCTGATTTTTTTTTTAAATACATGATCTCGTACCCGAATTTCTCCGATAGGGTACCCAAACTACCCAACCCGAATGTCCACCCCTAATTATTATTATTATTATTGTTATTATTCCTATTATTGCTAATTATTATATTGAAAAAGTTAGTAATTAAATAAAAAAACAAGAACAATGCACAATACAGAAGGGGAAAAATAATTAATAAAGAAGAGGTAAACAAGTATTCATCTCCTCGTACTATTTATCAAAATTAATAATATACTTTTTAAAATATTTCTATTGTTAATAAGTATTATTATATTAGCTTATTATTTATAATTATTTATTATTTCTATTAATAGTAATATCATTTATATTATTATTATTACTCATTTTTAAATTATTAGTTACTTTAGCCGACGACTTTAAGTCGTCGGCTAAACCCCAAAGTCGTCGGCTAATCACGTGAGTCGTCGGTTAAAAAATCGTCGGCCGATATTCGTCGGCCAAGGTTTAGCCAACGACTTTTTTGGTAGTCGTCGGCTAAAGCTCGAAGTTTAGCCGACGACTTTAATCCGTCGGCTAAATATTTAAGGTTTTAGCCGACGACCGAGAAAAATATCGTCGGCTAAAGTTTTTTTAAATAAAAAAATATATATACTTTAGCCGACGACCTCTACAAAAGTCGTCGGCTAAAGTATTTTAAAAAAAAAATGATATACTTTAGCCGACGACCTTTACAAAAGTCGTCGGCTAAAGTCTTTTAAAAAAATGATATACTTTAGCCGACGACTTTTGTAAAGGTCGTCGGCTAAAACCTAATATAAAAAAAATTCATATTTTGGGATCCCAAAACCTGTTTTTTTGCACCTGCAATTTTTATACACCAGCTCCCATTATCAACAACAATCAACGCACAACACATTCAACTAATACCATCAATAATATGCCCAATATTATATGCAACACAACGCACAACACATTCAAGAATATAAATTTCATCAACATACTAGTAGCGTCAATAAAATCACTTACACAATTCTAACACAAATATAAATATACAAGAGTCCTACAAAAACACAACTACAATTACAAGATTTTACAGACAATTATAAAATGACAAATATATCAAAATAATTTCATACCATGAACTCCGGGTCGCGAAAATGGGCGCGTAGCCACTTCCACTTGTACTCCCGGAAGTTGGATTCTTCCGGGGGTAGCCTCTCGGGTATCACCCCAGGCTGTCCACAACACGTGCATCTCATTTTCCAAGATTTATACCTACAACACACAGTGCACAACATATACAATTCGTAAGAAAAAAAATTACGCAAACAATGTAGATACAAAGTAAATTAAAATGACTTACTTGGTAAAGTGCACCTCGTCACACCAAGTACGTAGTAGAGAGTCGGGAATGACAAACCACACCTATGAACAACAAAAATACGCAATATTTTAAAAACGAAAACATATTTATCAAATATTTCATCAATTCACAACTCATCAAATATATTACCTAATTCATCACAAAATTCATCATATTTCGTCATATTTCGTCATATTTCATCTAATTCCCAGATTCATCAAATATTTCATCCAATTCCAAACTCATCAAACAATTTACCTAATTCATCACAAAATTCATCATACTTCATCATATTTCATCCAACTAACAACTAACAATTGATCAAAACTAAATTAAACACAAAATATGGAAAATACTAAATTCATCAAATAATCTAAAGAAATTCATCAAACAAATACAATAAAATCATCAAACAAAACAAAAAAAAAATGAAAATAGTAACCTTGCGGAAGGACGGCGGGACGAAAGTGACGGGCGGGCGGGGCAGAAGGGCAAGCGGGCAGGCGGCGGTGTGTTGGCGGTTGGGTTACGGGGCTGAGTGGGTCCGGGACGGCCTGGGTCGGGTGGCTGGGTTGGAAGAGAAAAGTAAGAAAAGGAGGAGAAAAATGTATCAATATTGAGGGGTTTAGCCGACGACCCATATCAAGGCGTCGGCTAAAGTGTTTAAAAAAATAATATAATAATATTGAGGTGTTTAGCCGAAGACCCAGATCAAGTTGTCGGCTAAAGTGTTTTTCAGGCATACAGTCGTTTTTCACTTTCTGGGCAGGTGCGACACGGTCGGGTCAGGTGGGCAGGCGTTTTCTTAGTTTAACCAATTTTTTTTTTTGAAAGGGGTTTAGCCGACGACTTTCGTGGAAGTCGTCAGCTAAACCCCAATTTTTTTTCTTTACAGGTTTAGCCGATGACTTCCACGAAAGTCGTCGGCTAAACCCCAATTTTTTTTTTCGAAAGGGGTTTAGCCGACGACTTTCGTGGAAGTCGTCGGCTAAACCTCTCCGATTTTTTTTAATAATATTATTAATATTATGTTAATGTTTTGATTATTATTATTACTATTTTTTTTCATTATATATAACGTATAAAATATACATCTAATAAATTTATGGCTCATTTTTGGCAAGGTCATAATACTCAAAGTAGCAACTCACAAGCTTTTTTCGGGAATAACTGACAGAGTCGGGAATAGAAAGGTGCTCTTAAGCGGGGAGAGGGGCAAGATTGGGTTGGTGTTCCGTGGACTATATATAATTTTAAATTGGAGGTTTAGCCGACGACTTGATCTGGGTCTTCGGCTAAACCACATTTTTTTTTCGGAAAGGGTTTAGCCGACGACCCAGATCAAGTCGTCGGCTAAACCATTATAAAAGCCGTCGGCTAAAGTTTAACACTTTAGCCGATGACTACGTTGCACTTTAGCCTACGACCCAGATCAAGTCGTCGGCTAAAACTGTTTAGCCGACGGCAGTACGGGTCGTCGGTTAAAGTGCAAAGTTTAGCCGACGACACTTAAAAGTCGCTGGGCCATTTTTTACGGGTCGTCGGCTAAAGTATGAATTTTGGTAGTGTTAGTTGATTCGATTTTGATTCGATTGATTGATTTTTTGATTCAATTGGTTTAATTTTTTGATTCGATTGATTCGTTGAATTTTCCCAGAGAAACAGGCCCTAATTATCAATAGAATGGTTAGGATAAAAGGTGGGTCATATATAATAAAATGTGTAAATAAATTGAATTATTGATGATAAGAAAATGTCCATAAATGAAAAGTGTATGTTTTGGTGGATGAACCGAAAAAAAAGTTCATTTTTTTTGCAAGGATGGAGTACGATTTTATTTCAGTAAAACATAATATTGATATCTACATATAAATTTTAATGTAATATTTTTTAAATTAATTATTTTGTT
This sequence comes from Orobanche coerulescens, assembly GCA_033398695.1. Lineage (NCBI taxonomy): Eukaryota > Viridiplantae > Streptophyta > Magnoliopsida > Lamiales > Orobanchaceae > Orobanche > Orobanche coerulescens. The sequence continues at coordinate 120,759,635 of CM065815.1, forward strand.
ATATAAATTAAAGTATTAGTTGATTGGAAGAAAATGAGAATATATGGCTTATAAAAATTGTATATTTGTTAAAATAAATAAATAAAATTTTTACTTTAATTTAAGTAGAATCTATAAGAGGATGGAAGAGGCATAAATAGTACTCCTCAGTGCCCATCCAAGTGTTACATTTAAAATAATATTGATCTATTTTAGAAGAATAATTAAATACGATATAAATGTATATTTTTTAGATATTGGTGGTGCGTGTATAACGGAGAATAAAGGAGAAAGTGTGCTCATTTAATGCGATTATAGAATATTTAATGAAATATACTATTTTTAAAAGGACGATTTTTAGGTGAAATATAATACTTCAACTGGACGGAAAATATAGTAGATTACGACAACATATACGCTGCAAACTAGTCGATCTGAGTCGAGTTTTGACCTTAATGAGTGATGCTTGTTACTATTCAACCAAGCTCGAGCCGAACGAGCAGTAAAATCTGAGCTCAGGCTCGACTTGGGCAGGACATTTTTAATTTTATTTTTATTTTTTTTATTGGTAAAATAATAAAAAATGTATGTTTTGATAAATATAATTACTATATTAATAAATAAGTGAAATAAAATGAATATTTATACATATATAAAATAGTAAAATAACTAAATGCTCTCGAGCCACTTGCGAGCTACGTATTCACGAGCTCGAGTTTGATATATAAATTATTATGTGGCAGTAAATAATAATGTGTAACGAATATGAGATTTGATAGGACAATAAAAAATAATTTAGAAGATGAACATGTAATTTTTAATATGATTCAAATTAGTCATAAGATTAATATATAAGGAGAAATTAATTGCAAGTAATGAAAAAAGAATGAAGTATAAAAATTGTAGTCGGAGAAGAAACCCTCAAAGTGAATGTGGTTTCGGCATTGCAATTAATAACAGGTCAAGAATTTTTATATGGGATAAGCTGAAATCTTAGAAAAAGATATGCTGATTTTACTTTTTAAAATTCTTAACCGTAATATATATCATATAAGATTTTATTTTATTTTTTCAGAATTTGCAAAAGAATACAACAGAAAATTCATATATTGAATCCGCCTTTGAATGAAATCATATGTTTCACGTCCGCCTAGTATGGGCAGAGTTCTGAAACATTACTGGACGGATCTTGACAATTAAGTTACTGCCTAACAATTAATCAGATAATCGAGAATTAATCGGAAGCATTAATCAAATTATTAGTCGAATGTATTTTAATATTACTTTAAGACTTTAACATAATAATTAAATATATACTTAACAATAATATTTATATGATTACTTTATTTTATATATCTATTAATTAATAGCTACATTATAATATATATGAGATATTAGTTTATATGTAAATTAAATAATATACCATTATACTCTATAATATATTATTATATTTAAAAAATTTACTAATATACTCCTTTCGTTCGGTCCAAAAGTTTTTATTTCTCTCAAAAAGTAGTTTCTTTAGTAAATTTACATATATCATATTTCACAATCAAATCAAACAATCACTTTGTATTTTTAATTACCACCACATATTTATCATCAATACTTTTTATTTGTTAATTTCCATTACACATTTATCATCGTTAATTATATCAATCATTATATAAAATACACCAAACATACATCCTCTGTCAATCTTTGGCTGGGACAGATGAAATCAGACAGAAGTTTAGTAAAATCGATTAAATCATTTTAAGAATCAATTGAATAATTTTTTTTTGATACCGAGATTCCAAGCTTACATCTGACTAGTTCTCGTGATAACGTCCCGGCCTTACAGTACTGCTACCAGTTAAATCGCGAGATCTGTATCTGACTCTCAATTTCTTAAATATCCTAAACTACCGCGCACAAGGAATTGTCTCCCAAATGATATTAATTGAATGATTAATCGACCAGAGACCCCATTTTTAGAAATTATTGTGTATTGTGATCAAAGATTTTCCTGTCCCCAATTTATGTCATTTCAAGAATTAAAACTGAAGGGTTAATATGGTGGGTCAGTCTTCTGAGTTGATTTTTTCATTTGGTTTGGAGAAGCAAGTTGACTTATACTCCTATTTACTTTAGGTCGTTCAACGCCAGTGGGACTTTGTTCACCCTCTTTTAAGAGAGTGAACATAACCCTCTCTTTTAAATATATATTAATATAATGTATTAGTGTATAAATATATTTTTATAATATACAATATATTTATACAAGAAGAATAATGTTGAAAAAATATTTTTTTACCCTTTAAAATTTTTTTAGAATATAATATATGAAAATATTACATTTAAGCTATAGTAATATTGAAAAAAATAAAAATAATAGAAATTTAAAAAGGTAAAATATTTTTTCAACATTATTCATCTTGTATAAATATATTATATATTATAAAAATATATTTATATATTATATTAATATATATTTAAAAGGGAGGGTTATGTTTACCCTCTCAAAATAGGGTGAACAAAGTCCCACTCGTTCAACGCCACCCAAATACGGAAACCTAAATCTATAGGAATATGCTTTTGAATAAGACTAGTTCACTGTCCTCCGGAGATGGTGCTCATCAAAGCTGCTACACAAACACATAATTGCACACACAATTGCACACCCTGCTTTGTAGGAGTTGTACCCTGCGTAGTAGAGGTTGTCTTCTGCAATCCTCTTATCCATAAAGCGAGTCTGGCCTCTACTGTGAGTCTGGCCTCTGAGCGGGGTGTGCAATTATGTGTGTGTGCAATTATGTGTGTGCCGCATTATTCTAAAAACATGTAATAAAAACATGATGAAGTCGGCAACACTAAAAAACATGTGTTTTCAAACATGTCTTTTAACCTGCCATGCAATATTAAAAACATGTAATAACCTGCCATTCAAATTTCAAACATGTCTTTTAGTTGGCATGTACAGTAGAAACTCTATAAATTAATACTGTTGGGACAATTAAATTTTATTAATTAAAAGAGTTATTTATTAATCGATAAATTAATAATTATTAATTTAAATATTAAATAATATTTTATTAATTTATAATGAAATACTTAATTTACAAACAACTTTCAAACTTTCACTTAATTAGTACAATGCATGTACATATCAAATGAAGGGTCCAATTTAAAACAACCCTTCAATCTCTCATCTTATTATGCGTCCTATGTTGAATATATCAGTGTATATTTTTTCTATAAATACAAAATCAAAATATGCGAATATTAAAGCGGCCATCATATTGAATAAATTATTGCTGAGCCTATATGAGAATACAACACTAGAAATTCTTACAGTGATAAGGAAAATTAGAGATGCGATTTAAGATGAAATTGATTCCAACAAAAAAGAAATACAATTGAGTAATTTTTTAAGAAACCTTCATAAATTATTCCTATATGTACAATATATAAGGAATTATTAATTTATATTTTATATGGGACCTATAAAAATTATCAAAAATGTATTATCTTATAATTTTAGCGAATTATTAATTTAGCACCCTATCCCTGAGTCGGGACCGGCCAAAACTATTATCTTAAAGAGTTTATTAAATAATCGAGTATTAAATTATCGAGTTTCTACTGTATATACACTTTTGTTATTTAATATTAAAAACACAAAAGAAATATACCTTGATAAAGTCGGCAACAACAAAATTCTTTTGCCATGCAATAAAGGTACCTAGAGCTTCCCTCACTAAGCGTACCTCTTCAGTAGGTATAGGAACTTCGGCACCGCCATCTACGACCTCCTCGACCACTACCTTAACCAAATGAGCTGGTAAATGTGCACATTGTAGAGTAAAATCTCCATGATGAACTCGACCGATAGCGACTAGACGAGGAGGACGCTCGTCCACATAAAATCCAAATCGACCAGTGTCCCCAGGCAGAGTCTTCCCTCCTGAAGGGCCAAAAACATCATCGTCACAACTCCCCTTCGTACTGACATGGGTAATATGATGATCATCGGGTGTACGCAGATCGGCGTGGGGCTGCTGTAAATGAACACCCAAAGACTCCAATGTTTGGCCAAATGTTTTCAACAAAGTTTGTGTGACATCATATGTGATCTTCTTCGTTAGTTCCTCCAACACACTTCCAAAATAATCTCGAATGCCTACACCAAATCCAATCCCACTAACAGGGCCAGGGTGCTCCGGTCTCCCAATGGCCTCAGCCAATATATCATGTCGTTCCTCGGGAGTGAAGCTGCCATGTGTACACTGCGCCTCCAACTCATCCTACAAAAGAACGATTTTTCATAAGCGGAACACAAATGTGAAGCACATAAATGAACTGTTAATATTTTTTTCGTCTCCATAAGACACCAATAGCCGTTTTCATATCACTAACAATTCTAATCCAACCAAAAAGAGAGATAAAGAGAAAAACAAAAATAAAATCTAGCACCTATGCAAACCCCAAACAATCAGCTACATATTTAATATCAGAGAATCACATACCATAAGAGGAACAGATTATGCACACAAACCCAAAATTTAATATGTATAGCAAACGAAATTAAAGAAGAAAAAAGAGAACACATATGAAATGAGAAAATCAAAACCTAACCATAGTATATTATGAACCAATTATAATGAACTCCCAAATAGAACTCATAAAAAGATGACATACCTTTCCACAGGCATCTTAAAGAAGAAACAGTAATCATTTATTATTTTTCAGAACAATAAAAAAAGCCTTGCCATGTTATAAAGAAGAAACAGTAAAATTTATTCATAACCTTTAAATATTTCAAATTAAATATTACGACTTTTATTTTTTTCAACAACAAAAATTTAAGTTATAGAATTTAATTGCAAAACAAAAATTTCCGGAATCAACTTTTGAAAAGATAAGAAAACTAAGTTTATTTAATTTTAAATACATTGTCAAATATTAAAGGATATTTTAAACTTACGATCTTAGTAACAATCTCTCGTGCAGCATCTGATGACACTTCCCCAGATCTTTTTTTGGCGACCATGCTTCCACCCCTGATGACGTGAAGGAGGACATGGAGGATCAATAATAACACCTTCTCCAGATGTTGATGCTTCTTCTTTACGCTCCTTCATCTTTCTCTCCATCTCCCGTACCTCCACAAAATCATATCCCCCTCGAACCATAGTATGGGGAGCATTGTTCAGCTTCGCTATCTCTCGTTTGTTGATCCTCTTTTCCTGAATTTTTTTTTGCAAGGAATCGAAATAATATGTAAGGAAATGAAACGAGAGGTGGAATCGATCTATAGAAAATTATTTGCAAGGATTCGAAATAATATGTAAGGAAATATCGGCAAGTAATCGAGCTGCAAAAAATGTCTTTGAATTCAGATTTACCTCCCAAGTAGGGTCCTCACGAGTCTTTTTGAATTCTTTCCAATCGTCCTCCGATATACCATACTTCTCACAAGGAGACAACCCTTTAGACGGACCATATATATACTCGCCGGTCAAATCAGTCTTAAATTGCCTCCACCTCCTGCCAATTGACTGCAATGTCTTCGTGCGAAATTGGCCAATATTGCTAATTTGACTAACATCAAAGTTGGCCTACATTGACAATTCAAATTGAAACGTTATCGATAATACAATTTTAAATTATTTGAAATAATTTCAGTTTTTATTCAAGATTATTTATATTTAATTCATTTTTAAATTATTTAATCTAATTTAAGTTTTTATAGAATAATTTACTTAAATTAATGTTTTTTTTATAAATTTCAATTTTGTTCCAGATTATTTATATTTAATTCAGTTTTTAAATTATTTAATTTAATTTCAATTTTTATATAATAATTTACTTAAATTAATGTTTTTTATAAATTTCAGTTTTATTCCAGATTATTTATATTTAATTCAGTTTTTAAAATTATTTTATTTAATTTCAGTTCTTAGAAAATAAATTACTTAAATTAATATTTTTTTTATAAATTTCAGTTTTATTCCAGATTATTTATATTTAATTCAGTTTCTAATTATTTAATTTAATTTCAGTTTTAAGAAAATAAATTACTTAAATTAATATTTTTTTTATAAATTTCAGTTTTTATTCAAGATTATTTATATTTAATTCAGTTTTTTAAATTATTTAATTTAATTTCACTTTTATAGAATAATTTGCTTAAATTATTTTTTTTTTTCAAATTTCAGTTTTAATCCAGATTATATTTATTTAATTCAGTTTTTAAATTATTTAATTTAATTTCAGTTTATAGAATAATTTACTTAAATTAATGTTTTTTATAAATTTCAGTTTTATTCCAGATTATTTATATTTAATTCAGTTTTTTAAATTATTTAATTTAATTTCAGTTTTTATAGAATAATTTAATTTAGTTTAAAGCACAAAGTGAAACACATAATTAATCACAAAAGTAATGCATGTACCAATACATCCTGCCAAAGCATTTCCTTATCCGGCTTGTCCGATACATGATTCCAACGATCGTACAATATGGAAACATGATCTTTCGCAAGTTTACCCAAATATGTACTCAATTTAACTTTGTGCTCGTACTTAAGTTTTCCCCTGACTGGATCGATGTCAAGAGGTAGATTTTTCCCATCTACACGCCGTTTGGACATACTTCTACATCTTGTAGGATTTCTCAATGTCGTAGTCTGCGTATGAGGAGAAGCCGCATAATAAGGAGGAGAATGACGAGGAGTACGAGGAGAATGAGAAGGAGAACGAGGAGGATGCCAAGGAGAAGTCATGTGCCTGTATAAACAAATGAAAATATTGTCAAACACAACATAAACAAAAACTAATATTTGTCAAACACAACATACACCAATAATATTTTTTGTTTGAAAAAATCTTTGTCAAAAAATTAATACTTGTCAAACACAACAGTAATATTTTTATTTGAAAAACTCTTTCTTAAAAAACTAATACTTATCAAACACAACGTATTAGGTAGTTGTCAAAATTGACACTTATTATAACTTAACATCTAATTGCTTACATTTTGACTAGTAAGTACTAAATCTACTGATTTCTATGTGAACACCTACTCACTTTGTAAGAGGAGAATAAATTAATTCGGTTAAACTTAGAATGAGAAATAAATGGCATGAATCTATGCAAAACTTAGATTTAGTTATTCATGTACCTGATTTTTATTTATCTTTTGAGATAACAAAGTTCTCCCATAAACCTTCATCATGGTCATTTCGAATGACATGTATGTCGTCAGCTTCATTTTCTTCAACAATAGTGGGTAACCGTGTCGACAAAGGAATAAATTCACAATTATCAAACGTTTATTCTTCAGTTTCGTTCATATCCACACTTCTACCAGGAATAACCACGGACAATCTTTCCTTACATGGATCGCTGACATAGAACACCTGTTTTGCTTGGTGTGCCATGATAAGACTCGTCATTATACGCTGCCTTGTGAAGATCTACCATAGTAAATCCTAACTCATCAATTTCCACACCCGTATTATTATCAGCCCACTTACACTTAAACACAGGCACCCTAAACTTAACATAATCAAGTTCCCAGATCTCTTCTATAACTCCATAGTAACTCGTCGATGCCAAAACTGGATTTTTGTCTTTTGAGCTTGAAAAGTGCATAGACTCGGCTTGAAGAGTAACTCCACTATTTTGAACCATACTCTTGTCATCTTGTGACTTTGTATAGAATGAGTACTTATTAATATCGTATCCACTCCAAGTACGACATGAGATTTGGGTCCATAAGCTAGCCATTGTAATATTTCAGATGGACTGCTAGTAAATGTAACACCTCGAGAATCAAACCGGGAATATTACACGCTGCAGACCCTCTCCGTGAGGATCCACCAGGCTAGACATCAAAACAACACATTACCTTACATACCGACGTAACAAAATAACGAACCAATAGACCGATTTGGTCTTTTATCACTAACATACAAATCAAAGTATACATTTTTATCTCGACTCATACCCATGTAAGGGTAAAATACACTCATAAACAAAAAGTACGATAGTGGAAAAGACCATACAATGAAATCCAACTGACTGCACCCAAAGCTAGTCTTCATGTGATTAGTATCATTGTCTTCCATCATCCTTCGCACCGATCCTATATTTTGCTCCAAAAACCTGCATGTACCTAGATGCAGAACAAACATCCACCCCCCGAAGGGGTTAGCAAAACTCCACTGTTTTGCTACTACAAGTATAAAGTGCAAATACGAGCTATACACAACACATTACGAGAATACAGCAAAATACTTCCCGAGATATTTTATTTAGTTAAAATAGTTCAAGTCTTGAAAGTAGAAACAAAACAAGTAAGCACTTTGAAAACACTTCCAAATCTCGAGAGTTTTGAAAACATTTGAAATTGAAAAGTTTTTAATTGCTCGAAAGCCACTTAGGGTCACAGCCCCAAAGTTCATTTCCCAAAATGCAAATCCGTTAACAAAACACGGTGTCCACGACCCAACCATTCCGGTCACAAAACACAGGGTCGACGACTCGATCATCCACTTCAATTCACTTACAAGGACACATTACACATAATACATTATTCTTATGCCATTCTAGACAAATACCAAGACTTGATATATAATGTATCTCGACCCTGAGCACAAAGCATTGTGATACTCCGGACAATATCACAATTAACGAAAACATCAACATCAATAGCACAGAAACCACACTTGGTAACCCACGGTCGTGCCCCTTAGCATCGGCCCCCATACGCCCCTTCGAATGCTCCGGGTGGGAAACCACTTCCGTGGCCGTACCCCTTAGTATCGGCCCCCAGACGTCCCGTCGAATGCTCCGGGTGGAAGAATAACAACACACACACACACACACGTGTTCCACAATTCATAGTTGCAAACCACAAACCTCGAGAGTCAATCACAATATATATAGTCGAGGTACCTTACTAGAATGACCAGTTCATCCAACACATACTCACGACCAAGTAACGATACAATTAACACTAGAATCTAACGATGCAACCAGTACCAATCACATAGCAATGAGAATCAGTACCTTACCAACCAAAACCTCCTCATGAAGGAGTTACCATGTTTATTATACAACGGCACATGATCATCAATACACACATTTCCACGCACACACCTTGGCAAAAAGGTTAGACTTTAAATCTACAACGACACTATCATAGAAAACGACAACGTACGAAAGTAATGCATTCTTATACTCAATACTAATACACATACTTAGACAGGCACATTCAACAACGAAACATACGAGTCATCTTTAAGGAACTCTTTATTGTGAAATATATCAATTCTTTTGAAAGTAAATTATAGACATTCATTCAGCTTTACCAACTATTAAATCCACAAAACACGTAATGTATGGACAAGATACTTGCCTCGAAATCAATTTGTGAATACTTTGATGAATGCGGCTCGGCCGAAACCCCGAAAACCGACCACCTTCGCGAGAAATCAATAAAAACAAAATCAGACTAATCAACAACACTAAACGAAATCCCAATCGACACTAAGAAACTACAAGGGTTCAAGGATTTGTTCCAAGAAAGCCAAAATCATGTTCCGGGTGAAACAAAATCGGTAAACAAGTTTCTAATCTGTATATTTCAACCAATGCAACAAGAAATACATGACCAATTCATCATAATCAGCCCAGAATCGAAATCAAGAGGAAAACCCCAAAATAGTTGAAAAAGGATTTTCGAAGAATTACCTCAATCCGATGAAGAACAACGGATTAGATGATGTTAAATATGATCAAGACTTCAACAATATGATGATAATATACTCAGGGATTAAAATCCCCATCAAATTGCCCAAAAACCGAGAGAGAAGTGAAAATGGGCTGAAAAACGCGACCGTCCTATATATACACCTGGACAAAACGGCTCAGAACACGGCCCAAATTAGCGCCGTGTTATAAACGACTCAGACAAAATGGTGCAACCAGCGCCGTGTTTCAGGGCCGTATTCTGACAGTGTAGACTTTGTCATTATGACCATAGCTCCTTCGTCCGGACTCCGATTGACTCGCCGTTTGAACCATTGGAAAGATTTTATGCTCTATCACATTGTAAAGTTTCATAATTTTTAGACTTTATAAGTGCCGGTGGTGATCTTACGAAGTCGACCAAATGCACAACAACTATACTCCTCGACAAAACAATGATTATTCAACATGCAACGAAACACTAACGGACAACACCAACGATCCAAATCGAAAATAAACAAATAACAAAGCACGACATACTATTAGCTCGACTTTCGCACTGATAAGTCGTACCCGACGAACACCACAACACGGTACATAATGTCGTTCCCAACATAGGGTAAAACTCAAGTAATCACCAACAAAGCAAAATAACCGGCAGAACCGATAAAAATTAAAAAATAACCGAAAATGAAAATCTCGGGTATTACATTCTACCCTACTAAAAATAACTTTCATCCCGAAACTTAAAACAAGAGCAAGGCGACTCTAGATAACACACGTTATCTGATATTGACAGCACACAAGAGCTCCATGCAGTACAGAGCTACTGCGGTCCAATTCAATACGCAAGAATGTTTACGAAAAGCAACGAACATGTACCACTACGATTGATAAATCCGAGCAGTACAACAACCAAAACACAAGTCCAACGTTTAACAAGAATGTAATTCCAATAACCTCAGATGTTTGGATGATCAAATAGGAAGACAATTTCTCAACACTTATGGAAATTTCGAAGTGGCCCAGATGTTCAATAATCACGATTTCGAGATCAAATAATAATGATTGGACAAGGATGAGCGAATATCAATGATTGAACAATGATCAACTCTGAAGTTCACATCTCAAATCAAGACATCAATAAACTTGTAGGAACCAAGAGGTGTTAATTTCGCACACGGTTCACAGGAAATCGATCCCAACTTGGAAAGATCACAACGATATATAGATCAATTTGGGACAATATCAGAACTCGCTCGAATGACAAAGCTGAGAAACAACACAAGGTCAGAAAAATCAACTAACACAATCGAATCGATACGGTCGAACGAAACGGAAGCAAAAAAAATATGGGTATTACATCATATCACCTATAAAAGAGGTTTCATCCCCGAAACCTAAACAACGAGAACGAAGTGCTGAATAGCAGCCATCCAGGCCATATCCTCTTGGTCCCGCATCTAATCTCCATGACCAACTGTACCGCGGTCACGACCGCGTCCTCTGTCCCTCGGCATACGAAGCGGATTCTCACTCGATACGATGGCACAACTTCACAAAAATAAATGCTAAAGTACCAACTCAGCACGGCATATCACATAAGGTAACTAATAACAACTTGATAAGAAAATCCACGAAGTATCCTTTTAAATGATATCATTTGAAAATTCTTGGATTTGTATGCTATTCCAAATAAAACTTTAAACATATTTTTTGGTACCTCGGGTTGCTTCATCAAAACTTGTAAATAACAGACTATGACCGTCTCATTTTGAAATCATTTGCAAAACAATATTTTCTGTGCAACCGGCATTGTCAAAACCACCACGCCACTACACACCAGCAATACCGTTAATAACAAACAAGGTAACCACGTAAGGTCATCAAACCATTCGTACATACTTTAATCAATACAGGAAACTTTCCCAATCCGAGTTTGAAGTTTACATCGAGTGAGATTTTTCATCTTTCACTATATATTTTTGAAAATAAAAATCGTATTGGTTTTTGAAATAAAATATTTTTATGGTGTGAAAGAATTTTGAAAATCATGTACTCGAATTACTTGAAAATACAATAATACGTTAAAATCATTTTCGAAAATTCTCCCAACACTACATGAAAATCAACGACGGCAACATTTTACAAAATGTCTATATGTACTTTAAAACAACTCTTTCAAATACAGTCGAGGTTTTATTTGAGAATCCGAGGCCAGCTCGCCAATTCTAAATAATTTTCAAAGTACACACGGAGCCGCCGATTAATCGAACCATCGAAACTTTATGAAATTTTTAGGAAAGCGTTCTCGAACACACACACAGCAGACATAATTTAAACATAATCAATTATCACCTAGCGCTACAAAAAGTCCTAACACATATTCCCACACAACAGTTGTCATACTAGACAACACACATAGAATACAGTTGCAGATGATTGACTGAAAACATAGACCTGACGGCTAAAAATGCAGTTCCATAGCCTCTGCCCAGGCTGATTAACGCGCGTTACAACAAAGATTAGCGTGCGCTAAACATGTCATGTTAGCGCGCGTTAGCCTCGTACTAAGCCTGCGCTATCTGCTCTAATCAACAACACGATTGCAAACATATACAAGGCAATACTAGAATCGAAGGTTACAAATAAGCAACAACATACGATTTCGAATGCCATCGATTCACATAATTACAACATCTCACAAGCAACCATCAAAAGACAATCATCATTCAAAACCGAGATTTCTCTTCTCAGCATGGAGGGTTATCTCAACGTGCACATACCGAATGACTCGGCGTTCACACTACCATCTTAATCATAAAACTGGGCACCATTTCCCAAACGGTGATAACATCATCAATACACATCTTCTGACTAACATTCATGAAATCGAAAAGTTACAAACGAGAGTCACGTCGTAAGTATATTTTGTAGACCTCATTTGAGTTTAAAACTTGTGTTTTGAAAACTTATAGTACGCAATGGAAAAGAATTATCAATAATTCGAGTTTTCAGAACTTTCAGCCTTGAGGTCAACATACGAAAATCAAACTTTTTCCTCCCTTGGAAGACATTTTAAAAATTTTACGTGACTCCCCGAAAGCATTCAAAAACTTAAAATTCCAAGGTTGTTACTCTTTCAAGAAAAACAGTTTATACGAAGATACATTCAGCAATATCATTCTTCATTCTAGCACAAGATGGGAATCAACAAATATATGCCACATAATCATAAATCACATTTAAACTGTACCCCAAAATACTGAATCACACAACTAGCTCGTGCAGCTCGAGGCACAACATGAAGTAAAGAGACTTACATCCACAGATCGCACGGAGATGATGGCTGCACCATGATACTAATCACGACCGACATCCCAAACGACGCATCGCGACACGATATCAGTCAGACATAATCTCACAGGACAAGACCCAACATTACACGACTGGACCCGACGGCCTAGGTTTCCGCAACCTAAGCTCTGATACCATAATGTAACACCTCTAGAATCAAACCGGGAATATCACACGCCGTAGACCCTATCTGTGAGGATCCACCAGGCTAGACATCGAAACAACACATTACCTTACATACCGACGTAATAAAATAACGAACCAGTAGACCGATTTGGTCTTTTATCACTAACATACAAATCAAAGTATACATTTCTATCTCGACTCATACCCATGCAAGGGTAAAATACACTCATAAACAAAAAGTACTACAACGGAAAAGACCATACAACGAACTCCGACTGACTGCACCCAAAACTGGTCTTCATGTGATTAGTATCGTTGTCTTCCATCATCCTGCGCACCAACCCTGTGTTTTGCTCCCAAAACCTGCATGTACCTGGATGCAGAACAAACATCCACCCCCCGAATAATTCGGGGGTTAGCAAAACTCTATTGTTTTGCTAGTACAAGTATAAAGTGAAAATACGAGTCATACACAACATATTCCGAGAATACAACGAAAGACTTCCCGAGATATTTTATTTAGTTAAAATAGTTCAAGTCTTGAAAGTAGAAACGAAACAAATAAGCACTTTGAAAACACTTCCAAATCTCGAGAGTTTTGAAAACATTTTAAATTGAAAAGTTCTTAATAGCTCGAAAGCCACTTAGGGTCACAGTCCCAAAGTTCATTTCACAAAATGCAAATCCGTTAACAAAACACGGTGTCCAAGACCCAACTATTCCGGTCACAAAACACAGGGTTGACGACCCGATCATCCACTTCAATTCACTTACAAGGACACATTACACATAATATATTATTCTTATGCCATTCTAGCTAAATACCAAGACTTGATATATAATGTATCTTGACCCCGAGCACAAAGCATTGTGATACTCCGGACAATATCACAATTAACGAAAACATAAACATCAATAGCACAGAAACCACACTTGGTAACCCACGGCCGTTCCCCTTAGCATCGGCCCCCAGATGCCCCGTCGAACGCTCTAGGTGGGAAACCACTTCCGCGGCCGTGCCCCTTAGTATCGGCCCCCAGACGCCCCGTCGAACGCTCCGGGTGGAAGAATAACAACACACACACACACACACGTGTTCCACAATTCATAGTTGCAAACCACAAGCCTCGAAAGTCAATCACAAGATATATAGTCGAGGTACCTTACTAGAATAGCTAGTTCATCCAACACATACTCACGACCAAGTAACGATACAATTAACACTAGAATCCAACGATGCAACCAGTACCAATCACATAGCAATAAGAATCAGTACCTTACCAACCAAAACCTCCTCATGAAGGAGTTACCATCTTTATTATACAACAGCACATGATCATCAATACACACATTTCCACGCACACACCTTGACAAAAAGGTTAGACTTTAATTCTACAATGACACAATCACAGAAAACGACAACGTACGAAAGTAATGCATTCTTATACTCAATACTAATACACATACTTATACAGGCACATTCAACAACGAAACCTACGAGTCATATTTATGGAACTCTTTATTGTGAAATATATCAATTCTTTTGAAAGTAAATTATAGACATTCATTCAGCATATATCGTCGATTACCAACTATTAAATCCACAAAACACGTAATGTATGGACAAGATACTTGCCTCGAAATCAATTTGTGAATACTTCAAGGAATGCGGCTCGGCCGAAACAACCCCGAAACAGCCCCAAAAACCGACCACCTTCGCGAGAAATCAATAACAACATAATCACTACGAGAATAACACCGCTATGAATCAACAACACTAAACGAAATCCCAATCGACACTAAGAAACTACAAGGGTTCAAGGGTTTGTTCCAAGAAAGCCAAAATTATGTTGCGGGTGAGACGAAATCGATAAATGAGTTTCTAATCCGTATATTACAACCAATACAACAATAATTACATGACCAATTCATCATAATCGGCCTAGAATTGAAATCAAGAGGAAAACCCCAAAATAGTTGAAAAAGGATTTTTGAAGAATTATCTCAATCCGAAAAAGAACAATGGATTAGATGATGTTAAACATGATCAATACTTCAACAATATGATGATAATCTACTCAGGGATTGAAAAAATTAAAAAAAGGAGGGAAATACATCTCCAATTGGCATAAGATAACAACAGCCTCATTTTTCCACTCATCGAAAACCAGAGGATCTATCACTTTGCTACATATAGCATTGAAAAAAAGCACAAGCGAGTTATGACATTCCTCACTTTTTTAGGCAAGACATCATGTATAGCCACTGCTAGAAGTTGTTGCATCAAGACATGACAGTCATGGGACTTTAAGCCAACCAACTTAAGATTTTGCAACGACACAAGACTCTTAATATTTGAAGAGTAACTTTGTGGCACTTTAATGCCTTGCAAACATTTACAAAAGCTGATTTTCTCCCTTTTGATAAAGTATAACATGCTGGGGGGAGATAAGTTTGTTTACCAACTAATTGCAGATGCAACTGAGGACGAATATCCATATCTTCTAGGTCTAGACGAGCATGGACACCATCTTTTGTTTTGTCTTTAATATTGAGAAGTGTACCGATCACACTATCGCACACATTTTTTTCGACGTGCATAACATCTATGCAATGTCTAATATCTAGTTTGCTCCAGTATGGAAGATCAAAGAATATGGACCTCTTCTTCCATATGTTTGTCACAACGGATTTTTTCGTAGTTTTCCCGAATACAATATTGATATTCTTAACGCGATCATAAACTTGCTCACCTGTTAATGGTATCGGTGCAAATCCCCCTTCCTGGTATCCATTAAAAGCTTTTCTCAATCTATGATATGGGTGATGGCGATTGAGAAACCTCCGATGTTGAGTGTAAATTGTTTTTTTCCATGTTTCAACTGAACGTAGCTTGTGTTTTCTTCACATATAGGACATGCATGATGCCCCTTCACACTATGCCCGCTCAAGTTTCCATATGCCGGAAAGTCATTAATGGTACAAAATAACATTGCACGTAGCTTGAACTTTGCTGGTGGTACTCATCAAACACGTCAACCCCTTCGTCCCACATCATTACCAAATCATCAATCAATGGACTTAGATAAACATCTATGTCATTTCCTGGCTGTTTTGGGCCTGAAATCATCATTGACAACATAACATATCTCCGCTTCATACATAATCAATGAGGTAAATTATAGATCACAAGTAGGACAGGCCATGAGCTATGCTTAGTGCTTAAATTAACAAACGAATTCATCCCAACTGTGGCAAGTCCAAGCCTAAGGTTTCTTGCTTCACCCCCAAAATCTGGAAATAAATGATCTATTTTCCTCCATTGTACAGAATAAGCAGGATGACGAATTAGTCCGTCGCATTTTCTCCCTTTTGCGTGCCATATGAGGTTCTTTGCGTCATCCTTATTAGCAAACAGTCGCTTGAACCTTGGAATAATTGGAAGATACCATAACACCTTCGCTGGAGGCCCTCGTTGTGTGCTCTCCCCATCATAGAATCATCATGCTTCACTTTGTAGCATGATGCCCCACACCTAGGACACTTATGCAATAATTCAAACTCTTTTCGGTACAATATGCAATTATTAGGGCAGGCGTTTAGTTTCTTATATGCCAAACCCATCGGACACAAAACCTTCTTTGCCTCATAAGTACGGTTAGGCAATTTATTACCTTCTGGAAGCATCTCATGTATCAACTCGAGCAATTCGGTGAAACTTTTATCACTCCACCTATTTTTTGCTTTCATATTAACCAACTTCAACACGGCAGACAATCCTATAAAATTTTTACAACCCAGATATAAAGGAGTCTCTGAATCACTTTTCAGCGCATCATAAACATGCGCTCGTCGGAATGATTCTTCTCCAACATCACGAATCATGTCTTCAAATTGATCACAATCTATATCTATGTGTGTGTCTTCAGTTGGAATATCTACTAGTTCGCCATGCCATATCCAAATCGTATAGTTCGTATTTATTCCCTCACAAATAAGATGTTCACGAATTATGTCAGCTTCATGTCGTCTCGCGTTCATACACTTGACACAAGGGCAAAAATATCTTTCATCGGGTTCCGGGCGAACTCAAGAAATTGTTCGATTCCATTATCATACTCATCACTACTACGACTTGCATGCATCCAACTTCGATCCATTTTTCTTCTTTTGTGTTATACATAGTGAAATTCAACTTGCAATTCCTTTAGTTAGAACCAACCACATTTAGATTGTCTCCTCACTTGCATGGTTCCTTATGCTATGTTTTGTTTCTTCATGACATTATGTTCTCATTGAATAGTATGGTATATTTGTAACACCCCCAATCCGCTCAGGGATATTACACGCCGTAGAATCTTTCCTCAAGGATCTGCCAGGCTGGTAACAACATCGAACAACTCAACAATGCCTTTAAGGCTAAAAATGACTCAGTAGACCGATTTGGTCTTTCAATAAATACATACAACTCAAACACAATACATGCCCACGCAGGGGTTGAATACAACACTCCCGTACAACAGGGAAAGAATACCGCAGCGGAAATAAAATACAACTAAACCAATACGACAATGTACGGGTCCTCATGTGATTAGTATCGATCATATTTCATCATCCTTCGTGCCGACCCTGTGTTATGCTCCCAAACCTGAATGCAAAAACAGACATCCACCCCCCCGAATACTCGGGGGTTAGCAAAACTCCACTGTTTTGCTAGTGCAAAATACGAGTCATACAATACAAGTTCCAAGAACAGTAATAATCAGGAATCCTCAAAGATTTAAACATAACGAAAATACTTCCCAAGGCAAGAGTTTGGGTAAAACATTCCAAAACCGAAAGATCACAGATCAAGGGAAACAATTTACAAAACGGTTTAATAAACCTTCGGGAGTTTTAGTAGAAAACAATTTAGGATTATCGAATCCTTCTCTTACCAAAATCAACAGGGGTCACAGCCCAAAGGTTTTGTTTTCACAAATAGAAAACCGACAACAATTCACAGGGCCAAAACCCAAGTCACGTGTCCTCGACGGACATAAAATCAACAGGGCATAATCACACACAAGCATCGCCTAGGACCGGGACGAAGCCACGAATCCCACTCGAGGCCTCTAAGGACCCTTCCGAGCTGGCCATATCATAAAAGAAATCACGCACATGCATCGCCTAGGATCGGGACGAAGCCACAAATCCCACTCGAGGCCTCTAAGGACCCTCCCGAGATGGCTAGCTAAACAAATCACAACATCTCACGGTTGGATCAATCACTTGTTGCATCCTGGCCACATGATCACTGTAACACCCCCAAGACATTCAGGGCATATTACAGCGCCGTGGACCCCACACTGTGGAATCCACCAGGCTAACGTACCAAACATGACATACGACAACGACAAACCATCATAAACAAAACGACAAGCTAAATAAAAGACTATAACCGACAAATAAAATTCTGTCATCAAATCCATTTCCCAAACGGGGACACAACAGTAACGAGTTTAAATAGGAAGTACTCGAGTACTTAAACCAATTTTATAATACATAATCCCAAAATCAGACATCAATAATAACCGACGGACATAACACCGAAAATCAGTTACTGGACAATATCATTCTTGCCCATCATCCTCATACAGCTCGAGTGCTCGCTTATCCCCACGATCGCACGAAATACAAAAAGTATTTCCCCCATTTAAGGGGTTAGCGACAACTGCTAGTGCAAGTACAATCCATTTGAACTACATTCTAATCAGATGAATATATGCGCCAAAAAGTCATTTTAGAAAACAAAATATATTCAGGAATATTTATGATGTACAGTGACAAAACACATTATCTCCAACAAATCACAATTCAAAGTTAACCGTTGGTACGAGACTCACGGCCACCGTACCCCGCAGAGCCCCGTCGGACATCCCTGGGTGGCTAACCACAGTTCGCGATACGCACACTCACGGCAATACGCATCCCTAGAGGCCCCGTCGGACCGTCCCTAGGTGAACATACACATAACCATCCACAACAACCACGATACAGCCATAATTCAAATACTAGAACATGTAAACAAATGTAAAGTACTTGCCTTTGAGACATTCTCGAAGAAACGGAGTTGAAACACGACTACGAACGGTCCGGGTGGAAAACGACGGTTCCTAAACGAAGGATCAACATAGTTCAGTCTCCACGGACAACAATACTCTATTGGAATACACCCATAACCCCGATTACATGATACGACAATGAACGATCAATCGATACGGGCGAGGGTTTACACAAAATCTCCCCGTATCGATAATTCGCGGATTAAAATCAAGGAAGTTGGATTAAGAATCACTCAATAATCACAACCGGTAAAGAATATCGTAATATAGATGAACAATTCGGAACTAAACCCTAAAATCCCGAAAATCCCCCAAATTCGTCAAAATTAGGGTTCCTGAGGAATTACCTTTAATTCGGCTGATGAAAGGTGATTATGCTGATTATGATATGATGGCTCGATTCTACCGTGATGGAATTTGAAGAGAACTCCGAATAGAACTGGTGGAAATCGTCTCTGAGGTCGCACGTCGAAGAAATGAAGAGAAAAGAAATAAACTGCTGTTCTGAAACTGTCCGCTGACTTATATTCAGTGGAGTTAGCGCACGCTAATCGTCATATGTAGCGCGCGCTAACGGGGCCGTGACAGGTCCAGTGGCTACTGCCACCCTTCGTTAGCGTACGCTAACAATAGGGCGTTAGCGTACGCTAACTGCACATCGGTAGCGCACGCAAGGGAACAGGGGTAGCGTGCGCTACCTACACAAAGATTCGGCCGCTGCGATGTCACATCGTGATAGCTGTCGAGGGTATAAAACACGAAACGCACGACGAGACCAGAATCCAGGAACATAGACGCGAAGCATACAAGACAACGGAGCTAAGCGCTGAAAGAAAATACAATTCCGACCACCGGAGGGTCCGTAATACGACAACGAAACTAAGATTCCCTAAACTATTAGGAAATTACAAAAATGGCCCAAGTGCCCGAAAATCACGAAACGACGTCGGATTTACAATCTGAAAGTCTCCACATGACCAACTCAACCATACGAACTCGTACAAACCAAGAAACAACGAAAACGAATGAGTTTTACGAGAATCGAACGTTCATACGGCAAAGCATGCCATAAAACGAAATTACGTGAAAACATCATCAAAACTCATCTAAATGGAAAAACTCCAAGAACAAGGTAGATTTAAAATGTCGAAACGGTTACAAGCGAGTCGATAAAAATAGACATACACCAAAAATGGGAACTGCTAAAAATGGAAAAATTATGGATATTACAATCACATGCCATGTGCCACCGTGGATTATCTTTGGCGCTCACGGTTGGATCAATCACTTGTTGCATCCTGACCACATGATCCCATGCCATGTGTCACCGTAGTTTATCTTAGACTCTCACGGTTGGATCAATCGCTTGTTGCATCCTGGCCACATGATCACATGCCATGTGCCACCGTAGGCCCCGCCCACATCCACACAATCACGCACATAGCACAATGCAACAAAGATATCCAAACAATTCACCCAGAGGCATCAAACACTAAGCAAAACACCACGTCAAACCACAATGAACCGAAATGAAGCCATATACGTACACACACATTACCAAGCATAACATCAACACCGAACATATCCAAAGGATTCACGTAGTCGCTTACAACCCACACAATTTACAAAGCACGCGCATTTTGAAAGTGAGCCTTTAACGAGGCTAAACCGAATCTTTTGAAAGTTCAAATCAAACGATCAAACAAACACATAGAGACGATCACTAATCATCATATCCACAAAACAAGAATTGTATGGACAAGGTACTTGCCTCGAATAATCACGAACGCGAAGAATCGACCGAAGTAGGATGGCATGAACCGACTACGAACCCGCCGACTCCTCCGAACGCCAACCCGCGACAATAAACTACGGACAACAATAACAACAATGAAAATAAATTCTATAGCACGACCCAAAGCCGTTGAATTCAAGGAACAAACGACGAAAGTTCAAGGGTTTCCCCCAAAACAGCTAAGAACACGATCCGTCCCGACAAAACACGAAAACGGAAATCCAAACCGAAATATGGATATACAATCCATAGGATATGTTTAAAAACATCATTTAACCACAATTGGTTCATCAAAATCGTATTAAAAACGAAATCAAGAACAAATCTTCCAAAAAGTCAACTCTAGGGATTCAAGAGAAAATTACCTTGATTCGGCGAACAACAAAGGATTAGATGATGATCTAATCACCTAGGATGCTCCAAAACACCTTGGAATGGAAGAAAATTAGCCTAGGTCGCGAACCCTAGTCGCCACGTCTCAAACCCGCGGAGGAAGAAGAAGAAATGAAGAAAATGAAGATTAATGACTACTGTCCAGTTTATATACTGGACAGCTTAGCGTGCGCTAATCCTACCTGATTAGCGTGCGCTATCGAAGCATCAGAACCAAAAGTTCTGCCAAAAATGCACAGTTAGCGTGCGCTAATCACCAAAAGTTAGCGTGCGCTAAGGAGACTTCCAGACCCAGTCCAGTAGCTACTGGACTGTCTCGAATTACCAGTTAGCGTGCGCTACCACAACCGTAGCGTGCGCTAACTGCAGCACCTTAGCGCGCGCTAGCCAATAAGTGTAGCGTGCGCTAACGGGTCTGAATCCAACTACTAACCTGTGACCTGCTGCTCGATAGCGTGCGCTAAGGATATCCCTTAGCGTGCGCTAATGCACCCAGAAACCACAGCAGTAGAGCTCTCAAAACGGGTTACAACAACGGACTCCTCGGATCGAAATACTAAGTTCAAGATACGCATGGAAAGCTCCAGAATAAGATTGTACTAAGAGCTTTAGCTCCAATCAAGCTCACACGCAACCATAAAAGGGTCAAGACAGCAAATACGAATGCGAATACCCACAACTTTGGGAAATTACAAAATGGCCCAAAATGCCCGAAAATCACGATACATGATCGAATAACTAAACCGAAGTTCACAACACGTCTAACAAAGTTAAACGGTCTTACGGGAAACTCAAAACAACTGTTTCGAACGAGATTCGCAAGGATCGAACTCAAGTGCAGAAAAGTCGCTAAAAAGCACGGAATTCAATAAAACGACACCCAAACGAACTCAGACGTCGAAAAGTGCAGAATTAAACATTCTCGGAATGACGAAACTGTCAGAAGCGAGCCGTCAAAACGGACTCCCGCCAAAAAAAGAAAATTATCGGAAATCGAAATTGCGGATATTACAATATTTGTAGTAAACCTAGTAAATAGTTTTCATCATGTAATGACACCAGTGTCCCCCCCTCTCCCGTCAGAGAATTTGAGGACTCAAGATCTAGCTGATCAATTTTGAAGCATATTTGTAGAAATCTGGTTTTTTGCTGTCTGATTCTTATTCTTTTTGTCAGTTTGCAATTTTTACAACAATTATATTAACTTATATAATTGATAGATAGGGAGTACATCCTTAGGAACTATAAATTCTTAACTTATTATCTAAAAACAGGATAAACCCCCCAAATCACCACCACCATCAGCACCCTAAGCACACACACATAAAACTGAGGTACAAAATTAATCCAAAATTAAGGTACAAACGTCTAGAACAGAGAGATGAGGGTTACCTCGTCTTCTTAGGTCGGCGGCCGGACTGGGGAGAAAACCAGAACAGGGAGACACGAAGGCGCACGACAACGGTGAAGGGAAAATTCGGATTTGTGCAGTACAGAGGAGAAAGACAGTATGGGAAAAGTAATAGACTATGAGAGAAAACCGAGATGCACGAAGGCACACGGCGACGGCGAAGGGAAAATTCGGGGGGTTTTGCGCAGTACAAATGAGGAAGACTGACGGGAAAAGTAATAGACACTGTGAGTTGCTTTGTGTTATTAATGTGATATTTAACAGCGGTTGCTATTAAAAATCGTTGTTAAATGTATTTCCATAAATTAAATGTTAACAGCGATTATTAACGGAAACCGCTGTTAAGCTTTTTCTTTTTTAACTATTTGTATCCAGACTCCAGAAACATTTTGTCCTTACTGCTAGACCGAAATAGCGCGTGTTACCAAAACCTCTAACGCGTGCTAGTCCACCTCAATAGCGTACGCTAGCCTACCATTAGCGTGCGCTAATGACCCATTCTAGAATCCAGAAAGCCTACTGCCAAGTCGGTCGGCCGAAATAGCGCGTGTTACCAAAACCTCTAACGCGCGCTAGTTTACCTCAATAGCGTACGCTAGCCTACCATTAGCGTGCGCTAATGACCCATTCCAGAATCCAGAAAGCCTACTGCCCAGTCGGCCTACCGTGCGCTACGAACAAGAGTAGCGGTTTGACGATTAACAACGGTTTTTGTCTAAAAACCGCTGTTGAATTTATTTTAATAATTAACATGTTAACGACAGCGGTTGTTAACTAATAACCGCTGTCGATTCTTTTCTAAATATTTAACAGCAGTTGTTATGGGAAACCGCTGTTAATCAACGCTAATTTAACATCGGTTGTTTGTTAACAACCGTTGTTAGTTTTTTTTTAAAATTATTTAACATCGGTTATTTAATAATCGCTGTTAATCGTTAATTTAACAGTGGTTTTAGATAACCGCTTTTAATTTCTATTTTAACATCAGTTGTTAAAAAGAATCGTTGTTACTCAACAATACATCAACATCGGTTGTTTCTTAACAACCGCTGTTACGTTTTTTTTTGGAAATATTTAACATCAGTTATTTAACAACAGCTGTTAATCGTTCTTTTAACAGCGGTTTTTAAAAAGAACCGCTGTTAATTTATTACACAATGTTTACAGGTATGCCACCGCGTCAATTTAAAAGCGGTTTTTGAACAATCGATGTTAAAGTGACGCTGTTAAAGGCCAGTTTTGTAGTAGCGAACTAACATAAATAATAAAACGATATTCGTGTATACTCCCTTCGTCCCAAATACAGGTTGACAGAGGGTGTATATTTGGTGCATTTTAGGTAATGATTGATATAAGTAATGATGGTAAATATGTGGAGACTAAAAAGTAAAAAATGATTATGAATATGTGGTGGAAATTAAAAAATAAAAAATCATTGTTTGATTTGATTATGAAAAGTGATATATATAAATTTACTAAATTTTAATAAAAATATAAATCTTTGAACGAGACAGAAACAATATGGTATTAAAGCAGGTTAAAATCACTATAAAATGACACTCCTCTCCAATAGGCTGCTTCACATTTTAGATGATGTTATTCAACAGAGCAAGACAGACTAAAAGGCTATGTGTCTGACCATATTATCTTATACTCTCTTCTTCCCGCTCAAAGATTTACATATAGTGTATATTTGGGTTATTCTAAATAATGATCGATATAAGTAAATATAGTAAATGTGTAAAAAGTAAAAAGTATTGATAATAAATATGTGGTGGAGATTAAAAAAATAAAGGGTGATTGGTTGATTTTATTGTAAAAATTGATATATGTAAACTTATTAAAAGGACTATTTTTTTGATAGAAATATAAATTTTTGGACGGAACGTAGGGGTATAAACCTATAAATATTCTATTTTTTTAACATTTATTCTTATAGTCACATGCATGCTCGTCAAATACTCCCTCCGTCCCTTTTTAGTTGTCCAGTTTGACTTTTGACCGGCCAAATTGACTAAAATTTGACTGAAATTTACGAATTTTATATAATTGATAAAATAAAAAAAAATTATATCATTGTAAAGTACATATAATCTATTTTAAAATGCAATTTTCTTTCTAAAAATAATAAAAGAATTGTTCATAATCTTTGGTTAAAAATTGATCAATTTGACCATTGAAAGTCAAAACAGGACAACTAAATAGGGACGGATGTAGTACTTAATTTAGGTTATCAATTATGTGCACTAACATTTAGGTATTATATACATAATCACCAAGTATTATGAACATGAACTAAATGCCACATGGCGCTCGTTAAGTATTATGCATAAATTCACTCTGTATTATGTGTAAAATTACCAAGGTAACACTATTGTTATTCACAGTGTATTTTAGTCCGTATCTTGAGATCTGTTTATCATGTATTATACTGAACGGATCATATTATTATACGTACCTTAATTAATAATGAATATTACGGCTTCATTGTATTATGTATTATGGAATGATTACAATACTAAATAGGTGGAATTAAGAAGTTGTATGACATTCTTTAAAAACTATCGAATAATGTTGGTGAGAATACGGCGGCGGCCAATGATGTATTCCCCAATAAATTATTCGATAAAAGTTAGAGAAATTATCCGGACCACATGATTGTCGATAGAATAACTGGCTAAGTTACCAAGCCATTACTACCGGTATTAGTATAGCGCGACGTATGCTATTTTGGATAGATTACGTACTTGGGATAGACATGTGAGATCCCGCAATCAGCGCATGTGCTTAAAGCAAGTCAATGAACCTTGTGTACGTAACAAGCACTAGATTTCGCACACTATGTAGGAAGGGGTGCATACATTGTACTTATACTGTACACGGTAAGGAAATTGTTAAGATACCCAGTAATCTATGGATCATAATAGCGTACGCATAAGCATATAACAACGAATGTTCTGATGCTTATGAATGCTATTGAGGGACGATTAGCATACGCTATGAGCTATGCAACTTATAAAATCAAGCAATTTTCTTCATTCAACATGAACCTCTTATATATTCTCTCCTCTTAATTGCTCCTTCCTCATTCTTTAGTGATTCTAAGTCTCTCCTAGCTCGTGCTTGTTGGTTATAATTGGATTACTCAAGTTTGTTAGAGGATTCTTGTAGGTTTCAAGTTTGTTCTTTGTCGTTATTCGTCGTTCTTTGTCATATGAGGTAAGTTTAGTTATTATTTGATTCTCCTTTAGTTATATGTTGATGGTATGATATCTATTTCGATTTTTGGAGTTAGGAGGCATTAGGTTACGAATACTTAAGATAATTCGAACCACAAAGTTTATTTGTTTATGAATACTTAAGATAATTCGAACAACAAAGTTGTTTTGGATGAGTCAATATCATAATGAAACTTAACATCTTGTTTAAACCCATGAACTTGATTCGAATAGAAATTGTTATCGTCGCTTGATATGCTTTCTCCATTGTTCGCTAAATTATTTTCGTTAATAGCAAGTGGAAGGTGTAGCTATAAATAGTGGCAATCCAAGATCGTATTCCTCAAGGAATAAAGTTTCATTGATCTAAGACTATTATTGTCTTGATACTTTTGACTTTATTTAAATATTTATAAAAGTTATAAAAGTTTTAAAATCCTATTCATCCCCGCCCCTCTAGACTTTATCAAGTCTTATTTGAGACCAACAAAGGGTATCAGAGTGGGTGGTCCATAGATCACCTGTTTTTTATTGTCACCGGACCAGATCAAATTTTATTTGACTACAAACATTTGCATACTCTTAGACCATTTATGTGATAGAACATGTGAATTCAAGATACCGTATTTTCCATCGATGATTATGACTTGTGGAAGATAAGAATGCAGAGACATCTCTTTTATGTACATTATGACATTAGATAATATTTAAAGAAGGACCGTTTACCTACATGAAGGACAACACATCGGAAGCCATTGAGGATAGAAAGCCAGAGAAAATTCCTAGGTCAAGAAATGAGGTCACTACTGAAGGAAGGTAACTTGCAAACTTGATAACTGAGCCGGAGATATATTTTATTAAACACTTGATAAAGTCATAATGGTGAAATTAAATAACTACAAGAATGCAAAGATATAATGGACAAACTTGCGCTAATGAAGGAAAATAAATTATCAATAGTCGCTTAGAAATTTGATAACTTTAAGATAAATATTGAAGAAATAGTCGTTGATGTAGGCACAAGGTTTATCAAAATCAACAAGATCAACTTCCTAGAAAAGACCTATGGCTATGGGGATAAAGAGATGGCACTAATAATATTATAATCACTCACTCAAGACCGTAATATGAGAGCAGTATTCATGAGAGAATCCAAAAATCTGGACAAAATTACTATTCGGGGACTATTCTCAGACCTGAAAGCCATTGAGTTTGAGCAACCTAGCTCATCATTAACAGAACCATTTGAGAAAGGGCCTTTTGCAGTTGAGTGCTCCTCAAAGAACACAAGTGACACTTCTCTTGCCAACCCCCTGAACATTGAAGAGAAGATAACATTCATAATGTAAAGATTTGGAAACTTCATAAAGAACTACTCGAAATATAGAAAGAACTACAAGGAGAACCTAATGAGAATTCAAAAAGCAGGCCGCTGGAAGGTTGAGTGCGTCAACTGTCACAAAATAGGACGCACCCAATATGACTGTATGTATCTTTAGAAATAAGAAGATAAGAAGGTTTGGAGAAGATCAAGCTACAGAAACTGAAGAGCTGGATAAAGGATTATCCTCGAAAAACAAGAAGCACACACGTGCTTCATTATAAATCAAGCAGAAGAAGAGGTAACATCTAAACCACGCTCTTTAAACTTTTCTAGCTGAGATATTTCACAAGATTTAGATCTTCACAATTCTCTAAATCAAATGAGAAGAGATCTTGAAACTTTAGAGACTGCACAATTAAACCTGACAAACAAAACTATAGTACTGAAAAATAAAAAAGAACGCCTAGAGTTGAGCTGTCAAACAAAAGACAATTGAGATTGATCATATCTAAGTCAATTTAAAATTTTTCAAATATAAATAATGAAAGATCAGGTAAGATTGATCAAGCTATAGCTGAAATTGACCGACTGACAATTCTAGATAATAAAATTAAAACTTATTCATGTTAGGACTAAATTTAAGAGAATGTCAGATTTAAGTAATGCACAAACCAAAGGATATAACATCCTTGAGACATCCATATACTTGGATGAAATGTGCGTGAATCAAAAGCCACTATTTTGCTGGAATCAGGCCTTGGATATGATGTAAGCCATCCCTCATCGTCCAAGACAATATTTATGAAGGGGGAACAAAGTGTTCAGCCATCTAAACTGAGCAAACAGCCAGGACTTCAACATATGCAGCAGCCCAAACAGATGACTTAGCAACAGCCAAGATAGTTTAGGCATCAACCAGGATAGTCTAGGCAGCAATAGAGACAACTGGCTAAGCGATGAGACAACAATATTATAGGCATTTAAGTCATAATCAACATTTATGAAAATTCTAACATACTAGATACTACCAAAGATTCCGACACAATACTTTTCAAAATGAAATATCTATATATCAGAATAACTGAACCTCACACTCGAAAACAAAGGTTTGAACAAAGATTTGACAATGATCCACAGAACATGAATTATCAGTTATATCCCACACAAATCATAGAAGAATAAGGGATATGAAAATTAATTTTAGAATGAAAACTCACTACACCATATATGACCTATTGCAAGCCCACAAAAGTGTATTCTTAGACCCGAAAAATGTTACAGTAGATGTTTATGTAACGTTTTGGCCAAAATTTGGTATTACATTTATTGATATTGCCTATGCCCTCTATTGCAACATTATGTGTACATATTGCAACACATTTTGTAATATTACAATAGCACTTTTTTGTAACACTTCGATCTATTTTAGTAACATTTTTAAGGTGTTACAATAGACTAATGCAACACTTTTTAGCAACATTTATATCCCTATTGTAATAATTTTAAATTTTATTTGCAACACTAATCTGCAACACTTTTTATTAGTCCGGATTGCAATATCCTATTTGAAATTTCAATATAGCATTCACAAAAGCATATCAAACCAGAAATTGTTGTTGTTGTTGTTATAGTTTGTGTAACCATCTCCCTCACAAGAATTCACAAAAGCATATATAATCGTAACATAAACTTCCACCGGTTGTTGCTTGTTAATCAACGTATTAACAAGAATGTTACTGAAATATTAATTACCAATACAAACCAAAATACATAAGCGGCTAATTAATAAGACACAAATCAAACAGCATTACATGATTGCGAAGACCATTGATTCTCACTCAAATATTCTGCTGTTTAACCGGTTGCGGATAAGTAACCGGACTTCCATAAAAACTTCTAGGAGGAGACGTCGCCTCCAAAAGCGGCCTCTTAGGAGAAGACGTCGCTGCTACCGCCGCCTCTAGAAGCAGCCTCCCGGTGCCAATAAACGAAGTAGCTCTTTCCGCACCACCATTCATCAATAGAAAACGGAAAGTCCAGTAGAGGACTTTGGGTGCAAAAACACTGCACAAGAAGAAAATATCATATATACCAGCTCGGATACTTCACGTATGGATCTCCTCTGCATGCCCCTGCCACTATCAGCTTCGCAAATTCCTCCACTGGACCGCCAGATACGCGCACCTTGCACAAGAATGGAAATTAAATGTTTTTTCTTTTAAAATGTCGTTTTTGTAGTATGGAACTTCAGAAAGTGTCGGTAAGCACTTTAAATGAGAAATAGATTCTCAGCTTTCAACAATTAGATGTCGGGATATGATTATTTATGTGTTGTCCAAGAAGATTATAATAACATGGAGGACATTAAGCGTATAGTAAGACAAGGTTGTGGATGTTACCTTCAAAAAATGGCAATTTTCTGCCACTCACGGGATGTTGAATGTATTTGCACGGGCTCCAACGGAAATCACGAGGTAGTCATAGTCTACATGATTTCCTCTTTCGCATTCCCATCGCCTGCCAGATGACAGTGAACTTTCTTATTTTCTGCATCAATCTTGAAGCACTATGCTTCCCAATACTGAATATCTACATTTTTCTGCGAGAAAGACTCCATTGGCTAAGTGCTCAAAAAATAAGCAACCACATATGAAAAGACCAAGCTGCTAAAATGTTTCTCAGCCAGAGGTAGGGATTTTAAATGATCAAGGACTAATTTTGCAAAGCAGACCACATTGAACTAAAGATCGCAATGATTTCAAAATTCATTAGCCAATAGAATAGATATACAAATAGTACTAGAATCATAAAATAACATATAAAATTGCAAAGAAATCATTTTCCATAATCAAAGAGAAGAGAGAGAAAAATAAAGTATATGAAGTAACATGAAGTATAATATATGGACTCAGTGTAGAGTAATAAGCAAAGGTTTCAAAATAATAGAAAAAGAACGCACTTCAAGTATTCTAGTAGAGCACGAAATTTATGCTACCTCGCCGATTGTTTTTCTTACCTTTCTCACGATGTTGCGGATAGGCTCTACAATGCTGCGAGCCTCCACCATCCCACAGGTCACACTTGGTAGTAATGGGGTGAACACGAAAAAGTTACGTGGTGATATCACCTGAACATAATATGATGAATTCTTCAGGTCAATGTTCTAAAAGGCGCTAGGCGGTAGGCGGGCGGACGGGGACCTTCTAGCGCCTAGGCCTTGGAGGCAGCGCCTAGGCGGCTAGGCGCTAGGCGGTTTTTTTTATATATTTTATATTTTATTTATTTTTATATATGCATATAAAATGCATAATAATATTCTTTTCAAAAATAGTCTTGAAAAAAAACAACATTCCAATAGTCTTGAAAAAAAACATTCAAAAAGCAAAAGTCACAAACTAAAGTCAAAATTTCATGTCTTCCTCATCTCCATATCCTTCCTCCAATATATGTTCTCCATCTACAACAGCTTTTTAAAAAAAAAAAAAAAAAAAAAGAAAACCCGAAGGTGAGCTGGAAGAACACTGACAGAAGATGGAAGAACCGCCGGAACTCTGAAGATGATGAAACGGCCGGAATGGAAAAACTGGACTAGAAGAAGGTGAGCTGCCGATTATTTGGTGCGTGGGCAGATGGAGAATTAGATGATAGTCTCCGCAGTGAAGGTGAAAAGGAAGAAACGAATGGACCAGGAGATACAGGAGAAGGAAAACGGTACTTAGGGTTTGAGGTCCAGCGAAGGAAAACACGTTTTTGGACAAAACGTTGAAAAATAAAATAGAAAAGGAAAAAAAAATCTGGACAGATGGGGTAGTCACCTAGGACCCGCCTAGTCTGCCTAGTACCCGCCTAGGACCCGCCTAGCCCGCCTAGGACCCGCCTAAGACCCGCCTAGCCGCCTGGCAGAACCGATTAGGGGGTAGTCGGGGCGGAGGGCCACCTTCTAGCGCCTAGGCGGCGCCTAGGCGGCCGCCTAGGCCGATTTTTATAACACTGCTTCAGGTTTTTCAAGAAACTTGTTCCAGCCCAACCAGTTTCAAGTACCACCACTATTTTCTTCTTGCCATCACTCTCAGATGAATTGACAATGTTCATTCCATTTTCTGATTTAGCCTCAGACAAAGCCACAAGACCTCTACCACCGCATTCATATACCAAATCATGATGATGAAATCACAGCCAAATTCGATGGGTGGTTGCTCAACCTCAAAATTCATCTAATGATATAAACTATATATACAGATTCATATGTAATATATATATATATATATATATATATATATACACACATCCCTCGTCCAAAAAGTTGGAAATACATATGTACTGTTTTCAGTAAAAAGTAAATCTCGCCTCCCATTCTTTATTTTCTAACACCATCCCAGAATGATCTGATTTCTAAAATATATTAGATTTCTACCCTACTTGAAAATTAAATTAAAGTCCATCGACATCAGGATAAATACAATATATTGATCAGAATCAGTTCAAATAAAAACGTTTACTCCAAGGAAGGAGACATCTTTCTACTTCACTATCTGGCAGTGAGCCTATCTCTTATGGGCAAATATGATCACTCAATCAATCAAAATCTCTTG
Organism: Orobanche coerulescens; assembly: GCA_033398695.1. Classification (NCBI taxonomy): domain Eukaryota; kingdom Viridiplantae; phylum Streptophyta; class Magnoliopsida; order Lamiales; family Orobanchaceae; genus Orobanche; species Orobanche coerulescens. The sequence continues at coordinate 120,791,672 of CM065815.1, forward strand.
GTGCAAGTACAATAACTCAAATAGTTTCCACGACAGTCAAATGCAGAACACTTTTTATTTTTTGCCTACTTCATTTTCTCTGTCAAACACATGCCAAAATATATACAACTTCGTTGCTAATAAATGAAAATTGTTGAAGACCTAGAGAAAATTCCAAGTCTAACATTGACAAAGGCATAGGCCACTACACTTTACCCCAAGTCTTTTACTATTCATAGAGGTCAAAATCCAATTAAGAACATCATAAATGATTAAATCATTGTCGTACAGAACGTTTCCCTATAAAATAGGGAGAACCACAAATGTCTGTTCATGATCATGAAACTATAATTTCAACCACTAAACGGCAAGCAGCAAGCATGTCGGCATCTCCACATTCAATATAGTAGCACAACAACATACAATTTCATAGATCAATCACAGTCCAATCGACACGAAAAAAAAAGAATCAACATAACCGACTTACAAAAAGAGAACAAACGAACAAAACAGAACAGAAAAATAGATCTACTCCGAGCTGGACCAAACACCATCTCACATTCAAACCAGAATACAAAATCTTACTCAATTCAGCTCATAACAGTGTTGGTATATTTATATATATATATATATATATATATATATATATACACACATATATATATTACACACATAAATTAGTAAGAAAATTCGGATAGAGAGAAGAAGAGAATAAAAAGCAGCAGGATTTTGGTAAAAGAGACGAACATAAATAAACTAGGCATCGAGAAGAATAATTTCCGGAAATTTTTCAAGAAAAGATAATAAATAAATAAAAAACTGAAGGCCGAAGGGAAGACTTAGTGACATTCACCGAACTGAAGAGAGACGAGGGATGTTGGCCGGAAGGGAGGGGAAAACTCGGTCATATGCGTTCGGCCGGGAAGAACCAGGGATTCTGCACTCGGTCGCTTGGCCTGGGAAGAATAGAGAGACTCCCGTTTTTTTTTGAGAACAAGAGACTCCCATTTCGTTAATCAATGATTAGGGTTTTAATTTAGAGATTTTTCAGATTTGTACCCAGAAAGTTCAATTTTTGCAAATTTGGCTCAAGTTGACCAAAATTATTACGTGTATTGTAATACTTTTGTAATGTATTGCAATAATTCTTAATTTTTCAAAATGATTCTTAGGCTTGCAACAATTTCCCATTTTATACAACACTTTTCGAAAATATTACAATAGATTAGCAAATTTCTTATCTATAGCAACACTTTATGCAACACCAACATGTAATGGGCTTGCAATAGGTCATATATGGTGTAGTGACTATTATACATCCTATTAGGGATAATAAGATGGTTATGAAATTACAAAGAGGAATTAATTCTCCTCAAAACCAACTAAACCCAAAAGGCCCCACTTAAATATGTGTACCTAATTCTCTTCTTGTCTTGCACAAAAAGGTCCAATTAATGTGCAGCAGCCACCGAATCACTACGAGGAATAGAAGAGTGGTGGTTTGTCTGGATGCTCAAGACATATGACAGAAAATAAAAAGATAATATAAAACTATATAAAAGAAAGAGGTACATATGTGACACTTGGAGACAACTTAAATAGAAAAATCAAAAGACATAGGAAGCTGCACCAAGGAAATATAACAATGTCCATATTACAATATTTCAAAGGACTGAAATGGCATCAACTCATCATAAGTCAACTTTGTGATGAGAACAATTTGGTAATGTTCACAATACGAAAACTTATGGTACTAGACTTACTAACTAGAGAGATAAAGATTCAAGGACACACAAAAAAATATATGTATTAGATTGGAGTACATGCACGCCAAATGCATGCTTCATCTCCAAGACAGTTGCTGAGAATGGTACAAAAGATTGAGCCATCTGAACACCAAATCACTAAACAATATAGCCACTAATAAAATTGTGAGATGTCTCCAGAAGGAATATTAGAGAAAGAAACTTTATATGATGCATGTCACAAAGGCAAACTACAAGAGCATCATTCAGAACTATTCAGCTAGCCTCCCAGACCAGTCGAGTACCAGAACTGCTTCATATGGATCTCTTGAACTATCAAACCAAAGACCTTAAGTGGAAGAAAACATGCTCCAGTTGTTTTGGATGATTACTTAAGAAACACCTGGCTTGTATTTCTATACAAGAAAAGTGAGATATTGTCCAAGCTGCCTGAGTTGATGAAGAAGCTGCAGAATGAAAAATATCTGAGCGTGATCAAAATAAGGTCAGAGAAACGAGAAGTTCCTTAACAAGGCAATAACTGAATGCGACCGTCAAAATAGAATACATCATGAGGCTTCAAAACACCACAACAAAATGGAGTAACAGAACGAAGAAACAGAACCCTAAAGGGAGCAACTAGGACCATGATTGCAGAAGCTGATCTTCCCAAAACGTTATGGTCTGAGGCTGTTGATACGGCTTTCCATGCTCAAAATAGAAGTATGATAGTAGCGAGACATTGTAAAACTCTCTATGAGGTTTAAAATGGCAAACTACTTTTTGTATCTTATTTTTATATATTTAATTGTAAGTGTTTCATTCACAATAATGGTAAGATCAAAATAAATGCCTTTTATGCTAAGACTGACGATGGTATCTTCGTGGGGTATTTAATGAAAGACCTAAAGTTATGTATGAAACACACCGTGTTGTTTTTGATGAATCTACTGTTGAGTACAAGAATCAGGTTGAACAAATTGAAAATAAACTCTAAGCAACAACATTAGATGAGATCATTATTGAAGACCGAAGGGTAATGGACTCAGTTTATAAACACTCACCTGCTGAAAAACCAGGATATCCAAACTCAAATGTCGAACAATCCGACTTTATTGCCAAGCAACGAGACACTTTAGCATGAAAGTAGATCTATTACGACCCATTTGTCAAGAAAATAGGACGATCAAACATAATTGCAGTTGAGAATAATACAACAGATCCTCAGGGTGATCATAAAGGGGGAAAAAATAACACTTATCAAAGACATATAAGAAGATGCTAAAGAAAAAAAAATACCTAAGTGTCTAAAAGACCACCCTATCGGCAACGTAACTGATGGTGTCAAAACAAGAAATACAATTGGTGAAACTAAGCTAGCAGTGTTCTCTTGTTTTATATCCCAGATGGAGCCAAAAAATTGTAAAAGACATGGAAAAATATAGTTGGTTAATGTTGGGATTCGGTGCCTAAATCGAAGGCGCACGAAAGCAATTTACGAAAATAAGCTCGATTTGAATCCCTAAAGAGCATCGATTCAAGCAACGTATATACGATAAAACTAAACAAGTGTAGGATTCAAAATCATACCCTTGAAGTCCTTTGATTAAATGTTGGAGTTGATGATCTCCGCCATGAATTCGATTCATCAAACCTTTTGATATCCCCAGCACCGAAAGTATCATACCTCTACTTGCCATTTGTCGAAAGTCGACCGAAATAATGCCCATCTTATTATCCTCCAAGTATACGGCTAGTAACAGAGTGGTTGAAGCTTATAGAAAATAATCAATACACTCAAGTATAGTACTTTACTTTCTCTCTAAATTTTCTTAATCACTCAAATGTTTGGAAAATTTCATCTCTCAATATTAGAAATGAGATTAGATGAAACAAAAAAAAACACTCTCCCTTGTAAACTCACGGCTCAAGCTCTCAATCAAGTGGAGATTTTTTGTCCTTTTATTTTTATCTCAATATCAAGACTATTCGAAGTCCTGCACAATAAGTTATTCTTCACAAGAATAATATTCTACTCCTAAGATTTGGTCTTCCACCAATTTAGGTGGAAGACTATTCCAAGTGAAGACTAAGGAGGGGGGCAGCCTCTAGAAGCATAGAGAAGAATTTAGTTCGTTCCGGACTCCCGTGTGTCCAATCAGATAAACTGTGTTCTATTTCGATGTATTTTATATTAATTAATTAACCCAATTAATTGATTATAGAAAATACAAAATAATATAATCAATTTCTCCAAGAAATAATTATATATGTGAATTAAATTAATTACTCAATAATTTATTTAATTTATTAGGCCCGTAAATTTATCCAGTAAATTAATTTAGACATCCAATGTCCCAGAATTAATTAGACATCTAATGTCCAATAAATTAGATATCTAATATCTAATATTTATAAAGAGAGAATAAGCTCGATTTACTCCGTCGTCTATCCTAATGCACGACTCGGTAGGTCCGTCTCTGTTAGCAATGGGAGGAACCAAAGAGTGATAGCACCACCTAGCCAGTCCCGCGGCCTACACTGCAACCTAACTGAGAACGAATGATTTTGATCATTCCCAAAATCTTTCTGTCGTGAATACCAGTATACGTATATACCCTTATCTCAAATGTCCCGATCAAGTTATAGGATCACGGTCAGTTAAACCCTATCTGTACTTGACGCTATGCATGAGTTAATGCAAATCGAGATCACTGAGCTCTTGTGTATCTAACACAACTAGCTACAATGCTTTGGCCAAAGACTTATGATTTCATCCGCTAATAACCGTATAGGAAATATACCTGTTCACTTACAGGAGAAAGAATCTTATCTTGGTATTTAGTAGAACCTGCCACTTGTCCGTCAAGATGCAAGTTGAGGTTGACACACACCTTCTTGTTTTCTGGGTCGAACTACACTAGTGAAAATCTTAACATCACAAGCACATCTCTACTAAACCCTCAAGTCGAAGGTTCACGGATACCTATCACAACCTTTCGATTCCATCATTGACTGTCCCAGAGTGAAATCCGTGTGATGAATCGAGGGTGAGTCGGTTCGAGTATACTAATCTCATTAACATACCTATAATATGTGCTCCCACTAACTATTAGTGACGACAGGCACTCTCCAAATCTAAGAACACGTCATACAAGTATTTATATAAACTTAACGCCCAGTCAAGTTTCATCGACTTGCGAACGATTAAGTATTTGAGCCACAAACCTTTCCAGTGTCGATCCTCTTATCCAATAAGTAGTGGAATATTTTGCTCTCAAACACACGGACTAGTTTCTGTATATATATATATTTATGAGTCAGGAATACAAATGACTACCAGTAAATAAATAAACATACAATTGCCTTCTGATAATATTTTACATAATAACAAGTACAATGCCCTCACTCTAACATCCTCTGAGTGGCATTCAACGGCATACTCCTAACAATCTCCCACTTGCACTTAATGCCATACACTATGGCATCTAATACCCATGTTCTCCAGATGACGCTCCAAGCTTATCTGAGAAAGTGGCTTGGTCAGTGGATTAGCGACGTTGTCTACTGAGTCTACTCCATGCAGCACAATGTATCCTTTGCGAACAAATTCTCTAACGTGATGATACTTTTCCTCAATGTGTTTTGTATTGTTGTGAAACCTCATCTCCTTAGCCTGCGTTACAGCTCCGTTATTGTCGCATAAAAGCAGAACAGGCAACTCAGCACATGGTATCACTTGAAGTTCACCGAGAAACTTCTTAGTCCAAAACCCTTCCTTAAAAGCCTCCGAGGCTGCTTGATACTCAGCCTGACAGGTGGAATAAGCAGTCGTACTTTGCTTGGCGTTTGACTAAGATACTGCTCCTCCATTAAGAGTAAAAATGTAGCCCGAAGTAGACATCAAGTCGTCTTTCTGTACTTGAAAGTCTGAATTAGTGAAGCCCGTCACACTCAGTTCTCCACATCATACATAAGAACCAGATCTCGAGTCCTTCTCAAGTACTTTAGAATATTCTTTATGGTAATCCAATATTCTTTATGGGAAGCTATCGCGATAATCAATCCCTTTTTTGTTGGTATAACTATGTCAGAAGCCTGGCCTTATAAGTGTCAACCTTTCCATCCCCATCAGTCTTTCTCTTGTAGATCCACTTGTTCCCAATAGGAACTATTGTGATATCCGGAATTTCTACTACTGTTCTTTAATGTTATTTTATCCGAGTTATGTTGTACAGTGTGGAATCTGTACAGTATGGATAAAATAAATGAAGGACTGAGACATCTGTATTGATATAATTATCGTACTTGGTCGACAATTGCATATGAGGATATAGTCTATCGTGTATACGTATTCGATATATTGAGACGACGAACAAGATCAGTGTAAATGGATAAGTATAGAAGCATAACATAGATTGAGCATATGAGCTTACGTACGTTAGTCCCCAATAGTTACATACTTTAACGTGAGGTCTTTACGTACGTTAAAGTATCAGGTGAGATATAGTTGGCTGATCAGAGAGGACCTTGTCAGGCGTACGTTATGCATAGGAGCTTACGTACGCTAAGACACAGACGTAACATACATTATGTAGAGTGCATAATGCACATTATGAACAGAATCGGACAGGATCAGGCTATGGCCGACAGGTGGGTCCCTTGGTCGGCAACTTTTGGCGCAGAACGTGGGCGGGTGCGTCAATGTCGTATATTACATACATTATGGACTACCCATTACGTACGCTAAGATGGTAAGTGTTACGTACGCTATGTATAACGTATTACGTACGTAACGATAGGAATCAGATAGAGGAATCAATACCTACTATGTGGAGCCCAGGTATCGGCTGGCCTGCCAAAAGATAAGTCAACTAGGTATTACGTACGCTATGCAGAGCATATTACATACGTAATATGAGCATATACTGTAGCAAGTCAACGTACGTATTACGTATGCTATGGAGCAAGTGTTACTTACGTTATGCAAGGTATGAAACAAGGCAGTGAGTTCTAGAATGATGTTACATACGCTATGAAGGACCTGCATCATACGTAATGAGCATTACGGATGTTAATGTTGATTGGTAACGTACGTAATGAGCGCCGCAGATTATAAATTAAGGTTCTATCCTTCATTTCTTCACGAGAAGAAATCGATGCTTTTCCTCAACTTCGTCCCTCTGAGTAAACCTCTTCTATCTTAGATATAAGATTGGAAACATGGATTTGAGGCTTGGATATGAAGATATCGATGATCCTTGAGTTGTTTGATGGTGTTGTTCATGTTCTTGAGGTATGTTGTTGAACTCTACACCTTGATTTCGGATTCTTGGTATTGTTATCTGTATTTGATTCATATGATGATGATTATAGTGGTATTGATATGATTCTTAATGTTATGAGAAGTATATATTGAAGAATATGGTGATACATGACTTAGATTAAGAGTTGGATGATTATCTACATGCTAAAAGATATCGAATTATGTTGTTTTGATGGCTATGAATATGGTTTCGAATCACTTAGTGTTCTTGAGGAACTCTTGATAAATAGAACATAGCAATACGATCATATATTTAATTATCAGTATTACTAGATATGAAGATCAAATGTTCGTTAAGTCATGTTGATGGTAGTGGTAGAATTCGTATGTTCTTGATGAAATACGAATCATGATATCAATTTTGAATCCAGAAAGATTGTGATTGATCATCGAATATTATTTCCTTTACATTCGTATCCATAATCGTATTTTGGTTGTGAATTCATAATTGTTTGAGTTGGATTGTTCGGACTTGTGTCTAATCGAGATATTGTGAAATCATTGAGTTTGTTGATCGGTTATATTGATTGTTAATTATCGGATTTCTGTTTGTATGGTGGATATGAGTTCGTAATGGTTTGAGTTATACTATTTGGTTTTGTATATGATCGAGATATCTGAACCGTTGAGCTAATTGGTTGGTCGTGTCGGTTGTTGATTATTATCGGATTGTTGTTAATTTATTATTGCAATAGGTTGCGATAGTTGATCATTGATAAGAATCGTGTCTTACGGTCGAGTTCGAGGATGCTATAGCTGTCTGCGCTGGATCGTTGGACAGGTATTTCCACCATGCGTCGGTCTGACGGGATCATCATGGGAATCTATGATGTGTGTGCTGGATCGCTGGATTACCATGTGTTGTTGTTGTGCATATGTATTGGTGGTTATCCACCTCGTGTTGATATAATAGGGTCATCTTGGGATCTATGTTGTGTGCACTGGATTATCGGATTTCCATTGAGTATACATTGTTGTTATTGTTGTGGGCATATTGAGGTCATCATGTGAGTATACATTTGTTGGTTTTGTGTTAGGACCATGTCCATATGTTGTATTGATATAATCTCAGATTAGACTGACGTGATTCATCGTGGCATTGCGTACCCTGAGGTATGTTCCGTATTTCCTTTTTGGTATTTGTCTTTGATGGACAATTAATTTTCGTGTTGAGATTTGATGATGTTATCTGATGGATCGAATTGGTCAGAGATGGTATATTACCGTATTACGAGTTATGATGATGTTTTGAGAATCTTGAGTATTGCTTGAGGTACCGTATGGATATTATGTTTGAGTTTATTGGTTAATCGAGATTACGAGATGTGAAATGTGATAATGGTTATTTTGATGAGAATTATTACGAGTTTGGTAAAGTTACAACAGTAAGATTACATTGGTCGTATTCTTACTTAGTATTTTCATTGGTATGTAATTATTGACGCGATGTGATCGTTATCGTTGTTAGATGTTATGGCTGACCCCGTTGTGGGCTTTCTTTTTAGGTCCTTGGAATATCAAGCTTGTAGCGGTCGTGAATAGATGAGCTTCCCGGAGGATACTGACTATGGCATGTGTTTGTGAATCGAGTATTCTGATTATATGTGGTATTCCGCTGTTAGAGTATTTTTAATTGTTTGCCCTTTCCGCTGCGTGAGTATTCTTGAATGACCTTTCGTTATTCGTTAGCTTAAGTTAATTTGGAAATTATTTTCTAAACTATTTTATCGGTACATGTAAGTGATAGCATAACGTATGTTTTTAAGCGGTTGAGTTTTGGCATTTCGGGCCTTGTGGTTTCAAATGAGATTTTTACGACGGTTTTGATAAACGGATTTTATCAAGTCTTCGAATGTTTTTAAAAGATAGTACCGTTGTTAGCCTTTTGGGCGTTTGTAAATGTTTACGAAAATATCTTTTAGCCTTGTGGGTTCCGTCTAGGGGCCCACGGCGCTGTAATGTTCCTGTATGACTCTGTGGGTGTTACAAAATATGGTATCGAGTCATGCTTTTGTCGCGTCATTTGATTTGTCTATTGACGAATTCTAGAGCCCTGAGTTTTGTTGTTCACTCGGACTTGTGCATTATATGATTTACTAGTGTGGTACTGGGGTTGTTGTAAACTTTCCAAATGGTATTAACTTGTTTCTTCGGATAGAGATGTGTTGTGTTCTCGAGTTGAACTGAGTTTGGAAATTGCGTGTTTTGAAATTATCGGTATCGAGTATTTTCTTGAATCGAGACATGTGCCAGTATCACGGGGAATCGTCGGCTTCACGATCTGTAAGTATTTGGATTTTTGAATTTCATTGAGATTTATTGCTGTTCTAAGTTGATATGCTTTGGGATTCAAAAAGATATTATGCGTCACAGTATGAGGTGACAGAGTTGAGACAGGATTTATGATCTTAAGAAACTATGATTTTGGAAATCAATATGTCGGTTAAATTTTGGAACGGAGTTGTGCAATTGGGAGAAATATTGTGGATGGTTGAGAAGAACATGTAGTCATGTTAATTCATTTTGAGATATATGAACTGTTTTTGAGCATTTGAAAATGATATCTGTCAAAATGAATGTTTTACGGAAAATGATTTTTGGGCCGAGACCTAATCGTTTTGAAATAGTTTTATAACTCAGGACTTGGGATCCAAAAGGGTTTTTTACTTTATAAACTTCTTGGAATGTGGAACGGGATTGGGCTGAGACCCTAATGTTTCTAAAAGGCTTTTTTTGTTTTCAAAAGAACTCCCGAGATTTGTAAAACACTTTACCAATCGTTTATCTATTTTATTACTACCTTTCGGGGTTCTGGTTTATTTGTCCAAATGAAACTTCTCGGGTAGTCATTCGTTGTGTTTGATTTATCGATTATTCAATGTTTTGTCATAACATAGTTGAGGTGATCTAAGATGGGTTAATGGTCGACCTTGCGAGTCATAGGTGGAAAAGGAGTTTTTATCGGAGTTTATATATTGAGATTTGGGAACTCTATCGGGTGGTTTTACGATGGAATGTCAGTGGATTCGGCAACAAGCCGAAGTGATATACAGGAGTATGGATGTGGTCAATCATTTGCCTAATTTTATTTATTTAATCGTGTGTATTCGAAAAGAATTTTCATCGAGAACTTGACACCAGTGAGCTGGTTTAACTTTTCGAAAATTCGTGGTCTTACGAAAATTTTTGTTTTGGGTTTTGAAATTCTTGAAATAACTTTCGAAAATTTGTCTTCTTGACAAGATTATATGATTTCAAACTGGTTTTGAAAATGTGACTGATATACATAAGCATTTAGTGCATAGTGCATATCATGGTGAAGTTATGAGTGTGACTCACAAACTGGATAATACATCAGTATAGTACGATGAAAAGAGATTCGAACTTTAGTATGGTAGTTTGGTTATCCATGGATGATCGGTTTGATCAGATAAGAGAAATATACTGCGCGTTGCAGATTCATGTACAGGATGTGATTTTGGAACGATGAGTTTTGTGAAACCGGGACATATGTGCTATGTGACTCCATTGGTATGGTAGTAGCATGATTTTACCATAGTGATTTTTGAATGATTCTTTTGTAAGTGTGGATTTGGGGATGAGGACCACAAGATGGTTGTTTTGGGTAATAATTGGTCGTTCCCACTCCGTGTAGGATAGGGGTATGTTCAACAGTCGTGTGTGTTCCTTCGAGATTTATTGTATGTGATTTGTGTAACGTTTTGAGAATTTTATTCGTCTGTATAACTGTCTCTATGGTTATGTGTTGATCGTGTTGGAACTTACCGTGTGAGGGTGTTCTCAATTATCGTTGATCGTTCATTGGTGATATTGGAGCTTATCATGTTGACGATATCCTCAGTTGTGTTTTGACCTTCAGATTGGTCGTATTGGAGTTTATCATGTCAATGGTATTCTCGGTTAATTTATTGGTTGATCATTGTTAATGATCGTAGGAACGTTTGAATTTTGTGTCAATGTTTCGGGATTGGTTGCCATTGTTTTGAGCGGTTGTCTCTAAAGTGTATCGTATATTATTGATTGTATCAGAATTGGGACTTGATTGTGCGATCAGGCAGACATGATTTGACAAGGATAGATTATTTCATCCGAAGATGATATATTTTGTTGAGACTCATGGAATTGTGATTGTAAGCGTATTGAGGCTTTACAGTGAAGTCACTTGCTAGTATCTCAGGAAATCGTCGACTTTGCGCATTTGTAAGTATACTATTTTGGTTATTCGGTAATGATAATTGTAATATTCGGATAAATTGTTGAGTATTTTCATCCGTATTTGAACCCTGTATTATTCGAATTTGTGATATCAATAATCGAAGTATGATCTTTCCCGTATTCGTATACACGTGCATGATCATATCAACCTTGTAAATTTATTCATGCAACTACGTCGTAGTGTACGCTAGCTAGTAAGCATAGCGTACGTTGCGAGTCACAGGTAGCGTACGCTACTGGTAAGGCATAGCGTATGTTAAGCAGTCAATTATTGATCAGATTGGTCGGCACATGGGCCACCTCGAGACGGGGACAAGATAAGATTCCCCCACGTGGCCCGGTTAATTTTTAATATTAAACTAGTCAATGAAGATTAGCGTACGCTAAAGGATGTATGTAGCGTGCGCTAAGTATGTTTATTACGTACATAATGGTGTTGGTGTAGCGTGCGCTTAGTATAACAGATAGCATATGCTAAGTTTAAAACATTATAAATGGGACAACACCCATTTCATTTCATTACATTTTCTTCACTTATCTTTCACTTCCTTGAAGTCCAGAGAGCCTCCCCCTTCTACATAAACACCCCTAGACCATCTATACTTGATCATTGGAGATTGGATATCACTTGTATTGAAAATTGAAGTTGAGAAACATCTTGGATTGGCACACAAGCAACCGAAGTGTGATTCTACCTATTTGTCTCGGTATTTTCTTCATCTTAAGGTATGTTATGCTATCTCCAACATTGGATTCGTGCTCTTAAGGATGTTATGATCATGCTGTTGTGTCAAGATTTATTCATCTCGACAGGCGATCGACTATAAGGCCGAGCGACCGAGTACACAACCAGTTAAGCTATGGCGGACTCGCCTAAAGCGAAGATACCAGACCACCTTCAGGCTTCTAGCGATCGACTCCCAAGGCGATCGCCCTTCGGCGTTCAGCGACCGTCTCTGATATCCGACCTAAGACGATCGTCCTACGCCACCTACTGAAACCATCGTCCGTCCAAGTCCACGAGGACTAAGTCTCAAAGCAGCGCCCATGTGCGGATCCCCGAAAGCCGCCGCGATTCCCGGATCGTTGACCACAGCCTGGCACCACCTCATCACCTACCGACAAGCCCGCCGAAAGGTACAAGGTGGGGCCGCCCGTGACAGCGACTTGGACACATGCAGGCTTCTCATTGGACCGTACGGTTGACTGCCAGCAACTCCTGCAGACTTTAGAGGGACAAGCCCATGTGCGAAAAGACGATCGCCCGCGTATTATAATACAGCAAAGGCGATCGCCCAGCAGGTCCAAGTGCTACAAATAGAAAACACCCAGCAACCGGTAAAGGGTTGGCAATTTATTACAAGCAGTTCAGAGAAAATATATACAAACATACATAATCTCAGGCTCCCGGCTTCCTCACCGGAATCTACCTTAGGACTTCTCTCTCAGTACCTCTCAACCAGAAGACGGTCGACAGAGGCAAGAAGTCTCCACAGGTCAGATTCACAAGCCCCGGAGCTCAAACCAACAGCTTATACACGCCGTGAGAGACGATCGACCTCTCACCGCCGTCACAGCTCATCAACGTTGTTACAAGAACTCACAGAGCATCACATCTGGTTCTTACGGCAATCTACACGCTCACAAGCTTAGATAACTAGAATCGTTACACTCACTGTAATAGAATTCTAACATTAATACTTGTATCCCTGAATATTCGTATTAATAACATCTTGCGAGAGCATTCAAGCCCGGGACTAACAACCCCGGCATGTCTTGTGTTATTTATTCTTTCCCACGGACGTGTTCTCGCACTTTGTTTGCTATTCGTCCATTCCAGCAATATCTATCTCCGGATAATATTTTGGGTAGCAACAATTGGCGCTAGAAGGAGGGCATCTAAACCTTCATTTTTATTCCTACCGTCCCGAAGAACACTCACTGTTCTCGGGGCATATACTTGAAGTGACACTCACTGCGCTTCAAAGAAAGCCTTTAGAATCATGGCATCCACTTCTGCACCAAAGAAAGCCACTCCCCCAACCGCCGGACACCGAGTCCCGGCTCAATCCGAGCCCCAGCCGACGACAGAGGGGAGTTGCAGGAACGCGAAACTCTCGATCCTGCACCCGAGGGGTGGTCCCAGCCTCTCACTCGATCAGATCCAAACTACGGAACAGATCGAGGAGGCTATGGCCATCCTGAAGGAGCGACGGAGAGCATGCGCGACATCCGCTATAACTCCCTCGGCCATCCGCCGCGTGGGCAAACGGAAGTTTAAGGGGCTACTGGGCGAGCGATCGTCAGGAGGCCCCAAATCGCAAGAAAAGGCCCTCGCAAGGTCAGACGGTTCTGTATTCAGTCGCCTGGGGAACGATCCATCATGGCGACCGGGGCAATCTGGCCCCAACCATGAGGCGATGGATTCCGAGTCCGTCACCAGGAGTTCGGCCTACCCAACTCCCAGCCGAAGGCAGATCAGCCTATTGGGCCCCATTCCGAACGCCAGGGGATCTGTACTAGATCGCCTCAGCTCTCACTCTGATCGCCTAGCCGCGAACAGCCAGGCCACAGCAATGGCCGCTATGCAACGCCAGCTCGACGAGATGAAAGCACTCTTGGACACCGGGGCAAGCACCAGCAGGAAGATCGTCGGGCCGACCGAGCCACTCGCAGCCCACATCGAGCTCGCCCCCATACAACCAAAGATTGCTCCTCCCAAAATGCCTCTGTACGAAGGGAGATCGGACCCCAAAACCCACCTAAGTAAATTCCGGATCTACATGACTTGATGTGGGGCCTCAGATGCAACCAAGTGCCGAATCTTCCCGTTAACATTAGGCGATCTGGCCCACAGGTGGTACGTCTCGCGGCCACCACGATCGATCATCTCCTTTGAGAAACTGGCGAACGACTTCACGTCGTACTTTGCCGCCAAGGTCTCCAGACCAGAAGGCCCCCACCGCATGATGAAAATCAGGCAGGGGAAGACGAATCCGACGCGGATTACATCGACCGAGTGGACGAGATCTTCCTCGCTGGTGAGCCCATCAGCGATGAACTCGCCCTCTATTCAGTCCTGGGGGGATTCTACGGTCACTCGCCTATGTTCAGGCACCTGACGAAACATATCCCCCCCAACTTACGCGATCTTCCGCGCTAAGGCTGCCGACTTTCTGGCCAGGCAGAAGCTGCTCACCCTCCGCCTAGGCGAGGAGACGCCACCTCCTGTCCGAAAGACGGCGATCGGCAAAACCAAGAAGGCGATCACCAAGCCACCCGGAGATCGCAAGACCTTCGAGGACATGGAAGCCCATCTCCTCCACACATTCAACCGAACTCCGGCCCACATTTACTATGCCGTCAAAGGGCGCGAACCGCTGAACAAGCCAAAGGCGATAAGGGACCACGGTCATCTAGACCACAATCAATATTGTGCCTACCATAAGAGTCCCGGCCACAGCACCAACTAATGCCGCGATCTCCTCAAACAACTCTGGAAATTGTTCGAGGAAGGCAAGTTGGACAGCTTATTAGCTTAGCCGGAGCCCCTCCAAACTCCCAAACACGATCGCCCGAGTCGAACGCGAACAGGCTGAAAAGCTCATACGATCCGACCCCTCGATCAACCTCGGCGATCGTATACTTAAATCAAGAGAAGGGAACCTCGGACGTCTCTCCCCGATTTCCCACCTCATCAAATCAAAGGCTACTGCCTGAACGAACATTTCGAAACCGGAGGACTCGTTCGCCATCTACAGTTCATCATCTAACATGGTGGACTACGGCACGAGATCGCCTCCACCGCACAACATACACCGTCGAAGGTCGGCATCTAACATGACGATCCAAGGTGGAAGAGTGCAGCCATGGTCCTGGTAGTCGATGGAACCGACTGCTTCGGCCATGCAAGGTCCCTTTGGGCCAAGATCGCCCGCCCTTCGTTTAAATACGAGGCCGGCGTAGTCTGAGGGCCCTCCAAAACTAATCAGTGGACATACTCGCCCGCCCTCAAAGGTTCATCACCTAACGTGGTGGGCCAGGACAATGCAACGCGTCCCTACCCCCGTCTCAACGTACACCGTCGAGGGTCGCCATCTTCGTGGCGGCCCGAGGTGGAAGCAGAGCTAACAAGCCGTAGAAGTGGAGTTGATTAATCCGACGACGCCCCGCGCAAGGAATCTTCCAGACCGAGACCGCACGCCCTTCGTTTAAATACGAGGCGAGGCGCAGCCTTCGGAGGATCCTACCAATTAAGTGAGTCACGAGAACTAAGCCATCAGACGGAATGTCACTCGTGCATAAGACACGATCATGGAGGTCGGTCCATCGAACTCCGCGATCGTGCACGGCTCCTCAAGACCGAGATGGACGGCTCCTTTCGAGGATTCGACAAACTTGAAGACCGCTCACTCAACGATTTATTTTCGTCCCCTTACTTTCACTAAGTGAACAAAAACAAGGGGGAAAAGAGAGCGGAGATATATAATCGGCGATCGTCCCTATTCCATTACATACGGCGATTGTCATTAGTCAAATGTTTGTGCAGCGATCGAATTTGTTGTATAAGTTATCTATACGAGTTTATCAATTCACGTAGACCTACGCTTACATCAATCTCTCCTCACACATTTGTACAAAGTCAAGCATAAGACTCAAAGTAGCAATCATTCGAATGACAAATCGAAGATCAAATATTCATTTCATTGCTCAATATCTCAAAAAGTACTTACAAGGTCGCCCGAAGGCTTAAGTACAAAAGGAAAGCTACAAGTTACAAGCTAATTGAAAACAATAAAAGAGAAGTGCCTCAGGCCCCTGCCTGGCCTTCGCCTTCAGCCCCGAGATCGGTCCGCGACCCCTCGCCTGCCTGCGGGGCAGCCTCCCCATCCTCCAGAGCGTCAGGACGAATGAGGTTCACCGGGATCGGATACCAGCTTAGATCCACAGCAATGTCCGCGAGATCCAAGATCGGCACGGAGAAGTCAGGGTGAAGAGGGTGCTCCAGCGCGTACGCCTTGAAATTGTCAGCTAAAGGGCCGACCTCCAATCCTCCTTTCTTAGCGACTCGGAGCAAGTCAGCGAACGCCATATAATAGGCGAACTCACTGACGAACTCCACGTTACGAAAGGTATTGGCCTCGGTCGCATCTTGCTTTCCCTTCAGCTCAGCCAGCGCCTGTTGCACGCCCTGGAGCTTGGCCTCCCGTGCGGCCGTCTCCCCCCTCGACTCCGCCAAATCGCTAGTCAGCCGAGCGATGGTCACTTTCAGACGGTCGGTTTCTTTCTCAGCGGCCTTCTGCGCCCGCACGGCATCTGTCATCCGATCCCGAAATCGATCAACCGTCACCCGAGACATCTCGGCATCCTTCCTCGCCAGCTCAAGCTCTTGGCTCGCCCGCTTAGCCGCCTCCAAGGAGTCCTTCTCCATCAACACAATCTTGTCGACGAACTCGGCGTTCTCTTTCCGAGCCGCCTCGAGATCCGCCTGCAGGCGAGCAGTGGAAGGACGCCCTTCGAAATCCTGCGCAGCTTGGACAGCCATCGTTACCGTCTGAAGAGAGAGGGCGAGAACAACCTGTATTGTACTCCCAGATCGCTGGCGAGCGATCGCATCTAGATCGGTCGTCCAAGCCTTCGATAGAGCAGAAACGGCCCGGTTGACGTACTGCGGGATGTCGCAGGGTTGGCGAGGAGATCGGCTCGCTAAGAAGTCCACCACCATCGGCGGACAAGTTGGATCAGCTCTACGGATCCTGCATCAGAACCACAAAAAGTTAACACATCTCCTACGCGAATAACCAGTTTCAACCCAGCAAGCTAAGCTTACCTCTTGTCTCTTTCAGGATCGCGGCCAAAATATGGCTTCCCACGAGGGGTCTCGGCCTCAGCGATCGCCATCTCTCGCAAAAAAGCCGCAGAGGGCGGCTCACTCTCCGGAGGAAGAACGGTGATCGGAGGAGCGGCAATCGGCACATCGCTGGCAGGGGCATAAACCGGAGTTCCTTCCGACCTCGGCCGCTTGCGGTTCATTCGAAGCCCCTCCTCAGGAACTTCCCCCTCAACCACGAGCGGCTCCACGCGAGGCTCCACCTCCGGAATGATTGGCAAAGCAACAGGTGGAGACCGAGGCGACTTCTTATGACGGAGACGGCCCAGAACTCCAGGATTCGACATGGCGATCTCCGGTGGGGGCTCCAAAAAGCGAGAAAAGCGAACCTCTACAGTTAAGACGATCGATCAACAGTTAGATATTTTCCTCAGGTAAGGCGATCGCCAAGAAAGCGAAGGTCGCAGAAACTCATACCTGGTACCGAGAGATGTCTCGGGAAATGGAATAGTCGAGTCGACAACTAACGACTCTCCTTATTGATCCGGCTAGCATCAAGGTTGTCGTCCGACAAGCTCCGTATCCGCTCCCAGACAACCAGGAAATCAAAGGGCAGCTCCTCTATCGCCGGAATATGAAAACCTGCAAAACCGAAATCAAATTAGATCAGTTCAGAACACATCCGAACAAAGGGAGAGTCTAAACCATTACCGGGATTCCTCTCCCAAAACTTAGTGGGGATCTCCAGCTCGCCCGAAGGATTGTCGCTCGCAGAAGCCCTCTACGCACCGGCGACCCAGAACCATTTCGTCGGGTCGCCCCGCGCCTTATTCGGGACTCCGAGGATTACCCGACCAGATCGGCCCTGAATATGGTGACCTCCGACCGACCCTTTCTGAGCCGTCAGCTTGAATAAATGGTTCATCTCCGACGGTGATGGGAGGCGGTACAGGCGGTGACCGCCGAATAGAGTGAGAGTGCAGATTCTCTGGAGCCAAGCGTTCGGCGTCAGCTGAAGTGGCGCCACGTTCCAAGCGGCCAGCAGGTGGGAGATAGCAAAATATAGAGGGAAGCGCAGCCCGGCCTCCATAATCGCCTCATTCACGGCGACCATACCCATCGGGGGTTGATCGGCACGCTCATTCTCCGCCGGCGCAAATATATCCACATCTGAAGGAACGTGGAACCTCGTCCTCCAGACGACCAGATCTTTCCTGGTCGCCGAACTCCGGATTTGGCCAAGCGACCACAAAGATCGCTGCGCAACCCGGAACTGCAACCGTTTGGCAAGCTGATAGGGGTAGGCGATCGAGTAATCCCGGAAATCGAATCTTGGATACGGACCGGCCAACTTCTCCATAATCTCAGCAAAAGCCAGATAGGCCCGACCGAAAGCACTGTGCTGCTCCCAGTGGGCCCTAATCGCCAGATCTCTCTCCATCTGCGATCGTCTATGTTCAGCGGCCGCCTCCTTAGCGACGTCGGCTTCATTAAACAAAGCCTCGATTTCAGCAGGGTCAATTCCGGCCCGAAAAGCCTCAGCGGCCGTCTCTAGATGGAAGTCAGAAGAAGGTCCTCCCCGGACAGTCGATGTCCCGGCGGCGGAACTGGTGCCCACTCCATGAGATGATGATGTTCCAGCCATTCTCAAAGAAAGAAAGAAGAAAAGGATTTTTCTTACCCAAAGATGGAATCGATCGACGATCGGCAGTCGAATCTCTCAGAAACGTTCTTCAGCAAAGTCCTTCTTTCTCCAGTGGTAAAGCGCGTAAGAGTTTTGATGCTGCGTCCTTACGTCCTTTTATAGGAGGTGAAAAGGACTCATGTGCAATAAAGAAGAATCTCAGGGGTCGGAAGTGAAGCCGTCGCATTTATTGACTCCCTCGAGACCCGCGTACGCGTCTTTTCAAGGACGCATCAGACGAGGAGTCATTAATGACCGTTGATATCCTCCAACCGAAGCCCGACATGTGCGCGGAGACTTTTCCACACCCTTTGCCATTTCCCACGCAGTTTAGCGACCAACCAGGTCGTCCAAATTCAGATTCAATCGGCTTAATGACGATCGCCAGTTCAGTGAAATGCAAAGACACTCGCCATAATTCAGCGATCGCCAGCAGAACCACCTCACCCCACGTTTCCAACGTAGGAGCGAGCTGGGGGGCAATTGTTGTGTCAAGATTTATTCATCTCGACAGGCGATCGACTATAAGGCCGAGCGACCGAGTACACAACCAGTTAAGCTATGGCGGACTCGCTTAAAGTGAAGATACCAGACCACCTTCAGGCTTCTAGCGATCGACTCCGAAGGCGATCGCCCTTCGGCATTCAGTGACCGTCTCTGATATCCGACCTAAGACGATCGTCCTACGCCACCTACTGAAACCATCGTCCGTCCAAGTCCACGAGGACTGAGTCTCAAAGCAGCGCCCATGTGCGGATCCCCGACAGCTGCCGCGATTCCCGGATCGTTGACCATAGCCTGGTACCACCTCATCACCTACCGACAAGCCCGCCGAAAGGTACAAGGTGGGGCCGCCCGTGACAGCGACTCGGACGCGTGCAGGCTTCTCATTAGACCGCACGGTTGACTGCCAGCAACTCCTGCAGACTTTAGAGGGACAAGCCCATGTGCTAAAAGACGATCGCCCGCGTATTATAATACAACAAAGGCGATCGCCCAGCAGGTCCAAGTGCTATAAATAGAAAGCACCCAGCAACCGGTAAAGGGTTGGCAATTTATTACAAGCAGTTCAGAGAAAATATATACAAACATACATAATCTCAGGCTCCCGGCTTCCTCACCGGAATCTACCTTAGGATTTCTCTCTCAGTACCTCTCAACCAGAAGACGGTCGGCAGAGGCAAGAAGTCTCCACAGGTCAGATTCACAAGCCCCGGAGCTCAAACCAACAACTTATACACGCCGTGAGAGACGATCGACCTCTCACCGCCGTCACAGCTTATCAACGTTGTTACAAGAACTCACAGAGCATCACATCTGGTTCTTCCGGCAATCTACACGCTCACTTAGATAACTAGAATCGTTACACTCACTGTAATAGAATTCTAACATTAATACTTGTATCCCTGAATATTCGTATTAATAATATCTCGCGAGAGCATTCAAGCCCGGGACTAACAACCCCGGCATGTCTTGTGTTATTTATTCTTTCCCACGGACGTGTTCTCGCACTTTGTTTGCTATTCGTCCATTCCAGCAATATCTATCTCCGGATAATATTTTGGGTAGCAACACATGCTACCAAGAATATTAGGTTCCATAGATGATTTATACAACCAAACATCATGTTTAGGAAGTTGGGATGATTATTATGCTTAAGTTACCATTGTTGAGAACATTATAATTGGAACCTTGTTACGACAAACAACAAGAGTAGTGTTCTGAGATTGATAATCTGTATTGAATGGTGTTTCCATAATGATTGTAAACTTGGTATTGATATCACTTTTGCTAAACGGACTTAAGGAAAAGTATCATCGAAGTTTGTATCACTTCTTATAAAGTTGGATTGGTTAATTGATCTTCATGATAAAGTTTGAATCTATTGATGATATTGGTAACAAGTATATCAACCTTAGGTTATCCGGACAACATATGAGAATTCGTAATCAAGATTGAATTTGGTGTTGTGATGATATATGTATCCTTGAATTCAAAGATGTCTTAAACCGTAAGATCATTCAGGTTTGCACAAGCATAGTATGTCTGAGGATATCGTATGTTAAACACTGAGGATTTCGTACGCAATATCACTAAACGAGACAATCGTCTGCTCAGTAAGGAAACTGTCAAGTGTATGTTTAGCGTGCGCTAGGCTCGATAGTTTACGTATGCTAACGAGCAGACTTAACGTACGCTACGTTAGGTACGTAACGTACATTATATGAATAGACGAGTCAGTTATCTGATTAGAGAAGTAATCTGCCAAATGTATGTTTAGCGTGCGCTAGGATTCATAGCTTACATACGCTAACGAGCAGGCTTAACGTATGCTACGTTGGGTATGTAACGTATGTTATACCGACTAGACAGAATACGTATTGTTGAACTTTCGGCCGTAGTTGGATTGTTAGATGTTCGTACGTTAGTTATTCGACGTGAGATGAACTCTATATTATTTTCTTCCGTGTAAGGTTCGAGCTTTGCAACGTGATTAATCGAAGGGCGACCTTCGAGTATATTGACATTCGTCGAAGTTTTATCCTTGTCATCAATTCGAGGCAAGTACCCTAATTATAGTTGTTCGTATTATGTCGGTTATATATTTGTTGTAATGTGCATATGTGTTGTAATTAATTATCCACCAAGTGTTGGTCCGACGGGATCATCATGGGAATCTATAGCTGTGTGCGCTGGATCGTTGGAATACCATCAGTATGTTGAGATTGTCATAATGTGTTATGTGTTGCTATTATTTCTCGTTGGAGAAACTTGTCATGATTATTGTTGAATAAATCATTGTTGCATAATTATTGTACATGTACTAGCATCGTTGTGCTAACTCCTTTGCGGGTGAACATTTGTGTATATTCAGGATCCAGGAGAGCAGGAAAACAACCACTGGAGTTGCATGACGACGAGGGTACAGAGTGATGTTCCGGCCGGGTTTAATTGTCAGATGTTTGTGTGATTTAAAATAAGTACTCGAGTACGTTATCTTTTATGATGTTGGATTTGGCTTTGTATTAATGAATATCCGTTGGACGTTTGTATCTTTCAGTACTGTTTCAAGAACCATTGTATTTCATATCAGTTACTTTATTTGTTGGTATTTGTTATTGTCTTTTCGTCTCATCAGCCTTGTAAATTCTTACGTAAAGGATTTACGGTGCTGTAATATTCCTGAATATATCAGGGGTGTAACAGAATATGGTATCTGAGCTAAGATTGACTGTTGTCGTGGTGATTTCGAGATATTTAGGTTGAACGGTTTTTTTTATGACGGATTGCAAGTTTCGAGGACGAAACTTATTTTAAGTGATGTAGTATGTAATATCCGGAATTTCTACTACTGTTGTTTAATGTTATTTTATCCGAGTTATGTTGTACAGTGTGGAATCCGTACAGTATGGATAAAATAAATGAAGGACTGAGACATCTATGTTGGTATAATTATCGTACCTGGTCGACAATTGCATTTGAGGATATGGTGTGTCGTGTATACATATTCGATATATTGAGACGACGAACAAGATCAGTGTAAATGGATAAGTATAGAAGCCATAACGTACGTTGAGTATATGAGCTTACGTACGTTATATTGGAATATAAAACGCAGCGGAGCAAGTTGGCGGAAAAATTTAAGAAAGGTTTTATAAACTAACCAATATAAAAAAACGGATCTATTTAGGCTTGTCGATTAATTAACTAAACAGATTAACAAACAATTAGATACACATATTTACGCATGCGGTTGGTAATTTATACCTTTGACGCGAAGTGGTAGGAAATCCCCTTTGGTCGATTTATCTCCTCTTCGTACTCCTCTCCGATCTTCTTGTATTTCTATCTCAAGATCTTCTAGAGTATATCCCGCCCATGTGCGGATGTCGTGTGGGCAACAATCTACTGGATCAAACTTGGACAGCAAGGTGTCGGCCGAAATCTCTTCTCAAGAAACTTACGATTTTTGTTTTCTCTATTTTTCTTGAATATTTTCAGTATTATAGAAAAATATTGTGTTAACTAAATTGTGGAATCCAAGACACAAGTCAAGATATAAAATTAAACACACACAAAAAAAATTGATTTTCTTGGGCAAATAATGAGATGAAAGTCGGCCAGCCATATGTCTCTATTTATAGGTCTTTTGGGCTACTCTAGGGACCTTAAGGAGGATATGGTAAGGAATCTTAATAGATGTCATCTTCCTATATTAGAACTCTTCCTAATATAATGACTCTATTAAATATCAACTTAGTCCACTAAAAGGTTGATATTGCACTTCCTACCAAAATCCCAAATTAAGAAATTGGGCTCCTTTTTGAATTAATTATTTCCTGTGTTTAAGATATTCTATGTCCATTAATTAATTTAATCTACTGACAACTTTTAATTAATTAATATATTATACATGAGTATAACACTCGACCTTTATTATTATATCGGAAATTAATTCCACCTGCAGGGTTTAATATAATAATCATTTCGAGTGCCTGAAGGGACATGATCAACCCGACTGGTTGGGACACGATTTCTAGCTATAATATTAATTATCATATAAATAATAATATTGCCCAAAATATCGAGCATATTGAGTCAATCATTGTGGCTCTCACCCATGATAAATCAAAGCAATAAATATTAAATATATATAATTAAATATTAATCACTAGAATTAAGAATTAATAATTGTCCGAGATGTACGTTCTTCTTATAGTCAGTACAGAAGAATCTATCTCACCTCGATCCTGTTCAACGTATACCGAATACGCTAATATTTGCTAATGGTCAAGACCAACCAATCTCAAGCATATACTACAACTTCTTACATAACGGTCTAATGTTATATAGGTTGTGAACTAAATATTACTATATAAGAAACCGATAATGTGATCTTCTGTGTGACACGACACACCACATTATCTACAATATAAAGTAATTTAGACTATATTTGCATAACCATAGCGTGAATAAATATGCAAAATATGTGATAAATGAATCAAATATTCTCATAGATAAAGACCGGGAAATTAGTTAATACAAGGATAAAGTATGCTTTGACGTATACAACCCTAACAATCTCCCACTTATACTCAAAGCATGCTTTTGAAGCATACTATCTAGACTTTATCTTTATATCTCACACTTATACTCAAAGCAATGCTGCCATACATCTCAACCCCATTCCTTCTACATGCCCTTCAAATGACTTTGAGGGCAACCCTTTCGTGAAAGGATCAACTAGGTTGTCTTCAGATGCTATCTTGGAGACAATGATCTTTCTTCTCTTCACAAAATCTCGAATGATATGATTTTTGCGCTTGATATGTTTGCTTGCTTTGTGGGCCCGTGGTTCCTTCGAATTTGCAACAGCACCGGTATTATCACAATAAAGTGTAATACTCCTAGGCAAATCAGGAATCACACCCAAATCCTTTAGGAAGTACTTGAGCCATACCGCCTCTTTAGCTGCCTCTGAGGTTTCTACATACTCGTCTTTCATGGTAGAGTCCGCTATGCATTTTTGCTTCACACTCCTCCAACTGATGGCTCCACCTCCCAAAGTGAAAACATATTCGAAAGTTGATTTCGACTTTTCTTTGTCCGCACTGAAATCCGAGTCAGTGTAACCCAAAAGTCAAAGTGTATCTGATTGATATACAAGCATATGATCCCTAGTCCTTCTTAGGTACTTGAGTATATGCTTGACAGCAATCCAATGTCCCAGTCCTGGGTTCGACTGATATCTCGCCACCATGCCTACATCATGACAGATATCAGGCCTAGTGCAAAGCATAGCATACATGAGGCTTCCCACTGCCGAAGCATAAGGGACCAACTTCATGTCATCTATCTCCTTCTGTGTCTTAGGACACATAGCCTTAGGTAGCTGAATTCCATGTCTGTAAGGTAAGAAACCTTTCTTGGAATTCTCCATGCTGAACCGCTTTAGTACCGTATCGATATAGGATGCCTGAGATAAGCACAACATGCTTTTCTTGCGATCTCGAAAGATCTTAATACCAAGGATGTGCCCAGCTTCTCCCGAATCCTTCATATCGAGATGCTCAGATAGCCATACCCTTACGTCTGATAATACCTTCACATTGTTTCCAATTAGAAGTATATCATCTACGTAAAGTACAAGAAACACCAGCACGTTTCCATCGCACTTTTTGTATACACAAACCTCACTAGGACACTGTTCAAAACCATACGATTGAATGACCTCATCAAATCGCATGTTCCAAGACCTTTATGCTTGCTTGAGACCATAAATGGCTCTCTTAAGCTTGCACACTAAGTGCTTCTCTCCTTCAGCAATGAAACCTTCAGGTTGGCGCATGTAGATTTCCTTATCAAGACTCCCGTTAAAGAACGCTGTCTTGACATCCATCTGACAAATCTCCATATCCAAATGCGCAGCTATAGACAAGAGAATCCAGATCGATTTAAGCATGGCTACTAGCGAAAAGGTCTCATCGTAGTCGATGCCCTCCTTCTGAGTGTAACCTTTCGCAACAAGCCTTGCTTTGAAGGTTTCAACCTTCCCTTTCAATCCTTTCTTACGCTTGTAGACCCACTTACTTACAATGGGTTTTACCCCATTGGGTAGTTCTACTAGCTCCTACACTTGATTAGAATACATAGATCCCATTTCGGATCCATTGCTGTTTTCCAGGATTCAGCATCCTTGTCTTGAACTGTCTGTTTGTACGTACATGGATCCATTTCATCCTGGTCCGGGGAGTGGTCCGAAGACACCCCCACGCCGATGAAACGTTCAGGTTGACTAACAACCCTCCCACTACGACGAGGCATGTCCTTGGTTTGCGTATCCATAATAGTGTCGATACGTGGTACACTAAGTGTTTGAACAATTGGTATTGTCGAAATCTCGCCCCTAAGTTCTTCTAGAATGACCTTACTCATAGGCTTGTGGCTTATTACATAGTCCTCCTCTAAGAACCAGGCATTGGTGCTAATAATGAACTTCGGGTCTTTAGGACTATAGAATAAGCCAACCCTTCGTTCCCATATGATATCCCACAAACACTCGTACTTGTTTACGAGATGCCAACTTATCAGCTTCCTTATTCAGCACGTGTGCTGGTGAACCCAAATCCGAACATGTCCTAGATTGGGCTTGCGCCCATTCCACAGTTCTGTGGGTATTTTTGGAATTGATTTCGAAGGCACCAAGTTTAGTATGTACGCCACTGTTTCCAAGGCGTATCCCCAAAATGAAATAGGCAAATCAGAATAACTCATCATTGACCTAACCATCTATAATAAAGTATGATTCCTTCGTTCAGCAACACCATTTTATTGTGGTGTACCAGGCGCTGTGAGCTGGGAAGTAATCCCCTCATGTGCCAAGAAATCCAAAAACTCTCCACTAAGGTATTCGCCACCACGATCAGATCGTAGTGACTTGATACTCTGCCCATGACGCTTCTCCGTTTCAGCCTTGAATTCTTTGAACTTATCAAAAGATTCAGACTTACGTCACATCAAATATATGTATCCATATCTCGAATAAACATCTATAAACGTGATGAAGTATTCGAAACCACCCTTAGCCTAGATGTTCATTGGACCACATACACCGGTGTGTACTAATTCTAATACATTTTGTGCACAATTTTCTTTGC
This sequence comes from Orobanche coerulescens, assembly GCA_033398695.1. Classification (NCBI taxonomy): domain Eukaryota; kingdom Viridiplantae; phylum Streptophyta; class Magnoliopsida; order Lamiales; family Orobanchaceae; genus Orobanche; species Orobanche coerulescens. The sequence continues at coordinate 120,818,130 of CM065815.1, forward strand.
TTTGGAAAGCCCTTTTAGTCATTTTACCTTCTAGACGGGATTCACAGGTTGGAAATGACTCAACTTGGAGCGAATCCAATGGGCCATCGCTCACCAATCTTTAAATACTTCTGAGGTTAATATGACCCAATCGTAAATGCCACAAATATGTTAGATTTATGCTCGAAGGCTCTTTTCTTTTATTAGGATTAGTCAAATAATTAAGTAATTTATAATTATACAAGGGAGCGGGTACAGCATTAATGATATAAAGTTCTTCACTATAAGTACTCGCGCAAACATATTCATCGTTTCTTTTAATAACTACATTATATTCAAAAGAAACTGAGTATCCATCACGACGCAATTTAGAAACTGAAATTAAATTCATTCTAAAATCGGGTACTAATATTACATTATTTAGAACTAAAATACTATCATCAACTTTTAGCTGCACGACTCCCACTGCAATAGCCTTCAGCGTGGAATAGTCCCCCCAGCTTATTGTAATCTCATCCATACTAAGTACCTTGGTTACTTGGAACCCTTGCGAGTCATAACAAACATGATTAGTGGAGCCTGAATACATTATCCACGAAGTGACAGAACAGGCAGCCAAACATGTTTTGACTACTAGTGCCTGAGACGTACCTTTCTTAGGGCAGTCACTCTTGAAATGCCCTTTCAGACCGCAGTTGAAGCACTTGCCCTTCGGATTTTTGTTCCCCTCGGGTTGAGGATCCTTTGACTGAGGAGCCTTGCACTTAGCTTTGAAGGTTGCCACTTGCTTCTGGCCGACCTGCTTTTTCTTCTTTCCCCATTTAGGTTTTGAAGAAGCAGCACCGGTTGCCGAAAGAATTTGATGATAACCTTGTTTGAAGAGACCTTCGGCATACTGAAGCTCTGTCAGAAGTTCCGCCAATGTGTAAGTCCTACGATTCATGTTGTAGTTAAGGCGGAACTGCTCAAAGCTTCTTGGTAAACTGCACAAGATAATATCGACCTATGACTCCGCATCGATAGTGGCCCACAATATGCTCAGTTCGTTCAAATGAGACATCATTTTAAGAACGTGATCCCTTACTGGGGTCCCTTCAGACATTTGGGTTATCATCAAAACCCTCATTATGTTTTGCCTAGCCTCTGATGACCAAAACATCTCAGTGAGATTTTTCATCATTTCCGTGGCCGAGCCCATCGTTTGATACTGATGTCGCAATACATTTGTCAGTGAAGCCAAAATTTAACAGCGAGCCATCTCATCAGACTTTTTCCATTTCCGGAATTCAGCCAACTCTTCAAGAGTGGCATCCATTTCTGGTTCTAAAGGGCTCTCCTCAGTTAAAACAAATTTATTCCCCTCAGCAGTCAAGACAATATCAAGATTTCTTTTCCAGTCGGCAAAGTTAGTGCCATCAAGTTTGTTTTCTTTGAGAATAATAGCTAGTGAATTGAAAGACATCTGAGAATAAAATTAAAAAATACCATTCATCACATAACTCGATGCAAAATATATTGAAAAACCTTAAAACAATATATATGTAATCAACCAACACCTTGAAAACCCGCACATGCAAGCCACGATAGTGTGGACGTTTACACGTACATTTTCAAGTAGATTTTAACGTCTTTAATTTTACTATCTAGGCAAGATGCATTTTCACAAGTAAAATTAATAGTTGGTTCCTCTTGGCCATGTATTTAATTAACAGAGACTCCGATGGGGAGCTTATTAATTAATACACCTAAGTGAACACCATAATTTAACAAACCTTAGAATATCATTTAATGATAATAGTCCTACAGATGGAGAGGTCCTATCATAAAAAATAATATTCACCTTTTTGTTATCAAATTTGAAGTTTAAAACCAGTGAACCAATAATTAGCACATCCGATGTGGAGGAAGACTCTAATGTCAACGCGCATGCTAATTATTTCACAATTTAAACCAATTATGAAGGCCAATTTGATTTTGAAAAATCAATTTAAAATCACTTAGTTATTTTGAAAAATTAAGGTTTTTAATTTTCTCGTCCTAACATGCAAGGAATCATATCACGCATACATCCATACATGCCATATATCAAAACAATAAAAACCAACAAATAATAAAAATTGGATAATTAAATTTTATTACTCGTTTTGAATAACGAGAAAATCTTCGGCTCGTTCACTCCCAATGCTTCAAGCATCTCGCGGAAAAACGAATTGAGCCCAACGATAATCGCATAACTTGACTCATTGCCCGCTTGCCCGACCACTTGCCACGCTTTGCCGAATCGCCTGATTGCCGGATGCCTGACCTGCCCGAGCTGCCCGATTGCCCGAGTTGGGTTGCTGGCCGATTGCTGATCGGCTCCCTGCTGGTCTCGGTCGGTTCGTCCGATCGGGACTCCTCTTCGCGCTGGACTTTTTTCTCTTTCGTACTTTGTGTGTTCCATTTCGATTACAATTTTATTCGAAATAAAATACATCGAATTTACATCAAATTACAAGAAAAATGAATCCTATCTACCCGTGGATTTTCTCACGGGAAAAACTTATACATACCTCAAAACCGGGCCAAATTACCAAAAATGCGTAAATAAATAAAAACATCACATTGCCATGATAATTGGATCATATTCTCCTACAAGACAAATTCTAGCAAAATATTCCAAAAATCATACTACATGAATATTTAATTGCTAGCATATTAATCACCAAATTAATTAAATTGAACAGAACCTAAAGACCGGCTCTGATACCAATTATTGGAACATAAAACGCAGCGGAAGCAAGTTGGTGGAAAAATTTAAGAAAGGTTTTATAAACTAACGAATATAAAAACTGGATCTATTTAGGCTTGTCAATTAATTAACTAAACAGATTAACAAACAATTAAATACACATATTTACGCATGGGGTCGGTAATTTATACCTTTGACGCGAAGTGGTAGGAAATCCCTTTTGGTCGATTTATCTCCTCTTCGTCTCCTCTCCGATCTTCTTGTATTTCTATCTCAAGATCTTCTAGAGTATATCCCGCCTATGTCCGGATGTCGTGTGGGCAACAATCTACCGGATCAAACTTGGACAGCAAGGGGTCGGCCGAAATCTCTTCTCAAGAAACTCACGATTTTTGTTTTCTCTATTTTTCATGAATATTTTCAGTATTTTAGAAAAATATTGTGTTAACTAACTTGTGGAATCCAAGACACAAGTCAAGATCCACAATTAAACACACACAAAAAATCAATTTTCTTGGGCAAATAATGTGATGAAAATCGGCCACCCCTATATATCTATCTATAGGTGTTTTGGGCTACTCTAGGGACCTTAAGGAGGATATGGTAAGGACTCTTAATAGATGTCATCTTCCTATATTAGAACTCTTCCTAATATAATGACTATTAAATATCAACCTAGTCCACTAAACGGTTGATATTGCACTTCCTACCAAAATCCCAAATTACGAAATTGGGCTCCTTTTTGAATTAATTATTTTTCGTATTTAAGATATTCCATGTCCATTAATTAATTTAAGCTACTGACAGCTTTTAATTAATTAATATATTATACATGAGTATACCATTCGACCTTTATTATTATATCGGAAAATTAATTCTACCTGCAGGGTTTAATATAATAATCATTTCGAGTGCCTCAAGGGACATGATCAACACGACTGGTCGGAACACGATTTCTAGCTATTATGTTAATTATCATATAAATAATAATATTGCCCAAAATATCGAGCATATTGAGTCAATCATTGTGGCTCTCACCCATGATAAATCAAAGCAATAAATATTAAATATATATAATTAAATATTAATCACTAGAATTAAGAAATAATAATTGTCCGAGATGGACGCTCTTCTTATAGTCAGTACAGAAGAATCTATCTCACCTCGATCCTGTTCAATGTATACCGAATACGCTAATATATGCTAATGGTCAAGACCAACCAATCTCAAGCATATACTACAACCTCTTACATAACGGTCTAATGTTATATAGGCTGTGAACTAAATATTACTATATAAGGAACCGATAATGTGATCTTCTGCGTGACACGACACACCACATTATCTACAATATAAAGTAATTTAGACTACATTTGCATAACCATAGCGTGAATAAATATGCAAAATATGTGATAAATGAATTAAATATTCTCGTAGATAAAGACCGAGAAATTAGGTAATACAAGCATAAAGTATGCTTTGACGTATACAATCCTAACACGTTAATCCCCAACAGTTATGTACTTTAAAGTGAGGTCTTTACGTACGTTAAAGTATCATGTGAGATATAGTTGGCTGATCAGAGAGGACCTTGTCAAGCGTAGCGTACGTTAAGCCTAGGAGCTTACGTACGCTAAGACACAGACGTAACGTACGTTACGTAGAATGCATAACGTACATTATGAACAGAATCGGGCAGGATCAGGCTATGGCCGACAGGTGGGTCCCTTGGTCGACAGCTTTTGGCGCATAACGTGGGCGGGCGCGTCAATGTCGTGTATTACGTACGTTATGGACTACCCATTACGTACGCTAAGATGCTAAGTGTTACGTACACTATGTATAACGCATTACGTACGTAACAAGAGGAATCGGACAGAGAAATCAATACCAGCCATGTGGAGCCCAGGTATCGGCTGGCGTGCCAAAAGATAAGTCAACTAGGTATTATGTACACTATGCAGAGCATATTACATACGTAATATGAGCATATACTGTAGCAAGTCAACGTATGTATTACGTACGCTATTGAACAAGTGTTGCGTACGTTATGCAGGATACGAAACAAGGCAGTAAGTTCTGGAATGATGTTATATATGCTATGAAGGACCTGTAGCGTACGTAAGGAGCATTACAGACGTAATGTTGATTGGTAACGTACATAATGAGCGCCGCAGATTATAAATTAAGGTTCGGTCTTTCATTTCTTCACAAGAAGAAATCGATGCTTTTCCCTCAACATCATCCCTCTGAGTATGGTAGTGAAGATAAACCTCTTCTATCTTAGATATATGCTTGGAAGCATGGATTTGAGGCTTGGATATGAAGATATCAATGATCATTGAGGTGTTTGATGGTGTTGTTCATGTTCTTAAGGTATGTTGTTGAACTCTACACCTTGATTTCGGATTCTTGGTATTGTTATATGTATTTGATTCGTATGATGATGATTATAGTGGTATTGATATGATTTTTAATGTTATGAGAAATGTATATTGAAGAATATGATGATACATGACTTGGATTATGAGTTAGATGATTATCTACATGCTAAAGGATGTCGAATTATGTTGTTTTGATGGCTATGAACATGGTTTCGAATCACTTAGTGTTCTTGAGGAACTCTTGATAAATAGAACATAGCAAGACGATCGTATGTTGAATTATCGGTATTTTTAGATATGAAGATCGAATGTTCATCAAGTCATGTTGATGGTAGTGGTAGAATTCGTATGTTCTTGATGAAATACGAATCATGATATCAATTGTGAATCCGGAAAGTTTGTGATTGATCATCAAATATGATTTCATTTACATTCGTATCCATAATCGTATTTTGGTTGTGAATTCGTAATTGTTTGAGTTGGATTGTTCGGACTTGTGTCTAATCGAGATATTGTAAAATCGTTGAGTTTGTTGATCGATTTTATTGATTGTTAATTATCAGATTTCGGTTTGTATGGTGGATATGAGTTCGTAATGGTTTGAGTTATACTATTTGGTTTTGTATATGATCGAGATATCGTTGAACCGTTGAGCTGATTGGTTGGTCGTGTCAGTTGTTGATTATTATCGGATTGTTGTTAATTTATTATTGCAATAGGTTCCGATAGTTGATCATTGATAAGAATCGTGCCTTACGGTCGAGTTCGAGGATGCTCGTGGATTGCATTGGCCAGGGCCGAAGATCTTGTAGACAACAGCAATGAATTGGTAACAGCTTCACTATCGTCGTATCGGTATCGAGGCAAGTTATTACTTGCACAGTTTATAATATTTAATGAATGGTTTCAGTTTCATTCATTTATTATTTGCATAGCAATGATTATAATTGTGGACTCTGGAGATTTGGGATTATACGTTGTTTTCTGATTTTGGGAATTAAATCATAATGTATATGACTTACATTTGTTATTGGTATACTTGGGTATTGAGGATACACTATGGTGAAGACGAGGATATGAGATATCTATAGTCTATGGTACTTTTGGATCCTCGAATATTGAGGAAATTGTTGGTGATGGTTTTAACATCGAGATTGCTCTCCAAGGACTCAAGGCAAGTACTATAATCATGTTTGTCATTTAGTGGCGATCATGTTGTGATAGATTCGTGTATTGTTGTTGTCGTTCATTGTGTATTGTTGTTTTGTGCAGTTGTGCATTGTTGTCATATGTCCACCATGCGTTGGTCCGACGGTTTTGACAAACGGATTTTATTAAGTCTTCGAATGTTTTTAAAATATAGTACCGTCGTTAGCCTCTTGGGCGTTTGTAAATGTTTACGAAAATATTTTTTTCCTTGTGGGTTTCGTCTCGGGTCCCATGATGCTGTAATATTCCGGGATGACTCTGAGGGTGGTACAACTATGCCCTTGGTCTAACACCCCCAAATCCTATTGGGTTATTACAGTGCCGTGGAACCCACACCAGTAAATCCACCAGGCGAACACGACTGAAATATATCAAATTAACCAACAAGGGAAATCACAGTCCCTACTATGATATCCCGACACAATATTCCGATAAGGAATTTCAACGACAACGATGGGCATACATGGCCAAAATAAAAAATACAACAACATCCACGAGCATTTGCTCGGATAATACATAATGACAACGGCTGACAAACTGGAGAACACTCCAACTAACTGACCAACATGAACAACTCGGACTAGTATCGCTCGAATGCCTCATCGCCATCGCCATGCCCTTGTATCTCAACTCTCTCCTCGCAAGCACCTAAAACATGAAAACATGTTCCGCCCCCACGGGGTCAGTCATCTAGATAATGAACATCAAATATATGTATAACATGATATGTATCCAAAGGGAGAATGAAACGGTAAAATAATAATAATACGAGATGTTCACAAACCAAGGTAAGAACCGAGAATTCGTGAAACACTATGCCCACGGCATACTATTAATAACTGTTCAACAGGTTAGAACATAAATGCCCAACGGCGAATCATAAATATAGAACCCCATAATGAACTACACGAACATGAACCAAACGAGAACTGAATTAAATATGAATCACAATGCCCGAAGGCTCCAACGAAAATACCAAGACATCACAAAGGCCTGAAAGCCACTCAGCTGAAGCTGTCAAATATTATAATTACCTGAAGCCAAAACAGCCCGAAGTTGTATCAATGAGGGCCAAAGCCATGGCACGAAGCCGTATCACAATGAGGGCCGAAGCCACGGCACGAAGCCGTATCACAATGAGGGCCGAAGCCACGGCATGAATCCGTATCACAATGAGACCATCCAATGGCCGTGACCTACTGAACTATAGGTGTTGGGAAACCAACCGCAAAGGTTCAAGCCCCAAACTTACCCATAATGAGATCACCAAGTGACCATGACCTGCTGAATTGTAGGTACTTGGAAACCAACCGCGAAGGTTCAAGCCCCAGACTTACCCATAATGAGCACTATCCGAGACTAGCCTCCAAAACACAATTAATCAGAAATGGCAACGATCCACAGATTACCGAATTCACAAGAATAATAGTGTGCTACCTTGAGTTGTCCAACACGACGACATTGACTCATGTATGGGCACCGTCCTCGATAGTCACTATTCAATACCTCGATTGCCTTAGAATGGGCAACCGATAACAATGATCAACGGATGGGAACTATCCCCGACATTCCCAATTTAATACCTCGATTGCCTTAGAATGGACAACCGATAACAATGATCAACGGATGGGAACTATCCTCGACAGTCCCAATTCAATACCTCGATAGCCCTAGAATGGCCAACCAATAACAATGATGCAGCGGATGATTCAACACCTCGATTGCCTTAGAACGGCTAATCGATAATAATGATATAACGAATGACTCAATACCTCGATTGCCTTAGAACGGCCAATCGATAACAATGATATAACGAATACCTCGGCACCTTTAATCAGTTACCGACGACAAAGATGAGAAACGAATACGCCAATGCCTTCAATCGGCCAATACTACATCAATGACAAAACACCAACATCAATAACAATGATTAGAACAATGTCTTAGATCGACATCAATATCAACAACAATAATCGATACATCGATACCGCGAACCGGCTATCGACAATAATATTAACAACGAGTGTCCCAATGCCTTGAACCAGCCATTAACGAACAATAATGATCATTTGGAATAATTGCCGAAGAGTATCATATCGAACAATCCCTTAACATCAATGAACTCATGAAGAGACTAAGTCTCGGAATGATACAACACATTCACACATATATGATAACATTAATCTCATTGACTAGTACAAGTATAAAACTTGCCTCAAACCGACGGCGAGAAAGTCCTTCCACGATCAACGTCCTTAATAGAATTATCAGCTGCTCGAACAACCTTGAATAACATAAGTACCAACAATTCATTAATATATGAATCAAGCATGATCACAACCAACTCAAAAAGTCGATACAACACTACCCAACTCATTGGGGCAATCTAACAAACATGTTGTAAACAATCTTCCATTGTTTACAACCAATCCCAATTGTATCGAAAACCAACCTCTAATGAATGATTCAATCCAACAAAACATCCTCCATACAGTCAATAATCCAATAGGAAGGCACAATATGAGATTACGACAACATCTAATCGAAACCCCAAAATTCCAAAGTCAACCTTCAAGGTGTTCTTGAATAATCCTCCAACAATCCAAAGATAATTCATAAAAAATCATAATCATATGTATATCCCTTCACATATCATGATTATAACATCCAAAACATCATACTCCAACTCAAATTCGAAATCTAGGGTGTGAAGAGATTACCTTAGATTTAGGATGAAGAATCCAAGTAGATGTTGTTAATCCACACCAAGAACTCAAGGCGGATGAAAACTCTGAGATTGATGATGCTAAATCGCCAAAGAATTCGCCCAAGAGTCGCCCAAGGAGAGGAGGAATGAAGAAAATGATGAAATGAACTTCTCTCCTCAAAAATCCGCTGAAAAAGGGGTAATCTGACTCGCGTGCTGCGGACCGGACTGAGTGTGCCGCGGCCCGCGGCCGAAAATTACGAACAACTCCCAGTTGGTGCCGCGGCCCGGCCAGCAGTGGGCGACGACACATGGTACAGCCGCGCCAGGCTGATCCTGCAAAATATGTGTGCCGCGGCGCACACTCCCTAATGCCGCGGCGCATATTGTTCGTGCCCAAAAAGTGAAGAAAAACGACCCAAAAAGAGAATAAACGTTATAGAACTCTAAACCTGGGAATAATAACACGAAATGGAATTGCGGGAACCCCAAAACGGTGGTTCAGAGTAGTGAGTACGAGAGTTGGTCCAAAATAGCACAAACCGAATAAGAAAGAGTAAATTCGAAATGATATGAACTCCAACATCAACATCAACTTACTCAACATTTACGACGATTATGATAATATTCTCATCTCGATTTCTAAACAGGGTTGGTGTAACACCCCCAAAACCCATTGGGTTATTACAGTGCCGTGGACCCCACACCAGGAGATCCACCAGGCGAACACGAATAAAAATACATTAAATTAACCAACAAAGGAAATCACAGTCCCTACCATGATATCCGACACAATATTCCGATAAGGAATTTTAACGACAACGATGGGCCTACAGGGCCAAAAATAAAAAATACAACAACACCCACGAGCCTCGCTCGGATAGTATAAAATGACAACGACTGACAAAACTGGAGTACTCCAAACTAACTGACCAACATGAACAACCCAGACTAGTATCGCTCGAATGCCTCGTCACCAACATCATGCCCCTGTGTCCCAACTCTCTCCTCACAAGCACCTAAAACATGAAAACATGTTCTGCCCCCATGGGGTCAGTCATCCAGATAATGAATATCAACATGTATAACAATATATGCATCCAAAGGTACAATGAAACGGTACAATAATAATAATAATAATACGAGACGCTCACAAACCAAGGTAAGAACCGAGCATTGGTGAAACACTATGCCCACGGCATACTATTAATACATGTTCAACAGGTTAGAACATAAGTGCTCAACGATGAATCATAAGTATAGAACATCACAATGAATTACATGCAGATGAATCAGACCAGAACTGTATTAAATATGAATCACAATACTCGAAGGCTCCAATGAAAATACCAAGACATCACAAAGGACTGAAAGTCACTCAACGGAAGCTGTCGATCAACACAAACACCTGAAAGTTACTCAGTCGAAACTGTAAATCATCACGATAGCCCGAAGCCAAAACAGCCCGAAGCTGTAACAATGAGGGGATGGCCGAAACCATGGCACGAAGCCGTATCACAATGAGGGCCGAAGCCACGACACGAAGCCGTATCACAATGAGGGCCGAAGCCACAACACGAAGCCGTATCACAATGAAACCATCCAATAGCCGTGACCTACTGAACTTTAGGTGTTGGGAACCAATCGCGAAGGTTCAAGCCCCAAACTTACTCATAATGAAATCACCTAGTGACCGTGACCTACTGAGTTGTAGGTGTTGGGAACCAACCGTAAAGGTTCAAGCCCCAAACTTACTTATGATGAGCACTAGTCGAGACTAGCCTCCAAAACACAATTAATCACACACGGCAACGATCCAAAGATTACCGAATTCACGAGAATGGTAGTGTGCTACCTTGAGTCGACCAACACGACAATAATGACTCACAAATGGGCACCGTCCTTGGTGGGCCCAATTCAATACCTCGATTACTTTAGAATGGTCAAACTATAACAACGACATAACGGATGGGAACTATCCTCAACATTCCCAATTCAACACCTCGATTGCCTTAGAATGGCCAATCGATAACAAAATATCATCAATGGAATCAAAAATCCAATAGGAGTACACAACTCGAGATTCCAACAACATCTAATCGAAACCCCCAATTCCAAAATCAACATCCAACATGTTATTGAATAATCCTCCAACAATCCAATGATAATTCATAAAAACTCATAATCATACGTATATCCCTTCACATATCATGATTACAACATCCAAATCATCATATTCCCATTGAAAAATCAAAATCTAGGGTTTGATGAAATTACCTTATTGGGATGAAGAATCCAAAAAGATGTTGTTAATCCACACCAAGAACTCAAGGAGGATGAAATCTCTAAGATTGATGATGATAAATCGCCCAAGAATTCGCCCAAAAATCGCCCAAGGAGAGGAGAAATGAAGAGGAAAATGAAATGAGCTTCCTTCCGCCAAAAATCCGCTGAAAAAGGGTGATCTGACCCATGTGCCGCGTCCCGCAGCCGAAAAAAAATGCTCCCAGCCATTTTAGTGCCGCGGCCCACAGTACAGCCGCGCCAGGCTCACTATGTAGTCTTAGCTATTTCGACCATAACTCCTTTGTCCGGACTCCGATTGACTCACCGTTTGAACCATTGGAAAGATAACTTGATGCTCTATAATAATTAAAGGATTAAGAACTTTTGAAGTTTCCAAGAATTGATGGTGATTTTACAAAGTCGAACTCATATGTGGAAAAGTCGCTTAAGAACACGGAACTCAACAGAACGACACCGAGACGAACTCGGATGATGAAAAGTGTACAATTAATCATTCCCGGAATGACGAAACGGTCACAATACAGTCACTAAGATGGACTTCCACCGAAAAAGAAAATTATCGAAAATCAAAATTGCGGATATTACAGTTGGACAATGAATAATAACTGATACACGGCTCAAAGATACGCCGAACGATGGAGACAAATGAATGAACATAAATGATGAATGATTATTAAAGAGTGAAAAAAAAATTACTGAGTGCCAATTACTGAATGATAATAAATGAATTCACAGCCGGGTATTACATACTCCCCCCCTTAAAAAGAGTTTCGTCCCCGAAAACTAAGGGTACATGATCGCTTGGATTCGCGTAGTATGGTTTTCAAATCCGATCAATTTTAAAATTTGTAAAACCTCGGAGTATTTCCAAGGTGTCGAACCCAAGGGAATTGATGTGTCGAAAATAAAGGAATTAACTCTACTCAAAATTTGACTGCTATTTAGGAATCCGAAATTGTTTTGATTCTAATTATCTAATTTTAAAAATCGAAGAACAAAAATTAAATAAAAGATGAAATATCTAAATTAAGCAAATAAAGCAAATTAGCAAGATAAAATCACAAGTCGAAAGGTAATTGATCCTAGGGTAGTATCATCTAATTGAGTTCACACAATTCGTTCACTTGATTCCTTCTCCCCAAAATTTAATTCAATCCTAGAAATAATCACTCGGTCGATCTAGAATTCCTGTCAAGGCAACCTAGAAAGATAGTTAATTAAAACCCTTTTCCCCGTCAGGGCTCAAAGAATTAAAATCACTTAAAAAGCACCAACTTATCTATCTATGATTTATCTTTCTCCGCTAGGTCTCAAGATAAAATCATATTGTGTGTCAAGTATTTCCACTAATCAATTACTCCTTAGGACAAAATCAATTAGCTAACATGCATCAATTAAGGGCCCTTTAATCTAGCATGAGATTTAACACAACTTGAACACAAGCCTAGGATGAAAGGTCAAAAGGTAATCAAAGGAACATCATGTGAACATCAATTAAAATTACTAACCCTAGAATCAATCAATGAATTAGCCAGACATACTTGAAATTAAACAAGAACTAGCTGAAGAATGCATATTATTAATATAAAAAGAGAGATTACAACCCGTACGTATGAACTCCGAGTCTTCAATAATAATTCTCCTCCAAAAAGTTCTTGAAACAAAGGAATAAATCTTGCTAAAAAGTGTAAAAATCTGCTTAAGAGTGATAAAGGCTGATGGAAGATGATCCAAGATTCTCAAACTAGGTCTAGAATGAGGTTTATATAGCCTAAGGGGGTTACAATCCCGATTAGCCCTAATCTAGGAAATAAATAATATCCAAAAGAGTCAAAATCCGTCCAAAAACGAGAGCCCGCTGGGAAGCCTTTCGGCCTGGCCTATCGGCCGATAGGCTGGCCGATAGGCTGTTCGTCAATTTCTTCACTCGATAGGCAGGAGCTCCTTTCGGACGGCCCTATCGGCCGATAGGCTGGCCGATAGGGTCTTCTGTTTGGCGCAAAAATCCGTTTCTTCGTCCGTTTGACTCGACTCTCGGTCCTTTGTCTCGTTTTGGGTCCTTTTGGCTCTAAAAACCTGCAAACACACTAAAACCAACCCAAACGCGTAATACGGCTCGACTAATCATAAATAAGCCAAATACGAGCACATTAATCACGAAACGAGATAAAAACCTAGTATAAAATCCTAGAAATAAGTGGTAAAATTACCACTTATCAAACCCCCCCAAACTTAAGCCTTGTTCGTCCCGAACAACAAAAAGAAAAGAAAAAGAAAATCGTGAATCATCGTGCAACTCATAGTGTTCAACCTAATCAATACTACCCTGTAATTCTCTCTAAATAATCCGAGTGTCGTAAAAGCGAGCTGCACTCAGAATAATGATTCCACAAAGTAGTCAAGTTCAGTCCTAATCATTCGTTCATGAAGAAAATCCATCTCAATGATTAACAAAACGTTATTGAAATCGACCGTCAATATGAAAGGCTATTATAAACAAGCTAGTTACTTGCGTTACGGTCGAGTGGCACATTTTTCACGAGTTTCATAACAAATTAACCTCAGTCAGTATTCCCTTATATATATGTTCACGAATTTAATTCGAGTTGACCACTAGGTTAGGATCTCGGGATGTTTCATCGGGGTAATCCTAGGGTGGAACTTCCATTCTCATGTATTAGGAAACCGTTTGACGTAAAAGACACTCATGGGGCACATGGATGCTTCTAGTTACTAAGTTCCGTCTCGACGGAGAAACAACTCGAATATATAATTTCCGCATGTCCGAATCAAGATCGCCGTTTACGCGAGAGTAAGCAATGGTCACGCGAATACCCCGTTACTAAGTTCCCTATCATTGGCACATGTGAAATATCTAAATCACTAGTCTAATCAGAGTCGTCGTTTTACGCGAGGGTAAACAACGGGTCACGCGAATGCCCCCGGTTACTAGACTTCCCTTCATAGAACAACATTATCTTAATTTTTGGGAAAAACTGACCGACACTAAACTCAATCTAAGTGCCAACACGACTGACGAAACAGTACGACTCACTATCCGGAAGATGTAACCAAACGTATTGACGGTGATTTTAAAACAAGTATGTATCGTCTCTTATCTGCCAAGACCTCTACAATCACGAAAAATTTTGGACCTAAATAAATACTATGCAAAACAGAAATAACTGACTACAACTCGACTAAAACTCGACCGTTTCTTCAGAGATAAAAACAGTGTCGTAACATCGGTTTCACACAAATAGAAGCACGAAAAATTCACTAATAAAGAAAAGCTAAAGACAAGCAAGGCTATCTAAAACAAACAACGAAAAGCAAATAAAAGCCAACATGAAATCTAAAAAAAAACTACTACGACCCAAAAAAATAGAAAATAGAAACTAGCAAACACACCGAACGAAAATGAATAAAAAAAATTCTAAAAACTAAGCAACCAAAAGCCAAAACCATGCAACACCAAAATGATAAGCACAAATAAACACAACGGGCACCAACACAAGCAAATAAAGATACAAGGCAAACACGGTACTCACATGTAAAGAAATTAACAAAGCCGCACTTCTTCCCCCCCCCAAACTTATTTCGCATCCCAAAGGAGGAATAAGTTTGAAAAGAGAAAGGAGTGGCTTTGTTAATGGAGTACCTGATCACTGTGGCGGAAATGGCGGGTTTGTCGGCGAGCTCGGATCATAGCGGGCATGTGAATCGGGGAAAGGAGCAAAGTGGTACATCTCATGTAGCATTCGGTGGTAGTGGTCCTCCTGTGCCCACCTATCTTCCTGTCTCTTCCTCTCTTGCTCCCTCCAAGCAATCTCCTCTAGTCGCCACACTCTGTCCTCCTCGGCGCGTCTCTCCACGAGCTCGTACAACTCATTGACCCGAGTGGCAACAACACCCACCCGAGTCTCAACCTCGCCCAACCGAGTTCCCAAAGAACCAAACTCGGCTGTCAAAGAACGCATACTCGCCAAGTGATAATTATCTTGCGCTTGCATACTCTCGTCGTGCATCTCTCTCTCTCTCTCAAAAAATCTCGTCTCAAAAGCATCAAAATCTGGAGCTCTCATCTGGAAACTAGTACCTCCACCGGCGGGAATCTCGTCACGGCTACCCCCCTCGG
Source organism: Orobanche coerulescens (assembly GCA_033398695.1). Lineage (NCBI taxonomy): Eukaryota > Viridiplantae > Streptophyta > Magnoliopsida > Lamiales > Orobanchaceae > Orobanche > Orobanche coerulescens. Next base: position 120,833,585 of record CM065815.1, read on the forward strand.
GTATATCATCCATCTCCTCCTCGGCTCCCTCCAAGAACGGCTCATCAATGGTCACCTCCCGGCGTTGCCTCTTACGAGGCGCATCTAACGGTCGGATAAGTGCCACATGAGCCGCGGAGCTCATACTCCACCTCGCATATACATCGGGCGCGTCGCCCATCACCGAAGTCAAGGTCGGAGAGGGGAGTCGGAAGAGGGACACGGTTTTGTTCCGACCGTGCAATTTCCAGTCGAACCCCTCGGTGAAGGCAAGCATCTCCTGCCTCTGCAGTGTCGGTTTATCCAAATAGATGTCTCGGGACACCGGCTCTCCTCTAATGTGCACCCCAAGATGCTCCGCGATAGGGGTCACGAACGCCCCAATACCAATCCTCTGCTTCCCGGTCACCGGGCTTGTTTCTCCATGTGCTCGATCGAAAACATCCGGCGTGCTTCCGTGTACCGTTCAAGGCCGACCATAAAAGATGAAGATCCGTGGACAAGCACGTCCCGAGTCGATACGGCTCAAAATCGTCGATGTGAACAGGCGGTGGACATATCGGAGAACTGGGTTCCTGATCGAGGAGGCTTTGGCATATGTCGGATTATAAATAAGAAGCGTCTCCTCCCTGCGGGAAATCATCTTGGACCACAGCTCTAAGTTTTCTTTGGCATGATCGCCTGTGGGAATGATCCGTCCTCGGCCCCGTTGATAATGGCATTAACTTCATCGGCCGAGAGCTCCCTTTCTATGTTGTCGAGATTGAAGCGAATAGAAGCCGGAGTCCCGTTCTCTCTAAAAACCTCAAGTGTGGACAGAAACTCCACAGTGAGCACGTGGTAAGCGAGGTAGTTCGCCCGAAAGATTTGCTCAAACCCGCACTGCCTCGCTAGTAGCACAATATCATCGTAAACACCCATAACCCGGGCCGTCTCCTCATGCAGAAATCGGCAATGCTTGTGTGACATGCCGATAAGGTGCGACCACCTTCTTTTAGACTCTGGCCCGGTCAATCTCAGCTTGAACTTCTTCGGGTCGAGTGCAGTCGGGATCAGAATAGCCGGCACTACCTTCATCGGAGCCTTTTCCTTTTCTGTGGTTGCCTTAGATTTTCCGGCCGTACTCGGATTCGACTTCTTGCTTTGCTTTCCCATTTCAAAGTTCCTTGATCGAGTTTGAAGGAAGAAAAGTAGAAAAAAATTCGCCCCTTTCTCTTATGTTCTATCGGCCGAGAGAGTGCAAGTGTGTGAGAAAATCGGGTGTGAAGTGTTTAAAAGGGGTATAAAATAACCGGGTCGAAGTGGATCTTGGTAGGGTAAGTTCCTATCGGCCAGGCCTATCGGCCGATAGGCTGGGTCGATAGGAGCTTCTGTCTCTTACATACCTTTATATCGGGTGGTATATCGGTCGATAGGCATACCCTATCGACCACTGCTTGTAATCAATAAAAATTTGTTTATTTTCTCAGCCTATCGGCCGGGCCTATCGGCCGATAGGCTCGGTCGATAGGATTTTCTGCCTCAAAAATTTTTTCAGCTCGTTCTTCTTCACATACTTGGTCCCGTTTTTGCTTGGATATGGCGATGAAAGACCTGCAGGTATTCAAAACTCGGCATGCATGGATTAGAACTTAACAAAAACTAACAAAGCTACTACGAAATTAGAAACTACAAAAATCACGCAAACGAAAAATCGAAAATAAATGAGTAAAACGAACTAATATACATACATACGTTGGGTTACCTCCCAACAAGTGCTACGTTTAACGTCTTTAGCTAGACGATACCTCATTCATTCCGGGTCTTCAGTGACAACTCCCCCTTGAACGGGTTTGTTTATATCAAGATAGCACACGCTCCTCTCATTAGGTCGAGACTCGTTCGCCTCCAACATTCGAACATACTTCGGCAAATCCTCGGAAATTTCATCAACCTCAGAATGTGAGTAAATGGAGTGTGAAATACAATGCTCCAACAAGTCGGTCGGGGGCGGCATAATAGACTCAATTTCAAAACATTCCTCGGGCGCATCGTCGGGCTTCTTCATCGCGTCATAGATGGAAATTTTCAGATTTTGATCGTTAACCCGGAAAGTAAGATCGCCCTCCTGGACGTCTATAAGTGCTCTCCCCGTTGCTAGAAACGGTCTCCCAAAGATCAATGGTTGATTTTCGTCCTCGGGCATGTCAAGAACTACGAAATCGGCCGGGAAGACCAAGTGTTGGACTCTAACGAGCACATCCTCCACAATTCCCCTCGGATAAGTGATCGACCGGTCCGCCATGAGTAGAGAAATGGTAGTCGGCTTCATCTCCCCAATCTTCAACCTCTTAAAGATGGATAGAGGCATAAGATTGATGCTTGCCCCGAGATCACACAACCCATTACGGAACGTTTGGTCGCCAATCATGCATGTCAAAGTAAAACGTCCCGGATCCTTCTGCTTGAGTGGGAGCTTGTTTTGAATGATAGCGCTACACTCCTCTGTCATATTTATTGTTTCAAACTTCCTCAATTTCCTCTTGCTTGCCACAGCGTCTTTCAAGAATTTCACGTACCCCGGCATGTCTCTCAAAGCGTCTAGAAGTGGAATGTTGATATTCACCTTTTGAAACATGTCGATAAATTGTTGGAGCTTTTCATCATATCTCGACTTGGCGAAACGTCGTGGAAATGGAGCTTTTTCCTCAAAATTCTTCACATTCGCATCTCCGGGGACCTTTCGGCCGATATGTGGGTCGATAGGCTTCCTTGCCCGGCATCTTTGTATGGGTATCGGTTGGGCTATCGGCCGATAGCCTGGCCGATAGGTTCTGCTGTATTCCATCTTCTTTCTCGTTTTCGCTCCCGTTTCTAATACCTCCTCGTTTCCAGATTCCTTAACTCCAGCCCCATGATTACTGTACTTTGTCCCACTCCGAAGCTCGATTGCGTTGCATTGTTGAGTCTTCGGGTTGGTCTCGGTCTTTGCTCGGAAAATGGCCGGCTTGTGAAATCCGGCAGGCGTTCGCCATTTGACTCATTTGGGTCTCCACCATCGACATCTGCTTTGTCAAGGCTATCACCGAGTTTCCAATAGATGTCACACTATGCTCGAGAGCTCCGAACCTCTTGTCTACTTTATAAATAAAATCTTTTGGCTCGCCTCCAACCGTTCCAAAGATCTCTTCCATAGGTGTCTTAGCAATCGGCTCTTGAATAACCCCATTTTTCACGTTAAATCCCGGTGGTGGTGGAGAGCATTGTTCGGATTGGCATAGGAGAAATTAGGGTGGTTTCGATTGTTCGGATAAGAGTTCCCCAATTTCCCCCTTGCCGAAGTTTCCTCCTTGCATGTAGTTCACATCCTCCTTAACCGCAATCGGCTCGTTTAACTCTTCAAAACGAATTGACTCCCAAAGTATTCTTTCTTAGCATCTCGAGCTCTTTTTGTTGTTTTTCAAATTTTGCCTTTAAATCACCGTAGGCGTCCTCGTCACCGGATGGAACCTTTCTTCTCGTCATCTTCCTATCGGTCACCTCCTCATAATCATTGTTTACCGCTAGCTCAATGAGATTTTTGGCCTCTTCATAATCGTTAGCTAGAAATCCCCCTTTCGATGAATAGTCCAACTCTCTTCTAGCCTTGCTCGTCAAACCCCGATAAAACCGAATATAGATCTCCTCTTTGTCAATTCCATGCTGTGGGCATTTGCGAAGTAGCTTCTTGAATCGGATCCATGCCTCGTATAAATATTCATCCTCATATTGCTCGAATTGCAAGATATCGTTGATTTGTTTTTGCACCTTCGAGGGAGGATAGAACTGTGCTAAGAACAATCGGGTCATCTCTCTCCAAGTACCAATTTCCTTCCGATCTAAGCTCTTGTACCAATCTAGTGCATCGTCTTCTAAAGAAAATCGGAATAGGCGGAGCTTAATGACATCCGGAGGCACTCCGTTTTGCTTGATAGTGGCACATATGTCCAAAAACGACTCAAGGTGAGCGTTTGGATCTTCATTAACTCCCCCTCCGTATGTTTGAGACTTCACTGTAGCAATGAGGGATGGCTTAAGCTCGAAATTGTTGGCATCAATCTTTCCCCAACCTCCTTCTTGATAATCGTCCAGCTTAGGTCGAAAGCGGGCATTCAAGGGGATCTTCTCGGGACGAGCGAGTTCTCGTGGTTGGTCAACAATGCCGGCCATGGTATCAACGAAAGGTATAGAAAGAGTCTCGGTTCTCGCTTCTTGCTTCTTCTTCCTCAAAGACTTCTCGATTTCCGGATCCAAAGGAAATAAGTTCTTTCCTTGGGATCTCGTGATCATGCACCGCCTACAAGGAAAAGAAAACAAGATGTGAGGAAACGAGATCGAAAATTAATAATAAAAGTAAACTACCTAAAGTAACAATCTCTTCTTTTTCGAATTATTCCCTTAAATTTTCTATCAATTCCCAGTCAACGGCGCCAAAAATTGATCGCTTGGATTCGCGTAGTATGGTTTTCAAATCCGATCAATTTTAAAATTTGTAAAACCTCGGAGTATTTCCAAGGTGTCGAACCCAAGGGAATTGATGTGTCGAAAATAAAGGAATTAACTCTACTCAAAATTTGACTGCTATTTAGGAATCCGAAATTGTTTTGATTCTAATTATCTAATTTTAAAAATCGAAGAACAAAAATTAAATAAAAGATGAAATATCTAAATTAAGCAAATAAAGCAAATTAGCAAGATAAAATCACAAGTCGAAAGGTAATTGATCCTAGGGTAGTATCATCTAATTGAGTTCACACAATTCGTTCACTTGATTCCTTCTCCCCAAAATTTAATTCAATCCTAGAAATAATCACTCTACGATCTAGAATTCTGTCAAGGCAACCTAGAAAGATAGTTAATTAAAACCCTTTTCCGTCAGTGGCTCAAAGAATTAAAATCACTTAAAAAGCACCAACTTATCTATCTATGATTTATCTTTCTCCGCTAGGTCTCAAGATAAAATCATATTGTGTGTCAAGTATTTCCACTAATCAATTACTCCTTAGGACAAAATCAATTAGCTAACATGCATCAATTAAGGGCCCTTTAATCTAGCATGAGATTTAACACAACTTGAACACAAGCCTAGGATGAAAGGTCAAAAGGTAATCAAAGGAACATCATGTGAACATCAATTAAAATTACTAACCCTAGAATCAATCAATGAATTAGCCAGACATACTTGAAATTAAACAAGAACTAGCTGAAGAATGCATATTATTAATATAAAAAGAGAGATTACAACCCGTACGTATGAACTCCGAGTCTTCAATAATAATTCTCCTCCAAAAAGTTCTTGAAACAAAGGAATAAATCTTGCTAAAAAGTGTAAAAATCTGCTTAAGAGTGATAAAGGCTGATGGAAGATGATCCAAGATTCTCAAACTAGGTCTAGAATGAGGTTTATATAGCCTAAGGGGGTTACAATCCCGATTAGCCCTAATCAAGGACATAAATAATATCCACAAGAGTCAAAATCCGTCCAAAACGAGAGCTCGGGAAGCCTTTCGGCTGGCCTATCGGCCGATAAGTGGCCGATAAGTGTTCGTCAATTTCTTCACTCGATAGGCGGAGCTCCTTTGGACGGCCCTATCGGCCGATAGCCGGCGATAGGGTCTTCATTGGCGCAAAATCCGTTTCTTCGTCCGTTTGACTCGACTCTCGGTCCTTTGTCTCGTTTTGGGTCCTTTTGGCTCTAAAAACCTGCAAACACACTAAAACCAACCCAAACGCGTAATACGGCTCGACTAATCATAAATAAGCCAAATACGAGCACATTAATCACGAAACGAGATAAAAACCTAGTATAAAATCCTAGAAATAAGTGGTAAAATTACCACTTATCAGTACACAATTCGGGATATGAACAATCCCTCAGGATCTGAAAAAAACCTCCAGGAATACTCCTCAATACGGACTATGAAGAATAACAATGAATAGAATCCAACAAAGTTCAAGAATGACTCACCGAGGTGAAATAATAACGCAATGAGTGATAGCTCAATGAAATGATTGGAACCATCATCCCCCGTGAATTGAATGATTAGTTTGATAATTACAAGTCTCAACATGATTGATATATTATGAATGAATTACATGCATGAATGAACAACAACGAAGTGAATGATAATCCTTTAACACCGGTGATGAATGTCCTTACCTCTGGTTCTCGAAGCCTGATAGGACCCCTTGGATGACGCACGGGCTGAAGTAACAAAATCTCTCAAGGCTTGTGAGCCCTCTCGAGATCTACCGACACTAAAACTCCTGCAGTATTTCCGTAGGTGTCCCGGCCTCCCACACAGAAAACAAACAATAGCTGGCACTGTACACCGAGTACTAATGTGTCCTGCTGAATCACAGTTAAAGCAAACAGCAGTTGAACTCGTCGTCTGAGAGAAAGATGCTTTACCAGCACGAAGACGACTAAAAAACGATCTCTTGGACGCTGGAGCCCGATGTCCCTCTGAAGGAACTGACATCTCAGTACTCCCACTAGAAGAAGCTGAAGGGTGCTTCCGAGCAAGCTCCCTAATCAAAAGCTCTGCTCCAAGATCCTTCTCGATGAACTCACTAAGCGAATTACAATTGTGATTGAACAACTGCATCCTCAACTGCATCCTCAAAGGTAGGCGACTTTTGACGAGAGATATCGCCAACAATCTGGCTCACTCCTCCAGTCTGTCCATGAAACGGCACCTGGAATCCCTACTGTGGTGGACCACGAACCATCAAGGTCTGCATGGTCTCCATCAAACATGTCATCTGAGTCCTCTGAGCCATCATGCCCTGCATACATATGAATGGGTCATCCCGAACACCTTCCGATTGAGCTGCATCTCGGGTACGACTCCCTGACAGTGAATGATTATCTGCCGGTGAATGAGTAGCATCGCTACCTGTTGAACTAATTTATCCCTCGCGTTTGCGCGGGTATTCACACGAGATCCCGGGTTTCGGCCGGCACCGCGGCCTCTTCCCCTATGTCCTTTGACAGCTCTATCCATACTGAAGCAGGAAAGTCACATGATAATTATGGATCCTGCATGAATATCGCATTATGATTACGTTGCGGAATGATAATAATGAGCATACACGCTTATCACAATGAATGCATTAATAATGCAGTAAAATGATTGTCAACATGATGCCGGAATATGATAAGATCGCATGAAAGATCAAGTGAGGTAACATGATTATCTGATGAAATTCCTGAAATGATTATCTTGAACAAGTTAACAAGATTGATAATTCGATCCACAAGATCAACAACTGAGCAATGAGATTGACTGAATGATTAATGAATTAACATGATCAACAAGATAAAAAATGATGATTGAGGATTGTTGACTGATGAATGAGTTAATCCTTATCGCTTGCACAGGTCACACGTGCTCCAAAACAATTAGTCATGAATTAATCGTAACACTAATATCACATATAGGTTTCAACAAAACATGTATAATTAATGACATAATGAATGTATGAACATAAAGAGAATCGAGTCCTTACACAGGTCATACGAAGCTTCGAGGTCTTTCTCCACTGATGATGACTCGATGAAAGAATGACTCATACAGTCGTTCAATTATCACGACTCACAAAACCCGACTGTCCCGATTGTCATAACCTGACAGTCCCACTACTACCGCGTCTCTAGAGCCACATAACTCACATATCAGGGTATCTCACAACCCAACTCTCTGATACCATCTTCTGTAACACCCCCAAATCCTATTGGGTTATTACAGTGCCGTGGAACCCACACCAGGAGATCCACCAGGCGAACACGACTGAAATACATCAAATTAACCAACAAGGGAAATCACAGTCCCTACTATGATATCCCGATACAATATTCCGATATGGAATTTCAACGACAACGATGGGCCTACATGGCCAAAATAAAAAATACAACAACATCCACGAGCATTTGCTCGGAGAATACATAATGACAACGATTGACAAACTGGAGAACACTCCAACTGACTGACCAACATGAACAACTCGGACTAGTATCGCTCGAATGCCTCGTCACCATCATCATGCCCCTGTGTCTCAACTCTCTCCTGGCAAGCACCTAAAACATGAAAATATGTTCCGCCCCCACGTGGTCAGTCATCCAGATAATGAACATCAAATACATGTATAACATGATATGCATCCAAATGCAGAATGAAACGGTACAATGATAATAATAATAATAATAATACGAGATGCTCACAAACCAAGGTAAGAACCGAGCATTCGTGAAACACTATGCCCGCGGCATACTATTAATACCTGTTCAACAGGTTAGAACATAAATGCCCAACGGCGAATCATAAATATAGAACCCCATAATGATCTACACGAACATGAACCAAACCAGAACTGAATTAAATATGAATCACAATGCCCGAAGGCTCCAACAAAAATACCAAGACATTACAAAGGCCTGAAAGCCACTCAGCCGAAGCTGTCAAATATCACAATTACCTGAAGCCAAAACACAGCCCGATGCTATATCAATGAGGGCGGAAGCCACGGGATGAAGCCGTATCATAATGAGGGCCGAAGTCACGGCACGAAGCCGTATCACAATGAGGGCCGAAGCCATGGCATGAAGCCGTATCACAATGAGACCATCCAATGGCCGTGACCTACTGAACTGTAGGTGTTGGGAAACCTACCGTGAAGGTTCAAGCCCCAAACTTGCCCATAATGAGATCACACAGTGACCATGACCTGCTGAATTGCAGGTGCTGGGAAACCAACCGCGAAGGTTCAAGCCCCAGACTTACCCATAATGAGCACTAGCCGAGACTAGCCTCCAAAACATAATTAATCACAAACGACAACGATCCACAGATTACAGAATTCACAAGAATGATAGTGTGCTACCTTGAGTCAAGCAACATGACGACAGTGACTCACGGATGGGCACCATCCTCGACAGTCCCAATTCAATACGTCGATTGCTTTAAAATGGCCAATCGATAACAATGATCAATGGATGGGAACTATCCTCGAGAGTCCCAATTCAATACCTCGATTGACCTAGAATGCCCAACCGATAATAATGATGCAACGGATGATTCAACACCTCGATTGCCTTAGAACAGCCAATCGATAACAATGATATAATGAATGACTCAATACCTCGATTGCCTTAGCACGGCCAATCGATAACAATAATACAACGAATGCTTCGGCACCTTTAATCGGTTACCGACGACGAAGATGAGAAACGAGTACGCCAATGCCTTCAATCGGCCAATACTACATCAATGACAAAACACCAACATTAATAACAATGATCAGAACAATGTCTTAGATCGACATCAATATCAACAACAATAATCAATACATCGATACCGCGAACCGGCTATCAACAATAATATTAACAACGAGTATCCCAATGCCTTGAACCGGCCATTAACGAACAATAATGATCATTTGGCATAATTGCAGAAGAGTATCGTATCGAACGATCGCTTAACATCAATGAACTCATGAAGAGACTAAGTCTCGGAATGATACAACACATTCATACACATATATGATAGCATTAATCTCATTGACTAGTACAAGTATAAAACTTACCTCCAACCGACGGCGAGAAAGTCCTTCCACGATCAACGTCCTTAATAGAATCATCGGCCGCTCGAACAACCTTGAATAACACAAGTACCAACAATTCGCTTAATATACGAATCAAGCATGATCACAACCAACTCAAAAAGTCGATACAACACTACCCAACTCATTGGGGCAATCTAACAAACATGTTGTAAACAATCTTCCATTGTTTACAACCAATCTAAATTGTATCGAAAACCAACCTCCAATGAATGATTCAATCCAACAAAACATCCCCCATACAATCAATAATCCAATAGGAAGACACAATACGAGCTTACGACAACATCTAATCGAAACCCCAAAATTCTTAAGTCAACCTTCAAGGTGTTCTTGAATAATCCTCCAACAATCCAAAGATAATTCATAAAAACTCATAATCATATGTATATCCCTTCACATATCATGATTATAACATCCAAAACATCATACTCCAACTCAAATTCGAAATTTAGGGTTTGAAGAGATTACCTTAGATTTAGGATGAAGAATCCAAGTAGATATTGTTAATCCACACCAAGAACTCAAGGAAGATGAAATATCTGAGATTGATGATGCTAAATCGCCCAAGAATTAGCCCAAGAGTCGCCCAAGGAGAGGAGGAATGAAGAAAATGATGAAATGAACTTCTCTTCTCCAAAATTCGCTGAAAAAGGGGTAATTTGACTCGCGTGCCACGGCCCGGACTGAGTGTGCCGCGGCCCGCGGCCGAAAATTACGAACAGCTCACAGTTGGTTCCGTGACCCGGCCAACAGTGGGCCGCAGCGCGTGGTACAGCCGGGCCAGGCTGATCCTGCAAGATGTGTGTGCCGCAGCGCACACTCCCCTGTGCCACGACGCACATTGTTCGTGCCCCAAAAGTGATGAAAAATAACTCGGAAAGAGAATAAACGTTATAGAACTCAAAACTTGGGAATAATAACACGAAATGGAATTGCAGGAACTCCAAAACAGCGGTTCCGAGCAGTGATTACGAGAGTTGGTCCAAAATAGCATGAACCGAATAAGAAAGAGTAAATTCGAAATGATATGAACTCCAACATCAACATCAACTTACTGAACACTTACAACGATTATGATAATATTCTCATCTCGATTTCCAAACAGGGTTGGACAACGAATGATAACTGATACACGGCTCAAAGATACGCCGAACGATGGACACAAATAAATGAACATGAATGATGAATGATTATTAAATAGTGAAAAAAATTACTCAGTGCTAATTACTGAATGATAATAAATGAATTTACAGCCGGGTATTAAACTTGGGGCTGTCTATTAGATTCAAAACCTAATTTTCCTGCATCGGTCTATCTCAGCTTTCATAGCTTCTCGCCATTTCGTGGAGTCTACATCTACCATCGCTTGGTCATAGGTCGTGGGGTCGGTCTCTTGACTATCACCTGGAACCTCATGGAGACCCAGTTCCTCCATGTGCACAAAGCCATACCTCTCAGATAATTGAGACACCCTACTAGACCTGCGAGGTGGTTGTACTTGTGTTTGAGAAGGTTCAGTTCCAACTTCTTGTATAGGTGTCTCCTGAGGAGTTTCATTGTATTCTTCCAAAGAAATACTTCTACGTGCTCTACCTTTCTGAATGAACTCATCTTCCAGGAAGTGTGCTTGCAAAGCAACAATGATCTTTGAATCTTCGGGCATGTAGAATAGATAACCCATCGTCCCAGATGGAAACCAATGAAACGTCCCTTCATGGACCTTGCTTCCAACTTCTCTGCCTTAGTATTCTTGACATAGGCGTGACATGCCCAACTCCTAATATGATTAAGACTTGGTTTCCTGCCATCCCACATCTCATGTGGAGTTTTAGGAAGGGACTTGGTAGGACATCTGTTCAAGATATAAGCAGCAGTCAGGAGCGCATACCCCCACAGGTAAATTAGTAAGTCAGTATAGCTAAGCATGGAATGAACCATGTCCAACAAGGTTCGGTTCCTTATTTCTGACACACCATTTAACTGAGGAGTTCCTGGAGGTGTAAGTTGTGACACTATTCCGTGCTCTTTTAGGAACTCATCAAACTCTGTACTCATATATTCGCCACCTCGGTCCGACCTAAGTGCATTGATATGATTACCAGTTTGTTTTTCGCGTAGGGCCTTAATTTCTTGGAATTTCTCAAAGGCCTCTCGGATTTATGTTTCATTAACTATACATAACCATATCTAGTAAGATTATCCGTAAACGTAATGAAATACTGATATCCTCATGTGCTGCTTCAAAGCACCACACACGTCGGTATGGACTAATCCAAGTTTATCAGTGGCTCTTTCAAAAGTCCCTATGAAGGGGTATTTAGTCATTTTACCTTTAAGGCAAGATTCACAAGTTGGAAAGGATCCGATCCCAATTGACCTATAAGTCCATCCTTTTCCATTTTGTAAACTTTGGTCTGATCAATATGACCAAGTCTAATATGCCATTTCAAAACTTGATTAGTTTCATCCCTACCATGCTTCCTAGTCTTCACAACGACTTTGTTATTTAGGTTTATATGATACAATCCATTCAACAATGTAGCAGTCCCTACTAGTTTATTTCGAAAATAAATTTTGCAGGAACTATCAGCAATGAAAAATGAAAAGCCTTTTCGATCCATAATCGGAATGGATACAATGTTCCTATGCCAATTGGGAAACACTAGTACATCGTCTAATATTACAACAAAGCCGGATTGCGAATCCAAAAGAAGTGATCCTATATCAGTTGTTGCAACACTATGCCTGCTTCCGACAGTAATCATCACTTCCCCAGCTCAAATCTTTCTACTTTGTTACAGATCCTGATTCATGGTACAAATGTGAGAACTAGCGCATGAATCCAATATCCAAGAAGTAGAAAATATGGTAGCAGAACAATTCATTTCCAAAACTAAAAGTTCCGTACCTGAAGTGTCGTGAAGCTTCTAACAGTCTCTTGCCAAGTGGCCCAGCTAACCGCATCTGAGACATGCGTCCATCTTCACCTTCTTGCTCTTAGGAACCATCGGGGCCTTGCCCTTACCTTTAAAGTCCTTGCTTTGTGGGCCCATCTGCCCTCTTGGTCTTTTTCTTCTTATTCTTGGACCTTCGAGATCCAGAAGAAATCACAAGGGCATACTCCTTCACCCGTGGAGTCTTCATCATCTGAGACTGAGCGGTTACTAGTTTGTTCATCAAACCTACTAAATTGCAAGCAATCTCATTGCAGTTGAAGTTCATAACAAAGTGTGAGAAGGAATTAGGAATAGATTGCAGGATAAGGTCGGTCTGTAAAGAAGCATGCATCCTAAAATTAAGAGCCTCCAATCTTTCGATCATAGAGATCATTTTGAGGACATGGTCCCCGAATTTCTCACCTTACTTCATCTTGGCACTGAAAAGATCCTTATATATCTGATATATAAGCAGTCCGACTGTGCTCACCATAAAGCTCGGTTAAGTGAGATAAGATCTCCCTAGCAGAAGTCATTTTCTCATGAGCTCTCTTAAGCTCATTAGATATACAAGCCATCATATAGCCACGAACTGTAACACCCCAAAAAGGCGGCCATTACAGTGTCGTGGACCCCACACTGGGACCCACTAGGTGATACCAAAAACAGATTAAAAACACAATACTTGTGATACCGAACCACAATAAATAGTCTTTAATCCGATTAGGAGTTTACAATAATATGGCCAACGGCCTTAATATACACAGGATCGAGAAACGCAAGTATAAACCATATGGAGATGGAATATACCTCAAATAATAATACATTCGGTAAACAATTTAAATAAAGCGGAAAGATAAAATTACACGGTCTAGAACATAACTGGACAACATAAAGACTTGGGGCCCCCAAACTAGTATCCTTCGAACCCTTCGCCATCACCATGATCTTCCCATGCCTTGCCTTTTCCTCGACCTAAAATACAACACAAGTATTTCGCCCAATACAGGGTCAGATATACATGATTTATGATTTCTAAATATATACAATTCACATATATATAAGATCTCAAGGAAAATATCCCGACTAACAAACATACCCCTCGTGCGTATGAACAATTGGTCACAAAACGTCGAACACATCCAATTATACATGGACTATGAACGACCAAAATTATATGGCTCAAGATGGACATCACAGTACGCCTAATCCGGAAATGTGTCAGTGCACATGTCCACCCCCATATACGGAATCCAGGATATACGTGGGACAATGTACCTAATTAGCCTCACGAACTACGTCTCGTGTGCACAGTCCAATATGGAAACATCCACACATGACTATATATGTCCTTGGATAAAAATCCCACACAATAACCAATCGGAACGCATATATGATTCCGGATATGTCACAATACAACATGACAACAAATTCAATAAACCACATCCGATTAAGGATCAAGAAACTCACCGAAATGACAATAAGGATCAATGATATCAACATTTCAAAGGTGACAAACTTGGGAATGCAATCCCACGATGAAAATGGAATATCATCAAGAATAATATCAAATCACGGATCACAAATTCATAAGTGTTCCATATACACGAAACGCATAACCATCACAAGAATCCAAACATCATTATAACCAGGCAAGATAACTTGCCTCAATACGGAGACGAGAATAATCCTTCCTTGTCGAACGAACGAACGGTCCTCAACTAATGTCGGTTACTCGAACAATCAACCTTGAATGAAATATACTTCACTCAATAACACATTCATATAATCATCCATATCGAATTTAGTGAGACGACATCCTAATTTCCATTTGAATAGTTCAACTTTCTCAAGACATCGAAGTTCTATTCCAAGAACTCTATTTACTTCATTCCACTCTTACAATTGGTTTACAAGACATTACCGAATATTTTCAAGAATAAGAATTGATCAATAATATGTTAAACAATCATCTTGTATCATTTAAGCCTATCAAGAACATCACAATTGATCGAAAGTGAAAATCTGCACAACCTTGTTCAATCACTATGTCAAGTTTATTTAGTTATAAATCCATATTATGATCATGAAGATTATCTCATATTAATACCACCCTTATAATCTTCTCACTAACGTGGAGAATCAAATATCACATCTATGAATTCACCTAACTTAGGTTCAAGAACATCATTCTAATCTTGTAATATTCATCAAGGAGCTCTTAAAACATTTTATGACAACAATTCCAACAATCAACCTTAACTACAAGGAAACAAGAACTATTATTGTCCTAATGATGTTATTATTCCAGCAAGAAGAGTGTGATTCTACTAAACATGCTTACCACCATTTAAAACATAAAGAACACATCATTTCAAACCCTTAATTATCATATTCATCACTAAGTTGTTAAAAGCTTAACTACAACCATGTTTTACTGGATTAATTCAACATTAGGTGTAGTCTACTCTATCACTAACATTATAACTACGAAATTATAGAGTGAAATCATACAACATACCTTCATAAATGAAGAACAAAACACCAAAACCACAAGAACACACTCCAAGCTTCAAGAATAACTCTAAACTTCAAATCAACAAGCTCTAAATCAAGATGCAAAGCTCAAACACAAGTTGGAAGAAGGTAGAACTGGTCTAGGGAGGCAGGGGATGATTATAGGGCAGAAAAATTGGAGTTTGGACGTGTAAAATGAAAGACACAAGTTGTCTTTTTATTACTGCACAGTTTATTACGTACGTTATCACATGTAGATAACGTATGTTAGCCACTTTACGTATGGTACACTAAAATTGTTACGTACATAATCGACTTCCAGAGGCTACTGACTCAAAACACGAACATCATTACGTACGTTATGGCTTGGACCATTACGTACGTAATATAGGTCAACTAGGCTGCCTCAAAAAGGCCATTCTATCCGGATCATGTTCGGCCCCCCACGCCGAAAGTGAGATCAGATAAGATTCCCAAGCATTACGTACGTAACCAGCTACACATTACGTACGTAAAGCTAACAATCTAGCGTACGCTAGGTTAAGGCCTCAGCGTACGTTAAACACCAAAAATCTATCCAAAAAATGTAACAATCTACACAACGTCAAGAAATCAACCACAATGCGAATGATAGTCATAATCAAGTTTATTCCGATATATCCCAACATCAATAAACATTAACCAAATGTAACATGATTACAACCGTGCTCAAATTATCCGAATAATACAACAGTAGATAAGAATTACTATCGGATATTACATACTCCCCCCTTAAAAGGAGTTTCGTCCTCGAAACTAAGGGGTAAACAACTCGGGATACCTCTCTCGCATGCTGCTCTCCGTTTCCCATGCAGCTTCCTCGACTCCGTGTCGTGACCACTGAACCTTCAGTAGGGGAATTGTCTTATTCCGCAATTGTTTGATCCTCCTCTCAAGTATCTGTACAGGACGTTCCTCGTACGAATGATCCTCCACTATCTCGATCTCATTGAACTGAAGTATATGACTCGGATCAGCAACATATTTCCTCAATTGGGAGACATGAAACACATTATGAATCCGACTCAGAGCTGGTGGCAACGCCAGACGATAGGCCAGATTGCCTACTCGTTCCAAAACCTCAAACGACCCGATATATCTCGGACTCAGCTTGCCCCTCTTCCCAAAACGAAAAATACCTCGAGTAGGAGATACCTTCATTAGCACATGGTCGCCAACCTCAAACTCAAGTAGTTGTCGATGGTTGTCTGCGTAAGACTTATGTCGGCTTTGAGCCGTTAACAAACGACTCCTAATCAGAGCGATGTTCTCATAGGCTACTAACAACATATCGGGTTCTGTACCCAAGGACTCAGATAGATCGTCCCAACACAAAGGATACCTACAATGACAGCCATACAATGCTTCATAAGATGCCATCTGGATCGAAGCGATTATTGTAAGTGAATTCCACCAAAGGTAGTTGGGCTTCCCAATCATCCTTCCAATCAAGAGCGCACGCCCTCAACATATCCTCTAGAGTTTGGATAGTCCTTTCGGACTGGCCATCAGTCTGTGGATGAAATGCCGTACTGAAGTTCAACTGAGTACCCATCGCACGATGAACTGCTTTCCAGAAGTGTGACACGAATCGTCCATCACGATCTGATATAATATTCTTGGGGGTACCATGTAACCTTACAATCTCTTTAATAAACAGCTGGGCTAATCTCTTGGGTCCCCATGTATCTTTAATCTCCAAAAAGTGGGATGATTTTGTTAGAAGGTCCACAATTACCCAAATCATATTCATCCCTCGATGACACATCGGTAAGCTAGTGATAAAATCCATTGATATATCCTCCCATTTCCGCTCAGGAACTAGGAGCGGTTTCACCATTCCTGCGGGTAGCTGATGTCCAATCTTAACCTGCTAACAGGTTAAACATCTCGAAACGAATTCTACAACTTCACGCTTCATATTTGTAATATCCAGATTAATTATTGAGAATTTCATCTGTAATTGAACCCTGTACTATTCGGAATTGTGATATCGATAATCGAAGTTTGATATTTCTCGTATTTGTATCCTTGTACATGAGTATGGAAACATGTGAATTTTCTCATGCAAATACGTGATAACGTACGCTAGAAATGTAGCTTAACGTACGTTGTCGGCTAGAGTTAGCGTACGCTACGAATGAAGCGTAGCGTACATTA
This sequence comes from Orobanche coerulescens, assembly GCA_033398695.1. Taxonomy (NCBI): domain Eukaryota; kingdom Viridiplantae; phylum Streptophyta; class Magnoliopsida; order Lamiales; family Orobanchaceae; genus Orobanche; species Orobanche coerulescens. Next base: position 120,850,858 of record CM065815.1, read on the forward strand.
GGCAGTCAATAATTGAGCTGGGCGGCTAGCACATGGGTCCGGATAAGATTTCCGCTGATGAACCTAGACACTTTTGAAGTCAACGATTGTTAACGTACGCTAAGGAATATGTCTAGCGTACGCTAATGTGTGTCACTTACGTACGTAACCTGATGGTATAACGTACGTAATTGAATTCAGAATGAGGACAGTTAACTATCAGTGACGATAGCGTACGCTAAGTACATCTGGGTAGCGTACGCTAAGAGACTTATGTACGTTATGCATGAAGGCTAACGTATGTTAAGGTCAGAAAATTATAAATAAGACATTACTCCATTTCATTTCAGCTCATTTGTTTCACTTAGCCTCCATTATACTTCGTGCCCAGAGAGATACCAACCTCCTTAAACACATATAAACCATCTCTACTTGATCATTGAAGATTTGATATTACTTATACTTGATCATTGAAGTGGATAATCATTTTGGATTGGCACACAAGCAACCGGAGTTGGGTCCTACCTATTGTCTCGGTGTTTTTTTCATCTTAAGGTATGTTAATACTATCTCTAACCTTGGATACGTGTTATTATGGATATGATGATCATACTATCAATATATTAAGTTCCATTGATGGATTATTCAACCAAACATCATGTTTAGAAGTTGGGATGATTATGCTTAAGATATCATTGTTGAAAACATCATAGTTGGAATTCTTCTATGTCAAATTATGAGAGTAATGTTCTGAGATTGATTATCCGTATTAAGTAGTGTTGCCATATTGATTGTAGACTTGGAGTTGATATCACTTTTGTTAAAAGGACAAGATAGAATCATCAAAAGTTGTATCCTTTCTTATAAGTTTGATTTGTTAGTTCATCTTTAAGATGAAGTCTAAATGTGATGATGATATTGGAATCAAACGCATCAACCTTAGATCACCGAAATTCACATGAGAATGGTAATCGAGATTGAATATAAGTGTTGTGATGATATACATTCCCTTGAAATCGAAGATGTTTGATTATGTAAGATCATTCATAATTGTATGATCATGATGTGTAGAAGGGTAACATACGTTAATCACTGAGGATTTCATACGCTTCATCATCAATTATAACAGTCGACTGATCAGTGAGAGACTGTCGGATGCTTGTTTAGTGTACGCTAGGCTCTACAGCTTATGTACGCTAATGGGCAAGGTTAACGTACGCTACATTTGGTACACAACGTACGTTATATCATCATACGAGTCAGTCGACTGATCATAGAGGAACTGTTAGCGTATGCTAGACTTTAGCTTACGTATGCTAACGAGTAGGCTTAACGTACACTACCAAGGGTACGTAAATTACGTTAAGCAGGTCAGACAGATTACGTTTTATGAAGTTTCGACCGTAATTTGGATTGTTAGATGTTCGTTCGACGTGAGATGAATTCTATATTATTGCTTTTTTAAGGGTCGAGCTTAGCAACGTGATTGATCGAAGGGGGAGACCTTCGAGCATTTTGATATTCGTGAAAGTTTTATTCTTGTCATCGAATCGAGGCAAGTACTTTAATTAGAATTGTTCGTATTATGTTATGTTATGATTGTACTGTGTACATGTGTTGTGATAAATTGTCCACCATGCGTTGATCCGACGGGAATCATCATGGGAAATCTATAGCTGTGTGCGCTGGATCGTTGGACAGGTAGTTCCACCATGCTTTGGTCTTATGGGATCATCATGGAAATCTATAGCTGTGTGTGCTGGATCGTTGGAATACCATAAGTATGTTGAGACTATTATGATGTGATATGTGTTGATATTATTTCTCGTTGGAGAAACTTGTCATGATTATTGTTGATTAAATCATTGTTGTATGATTATCGTACTTTTACTAGCATCGTTGTGCTAATCCCGTCGGGGGTGAACATTTGCTTATGTTCAGGATCCAAGAGAACAGGGAAACAACCACTGGAGCTGCATGACGACAAGGGTGCAGAGTGATGTTCCGGCCGAGTTTAATTGCCTGTTGTTTGTGTTGTTTTTAATAAGTACTCGAGTACGTTGTCGTTGTGATGATTGATTTTGGTGATGTATTAATATTCTTCCTTCAAATATTTGTATTCTCGGTATTGGCCCAGAACTGTTGTATTTTAATTCAGTTACTTTTATATATTGGTATCTGTTATTGTCTTTTCATACCTTCAGCCTTGTAAATTCTTATGTAAAGGATTTACGCCACTGTAATACTCCTGAATATATCGGGGGTGTTACAATATTCCCCCACCAATCATATTGCTTCAAATCCTTATACATCTTGCTAGATCCCGGGTGAATAGAGTATGGGGTAGCATGGGTCTCTCTCATGATAGAGCTCCTCAACTCTTCGTCTGCGGGTACACAAACTCGATTCCTGAAGCGTATCAATCCATCCTCGTGGATCACAAATCCAGGGGCTTTCCCTTGAGTTACTTCATCCCGAACTCGAGATAAGAATGGGTCCGTAACCTGCTTCGATCTAATTATATCATCAAGGGATGATGAAATCTCAAGTGTGCAGAGCTGCCCCTGAATACTCTGTAACCAGACTTCAATTTCCGGCCTCACGAACTCCAACTGAAATTCTCTCTGAACTATCAAGCGGGCAAGCATCTGTTCCTGTACTGTCTTACGACTCAAGACATCGGCAACCACATTTACTTTACCCGGATGATAGAGGATCTCAATATCATAGTCTTTGATTAGTTCTAGCCACCTTATCTGCCTCATGTTCAACTCCTTATGAGTAAAAATGTACTTCAGACTCTTGTGATCAGTAAAGATCTGACAGGTAACTCCATACAGATAGTGACGCCAGATTTTCAAAGCAAACACCACAGCTGCTAGCTCTAAATCATGGGTTGGATAGTTAACTTCATAGGGTCGTAATTGTCTCGATGCATAGGCAATCACTTTCCCTTCCTGCATCAGTGCACATCCAAGGCCCTGTCTCGACGCGTCACTGTATACCACGAATCCTTCAGTTCCTTTTGGTAGAACCAAAACAGGTGCTGAAATCAATCGACTCCTGAGTTCATCAAAACTTTTCTGACATGCCTCTGACCACAAATACTTCTTATCCTTCCTCAACAGGTTAGTCATTGGTTGCGCAATATTGGAAAAACCTTCCACGAACCGTCGGTAATAACCTGTTAGGCCCAGGAAACTGCGTACTTCCTTCACGTTCTTCGGAGGTAGCCAGTCTCGGATAACTTCTGTCTTCTGTGGGTTTACTCTCACCCCTTCGGATGATATCACATGCCCAAGAAAGATAACCTCAGGCATCCAGAATTCACATTTAGAAAACTTCCCGTAAAGCTGTTCCCGCCTCAACGCATCGAGAACTTGGTGGAGATGACGTTCATGCTCTTCATGGTCATGAGAGTATATCAGAATGTTGTCAATAAAAACGACTACAAAGCAATCCAGGTAATTAATAAAAACCCAATTCATAAACTCCATGAATACAGCCGGTACATTAGTCAGTCCAAAAGGCATCACTACGAACTCATAATGTCCATAGCGAGTACGAAACGCGGTCTTCGAAATGTCAGACTCTCGAATCCTTAACTGATGATACCCGAACCTCAAGTCGATCTTAGAAAACACAGTAGCTCCCTGAAGTTGATCTAATAAATCATCAATACGCGGCAATGGATATTTGTTCTTGATGGTTACCATGGTCATCTCACGGTAATCAATACACAAACGCAGAGATCTGTCTTTCTTTCATACAAATAGCACCGGTGCTCCCCAAGGGGATGCACTAGGTCGAATATAGCCTTTCTAAGTTAACTCCTCAATCTAGTTCTTTAACTCCTGCAGCTCGGTCGGAGCCATGCGATACGGTGCTTTAGAAAGCGGGGACGTACCTGGCTCTAACTCAATGGTAAACTCTACATCACGATATGGAGGTAAGCCTGGCAACTCATCTGGAAATAGATTTGGGTAGTCTCGGACTACTGGAATATCAGCTAATTCAACTGGTCGATCCGCTGTTTTGGTCATGTAACACCAATAACCAATACACCCTTGATTAAGTAGTCTCACTGCTTTCATAGCGTTGATGACTCTCCCGGAACGGCTGGGATTGTCACCCTGAAAATATACTCAACACCATCGTCAGATGTGACGGTCACTATCCGCTTGCGGACACTAAGTATGGCATCATGACCATCCATCCAATCTGGAGAATTAAAACATTTTATGGCAACAATTCCAACAATCAACCTTAACTACAAGGAAACAAGGATTATTATTGTCCTAATAATGTTATTAGTCTAGCAAGAAGAGTGTGATTCTACTAAACATGCTTACCACCATTCAAAACATCAAGAACACATCATTCCAAACCCTTAATTATCAGATCCATCACTAAGTTGTTAAAAGCTTAACTACAACCATGTTTTACTTATTTAATTCAACATTAGGTGTAGTATACTCTATCACTAACATTATAACTACGAAATTATAGAGTGAAATCGTACAACATACCTTCAGAAATGAAGAACAAAACACCAAAACCACAAGAACACACTCCAAGCTTCAAGAATAACTCTAAACTTCCAACAACAAGGTCCAAATCAAGATGCAAAGCTCAAACACAAGTTGGAAGAAGGTAGAACTGGTGTAGGGAGGCAGGGGATGATTATAGGGGAGAAAAATCAGAGTTTGGACGTGTAAAATGAAAGACACAAGTTGTCTTTTTATAACTGCACAGTTCATTACGTACGTTATCACATGTAGATAACGTACGTTAGCCACTTTACGTACGCTACACCAAAAGTGTTATGTACGTAATCGACTACCAAGGGCTCCTCAAAACACGAACATCATTACGTACGTTATGGATTGGAGCATTACGTACGTAATGTAGGTCAACTAGGCTGCCTCTAAAAGGCCATTCTGTCCGGATCATGTCCGGCCCCCACGCCGAAAGTGAGATCACATAAGATTCCCAAGCATTACGTATGTAACCAGCTACACATTACGTACGTAAAGCTAAAAATCTAGCGTACGCTAGGTTAAGGCCTTAGCATATACATATATCCATCTGAGATGAAGGCAAACTAGCTCTGCTGCCTCGCGATGAACTGGCCTGAGATATAGGAGTACGGATGCAGGGCCTCTTGGTCTGAGGACCTCTAGCCATGACTCTATCCTCAATACGAGGTAAAGTACATCCACCAACTAGAGTATCACCATCTCTCAGATATGAAAAATAAAACCAACCACGGTTCCTTGTCTGCACATATCACATAGTCCGAATGGTTACTTCATGAACCATATTTCCCCTTGGGATTGCCATTCCATGAATTCTAGACAAATCAACGCCTTCTCTTTCAAAAATCTCTGTCATAATATAACCACACGGCATTCCTGATTTCCTTTGATGATCTTTCTTCACATACCCTTTCTTGTGGAAATCATATTTTTGTCTACAAACCACTTCATGATGAGTCCGACAAAATTGACATGTTTATCCTTAGCACATGGTAGATGATTTCCATATCAATTTTAACCAGTTTTTGTTGTGCAGTGGCATTAAACATCAAGTGATGGCATCATGAAGTAAACAAATGTTTGAACCGAAATCATTATTTTCAAATTTATTTGAATTCACCTCAAGTACAGTCTGATCTTCGAGGTAGTCTCGAATAGTGATTTCGTTCAAATTTTCATTTTCTTCGTCAGAAAAATCATCATTATCATCATCATTGTTCGAAGCAAAATTACCGGTGCACAACACACCTTCGTTAGGCAAGCTAAACATGTTCGAAATTTTCACGGCATCAAAGTTTATCGGTGTACCATGGACTAATGAATGAACAACAACTAAACCATCCGAATTGTAACTAGTTGAAAAAGTTGCATAAAATTCCTTTAACAATTCCTCAAAAATGGGCCGAGCCAAACTAACGAATTTTCCTATCCCCAAAATATCAAAGAACTCTTTAATATTAACCCTAATACTCTTAAAAGATTCAAAATCAATGTGATGGCTCTGAGTTACATCTTCTTCTATAAGAATGTCATTGAACACCTTCTCTGCTTAGTGATTCACGAATTTAACCGATTCTAATAGATATGATGATGATTCTCCTCTTTTTTTATTTCCAGAGCAAGTGTTTATCATGATTCTGAGGTTGATTGAACGATTAGATTGAGTTTTGGAGAGGATTTTGAGAGAGGGGTTTCGGAATATAGGGTCTTCTTTTTGGGATTGTGAGAGAAATAAGCCCTGATCGGATTTTTATGTTCGGTAAATAACATGCAACGTAGCCGTGATGTAGTAACCATAACGTGCTTTAGATGTGAACGTAGCAGCCATAAATAGGGTTCCAGTGGCTACTGTCCTTATTCTGGAATAGTGTAGCCTATCTAGTCATCATACATAGCATACATTATATCATTTAACATACTGTAATATTTGCATATAGCGTATGCTAGATTGCCTGACTATTTTGAACCGATATAGTCTATAGCGGCTGTAATGCTGAGTAGGCAGCGACCGTTAGGCTGACCAAATGAATAGTGAATTTCTTCTGATGACTTCTATCCATTTTTCATGACCATTTTGATATATATATATATATATATATATATATATGTGTGTGTGTGTGTGTGTGTGCAGATTTAATAATGATCAACATGTCCTGTTCCTAAATTTATAATAAAAAAGTTAAATGACTCTTCGGATAAAGGTTTTGTAAAAATATCTGCCAATTGTTCATTTGTACCTATAAATTAGAGACGAACACTCCCGTTTTGGACATGATCACGAATAAAATTATCACGAATTTCAATGTGCTTTGTCATACTATGCAAAATAGATTTTTTACTCAAGCTTATGGCACTTGTATTATCACAAAAATAGGTGTGTTTTTAAGAGTAATGCCATAATCTTGTAGTTGATTTTTAATCCACAGTACTTGTGCACATGCACTTTCCAGCAACCACATATTCAGCTTCAGCTATGGAAGTAGCCACACTAGTCTATTTACTACTACCCCAAGATATCAAGCATGATCCCATAAAGTGACAAGTCCCACTAGTACTTTTCCTGTCAATTTTATATCTACCAAAATCAGCATCACTATATGCAAAATAGTTCAAAATTAATGCTTGATGGATACCATAAACCTAAACCAGTAGTGCCTTTCGAATATCAAAAAGTTCTTTTACAAGCAGTTAAATGAGATTTTTTCGGATTGGCTTGAAATCTAGCACATAGACAGGTTGCAAACATAATATCAGGTCTAGAGGCAGTTAGATAAAGTAATGATCTGATCATACCTCGATATTATTTTTGATTGACGGGTTTACCTTTGTCATCTTTATCAAGTTATAGGACGGATGACATAGGTGTAGAAATTTCATTGCATCCTTCCATCTTGAATTTCTTTAGCAGCTCGTTAACATACCTTATTTGATGAATAAAATTCCCTCTTCGGGTTGCTTTATTTCAAGTCCGAGAAATAATTTCAATTCGCACATCATGCTCATTTCGAATTCTACGTTCATAAGATTTGAAAATTCTTGGGATAGAGAATCGTTAGTAGCACCAATACAATATCATCGACATATATTTGACAAATAAGCACATCATTTTCAAAAGTCTTGTCAGATAAAGTATTATCTACATGTCCTCTTGTATATCCATTAAAAATTAAAAATGTACTTAGTCTGTCATACCATGCTCTCGGCCTGTTTTAATCCATAAAGAGCTTTATGGAGCTTGTACACATATTTCAGATGATCATAATCTTCAAAGCCCTGTGGCTGCTTGACATAGACTTCTTCCTGAATAATTCCATTTAGAAAGACACTTTTTACATCCATTTGATGAAGTTTAATCTTTTTATATGAAGCAAATGCGCATAGAAGGCGAATAGCCTCAAGAGCAGCAACCAGAGCAAAAGTATCTTCGTAGTCTAGTCCTTCCTCTTGGTTGTACCCTTGAATGACTAATCTTGATTTGTTTTTTTACCGAAAGACCATTATCAACTGTTTTCACTTTATGAAGCCATTTAGTTCGGATGATCGTTTCGTTTGCGGGTGCCGGAACTAATTCCCATACTTTGTTTCTTTCAAATTGATTAATTTCTTCTTGCATAGCAATGACCCAACTTTCGTCGTTTATTGCTTATTCAAGATTCTTCAGTTCCATAAGATAAATAAATATATAATTGTTAAAATAATCATTTATGTTTCTCCTCGTCCGCACTGTAACACCCTCAAAGCCATCCGGGATATTACAGTGCCGTGGGCCCTGCGCCGGAACCCACCAGCTAAAAACTATTTTCTAAAATGTTCAAAAACGCCAAAAGGCCGATGACGGTAATAATTCCCAATACTCACAAAGTCATTTATAAAATATCAAGTACCGTCAGTTGGCAAGATATCAAAATCCATTTAAAAAAACTCGATTTAGGGAATCGGTTTTACGAAATAAAACTCAGTTGGCAAGATATCAAAAGCCATTTAAAAAAAAAACTCACGCAGCAGATAAAAGTACAGTCCAAAGTATAAATTCAACAACGAAATAAAATGAAAATCAAAATGCATGATTCCCCAACAAGCCATAGCCAGTATCGTCCAGGATCCTCGTCTCTTCACGACCGCTGCTCATCGAAAATCATTCGAAAACTCTTATCACAATTCCATTAAATCTCATATAACATCACCACATGATTATCCAACATGCTCCCTCAAAAGTAATCATCCTTTCAAAACGAACCACTATCAAAGGGATACGAAAATTACCTTGTATAGACGAACAAAGAAGAAGTACAATTGAACTCAATTCCAAGAATCATCAAAAGCTTCAAGAACAAGGCTTTAATCCATGCTCTCCATCTTAATCTTGTTAAAGAGGATCATCTCTCATTGTTTCGGAACCTCATGTATCCTCCCAAGGCTCTCTCTACCGAGTGAAGGGAAAGAATGGACAAAATGCCTCATAACACCCGTCTGCCCCCTTTTTATAATGTACATTATTAGCATGCGCTAAACCTTAAATTTAGCGTGCGCTACAGCCTTAGCGTGCGCTATCCTTCCTTGATAGCGTGCACTATCATGCAGTCCAGAGGCTACTGCCTTGCCTCGCATAGTGGTTTACGTACGCAATGCCCATGCAATAACGTACGTAAAGGCTCTGTTAGCATACGCAAGTCTCCAAGCTTAGCGTGCGCTACTAGACGTTGACTTGCTACAGTGAAAAGGATCATTAGCGTGCGCTATTCTCCACTAGTAGCGTGCGCTAATCATCATTGACCCGACAGTCTGCACCTTCCCCGAAGATGCTCGGGGTCCACATGCCGAATGTGGCCTGCCAAAGCCAATATTCCCTGTTGACCAATCTGATGTTAGCGTGCACTAACCATATGCATTAGCGTGCGCTAATGCAGATAATAATCAATCGGGGCCTACCTGTCGGCCACCTTCCGAATCTTATCCAGAATACCTTACGTACGTTAGGGGTCCTCCTTAGCGTACGTAATCCAAACCTATTCAGCGTGCGCTAGGCATACATTGTAGTGTGCGCTAACGTGGCTGTACTTGGCCATATTCAGCCATTCTGTCCAACGTCACGACATACAGAATACGAACATACGGCATATTAAATACATATACTCAATTCAAATAACATTATCATACGTTCCACAACATTCCCAAGCATAATTATCCTTCAACGACATCCAATAAATATACTAAAAATTGGGGTATTACACTCTACCACCCTTAAAAAATAAGTTTCGTCCTCGAAACTTGCAATCTCTCGTACAAACAACAATTCAACAGAAAAATACAAAATCACCAAAGTAACCAATAATTATCAAATAATCCGAACAATATATTTACAGGTCTGTGAAGTCGATGATCTCCCGTGATACTATCATATGACACCATTTCAAAAATTCTCAACACACAACAAGATGCCAAAACCGAAATTAGTTTAGAGCACTGTCGAGTTTTATGTGGAATTTGTGACGCTGTGTCTTCCTCACCTAGAGCCCATGAGCCGCTCCTTGACACATGCCTGTATTCACCGGTGTTTCACTCCACATCGAAAGCCACACATTGCACGTGCCTCGCACCGGCGTTCACTTCCCGATTGGAGCCGCCCATTGCACATGACTACGGCACCGGAGTCACTCCCTGCCTCATCGGTCTCGAAAACACCAACAATCCCCAAACCCACACATCACTACGACAGTACTCAAAAATCACACAGTTCCAAAATATCACAAGCATCACGCTACTACCACATCAGTAGAGCCACATAACACACATGCCCAGTTTTCACAAAACCTTGGGCTCCGATACCATCTTCTGTAACACCCCCAAAACCATCCGGGATATTACAGCGCTGTGCGCCCCGCGCCGGAACCCACCAGGCTAAAAACCATTTTCTAAAACGTTCAAAAACACCAAAAGGCCGATGACGATAATAATTCCCATTACTCACAAAGTCATTTATAAAATATCAAGTACCGTCAAAACATTCAAGTCCAAAATGCCAAATCTCGATTTAGGGAATCGTTTTTACGAAATAAAACTCAGTTGGGCTGAGATATCAAAAGCCATTTAAAAATACTCATGCAACGAATAAAAGTACAGTCCAAAGTATACATTCAACAACAAAATAAAATGAAAATCAAAATGCACGATTCCCCAACAAGCCATAGCTAGTATCGTCCGGGATCCTCGTCTCTTCACGACCGCTGCTCATCGAAAATCATCACTGCCTGAAAAACAAGTCCCACAACGAGGTCAGCCATAATGCCTGACAAATAACCGCAAATACATAAACATAAACATTCCCATGCCATGCATCATGAGGATTATAATCACAGCTATAGCCTTACCACTTCCCGGTAATCCAATGACAATTCGATTCTCACAAAGATATCAACTATCATCTCAATATCCCATTAATACGGTACAGTACTTCGATTTAGATTCCTTCCAAACCGCATACCATAGACCAAGAATATCCAAATATCCTCAACACCATCTGAATACTACAATCCTTATAGAAACTTCATTATTCATTCATCAATATGCAATACGACACAAAATACTTATGAAATGTAATTGAAATTACTTATCGAAACACTACAACCGAACAAGTAACAACTTGCCTTGATACCAATATGACAAAGCCATCACCGAATCCATCGCCCTCGGCTACGAGCTCTTCAGCCCTGACCAAAACAAATCTACAGTCCTTCATCACAGCACATCGGTTATACTTATTGGTTAATCAACCTAAAGTAATAATTGGATCAATAATTGAACCAACTGGATAACAAGGATCATAACACACTCAATCCGGAATTCAACCTCATATCATGATTCATCTCATCTAAATCGACTATTATAATTACCATGATTCAGAAATCCATCTTAAATCAGGTTAGACGACTCACCATCCTTAAAATATGAACAATCTTAATTAACATCTGAAAACTCTTATCACAATTCCATTAAATCTCATATAACATCACCACATGATTATCCAACATGATCCCTCACAAGTAATCATCCTTTCAAAACGAACCACTATAAAAGGGATACGAAAATTACTTTGTATAGACGAACATCGTTGACCCGACAATCTGCACCTTCCCCGAAGATGCCCGGGGTCCACACGCCGAAGGTGGCCTGCCAAAGCTAAGATTCCCTGTTGACCAATCTAATATTAGCATGCGCTAACCATATGCATTAGCATGCGCTAATGCAGATAATAATCAATCTTGGCCTACCTGTCGGCCACCTTACGAACCTTATCCAGAATACCTTACGTACGTTAGGGGTCCTCCTTAGCGTACGTAATCCAAACCTATTCAGCGTGCGCTAGGCATACATTGTAGTGTGCGCTAACGTGGCTGTACTTAGCCATATTCAGCCATTCTGTCTAACGTCACGACATACAGAATACGAACATACGGCATACTGAATACATATACTCAATTCAAATAACATTATCATACGTTCCACAACATTCCCAAGCATAATTATCCTTCAACGACATCCAATAAATATACTAAAAATTGGGGTATTACACTCTACCACCCTTAAAAAATAAGTTTCGTCCTCGAAACTTGCAATCTCTCGTACAAACAACAATTCAACAGAAAAATACAAAATCACCAAAGTAACCAACAATTATAAAATAATTCGAACAATATACTTACAGGTCTGTGAAGTCGATGATCACCCGTGATACTAACATATGACACCATTTCAAAAACTCTCGACACACAACAAGATGCCAAAACCGAAATAATCACAATTTGAAAACAATTGGTCTCCACCAAGATTGCAATTAGTTTAGAGCACTGTCGAATTTTATGTGGATTTTGTGACGCTGTGTCTTCCTCACCTAGAGCGCATGAGCCGCTCCTTGACACATGCCCGTATCACCGGCGTTCCACTCCACATCGAAAGCCGCACATTGCACATGCCTCGCACCGGCGTTCACTTCCCGATTGGAGCCGCCCATTGCACATGACTACGACACCGACGACACTCCCAGCCTCGTTGATCTCGAAAACACCAACAATCCCCAAACCCACACATCACTACGATGGTACTAAAAAATCACACAGTTCCAAAACATCACAAACATCGTGCTACTACCACATTGGTAGAGCCACATAACACACATGCCCAGTTTTCACAAAACCTTGGGCTCTGATACCATCTTCTATAACACCACCAAAACCATCCGGGATATTACAGTGCCGTGGGACCCGTGTCGGAACCCACCAGGCTAAAAACCATTTTCTAAAATGTTCAAAAACGCCAAAAGGCCGATGACGGTAATAATTCCCAATACTCATAAAGTCATTATAAAATATCAAATACCGTCAAAACGTTCAAGGCCAAAATGCCAAACTCGATTTAGGGAATCGGTTTTACGAAATAAAACTCAGTTGGCAAGATATCAAAAGCCATTTCAAAAATACTCACGCAGCGGATAAAAGTACAATTCAAAGTATACATTCAACAACGAAATAAAATGAAAATCAAAATGCACGATTCCCCAACAAGCCATAGCCAGTATCGTCCGGGATCCTCGTCTCTTCACGACCGCTGCTCATCAAAAATCATCACTGCCTGAAAAATAAGTCCCACAATGGGGTCAGCCATAATGCCCGACAAATAACCGCAAATACATAAACATAAACATTCACATGCCATGCATCATGAGAATGATAATCACAACTATAGCCCTACCACTTTCCGGTAATCCAATGACAATTCGATTCTCACGAAGATATCAACTATCATCTCAATATCCCATTAATATGGTACAATACCTCGATTCAGATTCCTTCCAAACCGCATTCCATAGACCAAGAATATCTAAATATCCTCAACACCATCTGAATACTACAATCCTTACAGAAACTTCATTCATCATTCATCATTATGCAATACGACACAAAATACTTATGAAATGTAATTGAAATTACTTATCGAAACACTACAACCGAACAAGTAACAACTTGCCTTGATACCAATATGACAAAGCCATCACCGAATCCATCGCCCTCGGCTACGAGCTCTTCAGCCCTGACCAAAACAAATCTACAGTCCTTCATCACAGCACATCGGTTATACCTATTGGTTAATCAACCTAAATCAATAATTGGATCAATAATTGAACCAACTGGATAACAAGGATCATAACACAGTCAATCCGGAATTCAACCTCATATCATGATTCATCTCATCTAAATCGACTATTATAATTACCATGATTCAGAAATCCATCTTAAATCGGGTTAGATGACTCACCATACTTAAAATATGAAGAATATTAATTAACATCCGAAAACTCTTATCACAATTCCATTAAATCTCATATAACATTACCACATGATTATCCAACATGCTCCTTCACAAGTAATCATCCTTTCAAAACGAACCACTATAAAAGGGATACGAAAATTACCTTGTATAGACGAACCAAGAACAAGAACAATTGAACTCCATTCCAAGAATCATCAAAAGCTTCAAGAACAAGGCTTTAATCCATGCTCTCCATCTTAATCTTGTTAAAGAGGACCATCTCTCAGTGTTTCGGAACCTCAAGTATCCTCCCAAAGCTCTCTCTACCGAGTGAAGGGAAAGAATGGACAAATTGCCTAACACCGATTTGCCCCCTTTTTATAATGTACATTATTAGCGTGCGCTAAACCTTAAATTTAGCGTGCACTACAACCTTAGCGTGCGCTATCCTTCCTTGATAGCATGCGCTATCATCCAGAGGGTACTGCCTTGCCTCGCACAGTGGTTTACGTACGCAATGCCCATGCAATAACGTACGTAAATGCTCTGTTAGCATACGCAAGTCTCCAAGCTTAGCGTGCGCTACTAGACTTTGACTTGCTACAGTGAAAAGGCTCATTAGCGTACGCTATTCTCCACCAGTAGCGTGCGCTAATCATCGTTGACCCGACAACCTGCACCTTCCCCAAATATGCCTGGGTTTCACACGCTGAAAGTGGCCTTCTAAAGCCAAGATTCCCTGTTGACCAATCTGATGTTAGCGTGCGCTAACCATATGCATTAGTGTGTGCTAATGCAGATAATAATCAATCTGGGCCTACCCGTCGGCCACCTTCCGAACCTTATCCAGAATACCTTACGTACGTTAGGGGTCCTACTTAGCGTATGTAATCCAAACCTCTTAGCGTGCGCTAAGTATTCACCGTAGCGTACGCTAGGCATACATTGTAGCGTGCGCTAACGTGGCTGTACTTAGCCATATTCAGCCATTCTGTCCAACGTCACGACATACAGAATACTAATATACGGCATACTGAATACATATACTCAATTCAAATAACATTATCATACGTTCCACAACATTCCCAAGCATAATTATCCTTCAACGACATCCAATAAATATACTAAAAATCGGGGTCTTACATGCACACCTTTACTGATTTCACCGAGAACTTATTCTAAAGGATGACCTTTCATATTTGCCTAATCTTTTAGGAAGATTGTATGGATTTTCTTCAGCCTTCTCAGGATTTATGTCATGCTTCTATAGCTCCTTTGATGCTTCGATAACTTAATTTGCTTGAATCATACCTACATCATCATCAAATACAACCTTTCTTGGGAGTAAAACTGTATCATCGAATTTTACCTGAATAGACTATTCTATTTTACATATTCTACATTTGAAGACTCGATAAGCTTTACTATTTAGTGAATATACAAGAAATATACCAATATCAGATTCAGAATCGAATTTTTCCAAATCATCTTTACCATTGTTGTGGATGAAAATTACAACCAAACGGATGAAAATAAGATAAAATAGACTTTTTACTTTTAAATATTTCATAAAGAGTCATCATTTTATTTCTCTGAATGAGAACTCGATTTTTGACATAACAGACGGTGTTAACAGCTTCGGCCCAAAACATTTTGGAAGCCCGTATTCATTTAGCACTGTCCGGCTCATTTCTTCTAGGGCGCGATTTTTCCTCTCAACAACTCTATTTTGTGGAGGTGTTCGGGGTGCCAAAAAATTATGTCCAGTGCCATATTTGCCACACCAATCTTCAAAGTCATTCGAATCGAATTCTCCACCATGATCGGTTCTAATGGCGATTTGTAAATTCTTTTTTTTTTGTATTAATTTACACCACTTGACAAACTCGTTAAAAACATCACTTCTACTTGCTAAATTTTTTATCGAAGTAGATCGAGAAAAATCATCAACAATGACTAACGTATAAAGCTTACCACTCAAACTAGCATGATGAGATGGTCCTATTAAGTCTATGTGAATTCTACTAGTAGAAGTTTCTATTTTTGGTTTACGTGATCCTCTGCCATGTTACCTTTAATACAAGCTTCACAAATGCGGTCTTTTCTAAATTTAATTTTGGTAGACCACGAACAATATCATTTTTAGCTAATTTTGACAGTAAAGGTAAAGAGGCATGACCCAATTTTTGATGCCAAAAATAGCATTTTAAGCGTATGACATTAAATATTTTTCGTAAAGTATGATTTATCTTGAAGATCCACAATATAAATATTTCCATACCTTAATCCAAAAAATATTACTTTATCGTTTCTCATTGTAGTACAATGAGTGGTTTCGAAGATAATTTTAGTCCCATATCACATAATTAGGAAACAGTAAGTAAATTATGAAATAGTCCATCAGCAAAAAGAACACTACCAATAGTTGGTAAATGTTTTTTACCTACCTTACGTATATCTTTGATTTTATTCTTTTTATTATCACCGAAAGTGATAGATCCACGTTCTTCCTTCTCGAGCTCTGTGCTAGTTTGGGTCTTGTAGAGTTAGATATATATGCTTTGTTTGGAATTATTGTTCCTTTAGGTACCCATATCTATTTTACTTTGATAGTTCATCTAGGAGTAGTACAAAAGTTTTCAGTATATCCTATTTTCAAGCATTTTGGACACGATGAGATTCCCAAATTTTCATTTTTTCTGAGTGAGTTAAAGTTTTATCTAAGGATTTTTTTATTGGAAAAGAATTATATAAAAGCCCTTGTTTTGATAAAGAGAATATTTGAAGAGATAAAAGGTTGTTCAAATTTGTCAATATCACAAAAGAGTTTTTTGATATAAAGTTTAAGTTCTCTTTGTGTTTTATGTAGATCATCTCTTAGATTTTTCTCAGTTTCAAGATATGAGGAATGATCAGTTAAAATATCTCTGTCTTTATTTCAGTTTTTAGAATTTCATCTTCAAGAATTTTTATTTTCCTGTTCAAATCTTTATTTATTTTACAAACTATTTCAAATTCACCATTTAAAGATTCAAATGCATCAAGAAATTCTTCATGAGAAGAATCACTTACCACACTTTCCATGTCACTGTAGACGGTTTTGAGAGCCATGAGATCTAAGTTTTTCACGTGTGATTTCTTATCATTCTCATCGTCACTCCATGTGGCGACATATACTTTTTTCCTTTTAAATTTTCTATGTGGAGGTTTGGATGAGCTAACAGGAGCAGGAGCACGACAATCTTTTGCAAAATATCCTGGGACACTTCGACAAGTATTGTCGAACTTTTTATTTTGAGGGAAATGTGTCTTTTTAGATTCGTCCCTAGGTTTCCCGAGAAATATCCTTTCAATGTCTATGTAAAAGGTTTTTATATTTTTTGTTATTTCTAGCATAGAATGCAGTTTCTTTATCTTCTTCTTCTTCGATTGGTTCATCTTATGGATCACTCTCTTATTTATCTTTGAGTGCTATTTGCCTTCCTCATTCTTTAGGCTTCGACTTAGAGTTTCGAGATTTCACAACAATCTCATAATTAATAAGAGATCCAATGAGTGTACTGAACTCCATAGTTGAAATCCTTAGACTCCATAATCGCCGTTACTGTTGCATCCCATTCTCTGGGGTAGTGATCTTAGAATTTTATTTGCTTTATCACTACTTGAGATAGGTTTTCCAAATGAGGCTTGTCCATTTGTGATAGCAGAGAACCGATCAAGCATGTTAGTGATGCTTTCGTCTTCCTTCATCGTCAACAATTCATAATCATGAAGGAGCATCTTTATTTTTGTTTCTTTGACTTGGCTCATACCTTCGTGAGTAATTTCCAGTATTTTCCAAACTTATTTGGCCGTCACATAAGATGAAATCCTATTGTGATCTTCTGGATTAAGAGCACAATAAAGTAGTTGAGTAGCTTTACTATTAAAGTGATGATTTTCCAGTCGGTCTCACCATATTCTTCAACGCTCTTACGGGAGCCGTTAGTTTTATTTGGAATTATTGGTCCAAGAGCAATGACTTTCCAGATATCAATATCATGCGCCCAACGAAAATAGATATTTTCTTCTTCTAAGTCATAAAGTTTGAACTGTTGTAGAAGGGATGATGATTTAGAGCATTACCTGTAAAAGTATGAATGTATGACATTTCTGGATTTTTTTCTCTCTAACAGATGTTATACTGATGAAAAAGAGACCGCTCTGATACCAATTTTTGGGTTGGTACCGCCACTAGAAGGGGATTGAATAGTGCAGAGTAGAGTTTTAAACTCTTTTCGTGCGGAAGAAATATTAGAAGTAAATACAAATTGCGGAAGTAAAAAGACAAAAGAAATTATTCGAGAGGCTAAGCTATCCAAAGGCCTGCGTCCCGTACCTAGCGTTATCGGCTATGACTTTTCTCAAAACTTGAATGCACTTTTTAGTTCAGTGTCAATTCTTTACAATAGCACTTTCAATATTAATGTCGAACCAAGCAAGTATCTTTATCAACCAAGCAAGTACATAAGAGAACTGATCAAGAGATTAGGTATGGAGACTTATTGGGTGAGAGGAAAGCACCTAGGAGGTCAAGCCCTTTAGAATACTCATGAGTAGATCATTGAAGATTGCCACAGATGAAGGTGGGCTCTATATCCAACCCATTACAGAGGAATGATATGATCTTAATATACTTAACCAATAGACCATACATCCACATGCAGTTGGAGTATGTGCCGAATTCTAGTCTAGGGCAAACAAGTCCCACATGAAAGCAATCAAGAGAATCACTAGATACCTAAAATCTCTAATCAATGTTAGATTCTAGTATTCCAAGAATGATAACTGTAAGTTAGAAGGTTATTAAGATGAGACTTTGCAGATTGTAAAATTAACAGAAAAAACATGAGTAGAACATGTGACTTCCTTGGAACTAAACTCTTATAATGGTTCAGCAACAAATAAACCTCAAATTATATATCAACCACAGAATCTGCATATCTAGTTGCAGGTAGCTGTTGCACACAAACTCTCTGCATAAGACAACATCTGAGAGATTACAACATCATTGCAAACAGAGTACCCATATGGTGTGACTGCAATAGTGAAAAAGTTATCAGCAACAATCCAGTGCTTCACTCCAGACGCGAACACATTGATGTCTAACACCATTTTATAAGAGACCATGCTGAGAAGAAACATGGGCGAGTTGAAAGAGTCAGCATTGAGTATCAATTGTTGGGTTGGTACCACCACTAGAAGGGGGGTTGAATAGTATGGAGTAGCATTTTGAACTATTTCCGTGCGGAAGCAAATATTAAAAGTAAAGACAAAGTGCGGAATAAAAAAACACAAGAAACTGTTCCATAGGTTCGACTATCCAAAAGCCTATGTGCCCTACCTAGTGTTATCGACTAGGACTTTTCTCAAAAACTGAATGCACTTTATAGTTCAGTGCTAATTCTTTACAATAACACTTTTAATATTAATGTCGAACTTTAATTTCTTGATTTCCGGGCTCAAGAACTACCATTGTTTTTTGGGGTACAATACAACCTCACAAAATTACAAAGGTTATTGTGAGTACATTCACTCATTTACAGAATAATCGCTCAGAGTGATATAAGAATGTATAAGAAGATTGTTAGAATGATTCTTCTTATACCCGTTGCATTAATAATTATCTCTCAAAGTATATGCTATTATGAAGCTCAAATGAATAAGATAATTGCTTGATATATTCACAGAATTCTTGTGTGCTTCAACATATACAAATGCCTCTATTTATAGCAGTTAGAAACCTCTTTCCCATTGGTATAGTAGTCATTTTTAACGTACGTTAGGTAACATAAGTTACGTACTTTAACGCCATAACATACGTTACTTCAACAGTATAACATCTACAACACTTAGTCTAGTATCATCCAGTAGCCTATGGCTCTTACTTTACATACGCTAATTATGTTGATTGCGCATGTTATCTTTATCCTCAGATAGCCGTTAGATTTGTTGACCTTCTAGAAATCATCAACGGTTCAATTTTGAAGAGGAGTAGGAGAGAAGAGTCGTAACTAGTGGCGTGAAGAGGGTAAAGCCGAGAAAGAGAAGAATGGTCCACATTTCTCTTGTGGCTTGCCTGACTTGATATAACCTCGTAAATAGTAGTTCTTTCTAAGCTTGTTTTTTGTTGAGAGAAGAGGGCACTTCGCGGAGAAGGCGTCGCAGGACTTGATGCCTGACTGAGATGGGTCAAAAGGTCCTACTCCCATCCAAGGTGGACTGTAATAATGAAACTTCTTTGCTTCGGTGGTGGCTTTTCTTGGTCGATTTGACTGAAAAGAAAATGGATTCCTCCATGCTTCGATAGTCTTAATTTATGGGGAAAAGCGAGTCGAAAAGGAAAGCCCCGCAAGTCTAAACTGGGGGGCGATAGGATCGCATTCTCTTTTTTATTTCTCCGAGAAAGTTATTTTTTTGTTTTAACCCTATAGTACAGAAGAAATAGGAAAAGACCCTACAAAATTTTTAAATTTAAAATAAATTAGTCGACCTGGTCCACGAATATATTCCAACTCGAAACAAATTCCTAGAATTTTCGGTGGAATAGGAATTGTCATTCTTTCTACCTCTCAGCTTCAAATGCTTAGTGGCCGCTATCAAGTATCTGTAGCGTATGTCATTTTGTAGATGATCGTTCAATATGTTGACCTTCTGGAAACTGCACAACGGTTCATTTTCGAACATAGCGTATGTTATGCATAGTCCTTTGCGTATGTTGTGTATGTCTTGTAACGTAGGTTGTCCTGCTACTTTACCCCGCATAATTTTGACACTTTCCACAAATACACATGAGTGATTATTACATACATTATGCTATATGGCTAACATATGTTATCTTTTTAAGAATTTAACTTAAGTGAAGATATTGAAAAGAATTGCAAGTGTAATATTTGTTTTACTGATTATTTTGTTTTTATGAACATTATCAAAACATGTGTTATAAAAATATTGATAGAATATCAATCAGTTGAGATATTCACCAAGCCTCTATCTGAATTTTTTTTTTTTAAAATTAAGCAGATGTATTGAACTCTTAGCATGGGAAATCTTTACTTAGCCGCCGGAAATAACAAGTAAAACTACAAGTCAAATAGACTAAGGGGCTGTTTGTTTAATCTTTAATGATTGCTTTAAGAGGCAACATCTGAATCGTTAAGAGATAATTCTTGTTTGGCGAAAAAAGTGTTTGCCTCTTAATGGTTCCAAAACCCTCTGAATGGTTTTGTATCCTGACCCTCCCTTAACCATTAAGAGTCTTGATTTCATTTTGAACAATTAAAAAATAATTGTATTTCATTTTGCACTATATCATAAAAGCCTCTCGATTGTTCAGACTATTTAATCATTCTGCACCAAACTATATAGCAACCGACAAACAGCGTCTTAAGATGTTACCAATGTCTTCAAGCAGCCGGAAGGAAAAACCTAGATGTTGACCAACTCCATCTAAGACAAAAAGCAGCTGACACAAACACAACAGCCACGATAAGGTCATACACCAGCTAAGTTCCTAATGCAACTAAATTTTTAATTACTCAGTGTTAAAATTCAGGATTTTATATCTTAATAAATATTTCTACACGTGGATGAACCTCCACAATAAAAACCTATCGGTTACATCACCTCCACGATCGAGTTAAAAAAAAAAACAAGTTAAAAAACTAAAATCGACGGTCAATAATTCTACCTTTTCATTATATTATTTATATATATGCATCCGAAATACACAAATGCTTCATCGTCTTCAAACTCTAGTTTAAGATAACTTGCAAAATATCTAAATTGTATTTTTTGACGACGGGATCCGGAGCTGCCACTTTTTGAGTGCGCACTGGATAAACCCTCTGGCTGAACGTAATAGCCTGCAAACTACGTCAACCAGGTAAATCACACTAGGCAAGCCCTGTGTAACAGACTCAACCAAGAAAGTGTTGGTAAGGGGAATCGAACTCGTGACCTTTCAATCTCGCGCTCACCTACTCCACCAACTTGACTAGCCTTGCGGATATCTCTAAACTTTAGAAAATTGGAGTATGAAACCTACCTCGAAAACATCAACATTGAAGAGGTGAAGAAGCAAATCAATTACAATATGGTTGTTGATTTTAAGGCATACTCCGATAATGAAACAACATCATGTCAGGGCTCATATCCAATATTAAGAAGATTGACTTCTACAAAGAAGCAACTGTTACGTAACTGATACTCATCTCTAAAAATGTTCTTGCGACTTTCGATATGAAGAACAGGGGAACCATACTTGAAGCAATGAAGATAGACAATCAGGAGGTATGTAGTATGATCAAACTCCTAGAACAACCTAGCAAAATGAAACTCAATGCTAGAAAAACGAAAATCCAAAATGGATATGGGAATGCCTGGGATTTATGGCCAGCTATTAAACACGAAGTACCTGATATTGGGGGCAATCAAAGGAAGAGAGTAAATTAGCACGACTAAATCTATAGGCAGCTAGTGTAGGAAGTTAACAAGGTCACATTGGTCGATGATGTGAATAAGTTTAGTTGCAAACTGACCTAACTCAGTTGAGTCACATACTTTAGCATATGAATGTGACTAGATGAAACAATAAAAAATTATATGCCAACAAACTAACTGGTCACTTTGATTTTGTTAAGAAACAAGAACGAGCACATCAAGGACTCAATGCTGAAGTAAAAACCACCAACCATGCGGAACACGATTGAGCGATATGAGGTATGTGATATCATTATATCAATCGCTCAATCTTTCTAATTCTGAAGAGGAAGCTAGTGACGGAGCTCAAACACCTGCACCTGCTACACCTCAAACCAGGTGGTTATTACAGTACCGTGAATCTGCAATTGGGACCCATCACGCGAATCATAATACAACAATCAATGTAATATAATTGCAGCACCAAACCATATTATGTTACCAAATACTTCGAGAAAGAGTTTATACAATACTCTGGCTAACATGTGTCAGTTAAACAATGATTAACAAAAAATAGAAGTATATTCTATATAAAGATGGATATACCAAAACAAATGCACATACACAAGAGTACTAAAGCAGTGGAAATAAATAATAAATCTGGAATATCAATACGACTCGAGCCGCTGACTAGTAACCTTGAGACTTCACAATCACCCTGATCTTCATGTGCATTAGCCTTCCCTCGACCTAAAGTACGATAAAACATATTTTCCCTGAAACCACAAGATCAGTACACAAGATAATAAAATCTGAATATGTCGAACATATGCAATCATACATGCTGTATAAACCATCAAAACAAATTAAATCGGAATAACATGATTATAATCTCAAATTATCGAGCTTATGCAATCAAACATGTTGTATGAGTCGACCAGATTATAACCCCAATAGTTGAAAACACACATACTCAAACATGTTGGATGTATCGATCAAATTTACGTCTCAAAGCACTACCGGAAATGACCCTTTCAATGACACATAAAAAATGTCATAGAATGCGTGCTATGACATTTTTTGTGTATCGTCCGAAATGTCATTGAAGCCTGTGTTATTGTAGGGGCGGCCTTCAACAACGTTTGATAAACGTCATATATATTTTCTGATGACACTCTTTTCTGTCATAGAAATTATCTATTGACATTTTGCAACTGTTATTAAATATTTTCAACGACATTTTTATTATATCATTGTAACTCCTAGTTTGTCATTGTAATTATTTACATGACAGTTGTTTTTCATCATTGAAACATTATAACGACATTTCTAAATTGTTATTAAATACTTCCAATGACTTTTATTTCTTATCATGGAATGTTTATTATGACGCTTTCAAAACATCATTTTATGATTTTCAGTGGCATTTTTTTACCTGTCAATAAAATTACACTTTGTACAAAAAAATTATTAAAATTTACAGGGGTCAAAATAGCATTAATTTGCAGTTACAAATCTAAATATTCAATTACATCATAGATCCAAATTACATTAATATTTGTCACCTACATATGCACCAGCATCTTAATCAAATTGTCATGGGCTATAGTGTGCCAACATCAAAATAGTGCACAATCTCATTAGAAATTCGGCTACATGCATATAGCAAAAAGCTAGAAAAGAACATAACTACAAATTCTTCAAGTGCGTGGGATAGTATACTTAATTGGACATGCAATCGTACTCCCAAATGCATCTTTTATGACTGAAAACTCTGGCTGGAACGAGTATAATTCTGCTCTAGGATTGACAGCTTCCTCGACGTCAAATCTATTACAACCAGGTCCCAACACATGCACTTTGCTTGATGGGTCAATTGCAGATACTCTCCCTTTTGCCACCACTTCATCTGTGCCCATCTAGCTAAGTATGTTGCATGGTTGATTATGACCAAGGTTGCTTGTTTGTACAGACTGCACAATCATAACTAACTTTAAAACCAACAAGATTTTACGATATACAACAAGTTGCACTCACAATCAACAAATTGAACATTATAAATCACAACACAATTAAATGTATAATTCCTAACTCAAAAAATAATTAACAAGACTTGAAAATATGCAGGCAAAAAACTTTAATATGCACATTTGCATGAAAATGCTTTGAGCACAGCTACGCTTTTCAGTAGATATATACATGAATCAATTCGATAACATAAATTTTAGCTAAGAATAATAGCTTGGCAGTTAAACCCTGTGTTACACGAGCTCAATACCAATCTTAACCATTTTAATTTTCCATCTATTATGACAGAGAGAAGAAACTAAGAACAAAGTAAAATGTCTCTTTTTTTTTGCAGAATAACACGAGCTGAGCTGATGAAATTTTTTCAACATTTTCTAATATAATATCAAGAATTCCTAACATTATATTAGCAATTACACTTCCCTGAGTATAAAATCATGACACTTTAAAATGGAAAATATTATAACTCATACACAAAAAAGAGACCTCAGATGTAGAAAATCACACTTACTTTAGAATGTTGCCTCTGGATGCTGCCTAGAACCACACTGCTGTAATACCCGATATTTTAGTTTTCTGTTATCTTGTTTTGGGTTGTCTTTTTCCGCCAGATATTTTTCTGCTATCGTTTAATCGGAATGATTTTAATGTGATACTCTGTG
This sequence comes from Orobanche coerulescens, assembly GCA_033398695.1. NCBI lineage: Eukaryota > Viridiplantae > Streptophyta > Magnoliopsida > Lamiales > Orobanchaceae > Orobanche > Orobanche coerulescens. The sequence goes on from CM065815.1 coordinate 120,875,828, forward strand.
TTACCATCATGTAGTGATCTTGGTCGTGTGGGACTTATTGTCGCATGTATCTTCTCGATTTAGTATATATGGTGGCGTTGTACATCGTGTTTTGTGATGTTCATTTTTGTCGAACGTCCGACCCGACCGTTAGAGTTCTTGGGAATCCCTGATGTGTTCAGCAACGCTAATTACGACCGTAAGAGTGTTTTGTGTTACGGCCGTAAAATGGCTATTGTTACGGTCGTTATGAGCTTTCAAATTTTGGGCAGTAAGTTCAGAGGGTTAGTTACGGCTATAAGAGGGTGTGTGTTATGGTCGTAACATGCTACTGGTATATAAACTAGTAGCAACAGTTTTTACTGGACAGGACTTCATTTCATCCCCCTTTCGGTTCTCTTCGCGATTTTTGGGTCCAGGGAGGACTGTTGAGCTTGAGGAGCCGATTTTCATCATTATTGGAAGCTTAATCCGTGTCTATCATCATCTTTCAATTCGTTCGTCTGTATCGTAGGTAAACTCTCCGAACCCCTTAGGGTTGACCTTCGGGATTTTCGTCTTGATTTCGATTCTTGTTCATTTTTGGTGATTCTATTAGTGTTATATGATGTTGTTAAACACATTCTATGGATTATATGTCCGTATCTTGAGTTCATTTGAACCCAATCGGAATTTTTGGTGTTCTAAGGAAATCTTGAACATCTAATGTCCGATTAAATGTATCATAGGGTTTTCTTCGGTTCTTGGATGTGTTTTCCATTGTTTTTAATCATTATACTCATAGTAGTCGGGTTTTCGTTGTTTTCTCCAAAGGATTGTAGGTGTTTGAGGTTTTCCCGATTGTGTCGTGTTCGTCGGGGTTTCAGTATCAATTATTAAGTCAAGTATCTTGCTTATACGACTTGTGTCTTGTGATTAGAAACAATGTGTTGTGTTTTGATGATTGATTTGCCTTCGTAAACATGGTTTATATTAGTTGGTTATGTATTATGCATTATAAAGGCTTGATGATGAATGCATTATTTAGGTATATGTATTGTGTGGTATGTTATGTGTACAAGATTATTATAATCATGTTAGTTTGGTTGTACTCATGTTGGTGCAATGGATTGTGTTATGATGGTTGAATTATCGAAATTGTGTTATGTGTGCGTGGTACGTGAATTGTGGTGATCAATGTGATTGATTGACAGTGTTCATTGTTGATGGAATGTGATTGTGAAAGTTGTGTGTGACCATTAAGTTCACTCATGTGGGTTCGACGGAACCTACGAGGATTCGTAGCAGAGGATCACGGAATTAGAACTTAATGAGGTGCTGATGTCCAATCGTGCGGGTCTGACGAGGCCTAAGATTACACATGGCGGGATCATGGGTTTAGGGCACACTACGTCCAGACGTGTGGTTTTGACGGGACCTATGGTGACTCGTGGCGGAGGATCACGGAGTCGGGAATGTTGTTTGATTATGTGTTGGTCTAGTCTGTGTGGGTGGTTGAACCTATAGAGACACATGACGGTCGATCACGGTGTCAATACTGTTGATGTTTGGTTAATGTGTTTGGTTTAGTCCGTGCGGGTTGTTGAACCCACGGAGTCACGTGACGGTGGATAACGGTGTCAAGATTGTTGATGTTTGGTTAATGTGTTTGGTTTAGTCCGTGTGGGTTGTTGAACCCACGGAGACAAGTGACGGTGGATCACGGTGTCAAGATTGTTGATGTTTGGTTAATGTGTTTGGTTTAATCCGTGCGGGTTATTGAACCTACGGAGACATGTGACGGTGGATCACGGTGTCACAATTATGTTTTGAGAATCAATGTTTTGAAAGGAAAAGTTTTTATGAAAAGTAATGTTGGGCCGAGTCCCAAGCGATTTGTTGAATAGGTTCTCTGTGTTGTATATTGTGAATTTTGGGCTAAGACCCTAAAGTTTTCGAAAAGGGGATTTTGACAAAAACCTAGGACATGAGATCCTAAGGATTTACGTTTTCTAAAATCTCGAGATGACAGTTATTTTTACAAGGACTCCACTAGTATTGGTTTCTAATTTATTAAAACCTCTCGAGAATATGTGATTGGTTGAGTTGTGATTGTCTGACTCATGATGGATAATCTGGTATGGTTATCGTATCTAATTCGTGGTTGCTGATTGCTTGTTACATTTTGTATGGATATGATACTTGCACTAGTAAAATAGTGGAGTTTTGCTAACCCCCAAGTAATCGGGGGTGGATGTCTATATTGCGTCCAGGTACATGAAGGTTCTTGAAGAGCATTCCAGGATCGGCACAGGAAGTGACGAGATACGATACTAATCAAGAGTTGAGAGTTTGGTTGAGTTATGTTGTATTATCGCAGTTGTAATCAATCTTTCACTATATTATACTACGACCCCTATGTGGGTAATGTTGTATAAAGTTATTATCCGTTTATTGAGTTATATGACCTCATCAATCCATGTCGTTTACTTGTAATTGACCTTAACGGTCTGTATTATTACATTGTTTGACCCTGGCAGGACAAACATTTGGTCATTCTGTGATGTTTAGCCTGGTAGATCCTTGTGAGAAGGGTTTACGGCGTGTAATATTCCTGGTTGTATCTTGGAGGTGTTACATTTATGGTATCGGATCTTAGGTTGTGAAAACCTAGGCTATCGGGTTGAGTCGAGTCGTGATTTGTCGAGTTGTGTCGTTGTCGAGTCATTCGAGTTGTCGTTTAACAAGTTGAGTTGCGCATTGTCACTCTGTGTTGTCGATGTTGATCGTTGAGATTAGTATCATGGGTGACCATTATCTTCGTGCGACCTATAGACGTAAGTCTCTTCTTCTATATAAGATATCTGTGTTTCGTGATTCAGTTTATATGCATGTTGTGTGATGAAGCCTATCTCCGGTAACAAAACATTAAATTTTAACCTCTCTCTTACAGTGGTCGTCATCCAACTGACCCACGAAAGTCAACACCGCCGCCTGACCATCGTCTCCGGCCACCTCCCCCTCTAACCGACTCGCCTTCACCTCCCGACCCTCACCAATCGGTTACTGATCCGTTATCTCCTTACCAAGCCACATCCACATGCTGCTTATGGCCACCGCTCCCTCCTCTGGTGACTGAAGAAGTTTACATCCATGCTGAGAAAAAACGAGTGTCTCGAATGCCCGAAAAGACTTCAGCAGTGTCTTCGGCCACATCTGATGTGATCCGTCACAGCCCGGAAACTTCTCCGTCGCCGTCCCCATCACCATCGTCATCACCAAAACAGTCGTTGGCTTTTTCTTCTGAACAGCGCCGCCTTGCAGATAATAGCTCCGCCAAGAATCCGAAAAGCACAGGTTTTCCTAAATCTAGTCTTACTGGAAATGAGATCATCCGGTCAGCAAGCGTCATCACCAGCTCGTCTTCTGCAGTGGAGGCACCGCCAAAATTAGGGTTACTTCCCTTTGAAATGCTAGTTGCAGATAACACCCATAATTTAGGGAAAATGATGGATACGGGCTTGCCCTACATTTTGGGCCCGCTACCATCAACAGATTTTCCAGTCCAGCCCGTGGCAAAGGGTCCAGCGTGCACTCTACTTACATATATCCAGCCCACGGCCCAGATAGAAGAAACTGAGGTTAGTCCTCTTAATTTAATCCCAAACCATTCTGGGCCGGAACTTATTTGGCTCAAACTTATTTCTCAACCCATATCCCAATCTCAGCCCCCTCCTGTTGGGCCTTTTCCTGCTATTACACCCTTTACAACCCTTGCTAAGCCACTTTCCCAATTGGCCCACTGCATCTTAAAACCAAGCAAAATACCATCCTAAACTACTATAAGCCCCACAAAATAATGCAATCAGACCTTATTCAACCCAGCCATACCAATCCCATTAATTCCCTAGGCCCACCCTCTACACAACCAATCCACCAGCCCACTATCGCCATTAATTCCTAGCCTTCTAGCCCTCACACTCAGCCCATAACCTTTGACTCCCACCCCACACCTGGCCCGATTTTCTCCTGGCCCTTAACGTCTCTTAATTCCCATCCCTTCAGCCCACATACGCAACCCGCCCCAACTGCTCCCCATCCCAACCATAATATTTTTCAACCCAATCAAAACCAAATTGACCCATCTTCCAAAATACCCAAAATTGTCGCCCGAAACCACCCAAACCCGACTTTAGCCTCCACGGTTAATTGCCCTCCTGTGACCGAGAATGCCAAGGTATTCCGACCGAAAGCATCTTATGCTCATATGGTTAATAACCCGATGCGATTGGTTCAGATGCCCGAGAATCTTCAACAGTCCTGTTCGGCAGTGAAATCATTTAATTTCAATGGAGCGAAGGTATGTCCTTTTGGTTCTCTCTCCTCCGTTAATGAGAAATTGCGTGTTTCCTTTTCTACTTCTGATATGATTACTTTAACTGCATCGTGGGAAAGTACCTTAGTTCTTAAATTTTCACATGCTATTCCCACCCCTCGAGATGTGTCCGCTGGATTGAATGATACGAAACTGAAGGGTAAATGCAGTTGGAGTTGGCTCAATTATTGTCATATTGCTATTAAATTTGAAAATGAAGAAGATTATAGACGAGTGTGGCTAGGCTCTACTTGGAATTTTTCTGGTTGTCCCTATCGTGTATTTGAGTGGACCCCTAGATTCTACGTTAAGACCGAGACTTCGATTTGCCCAGTTTGGATTAGGCTCCCAGGCCTCCCGATTCATTTATTCCATCCACGCGCTCTATACACGATTTCCAAGGCTATTGGAAATTCTATTTTAGTGGATGCGCCGATGACTACACACTCACAACTCTCCGTCGCTCGTGTGTGCATCGAGATTGATCTCCTTGCGCCCAGATTGCCAGAGATAGAGATCGAATTTGATGAACAACTTCTCACGCAGCGTGTGATCTACGAGAGAGCTCTATTGTATTGCTCTCTCTGCTCACATGTGGGGCACGAGCCATCTAGTTGCTACATAGCTGGCAATAAAGAACGACCTCTGCCACCCCAACGTAAGAAGCCTTCTGCTGCTCCCCATAAGCAACAGAAGGCGCAGCCAGCCCCTCCTAAAGCCCCTAAGGCTACTACTTTAACTACAACTCCTAAGGCCTTTAAAGGCAAGGAGACTTCCATTTGGCAAGTGGTAACCAAAAAAGGACCTAAAGAGTCGGGGTTTATCCCCAAGGGTACGGTTGCCACCGGCCAACATTCATATTTTGCATCTTCGGCCTCCTCTTCTAGAGAGGAGGAAGATTTAGTAGGGAGTGATGATATTATTAGTGTGGGTGATAAGGAGAGTGTTTTGGGTAGCGATGCTAGTGGCCACAATATTGATGAGGAGATTGTTATTGATAACGACATGGAGTCCTCCACTGTTCCTTTACTGTCTAGACTCCGTGTTTCTCCCCCCCCCCCCCCCCATGCCAGTGAGGGTCGCCTCGATAAGCCGATCATGGTGGAGCCTAATACCTTGGCCATGGTGGTCTATGAGCCTCCCCATCCCCCCATTTCTTTTTTCCCCTCTCATCCCTCTCTTTCTCAAACTGAGTGCACTCATATCCACACTCAGCTTGAGGTTTCTGAGTCCAGTCTCTCTTTGTCAGCTATGATTCCCCTCTCAAGGGCATCAAAGCCCCCTGTTAAGAGACAATTATTGCCTTCTTCTGATGCCCCTGGAGTCATGACCAGGGGTAAAGCTGCCTCTGATGTAACACCCCCGATATATTCAGGAATATTACAGCGCCGTAAATCTTTTACATAAGAATTTACAAGGCTGAATAAAAGAAAAGACACTAACAGATACCGATTTATGAAATTACTGAAATAAAATACAACCGTCTGGTTCAATACCGAGAATACAAATATCCAATGAAGAGTTACTATTACATCACTAAAATCCAAACATTGTAAATTGACGACGTACTCGAGTACTTATTGAAATAACCAACAAACAACAGACAGTAAACCCGGTCGGAACATCACTCTGCACCCTCGTCATCATGCATCTCGAGTGGTTGTTTTACCGCTCTCCTGGATCCTGAACATACACAAATGTTCACCCCCGAAGGGGTTAGCACAACGATGCTAGTACAAGTACAATAATCATACAACAGTGATATAATCAACAATTATATCATAACAAGTTTCTCCAACGAGAAATATCCACAACACATCATATCATAACAGTTTCAACATACTGATGGTATTCCAACGATCTAGCGCACACAGCTATAGATTCCCATGATGATCCCGTCGGACCAACACATGGTGGAACTACCTGTCCAACGATCCAGCGCACACAGCTATAGATTCCCATGATGATTCCCGTCGGATCAACGCATGGTGGACATATAATCACAACATATTTACACGATACAATCACATCATAATTGTCATAATATAAACAATTCTAATTAGAGTACTTGCCTCGATTCGTTGACAAGAATAAAACTTCCACGAATATCAAAATACTCGAAGGTCGTCCCCTTCGATCAACCACGTGTTAAGCCCGAACCTTAACAAAAGAAATAGTATAGAATTCATCTCATGCCGTACGAACGTCTAACAATTCAAATATTACGGTAGGAAGTCCTTAATATGCAATCTGTCTGGATCGCTTAACGCCCGCTACGAATCCTATGTAGCGTACGTTAATGCTACTCGTTAGCGCACGCAGTACACGCAGCCTAGCGTACGCTAACCAGGCGTGGTCAGTGCCTCACTGATCAGCCGACTGACTCGACTGATGGCCTAACGTACGTTACGTACCAAACGTAGCGTACGTTAACCCATGCTCGATAGCGCATGTTAATCTACATAGCTTAGCGTGCGCTAACTATGCATGGCAGTTTACTACTGGGCAGTAGACGAATCTCAACATGATCAAACCAAATGAAATCCTCAGTGTTAATTCATGTTACCTCCATGAATATCATGTTCATACGGTTATGAATGATTTTACAGATAACAACAACTTCGGATTCAAGAATATGTATACTATTATGAAACCATATTCCTTTTCAAATACAATTCTTCATGCGATGATTCGGAAGGCTTTAACGGTTGATATCAACACCTTCATATCAATGAAAACCATCACTCTGAAGTTTTAATAATGATCCATCTTTACAAAATAAATCCTTCCATGATCAACCCTATAGATTCGTCTAATAATAATGATGTAAAAGTCAAGTCCATGATTGTTATGAAAACACGTACTAGATTCGGATTACCAATGATAAAAGCTTCCTCTACTTGTTCAATGTAATAAGATTCGAATCATGATGTTAATAATGAAGGTACTTAAGGCCTATTCATCTCAATATTCCAAACATGATGTACTTTGGATAATTCCTCCAAGAAGATCAATATTTGCTAAAATGATCATCTTATTCTCCATAACACGAATCTAGAGTTGAAGATAGAATCAACATACCTTAATATGACGAAATCACTAAACCACAAGGTAGAATCCGACTCCGGTTGGTTATGTGCCACTCCAAGGTGTTACTTCTCTTCAATGATCACTCACAAGTGATAACCAATATTCAAGGATCACTAAGATGTGTTCTAAGTGTGTTAGAAGGATGATTATAGCTATCTGGCCTCTCAAGAATGAAGAATGGATGAAGGAAATGTAAGCCAAAACGGGTTGTTGTCTCATTTATAATATTCTGCACTTTAGCTAATTAGCGCACGCTACAATACATACTTAGCGCGCGCTAATAAGCGTTGACTCCAAATCACCTGTGTTCGTCATGGGAATCTTATCCGGACCCATGTCCCGGCTGGCGCATGTGCTAGCCGCCTACCTCAATAATTCAGCGTCTAGCACACGCAACTCCTACATACGTAGCGTGCGCTAGTAATAGCCGATAGCGCGCGTTAAGCTACATTCTTAGCGTACGCTATCACAAGTTTGCATGAGAAAATTTGCATGTTGTTATACTTAAGTACAAGGATGCCAATGCAAGAAATATCATACTCATATAATCAAAACCACAAATCCGAATAATACAGGGTTTGAATACAGATGAAATACACAGTAATAAATCCGGATATTACGTACTCTCCTACTAAAAAGGAGTTTCGTCCCGAAACTCAAGACGAAAATAATTCGGGATATCTGGACTTCATACCATCTTCCGTTTCCCATGTGGCTTCTTCCACTCCGTGGCGTTACCATTGAACTTTGACCAAAACGATTGGTTTGTTCCTCAACTGCTTAACTCGACTCTCGAGTATCTTGACCGGTCTTTCTTCAAACATCCCATCTTGAGCAACTTCGATCTCTCCGAAAACAATGATATGACTAGGATCTGGTATATATCTCCGTAACTGGGATACGTGGAACATGTTATGAACATGGCTCAACGACGGCGGCAATGCCAATCTGTATGCCAATTCTCCAACTCTCTCAAGGATCTCAAATGGTCCGATATATCTTGGACTCAGCTTTCCTTTCCTTCCGAAACGAAGTATTCCCCGAGTAGGAGAAACCTTTAAAAGTATGTGGTCTCCCGTACTGAACTCCAAAGGGCGACGGCGTACGTCTGCGTAAGATTTCTGGCGACTTTGGGCGGTCAACAGCCTTTCACGAATCAAGGCTATCTTCTCTCGAGTCTGTACAATCAAATCTGGTTCCGTACCGATTAAGTCTGATGAATCATCTCAATATAGGGGCGATCTACATCTCCTCCCGTATAATGCCTCAAACGGTGCCATCTTAATGAAAGCATGCCAACTATTATTGTAGGTAAATTCAATCAACAGTAGATGAACTTCCCAATCAGTTGACCAATCTAAAGCACAAGCCCTCAGCATATCTTCCACCGTTTGAATAGTCCTCTCGAATTGTCCATCACCAGGTGGGTGATAAGTCAGGTCGAAGTTCAATTCGGTTCCCAAGGCCTTATGAACTGCTTTCCAAAAGTGGGACACAAAACGGCCGTCTCGATCAGAAACAATGGTCTTCGGCATACCATGCAATCGAACTATCTCCGAAATAAATACTCGTGCCAACCTCTCTGGTCCCCACGTGTCCTTAATGCCTAGAAAGTGAGCTGATTTGGTTAAACGATCAACTATCACCCAAATCATGTTCATTCCTATCTTGGTTCTCGGCATACTAGTGATAAAGTCCATCGATATGTCCTCCCACTTCCATTCAGGAATCGGGAGCGGCTTCAACATTCCGGCAGGCCGTTGATGCTCTATCTTAACCTGTTGACAAGTCAAGCATTTCGAAACATAGTCCGCTACATCTTTCTTCATGTTGCCCCACCAGAAATTCTGCTTCAAGTCCTTATACATCTTACTGGTGCCCGGGTGGATAGAATAGGGCGAACTGTGAGCTTCCTTCATAATTGTCTGTTTCAGAACATCGACATCGGATACACAGAGTCGGTTTTGAAATCTCAAAACTCCATCATCATGGATTACGAATCCGGGGGCCTTCCCCTTGATCACTTCATCACGTAACCGAATCATCAGAGGATCATCTGCCTGTCTAGATTTGATTTCTTCGGTTAATGACGAAATTATTTCCATCACGCACAATTGTCCTTGGACTCTTTGTAACCACACCTCAATTCCTTCTCGAATCATCTCTCATTGAAGGCTAAGTTGGGAGGTCAGCGTCTCCAGCATCTGAATAGAAACAGGCTTGCGGATGAGTGCATCGGCCACTACATTCACTTTGCCTGGATGATACAAAATCTCCAGGTCATAGTCCTTGATCAGCTCTAACCATCTTATTTGCCGCATGTTCAACTCTTTCTGACTGAAGATGTATTTGAGACTCTTGTGATCCGTAAAGATCTGACAGTGAGTCCCGTACAGATAATGCCTCCAGATCTTTAAAGCAAAAATTACTGCTGCTAGCTCTAAATCATGTGTTGGATAATTCACTTCATAAGGTTTCAGCTGTCGTGAAGCATAAGCGATCACCTTGTCATTCTGCATCAATACGCACCCGAGTCCTTGGTTCGAAGCATCACTGTAAACTATAAATCCTCCAGGTTCCTCGTGGAAGTGATAGAATCGGTGCCGTCGTCAATCTCTTCTTCAATTCATCAAAACTAGTCTGACACGACTCGTTCCACTCAAACTTTTGAGTTTTCTGCAGGAGTCGAGTAAGTGGGCGGGAAATTTTGGAAAATCCTTCCACGAACCGACGATAATACCCAGCAAGTCCTAAGACACTTCGGACTTCTTTCACATTCTTTGGAGGCTTCCAATCCAAAACCGCTTCGATCTTCTGTGGATCTACTCGGACTCCTTCAGCTGATACCACATGACCGAGGAACATTACTTCCTTTAGCCAGAATTCACACTTAGAGAGTTTGGCGTACAGTTGCTCGCTTCTCAAAAGTCCTAATACAATCCGCAAATGCAGTGCATGCTCTTCCGGGTTCTTAGAATACACCAGAATGTCATCAATGAACGCGACCACAAATTTATCCAAATATTCGATGAACACTCAGTTCATCAACTGCATGAATACATCAGGTGCATTAGTGAGACCAAATGACATCACTACAAACTCACAGTGTCCGTAGCGAGTTTTGAACGCTGATTTCGGAACATCAGATTATTTAATCCTCAGCTGATGATACCCTGATCTCAGATTGATTTTTGAAAATACTGTTGCCCCTTGCAACTGTTCAAACAGATCATCAATCCGTGGCAACGGGTACTTGTTCTTAATTGTCATCTTGTTCAGCTCTCGATAGTCAATACATAGTCGAAGCGATCCATCCTTCTTTCGGACAAAAAGGACTGGCGCTCCCCAGGGTGAAACGCTTGGCTGAATATAGACTTTATCCAGTAACTCCTCCAGCTGCTTCTTCAGTTCATACATTTCAGTAGGTGCCATACGATACGGCGCCTTAGAAATTGGTGTAGCTCTGGGTTCCAGCTCAATGGTAAATTCTACATCCCTTCGTGGAGGTAGTCCAGGTAACTCTTCAGGGAATACATCTGGAAATTCATTCACAACAGGAATGGATGAAAGTTCCATAATTTCGTATTCTTTCTTCATTGCATAGCACCAGTACCCGGTACAGCCCCGTTTCAACAATTTGACAGCTTTCATCGCCTTAATCAACTTTCCTGAGCGTCCTGGTTTCCATCCCTCAAACAGTACTTCGGAACCATCATCAGCGATCATCGAGATATTCCTCCTTCGGTAGTTTACAATTGCTCCATATCGATTAAGCCAATCGTCTCCGAGTATCAGGTCGTCTCCTTGCATTTCTATTACAATCAAACTTGAGAGCCACTCTCTGCCTCCAAATGATACAGGAAAATTTCTGGTTTCTAAGTTCCCGACAATCCTCTCTCCACTCGGTAAACCAACAACATAAGGTTCACAAGCATGAAAACCGGAAATATTTAAACGATTTTCACAAGACAAGGATATAAAAGAATGCGTAGCTCCTGTATCAAATAAAATGCTAACTGGCTGGGAAAGGATCTGGACAGTACCTGATGCGACAGCAGCATCCTGATCGTCTGTGTTCCTCATCTCATACAGACGTGGGGGAACAGATCTGGCACTCGATGTCCCCTTTCGGTCCCATTGTCCTCTGCCTCGTCCGCGGCCAAAATTTTGAGGCATCTGAACACTTTGCTGCGTCTGTTGGATACTAGCTTCCTTTTGAACTGGCTGCAATGAACGGGTTCCATTGTAATTGGTGGAATCCTTACAAAACGTCGCACGGTGCCCTTCCTGTCCGCAGTCAAAACATGTAACTGGAGTGCGCAAACAATCACGCCAAAGGTGTCCTGGGCGACCACAGTTAAAGCACTTCCTAGCTGTATCCGTCGTGGTTAACATTGTTCCGTAATTCTTTCCGCTCTTAGCTAGGTGCGGAGGTTTCTTGAAAGAAAAAGAAGACTGGGCCTTGCGGGCCCCACTGCTCTTGTGCTCTGTAAAAGTACCACAGATTTTCTGTTTCTTCGACTCCATAAATTTCTCCATTGCTGCTTCTTTTATTTCGTACGCCAACGCCTTATCCTGGTATTGGCGGAGAGTGGTACATTCAAAACCGGACATGTACCTCTGGATTTCTGGTTTCATCCTCATTTCAAAATGAATCATCATCTCCGCATCTGTTCTGACCAGATGTCGAACAAATGCTAGCTTCTTGGTTAAACGTCTTAATTGTCTGGGATACGGGTTCGTCTGATGGCTGAGCGGAGAAAAACTCCCGAATTTTGGCTTCCCTCACAGGACGAGGGCAGTACTGAGCTTCCATCATCATTTTAAATTCTGTCCAATCAGCATCATGATCTGCAGGTCGGATGGCTTCCCACCACTCGGATGCCTCCCCAATCAGAAAGTACTGGGCAATAGGAGCTCTCCTGTCGTCTGGGCAATTAATTCCAGCAAAAATTTTCTCCAATTCCTTCAACCAATGATCCCAAGTGCGAGTCTCGGAAAAACCGTCAAATTTGGGTGGTTGCATTTTCGCCACCTCTTGCAACCATCAGTCACCTCGATTTCCCATTTCTGGGATCCTTTGTTGTCCATCTCCCTGCTGAAGTCCCACCGCCATCTGCATTCGATCCACGACATGAGCGAACTGAGTCATCTGATTCACCACTTGACGAAGGATTTGCATGCAGGAGTTCCGGTTCGTTATTGATGGATTGTTGCGGCTCGCCTGAGCTATGACTAGCCTGATTAGAAGGCGGCGCCTCCCTTTCAGCATTCCTTCGTCCGCGTCCACGACCGCGACCACGTCCACGTCCGCCTCTCAACATACTGTAAGCACAAATACTTAATATACAGGAAACAACATCGTTCTAATGTTCAAGTATAAGAAGGTACAACATGTAAAGAATGAGATAGAGTTTAGGAACTTACAACCACCGTTCGCATGAAGACGTAGGCAGTACAGTGATGTCATTCACGGCCGGTTACCTCAAAAAAAACGTAAATGACCCCTATTTTAACCCAATGGCCAAGATATCCATAATCTTAGCTCCGATACCATAATCTGTAACACCCCCGATATATTTAGGAATATTACAGCGCCGTAAATCCTTTACATAAGAATTTACAAGGCTGAATAAAAGAAAAGACACTAACAGATACCGATTTATGAAATTACTGAAATAAAATACAACCGTCTGGTTCAATACTGAGAATACAAATATCCAATGAAGAGTTATTATTACATCACTAAAATCCAAACATTATAAACTGACGACGTACTTGAGTACTTATTGAAATAACCAACAAACAACAGACAGTAAACCCAGTCGGAACATCACTCTGCACCCTCGTCATCATGCATCTCCAGTGGTTGTTTTCCCGCTCTCCTGGATCCTGAACATACACAAATGTTCACCCCCGAAGGGGTTAGCACAACGATGCTAGTACAAGTACAATAATCATACAACAGTGATATAATCAACAATTATATCATAACAAGTTTCTCCAACGAGAAATATCCACAACACATATCATATCATAACAATTTCAACATACTGATGGTATTCCAACGATCCAGCGCACACAGCTATAGATTCCCATGATGATCCCGTTGGACCAACACATGGTGGAACTACCTGTCCAATGATCTAGCGCACACAGCTATAGATTCCCATAATGATTCCCATCGGATCAACGCATGGTGGACATATAATCACAACATATTTACACGATACAATCACATCATAATTGTCATAATATAAACAATTCTAATTAGAGTACTTGCCTCGGTTCGTTGACAAGAATAAAACTTCCACAAATATCAAAATACTCAAAGGTCGTCCCCTTCGATCAACCACGTGTTAAGCCCGAACCTTAACAAAAGAAATAGTATAGAATTCATCTCATGCCGTACGAACGTCTAACAATTCAAATATTACGGTAGGAAGTCCTTAATATGCAATCTGTCTGGATCGCTTAACACACGCTATGAATCCTATGTAGCGTACGTTAATGCTACTCGTTAGCGCACGCAGTACACACAGCCTAGCGTACGCTAACCAGGCGTGGTCAGTGCCTCACTGATCATCCGACTGACTCAACTGATGGCCTAACGTACGTTACGTACCAAACGTAGCGTACGTTAACTCATGCTCGATAGCGCACGTTAATCTACATAGCTTAGCGTGCGCTAACTATGCATGGCAGTTTACTACTGGGCAGTAGACGAATCTCAACATGATCAAACCAAATGAAATCCTCAGTATTAATTCATGTTACCTCCATGAATATCATGTTCATACGGTTATGAATGATTTTACGGATAACAACAACTTTGGATTCAAGAATATGTATACTATTATGAAACCATATTCCATTTCAAATACAATTCTTCATGCGATGATTCGGAAGGCTTTAACGGTTGATATCAACACCTTCATATCAATGAAAACTATCACTCTGAAGTTTTAATAATGATCCATCTTTACAAAATAAATCCTTCCATGATCAACCCTATAGATTCGTCTAACAATAATGATGTAAAAGTCAAGTCCATGATTGTTATGAAAACACCTACTAGATTCGGATTACCAATGATAAAAGCTTCCTCTACTTGTTCAATGTAATAAGATTCGAATCATGATGTTCATAATCAAGGTACTTAAGGCCTATTCATCTCAATATTCCAAACATGATGTACTTTGGATAATTCCTCCAAGAAGATCAATATTTGCTAACATGATCATCTTATTCTCCATAACACGAATCTATAGTTGAAGATAGAATCAACATACCTTAATATGACGAAATCACTGAACCACAAGGTAGAATCCGACTCCGGTTGGTTATGTGCCACTCCAAGGTGTTACTTCTCTTCAATGATCACTCACAAGTGATAACCAATATTCAAAGATCACTAAGATGTGTTCTAAGTGTGTTAGAAGGATGATTATAGCTCTCTGGCCTCTCAAGAATGAAGAATAGATGAAGGAAATGTAAGCCAAAACGGGTTGTTGTCTCATTTATAATATTCTGCACTTTAGCTAATTAGCGCACGCTACAATACATACTTAGCGCGCGCTAATAAGCGTTGACTCCAAATCTGTCCAGGTTCGTCCGCGGGAATCTTATCCGGACCCATGTCCCGGCTGGCGCATGTGCTAGCCGCCTACCTCAATAATTCAGTGTCTAGCGCACGCAACTCCTACATACGTAGCGTGCGCTAGTAATAGCCGATAGCGCGCATTAAGCTACATTCTTAGCGTGCGCTATCACGAGTTTGCATGAGAAAATTTGCATGTTGTTATACTTAAGTACAAGGATGCCAATGCAAGAAATATCATACTCCAATAATCAAAACCACAAATCCGAATAATACAGGGTTTGAATACAGATGAAATACACAGTAATAAATCCGGATATTACATATGACTCCTCAACCTCCACATAAGGAAGGGGAGCGTCTCGTGGATCCTCTCCCCCTATCAAGGTGCGATCTGTATCGCCCTTGAATGGGGGCACATCCGCTCGGCAGGGCATACCCCGGAGACGGAGGCGCTCCAATCAGCGTTCTAGTCCCCCATCTGAGTCGACTGGTTAGTCATGTCGATCCCCATTTTGACATAGAACGCTCTTGGTCTGGTTAACACCGGAGCACAAAAGCGTATTCGACATCTCCACCATTCTCATAGATTTTCTTTTATTGGCATTTTGGAACCTATGGGTTCCAATGCTAACTTTGATTTTTATACTCGTTCTTTAAGCTTTGCGTTGGGACTTTTTAACCGATCCAATAAGATCTGGTTCTTCTCCCCTTGTGGCTTTCAGCACCAGGTTCTGTTGGATACCGATCAAGTCCTTCATCTTTCTATTTCTTCTCCCCTTCTCCCCCAGTCTATTTATATCAATTTTGTCTATGCCAGCACCGTTCGTGCTGGCCATTACGCCCTTTGGGACACCCTCCGTGAGATTTCTTTGGAAGTAGAGGGGTTGCCATGGTTAGTTAGTGGTGACTTCAACATCTTCCTGCCTTCACATGAACACAAGGGTAGTTCCACATACCGCACACCTGACATCCTTGACTTCGCACAGGCTATTGCTGACTGTAAGTTGATTGACGCAGGCTGTGAGGGCGATATTTTCACTTGGGAGTGTAATGGTTTGAGGAAAAGGCTAGATCGTGCTTTATTTAATGAAGAATGGTCGAACGTGTTTGCAGTTGCTACTGTTACTCACCTGCCTCGTCTTCGTTCGGACCATACGCCCCTTCTTATCCAGTGTTGATTTTCCTCGACTCGTCACAAGTCGTCATTCCGTTTCCAGAATATATGGATCCATCATCACACATTCCTGGACACTGTTAGGGAGGTATGGCTTACCCCGACTGGATTAGTTGGCATGTGTAATCTACAGGCCAAACTCCTTAGGGTTAAGCGCAGACTGAAACAGTGGAACTGGTCTGTTTTTGGAAATCTTCATGCGAAGTTGGATGAGGCCTTGAGGGCTGCTGAGAAGGCTGAGTAGCGATATGATTACCTTTATCCGGAGAATATGACCTCTATGCACTGTTTTCATGCTGAGTACCAACTTTGTCTCTCCATGGAGGAAGATTTCTGGAAACAAAAGGCTGCAGTTCATTGGGTTGCTGAGGTCGAGCGCAACACACATTTCTTTCAGGGTTTTGCGAAGTAGAAGCGTTGCCAGTTATATATTAACAACATTGAGGATGATGGTACCACACTTTCTGTTGAGTCGGACATCCGTTCATCCACTGTGAATTACTTCAGGACTCTGCTTTCAACCGATGGTGATGTTCTCGCCCCCCCGGATGACACTTGTATCCCTTCTATCCCCCATTCTTTTAATTTTGATAGTTTATGTGTCCCCCCGTCTCCCCAGGAGATTCGTGCTGCAGTTTTTGATATAGATACTCACAGCACCTCTGGGCCCGACGGGTTTTCGTCTTTGTTTTTTCAGCATCGTTGGGAGACTGTATCTTCCTATGTGGAGGGGTCTGTGTGATAAGTGTCATTTTTGTACACTTATCCATGGTTTGTATCATAAAATTCACCCATAATTGAGCTAGTCTACTCGTTTTTTGCTTTTAATTTATTAGTTTTAATAATTTTATTTTTATCGGATGATGATCGGATTAAATAACTGAATTACTCAAGAAACAACATGTTTAATAAATATTCTCTTTATTGAATTTTGATATATTCATGTTGTAGGGCTTTCTGAGACGAATTCGGCAGTCTTTCCGGATTTAAAATCAGAGTTATATATCAAAAGTTATCATGCGAAGAAGATCTGGGGCAAAAACGCAAAGTCTGAGAAATTCTGGGCTGAAAACGTAACTATCAAAGCTTCAAATGAGCAAATTTACGAAGCCACGTTATGGCCGTAACATTCAGGAGTTACGGCCGTAAGTCACCCTAGTTACGGCCGTAACTCCTGAATGTTACGGCCGTAACTCTTGACAGATTGCTATGATTTGTCTAATTTTTTATACTTTTTGTGTATTATTGAGGGGATGGCTGGCATTGATCCGATCTAATGTAATAATGCTGGAGTTTTGGAGCTATTAGATGACTTTAGGTGTATAAATAGACCCCTTAGATCCTTCATCATTCATCATTCATCTTATAATTTTCCAATTTCTTGTAAACTTTTCTTTTTGTGTGAAGAACACACTTGTGTTCTTGAGTGATCTTTGTAAGTGTGGTATAACATATGTTGTTCAGAGAGTTTATTGTTTCTATCTCCTTTACAACTAAGGGAGTTAGGATCAATTCTTTCTCTTGATTCAACTAATAATGACCACACAAGCTTGTAATATGTGTAATAAACCCTTCATGGGCTAAGTAATTTTTAGTTGGGATTATAAACAAGGTTAGTCATGTTATTTATGTTTGTATAAAGATCTATTGTAAATTACTTATTATTGTGTGTGATTTTCATTGTTTTAACAATCTTTATTTATTTGGCCAATAAATGACGATATTTATGGTCTTCATATGTTTCGAAAGAAAATATGTTTGATTAGATCAAATGATCTTCACTCTAAGTTGTTCTAGGTGATAGAAATATACCCCTAGTCCTTAGATGATTCTTTGAGTTATTTTCATAAATCCTAATGCTATGTATTGAAGCCGATCAACATAGAAATATAGTGGATTGATTCAATATGTAAGGGGCGTTTTATAGTTCGAAAGAGAAACCGTCTTTTTAAGGAAAATCGAATCTACACAACATAATAAGTAAATTCATCTTATGATCTCCAATACATCTTTTATAACTAATGACGAACTAAGTTTGTAATCCCAACTATTTCATTTTATCGATAATCAATCTATTATTATTGCTATCTTTTTATTTCCTTATAATATTAGAACTATTATTGCAATTTCTATGAAATTATTAAACCAAACTTTTTAATTGTGTGTTTCACTCATCTTAAGTATCTATAAAAATAGACTAATAGTGTATCATTCAAATTATAACCAAACTTCCTTGTGGGATCGATAAACCGGACTCAAAAAGTCCACTTTACTACTTGATACGATATCGTGCACTTGCGATAGTTACACTAAAAGCGTGTCACTGTGCTCGAGTTCTTTGATGGTCATACCATGCCTCCGGCCTTCACGGTGACCACGGTCGTCTTGATCCCGAAGAAGCCTGCTCCGAGCGGTTGGTCAGATTACCGGCATATTAGTCTGTGTAATGTGACCAATAAGATTATCACGAAAATCCTTAACGCTCGGCTCGCTTCTGTCCCCCCTCTTGTTATCTCTCTGAACCAAAGTAGATTCATTCAAGGGCGGGTTATTACGGATAATATACTTTTGGCCCAGGAACTGATTCACGACCTCTACATCTCGGACATTTATGGTGTCCCGAACCTTTCACTGAAGCTAGATATGGCTAAGGCGTATGGTAGGGTTCACTGGCACTTTTTACGTGAGGTCCTAGTGAGAATGGGATTCCCGTCTAGATGGATTCTGTTCATCCGTCACTGTGTCGAGAGTTGCACGTTCTCCATTCTGGTGAACGGCAGTCCGGCTGGCTATTTTGCCTCTAGTTGGGGTTTGCATCAGGGCGACCCCATTTCTCTGTTGCTCTTCATGCTTGCCGCTGATTATTTATCACGCTGCTTGGATCGATTCATTTGTGACCATCCTCTGATGAGGTATAGGACCGCGGGATGGCCTTTCCCCATCTCGCACCTCTCCTATGCCGATAACATCATTATATTCACACGGTCTGTGGATGATGGACTCGTTAACCTTATGCGTCTCCTGGATCACTACTCCATGGCCTCCGGGCAGATGGTTAGCATCTATAAGAGCACTTTCATCCTCGCTCTGAAGCATGCGCCTCGTTGGCATCAGAGAGTTCATGATCTTACTGGTTTCCGCCAGGGTGATCTCCCCATCACCTATCTTGGTGCACCCCTTTACAAAGGCTTTATGAGACGTGAGCTCTTTGCTGGGGTGAAGCAACGGATATTGGATAGGATCTCTGGTTGGTCCCATCGCCACCTTGCTTTTGGGGGACGTTTGGCTCTTATTAAGAGCACTCTCTGCACGATTCCTCTGCACCTTCTTCAGTTGTTGGACCCGCCACAGTATGTTATCCAGGAGATCGAGCAAATTATAGCGAGATACTTCTGGGGTGCTGTTGGTCCTAAGAGGAAGATGCACTGGGTCCGTTGGCGGCATATCTGCCGCCCGGTCTCTAAGGGAGGCCTCGGGATTCGGAGCCTTTCGGATATGGCGAGAGCTTTTGGTTATAAGCTCTGGTGGCGCCTTCGCACTGGAACGTCTTTGTAGGCGTAGTTTATGCTCCGCAAATACTGCTTTGCTGACCTTTCTACGCCTATGCGTACTGCTCTTAAAGCTCGTGCCAGCCACCCTTAGCGCCGTCTCCTCCGCATGGGTATTCAGGCTCAGGAATTCATTTGTTAGACTCTTGGTAGTGGCAGCGGGGAGGTCAGTTTTTGGGACGACATTTGGATTGGGGATAGGCCTATTTTTTCTTATTGTCAGATTTCTGGTAGGCCCCATCTTAGGATAAATGAGCTCTGGGTTGATGGGTGTTGGGACAGGGGTAGGCTTGAGTCCATTATGGGTCAGGAGCTAGGATTTACCCCTCAGTTCATTCAGGAGATTGACGTAAAACACCTTGAACATACTCCTACATACTTGGGTGAGAAAACGGATACGAGACCTGGAGTAACCTTGGTGATCGGACTTGGAATAACTTAAACATGGCAACCTGCAGCATGCGGGGGTCCAAGTGGTGAAGATAAGATAATAAAAAAAGGCCTGATTCACGGCCTGCATGTAGAGAGGAAGAATACCTTGGAAACAAAACCCATCTTTTATGCCTTTTATTTGCAAGTGGCGTGGACTACTTTTTTATTGTCTTTTCCTTTATTTTAAGATCATGTGGTCTTATCTTGTAATAGTTTAAGTAATCTTGTCAGGCTACTCTTACCTATAAGTAGTCATGTTGGAGTTGTAATTAACATATTATTGAATGATCAAAATATACATTGTGTATTATTTAAAGTGTTGGATGAGTTTCCTTCCAAAATTTGGTTATTATTCGACGCGTTTCGAATCTTAATCTGATCGATTCTCAATAGGTCTTGAGAAGAAATCACCTTATCGGATTATAGGTCTAGTTTGATAAACACCTATTTCCTGTCCTGTTTCGATCGAAAACTCCCACTCTTCAGACAGTTCTTACATTTTGTTCCATACTTCAACTTATTATCCTTGTTCCCTGTTCGCAAAAGACATTCCTCTTGCTTTCGATACAGGGTTGTACTTGATCGGGAGTTCACATCAATTGCTATTTGGTTGTCCGAAACTTGCTTCCTGTTTCCATTGCATCCGACTGAAACCTGCTGTTCCGAGTGCCGTTGTTTGGAGTTGCATGTTCCGAAGTCATTCCCACTCGGCCAGTTCCTGTCTTGACACGTATCATTGTTGCTGTATCGAACTGGTGTTGCCAGTTCCTGTCTTGTGCATGTGCCGCTGTCCATTCTGGTTGCTGTAGCGAACTGTTGCTATCATTTTCTGTCAGTTCCCATTTGTGCTATTCGATTCCTTTTGGCTAAGTGTTGTTCGCTTTCGCTCGCTAAAACAGCCTTCCGCTGTACCGATAGAGAATTCGCATCATTAGTGGCATCAAAGCCCAAGTTCTTGATCTTTGGCATTATGATCTCAACGACGCTGATTTCTTAGCAAAACTTCGTGACGCATTGTGTGACATACCAGAACAACGCGACCAGTGTTGGCAACCTAGGCGTGGTGACTATGAACAACCCTCACGCCATGTCGAAGAGTTCAAGGTTAACGAGCTTCCAGAGTTCGTTGGCGGGACAGACCCTGAAGTTTACTTGGAATGGGAACGTAAAATCGACCGCATGTTCGAGTTTAAAGACCTCGACGATGAGAAACGGTGCAAGTATGCAATTCTCAAGTTGGGGAAAGGCGCTTCACTTTGGTACGAAGGAGTTAAAACACGAAGAGCTCGTGTGGGGAAAGAAAAGATCCGTTCATGGGATTCACTAAAAAGAAAACTTCGTAAAAGATATGTACCAACATCACACCGGTTGTCCTTGTATCGGAAGATTGCCGACCTCATGCAAGGAAAGTTGAGTGTCAGTGAATACATTGAGGAGTTTGAGAATATGACCTTAATGGGAGAAATAGAGGAGAATGAGGAGCAGAAGATGTCGCGTTTCTTGTGTGGCTTGAACCGAAGCATAGCTAACTCGGTGGAATTATACCCATACGAAGACTTCGATACATTATGTGGACTATGTGTGAAGTTGGAAGCTCAAAACAAGATGAAGTTATATAAACCCAAGTTTCCATCCAAATTTGGAAACCCAAGTATCGGTTCCAGTTCAGCTACTAAAACGACTGTACCAACTACTACCCCTATTATGGATCCTAAGGCTCCCTACATACCCAAAGAAATGAGTTTGGCGGAGGTACGATGTTTCAAGTGTCAAGGGTTCGGTCATTACCAAACTACGTGTCCGAACAAACGGGTGGTGACACTAAGGGAGGCTCTTGAGGTCCGGGAAGAATTGTTAGTCGAGGACGAAAGAGAAAGGCTCAGTGACGTGTTTAACATGGATGCATAAGAAGAAGAGGAGTTCGAGTCTTACGATGCTCCAGATTATGATACGAGTCTAGTCCTTCACACTTTGAAAGTCAAAACGATTTCGAGGGATACGGAATAATGAGACCAAATATTCCACACCAAATGTCAAATAAAGACAAATGGTGTAGTTTGATAATTGATGGGGGAAGTTATACTAATGTAGCTTCAAGCGAGATGGTGACGAAGCTCGGACTCATCACTACTACTCATCCAAAACCATACGCGTTACATTGGCTCGATGATGGGAGTAGAGTGAATGTTTCGAAACAAGTACGGGTCGGTTTAACTATGGCTTCATATGGTGGCGACATATTATGTGGTGTACTCCCGATGGATGCATGTCATATACTCTTGGGACGACCATGGATATTTGATAGATGTGTTTTACATGAAGGAAGAAGTAATGAATATGAATTATGGGATAAAGGCAAGAAGATTGTGCTTAAACCAATGGCACCTCAAGCCATTCGTTCGATGAGTTCTAGCCAAATGAAAAAACCGAAACTTACTATGTTTGCTAGTGAGAAAGAGGTGAAGCACGCTATTGATGATGGCGAGCATGTGTATTTGTTGATGATTAAAGAAACACGAGACGTGGGCATGGTTGTGCAAGACAAAGGGGAAATCAATACCTTGTTACGCGAATTTGCGGATGTTTTTCCGGAAGACTTACCGTCGGGTTTGCCGCCCTTACGTGGGATTGAACACCAAGTCGATCTTATACCAAGTGCATTACTCCCTAACAAATCAGCCTATCGATGTAATCTCGAGGAGATGAAGGACTTACAAAAACAAATTGAGGAACTAATAAACCGCGGGTACGTTCGAGAAAGTTTGAGTCCTTGTGCGGTTCCAGTTTTGCTTGTCCCGAAGAAAGATGGATCATGGCGAATGTGCATAGATAGTAGAGCTGGGCATAACATAACCATCAACTATAGATTCCCAATTACGAGACTTGATGATATGTTGTATGAATTGCATGGTTCAGTGGTTTTTTTGAAGGTTGATTTGAGAAGCGGCTACCATCAAATTCGCATGCGAGAAGGAGATGAGTGGAAGATGGCCTTCAAAACTAAACACGGACTGTATGAATGGACCGTTATGCCGTTCGGCCTTACAAATGCGCCAAGTACTTTCATGCATTTGAGGAATGAGGTACTTAAGCCGTTTTTGGGGAAATTTTTGGTTGTATACTTGGATGACATTTTGATTTATATCCGATCGTTGCAAGAACATTTCGGACACTTAAGGCAAGTCTTCGAGACCCTTAGTGACCAAAAGCTGTATGGAAAAAGGGAGGAGTGCTCGTTCTTAGTCGAAAGTATAGTCTTTCTTGGCTATGTCGTTTCGAAGGACGGAGTGTCGGTTGATCAAACCAAGATCGAAGCAATTAAGTCATGGCCGATTCCCGCTACAGTGATGGAATTTAGGTTGTTCATGGACTTGCTTCATTCTACTGAAGATTCATTCGAGATTTCAGCACCATTACAAGCCCAATAACAGAATGTTTGAAGAAAGGTACGTTTAATTGGAGCAGGGCTGCCCATGAGTCATTCGAAAATTTGAAAACAAAGTTATGTGAAGCACCAATCTTGGCATTACCCGATTTTTCGCAACCATTCGAAGTAGAGTGTGATGCTAGCGGAGTTGGCATTGGAGCGGTTCTCATTCAAGGAAAGCGTCCTATTGCTTATTTTTCAGAAAAGTTAAACGGTGCTCGTCTCAATTATTGTACGTACGATAAGGAGTTCTATGCTATTGTGAGGTCTCTAGATCATTAGATTCACTATCTTCGGCCGAAGCATTTCATCCTACATTTGGACCATGAGTCATTGAAGTATATTAATGGGCAACACAAGTTAAGTCCGAGGCATGCTAAGTGGGTGGAATTCTTACAATCATTTCACTTTTCATCGAAGTATAAGGATGGCAAGAGCAATATCGTAGCAGATGCATTGTCTAGGACCTTGCTCTATACTCTTGATGTTCGTTTGCTTGGGTTCGAGACGGTGAAAGAATATTATGACGGTGATGCGGATTTTGGTGAGACTTTCACTCTTTGCAAATCTGGTCCGTTTGGAAAATTTACGATACAGGAAGGCTTTCTCTTCAAAGGAAATCGTCTTTCCTTGCCCAAACACACGGTTTGGGAATTGTTGGTTCGGGAAGCTCACGGAGGAGGCTTGGCTGGCCACTTTGGTTCGGCTAAGACATTGGAGGTACTTAAGGAACATTTTTATTGGCAAAAAATGTAGGGGGATGTGAATGACATAATTAGTAAGTGTGTGATATGCCATATTGCGAAGAATTTGTTCAAACCGGGACTATACACACCTTTACCGATTCCGGAAAGGCCATGGGAAGATGTCTCGATAGATTTCATTGTTGCTTTACCTCGTACTCAACGAGGGAGGGATGCTATTATGGTAGTCATAGATCATTTTTCGAAGATGGCTCATTTTGTAGCGTGCCACAAGACGGATGATGCAAGCAATGTGTCCGACTTATATTTTCGAGAGGTGGTATGTTTACATAGAATTCCGAAGACTATTATTTCGGATCGGGATTCAAAATTCCTTAGCTACTTTTGAAACACCCTATGGAGGAAGGTGGGAACAAAACTCTTGTTTAGCACTTCGCACCATCCTCAAACCGACGGGCAAACCGAAGTGACTAATCAAACTTTGGGGACACTGTTGCGTGGTCTTGTAAGCAAGACACAAAAGGACTGGGATTTAAAAGTTGCACATGCAGAGTTTGCTTATAATCGTTCTCGTACTCATGCCACGGCGCATTCTCCTTTTAAAGTAGTTTACGGGCTGAATCCTTACATACCTTTAGATATAATTCCATTACCGAGTGACGAATTGGTGCATAAGGATGCGGAGTCAAAGCTGAAGTCAATGATGAAATTACACGAACAAGTACGTAACCGAATCAAGGAGATAAACGAGACTTACAAAAGAAAGTCGAACAAGCAAAGAAAACCGAGATTATTCGAGGTTGGGGATTTAGTTTGGGTGCATTTGAGGAAAGAGTGATTTCTAAGTAAGCGTAAGAACAAGTTAATGCCACGAGGTGAGGGACCGTTTAAAGTAGTTGCGAAGGTGAATGACAATGCATACAAGTTAGAACTTCCGGGTGATTATGGAGTGCATGCTACTTTTAACATAGGTGATCTATCTCCTTATCTCAATGATAATGGAATTACGGAATTGAGGACAATTCCCTTTAAAGGAGGGAATGATACGAATCTGACTTCTCCAAGCGAAGAAGACAAAGTGAGGATTGACGTAAAACACCTTGAACATACTCCTACATACTTGGGCGAGAAAACGGATACGAGACCTGGAGTAACCTTGGTGATCGGACTTGGAAAACTTAAACATGGCAACTTGCATCATGTGGGGGTCCAAGTGGTGAAGATAAGATAATAAAAAAAGGCCTGATTCACGGCCTGCATGTGGAGAGGAAGAATACCTTGGAAACAAAACCCATCTTTTATGCCTTTTGTTTGCAAGTGGCGTGGAGTACTTTTTTATTGTCTTTTCCTTTATTTTAAGATCATGTGGTCTTATCTTGTAATAGTTTAAGTAATCTTGTCAGGCTACTCTTACCTATAAGTAGTCATGTTTAAGTTGTAATGAACACATTATTGAATGATCAAAAATATACATTGTGTATTATTTATAGTGTTGGACGAGTTTCCTTCCAAAATTTGGTTATTATTCTACGCGTTTCGAATCTTAATCTGATCGATTCTCAATAGGTCTTGAGAAT
The DNA here is from genome assembly GCA_033398695.1 of Orobanche coerulescens. Classification (NCBI taxonomy): domain Eukaryota; kingdom Viridiplantae; phylum Streptophyta; class Magnoliopsida; order Lamiales; family Orobanchaceae; genus Orobanche; species Orobanche coerulescens. The sequence continues at coordinate 120,901,716 of CM065815.1, forward strand.
AAATCACCTTATCGGATTATGGGTTTAGTTCGATAAATACCTGTTTCTTGTCCTGTTTCGATAGAAAACTCCCCCTCTTCAGACAGTTCTTACATTTCGTTCCATACTTCAACTTATTATCCTTGTTCGCTGTTCGCAAAAGACATTCCTCTTGCTTTCCATAAAGGGTTGTACTTGATCGGGAGTTCGCATCAATTGCTGTTTGGTATTCCGAAACTTACTTCCTGTTTCCATTGCATCCGACTCAAACCTGCTGTTTCGAGTGCCGTTGTTTGGAGTTACCTGTTCTGAAGTCATTCCCACTCGGCCAGTTCCTGTCTTGACGCATATCATTGTTGCTGTATCAAACTGTTGTTGCCAGTTCCTGTCTTGTGCGCGTGCCGATGTCCATTCTGGTTGCTGTAGCGAACTGTTGCTATCAGTCCTGTCAGTTCCCAGCTTTGCTGTTCGATTCCTTTTGGCTAAGTGTTGTTCGCTTCCGCTTGCTAAAATAGCCTTCCGCTGTACCGATAGAGAATTCACATCATCATGTTGTTCCCATACCCCTACCCATACCTACCATACCGAGACCTTAACCCACCTTTTCCTGGAGAGTGACATGGCTCATGATGTGTGGGAGTATTTTGGCGCTTGGACACATTTATCCTTACCCCAAACTGATAATATCTTTGAGCTCCTGAGTTTTTTCTCACATGGCACACACTTTAGGCACGCAACTTTCAATATTCCTTGTCTGATCCTTTGGTTCATCTAGACGTAGAGGAATAGTGTAAAGCATAGGGCGGTTACTTTTCTTGCTTCTCATGCTATTGTGCAGGTGGAGCGCCATGTTTCTTTATTAGCTGCTACGGGTCTTATTTCTGCACAGTTCTGGATGGGGTGATCGCCTCCTAACCGTTTTCAGCGAGCTCCTTCTTCCCCCGCTCAGATACATTGCCCCATTCCGGTGGTTTGGCTTCGACCCGAGACCCCTTGGATCAAGCTGAACACGGATGGCTCCTTTGATAGAGATACTCAAATTGCTGGTGGTGGGGGTCTGATTAGAGATCATCACGGAGAGCTCCTTCTTGCTTTCCACTCCTCCTTTCAGGCCTCTTCGAACTTTGACGCAGAGATCCAGGCACTTGCTACGGGACTGATTTTGGCTTCCCAGAGATCGAGACATGTTTGGATAGAGATTGATGCTACTGTTGTGGTGACCCTGCTTTCATCTGGCCATCGGGGCTTTGGCAGGTTCGTCACACTCTTATGCGTATCCGACACATTCCCCGAGACATTCAGTACAGAGTCACTCACATTTTCCGGGAGGGCAACAGGCCGGCTGATTATCTCTCTGAGCTCGACATGTCGTCCCTTGGTATTCAGACTTATACATATGATACTGCTCCTCCGTTTCTTCTCTCTCTTATACGGATGGATCAGCTTGATTACCCCTCTTTTAGATTTAGGTAGTATTTATCACTGATTGATTTATTGCTTTGGGTCCGCACATTAGCCCACACTTTTAGTGGTGCACCTTGTATTTCACCAGCGGGCCGCTGGCATTTTAGTTTCTAGGTTCCGGATTATGGCCTATTTTTGGTCATAGCTCCGTAGTGCTTTTTCACCTATCGGTCCACACATTAGCCCACAGCTTTAGTGGTGCACTTGTATTTCTTTAGTGGGCCATAGGTACTTCATTTTCTAGATGTAGGATCCGGATTACGGCCGATTTTTTGTCATAATTCGGGACTGATTGCTTGTAGTTCTTGATATTTTCTTTATGTCACAGGTTGGTGGGTCCCGCCTGAACCCCCGTCCACATTGGACGTTTTTCTTTTTAAAAAAAAAGGTTCAAGTCTAAAAAAAATGCCTTTCTCCGGTACTTGTGATGTACTACATGGGTATTGAGCTAAAAGTATTGATGGTTTGGACACCGAGTGGTGCAATATGATGTGAAAGTCTTCAACATTGATGTGTTCCTCAAAGCGTAATGCTGATATAGTTTGTTGAGAAACTCATATAAATGGTCCGACATGCATTCAGAATTGATGTTCGTGAGTTGTGTTTATTGAATTGGTGATTTTTGAATGCTGTATATGCATGCGTTTGAGAATTGATGGTATTTGGCTAATTGTTGTTGTTGTTGTTTACAACCGATGTGCTCCTATTAATAATTATAACCCTGCGTGCGTACTTGAAAATGATTTCCTAAAATTTCTTGGACCTGAGTGTATCGTGGAAAATCAGTTTTCAAAAGTGTTTTGACTGTGCGGTCAAATGATGGTGTATTGTGAATTTTGAAGAGTTGCATGAATTTTGGCGAGCCAGTCCTGTATTTTTAAACAAAACCTTATGACGGTATTTAAAAAATGTGTTTAGAGGTATTTGAGACATTTTATAAATTGTTACCGTCATTGATCTTTTGTCGTGTTTGAAAGGATTTTAAGAAAATGATTTTTGCGTAATGGTGCTATTTTCAATAATCGAGTAAATGATTTTAAGGCCTTCACACCATGAAATTTTTGTATTTATAAATCAAACGTGATTTTCATTTCTAAAAATGGTGGAGGAAAAATCTTTCTGAATTGTGCCAATTAACGCATGCTAACTGTAGGCTTAGCGCGCGTTAAGATACATTGTGTTGTGTGGTTTGGATGTGATTGTTGATCTGTGTAATACCTCGATATATTCGGAATAATTACAGCGCTGTAAATCCTTTATATAAGAATTTACAAGGCTAATTTGAAATTTTGCGGGAAATAATACCAAAGTGTCAATAAGGTTACAATTCAAAACCAATTCAAAGATTCGAAAAAGTCCATTATTACAAACATATCCAAATCATCAACAATATACGCGTACTCGAGTACTTAGAAAACGAAACAACAACATTTAACATCACTGAGCCACTTCATCATCATATCGGTACTGTGATTGTTTTCCCACTCCTCGGCTACCTGAACATCAAAACAAATGTCCACCCCCGAAGAGGTTAGCAAAACGATGCTAGTACAAGTATCGTAATACATAAATCAAATAAACAACAATGCATCAAAAATACACAAGACGGATTTCCACTACTGGAATCCAGCGATACGAATCCACATGATTCGAACAACACAACATGGGTATTCCAACGATCCAGCTCCCTCAGCATAGATCCCAAGATGATCATGTCGGACCAACACGAGGTGGAAAAACCCGTCCAATGATCCAGCGCCCTCAGCATAGATCCCAAGATGATCCCGTCGGACCAACACGAGGTGGACATCCGATCCAGCGCCCTCAGCATGGATCGCTTGATCCCTTCGGATCAGCTCAATATGCACAAACACGACTAGGCATACATATATGCAAATATCGCTACGTCCATCAAGATGAACATACGAATAATCGATAGCGAATATCATGATATTTCAATGAAGATAATCTTATTTTCAACAACATGAACAATCAATATACATGACCAAAAATCACCAACGTTAACAAATTTCAAAATACGATACTCGCCTCAAATATGGCAAGAATTAAGTACTCTCACGAATGTCAACACGTCCGATGGTCGCCGCCCCTCGATCGATCACCTTGTACAAGGGAATAACAAGGAATTCAATAAACCTCCCGATACTAACGCACGAGCACCGAATGCCTAAAGTTATAATCGAGTTATCAATAATGGACAATTGGTTCTTGGTCCTATTTTCCGACGAGTGCTAAGTTTGGAAAAAGGCATGCGAATTCAAGAGATCGTAATGGAACACAAGGTCGGTGTCTACAATTCCAAAAACATTCATCATATCACTATATCCAAAGTTCCATATTCTAATTCTGATTATTAATTCGAATGATTGGTTCGGTTGCTACAACGATACATAACGAGATAATCATGATCAATCTAGTTCTAGGTTAATTCGACTCTACGATTCTTGTTCTTCCGCGGGTAATTCTCCTTATCAAATTCTTCATTCAAAATGATTGTTCCAAATATCCTTTCATGGTTCTAATCATCCTAGAAGATTACCAACTAGTTCATCTAAGGCAAGAGTTATAATTGAACACACTTTACATTCAACTTCATGAATTCATCTTACACTGGGGTAATCCTCAACACTTTGTTCATTAAAAGAGTTACGAAAGCATCAACAAGGTGTGTTCATCTCAGAAAATTCCATCCTTAAGGTTGATAAAGATTATGGCTCAACTATTAACAATGGGAACCTTAATTCAACCAATATACTCCTCCCTAACATGGTGTTGGATTTTATTACGACGAAACAAGATCACTAATCTCTGGGAAAAGCTCAAAATATAATTAAGAACAAAATCCTCATCTTGGTGTAGAGTTAACATACCTTAAAGAGGAAAAGAACAATGGAAATCTTTAATAAACTCTTCACCGGAAGCTTGATCACCAATCCACATGGTCTAAGCTCCCCAAAATCGGATGTAGATGATGATATGAGGGATATGAGGTGAGGGATAATCTCAAGAACATGGAATTTTGGACAAGGTGAGAGTGAGAAATGAAATGGGGTTGAAGTCTATAAATAGACATCTGACCATTAGGTACGTTATGCAAAACACCTTACGTACGTAACAAATATTACGTGCGATATACTCAAACATTAGCGTACGTAATCGTCTGGCCAGAGCTTACTGTCCTGATTCTGGCATTGTCTTATGTATATTAGCATAAGGGCTTTACATACGTAATCTCCAAGTCCTTAGCGTACGTTAAGCATACACCATAACATACGTAAAATCCATGTCCAGGTTTACGCGGAGCATCTCACGAATTCTTCCCCAGCCCTCACACGCCGACCCTTATCTAATCTCGCGTTGACTGAGCTTACGTACGTTAAGCTCAACATATAAAGTACGTTATACAGCAGCCGTAGCGTACGTTATGCATAATACGTAGCATATGTAAACACGTGCAGAACCATGCATGCACAAATGTTGGAGATATAAAAACGTAAGGGTACGAATACGGGAAACCAATCATCGATTGATTACATCACGAAGTTGAATAATACAAGTTCGAATACAAGATAAATACACCATTATTATCCATGTATTACATACTACCCCTCTAAAAAGAAGTTTCGGCCCGAAACTTAAAACGAAAACAATTCTGGGTATCTCGACTTCATACTGTCCTTCGTCTCCCAAGTTGCTTCTTCGACTCCATGTCGAGACCACTGAACTTTTACCAAGGAGATCATTTTATTCCTTAACTGTTTGACTCGACTCTGGAGTATCTTGATTGTCTTTTCTTCGAACGAGCCATCATTAGCCATTTCAATCTCGCCAAAACCAATGACATGACTGGGGTCCGGTACATATTTCCGCAATTGGGATACGTGGAATACACTATGAACGTGACTCAGCAATGGCGTTAAGGCCAACCTGTACGCCAACTCCCCAACTCTTTCCAGGATCTCGAATGGTCCGATGTATCTCGGACTCGGATTTCCCTTCCTTCCAAAATGGAAGATTCCACGGGTAGGAGAAACCTTCAATAGTACATGGTCCCCAGTCTCAAATTCCAGCGGGTGATGCGCACATCTGCATAAGACTTTTGTCGACTCTGGGTAGTCAACAGCCTTTCACGAATCAGAGCTATCTTCTCTTGAGTCTGAACTATCAATTCCGGTTCCATCCCGATCATGTCCGAAGAATCATACCAACACAGGGGCGATCTGCATCTTCTCCCGTATAGTGCTTCAAATGGTGCCATCTTAATGGAAGCATGCCAACTATTGTTGTAGGTGAATTCAATCAACGGCAAGTGAACCTCCCAATCGATTGACCAATCTAAGGCACAAGCTCTAAGCATGTCTTCCACTGTCTGTATAGTTCTTTCAGAATGACCGTCTGTCTGAGGATGATAAGCCGTGCTAAAGTTCAGCTCGGTTCCCAAAGCCTTTTGAACTGCCTTCCAGAAGTGCAAAATGAAGCGAGCATCACGATCCAAAATAATGGTCTTCGGCGTTCCATGCAATCGGACTATCTCCGTAATAAACACTCGTGCTAACTTGTCGGGTCCCCAAGTGTTTTTAATACCCAGGAAATGAGCTGACTTGGTTAGTCGATCAACTATAACCCAAATCATGTTCATTCCCGTCTTAGTCCGTGACATACTGGTGATGAAGTCCATCAATACATCCTCCCCCTTCCACTCAGGGATCGGAAGTGGCTTCAACATTCTGGCAGGTCGCTGATGTCCAATATTAACATGCTGACAGGTTAAACACTTCGAAAGGTATTTTGCGATGTCCTTCTTCATATTTCCCCACCAGAAATTTTGTTTTAGATCCTTATACATCTTACTGGTGCCCGGGTGAATAGAATAGGGCACGCTGTGAGCTTCCTTTAGGATTGTCTGTCACAAAACATCATCATCAGGGACGCAAAGTCGAGTCTGAAATTTCAGAACTCCGTCATCCTGTGTCACGAATCCCGGGGCCTTCCCTTTGTTTACTTCGTCATGTAACCGAAGAATTAGAGAGTCATCCAACTACTTAGATTTGATTTCTTCGACCAACGACGAAGTTAGTTCCATCACGCACAGTTGCCCTTAGACTCCTTGTGACCACACTTCAATTCCTTCGCGGATCAGTTCTCGTTGAATGCTGGTTTGGGATGTAAGTGCTTCCAATACTCGAAGAGAAATAGGTTTGCGGCTCAGTGCATCAGCTACCACATTCGCTTTGCCTGGATGATAGAGAATATCCAGGTTGTAATCCTTGATTAATTCCAGCCACCTTCTCTGTCTCATATTTAATTCCTTCTGACTGAAAATATACTTAAGGCTCTTATAATCTGTGAAGATCTGACAATGAGTGGCGTATAAATAATGTCGCCAATTTTTTAGAGCAAAGACTACAGCTGCTAACTCCAAATCATGAGTCGGGTAATTAACTTTGTATGGTTTCAACTGTCTAGAGGCATAGACAGTCACCCTATCCTTTTGCATCAATACACATCCCAGACCTTGATTTGAAGTATCGCTGTATACCATGAATCCATCAGTTCCATCTGGTAACGCTAGTATAGGCGCTGTCGTCAGTCTTTTCTTAAGTTCATCAAAACCCGCCTGGCATTTCTCATTCCACACGAAATATTGAGTCTTCTGTAACATCTGAGTAAGTGGACGAGCGATTTTGGAAAATACTTCTACAAAACGGCGATAATGTCCAGCAAGTCCCAAGAAACTCCGGACTTCTTTCACATTATTAGGTCACTTCCTTAAGCCAGAATTTGCATTTAGAAAGTTTCGCATAAAGCTGTTCATCCCTCAAGGTTCTCAAAACAATAAGCAAATGCTCAGCATGCTCCTCTGTGTCTTTCGAATAGATCAAGATATCATCGATGAAAATGACCACAAATTTATCCAAGTATTCTAAGAATACCCGATTCATCAATTGCATAAATACTGCAGGAGCATTGGTAAGTCCGAATAGCATCACCACAAATTCATAGTGCCCGTACTGGGATCTGAAAGCAGATTTCGGTATATCCGATTCCTTAATTCTCAACTGATGGTATCCTGATCGTAAGTCAATCTTCAAGAATACCCCACCCCCTGCAGTTGGTCAAACAAGTCGTCAATCCGAGGTATAGGATACTTGTTCTTGACCGTCACCTTGTTTAGCTCCCAGTAATCAATACATAATTGGAGGAATCCGTCTTTCTTCCGGACAAAGAGAACGGGGGCTCCCCAAGAAGAGACGCTAATTTGAATGTAACCCTTCTGCAATAATTCCTCAAGCTGCTTCTTTAGTTCATACATCTCGGTTGGCGCCATACGGTATGGTGCTCTGGAAATAGGTGCGGCTCCAGGCTCTAATTCGATATTGAACTCTACTTCTCTCTGCGGAGGTAACCCAGGTAGTTCGTCAGGGAATACGTCTGAGAATTCTTTCACAACTGGGATAGATGAGATTTCTACTCCTTCTTCTCTCTTCATGGCATAACACCATAATCCGCGACAACCCTGCTTCAGCAATTTAACTGCTTTCATGGCTTTGATCAATTTTCTTGAGCTTCCCGGTCTCCATCCTTTGAATAAGTGTTCAGTTCCATCTTTAGCAATGATCGAAATGACTCTCTTCCGGTAATTAAAAATAGCCCCATAACGATTGAGCCAATCGTCTCCGAGAATTAAATCGTCACCATGGATGCCGACCACAATAAGATTTGACGGCCAATCTCTCCTCCTATAGATACTGAAAAATCTCTAGTTTCTAGGATTCCCACTGTAACAGCCCAAGAACGGTGGCTATTACAATGCCGTGGACCCCTACCGGGACCCACCAGGCGATATCACGATATACACTTACAACCTGACAACATAGCACCGTACCACCATATTTATCAAAACCCCGATGTGGAGTATAAGTTATACATGTCTTTAATACGAGCAAACGTACACAGGATCCAAATTCGGTACAGACCATATGACGATGGGCAATACCTAACAGATTATAGTACATTCATCCGACACAAAGTAAAATGAAAATCACAATAAAACATAACCGAACATCAAAAGACTCGGGCCCCCCGAAATAGCATCCTTCAAAACCCTCCGTCGCCATTGTGCTCCTCCTGTGCCTTGCCCTTTCCTCGCCCTGAAATACAAGTATTTCGCCCCAACCACAGGGTCAGCTATACATGATAATAATTCTCATGACATTATACAATTCATATATATACGGAGAAACAATCGACTACTGAATATACCCCGCAGGCGTATAAACAGTCAGTCCCAACTGTCGAACATAACCAAATACACGAAAGACCATATAATATGGCTCAAGAAGGATGTCACAGTGCGCCCGATCTGGAAATGTGTCCGTGCACATGTCCACCCCGTATACGGAATCCAGAATATACGTGGGATGATGTACCTAATTAGCCTCACGAACTACTGTTAGGCGTATTTTTATAAGCTTATTTATCATTATTTTGTATTGTTTTGAAGAGTGAATTTGCTTAAATGAGCTTTTAATGCCTTAATTTTGTATCTTTGTTAGGAGATTGGAGTCCGGAAGCTAAAACGAGGCGAAACGGGCGAAAACGGCAAATTTTGGCCGTGACCCGCGGCACAAGGCAAGTGGGCCGCGGCACGGGAAGACAACCAGCGAGCACAAAGTAAATCAGTACTGTGCGCGGCACGATCAGTGAGCCGCGCACGCATTTAATTAAATGGCCCCAGGCATCCAGTGAAGGCAATGTGCGCACGCAATTTAGTGAGTGCGGCACACTAGGCGGTTTTGTGTCCTTCGCGGATTTGGGCCGTTTCGAAGCCAGTTCTCGACCTACTCACACGGACGCGATTTGGAGACTGTGCAAAGCTATAAATAAGGGTTTAAGACCCTAATCTTTTTATGTTTGGATCTGGGGGGAATTAAAGAATCTTGGTGAGACGGCAGAAGAGGAAGAGAAGCAGAAGACTTCAAGAGCAGAGGGCGGAAGCCGAAGAACGGAGGAATCCGAGCTTCATCTGCGTTTGATTTTAATGCTTTTATTCATTTATTACGTATTTTCATTTATTAGCATGTCGGCTAAAACCCTAATCTAGGATTTTGATGAAACTGCGTTTTGTGGATTTGCTTGAGATTATCTAATTAATTACCTTTTTGTTGAGTTTTCCCAATCGTGTTTAATGCTTTCAATTATCTGGCCAATAGTTGTATTGATTTAATCATTCAATTCGAGTCGGGAGAGGAGAATTGGTGAGGAACTCTTGGTGAGGACCGTTTTATTCTGTGAGATAGGAATATACTCATAGGAACTACGTGGCCTTTTGGAGATTTTATGCTTTTTGCCTATTGACGAATTAATTCACCTAGGGATAGAGTGCGTTATTCGCCTTTAGAAAAATCTATTGACCTCGGGAGAGGCGGTAGAGTATATTAGCAATCTCCGCCTTCAATAAATTGGGAAAATTATTAACTTCAGATAATCGAGAGTAAATTCAGATAAACCGAGGTGGATTCAGAATCCTAGACTTATTCATCATTTGATTTTCTTTCCTCAAGCGATCATTTTTACTGTTTAATCTTTTGGTAATTCTTTTAGTAATTATTCGCAAAACCCAAGTTCGATTGTTCAGATAAAACTAGAATACATAAAAATCGGTAGTTAGTGATTCAGTCCTCGTGGGAACGATACTCACTCATCACTTTATTACTTGTATACGATAACGTACACTTGCGTTCACCAAATATCGCAACAAGTTTTTGGCGCCGTTGCCGGGGACTGAAATTTTACTAATATCGATTTCAGTATTTCTAGTCTTAGTTTGAACGTTTTTTTTTATTATTTTCGTACATTTAATTTTATTTATTTATTTGTTTTTCCTTTCAGGATCTTTCGCGTAGTGCATGAGAAAACTTGGTAACGAAGGCCTACTACCTTTGTATACCGAGCTCGAGCGCACTCTTCGAAGGAACAAGAAGGAGAGATGAGAGTTACAGACGACGGTGACCATGGCCGAGAATATCGAAATTCAAGGAGGAAATAATATTGTGCAGCAAGCTCAACCGGAAATGGCACTTCGAGACTACGCCATGCCGCAAATTAATGCTAATTTTTCTGGAATTCGGCGCCCCACTATCCAGGCGAAAAATTTCGAGATCAAGCCTGCGATTATTCAGATGGTGTAGGCGAGCCAATTCTGTGGATTGCCGAATGACGACCCAAACGCTCATATTGCTTCTTTCCTTGAGATTTGTGACACGTTCAAGAACAATGGTGTCACCGACGATGCTATCCGATTACGGCTTTTCCCTTTCTCTTTGAGGGATAAAGCGAAATTTTGGCTGAATTCTTGACCGCCGGGGTCGATCACAACATGGGCAGAGTTAGCGCAAGCCTTCCTTGCCAAATTCTTCCCACCTTCGAAGACGGCGAGATTGAGAAACGAGATCACCACTTTCGGTCAGTATGATATGGAATCGCTCCACGAGGCGTGGGAGCGATATAAAGATTTGTTACGAAGATGCCCACATCACGGCCTTCCAGACTGGCTTCAAATTCAGACGTTTTACAATGGATTGAGTGCCTCTACACGCACTCTCATGGATGCAGCCGCCGGTGGGGCTTTGATGGGAAAGACTATGGCCGAGGCACACTCATTGTTGGAAGCTATGGCCGCAAATGCATATCAATGGCCATCTGAAAGATTAACGCCGAAGCGAGTTATGGAAGTTTCTAGTAATGATCCGATATCCACATTGTCAGCCCAAGTCGCAGCATTAACGCAGCAGCTCCAAGCATTTTCGCATGCACCTTCCCCCGTTACCATTGAGACCTGCAATTGGTGTAACGGATCCCACCCTAGCGCGGAGTGTCAAGTCGGAAATCCGTTCGAGCAGCCCCAAATTGAACAAGCTCAGTTTGTAGGAAACGGAAACCGGCAAAATAATCCGTACTCCGACACGTATAATCCGGGGTGGCGTAATCATCCAAACTTTTCGTGGAGAAACGGACAGAACTCAAACCAGCCTCCGTTCACTCAGAATCAACAGCAGCCCCCTCCCGCTCCAAAAGTTTCTCTCGAGGAAGCAATTGCGAAATTGGCGGCGAATACGAGTCAATTCATGACCCGTACTGAAGCGACATTGCAGAATCATTCCGCTTCCATTTGCAACTTGGAAGTTCAGCTGGGCCAAATTTCTAATGTGTTGACAGCCTGCCCGGAGGGAGCATTGCCAAGTACAACCGAGACAAATCCTAGCGAAAGTCTAAATGCAATCGGTTTGAGAAGCGGGAAGGAGGTGTGTGACCAGCCCGAGAGATGTGAAAAGAGGAGTGAAATTGAGAGAAAAATTAGCGATGGAGGAATCTCAAGATTGGAGACCTTCGATAACGTTTCCAGATAACCCGAAGGCATATGTGCCCCCCGTCCCGTTTCCACAGAGATTACAGCAAAAAAAGGCGGACAAACAATTCTCTAAGTTCCTTGATGTGTTCAAAAAGCTTCATATTAACATTCCATTTGCCGACGCGTTGGAAAAAATGCCAAGCTACGTTAAATTCATGAAAGAGATATTGTCAAAGAAAAGAAAACTCGAGGAGTTTGAAACTGTCGCCTTGACGGAGGAATGCAGCGCAATTCTTCAAAAGAAGCTTCCACCAAAATTGAAAGATCCGGGAAGTTTCAACATACCGTGCACCATGGGGAATCTTTCTTTTAATAAGGCATTGTGCGATCTCGGTGCTAGTATTAACCTCATGCCTTTGTCTATTTTCAAGAAGCTGGGAATTGGAGAAGCAAAGCCGACGACGGTCTCCTTGCAATTAGCGGATCGATCTATTAAGTATCCGAGGGTAGTGATTGAGGATGTGTTAGTTAAGGTGGATAAATTTATCTTTCCAGCGGACTTTATTGTTCTCGACATGGAGGAAGATGAAGATATCCCGATTATCTTGGGACGACCATTTTTAGCGACCGGCAGAACTCTTATAGACGTGGAAAAAGGAGAATTAACTCTGCGGGTCCAAGACGAGCATGTTACGTTCCAAGTATTCAAATCATTTTCATGGCCGGGAGGTGTTGATAAAAGCTCTCAAAGTGAAAATGTGGAGGCCGTTGCAAAAGAAAAACACCGAAAACATCGTCGGTCGAAAAATTCAGATTCTGTGTCAGATGGCCCAATTTTTAAGAAAGATGTAGAACGAGTAACATTTCTCGAGCACTCGGACAAGTCTGATGGGGTCATAAAGTCACTTTCGAAAGAAGGAAATAAGCCGGAAATCAAACGGACATCTAGTCATGAGAAAAACGGGTGTTTCGGAAAGTTATTCACGTCAAAACCTTTCCGCAAACAACATTCGATGTCCGAACTGAAAGTCGAATCGTCAACGACCAATGGTCATAATTTTAAAAACCATATTAACGATTCGATGAACGGGGCGGAAACCAAATGGAGTTTGCGAAAAGCGAACTAAATTTTTTAAATAGGTCCGGCTGAAGACTATAAACTTAGCGCTTCTCGGGAGGCAACCCGAGTTCGTAGTTGTAGATTTTTGCGTTTCTATATTTTTCTTGCATTCTTGAATTTTTATTTTTCATCATTTTGTGCTTTGATTTGCTTTTACCTCTCGCTCTTGACGTGTTCTTCTTGAAATTCTGTGCAGGAAAGTCCCAGGGGAGAAAATTATGCTTGAGCCGCGGCACACACAAATCGAAAGGGTGAGCTAAACCCACTGTACCCTGTGCCGCGGCATGGCATAAATGAGTCGCGGCACACTTGAGCCCTGAGCCGCGGCACACGAAATCTGAGCCGCGGCCCACAACAAAACGAACGAGCAGGTAAAAAGGGACTATACTCTGTGCCGCGGCACACTTGGGCTGTGCCGCGGCACACCATGCGGAATTCGAACAGCCAGGTACCTTATAACCCGCATTCGGCCGGCCACCCCAGGTACGTTTTCTTTCTTCCCTTCCCTTCCCTTTCGCGCGCGATCGGCCGAGTTCTTCTTCTAGTTTTCTTCTTGAGATTTTCTTGCACTTTTCACAAACTAATCAAGGTATGTCCCAATCTCTAATCTCTACTTGTTTTATGAATTTAAATTTGAAGTTGTTTTATGCATTTGAGGATTGAATATGTTTATTTTCCTTCAAAAGTCTATGATGGTTTAGTGGATGAAATGGTGGTTTTAATCGAATTTTCATGGTTATTTTGGATTATTGATGAATTGAGTACGTAGTTTTGATGATGAATGATTTGTGTTTTTGTTCTTGGGGATTGAATCGAGCTATTGCCATGTTTATTCTTCAAGTAAACTCTCGCCCATTAGGTGTTCGATGAAATGTCTAAATGAAAAATTTTCTTTGTTAAGGCAATATTTTGAATCTTTGTGCAACGTATTCGTTCTGGAATTACAGCAACCCCAACCCGTACATCTAGTTTAAACGTTATGGTTCAATTTCATTTTTTTTCTTATGGTTGTGCTATCTCGTAAAAATTTCTGATTTGAGGCCGGATATCCTTAGCCGAGTGATGATTATTCTCATTATTATTTGGAGTAAGTAATCTTTGGTGTTTAAAATTTTTTCAGGAATCACTATAGCTAGGACTAAGAAGCTGAACAAGAGGGCCCAGACTCAGTCATCCCCCACTCGAGGGGAAACCTCTCGTAGCCGTGCCGAGTCATAGGGGCACCAGTTTTCCGACCCTGAAATCCACAAAATCTTTAATGAGAAGATTCGGCCGCGACCTCTTATCCTGGAGAGGGGATTTACTCCAGCCCCCCAAGACGGGGAATTGCTTACGATGATAGATGAGATGGGATGGGCCCGATTTGCTGCACCCCCCGAGCCAGCGGTAATATCGATAGTGCAGGAGTTCTACGCCAGTGCGCTATTGAAGCATATTCGAGCAGGCCAGATGTTGCAGCCGTCAGACACTCGGACTCAGGTCGATGTCCGAGGTGTTACAGTTGATTTTTCCACAGCTGCTATTCGGAGGTTGTTTGGGCTTCCGGTGGTAGATGAGTCAGCCTATGACCGAGTTATGACTAGCCTCACGAAGGAGGCTTTGCTCGAGACTATTGCGCAGCCCGACTCCGACTGGGAGCAGCGCGCACCGGGTTCTTCCACTTTCCATTTCAAGAGCTCGCGCCTCAGTCGGCTCGGGCGTGCCTGGCTATATTTTATTTGCGCCCGTATAGACCCCACATCTCAGATCCGCACTGTCTTTCTCTCCCGCGCCCGGACACTATATGCTATCATATCCGGGTTGCGTTTCGATGTGGCCCCTCTCTTAGTCCGTTCTATATTTCAGTGCATTCAGGGAGGAGCCAAGACGGGGTTGAAGCACCCATCTCTTATCTGTGCTCTGTGCCGGCAGTCGGGGCTGACGTGGTCGGACGACAAGCCGATGCTTGCTCCCCAGGCCCCGATCGACCACCGCATCATCTCACATTTTGACCAGTGGGGAGGAGCGCCGGCGCACGCTCGGGGGAGAGGATTTCTACTAGATGAGGCCCACGAGGGGTCCCCCGAGCCTCTTTCGCTGACACAGGGGCAGGGAGATGCCGGCCCGCCGCCCGACAGAGAGAGATTGCAGGAGATGTTTGACGGGCTGAGGGAGGATATGAGGAGAGAGAGAGAGAGGAGACGAGGAGAGAGAGAGAGAGGATATGAGAGACGAGATGAGGAGAGAGAGATGAGATGAGAAGAGAGAGGGAGAGTATGCTGGCTGCCATGCGAGAGGAGCAGTGGACGGAGCGAGAGAGCGTTATTGCCGCCGTCAGAGCTGAGATGCGAGAGCTGGCCCGCCGGGCCAACCGACGAGAGGCGAGGCATCTGGCAGCGAGGGACGCCTACCATCAGGAGCACCTTTCCACATGGACGGACCATATCATGCATCCAGACGGGCCATTTATTGCACCCGCCCGGCCAGCCACACCACCCTCCTCACCGGATGATGCCGGCACCAGCTCGTGAGAGGACCAGAGGGGAGTACTTGACCTTCTTATTCTATTGCATATCATATTTTGTCCATTGAGGTCAATGTACGTCCTAAGTTTGGGGGGGTTTACTTTCTGTCGCTACATTCATTGCTGTACTAATTTTGTTGCACTTTTCATTACTTTGCGTTATTTTTTTTCGATAGCCTTGCTTGTCTTGATTTTACTCTATTCGTGAATTTTTCGTGCTTCTATTTGTGTAATACTGATGTTACGATACTGTTTTTCTCTCTGAAGAAACGGTCGAGTTTTAGTCGAGTTGTATTCAGTGATTTCTGTTTCTGCTTGGTATTCATTTAGGTCCGAAATTTTTTCGTGATTGTAGAGGTCTTGGCGGATAAGAGAGGATACATACGTGTCTTAAAATTGCCGTCGATACGTTTGGTTACATTTTTCGGTTAGCTAGTCGTCCAGTTACATTAGTCGTGTTGGCACTTAGATTAAGTATAGAATCGGTCAGTTTTTTCCAAAAGTCGAGATATATTTGTTCAATGATGGGAAGTCTAGTAACCGGGGGTATTCACGTGACCCGTTGTTTACTCTCGCGTAAAACGACGACCCTGATTAGACTAGTGATTTAGAAATTTCGCATGTGCCAATGATAGGGAGCCTAGTAACCGGGGGTATTCGCGTGACCCGTTGTTTACTCTCGCGTAAAACAGCGCCCTTGATTCGGACATGCGGGAATTAGCTATTCGAGTTGTTTCTCCGCTGTAGAAGGGAACTTAGTAGCTAGAAGCATCCATGTGCCCCATGAATGTCTTTTACGTCAAACGGTTTCCCAATACATGAGAATGGAAGTTCCACCCTAGGATTATCCCGATGAAACATCCCGAGATCCGAACCTAGTGGTCAACTCGAATCAATTTCTTGAGCATATATATATATATATAAGGGAATACTGTCCGAGGATTATTTTTATGAAACTCGTGAAAATTTTACCATTAGACTGTGGAACGGGGCGAACTAGCTTGTTTATTTTAGCCTTTCATATTGACGGTCGATTTGATTCACGTTTGTTAATCTTTGAGCTGGATTTTCTTCATGAACGAGTGATTAGGACTGAACTTGGTTACTTTGTGGAATCAGTGTTCTGAGTGTAGCTCGCTATTACGATACTCGTATTATTCAGAGAAAATTTCAGGATAGTATTGATTAGGTAGAGCACTACGAGTTGCACGATTATTCACGACATTCTTTTGATTGAATTTAATTCTTTTTTGCCTGAGGACAAGCAAAGGCTTAAGTTTGGGGGTATTTGTTAGGCGTATTTTTATACGCTTATTTATCATTATTTTGTATTGTTTTGAAGAGTGAATTTGCTTAAATGAGCTTTTAATGCCTTAATTTTGTATGTTTGTTAGGAGATTGGAGTCCGGAAGCTAAAACGAGGCGAAATGGGCGAAAACGGCAAATTTTGGCCGTGAGCCGCGGCACAAGGCAAGTGGGCCGCGGCACGGGAAGAAAACCAGCGAGCACAAAGTAAATCAGACTGTGCCGCGGCATCCAGTGAGCCGCGACACGCATTTAATTAAATGGCGCCCAGGCATCCAGCTGAAGGCAATGTGCCGCGGCACAGATTTAGTGAGCCGCGGCACACTAGGCGGTTTTTGTGTCCTTCGCGCGGATTTGGGCCGTTTCGAAGCCAGTTCTCGACCTACTCACACGGACGCGATTTGGAGACTGTGCAAAGCTATAAATAAGGGTTTAAGACCCTAATCTTTTTATCTTTGGATCTAGGGGGAATTAAAGAATCTTGGTGAGACGGCAGAAGAGGAAGAGAAGCAGAAGACTTCAAGAGCAGAGGGCGGAAGCCGAAGAACGGAGGAATCCGAGCTTCATCTGCGTTTGATTTTAATGCTTTTATTCATTTATTCTGTATTTTCATTTATTAGCATGTCAGGCTAAAACCCTAATCTAGGATTTTGATGAAACCTGCGTTTTGACGGATTTGCTTGAGATTATCTAATTAATTACCTTTTTGTTGAGTTTTCCCAATCGTGTTTAATGCTTTCAATTATCTGGCCAATAGTTGTATTGATTTAATCATTCAATTCGAATCGGGAGAGGAGAATTGGTGAGGAACTCTTGGTGAGGACCGTTTTATTCTGTGAGATAGGAATATACTCATAGGAACTATGTGGCCTTTTGGAGATTTTATGCTTTTTGCCTATTGACGAATTAATTCACCTAGGGATAGAGTGCGTTATTCGCCTTTAGAAAAATCTATTGACCTCGGGAGAGGCGGTAGAGTATATTAGCAATCTCCGCCTTCAATAAATTGGGAAAATTATTAACTTCAGATAATCTAGAGTAAATTCAGATAAACCGAGGTGGATTCAGAATCCTAGACTTATTCATCATTTGATTTTCTTTCCTCAAGCGATCGTTTTTACTGTTTAATCTTTTGGTAATTCTTTTAGTAATTAATCGCAAAACCCAAGTTCGATTGTTCAGATAAAACTAGAATACATAAAAATCGGTAGTTAGTGATTCAGTCCTCGTGGGAACGATACTCACTCATCTCTTTATTACTTGTATACGATAACGTACACTTGCGTTCACCAAATATCGCAACAACTACGTCTCTCGCATTACGTACGTTAACATATGAATGTTACGTACGAAAGGCAGGCTGTTGATGGATCTCTCGCATTACGTACGTTAACATATGAATGTTACGTACGTAAGGCTACGTACATAGCGTACGTTAAGAAGATAGGTTAACATACGTTAAGTTCTATAAAAAGCATAAATGGAATTCTCCCAATATCACCCAACAATTAATATAGTATGAATGACCATGATTCCAACTTAACATAATTCGTCGATATACTTGCTACAACAATACAGATATGGTGCGAAAATACTTGGTTTAAATCAGAAAATACAATAGTAAAGGCGAGGGTATTACACCCATAATTCTCTCTCCACTCGGTAATCCCACAATATAAGGCTCACAATCATGTAAACACGAGATTTTCAAACGATTAACACAGTTCAAAGATATGAAAGAATGCGTAGCTCCTGAATCGAATAAGACACTAACTGGTTGTAAAAGGATATGAATCGTACCTAATGCAATAGCAGCGTTCTGATCGTCTGATCTCCTCATCTCGTAAAGGCGCGGAGGAAAGGACCCAACACTGGACGCCTCTCTTTTCCCAACATTCTGCTGCTGGAAACAACTTTATTGTGTCTGATTCACACTTGTCTCTTTCAGAGCCGGCGAAGGAGTGCGAGTACCAATAGATCTTGTCACATTTCCGCAAAAAGTCACACGGTGCCCTTCCTGCCCACAATCGAAACAAGACAGAGGGTGCGGGGCAATCACGCCGAATATGCCCTGCTCGACCACAGTTATAACACTTCTTTGATGCGTTTGAGACCGTTGATGCTGTCTGGAACTTCTTTCCACCTCGAGAAGGATGCAGAGGTTTCCTTGATGAATGAAATGAAGACTGGCCCTTGCGGGGTCCACTACTCTTGTTCTCCGTGAAGTTGCCGGATACTTTCTGCTTCTTTGCTTCCATCGATTTCTACACTGCTGCCTCTTTCATGTCGTAGGCCAGCGCTTTGTCCTGATACTGTCGCAAAGTAGTACACTCGAATCCGGACATGTACTGCTGAATCTCCGGCTTCATCCGCATATTGAAATGAAAAATCTTTTCTGCCTCGGTTCTGACCAAATGTCGCATACAGGTTAGCTGGTGATTAAAAGTCTTGATTATATCTGTCATAGATGCCTCCGAACTCTGCGGTGAGAAAAACTCTCGGACTCTAGCCTCTCTAACTGGACGAGGACAATATTGTGCTTTCATCATTAGTTTGAATTCCATCGAGTCAGCATTATGATCCTCCGGTCGAACGGCCTCCCACCAGTCGAAAGCCTCCCCAGTCAGAAAATACTGGGCGATCGGAACTTTTCGGTCCTCGGGACAGTTAATCCCCGCAAATACCTTCTCTAACTCTTTCAGCCAGTGATCCCAAGTAGGCGTCTCGGCAGAACCATCGAATTTCGGTGGATGTAACTTGACCACTTCCGTAAGCCATTTGTCCCCTCGGTTATCCTCATTGCGCTGCTGGTCCATCGTCGTCTGCATGCGGTCGACCACCTGAGCAAACTGGGTTATCTGGGAAACCACTTGTTGAAGCACTCCCAGCATGTTAGGATTTGCGTCATTATTCACTGATCCCTGCTGTCCTCCAGGATGGGAATCGGTTCGATTAGCCGATAATTCTGGGGTAGACGCCGAATCCTCCTGCCTCGCATTACCATTTCCGCATCCACGACCGCGTCCACGTCCACGACCTCCCCTCAACATACTGTAAACACAATTGCTCAATATCCAAGGCAAAATTTTCTAAAAGAAAGTCCGTCAATATCCACAACGCAGGAAATAAATAGAACGGTAGTATATGAGATTAGGAAACTCACAACCACGGTCCACATGACGACGCTGGCTGTACAGTGATGTTACAACCGACCCATAAATCGAATGACGTAAACAGACCCAACTAAACCCGACTGCCAAGATATCCATGAATCTTAGCTCCGATACTATATTCTGTAATACCCCGATATATTCAGAATAATTACAGCGCCGTAAATCCTTTATATAAGAATTTACAAGGCTAATTTGAAGTTATACGGGAAATAATACCAAAGTGTCAATAAGGTTACAATTCAAAACCAATTCAAAGATTCGAAAAAGTCCATTATTACAAACATATCCAAATCATCAACAACATACGCGTACTCGAGTACTTAGAAAACAAAACAACAGCATTTAACATCACTGAGCCACTTCATCATCATGTCGGTACTGTGATTGTTTTCTCGCTCCTCGGCTACCTGAACATCAAAACAAATGTCCACCCTCGAAGGGGTTAGCAAAACGATGCTAGTACAAGTATCGTAATACATAAATCGAATAAACAACAATGCATCAAAAATACACAAGACGGATTTCCACTACCGGAATCCAGCGATACGAATCCACATGATTCGAACAACACAACATGGGTATTCCAACGATCCAGCGCCCTCAGCATAGATCCCAAAATGATCCCGTCGGACCAACATGAGGTGGAAAAACCCGTCCAATGATCCAGCGCCCTCAGCATAGATCCCAAGATGATCCCGTCGCACCAACACGAGGCGGACATCCGATCCAGCGCCCTCAGCATGGATCGCTTGATCCGTTCGGATCAGCTCAACATACACAAACACGACTAGGCATACATATATGCAAATATCGCTGCATCCATCAACATGAACATACGAATAATCGATAGCGAATATCATGATATTTCAATGAAGAGAATCTTATGTTCAACAACATGAACAATCAATATACATGACCAAAAATCACCAACGTTAACAAATTTCAAAGTACGATACTTGCCTCAAATATGGCAAGAATTAAGTACTCTCAGGAATGTCAACACGTCCGATGGTCGTCGCCCCTCGATCGATCATCTTGTACAAGGGAATAACAAGGAATTCAATAAACCTCCCGATACTAATGCACAAGCACCGAATGCCTAAAGTTATAATCGAGTTATCAATAATGGACAATTGGTTCTTGGTCCTATTTTCCTACGAGTGCTAAGTTTGGAAAAAGGCATGCGAATTTAAGAGATCGTAATGGAACACAAGGTCGGTGTCTACAATTCCAAAAACATTCATCATATCACTATATCCCATGTTCCATATTCTAATTCCGATTATTAATTCGAATGCTTGGTTCGGTTGCTACAACGATACATAATGAGATAATCATGATCAATCTAGTTCTAGGTTAATTCGACTCTACGATTCTTGTTCTTCCGCGGGTAATTCTCCTTATCAAATTCTTCATTCAAAATGATTGTTCCAAATATCCTTTCATGGTTCTAATCATCCAAGAAGATTACCAATGAGTTCATCTAAGGCAAGAATTATAATTGAACACACTTTACATTCAACTTCATGAATGCATCTTACACTGGGGTAATCCTCAACACTTTTTTCATTAAAAGAGTGTTACGAAAGCATCAACAAGGTGTGTTCATCTCAGAAAATTCCATCCTTAAGGTTGATAAAGATTATGGCTCAACTATTAACAATGGGAACCTTAATTTAACCAATATACTCCTCCCTAACATGGTGTTAGATTTTATTACGACGAAACAAGCTCACTAATCTCTGGGAAAAGCTCAAAATATAATTAAGAGCAAAATCCTCATATTGGTATAGAGCTAACATACCTTAAAGAGGAGAAGAACAATGGAAATCTTGAATAAACTATTCACCGGAAGCTTGATCACCAATCCACACGGTCTAAGCTCCCCAAAATCGGATGTAGATGATGATATGAGGGATATGAGGTGAGGGATAATCTCAAGAACACGGAATTTTGGCCAAGATGAGAGTGAGAAATGAAATGGGGTTGAAGTCTATAAATAGAGATCTGACCATTACGTACGTTATGCAAAACACCTTACGTACGTAACAAACATTACATACGCTATACTCAAACATTAGCGTATGTAATCGTATGGCCAGGGCTTACTGTACTTATTCTGGCATTGTCTTACGTACGTTAGCATAAGGGATTTACATACGTAATCTCCAGGTCCTTAGCGTACGTTAATCATACACCATAACGTACATAAAATCCATGTCCAGGTTCACGCGGAGCATCTCACGAATCTTCCCCGGCCCCCACACGCCGACCCTTATCTGATCTCGAGTTGACTGAGCTTACGTACGTTAAGCTCAACATATAACGTACGTTATACAGCAGCCGTATCATACGTTATGCGTAATATGTAGCGTACGTAAACACGTGCAGAACCATGCATGCAAAAATGTTGGAGATATAAAAACGTAAGGGTACAAATACGGGAAACCAGTCTTCGATTAATTACATCACGAAGTTGAATAATACAAGTTCGAATACAAGATAAATACACCATTATTATCCGGACATTACAATATGTGGGAATGTCTATTGTATGTATGAATAGATTACCCACCCGGGGATGGTTTGGTGAAACCTATGGGGGTCGATGCCAAGAGAGCATTACCACGGGACGTCATATGTGTCGTTGATGGTGATGATATTGAGCGGTAACATGTTGTTACCTTGTGTTATATTATTTGTGATGATGGTGTTATTTCCTAAGAAATTGATATTTTGGGATGTTGCCTTGCAAACATTTTCAGAGTATGCTGGTTAACTTCATGATTCATGATTTGGTAAAACAGCCTGAGGTATCATCGATATTTTCAAACTTTATTTCGGAAAATCATAAAGATCCTAAGATTTTCAAATTTTATTGTTTAAACAAATACCTCATGGAGTTGTAAAGGAAAGAATACTACTAGTGGTTGGCCACTGTGATGTGTACTTTGTTTTGGCCTTGTTTGTATTGGTAAAGATCGTAAGTTACGTTGCTACGGTCTTGTGATTCATTACGACCGTGAGTTTCAACTGTTGCCATGATGGTTCTTGTATTAATGTAATTTCCCGAAGTGGATATTTTTGTCACGTTGATGTTGGTTACCTGACGTTGATGTGTTATGCTTAGATGGAATTTCGGCATATTAATTTGTGATGTGTTGTCATGAGTGGTGTCTTGGTGCATTGCTCTGCGATGTTATGTTTTGTTTTACTTAGTAGTTGTTTGTTCAGTATGTCGAGAGGTCGAGGACGAGGACATGGACGTGGTCGTGGACGTAATCAAGAGCATGAGAGGGCGACTCGCTCGTTGTCGAGTGCCAATCAGCTCAGTCCAGATGGTCGGGTTGACCAATCACGTAATCAGGGGCAATCAGGTGGAGGTAATGTTGATGCTGGCACCGCCACCATCCTTCGTCAGGTAGATGATCAGTTGGCACAGATGAATCAAGCAATACACCGGAATGAGCCTCCCGAGGGAGATAATGGAGCTAGTATGTGGTTGCGAGATGTGATGAAAATACGCCCACCTCATTTTGCGGGTTCCTCTGACCTATTAGGTTGGGACTGGATCTTCCAGTTGGCAAGAATATTTGATGTGGTGGCATGTCCCGATGAGAGAAGAGTACCTATTGCTCAGTATATTCTCGATAAATAAGCTGCAGACTGGTGGCAGGCTGTAATGTCTGTAGATCGTACACCTACGTGGGCTGAGTTTAAGACTGCCATTGAGGCAGAGTATTGCCCGTTGCCTGTCCGTGAATGCAGGATCATTGAGTTTTTCTCGGCTACACCCCAAGATGTATCGATATCCCAGGCGATAGTCGATTACACTCGATAGCTAGGTTACGTTTGTGATCAAGTGAGAAATGAAGCAGACAAAATCCGATACTTTAATATGCACATGAAACCCCATATCCCTGAGATCATGGCTCCACTCATGTGTACCACTTTGAAGGAATATCAGGACCGAGCTTTAGCCATTGAGATGGCTGTTTCTGTGTCAGAGGCTAGTTCGGGAGGTAAGAGACAGAAGACCTCAGGTAATTTTTTCAAAGGACAGAGAAGTGAGTTCCGTGAGCATGTTGCTTCGCATTATCCTTATGGGAGCACTTTTCATTCATTTGGTAAGTCTAAGAATCCTACTCCAGTGGAGAGTAAGGTGAGCGGTGTGAGGACTTGCTTCAACTGCAGTCGTGTGTACCATGTGAGACATAATTTTCACTCGCCTCCGATTGATTGTTTCAAGTGCGGTCAAGTGGGACACCAAGTGGTGCATTGCGAGATCGTTGCGAAGATGTTCGAGAACCGGAGTTTCGCACCTACTCGTGGAGGGGCCAGTAGTGCTTAGTGATGTTACCGCGTGTTGTTTTATAGATTCTATCTTGTGTGGAAATCTGATGATTGATGTGTGAACCTTTAGTTTCATTCGTGTACCTTGATGTTTTATTTTAAGTTTCGGGACGAAACTTATTTTAGTGGGGTAGAATGTAATACCCGGTATTTTAATTTTCTGTTATCTTATTTTGGGTTGTCTTCTTCCGCCAGATATTTTTCTGCTGTCATTTAATCGGAATGATTTTTTAACGTGATACTCCGTGTGTCACCATCGTGTAGTGGTCTTAGTCGTGTGGGACTTATTGCCGGATGTATCTTCTCGATTTAGTATATATGGTGGCATTGTACATCGTGTTTCGTGGTGTTCATTTTTGTTTTGTATTGTGGTTAGAGCGTCTGAGTAATCGGGATGTTGTCGAACGTCCGACCCGGCCGTCAGAGTTGTTGGGAATCCCCAGATGTGTCCAGCAATGCTAATTACGGCCGTAAGAGTGTTCTGTGTTACAGCCATAAAATGGCTATTGTTACGACCGTAAAGTGGTTGTTGTTACGGCCGTTATGAGCTTTCACATTTTGGGCAGTAAGTTCATAGGGTTAGTTACAGCCGTAAGAGGGTGTGTGCTACTGGTATATAAACCAGTAGCGGTGGTTTTTGCTGGACAGGATTTCATTTCTTCCCCCTTTCGGTTCTCTTTGCAATTTTTGGGTCCAGGGAGGATTGTTGAGCTTGAGGAGCCGATCTTCATCATTCTTGGAAGCTTAATCCGTGTCTATCATCATCTTTCAATTCGTTCGTCCGGATCATAGGTAAATTCTCCGAACCCCTTAGGGTTGACCTTCGGGATTTTCATCTTGATTTCGATTCTTGTTCATTTTTGGGGATTCAATTAATGTTATATGATGTTTTTAAGCACATTCTATGGATTGTATATCCGTATCTTGATTTCGTTTGAACCCAGTCGGGATATTTAGTGTTCTAAGGAAATCTTGAATATTTAATGTCCGATTAAATTTCTCAGAGGGTTTCCTTCGGTTATTGGATGTGTTTTCCATTGTTTTCAATCATTATACTCGTAGTAATCGGGTTTTCGTTGTTTTATCTGAAGGATTGTAGGTGTTCGAGGTTCTCCCGGTTGTTCCGTGTTCGTCGGGGTTTCAGTATCGATTATTGAGGCAAGTATCTTGCTTATACGACTTGTGTCTTGTGATTAGAAACCGCGTGTTGTGTTTTGATGATTGATTTGCCTTCGTAAACATGGTTTGTGTGAGTTGGTTATGTATTATGCATTATGAAGGCTTGATGATGAATGCGTTATTTGGGTATATGTATCGTGTGGTATGTTATGTGTACAGGATTTTGATAATCGTGTTAGTTTGTTTGTGCTCATGTTGGTGCATTGGATTGTGTTATGATGGTTGAATTATCGAAATTGTTTTATGTGTGCGTGATACGTGAATTGTGGTGATCAATGTGATTGATTGACAATGTTCATTGTTGATGGAATGTGATTGTGAAAGTTGTGTGTGGCCGTTAAGTTCACTCGTGTGGGTTCGACGGAACCTACAAGGATTCGTGGCATAGGATCATGGGATCAGAACTTAATGAGGTGCTGAGGTCCAATTGTGCGGGTCTAACGAGGCCTACAATAACATGTGATAGGGATCATGGATTTAGGGCACAGTACATCCAGCCGTGTGGGTTCGACAGGACCTACGGTGACTCGTGGTGGAGGATCACGGAGTCAGGACTGTTGTTTGATTATGTGTTGGTCAAGTGGGTTGTTGAACCTACGGAGACACGTGACGGTGGATCACGGTGTCAAGATTGTTGATGTTTGGTTAATATGTTTGGTTTTGTTCGTGTGGATTGTTGAACCCACGGAGATACGTGACGGTGGATCACGGTGTCAAGATTGTTGATGTTTGGTTAATGTGTTTGGTTTAGTCTGTGCGGGTTGTTGAACCCACAGAGACACACGAGGGTGGATCACAGTGTCAAGATTGTTGATGTTTGGTTAATGTGTTTGGTTTAATCAGTGCGGGTTGTTGAACCTACGGAGACACGTGACGATAGATCACGGTGTCACGATTATGTTTTGAGAATAAAAGTTTTGAAAAGAAAAGTGTTTATGTAAAGTAATGTTGGGCCGAGTCCAAGCGATTTGTTGAATAGGTTCTGTGTGTTGTATATTGTGAATTTTGGGCTAAGACCCTAAAGTTTTCGAAAAGGGGATTTTGACAAAAACCTAGGGCATGAGATCCTAAGGATTTACGTTTTCTAAAATCTCTAGATGACAGTTATTACAAGGACTCCACTGGTATTGGTTTCTAATTTATTAAAATCTCTCGAGAATATGTGATTGGTTGAGTTGTGATTGTCTGACTCATGATGGATAATTTGGTATGGTTATCGCATCTAATTCGTGGTTGCTGATTCTTGTTACATTTTGTATGGTTATGATACTTGCACTAGTAGAACAGAGGAGTTTTGCTAACCCACGAGTAATCGGGGGGTGGATGTCTGTATTGCGTCCAGGTACATTCAGGTTCTTAAAGAGAAGTTCCAGGATCAGCACAAAAAGTGACGAGCTACGATACTAATCAAGAGTTGAGAGTTTGGTCGAGTTATGTTGTATTGTCGGAGTTGTAATCAGTCTTTCACTGTATTGTACTTCGACCCCTGCGTGGGTAATGTTGTATAAAGTTATTATCTGTTGATTGAGTTGTATGACCTATTGGTCCATGTTGTTTACTTGTAATTGACCTTAACGGTCTGTATTATTACATTGTTTGACCCTGGCCGGGCAAATATTTGGTTTTTCTGTGATGTTTAGCCTGGTAGATCCTTGTTAGAAGGGTTTACGGCGTGTAATATTTCCGGTTGTATCATGGGGGTGTTACACTGCCGTGCTCTCTAACTTGCTGCCAAGCTCTAGCCTTGCTCCCTGCATATATGATCAACATATTTGGAACATCTCCTTCCTACATAGCAACGCAAAATGATTAGATCCTTGTATTTGTCCCTCTTTCTCACTTTCTCTTCCTTTTCTCCTCAAGATAATGCTGCAATTAACAAAAGGCAACCTATGGATATCCGATAAAATCGAACCAAATGAATACTGTCTCTGGGATTAAAAAAGAAAGTACCCTTTTGCCCTTTCCAGTAATGTTATGGCCATTGAAATCAATAGCTCCCTTCATCTTTTAAAGCGACATGTGTTGAGGCCAAACCAATCACACACAATCTGATATATAAAACAGCCATTCAAGAAAAGTAAGCAAACTTCCTTCATTCAAACATTACATACAACCATACAAAAAAATGAAGAATATAAATAAAGAGTAGGGGTGGACGGTACAATATATTGATATTTTTTGCTCATACCTTATACCTTATTGAAGAATTTCGGCATGGCAAATTGCATATTGATACCATATCAAAATTATTGGTATACCGAAAATCGGTAGATTGAAATCTCAATACGGTATCAATATGATAACATTTTTACTGAACTTATCGGTATGCCGAAATGATTTCAGCATAAATTTGGGTATATTCAAATGCCGGTATACCAAAAAAATAATCAGCATACCATTTATAATTTTTTTAAAAATTAAATATCTGTGTAAGACTACAACAAAATGCAAAAACAACAATAGTAACTACAAGTTTACAATCCAACATAAATCCTACAAAAGTCCAACATCTCATAAGAAAAACAACGTAATCCATATTCCATATCCTAACACAACATATATTAAAAACAACAATGTGATTCATGCTCGAATATAACAATATAATATATTATGAAACTTCAGTCATCTAACGTGTCACGAAACCTGCAAAAGTTCAATAACAGCTGAATTATTAAACAAGTATGAATTACTTATAATTATATTTCCAAAAGAATTATTTGTTCCTAAAGAAACATAGATATCCACTCATGAGATGAAGAAAAATTGATCTTTAGAACAAAAATGACATATCAAACTGAATAAAAATTGAACCTTGAAAGGACATGTTTTCAGCCTTGAGCAACATCAACCTGAAGAAAAATGATGTTCTTTTGTTAAGTATGGCACAATCACATGGACCATAAAGAATAGCTCAAGCATTACCATTCAATAAGATAATCAGGTTGTGTCTATGGAAAAGGTTTAATTGCTCTTGATGCCATAGCCACAAACCTTCCTAAAGTAACAGTTACCTATGGATCGCCTCTATGCAGCGGTGAAGCAGCACCGATGTATGGTGAGCGGCGAGAGTAAGAGATGAGTGTTCAGAGAACGCAGGAGATGGATGGTGGTCAGAGAGAGTGAGAGACAGGGTTTTAGATATGGGATTTGGAAGGAGGACCAGGTCCTTTTTTTACGAAGAAAAATAGTAGGTTTCTTCATCTAGGTCTAAATATTCTTAATATATATATGTAAAATATAATATATATATATATTTGATATTAATTTTACATATACTATATCATGATATTTCGGTATATATACCAAAATACTGTTATTATTTAATATACTGAATTTTTTCTCGGTATTTCGGTATATCCGAAATAACAAAATTTTCAAATTTCCATACCGTATACCGTATTGGAATTTTGATATGTCGATAAATGGTATTTTCAGTACAATATGCTCGGTATATTGAATTTTGTTATTTTCGTCCACCGTAATGAAGCGACACCCATTGAGATTGCGATAAACATAGTGGTTATGTCCAAGTTTCATAAAATCTGGAATGAGAGCTAGAATTATTTGTAGACAATCAAAACACACACACACACACACACACACACATATATATATATATATATATATATATAGATCAGAAGATCGAAGTTTGGTATCAAATACTGACGGGATATATAGTAAAGATAAATCCCATTCGGAATAGTTGTCGGCAATGCAGAGAAAGCCAAAATTTGATAAAAGAGGGAGTAGGTTTCTAAACTGAAATTCGAAACTCAAGGGAGACTAAAGTCGGAAGAAGAGAGTCAGGCTTACCTATGAGAACCACGGGATCGCCATAGAAGAGAGGATTTGGCTAGGAATTGCAAATTTGGGGGTATAAAATCTGACCCAAATAATATGAAATTATTTGAAATTTCGGGCATAAAATTGAATCAAATCTTTTGATGACAGTAACATGACCCAAATAATGTCATGACACCCTAAAACTGTCATCGAAACCTATTACATGACAGTATTAAAACGTCATGATATAAGTTAACCATGACGTTTTCTAAACGTACGTTATTGATAACCAATACAAATATTGTTATACAATTGATGACAGGAAAAAAACATCACCAAATCTCCAATCTACCATGACATTTGTAAAATGTTATATAATTGTTCTGTGTCTTACATCCATGCCGGTTGTTACCCTAAACATCATGTAAGGCCCCTACAATGACGTTTATCTCAAAACGTCATAAAATAAGTGTCATTAAAGGGTATATCTCTAGTAGTGAAGGATTGACGCCATACTATGCCCGAGATGAAAATGTGTATGTGCACGTATCACCAACGTACGCGGAATCTTTATAACATACGTGTGATAATGTACCTAATCAGTCTCACGATCAATCCCTACTCCCGCACATAATCAAATGTGAATCATTACACATGACTATATATGTGCAACATGAAAATCCTACACATACAAACGGGTGCCAATATAACTCTGAAATGCCACGGTAATAAAAGTGACAACAAATACTCAATAATAACCAACAACTCCAATGATGAACAAATGACTCACTGAAGCGAAATACAAGACCAACGATGATCAAATAAACTCACCAAAGTGAAATGATGATAACATTAAGAATCCGAAAACTTATTTCTCAAATGAACGACGACATGATAAAAAACACTATCAATACGGATCGAAATTCGCAAAACATAAATGTGCGTCATGCGTACAACATATAAAAGGCACATTATCCTCACAACCAAGCAAGAATTAACTTGCCTCAATCCCGAAGATAAGAAATGCTCCCACGGACATCTTCCAATGAAACAAATGAACAAACACACAAATGAACGAACTTAATCAGTCATGCGAACTACCTTTAAGGAAATACAATTAATTCAATAACACAATTCCACGATACTGATATCGAGTTCAATGCAATAAATAACCTAGATTCATCAAGAACTAATAAGACTACTCAATCGAATATCATAGCCCTAAACTGTTAATTCCAACATCTCCAGTATATCTCAATGATAGAATTTACATGATAATAAATGTTTTTAATACTTGTGGCAATCGATTTATACAAGGATTACTAAGAACAATCATCATATTATCCATCCAATCACGATATCACCCAATATTATCGTAATATCTCAAGAATATCACTAACACCTCAAACATGATGTCTTATACTCAACAATCATAATTTCGACATGAATTTGAATTCATCATAAATATTATTTTAACCATTTATAGATTATGATAATTACTTCATAAACTTATTATAATCTTTCATCAAATTTGTTAACGCCTGTGTTGGGAAACAGTTTCACATAAACACTTATGAATAATATAGATACATAATTTGTACACGTAAGCATGAATATTCCACGTAGGTGTGTCTAAATGCAATAAAATATTGTATTGCAAGAAAAAAGATGAAAGTGACGACAAGAAAAATTGTATTTAGGTGATCTGAAAATTAAATCGGTTCTTAGATTTTTGCTTTTACAGTGTCGAGTTCGGGTATAAAAATTTTGATCCTTAATAATGACCCAAGCTGAGGATATTTATAAGAAATCCTGCTCGGACACATGTCATTCCCTACTTAACTATTGGATATGCAGACATGCCAGGCAGGTCAGTGCCATTGATTAGATCTTTGTCTATTTGTTGTCGCGACAATTGGCCTGGTTTGCATGGATGTGCCTCCCGCGGTTCTGGGGGTTGGACACGAAGTGTCCTATCTATATTCGTCGGTCCGAACTGGTCGTCTCTTTTATGGAGGCCATTTCACTTCAAGTCCATTCTTGGGGCACGTAGTCTGATCACTGTGGGGTCCATCTGAGCAGTTGGGGGTTTTGATCCACTGGCCAGATATCCAGGTCGAATAGTGCCTGGTTCGCCCTAAGTGGGGTGATCTGGGGAACGTTGGCGAGCCTGAGGTTCTTGTCTGGACTAGCTAACCAAGTCAGAAAGTATCTGGAACACCATCCATGGGTGATGTGATGCACTTTGCACTGTTGGTCACTCTTCCACTGGATATCCAGGTCAGCTTTTCAGATATTGCTCTCTGTGTCGGCCTTCCAGTGACGTGGCAGGCAGATCGCCCATGTCAGGCCAGTCACCAAAAATGGCCCCCAAGCATGGGATTTGACTAGCGAGTTGTTTCGCGAGGTTGGTTTTGTATCTGAGTCGAGATGAGGTAGGGGAAGGCGATCAGTTGCCATATTAATTATACACATGTCGCAATGATTGAATCCAAACCAATTCATGAGTCAGTCATTAATGCAATGGTCGAATCCGAAGGGACACATGGGATGACAGAGATATATGAAGCTTTCGCCGCGTGCATCATGGCGCTCGAGACGCTTCATTTTGCGAACCTCCTCATTTTCCGCGCCCTTCGTCTATGTATCTTTCCTTTCTCTTTCATTATTCACTTTACATTTTTGAGAGAACAAAATCCTTTATTCTTCCAGCGAGCAAGATACTTTAGATCGCCTTTGATTTTTGGTGAGTGTTCCCAGATCCATTGCATATTATATCGGTCTGCTCAGATCTCTGCGCATACTTAGGTAAAAAAAACATATCTTTTTTCTTTCTTTTATTCCTATTTTGACTTTGTGATGTCGTCTGTGTCGGACAGGCCAAATGACTATATACAAAGGAGGGGTGGGGCCTTCCGATCAGCTAAATTTATCTGTGGGGTCAATAACAAGATCACGAGCAAAAGCAATAAAGAATTCATTAAAAATGCTCATGCAAAATTATTTCAATCAGATTGATGACTATCAATATAATAACATCTTTATTTGTGTCATTGAAGCCATCACTTGTTAGATCAAAAGTGTTGATGTCATCATTCCAATCAATAAACCTAACTGAAACAACTTTCATAATTCAGATGTATCTCCTACATACAATGTCCAATTAAGATCGTATTTATACCATTGAAAAGCTAAGAGAAGGTAATAAAATTTTTATATTCATCATGGTATCAAAATCGGATATTTCAGTGGTGAAAATGTGGTACAACTGAAAGCAGATGTTGGAGCTTTCAGATATGATTCACCTTTGTATCTTTGTCATAACCTCACGTCAGGTATCCTATTGAGACGATTCAAGTGGATGTGGAAAGCTAAGAGGCAGTATTATAGAATACACGAAGATCAAAATTGGAAGTTCAGGTGCCTTTATGCCACTAAAAAGACAACAACATATTTTTTTAAAACTTTAATTTTTTATTTTCAAAAACTTAAGTCTTGGTCTTTGAATTTTGTCCTCCTAAAAATGTGCTGAATCCTTGACTTATGGGTCGATTAGTCATTGATCAGATTTTAGGAGCTCTGAATGTTGAATGTATAATTTCTTAGTTTTCATAAATTTTATTGTATATTTTTATATTGTAATAGTTGTAGGAATTTTGGCTATAAATAACCATTATTTTCATTTTTAAGGAGACCTTGAAATTTATCAAAATCGTGAGGGTTTGTGTTAACAAATTTTCTTTTTATTTTGTTGAGTGTGTCTCCAAAATATAAATCGTGATTTCAATTCACTTGTCGAGGCGTTAGAAACCTCGTGGCGTGTTTGAATCGCACCTTCCGTTTTCTATGGCGCGTCACATAGAGGGCTCGAAGTAAAATCACCCTTTGCTTAATATTGGAACGATCTTCGAAACTAAAATCATACAAGCGATAGCGATTACCACGGTAGGTCGTGTGGGGGTCGCATCTGTTGGCTTCATAGGTCGGTTTTTTCCATTATTAAGTGGTATCATCTATTTTCCTTCATTTTCATAATCTTCTTATCTTCGCATCCTATCATTTCTTTCTATCTTCTAAACCTTCCGTCCACTTAATATATATAAAAATTAATGACGATCGGGTCTACCATTACAGTGATCACACACACACACACACACACACACATATATATATATATACATATATATATAATATATATATATATATATATATAATATTTGATATAAATCATCAAGTGTAAGCCAAGAGAATTATAATCCTTAGTCTTTGGGCATTTGGATAATTAAGCTTGCGTGGTTGAATATCTAAAAAAAATTATACAAAAAATATAAAAAAAGAGGATTATACAAAAAAAAGGGTATACAAAAAAAAGTATACAAAAA
The DNA here is from genome assembly GCA_033398695.1 of Orobanche coerulescens. Taxonomy (NCBI): domain Eukaryota; kingdom Viridiplantae; phylum Streptophyta; class Magnoliopsida; order Lamiales; family Orobanchaceae; genus Orobanche; species Orobanche coerulescens. The sequence goes on from CM065815.1 coordinate 120,935,332, forward strand.
AAGAAGGGTATACAAAAAAAAAAGAGTTTACAAAAAAAATAATACCTTTATATATATATATACATATATTTATAAATATACCTATTTATCACAAAGGTCGGTTTTATCACCACAGTGAATATATATATATATATATATACATCTACATATCTATCACGAAGGTCGGTTCTACCACCACAGTGAAATATAAAAATAAATATAAAGCTGGAGTGGATTACCGCCCCTGTAAAATTAAAATTTGTCACAATACTCGTCTATATAATCACCTTGTGAGTTGTGGGACATCTATATAAAGCCGAGTGATAAAGACAAGAACCATGCAAAAAAATCTTAAAGAGTGATAAGCGAGCGTTGAGTGATCGAGCAATACACCTGAGGCTCTTGTGAGGATTAGTTTATATGTGTGTCAAATAAAAAAGGACAAAAAAAAGGAGCAAAAAATAGGCAAAAAAATAGCAAAAAAAAGGAAGGCAAAAAAAGAAAATTAAATAAAAAACAAATGTCGAAATCCGATAATGAGAAAAATTAAGGAAACAAAACTCTTCAAAACATACAATAAATGCTCACCCAATTAATTACAAGACAAGATCGACAAGAAGAAGCGATAAAAAATTTACAAAAAAAATAATGAGGATGAGCACCACCGTAGAAGAAGGAATCTGAGTCCCATCTCATATAAAGGGTATAAGGATGAAACATTCTCCGAGGATGAAACTTACCAAAATCGAGGAGGACTTGGTCGAGGAGGTCGGAGAGAACAAGGTAGACGATATGAAAGGCAAGGACAAAACGAGGAAGACCGAAGTATGAGAAATATAAAAATAAAAATCCCAGCCTTTGAAGGGAGGAGCGATCCGGACACATACCTTGTAATACCCGAGATTTCTAATATGTATTTGGAACTTGTGATATTGTAATTGTTGCATTTTGATCTAAGTATTATTCTCCGTATTTCATAATCCGGTGTTGTGAGCGCATGATTTCTTGAATGTGATTTAAATTTTGATTCTGCGCAAGTAGCGCACGCTATCGCCTAAGTGTAGCGTACGCTAATTTGGATCCATAACGCACGATGTGCATGAACATTAGCGCACGCTATACGTAGTCAGCATGATTGCGACAGGGTGGTAGGTGAGATCGGATGAGGATTTCGGTTGGATCATGTCGGGATGAACCTGGGCGGCTTTCGGGAAAAGCCAAGTCAACGCGGTAGCGCACGCTAACAATATGAGGATAGCGCACGCTAAACGCTGAGTACAGTGTAGTCAGTAAGCCATTAGCGCACGCTATGAATATGGACTAGCGCGCGCTAATAACCACTTTCTATAAATAGGACAGCATCCTTTTCCGTATTTCAGTCCTTTCACTTCCCACATCCGAATTCTTGGACTTAGAGAATTACTCCCTTCATCCTAAACCATTCATATCAGCATCCTAGCTCGAGTCGAAGATTGTAGATCATTGGAGATTGTTGTTCAAGCTCTCGGTGTTGGATTCCTTCTAGTTCCTTCGTGTTCTTCGCCACTTTGAGGTAGGTGATTCTTCACCAATATTAGTAGTATTCTGAAGGACATTTTGATCATGTTTTGGGATTACCTAGTCAGTTAGATTCATAAGTAGTCGAACATCATGTGTTAGAAGGATATTTTTGATGTTTTGGTACTTATTCATCGTATAAACCATTGAACCTTTTAGTGTTTGAACTCCTAGCATATTCTGAAGCTTCAAACCGATTTGTGACCAGTATATGGAGATTTTCAAAAGTTCTTATGTCTTTACATAAAGGAATCATACGTTTTGGGACATGTAATGGATTGAACTTAGGATATTCCTTGAAAATCAAGATGAATTATGGTGTTGTGATGGTTATGCGCAACCTTGTATCTCGTAGTCGTTTAATCCGTATAGAACTTTCACAAAACCTTATGAGCATGATATGCATGGGGATGACATGTATTATCACCATAGAATTCATGAGTTCATCACCATTAGATCTAGTTTTCTGCCAGTAGTAATCTGCATGCACGGTTAGCGCACGCTAACATATGTAAGTTAACGTGCGCTATCGGGAATAAGTTAACGTATGCTACGTTTGGTACGTAACGTACGCTATGTTATCAGTCGATTCAGTCGGCTGATCAGAGAGAACGGTCAGTACATGGCTAGCGTACGCTAGACTTGGTCAATTGCGTACGTTAACAGGCAGACTTAGCACACGTTACGTAAAGTACGTAGCCTACGCTAAGTGGTTCAGGTAGATTGCATATTTAGAGCTTTTGGCCGTAGACCGAGTTGATAGGCATTCATTCGACTTGAGATGAATTCTATATCATTTCTTTTGTTAAGGTTCGAGCTTGCTACGTTGATCGAAGGAGGCGGCCTTCGAGTGTGTTGATATCATTGAAGTGTTTCGTTCTTTCCATCCTCGAGGCAAGTATCGTAATGTGTTAAAATTGGTATTTTTGAGCATGCATGTGGTTTATTCATGTTGTTGAACATGGGATTTATTTCGTGGAATTGTCATGATATTCGTTATCTAGTGTTTGTATGTTCATGTTGATGGACATAGCGATTTGGCATATATGTATGCATGAGTTGTGTTTGTGTATGTTGTACGATCTATGCTGAGGGCGCTGGATCGAATGTCCACCTCGTGTTGGTCCGACGGGATCATCTTGGGATCTAGGCTGAGGGCGCTGGATCATTGGATGGGTTATTTCCATCTCGTGTTGGTCCGACGGGATCATCTTGGGATCTATGCTGAGGGCGCTGGATCATTGGAATACCCTTGCTGTGTTAATGGAATCTTTTGGATTCGCATTGTCGGATTCTGGTAGCGGAAGTCTGTGTGGTGTATCGTGTTATGTATTGTTGATGCATATTTGATTTGTTTAAATGATACTTGTACTAGCATCGTTTTGCTAACCCCTTCGGGGGTGGACATTTGTTTTGATGTTCAGGTAGCCGAGGAGCGGGGAAACAGCCACAGTACCGATGTGACGACGAAGGGGTTCAGTGATGTTTGTTGTTGTTGGTGATTTGTTTTCTTGGTTTAATTTCAGTACTCGAGTACGCGTGTCTTATTAATATCATTTCGATATGGTAGTATTAATTAACTCGTTGAACCAGTTGGAACCGGTTTTGTAAACTTGAATTTCCGTGGTATTGATGTTTTATATTTACATTTCTTTTATTTAGCCTTGTAAATCCTTACTTAAAGGGTTTACGGCACTGTAATTATTCCGAATATCTCGGGGTGTTACAGATTATGGTATCGGAGCTAAGATTCATGGATATCTTGGCAGTCGGGTTTTAAGTTGGGTCTGTTTACGTTATTGATTTACGAGTCGTTCGTAACATCACTGTTCAGCTAAAAGTCGTCATGTGGACCGTGGTTGTAAGTCTCCTAATCTCTTGTACTACAGTTTTACTTAATTCTGTTTTGTGAGTATTGACGGGCTTTATTTTTGAAAATTTTGTCCTGGATATAGAGAAATTGTGTTTTCAGTATGTTGAGAGGAGGTCGTGGACGCGGACGTGGTCGTGGACGCGGACGTGGAAATATGAGACAGGAGGATTCCGCAACTACCCCAGAACTATCGGCTAGTAGAACCGATTCCCATTCTGGAGGGCAGCAGGGATCGGCGAATGACGACGCAAATCCTAACATGCCGGGAGTGCTTCAACAGGTGGTGGCTTAGATAAACCAGTTCGCTCAGGTAGTTGACCGCATGCAGACAGCGATGGGACAGCAGCACCATGAGGATAACCGGGGAGACAGATGGCTTGCTGAGGTGGTCAAATTGCACCCGCCAAAGTTTGACGGATCTGCTGAGGCACTTACTTGGGATCATTGGCTAAAGGAGTTAGAGAAAATATTCGCGGGTATTAACTGTCCCAAGGACCGGAAGGTTCCCATTGCCCAGTATTTTCTAACTGGGGAGGCCTTTGACTGGTGGGAAGCTATTCGACCCGAGAATTATAATGCGGATTGGACGAAATTCAAACTAATGATGGAAGCACAGTATTGTCCTCGTCCAGTTAGAGAGGCAAAAATCCGAGAGTTTTTCTCACCACAGAGTTCGGAAGCAACTGTAACAGACATAATCAAAACTTTTAATCATCAGCTGACTTGTGTCCGACACTTGGTCAGAACGGAGGCAGAAAAGATTTTTCATTTCGATATGCGAATGAAGCCGGAGATTCAGCAGTACATGTCCGGATTCGAGTGTACTACGTTACGACAGTATCAAGACAAAGCGCTGGCCTACGACATGAAAGAGGCGGCGGTGGAGAAATCAGTGGAGGCAAAGAAGCAGAAAGTGACCGGCAACTTCTCAGAAAACAAGAGTGGTGGGCCCCGAAAGGGCCAGTCTTCCTTTTATTCGGCTAGGAAACCTCCACATCCTTCTAGAGGTGGAAAGAAATTCCGGACAACATCAGCAGTATCGGACTCATCAAAGAAATGCTACAATTGTGGTCGAGCAGGGAATATTCGACGTGATTGCCCCGCATCTTCTGTGACTTGTTACGATTGTGGGCAAGAAGGGCACCGTGCGGCTTTCTGTGTAGTTGCTACTAGATCTTTTGGTACTCGCACTCCAGCGCCAGTTCCAAAGGGGATATGTGTGAACCAGACGCAGCAGAGTGGATTTCAGCAGCAAAATATTGGGAAGAGAGAGACATCCAGTGCTGGGTCCATTCCTCCGCGCCTGTACGAGATGAGGAAATCTGACGATCAGAACACTTCTGTTGAATCAGGTACGATTCAGATCCTTTTGCAACCAGTTAGTGTCTTATTCGATTCCGGAGCTACACATTCTTTCATATCATTGAACTGTGTTAATCGTTTAAAAATCTCGTGCTTATTTGATTGTGAACCATATGTTGTGGGTTTGCCGAGCGGAGAGAGAATTGTGGGAACCCTAGAAACTAGAGATTTTCCAGTGTCCATAGGAGGGAGAGATTGGCCATCGAATCTTATTGTAGTTGACATTCATGGTGACGATTTAATTCTCGGAGACGATTGGCTCAACCGTTATGGAGCTATTCTGAATTACCGAAAGAGAGTCATGTCTATCATTGCTGATGACGGATCTAAACACTTATTCAGAGGATGGAGACCGAGAAGCTCTCGAAAATTGATCAAAGCGATGAAAGCTGTGAAATTACTGAAGCAAGGATGTTATGGACTTTGGTGCTATGCCATGAAGAAAGAAGGAGTAGAACTCTCATCTATTCCAGTTGTGAATGAATTTTCAGAGGTATTCCCTGACGAACTACCTGGGTTACCTCCGCAGAGAGAAGTGGAGTTCACTATCGAATTAGAGCCTGGAGCCGCTCCTATTTCCAGAGCACCATACCGCATGGCGCCAACCGAGATGTATGAACTAAAGAAGCAACTGGAGGAATTATTACAGAAGGGTTATATTCAACCTAGCGTTTCTCCTTGGGGAGCGCCCGTTCTCTTTGTCCGAAAGAAAGACGAATCCCTCCGGTTATGTATTGATTACAGGGAACTAAACAAGGTGACGATCAAGAACAAGTATCCTATACCTCGGATCGATGACTTGTTTGATCAACTGCAAGGAGCAAGGGTATTCTCGAAGATTGACTTGTGATCAGGATATCATCAGTTGAGAATTAAGGAATTAGATATACCGAAATCTGCTTTCCGATCCCGGTACGGGCACTATGAATTCGTGGTGATGCCATTCGGACTTACCAATGCTCCTGCGGTATTTATGCAACTGATGAATCGGGTATTCTTAGAATACCTAGATAAGTTTGTAGTCGTTTTCATTGATGACATCTTGATCTATTCGAAAGACACAGAGGAGCATGCTGAGCATTTGCGTGTGGTTTTGAGCATCTTGAGGAAGGAGCAGCTATATGCAAAGCTTTCCAAATGCGAGTTCTGGATTAAAGAAGTAACTTTCCTTGGGCATGTGATATCAGCTGACGGATTTCAGGTGGACCCGAAGAAAGTCGAAGCAATCTTGGAATGGGAAGCTCCTAATAACGTGAAAGAAGTCCGGAGTTTCTTGGGACTTGCTGGATATTATCGCCGTTTTGTAGAGGGATTTTCCAAAATTTCTCGTCCGATCACTCAGCTGTTACAGAAAACTCAAAAGTTCACGTGGGATGAGAAATGGCAGGCTGGTTTTGATGAAGTTAAGAAGAGACTGACGACAGCACCTATATTAGCATTACCAGATGGAACTGATGGATTCATGGTATACAGTGACGCTTCAAATCAGGGTCTGGGATGTGTATTGGTGCAAAAGGATAAGGTGATTGCTTATGCCTCTCGGCAGTTGAAACCGTACGAAGTAAATTACCCGACTCATGATCTGGAGTTAGCAGCTGTGGTCTTTGCCTTGAAAATCTGGAGACATTATTTATACGGTACTCATTGTCAGATCTTCACAGATCATAAAAGCCTCAAGTACATTTTCAATCAGAAAGAATTAAACATGAGGCAAAGAAGGTGGCTGGAATTGATCAAGGATTACGACTTGGAAATTCTCTATCATCCGGGTAAAGCAAACGTTGTAGCCGATGCATTGAGTCGTAAACCTGTTTCTCTTCGAGTGTTGGAAGCACTTACGTCCCAAACCAGCATTCAACGAGAACTGATTCGCGAAGGGATTGAAGTATGGGCACCAGAAATCCAAGGGCAACTATATGTGATGGAACTGACTTCGTCGCTAGCCGAGGTAAGCAGTTGAACGATTCTCTGCTCCTTCGGTTATGTGACGAAGTAAAGAAAGGAAAGGCCCCGGGATTCGTGATACAATATGATGGAGTTCTGAGATTTCAGAGTCGACTTTGCGTTCCCGATAATGATGAATTGAGACGGACAATTCTGAAGGAAGCTCACAGCGTGCCCTATTCTATTCACCCGGGCAGCAGTAAGATGTATAAGGATCTTAAACAAAACTACTGGTGGGGGAATATGAAGAAGGACGTAGCAGAGTACGTTTCGAAGTGTTTGACTTGTCAGCAGGTTAAGATTGAACATCAGCGACCTGCCAGAATGTTAAAGCCGCTTCCGATCCCTGAGTGGAAGTGGGAGGATATCTCGATGGATTTCATCACCAATATGCCAAGAACCAAGACGGGAATGAACATGATTTGGGTTATAGTTGATCGACTAACCAAGTCGGCTCATTTCCTATGAATTAAAGACACGTGGGGACCCGAGAGATTGGCGCGAGTATTTATTGTGGAGATAGTCAGATTGCATGGGACGCCGAAGACCATTATTTCAGATCGAGATGGTCGCTTCATGTCGCACTTATGGAAAGCCGTTCACAGGGCTTTGGGGACTGAGCTCAACTTTAGCACGGCTTATCATCCCCAAACAGACGGTCAGTCCGAAAGGACCATTCAAACAGTAGAAGACATGCTTAGAGCCTGTGCATTGGATTGGTCAACTAATTGGGAAGTTTACTTGCCATTGATTGAATTCACCTATAACAATAGTTGGCATGCTTCTATTAAGATGGCACCATTTGAAGCTTTGTATGGGAGAAGATGCCGATCACCCTTGTGCTGGGATGATTCTTCGGACTTGATCGGGACGGAACCGGAATTGATAGTTCAAACTCAAGAGAAGATAACTTTGATTCGGGAAAGACTGTTGACTGCCCAGAGTCGACAGAAGTCTTATTCAGATGTGCGTCGTCGCCCTCTAGAGTTTGACATTGGGGACCACGTACTATTGAAGGTGTCCCCTACGCGAGGAATTTTCCGTTTTGGGAAAAAGGGTAAGCTAAGTCCGAGATATATAGGACCATTTGAGATCCTCGAGAGAGTTGGGGATTTGGTATACAGGTTGGCCTTACCACCATCGCTGAGTCACGTTCACAATGTGTTTCACGTATCCCAATTGCGGAAGTATGTACCGGATCCCAGTCATATTATTGAGTTCGATGAGATCGAGATAGCTAATGATGGCACCTTCGAGGAGAGACCAATTAAGATACTTGAGAGTCAGATCAAACAATTTAGGAATAAACCAATACCCTTGGTTAAAGTACAATGGTCACGGCACGGAGTTGAAGAGGCCACTTGGGAAATGGAGGACAGTATGAAGACTAGATATCCAGAGTTGTTTTTATCTTAAGTTTCGGGACGAAACTTCTTTTTAGGGCGGAAGGATGTAATACCCGAGATTTCTGATATGTATTTGGAACTTGTGATATTGTAATTGTTGCTTTTTGATCTAAGTATTATTCTCCGTATTTCATAATCCGGTGTTGTCAGCGCATGATTTCTTGAATGTGATTTAAATTTTGATTATGCACAAGTAGCGCACGCTATCGTCTAAGTGTAGCGTACGCTAATTTGGATCCGTAACGCACACTGTGCATGAACATTAGCACACGCTATACGTAGTCAGCATGATTCTGACAGGGTGGTAGGTGAGACCGGCTGAGGATTTCGGTCGGATCATGTCAGGATGAACCTGGACGGCTTTCGGGAAAAGCCAAGTCAACGCGGTAGCGCACGCTAACAATATGAGGATAGCGCACGCTAAACGATGAGTACAGTGTAGTTAGTAAGCCGTTAGCGCACGCTATGAATATGGACTAGCGCGCGCTAATAACCACTTTCTATAAATAGGACAACATCCTTTTCCGTATTTTCAGTCCTTTCACTTCCCACGTCCGAATTCTTGGACTTAGAGAATTACTCCCTTCATCCTAAACCATTCATATCAGCATCCTAGCTCGAGTCGAAGATTGTAGATCATTGTAGATTGTTGTTCAAGCTCTCGGTGTTGGATTCCTTCTAGTTCCTTCGTGTTCTTCGCCACTTTGAGGTAGGTGATTCTTCACCAATATTAGTAGTATTCTGAAGGACATTTTGATCATGTTTTGGGATTACCTAGTCAGTTAGATTCATAAGTAGTCGAACATCATGTGTTAGAAGGATATTTTCGATGTTTCGGTACTTATTCATCGTATAAACCATTGAGCCTTTTAGTGTTTGAACTCCTAGCATATTCTGAAGCTTCAAACCGATTTGTGACCAGTATATGGAGATTTTCAAAAGTTCTTATGTCTTTACATAAAGGAATCATACGTTTTGGGACATGTAATGGATTGAACTTAGGATATTCCTTGAAAATCAAGATGAATTATGGTGTTGTGATGGTTATGCGCAACCTTGTATCTCGTAGTCGTTTAATCCGTATAGAACTTTCACAAAACCTTATGAGCATGATATGCATGGGGATGACATGTATTATCACCATAGAATTCATGAGTTCATCACCATTAGATCTAGTTTTCTGCCAGTAGTAATCTGCCATGCACGGTTAGCGCACGCTAACATATGTAAGTTAACGTGCGCTATCGGGAATAAGTTAACGTACTCTACGTTTGGTACGTAACGTACGCTATGTTATCAGTCGAGTCAGTCAGCTGATCAGAGAGAACTGTCAGTACATGGCTAGCGTACGCTAGACTTGGTCAATTGTATACGTTAACAGGCAGACTTAGCGCACGTTACGTAGAGTACGTAGCGTACGCTAAGTGGTTCAGGCAGATTGCATATTTAGAGCTTTTGGCCGTAGACCGAGTTGATAGGCATTCGTTCGACTTGAGATGAATTCTATATCATTTCTTTCGTTAAGGTTCGAGCTTGCTACGTAAATCGAAGGAGGTGGCCTTCGAGTGTGTTGAGATCATTGAAGTGTTTCGTTCTTGCCATCTTCGAGGCAAGTATCGTAATGTGTTCAAATTGGTATTTTTGAGCATGCATGTGGTTTATTCATGTTGTTGAACATGGGATTTATTTCGTGGAATTGTCATGATATTCGTTATCTAGTGTTTGTATGTTCATTTTGATGGACATAGCGATTTGGCATATATGTATGCATGAGTTGTGTTTGTGTATGTTGTACGATCTATGCTGAGGGCGCTGGATCGAATGTCCACCTCATGTTGGTCCGACGGGATCATCTTGGGATCTAGGCTGAGGGCGCTGGATCATTGGACGGGTTATTTCCACCTCGTGTTGGTCCGACGGGATCATCTTGGGATCTATGCTGAGGGCGCTGGATCATTGGAATACCCTTGCTGTGTTAATGGAATCTTTTGGATTCGCATTGTCGGATTCCGGTAGCGGAAGTCCGTGTGGTGTATCGTGTTATGTATTGTTGATGCATATTCGATTTTTTTAAATGATACTTGTACTAGCATCGTTTTGCTAACCCCTTCGGGGGTGGACATTTTTTTTGATGTTCAGGTAGCCGAGGAGCGGGGAAACAGCCACAGTACCGATGTGACGACGAAGGGGTTCAGTGATGTTTGTTGTTGTTGGTGATTTGTTTTCTTGGTTTAATTTCAGTACTCGAGTACGCATGTATTATTAATATCATTTCGATATGGTTGTATTAATTAACTCGTTGAACCAGTTGGAACCGGTTTTGTAAACTTGAATTTCCGTAGTATTGATGTTTTATATTTACATTTCTTTTATTTAGCCTTGTAAATCCTTACTTAAAGGGTTTACGGCGCTGTAATTATTCCGAATATCTCGGGGTGTTACATACCTTGACTTGGAGAGAAAGATGGAAACTATATTTGACTGCCACAACTATGCCAGTACTAAGAAAATGAGGTTAACAATAATCGAATTTTCCGAATATGCCAGCATTTGGTGGGACCAACTTGTAACAGATAGAATGAGGAATGTAGAGAGGTCAATTAATAGTTGGGAGGAATTAAAGATTGTAATGCGTAGAAGATTTCTTTCTAATTATTATCATAAGAAACTATTTTCTCGTCTTCAATCCTTAAAACAAGTCCCAAGGAGCATCGAAGATTTCCGAAAGGAAATGGAGATGATAATGATTCGGGCCGATGTGAGGGAGTCGAGGGAGGCCACAATGGCGAGATTTCTACATGCCATGAGGGCGAAGATATATAAAGAAGTTGACAAACAACATTATGTTGAGTTTGAGGACATGGTATATGCAGCGATCAAAATTGAGAGGATCTTGCGAAGGGGAGGCAATGTTACTTACTTCATGGGGTACACAACTCATTGGAAGCCTCAAACAGGAAATCGAGATCTACCCAAGGGTAGTTTTGATAGAAGCACCGTGAAAGGAAAGTTTGAGATGGGGAGTGCTAGTCGAACAGAACCCAAAGTCAAATCTACATCCGTAGAAAACACAAACACGAGAAACATGGACATCAAGTGTTTCCAATGCTATGGGCGAGGACACATTACATCCCAATGCACTAATAAACGAGCAATGATACTTAAGGAGGACGGAGAATATGAAACATGTGATGAAGAGGAGGAAGAAGTGAAAGAAGAAAGTGATCAAGGAGAGCTAGAATTCGCACCCGCACTTGTCATTAGGAGGGTGTTTAATGTGAAGGCAAAGGAGGAAGGGAGTAACGAACAACGAGAAAATATTATTCACACTAGATGTTTTATGAAAAATAAAATTATAGTGTGATCATTGATGACAGAAGTTGCACCAATGTGGCTAGTGCAATGCTAGTCGAGGGATTAGAATTACCAACAAGGCAACATCCAAGCCTTATAGACTTCATTGACTAAATGATTGCGGAGAGGTTCAGGTGAATAAACAGGTACTCATAACCATCACAATTGGAAAATACCATGATGATATCCTATGTGACGTTGTACCAATACAAACTGGACATATTTTGTGTAATATCCGGAATTTCTACTACTGTTGTTTGATATTATTTTATCCGAGTTATATTGTACAGCATGGAATCTGTACAGTATGGATAAAATAAATAAAGGACTGAGATGTCGGTATCGGTATAATTGTCGTATCTGGTCGACAGTTGCATTGAGGATATCGTGTATCAGGTTATCGTACTTTCGATATAGGGTATATCGTATAAGAATGTTATTGGATCCAATATATGTATTCAGTATGTGTGTGTGTTTTCGGTATGTCGAGACAGGCGGTAACAGTTGAAATTGGCTAAGTATAGCATACTTAGCGTACGCTAATGTTGAAGACTTACGTACGCTAAATCACAAGAGTTACGTACGTTATGGCCGAGACATTACGTACGTAATAAGAGGAATCGGACAGTTGGGCCCGGTTTCGGCGGCTTTCGGCGCGGATGTGGACAAGTGAGTAAATGGATGAAGTTACGTACGTTATACAGGGTGTATTACGTACGTAATACGAGTATAATACTGTAGCAATTCAACGTACGTATTACGTACGCAACGGAATAAGTGTTACGTACGTTACGGGGCGGCTGGCCGAGTCGTGGCCGAGAGGACCTGTAGTGGCCGAGCATGGTCGGCAGTGACTCGCATGGATGGCCGATCACGGTCGGCAGTGACTCGCAGGGATGGCTAGGACTGGCCGATTACGTACGTAAGGCAGTGGGCGGTTACGGCCGTAAGGGCCAGTTACGTACGTAATCCAGGTGCTGGTTACGTACGTAAGGGTGCCGAACAGACTGGGCAGTGAGCAGGCCATGGCCGGTTATGTACGTAAGGCAGTGACCGGTTACGTACGTAAGGTACCGGCAGGTCTCGGCCTATATAAGGCCTGGACCGAGTCACCCTTGTCATTTTTCATTTTTCTTCGTTCCTCTCGCGATTTCTTCAGCAAAGTTGATGGATTTGAGTAAGAACATCATGTAGCAACATGTTTTGGAAGTTATAATCATGGATTAACATCATCTTCCACCCGGATCGAAGGTAAGAATACCTAAACACTTGGTTTTGGATATTTTTGGAGTTTCTTGATGATTTGGCCGAATTGATTCGTTTTAACTCAGATTATTGATGGAACCTTGTTGTATTCTTAAGATTATACATTATCCTTGAATTTTTGTGGAACAAATTCGAGTATTTCATCGTTAAAATGATTGAATTGGATTATGCCTTCAAAGTGTTCGATGAAATGCCTCAATGAGTAGAACTTGGGAAATTCTACACGTTTTCGTATGAATGGTGATGGAATTGATAGTGTTGTGATTATTCTTGGTAATTATGGGAATTTTGTTAAGGGAAGATAATGAATTGATGATCAAATACCTTGATTATGTCGTTATGATTATGGAATCGTAGTAATCTCGATATTCTTGGTGGTTTGTTGCGATTCATGATGTTATGAGAAGTATATGTTGAAGAACATGATAATATACACCTTGAATCATGAATGAGGAATTTTTTAGATGTTAGAGGATATCGAATTACGTGGTTTTTATGGTTATGAACAAGGTTTTGAATCATTTAGTATTCTTGAGGAACTCCTTGATGAATTTAACATAGCAAGACGATCGTAGGTTGAATTATCGGTATCTTTAGATATGAAGGTCGAATGTTCGTTGATTGTTATCGGGTATGTGTTAATCGATTACTTCAATAGGTTGAGATTATTGATCGGTGATTATAACCGTATGTTGCAGTCGTGTTCGAGCATGTTCGTGAATTGCATGGTCAGGGCCGAGGAGCTCGTAGACGAAGGCATTGCGACTGGTAGCGGCTTCATCATCATCGTATCGGTATCGAGGCAAGTTATTACTTGCTCAGTTATAATGTTTAATGAATGGTTTCAGTTTCATTTCGTTTATAATGCATATAGCAATGATTATTACTGCAAATTCTGGAGATTTGTATTATGTATTGTCTTTCCGATTCTGGGAGTTAAATCATAAGGTTTATGATTTATTTCGGTTATTGGCATACTCGGGTATCGAGGTTACATTATGCTAAAGACGAGGATATGAGTATCTGTAGTCTATGGTACGTTTGGATCGCCGAGCATTGCGGATAATCGTCGATGATGGTTTGATATCGAGATTTCTCCCGAAGGACTTGGGGCAAGTATCTTATATTGATTCAGTTAGTGTTAGTGACTTGATCATGCATATTGTCATTCATGTTGTCGAACATGAGGTCGTCTTAGTGGATTTGTCATATTGGCATTCATGTTCTGTTGTTCATGTTGATGAACATATTGATTTGCATATGTGTATGCATAATTGTATTGTTTATGTAATACTCGTAATTTCGATTTCCGGTAATTTATTTTTTTCGGCGAAAGTCCATTTTGACGACTCGCTGATGACCGTTTCGTCATTCCGAGAATGATTAATTCTGCACTTTTTGTCATCCGAGTTCGTTTCGGTGTCGTTTTGTTGAGTTCCGTGCTTTTTGGCGACTTTTCCGCACTTGAGTTCGATTCTTGTGAATCTCGTTGGAAACTGCTGTTTCGAGTTTCCCGTAAGTCCGTTTAGCTTTGTTAGACGTGTTGTGAACTCCGGTTTGATAGCGGCCGTAATCAATGCACAGGGAGCTAACGGCTAGTAAGATTTTGGAGCCTATAAATACCATTCCTATGGTATTGTTTCACTACAACAACTTCAACCAAACGATACATTCATCAGATATTGATATACATTATATTGTTGTTGTGATATTGAGCTTATATTGTTAGTTTGAGTGTTTATTGTAACACCCCCGAGATATTCGGAGTATATTACAGCGCCGTGGATCCCTACATGGGACCCACCAGGCTACAACTAGAAAACACCCCTCGACTAACCATCTCGGTTAGCGAGAACACACATTTAAATAATATAACATATAAAGGTACGCCGAGTAACTGAAATAAGCACCAGTCGACAATGTAGCAATTTAAAATAATACAACACGGGGTTTGAATTGAAAAGCCTAAGTACTCGCGAGTACAGTCTATCAGTTTATAAATATAGTAAACAACCATATCGAAGTGGACAAAGAAATAAGTAGACTCGAGTGCACATGTCAACGACCCCGGCCAACATCCTCGTCTTGTCCCGGGCCGTCGTCCGGATGATCATAACCTGAAATCCATAACAAGAATTTCCCCAAAATGGGTCCCCAGAGGGGTTAGCAATTACGCTAGTACAAGTAATCAAGGCAAACCAATCGCTTACACATTTCATAGTACATGCACCAACATCATTTCAAAAACCAAAACCAGACATGTCTTTTCCGGAAACAAACAGTCAAACAATTTGCCTAGGACCGGGACGAAGCCACGAATCCCACCCGAGGCCTCTAAGGACCCTCCCGAGCTGGCCATTTCATAAAACAAATCACGCATAGGCATCGCCTAGGACCGGGACGAAGCCACGAATCCCACCCGAGGCCTCTACGGACCCTCCCGAGCTGGCTAGCGAAACAAACTCATGAATCCAAAGTGAAGTCATAGATTCCCCCGAGGCCCCGTCGGACCCTCCCAGGGTGAGCAAAGCACACACAATATACATTACCATTTCATGTTAAGCATAAAGGTTTCCAAAAGAATACTTGCCTTGAATAATAAACGACGCAACGAACGGAAGGAAAAACACCGGTGACCGATAGGAGCCGGTAATCACGAACCTAACGATACGAAGAACACAATCACAACCAATCCTAAATGAATACGGAATTGGAATATACCCGAAAACCCGCCTACGATTCATGTATATTCGTATAGAAACAACGACGAAGGCGGACCACAACCAAACCCTCTCGATTACAAAATTACTACGAAATATACCATGAATCCATAGGGTAACCAACGAAATCAACAAGATTAATCATGTACATCATGAATTAATCTAACATATGGAACGAATCGGACGAAACATGAAAACCCCTTCAATTACCCAAAACAAGGTTTTAGGAGTTTACCTTGAATAATGACGAAGAACACGATTAGAGGTTGATACTATGCTCCAAAAACTCGAAGAAGATGATGGCTCGGAGTTATCAAGCTTCAAATCGCCGGAAATGCCAAGAAGATCGCCTAGGAGTCGGATGGGGAGGAGAAGGAGTGAAAATGGCCGAAATCGGTCAACCCCTGGGTTTATAAACCCAGGCCGCGTTACGTACGTTAGCCACCACATGCTAACGTACGTAAGCCGTATTACGTACGTAAGCCATAAGGGTCTTACGTACGTAACCAAAAAGGCGTAATCGCTGTCGAAATACACTAGGGCGTTACGTACGTAACCAAAAAGGGTGTTACGTACGTAACCAAAACGGCAGAAGCGCCTGTACCGAATTACACTAGGACGTTACGTACGTAACCAAAAGGGTGTTACGTACGTAACATTCCTTTCTGCGGAGTACAGGCCAGAAATGAATGAGGGAGGTACCGAAAAAGAATCGAAATACAACGGTGAACAATTCACGATGGTATGGACGTAAGGGGCACAGCAGCGAACTTAAGTGCCGAAGGAAAACATATTCCCGACTACTCAAAGGTTCAGAAAAACAACATCAAACGTAAATTTCCCAAAAGTTTGGGAAATTTACAAAATGGTCCAAACATGCGAAATGTACGAAACATGGTCGAAACACCAACAAAAGCTCACAACGCCCACAATAACATGAGATCGATCTTCGACAACCCCGAAACAGCGGTTCCGAACGACGATTACGATAATATGCGAAATAACAACATGAAACATCAAATTGAGTAAAATGAGTCCGAATCAAGCTCGAACGACAAAAAGTTCAATATTATATGTCCTCAAAATATCAATACGGTTACAAGCGAGTTGTTAAAAACGAAAATGCACTAAAATGAGAATAATAAGAGAAGGGAAAAATGCGGATATCACATTCTACCCCTCTAAAAACAAGTTTCGTCCCGAAACTTAAGAAATAAACAACTCGGGATACTTAGCACGCATGCTATCCTCGGTTTCCCAAGTCGCCTCCTCGACACCATGTCTCGACCACTGCACTTTGACCAAAGGAATGGTCTTATGCCTCAGTCGCTTCTCACGGTGCTCCAAAATCTTTAAGGGACGCTCCTCGAAGGTAAAATCTTCGGCAATATCGACCTCGCCAAAGTCGATGATGTGACTAGGATCTGGAACATATTTCCTCAGCTGGGAAACATGAAAAACGCTATGAACACGACTCAAGGCCGGGGGTAACGCCAAACGGTATGCCAACTCACCGACTCGCTCGAGAATCTCAAAGGGTCCAATAAATCTCGGACTCAACTTCCCTTTCTTCCCGAAACGAAAAACTCCCTTCGTCGGCGACACCTTTAGCAAAACGTGGTCTCCCACCTCGAATTCCAAAGGTCGACGACGGACGTCGGCATACGACTTCTGTCGACTCTGGGCAGTCAACATCCGTTCCCGAATCAAATCCACCTTCCGCCTCATCTCTAGGACAATATCCGGTTCGGTCCCGACCAAATCGGACGCTTCATTCCAACAAATCGGCGATCGACAGCGCCGCCCGTAGAGCGCCTCATACGGTGCCATCCGGATCGACGCGTGCCAACTATTGTTGTACGTGAATTCGATCAATGGCAAATGCTCCTCCCAGTCACTACTCCAGTCGAGGGCACAAGCACGCAACATGTCCTCGAATGTCTGGATAGTGCGTTCCGACTGTCCATCTGACTGGGGATGAAAAGAGGTACTCAAATGCAAACGGGTACCCAACGCCTTATGCACCGCCTGCCAAAAGTGCGATACAAAACGGCCATCACGATCCGAAACAATAGACTTCGGAGTACCGTGAAGTCTCACAATCTGCGCGATAAACACACGAGCCAACTTCTCCGGGCCCCCAAGTGTCCTTGATGCCCAGAAAATGTGCCGACTTGGTCAGACGATCAACAACCACCCAAACCATATTCATGCCCGATCTCGATCTCGGCAAACTCGTAACGAAATCCATCGATATATCTTCCCATTTCCATTTCGGAACGGGAAGTGGCTGCAATAACCCAGCCGGTCGCTGATGCTCAATTTTGACCTGCTGACAAGTCAAACATTTTGCTACAAATTGCGCGACCTCCTCCTTCATATCATTCCACCAGAAGTTCCTCCTCAGGTCCTTGTACATCTTACTCGAACCAGGATGAACGGAATAGGGTCTAGAATGGGCCTCACGCAAAATACTCTGCAGTGCGGATCGTTCGGCACACAAAGCCGACTCTGGAATCTCAAAACACCATCCTCGTGAATCACAAACCCAGGAGACTTTCCCTTAAGAACGTTCTCTCGGATTTGAGTAAACATCGGATCCTCTAATTGCTTCAGCTTAATTTCATCGATCAAAGACGACGAAATCTCTAAAGCACAAAGTCGCCCGACAGCTCCAGGCAACAAAACCTCAACATCTAACTTGATCAAAGCCCTCCGAAGCTCAGACTGAGGCGTAAAGATCTCAAGCATTCGCAATGCGATCGGTTTCCGACTCAAGGCGTCGGCCACGACGTTCGCCTTGCCCGGATGATAAAGGATTTCGAGGTCATAATCCTTAATCAGCTCTAACCACCTCCTCTGCCTCATATTCAACTCCCGCTGAGTAAATATGTATTTCAGACTTTTATGATCGGTAAAAATCTGACATGTAGAGCCGAAAAGATAGTGACGCCAGATCTTGAGCGCAAAAACAACTGCCGCTAACTCCAAATCATGAGTAGGGTAGTTCAGCTCATACGGCCTCAACTGTCTAGACGCGAAGGCAATGGTCCTGCCGTGCTGCATCAATACGCACCCAAGACCCTGACCCGAAGCATCGCTATAAACAGCAAAACCTTCGTTGCCACACGACAACGTCAAAACCGGGGCTGAGGTCAAACGCTTCTTCAGTTCCTCAAAGCTCGACTGTCTCTCGTCATTCCAGACGAACTTCTCGGATTTCTGAAGCAACTGTGTAAGTGGCCGAGCTAGTTTCGAGAAACCCTCGACGAACCTACGGTAGTAGCCAGCCAAACCCAAGAAACTACGGACTTCCTTCACACTGGTGGGCGGTGCCCAATCCAACACTGCCTCAATCTTCTGCGGATCCACTCGAACTCCCTCGGCTGAAATCACGTGACCCAAAAACATCACTTCCTTCAGCCAGAACTCACATTTCGAGAACTTCGCATAGAGTTGCTCGGCCCTAAAAATGTCTAACACTACCCGCAAATGATGGGCATGCTCTTCCTCATTCCTCGAATAGATAAGAATGTCGTCAATGAAGACGACGACACACTTATCTAGATACTCGATAAAGACTTTGTTCATCAATTGCATGAATACCGCCGGCGAATTAGTTAACCCAAAGGGCATAACTACAAACTCGTAATGTCCGTATCTCGTCCGAAAAGCTATTTTCGGCACGTCGGACTCCCTCACCCGGAGCTTATAGTACCCCGATTTCAAATCAATCTTCGAGAATACCGCAGCTCCCTGCAACTGATCGAACAAGTCATCAATTCTCGGCAAAGGATACTTGTTCTTGATGGTCACCTTGTTTAGTTCGCGGTAGTCGATACACAAACGCAGTGAACCATCCTTCTTCCGCACAAACAAGACCGGTGCGCCCCAAGGCGAGGCGCTCGGTCGAATATACCCCGACTCAAGAAGTTCACTCAACTGCTTCTTCAACTCGGACATCTCTGAAGGTGCCATACGATACGGCGCCTTTGAAATAGGTGCCGCGCCCGGCTCTAACTCTATAGCAAACTCAACCTCACGGTCCGGTGGCAATCCCGGCAACTCGTCAGGAAATACATCAGGAAACTCACTAACGACTGGAATCGACGAAAGCTCGACTCCACCATTCTCCGCCTTCAAGGCGTAGCACCAATAACCAGTACACCCCTTTCGCAGGAGTTTCATCGCCTTCAGGGCGTTAATAACAAACTTCTGGTTTCTCTTTCGCCCCGCGAAGGAGTGTTCAGTACCGTCCTCGGCTAACATGGTAATGATCCTCGTGCGGTAGTTCATGATTGCACCATGCCGCTCGAGCCAATCATTCCCGAGAATCAGATCCTCACCCTCGATACCCACGACAATAAGATTAGAGAGCCAAGCCCTCTCACAAATAAACACGAGCAGTCCCGGACTTCTCGATCACCGATAATTCTATCACCGCTAGGAATTTTAACGATGAAAGGCTCGCAAGGTGACGAGCAGTCGAGACTCAAACGGCGTACACACTCTAGAGAAATGAATGAATGCGTAGCACCCGAATCGAAAAGCACACTGACAGGATGGGAATGGATATGAACGGTACTGCCGCCACAAGAGCCGCTGGATCATCGGCCCTCCTCATCTCATAGATACGCGGCCGGGCAGAGCCGACACTGGAAGCTCCTCCCCTAGCGGGCTGACCCCGACCCCTACCTCGACCCGACTAGGAGGTGGCGGCGGAGCAAATGAGCCCTGGTTCACACTCGGCTCCAAAGGTCTTTGGAAAAGAAGCTGAGCACCAAGAAGCTTTCTTACCCTCTCACAAAGAAGGCCTTGTGGCCCGTGACCACAAGTGTGACAAGTTAGGGCGGACGAGACACTCCCGCTTCCGATGGCGGCTCGCGCAGATTAAAGCATTTGGCATCCCGACGGAGGCACCGGCGGTGCCCGATAGCCCCAGAGAAACAGGCCGAATTACCTCCGGGAATATTCACAGATCGAGACTTGCTGACCTCCACCTCTGTGACCGAAAAATTTCCGGCGGATTTCGCTTCTTACTCTCCCGAACCGCCGCACCGGCCGTCACCGACATGTCATAGGCAAGGGCTCGACTCTGATAATCCTTCAGGGTAGTACAGACGAGTCCAGACATATAGTCCCGAATGGACAGTTTCATCCTCCTGGAAAAATGGAAAATTTTGTCGCTCTCAGCGACAACTTGGGTTTTCACATAGCCCAGCTCTTTGTTGAAATCGGCAATAGCTTGGGATACGGGAATATCCCGAGGTTGAGCATCGTAGAAAGCATGGACTCGAGCCTGTCTAACTGGCCACGGGCAATATTCAGTCTCTATCAACTCCTGAAATTCGGCCCACGAAGCAACATGATCTTTGGGCCCAACGGCCTCCCACCAATCCGTACCGTCCCCCGTGAGAAAGTACTGGGCAATAGGGACCTTTCGGTCCTCGGGACAGTTGGTGGCAACGAAGACCTTAGATATCTCCTTGATCCACCCCTCCCAGCCGATCGGGTCTGATGCTCCCGAGAATTGAGGAGGGTGCATCTTGATGACATCTTGGAGCCAACGGTCTGCTCCACCCCGGTTAGCATGAGCCTGATCGGGGTTCTGGACTACCTGAGCTATAGCCGCCATTTGGTTAACCATTTGCTGCATGATGGCCGCAATACCAAGGTCGGCGCGCTCCTGAGAAGAAGCATGACTGTGACGGTCACCGGTACTGCCGACTCCCAAATAATGCGATGTGGCCGCCCCACCGGCTGCCCCACGTCCTCGGCCGCGTCCACGACCACGACCGCGGTTTCCTCCGGCATCCATACTGGTGTTAAGAGATAACAGAAGTATATTGATGATGAGTAAGGGAGGAAAAGGTAATCACGATTCGAAAAGCGGAAATACTATGCAAGAAAACAAAAGACCGAATAAGAAAACTTACGAGCACTGGAAGTACCGAGATCTTGCGGCGGTGTGACAATGTGCAAAACAAAACACGACTAGACCTAAATAACCAACAAGCCTAGGTATCCATAAACCTAGAGCTCGATACCATTTCGTAACACCCCGAGATATTCGGAGTATATTACAGCGCCGTGGACCCCTACATGGGACCCACTGTGCTACAACTAGAAAACACCCCTCGACTAACCATCTCGGTTAGCGAGAACACACATTTAAATAATATAACATATAAAGGTACGCCCGGAGTAACCGGCGAAATAAGCAACAGTCGACAATGTAGCAATTTAAAATAATACAACACGGGGTTTGAATTGAAAAGCCTAAGTACTCGCGAGTACAGTCTATCAGTTTATAAATATAGTAAACAACCATATCGAAGTGGACAAAGAAATAAGTAGACTCGAGTGCACATGTCAACGACCCCGGCCAACATCCTCGTACTGTCCCAGCGCTCGCTCGTCCGGATGATCATAACCTGAAATCCATAACAAGAATTTCCTCAAAACGGGTCCCTAGAGGGGTTAGCAATTACGTTAGTACAAGTAATCAAGGCAAACCAATCGCTTACACATTTCATAGTACATGCACCAATATCATTTCAAAAACCAAAACCAGACATGTCTTTTCCGGAAGCAAACAGTCAAACAATTTGCCTAGGACCGGGACGAAGCCACGAATCCCACCCGAGGCCTCTAAGGACCCTCCCGAGCTGGCCATTTCATAAAACAAATCACGCACAGGCATCGCCTAGGCCCGGGACGAAGCCACGAATCCCACCCGAAGCCTCTAAGGACCCTCCCGAGCTGGCTAGCGAAACAAACTCATGAATCCAGAGTGAAGTCATAGATTCCCCCGAGGCCCCGTCGGACCCTCCCAGGGTGAGCAAAGCACACACAATATACATTACCATTTCATGTTAAGCATAAAGGTTTCCAAAAGAATACTTGCCTTGAATAATAAACGACGCAACGAACGGAAGGAAAAACACCGGTGACCGATAGGAGCCGGTAATCACGAACCTAACGATACGAAGAACACAATCACAACCAATCCTAAATGAATACGGAATTGGAATACACCCGAAAACCCGCCTACGATTCATGTATATTCGTATAGAAACAACGACGAGGGCGGACCACAACCAAACCCTCTCGATTACAAAATTACTACGAAATATACCATGAATCCGTAGGGTAACCAACGAAATCAACAAGATTAATCATGTACATCATGAATTAATCTAACATATGGAATGAATCGGACGAAACATGAAAACCCCTTCAATTACCCAGAACAAGGTTTTAGGAGTTTACCTTGAATAATGACGAAGAACACGATTAGAGGTTGATACTATGCTCCAAAAACTCGAAGAAGATGATGGCTCGGAGTTATCAAGCTTCAAATCGCCGGAAATGCCAAGAAGATCGCCTAGGAGTCGGATGGGGAGGAGAAGGAGTGAAAATGGCCGAAATCGGTCAACCCCTGGGTTTATAAACCCAGGCCGCGTTACGTACGTTAGCCACCACATGCTAACGTACGTAATCCGTATTACGTACGTAAGCCATAAGGGCCTTACGTACGTAACCAAAAAGGCAGAATCGCCTGAACTGAAATACACTAGGGCGTTACGTACGTAACCAAAAAGGGTGTTACGTACGTAACCAAAAAGGCAGAAGCGCCTGTACTGAATTACACTAGGACGTTACGTACGTAACCAAAAGGGTGTTACGTACGTAACATTCCTTTCTGCAGAGTACAGGCCGGAAATGAAAGAGGGAGGTACCGAAAAAGAATCGAAATACAACGGTGAACAATTCACGATGGTATGGACGTAAGGGGCCTGAAACGACGAACTTAAGTGCCGAAGGAAAACATATTCCCGACTACTCAAAGGTTCAGAAAAACAACATCAAAGGTAAATTTCCCAAATGTTTGGGAAATTTACAAAACGATACAAACATGCGAAATGTACGAAACATGGTCGAAACACCAACAAAAGCTCACAACGCCCACAATAACATGAGATCGATCTTCGACAACCCCGAAACGGCGGTTCCGAACGACGATTACGATAATATGCGAAATAACAACATGAAACATCAAATCGAGTTAAACGAGTCCGAATCAAGCTCGAACGACAAAAAGTTCAATATTAAATGTCCTCAAAATGTCAATACGGTTACAAGCGAGTTGTTAAAAACGAAAATGCACTAAAATGAGAATAATAAGAGAAGGGAAAAATACGGATATCACATTTATACATTCAACACATACTCGAGAGGTAAAAGAAAAGATACGATTGGATTCGGTGTTATTAGGATCAAGGATCCGGCATTGTTAAAATCGCAATCGCTATCTTAGTGAGGTTTATCTAGTACCGATAGAAAGCTAGAGTGGTTGATTCCTTGTCCAATAGAAAAGAAAAACGGTTTAACTTGGACCGACACAAAGACAAGTACGAGTGGTTTATCACAGACCAATAGAAGATGTGATTGTATCGGTTATCCCTCGACCGATAGAAGAGAGGTGCAGAGGTTTTTATCTTCAACCTATAGAAAAAGATACCGAAAGAGGACATATGCTCGTTTATAGCCGAACCTCTATAAATCTGTGTCGTTTAATTTCTGCACATTTAATTTATGCTTCCGCAACACGACGCATATTCCAATTTGATTCCAACAAAAAAAAACAAAAAGAAAAAGAAGAAGAAAAGAAAAAAGAAAAAGAAAAAAAGAAAAAGAATAAGAAAAATAAAAATAAAATGAAAAAGAAAAAGAAAAGAAAGAAAAAGAAAAAATAAAAATAAAAAAAATATTTATTTATAAGGGCAAAAGAAATCGTTAAAGAAGTTGAGGATGGGCAACCTGCATAGTTACTTCTTACCAAACGAATTTGCACTCTTGATGATGACAAAAACCGGAATGTTCCGAGTACTATAAAATTCTATTGCAGGACTTCAATGATATTTTTCGAATGAGCTACCACCCGGTTTACCACCAAAAAGAGGGATCGAGCACCAAATCGACTTTGTGCCAGGAGCTACCATTCCAAATCGGCCGGCATACCCGAAGTAATCCTGAAGAAATTAAGGAGATTCAGTGGCAAGTCGAGGAGTTGTTAAGTATTGGGCACATCCTAAAAAGTTTGAGTCTTTGTGCCATTCCGATAATTGTCGTACCAAAAAAAGACGGGACTTGGAGAATGTGCACCGGCTGTTGAGCAGTGAACAATATCACGGTAAAGTATCGACATCTAGTTACAAGGTTAGATGATATGTTGTACGAATTACATGGTTCACGTGTGTTTAGTAAAATTGATTTAATGAAAGGTTATCACCAAATTCGTATGAAAGAAGGGGATGAATGGAAAACAGCCTTTATAACTAAAATACGGATTATATGTATGGTTGGTTATGCCTTTTGGCCTTATAAATGCACCGAGCACTTTTATGTGGCTAATGAATCATGTTTTGCATGCTTATATTGGAAAATTTGTTGTCTTATACTTTGATGATATTCTCATTTATAGCAAGAGTATAGACGAACACGTTGAACATTAAGATTAATTTTAATTACCTTGAGAAAAGAACAATTATGCGTTACTATTAAGAAATGTACTTTTCGCATGAGTGAGGTTATATTCCTTGGTTATGTAGTTAGTATTGACCGCATAAAAGCTGATGAAGAAAAGATAAGGGCCATACGAGAATGGCCTAGACCGACTAATGCATATGAGGTAAGAAGCTTTCATGGTTTAGCAGGTTTTTGTCGACGCTTTGTTAAAGATTTTAGCACGATTGCAACCCCGTTAAGTGATATTGTAAAGAAACATGCTAAATTTCATTGGGGTGGTGATCAAGAAAATGCCTTTACACATTAAAGTATAAATTATGTACCACAGCTATTTTAGCATTACCAGATTTTTCTAACACTTCTGAAATTGTGTGTGATGCTTCAGGAGTAGGAATTGGAGTGGTATTAATGCACTAAAAGAGGTCGATTGCTTACTTTCGCGAGAAACTTGGAGGAGAGACGTTGAACTATCCTACATATGATAAAGAATTGTATGCTTTAGTTAGAGCTTTATGTACGTGGCAACACTACTTATGGCCTAAGGAGTTCATGATTCACACGGATCATGATCATTGAAGCATCTCAAAAGACAAAATACATTTAGTAAAAGACATGCCAAATAGTTAGAGGAGATCGAATCATTTCCTTACATCATCAAGTATAATAAAGTTAAGGAAAATGTCATTGCCGATGCGTTGTCGAGAAGATATGTATTACTTAATAGGCCTACTTGTAAATTGTTGGGATTTGAGCTCGTGAAAGGATCTTACGTGGGAGATAAAGATTTTGGCGAAACATATGTTACTTGCGAAACAAAAAATGTGGATACATTTTATCGGGATGATAGATTTTTATTCCGTGAAAATAAACTTTGTATTCCTTTTTGTTCGACACGAGAGATGTTAGTAAGGTAAGCACATAATGAGGGATTAATGGGACATTTTGGAATTGCAAAAACTTTTGAAATATTACACGAACACTTCTTTTGGCCTAAAATGAAACATGATGTTTATAAAATTGTCAAGTCATGCATTATTGTCAAAGGACAAAATCACGAGTTTTACCACAAGGTTTGTACACACCACTTTCGGTTCCTAACGAGCCTTGGGTTGATCTTTCTATGGACTTTGTGTTAGGGTTACCAAAGGTAAAATCTGGTTGTGATTCGATATTTGTCGTCATTGATAGATTTAAAAAAATGGAACATTTCATTGCATGTCACAAAACGGACGATGCCACTCATATTGCAAATTTATTTTCAAAGAAATTATTCATTTACATGGAATGCCAAGCATAGTGTCCGATCGGGACACTAAATTTCTTAGCCATTTTTGGAAAGTTTTGTGGGTGAAACTCGGAACAAAATTCCTTTATTCGTCAACTTGTCAACCCCAAAATGATGGCCAAACCGAGGTAGTTAACCAAACACTTGGTCAATTGTTACAAACGGTTGTTAACAAGAACTTGAAAACTAGGAAACATCTTTGCCATTCATTGAATTTGCTTACAACAGAACTGTTCATTCTACCACTACATTTTTCCATTTGAAATTGTATATGGCTTTAATCCGATAAATCCTCTAGACTTGTTGTCTATTCCTATAGATGTCATGAGCAGTATCGATGGCAAGAAAAAAGGTTGAAATGATCAAATAACTGAATGCAAAGGTTCGAGAATAAATTAAAAAATGCAACGAACATAATGTACGAATAAAGAATAAGGGACGAAAGCAAGTATTCTTTGAACCAGGTGGCTGGGTTTGGATTTACTTGAGGAAAGAGAGGTTTCCCGCACCAACGAAGTCGAAGTTGATGTCTAGGGGAGACGGACCATTCTAAATTTTAGAACGCATCAATGATAATGCCTACAAAGTGGATTTACCAGGTGAATATAATATTCCTGCTACCTTCAATGTTGCTAACTTAAGCCCTTCTGAATTTTCAGATTCGAGGACGAATCATTTTGAGGATGGGGGGAATGATGTGAATCAACAAGTAGTCAGTCAGACGGAAGAATGACTATACATTCATGTGGGGCCAATAACAAGATCACCAGCAAAAGCAATACAGAATTCATTAACAATGCTCGTGCAAAATTATTTCAATTATATCGATAACCATCAATATAATAACATATTTATTTGTGTCATTGAAGCCATCACATGTTAGATCAAAAGTGTTGATATCATCATTCCAATCGATAAGCCTAACTGAAGCAACTTTCGTAATTCAGATGTATCTCCTACATACAATGTCCAATTAAGCTCGTATTTATACCATCGGAAAACTAAGAGAAAGTACTAGAATTTTTTGTTAATCCTGACATCAAAATCGGATATTTTCAGTGGATAAAATGCGGTACAACTGAAAGCAGGCATTGGAACTTTCAGATACGATACACCTTCATATTTTTGTCATAACTTTCACGCCCGATCTCCTATTGAGACAACTCAAGTGGATTTGGAAAGTTAAGAGGCGCGAATACAATTATCTAGAGAGACCAAGATCAAAATCAGAAGTTCAGGAGCCTTTATGCCACTAAAACTACAACAACCTATTTTTTTTTTTAAACTTTGATTTCTTATTTTCAAAAACTTAAGTCATGGTCTTTGATTTTCGTCCCCCTAAAAATGTGTTAACTCCTTAACTTATGAATTGATTAGTCATTGATCAGATTTTAGGAGCTTTGAATGTTGAATTTATAATTTCTTAGTCTTCATAGGTTTTATTTTATAAGTTTATTTTGTAATAGTTGTAGGAATTTTGGCTACACATAGCCCCATTTTCATTTATAAGGAGACCTTGAAATTTATCAAAATTGTGAGTGTTTGTGTTAACAAACTTTCTTCTTATTTTGTTAAGTGTGTCTCCAAAATATAAATCGTGATTACAATTCACTTATCGAGGCGTTAGGAACCTCGTGGCGTGTTTGAATCGCACCTTCCGATTTGCTACGCGCGTCACGTAGAGGGCTTGAAGTAAAACGACCCTTTGCTTATTGGAATGATCTTGGGAACTAAAATCATACTAGCGATAGAGATTACCATGACACGTCATGTGGGGGTTGCATCAATTTGACTCCTCGGTCCGGGGTTCCCTCTTCCAAAAGAACTTGAAGAACAAGTGGTTTTTCATTGGAAAGGAATGGGAGTTGCAGTACTTCCCAAGGGAGACAGAGGAGGTTGCCATTCCCTTGGTGTACTGTTTCAGAACGAGTAAATATTTTTCTAAGTATTCTCTATTTGCCATTTTTATGCTTATCATTTGCTTACCGTGCAAAGAACTTGAAGCTGGGACAAGCCGATCCACAATTTTTTATCCGAATAGAGGCGATTTGCAGCTCGGGCTATGGTTCCAAGCACTGATAGAGGCTAGTGACTGAGGAGAACATATTTGTAATTGCGCTAAAAACTACCGAACCGAGTTCCCAAAGACCCTATTGTTCCAAAGGTAATGTACTTGGATCGCCCTCGTCAATTATTTTTTCTTTCGTATTCTTCTTAAGTCGTTCTGATTGACATGGTTCTTTTTTCATAATCTTTTATTGCCATGGGAGCGGGTTGAACTTCTCTAGCATGGTGTTAGCCAGGGTGAGCAATAAATGTAAGACCATGCTTGAAAAGTCTGCTACTCAGGTGGACGAGCCAACGAGGAAGAAGCTAATGCTCGACATGGTGATGGTCTTGGGGCCTCCTTTCGCTTCTGTGGCATTGTCGGTCCCGCCGCTGCCCATCAAGGGCCCCGAAGGTGTCCCCATGATATGCACTTAGGGTTGCCTCTCCTTCGACCGAGCTGGGGCATGCAGATATGCCTATGAAGGAGATAAGGGCTGTTTGGTTTATCAACTTGGAGTCAATGAAGAGAGAGATCGGGCGTGCAAGGCGATGGAGCTGTCACGACCGCGCTGGTTCTTGGATTATGTGACACCCTGGAAGTTTACCCTCTGTAATTTTTGAACCTTTGAATCATTGTCTGAACTTTTGTCACTATGTTGAACTTGCCACTGTTGTTCTGTGTGACTACCTGGTTGCTGAACTTGGTTATTTTGATCACCGACATGCGCCGGTTACATAATAACGATTGCACTATCATGATGTTAGTGAATGACTAACATTTTTTTCGTTGCTAAACACGTGATTTCATTCATATTATTTCTAGTCACACATGTGCTAAACACGTGATTCCATTATTTCTTTATCCTCCATGGAGGTTGTTTTAGAACCGTCGGGCGTACCGTTACCTTCGGCTGAACGATGACCAAATTAAGGGATGTCAGACCCCTATTTCTGGCCGTACCTCTCATGGGGTACGGTCGTAACCTTAAACAGGCTCAAGGATTCACCTTGAGTGTAAATAGGACCTTAGGCCCTTTTCTTGGCATTTTAACTACTCTCTTCAGCCAGCATCGGCCCTTAGCCTAAAAACAAGTTCTTGATCTTATTTTGGTGATATAAACACATATCTAATATCTAGGTATCAAATTAGCAAGTCCATTATGATTGGTTTCAGAAGTTTTCGTCAGATTAAAGGTAAAACTATCCCTGAACCCTAACCTTTTTCTTCAAGATGCTTGATTAATTATAGTTTAGAACTTGATTTGATTGTATATTAAGTTTCCTATATCGATTCTAGAATCAAATTTTTCTATTGAATCGTCCTATTTGCACATGTCCCCTAGGTGTCCGATAAAATGCCCCAACGAGTTTTGATTATGGTTTTTAATATTGTTTCGATTGGAATAGCTAAACCTAACATTAATTGTATTGTGTTGCTCATTCTAGGTATGAATCCCCAAGGTTTCGAGGCTTATTTGCATCTTGATTGAAACTTGGTAGAAGCTTCCTAAATCTAAAGTTACCGCAAGTACCTTGATCGTGCTTTATCAATTATATTGTAATTGATGTTGTATGATGATATTCTTGAAAGGTAATAACAATGATTTGAAGATGTCTCTAAAACTGATGGTTTTATAAAATAAATGTGGTTGTCTGAGCTATTTGGGCCAAGTTAAGACCATGGACTGCCCTAATGAGGACTCTAGGATACATTAGGCTGTAGCCATGCATATCATTCGACAGGTTATCCAACTAGGGACGTCCTGACTGTTGGGTCTTATGTGTATCTAATTAAAAATTTTGAGCAAAAATGTAGTGGAATAATTATCAAAAAACCCAAATGAGGATCTTCATGCAGTAATTGAATCGATTTATAAAGATTTCGTCGAAGTACCTTAATCCGAAGAACATATCCGAACCCGAACCAGAAGCTGATAAAAATCGTCTTCCTCTTTCGGTATCCACACACGAACAATTGGTACAAGCCGGATTGCTAGGTCCTTACGAATAATGTTGATAAATAGTGCAACAAGTAACTCCTTGCTAGAACGATTTGTACTGTTAACCAAAATCAACTAGGCGAAGAAGACGGGATGGTCAAACGAGGATTTCCTGGGCAGAAAAAAGGGGGCGGCCAAGAGAGGGGATTGTAATACCCGATATTTTAGTTTTCTGTGATATCCTGTTGGTTGTCTTTTACGCCAGATAATTTTCTGTTGATGTTAGATCTAAATGATTTTAACGTGATACTCTGTGTGTTACTATCGTGTAGTGGTCTTAGTCGAGTGCAACTTGCTGCCGCATCGGTCATATTGATCACATACTTGTGCGTGTGACACTGTATGTTGTTTCTCTTCTTATGATTTTTTTGTTGTGAACCATCAGAGATTCGTTGTCAAGCTAAGAGTCGTGTTATTTGTCGGATAGCCATGTCGTTGTACCGAATTTAGATTGTGATGTTGTCAGACCATGTTACGTACGCTAACGAGTGTTTTGCGTGCGTAACTAGTGATGGTTAACATATGTTATGTGTTTAGGCTACGTACGTTATCATACCTAATGGTTGGGGCAGTAACTCCTGGAGAGGCTTTAGCATACGCTACATGGGGCTTATAGTGCACATTATTGATTGGTTATGTACGTAACAATGGAGGTGTTACATATATTTACCTACATATAGATTGGGGAAGTGAGATCTGAGTAGAGCATTACGTACGTAACATTTGTGCGTTACGTACGTAAGACCAATTATGTGCGCTAAATGTGCAGTATTGCGTATGTAATGTGCTGCGGCATATATATAGTCGGGCAGCAGACTTCATTTGCATTTTTCAAAATTTCTTTCTCCTTCTCTTCTTGCGGTCGACGGGATTGGTTTGAGAGGCTAGGGTTGATCGAGGTTTCATCATCCATCAATTTTTTTGAGTTCTTAGCAAGGATTATCATCTAATTCCTTGTTCTTCTTCAGATCGAGGTATTTTCCTATTTTTCCTTGAGTTGACCTTTTTGGAGATTTGTTCTTGATTTCTATTCTAGTCCGATTTTGATGAATCGGTTGGTGTTATACGACATTGTTAATCGTGTTTTGTGGATTGTATATCCATATCTTCGGTTCATTCAACCCGATGGGTTATTTTGGTGTTCTTGAAGAATTGTGAACATTCAATGTTCGATTAAATGTTCGAATGAGTTTTCCTTCAATAGTTTGATGTGATTTCCGTTGTTATTGGTCTTGATCCTCGTTTTGATTGGGTTTTCATTGTGTCTTGCGTAAGTTGTAGGTATTCGGAGTTTCCCGATCGAGCCGTGTTTGTTGGAGTGTTCGGTATCGGTTATTGTCGCAAGTATCTTGTTTGTACGATTTGTGTCTTGTGAATAGAGAGTTCGTGTTAGAGTTACGATGATTAATTTACCTCTGTGAATATATATATATATATATATATATATAAATATATATATATATAGGGGGATTTATTTTCAGAACTCTATTAAGTGCGAGAACTACGAGAACTCCTCTAAACCAATGAGATTTTTTAAATATTAAAAAATATTTTTAATTCAAAGGGTATTATAGTAAAATACAAATTTTATATTATTTTTTAATTTTTTTATTAAATATAATAGCCCCTACTGATGATAACCCTACTATATAGTGGGGAGCTTTATTTTCAAAACTCTCTTAAGTGCGAGAACTGCGAGAACTCCTCTAAACCAATGAGATTTTTTTAAATATTAAAAAATATTTTTAATTCAAAGGGTATTATAGTAAAATACAATTTTCATATTATTTTTGAATTTTTTTATTAAATATAATAGCCTCTACTGATGATAACCCCTACTATATCTATAACCCTACTATATAGTAGGGGTTATGATCAGTAGGGGTTGTATGCGTTGACATGATGTACATTATGTATTATTAGGAGTACAAAAGGTGGTTCTTGCAGTTCTCGCACTTAACAGGGTTCTGAAAATAAAGTTACACTATATATATATATAGATATATATATATATATATATATATATATTAACACACATATATATAGTGTAACTTTATTTTGAACCCTATGAATGCGAAGCTGGAACCTTTTGCTTACTAATAATACATAATGTACATCATGTCAATTCATACAACCCTGCGATCATAACCCCTACTATATAGTAGAGTTATCATCGATGAGGGCTATTATAGTAGGGGTTATCATTAGTAAGGGTTATCTCCGTAATAAAAATTATATTTTACTATAATACCCTTTTGAATTAATAATATTTTTTAATATTTAAAAAAATCTCATTGGTTTAGAGAAGTTCTCGCAGTTCTCGCACTTAAGAGAGTTATGAAAATAAAGCCCCCCATATATATATATATATATATATATATATATATATATATATATATATATATATATATATATATTAACTCATATAAACACACATAAACACACACAGGCACGAATGCACACATATACTCAACAACAACAATATATATATACACACACACAACGCGCACACACAGTCACATACAGACGCATACACACACAACTCGCAGCTAGACCCGCCCAGAAGGCACCACAGGCCGCCGGAAAACCGCCATGGTCAACTACCGGTCAAGCCATTGAAACCATCCTCGTCGGTCAACCCTCACCCCGAGCTATGTATCGGTCTCTGGATCTAGAAGCGAAAGTCGTCGGAATCTAAACCAAACTCTGACCACCTTACGTCGGAAAACCCATCGGCCGGACATCAACCCTCCGCATACCTGAGCATCCTTAGCCACATAAAAATGCCTGGCATGAAGGACTCATGTTTTCCATCCGGAGCAAGAAGGAACGCAGCCGCCGATCGGTCGCTGGCGCCAACTCATCCCCGCCGCGCCTGCTATTTGCGCCGCCCAGGCAGACAGTGATTTACCTGCCAACAGTCCGACCAAGATCGCGAGCCCAGGAGTGTCGCCAACCACCTCGAGCTTCCTCCATCCGTCGCTCCTCTCCCGATCGGAAGTCACCACCGATGAAGAAGAAGAAGAAGGGAGGGAGGGTAGGTGGAGATAAAGAGGGAGAGAGAGAGAGAGAGAGGTAATTAACGTGTGGGTGAGAGGAGAGAGAAATGAGAGTTGAAATAAAAATCAATAGGTGTTTAATAATCAACTTACTGATTATTTAAAATAGGTAGTGGGACATAATGGTCAAATTATGTCATATCCAATTAAAAATGGATAAATTGCGGATCTATTATTCAGTCTTCTCACTCGATTAATCGATTAATTCATACTGCGTCTGATAAAACTAATAACTCACCAATATTCTAGTCTAATATCTCAAGAGTCCAGATAATTTCTCTAATTCTCGGTGAATAATTTATCGAAGAATACAACGTTGGCCACCGTCACATTCTTACAAATAATTATTCGACGATACTAGAAAATACTACCCGACATATTACTCTAATTTACTCAATATTACGTCCAGAAACAAAATTAAATATTCATATTACCAGTATTCCAACAAGGTCACGATAAAATATTATTCTAAAATTCAGGATATTACAGCTATAGCAAGCATCATGCGTATAGACTTGATCATGGCTACGGGCGAGAAGGTATCATGGTAATCGATCCCTTCCTTTTGGGTATAACCTTTTGCCACAAGCTTGGCCTTATAGGCGTCAACCTTGCCATCTCCATCAATCTTCCTCTTGTAGATCCACTTGTTCCCAATAGGCACTATGCCCTCGGGGCGGTCT
The DNA here is from genome assembly GCA_033398695.1 of Orobanche coerulescens. Taxonomy (NCBI): domain Eukaryota; kingdom Viridiplantae; phylum Streptophyta; class Magnoliopsida; order Lamiales; family Orobanchaceae; genus Orobanche; species Orobanche coerulescens. Next base: position 120,969,400 of record CM065815.1, read on the forward strand.
GCTAGAGTCCAGACCTGATTGACATGCATCGAGTCTATCTCAGCTTCCATAGCTTGATGCCATTTCGCGGAGTCTACATCCACCATCGCTTGGTCATAAGTCGTTGAGTCGGTCTCTTGGCTATCACTTGGAAACTCATGGAGACCCAGCTCCTCCAAGTGCACAAGCCCATACCTCTCAGGTAAATGAGACACCCTACTAGACCTACGAGGTGGTTGTACCTGTGTTTCAAAAGGTTCAGTTCCAATTTCTTACACAGGTGTTTCCTTAGGAGTTACATTGTATTCTTCCAATGAAATACTTCTACCTGCTCCGCCTTCCTGAATGAACTCACCTTCTAGGAAGTGTGCTTGTAAAGCAACAATGATCTTTCGATCCTCGGGCATGTAGAATAGATAACCCATCGTCCCAGACGGGAACCCAATGAAACGTCCCTTTGCGGACCTCGCTTCCAACTTTTCCACCTTAGTCTTCTTGACATAGGCGGGACATCCTCAAATCCTAATATGATTAAGACTTGGTTTCCTGCCCTCCCACATCTCATGTGGAGTTTTAGGAACAGACTTGGAAAGACATCTGTTCAAGATGTAAGCGGCAGTCAGGAGTGCATACCCCATAGGTAAATCGTTAAGTCAGTATAGCCCAGCATGGAATGGATCATGTTTAACAAGGTCATGTTCCTTCTTTCTGACACACCATTTAACTGAGGAGTACCTAGAGGTGTTAGTTGTGATACTCTTCCATGTTCCTTAAGGAACTCGTCAAACTCCGTACTCATATACTCGGCACCTCAGTCCGACCGAAGTGCTTTGATATGATTTCCAGTTTGTTTCTCGACTAGGGCCTTAAATTCCTGGAATTTCTCAAAAGGCCTCGGATTTATGTTTCATTAAGTATACATAACCATACCTAGTATGATCATCTGTAAATGTAATGAAGTACTGATATCCTTCACGTGCTACTTCCAAAGCACCACATACGTCGGTATGGATTAATACCAGTTTATCAGCGGCTCTTTCAAAAGTCCCTGTGAAGGGGGACTTAGTCATTTTGCCTTTAAGGCAAGATTCATAAGTAGGAAAGGGATCTGATCCCAATGCATCCATAAGTCTATCTTTTTCCATTTTGTAAACCTTGGTCTGACCAACATGACCAAGTCTAAGATGCCATTTCAAAACTTGATTGGTTTCATCCCTACCACGCTTTCTAGTCATAGTATCCACAACGACTTTGTTACTAAGGTTTAGATGATACAATCCATTTAACAATGTAGCAGTGCCCACGAGTTTATTTCTAAAATAAATTATGCAGGAACCATCACCAATGAAAAATGAAAAGCCTTTACGATCCATGACCGGAATGGATACAATGTTTTTATGCCCCTTGGGCAAAACAAGTTCATCTTCTAAAGATAGAACAAAACCGGATTCTAAACCCAAAAGAAGTGATCCTATGTTAGTTGCTTCGACACTATGACTGCTTCTGACAGTAACCATCACTTCCCCAGCTCCAAGATTGCCACTTTGTTCCAGATCCTGATTCACGGTACAAATATGAGAACTAGCATCAGAATCTAGTATCCAGGAAGTAGAAAATACAATAGCAGAACAATTTGTTTCCAAAACTAAAAGTTTTGTACCTGAAGTGCCATGAAGAATCGGACAGTCTCTAGCCCAGTGGCCCAGCTCACCGTACTTGAGACAAGCATCCTTCTTCTTCTTGTTCTTCGGAACCATCGGGGCCTTGCCCTTTCCCTTGAAGTCATTGACTTGTGGTCCCGTCTGCTTCTTGGTCTTTTTCTTCTTGTTCTTAGACCTCTGAGGTCTAGAAGAAATCACAAGGGCAGACTCCTTCATCCGCAGAGTCTTCATCCGAGACTGAGCGGTCACCAGTTTGTTCATTAGCCCAGCTAAGTTACATGCAATCTCATTGCAGTTGAAGTTCATAACAAACAGCGAGAAGGAATCAGGGAGAGACTGTAGGATAAGGTCGGTTTCAAGAGAAGCATCCATTTTAAAATCAAGAGCCTTCAATCTCTCGATCATGGATATCATTTTGAGGACATGTTCCCCAACCTTCTCACCTTCCTTCATCCTTACACAAACAGTTGCTTGGATATCTCATATCTAGCAGTTCTGCTATGCTCACCATAAAGCTCGGTTAAGTGAGATAGAATCTGCCAAGCAGAAGTCATTTTCTCATGAGCTCTCTGAAGATCATTAGACATAGAAGCCATCATGTAAGCACGGACTTTTACGTCATCCTTAACCCACTTTTAGTGGTTTTTAATCTCTTCCTGATTGTCTCTGGTCCGCACAGGAGGCACCGGAATGTTCGTCTCCAAGACGTATCCCAGTGCCTCTATACTGAGGACAATCATCAGATTGCGGAGCCAATCCACGAAGTTAGGTCCGATCAAGGTGTTCTTTTCGAGTAGAATTGCGAGTGGGTTCATAGTTATATTGAGATTTATGTCTGCATTAAGTACGACAGATTAATTAGTGACTCCGTTTAATTATGATATGAGTAAAGAATTAAGGTCTTTTCTATTCTTATTACCCAGCTCCCACTATTTTTATCGGAATAACACACTCCCATGTGAAATTCGGAAGTATCGTCGCTCTACTTCATAGTGGTGATCGAGTTCTTTATAAATCTTAATAGAGGGCAACCAAACATGTTTCTAGTGTATTAATTTTCATAAAGTGGTGTCCAACACCAACCCATCTAATGGATGATTCGATCTTCTTTTTCCCCTTGTTCACTTCCCTCAGCTTATACGGTTTCTATGGTTCGTGAACAAGTTAAGTTTATACCATCGACGCAAATCAGTTTCACAATTGAATCTTATCCGGCAACCTATCAGGTTTCTAGGGATATTATTTGCTCCAACCGAAGGAATCGAATGGGCTCCCAGTAATTTATCCATCTTTCCCGAACGACTACCCCGATAACTCAGAAGCATAGCACATCCGGTTTGGATTTCAATTTCCCGAAAGCTCGATAGAGGGAAGGAAAACCTTGAAACCTTATAAACTTAATAATTTGTCGTGGGAGAATTTTCGCGATTAACGTTACAATTTGCACATTAATCCATTTAAGCGCATTTGTAGCATTCATACAATATGAACAACCATTCAGAACCTAGTTGCTACCAACATGTAGTTCATGGACCATTCCTAGAATTAAAAATTTAGTAATCTAATTACAAGTCTTCGGTCTTGAATCTTCGTCTTCTCGAATGGATCTTCCTTCGGTCTTCGTCATTATATATGAATTTTATATTGAAAAATTGCATCCTAGATACAAATAATTCTAGTAAAATAAATAGGCTCAAAATGGCCTTTACAACCCAATCGAATAAAACCAAACGATTCAAAACTAAGTCCATGAACCACATCCCCAGTCAAAAGCATTCATCTAATAAATACTATATAAACGGATTGCGTAGAGATACATTGATCCAATCAATATACAAACAATAAATAGAATCGATCCAATCAATTCACGCAATCGGTGATATGAAAAAGGTTCAAAGTATTCGTTCACCCACATATATTCCAATTAATCAAAATTTTCCTTATAAAATGAAATACCATAAATCATTTTAATCATATTAAATCCAATTTAATATGCGGGAGATTAATTTTCTGGAATATACGGAAAAATCGAGCCGGGGCGAAACTGGCATGCCACGGCCGAGTCACCTTCGGCAGCCTGCCGGCCAGGCACGGCCCGTGCCGCATGGCACGGTCGGGTTACCCCGACAGCTTCTAAAGCTGGCCTGCCAGACTCGACTCGTGTCGCCTGACACGGTCGGGTCGTCCCGACAGTCTGCCGACCAGACACGGCCCGTACCGAAAGGCACGGTCGGGTCATCCCAACAGTTAGCCGAGACTGGCTGCCTGGCACGGCCCGTGTCACCTGACATGGTCGGGTCAGCCTGGCAGCTTCCTGCCCGTTGTCCGAAAAGTCATTCGACGATGATTCAGAGCTAGATTTTCGACCGGGTATCCAATATCAATATTTTTCGACTTTCATATCTTCAATATAAATCATATTTTCCAGAAATTAAAGATTTATATTTAGACATAATCTTACGAAAAATACAACTATTACGAAGGAAAAATATATACCATGATTATGACTATAAATGATTCCAAATCATTCACCATCTAATCAAGCATTCCAAATACCAATAGCGTATATACGATTGCAAGACCTACGCTCAGATACCACTGTTGGGATTCGGTGCCTAAATTGAAGGCCCAGCGGAAGTGGTAAAACGAAAATTAATTCGATCTGAATCCCTACGAGGATCGACCGATCTACTTAGATATGAATATTAAACGAAATACAAGAGATACAAGAAACTTACCCTTGTAGTCCATTGATTAAATGGATTTCTTCTCTTGAGCTATTCCCCAAGCTTTAGTTGAATTCCCTACGATCCAATTCGCTCCAAGCTCTTGGATGATCCAACGTCGAAAGGACCATGTCTCTACTTGTCACGTGCCGGAGAAACGACCGGAATGACTAAACCTCGTTATCCTCCAAGGATACGGCTAGAACAAGGTTGTAGAAGCTTGTTTATCAAGATTATAACACTCTAAGTATATAATATTTGATCTCTCTATTAATCTCTATTTTTTCTCCAAGAAAAAACTTAAGAGGATGAAGAACACTTTGAGAAACTCCTTTCTCTCTCTTTGATCAAACTCACTGTTGAAATAGCCATGATAGGAGAGATTGTGTCTTCATTTTATTCTTCATAATATCCTCCCCAAATCAAGACCAAATCATCAATATGGATAAATTAAAGGATCTTGTCCCCTTGACACTTTAAGTCATCCACCAATTTAGGTGGAGACAATGACCATCTAGAAGGAGCCGGACGAGTTCGGTCCGTTTCGGACTCCCGTGAGTCCAATCAGATAAACTCATATTCTGTTCCGATGTATTTGTGTCGATTAATTAATCCAATCAATTAATCACATCAAATACATTATAACATAATTAATTTCTCCAAGAAATAAATATATTTATGAATTAAATTAATCAGCAAGTAATTTATTTAATTCATGAGGCCGTAAATTAATTTTTCCAACAAATCGATTTAGACATCTAATGTCCCAAATTAGATATCCAATATCTAATATTCATAATGAGAGAACAAGCTTGATTCATTCCATCGTCAATCCTATTGCGCAACTCGGTAGGTCCGTCTCAGTCAGCAATGGGAGAAACCAAAGAGTAGTAGCACCACCTAGCCAGCCTGGCGGCCTACACTGTACCCCAACTGAGAACGAATGATGGGATCATTCAAGAATCATTCTGTCATGAATACCAATATACGTATAAACCCTTCTTTAAAATGTCCCGATCAAGTTATAGGGTAACGGTCAGTCAAACCCTATATGTACTTGACTGTATGCATGTGTTAATGCAAATCGAAATCATCGAGCTCTCATGTATCTAATACAACTAGATCCAATGCTTTATCCCAAGACTTATGATCTCATCTGCCAATAACCGCATAGGACATATAACCCGTTCACTAACACGAGAAAAAATTCTATCTTGGTATTCAGTAGGACCTGTTACTTGCCCATCAAGATGCACGTCGAGGATGATCCCCGCCTTCAGGTTTACAGGATCAAACTACTCTAATGAAAATCTTGACGTCACAAGCACATCCCTACTAAATCCTCAAGTCTAGGGTTCACGAATACCTATCACAACCTTTTGATTCCGTCATTGACTGTTCCGGAGTGAAATCCGTGTGACGAATCGAGGGTGAGTCAGTTCGAGTATACTAATCCAATTAGCATACCTATAACATGTGCTCCCACTAACCATTAGTGTTCGACAGGCACTCTCCATATCAAAGAACACGTCATACAAGTCTTCACATAAACTTAACGCCCAGTCAAGTTTCATAGACTTGCGAACGATTAAGTGTTTGAGCTATAAACCTTTCCAGTTCCAACCCCCTTATCCATCAAGATGCACGTCGAGGTTGACCCCCGCCTTCAGGTTTACAGGATCAAACTACTCTAATGAAAATCTTGACGTCACAAGCACATCCCTACTAAATCCTCAAGTCTAGGGTTCACGAATACCTATCACAACCTTTTGATTCCGTCATTGACTGTTCCGGAGTGAAATCCGTGTGACGAATCGAGGGTGAGTCGGTTCGAGTATACTAATCCAATTAGCATACCTATAACATGTGCTCCCACTAACCATTAGTGTTCGACAGGCACTCTCCATGTCAAAGAACACGTCATACAAGTCTTCACATAAACTTAACGCCCAGTCAAGTTTCATAGACTTGCGAACGATTAAGTATTTGAGATATAAACCTTTCCAGTGCCAACCCCATTATCCAATAAGGAGTGGAACGTTTAGCTCTCAAATACACGGACTAGTTTCTATATGTATATATACGAGTTAGGAACGCCAGTAACTACCAGTAAATAAAGAAACATTCATTTACCTTATGATAATGATTTACATAATTACAAGTACAATGCCCTCGCGCAACATCCTCTGAGTGGCATTCGAGGGCATACTCCTAACAATAGATACTCAAGATATTAGAGTCTTGATTCAATGGGATAACCACTTTTGCCGTGATCTGATCACAAGTTATTACCTAGCAAAAGAAAAAGCTCGATTGAAAGGGAAGTGCCAATATGATGATAGAGCTCCTTCCCACAACCACAAATCTGATCCGGACTTGGATGCTGATGACGACGCTCTTCAGGCAGGTCTGAGGATCAGCCGAGAAGAAGCATGGGAAGGACATATGGCCTGTATGAAGAGCCAACAAGGTCAGGGGACCTCTAACAAACATCAGTCCCCCACCCCTCAACAGGAAGCTGTCAACAACCTACAACAGGAGGAACAGCAAACAGTTCCTGAATAGACAGCCCAGCCCGTCCCTACCCAAGACGAAGAAGCACGTGCCATCCGACAAGAGGAACCAGTCCCTCTGCCAGAGCAAGCGGAAGCTGAGAGTCAACAGGATGAATCAGTCCTTCCTATACGCCGACTACAAAAACCCAAACAGATAAGGAGGAATCAGTGTCTGCTTCCTCCGAGACTGAAAAACCTGCACAGCCTTCCGAAGCACCTACTTCCAAAGCACCTGCCCCTGCCGAGCCCACGCAAGATGCCCCTACATCTCCTATCTCTGTGAGATCCAAGCCAAATTCCGATGACGGATTCTTGCGTGATGATAGACCATGATGCCCTCGTCATAAGGGGGTTGTACGTCAACTCAATGAGCCCGAGGATGAAAAGTTAGGGCACCCTGGCTCCCCGCCCACTGAGGCCCAGATAGAGCATCTCCACGCAATAGGCCGCCAAACAGTCTTCATGCAAGATGCCGTAAAGGCACTGTATGATGTTGGCAAAGAGCTAGATTGGATGAGAGAGACTGATGTGGATGAACTTTCTGGCTTGAAATAAGGCGTAACGAAGGTTGATGATGCATTTCACATGATGCCTAGTGCATTGTGGTAGGTGCTTGCTCAGCTGCAACAATGCCAAGAGATGATCCTGAAGCAAGAACATGAGAAGCTCCATATATCCAAAGCCAAGACTGTCGCTGCCCTTTAGGAGACTGGATCCAGACTGTCAGGACATGATGAGAAAATCGATGACATGTCTCTGGTACTCAGTTCTCTCGTTGACAAAATCATGGATATTGAGACCAAACAGGATAATGCTATGAAGATCCTAGAACATGTTGTTGCTAAGGTCACATATCTCGATGATACCAAAAAGGGGGAAGAAGCTAGAGAGGCTGGTCAGCAATTGAGGATTGAGAAACAGAGAGAGTTCGACGCTGCTCTAGAGGAAAGTGTTGCCATCGCAATAGGCCGTTTGGCCTCGCCTGCTGCAAAATGACACAGGGTAACTGGTTCTCATCTAGAGTTCCATGATCCCAGTGTACCTTGGAAGAACAATGTTCAAAGACCACCCGAGATTCATCTTCCTGCCAACCGACAGCCTACAACAGATGAAGTAAAGAACTGGAGGAAAAACGAACTGATGAGATATTTTCTCAAACTCATCAGGGAGTCCACTATGTTCAACAAATTCTAAACTCTGGCGGAGGCTGCAGATGAATTTGCAAGGATATTAGAAAAAGGATGGCTTCCCATGCAGATTCAAATGAAATAAAGGCACCGAAAAGGAGATCGACTCACTCATCCCGATGACAGGATACTTGCCTTCGACCAATCGGCTGAAGGAAGGGTGATCTACCAAGATTGAGGCAAGGATTCCTTGGAGAATTGGTGGAGAGGAACCGACAATGATCCTGACAGGAGGCCATGGAGGTATTCTCATCACAGGAATTATCCTGGATGCTCCCTGTATCTTTCTTTTCAAGCATTGTAATTTTCTGATCCATATCAATAAAATCAATTTCTCTTGGAAGATTACAGCTCATAATCTATATTTACTGTTTTACTGTTTGATTAGGAATTCAATTTATTTGCTGCAAACAACAAGTATAAAACTTGTTGAGTCTAAAGTTGTAAGAACTTGTCTGCAAACAGTTTATAGGTTAAGTTGCATTCAACCTAGATCACATTATAAGATTGTGCCTGCGCGCCAATCATAAGTTTGAAGTTGTAATATACATCCCTGTTAGATACTTTTATTCTTTTAAGAACTTGCCTACGAGCAGTTCACATTCTTAGACCAAGTGTTGAAGATTAGATCATTCGACAGAAGACCGAGAAGTCAGCCTATCTGGATCAAGAAGTTTTAAAGAGGTTTTGGCATCAAAAAGGGGGAAATTGTTGGGATAAATAAATCTTGTTCTGATAATTGCCAACATATAGCAAGTTGTCTCAAGAAGTCGGAAGAGTCGAAATGCCACTAAGTATGGGAGCTGTCTGGAATCTCCATACAGCCCCTTCCATACAGTATTGAAGATAGTCTATACTACAGATTCTTCAGCTACAGTAATAAAGATTTAACATGTTGGATACAGCATACAGGCTGAAAGTGTTGGGAAAACAAACACTTATCCAACAGGACTGAAGACCGTTGCTATGTAATCTACTTTATTCACAAAATTCAAAACACCATTTTGAAAGAAGTATTTAAATACTGATTGGATGAAGTATTTAAATCCAACCGACAAAGAATCTTCAGGCAAGGAGCAAAATCCGGATCAAGCATCTTGAAAGTCAAACAACCAATCAGAATGGACTTTTTGCTCACCAACTAGCCAACAGACATATTTATAACGGATCTATTCCAAAGTTTTAAATAGTTCATGCAAGAGGACATTACAAGATGATAGATATACACAGGAGAACAAAGAGATATACGTATACTGAAATTCATATGTGAACAAACACAGAAAGAATTATATCAAGCTTGCAAGAGCTAACATATTTCTTCGAGCATACTGCAACACCTGAGAGAAGAAATATAAAAGTGCTCAACGTGAACAACACATCATCAACGTAATCTCATCAAACATTCAAGCTATTGTTCAAACCTGTGATTTTACCTTTACAGTTGAAGAAAACCATAAGCCCTGTGTGGACTGAAGATCCTTGCTTATTCGGACCTGTGTCGGAAGAAGAGCATTGTAGACGAAGCTTCAAACTATGTGAAGAAGCAAGTTAATAAAGAGCTTAAGCCAATTTGTGTGAATGGCCCAAATCTTTGGTCCTTGTATCAATCTGTGTGAACGATACAGAGACAGGTTTAGTTAGAGTCACGTAGTTGTGTACATAGTGATTATAATAAACGATTTACTCCTGTGTGGAGGACCAGTGGACGTAGGGGTTTACCTCGAACCACTTTAAACTCTGTATTATTTACCTTCTGCCTCTATTGTTTTCTTTACTGTGATTTATACAAGTATACACTGGAAAACCCTGTACGCACTAAGCAAACAGGAGAAAAGCCTAGTTGTTGTATTTACAGCAACTCACTTAAACGAACTTCCGCTATGAACTCACATTTGAAAACCGTACAGCTTGTTGTACTATTACTTTCCAAGGTGTATACTGTATACTTAGTGGCCAACAACTGTACTCTGAATATCTGTGACCTACAAGTGGTATCATAGAGGTTGGTTTAATTTTTCCCAACCAGATCCATATATATTTGAGCATATATTATAATCACTCATAAATTGAACACATGCAACATATGCATTCTAGATTACCTATATTCACTGTAGATGAATATGACTTATGGAAAATAAGAATGCAGTCACATTTATCATCTATCCTTGATGACAAGTGGTGTATCATAGAGGATGGACCATTCATCTTCCTGAAGGACAATACAATGAAGAAATAGCAGTTGGCAAAGAAAAACAGCTTCCCAAGAAAAGAACAGATATGTCCTCTGAAGAAATAAAGCTGGACAACCTTGACAACCGGGCCGGAGATGTATTGTACCAAACTCTTGATAAAGCCATAATGGTGAAAATCAAGAATTACAAAAATGCAAAAGAAATATGGGGCACATTAGCTATAATGTGTGAAGGAACCGAGCTTATCAAGGAGAATAATTTGTCAATAGCTACTCAGAAATTTGAAAATTTCAAAATGAAGATTGGTGAAATAATTGACGATGTGGATACAAGATTCATAGAAATCATCAATGAGGTAAACTCCATTGGAAAGACATATGGCAACAGAGAGATGGCTCTGAAAGTTCTAAGATCTCTCAATATAGAATGGAATATGAAGGTTGTTGCCATGATACAATCAAAGGATCTTAATAAAATAAAGATTCAGGAGCTGTTCTCAGACCTGAAGGCCTATGAGTTCGAGATACCCTACTCATCATCTAATGAGCTAGTTTAGAATGGCATTGCATTTGCAGCTGACTCCCCTGCAAAGAATCTATCTGAATCAAATCCTCCAAGTCCTCTAAACTTTGAGGAAAAAATGGCGTTCATCATGCAGAGATTCAGAAATTTCAGGAAGAACTACTCCAAATACAAGAATAACTATAAGGATAACCCAAGGAGGAACCAAAAAGCTGGCAACTGGAAAGTTGAATGCTACAACTGCCACAAAACAGGGCACATCCAGTTTGACTGTCCTGATCTCAAGAAAGATGAAGACAAGAAGGAAGTAGGCAAGAGGGATGACAAAATAAAATCCCTCATTGGTGAAGATCAAATCCAAGAAAGAGTAGAATCAAGCAGTGGATTCTTCTCTGATGATGATGATGACTACAACTGTCTTATGGCTAACATGACTGATGAAGAGGTAACATCTAAATCTCAAACTACTGATAGTTTTAGTTCTGATATGTCTGAAGATATTGATCTTCACAACTCTATAAATCAATTGCCCTACTTTGATGAGCTCCACCAACAAAGGCTAAAAGATTTTGAAACCTTAAAACTACTCACCAGACTGTGACAATTGAGAATGCACAGCTGAGAAATGAGAAAGACCAGCTGAAAAATGATTATGACAAACTCAGCCTAGAGTTGGCAAAATTCAAAAACATCAGAGTTGAGTGCCATTATATTTTAAATCAGGCCTTGGATATGACCCCAACACTCCCTCCACTTGTAAAACCACTTTTATAAAGGGAGAAACATATGTCCAGACTACTGAGCCAAGAAACAAACATGTATTTAAAAATAGGCAGCAGCCCAATCAAAAGTTTAGGCAGCAACCAAGGTTTACAAGGCATCCACCTAGACAAGAGACTAGGCAATGGCGAAAACAGCAACAACAATCAAGACACTATTATGCTTACTACCAAAGTCTCCCCATAAATAGATTTCAAAATAGGAGAGAAAAATGAAAACCTCAAGGTTATCCAAAGTTTCAAAATGATCAGGTACGAAGACCTCAAAACATTCATCATAGGTCTCAGCCAAGACATTTCAATGGCCCATACCACTCAAATCATCAGGCATATCCTGTTTATAATCCTGACCAGGGATATAGACCCAAACAGCATGCACATTATAAGGGAAATAAATATAAGTTTTATAACACAAGGAGAAACCAATTCTCCAGAAAAATCACTAACCCCAAAGGACCCACTCAGATTTGGGTACCTAAATCTCTTCTTTCCTTATTGCAGAAAAGGTGGGGGGACTATTACCGCATCTTCTCAAGTTTAACAATAAGAGGTGAAGAATAGTTGGTAGACTCTAGTTGCTCAAGGCACATGACAGGAAACAAGAAGATTATGTCAAAATATGTTAAAAAAAAGGTCAAGATGTAACATTTGGAGATAGATCAAGTGGACAAACCAAAGGTTATGGAAATCTTCACAGAGGATACATAATCATTGCAAAAGTGCAGTATGTCAACGGGCTCATATACAATCTCCTAAGTATAAGCTAATTTTGTGATGAGATGAACCTGGTAGTTTTCATAAGATGGAAATGTATGGTGATTGATCTTCTCACTAGAGAAGTGAAGCTATAAGGATACAGAAGAACAGATGTCTACTTGATAGATTGGAAATCAGGATCACCAAACGCTTGCTTTTTATCAAAAACAATTGCTGAAAATGGATGGCTCTGGAACAAAAGACTCTGTCACCTGAACTTCAAAGCCATCAACAAAATAAGTTATAAAAAGTTGATCGAGAGGAATTTCAGCAGAAGTATTCAAGAAAAAGACTCTTTGTGATGCATGCCATAAGGGAGAGCGAACCAAAGCATCTTTCAAATCAGTTCAGCCTACCATTCTCACCAGCAGAATTTTGGACCTACTTCACATGGATTTATTTGGTCCTATAGAACGACCTAAAGTTACAGTCAGGTGCATCAAATCTATGTGCACGATACACTGACCGGTTTAGTTAAAATCATCTAGTTGTGTATGCTTTAATTTTAATAAATCTTTACTCTTGCATGGAGGACCTGTCGATGTTGAGGATGCTATCTCGAACCACATTAAAATCTTGTGTTCTTTACTTCCTGTATTTACTGTTCTATTACTGCCTGCGATTATTGTATACTTACTCTGAGAACCCTGTAAGCACCAAGCTACAGGAGACCAGTTAGTTGTTGTACTTACAACAACTTGCATTATACTTTCGCTACGCATATTAAAACTTCGAAAGGAGTATAGCTTATTCCACCCCAAGCCATCATTAAAGTATACCATGACCAACAAGCTCTCGGCAATTTCATGAGGAAATTCTTAAAATACAGAACCTAAATATGCATGAAATACATAGATATAACAGTTCTTTCCTAATTTAAAGTAGGAAAGGAAATTTTTGCCACAAATTTGTCCAAAAATTAGTTAAACATTTTCACGTCTAGGAATGTATTGTAATAACCGGATAATTATCGTGTATTTCATATGTATTTGAAACTTGTAGCATTTGATTATGAGGTATTAAAAATCAAATGTGATTTTCCCGTATTCGTATTCCTACATTCATGAATTTCCAAAAACATGCATGCATGCATCTGCACATCATAACGTACGCTAGCAGTTGAGCATAACGTACATTATGAGCTGAAGGTAACATATGCTAGAGGCGAGTCATAGCGTACGTAACAGGTAGGCAAAGTCATATAAGTCTGGTCGGCGCATGGGGCCAGATAGGATATTTTCGGGTAAGGATTCCCCGCATGAACCTGGACAACTTTTGATAAAGCAAGTCAACGAGGCATAGCGTACGTTAAAGGAGTATAATAATGTATGCTACACTGAACATATTACGTACGTCAAAATGATTGTTAACGTAAGTTAAGGAAGTCAGAAACGAGACAGTGAGCTACTGACGAACGTTAACGTACGTAAGGAGTTGCCCGTAACGTACGTTAAGGCTATAGCGTACACAATGTCTTATGGCTAAAGTACGTAAAGTTCAGAATCTTATAAATAGGACATCAACTCACTTCATTTCACACTTTTTCTTCTTTGCTCCTTGTCCGAATTATGTGAGTCCAGAGAGCCTCTCCCATGACATAACCTTTGATTTATCCTCTCTACTTGGTGGTTGAAGTTGGGAAGCATCTTGGATTGGTGTTCAAACTTCCGGTGTTGAGTTCTGCCGAGTGTTTCATCGTTTTCCCCCATAATAAGGTATGTGATGCTATCCTAACCAAGAATTCATGTTCTTATACTGATTAAGAACATTACTACTGGAGCTATTAAGGTTTAGTGATAACTTATAGAGTCGAACACCATGTTTTAGGAGGATTGGAAGAATTTATACTTAGGATTTCCATTGTTAAGAGGGATTATAGTTGAGCCTTGATATTGTTAAACATCGGGATGAAGTTTGCTGAAATCGTAACATGCCTTTGACGATGAATTTGAAATGATCTTTTGAGGAACGATTTATTAAGGTTATTATATGTGTTAGACGAATTCAAGAAGATAAATAAATAGGGTGTTCTTCAAGTATAGTTCATGATTTGTAGAGGTTCGTGATGTTATAATCTTCATATTGATGGTTAGAACAAAGTGATTAGTCTCGTGATAATTTTTTTGAACTTAAACTTTGACAAGAAGGATCGTGTATAGAAGAATGAAATCGTAGAGATGAATAAATCTAGAACTCGGTTGAAATGTGTTAAAATAACCGAACCAAGTATTGGAATAGATGCCCATAATTTGAGTGTGGATGTATGATGAATTGAATATCCTTGAATTCGTAGACGTCAACATTTAATAACCATTATTGTTATTTGATTCGCATGAAGTATGTCATTAGTTCGACTAAGCATTCGTCGAGTAGTTCAACCGTGAGCCGACCAACTTAGAATGTTAACTCGGCTGTAGTCGATGTTAGATGTTCATACATTAGAATTGTTACGTAAGTTATGTTGTCGTTATTTCCTTTTGTGTAGGGTTTGAGGTTTGCGAATGGTTGATCAAAGGAGCGGCCTTCGAATTTGTTGAAGTCGTCGAAGTATTTAATTCTTTCCATCTTTTTAAGGCAAGTACTTTAATTATGTTTATCCATGTTGATGTCAGTTATGTTGTTATATGTCGTGCATATGTATTGTGATTATTTTGTCCACCATGTGTTGGTCCGACGGGATCATTATGGGAATCTACAGCTGTGTGCGCTGGATCGTTGGACGGGTACTTCCACCATGTGTTGGTCCTACGGGATCATCATGGGAATCTATGCAGTGTGCACTATATCGTTGGAATACCACGAATATGTTGAGATTGATACGTTGTGTTGTGCATTGTCTTGTTATTGTTTCTCGTTAGGGAAACTTGTTCTTATCATTGTTGATATTATTGATGTTATTGTTCCGGGGTTGTTGAATAAATCAATGTTGTGTAATTATCGTACTTGTACTAGCATCGTTGTGCTAACCACTTCGGGGGTGAACATTTTGTTTTATGTCAAGGATCCAGGAGGGCAGGAAAACAACCACTAGAGCTGCATGATGCCGAGTATGCAGAGTGATGTTTGTGGCCGGGAGAGTTCGTCTGTTGTGTTTTGTTTTGATAAAGTACTCGAGTACGTTGTTGTTGGTTATATTTGATGTTTATTATCGAGAGTTGTCCGATTTAAATTCTCCAGACCTGTAATGTATTAATAAACTTTGCCGTTGACATTTATTAATGTTGTTTTAAATTTCTTAACCTAGTAAATTCCCACATGAAGAATTTATGGCACTTTAATAATCCTGAATATCTCGTGGTGTTACAGAATATGGTGGAGCTAAGATTATGGATATCTTGTCCGTTGGGTTAAATTAGGGTTCAGATGTAGCTTTTCGGAGTTAACCGGCTGCGAATAACATCACTGTACCGCCTACGTCTTCATGTGAGCGGTGGTTGTAAGTTTTCTAAACTCTATCTTGTCCTTTACGTGTTATGTCCTTTTTATAATTGAACGTTAGAACGATATTGTTTCCTGTTTATTGAGTAAGTATGCTTATAGTATGTTGAAAGGAGAACGTGGACGTGGTCGCGGTCGTAGACGTGGACGTAGAAATGCTGAGAGGGAAGCTTCACCCTCTGTTCCCGATTTGCTGTCAAATCACGCTAACTCCAGTGCTGGCGAATAACAGGAGTCTGTCAACAATGAACGAGAGAAAACCATGGAAACAACTGTCGAACCTGCTGTTCTCGACATCCTTAGTCAAGTGGTTAACCAAATGACTCAATTTGCCCAAGTTGTGGACAGAATGCAAGTGGCGGTAGGATTGTAGATGGGATAGAGACAGCAAGGCATCCCAAACTTGGGAAATCGAGGAGACAAATGGCGACATGAGGTGGCGAAGATGCACCCGCTAAAGTTCGATGGTTTTTCTGAGATGCCGTCATGGGATCACTGGCTGAGAGAGCTGGAGAAAGTATTTGCAGGGATTAGCTGCCCGGACGACCAGAGAACCCCCGTTGCCTAATATTTCCTGACGGGAGAAGCGTCTGAATGGTGGGAAGCTATCCGACCTATCGATCATGATGCCGATTGGGGAGAGTTCAAACTTTTGATGGAAGCTCAGTAATGTCGTCGCCCAGTGAGAGAAGCTAAAGTTCGAGAGTTCTTCTCCACACAACCGATGGATGAATCTGTAGCCCAAATGATTAAGACGTTTAATCAACAACTGGTCTTCGTTCGACACCTGGTCAGGACCGATGCAGAAATTATGATTCATTTCGACATGAGAATGAAGCTGGAGATACAGAGGTACATGTCAGGATTCGAATGCACCACTCTCCGCCAGTATCAAGACAAAGCTTTGGCATACGAAATGAAAGAAGCAGCTATGGAAAAGTTTTCTGAATCCAAGAAGCAAAAGGTTACTGGTGGTTTTTTAGAACATAAGAATAGTGGGCCTCACAAGGCTCAATCATCTTTCCACTCATTCAAGATGCCTCCACAACCATCCAAAAGCGGAAGGAACCCCAGATCTGTACCAGCCTTCACTAATGCAGCAAAACAATACTTTAATTGTGGTCACCCTGGACACTTGTGGCGTGACTGTTTTTGTTCACTGGTGACATGTTACGAATGCAGACAGGAAGGGCATCGAGCGATGTTCTGCAAGGATGCCACTAAACTATTTAGAGCTCGTATTTCACAGCCGGCCCAGAAAGAGACGAGTGTTCCGCAGACGACGCAGCAGAGTGTCCACCCACCCCAGAGTTTTGGTCGAGGAACAGGCAGAGGACAGTTTGACCGAAAAGGAACATCGAGTGCAGGATCCGCTCCTCCATGCCTTTATGAGATGAGGAGGACAAATGATCAGAATTCAGCTGTCACATCAGGTACCATTCAGAATCTTTCGCAACCAGTTAGTGTTTTGTTCGATACTGGGGCTACACACTCGTTTATATCTTTATCTTGTGTTAATTGTTTGAGCATTTCTTGTTTTCATGAATGTGAACCTTATATTGTGGGCTTACCGAGTGGGGAAAGAATTGTGGAATTTAGAAGCTAGAGATTTTCTTGTAATAATTGGAGGCAAAGACTGGCCTTCAAATATGATTGTAGTAGAAATTCAAGGAGATGACCTAATTCTTAGAGATGATTGGCTTAACCCAAATGGATCTATATGAACTACCAGAAGAGGAATATCTCGATGATAGCTTAAGATGGATCTGAATTACTATTCGAAGGATGGAGACCAGGAATCTCGGGTAAAGTGATCAAAGCTATGAAAGCCGTCAAACTATTAAAACAGGGTTGTACCAGATACTGGTGTTACGCGATAAAGAAAGAAGAAGGAAAAGTAGAGATTTCATCCATTCCTGTTGTGAAGGAATTTTCGGACGTGTTCCCTAACGAATTACCTGGACTACCTCCACGACGAGATGTAGAGTTTACCATCGAGTCAGAACTGGGAGCTACGCTGATTTCTAAGGTGCCTTATCGTATGGCACCTACCGAGATGTATGAATTGAAGAAGCAACTGGAGGAATTGGTAGATAAAGGTTATATTCAGCCAAGTGTTTCGCCCTGGGGTGCACCTATTCTTTTTGTTCGAAAGAAAGATGGATCGCTTCGATTGTGCATCGACTACCGAGAGCTAAACATGATAACAATCAAGAATAAGTACCTGTTGCCATGGATTGATGATTTGTTCGACCAGTTGCAGGGAATGACAGTGTTTTCGAAGATCGATTTGAGATAGGGATACCATCAATTGAGGATTAAAGAATCAGATGTCCCGAAGTCAACATTCAGAACTCGTTACGGACACTATGAGTTTGTACTAATGCCGTTGGTCTCACTAATACGCCTGCTGTGTTTATGCAATTAATAAATAGAGTGTTCATAGAGTACTTGGACAAATTCGTAGTTGTGTTTATCGATGATATCTTGGTCTACTCTAAGAGTCCAGAAGAGCATGAGCAGCACTTACAAATCGTTTTGAACATCTTGAGGAGCGAGAAGTTATATGCCAAAATTTCTAAATGTGAATTCTGGCTAAAGAAAGTGATGTTCCTTGGCCACGTGGTGTCAGCGGAAGGGGTCCGAGTAGATCCCCAGAAAGTCGAGGCAATTTTGGAATGGAAGTCTCCTAAGAACATGAAGGAAGTCAGAAGTTTCTTAGGACTTGCTGGGTATTATCATCGGTTCGTGGAAGGGTTTTCCCAAATTACCCGTCCACTTACTCGATTACTGCATAAAACCCAAAAGTTTGAATGGAACGATATGTGTAAGGCAATTTTTGATGAATTGAAGAAGAGATTGATTACGGCTCCAATCTTAACATTACCGCAAGGAACCGAAGGATTAATAGTTTACAATGACGCTTCAAATCAAGGTCTCGGGTGTGTACTGATGCAGAATGAGAAGGTGATCGCATACACTTCACGACAGTTGAAACCATATGAAGTAAATTATCCAGCTCATGATTTGGAACTGGTAGCTGTTGTTTTCGCCCTAAAGATATGGAGACCCTATTTGTATGGAACTCACTGTCAGATATTCACAGATCATAAGAGTCTTAAATACATCTTCAGTCAGAAAGAGTTGAACATGCGACAGAGAAGATGCTGAAATTGATTAAAGACTACAACTTGAAAATTCTTTATCATCCAGGAAAAGCGAACGTAGTGGCTGATGCACTGAGCTGCAAACCCGTTTCTATTCAAATGCTGGAGACGCTCACATCCTAGTCCAGCATTCAACGAGAGTTGATTCGTGAAAAAATTGAAGTATGGTTGCAAGGAGTCCTAGGACAACTGTGTGTGATGGAATTAACTTCATCGTTAATCGAAGAAATCAAATCTAAGAAATTAGATGACCCTCTGATGATTCGATTACGTGATGAAATGTGCAAAGGAAAGGCCCTAAGATTTGTAATTCATGAAGATGGAGTTCTGAGATTCAAAGTCGACTTTGTGTTCCTAATAATGATAGTTTGAAGCAGACAATTATGAAGGAAGCTCACAGTACGCCCTGTTCTATTCACCCAGGCACCAGTAAGATGTATAAAGATTTGAAGCAGAATTTTTGGTGGGGCAACATGAAGAACTATGTGGCAGACTATGTTTCGAAGTGTTTAACTTGTCAGCAGGTTAAGATTGAACATCAACTTCCTGCCGGAATGCTGAAGCCGCTTCTAATTCCTGAATGGAAATGGGAAGATATATCGATGGACTTTATCACCAATATGCTGAAGACCAGAACATGAATGAATGTGATTTGGGTGATAGTTGATTCTCTAACCAAATCAGTTCATTTTCTGGGCATTAAGGATACTTGGGGATCAGAGAGGTTGGCACGAGTGTTTATTGCAGAGATAGTCCAATTGCATGGTACACCGAAGACCATTATTTCAGATCGGGATGGTCGCTTCGTGTCACATTTTTAGAAAGCGGTTCATAGAGCCTTGGGAACCGAGCTGAACTTTAGTACAGCTTATCATCCCCAAACTGATGGACGGTCCGAGAGAACTATCCAAACAGTTGAAGACATGTTGAGAGCTTGTGCCCAAGATTGGTCGACTGATTGGGAAATTCACCTGCCATTGTTTGAATTCACCTACAATAGTAGTTGGCATGATTCCATTAAGATGGAACCTTTTGAAGCATTGTATGGAAGAAGATGCAGATCACCCCTATGTTGGGATGATTCGTCCGACGTAATTGGGACGGAACATGAGTTGAGAATACAGACTCAAGAGAAGGTAGCTCTGATTCGTGAAAGGCTGTTGACTGTGCCGAGTCGGCAAAAGTCTTATGCAGACGTGCACCGTCACCCGTTAGAGTTTGGAATTGGGGATCATGTATTTCTGAAAGTTTCTCCTACCGGAGGAACTTTTCGTTTTGGGAGGAAAGGAAAGCTGAGTCCGAGATATATTGGGCCATTTGAGATTCTTGATTGAGTTGGGGAGTTGGCGTACAGGTTAGCCTTTCCGCCATCGCTGATTTATGATCATAATGTGTTTCACATATCCCAGTTATAGAAGTATATATCGGATCCCAGTCATGTCATCGATTTCGGTGAGATCGGAGTAGCTAATGATGGCACGTTTGAGGAGAATCCAATTAAGATACTCGAGAGTTGAGTCAAGCAATTTAGGAATAAACCCATCTCCTTGGTTAAAGTTCGATGGTCAGGACATGGAGTAGAAGAAGCAACTTGGGAGACTGAAGATAGTATGAAATCGAGATACCCAGAATTATTTCCATCTTAAGTTTCGGGACGAAACTTTTTTTTAGAGGGAGAGTATGTAATACCCGTATAATTATCGTGTATTTCATCTGTATTTAAAACTTGTAGCATTTGATTATGAGGTATTAATAATCAAATGTGATTTTCCCGTATTCGTATTCCTACATTCACGAATTTCCAAAAACATGCATTGCATCTGTACGTCATAACGTATGCTAGAAGTTGAGCATAACGTACGTTATGAGCTGAAGATAACGTACGTTATAGGCGAGGCATATCGTACATAACAGGCAGTCAACGGCAAATAACTCTGGTAGGCGCATGGGGCCAGATAGAATATTGTCGGGTAAGGATTCCCCGCGTGAACCTGGACAACTTTTGATAAAGCAAGTCAACGAGGCATAGCGTACGTTAAAGGAGTATAATAACGTACGCTACACTGAACATATTACCTACGTAAAAGTGATTGTTAACGTACGTTAAGGAAGTAAAAAACGAGACAGTGAGCTACTGACGAATGTTAACGTACATAAGGAGTTGCCCATAATGTACGTTAAGGCTATAGCATACGCAATGTGTTGTGGCTAACGTACGTAAAGTTCAGAATCTTAGAAATAGGACATCAACCCACTTCATTTCACACTTTTTCTTCTTTGCTTCTTGTCCGAATTCTGTGAGTCCAGAGAGCCTCTCCCGCATCATAACCTTTGATTTAGCCTCTCTACTTGGTGGTTGAAGCATCTTGGATTAGTGTGCAAGCTTCCGGTGTTGAGTTCCATCGAGTGTTTCATCATTTTCCCCCGTAATAAGTTATGTGATGCTATCCCAGTCTAGAATTCGTGTTCTTATAGTGATTATGAACATTACTACTGTAGCTATTAAGGTTTATTGAGAACTTATAGAATCGAACACCATGTTTTAGGAGGATTAGAAGAATTTATACTTAAGATTTCCATTGTTAAGAGGGATTAGAGTTGATCCTTGATATTGTTAAACATGATGGAGTTCGCTGAAATCGTAACATGACTTTACAATGAATTTGAAACACTCTTTTGAGGAACGATTTGTTAAGGTTATTACATGTGTTAGATGAATTCAAGAAGATAAATAAAGAGGGTGTTCTTCAAGTATAGTTAATGATGTGTAGAGGTTCTTGATGTGATAATCTTCATATTGATGGTTAGAACAAAGTGATTAGTTTGGTGATAATAATTGTTTTGAACTTAAACTTTGACAACAAGGATCGTATATAGAAGAACGAAATCGTAGAGATGAACTAATCTAGAAATCGGTTGAAATGTGTTAAATAACCGAACCAAGTATTGGAATTGATGCCCAGAATTTGAGTGTGGATTTATGATTAATTGAATATCCTTGAATTCGTAGACGTCGACATTTCATCTCCATTATGGTCATTTGATTCGCATGAAGTATGTCATTAGTTCGATTGAGCATTCGTCGAGTAGTTGAACCGTGAGCTGACCAACTTAGAATGTTAACTCGACCGTAGTCGATGTTAAATGTCTGTACGTTAGAATTGTTACGTAAGTTGAGTTGTCGTTATTTCCTTTTGTCGTTATTATCGGGAGTTGTCTGATTTAAATTCTTCAGACCTGTAATGTATTAATAAACTTTGCCGTTGACATTTATTAATGTTGTTTTAAATTTGTTAGCCTAGTAAATTCTTACATCAAGGATTTACGGCGCTGTAATAATCCTGAATATCTCGGGGTGTTATATATATACCTCCAAATGCTACCAGATTTTAAGAAGCGTGGATCCCAGCTTGAGGATTTTTTGGAGAAGTTCTTCAGAGATTGTCCCGTAAATCCATTGCTTGACAATGCATCTAGTCAGTTCCACAACGTTGTGTCGATATCAGAAGGGTGAGGTACGTGTGCATCAATGTGATCGATAATGTTGTATGCGTAGGTGGCGACCTCAGACATTCACTACCTAAGATTGATTCACCATGGAGTCGGAAATAGTTAAATTTTCATTTTCAAAAAGAAGAAAATAAGGTTTTTAACAAGTGTACGCCGATAATCCGACTGATTGAGATGAAATGAGTATGAAGGGTCAGACAGAGGAAATACCCCTTGTAGATGTTGAAATATAGGGCTGGATATACCACAATGGCTTACGATATTTTATATGTTAGCTAGTGTAATTTATCTTGATATTGAAATTTCAGTTGTTGGTTGAATGTTGTGGTAGCCACGGGCAGAGGGAGGGGAGTCTAAGGGGCTTCACGGACCCCTCTGCCAGACGGAAATTTTCCTATAAAATAGGAGAAGCTATATATACGGTTGTCCGACTTCTATAATTTTCATAGGTCCGGATACTCCCGAATAAATATTCTGCTTCCGCCATTCGGGGTAGCCTGCATCATTAGTATATCATGATGTTGTACAGTGGGGTTTAGTTCCTCTTTATAGTTAAAGCCTGAAAGACTTTTTGTTTCATGAGTTTTCAGATATTTACACAGATCGCAACGTGATATGGAGACATTTCGTGTCAAAATCAAAGGATTTTGTACACAATTAATTCCACCGGAGAATTATGTAGACAAGGGACAAATAGTCGTCCTTAATTACTTATTTTGCTTTCTTTTATTTGTAGCACTCAGTGGCGGTGAAAGCCAAACTCAACCACACATGGTATAGTTCCCTTAAACAAATTAACCTGGGGAAAAATATTATTTTAGGCCCGTAATTTTGGCTTAGTTGAATTATAGGGACATTATGTTTTCGGGTCTGGAAAATGATATTAATTTTAAAAAGTGGGAAAACAAGAACAATTAAGCCCGAAGGAAGTCCGATTGGGCTAAATTGACTCGTGCCTCGCACGTGACGGGCGGAAAATAAAAAAACTATTTCAGAAATGGATCACAATCGTTTGAATTTTTTTTCTAGTATATGTAGTATTTAATTAAATTTTAAAAAATTATTTCTAGTTAATTTTTTTAAAAATAATTATTACTTAAAATAAAATTTGAATCTAAATAGTTCTTAGAAATCATGGTTTAAACTGAAACCAAACCAAAAAAATAAAAATCGAATAAAATCACACCGAATTTAAATAATTTAGTTTTATTTATAAAAATGAACACACCACACTGGACTAAATCTATTCGTGCTCACTTCTAATCAAAAGAAAATTTTCTCACTGAGTTAGTATTTCTTAAAATACCTTTTCATTTTTTAGAAAGTTTAAAAACACTTCAAATCGATTTATATTGTTTAGAAGAGTTGGAGAAAAAATATTTTTGTTAAAACATCAATTATGTATTTTTGTTAAGAGTATTGTAGACCCTTTCTTGAGTTTCTCGTAATTTTTATATTTATATCGTAATGTATGAACTTAAAAATAATTTTAAAAATATTATTGATTAATTTATCAAAAAAATATTTCAGTTATTTATAATTTTTTTAATCAAATCAATAAATTTTTATTATAAAATCAAATTTAATTGAGTTAATCAATTCGATTAGTTTAATTTATTTTTAACTATATCAAAATATTCATTTTTTACATATTTTTTTTTGCTGTTAATTAGTTGATGTTTACTAATTTTTAAATTTTATACATAATTCTTTTATTTTAAATTATTTGAAACTTTTAATTTTGTGATGATTTTCAAATTTTAAAACTTAAAATTTGAGTACATTTCGGTTATTAAGATTTTAATGATGTGTAATTATTAAAAATTTAAATATTTTTATTTTTAAAAATATATTTCAAAATAACTGAAATAAAAATATTAATAAATTATAATAATTGAAAAGATAAATGGTAAAATAAATAAAAAAGTAATTTAAAAACTTTAGAAATAAAAAGTAATTTAGAAATTTTAGAAATAAATGGTAGTGTCATTTACACTCCAAAATGGTGTAGTCAGGGCCGGTCCTGACATTTCGTTGGCCCTAGGCGAATTCTGATAAATAGGCCCCCTTATCTAACATAATAAACGTCAAAAATTTTTTGAAGCAAAATGGGATAATGTGCAATGAGCCTCATTAAAACCTCGTGGCGCAAAAACCTCCATAATTCATTGAAAGAAATAACAAAGACTACAAAAACTTAAGGTATATAAAACCAAACCCAAGTGAAAATACAGCAAAGATTCCTAACGTCCCAAGAATCGGTTTCTTCGAGCATTTTGAGATGCAAAATCACATATAATCACATTATCATCAATTTTCTCCAACATATCCTTCTCAATTGATAAAGTTGCCAAACCATTCAGTATCTCTTGTGACATTGATGACCTTAAGTAGGTTTTAATCAACTTCAATTTTGAAAAACTTCTTTCATTGATCTACTGATCCATCACCGTCAGTAAAACTCTATAAGCAATTGCTACACTAATTTTTTTGAAAACAAATTTATCAAGAGCTCTGTATTGTGATTTTGTAAACTTTATATCTAGTTTTTTTTTTCGTTTTTCAACAGCAGATTTTTATTTTTTAGGGTACATCTTGATCGAAGACAATAACACTAGCAAATTAACAAATAGCAATTAGCAAACCAAACAAAACGAGTTTGGAATTAAAAATCAGAACAACAAATAGCAATTAGCAAACCAAACAAAACAAGCTAGGAATTAAAAATCATAAGAAAACACACATTTCTTTGCCACAGGATAGCTCACGGCGGCGGGCGGCTGCAGATGGCTCCTCGGCCTCGCGGCAGATGGTTGGCTCCTCGCGGCGGCTCCAATTTTTCTTTGTTGTTTGCTTAGATCGCGAGCCATGGCTGTTGTCACGATGTAGTGATGTGCGATGTTTGTTGTTGGAGTTGGGAGCAGTGGTCGCACTTCGCAGCTCGCAATGCGAGATGGAGCTTAAGATTGTTCTTTGTAGTGTTGTTTACAATTACAAACGTTTCCTCTACTTCCTTGAGTACATTAGTTGGGCTAAGGAAAAAAGAAAAATTACGTGTGGGTAATTTGCTCATGCATTGGACTATGGCAATATAAAATAAAATTAGGCCCCTTTTTACTCTGGGCCCTGGGCCGGCGCACTCATGGCCTACCTCCAGGGCCGACCCTGGGTGTAGTAGAATATGGAGTGTAAAAATTAAAATATTATAATTCAATATTTACATAAAAAATATCTTTATAAAATATCAAAACACAAATAAATAAATAATAAAATTCAAATGTAACCTTCAAAAATTTAAAATATCACCTACACAACTTTCAAAACTAAATAAGTTGTTATTCCTTTTAAATAACTATATGCAATTTTTAATTATAAATTGTTTTATCTTTTTTATATGGATTATTTAATTTTTATTTATTTATATATTTAATATATATTTAATTACTAGATATTCGAAATTTAATACCAACCAAAAACATAGTTTTCTCACAATCCAAAAAAAAAAAAGAGAATATTTTCGGCCCGTCACGTGCGAGGCACGAGCCAATTTAGCCCAATCGGACATCCTTCGGGCTTAATTGTCCTTGTTTTCCCACTTTTTAAAATTAATGTCCTTCTTCTCCAGGCCCGAAAAGATAATGTCCTTATAACCCAACTAAGCCAAAATTACGGACCTAAAAAAACATTTTTCCCAAATTAACCGTGATTGTGATATGATGATGCTACTACGATAGTGGAACACAGCGTTTCTGAAATATTAACCCAATCATCTATCTTTTCACTCAAACATAATTATCCGTCACTAATTAATCTTCCTTCAGTATATCAAGTGGAATAACAGATTGACCAATTGAAAATACATGTTCCAAGAATCATATACATGCTCTAGAAGATGAAAATAGAATTTAGAATTTTAACAATGAATATGATTCCGTAGAGATTCGCATGTCATGTACTGTATATACATATTTCCTGTTATTTAGTGATCAAACTGATGTGACAGAATCACAACCACATAAAAATCATAGTCATCAACTATAGCTGTGTTATGTAAGCGTGATTGTGCTACACCCATCGGGTGATTTCATAGTGGAAATATCAGGTCGCACCGCATATATAATGTATACTCGTAATGTATCATACCCATATCCCGTACCCATACCCAATGCTTTGATAGCTTATCAAAATATCGAATAGTAGCACTTGAACTACAATTGTCCGTAGTCTACATGTAAACGGGTACGCGGTATGGGGTACTAATACGACACACAGACACACACATATATATGTGTGTATGTGTATCTACAGAATACCAGGTAAAGTATCGGGTGAGGTACCTATCCGATAGAGGTACATCGTGATCATTAGAGATGTTAAGCGAGTGGCCACTTAGCGGTTCGGGCTAGCTTAGCGAGCAGTCGCTTGATTTAAACCAAAAGCCCGGATTTAACGGCTAAATATCGGCCTAACCCTAACTGAACCGGGCTAAACGCTAAACGGGCTAAATATTAAAAAAAATATTTTTTATTTTTTATAAGTCGTAAACAAAAAAAAGTAACAATATATTTTATATATATAGTAACAACTATACTATAATAAATATAACAAAAAATACACTTTTATGTATATACATATATATATATATACACACACTATATTAACAAATACAGTAATAATATATATTATATATAATATTAATACATATTACATATAATATTACTATATATTATATATATAATATTAATATATATTACATATAATATTAATATATATTATATAATTTTAATATATGTTATATAAATATAGTATTACTATGAGTTGAAATTAACAATATATATATATATATATATATATATATATATATATATATATATATATATATATCGAGCAAATAGCTGCCAGCTGTGGCTTAATTTCTAACCGGGCTAAGCGGTCCCAAAAGCCGAATTTAAGCGGCTAGAGAATATACCCTGCTTAGGTTTTGGCGGGTTAAACGGGCCAGCCCGTCGGGCCCGAGCCCGTTTAACATCTCTAGTGATCATATATATAGTTGACAAGGTGTGGATCAGTGTTATATTGAAACATTAACAGTACAATCTCTCAAATTGAAGCTGCAAATATTAGTAATCGATGATGATACAACATAATTCAGGAATGAGAGAACATAGTAATTATTACAACCTAAAAATGCAATTAATGGTATTAAGCCGCCGAATTAATCGAAGAGAAATAACAAGTCATACATAAATTCCCCCTTAGAAGTAGTAATTATCCGACGTCGCCGATCAGAAGTCGAACCACAAGAATTATATCGGAGCAGTGCTCAACTTCAGAACATCAATAACAGTCTGCTCTTTCGTTTCAGCTGCATTAACTGTTTGGCTAATTTGAATATCACTTAGTTCGTGCTGCTTTATTTGCACCACTTTCTTGCCATTATTTTTGTAGATTGCATAGAGAACCATTTGCAGCACTCCGAATATGAATCCAAGAACATTGGGGATCTGCATATATTGTTTCCAAAAGAAAAATAAACAAGAATAAGAATTAATATATGTAATGATAATATACCAAATATAGGAGTATATAAAGATCGACTTCGAGAATTTTTCTGAAAAAAATATGTTTTTTCAGATTTTTATTTTATTATTTTTTATTTCAAAGTGGGAATATTTTTTTTTACGTCCCGTGACTTTTCATGGGAGAATGGCAAGTTTGGTCCAAAATTATGGTAGGAGTGAGACGTTGAGTCCCGCGTTTGTTCTACGTGTGATTTTTAGTCCACAACTTTCGAAAATTGGCAAAGATGGTCCGAAATTGTAATTTTGTGGACTAAATATCTTATTGTGATTTTTCTTAGTTGGCCAAAATTCAGATTTTCTGAACTTATTTATTTTTATTTAAAATAATCTGCAAAATTAAATAAAAAATTATGGACTATATTAATATTAAAAAATATTAATAAAAATCAGTAATTTTATTTTTAATCCTGGAATATTGATATTGAAAAATAAATAAAAAAGTTATTTTAAATTCGGAAATTAGAAAATCTAACAAATTCTGAACTATTTAAAAAATTCGGAAATTAGTAAATTTATTAAAAAATATTAAAAAATTCCGAATACTAATATTAATATTAATATTAATATTAGAAAATATTAAGAAATTGGTAATTTTATTTTTAATTATGGAATATTAATTTAAAAAATCAAAAAAAATTATTTTAAATATGGAAATTAGAAAATCTAAAAAATTATGAATGATTTAAAAAATTATTAATATTCGGATAGCATGTGACCGTTAAAAAATTTCCAAGTTTAAAATAATTTTTTTTATTTTTTAATATTAATATTCCAGAATTAAAAATAAAATTACCGATTTTTTAATATTTTTTAATATTAATATTAATATTTTTAATAAATTTACTAATTTCTGAATTTTTTAAATAGTTCAGAATTTTATAGATTTTCTAATTTTTGAATTTAAAATAAATTTTTTTTTTTTTTCAATATTAATATATCAGAATTAAAAATAAAATTACCGATTTTTTAATATTTTTAAATATTAATATTAATATTAATATTCAGAAATTTTTAATATTTTTTAATAAATTTACCAATTTCTAAATTTTTTAAATA
This sequence comes from Orobanche coerulescens, assembly GCA_033398695.1. Lineage (NCBI taxonomy): Eukaryota > Viridiplantae > Streptophyta > Magnoliopsida > Lamiales > Orobanchaceae > Orobanche > Orobanche coerulescens. Next base: position 120,998,510 of record CM065815.1, read on the forward strand.
GTTCAGAATTTTTTAGATTTTTTAATTTCCGAATTTAAAATAACTTTTTTTTTATTTTTCAATATTAATATCCAGAATTAAAAATAAAATTACCAATTTTAATATTTTTTAATATTAATATAGTTCGGAATTTTTCTGTTTTTTTTAATTTTGCAGATTTTTTTAAATAAAAATAAATAACTTAACAAAATCTGAATTTTGGCCACCTAAGCAAAAATCTGCTACCTAAGCAGATTTAGTCCACAAAATTACAATTTCGGACCATCTTTGCCAATTTTTGAAAGTTGTGGACTAAAAATCACATGTGGAACAAACGCGGGACTCAACGTCTCACTCCTGCCATAATTTTGGACCAAACTTGCCATTCTCCCGACTTTTCATATTTTCCAAATCCCAAAAAGTGACATGTAGATCCATCTCATCACCGAGCCCAGAAACCCCAGTTTTAGTGTACATGTGGTTAAAAACAATGTGGTTTTGACATTTTCGGCGGCCCAAACGTAAATGGGGACATAAATTATATAGTTAGCCAAAAACTGTGATGTAATTGAAAAAACTAACTTTTGTGGGACTTTTTTTTGAAAAAGATAAAAAGTTATGGGACGCAGAAAGTGTTATTCCCGGAGTATATATAGACCGGCTTAGAGAACGAGCATAGCAATTTTCATGTATAACGCACACGCATGCGCAAACACACATACACACACGTATACTTACAGCAATGTTATAATCTCTGAGCAGTAAGCCATAAAAGAACCACATAACAGCACTTAGGGTGAGGAAAAACGAGAGAAGAAATGGCATGTATTCCACACTTTTCGTCTGTATCACTTGTCTCTGCAAGATCATAACATCAAAAAACAGAATTTATTAAAGTGGTTTTTCTTACGTCGGAAATTTTATGAATTAATATATTAAATCCAGATGCGCAGATATACATACCAAAACACATAAAGGTGCTACAAATACACACAAGTTAAAGACAAGGCAAATCCATCCCACAATATCTGCACGATGCGAGTCTTTTGCTAAAAAGTGAGTTAGTAGCACGATAAGGCCTAAGCCAACCAGATTTAGCAAAAGTAGCAGCCTCACAGTTTGGACCTAAAAAAACAAAATAAAAGAAAATAAAAATTGTAGAGCAATTAAATATAATCATGAACGATAATTAGAAAATGAAATTAAACTAAATTTTATATAATTTGATTTATTTTGTAAGTACCCTTGCATTTTTTGGAGCGAAAAAGAGGTAGAAGCAAATGTATGCAGTTTGAACCACACATCCCACGGAGTTGATGGTGATGAGGAGGGTGGTGTCCGGCTTAAGAAACGCGTAGTAAATCCACAATGTGGCGCTAAATAATCCCACAACGTAAGGGACAGACTGGAAACCCTCAGTTGAATTTTTCTTGTATATTGTATAAAATGTTGGTCTGCAAAAAAACAAGAAAAAAGTAAAGAACTTGAACATAAATTTGATGAAGAAAAGTAAAGAATTTGAACATAAAATGTCTTCTCCAGAAAAGGTGTATGTATATATATATTGTGATGAAGATAAAGTTGAAGCTCACATTGGAGAAAGGAAAACCATGAAGGAGACGACGTTGCCTGCAAAAAATTACAAGAAAATATTATTATAATAGGTTTTTGTTAGTCCTTTGTAACAATATAGTTTTGGTGAAATATTAAATTCCTTACGTATAATGATTGAGTTGGAATAATAATAATAATAATAATAATAATAATAATAATAATAATAATAATAATAATGCATGCTTTGCATGGTACTTTACGTATAAAACTGTATATGCAAGTGAGCCCTTTTCAAGTTTTCCTGCATATATATATATATATCCTTTGTCTACATAGGATAGGCGACTATCTCTATCAAAACATGATCTTGTACAACATTATCAAAATTGTAGAAAGCGTACCTAAAAGGCCAAACACAAAAGCCAACTGATTCATTTTTAAGTTTCTGATAAAAAGAATCAATAGGGCGAGTTCTCTGATAAAGAACTTATGGAACCGAAGAATGGTCGATTGATTAACTAATGAAGTCGATTGAAGGCACGAGTAACAATAGTTGTGCAAGCATCCATATATATAAGGTGGTGAACTTAACTAAAGCCCAAGATTTAATGATGTGAAACATTAAAAGTGTACTAGTGTCAGATTGATCAATGGTGGGGGATTATTCTTGTTTACAGTTGTTCAAGACTCAAAACAAGTTGCTTATTTTCTATTACTATTACCACAGATGCCTTTTCCATTTTCTCCTGCTCATGATGCTCCATTTACTCTTACGTGCCTATTCAATTTTTTTAATCAGTACCCAGTTTGTCCTATATCTTTTTACTTTTTCAATTTTGATCCTTTTGTATCCATTTTAATACTTTTGGTATCACTTTCGGCCCTTTTTAAAACGGAAATTTGAATTATGGCAGGAAAGACGCATGAGAAGTAAATCTCATAATGTTTTATCTTTTCCCCAAAAACGTTCCAAAAAAAGGACTTCAACCGATGATAAGAAGTCGTCGGCCAAAGCCTAAAAGTTGTAAGTAGAAGTTGTCGGTAAAGTCTGGTTGGCTAAAGTTCGTCGGCTAAACTTTAGACGACGACAAAAAAAAATATCCGTCGACCACTACTACAAAATATGCTTTTTACGACATCTAATTTACATCGGTTTATAGAAAACCGATGTAAAAAATTAAAATTACATCGGTTGTATAAAAAAACGATGTTAAAATTAAAATTTCGGAACTTTTACATCGGTTATTGCGTAAAACCGATGTAAAATAAGTACCTCGTTTACATCGGTTGGATATAACTGATGTGAAAGTTAAAAATTAGTTAATTTTACATCGGTTCCTTTATATCCGATGTAAAATGACTCCCGTTTTACATCGGTTCGTTTATAACTGATGTAAATGACTTCCTGGTTTAGTATTCTACAACGGTTGATTTTTAACCGATGTAAAAATATGTATTTTACGACGGCTGTTGATAACCGTAGTAATTTGTTCTAATTTTCTGCCTGATGCCCTTCTGTCTTTTGCATCTTTTCCTATTTCCTGCCCTAAAAGCCGTATGAACGAAAAAGCAGGCAAAAAAAGAAAACCAACACTATCGGAAAAGCAACGAGAGCCCCCACCCTTTTCTCACACAGAAGCCCGCGAGAACTTGGCGCTGCTCGTCCTTTTCTCACCGGCGCTGCTCGTCCTTTTCTCACCGGCGCTGCTCGTCCTTTTCTCATAGATCTCATAGCAAAGCCCCGCGAGAATTTCCGACTCCCTTTTCTCACCGGAGTGTGCCTCTGATTCAACGGACTCCATTTTCTCACCGGAGTGTGCCTCTGCTTCAATTTAAATCTGCTCATTCCAATTGCTTCGTAAGTAAAAAATTTATTATTTCCTGCCCTAATCCAGACCAGATAATCTTTTTCCTATATGTGTAGGGATAACTTCGTTCTACAAGTTGTGTTTTATTTCCCGTTGGTTGTCTTTCAGTTTTTTTAGTTTATATGGTATTAGTGGATTTCTGATTTTTGGTGATGTGTTTCTGTAATATGGTAATCTGAGACTTGGAGTGATAAAACTGGCACAAAAATGGATTCACTGAAACCTTATCTGAACCAAAACTACCCAGTGATCTTTCAAAATTAATAATTCCACATACAATTGTTTCCACAAAATGCACGGCCATAATTTATTTCCAGCTTCCCTGTTGATGAGCTTCTGTTGCACTCTATAGAATGTTCTTTCTCAGGAATCGCATTGAACGATTGAGAAGCAGGTGCATGGCTAGTCGTCATCATTGTTTTACAAGGCTGTAGAAAATGGTATCATTAGATAACTAGTCAAAATAATAGGAGTATCATTTCAGCATCCCGAACCAAAGAACAAGTTGTGGACTGGTCATCTGGAATTGAACTGGTCATCTGGAATTCAAGTACAAGTACTCATGATATACAAAAATTGAAAATAAGGAACAAAGTGTGGGCAAGTTAACATGGGAGAACAAATTTAAATTCACCCTCTTGCATATGGTTTCCTGGGTGCGGCACAAAACTGAGCTTCTGCCTTGGCGATAGACAAACGTGTGATATGATCTGAGGTCTAGCTTCAAACACAACTAATAATACTATGTCAGGTTTCTATTTGGTTGGGGTGTTAAGGTCCTATTAAATTGTAAAACTAGGCTACTACGTAGTTTGTTGGGTAGTTCACAGTCCTAGTTTCATAACAAGTCCGGTTGAATCAAACCATTAGGCCCTGTTGTTTTCTGATATGCACCTCTTTAACTCAAGTTTATATCATTTTATTAGCCTTGTTTTTCCCAAAACCAAAATTAACCACTCAACCAAACATATTATGATTGACTCATGTCCATCACATCACCACAAAATGCACCAAGATGTTAATTTAATCCAAACGTCGAATCGATTTTTGGATGTGTGTTTCTGTTTGTTATATTCAGGATTTGATTATAATCCTACAAGGATTTTATTTTTAAATGAAGAGAATTCTGCAAATAATTTACACAGTCCTAGTAGGTCTTTTAGTTTTTCTTATGTTTTAACAACTCATGTAGTTTTATTGATGCAAATTTTCTAATATTATATTTTGAAAATGGTGTTCCACAGAATAGAAAAAAATGAATCATAGTTGGATGAAAGCAAGTCGCATAAGCGATGAGTACGAGAATGGAGTTGAACATTTTCTAGAATTTGCTCAACGCAATCAATCAGAGCCAAGGATGGAAAATATTTTTGTCCTTGTATCAACTGTTTGAATGGGAGGAGACATGAAGTTGACCTTATTCGGGAACATCTTCTTTGCGATGGAATTAATAAAAATTATACAACATGGATATGGCATGGTGAAGTGGCAGATATTCCAACTAAGCACGCTGATGTAGATATGGAAGATCGATTTGAAGACATGATTCGGGACGTCGGACATGAATATTTTCAACAACCACATGTGTACGACACTCTACAAAGTGACTCGGAGACACCATTGTATCCAGGCTGCCAAAATTTCACACGTCTGTCAGCAGTTTTAAAATTGGTCAATGTGAAGGCAAGAAATGGCTGGAGTGATAAGAGCTTCACTGAATTACTTGAGTTATTGAAGGAGATGCTTCCAGAAAACAACACATTGCCAAACCGTAACTATGATGCGAAGAAAATATTATGTCCGATGGGTATGGAGTATAAGAAAATACATGCATGCCCCAATGATTGTATATTATATAGAAAAGAGTTTGAAGCACTGCACAAGTGCCCGAGGTGTGGAGTTTCACGATACAAATCGAAGTCCACTGATTGTGATAGTGATGAAGAAACGAATCGGGGTCCTCCAGCGAAGGTGTTATGGTATCTTCCAATAATTCCAAGGTTTAAGCGATTATTTGCCAATGCAAATGATGCAATGAACCTTTCGTGGCATGCAGATAAAAGGATATCTGATGGACAGCTTCGCCATCCAGCTGATTCTCCACAATGGAAAAAGATTGATCAGCTCTTTCCTGATTTCGGGAGTGAGCTAAGAAATATTAGGCTTGGACTCGCTGCAGATGGAATGAATCCCTTTGCTAACTTAAGCACTAAACACAGTTCGTGGCCCGTTATGCTCATAATTTACAATCTCTCCCATTGGTTGTGTATGAAGCGAAGATATATCATGTTATCTATGATGATTTCAGGCCCGCGACAACCGGGAAATGATATTGATGTTTATCTAAGCCCATTGGTTGAAGACTTACGAATGTTGTGGGAGAAAGGGGTTGATGTGTTTGATGGATACCGCCAGGACAGTTTTAGATTACGTGCAATATTATACTATACCATTAATGACTTTCCAGCATATGGGAACTTGAGTGGTTATAGTGTTAAGGGGCATCTAGCATGTCCTATATGTGAGGAAGACACAAGCTACATACAGCTGAAACATGGAAAAAAGACTGTCTACACTCGACATCGGAAGTTTCTCACATGTAATCACCCGTACCGTAGATTGAAAAAAGCTTTTGATGGATGTCAAGAGCACGGCATGGCGTCGACACCCTTAACTGGTGCCCAAGTTTATGAGCGAGTCAAGAACATGAATACAATATTCGGAAAGACCCAAAAGAAGGATACTGAGAAAAACATATGGAAAAAAAAGTCGATATTCTTTGATCTTCCATACTGGCGCGATCTGGATGTGCGACACTGTATAGATGTTATGCACGTGGAAAAAAATGTGTGTGATAGTTTAGTCGGCACGCTTCTCAACATTAGAGGTAAGACTAAAGATGGTGTGAACGCTCGTAAAGATCTAGTTGAGATGGGAATACGACCAGAGTTATATCCTGAATCAGTAGGTAAGCGAACATACCTGCCTTTGACATGTCATACTTTATCAAAAAGAAAGGACAAGTTTTTGCAGTGTCTTCGAGGCGTTAAAGTGCCACAAGGTTACTCTTCAAATATTAAGAGTCTTGTGTCATTGCAAGACCTTAAATTAGTTGGCTTAAAGTCTCATGATTGCCACGCATCGATGCAACAACTCCTACCGGTGGCTATACGTGACATTTTGCCTAAAAAAGTTAGGCATGTTGTAACTCGTCTGCTATTTCTTCAATGCTTTATGTAGCAAAGTAGTTGACCCTTTAGTGTTGGATGATTGGGAAAAGGAGGTGCTAATATCTTGTGTCAACTAGAGATGTACTTTCCTCCCTCATTTTTGACATCATGGTTCACGTAATTGTTCATTTAGTAAGAGAGATAAGAGAGTGTGGCCTGTTTATTTTCGATGGATGTACCCAATTGAACGATACATGAAAATCCTGAAAGGGTATACAAGAAATCCAAATCATCTGAAGCATCCATTGTTGAAAGGTACATTGCAGAAGAAGCCATCGAGTTTTGTACGGACTACATGTCACAAGCGAAGGTGTAGGGTTGCCGAAGTCTCGTCATGATGGAAGATGTGGAGGTAAGGGTACACGGGGTTTGAAGATTAAAACAAAGAGTCGCGAGGAAGTGCTTCAAGCTCATTTGTATATATTGAATAATACTGATGAGGTTCTTCCTTACATGTCTACTCATAAGGCTCTTGTGAAGTCCAAAATTCTCGGATGAGTGAAAAATGGGTGTTGACCGAGCACAACAAGACTTTCTTGAAGTGGTTTAAAGAAAAAGTTAGTCTTGATGATAGTGCTTCTGATACATTGAAATGGCTAGCACATGGGCCTAAGTTTGATGTCATAACTTGGAGTGGGTACGACATCAATAAGTTCTCATTCTACACTAAGTCACAGGATGACAGGAGTACTGTGCAGAACAGTGGAGTTACTCTTCAAGCTGAGTCCATGCACTTTTCTAGTTCAAAAGATAAAAATCCTATTATGGCTTGCACAAGTTACTTTGGAGTTATTGAAGAGATTTGGGAGGTTGATTATGTTAAATTTAGAATCCCTGTTTTTAAGTGTAATTGGGTGATAATAACACCTGGTGTACAAGTTGATGAATTGGGATTTACATTGGTAGACCTTCACAAGGTTGCTTATAAAGACGAGCCTTTCATCATGGCATACCAAGCAAGACAAGTGTTTTACATAAATGACCCATGTAATGAAAGATGGTCGGTGGTTCTTCAGGGCAGAAGCGTAGACGTGTCTCATGAGAATGAATATTCAATGTTCGATAACTATGATACTCTTTCTTTCTCAACACGCATACCTCCCATTGATGAAAATGAAACGGATGGTATGCATGCCACTCGTAGTGATCATGACGAAGGCATATGGGAGAACGTTCATATATAATTTTAAGTACATTTCCTTAATTTATCTTGTTGAATTGTAAGGGTTGTTATTTTTTGAACTATATGTCTTGTCTACAATTAGCCCATAGTAAAAGATTGGATGTTATTCTTGTTTTTCCATTATCATCCGACAAAACCAAGTCGCACAACAAAAAAATTAGTATTGTTAAGTTTCAGTTCAAGATAAAAAAAATAAAAATATTAACTTAAATTTCTAATAATGATTGTGAATTAACAAAGATGGCTTACCCAATGCTGTCAAGTAGCATCTGCACATAACCATAAACAACGTTTTCATCATGTTTTAATATACGACACTTGTAAGCTTAAGTGGATTATTATATTTATACGTTTTCCCACTCTTCGCTGACTTCTATCCAGCACACAACATATGTATGATAAAAGAAATTGCATTAATGGGAAATTCATAGAATTTGTCTTGGGAAGGCTCCTTTCTCCTATTTATTTTTACTTCTTTCTTGACAAGGTGAATAGTTTAGTAGTATAACTTTTTTATGAACTAATGTCTATGGTTCAGCTCCTATATAAGCATTTAACATAACACAAATGAACATTTTACACCAGTTACATAAAGTTGCTAAATTGTAAAAAAAGACTAACCATATTCCTCCTTAAGTCTCCTTTTATGCTCCATATTTTATGTTTTGTCTGAACAGGCACATGATGGCTACCCCACCGAGGTCTGATTCTTCCACTAGGTCTCGTTCCACTTCACCTCCACAGACCTCATCAAAAATGATCAGGAAGCCCACACGATGAATGGGAATAAGTTACCGCTTGACATCGATACGGTCACAGGAAAAACAAAAAGGACTCATAACGTGAAGTTGTCAAGTTATTTGGGGAAACTTGCTCGAGAACATATTTCCATTTTACATCCTACATGGAGACTTGTACCCGATCATGATAAAGAGATGATTTGGCTGGATGTTTTGGTAATTTCTATTCCTCGAATATTTCAGTTACAATTGAAAATAATTTGTTTCATATCCTATCATTCTCTGTGTATATATTTTTATTAAATGTAGAACAACTTCGATATCGCGAACGAAAAACAAAGAAAGGAAAAGATTCTACAGTCGGTGGGCGTAAAATGGAGACAATTTAAATCATACCTGTCTAGGGCATGGGTGTTCGGAGGTTACAAGAACATGGATCCTTGTTTGAAGTATAATATCTCCTCGGATGACTGGGATGAATTTAAAAAAAGTCGATTAGACCCGAACTGGGAGGTAAGTAATTAAATCTCATCCGAGTCAATATTAGTATAACTTCAGAAAAATTATTCACTGTACTTGTATTTACTTTTTCACTACTCTTCAAATTTAAAAGGAGTAAATGTTTTTATTGCTCTGAGTGTGTGTTTTTCTTTAAATCGTTTCTTTATAAATTAATGTCATGGTATAAAGCTGTTTGGTTGACTGCATATCCATATCATTTTGAGTTTATTTTGTTTATATATTCTATTTGAAACTATTTTGCATGATCATGTTCATGTTCTAAAAAAACCATTAGCAGATATCTTTTAATTCTTTAGAAGATGCATTCAACCATATATGAAATGTATATTGTATAACTTCAATAGCAATTCAGTAGTAAATATTATATAAGACTCAACAGCATAAATATATGTGTGTGTGTATATATATATATATTATATATATATATTGTAGATTATATTCAATATTAGTTACACAATCAACTTGCTGTTACCAAAACTGATAAAGATGTGGGTATACTTTCTATTTAATTATCATATATTTATGTTATTATAAAAGGGGAGTCTTGGCTCAGTGGTAAGAGCTGTTTCCGTGTGACCTCTGGTCACGGGTTCGAGTCTAGGAGCGGCCTCTTGCGAATTTAATTGTCAAGGGAAGGCTTGCCCCCTATACACCTTGTGGTGGGACCTTTCCCCGGACCCTCGCCTTGCGGGAACGCTTCGTGCACCGCAATGCCCTATTTTTAAAATTTATGTTATTATAGGTGTATCTTTGAAATTTCATGATAACTCAGTCTTCTCATTATTCAGCTTCAGTTTTGTCTATGCACATTTCTCTATTTGTAGAGGGTGTGGAAAAATAGTTGAAGGGATTGTATTTCTGCATTTTTCTCATATTTTCGTTGCAAACTCAGTTGATAAAATATAAAGCCAAAGGAGTTTTCCTTATAAACTTGGATATCAGTTTTTCCCTTCCCGGAAACAATATAGTTTTATTCAGGAACATTTCCTACAGTTTCATGTTGCGTATATCTCTGCTCCTAACCTTTGTCATCATAAAAAATGCTTACTCGTTTCAATGCTTCAAAAATTTAAATGCTAAAACACATATGTTGCAGCAATGGTTCTTTGAAGGCTTTTCTTGAGGTCAAACCTTTCTTCAGCGCCTTTCAGAATGCTGCAAGTGTGCTTCTCTTGTTATTACTGCACATCTCGTTTTCGAGTATGTGCAGAACTGAAAGGCAGATTTTGTGGTGGAGCAGTGGTTTGGAAAGCACATTTACACCAACAGTAGTGCTAGTTCATGAGATTTTGAACAGGCTGCAACACAAAATAAACTCAAAATGGATATATAAACAAAATAGAATATATAAACAAAATAAACTCAGTGTTGTAATTGTGTGTGTGGGTGGGGGTAGGGGTAGGGGTAGGGGTAGGGGTAATGCTAATGGAGTCCTTTTCTCATGTCTGACTACAAAATTGATTACATGTACTATATTATAAGTGGGGAAAAAATGTTATGTTAATCGAAAAAATGTTTGTATTTGTAAATTACTTTAATGAGAATTGTCATCAAAACCAGTGTCGTGAGCCCTTTTAAAATGCTTGGTGGTATACACTACAACAAATCGGAGCATAACCTTATTTGGCTTTATCCAAAAGTAAGTCATTTTAGATTCAATTTAAATAGTTTTACATGATGCTGTATTTTTTTTTAAATTCAACTTTAAATTTAATTTTGTAGTGTAATAAACAAGTCGGATCTTGGGAATGCGGATATTACGTTATGTATTGGATGTTAACTATTATTCGAGCGAGTGTTAAGAACAGTTGGCAAGAGGTATTTTTTTTTTAAAATAGCCACAACTTTTATAATCCTTATTTGGTTATTGTACAATTCTTCATTATTTTTTTTATTCTATGTTCTAGATATTTAATGACACTAGTGCACTTCCTCAAACGAGCATTGAAGAGATCCGTACTTAGTGGGCCAGACATTTTTTGGAATATAACAGATGAGTATGTGCTTTTTTTTTTTGTTGTTGGAGATGATATGATGATACGACTTTACAATACTGGCAGTCTATTTGTTCAAACTTGTTGAGTCATCCCTCTCTTTACTATATGTGGAACCACTCTCTGTTCTTTTACGCAAGTTGATATTCTCATTTCGACACTGTGTTTATTTTTATTTCCCTGAAGAATCATTTTTTCTGGGACAGTATATAGCTTACTTTTTTTAATTTAATATCCTCCGCATAGGTGGCACCACTAAGTTGGGCTGAATGGACTGTTGTTCTATATCTATCTTTTCTTGTAAGTATGTGTTCTCTTTAAAATGAAGAAAGAATGAAATTGCTTTTGTGTATTTTGTTTGGGAAAAAATGATATGCTGTATTTCGACCTAATTACCCAAAAAGAAAAACAGATAACTCTCGAAAATACAAAACTCACCCTTGGATATTATTTTGCCTTGCATTTACTTTCTTCCTAGGCAAAAAGTATTTTAAAAAACCTCTACTTTTTTAAAATATTCAAAAACCTCACGGTTGTTTTTTCCCCGTCATTTTGATTTTGTTTGGTTTTTTTCCCTGTTCTTTGCTGGTATTTTTGTATGATGTTTTTCCATGTATGCTGAAAAGATTCTCCAAAACTATGAAGATTAAAAATGTGTGGTGTTTAATTTAGTAGTATGTGTGGTGTTTAATTTAGTTTGTTTTGCTGCCATTGGCGGAAGAAACAATCTTTGCCATTTACTTTGTTTTCTTTGTTTTCTAATTTGGTAGTATGTGGTGTTTAATTTAGTTATTTAATTGCTTAAACTAATGAATCTCGTATGCATTATGCGATTGGTCAGACTTGCGCTTGTCCGTTTTAAATATATCGTTATATGTCGTCTGCTAGCCAGTGTTCTTGTGTGTTTCTATTCCCAGTTGTGGTTACTGTACTGATAAATATATATCGTTATTATATATCGTTATATATCGTTACTGTATTGATTCAAGAATGATCTGTACAGGACATTCCATCTGCGGTGTTCTTCACGCTTTCGATCCTGACGTCGCCAGAGAACCTGTCGGTGAGTTCCAACAACTTTCACTTCCAACAGTGCAGTGTTTTATTATTTGCTTCCGGTTATGTGCCAGATTTTCAAATATTGGCAAAAGCACCCATTTCTGTACCCAGATTTCCTTCCGGTTATGTGCCAGATTTTAATATTTCCTTCCGGTTACTGATAAATAAGGGACTGAAATGGATCTGAGCGAAACTTTCTTTGTCAAGTGGAGCGGTTAATACTCTATGGAGCTGAGCAAATCCCCCAACCAAACTCGGAAAACTAAAATTATCAAACATTAAAATCGAACCCTAAAGCGAAAAAAATTTTGAGAAGTAAAAAAACCAAAAGAAACTTTACAAAACTGAAAATCCCTAGGAAAAATTAAAAGCACTAAAATTGGAAACCACCCCTAAAAACTGGAAAACAACAACTAAAAACTGAAAATTAGGCATTTTGTGAGACGGTCTCATATGAATTTTTGCCAAAGTTCTATTATTGTTGCAAAAATGATAAATCTACTTCCCCTTGTGGTGTGTGTGGGTCTTTGTGACTGCTGGATAAAAAGTTGTCTGTTGAAAGAAATTTGATCCTAATTGGATAAGAAAACTAGTGAGAGACTAAGCGCGGTATATACATGCAATCACACATTTAGGCATACTTGTTTAAAGTGCGGGAAATGGCAGGGATGATAAAGTATAGAATGAGTTTTAGGTGTCTTGGCTTTTTTTTTTTTTTTGAAATGATGTCTGGGCTTTCTTGTAGACTGTGATTTAATGATGCAACCTTACTGGAGCTTATATAGCTGTCAGTTGTAGTTGATCCTGCTAAAGTAGGCCCATCTCCATGTGCAGGTACATCCGAATGTTCCATGTATGCTCTTCACACCAATCTGTCCACATTCTCTCTCGTTCAGACCGGTCATACTTCCAGATTCTGCTCGACTGGAATTAAAGATGAGCAAGCCAAGAGTTCGATGGCCATGCCGAAGCTCGTTGCCTAGCTTTGCTTTTTGCTGTTAAAAAAAATGAATAATCTGGCCACGTTGATATTAGCAAACCTATTGGTTGAACAGGTTTTGGTAGTAAGATTGTTAATTAATGTTGTGATTTGATAAAAAACTCTGAATGTATGGTTGAACATGTTAATGGGTTCCTTGTCTTATGTTATACTCATTGTTACTTCTTTTTAGGACGTCTTTTAGGAATGTGTTGTTTTAACAGCTGATTACTTTCCGTTTGGACGTCTTTAGGATTTCAGTTGTTTTGCTAAAAACAGGAATTTGAAAATACAGGCTGGAATCGGAAAAAAACAGGTGAAATAATAAAAAAAAAAAATTACATCGGTTGTTTGAAACCGATATAATATATACATTTTACATCGGTTATTTAAAACCGATGTAAAAAATAAAATGTATACATTTTACATCGGTTATATTTTAACCGATGTAGTTTTACCGACATTTTACATCGGTTAATAATAAAATCGATGTAAAAATGTAATATTTTACATCGTTTTTTACATCGGTTGCTACCAGAACCGATGTAAAATGTACGAAATCTGCACTTTTTACATCGGTTAACATTCAACCAATGTAAATTGTGACATTTTACATCGGTTTTTAAACCGATGTAGATTGAACGCCTATTTTACGACGGTACATTTTACATCAGTTCTATAACCGATGTAAAATGTATGAAATAACCGTAGTAAAATGTATTTTTTGTAGTAGTGGACTAAACACGAACTTTAGCCGGCTAAAGTGTATTATTTAGATAATAAAAAAATACTTTAGCCGACCAATTCTATACTAAAGTGTATTATTTAGATAATAAAAAACTACTTTAGCCAACCAATTCTTGACATCCTGACGGCTAATGTACTTATTAAATAATAAAATAATATTTTAGCCGGCCAATTCTGACAGTATCCAATTCTACACATACTGTCAGCTAAAGTCTAATTTTTATTAATTAAAATATACATTAGCCGATCATTTTTACGATATCCGTCGGCTAAAGTATTTTTAATTAATAAAAATTGGACTTTAGCCGCCGGTTTGTGTAGAAGTGGTCGGCTAAAGACTTTTTTTCATGAAAAATAAATTTCAGATTTTGTTCAAAAGCTGTTACTAAATATACACCAACATTAACCAAACACCACATACAACATTAACAATACATAACTATAAATGCACAACCAGTCAAACGAATACAATATAAACAAACACCTTCACCAAACATATCAAGATATACCAACCTCAATAAAATCATAATATTCGCAAATTTAGTATCACACATACGAGTACATCATCACATCTACACAAATATATGAAAAAGATAACTAAATACTCCCACATGTGGGTCATCGTCATGGTGATGTGAAGATGAAGGTGAAATATGTAAAGGCATACTCGGAGATGGTGGTGCCGAAAATCCCGCCCGAGTCATAGTCGAGCTGAGTGAGTTCATATACGCTAACATCATCTGCTTTTGCTGAATCATCGCCTCCTGCTAACTCTCCATCGCCTGCTAGTGATGGCCACCATCGTTTATTGCTGCTGGGCCATCAATTACTGTTACTCTTCCCGAAATTTAGCAAACTTCTCTTCAGCCCGCCTTTCTGACTCAAATTGAAGCTGTTGGCCACTAAGTATACAGAATACAGTTTGGAAAATATTTTAAACAACAAACTATACGATATTCAAATATGAGTGCGTAGTGGAAGTCTTGTTAAAATAAGTTGCTGTACATACAGCAACTAGATATGAGGTGTATACTTAAAATAATCACAGATAATAAAACAGTAAATGCAGAAGGTAAATGACACAGTAATTAAAGTGGTTCGAGGTAAACCCCTCTATGTCCACTGGTCCTCCACACAGGAGTCAAAATATTTATTATAAATACTACGTACACAACTACGTATTTATAATCAAACCTAGCAATGTATCGTTCACACAGATTGATACAATGATCGAAGCTTTCAACCTTTCACACAGATTGGTTTAGGCTTTCACTTGACTAACTTCTTCACACATAGTTCCGAAGCTTTGTCTTCTTCAATGCAAGTCCATCACACACAGTTCGGGAAAAGCAATGCTTTCTCAGTCCACACAGGGCTGAAGGATTTGTTCAATGATAGAACGATTGTTTGAACAACAACTTTACTTTCTCGATTTTCAGCTGATAATGTGTTGTTCAAGGTTGAGCACTTGGATATTTCTTCTCTCAGAATATGCAGTATACTTGAAGAAATATATTTGCTCTGAATATTCGTGTAAGCTTTTTACGTAGATGTCGGGTTAACTGAGTTCAGTCATTTTTTATCTTCAAACTCTTGAGGATATATATAGCCTTCAGAATTGATCCGTTGAGAAAGATCTGTTGAGCAAGATTCTGTTACAACTGGATGGTTGACTTGAGTAGACCATGATCCGGATATTGCGTGGTTTGAAGATCTCTATCGGCTTCAGTATTTAAATACTTTATCCTTTCAGTATTTAAATACTTCTTTATCAAACGGGACTTTGACTTTAGCGAATACCAAAGATTCCTTTCCAAACGGTCATTAGTCCTGTTCCGATATGAATGCTGCACCCAATTATGCTGTAGGCATATTTGGAGTAGATCGATACTGTATGGAAAGATGCTGTATTCAGGACAGCTTCCATACTTGGCGTTATTTAGACTTTGTTGCTGTATCTTGGCAACACGAAGGCTCGCCGTATGTTGGCGCTATGAAAAGGTCTTCGATATAGAGCCAACAACTTCGATCGACTTTTCGATAAAGCTGCTTGTTGTATGCTGGATTGGCATATTGTCAAAACACTCTATCAAAAGTTTCGATAAAGGGATTGTTTATCCCAACAATTTCCCCCTTTTTGATAATTTGCCAAGTCTCCTTCAAATCCTTTTGATGTTTTTCCAGAAATCCTTGATGATGCCAAAAACTTGACACTTAAAGAAACATCTTCCAGGAGGGCACACTTTTGGTCTTCTTTCGAATGTTCTGGCCTTCAGCAATTTGCTTAACACTAAGAACTGCTCGCATGCGAGTTCAACTTTATCAAAAGAGTATTACATCTTTAAACTTAAGATTGGCATGAAGGCACAATCTTACAGTGTTATCTAGATACATACAACTGAATCTATGAACTGTTCACAGACAAGTTCGTACAGCTTAATATTTTAACAAGTTTTTATACTTGTATTAATTCAGCAAATGGATTAAGTTACGTAATCATACAAACATACAGTAGATTACGAGTTGTAATATTTCAACAGAAATTTTTTTTATTGATATTTGAATAAATATTACAAGTTATATCAAAAGCAAATAAGAAAACAGGATAAGAATACAAGATGAGAATACAGGAGGAAAACAAGTTCCTACGGTCAGCATGCCTCCAAGGCCTTTTAGGGTCATTCTTGGTACCCTTCCACCAGTTTTGAAGAGCATCCTTGTTTCGATTAAAGTATATAGCTTGACCTTCGTAGGACTTATCTAAAGCTAGGATCCAGTCTTCTGGATGGGTAACCAAGTCACCTTGCTTGTGGACTTCATTTTCAGCTGTAGCGGGAGTGATCCATCGTCCAACCTCTTCTTAAACTCCTCTGAGGCTTCCTATACCGTCCTGCAATTGTTGAAAATTGAAGATTCCCTTATAAGAACAACAAAGTATCTTAGCAGTTCATTCTTCCTCCAGTTCTTGATCTCTTCTACAGTAGGCTGTCGGTTGGCCGGGAGAGTCATAGCTTGCGGTTTTTGAACGAGGCTCTTCCAAGGAAACTTAGGGTCCTGGAATTCTGGGCGATCTCCCTGTATCCTTATGTTGGGAGTAGGAGATGATAGACGGGCAATATCAGTTGTGATGCTATCTTCAAAAGTAGCTAGCATTTCCTTCTCTTGCTCAAGCCTTGTTCTCCTTGCAGCTTCCCTCGCTTCTTCCCCCTTTTGGCGTCATCAAGATAGGACACCTTTTCATCTAGACGTTTAAGGATCTGCGTAGCATCATCCTATTTTGTCTCAAAACTTGTCATTTTATTCACAAGGGAGGTGAGAACCTGCGACATATCTTGAATTTTCTTATCGTGGGCTCGAAGCTGGGATCCAGATTCAATGAGAGCTGATGCAGTCTTGGCCTCAGACACGCGTAGCTTGGATTTCTCTTGTTTCGGAATCTGCTCCTGATGCTGTTATAATTGACCAAGGGCCATTTGAAAGATTGAAGGCAGGATTTTGAAGGCTTCTTCTACACTAGAAACTTCGTGCCTTAGACCTGTCATTTCTTCAATGACTGATTGGTGTAGCCAATCGAGTGCATTTTCAACAGAGTGTAGGGCGGTCACGGCATCCTGTATGAAGACAATTTGTAGGCCAAGAGCATGCAGTTGCTCTTTCTTCTTGGCGGATCTTAGAGAGTCTAGCTTGGCGAAATCTTCAATTCCATTCAACCGTCTCATGTTCACATTGGGACGTGAATTGAGTTGGATATCCTCTGGTATTATACCGTTGTTGGATTCCAAAACAGTTGAGGGTGCGGGAATATCAGATGCAGGCTCAGAAATGGGGGCTGTCATCTCCTATTCTGAATTAGGTTCTGAAGACATAGGTACAGGAGAGACTGATTCCTCCTGCTGTCTCTCAGCTTCCGCCTGCTCCGGCAGAGGGACTGATTCCTCGTGTGGGATGGCGCTGGTCTGGTCATCTGAACCGATAGGCTCGGGTGCCTTATCCACAATTGGTTGTTCCTCGGCGACAGGCGCGGGTGCCTGTTGCGAAACTGATTGTTCCATCGTGACATGAGGGATTGAATCCTCGTTGTCGGGAATAATGTCTTGCTGTTGCGAAGGGGACTGATGAAGACTTGATGTCCCTTCACCTTTTTGTTGTTGAAGCTGGGAGAATTCTTTTTCTCTAGCTTCCTCATGACTCATTCTCAGACCTGCCTAAAAGGTGTCGTCGTCGTCGCCTGAGTCATGGTCTGATTTGGAACTTTTGGGAGATTCCACGGACTTAGCTTTTCCTTTATTTCGTGCTTCGGCATTTTCAAAAAGATGGCTCTCAATAATCTCTCTAACGCATAGGTTGTCCCATTGGATTAGGACTGCAATATCTTGAGCGTCCATCATTTCCAAAACAAATCTTTCTTCGTTGCTCCATTCGCTCCAGTTGTACAGGGTGTCGTACGAAGCAAGCCTGTAATTTTTCCATTGGACAAACTGTTCAAATGCCTGTTTAATTTGCACAGAAAGTAGGGTTTTGTTAATAATTGTGTCCGGGGAGAGACTACGTACAACGACTGGGTTCGCTGTAGGCATGGGTTCCTCTACAGGTGTGGGATCCTGTACCGGAGAGGGATCCCTTACAGGGATTGGGACCCTGATGGGAGATGGATCCTTAGCGGGTGTGGAATCCCGAATAGGAGAAGTAGCTTTTGCCTCCATAGGGGCAGCCAACTCGCCAGAGTCTTTCGAGTTGGCAGATGTCTAAATATCCGTCGTAGCCGCCAAAGGCTCGGGATCTACTGTCGCGACAGTAACAGTCATCTCCTCTGCAGGGGTTGCGCCCTGGGTTTCTGTTTAGTGGGTTGGGCCATTGAAGGAGCATCCTTGGAGGTTTCTATAGCTTTAACTTTTGAAAGCCTCCTGAGCTTCCTTTTCGGCTACTCAACATCAACAGGAGTTTTGCTATGAGATCTCTTTCTCTTCCTTGAAGATTCTTCACTCTACGACTTCAAAGATACGTCTTTCGGATCAGCAGACAGAGGCAAGTTTCGGACAAAAGGTCTGTCAGCGATCAGGGTTCTTTGATTGGAAACAGTAAGCCTGACGCTTCCTAAGAGTTGTTACCCAAAATATTATTTGGAATGGTTTGCTGGAAATGGCTTCGGGTGATAACAAACAAAATGAGAGAGCATGTACGAAGGAATGTAAATAACACAAGATTTGCCGGGGTTGTTAGTCCCGGGCTTGAATGCTCTCGCGAGATATTATTAATAAGAATACTACTTTGGAGTACATATATTAATGTTAGAGTGCGATTACAATGACTGTAATGACCCTAGTTATCTAGATCTTGAGTGCCGGTGATTGCCAGAAGAACCAGAGTTAATGCTCTGTGAGTTCTTGTAACAACGATGAAATGATGGGTAGAATTTTGTGTAGACAACTGTATTTGTACCACTGTCCGATCTAACTCTAGGGGCCTTTCCAATTACTGGAAGTCTCCTATTTATAGAAGAGGAGGTGGTTGGGATATCTTAATCCCAAACGGGCGATCGCCTTTTCCGTATTAAATTAAATGGGCGATCGTCTCAGCACGTGGGTCGGTTTCCTTAAATTCCACAGCTACTGCTGGCAGCCAAATACGCGAACAACAAGCGCCTCTTGTCGCGGTCTTAGGGGGTCCCTCCTAGGACCTTTCGGCGGGTCTGTCGGTAGGTGAGATGCTGTACTTGTTACCAACAGCTGGTGATGGGCTGGAGTCAAAAAGCCTAATCTTGCGGCGCCGTTTGTGGATCTGCACGTGGGTCTTTATCCCGAGATTCGGTCTTGGTAGACTTGATGGATGTTGGCTTTACACGTGGCATAAGATGGTCATATTGGTCGGGCACTAGAGACGATCGCTAGGTGCCAAGAGGCGATCGCCCTAGATGTCGGTTGCTCGGTACTTGATCTTGATCTGGCATCTTCGTTTGGCAAGTCCGCCTTGGTTCATTGGACGCTGATGTTGGTCGCTCGGCCCTTGTGCCGATCGCCGTTGAGGCGTATTAATCGCCGCACAACAATTGCCCCCCAGCTCGCTCCGATGTTGAAGGCATGGGATGAGGTGGTTTTACTGGCGATCGTTTGAATTTAAGACGAGCGACACAACTCTTTATGGAACAGACGGTCGTCTTCTCGAGCATACCGATTTTGAATTTGGATGACCTACTCGATCGCTGAAAAGAGCGGGAAGTGGAAGCTGACTTGAACCGTCATTGGGGCACGTGTCGCGTTCCTATTGGGGGAGTCCGACGGTTTGTCAGACTCTGTCCTTTGGTGTGCCCTCGAAACAACGCGCACGCGGGATTCGAGGGAGGCATTAAATGCGGACTTATAGGACCCTTGCGCTTCGGCCCTTGAGAATGTGTTTATTTGCCCAGAAGCCCCCGCTCTCGCCTATAAAAGGGACTAGGGTTTCTGGGTTATAACCTTATTTGCATTCGCCTGAGAAGAAACATCGTCGGATTCCTCTGAAGCTTTGAGTTGCCGAACGTCGTTCGACTAGACTTTTTAGGTAAGAAAAAAGCCTTTTCTCTTTTTCCTTTACATTTCTGAAGATGTCCGGAGGAGTATCAAAGGAGTATGAGGCAGGTAGCACTTCCACCGCCGGGACTTCGACTGCCCGGGATGGAACCTCCACGGAGTTCCACATGGAGATAGTCATTGAAGCTATCCGAGCTGGGATTAAACCTGCGGAGGTCGAAGAACTTTTCAACGAAGCTGATGCGGCCAGGTCGGCGGAAGCGGAGCGGAAGCGCTCGCTGGCCGAAGAGGAGATGGCAGTGAAAGCGTACTGGGAGCAAAACAGCGTGTTCGGCAAAGCCTTTTCAGATTTTGCCGAACTCATGGAGAAGCTTTAGTGCGCAAACTAAACGATTGTTGGGCTTAGGGGATAGCTGGAGGCGACCGAGGCCGATCCCTTCCTTAACGTGGAGTACATCAACGAATTTGCCTATTATATGGCATATGCTGACGCAATCCGCGCCACTAATAAGGGAGGGCTCGAGGTCGGCCCTTTGTCTAATAACTTCAAAGCCTACGCGCTTGAGCACCCTTTGCAGCCCGCCTTCTTCGTGCCGATCCTGGACCTCTCAGATCTCGGAGTTGACTTGAGATGGTATCCGTCACCCGACAACCTCATTTATCCGGATGCCCCGGAGGATGGGGGGGCAGTGCCTGACGCCGGCGAGGGAGCGAACGCCGATCCAGCATCCGGGGGCGAAGGCCAGGCGGGGGCAGCCTGAGCTTGCCTGCTCTTTTTGTTTTTGCCTGTAATTCTTTAGGCTTCCCCTTTTTTGTATTTTGCCTTCGGGCGACTGTACTTGTATTTCCGATGAAATGAAATGAGTTAATGAAATGAGTATTTTTCTTCTCTGATTACTTGTTTGTATGATCGTGCTTCCGAATCTTTTGCGTTTGACCTCATACATCGGTGTTTGAGGGGCGATCGTCGGACGTGCATCTCCAAATGAATTGATATACTTAAACTCATACTGGTAAATTTCATAACGAAGTCGATCGTTGTATGTATATCTGAACAAAGCCGATCGTCGTATGTATAGCGAATGCTCTCCCCCTTGTTTTTGTCTACTTAGTGAAAGTAAGGGAACGAAAATAAATTATTTAGTGAGCTATCTTTGTTTTGGTTCTTGTGATCTTCAATTTTGCAGATTCCTCGAGGAAGGCCCACCATCCCGGCCTAGAGGATCCTTGCACGGTCGTAGAGTTCGATGGAACCGACCTCCGCGACTATGTCTTGTGTGCGAGCGACATTCCGTCTGATGGTCAACTTCTCGTGACTCACTTAATTGTGAGGGTCCTATGTAGGCTACGTTTTGCCTCAAAACATAGTGATGGGGCAGATGATCTCTACCTGGAGGAGTCCTTGCATGGGGCGCCGTTGGATGAATCGACTCTGTTAGGCGTATTTTTATACACTTATTTATCATTATCTTGTATTATTTTGGCGAGTAAATTTGCATAAATGAGCTTTTAATGCCTTATTCTTGTATGTTTGACAGGAGATTGGAGTCCGGAAGCTAAAACGAAGTAAAACGGGCGAAAACGGCGATTTTTGGCCTGGGGCCGCGGCACAAGGCAAGTGGGTCACGGCACACGAAGAGGACCAGCGGGCATCAGAGTAATCCAGTACTGCAGGCCGCGGCATGTACTGTGAGCCGCGCCCGGAAGAAAGTCACGGCGCCTGTGTTTTAATTCGCACGCCATGTGCCGCGGCACGATTAAGTGAGCCGCGGCACATGTGGCGATTTTGGTGTGCTCCGCGCGGTTTGGGCCGCTTTTGAAGCGCTTCGACCTAATCACACGGACGCGATTTGGAGGCTGCTGGGAGCTATAAATAAGGGTTTAAGACCCTAATTAATCATCTTTGATCGGGGAAAATCTTGAAGGAAGATAAGCAGAAGACAGCAAGAGCAGAGGGTGGAATCCAGAAGAATGGAGGAATCCGAGCTCTTCATCTGCGTTTAATTTTTAATGCTTTCATTCATTAATTCTGTATTTTCATTATTTAGCATGTTAGGCTAAAACCCTTGTTCTAGGATTTTGATGAAACCTAAATTTTGACGGATTTGCTATTGATTATCTATTTAATTCCCTTTTCTATTGAGTTTTCCCAATCAATTTTAATGCTTTCAATTATTTGGCCAATAATTGAATTGTTTTAATTACCTTACTCGAATCGGGAAAGGAGAGTTGGTGAGGAACTATTGGTGAGGACCGTTTTATCTTGTAAGATAGGAATATACTCATAGGAACTACGTGGCCTTTTGAGGATTTTGTGCTTTTTGCCTATTGACGAATTAATTCACCTAGGGATAGAGTGCGTTATTCGCCTTTAGAAAAATCTATTGACCTCGGGAGAGGCGGTAGAGTATATTAGCAATCTTCGCCTTCAATAAATTGGGGAAATCATTAACTTCAGATAATCGAGAGTAAATTCGGATAAACTAAGGTGGATTCAGAATCCTAGATTTATTCATCATTTGATTTTCCTTCTTCAAGCGATCGTTTATTCTGTTAGCTCTTTTATTGATTTTATTTAGTTATTAATTGCAACCCAATTTTCGATTGTTCAAATAAAATTAGAATACACAAAAATCGGTACTTAGTGATTCAGTCCTCGTGGGAACGATACTCACTCATCACTTTATTACTTGTCAACGATAACGTGCACTTGCGTTAACGAAATATCGCAACAAGTTTTTGGCGCCGTTGCCGGGGACTGAAATTTTTACTAATATCGATTTCAATATTTCTAGTCTTAGTTTTGTAACACCCCCAAACCAATCGGGAATATTACAGCGCCGCAGACCCTCTCCGCGAGAATCTACCAGGCTAAATACAAAACAATACGTCACTTCACATGCCGACATGGCTACGTAAAGGACCGTTAGACCGATTAGGTCTTATATCACAACACACACAACATTACATACATGATACTTGCCCAGAACACATACCCACGCAGGGGCTAGAATACAATAACACTTCCATAAATCGGGGTAACAACACATCGGAGGGATAACCAACATGACTCTACCATATACTCTACAATTGGTCTCCACGTGATTAGTATCTTCGTCTCCCATCATCCTTCGTATCGATCCTGTGATTCGCTCCCGCCTACTGCAAGTACTGACGCAATACAGACATCCACCCCCCGAATACTCGGGGGTTAGCAAAACTCCACTGTTTTGCTAGTGCAAGTATAAAACCAAAAGTACAGGCCATACATAACTTGCTTCAAGAATATAAAATCTTGAATATATATCCCGAGATAATTCACTTAATCAAAACAGTTTGATTTATAAAAGGTAGGAAAAGAACCATGTGTCTCATACAAAATATTTACGGTCTCGGGAGTTTGAAAACATTTGGAAATAATGAATTCTCAAGTCTTTCGAAAACACTTGGGGACACGGCCCAAAATCATCTTTCCAAAATACGATTCCAATAATAAAACGCGGTTCCACAACCCAATTCACAACACATGGGGTCCAAGACCCAAATCATAAGCCATAGGGTCCACGACCCGAATCACATAACACATGCTCCTAAGGATTATTCGCGTCCCGTGCTAACAAGCCACGAACCTCAGATGCTCCCGTAGAACATACCCGAGTGAATAACCCAATAGGAAACCATACCAAATCACATGTCCTCGTGACAACAGTCACGAAACCATTCCATACCACAACCATAAGTTATCCCGGCATCGGGCTAACAAGCCACGAACCTCGGAGTCCCCGCAAGACATACCCGATGATAACCCCACAAGTTATCTCGGCATCGGGCTAGCAAGCCCCGAACCTCGGAGTCCCCGCAAGACATACCCGGATTGGATAACCCTACGGTCACGCCCGACCCATACTAGCAAGTATGGATCCCGGAGATTCAACAATCCTACCCGGAGGCACATCACTTTCAGCAATCACATCACAAGGAGTAGAACATCAAGCCAAGCAACACTTAAACATCACAGCCTCCTTTCAAAGGAGTAACAACTAATATCCCACGTAATACATTCTTAACGAACAAGTACCCATAATATTACGTAATCCCCGCCAAAGGATTACGGTCTAATAGACTCATTCAAAATGATCATATCATCTTTTCAACATACAAATCCAACACACATATTCCGAGAACACATATATTCACGAAGTACATAAATTATCGTTGGAAGACAACATTTATCGAGAACATACCAATCCCTTTGGACGTTCATTAAACATTGGGTTTCGTATATAATCCTTTATCAATAATTACGCCTACGAAACATGAAACGTATGGACAAGATACTTGCCTCGATATCACGAGCAACGAAACGATTTAACGGGCGCGATCGGCAACCTTCGAACCTCCAAAACGATCAAGACTTCGACTTTACCACGAATACTACGAAAATAGCATCACCACAATTCAATAACACTAATCAAAATCAAGCGATCCTAAAACGACAAGGATCTAGGTATTCTCAAAGAAATCAAGAATCGTTGATCCAGGCGATAAAAGTCGATGAACGGTTAACAAAATCAAGATTACGGTCAAGACAAACAAGAACAAATAACCGATCGGATGAGATCGGTCAAGAATCACAAATCCAAGCAAAAACCCCAAATTTAAGAAAATAGGGTTCTAACAAGAGATTACCTTGATTTGGACCAAGAAGACGATTAGATGTTGTTAAACATCTACAAATCCACTCAAAGATGAAGCTAGAAGAAAAGGATCGGTTCTACTCGCCTCTGGATCTCACTCCCGTCGGAAGAGATGAAGAAAAGTGGGAAAATGACGACTTAATCTGCTGTCCGGTATTTATCTTTGGACAGTATTAGCGTGCGCTAATGATCCTTCATTAGCGTGCGCTAACGGGGTCAACGCTCCAGAGAAACCGCGTATAACCTAGTTAGCGTGCGCTAGCCCAAAAGCCGTAGCGTGCGCTAACGGGTCACAAAACCAGTCCAGTAGCCTCTGGACAGAACTGCACCTACCGAGTAGCGTGCGCTAGAAAGAAGAGAGAGCGTGCGCTAAGCAGTCGATAGCGTGCGCTAGCTATCGGCCTTAGCGTGCGCTAACAAAGCTCCAGTCCCAGTCCAGTAGTTCTTGGATCGCCTCAATCGCCAGTTTAGCGTGCGCTACACATTCGGTAGCGTGCGCTAAACACCACGCAGTAGCGTGCGCTATGCTTCAAGCATTAGCGTGCGCTACACCACAAAATCTCAAAAACTCACAAAGTGATCCGAGATGCCTCCAAAAACATGTCCCAACAAGTCACAACCAAACATGGCACGAAATTCCTACGATGAGGACCATGACAATCCGATAAAACCCAGAAAACCCAACGAATCCGGAATAAAGATCTCGGGTATTACATTCTACCCTCTTAAAAGAAGTTTCGTCTCGAAACTTGAAACATAAAACGAACGACGCAAAACAAACTCGATAACACACGTTATCCGTTGCGAAATAACAAAACACGATTTAACGAAAATCAATACGGTTGAATAATTCAACAAGACATCAACCAAAACACGAGCTATACGCTGACCAATACGAAATTCCACACCAAGGGTTGGGATATCGAACACAAAACAAATTTCCTGAACTTAAGGAAATTACGAAGGAGTCCTAATGCTCAACAATTACGAAACGAGATCAACAAAAACTGAACCATCAAACGATTGAGTTACAACGATCGAGACAACAACAGTCGATCAATCATGTTCGAATCACGACGAACAATAATACTCAAACAACAACCCCACAGTTCACATCTCGGCTTGAGACAATATACGATTCGGTGAAGACAACAAGATGTGTATTCACATAAGATCCACAGGAAAGGGAGTTGCAATTGGAAAGTCATAGCGACAAACGGTTTATTCTGAAACAATACTACAACTCGTTTGGTCAACCAAAAGCACGTAATGTGACAAGTTCAGAAAACATCAACGAACATAAACGATTCGACAGAGTCGAAAGTACAGAGTTCAAAATTCGATTCACTTCGAATAAAAGAAGTTAATCTCCGGAATATCGAAACAACAAAACGAGTGAAATAACATAACAAACATCTGATAGGGTAAGCCACTCAGGGCTTCTCGGAGTCGATCCAGATGTCGGTGCTCAAGTCCGTGCCCCGGAAGGCTCGGAAACCATTTCGCAAAACTGAACTCGGTGCCCCTCGAGTCCACACCTGTAACACGTTACTGGCGGAGAAGGACAATGTGCACGAACATGTCCCGCCACATTACAGTTAAAACATCTCCTGGCCTTACCAGGAGTCAGAACAGAAGACTTGGAATTCTCAGTTCCACGCATCGAGCGATGGAGCTTCACAGCGGAAAGACTACTACGTTGCAAATTGGAAACACCGACTCCTGCACTGTCCACGCGATCATCGGACTTCTTCTGCTTCTTCGACTCGGAGACACGCTCCGATGATAACGAAGCTAGTTCACGGGCTAGTGCTCGATCTTGATAGTCCCTCAACGAAGTGCAATTGAATCCCGACATATACACGCGAATATCCGGCTTCATCCGTCTGTCAAAGTGAAGGATTCTCTCTTCCTCGGTTCTCACCCGGTCTCGCACATAACTGAGTTGTTTGCTATAATCGATGATAGCTTGCGACACCGATATATCTTGCGGTTCTGCCAAGTAGAATTCGCGAATCCTGTGCTCTCTAATCGGTTTCGGACAGAACTCGGCTTCCATAAATGCTTGGAACTCCGCCTACGTGACATCACAATCACGAGGTTTAACAGCTTCCCACCAATTAGCGGCATCTTTGTCGAGAAGGTACTGAGCGATAGGTACCTTCCGCTCTTCAGGACATCCGACAGCCTCGAAAATCTTTCCCAACTGGAAAATCCAACCATCCCAGCCCAACGCATCCGCAAAGACCGCGAATCGAGGGGATTCATACGAACTACCTCGCGAAGCCATTGATTTACACCAACGTTCGACTCGCGTCAATGCCGCGTTGAACCACCGGTCAATCGAGTCATCCGAGTCGCTACTTGTTGCAATATAGTAGCAACACCCAAACTAAAATCATTCCCAGTGGCATTCTCTCGATTCCGCATCTGATCCCCGTGGCCATCAACACCACGGTTACGACCACGACCTCTGCCCCTCGGCATACTAACAAACAACAACCTATGGTAGCGAAAGATCATGACACATAGCAAGATATTCACATCTCTGTCTTTAATTCCAACATCATTAAATTATATACATATTACCATTTAATTCCAACTAGAGCACAATATACAAACTATTATACCAACAATCTTCATTTATAATGCCGTTGTTATGCGATTTATAAATGCAATAAAATTGAAATCATCCATTATATCAAAATCACTTTCTGTACGGTTTCCGCGCCGGAATTCACCAAGTTGAAAACCATTTTCGAAAACGTTCCAAAATGCCAAAAAGGCCGATGACGGTAATACTTTCCAAATACTCCCCAAAAATCATTTTCCAAACACCAAATACCGTCACCAAATACCGTTTGAAATTACAAGGCGTAGACGCGAAAACTCAATAGTTTCAAAATATATGTTAAATCACCCAACAAAAGAGTTAGGAAAAAGGGTCAACGAAATAATTCAAATTTACAAACCCAGAAGGTCATTTTGAAACACACACTATTTGGTAAAAGTACCCAAAAAGTCACTTTGGACTTTACACACGCAGCGGATAAGAACACAGTTCAAGTTACACATAACCACACACAACAATTGTTATTCATGAACCTATACCAAATAATGCCGAAAGTCGAAGGTTACAAATAAACAACAACATACGAATCCAAACGCCAACAATTTACATTCTCACTACATATCGTTTAACCGGAAAAGTTGAAGGCGAAAGTCACGTCTCAAGTAAACTATTGGTAGACCTCGTTTAAGCATTTAAAATATTTTGAAAATTTTCAATGCAAGATGAAAATATAATATGTATAGTTTGAATTCTCAAAATCTTTGGTCTCGAGGTCCTCATACGAAAATCAAATCATTTTTCCTTCTCGAAGGATATTTTTAAATAGAATTTACGTGACTTCCCAAAACATTTGAAATTGATATACCACATTGATAAACTTTTATTGAGTAACCACTCCAAAACATCACTCTGTAAAAGCGATTTTACACAAAGATGTAAATATATATATACATACATACCAGATTTACTCTTTATTCCAACACAATACGAGAATCAAACAAGTATGGAGTAAGTATTCATGAGGCACAATTAAACTCCACATAATAACATAGAATCACGTAAACTCGTATAATACGAGACACAACAAGGTAGGGAGACTTACATCTACAGATCGCACGAAGATGATGGTTGCACCTCGATACTAATCACGACCGACAACTCGGACGACGCGTCGCGACACCACTCAGTCAGACCAAATCTGACAAGACAAGACCCGACAACACTCAACTCAACCCGACAGCCTAGGTTTCCTCAACCTAAGCTCCGATACCATATTCTGTAACACCCCCAAACCAATCGGGAATATTACAGCGCCGCAGACCCTCTCCGCGAGAATCTACCAGGCTAAATACAAAACAATACGTCACTTCACATGCCGACATGGCTACGTAAAGGACCGTTAGACCGATTAGGTCTTATATCACAACACACACAACATTACATACATGATACTTGCCCAGAACACATACCCACGCAGGGGCTAGAATACAATAACACTTCCATAAATCGGGGTAACAACACATCGGAGGGATAACCAACATGACTCTACCATATACTCTACAATTGGTCTCCACGTGATTAGTATCTTCGTCTCCCATCGTCCTTCGTATCGATCCTGTGATTCGCTCCCCAGCTACCTGCAAGTACCTGGACGCAATACAGACATCCACCCCCCGAATACTCGGGGGTTAGCAAAACTCCACTGTTTTGCTAGTGCAAGTATAAAACCAAAAGTACAGGCCATACATAACTTGCTTCAAGAATATAAAATCTTGAATATATATCCCGAGATAATTCACTTAATCAAAACAGTTTGATTTATAAAAGGTAGGAAAAGAACCATGTGTCTCATACAAAATATTTACGGTCTCGGGAGTTTGAAAACATTTGGAAATAATGAATTCTCAAGTCTTTCGAAAACACTTGGGGACACGGCCCAAAATCATCTTTCCAAAATACGATTCCAATAATAAAACGCGGTTCCACAACCCAATTCACAACACACGGGGTCCAAGACCCAAATCATAAGCCACAGGGTCCACGACCCGAATCACATAACACATGCTCCTAAGGATTATTCGCGTCCCGTGCTAACAAGCCACGAACCTCAGATGCTCCTGTAGAACATACCCGAGTGAATAACCCAATAGGAAACCATACCAAATCACATGTCCTCGTGACAACAGTCACGGAACCATTCCATACCACAACCATAAGTTATCCCAGATCGGGCTAACAAGCCACGAACCTCGGAGTCCCCGCAAGACATACCCGATGATAACCCCACAAGTTATCTCGGCATCGGGCTAGCAAGCCCCGAACCTCGGAGTCCCCGCAAGACATACCCGGATTGGATAACCCTACGGTCACGCCCGACCCATACTAGCAAGTATGGATCCTGAGATTCAACAATCCTACCCGAGGCACATCACTTTCAAAGAATCACATCACAAGGAGTAGAACATCAAGCCAAGCAACACTTAAACATCACAAATCCTTTCATAGGAGTAACAACTAATATCCCACGTAATACATTCTTAACGAACAAGTACCCATAATATTACGTAATCCCCGCCAAAGGATTACGGTCTAATAGACTCATTCAAAATGATCATATCATCTTTTCAACATACAAATCCAACACACATATTCCGAGAACACATATATTCACGAAGTACATAAATTATCGTTGGAAGACAACATTTATCGAGAACATACCAATCCCTTTACGTTCATTAAACATTGGGTTTCGTATATAATCATTTATCAATAATTACGCCTACAAAACATGAAACGTATGGACAAGATACTTGCCTCGATATCACGAGCAACGAAACGATTTAACGGCGCGATCGGCAACCTTCGAACCTCCAAAACGATCAAGACTTCGACCCACGAATACTACGAAAATAGCATCACCACAATTCAATAACACTAATCGAAATCCGCGATCCTAAAAACGACAAGGATCTAGGTATTCTCAAAGAAATCAAGAATCGTTGATCCTGATAAAAGTCGATGAACGGTTAACAAAATCTGAAGATTACGGTCAAGACAAACAAGAACAAATAACCGATCGGATGAGATCGGTCAAGAATCACAAATCCAAGCAAAAACCCCAAATTTAAGAAAATAGGGTTCTAACAAGAGATTACCTTGATTTGGACCAAGAAGACGATTAGATGTTGTTAAACATCTACAAATCCACTCAAAGATGAAGCTAGAAGAAAAGGATCGGTTCTACTCGCCTCGATCTCACTCCGTCGGAAGAGATGAAGAAAAGTGGGAAAATGACGACTTATCTGTCGCCCAAGATTTATATCGACAAGATTAGCGTGCGCTAATGATCCTTCATTAGCGTGCGCTAACGGGTCAACGCTCCAGAGAAACCGCGTATAACCTAGTTAGCGTGCGCTAGCCCAAAAGCCGTAGCGCGTGCGCTAACGGGTCACAAAACCATCCAAGAGCTCGACGTAATCGCACCTACCGAGTAGCGTGCGCTAGAAAGAAGAGAGAGCGTGCGCTAAGCAGTCGATAGCGTGCGCTAGCTATCGGCCTTAGCGTGCGCTAACAAAGCTCGAGCCCGATCCAGAGTTACCGGATCGCTCAATCGCCAGTTTAGCGTGCGCTACACATTCGGTAGCGTGCGCTAAACACCACGCAGTAGCGTGCGCTATGCTTCAAGCATTAGCGTGCGCTACACCACAAAATCTCAAAAACTCACAAAGTGATCCGAGATGCCTCCAAAAACATGTCCCAACAAGTCATAACCAAACATGGCACGAAATTCCTACGATGAGGACCATGACAATCCGATAAAACCCAGAAAACCCAACGAATCCGGAATAAAGATCTCGGGTATTACAAGTTTGAACATTTTTTTTATTGTTTTTGTGTAATTTTATTTGTTTATTTATTTGTCCTTTCAGGATCTTTCGGGTAGTGCATGAGAAAATTCGGTAACGAAGGCCTACTACCTTTGGATACCGAACTCGAGCGCACTCTTCGAAGAAATAAGAAGGAGAAACGAGAGCTACCGACACCAGTCACCATGGCCAATAATATCGAAAATCACGGAGGTGATAATCCTGTTCAGCAAGTTCAACCGGCACCAGCACTTCGAGATTATGCTATGCCGCAAATTAACGCAGACTTTTCGGGGATTCGGCGTCCCACCATCCAGGCAAACAATTTCGAAATCAAGCCTGCAATTATTCAGATGGTGCAAGCGAGCCAGTTCTGTGGATTGTCGAATGATGACCCCAACGCACACATTGCGTCGTTTCTCGAGATTTGTGACACGTTCAAGAACAATGGTGTCACCGATGATGCTATCCGATTACGGCTTTTCCCTTTCTCTTTGAGGGACAAAGCCAAATTTTGGCTGAGTTCTTTACCGCCGGGCTCGATCACGACATGGGCAGAACTAGCGCAAGCCTTCCTTGCTAAATTCTTCCCACCTTCAAAGACAGCGAGGCTGAGAAACGAAATTACCACTTTTGGTCAATACGATATGGAATCGCTTCACGAGGCGTGGGAGCGATACAAAGACTTGCTAAGGAGATGCCTGCATCACGGCTTACCGGACTAGATACAAATACTGACGTTCTATAATGGTTTGAGTGCTTCTACACGCACTCTCGTGGATGTAGCCGCTGGAGGAACCTTAATGGGAAAAACGATGACTGAAGCACACTCTTTGTTGGAAGCTATGTCCGCAAATACATATCAATGGCCGGCTGAAAGAGTAAATCCGAAGCGAGTTATGGAGATCTCAAATAATGATCCAATCTCTACATTGTCAGCCCAAGTCGCAGCACTAACGCAGCAGCTTCAAGCATTTTTGCATGCTCCTTCCCCCGTTACCATTGTGTCTTGCAATTGGTGTAACGGATCTCACCCTAGCGCGGAGTGCCAAGTCGGAAACCCGTTCGAGCAGCCCCCAATTGAACAAGCTCAGTTCGTAGGAAACGGGAACCGGCAAAATAATCCGTACTCCAACACGTATAATCTGGGATGGCGTAATCATCCCAACTTCTCATGGAGAAACGGACAGAGCTCGAACCAGCCTCCGTTCGCTCAAAACCAACAGCAGCCTCCTCCCGCTCCAAAAGTTTCTCTCGAGGAAGCAATTGCGAAATTGGCAGCGAATACAAGTCAATTCATGACCCGTACAGAAGCAACATTGCAAAATCATTCCGCTTCCATTCGCAACTTGGAAGTCCAACTGGGCCAGATTGCTAATGTGTTGACAGCCCGCCGGGAGGGAGCATTGCCAAGTACGACCGAGACAAATCCTAGAGAAAGTCTAAATGCGATCAGTTTGAGAAGCGGGAAGGAGGTGTGTGACCAGCCCGAGAGGAGTGAAAAGAGAAGTGAAATTGAGGAGAAGAAAAATTCAGCGACGGAGGAATCATAAGATTGGAGACCCTCGATAACGTTTCCGGATAATCCGAAGGCATATGTACCACCCATCCCATTTACGCAGCGGTTACAACAGAAAAAGACGGACAAGCAATTCTCCAAGTTTCTCGATACTTTCAAAAAGCTTCACATAAATATTCCATTCGCTGATGCATTGGAGCAAATGCCGAGTTACGTTAAATTCATGAAGGAGATCTTGTCAAAGAAAAGAAAGCTCGAGGAGTTTGAGACAGTCGCCTTGACGGAGGAGTGCAGCGCGATCATTCAGAAAAAGCTTCCACCAAAATTGAAGGATCTGGGAAGTTTTAATATACCTTGCACGATGGGAAATCTGACTTTTGAAAGGGCATTGTGCGATCTCGGCGCTAGTGTTAATCTCATGCCTCTGTCTATCTTCAAGAAACTTGGAATTGGAGAAGCGAAACCGACGACTATCTCCTTACAATTAGCGGATCGATCGATCAAATATCCAAGGGGAGTGATAGAGGATGTGTTAGTAAAGGTTGATAAGTTCATATTTCCAGCCGATTTTATTGTGCTCGACATGGAGGAAGATCAAGATATCCCAATTATTTTGGGAAGACCATTCTTAGCGACCGGTCAAACTCTTATAGATGTGGAAAAAGGGGAACTAACTCTAAGGGTTCAAGACGAGCATGTCACGTTCCAAGTGTTTAAATCTTTTCCATGTCCAGGTGGTGTTGGGAAGAGCTCAAAAATTGATAGTGTGGATACCGTTGCGAAAGACACACACCGGAAGACTCGTCGGTCGGAAAAGTCAGAATCTGTTTCAGCTGCCTCAACGCCTAATAAAGATCAAGTCGCTTGTATTAAGCATTTGAAGATGTCGCCATCCGTTCAGCCACAATCAGAAAAGTCTCATTCTGTCCTAAGTTCGTTCGCGAAAGAGGAAAATAAGCCAGACGTAAAACGGAGGCCAAATCATGAGAAAAATGGGTGCTTCGGGAAGTTGTTTGTGTCAAAACCTTTTCGCAAACAACATTTGGTGTCCGAACCGAAAATTGAATCGTTAAAGACCAATGGTCAAAATTTTAAAATGCATATTAACGGTTCGATCAATGGGGCAGAGTCCAAATGGAGTTTGCGAAAAGCGAACTAATTTTTTTCAATAGGTCCGGCTGAAGACTATAAACTTAGCGCTTCTCGGGAGGCAACCCGAGTTTTAGTAGTAGATTTTTTTTTAGTGTTTTAGTATTTTCTTGCAATTTTGAATATTTATTTTTCTTCATTTTTGCTTTGATTTTCTGATCCTTCTCATTCTTAACGTGTTCCTTTTAAAATTCTGTGCAGGAAAAGTCCCAAGGAAAAATGGATGCCTGAGCCGCGTCACAAGGCTTGTGAGCCGCGGCACATACAAATCGAAAGAGAGAGCCAAACATTCTGTACTATATGTCGTGGCACAAACTTACTGAGCCGCAGCACACTTGAGTCCTGAGCCGCGGCACTTTGTTGCTGAGCCGCGGCACACCAACTGTCAAATGCTGAGCCCAGGATGCTGTACTCTGTGCCGCGGCACAGACCAAGTGAGCCGCGGCACATCAACACTCTGAGCCGCGGCATCTGCATTCTGAGCAGCGGCACATGTCGACATAAAATCCACAACCAGGCACACTGTACTCTGTGCCGCGGCTCACTTGAGCTGTTCCGCGGCACACCTTGCAGAATTTGAACAACCCAGGTAGTTTATAACTCTCATTCAGCCGACCACCTCAGGTACACTTCCCTTCCTTTCCCTTGCGCGCGATTGAGCGACCTCCCTTCCCATCATCTTCTTGTAATTTTTCTTGCACTCTTCACAATCCAAGCAAGGTATGTCTAAATTTCTAATCTTAAATTGTTCTATGAATTTAAAGGTGAAGTTGTGTTATGCATTTGATGATTGATCATGTTTATTTTTTTGTTTTTCTTTCAAAAATTCCTATCAAGTTGAGTTGATGACATGATGGTTTTTGATCGATTTTTAATGATTATTTTTGATTATAAATGAGTTGAATATGTCGGTTGTCATGACGAATTATTCGTGTTGTTGTCTTTGGGGATTTAATCGAGCTATTGTTATATATGTGCTTCAATTGAACTCATGCCCTTTAAGTGTTTGATGAAATATCTGAATGAAAAATTTTCTTTGTTAGGTCAATATTTTGAATCTATGTGCAACGTATTCGATCTGGAATTACAGCAACCCCAACCCTTACGTCTAGTTTAAATGTTAAAGCTCAATTTTATTTTTCTCTCACGGCTGCGCCAGCTCGTTAAATTCTTGATTTACGGCTGGATATCCTTAGCCGAGTGATGATTATTGTCATTATTGTTTGAGTAAGTAAACTCCGGTGTTTAATTTTTTCAGGACTCGCTATGGCTAGGACTAAAAAGCTCAGCAAAAGGGCCAGGACTCAGTCGTCCCCCACTCGAGGGGAAACTTCTCACAGTCGAGCCGAGTCGGAGGCGCACCAGTTCTCTGACCCGGAGATCCACAAAATCTTCAACGAGAAGATTCGCCCTAGACCTCTGATCCCGGAGAGGGGATTCACTCCAGCCCCCCAGGACGGGGAACTGCTGACCATGATAGACGAGATGGGGTGGGCCCGATTCGCTGCACCCCCGAGCCAGCGGTGATATCGATAGTGCAAGAGTTCTATGCCAGCGCATTGTTGAAGCACATTCGGGCAGGCCAGATGATACAGCAGCTAGATACTCGGACGCAGGTTGTCGTCCGAGGCATTACAGTGGATTTCTCGGTGGCTGCTATTCGGAGGTTGTTTGAGCTGCCGGTGGTTGATGAGACGGCTTATGCGCGAGTCATGGATAGCCTCTCGAAGGAGGCTCTGCTCGAGACTCTTACACAGCCCGACTCGGACTAGGAGCGGCGCGCACCGGCTTCTTCCACTTTCTACTTCCAGAGCTCGCGACTCAGCCGGCTCGGGCGAGCATGGTTATACTTTATCTACGCCCGTGTAGACCCTACTTCTCAGATCTGCACTGTTTTTCTCTCCCGAGCCCGGACATTATATGCTATCACCTCCGGGCTGCGATTCGATGTGGCTCCTTTCCTGGTCCGATCTATCTTCCAGTATATTCAGGGAGGGGCCAAGACGGGGTTGAAGCACCCCTCTCTTATCTGCGCTCTGTGCCGGCAGTCGGGGATGACGTGGTCGGACGACGAGCCGATGCTAGCTCCCCAGGCCCCGATCGACCACCGCATCATCTCACATTTTGACCAGTGGGGAGGAGTGCTGGAGCACGCTCGGGGGAGAAGATTTCTACTGGATGAGGCCCACGAGGGGTCCCCCGAGCCTCTTCTGCTGACACAGGGGCGGGGAGATGCCGGCCCGCCGCCCGACAGAGAGAGATTGCAGGCGATGTTCGACGGGCTGAGAGAGGATATGAGGAGAGAGAGAGGAGATGAGGAGAGAGAGAGAGAGTCTTATGGCTGCCATGAGAGAGGATAGCCGGACGGAGAGGGAGAGCATCATTGCTGCCGTTCGAGCTGAGATGCGAGAGCAGGCCCGCCGGGCCAATCGTCGTGAGTCGAGGCATCTGGTAGCGAGGGATGCCTACCACCAGGAGCACCTTGCTGCATGGATGGCCCACATTTTGCACCCGGACGGGCCATTCATTCCACCCACTCGGCCAGCCACACCACCCTCCTCGCCGGATGACGCCGACACCAGTTCGTGAGCTGTTTGTAGAGGAATACTTGACCTTCTTCTTTTATTGCATCTTATATTTTGTCTATTGAGGTCAATGTACGTCCTAAGTTTGGGGGGGGGGTTTACTTTTTGTTGATATATTTATTGCTGTACTTATTAGTTGCACTTTCGTTATTTTTAGTTATATTTTTGTTTGCTAGCCTTGCTTGTCTTGATTTTACTCTTATTCGTGAATTTTTCGTGCCTCTTTTTATGCAAAACTAATGTTACGACACTGTTTTCTCTCTGAAGAAACGGTTGAGTTTTAGTCGAGTTATAGTGAGTGATTTCTGTTTCTGCTAAGTCTTCATCTAGGTCCGAAATTTTTCTCGTTTTTTGTAGAAATCTTAGCAGATAAGAGAGGAGACATACGTGTTTTCAAATCGCCATTGATACGTTTGGTTACATTTTTTCGGTTAGCTAGTCGTCTAATAACATAAGTCGTGTTGGCACCTTAAGTTGAGTTTAGAGTCGGACAGTTTTTCCTGAAAAGTCGAGATATTTTTGCTCTATGACGGGAAGTCTAGTAACCAGGGGTATTCGCGTGACCCGTTGTTTACCCTCGCGTAAAACGACGACCCTGATTAGACTAGTTATTTAGAAATTTCGCATGTGCCAATGATAGGGAGCCTAGTAACCGGGGGTATTCGCGTGACCCGTTGTTTACTCTCGCGTAAAACAGCGACCTTGATTCGGACATGCGGGAATATCTATTCAAGTTGTTTCTCCACTGTGGAGGGGAACTTAGTAACTAGAAGCATCCATGTGCCCCATGAGTGTCTTTTACGTCAAACGGTTCCCCAACACATGAGAATGAAATTCCACCCTAGGATTATCCCGATGAAACATCCCGAGATCCGAACCTAGTGGTCAACTCGAATCAATTTATTGATCATATATAAGGGAACACTGTCCGAGGGTTAATTTTGATGAAACTCTTGAAATTTTTGCCACTAGACTGTGGAACTGGGCGAGTTAGCTTGTTTATTTTAACCTTTCATATTGACGGTCGATTAAATTCACGCTTGTTAATCTTTGAGCTGGATTTTCTTCATAAACGAGTGATTAGGACTGAAATTGGTTACTTTGTGGAATCAGTGTTCTGGATGTAGCTCGCTATTACGATACTTGTATTATTCAGAGAGAATTTCAGGGTAGTATTGATTAGGTTGATCACTATGAGTTGCACGATTATTCACGATATTCTTTTGTTGAAATTAATTCTTTTTGCTTGAGGACAAGCAAAGGCTCAAGTTTGGGGGTATTTGTTAGGCGTATTGTTATACGCTTATTTATCATTATCTTGTATTATTTTGGCGAGTAAATTTGTATAAATGAGCTTTTAATGCCTTATTCTCGTATGTTTGACAGGAGATTGGAGTCCGTAAGCTAAAACGAAGCAAAACGGGCGAAAACGGCGATTTTTGGTCTGGGGCCGCGGCACAAGGCAAGTGGGCCGCGGAACACGAAGAGGACCAGCGGGCATCAGAGTAATCTGTACTCTGTGCCGCGGCACAGACCAGGTGAGCCGCGGCCCAGAAAAAATCACAGCGCCCTGGTTTTAATTTGCACGCCATGTGCCGCGGCACAGATTAAGTGAGCCGTGGCACACAGGGTGGTTTTGGTGTGCTCCGCGCGGGTTTGGGCCGTTTTGAAGCCATTTCTCGACCTAATCACACGGACGCGATTTGGAGGCTGCTGGGAGCTATAAATAAGGGTTTAAGACCCTAATTAATCATCTTTGATCGGGGAAAATCTTGAAGGAAGATAAGCAGAAGACAGCAAGAGCAGAGGGCGGAAGCCAGAAGAACGGAGAAATCCGAGCTCTTCATCTGCGTTTGATTTTTAATGCTTTCATTCATTAATTCTGTATTTTCATTATTTAGCATGTCAGGCTAAAACCCTTGTTCTAGGATTTTGATGAAACCTAAGTTTTGACGGATTTGCTATTGATTATCTATTTAATTCCCTTTTCTATTGAGTTTTCCCAATCAATTTTAATGCTTTCAATTGTCTGGCCAATAATTGAATTGTTTTAATTACCTTACTCGAATCGGGAGAGGAGAGTTGGTGAGGAACTATTGGTGAGGACCGTTTTATCTTGTAAGATAGGAATATACTCATAGGAACTACGTGGCCTTTTGAGGATTTTGTGCTTTTTGCCTATTGACGAATTAATTCACCTAGAGATAGAGTGCGTTATTCGCCTTTAGAAAAATTTATTGACCTCGGGAGAGGCGGTAGAGTATATTAGCAATCTTCGCCTTCAATAAATTAGGGAAATCATTAACTTCAGATAATCGAGAGTAAATTCGGATAAACTAAGGTGGATTCAGAATCCTAGACTTATTCATCATTTGATTTTCCTTCTTCAAGCGATCGTTTATTCTGTTAGCTCTTTTATTGATTTTATTTAGTTATTAATTGCAACCCAATTTTCGATTGTTCAAATAAAATTAGAATACACAAAAATCGGTACTTAGTGATTCACTTCTCGTGGGAATGATACTCACTCATCACTTTATTACTTGTCAACGATAACGTGCACTTGCGTTAACGAAATATCGCAACAGACTCCGCGACCGTGGCTTGTTAGCACTTTTCTGCCTGGGAACGACATGTTAAATGATGCACCTTCGAGGGCATACATTGTGATGGGGGAGGGACGCGTCGCATTGTCCGGTTCCACCATGTTAGATGATGGACCTTTGAGGGCGAGCGAGCGTGTCCACAGATCTGTTTCGGAGGGTCCTTCAGCTACGCCCGCCTCGTATTTGAACGAAAGGGCGACCGATCTTGGCCCAAAGAGACCTTGCATGGATGGTCTATCAGTTCCATTGACCGCCACGACTATGGCTGCACTTTTCTACCTTGGATCGTCATGTTAGATGGCGATCCTCGATGGTATACGTTGTGCCGGGGGAGGCGATCGCTTGCCTAGTTCCATCATGCTAGATGACGAACTTTGGAAGGTGAGCAAGTCATCCTCTTTTGGAAGGCGTTGCTCAGGCAGCAGCCTTTGTTTTGTTTTGCCGAAGCGAATCATTTCGGGAGAACTGGAAAATCTCATTAAGCACTTTGCACATCAAATGAAAACACGTTGTTTCTACTGATAATATTTCTTCAAATGGATGGCGTTCCAGGGGTATTGGTCTGGAGTGCCGTCTGGGTGTTGGAGCTCAAAGGCTCCTTTGGATAGCCACTTGGATATCCTGAACGGGCGCTCGCCCTTTCCTTTAAATACGAGGCGGGCGTAGCTGAAAGACCCTCCAAAACAGATATGTGGACACACTCTCTCGCCCTCAAAGGTCCATCATCTAACATGGTGGACCTGGACAATGCGACGCGTCCCTCTTCCTGTCATAACGTATACCCTCGAAGGTCCGTCATTTAACATGTCGGTCTCAAGCAGAAGAGTGCTAACAAGCCACGGTCGCGGAGTCAATTCATCCGACGGCGCCCCGTGCAAGGACTCCTCTAGGTAGAGATCATCCTCCCCATCGCTATGTTGCGAGGCAAAACGTAGCCTACGGAGGACCCTCACAATTAAGTGAGTCATGAGAAGTTAACCATCAGACGGAATGTCGCTCGCGCACAAGATATAGTCGCGGAGGTCGGGTCCATCGACCTCCACGACCATGGCTGCACTTTTCTACCTTGGATCATCATGTTAGATGGAGATCCTCGACGGTATACATTGTGCAGGGGGAGGCGATCGCTTGCCTAGTTCCATCATGTTAGATGACGAACTTTGGAGGGTGAGCGAGTCATCCTCTTTTGGAAGGCATTGCTCAGGCAGCATCCTTTGTTTTGTTTTGCCGAAGCGAATCATTTGGGGAGAACTGGAAAATCTCATTAAGCACTTTGCACATCAAATGATTACAGGGTGTTTCTACTGATAATATTTCTTCAAATGGATGGCGTTCCAGGGGTATTGCTCCATAGTGCCATCTGGGTGCTGGAGCTCGTAGGCTCCTTTGGATAGCCACTTGGATATCCTGAACGGACCCTCCCAGTTCGGACCAAATACCCCCGTGTGGGTCTGGATCTTTTTGAGGACTAGGTCGCCCACTTCGAACTGTCCCTCCTTGACCTTTGAGTTGAAGAACTTTTCATACTTCCTTTTGTGGATCGTGTTCTTCATTTCCGAGGTCACTCGCCATTCTTCGAGCATATCCAAGTCGATTCTCCGAGCTATATCATTGTCCATCGTCAGTTGTTGGGAAGTTCGGTGGCTGAGGACGGTGATCTGTGATGGGATTACTGCTTCTGTTTCGAAAGCGAGGGTGAATGGGGTTTCGCCAGTTGAGTTTCTTGTCAACGTTCGGTAAGATCACAAAACATCTGGGAGCTCTCTCGCCTAGTGCCCTTGCTTGGATTCGAGTCTGGCTTGGATTGTCTGATTGAGGATCTTGTTTACAGCCTCTACGTGCCTGTTTGTTTGAGGGTGGTAAGGGGCTGAAAACAACTTTTTAATTCCCCATTTCTCGCAAAGTTGCATAACTTCCAAACCTTCGAACTGCTTTCCATTGTCGGAGATGATAGCCTGGGGTAGACCGAAATGGCAGATGATGTTCTTCCAAATGAACTTGATCACTTGCTCTTGGCCGATCTTGTTGAGTGGTTCAGCCTCTGCCCATTTTGTGAAATAATCGACCCCCACGATGGCGAATTTACATCCCCCTGGTGCCATCGGAAAAGCACCGATGAGGTCGATGCCCCATTGGGAGAATGGCCACGGACTATACATAGAGGTGAGCTGCTCGGGGTAGAGCTTGATGTGCGGTCCCATGATTTGACATTTGTAACAAGATCGGGCGTAGGCGATCGCGTCATTTTGTAGGGTAGGCCAGGAAAAGCCTTGCCTGGTCATCTTTTGGATGAGGGCTCGCCCTCCTGCGTGATTTCCACAGGTCCCGTCATGGATTTCTGCTAAAACAAGTCGGCCTTCCTCCAGCGTAATGCATTTGAGGAGAGGGAGGCTGAAAGCTCACTTGTAAAGTCGGTCGTCCAAAAGGGTGTATCTGGTTGCTCGGAGCTGAAGCTCGTGAGCCTTGACCCGATCTGTGGGGACCATTCTATTCTTCAAGTATTCAATGAATGGAGTCATCCAGTTTTCTTCTGCGATGGTAACTGTGGCGACCAAGATTTTGTCGATCGCCTACCTCGCCAATGTAGTGATTTAGATGTTAGAGAAATCTGCTGCCCCATCCTACGATGCGAGTTTGGATAGGACATCAGCCTGGGAATTGTGCTCGATCAGCATATTTCGGCGACCAACTCTTTATATTTGATCATCTATTCACCGCGCGCCTCATATTCTCCCTTGACTTGGTTGACGACCAAGAGGGCGTCCATGAAGATGTGAAGACGATGAACTCCCACGGTGAGCACTAGATCGAGCCCGCCTACTAAGGCTTCGTACTCGGCTTCATTGTTGGTCGCTCGGAAATTAAAGCACACAACATTTGTAAAACTCTGGCCATCGGGGCTGACGAGGACAATCCTTGTCCCTGCTCGTGAGCTGGTTGACGAGCCATCTACGAACAGTTTCCAGGCGGGACAGCCAACTTGGGACGGGCTATGCGGGAAAGTTAATTCCACCACGAAGTCCGCCAGCGCTTGGCCCTTGATCACCGTGCGTGGAGCATACGTGACACCGTATTGGGAGATCTCCAGTGACCACTTGAGGAGTCGCCCGTTGGTGTCCGACTGGTGCAGAACTTGCCTTAGAGGGAGGATCGTCAGAACCTCCACTTTATGTTCGAAGAAATAGGCTCTCAGCTTGCGAACACTCATAACAAGCGCGTAGGCGAGCTTCTCCAGAGGCGTGTAACGCGTCTCCGTGTCATGTAGCACTTGACTAACGAAGTAGATCGGCAAGTGGGTTTGCCCCTCTGCTCGTACTAATACTGCGCTCAGCGCGACCTCCCAGGCCGCCAAGTAAAGGAACAGCTTCTCGCTGGGGATCGATTTTGCCAAAATTTGGGGGTTAGACAAATACTCCTTGATATTGGCGAACGCCATTTGACTTTCCTTCGTCCACACAAATTTTTTATTGTTTATGGTGGTGAAGAAAGGTTTTCTTTTGTCCCTGATCCACAAAATGAAACGATTAAGGGCTGCCAAACACCCCGTGAGGCGTTGCACCTGCTTGACTTTCCGTTGTTCTTGCATGTCGAGGATCGCCTTAATCTTGGTAGGGTTCGCCTCGATCCCCATTTGGCTCACGATGTGCCCCAGGAACTTTTCGGAGCTTACTCCGAAGTTCCATTTCTTGGGGTTTAGCTTCATGTTGAAATTCTCGAGAATGACGAACGTCTCAACGAGGTCTTTGAGGTGATCTTTTTTTTTGAGGCTCTTGACCACGATGTCGTCAATGTAAAACTCCATGGTTTTGCCGATTTGATCGGCGAACATCCCGTT
Source organism: Orobanche coerulescens (assembly GCA_033398695.1). Lineage (NCBI taxonomy): Eukaryota > Viridiplantae > Streptophyta > Magnoliopsida > Lamiales > Orobanchaceae > Orobanche > Orobanche coerulescens. The sequence goes on from CM065815.1 coordinate 121,041,700, forward strand.
GACTAGGCGTTGGTAGGTCGCCCCCGCATTTTTCAGACCGAACGGCATTCAGATCCAAAAGAACACGTCTTTTTCCATATGGAACGATGTGTGTTTTACGTCTTTCTCCGCCATTGGGATCTGATGGTATCCGGCGAAGGCGTCCATAAACGACATCATTTCGCAACCTGTCGTGCTATCGACCAAGTGGTCAATGTGAGTCATCGGAAAGTGATCTTTCGGACAAGCCGCATTGAGTTCAGTGAAATCGATGCATAACCTCCAAGAGTCGCTCGCCTTTTTGCGAGCACTGCGTTGGCCACCCACTATGGCTCGTCGGTAGCTACCCCAATCAGCTTGTTGTCGAGCAGCTTTTTGACTTTTGCGTCTAGCACAGCATATTTTTCTGGACCAAATTTCCTACATTTCTGGTGAACAGGTTTCCTTGCCGGGTCGATCTTTAGATAATGGAAAGTATGTTCAGGGCTGATGCCGACCATATCTTGATGCGACCAGGCAAAGACTCTGATGTTCTTTCATACTAAACTGATCAAATCGTCTTTCAGCTCGGGATCGACGCTTGAGCCGATCTGTACTACCCGCTCCGGGCGAGCCATATCGATTGTTATACTTTCCAACTCTTCTGTGGGGACAGTCGCTTCTCGTTTGGAGCGGTCGCCGGACTCGATCCTTGGATCAGCATCGAGGCTTGGCTCGAAGCCGATCCTTGGTTCGATGTCGTCCGACGATCTATGTGAGATGCCGTCTTCTGAGTTGGGCTGGGATGAGGTGTTTGGCTCGTCGATCTCCATTGGTTGGTTTTCGATCGTCCCAGTGTTACAAACTCGACAAGAAACATTTAAAGGAAAAGCTACAACACAGGAGTAGTTCAAACATTTCTTTGCCATTATCTGGTCTCCTATTACAGTACCGACTGTCCCTTCGGTAGTGGGGAACTTGATACAATAAAAAAAAAAGAGGAGGCGACCGCCTCAAAGGTTTCTAGAAAGGGGCGACCTAGGAACCCATTATAGATGCTGCGTATGTCTATGATTACAAAATTGAGGTTCCTAGTGATCTTAACCTTAGGATCGTAACAGCAGACTAGCTCGACGGAGAGCTTGATCCTTCCATAGGCTTTTACCGTGTTGTGGCCGAACCCTTGAAGCACGGTTTCGAATGGCTCGATGAAATTGGTCAGGTTTCCGAGCTAGTCCATAGCAGACTTGAATATGATGTTGCAAAAGCTCCCGTTGTCAATCAGCACGCGGTCGACTATTTTCCCAAGGATACAGGCAGAGATCACCAAGGCGTCTACCTTGGGGCACTGCACTCCCTCTCTATCCTTGTTGGAGAAGGAGATGAGCGCCTCTTTGGAGATGGTTGGCTCTGGAGGCACCACGACGTGGACTCCAACGAACGCCCTTAGCTCGGCCTTCCGCTTTCTGTTCGACAAGGTGGAACCTGGGGAAAGACCTCCGAGGTTTCTGCCTTCTGATTGGAGCATATTTACCTGGCCGCCAGGGTTCATCAGAGGGATCGACTCATCTGATTCCTCTGGCTCGTTTTGTTCGAGTCTGGCGACCTGATTGGGAGGGTGACGGTCATTGTCCTATCGCCGATCGTGTCCCCTGGTCCTTTCTATCCGGAGCTCTGGCTTGGTTACCAAACTGTCCAGTTTGCCCTCCTCGAACAGTCTCCAGAGTTGTCTGAGGAGGTCGCGGCATTGGCTGGTGTTGCGGCCGAGACTTTTGTGGTAGGCACAAAATTTACTGCGGTCTAGATGACCGTTGTCCTTCATCGGCTTTGTCTTGCTTAGCCACTCGCGCCCATTGATGGTGTTGAAGATATGGTTCGGAGATAGATTGAGGTTGCGGAGGAGGTGGACTTCCACATTCTCGAAGGCCTTGAACTCACCCGGTGGCTTCGCAACCGCCTTTCTGGGCTTGCGATCGCCTTCTTTAGGATGAGAGATGGCGCCTTCCTCTCCCCGGTTGCCCCCTTACCTAGGCGAAGGGTGAGCAACCTCTGTCTAGCTAGAAAATTGGCGGCTTTGGCCCGGAAGATCGCGTAGGTCGGGGGGATGTCCTTTGTGAGGTTCCTGAACATGGGCGATCGTATCCCCACAGGACCGAGTAGAGGGCAAGCTCGTCGCTTATGGGCTTGCCGGTGAGGAATATTTCATCCACTCGGTCGATGTAATCCCCATCGGACTCATCTTTCCCCTGCGTGATCTTCATCATGCGGTGGGGACCCTCTGGTTGAGCGACCTTGGCGACGAAGTACGACGTGAAGTCGCTCACCAGCTTTTCAAAGGAATTGATGGAGCGTGGTGCCAATGAGATGTACCACCTATGGGCAAGGTTGCCCAATGTTAAAGGGAACATTCGGCATTTCATCGCGTCTGACGCCCTGCAACCAGTCATGTAGATCCGGAACTTGCTTAAGTGAGTCTCGGGGTCCGATCTCCCCTCATACAAAGGTATTTGAGGAGGAGTGATCTTTGGTTGAACGGGGGCAAGCTCGATCTGGACCGCGAGCGGATCACTCGGTCCGGCAACCTTTCTCTTGGTGCCTGCACTAGTTTCTAGGAGCACTTTCATATCGTCGAGCTGGAGCTGCATTGCGGCCATCGCCGTAGACTGGCTGCTCGCGGTTTGGCTCTCGGAGCGGGAGCCTAGGCGATCATGTACTGATCTCCTGGCTCCGTTGTAGGCGACGAGGTCTCTGCCGCCGATCTCAATTTTTCGGCGAGTGGGAGCCAAATGGATGGCCTGTTTTCTGGGAATCGGGTAAGCTGAACTCCTGGTGACGGATTCGGACTCCGACGTCTCATTGCTGGGACCAGAATGCCCAGGTTTCCATGAAAGATCACTTTCTATGCAGCTGAAGACGTAATTGTCCTGCCTCGCGAGCGTCTTTTCTTGCAACTCGGAGCTTTATGACAATTGCTCGACATATAACCCCTTGAGCTTTCGTTTGCCCGCACGGCAGATGGGTGATGGGGTAATAGGGGCGTGTCGCATGCTCTCCGTCGCACCCTTAGGATGTCAATGGCCTACTCGATCTGTTCCGCAGTTTGGAATTGATCGATTGAGAGGCTGGGGCCGTCCCTCGGGGGCGGGAGTGAGAGCATGGCGTTGCCGCGCCATCTTCCGTCGTAGGTTGGGACTCGGTATGGGCCAGAATAAGGCGTCTGCGGACCTTAATGTGGCCCTCTTCGAAGTGGTGGCATACATCATGGTTTCAAAGGTTTTTATTTGAAGAACAGTGAGTGTTTCTTCAAGCATATGTTCCGGAGAACAGTGAGTGTTCTTCGAAACGGTCGGAGAGAAAAATGAAGGTTTTACCCTCCTTCTAGCACCAATTGTTGTTACCCAAAATATTATTCGGAATGGTTTGCTGGAAATGGCTTCGGGTGAGTAACAAACAAAATGCGAGAGCATGTACGAAGGAATGTAAATAACACAAGATTTGCCGGGGTTGTTAGTCTCGGGCTTGAATGCTCTTGCGAGATATTATAAATAAGAATACTTCTTTGGAGTATAAATATAATGCTAGAGTGCGATTACAATGAGTGTAATGACCCTAGTTATCTAGATTTTGAGTGATGGTGATTGCCGGAAGAACCAGAGTTAATGCTCTGTGAGTTCTTGTAACAGAGATGAAATGATGTGTAGAATTCTGTGTGGACAACTGTATGTGTACCACTGTCCGATCTAACTCTCGGGGCCTTTCCAATTACTGGAAGTCTCCTATTTATAGAAGATGAGGTGGTTGGGATGTCTTAATCCCAAACGGGCGATCGCCTTTTCTGTATTAAATTAAACGGGCGATCGTCTCAGTGCGTGGGTCGGTTTCCTTAAAGTCCGCAGCTACTGCTGTCAGCCAAATGCGCGAACCAATGAGAGGACAACACACGCCTCTTGACGCGGTCTTGGCGGGTCCCAACTAGGACCTTTCGGCGGGTCTGTCTGTAGGTGAGATGCTGTCATTGTCACCAACGGCTGGTGATGTGCTGGAGTCAGAAAGCCTTATCTTGCAGCGCTGTTTGCGAATCTGCAAGTGGGTCTTTATCCCGAGATTCGGTCTTCGTAGACTTGACGGATGTTGGCTTTACACGTGGCATAAGATGGTCATATTGGTCGGGCACTAGAGACGATCGCTAGGTGCCAAGAGGCGATCGCCCTGGACGCCGATCACTCAGTACTTGATCTTGATCTGGCATCTTCATTTGGCAAGTCCGCCTTGGTTCATTGGACGCTGATGTTGGTTGCTCGGCCCTTGTGCCGATTGATGTTGAGGCGTATTAATCACCGCACAACACTCTGCGGATTGAGGAACTCCACATTTCGTCAAAACGTAGTTCAGAAGCAAACCAAAAGACTTCTTCTGCGAGGCTGGCTTAGAGACTTCTTCTTGCAACCTCTCAAGAAAAATTTGGCACCAATTGACCTTTTCACAGGCCATAATTGCAACCATCATTCTGAATCTTAACTTCGTGCACATTTCGAAAGCACCTGTTCTATTCTCAATGACACGACAACAGAAATCGTGTAAATAAACAAAAGTAAACAAAAGAGTTTCTTATGGCGTGAAGTGTGAACTGTTTCCATCGACGCTGAACTGGTGAATAAGCCATAATATTTGGTCAAGAGTTCTTGGGACCCAAAGGTCTCAAGATCTTCCATGGTTAGGCCATCAGCAGGTAGCCTGTAGATATTCTGAAGCAGCTCTTGGTCAACAGGGATCTCTACTGCGCGAATGATAGCTGTGATGTCAGCAACATGTCCTCCATGAGCAAGCGAAAGGAAATGAACAGCAGCATTGAGGTAGAATTCCTCAACCAGATGAGCATCGAAACGCTCAGCGGTGTGACTGCCAAGGCAATAAAGGCCTTGCTGACGAATCCTAGTAATGATGTATTGCATCGATTCGGCGTCATCACCTTCGGTACGAACACGTTCAAGCACGACAGATCTAAAGAAGATCCGTCCGTCGATGATGTGGAGAACTTCTTGAGAGAGATGGAAGAGGTAGTCTGTGAAGATGCCATTGACGATTCTCGAAGAAAAGTGAAAGGAGTCAAAGAGAAATGCAGTAAAAACAAAAAGACTTGTAGGCTGTATGCTCAAGGACTCGTTTAATATGCAGAAAGCATAAATAGTCTCAAATGGCATTTACAGTCCTTTTATAGTGGGCGGCGAAGAAGGATTTTCAGATAATGAACAGTCAGAGTCAAGGGATGGGAACCGGTGTTTGAAATGAAATATCACGATAGACTGAGTGTAACCGGTACAACTTATCCATTTAATTTTAAAATAAGAGCTGGTCCCACTTCTGACTTATCAATTTACCCTTATTGCCCGAAACGGCGGTGAAAAATTAAAAAAATAATATGAAACAACGCGGCTTTGAAGATACCAATGTCCAAATGTCGTGTAAAGCATTTAATGCAAAAGACCTTTAAGTATGACAGGGCACGTGGACAAAAAGATCGTTTAAAAAAAATAAATAACATGATAATTGATTTCCCATAGTATGTGTTGTATCCGTAAAAATCCAGCGTTCCCCCTTAAAAGGTACACACGGGTTTCAATTCGATATAGCAACTTTCGGATTAATACTGTATTCAAGGGTTATACTGTATTCCCCTTAATTATTGCACACATCAGCTGTAGGATAATTCATATCGCTTGGTTCCTACAATGCTGTTCTGATGGTCTGAGTGTACAGATAACTAACGGTGGATACTGTATTCTTGGGTCTTACATCATTCCCCCTCAATTACTGAGTAAAAGCATTAAAAACTTACAGGGAGTCAGGCTGTAGCAATCCCAATTCATGTCGAAGCATGCGGAATCTTACTGTGTCGAGAGGCTTGGTGAAGATTTCAGCTAACTGGATATTTGTATGGACCTTTTCAAGCCGGACATCCTTGTTCTCAATATGATTCCTAATGAAGTGATGCTTCATGTTGATATGCTTAGTACGCGAGTGCAATACAGGATTGTGCGTGATAGCAATTGCACTCATGCTATCGCACATTATCGATGTTTCTTTGGCTTTAATTCCATAATCTGACAGCTGTTGTTGCATCCAAAGGATCTGCATACAGCAACTACCAGCAGCATAGTATTCTGATTCAGCCGTGGAAAGTGAGTTTGCCAATTGTTTCTTGCTAAACCAAGACACAAGTCTAGGTCCAAGAAAGTGACAACTACCACTTGTACTCTTCCTATCTATCTTGCAACCTCTGAGATCCGAGTCGCTGTAGCCAACTAAATCGAATCCACCTTCTTTAGGATACCATAGTCCTACATCAATTGTTCCTTTGATGTATTTCAAGATTCATTTAGCTGTTGCGAAGTGTGATTCTTTAGGTGATACTTGATATCGCGCACATACTCCCACAGCAAACTGGCTCTCAGGCCTGCTAGCCATTAGGTATAGGAGTGAGCCAATAAGCTTCTTGTAGAGTGATTGATCAACCGGCTTTCCAGCTTCATCAGCACTAATTTGCACGGAAGTGCTCATGGGGGTTGATGATGATTTGGAAGTATTCATTCCAAACTTGTTGAGAAGCTCATTTCTGTATTTTTCCTGGTTGATGAAAATCCCTGTAGGCAACTGTTTCACCTGCAAACCTAGGAAATAACTAAGTTCTCCCATCATACTCATTTCAAATTTACTTTGCATGAGATGAGAGAACCTTTGACACAAAGCAAGGTTAGTTGGACCAAATATTATATCATCTACATAGATCTGGACCATCAAGAGATCATCTCCTTCCTGTATTTTGAACAAGGTCTTGACCACAACACCTTTCTCAAATCTATTATCGATTAGATACTAGGACAGGGTCTCATACCATGCTCTAGGGGCTTGCTTAACTCCATACAGAGCTTTCCTTAGTTTGTATACTAAGTCTCCACCTTCTGTATTGACAAACCCTGGTGGTTGTTCAACATATACTTCTTCGGCAAGGTCTCCATTCAGGAATGCACTCTTGACGTCCATTTGGTATACAATGAAGCTCTTATGGGCGGCAAATGCTAAAAATATCCTAATGGCTTCTAGTCTGGCTACAGAGGCAAATGTTTCATCGTAGTCTATGCCTTCTTCCTGTCTATATAGCCTTGGGCGACTAGTCAGGATTTATTCCTGATAATGAGTCCATTTCTATCTTTCTTGTTTCTAAATACCCATTTGGTTCCAATAACGGACTGATGAGTGGGTCTAGGTACAAGATACCATATGTTGTTTCTTTCAAAAGCGTTGAGCTCTTCTTCCATAGATGTAATCCAATGAGAGTTGTTGAGAGCTTCTTTGGTAGAAACAGGTTCAGATTGGGCTAAGAATACACCAATTGTGCACATATTAAGTCTTCTAAGCTCGGATTGAGATTTCCATTCAGGAAAAGGTGATATCTCAGTATCGGGTTCTTCTTGTGCACATAGTACATTTCCTTCTGTACTCTGTATTCTCCTACGGGTAGAAACACCAGCATCGATATTTCCTATTATCAACTCTTGTGGGTGATCTCTCAACCATTTTCTGTCGGGTTCTAATTCGGGGTCCCGTACTGTATCGTGAGTTGCTGTAGTTTCAGCTTCAACTTGTATAGCATCGGCTTCATCTACTTCAGTTCTTACAGCTGCGGGGTTGATTTCTAGGTCAACGACAGGTTCTATGGGAGTTGGTGGATCATCGATGGAAAGTTGTTGGATGTTCTGAGTAATGTCCTCTACTCGTGTAGTGTCGTGGTGAGGTTCGTCGAACACTACATGAACTGATTCCTCAATTGTTAGCTTCCTTTTATTAAAGATCCTGTAAGCTTTGCTAATAGAGAAATATCCTACAAATATCTCTTCATCCGATTTCTCATCGAAGCTTCTAAGCTGATCCTTCTCGTTGTTCAACACATAACACCTGCATCCAAATATGTGAAAGTACGAAACTAATGGAGTTTTGTTGTTCCACACCTCGTTATTTTGTTGTGGTGCTTGTTGATGATACAGTGGTTTTGTGTGTAGCACGCTGTAATGGTGGCTTCGCCCCAGAAACGTTGTGGCAATTTGCTTGTGGCAATCATTGTCCTTGTTGCTTACTTCAGCGTCTTATTCTTTCGCTTGGCAACACCATTTCGTTGAGGTGTTCGGGCAGCTGAGTATTCATGTTGTATCCCATTTTCCGAACAGTATTGCCCTATAAAGTGGTTAGTGAATTATGTACCTCTGTCGGAACGAATGGACATGATACTCAACCCTTTTTCATTTTGAAGCTTTCTCAGGTGCTCGGGCAGCTTTGATGTTGTTTCCTTCTTCTTGGTTAGAAAGATTGTCCAAGTATACCTGGAAAAGTCATCAGCAATAATGAGATAGTATTTCTTACCTCCCAAACTTACCAGGTCTACCGGACCATAGAGATCTATATGTAGCATTTCCAAAACTTTGTGGGTGGAAAGGTAGGATTTGCTCTTCAAGGTGAATTTGATTTGCTTGCCTTTTTGACAGGGTCCACATACGTTGTCTTTTTGGAATGAAACATTTAGCAATCCTCTAACCATTCCCTGTCTGTAGAGTTTGTTGATAGTCTTGAAGTTGACGTGTGACATCCTCTTATGCCAAAGCCAGCTTAGATTTGCAGTGCCTTTGGCAACAAAACAGGGAACTGTGGAGCTCGTAGGCATCCAGTCAGCAATATACATATTACCCGATCTGCTTCTTGTGAGCACCTTCTTTGGTCACGATGTTCTTGACTCTACATTGATCTATATAGAACTTCACCGAGAACTGTTTGTCACAGAACTGGCTAACACTAAGTAGATTGTACTGTAAGCTTTCAACATAAGCTACATCGGTGACTTTGAATTTTCCTACAAGTAGGGTTCCCTTCCCTCTTGTTCTTCCTTTAGATTTATCACCGAAGCGCACTTTTGGACCGCGACCTTCTATGAAATCTGATATCTTTCTCTTATCTCCTGTCATGTGACGGGAACATCCATTGTCGAAGTACTAGATGTCTTTCTCCAAAATGTCATGTATGCAAACAAATTAGGTAGATTTAGGTCCCCTTTGATTGTTGGGTCCATAGATGTTAGTGCCTTAAGGTACCCAGATTTTCCTGACAGCAATAGGTTTACTGTAGGATGGTTTTGGTCTGTGGTTGCGATTTCTACATGGGGCATGTACATAGTTGCTATAACCATGATAATTATGCATGTAAAATTCAGGGTTATTATAAGTCTAGTACAAATGCCGTCTTGGAGGTGGAGCCATTTTCTTTGGCCTAACAGCTTGCCTTCTGGATCTCCAGTTGGATTCCCAACGCTGTTGTTGATACTGTGCGGAAAATTGCTGTTGCGAAGAATGACGGGGCTCCTGTATCCAATACCTAGGCATGCTGTACTAAAAGTAATTCCGTGCGAGCCTTTGATATTTGGATACAGCCTTCCTTCTGAACAGCTGTTGGCGCTGTTGATATGCTCGGGGAGCCTGCTGTTGGATGCGCCTTACAGGTTTAAATGGCTGAGGATTCCGCTATCTGGAATATGACTGAGGATGCAGAATGGCAGCCTTTGTTGTTCGCAGTGCAACGGGTTCCTTCAAAGGACTCGGAACTTCTTCTGATACAGGAATGGGTTCCACACCCCTGACGAACACAGTACTAGTTTTCCCTTTGTTGGAAAATGAGCTGTATCCTAAGCCACTTTTATCATGAGCATGTTGCCCAGTGCTTAGAATTTCTTCCATTCTTTTAGATGATTTCTCAAAAGATTTCAGAATGGTCTCAAGTTCTCGTTCTCGTTTTTCGAGAGTTTGTACTTTGGCTTGAAGCAGAACGAAATCATTTGTCTTGCTTTCACTAAGAGATTTAGTCTCATTTAGTTCATGAGCAAGTTTATGATTGCTCTCCATGAGTTTTTCATAATCGAGTTTGCTGTTTTCGCAATCAACATACATATTTTCATAGTTTACTTTCAGCAAGTCATTTTCTTCTTTCAGCTCTAGGTTAGAAATTTGGAGTTGTATGTTTTCATTTTTCAAAGTCTCATGGGCCTTTTGAATGTTCTTAAACTCATGTTTTGAAAAGTATGAGATGCATTGGTAAAAATAGCTGAGGTTGAGCTTACCTCATCATCGCTATCATCATCTTCCGGAATGTCTTTGGCCACAAAGCACATATAGGCTTTATCTTTGAAATCATCATCAGATGAGTCACTGTCAGTGACTACCTGAAGACATTCTTCGGACTTTGATGGTGTGGGGGAGGCTTCTGATTCACCAATCAGGACCTTGAACTTGTTTTTACAAGCACGTCTTCTTTCATCCTTTTCTTGTTGCTCGGCTTCCGGCAACCATTGAACTTTGGGATAAGGACATTTATTTGTGTAATGTCCTGGTTTTCTGTAATTATAACACAGGTTAGCATCACCAGAGGAATTTTCAGTACTTACCTTGTGAACAGGCTTGGGCCTGTAGGGAGTCTTTCCCGACTGCTTGATGAATTTCTTGAACTTATGCATGAGGAGCGCCATTTCGTCTTGCGACAGGATGTCGTCGTCGCTGTCAGCATTCTTGTTAATGGGCTTTGATGAGCTTGGCATACTGTGTCTTCGGTTCGATACATCGGCTAATGCTGTAACCTTTGAAGGAGATTCTTCAGCGTTTTCTCTCCTGTCTATATCGTACTCAAATGCTTTGAGGTCAGAAAAGATATCAAAAGTAGATATTTCATTAATATTGCACGACACACGCATAGCTGTGGTCTTAATGTCCCATCGGGCAGGGAGAGATTTGAAAATTTTTAGGTTATTCTCCTTTTGAGTATAAATTTTAAAGCTTCAAGTTCACCAACAATACTAGTGAATCTGAGGTAATTACTCAAGTTTCTCAGTTGGTTTCATTTCAAAAGATTCAAATTACTGAGTTAATTTTGAAATTTTATTTTCTTTTGAGAGCTCAGTTCCCTGGTCCACACAGGAGTTAAAATGTTTATTATAAATACTACGTACACAACTACATCTTTATAATCAAACATATCAATGTATCATTCACACGGATTGATACAATGATTGAAGCTTTCAATCGTTCACACGTATTGGTTTAGGCATTCGCTTGACTAACTTCTTCATACACAGTTTCGAAGCTTTGTCTTCTTCAATGCAAGTCTGTCACACACAGTTCGGGAAAAGCAATGCTTTCTCAGTCCACACAGGGCTGAAGGATGTTCAATGATAGAACGATTGTTTGAACAACAACTTTACTTTCTCGATCTTCAGCTGATAATATGTTGTTCAAGGTTGAGAACTTGGATATTTCTTCTCTCAGAATATGCAGTATACTTGAAGAAATTTGTTTGCACTGAATATTCGTGTAAGCACTCTGCGTTGATGTTGGGTTAACTAAGTTCAGTCGTTTTTTATCTTCAAACTCTTGAGGATATATATAGCCTTCAGAATTGATCCATTGAGAAAGATCCATTGAGCAAGATTCCGTTACAACTGGATGGTTGACTTGAGTAGACCATGATCTGGATATTGCGTGGTTTCAAGATCTCTATCGGCTTCAGTATTTAAATACTTTATCCTTTCAGTATTTAAATACTTCTTTATCAAATGGAACTTTGACTTTAGCGAGTACCAAAGATTCCTTTCCAAACGGTCTTTAGTCCTGTTCCGATATGAATGTTGTATCCAATTATGCTGCAGGCATATTTGGAGTAGATCGATACTATATGGAAAGATGCTGTATTCAGGACAGCTTCCATACTTGGCGTTATTTAGACTTTGCTACTGTATCTTGGCAACACGAAGGCTCGCTGTATGTTGGCGCTATGAAAAGGTCTTCGATACAGAGTCAACAACTTCGATCGACTTTTCGATACAGCTGCTTGCTGTATGCTGGATTGGCATATTGTCAAAACACTCTATCAAAACTTTCGATACAGGGATTGTTTATCCCAACAGGTGCTCATTTGCTATCTTCAATTGCCCCTATAGAAAGACCTTTTGTGTGTTGCCCCGATAGTGTCGAAAGCCCGTCACTTCCGTCAAAAATTTATGAAACTCTGAGCCCATCATCGGCATCCGAAATTAACTCCCTTTAGGGGCTAAAGGGTACCCCATGACCTAGATATGAAGTAAGGATCTGTTTGATCGACTTGGTCGATGGCTTTAGCGAGATCTATATCGTCTAACTATGGATTTTGCTTCCACACAATCTGCGCCAACATATCCTCAGACTCTATCCCGGTCCTCGCCTAATTTACAAAAATAAATAATTGGATATGAATAAAGGTGAGAGAAATGACATGATGCTACAGGAAAAAAATTAGTAATTAATTATATTTACTTACATGTTCTTCAATACGTCTTGGATAAGCCTTCTTAGCCACATAGGCAAACTGATTGTACATTTTAAAATAAAAACACAACCTCGCAAGTCTAGTAGAATTTCTCAATTACCTGAGAGGTATGGATATCTGCATCAAGAGGAACTGGGTGTCCATGAGATGACAGAAAGTAGTCATGAGAATGATCCTTCTACATCCGACCAAGCGATGGTAGATGTTGACTCCACCAAGTGGAACGAAGCTACGGAAGCTGAGATAGACTTGATGCATGTTAATCAGGTCTGGACTTTAGTAGATCATCCTAAAGGCATGGTGCCTATTGGAAGCAAATGGATCTATAAAAGAAAGACTGATGGAGATGTCAAGGTTGATGCCCATAAGGCCAGGCTTGTGGCTAAGGGTTATTCCCAAAGAGAAGGAATCGATAATTTCGATACCTTCTCGCCTGTAGCTATGATTAAGTCTATTTGTATGATGCTTGCCATAGCAGCCCACTTAGATTATGAAATATGGCAAATCGATGTGAAAACGACATTCCAAAATGGATTCCTCGAGGAGGAGATTTACATGAAACGGCCAAAAGGATTCATATCTGAAACCATTATTCATAAAGTATGCAAACTTCAGCATGCCATTTATGGACTGAAGCAAGCTTCGTGAAGTTGGAATCTTCATTTTAACGAGATAGTCAAAGGGTTTGATTTTGTCCAGAACGAAGAGGAGCACTGTATTTACAAGAAGGTTAGTGGGAGCAAAATTGCGTTCTTAATACTATATGTGGATGAAATTCTACTTTTAAGAAACGACGTAGGAATGCTCAGTTTCGTGAAAGCTACCTATATTTTGGGTATTCACCTCTACCGGGATAGAGCGAAAAGAATGTTAGGTCTTGAACAAGCCCTCTATATAGAAAAGATCGTGAAGCGATTTAGGATGGAAAATTCTAAAAGAGGGTTCCTACCTATGCAACATGGTGCAAAACTTTCCTTAGATATGTGTCCTCAAAGTGAGGAAGACATAAAGGAAATGAGCAAGGTACCCTATGCTTCGGCAGTTGATAGCCTTATATATGCTATGATTTGCGCTAGACCTTTTATTGCCTATGCTGTTTGTGTAGTAAGTTGGTTTTATTCAAATCCAGGGCAGGAACATTGGACTGTTTTGAAGAACATTCTTAAGTACCTGAAGAGGACTAAAGAATTAGTTCTTACATAGGGAGGTGGAGAACTTAGAGTGATGGGTTATACAGATTTAGATTTTTCGGGGTACATGGATGCTCAAATGTCCACATTAGGGTATATCTTTACTCTGAATTGTGGGCAGTCTATTGGAGAGGTGTCAAGCAAAGCTCGACTGCAATCTATACATGTCAAGTCGAATATCAGGCAGCCATGGAGGCTGCTAAAGAAGCTTTTGGGGTTAAGAAGTTCATTGAGGAACTTCAAGTGGTCCCTAACACAGAGAAGCCCGTGACGCTGTTTTGTGACAACGACGGAGCTGTTGCACATGCTAAGGAGCCTAGGGCTCACCACAACACCATGTATATTGCGAGAAAATATCATTTTGTTAGAGAAATGGTTCAGGAAGGGAATGTTATACTGTAGAGAGTAGACATAGCAAATAACGTTGCTGATCCACTTACCAAGCCATTATCTTAGAAGGTCTTAGAGAGACATCTGGAGAGTATGGGTATTAGATACCATAGTTTGTGGCATTGAGTACAAGTGGGAGATTGTTAGGAATATGCCATCGAATGCCACTCAGAGGATAAGAAAGTGAGAGCATTGTATTGTTATTATGAAAATTATATTAAATAAAGCATTTATTATTTTTATATTAATGTGTATCAGAGGCATTGTGATTTGGTATATAAAATAATAGTCCTTGCATTTGAGAGGAAACATTTCACTTCTTATGGAGATAAGGAGATAGGCACTGGAAGTGTTAAGGACTCGAATGCTTAACTAGTTCGCAAGTCGATAAAATTTAACTGGGTAGTAAGTTTATACAAGACTTGTATAACATGTACGTTGACATGTAGAGTGCTTGTTTTCATTAAGGGTTAGTTGGAGCACACGTTATAGGTATACTAATGGGATTAGTATACTCGAACATGACTCAACTCCATTCGGTCATATGGATATCACTTAGGGATTGCCAATGATTGAATCGAAAGATTGTGATGGGTATACGTGGACCTTTGACTTGAGGTTTCACTAGGAGATGTGCTTGTGACATTAAGTTAGTCATTAGAGTAGTTCGATCCAATCGCCGGTTGGTGGGGTCAACCTCGGAATGCAATCTAGTGGGCAAGTAGCAGTCTCTACTGAATACCAAGATATGATTCTTTCTCTTATTAGTGAGCAGGTAAATGTCCTATGTGGTTAATGGCAAATGAGATCATAAGTCTTTGGCCAAAGCAGTTAGAGCTAGTTGTATTAGATACACGAGAGCTCGGTGATCTCAGTTTACATTAATAGAATGCATAGAGTCAAGTTACAATAGGGTTTGACTTTACCGTGACCCTAATACTTGATCGGGACATATGATTGAAGGGTTTATACGTATATAGTATTCACGACATAATGGTTTTAGAATGATCCGATCATTCGTTCTTAGTTGTGTTACGGTACGGAGCATTAGACTAGCTAAGTGTTACCCATACTCCTTGGTTCCTCCCATTACCGACTAAGACAGACCTATGGAGTTGCGCACAAGGATATTTGATGGATAAAATATGTATTTATTATCTCTTCATTAATATTAGATATTAGATATCTAATTTGATTTATTTGATAGGTCTAGTGAATTGAAATTAATTACTGAGTGATTGATTTAATTTATAAATAATTATTTCTTGGAAATATGTAATTATAATTTGTATTTGATAAAATTAATTAATTGGAATACTTAATTAAGTATAAATACATTTGATATAAACCGAAGTATATTTAACGGACTAGACACGAGAATATACGGTACACGAACCGGGTGGCTCGGATCATTTTTCTCACCTAAAATCTAGTGCCACCCATCTCCTCCCACCTTCCATGTGATTTCTTTGATTATCTTGTCATGTGTGGGATGTGTTTTGATTTATTTTTTTCACATGGTTACAAAAGAGATCAAGATTGTTATCTTGAAATCTTTTCACATCATGTTATAAAATAACACCAAACACCACACCACAACATCCCTTAGAAATCATTTGAGCCATGAGGTATTTTGAGGAGAGAGAGAGAGAGAGAAATTATTTTCTTCGTCTTATTCCTCTTTGAGAGAAAGAAAAGGAAGAAGAGAAGAGAAAAAAAATATTGTATCAATTCCTAGGCATATTCTTTGATAACGAATTGATATATATTTTTCCGATCAATATCCGACGCGTAATAACATAGAGACACTCGGCATATTCGGTGTTTTGATCATTCATCAAGCTACAACGAATTAGATTCGTGTTCGTGTTGGTTACTGGAAACGATCAAAGCTTTGGCTCGGGAATTTTTCTTCAAGAAGATATTTATCAAAGGTCTACGAGGGTATGATCTCTTAATTTTATCTTCGTCATTTTATATTCATTTATACAATGCTTGATCGATCCGGTTTTGGGGTTTGATTTTATCAGGTTGGACCAGTTTATTTTCTGCTACGTATCTTGATTTTAATCACCGAATCCCAACACTACATGGCCAAAATAAAGATACAACAACATCCACGAGCCTTGCTCGGATAACACGAAATGTCAACAACTGACAAACTGGAGAACACTCCAACTGACTGACCAACATGAATATCGAAACAACTCAGGACTAGTATTGCTCGAATGCCTCGTCGCCATTGTCATGCCCCTATGTCTTAACTCCTTCCTCGCAACACCTAAAACATGAAAACATGTTCCGCCCCCATGGGGTCAGTCATCGAGATAATGAATATCAAGTAAATGTACAACATGATATGCATCCAAAGGCAAAACAAACAGAACAACAATGATACTACGAAATGCTCACAACCAAAGGTAAGAACCAAGCATTCATCAAACACTATGCCTACGGCATACAACCAGTCCCTGCTCAGCATGTTAGAATACAAATGCCCAATGGCGAATCATCAATATAGAACACAACAACGAATTACCCGAAGGTAAACCAATCCAAAGCTGAAATAGATAACAATAACGATGCCCGAAGGCTCCAACTGAAATACCAATACATTGCACGTGGCCTGAAACCCCTCCGCCGAAGTTGAAAATATCACAATGGCCTGAAAGCCCTCATCCGAAGCTTCAAATCAACACAATAGCCTAAAAGCCCCTCAGCCGAAGCTGGAAATCAACACAATAGCCTAAAAGCCCTCAGCCGAAGCTGCATGAGCTCATCCAATGACCATGACCTGCTGAATTGCAGGTGCTGGAAAACCAACTGCGATAAGTTCAAGCCCCAGACTTACCCATAATGAGATAACCCAGTGTCCGTGAGCTACTGAACTGTAGGTGTTGGGAAACCAACCGCGAAGGTTCAAGCCCCAAACATACCCATAATGAGATCACCCAGTGACCGTGACCTACTGAACTATAGGTGTTGGGAAACCAACTGTGAAGGTTCGAATCCCAAACTTACCCATAATGATGAGATCATCGAAATGACCGTGACCTACTGAACTATAGGTGTTGGGAAACCAACCGCGAAGGTTCAAGCCCCAAGCTTACCCATAATGAGATCATCGAAATGACCGTAACCTACTGAACTGTAGGTGTTGGGAAACCTACCGCGAAGGTTCAAGCCCCAAACTACCCATCGAGCACTATCCGCGACTAGCCTCTAACCACAATTAATTACAAACGGCAATGATCACAAAATTACCGAATTCACAAGAATGCTAGTATGTTGCCTTGAGTTGGTCAACACGACAATAATAACTCACGGAGGCGCACCGTCCTCGGCGGTCCCAATTCAATTACCCGATTGCCTTTAATCGGCTAAATTGATAACAAGAACAACACAGATGGAAAGTGTCCTCGACATTCCCAATTCAATACCTCGATTACCTTAGAACGGTTAATCGATAACGACCTTTTAATAGATGGGAATTATCCTCGACAATCCCAATTCAATATCTTGATTGCGTTAAAATTACTAATCGATAACAGCAATACAATGGTCGGGAAATGTCCTCGATAGTCCCAATTCAAAACCTCGATTGCCTTAGAACGACCAATCGATAACAATGACACAACGGATGCCTCAGTACCTTTAATCGATTACCGATGACAGAGATGATAATCAAATATGTTAATGCCTTCAACCGGCCAATACAACATCAATAGTAAACCACCATTATCAATAGTAACACTTGTATCGATGTCTTAATCGAACATCAATATCAACAACAAAAATCTATACATCAATTCCGCAAATCGGATATTGACAACAACAATAACAACAAGAGTCTCAATTCTTTAAGCCGATCATTGACAAAAACAATAATATTTGGCATAATTTCCAATGGATATCGTATCGAACAATTCCCTGATATCAACAAATCATGAAGAGACTACGTCTCAAATTGATACAACACATTGATACACATACAAGATAACATTAATCTCATTGACCATCACAAGTATAAAACTTGCCTCAAATGAAGGTAATGAAATCCTCCCACGAACGACGAATGGCGTCCTCCGGCAATCACAACACTCGAACAACCTTGATTGAAATACAATTCATTCAATAACACAATATCAATCGAAAACAACACAATATATATCCCCGATTCAATCACGAATCGATCAAACCACATAAACAAATATCATAATCCTCAACTATGAATTCTAACATCCTCCAATCACTCCAATAATCAAATAACATGATCATAATGTTCTTAACACTTTTGAAAAATAATTCAACAAGGATTCTCAAGAACAACATCAAATTAATCATTCCATTATGACAATGTCATCTCATATCATCAAAATCACCCGAAGAACATCATCAACACTACCAACATGATGTCTACACAATAATGAACCACCAATTCATCATGAATTCAGATTAATCAACAAGATTAACTCAACCATTTCATGATTATGATAATTATCTCATAACTCATCATAATCCTATACAAAAATGGTTAAAATCACCCAAGAACACAACCACATCAATAACCATCTCAAAGCTATGTTAATCATCTAACAATCTTAACATAATTCTTCCTAAACATGATTATAATCTCCAATATTCTTAAAACATAAAAAACACCCTCAACCTCAAGTCACCTCAACACATTCTTCATCATAAGTTCATCCAAACTATGAAGAATCATACTATCCTCCAACAATCAATAACTACATGAAGTAATCATCAATAACAACATCATAATCTCGAGATAAACACAAGATTAATCACATACCTCTTGAATAAATGAAGAACAAACTCAAACACTTCAAGAATCCACTATCATCTACAATCTCCCAACTCCAATCCAAGCTATGAAGCTCTAAAGCAAGATGGAAGGGACTGAAGATCACCAAAGAATGTAGAGAGATGATTTCTACAGAGGATGGTCGAAGTTGGGTCGTGAAGAAATGAAAGACAAGACATGTCTTTATAATCTGCACAGTTTATTATGGCCGCTATCCTCACAAATTAACGTACGTTATGTATATAACGTACGCTATCACCACTATGTTGCGTACGCTACGTCCTCCCAAAATTCACTGCCTCAAAACGGAACCTCCTTACGCATGTTGCCAGAAAAAGGCGTATGTAAGATCATCTGCATTACGTACGTTATAGCATAAGCATTACGTATGCAATGCCCGTTGACTTGGATATCTCGAAAGGCCAAATATCTAGATCATGCATGGCCCTACACGCTGAAAGTCAAATGCAATCTGATACCCTGTGTTACGTACGTAACCAATATGGTCTAACGTACGTAACCCTCTATCTGTAGCATACGTTAACGTATATTATGGCTAGCATACTTAGCCAACAAAACTCACCAAGCAACATCCAATCGGTAAAAAACACTACCCACGACAAATATTTCGATGCTGAAATACCCCAATACAATTTACATTGTATCAGCTAAATACAATAATACTTGTATAATACCAAATGAATACGTACATCACAACAGTAAAAACGAAAAAAATTACCCCCAGATATTACATACTCCCCCCCTTAAAAAGAGATTTGTCCCCGAAACTAAGGGTACACAACTTGGAATATGAACTACCCATCCGGATCTGAAAACAACATCTCCAGGAATATTCCTCAATGCGAACCACTTGCCTGAGTAACTGGGCCAACCCATCGGGTCCCCGCATCTCCTTCGCCTGAAAAAGGCGAAAACCAAGTGATAAAAACACTCAAACCAGTGCGAGATCAGTCGAATCATGACTCCTCCGCTAGAGGCCAGCCAGAAAGCTATACCACCCGCATGACTTGTAACAGCGGCATACACATCCCAAGGGGGCCGCTCATTATACATGTCTACAATCATCGGTGTACACCTCCCCATCCTCGTCGGCATCGTATGCCCATGCAATCACCGACTCACGGCACATAAGAACAACAACAATGCACATATATAGTCCTCAGGACCATATCGTTCGCATGCCCAATTCCTCACGACTTGACGTCTCAAATCACAATCAAGACTTACCCAGATTATCCCAAAATCTAAAGTACAACACCAAAAGAAAATATAATCACATCAAAAAATCTCAAATCTCAAAATTCTTAAATACTATCATTACAAGATAGATCAACAATAAATGGTTCACAACGACAATACATTGGTACATATTAAGTTAGACATTAATCCGAAAATCAAAGAAAGGAATACACAAGTCATGGATACATCTCAAATGTACATGGCATCAATATCATCTAGATCATCGATCTCCTCCATCTCATTGATTCGAGGAAGACCCAAATCTGAGCTTGCTGCTTCTCCCGAAGCCTGATAGGACCCCTTGGGTGAAGTACGGACTAGAGTACCAAAATCTCTCGGTGCCCGTAATCTACCTTGAGATCTACTGGCACTAGGACTCCTATAGTATTAATGGAGGTGTCCCTACCTCCCACACAGAAAACAAGCAATAGTCTGCATCAAGCACCGGGTATTGCGATGTCCTACTGTATCACAGTTAAAGCAAACAACGGTCGAACTCGTCGTCTGAGGGGAAGATGCTTTCCCAGCACGAAGACGACTAGAAACTGACCTCTTGGACGTCGGAGCCCTATGTCCCTCTGAACTAACTGGCATCCTAGTTCTCTCACCATAAGGAACTGGAGGGTTCTTTCGAGCAAGTCCCTTGATCAAAAGCTCTACTCCAAGAGCTTTCTCAATGAATTCACGAAGTGAGTTACAATTATGATTGAACAACTGCATCCTCAACTGCGGGTTTAGCCTCTTTCTAAAATACTTGATCTTATCCGCCTCAGTACGGATAATAGATGAAGCATAATAAAGAAGTCCATGAAACTTCTCAGCAAAGACAACAACACCCTCGTCCTCGACGGGCTCGGGGTTCAAAACCTTTGATAACTTGGCTTCACGAAGTGGAGCTGGATAATACCTCTCTAACATGAGAGTCTTGAACTCGTCCCAAACACAATCACAGTCAATGGGTTTTACAGAAACCACCAAGAATAAGTGCCCTTACTTAAGTAGTAAGATGCTACTGCCACCTTACTCTCTTCCGAAAATGAAACCATGTCGAAGAGTTTATCAAAATGTTCAAGCCAATGAACAATGTTAGCTGGTTCCGACGAACCCGCAAAAGTAGGCGGCCTCTGTTGAGAGATAGCCAACAATATGACTCACACCCCCAACCTGCCAACGAAACGGCACCTGGGATCCCTGCTGCGGTGGACCAAGAACCAACGAGGTCTGCATGGTCTCCACAATCCATGTCATCTGAATCATCTGGGCCATCACGCCCCTCATAAGCAGGAAATGATCGATGTGTCCCCTCTCAGTCTTGTTAACTTCTCGAGTATGACTTCCCGAAGGAGAATCGGCTGCATAGGTGACATCACCAGCCAAACTCTGATCCATCTCGGCATAAACATGAGGTTATGGGTTCCGGACCACAATGTAGCCTTTACCCCTTTGCCACGACCTCAGATTCCTCTTTCCATACTAAAAGAATAACGTTCAATCATGATCATAGCTCAAATACCCCTCAACGGCCAATCCATAATGCTAAGTCAATAGCCAAACACGAGTATACATACTCAATATATAATAAATCATATCAATTGCGCTAATCATAGCCGATACATAGATCACACGCTCTAAAACAAATATGAATCAATCGCACCACAAATGTCTTATAAAGGTTTCAACAAAACATGTATATTCAATGACATAATGAATGTACGGACATAAAAGAAAATAGAGTCCTTACACACGTCATACGAAGCTTCAAGTTCTTGCGATACTAGTTCCCACTAACAACGACTCAATGAAAGAATGACTCATATAGTCATCCAACTATCACGACTCACAAAACCCGACTGCCCAGGTTGTCATAACTTGACAGTTCCACTACCAGCACGTCGGAAGAGCCACATAACTCACATACCAGGGTATCTCACAACCTATTTCTCTGATACCATCTTCTGTAACACCCCCAAAATTCCATTAGGTTATTACAGTGTGGTGGACCCCATACCAGGAAATCCACCAGGCGAACACAACTAAAATATATCAAACTGACCAAAAAGGAAAATCACAGTCCTTACTATGATACCCGACACAATATCCCGATATAGAATTTCAATGACAATGATGGGCTTACATGGCCAAATTAAAAATACAACAATATCCACGAGCCTTGCTCGGATAACAAAAAATGTCAATAGCTGACAAACTGGAGAACACTCCAACTGACTGACCAACATGAACATCGAAACAACTCAGGACTAGTATCGCTCGAATGCCTCGTCACCATCGTCATGCCCCTGCATCTTAACTCCTTCCTCGCAACACCTAAAACATGAAACCATGTTCCACCCCCACGGGGTCATTCATCCAGATAATTAATATCAAGTAAATGTACAACATGATATGCATCCAAAGGCAAAACAAACGTTACAATAATGATACTACGAGATGCTCACAACCAAAGGTAAGAACCAAGCATTCATGAAACACTATGCCCACGGCATACAACCAGTCCCTGGTCAACATGTTAGAATATAAATGCCCAATGGCGAATCATCGATATATAACACAACAACGAATTACCCGAAGGTAAACCAATCCAAAGCTGAAACAGATAACAACAACAATGCCTGAAGGCTCCAACTGAAATACCAATACATCGCACGTAGCCTGAAAGACCTCAGCCGAAGCTCTAAATATCACAATGGCCTGGAAGCCCTCAGCTGAAGCTGCAAATCAACACAATAGCCTAAAAGCCCCTCAGCCGAAGCTGCAAATCAACACAATGGCCTAAAAGCCCCTCAACCGAGGCTACATGAGATCATCCATTGACCATGACCTGCTGAATTGCAGGTGCTCGGAAACCAACTACGATAAGTTCAAGCCCCAGACTTACCCATAATGTGATCACCCAGTGACCATGACCTACTAAACTGTAGGTGTTGGGAAACCAACCGCGAAGGTTCAAGCCCCAAACTTACCCGTAATGAGATCACACATTCACAGTCAACACGTCAATAATAACTCACGGATGGGCACTGTCCTCGGCAGTCCCAATTCAATTACTTCAATTGCCTTTAATCGTCTAAATCGATAAAAACAACAACACGGATGGAAAGTGTCCTCGACATTCCCAATTCAATACCTCGATTAATTTAGAACGGTTAATCGATAACAACAATCAGTTACCTCGATTTCTGTTAATCGTCTAAATCGATAACAACAACAACACGGATGGAAAGTGTCCTCGACATTCCCAATTCAATACCTCGATTACCTTAGGACATTTAATCGATAACAACGATACAACGGGTGGGAATTATCCTCGACAATCCCAATTTAATACCTCGATTGCCTTAGAATGACTAATCGATAACAACAAGACAATGGTTGGGAAATGTCCTCCACAGTCCCAATTCAATACCTCGATTTCCTTAGAACGACCAATAGATAACAATGATACAATGTATCCGAGCCGAGCCGTTCTTTCTTACCGAACAAAAATCGTGTTCAATATCGAGCTCGTTAATAAATCGAGCCGCACACAAGCTTCTATCGAACAATATGGAGCCGAGTCGCACACGAGCTTTTAATGAGCAGCTCGTTAATGAAAAAAAAAACAGAAAAGCCCAGTATGATGTAACCTGGCCCAAACGAAATAATACCTAATATGCTGCTAAATATCTAAACTCCTAATTTCTAACCTAACCGCCGCCTCTCTCCCAACTTTCGCAACTCAGCTCTCATTTCGCAACTCACACTCAAAACTCACTCAAATCTCACTCAACTTTTAATCTCTCGTCTCCCGTCTCAATCTCACCATGGGGAGATCAGTAGGGTTTTCATTTTAATCATCACCATTCACCAGTAACTACTAACAGGTGAATTAAATTTATTTACTTGGAATTTCACAACTTTCCAGTATTTCTAATTGTCGATCTGCGTGTATTTCACATTCGATGTGTGTATTTGTGTATGCATGCGAGTATTTGAGCATATAATGAAGATTCTGGTATGGATTTATGTTATTTTTATGCTTTTTATAGTTTCTGATTCTAATAGTGTTTTTGTTATTGTATCCAATACTGTTATGAGATGGGAGTGAAATTCTTATGTTTGTTTTTCTCACTAGTAGAATAAACATCAAAGACTTCAGTACGTCTCACTTTGGTAATGTATATTAGTAGAGTAAAAACAAACAACAACTTCGCTTTTCAATTTACTGAAGTAAAAAACCCACATAGACTTCAGTAAATGGTACCAAATAGAAAAACAGGAGCTAGTTAGAAATTTCAAGTTACAAAGACTTTGCTAATTTGATAATTACTGAAGTAAAAAGTGTGAAATTTTATTTTTTACCAAAAAAATTTTATAATAGAGAAGTGTATGTCTTGAGACCGGAAATTAATATTTTGAGGTTCAATTTTTTTCATTTGAGCTCCAAAAAACACTTAGCTCAGTTTTTTTTTTTTTGAAACCAAAACGTTACATTAGTAAATGGTATTTCAAAATTTGAAATATTTTGCTTCATCTTGCTTTAATTTGATCTTAGGGATTTAAATTCTGATATTCTAGTCAATTAATCTGATGTGTTGACTAATTTTTTAATTTTGTAGCCATTTGTCGTCTTAGGGGCTGTTCGTTTACATCTTAGTGGTTCCATTAAGAGGCAATCTCTGAATCGTTAAGAGATAATTCTTCTTTGGTAGAAAAAATGTCTGCCTCTTAATGGTTCGAAAGAGGTTTTGTATCTTGACCCTCCCTTAACCATTAAGAGTCCTGATTTTATATTGAACAATTAAAAGACAATCGTATTTCCTTTTACACTATATCAAAAGAGCCTCTTAATCATTCTGACCACTTAATGATTCTGCACCGAACCATTCAGCAACAAATTGACTTTCTTTAGCACATCTCCTTAAATCTCTCGTTTCTTCTCTCTCACTCTCTCACCTCCAATCTCAGCTCCTCTCTGCCCCTCTCTTCTGCTCTCTTCTCTTCACTCTCAAAAACTCACACACTCACACACTCATACACACATTATCATGGAAAATAGATTAAATCATCTTCTCTCTCTCTCTCTCTCTCTCTCTCTCTCTCTCTCCTGCCCAGCTCGCCTCAAATCATGTCTCTCACCTGAGTTCAGAAAAATCCCGCACGCGACCTACAAGACACCGCCGGCAGAACACCAGCGGTGACCATGCCCCCAATCAGAGTGGTGGCAGTACTCCGTGACTCAACAATTCCATTTAGGCTACCCAAGACTCATCACCAACTCCCGCGACAGACGGAAAAATGAGCCCTGGTTTTGGAGTTGGTGGAATTTAGCCGCGATGGCTCAATCGAGCGCATTTTGTAGAATATCAATAAAGAAAGGTGCTTTTTTTATGTTTATTTATAATGATTTTCTTGATTGTACTTTTGTCAATTTTCTGGAAATACTAGTTTTACACATCCAACAGGTGTTAAATTTGGGAGCAAATCAAGTTTTTTTATATATTTTATCTTCCAAGGGAGTCATAAAGAAAAATTTTAAATATGAAATATTATTGGAGCAAAGAACTCTCTGAAGCAGCCTTGGGCTAGACCATTTATTCTTCTGAATACCTTATTCATCAAGTATTTTGTCGAAAAATTTGAGTTAAAGTTTGGTGCTCTTTTTAAAATTCAACTTCACCTGGTAGCTCAATAAACGGTGTGATTTTATATCCTTGGAGATTACTACCCTAGTTATCCATACTTCTTAGGTACAACCTTTTGAAGTGTCTGTTTCCATGTAATTTTTCTTGGATTTCAGCTATTGCTCTCTGGCCTATTTTTGTGATTTATTAAACAACTCTCTGACAGTTGATAAATGCATAAGACTATGTGTGTAGAGGTAGTCTACAACATTATCTTACTGTGAGAATTGCACAATGCAGCTCATTCTCTTCAAGATTCTTCTTAGTGATTTAGGTGATTAAGGTTGTTTTTTATTGGTAGTTAAGTTGAACAAATAGGAATTGTCTGAAAGTTTGTTAGTTTGAACTGATGGTAATTAAATTTTGGGTGTTGTATAAAAAACTAATATCTACTCTAATGACTTTTTTAATGATTTCATGTTGCCATCTATGATGCTGTTTTAGTTTTTGGTGTTTCTTTTAAGTTTGATGTTTGAAGTTTGCTAATTTTCTATGCTTTAGACATATAGAGAAACATATTTATTTGTTGAAATTTTTGTATTAGGTAAACTACTTGGCAACCATTGAAATATTTTAGTCTTTGTTCAATCACATGTTATCCTTTTAAGTAGCAAGTCGTTTAATTTTTAGTTTGATTCCTCTTCAAAACTCTGAATGTCCTCTACAATTTCTTAAATTGTTTCTTTAAAATTTTTCAAAGTAGTGATTCAATGAAGTACACTTCTCCATATGACAGTTTATAATTCTATGTTCTTTACAATGTATATTATCTTGAGTTACAGACATAGTAGAACTGAACTCCAATACTAAGCTCTTCATATGACTTATGTTTCAGTACTTCATTGTCCTTATTTGTTGTTTGTACCACAACCACATGTCTTCATTTGTTGTTGATCGTGTTATATGATAAACAGAAGTTACGACCTCATTACTTAATCTGTATTTGTGAAGGAATCGTTACCTGGTTGTAAAGGGATTTGGACTGTCTACCACAAGAATTTACGCAGTGATTCCTCAAAAATGGCAACTGATGAAGATAAATATCATGCGTACTTGATTATAAGTCTGGAAAATCGTTCGATGGTATGCCATTATAAACTTTTTCTGTTGATAAGATGACAACATTGGGAAAAATGATACTGTTGATTGAGTAGAATTTTTGTTATCCTGAACGTGTGGTCTGCTTTTGTGCTACAGGTACTGCAATCAAATAGTAATCTTGAGGAGGTAACTGAAAATATTGACTATTATGTCTGGGGAAATAATATGTTTGAGTAGAAGTTAGTTTTGACTATTTGATAATGTTGTAGTATGTGTGTGTTATGACACGTTATGCTAATATGTTTTAGTTGGTGATATAATTTTGGCTTTCAGGCAAAACCTTGTAATTTCTTTATTGGGGAAGAAGATTTGTTAAACCAGCAACAAAGTGATTATGTGGATTTGTTTGCTTCATGTGCCGATGTTGAAGATTTGAAGAACAAAGTTGATAAGTATGATCATCTGATGAAAAACAATGATGTGCTGAAGAGAGACTTGGTCGTTTCGAAGTATATGATCTTTTTTAATCTTTTTTATCCTATTTTTGGTGTTCATGATGAAATTGATAGAAGTTTATTACACATTCTTTGTATTTGTTATGATATGTATCTCGTTTTGAATGGGTTGGAACGCATGTTATTTTTTTTTAGATGGGATGATATGAAATTATTGGTTCTTATATTATTGAGCTCTTGTGGTTGGTGGTTAGTTATAGGTGAATGTAGATTTTGGCATTGAATTTCAAATTGAAATGTGAAATACTAATATATATTACTGCAGAAAATACTAATATATATTATACAATAACTGAAGTAAAATATCTTTTTTTACTACGCCAATTATAAAATAAACAAATTTAAAGGCATTCTTCTACTTCGCTTACACCCATATTTGGATAATAATTAGAAAAAAAAACGAAATAGACTTCAGTTATTAGGATATTAGACTTCACATAAAAAACGAAGTCTAAAGTATACCTTTTACTACACGAACATAGACTTCAGTAATTATAATGTTTTTACTTCATATATTATCCGAAGTCTTTGACGTTTATTCTTATAGTGTCTTCTTGATTTTTGTTGGTTAAGTCGTTTGGATTATTTCCTATCTATTGTGGTCTTTGTAACACCCCGAGATATTCAGAATAATTACAGCGCCGTAAATCCTTTATATAAGAATTTACAAGGCTAATTTTGAAAAATGTAGAAATAATACAGAAGTACCATTAACGTTTAGAATACAAAACCAGTTCAAATGAGTCCATTATTACAAACACCTCAAAAACATCACAAGACACGCGTACTCGAGTACTGAAAATAAACCAGAAAGAAAAGACAACAATAATTAACATCACTGAGGCCCTTCATCGTCATGTCGGTACTGTGGCTGCTTTCCCGCTCCTCGACTACCTGAACATCAAAACAAATGTCCACCCCCGAAGGGGTTAGCAAAACGATGCTAGTACAAGTATCATAATACATAAATCGGATATGCAACAACAATGCATCATAAATTACATGAGACGGACTTCCGCTACCGGAATCCAACGATGCGAATCTACGTGATTCCATCAACATAACAAAGGGTAATCCAACGATCCAGCGCCCTCATTATAGATCCCCATGATGATCCCGTCGGACCAACGCATGGTGGAAAACCCGTCCAACGATCCAGCACCCTCAGCATAGATCCCCATGATGATCCCTTCGGACCAACGCATGGTGGACATCCGATCCAGTACCCTCAGCATAGATCACTCGATCCCTTCGGATCATCACATCATACACAAACACAAACCATGCATATACATATGACAAACGATATGTCCATCAACATGAACATTCAAGAAATCAATAACGAATACCATGATAATTCACGGGACTAAACTCATGTTCGACAACATGAATAAACTGTATGCATGATCAAAAATTCCAATATTAACAAATTTTCAAATACGATACTTGCCTCAAAGATGGCAAGAACTAATTACTCCAATGATCTCAACACACTCGAAGGCTGCCTCCTTCGATCAATCGTTCGCAATGCTCAACCCTCTAAACAAATAGGAAAATAACGACAACTCAAAACAAATTAAACGTACGAACATCTAACGTCTACTACGGCCGGGTTAACACTCTAAGCTAGCCGGTTCACGGTTCAACTCACCCGATGAATGTTCGGTCGAGCTAGAGACACTCAAATCACCATAAATTCGTACTTCGATTCCTGATTATCGATTTCATTACCAGGTTTGGTTATATAACACCTTCAATCCGAGTTTAAGGTTAATTCATCTCTACACTTCGTTTTTCTACAAGCTATCTTCTTTGCCAAAGTTTTACGTTCATAGTAATTGTCAACCATCAACACCCTTCATTCGAATCATCAACATGAAGATAAACATACCCATAAATCATTACGAGTTGTGAATTACGTTGAAGGTCACCTCAAACTATCCGAGGATTATTTCTTAGTGACCACTCTAAGAATTCATCTCCTTGCAAATAATCTCATTCTAGGTAATGATAATAACAATACACCGGCATACAAGTGATTCGGAAAAGACAACCTAAAATATACAACAACCTCAGAAATCAATTCTTAGATTCAACTCAATAAGGTTCGGTTGTGATCTTACCATTTTGATCAGATTCAACTTGATATGTCTCTTTCTGAGGAACCTGAAGCTATCTTAGATCGACAAGATAGGGTCATGAGAAACAAAGTTATTTTGTTTGTGAAAATTCTTTGGAAGAATGACCCATATCGTGAAGCTACCTGGGAAACCGAGGAATCGATGCGAACAAGTTACCCTCATTTCTTTTCGTAGTCTGGTACGTCTTCATTTCCTGTTCATTTCAATTTCGCGGACGAAATTTTCTTTAGAGGGAAAAAGTTGTAAAACCCTCATTCTTTATTCATGTGAAATACCTAAAATACCCTCTAATCTAAAATTTCAAGAGAACAGATTATTACAAGATAATACAAGAACATATGATTATAAACTAAAATATATTAATTCCTAAGTTATCTAAACTAAATAAATTAAACTATACATTATATAAACTAAATTAAAACATATGTTATCCCTAAATAAATAAAAGAAAACGAAATATACTTGTTTCCTTATCACAAATTCGGCCAAGAAGAGAAAAGGGAGAAGATCAGATCACATATTCACCATATCTACATTCCTAATTTATACCACACGCTTTCCCTTCTTTATACCCAACAAATTATACGGTTTTCTTGATAAATAAACACACAATATCCTCCATAAATCTCTCAAAATACACGGCATACATCCAGAAGAAGGCAAGGAAGAAAGTTGGTGTTTTGGTGAAAATTATAAGCAAGAAAGGAGTTGTGATACGGTGCTATCACAAGGGTTTCCAACGTGTTGTTTTGATTCTTCTCTTTAGTTTGATTCGTGTACTTGCTGTCCCAGGAAGGTATGATATTCCTAAGTCTTCTTATGATCCATTCCATTCATCTAATCAAGCTTACAATCGTTTTTAAGGTTGCTATCACAACCGGTATCACAAGGTGTCTTAAAAACTCTAATTCTATACGTTTTGTAATAATTGATTAAGAATGGTTATGCAAGTTAATTTGAGTCATGTAATACACTTATATATCTATAATGGAACGTATAGAATGATGGCTAAAAGATTTGGATTAAACCCTAAAAGAAATCAAACCTATGTCGACCTAAACTATGTCCATCACAAGTATGATTTTATGTGATTTTGTGATCCTTATTGTGACTAATTAAAGAGAATCAAGACCTGATATTTGGTGATTTATTTAATTCATACTAAGGCCTAATAAACTGAATAAAATGATGTTGGAAACAGGTCTTAAGATATATTATAGGTTCCGTATGCGTTTGTGTAAGTAAACATGTGATATACTGACCTAAAACGGATTTTTGAATTGGACAGTTTTGTAATCCGAATTTGTATGCACTATTGCTTGATTTTCACAAGTGTATTATACTGGTTATTTACTTGTAAACCTAGTTTAAGGTCTTAATTAAGTTTTCCAATTGGGTTGGAATGATTTAGAGTTGATTTGGGCATGTTTCTGAATTTTATGTGATAATATGTCAAAACAGCGTTTTCAGAAAATTTATTCAGTCGACTTGTATGATTTTTCATGTAAAATATATAAATAGTTAAGATCTATCCTTTTACAGAGATAATATCTAAGTTATTATAGACTTCCTGGAATTTTTGTAGATTTTTCTAAAGTGTATGAATGGGCTAATAAAATGCAAACTTTCTGCATGTATGTGAAGTTAATTTTCTGGGTAGGTATGGGGATATAATTTTTGTAGGGTACTTACACTTAATAATAAAATCTGGGAGAATTCAAGTAGACTCCTAATATATATATGCTTCTGTGATAATTTTTGTGAATTTTTAGTTTGACATATGGTGTGATGTTAAAATTCATATATTGAAGGATAAAACATAGTAAGACCAGAATTTTGTTAGAAGTTAAGATTTTTGTGATTTTAATACCATTTAATATGGTTGAACCCTAAACGCACTTGAACATTAATTATGATATAATTGGTCATATGTTAACCTAATTCCAATGACGAAACCCTAATCACATTAATAAATAGTGTTAAGTAATTAAAAACCCGCTGTGGCATTAAATGAGTTAATAAGTAATACATGATCCCCAATTTATGTAGGTTCTGCGAAGGAGTGACTTCCATTTCCTTGTGATCCATCTTTTACTGTCTGTTTAATTTGAATAAGGTACAGATATTCTGACCTTTCTCTTAAGGTTTCTCATGACTCTGACACATCTTTTGATCTTTAGCCATTTCTGATTTTGATACCTTTGCTATGAGCCTTCGTATTATGACTTATCTATTTGACACTATTTCATAGACTTATGATTGAACCTTTGACTTGGACCTTTGCCATGAACCCTCTTTAAAATGAACCATTGATTATGATATGATCTTTTGACCTTAGATTCTATGTCATTACTAAGGCATTCTGTTTTGACCTTTCAGTTTGATACCCGATCTATTACGAGGCATGGGGGTTCCATGTCCGTGTCATTGATGCACCAATGGCATGACTCCAGGGTGGTCGAGTGATGAGCCATCCCGTCCCTTTTTGTTATATATTATGAGATCTTAATTATGATACATGTTTGGCTACTAATATCTTTGCAGGGGCGTATGGATGCATCCTAGATTTGATTTGTATACGATATGTTATGTTATAATTTGTTTGGTGAGTGATGTTGTGTGCAATATATGTCCTTCACACTATGGGGGTTAGCTACTCCATTGGTTACTTATATTATGGTTATGATATGTTTGTTTTGAGCTCGTGGTAGATTTCTGATTTCCTTTCATTATTCCTACACTATTATTATACCTCATGTTATTCCCCAATGCACCATATTTCTGTTCTTTATTTCTTATTCTTTACTTTGCTTGTATATCTGTTCACTGGGCTTTGTAAGCCGCATTTTTTTTCTCCGCGGCAGGTTGTTAAGCTAGGAGCTGGGGCTATCTATGGGATTGAGAGTAGGAGCTGAGTGTGGATTTACCCTAGTCATCTTAGACTTTGATACCATTGTTATTTCATTTATGTTTGAGACTTAGACTATTTATGTTTCCTTTCATTTGGTTATCTTCTCGAACTTATGTAGCGATCAAGTCGTGTTGATTTGTTTTTCCTTTGATACTTATTTAAGACTCCCGCTTGCGTTTATTTATGTATGTTCTGATATGCCACCATAATGTGATACTTCTACCCTTGTCGGGTTGGGGTGTTACAACCCCGAACGGCGTTTCCGAACAACAATTATGAGAATCAGATCAATAAGCGATAGAAGAACCAATAAAAGTAGAACTGGATGACAAAAAGTCTCGAAACAAATATTCTTGAAAATCAATACGGTTACACGAGGGTCGCTAAAAAAATGAGAAATACACCGAAAATGAAAATACCGGGAAAAAGAAAATACGGATATTATAGGTATCGCCGTATGGAGATAGAGTTATAAAACTCTTTCGCGTTGCAGAAGCGATTTAAGTAAAGTGCAGAAAATAAATCGACACATGATTTATAGAGGTTCGACCAAACGTGCCTACGTCCTCTCTCAGTATCTTTTTCAATAGGATGAAGATCAACCTATGCACCTCTCTTCTATCGGTCGAGGGATAACCGTTACAAACTTGTCTTCTATCGGTCCAAGTTAAACCGTACAATCTCTCTTTTATCGGTTGAGATATTACCGTGAGTACTTGTCTTTGTGTCGGTCCAAGTTAAACCACTATAGCTTTCTATGGGCACTAGATAAACCTAACTTAGATATCAATTGTGATTATAACAATGCCGGATCCTTGATCCTAATAACACCGAATCCAATCGTATCTTTTCTTTTACCTCTCGTGTTGTGTTGAATGTATAAAACACTCAAATTATCAATATAATCTCAATATTACAACAACAATAGAATGTATATGAATATCAGATCAATGTCTTGATTACTAGAAGTTGTTGTCTTCAATACCATATGATGTGGTATTTATAGGCATTGGAGCCTCAACTAGCCGTTAGCTTCTTTCGACTTGCTAGTGTGCGGTAGCTCTTCTTCAAAGCCTACGTTAAGCCTCATTACGTACGTTATGCACTCCATGTAACGTATGTTATCGTTATCCAGTTTCAGTCCAGTGGCTTCATTTCTTCCCTTATGTACGTTATGCCTTCGTGTTACGTACGTTAACGGTCTCACGTAGCGTACGTTAACCAATCTTCGTAGCGTGCATTAACTCAATATATCCGTTGCCTTCATTTGTTAAACTATCCATTTGATATACTGACTTTGACCAGATTCTTTCCAACGTTAATCTGATTTGAAATCTCATTACGTAATTTAACCTCCTTGTGTTACGTATGTTAAACTGCTTCGATAGCGTGCATTAATCATCAGCTGTAGCATGCGCTATCCTCATCAGGTAGGTTGTCTGATCTGCAGGTAAGTTCTTGTTACGTACGTTATGATGCTTATATTACGAACATTATTTCCTTTTGATTGCGTGCGCTATACAATACATATAGCGTGCGTTATCCATGCAGTTTGGGCAGCTTTTTGCGTCTTCGTCTGCTTCGTTGTTTTGCTTCGCCTCTTTGTTGTTTTGCTTTGTTTAGAAACTTAATCATCAAAACTCTATTAATGAATATTTAGAACAAATATTCCAACAATCTCCCCCTTTTTGATGATTACAAAACAACCCTTGAATTGGATAAAATCTGCAAAAATAGATATATGTATATTTATACGAATCAAGGTTTTTGGCTTTGATCGTTTCGTTAGTTTCTCCAATTTTTCTTTTCTTGTCATTTTCGAATTCTTCTTCTTTTTAATTTTTCTCGACCCAGTTTTTGCTTTTTATTTTTCTCGTCATTCTTCCATGACGCTTTTTATCATATTCAACTCCTTTCTCCCCCTTTTTGTATTCAGCAAAAAGTGTAATAAAACGAATAATAAGTACCAAATGATGTATACAAAAAATATGCATGAAAGGGTATACCTCCCCCTGACAAAAATATCCGTTTTAAAATATACTCCCCCCCGAGTAAAATACAATTTGATAAAAACTAATTTTTGGGAATCCAACCTATAGTTGGTTTTTCTTTAGAGACAGAGACGATATTCGGAATAAAACTTCCTTTGGGAATCCAACTTTTCTTAGTTTTTATCGTCCGTCGTGGGCTTTTGCAGTTCGTAAAATGATGCCCAATTTTAAAATATTTTTCACAATGGGGTATTTTGAAATTTATGGATTTGTTTTTAGAACGTGGTTTGAAACCTAACCCTTGTTTATTCAACATAAACTTTTGCACCGAGAGCATTTGTTCAAATTTCTCGTTTGCACACAAGAATTTCTTGGTTAAATTTTTCAGCTCGGTTTGAACTTTTAAAAGATCATCCTTTAAAATATTTTCGTTTTCAATGCAATGAGAATGATCGTTCTTGATAAATTTTCCCTTTTCAAGAATTTTGAAATTTCCAATTTTCAATGATATTTATTTAGATTTAAGAGATTTAATCTCGGATAAAGCATTTTGATAGTCCGTATGCAATAGTTCGAATGCTTCAAAAAGTTCGTCGTAAGAATTAATTACTTGGCTTTCGACATCGCTATCGTCGAATGAACTCCGGGCCATGAGCGCGAGGTTATTTTGATTCATGAAATCTTCGTCCTCGTCTTCGTCACTCCATGTGGCAATTAGAACCTCCTTCTTGGATTTTACTCGGCAATTCTTCGCAAAGTGGCATGGTTTACAACATAATCGACAATTGTTGTCGAATTTCTTAGATTCGCCCTTTTGGATGTCCTGTTTTCTCCGGTTTAATGTGTTGGAACTTATTAATATTTTTGCCATAATATGCCGATTGTTCGTCACTTTCGTCCACCGGGATTTCTTTCTTATTTCTCGATATCTTAGCCTTCATGGCTATTGTTCTTTCCTTCGGCTTCGGTTTGGCATTCCGAGATTTTAGAACAATCTCGTAGTTTATAAGTAAACCAACGAGAGCACTAAAATCAAGATTGTTTAAATCTTTTGATTCCATTATAGCCGTCACCGTACCGTCCCATTCTCGAGGTAGTGATCGTAGGATCTTTTTAACTTTTTCACTACTCGAAAGTGGTTTTTCAAAACACGCCAATCCATTTGTGATGACCGAAAATCGGTCGAGCATGATCGTGATGGATTCATCATCCTTCATTTGAAATAGCTCGTACTCGTGAAGGAGCATGTTTATTTTCGTCTCCTTATCTTGAGACGTTCCCTCATGTGTGACTTCACATTTTCCAAATCTCTTTGACACTGTCACACGAAGATATCCGGTCGTGTTCTTCCGGATTTAAGGCACAATATAGGAGTTGAGTTGACTTACAATTGTAATGGTCATTTTTCCAATCCACATCATCATATTCTTCGAAAGACTTAAGCGTACCGTCGGATTTGAGAGGAATTTTCGGACCAAGACATATTACTTTCCAAAGCTCGATGTCATACGCTCGGATGAATATTGACATCTTTTTCTTCCACGTCATAAAGTTTGAGCCATCAAAAAATGGTGGTCGGTTCAAAGCAAGACTTTCGACCGGGGTAAGTTGAAATGCCATTTGGATCTTCTCCTTGGATGTTAAGCCGCTTATTGGAGGAATCACTCTGATACCAATTGTTGGAACAAGATTGGTCGGTATCGCCGTTTGGATATAGAGTTATAAAACTCTTTTGCATTGCGGAAGCAATTTAAGTAAAGTGCAGAAAATAAATCGACACAAGATTTATAGAGGTTCGGCCAAACATGCCTACATCCTCTCTCAGTATCTTTTTCAATAGGATGAAGATCAACCTCTGCACCTCTCTTCTATCGGTCGAAGGATAACCGTTACAAACTTGTCTTCTATCGGTCCAAGTTAAATCGTACAATCTCTCTTCTATCGGTCGAGATATTACCGTGAGTATTTGTCTTTGTGTTGGTCCAAGTTAAACCGTTTTCCTTTTCTATTGGACAAGGAATCAACCACTCTATATTTCTATGGGTACTAGATAAACCTCACTTAGATATCGATTGCCATTCTAATAATGCTGAATCCTTGATCCTAATAATACCGAATCCAATCATATCTTTTCTTTTACCTCTCGTGTATGTGTTGAATGTATAAAACACTCAAACTATCAATATAATCTCAATATTACAGCAACAATAGAATGTATATGAATATCAGATCAATGTCTTGATTACTTGAAATTGTTGTGTTCAATACCATAGGATGTGGTATTTATAGGCATTGGAGCCTCAACTAGCCGTTAGCTTCTTTTGACTTGCTAGCGTGCGCTAGCTCTTCTTCATAGCGTACGTTAAGCCTCAATACATACGTTATGCACTCCATGTAACGTACGTTCCAGTTTCAGTACAGTGGCTTCGTTTCTTCCCTTACGTACGTTATGCCTTCGTGTTACGTACGTTAACGGTCTCACATAGAGTATGTTAACCAATCTTCGTAGCGTGCGTTAACTCAATATATCCATTGCCTTCATTTGTCAAACTATCCGTTTGATATGCTGACTTTGACCAGATTCTTTCCAACGTTAATCTGATTTGAAATCTCATTACGTAAGTTAACCTCCTTGTGTTACGTATGTTAAACTGCTTCGATAGCGTGCATTAATCATCAGCTGTAGCATGCGCTATCCTCATCAGGTAGGTTGTCTGATCTGCAGGTAAGTTCTTGTTACGTACGTTATGATGCTTATGTTACGTACATTATTTCCTTTTGATTGCGTGCGCTATACAATACATATAGCGTGCGTTATCCATGCAGTTTGGGCAGCTTTTTGCGTCTTCGTCTGCTTCGTTGTTTTGCTTCGCCTCTTTGTTGTTTTTCTTTGTTTAGCAACTTAATCATCAAAACTCTATTAATGAATATTTAGAACAAATATTCCAACAATCTCCCCCTTTTTGATGATTACAAAACAACCCTTGAATTGGATAAAATCTGCAAAAATAGATATATGTATATTTATACGAATCAAGGTTTTTGGCTTTGATCGTTTCGTTAGTTTCTCCAATTTTTCTTTTCTTGTCATTTTCGAATTCTTCTTCTTTTTAATTTTTCTCGACCCAGTTTTTGCTTTTTATTTTTCTCGTCATTCTTCCATGATGCTTTTTATCATATTCAACTCCTTTCTCCCCCTTTTTGTATTCAGCAAAAAGTGTAATAAAAAGAATAATAAGTACCAAATGATGTATATAAAAAATATGCATGAAAGGGTATACCTCCCCCTCACAAAAATATCCGTTTTAAAATATACTCCCCCCCGAGTAAAATACAATTTGATAAAATTTAATTTTTGGGAATCCAACCTAAAGTTGGTTTTTCTTTAGAGACAGAGACGATATTCGGAATAAAACTTCCTTTGGGAATCCAAATTTTCTTAGTTTTTATCGTCCGTCGTGGGCTTTTGCAGTTCGTAAAATGATGCCCAATTTTAAAATATTTTTCACAATGGGGTATTTTGAAATTTATGGATTTGTTTTTAGAACGTGGTTTGAAACCTAACCCTTGTTTATTCAACATAAACTTTTGCACCGAGAGCATTTGTTCAAATTTCTCGATTGCACACAAGAATTTCTTGGTTAAATTTTTTAGCTCGGTTTGAACTTTTAAAAGATCATCCTTTAAAATATTTTCGTTTTCAATGCAATGAGAATGATCGTTCTCGATAAATTTTCCCTTTTCAAGAATTTTGGAATTTTCAATTTTCAATGATATTTATTTAGATTTAAGAGATTTAATCTCGGATAAAGCATTTTGATAGTCCATATGCAATAGTTCGAATGCTTCAAAAAGTTCGTCGTAAGAATTAATTACTTGGCTTTCGATATCGCTATCGTCGAATGAACTCCGGGCCATGAGCGCGAGGTTATTTTGATTCATGAAATCTTCGTCCTCGTCTTCGTCACTCCATGTGGCAATTAGAACCTCCTTCTTGGATTTTACTCGGCAATTCTTCGCAAAGTGGCATGGTTTACAACATAATCGACAATTGTTGTCGAATTTCTTAGATTCGCCCTTTTGGATGTCCTGTTTTCTCCGGTTTAATGTGTTGGAACTTATTAATATTTTTGCCATAATATGACGATTGTTCATCACTTTCGTCCACCGGGATTTCTTTCTTATTTCTCGACATCTTAGCCTTCATGGCGATTGTTCTTTCCTTCGGCTTGGTTTGGCATTCCGAGATTTTAGAACAATCTCGTAGTTTATAAGTGAACCAACGAGAGCACTAAAATCAAGAATGTTTAAATCTTTTGATTCCATTATAGCCGTCACCGTACCGTCCCATTCTCGAGGTAGTGATCGTAGGATCTTTTTAACTTTTTCACTACTCGAAAGTGGTTTTTCAAAACACGCCAATCCATTTGTGATGACCGAAAATCGGTCGAGCATGATCGTGATGGATTCATCATCCTTCATTTGAAATAGCTCGTACTCGTGAAGGAGCATGTTTATTTTCGTCTCCTTATCTTGAGACGTTCCCTCATGTGTGACTTCAAGCATTTTCCAAATCTCTTTGACACTATCACACGAAGATATCCGGTTGTGTTCTTCCGGATTTAAGGCACAATATAGGAGTTGAGTTGACTTACAATTGTAATGGTCATTTTTCCAATCCACGTCATCATATTCTTCGAAAGACTTAAGCTTACCGTCGGATTTGAGAGGAATTTTCGGACCAAGACATATTACTTTCCAAAGCTCGATGTCATACGCTCGGATGAATATTGACTTCTTTTTCTTCCACGTCATGAATTTGAGCCATCAAAAAATGGTAGTCGGTTCAAAGCAAGACTTTCAACTGGGGCAAGTTGAAACGCCATTTGGATCTTCTCCTTGGATGTTATGCCATTTATTGGAGGAATCGCTCCGATACCAATTGTTGGAACAAAATTGGTCGGTATCGCCGTTTGGAGATAGAGTTATAAAACTCTTTTGCATTGCGGAAGCGATTTAAGTAAAGTGCAGAAAATAAATCGACACAAGATTTATAGAGGTTCGGCCAAACATGCCTACATCCTCTCTCGGTATCTTTTTCAATAGGATGAAGATCAACCTCTGCACCTCTCTTCTATCGGTCGAAGGATAACCATTACAAACTTGTCTTCTATGGTCCAAGTTAAACCATACAATCTCTCTTCTATCGGTCGAGATATTACCGTGAGTACTTGTCTTTGTGTCGGTCCAAGTTAAACCGTTTTCCTTTTCTATTGGACAAGGAATCAACCACTCTAGCTTTCTATGGGTACTAGATAAACCTCACTTAGATATCGATTGCGATTCTAACAATGCCGGTTCCTTGATCCTAATAACACCGAATCCAATCATATCTTTTCTTTTACCTCTCGTGTATGCGTTGAATGTATAAAACACTCAAACTATCAATATAATCTCAATATTACAACAACAATAGAATGTATATGAATATCAGATCAATGTCTTGATTACTTGAAGTTGTTGTGTTCAATACCATAGGATGTGGTATTTATAGGCATTGGAGCCTCAACTAGCCATTAGCTTCTTTTGACTAGCTAGCGTGCGCTAGCTCTTCTTCATAGCGTACGTTAAGCCTCAATACATACGTTATGCACTCCATGTAACGTACGTTATCGTTATCCAGTTTCAGTCTAGTGGCTTCATTTCTTCCCTTACGTATGTTATACCTTCGTGTTACGTACGTTAACGGTCTCACGTAGCGTATGTTAACCAATCTTCATAGTGTGCGTTAACTCAATATATCCGTTGCCTTCATTTGTCAAACTATCCGTTTGATATGCTGACTTTGACCAGATTCTTTCTAACGTTCATGTGATTTGAAATCTCATTACGTACGTTAGCCTCCTTGTGTTACGTACGTTAAACTGCTTCGATAGCGTGCGTTAATCGTCAACTGTAGCGTGCGCTATCCTCATCAGGTAGGTTGTCTGATCTGCAGGTAAGTTCTTGTTACGTACGTTATGATGCTTATGTTACGTACATTATTTCCTTTTGATTGCTTGTGCTATACAATATATATAACGTGCGTTATCCATGTAGTTTGGGCAGCTTTTTGCGTCTCCGTCTGCTTCGTTGTTTTGCTTCGCCTCTTTTTTGTTTTGTTTTGTTCAGCAACTTAATCATCAAAACTCTATTAATGAATATTTGGAATAAATATTCCAACACAAGAAGTTTACGTGAGACAATAGGCATGTGTTGATTAATTAACGGCTCTTAGCTTGAACAAACGAGGCAGAGCCAATCCAGAGTAAGGTGCAGTACCACCACCACATCCACAACCTCGACCAGCACCATACAATGTCGGATGAGTCTAATAAAATGGAAATCGACAATTCGGAGTAGACATTGCATTGGGCGACTACATTGAGACCTAATGACTTTTATAGGCGGATGAGTTCGATGCAGACCAGAGTCACAAATAGAAACGAGATATATGATTACTCTTTCCACAAGAGAAGCATTTGGCTGCCGAGTTTCGGCAACGATAGATTGAGTGTCCTCTTCTACAACAGCTAAAACATTCCCGCTTAGCAAATGCATCAGACGATCCCTTGCGGGTGTGAAATATCATAATTGTAAGATTGACTATGGGTTGAACTCTCCCTATATTATTACCTACAGTCTGATCGGATGTGTTGGAATATTTATTCCACATATTCATAAATAATGTTTTGATGATTAAGTTGCTAAACAAAGCAAAACAACTTCGAGTCGAAGCAAACATCGAAGCAGACGAAGACGCAAAAAGATGGACAAAATACAAAGCTAGCGCATGCTAGACATACAAGTTAGCGCATGCTAACGGGTCCCGGCTGCAGATCAGACGAGTTCGAAGTAACCTGAAGTGAAGTCATCTTGTTAAAGTTCAGACCGAGCTCAAAAATTTAACGAAGAAATTTTCACTCGGAAACGAGAAATTTGAAAACATGCTCTCGGTTCAAAAATACACATTAAATAAAGAGGGGTTAGGATTCAAACCACGTTCTAAAAACAAATCCGTAAATTTCAAAATACCCCGGTGTGAAAAATGTTTGAAATTTGGGCATCACATTTCGAATTGCAAAAGCCCAAGACAGACGATTAAAGTCAAGAAAATTTGGGTTCCTAAAGGAATAATTGTTTCAAATATCATCTACGTTTCGAATGAAAAACCGACTTTCGGTTGGATCCCCAAAAACTAATTTTAACAATTGGTATTATACTCAGGGGGAGTAATATCTTTAAAGGGGAGATATTAATTTCAGGGGGAGTTTTATACCCTAGTATTACATATTTTTATACTATTTAATACATTTCATGCATATTTTCTTTGTTTATTTGTATCCTCTATATTTTATACTTTTTGCTGAATACAAAAAGGGAGAGAAGGAGTTGAATCGGATAAAAGCGTCATGAAAGATATGACGAGAAAAATAAAAAGTAAAAAGGAGGAGAAATAATAAAAACCGGAGAAGTCAAAAAGAAGAAGAAAGCATACAAAAAGGGGGAGAAACGAAGGAGTTGAAATTTGAAAAACGAAGAAGTCGAAAATGACAAGAAAATGGGTGAAACTAACGAAACGATCAAAGTCGAAAACTTTGAAACGTACATATATATATAATTTTATTTTGCAGGTTTTATCCAATTCAAGAGTTGTTTTGTAATCATCAAAAAGGGGGAGATTGTTGGAATATTTATTCCACATATTCATAAATAATGTTTTGATGATTAAGTTGCTAAACAAAGCAAAACAACTTTGAGGCGAAGCAAACATCGAAGCAGACGAAGACGCAAAAAGATGGACAAAATACAAATCTAGCGCACGCTAGACATACAAGTTAGCGCACACTAACGGGTCCCGGCTGCAGATCAGACGAGTTCGAAGTAACCTGAAGTGAAGTCACCCGATGAGGATAGCGCACGCTACACGTGATGATTAACGCACGCTATCGAGCCAATATTACCGTTGTGAAGAGATTCAAACATAGAATGACGTATGCACTGAAGTAAGATTAACGTACGCAAGAGATGATACTTAGCGCATAATAAATAACAGTTTGAATCAAGTCAATCAATCCGTTGGGGAGAATATGCTACAAGTCAAAAAGCATTAACGGATATATGACGCATGCAATGATGCATGATTAGCGCACGCTACAAGAAAGTGTTAGCGCACGCTAACTGTGAAGGGCAGGAGCCACTTGACTGAAACTGGAAGACGTTAACGTACGTAACATGCAGACCATAACGTACTCTAAGGCAAAAACATGCGATAGTGCACGCTAAGGAAGTCAGCCTAGCGCACGCTAATAATAACTGGAAGTAACGGCTAGTTTGTGGAAGAAGGCTATAAATACAAAATGAGTTGGTATCATTCTACACAACAACATTGAGCAATTCATATACACTTGAGATATCATTGTAAACATTATAGTTGTTCTTGAGCTTAAATTAGAGTGATTGAGTGTTATACACAAAATCATACACGAGTGAGAAAAAGAAAAGATACGATTGGATTCGGTGTTATTAGGATCAAGGATCCGGCATTGTTTGAATCGCAATCGCTATCTTAGTGAGGTTTATCTAGTACCAATAGAAAGCTAGAGTGGTTGATTCCCTATCCAATAGAAAAGGAAAAACGGTTTTACTCGGACTGACAGAAGACAAGCTTGTAACGGTAATCCCTCGACCGATAGAAGAGAGGTGCAGAGGTTTTGATCTTGAACTTATAGAAAAAGATACATCGAGAGAGGACGTAGGCACGTTTGGCCGAACCTCTATAAATCCGCGTGTCATTTATTTTCCGCACCTTATATTTCTGCTTCCACACAAACGGCACAAATACCGATATTACACCAACAATTGGTATCGGAGCGGTACTCCTATAAGCGACTTTACATCCCAGGATTGCTCCCGTCGAAGGCCTTGCTCTCAACTGACCACCATTTTTTGATGGCTCAAACTTCATGACGTGGAAGAAGAAGATGTAAATATTCATCCGAGCATATGACATCGAGCTTTGGAAGATGATTTGTCTTGGTCCGAAAATTCTGACGAATTCCAACGGTACACTTAAAACTTTCGAAGAATATGACGATTCCGATTGGAAAAATGACCACTACAATTGTAAGGCAACTCAACTTCTTTATTGTGCCTTAAATCCGGAAGAACACCACCGGATATCATCGTGTGATAGTGCCAAAGAAATTTGGAAAATGCTTGAGGTAACACACGAAGGTACGTCTCAAGTCAAGGAGACGAAATTTAACATGCTCCTTCACGAGTATGAATTATTCCAAATGAAGGACGATGAATCCATCACATTAATGCTTGACCGTTTTTCGATTATTACTAATGGATTAGCATGTTTCGGTAAACCACTTTCGAGTAGTGAGAAAGTAAAGAAAATTCTTCGATCACTACCTCGAGAATGGGACGGTACGGTTACGGCCATAATGGAATCAAAGGATTTAAATACTCTTGATTTTAGTGCTCTCGTTGGTTCTCTTATCAACTACGAGATTGTTCTAAAATCTCGGAATACCAAACCAAAACCGAAGGAGAGGTCGATACCCATGAAGGCTAAAATGTCGAGAAAGAAAAAAGAAATCCCGTTGGACGAAAGCGACGAAGAATCGACATATTATGCCAAGAATATTAATAAGTTCCAACACTTATTAAACCGGA
The DNA here is from genome assembly GCA_033398695.1 of Orobanche coerulescens. Taxonomy (NCBI): domain Eukaryota; kingdom Viridiplantae; phylum Streptophyta; class Magnoliopsida; order Lamiales; family Orobanchaceae; genus Orobanche; species Orobanche coerulescens. The sequence goes on from CM065815.1 coordinate 121,085,719, forward strand.
GGAAGAAGGACATTCAAGCGGGCGAATCTAAGAAATTCGACAACACCTATCGATTATGTGGTAAACCAGGCCACTTTGCTAAGAATTGTCGGGTTAAACCCAAGGAGGTCTTAGTTGCAACATGGAGTGACGAAGATCCTGATGAAGACTTCATCGATCAAAATAACCTTGCATTTATTGCCCGGAGTTCATTCGACGATAGCGACGTCGAAAGCCAAGTAAGTAACTCTTACGACGAACTTTTTGAAGCATTCGAATTATTACATACCGATTATCAAAATGCTTTAAAAGAAATTAAATCCCTTCAATTTAAAAATAAATCATTGGAAAATGAGAATTCCAAAATTCTAGAAAAGGGAAAATTTGTTCAGATCGATCATTCAAAATGCGTTGAAAACGAGAATATTTTAAAGAATGATCTTATTAAAGTTCAAACCGAGCTCAAAAATTTAACGAAGAAATTTTCACTCAGAAACGAGAAATTTGAAAACATGCTCTCGGTTCAAAAATACACATTAAATAAAGAGGGGTTAGGATTCAAACTGTGTTCTAAAAATGAATCCGTAAATTTCAAAATACCCCGGTGTGAAAAATGTTTGAAATTTGGGCATCACATTTCAAATTGCAAAAGCCCAAGACGGACGATTAAAGTCAAGAAAATTTGGGTTCCTAAAGGAACAATTGCTTCAAATATCGTCTACGTCTCGAAAGAAAAACCAACTTTCGGTTGGATCCCCAAAAACTAATTTTAACAATTGGTATTATACTCAGGGGGAGTAATATCTTTAAAGGGGAGATATTAATTTCAGGGGGAGTTTTATACCCTAGTATTACATATTTTTATACTATTGCATACATTTCATGCATATTTTTTTTGTTTATTGGTATCCTCTATATTTTATACTTTTTGCTGAATACAAAAAGGGGGAGAAGGAGTTGAATCGGATAAAAGCATCATGAAAGATATGACGAGAAAAATAAAAAGTAAAAAGGAGGAGAAATAATAAAAACCGATGAAGTCAAAAATAAGAAGAAAGCATACAAAAAGGGGGAGAAACGAAGGAGTTGAAAAATGAAAAACGAAGAAGTCGAAAATGACAAGAAAATGGGTGAAACTAACGAAACGATGAAAGCCGAAAACTTCGAAACGTACATATATATAATTTTATTTTGCAGGTTTTATCCAATTCAAGAGTTGTTTTGTAATCATAAAAAAGGGGGAGATTGTTGGAATATTTATTCCACATATTTATAAATAATGTTTTGATGATTAAGTTGCTAAACAAAGCAAAACAACTTCGAGGCGAAGCAAACATCGAAGTAGACGAAGACGCAAAAAGATAGACAAAATACAAAGCTAGCGCACGCTAGACATACAAGTTAGCGCACGCTAACGGGTCCCTGCTGTAGATCAGACGAGTTCGAAGTAACTAGAAGTGAAGTCACCTGATGAGGATAGCGCACGCTACACGTGATGATTAACGCACGCTATCGAGCCAATATTACCGTTGTGAAGAGATTCAAACACAGAATGACGTATGCACTGAAGTAAGCTTAACGCATGCAAGAGATGATATTTAGTGCACACTAAATATCAATTTGAATCAAGTCAATCAATCTGTTGGGGAGAATATGCTACAAGTCAAAAAGCATTAACGGATATATGACGCATGCAATGATGCATGATTAGCGCACGCTACAAGAAAGTGTTAGCGCACGCTAACTGTGAAGAACAGAAGCTACTGGACTGAAACTGGAAGACGTTAACGTACGTAACATGCAGACCATAACGTACGCTAAGGCAAAAACATGCGATAGGGCATGCTAAGGAAGTCAGCCTAGCGCACGCTAATAACAACTGGCAGTAACGGCTAGTTTGTGGAAGAAAGCTATAAATACCAAATGAGTTGGTATCATTCTACACAACAACATTGAGAAATTCATATACACTTGAGATATCTGTAACACGCCAAAACCCGGCGGTTATTACAGTGCCGTGAATTCCCAACTAGGACCCACCAGGCGAAACACAGTACAATAATTGACATAACTTAAATGCAGTACCGAACCACATTATGTTTACCAAATACTCCGATGAGGAGTTTATCCAGATATTCTGGCTAACATGCGCCAAACAGACCAGGATCAACATAATACAGGTATACTCTATATGAAGATAGATATACCGATACAATACAAAATACAGGAGAATAAAAATGCAGCGGAACTAAAAGAAATACATCCGAAAACAAAAAGACTCAGGCCCTTGACTAGTATCCTTGAGACTCTTCGTTGTCACATTGTCTTTCCTGTGTCTTAGCCTTCACGCGACCTAAAATATGATAATACAACATATTTCGCCCAAAACCACAGGGTCAGTTACACAAGATAATAAATCTCAATATGTCAAACATATATAATCACACATGCTATATGAATTAACAAATCATCACCCAAAACAGGAATATACGCAACAACACATGCTGTATAAACCACAAGTTCGACCATAATCTCAAATCTTCGAACACATGCGATCAAATGTGAATCGTCTAGATTATAACCCAATCCCGTTGAATACATACGCAATAAAACATGCTGTATGAATCAACTAACAGTTACGGCTCAAAGGATGGCGCCACACTACGCCCGGGATGGAAATGTGTCCGTGCACAAGCCACCAACGGGTATCGATCGAATACACGTGTGGTCTTGTACCTAATCAGTCTCACGAAGTAACCGTCTCGTGTGCACAGTTCAATGTGAGGTCAACTACCAACACACGACTTTATATGTGCCCGACATGAAAATCCTACACATACCAACCGGCACGCCAGTGTGACCCGGAATGCCACGAGATAACAAAAGTGACATCGAAATTCAATAATGACTTAACAATTCCCAACAAGGGACCAAACGACTCAATAAAGGAAATACGAATCCAACGAAGATCAAATCAACTCACCGAACTGCAACGAAGGTATAAATAAGACTCGGAACCAACGTTCCTCCATGGATGATCGACCAGATCAATAATAACATCACTATGAATCGAAATTCATAAAGCATAAATGAACGCAAATATATATAACATATATAAGACATATTATCATCATAACCAAGCAAGAATTCACTTGCCTCAATACCAAATACGTAAGATGCGTCTGGACAATCAAAGCGTCCTCCACGAACCGAGCGAACGAACGACGATCGAATGAACAACACCAATTAATCAAACGAACAACCTTAGGTCCAATGAACGAAATTTCCGATCGCGAGATAGCTCATGAACTCAATGGTCACCAAAGTACATCCAATAATCATGCCCTAATACACGATTAATTAATCAAAATATTATCATTAATTTACTTGATTCCAATAACTCGATTAAGTATCACTAGATAATAATTTATTGACAGGTCGTACCTTGAATCGGGTCAAAGTCGAAGGAGCTGAATTTATTTGAAATTCAACTGTCAATTTAGAAAAATCAACGAACAGTCCATCGATCAAATCTCTAACCCAAAATAATTTCCTTTTCTCAACTGTCCAAATTGATGAATCCAAAACAACATATTTCAGCCATTAAAAATCACCTTGGCCCAATTGTAGAAACCCAACCCAAATTCCATATTAACCCAACCCCTAATAATTCCCTTATATATATATATATATATATATATATATAAAATTGTATAGTCTCTCCCAAAACACTCATCCGCCGCCGCCCCCTTCTTCTCTTCATCTCATCTCTCTCTCTCTCAGCCCTCTCCATCTTCTTCTGAAAAGTACACAAGCACACACACATAGTTCACCTTTCCTATCCCTCCCTTCTTCTCGCCATCTACTCTCTCTCTCCCTTCTCGTCTCCTCTGTACCGTCGACCCTTATCCACACGCGCACACCCACAAAACTAGACGGTAACAAATACCGGCGGTGACCGTCGTGACAAATAGTGGCGGAACGAGCAGACTACCCCGAACAGTGTATTTCGAACTATCTGATCTAGGATTTACCAATGCTCGATTCGGTGAACATCATCTTGGTGAATATCGTTTCCACTGTTTGGGTCTTTGAGATTTCCGAAGGAGTCTCGATCTCACCGATATGGATGTTCCGGTGGCTGTCTCGGAGGTTCAGCAGTGATGTATTTCGGGGTTGAGGGATTATTCTGATTTCCGAATTCAGTGCAACCTTCCTCTTCATGTGAAAGAACAGGAAACGTGGTATTTGGTTTCAATTTCCACCGGTGGCTATATGTAAGGTAGCCATCCCGTGGTGACATGAGATTCCTGACTAAAATTTCTGGTTTTCACTTTCAGGGGTCGAGAACATTTTCGATTGGGACTGGGCTTAACACTCCACCCTGGAGTATATAAGAGTGTATTCATGGTGTTATTCATGGTGTTATTCATGGTGTTATAGGTGTATATAAAAATATTTGAATGATTGGAGTGAGTCTAAATGTCTAATATACAGCTGTGTTTCATCTCGAGTAATTTCAGATTTGTTTGTAGTATAAAATATGGTTGTAGGATTTCTTTTAACAAAGTCAGCCATGCTTCTATTAAAATAATTAATAGATATGTAATATTTCATATATTTCATAATAATTGGGTGATACAATTGCTCATTTTATTTCAAATGAGATCGAGTAAGAAATTAAAAGTAATTTCTCACTTGATTGTTTAAACGTAGAGAACCATAATTCATTAAGTGAATGATTTTAAGAAAAAAAAAATGAATACTTGTGGTGAAATATAATATGAGATATTGCGGTTTATTTGAAAAAAATATACCAATACGACTAGCAACATATCTCAATTGAAGTTCGATACCAATGTGATAAATAATATGAAACTCAATATTTAATAAAAGGTACAAATAGAGATATATATAAAATATGAAACAAATATCAGTGGTATTACAAACTACCCCTCTTAAAATAAGTTTCGCCCCGAAACTTAAAACAAAAACTCGGAGTACCAATTTTCAATATCTGACTCCATTTACTATGTAATATTTTTGTACTTTTACCATTATTGCCCGATTCTCACAAGAGGAGTAACTTCGATCTGTAAGTTAATTATTATTAAATCGTTTCATCGATTGATCCAACAGCCGATTCAGTACAATAATAACAAGTCAATATGGATATCACTAAATAATTAAAATTATATCATCCGGATATATAAAATTACTGAGCATTCAGAATTGTAGGTCACAAGTCATCCAGGAACAAGTCTAGGGGGGGTGAATAGACTTGTTGAAACTCTTAAATTCTTTTTGCGAAGAGTGAGTTTCTTCAGCTGATAGGTAAACAAATGACTTGGAGTCGTTTGTTCTTTAATATATGCGGAAGTCAGCTGATGACGAATATAAAGCAACTAATGAAACACTTAACAATGAATGCAGCAGTTAAAGTATGATGCAATAAAACAGTAAAGAACGCAGGCAATTATAGTGGTCTCAGAGGTGGGGTAATCCTCTACTAATCCACTTTTCTCCAAACCAGTTGGAGATGAATTCACTATAATTCTCAACCAGTGATAAATATTACAGTGATTCAAACAAACTACAACAGATTCCAACCAGTGGAAATCCGTGCCGTTGTACCACACTTGACTGCCTTGCACCTCTTGATCCTCGATCCTTGGATGCCTTTACAGTCTCTTAACTTCAATCAGTGAAGTACCCCGAACTCAGGATTATAGACAAGAGTTTTTGTCTTCTCCAACTAAGAGCTTCTTTAAGTATGAACTTTTAGAACCGCTCTTTTCTCGATGCTGTATTTCGCTTTTTGATAGCTTGAATGCTTTGATCGCTTGAAAGTATGTTAGCACCTATTATCGTAAGGTAAGGTTGTTTGTGTGTGCTCAGCTTCAAATCTTAGGAAATATATAGGTCACGATCTCTGAGCTTTTCCTTATATCCGTTGCAAATCTTTTGAACAAATCCGTCCGTTGGAGAGATAGACTTCATTGTTTTCTCTCTGAACGTTGCAAGGCTGGATTCCCATATTTTAATCTATCTTCTGACCGTTGTGAAGACTCTGCATGTGATGCGCCGAATCTTTTGAATATAATATGATTGAAGTCTTCAAGGTGGGTCTGGATGTTTTATTTAAATCATATCTCTTGCGGGAATCACTCCAATTTGTCTTTTCACGTTGCATGTGACTTTCCGTAATACTTGACTTTTCAACGCATGCTGACGTGGACTTGGAGTACTTGGATGATCTCGACTAGGCTGATGAGCAGTTAACATCTCTGCAGTCTGGACCTCTCTGATGTTCACTGTTTGTGACTTAACTGATCAGGTGACTTGTCTGAGGTACCTTGGCTGCAGTCTAGTCAAACATCCCTGATAATTTATGTTGACCAGAACTACTCTGACTTGACTCGGCTGATCCTCTCTGATGGACTTAGCTGTACTTAGTACTTAGCCGATTTCTAGCCTAACTTATTTTTGGCCTATAGAAGATACTCATTTGGTTCTTCTTTACATTTTGCCAAGTTTTATACTTAACATATTTGGCCTATGGAAGATACTCATTTGGTTCTTCCTTACATTTTTGCCAAGTAATAAACATTTGACTTTATATTAATGACATCATCAAAATCTAACAAGTATTCCTACCAAATTCCCCCTATTTTGATGATGGCAAAACTTTAAATAAGTAATCAAATGCACAAGTCTGCACTTAGGTGCAAGACACAAAATCAAACTCAGTCTTGTTTTGAGACAACTGGGAGTTGTCATTCAAATGACTGTTATATATTATTTTTCTGTTGATTACAAGTACATGGCTGAATTGAGTAAATACAGAAAATTTAATCAATTAAAAAAATTACAATTATATCCAAAAACTATCTGCCCCTCCTCTTCGAACAGTTTGCTTAGGAGGTCTAAATGGTTTTGCACCGATTGGTCTATTTTTGATGGGTGCAAGACCATATTTCCTCCTTATGACTAGGGCAGCAAAGTCTTGGTCTTCTTTTGAAGAGAACTTGTGCTCTTCACATAGCTTCCTAATTTCTCTTTGAAGCTCAAGCTCGTTAAGCTCATTGTCCAAACGGGTCGGCACTTCCTCTGCTCTAAATGTGGGAATCATAGGATAAGCCTGCCATTTGGCTGCATACTTAAGCATTAACTTCCACAGAGTAGGCCATCTAGTATCCATGTAGTTGATGAATGACTGTTGGGGCGAGCATTCTTTATCATCGAGTATCTCCCAGATGTAGAACTGCTCTATGAATTGTTTCTTGGCATCCGCCCAACGAGTCATGAATTCTGTTGGCAAGAATTCTTCAACAAACCGCAACTGTTTGCCTTCCCATTCGAATCTTTGTAGCTCTTCTTTCTTTCTTCTCTTCTTCTCCATAGACTGCTCTTCAGGTTGACTGGGGGCAGATATCTCCTTCCTTTTCAGGCTTGATGGTCCTTCAATTTGAAGAATATCTTGCCTCTTCTTTGTTCTTAGCTCTGCCCTTATCTCTCCTTGATTACTTCCTTCCCCCTGAACTCTATCTTCCCCCTTTTTGCCAACATCAACTAAGGTAGTCAATTGCTGCTCTATTCTGCTCATCCAGTCAGACATGCCAAAAGGAATTCTGTTGTTGGTAGGGGGAGGAGGCTGAGGAACTTCTCTCTGCAGCAAAGTGTCAAGCTTTGCATTGATGGTTTGGAGGTCAGGAGTGACCTGAGATGCCAGCAGCTCTCCAATCGTATCTTTCACTATCTGCCTGATCAGCTCAGTCATGGCAGGTGAGATCTGAGCTGGTGGAGAGTGCTCGCCTGAGCCTTCTGCAATTGAAGCACTGGTCTGCAAGCTTCTATCTGCAGCTGGTACTCCAGATGGGGTCTTCTCTGGGGTCCCTGATCTGGAGTCCTTAGCTAACTCCGCATCTAGGCTGGTGTACCGGGCAGGTACCACAGTCCTATCTTCAGCCTCTTGTGTCGGCTCTGGCTCCGACTCCTTTTCTCCTTCTTCCTTCTCCTGCTCTTTCTCCTGCTCTTCCTCCTTTTCTTCTTCAATATTTTCTTTTTCTTTTTCTTTTCCAGCTCCTTTATCTCCTCCTTCATCACCATCCTCATCATCATCATTATCATCATCCTTCCCATCTTTTTCTCCTTCATCATCATTATCCTTTTCATCATCATCATCCTCATTCTCTCCTTCATCTTTTTCCTGTTCGACTTCTTCTCCTTCTTCTTCTTCTTCTTCATTCAACTCTTCTGTCTTTTCAACTTCCTCAGGTTGATTTTCAACTAAAATCTTTTCTTCTGTTCTTCTCTCTTCCTGCTCTTCTTCTTCATCATCTAAAACAACAACTTCTTCATTTTCTTCTCCATCTACCTCCTCAATCCTTATTTCCTTTTCAACTTCCTCCTCAACAACTTTCTCATAGGATCCATCAAAAATACTAAGCATAATGGAATGGATGAACTGGTCCATGTTGGTTTTAAAATTTGACATGAACCAGTCCTCCTGAAGGATTAAAATTGTGTCTGATGTTTTACAAAAATCTATCAGCACATCCTCCGTGGCTTGGGGATAGTCCCAACCACAAGTGTCAATGAAAGTTTGAAGTTTGACAAAAGATAGGGATTTCAAAAATTTCCATTCTTCAAAGACTTCAAGGAACGATTGTTTTAAGGCTAGAGGTTTAACAAGTTGTAATTGTTCGATGGATAGATTGAAAACATTATTTTCAAGTAGGTTAAAGATATAATTGGCTTCAGGGATTGAAATAATTAGACCTGCTTCTTCTTCCTCAGAGATGTAGGCTGGGGTGAAGACAACCACAATTTGAGTCTCGAGGGTGCCTGGGGCAGGCTGTTCTTCTAGGTGAGTAGGTGACCTGGCTGCAGGGCTAGCATGATGATCTGACTGCTCTTCCTAACTAAACTGCAGTCTCCTGGGCCTTTTGGGAGATGGTTCTGGGGAGGACTGCATGATGGAAGGTCCTTCAGGGGATGGTCCCCTTTCTCTTAAAATGGACTGCTATGGGAGTGTTGTCGGACTTGGAGTCTGACTCTACTGCAGTTGGGTTGTCGGCTGCAGGTTGGTCCGACTCGCCTGACGAATAATATCTCGGGTAGGGCCTTATGTCAGGCAGCTCCTTCAACATCTGGGATGCTCTCCTTGTGCCTCCCAATTTTCTCAGCGTCTCTTGGTCTAGATGACCAAGTCTTTTGTTGGGGTGGAAGGGGTCAGTACTTCCCTTCGCCATTCCTGTCTTTTCCAGAATCCAACTCAGCTGCGTTCCAAACGCCAGCTTTGTTTTAAATCTCTTCTCATCAACAAGCCATTCGTCTTTGTTGACTTCTCGAACGAGTTGCCTAAATATGTAATCTGCCCAATCAATTTCTTCATCCTGAATTAGTGCTCCCAGCACCATGAACTTCGCCGACGACAGTTGATCATAACTGCCGGCCATCCCCATGATGATTTTGTTGGTTATGTCCAACGCAAACCGATAAACCTTTTTAATCTCACTCCTTTTAGCAGTGAGTTTCAGCTTTTCCGGCAAATTCTCCACCTTGATCTTCTTCCAGGTATCGGCGGCGGACTGCTTGAGAGCTTCGCCGGCTATGCCGCGGTGCTTCATACCAAAAATGGTACGGATTGACTCTCGAGATATGTCGACCTGTCTTCTGCCGACTGTGCTCCGAATTCCATCTTGAATTAGACAGGCTTCGCGATAGAACGCGATAACATCCTCCTTGTACAGATGTTGAGGGTTGATGTCCAGGAATGGGTAGATCCCATTGAGCTTCATCGTGCGGATTAGGTTAAGCACGTCGTAATCCTCCAGATTAGCTTCCAATAAGCCTTCGAAATCGACGACCAGCGAGAAAATAACCTGGTCCTTGACCGCCTTCAGGTTGACGCCTTCGAAGTATGATTCCATTTCTGCAAACACAAGATTTCTTAGTGTATTTGAAGTTCAGTAATTTTTGCTCTGTAAATTTTTGCTCTGTAGATCTAGGGTAAGCGTAAAAGGTAAAGTGAAGGGGTTTCTTTCCTTATAAAGAAGATGAAAAGACGTATGGATTAATTTATTATATATTTGAAATGGTGGTACGCCTTTTGAGATTCTTTTGAATTTCAAATTTGAATCGGTGGTCCATTTTAAAATTTGACGGTTGGTTTTGATTGGCCACCGTGGAGGTTGATTTAATAAGCGATTGACACGTGTATTTAAATTGCCACTTGTGAATCGAACATTAATATATTTAAATGACATTTGTGAACCAAAATTAATATAATAATAATATTATAAATATGGCAGATAATAATTAAATATTCAGAGGTCGGTTGAGTTTAGAAAACTTAGCTGGTCTGACTTGTTGACTGTTGACCGCTCTGCATCAGGTGAGTTGACTCCATGGTCTTCTCGCCTGATATTCTGATCAGTTAGGTTCCTTTGTCCGTCCTTCATCCTCTTGTCTGCATCGGCTAGGATCTGATTCTTCAATCAGCTGGGTCCGTCCTTCCTCTGAAATGCTTCAGCTTGCTTTAGTACTAGATTCCCAATCTAGTAATCCAAGATCTCTGCTCAGCTCCAAAAATCTTTCTTCTGGCAAAGGTTTGGTAAAGATGTCAGCTATCTGATAGTCTGTGCTGACTCTTTCAACTCTAACCCTTTTGTTAAGCACATGGTCTCTAATGAAGTGGTGCTTAACATCAATGTGCTTCGTCCTTGAATGCAAAACCGGATTGTTGGTTATTGCAATAGCACTATTGTTTTCACACCAGATAGGAACTTCATTGGCAATAATATTATAATCCCTTAGCTGTTGTCTGATCCATAAAATCTGTGCACAACAGCTACCTGCAGCTAGGTATTCTGACTCTGTGGTGAAGATAGAGTTAGAAACCTGCTTCTTGCTAAACCAGGATATCAGTCTGGTTCCTAGGAATTGGCACGTTCCACTAGTGCTTTTCCTATTGATTTTGCAACCTGCGAAGTCTGCATCTGAGTATCCTAACATCTCGAAGTTATCATCCTTGGGATACCATAGTCCAACATTGATTGTAGACTTAAGGTATTTTATTATCCTCTTAGCTGCATCTAGGTGTGATTGCTTCGGCTTGGACTGGAATTGTGCACAAACTCCTATGGCATAGGATATGTCTGGCCTACTTGCAGTGAGGTACAGAAGAGATCCAATAAGTCCTCTGTAGTGGGTTGAGTCCACTGATATGCCTGCCTCGTCTGCATCCAGGTGAGTACTTGTGCTCATAGGAATTCTTGCCGGCTTGGCTGATTCCATTCCATATCTCTTGATTAGGTCTTTGGTATACTTAGCTTGGTTGATGAAAATTCCTTTTTCCATCTGCTTAACTTGTAGTCCGAGAAAGAAGTTAAGCTTTCCCATCATACTCATCTCAAATTCTCCTTGCATGAGGTTGGAGAATTTCTCGCATAACTCTGGATTGGTTGATCCGAATATGATGTCATCCACATATATTTGGACTATTAATATGTGGCCTTCTTGCTCCACTCTGAATAAAGTCTTGTCCACCTTCCCTTTGCAGAAACCATTTTTCTCAAGAAACACAGACAATGTTTCATACCACGCTCTAGGTGCTTGCTTAAGTCCATAGAGAGCCTTCAACAGCTTATAGACTTTGTCTCATTTGACAAAACCTGGGGGTTGCTCTACATAGACTTCTTCTTCTAGGATTCCATTTAGAAAAGCACTCTTTACATCCATCTGATATACTTCAAAATCTTTGAATGCAGCATATGCAAGGAATAGTCTGATGGCCTCTAATCTTGCAATAGGTGCATAGGTTTCATCAAAATCTATTCCTTCACACTGTGCATAACCTTTTGCTACAAGTCTGGCCTTATTCCTAACAACAGCTCCGTCTTCATCACTTTTATTTTTGTACACCCATTTGGTGCCAATAACCTTCTTGTGATCAGGTCTGTCAATTAGTTCCCAAACTTTGTTTCTTTCCATCTGCTCCAATTCTTCTTGCATGGCATTTATCCAGGAATAATCTTCCAGGGCTTGTTCTGTAGTTTTAGGTTCTATCTGTGACATAAAGCATGAGAACATAGCCATTCCTGCTGGTAGGGTTGACTGTCTCATCTTAACTCCATCAGTCAGCTTCCCGATGATTTGCTGGATTGGGTGATCTTTGAGCCACTTGGGGATGTCGTCTTCTTCTGGGTTTGTTCCCCCTGTTGGATTGCTCTGGTGGATTACGCATCACTGGGTTACAGTGCTGCAATGGATCAGCTACCGTCTTGTCATCTGCAGGTTGGATCTGATCTGCAGGTGAGTCTTTATCAGCTACGGCTGGGTCTTCATCAGCAGCAACTAGATCATATAGGTTTGGTGATCCTGTCTGATCTGCAGTTGGGTCTTCAGCAGCTGCAGTTGGGTCTTCAGGCTGGTCTGCAGGTGAGTCCACCATTCCAGTGTCATGTATAATGACTTCTTCAAGGGTTGCTGACTTGAGCTTGTTCTCAATTAGCTCAACTTGCTTCCTGTACTCAACGGTAGATTCATCAAAAATAACATGGGGTGTTTCCTCCACAACTAAGGTTCTTTTGTTAAATACTCTATATGCCTTGCTTCTTTGTGAGTATCCCATAAAGAGACCGTCATCAGTTTTAGCATCAAAGGCATTTAGTTGTGTTTTACCGTTGTTGTGGATGAAACACTTACAACCAAAAACATGAAAATAAGCAACAGTAGGAGTTCTATTGTTCCAAACCTCATAGGGAGTTTTGCCATGTCTCCCTACTATCATACTCCTGCAGGTGTGACAGTGTGTTGATGCTTCAAAGAACCTCTTGGGCAGTGTCCATACGCAATCATGGACCTTCCGCTTCTTTCGTGGTTCTGTTTCTTCTTTCAAGAACACCATTCTGCTGGGAGTCTGGGCCGCAGAGCTCATCTTTGGATCCCATTCTAATCGTTGTAATCAGTTATCGCCTTGTTGAGAAACTCTCCTCCTCTATCTGATCTGATCTTGATGATGGATAGGGATTTCTCATTCTGGATCCTTCTCAGCAGCTCAGGTAGCTTGGTCAAGGTTTCACTTTTCTTATACAAGAAGATAATCCAAGTGTACCTTGAATAATCATCTACTATAACAAGTGCATGCTTTCGGCCGCTCAGAGTCCTTGGATTGATAGGACCAAATAGATCCATGTAGAGTAGATCTAAGATCCTTGTTGTGAGAGTTGTAGGCTGGACTGGCTTGAATGATGCTCTGGTCTGCTTTCCTTTCTGACATGCATCACAAAGCGCTTCTTTCTTGAATGCTTCATTTGGAAGTCCTCTGACCAGCTTCTGAGAACTAATCTTGTTGATGGCTTTGAAGTTCAGGTGACATAATCTTTTGTGCCACAGCCATCCGTTCTCAGCTACTGTCTTGGATAGAAAGCAGGAGTTAGGTGTTCCTGTGTTCCAATCTATCATGTAGACATCTCTCCTTCTGAAACCTTGTAGCTTCACTTCTCCAGATAGGATATCTATCACCATACATTTCCAAATGGTGAAGACTACTAGATTCTTCTCGTCGCATAACTGGATTATGCTCAGGAGGTTGTATTTGAGCCCTTTGACATAATGAACTTTGGATATCACAATATTTCCTCGGTGCAGCTCTCCAAAGCCCTTTGTTTGTCCTCTAGAGCTATCTCCAAAGGTTACATCGGGACCTATTTCTTTGGTGTATTTGAACAGCATCTTCTTGTTCCCGGTCATGTGCCTCGAGCATCCAGAATCTACAAACCATTCTTCACCTCCAAAATTTGAGCTTGTGGAGATGTGGTTGTAGTCCTTCCACCTTTTCTGCAATCAGACAAGCAGATATTTAGGTACCCAAATCTTTGTGGGTCCTTTGGGGTTAGCTGGTTTCCTGGAGAATTGATTTCTCCTTGGATTGTAAAAATTGTTATTATTATAACCCTCATAAGGTGTGTAAGGTCGAGGTCTGAATCTCCTGTTCGGATTGTATACTTGATATTCCTCAAAATTTTGATAGTGTGGGCCATTTCTAAATCTTGGCTGAGACCATTTATTAAATCTTTGAGGTCTCCACACTTGTTCATTTTGGAAATTGGGATAACCTTGAGGTTTCCATCTGCCCATCCCATTTTGAAATCTGTTTTTAGGGAGTTGTTGGGAATAGTGGGCATGTTGTCTGGGCTGCTGCTTCTGCCTGGGCCATTGCCTAGTCGCCTATCTAGGTGGCTGCCTTGTGTAACCTGACTGCAGCCTAGACACATGACTTGGCTGTTGCCTGTTTTTAAATATCGGTTTATATGTAGGCTCAACAGTCGAGATAATTGTTTCTCCCTTGATAAACTTTCTTTTAGAACTAGAGGGAGTGTGAGGATCATATCCAAGGCCTGATTTGGAATCTAGTGGCCTTTTATTGGTACACAATTCTTCCAGAGTTGAAGACGCCTTCAGGGAGGTTATTTCCTGCGCCCGAGTCTTATTTATCTGAGTCAGCTTAGTAAACTCGGCTTTGGCATGAGCAAGTGCAGCTGATTTTTCTTTAAGTAAAACAGTTAATCGATTTATCTCAGCTGTATTAACATCAGCCTGGTTTTTAAAGTCAACTGCACTTATCTCAACTTTGTTCAGTTCTAGGCTGAGTTTTTTGAAATCATTTTTCAGCTGCCTATTCTCATCTTGCAGCTGAGTCTTCTCTGCTGATACAGTTTGGTGTGCAGATTTGAGTGTTTCAAAATCTTTAAATAACTGATTTACCGATTCGTGCAGATCCATATCTTGTGACATGGCTGAACTATTATTTGAACCAGAGGGTTTAGAAGTTACCTCTTCATCAGCTAAGTTGGCCATCAGGCAGTCATACTATTCATCATCATCAGAAAAGAATCCGCTGCTTGATTCTACATGCTCCTGGTCTTCTCCGATGAGAGCCTTTCTTCTATCTTCTTTTCTGCCCACCTCCTTCTTGCTTTCGTCCTTCTTGATCTCAGGACAGTCCATTTGGATGTGTCCTGTCTTGTGACAATTGTAGCACTCTACTTTCCAGCTTCCAGCTTTCTGGTTCCTTCTTGGATTCTCCTTAGATTTTTTCTTGTATTTGGAGTAGTTCTTTCTAAAGTTGCTGAACCTTTGCATTATAAACGCCATTTCTTCCTCAAAATCTAGTGGATTTGGAGGCTTTACATCAGATAGGCTTTTGGCGGGGGACTCGGCTGCAAATGCTATTCCCTTCTCTGTAGGCTCAGTTGAGGATGAAGTTGGAAGTTCGAACTCATAGGCCTTCAGATCAGAGAACAGCTCTTGAATTTTTATCTTATTCAGGTTCTTGAACTCTCTCATGGCCACAGCCTTCATGCTCCATTCAGGGTTGAGAGATATGAGAACCTTCAGTGCCATTTCCCTGTTCCCATAGGTTTTGCCGATGGAGTTGATTTCATTGATAATCTCAGTGGACCTTGTGTCCACTTGATCTATGCACTACTACAAATCTGGGCTTAGGAGATGCTGCTTGCATAGCGCTTTTTCAAAAACGCTATGCAAGTAAGGAAGTTAGACAGCGCTTCACGAGAAAAGCGCTATCCAAGTTATTATCATAATTTTTAAAAATAAATTAGAAATAGAAGAAAATACTTCAATAGCGTTTATTTTAAAAACGCTGTATTAGTTTTTATCTTCAATAGCGTTTCGGATAGCGCAATGCTAGTTAGCAATTTTTAAGTAATATTTTTGATTTTTTTATTAGTTTTTAATGCTACAATAGCGCTTTCAAAAGCGTTTGAAGTCCACATATCCTAACTAATTATTGTTTCTGTGTTTTTTTATTTATTTTGTAAAACCTTATCTCCATCTCTGCCTAAAATCGCCGCTGCTCTATCTCAGCTTGGATGGGGGGGTGGAGCAGTCAACCGTTGCCAGTCTCATCTCCCCTTTTTTTCACTGTTGTCGGCCAGCGCAAAATGACTTGGTGACCTCATCCCCGCTCCCCTTTTTTTACTGTTGTTGGCCAGCGCAAAACGACTTGGTCCCAAAACCACATCACACCAAATCGGATCCGGGTTTGCAGAAAGCCGATCCAAGAGATGGCGGAGGCATCAAGGCGGCTGCCTGACCTGCAAGGACAACCGGGAAACAAGATCTGCGTCGACTGCTCACAGAAAGACCCGCAATGGGCTTCGGTGTCCTATGGCGTCTTTATGTGTCTAGATTGTTCGGGCAAACACCGCGGCTTAGGTGTCCACATCTCCGTCTGATCTGGGATGATGGAGTCGTGGTCGGAGATCCAGCTCCGGAAAATGGAACTTGGGGGTAATGATAATTTCTATAGATTTATTGTAGCAAAGTATAATCTCAGCTAATCCATTTGGGATTAGCTAATCCATTTGGGATTTGTGTTCTGCTCTAATGATGCCAATCTCTGTTAATCTTTCTGCTACTGTTAGTATATTCCTCTCTGATTTGGTATATCAAACTTTATTTCAGCTGTTAATCTTATTTGATTCGATTTAGGATTTTGATTTCAATTTTAGGAAACTTAGGACTCTGGAGTGGAGCTGTTAATTTTACTATTTTGGGACACTTTACTTCTCTAGACTCACTGGAGTTTGAAATTAAAGGTATTACATTTTCATCTTACTTGAATTTGAAGCTTGACAAATTGAAGATGTGAGTTTCATCTTTGAGTTCTTTCTTTTCTATTTTTGTGTTTTCTATTTTACAACTTGCAAATAAAATTCAAATTAAAATAGAAAGTGCATTTTTTGCTGTCAAATCTATCCAAAGGAATGGTATGAATTGTTTGTTAAATTATTGCCTTTCATACCGAAATTTCTTCTTATTTTTAGGTCTTAGGTATTCCTTGAATCTGTAACTTCTTAAGTCATACACTTCTGGGTGATCTGTTCCCCTTAAACTGGTTTGGATTGTTCTTCCAATAACATCCGGAAGATTTGTTTCCGTTTCAGGCTTTGGTTTTGATACACCGCTTTTCAGCATGTCTCTTGTTATAATATTCATTCTATGGCTTTTTTCGACGCCTGGAAGTTCAATGTTTCACATAAAGGCAAGTGCTTAACAGTTTCTTTCTTCAGCAGATGGGTTTTATGATATTTTCTCTAAAATTATTCGGGTGCATCTGTATGTGTAGGAAATGCGCATAACTAACTCCACTATAAAGGGGGATCTGAAGGTTGCGATGAATCAAACCATTCCAGCAAATTCTGCTGGCTGGGAAAACCGTGGGTGGTTCTATATTGCAGTTAGGATTGCCTTGTTCCTTTGGGTAAGCTTCTGCAAATTTCAGATTGTTGTTAGTGTTATCTCTAGTTTTATTCTATAGGTTTCATAAATATAATCTGTTTCTTGTTTTCAACAGATTGCTTTGCTTAATCTTATAACTATTTCCTCTACATGGGCGAGAGTAATTGATGTGCTGGACAGTGAGGCCAGTGTGTACTATTTTTCTGTCAAAATCTAGTCTAATGTTTTTAATGTATACACTTAATTGAGCACAAGCATGAATCCATTAACCGAGAGCAAGAATCGTAAACCCAATCCAACACAGTTTTGGTGCTTGTATAATCTTGTTGCCTAGTTGATTATGTGACAATGACTCTCTTGAATTCAGTCAGGTTCAAGATTGTTTGGGTTTATTGGCGCTGGTGCAACGCTAGGGCAGCTCTTTGGTTCACTATTTGCTACAGGAATGGCTTGGTTAGGCCCATGTATGTCCCCTCTTTGTCGCCCTCTTCTCTTCTCCTTGTTTTTTCGTTTTGTGATTTTGAATTCAGTTCATTTGGATTTGCTTCTTGTTGCTGCGCTGTTGTTGGAATTTGCTGCATAGTCTTCAATAGGAATTAACAAGGACAGTTCGCAGCATCCAGGAGAAGTATCTCTTTTCAGGTCTTAATGTTCTGACTTTTGCTTCATGCCTCACAACATTCACAATATTGAAGTCCGGAATTTATTGTTTCTAGGACGATTCTTTTTCAAATATCGTAAGCAATTTATATGTTATTAACATTGTTGTTAATTTCAATTTCATTTTGAGTATCATGTAATTGTATCTGAGTCTTCTCTTACAAAATTAATGGGACTTGACTCCATTTGTTTGGTTGAGATGCAATTAAGCACTCTCCTCATCTGGAGGTGAGTCACGATGAAGATGCAATGTAATAATGTTGCTAAAAGGGAGGGGGTATGGAGATTCTTTTAGTGGTTTCAGAATGAGATGTTTCAACACATCTATATTGGATGATAAGTGAAGGAAGCAAAAATCTATGACTACATCTAGAAAATCTCATCCTTGTGCTGCTTTGTATTGGTGTCCTTCTGAAAAAATTATTTTTATCCGATTCAAGTTCGTTATATTGATAATCTTTTTAATTGGATTACTGATCATATTATGTGCAAGTGTTGAAAAAAATATCCTTCCCTAAGAATGGAGGTTTGGAACGCAGCTAATGAATCTTTGGAAAGAATGAGGGATGAAAGCAAAAGAGCAACTATGCGGCTAGTTGATATGGAGTGCTGTTACTTGACAGTTGATTTCTTCCGGAAGCTTCCACAAGATGGTGATAGGGGTGGGAGTCCAACAGACTCGATTTTTTTATAGATACAATGAAGCATATCTTCGTCGTGTTGGTAAGTATCATTAAATTAAAACATCTTAAGCTTTTTAAATAACATTAGTTCACCTCTCTTTCTGTGATTATACAAAACAGGAGCAAATGTGTTGTCGTATATGAATATGGTGCTTGGAACTTTACGACACTCCATCCCAAAGTCTGTGGTTCATTGTCAAGTGCGTGAGGCTAAACGTACCCTACTTGACTATTTCTTCACTCAGTTGGTGACAAAAGAGGTGTGTATCACATGATAGAATTTTTTTATATCAGTATAACATCTACTTTTTATTTCTTATAATAATTGTAATGTTTGAGTGTACACCTAGTTTTGGAGATTACTAGTAGTTTGCAAATCAAAATGTTATTTTAAATCTACATCGTTAGCAATAATAGTTTGTTTGCTGATATTTCTTTGGTTTTCTTCCGTTATTTAATCTCAAGTTCTTCTACACTTGACACTGAATTCACATAACACCGGGGGCCGCTATTTAGAATATTACTGTAACACGCCGAGATATTCAGAATAATTACAGCGCCGTAAACCCTTTAAGTAAGGATTTACAAGGCTAAATAAAAGAAATGTAAATATAAGACATCAATACCACGAGAATTTAAGTTTACAAAACCGGTCCAACTGGTTCAACGAGTAATTAATACAACCATCTCGAAATGATATTAATAAGACACGCGTACTCGAGTACTGAAATCAAACCAAGAAAAACAAATCACCAACAACAACAAACATCACTGAACCCCTTCGTCGTCACATCGGATCGTGGTCGCTTTCCTGCTCCTCGGCTACCTGAACATCAAAACAAATGTCCACCCCCGAAGGGGTTAGCAAAATGATGCTAGTACAAGTATCATTTAAACGAATCAAATATGCATCAACAATACATAACAAAATACACCACACGGACTTCCGCTACCAGAATCCGATAATGCGAATCCACAAGATTCCATTAACACAGCAAGGGTATTCCAATGATCCAGCGCCCTCAGCATAGATCCCAAGATGATCCCGTCGGACCAACATGAGGTGGAAATAACCCGTCCAATGATCCAGCGCCCTCAGCCTAGATCCCAAGATGATCCCGTCGGACCAACACGAGGTGGACATCCGATCCAGCGCCCTCAGCATAGATAGAACAACAAACACAAACACAACTCATGCATACATATATGCCAAATCGCTATGTCCATCAACATGAACATACAAACACTAGATAACGAATATCATGACAATTCAACGAAATAAATCTCATGTTCATCAACATGAATAAACCACACGCATGCTCAAAAATACAAACATTAACACATTACGATACTTGCCTCGAAGATGGCAAGAACGAAACACTTCAATGATCTCAACACACTCGAAGGCCACCTCCTTCGATCAATCGTAGCAAGCTCGAACCTTAACAAAAGAAATGATATAGAATTCATCTCAAGTCGAACGATTACCTATCAATCCGGTCTACGGCCAAAAGTTCTAAATATGCAATCTGCCTGAACCACTTAGCGTACGCTACGTACTCTACGTAACGTGCGCTAAGCCTGCCTGTTAGCGTACGCTATCGTCTAAGTCTAGCGTACGCTAGCCATGGACTGACAGTTCTCTCTTATCAGCCGACCGACTCGACTGATAACATAACGTACGTTACGTACCAAACGTAGCGTGCGTTAACTTATTCCCGATAGCGCACGTTAACTTACGTATGTTAGCGTGCGCTAACCGTGCATGGCAGATTACTTCTGGCAGAAAACTAGATCTAATGGTGATGAACTCATGAATTCTATGGTGATAATACATGTCATCCCCGTGAATATAATGCTCATAAGGTTTTGTGAAAGTTCTATACGGATTAAACGACTATGAGATACAAGGTTACGTATAATCATCACAACGCCATAATTCATCTTTGATCTTCAAGGAAAATCCTAAGTTCAATCCGTTATATGTCCCAAAATGTATGGTTCCTTTATGTAAAGGCATAAGAACTTAGAAAATCTCCATATACTGGTTACAAATCGTTTTGAAGCTTCAGAATATGCTAAGAGTTCAAACACTAAGAGGTTCAATGGTTTATACGATGAATAAGTACCGAAACATCGAAAATATCCTTCTAACACATGATGTTCGACTACTTATGAATCTAATTGACTAGGTAAATCCCAAACATGATAAAAAACGTCCTTCAGAATACTACTAATATTGGTGAAGAATCACCTACCTCAAAGTAGTGAAGAACAAGGAGGAAATTCGAAGCAATCCAACGCCGAAGGCTTGAACACCAATCCCCAATGATCTACAATCTTCAACACGAGCTAGGATGCCGGCAAGAAGTGTTTAGGATGAAGAGAGTGACTTTCTAAAATCAAGAATTCGGCTGGGAGAGTGAAAAGTCTGAAAATATGAAAAAGGATGTTGTCCTATATATAGAAAATGGTTATTAGCGCGCGCTAGTCCATATTCATAGCGTGCGCTAACGGCTATTTGAAACGTTACTGATTTCACTGTACTCAGCCTTTAGCGTGCGCTATCCTCATATGAGTAGCGTGCGCTAACGCGTTGACTTGGCTTTTTCCCGAAAGCCGTCCAGGTTCATCCCGACACAATCCGACCAAGATCCCCGGCCTGATCTCACCTACCAACGCGTCTCAATCATATTGACTACGTATGGCGTGCGCTAAGGTTTCTTCACAGCGTGCGCTATGGATCCAAGTTAGCGTACGCTACACTTAGTCGATAGCGTGCGCTACATGCGCAGAATCACAATTTAAATCACGTTCATGAAATCATGCGCTCAACAATACCGGATTATGAAATACGGAGAATAATACTCAGATCAAAATGCAATAATTACAATATCACAAGTTCCAAATACATAGCAGAAATCTCGGGTATTACATCCTTCCTCCCTAAAAAGAAGTTTCGTCCCGGAACTTAAGATGAAAACAACTCTGGATATCTAGTCTTCATACTGTCCTCCGTTTCCCAAGTGGCCTCTTCAACTCCGTGTCGTGACCATTGCACTTTAACCAAGTGTATTGGTTTATTTCTCAATTGTTTGATCCGACTCTCAAGTATCTTGATTGGTCTCTCTTCGAAGGTGCCATCATTAGCTATCTCGATCTCATTAAACTCAATGATATGACTGGGATCTGGTACATACTTCCGCAATTGGGATACGTGAAACACATTGTGAACGTGACTCAGCGATGGCGGTAAGGCCAACTTGTATGCTAAATCTCCAACTCTCTCGAGGATCTGGAATGGTCCGATATATCTTGGACTTAGCTTGCCTTTCCTCCAAAAACGGAAAATTCCTCGCGTAGGAGACACCTTCAATAGTACATGGTCCCCAACGTCAAACTCTAGATGGCGACGACGTACATCTGCATAAGACTTCTGTCGACTCTGGGCAGTCAACAGTCTTTCCCGAATCAAAGCTATCTTCTCTTGAGTCTGAATTATCAATTCCGGTTCCGTCCCGATCAAATCCGAAGAATCATCCCAACACAGGGGTGATCGGCATCTTCTCCCGTACAAAGCTTCAAATGGTGCCATCTTAATAGAAGCATGCCAACTATTATTGTAAGTGAATTCAATCAACGGCAAATGAACTTCCCAATCAGTCGACCAATCTAAGGCACAAGCTCTAAGCATGTCTTCTACTGTTTGTATAGTCCTTTCGGACTGACCGTCCATTTGGGGATGATAAGCTGTGCTAAAGTTGAGCTCAGTTCCCAAAGCCCTGTGAACTGCTTTCCAGAAGTGCGACACGAAGCGACCATCTCGATCTGAAATAATGGTCTTCGGCGTCCCATGCAATCTGACTATCTCTGCAATAAATACTCGCGCCAATTTCTCGGGTCCCCAAGTATCTTTAATTCCTAGGAAATGAGCCGACTTGGTTAGTCGATCAACTACAACCCAAATCATGTTCATTCCCGTCTTGGTTCTTGGCATATTGGTGATGAAATCCATCGAGATATCCTCCCACTTCCATTAAGGGATCGGAAGCGGCTTTAACATTCCGGCAGGTCGCTGATGTTCAATCTTAACCTGCTGACAAGTCAAACACTTCGAAACGTACTCTGCTACGTCCTTCTTCATATTTCCCCACCAGAAGTTTTGTTTAAGATCCTTATACATTTTACTGCTGCCCGGGTGAATAGAATGAGGCGCGCTATGAGCTTCCTTCAGAATTGTCCGTCTCAATTCCTCATTATCGGGAACGCAAAGTCGACTCTGAAATCTCAGAACTCCATCATCTTGTATCACGAATCCTGGGGCTTTTCCTTTCTTTACTTCGTCACATAACCGAAGGATCAGGGAATCGTTCAACTGCTTAGATTTGATCTCCTCGACTAGTGATGAAGTCAGTTCCATCACATATAGTTGCCCTTGGATTCCTGGTGCCCATACTTCAATCCTTTCGTGGATCAGTTCCCGTTGAATGCTGGTTTGGGATGTAAGTGCTTCCAACACTCGAAAAGAAACAGGTTTACGGCTCAATGCATCGACTATTACATTTGCTTTACCCGGATGATAGAGAATCTCCAAGTCGTAATCCTTGATCAATTCCAGCCACCTTCTCTGCCTCATATTTAATTCTTTCTGACTGAAAATGTACTTGAGGCTCTTATGATCTGTAAAGATCTGACAATGAGTGCCGTACAAATAATGTCTCCAAATTTTCAATGCAAAGACTACAGCTGCTAGCTCCAGATCATGAGTCGGGTAATTAACCTCGTACGGTTTCAACTGCCGAGAAGCATAGGCAATCACCTTATCTTTTTGCATCAACACATATCCCAGACCCTGATTTGAAGCGTCGCTGTATACCATGAATCCATCAGTTCCATCTGGTAACGCTAATATAGGTGCTGTCGTCAGTCTCTTCTTAAGTTCATCAAAACCAGCCTGGCATTTCTCATCCCACGTGAACTTTTGAGTTTTCTGTAACAACTGAGTGAGCGGACGAGCAATTTTGGAAAATCCTTCTACAAAACGACGATAATATCCAGCAAGTCCTAGGAAACTCCGGACTTCTTTCACGTTATTAGGAGCTTCCCATTCCAAGATTGCTTCGACTTTCTTCGGGTCCACCTGAACTCCGTCCGCTGATATCACATGCCCAAGGAAGGTTACTTCCTTAAGCCAGAACTCACATTTCGAAAGCTTTGCATACAGATGCTCCTTCCTCAAGGTGCTCAAAACTACACACAAATGCTCGGCATGCTCCTCCGTGTCTTTCGAATAGATCAAGATGTCATCGATGAAAACGACCACGAATTTATCCAAGTATTCTAAGAATACCCGATTCATCAATTGCATAAATACCACAGGAGCATTGGTAAGTCCAAATGGCATCACTACAAATTCACAATGCCCGTATCGGGATCTGAAAGCAGATTTTGGTATATCCGATTCCTTATTCTCAACTGATGGTATCCTGATCGCAAGTCAATATTCGAGAATACCCTTGCCCCTTGCAGTTGATCAAACAAGTCGTCGATCCAAGGTATAGGATACTTATTCTTGATCGTCATCTTGTTGAGCTCCCTGTAATCAATACACAGTCGAAGGGATCCGTCTTTCTTCCGGACAAAGAGAACGGGCGCTCCCCAAGGAGAAACGCTAGGTTGAATATAACCCTTCTGTAATAATTCTTCCAGTTGCTTCTTGAGTTCATACATCTCGGTTGGCGCCATGCGGTATGGTGCTCTGGAAATAGGAGCTGCTCTAGGCTCTAATTCGATAGTGAACTCGACTTCAATGATATGAAAGAATGTGTAGCTCTGGAATCGAATAAGACACTAACTGGTTGAAAAAGGATCTGAATCGTACCTGATGCAACGGTGTTCGATCGCCGATTTCCTCATCTCGTACGACAGCGGAGGAACGGACCCGACTGGATGTCTCTCTCTTCCCAATATTTTGTCTGAAATCCACTCCGCGTCTGGTTCACACTTATCTCCTTTGGAATCGCGCTGGAGTGCCGACCAAAAGATCTAGTAGCAACTCCACAAAGCCGCACGGTGCCCTTCTTGCCCACAATCGTAACAAGTCACGAGAAGATGCGGGGCAATCACGTCGAATATGCCTGCCGACCACAATTGTAGCATTTCTTTGATACGTTCAAATCACGATGTAGTCCGAACTTCTTTCCACCTCTAGAAGGATGTGGAGGTTTCTAGCCAAATAAAGGACCGGCCCTTGCGGGGCCACCACTCTTGTTTTCTGAGAAGCTGCCGGTCACTTTCTGCTTCTTTGCCTCCACTGATTTCTCCACCGCCGCCTCTTTCATGTCGTAGGCCAGCGCTTTGTCTTGATACTGTCGCAACTTAGCACACTCGAATCCGGACATGTACTGCTGAATCTCCGGCTTCATTCGCATATCGAAATGAAAAATC
Organism: Orobanche coerulescens; assembly: GCA_033398695.1. Taxonomy (NCBI): domain Eukaryota; kingdom Viridiplantae; phylum Streptophyta; class Magnoliopsida; order Lamiales; family Orobanchaceae; genus Orobanche; species Orobanche coerulescens. Next base: position 121,110,759 of record CM065815.1, read on the forward strand.
TTTTCTGCCTCCATTCTGACCAAGTTTCGGACACACGTCAGCTGATGATTAAAAGTTTTGATTATGTGTGTTACAGTTGCTTCCGAACTCTGTGGTGAGAAAAACTCTCGGATTTTTGCCTCTCTAACTGGACGAGGACAATACTGTGCTTCCATCATTAGTTTGAATTCCGTCCAATCCGCATTATGATCCTCGGGTCGAATAGCTTCCCACCAGTCAAAGGCCTCCACAGTTAGAAAATATTGAGCAATGGGAACCTTCCGGTCCTCGGGACAGTTAATACCCGCGAATATTTTCTCTAACTCCTTTAGCCAATGATCCCAAGTAAGTGCCTCAGCAGATCCATCAAACTTTGGCGGATGCAATTTGACTACCTCAGCAAGCCATCTGTCTCCCCGGTTATCCTCGTGGTGCTGCTGTCCCATCGCTGTCCGCATACGGTCAACTACCTAAGCGAATTGGTTTATCTGAGCCACCACCTGTTGAAGCACTCCCGGCATGTTAGGATTTGCGTCGTCATTCGCCGATCCCTGCTGCCCTCCAGAATGGGAATCGGTTCTACTAGCCGATAATTCTGGGGTAGTTGCGGAGTCCTCCTGTCTCATATTTCCACGTCCGCGTCCACGACCATGTCCGCGTCCACGACCTCCTCTCAACATACTGAAAACACAACTTCTCAATATCCAAGACAAAATTTTCAAAAATAAAGCCCGTCAATACTCACAAAACAGAATTAAGTAAAACGGTAGTACAAGAGATTAGGAGACTTACAACCACGGTCCACATGACGACTTTTGGCTGAACAGTGATGTTACGAACGACTCATAAATCAATAATGTAAACAGACCCAACTTAAAACCCGACTGCCAAGATATCCATGAATCTTAGCTCTGATACCATATTCTGTAACACCCCGAGATATTCGGAATAATTACAGCGCCGTAAACCCTTTAAGTAAGGATTTACAAGGCTAAATAAAAGAAATGTAAATATAAGACATCAATACCACGAGAATTTAAGTTTACAAAACCGGTCCAACTGGTTCAACGAGTAATTAATACAACCATCTCGAAATGATATTAATAAGACACGCGTACTCGAGTACTAAAATCAAACCAAGAAAAACAAATCACCAACAACAACAAACATCACTGAACCCCTTCGTCGTCACATCGCATCTTGGTGTTTCCCTGCTCCTCGGCTACCTGAACATCAAAACAAATGTCCACCCCCGAAGGGGTTAGCAAAACGATGCTAGTACAAGTATCATTTAAACGAATCAAATATGCATCAACAATACATAACAAAATACACCACACGGACTTCCGCTACCGGAATCCGATAATGCGAATCCACAAGATTCCATTAACACAGCAAGCGTATTCCAATGATCCAGCGCCCTCAGCATAGATCCCAAGATAATCCCGTCGGACCAACACGAGGTGGAAATAACCCGTCCAATGATCCAGCGCCCTCAGCCTAGATCCCAAGATGATCCCGTCGGACCAACACGAGGTGGACATCCGATCCAGCGCCCTCAGCATAGATCGCACAACAAACACAAACACAACTCATGCATACATATATGCCAAATCGCTATGTCCATCAACATGAACATACAAACACTAGATAACGAATATCATGACAATTCAACGAAATAAATCTCATGTTCATCAACATGAATAAACCACATGCATGCTCAAAAATACCAATATTAACACATTACGATACTTGCCTCGAAGATGGCAAGAACGAAACACTTCAATGATCTCAACACACTCGAAGGCCGCCTCCTTCGATCAATCGTAGCAAGCTCGAACCTTAACAAAAGAAATGATATAGAATTCATCTCAAGTCGAACGATTGCCTATCAATCCGGTCTACGGCCAAAAGCTCTAAATATGCAATCTGCCTGAACCACTTAGCGTACGCTACGTACTCTACGTAACGTGCGCTAAGCCTGCCTGTTAGCGTACGCTATCGTCTAAGTCTAGCGTACGCTAGCCATGGACTGACAGTTCTCTCTGATCAGCCGACTGACTCGACTGATAACATAACGTACGTTACGTACCAAACGTAGCGTGCGTTAACTTATTCCCGATAGCGCACGTTAACTTACGTATGTTAGCGTGCGCTAACCGTGCATGGCAGATTACTACTGGCAGAAAACTTGATCTAATGGTGATGAACTCATGAATTCTATGGTGATAATACATGTCATCCCCATGCATATAATGCTCATAAGGTTTTGTGAAAGTTCTATACGGATTAAACGACTACGAGATACAAGGTTACGTATAATCATCACAACGCCATAATTCATCTTTGATCTTCAAGGAAAATCCTAAGTTCAATCCGTTATATGTCCCAAAACGTATGGTTCCTTTATGTAAAGGCATAAGAACTTAGAAAATCTCCATATACTGGTTACAAATCGTTTTGAAGCTTCAGAATATGCTAAGAGTTCAAACACTAAGAGGTTCAATGGTTTATACAATGAATAAGTACCGAAACATCGAAAATATCCTTCTAACACATGATGTTCGACTACTTATGAATCTAACTGACTAGGTAAATCCCAAACATGATCAAAAACGTCCTTCAGAATACTACTAATATTGGTGAAGAATCACCTACCTCAAAGTAGTGAAGAACAAGGAGGAAATTCGAAGCAATCCAATGCCGAAGGCTTGAACACCAATCCCCAATGATCTACAATCTTCAGCACGAGCTAGGATGCCGGCAAGAAGTGTTTAGGATGAAGAGAGTGACTTTCTAAAATCAAGAATTCGGTTGGGAGAGTGAAAAGTCTGAAAATATGAAAAAGGATGCTGTCCTATATATAGAAAATGGTTATTAGCGCGCGCTAGTCCATATTCATAGCGTGCGCTAACGGCTATTTGAAACGTTACTGATTTCACTGTACTCAGCCTTTAGCGTGCGTTATCCTCATATGAGTAGCGTGCGCTAACGCGTTGACTTGGCTTTTTCCCGAAAGCCGTCCAGGTTCATCCCGACACAATCCAACCAAGATCCCCGGCCTGATCTCACCTACCAACACATCTCAATCATATTGACTACGTATAGCGTGCGCTAAGGTTCCTTCACAGCGTGCGCTATGGATCCAAGTTAGCGTACGCTACACTTTGTCGATAGCGTGCGCTACATGCGCAGAATCACAATTTAAATCACATTCATGAAATCATGCGCTCAACAATACCGGATTATGAAATACGGAGAATAATACTCAGATCAAAATGCAATAATTACAATATCACAAGTTCCAAATACATAGCAGAAATCTCGGGTATTACAATTACAAACCTGTTAATTAGGGTAATTGAAGCAGGCTTCTTATTTGAATGTTGTTGTACATTTGTCAGGAAAACATCGTGGAAAGCATTAAGGAACTAAAGATATTGTTTAAGGATATATTTTAATATGACCTTGTCAGTATTAATTCATGCATCTTCCTAAAGTGGGGCTATAATGATGGTATATCTGCTTGCTGGTGTCAATTATCATTACGAGAGAAGTTTCAGGAAGGAGGATGTGCTCAAATGGCATTACTTTCAGTATTGGTTTCGTGATGGACTAAACTACTTGGTTTATATATAGCATGTTCCTGGTATAATGCCATAGCCCAGTCACGTGTATTTTAACTCGTTACTTACTCTGGGATTTTTTTTTGGCTATTTCTTATATGCTTGTCTTGTAACAGTTTTCTATAACCGATCATTTGCAGGGTTAACACTCTTTTCGGTCTACGTATAAATTTTTTGGATGGTCATTGCTACAAGGTTTCTTCTTGGAAGTTTGAATGGTGTACTTGGACCAATAAAGGTATCTCTAAAAAAATCAGAATATCAGATTAATTCCATATATATACAATTAGGTTGACTTTTAATGTTTTCAAAGAAAGGTCCCACTAATTAAGTTTTGGCTCCGCATATGGCACATTTTATCGCACATCCATTTCTGTAGTTTGTTTGTGCACATAATTTTTCTTAAGTTTATTAGGGTCTTACATTGTAATATTTTCCACCATGATCAGGCATATGCATCTGAGCTTGTCCAGTACGAATACCAGGCGTTAGCACTATCAAATGTAAGCTCTTCTGGTACACGACACTACAAGGTTAAGATATTATAGTTACATTATTCTACGAAGATAAGAATGTTACTCTTTTATTTTTATTAATAATCTCTTTATTTCATTTTAAAATCGGTTAGTACAGCATGAGGTACCAGATTGATAATCGGACTATGAAACAGAGAAATAAGTATCAGAATCTTGTTCATTTTAAATGTGTCTGGCTCAGTGGCGATGCTCATCTTGATCGAGTTCCAGGTCAACATCACTCAACTAACAAAGGAATCAACAATGCCGGGACTGATTCTGCAGTTCAAGTACTTGGTCTTACTTAGAAGCATGATGATCTAGTTTAGTCTATGTTTATGCTTTATGTTTTCTTGTATCCCTGCCAGAACCTGTTCCCTGTAGTAGACACCAAATAAATTAATGAAGTTAATATTTGTGATTTATATTAATTATATCAAAGAAATTTGGATTGTGCGTTTTGTCTATTTTTATTGTATTTATGAATTTTTTGGAATATTACTGGTAAAAACAAAATGCATAATAACAATGAAATTTTAAAAAATATCACTTAGAAAATGCTTTTTTAAGTGCTATTGAAGTAATATTATATATTGAATATCCTACTTGCATAGCACGTACCAAAGTGTTATCTAAGCAATGCACTTAGAAGCCACCTATTTATATAGTGCTTTAAAAAACGTTATCTAAGTATGTTACTTGCATAGCTCTAAAAAAAACGCTATGCAAGTCATATGCACTTGCATAGCGGCGGCTTACATAGCGCTCAAAAGCGCTATGTGAGTGCAAAAAAAAGCGCTATGCAAGTGCAAATCTGTAGTAGTGATGGATTCGCCATTCTTCATTTTAAAATTGTCAAACTTTTGAATAGCGATTGACAATTTATTTTCTTTGATTAGCACCGTTCCCTCACACATTAAGGCTAATGTGTCCCAGATTTCCTTGGCATTCTTGCAGTTCTTTATCTTGACCATGGTGGATTTGTCAAGAGTTTGATATAACACATCTCTGGCCCGGTTGTCAAGGTTGGCCAGCTTTCTTTCTTCGGGAGTCAGCTCTGTCCTCTTCTTTGGAATCTTCTCTGGCTTCCCTGCTGCAATCTCCTCTGCTGTGTTGTCCTTCTCAAAGATGAATGGACCGTCCTCGATGATGCACCACATGTCATCATGGATCGAAGATAAGTGTGCTTGCATCCTTATCTTCCAAAGATCATACTCGTCAACTGAAAACACAGGGAGTCTAGAATGCATGTGTTCCATTATAAAATGAGAGTAAAGATATATCTCTGATATAGATCTGGTTCGTGAAATAAATGAACCAACCTCTCTGATACCACTTGTAGGTCACAAGTCATCCAGGAACAAGTCTAGAGGGGGGGGGGGGTGAATAGACTTGTTGAAACTCTTAAACTCTTTTTGCGAAGAGTGAGTTTCTTCAGCTGATAGGTAAACAAATGACTTGGAGTCGTTTGTTCTTTAATATATGCGGAAGTCAGCTGATGACGAATATAAAGCAACTAATGAAACACTTAACAATGAATGCAGCAGTTAAAGTATGATGCAATAAAGCGATAAACGTAGGCAATTATAGTGGTCTCAGAGGTGGGGTAATCCTCTACTAATCCACTTTTCTCCAAACCAGTTGGAGATGAATTCACTATAATTCTCAACCAGTGATAAATATTACAGTGATTCAAACAAACTACAACAGCTTCCAACCAGTGGAAATCCGTGCCGTTGTACCACACTTGACTGCCTTGCACCTCTTGATCCTCGATCCTTGGATGCCTTTACAGTCTCTTAACTTCAACCAGTGAAGTACCCCGAACTCAGGATTATAGACAAGAGTTTTTGTCTTCTCCAACTAAGAGCTTCTTTAAGTATGAACTTTTAGAACCGCTCTTTTCTCGATGCTGTATTTCGCTTTTTGATAGCTTGAATGCTTTGATCGCTTGAAAGTATGTTAGCACCGATTATCGTAAGGTAAGGTTGTTTGTGTGTGCTCAGCTTCAAATCTTCGGAAATATATAGGTCACGATCTCTGAGCTTTTCCTTATAGTCGTTGCAAATCTTTTGAACAAATCCGTCCGTTGGAGAGATAGACTTCATTGTTTTCTTTCTGAACGTTGCAAGGCTGGATTCCCATATTTTAATCTATCTTCCGACCGTTGTGAAGACTCTACATGTGATGCGTCGAATCTTTTGAATATAATATGATTGAAGTCTTCAAGGTGGGTCTGGATGATTTATTTAAATCATATCTCTTGCGGGAATCACTCCAATTTGTCTTTTCACGTTGCATGTGACTTTCCGTAATACTTGACTTTTCAACGCATGCTGACGTGGACTTGGAGTACTTGGCTGATCTCGACTAGGCTGATGAGCAGTTAACATCTCTGCAGTCTGGACCTCTCTGATGTTCACTGTTTGTGATTTAACTGATCAGGTGACTTGTTTGAGGTACGTTGGCTGCAGTCTGGTCAAACATCCCTGATAATTTATGTTGACCAGAACTACTCTGACTTGACTCGGCTGATCTTCTCTGATGGACTTAGCTGTACTTAGTACTTAGCCGATTTCTAGCCTAACTTATTTTTGGCCTATAGAAGATACTCATTTGGTTCTTCTTTACATTTTGCCAAGTTTTATACTTAAGATATTTGGCCTATGGAAGATACTCATTTGGTTCTTCCTTACATTTTTGCCAAGTAATAAACATTTGACTTTATATTAATGACATCATCAAAATCTAACAAGTATTCCTGACAAGAATTACTCCGTCAAATCTGTATAGTTATTCTCAACGACCTAAGCAGTGATCTATCGATAATATAAGTAATATCCTTGTGACTAAGCCAACTATTCACTCGATAAGCACACTCTGATCATACGTCCAAACACGGTCCGGATAGTTCCTATAACCTTCGCCAAATAATTCATCGGGGGACTTGACATTGGACACCGCCATATTCACACTGACAATTATTAAGCGACATCAGAGAATAGCATCCGATATCTTACATTATGTGAGCTTCATAACATAAATCAATAAATATCATATACATCCTAAAAACTTTTCAGTCAAAATAATTTTATTCTCAAATACTCATTATAAATCATTTCATATATCATCGCAATATCTTCGTGCTCGCAATAATTTATAACTCGTACAACGTACATATAGTATCTATATATACTTTTCTGGATTCTCACTAGTACCCATTAAATCAAGAATTATCAATTATCAATGTTCTTAATCAATACGTATAAACGCCTCAAAAACAGAATAACATGATTAAGATATCGACACATATGTTATAAAATATTTATAATCTATGACTTAAAATTATAGGTCGTTCAAAAAGAATTTTGAAGATCAACTCCACAAGAAAAAAAAATATTCATTAAAAATTCTTATTTTTTTTGTAAGGTTTCCAAATTACAAAATAAGAATTATGATTTCACTTATTTTTCAACTACACTGACATCACCTTTTGAAAATAATTTTCTTTAAAGTTTATTATAAATACTTACTTGAAAAAAATAAAATGTTCAAAATATATTTGTCTTAAATTATATTTCTGATCGCAATATGATACAAGAATTTTAAATTCCTCGATCATCTGCTTTAAAATAATATATTACGGACTTTAACTTTTCTCAAAATAAAAGTACTCGGTAAATATATATATATGTACCATATAATTCAAAATTTCAACACCTTGTTTAATCAAAATACAAAATTCTCATTTCCGAAATTAAACCTGAACTAATATAGTAATATTATATCACACTATCTATGTTCATATTGCTCTCAACTTTGGACGCCGTGTATTTTGCATAAATAATTCATCCACTATGAATTTTTTTTAAAGGACATAGGCCAAAGGTAGTTCGTCGCCTATTTCGTATCTCGCCAAAATTGATATATGTCACTGATAATGACGTTTTACTGTGACTATACGAGCAAGTGTCGTTCTATAGATTTTTAAAATCTTCTCTCGTAATTGGTAATTCCACTAGTCTTGATTCACGCTGCCTTTCGACGATAAATAGTCGCATCAGTGAGAAATTAATCGTATTAAACTCATTCAAATTCTTTCTCTATTCTCATTCTCATTATCACATACCTCTCTTAAACATATCTTTCATCGAGAAATCAATGGCATCATCACCTTTATATAACATCCAATCCGTCTGTGTCTTTGCCGGAGCTACTCTTGGGAAAGATGTCCGCTTCCGAAAACCAGCTGACAATTTCGGAGAAGTGTTGGCCGCAAGAAAAATCAGTTTAATATACGGAGGAGGAAATACAGGTTTAAGGGGTCGTGTGGCAGCCTCTGCTTCGATGGGCGATGTAAAAATCTTAGGGGTAATATTGAAACCCTTCGCAGATTCACCACTTGTTGGCCCGACTTAAGGGAATGAGTTTAGAGTGTTATCCATGCATGATCGAATCATGAGCATGGGTAAAAATGCTGATGCGTTCGTCGTCCTTCCAGGAGGTTTCGATACGCTGGAGGATTTATTCCAGATGCTCTCATGAGCACAGCTGTACATCCACCAAAAGCCGGCGGGGATACTCAACGTCGACGGATTCTTTGATGGCCTCCTCGCTTTCTTGGATTCTCTAGTGGAAAAAGGTTTTGCATCTCCACTGTCACGAAGACTCCTTCTTTGTGCAACAACACCTGAGGAATTGATCGATAAATTCCTCGCATATACACCTGAACCTGATCCAGCTGCAATTCGCATCGTACGCACTGATGCTAGCAAGAGACAGAAATGTGCTTTGGATCTAGCACTCTCTCTGTGAGGTTTATTCGTGAATCTATCACTATAAGTTTGTATCTTCATTGTAGTTGTTTCCACAGTATTTTTTTTCATAATAAAGTCAATGTGATTCAGAATTCTCAACACCATTTTAATGTCTTGTATCTCGAGATAAAGTCAGAACGAATATAAGTCAAAAGTTTAATTTGGCGAATATCAATAAAATGATAAACTTCAATAACAAGATCCGAAAATATCAAAAGATAATAAAATCCAAAAACAGCAATAAATGATAACCTCCAAAAATAAAATATGAGAATATCAAATAAAATGATAAAATCCAATAAAATATGAAAATACCAATAAAATGATAAACTCCAAAAATGAAATACGAGAATATCAACAAAATGATAAACTCCAATAAAATCAGTAGAGAATAGCATCACTATGATAACTCTATCAAAGTCAATCGAGAATATCAATACCATGATAAACTCCAACAATGTCACCCGAGAATATCATACCATGATAAACTCCAACAGATCGACAGAAGGATCAACAAGTCATCAATTCATATTGCCGATAATTAAATTATGGCACAAAATCACATACCGTACTTCGTAGGTGTGGCTTGGCACTGGCACAGGTCACACGTGACGCGAAGATCTCTTGATACTAGTCCGATCAATGATGACTTTACAAGAAGAAAAGATTCAGATGCGTAGTATTCGAAAACCACGCTCCGATACCATCTTCTGTAACACGCCAAAACTCGGCGGTTATTACAGTGCCGTGAATTCCCAACTGGGACCCACCAGGCGAAACACAGTACAATAATTGACATAACATAAATGCAGTACCGAACCACATTATGTTTACCAAATACTCCGATGAGGAGTTTATCCAGATATTCTGGCTAACATGCGCCAAACAGACCAGGATCAACATAATACAGGTATACTCTATATGAAGATAGATATACCGATACAATACAAAATACAGAAGAATAAAAATGCAGCGGAACTAAAAGAAATACATCCGAAAAAAAAAGACTCGGGCCCTTGACTAGTATCCTTGAGACTCTTCATCGTCACATTGTCTTTCCTGTGTCTTAGCCTTCCCGCGACCTAAAATATGATAATACAACATATTTCGCCCAAAACCACAGGGTCAGTTACACAAGATCATAAATCTCAATTTGTCAAACATATATAATCACACATGCTACATGAATTAACAAATCATCACCCAAAACAGGAATATACGCAACAACACATGCTGTATAAACCACAAGTTCGATCATAATCTCAAATCGTCGAACACATGCGATCAAATATGAATCGTCCAGATTATAACCCAATCCCGTTGAATACATACGCAATCAAACATGATGTATGAATCAACTAACAGTTACGGCTCAAAGGATGGCGCCACACTACGCCCGTGATGGAAATGTGTCCGTGCACAAGCCACCAACGGGTATCGATCGAATACACATGTGGTCTTGTACCTAATCAGTCTCACGAAGTAACCGTCTCGTGTGCACAGTCCAATGTGAGGTCAACTACCAACACACGACTTTATATGTGCCCGACATGAAAATCCTACACATACCAACCGACACGCCAGTGTGACCCGGAATGCCACGAGATAACAAAAGTGACATCGAAATTCAATAATGACTTAACAATTGCCAACAAGGGACCAAACGACTCAATGAAGGAAATAAGAATCCAACGAAGATCAAATCAACTCACCGAAATGCAATGAGGGTATAAATAAGACTCGGAACCAACGTTCCTCAATGGATGATCGACCAGATCAATAATAACATCAATATGAATCAAAATTCATAAAGCATAAATGAACGCAAATATATATAACATATATAAGACATATTATCATCATAACCAAGCAAGAATTCACTTGCCTCAATACCAAGTACGTAAGATGCGTCTGGACAATCAAAGCGTCCTCCACGAAACGAGCGAACGAACGACGATCGAATGAACAACACCAATTAATCAAACGAACAACCTTAGGTCCAATGAACGAAATTTCCGATCGCGAGATAGCTCATGAACTCAATGGTCACCAAAGTACATCCAATAATCATCCCCTAATACACGATTAATTAATCAAAATATTATCATTAATTTACTTGATTCCAATAACTCGATTAAGTATCACTAGATAATAATTTATTGACAGGTCGTACCTTGAATCGGGTCAAAGTCAAAGGAGCTGAATTTAATCGAAATTCAACTGTCAATTTAGAAAAATCAACGAACAGTCCATCGATGAAATCTCTAACCCAAAATAATTTTCTTTTCTCAACTGTCCAAATTGATGAATCCAAAACAACATATTTCAGCCATTAAAAATCACCTTGGCCCAATTGTAGAAACCCAACCCAAATTCCATATTAACCCAACCCCCAATAATTCCCTTTTATATATATATATATAATTGTATAGTCTCTCCCAAAACACTCATCCGCCGCCGCCCCCTTCTTCTTTTCATCTCATCTCTCTCTCTCAGCCCTCTCCATCTTCTTCTGAAAAGTACACAAGCACACACAAATAGTTCACCTTTCCTATCCCTCCCTTCTTCTCGCCATCTACTCTCTCTCCCTCTCCCTTCTCGTCTCCTCTATACCGTCGACCCTTATCCACATGCGCACACCCACAAAACCAGACGGCAACAAATACCGGCGGTGACCGTCGTGACAAACAGTGGCGGAACGAGCAGACTACCCCGAACAGTCTATTTGGAACTATCTGATCTAGGATTTACTAATGCGCGATTCGATGAACATCATCTTGGTGAATATCGTTTCCACTGTTTGGGTCTTTGAGATTTCCGAAGGAGTCTCGATCTCATCGATATGGATGTTCCGACGGCTGTCTCGGAGGTTCAGCAGTGATGTATTTCGGGGTTGAGGGATTATTCTGATTTCCGGATTCAATACAACCTTCATCTTCATGTGAAAGAACAGGAAACGTGGTATTTGGTTTCAATTTCCACCGGTGGCTATATGTAAGGCAGCCATCCCGTGGTGACATGAGATTCCTGACTAAAATTTCTGGTTTTCACTTTCAGGGGTCGAGAACATTTTCGATTGGGACTGGGCTTAACACTCATACTGGTATATAAGAGTGTATTCATGGTGTTATTCATGGTGTTATAGTTGTATATAAAAATATGTGAATGATTGGAGTGAGTCTAAATGTCTAATATACAACTGTGTTTCATCTCCAGTAATTTCAGACTTGTTTGTAGTATAAAATGTGGTTGTAGGATTTCTTTTATCAAAGTCACCATGCTTCCATTAAAATAATTAATAGATATGTAATATTTCATATATTTCATAATAATTGGGTGATACAATTGCTCATTTTATTTCAAATGAGATCGAATAAGAAATTAAAAGTAATTTCTCACTTGATTGTTTAAACGTAGAGAACCATAATTCATTAAGTGAATGATTTTAATAAAAAAAATGAATACTTGTGGTGAAATATAATATGAGATATTGCGGTTTATTCGAAAAAAAATATACCAATACGACTAGCAACATATCTCAATTGAAGTTCGATACCAATGTGATAAATAATATGAAACTCAATATTTAATAAAAGGTACAAATAGAGATATGTATAAAATATGAAAAAAATATCAGTGGTATTACATACTACCCCTCTTAAAATAAGTTTCGCCCTGAAACTTAAAACAAAAACTCGGAGTACCAATTTTCAATATCTGACTCCATTTACTATGTAATATTTTTGTACTTGTACCATTACTGCCCGACTCTCACAAGAGGAGTAACTTCGATCTGTAAGTTAAATATTATTAAATCGTTTCATCGATTGATCCAACAGCCGATTCAGTACAATAATAACAAGTCAATATGGATATCACTAAATAATTAAAATTATATCATTGTAACACCCCGAGATATTCGGAATAATTACAGCGCCGTAAACCCTTTAGGTAAGGATTTACAAGGCTAATTTTAAAAGGAGTGTAAACATAATCCAATCGTACAACTGAAGTTCCAATACAGATTTGATTCAACCGATCAAATGAGTTAACTTATACAACCATATCAAAAAGACATTATTAAAACAGACGTACTCGAGTACTAAATAGACCAAGAAGACAAATCACAATAACAATAAACATCAACCACATCACTGAGCCATCTCATCGTCCTGTCGATACTGTGGTTGCTTCCCCGCTCCTCGGCTACCTGAACATCAAAACAATGTCCACCCCCGAAGGGGTTAGCAAAACAATGCTAGTACAAGTATCGTAATACATAAATTATCAATGCATCATAAAACATGCAAAACGGACTTCCGCTACCGGAATCCAACGATGCGAATCCTCACGATTCCATCAACACAGTACAGGGTAATCCAGCGATCCAGCGCCCTTGGTATAGATCCCCATGATGATCCCGTCGGACCAACGCATGGTGGAAAACCCGTCCAGCGATCCAGCGCCCTCAGCATAGATCCCCATGATGATCCCGTCGGACCAACGCATGGTGGACATTCGATCCAGCGCCCTCAGCATAGATCCTCATGATCCCCTCGGATCATTTATACCATAAATCAATAAACTATGCATACATATATGCATTTCAATATGTTCATCAATACGAACAAATAACAACGAATACCACGAGAAATTTCAGAAATACATCTCATATTCAACAACATGAACAAAACCACATGCATGATCAAAGTTTCAATATAAATCGAACTCGACATATGATACTTGCCTCGAAAATGGCAAGAACGAAATACTTCAATGATGTCAACACACTCGAAGGCCGCCTCTTTCGATCAACGTAGCAAGCTCGAACCTTAACAAAAGGAATGATATACAAATCATCTCAAGTCGAACGATGGCCTAACAATTCGGTCTACGGCCGAAAAGCTCAAAATAAACAATCTGCCCGGACTGCTTAGCGTGCGCTACGTAGTCTACGTAACGTGCGCTAAGCCGGCCTGTTAGTGTACGCTATCATATAAGCCTAGCGTACACTAGCCACGGACTGACAGTTTGACTCGGCAGATCTCATAACGTACGTTACGTACGTAATCGTGCGTTAACCCAACCCCGATAGCGCACGTTAACTAACGTATGTTAGCGTGCGCTAACCTTGCATGGCAGAATACTGCTAACAGAAAACTGGGTTGAATGGTGATGAACTCATGAATCCTACGGTGATAATACAAGTCATCCTCAAGCATATCATGCTAATAAGGTTTGTGGAAGTTCTATGATTATGAGATACAAATATACGGATAATCATCTCAACATCATAATTCATCTTCAATCTTCAAGAAAATACTCTAAGTTCCGTTCGTCCTACGTTCCAAAACGCATGATTCCAATGTGTAAAACGTAACAATCTAGGTAATATCCGATTACTGATCATAAATTGATTTGAAAACGCTTAGGAGTCCATATACTAAGATAGTTCAAAGGTTCATACGATATATAGTGCCGATATGTCAAAAGTATCCTTCTAACATGTGATGACCGATTATAAATGAAATAACTGGCTATCAAAACATGATCAAACGTCCTTAAGAACCTTACTAACATCGGTGAAGAATCACCTACCTCAAAGTAGTGAAGAACACGGAGGAAATCGAAGTAATCCAACACCGAAGGCTTGAACACCAATCTCCAACGATATACGATCTTCAATCACGAGCTAGGATGTTAATATGAAGTGTTTAGGATGAAGGAAGTTATGCTCTAAGTGTAAGAATTCGGGTTATGGGAGAAAAAGAAGCGAAATCACGAATAGGATCTTTGTCTATTTATAAGAAATGGCTATTAGCGCGCGCTAGTCCACCTTTCGTAGCATGCGCTAACGGCTTACTGACTTAACTGTATTCAGCACTTAGCGTGCGCTACGCATATACCTGTAGCGTGCGCTAAGGCGTTGACTTGGCTTTTCCCGAAAGCCGTCCAGGTTCATCCCGATACGATCCGACAGGGGTCCCCCGGCCAGATTTCACCTACCGCACGTCTCAATCAAATTGACCACGCATAGCGTGCGCTAATAATCCTTTGTAGCGTGCGCTATTGAGTCTATATTAGCGTACGCTACACATAGCCAATAGTGTGCGCTACATGCGCAGAATTACAATTTGTAAATCACATACATGAAATCATACGCTCGACAACATCGGATTATGAAATACGGAGAATAATACTTAGATCAAGTACAACGATTACAATATCACAAGTTCCAAATACATATCAGAAATCTCGGGTATTACATCCTTCCTCCCTAAAAAGAAGTTTCGTCCCGAAACTTAAGATGAAAATAACTCTGGATATCTAGCCTTCATACTGTCCTCCGTTTCCCAAGTGGACTCTTCGACTCCGCGTCGTGACCATTGTACTTTAACCAAGTGTATTGGTTTATTCCTCAATTGTTTGATCCGACTCTCAAGTATCTTGATTGGTCTCTCTTCGAAGGTGCCATCATTAGCTATTTCGATCTCGTCGAAATCAATGACGTGACTGGGGTCCGGTACATACTTCCGCAATTGGGATACGTGAAACACATTGTGAACGTGACTCAGCGATGGCGGTAAGGCCAACCTATATGCTAAATCTCCAACTCTCTCGAGGATCTCGAATGGTCCGATATATCTTGGACTAAGCTTGCCTCTCTTCCCAAAACGGAAAGTCCCTCGTGTAGGAGACACCTTCAATAGTACATGGTCCTCAACGTCGAACTCTAGAGGGCGACGACGTACGTCTGCATAAGACTTCTGTCGACTCTGGGCAGTCAACAGTCTTTCCCGAATCAAAGCTATCTTCTCTTGAGTCTGAACTATCAATTCCGGTTCTGTCCCGATCAGGTCCGAAGAATCATCCCAGCACAGGGGTGATCGACATCTTCTTCCGTACAAAGCTTCAAATGGTGCCATATTAATAGAAGCATGCCAACTATTATTATAAGTGAACTCGATCAAAGGCAAGTGAACTTCCCAATCAGTTGACCAATCCAACGCACAAGCTCTAAGCATGTCTTCTACTGTTTGAATAGTCCTTTCGGACTGACCGTCCGTTTGGGGATGATAAGCCGTGCTAAAATTGAGCTCAGTCCCCAAAGCCCTGTGAACTTCTTTCCAGAAGTGTGACACGAAACGACCATCTCGATCCGAAATAATGGTCTTCGGCATCCCATGCAATCTGACTATCTCCGCAATAAATACTCGCGCCAATCTTTCGGGTCCCCATGTATCTTTAATTCCTAGGAAATGAGCCGACTTGGTTAGTCGATCAACTACAACCCAAATCATGTTCATTCCTGTTCTAGTCCTTGGCATACTGGTGATGAAATCCATCGAGATGTCCTCCCACTTCCATTCGGGGATTGGAAGCGGCTTTAACATTCCGGCAGGTCGCTGATGTTCAATCTTAACTTGCTGACAAGTCAAACACCTCGAAATATAATCTGCTACGTCCTTCTTCATATTCCCCCACCAGAAGTTTTGTTTTAAATCCTTATACATCTTACTACTGCCTAGGTGAATAGAATAGGGTGCGCTATGAGCTTCCTTCAGAATAGTCCGTCTCAGATCATCATCATCGGGAACGCAAAGTCGACTCTGAAATCTCAGAACTCCATCGTCTTGTATCACGAATCCTGGGGCTTTTCCCTTCTTTACTTCATCACACAATCGAAGGATCAGAGAATCGTTCAACTGCTTAGACTTGATCTCCTCGACTAGTGATGAAGTCAGTTCCATCACGTAAAGTTGCCCTTGGATTCCTGGTGCCCATACTTCAATCCCCTCGCAGATCAGTTCCCGTTGAATACTGGTTTGGGATGTAAGTGCTTCCAACACTCGAAGAGAAACAGGTTTCCGGCTCAAGGCATCGGCTACTACGTTTGCTTTCCCCGGATGATAGAGAATCTCCAAGTCGTAATCCTTGATCAATTCCAGCCACCTTCTCTGCCTCATGTTTAATTCTTTCTGACTGAAAATGTACTTGAGGCTCTTATGATCGGTAAAGATCTGACAATGAGTGCCGTACAAATAATGTCGCCAAATTTTCAAGGCAAAGACCACCGCTGCTAGCTCCAAATCGTGAGTCGGGTAATTAACCTCATACGGTTTCAATTGCCGAGAAGCATAAGCAATCACCTTATCCTTTTGCATCAATACACAACCCAGACCCTGATTCGAAGCGTCGCTGTATACCATGAATCCATCAGTTCCATCTGGCAATGCTAAAATAGGTGCTGTCGTCAGTCTCCTCTTAAGTTCGTCAAAACCAGCCTGGCACTTCTCATTCCACGTGAACTTTTGAGTTCTATGCAACAGCTGAGTGAGCGGACGAGAGATCTTGGAAAATCCCTCTACAAAGCGGCGATAATATCCCGCAAGTCCTAGGAAACTCCGGACTTCTTTCACGTTACTAGGAACTTCCCATTCCAAGATTGCTTCGACTTTCTTCGGGTCCACCTGAACCCCGTCGGCTGATATCACATGCCCAAGGAAGGTTACTTCCCTAAGCCAGAACTCGCACTTAGAAAGCTTTGCATACAGCTGTTCCTTCCTCAAGGTGCTCAAAACCACACGCAAATGTTCGGCATGTTCCTCTGCGTCCTTCGAATATATCAAGATGTCATCAATGAAGACGACCACAAATTTATCCAAGTATTCCAAGAATACCCGATTCATCAATTGCATGAATACTGCAGGAGCATTGGTAAGTCCAAACGGCATCACTACGAATTCATAATGCCCGTACCGGGACCTAAAAGCAGACTTCGGTATATCCGATTCCTTAATTCTCAACTAGTGGTATCCTGATCGCAAGTCAATCTTCGAGAATACCCTCACCCCTTGCAGTTGATCAAACAAGTCGTCGATCCGAGGTATAGGGTACTTATTCTTGATCGTCATCTTATTGAGCTCCACCTTAATCAATACAGTCGGAGGGATCCGTCTTTCTTCCGGACAAAGAGAACGGGCGCTCCCCAAGGAGAAACGCTAGGTTGAATATATCCCTTCTGTAACAATTCCTCCAGTTGCTTCTTGAGTTCATACATCTCGGTTGGCGCCATGCGGTATGGTGCTCTGGAAATAGGAGCTGCTCCAGGCTCTAATTCGATAGTGAATTCCACTTCTCTCTGCGGAGGTAACCCAGGTAGTTCGTCAGGAAATACATCTGAGAACTCATTCACAACTGAAATCGATGAGAGCTCTACTCCTTCCTCTTTCCTCATGGCATAGCACCAAAGTCCGTGACATCCCTGCTTCAGTAATTTCACGGCTTTCATTGCTTTGATCAATCTTCCCGAGCTTCCTGGTCTCCATCCTCGGAATAAGTGTTCAGATCCGTCATCAGCAATGATAGAAATGACTCTCTCTCGGTAATTCAGAATAGCTCCATAACGGTTGAGCCAATCGTCTCCGAGAATTAAATCGTCACCGTAGATGTCAACCACAATAAGGTTCGATAGCCAATCTCTTCCTCCTATAGTTACTGGAAAATCCCTAGCTTCTAGGGTTCCCACAATTTTCTCTCCGCTCGGTAACCCCATAACATAAGGTTCACAATTATACAAGCACGAGATTTTCAAACGATTTACACAGTTCAAAGATATAAAAGAATGCGTAGCTCCCGAATCGAACAAGACACTAACTGGTTGCAAAAGGATCTGAATCGTACCTGATGCAACAGTTGTGTTCTGATCATCCTTCTTCATCTCGTAAATACGCGGAGGAACGGACCCAGCGCTGGATGCCTCTCTCTTCCCAACGTTCTGCTGCTGAAATCCACTCTGCTGCGTCTGGTTTACACTAGTGTCCTTCGGAACTGGTATAGGAGTGCGAGTACCAAAAGATCGGGTCGCATTCCCACAAAATGTTGCGCGATGTCCTTCCTGTCCACACTCGAAACAGGTCACAGCAGGCGCGAAACAATCACGTCGAACATGTCCCGCTTTGCCACAGTTATAACACTTCTTCCCTGCGTCTGAAACAGTTGGTGCTGCCCAGAACTTCTTTCCACCTCGAGAAGGATGCGGAGGTCTCCTGGATGAATGAAAAGAGGACTGACCCCTGCGAGGCCCGCTACTCTTATTCTCCGTGAAGTTGCCATACACCTTCTGTTTCTTTTCTTCCGCCGATTTCTCTACTGCTGCCTCCTTCATATCATAGGCCAACGCCTTGTCCTGATACTGTCGCAAGGTGGTACATTCAAATCCGGACATATATTGCTGGATTTCCGGCTTCATTCGCATGTCAAAATGGAAAATCCTTTCCGCCTCGGTCCTGACCAAGTGGTGCACATAAGTCAGCTGGTGATTAAAGGTCTTAATCACGTCCGTCACAGATGCTTCTGAATTTTGCGGTGAGAAAAACTCCCGAACTCGGGCTTCTCTAACTGGGCGAGGACAATACTGTGCTTCCATCATCAATTTGAATTCCGTCCAGTCAACATTGTGCTCCTCCGATCGAATGGCCTCCCACCAGTCGAAAGCCTCCCCTGTCAAAAGATACTGGGCGACTGGAACCTTCCTATCGTTGGGACAGTTAATCCCTGCAAAAATCTTTTCTAATTCCTTTAGCCAGTGATCCCAAGAAAGCGTCTCGGTGAACCGTCTAATTTCGGATGGTGCAATTTGATCACTTCGTATAGCCATTTATCTCCTCGATTATCCACGTTATCTGCTTGTCCCATCGCCGTCTGCATGTGATCCACAACTTGAGCAAGCTGGTTTATCTGGGCAACCACTGCTGAAGCACTCCCGGCACGTTAGGATCTGCATTATTATTTGCCGATCCCTGCTGTCCCCCGGAATGGGAATCCGTTCGACTAGCGGTTATCTCTGGGGTAGATACCGACTCTTCTTGTCTCGCATTTCCACGTCCGCGTCCACGACCGCGTCCGCGTCCACGACCTCCTCTGAACATACTGTAAACATAAATACTCAATATCCAGGGCAAACTTTCTAAAAGTACATCCATCAATGTTCACAAAACATGAATAAAATAAAACGGTAGTATTTGAGATTTAGGAACTTACAACCACGGTCCACACGACGACGCTGGCTCAGCAGTGGTGTTACGAACGACCAATAATCAAATAACGTAAACTGACCCAACTAACCCGACTTCCAAGATATCCATGAATCTTAGCTCCGATACCATATTCTGTAACACCCCGAGATATTCAGAATAATTACAGCGCCGTAAACCCTTTAGGTAAGGATTTACAAGGCTAATTTTAAAATGAGTGTAAACATAATCCAATCGTACAACTGAAGTTCCAATACAGATTTGATTCAACTGATCAAATGAGTTAACTTATACAACCATATTGAAAAGACATTATTAAAACAGACGTACTCGAGTACTAAATAGACCAAGAAGACAAATCACAATAACAATAAACATCAACCACATCACTGAGCCATCTCATCGTCCTGTCGATACTGTGGTTGCTTCCCCGCTCCTCGGCTACCTGAACATCAAAACAATGTCCACCCCCGAAGGGGTTAGCAAAACAATGCTAGTACAAGTATCGTAATACATAAATCATCAATGCATCATAAAACATGCAAAACGGACTTCCGCTACCGGAATCCAACGATGCGAATCCTCACGATTCCATCAACACGATCTGAGGTAATCCGGCGATCCAGCGCCCTTGGTATAGATCCCCATGATGATCCCGTCGGACCAACGCATGGTGGAAAACCCGTCCAGCGATCCAGCGCCCTCAGCATAGATCCCCATGATGATCCCGTCGGACCAACGCATGGTGGACATTCGATCCAGCGCCCTCAGCATAGATCCTCATGATCCCCTCGGATCATTTATACCATAAATCAATCAACTATGCATACATATATGCATTTCAATATGTTCATCAATACGAACAAATAACAACGAATACCACGAGAAATTTCAGAAATATATCTCATATTCAACAACATGAACAAAACCACACGCATGATCAAAGTTTCAATATAAATCGAACTCGACATATGATACTTGCCTCGAAAATGGCAAGAACGAAATACTTCAATGATCTCAACACACTCGAAGGCCGCCTCCTTCGATCAACGTAGCAAGCTCGAACCTTAACAAAAGGAATGATATACAAATCATCTCAAGTCGAACGATGGCCTAACAATTCGGTCTACGGCCGAAAAGCTCAAAATAAACAATCTGCCCGGACTGCTTAGCGTGCGCTATGTACTCTACGTAACGTGCGCTAAGCCGGCCTGTTAGCGTACGCTATCATATAATCCTAGCGTACGCTAGCCACGGACTGACAGTTTGGCTCGACAAATCTCATAACGTACGTTACGTACGTAATCGTGCGTTAACCCAACCCCGATAGCGCACGTTAACTAACGTATGTTAGCGTGCGCTAACCTTGCATGGCAGAATACTGCTAACAGAAAACTGGGTTGAATGGTGATGAACTCATGAATCCTACGGTGATAATACAAGTCATCCTCAAGCATATCATGCTAATAAGGTTTGTGGAAGTTCTATGATTATGAGATACAAATATACGGATAATCATCTCAACATCATAATTCATCTTCAATCTTCAAGAAAATACTCTAAGTTCCGTTCGTCCTACGTTCCAAAACGCATGATTCCAATGTGTAAAACGTAACAATCTAGGTAATATCCGATTACTGATCATAAATCGATTTGAAAACTCTTAGGAGTCCATATACTAAGATGGTTCAAAGGTTCATACGATATATAGTGCCGATACGTCAAAAGTATCCTTCTAACATGTGATGACCGATTATAAACGAAATAAATGGCTATCAAAACATGATCAAACGTCCTTAAGAACCTTACTAACATCGGTGAAGAATCACCTACCTCAAAGTAGTGAAGAACACGGAGGAAATCGAAGTAATCCAACACCGAAGGCTTGAACACCAATCTCCAACGATATACGATCTTCAATCACGAGCTAGGATGTTAATATGAAGTGTTTAGGATGAAGGAAGTTATGCTCTAAGTGTAAGAATTCGGGTTATGGGAGAAAAAAGAACTGAAATCACGAATAGGATGCTGTCCTATTTATAAGAAATGGCTATTAGCGCGCGCTAGTCCCTGCTCGTAGCGTGCGCTAACGGCTCACTGACTTAACTGTATTCAGCACTTAGCGTGCGCTACGCATATACCTGTAGCGTGCGCTAAGGCGTTGACTTGGCTTTTCCCGAAAGCCGTCCAGGTTCATCCCGACACGATCTGACAGGGGTCCCCCGGCCAGATTTCACCTACCGCACGTCTCAATCAAATTGACCACGCATAGCGTGCGCTAATAATCCTTTGTAGCGTGCGCTATTGAGTCTATGTTAGCGTACGCTACACATAGCCGATAGCGTGCGCTACATGCGCAGAATTACAATTTGTAAATCACATACATGAAATCATACGCTCGACAACATCGGATTATGAAATACGGAGAATAATACTCAGATCAAGTACAACGATTACAATATCACAAGTTCCAAATACATATCAGAAATCTCGGGTATTACAATCATCCGGATATATAAAATTACTGAGCATTCAGAATTACTCCGTCAAATCTGTATAGTTATTCTCAACGACCTAACCAGTGATCTATCCATAATATAAGTAATATCCTTGTGACTAAGCCAACTATTCACTCGATAAGCACGCTCTGATCATACGTCCAAACACGGTCCGGATAGTTCCTATAACCTTCGCCAAATAATTCATCGGGGGACTTGACATTGGACACCGCCATATTCACACTGACAATTATTAAGCGACATCAGAGAATACCATCCGATATCTTACATTATGTGAGCTTCATAACATAAATCAATAAATATCATATACATCCTAAAAACTTTTCAGTCAAAATAATTTTATTCTCAAATACTCATTATAAATCATTTCACATATCATCGCAATATCTTCGTGCTCGCAATAATTTATAACTCGTACAACGTACATATAGTATCTATATATACTTTTATGGGTTCTCACTAGTACCCATTAAATCAAGAATTATCAATTATCAATGTTCTTAATCAATACGTATAAACGCCTCAAAAACAGAATAACATGATTAAGATATCGACACATATGTTATAAAATATTTATAATCTATGACTCAAAATTATAGGTCGTTCAAAAAGAATTTTGAAGATCAACTCCACAAGAAAAAAATATTCATTAAAAATTCTTATTTTTTTTTGTAAGGTTTCCAAATTACAAAATAAGAATTATGATATCACTTATTTTCAACTACACTGACATCACCTTTTGAAAATAATTTTCTTTAAAGTTTATTATAAATACTTACATGAAAAAAATAAAATGTTCAAAATATATTTGTCTTAAAATATATTTCTGATCGCAATATGATATAAGAATTTTAAATTCCTCGATCATCTGCTTTAAAATAATATATTACGGACTCTAACTTTTCTCAAAATAAAAGTACTCGGTACATATATATATATATATATATATCTATATATATATATATATATATATATATATGTACCATATAATTCAAAATTTCAACACCTTGTTTAATCAAAATACAAAATTCTCATTTCTGAAATTAAACCCGAACTAATATAGTAATATTATATCACACTATCTATGTCAATATTGCTCTCAACTTTGGACGCCGTGAATTTTGCATAAATAATTCATCCACTATGAATTTTTTTTTAAAGGACATAGGCCAAAGGTAGTTCGTCGCCTATTTCGTATCTCGCCAAAATTGATATATGTCACTGATAATGACGTTTTACTGTGACTACACGAGCAAGTGTCGTTCTATAGATTTTTAAAATCTTCTCTCGTAATTCGTAATTCCACTAGTCTTGATTCACGCTGCCTTTCGACGATAAATAGTCGCATCAGTGAGAAATTAATCGTATTCAACTCATTCAAGTTCTTTCTCTATTCTCATTCTCATTATCACATACCTCTCTTAAACATAACTTTCATCGAGAAATCAATGGCATCATCACCTTTATATAACATCCAATCCGTCTGTGTCTTTGCCGGAGCTACTCTTGGGAAAGATGTCCGCTTCCGAAAACCAGCTGACAATTTCGGAGAAGTGTTGGCCGCAAGAAAAATCAGTTTAATATACGGAGGAGGAAATACAGGTTTAAGGGGTCGTGTGGCAGCCTCTGCTTCGATGGGCGATGTAAAAATCTTAGGGGTAATATTGAAACCCTTCGCAGATTCACCACTTGTTGGCCCGACTTATGGGAATGAGTTTAGAGTGTTATCCATGCATGATCGAATCATGAGCATGGGTAATAATGCTGATGCGTTCGTCATCCTTCCAGGAGGTTTCGATACGCTGGAGGATATATTCCAGATGCTCTCATGGGCACAGCTGAACATCCACCAAAAGCCGGTGGGGATACTCAACGTCGACGGATTCTTTGATGGACTCCTCGCTTTCTTGGATTCTCTAGTGGAAAAAGGTTTTGCATCTCCACTGTCACGAAGACTCCTTCTTTGTGCAACAACACCTGAGGAATTGATCAATAAATTCCTCGCATATACACCTGAACCTGATCCAACTGCAATTCGCATAGTTAGAACTGATGCTAGCACGAGTCAGAAACGTGCTTTGGATCTAGCACTCTCTCTGTGAGGTTTATTCGTGAATCTATCACTATAAGTTGGTATCTTCGTTGCAGTTGTTTCCACGGTATTTTTTTTCATAATAAAGTCAATGTGATTCAGAATTCTCAACACCATTTTAATGTCTTGTATCTCGAGATAAAGTCAGAACGAATATAAGTCAAAAGTTTAATTTGGGGAATATCAATAAAATGATAAATTTCAATAACAAGATCCGAAAATATCAAAAGATAATAAAATCCAAAAACAACAATAAATGATAACCTCCAAAAATAAAATATGAGAATATCAAATAAAATGATAAAATCCAATAAAATATGAAAATACCAATAAAATGATAAACTCCAAAAATGAAATACTAGAATATCAACAAAATGATAAACTCCAATAAAATCAGTAGAGAATAGCATCACTATGATAACTCTAACAAAGTCAATCGAGAATATCAATACCATGATAAACTCCAACAATGTCACCCGAGAATATCATACCATGATAAACTCCAACAGATCGACAGAAGGATCAACAAGTCTTCAATTCATATTGCCGATAATTAAATTATGGCACAAAATCACATACCGTACTTCGTAGGTGCGGCTTGGCACTGGCACAGGTCACACGTGACGCGAAGATCTCTTGATACTAGTCCGATAAATGATGACTTTACAAGAAGAAAAGATTCAGATGCGTAGTATTCGAAAACCACGCTCCGATACCATCTTCTGTAACACGCCAAAACCCGGCGGTTATTACAGTGCCGTGAATTCCCAACTCGGACCCACCAGGCGAAACATAGTACAATAATTGACATAACATAAATGCAATACCGAACCACATTATGTTTACCAAATACTCCGATGAGGAGTTTATCCAGATATTCTGGCTAACATGCGCCAAACAGACCAGGATCAACATAATACAGGTATACTCTATATGAAGATAGATATACCGATACAATACAAAATACAGGAGAATAAAAATGCAGCGGAACTAAAAGAAATACATCCGAAAACAAAAAGACTCGGGCCCTTGACTAGTATCCTTGAGACTCTTCGTCGTCACATTATCTTTCCTGTGTCTTAGCCTTCCCGCGACCTAAAATATGATAATACAACATATTTTGCCCAAAACCACAGGGTCAGTTACACAAAATAATAAATCTCAATTTGTCAAACATATATAATCACACATGCTATATGAATTAACAAATCATCACCCAAAACATGAATATACGCAACAACACATGCTGTATAAACCACAAGTTCGATCATAATCTCAAATCGTCGAACACATGCGATCAAATATGAATCGTCCAGATTATAACCCAATCCCGTTGAATACATACGCAATCAAACATGATGTATGAATCAACTAACAGTTACGGCTCAAAGGATGGCGCCACACTATGCCCGAGATAGAAATGTGTCCGTGCACAAGCCACCAACGGGTATCGATCGAATACATATGTGGTCTTGTACCTAATCAATCTCACGAAGTAACCGTCTCGTGTGCACAGTCCAATGTGAGGTCAACTACCAACACACGACTTTATATGTGCCCAACATGAAAATCCTACACATACCAACCGGCACGCCAGTGTGACCCGGAATGCCACGAGATAACAAAAGTGACATCGAAATTCAATAATGACTTAACAATTCCCAACAAGGGACCAAACGACTCAATGAAGGAAATACGAATCCAACGAAGATCAAATCAACTCACCGAAATGCAATGAGGGTATAAATAAGACTCGGAACCAACGTTCCTCAATGGATGATCGACCAGATCAATAATAACATCACTATGAATCAAAATTCATAAAGCATAAATGAACGCAAATATATATAACATGTATAAGACATATTATAATCATAACCAAGCAAGAATTCACTTGCCTCAATACCAAGTACATAAGATGCGTCTGGACAATCAAAACGTCCTCCACGAAACGAGCGAATGAACGACGATTGAATGAACAACACCAATTAATCAAAAGAACAACCTTAGGTCCAATGAACGAAATTTCCGATCGCGAGATAGCTCATGAACTCAATGGTCACCAAAGTACATCCAATAATCATCCCCTAATACACGATTAATTAATCAAAATATTATCATTAATTTACTTGATTCCAATAACTCGATTAGGTATCACTAGATAATAATTTATTGACAAGTCGTACCTTGAATTGGGTCAAAGTCTAACCCAAAATAATTTCCTTTTCTCAACTGTCTAAATTGATGAATCCAAAACAACATATTTCAGCCATTAAAAATCACCTTGGCCCAATTGTAGAAACCCAACCCAAATTCCATATTAACCCAACCCCTAATAATTCCCTTATATATATATATATAATTGTATAGTCTATCCCAAAACACTCATCCGCCGCCGCCCACTTCTTCTCTTCATCTCATCTCTCTCTCTCAGCCCTCTCCATCTTCTTCTGAAAAGTACACAAGCACACACATAGTTCACCTTTCCTATCCCTCCCTTCTTATCGCCATCTACTCTCTCTCCCTCTACCTTCTCGTCTCCTCTGTACCGTCGACCCTTATCCACATGCGCACACCCACAAAACCAGATGGCAATAAATACCAGCGGTGACCGTCGTGACAAACAGTGGCGAAACGAGCAGACTACCCCGAACAGTCTATTTGGAACTATCTGATCTAGGATTTACCAATGCGCGATTCGGTGAACATCATCTTGGTGAATATCGTTTCCACTGTTTGGGTCTTTGAGATTTCCGAAGGAGTCTCGATCTCACCGATATGGATGTTCCGGCGGCTGTCTCGGAGGTTCAGCAGTGATGTATTTCGGGGTTGAGGGATTATTCTGATTTCCGGATTCAATGCAACCTTCATCTTCATGTGAAAGAACAGGAAACGTGGTATTTGGTTTCAATTTCCACCGGTGGCTATATGTAAGGCAGCCATCCCGTGGTGACATGAGATTCCTGACTAAAATTTCTGGTTTTCACTTTCAGGGGTCGAGAACATTTTCGATTGGGACTGGGCTTAACACTCCGCCCTGGAGTATATAAGAGTGTATTCATGGTGTTATTCATGGTGTTATAGTTGTATATAAAAATATGTGAATGATTGGAGTGAGTCTAAATGTCTAATATACAACTGTGTTTCATCTCCAGTAATTTCAGACTTGTTTGTAGTATAAAATGTGGTTGTAGGATTTCTTTTAACAAAGTCAGCCATGCTTCCATTAAAATAATTAATAGATATGTAATATTTCATATATTTCATAATAATTGGGTGATACAATTGCTCATTTTATTTCAAATGAGATCGAATAAGAAATTAAAAGTAATTTCTCACTTGATTGTTTAAACGTAGAGAACCATAATTCATTAAGTGAATGATTTTAATAAAAAAAATGAATACTTGTGGTGAAATATAATATGAGATATTGCGGTTTATTCGAAAAAAAATATACCAATACGACTAGCAACATATCTCAATTGAAGTTCGATACCAATGTGATAAATAATATGAAACTCAATATTTAATAAAAGGTACAAATAGAGATATGTATAAAATATGAAACAAATATCAGTGGTATTACAATATCATTGTAAACATTATAGTTGTTGTTCTTGAGCTTAAATTAGAGTGATTGAGTGTTATACACAAAATCATATACGAGTGAGAAAAAGAAAAGATACGATTGGATTCGGTGTTATTAGGATCAAGGATCCGGCATTGTTTGAATCACAATCGCTATCTTAGTGAGGTTTATCTAGTACCAATAAAAAGCTAGAGTGGTAGATTTCTTATCCAATAGAAAAGGAAAAACGGTTTTTCTCGGACCGATAGAAGACGAGATTGTAACGGTAATCCCTCGACCGATAGAAGAGAGGTGCAGAGGTTTTGATCTTGAACCTATAGAAAAAGATAGATCGAGAGAGGACGTAGGCACGTTTGGCCGAACCTCTATAAATCTGCGTGTCATTTATTTTCCGCACCTTATATTTCCGCTTCCGCACAAACAGCGCAAATACCGATATTACACCAACAATTGGTATCGGAGCGGTACTCCTTTATGCGGCTTTACATCCCAGGAGAAAAGATCAAATGGCGTTTCAACTTGCTCCCATCGAAGGCCTTGCTCTCAACCGACCACCATTTTTTGATGGCTCAAACTTCATGACGTGGAAGAAGAAGATGTCAATATTCATCCGAGCATATGACATCGAGCTTTGGAAGGTGATTTGTCTTGGTCCGAAAATTCCGACGAATTCCAACGGTACACTTAAAACTTTCGAAGAATATGACGATTCCGATTAGAAAAATAACCACTACAATTGTAAGGCAACTCAACTTCTTTATTGTGCCTTAAATCCGGAAGAACACAACCGGATATCATCGTGTGATAGTGCCAAAGAAATTTGGAAAATGCTTGAGGTAACACACGAAGGTACGTCTCAAGTCAAGGAGACGAAAATTAACATGCTCTTTCACGAGTACGAATTATTCCAAATGAAGGACGATGAATCCATCACGATAATACTTGACCTTTTTCGATTATTACTAATGGATTAGCATGTTTCGGGAAACCACTTTCAAGTAGTGAGAAATTAAAGAAAATTCTTCGATCACTACCTCGAGAATGGGACGGTACGGTTAC
The DNA here is from genome assembly GCA_033398695.1 of Orobanche coerulescens. Taxonomy (NCBI): domain Eukaryota; kingdom Viridiplantae; phylum Streptophyta; class Magnoliopsida; order Lamiales; family Orobanchaceae; genus Orobanche; species Orobanche coerulescens. Next base: position 121,139,991 of record CM065815.1, read on the forward strand.
GGCCATAACGGAATCAAAGGATTTAAATAATCTTGATTTTAGTGCTCTCGTTGGTTCTCTTATCAACTACGAGATTATTCTAAAATCTCCCCAAAAACTAATTTTAACAATTGGTATTATACTCAGGGGGAGTAATATCTTTAAAGGGGAGATATTAATTTCAGGGGGAGTTTTATACCCTAGTATTACATATTTTTATACTATTGCATACATTTCATGCATATTTTTTTTGTTTATTAGTATCCTCTATATTTTATACTTTTTGCTGAATACAAAAGGGGGGAGAAGGAGTTGAATCGGATAAAAGCGTCATGAAAGATATGACGAGAAAAATAAAAAGTAAAAAGGAGGAGAAATAATAGAAACCGACGAAGTCAAAAAGAAGAAGAAAGCATACAAAAAGGGGGAGAAACGAAGGAGTTGAAAAATGAAAAACGAAGAAGTCGAAAATGACAAGAAAATGGGTGAAACTAACGAAATGATCAAAGTCGAAAACTTCGAAACGTACATATATATATAATTTTATTTTGCAGGTTTTATTCAATTCAAGAGTTGTTTTGTAATCATCAAAAAGGGGGAGATTGTTGGAATATTTATTCCACATATTCATAAATAATGTTTTGATGATTAAGTTGCTAAACAATGCAAAACAACTTCGAGGCGAAGCAAACATCGAAGCAGAAGAAGACGCAAAAAGATGGACAAAATACAAAGCTAGCCCACGCTAGACATACAAGTTAGCACACGCTAACGGGTCTCGGCTGTAGATCAGACGAGTTCGAAGTAACCTAAAGTGAAGTCACCTGATGAGGATAGCGCACACTACACGTGATGATTAACGCACGATATTGAGCCAATATTACCGTTTTGAAGAGATTCAAACACAGAATGACGTATGCACTGAAGTAAGCTTAACGCTCACAAGAGATGATAATTAGCGCACACTAAATATAAGTTTGAATCAAGTCAATCCGTAGGGGAGAATATGCTACAAGTCAAAAAGCATTAACGGATATATGACGCATGCAATGATGCATGATTAGCGCACGCTACAAGAAAGTGTTAGCGCACGCTAACTGTGAAGGACAGAAGCCACTGGACTGAAACTGGAAGACGTTAACGTACGTAACATGCAGACCATAACGTACGCTAAGGCAAAAACATGCGATAGCGCATGCTAAGGAAGTCAGCCTAGCGCACGCTAATAACAACTGGAAGTAACGGCTAGTTTGTGGAAGAAGGCTATAAATACCAAATGAGTTGGTATTATTTTACAATGATTCGTGTACGATTTTGTGTATATACACTTGAGATATCATTGTAAACATTATAGTTGTTGTTCTTGAGCTTAAATTAGAGTGATTGAGTGTTATACACAAAATCGTACACGAGTGAGAAAAAGAAAAGATACGATTGGATTCGGTGTTATTAGGATCAAGGATCCGGCATTGTTAGAATCGCAATCGCTATCTTAGTGAGGTTTATCTAGTACCAATAGAAATCTAGAGTGGTTGATTCCTTATCCAATATAAAAGGAAAAATGGTTTTTCTCGGATCGATAGAAGACGAGCTTGTAACGGTAATCCCTCGACCGATAGAAGAGAGGTGCAGAGGTTTTGATCTTGAACCTATAGAAAAAGATACATCGAGAGAGGACGTAGGCACGTTTGGCCGAACCTCTATAAATCCGCGTGTCATTTATTTTCCGCACCTTATATTTCCGCTTCCGCACAAACGGCGCAAATACCGATATTACACCAACAATTGGTATCGGAGCGGTACTCCTATAAGCGGCTTTACATCCCAGGAGAAAAGATCAAATGGCGTTTCAACTTGCTCCCGTCGAAGGCCTTGCTCTCAACCGACCACCATTTTTTGATGGCTCAAACTTCATGACATGGAAGAAGAAGATGTCAATATTCATCCGAGCATATGACATCGAGCTTTGGAAGGTGATTTGTCTTGGTCCGAAAATTCCGACGAATTCCAACGGTACACTTAAAACTTTCGAAGAATATGACGATTCCGATTGGAAAAATGACCACTACAATTGTAAGGCAACTCAACTTCTTTATTGTGCCTTAAATCCGGAAGAACACAACCGGATATCATCGTGTGATAGTGCCAAAGAAATTTGGAAAATGCTTGAGGTAACACACGAAGGTACGTCTCAAGTCAAGGAGACGAAAATTAACATGCTCTTTCACGAGTACGAATTATTCCAAATGAAGGACGATGAATCCATCACGATAATACTTGACCTTTTTCGATTATTACTAATGGATTAGCATGTTTCGGGAAACCACTTTCATGTAGTGAGAAATTAAAGAAAATTCTTCGATCACTACCTCGAGAATGGGACAGTACGGTTACGGCCATAACGGAATCAAAGAATTTAAATAATCTTGATTTTAGTGCTCTCGTTGGTTCTGTTATCAACTACGAGATTGTTCTAAAATCTCGGAATACCAAACCGAAACCGAAGGAGAGGTCGAGAGCCATGAAGGCTAAAATGTCGAGAAAGAAAGAAGAAATCCCGGTGGACGAAAGCGACGAAGAATCGGCATATTATGCCAAGAATATTAATAAGTTTCAACACTTATTAAACCGGAGGAAGAAGGACATTCAAGCGGGCGAATCTAAGAAATTCGACAACACCTAACGATTATGTGGTAAACCAGGCCACTTTGCTAAGAATTGTCGGGTTAAACCCAAGGAGGTGTTAGTTGCAACATGGAGTGACGAAGATCCTGATGAAGACTTCATCGATCAAAATAACCTTGCATTTATGGCCCGGAGTTCATTCGAAGATAGCGACGTCGAAAGCCAAGTAAGTAACTCTTACGACGAACTTTTTGAAGCATTCGAATTATTACATACCGATTATCAAAATGCTTTAAAAGAAATTAAATCCCTTCAATTTAAAAATAAATCATTTGAAAATGAGAATTCCAAAATTCTAGAAAAGGGAAACTTAGTTGAGATCGATCATTCAAAATGCGTTGAAAACGAGAATAATTTAAAGAATGATCTTGTTAAAGTTCAAACCGAGCTCAAAAATTTAACGAAGAAATTTTCACTCGAAAACGAGAAATTTGAAAACATGCTCTCGGTTAAAAAATACACATTAAATAAAGAGGGGTTAGGATTCAAACCGCGTTCTAAAAACGAATCCGTAAATTTCAAAATACCCCAGTGTGAAAAATGTTTGAAATTTGGGCATCACATTTCGAATTGCAAAAGCCCAAGACGGATGATTAAAGTCAAGAAAATTTGGGTTCCTAGAGGAACAATTGTTTCAAATATTGTCTACGTCTCGAAAGATAAACCGACTTTCGGTTGGATCCCCCAAAAACTAATTTTAACAATTGGTATTATACTCGGGGGGAGTAATATCTTTAAAGGGGAGATATTAATTTCAGGGGGAGTTTTATACCCTAGTATTACATATTTTTATACTATTGCATACATTTCATGCATATTTTTTTTGTTTATTGGCATCCTCTATATTTTATACTTTTTGCTGAATACAAAAAGGGGGAGAAGGAGTTGAATCGGATAAAAGCGTCATGAAAGATATGACGAGAAAAATAAAAAGTAAAAAGGAGGAGAAATAATAAAAACCGACGAAGTCAAAAAGAAGAAGAAAGCATACAAAAAGGGGGAGAAACGAAGGAGTTGAAAAATGAAAAACGAAGAAGTCGTAAGTGACAAGAAAATGGGTGAAACTAACGAAACGATCAAAGTCGAAAACTTCGAAACGTACATATATATAATTTTATTTTGCAGGTTTTATCCAATTCAAGAGTTGTTTTGTAATCATCAAAAAGGGGGAGATTGTTGGAATACTTATTCCACATATTCATAAATAATGTTTTGATGATTAAGTTGCTAAACAAAGCAAAACAACTTCGAGGCGAAGCAAACATCGAAGTAGACGAAGACGCAAAAAGATGGACAAAATACAAAGCTAGCGCACGCTAGACATACAAGTTAGCGCACGCTAACGGGTCCCGACTGCAGATCAGACGAGTTCGAAGTAACCTGAAGTGAAGTCATCTGATGAGGATAGCGCACGCTACACGTGATGATTAATGCACGCTATCGAGCCAATATTACCGTTGTGAAGAGATTCAAACACAGAATGACGTATGCACTGAAGTAAGCTTAACGCACGCAAGAGATGATATTTAGCGCACACTAAATATCAGTTTGAATCAAGTCAATCAATCCATTGGGGAGAATATGATACAAGTCAAAAAGCATTAACGGATATATGACGCATGCAATGATGCATGATTAGCGCACTCTACAAGAAAGTGTTAGCACACACTAACTGTGAAGGACAGAAGCCACTGGACTGAAACTGGAAGACGTTAACGTACGTAACATGCAGACCATAACGTACGCTAAGGAAAAAACATGCGATAGCGCACGCTAAGGAAGTCAGCCTAGCGCACGCTAATAACAACTGGCAGTAACGGCTAGTTTGTGGAAGAAGGCTATAAATACCAAATGAGTTGGTATTATTCTACACAACAACATTGAGCAATTCATATACACTTGAGATATCATTGTAAATATTATAGTTGATGTTCTTGAGCTTAATTAGAGTGATTGAGTGTTCTACACAAAATCATACATGAGTGAGAAAAAGAAATGATACGATTGGATTCAGTGTTATTAGGATCAAGGATCCGGCATTATTTGAATCGTAATCGCTATCTTAGTGAGGTTTATCTAGTACCAATAGAAAGCTAGAGTGGTTGATTCCTTATCCAATAGAAAAGGAAAAACAGTTTTACTCTGACCGATAGAAGACAAGCTTGAAACGGTAATCCCTCGACCGATAGAAGAGAGGTGCAGAGGTTTTGATCTTGAACCTATAGAGAAAGATACATCGAGAGAGGACGTAGGCACGTTTGGCCGAACCTCTATAAATCCGCGTGTCATTTATTTTCCGCACCTTATATTTCCGCTTCCGCACAAACGGCGAAAGTACCGATATTACACCAACAATTGGTATCGGAGCGGTACTCCTATAAGCGGCTTTACATCCCAGGAGAAAAGATCAAATGGCGTTTCAACTTGCTCCCGTCGAAGGCCTTGCTCTCAACCGACTACCATTTTTTGATGGCTCAGACTTCATGACGTGGAAGAAAAAGATGTCAATATTCATCCGAGCATATGACATCGAGCTTTGGAAGGTGATTTGTCTTGGTCCGAAAATTCCGACGAATTCCAACGGTACACTTAAAAATTTCAAAGAATATGACGATTCCGATTGGAAAAATGACCACTACAATTGTAAGGCAACTCAACTTCGTTATTGTGCCTTAAATCCGGAAGAACACAACTGGATATCATCGTGTGATAGTGCCAAAGAAATTTGAAAAATGCTTGCGGTAACACACGAAAGTACGTCTCAAGTCACGGAGACGAAAATTAACATGCTCCTTCATGAGTACGAATTATTCCAAATGAAGGACGATGAATCCATCACGATAGTGCTTGACCGTTTTTCGATTATTACTAATGGATTAGCATGTTTCGGCAAACCACTTTCGAGTAGTGGAAAAGTAAAGAAAATTCTCCGATCACTACCTCGAGAATGGGACGGTACGGTTACAGCCATAATGGAATCAAAGGATTTAAATACTCTTGATTTTAGTGCTCTCGTTGGTGCTCTTATCAACTACGAGATTGTTCTAAAATCTCGGAATACCAAACCGAAACCGAAGGAGAGGTCGATAGCCATGAAGACTAAAATGTCGAGAAAGAAAGAAGAAATCCCGGTGGATGAAAGCGACGAAGAATCGGCATATTATGCCAAGAATATTAATAAGTTTCAACACTTATTAAACCGGAGGAAGAAGGACATTCAAGCGGGCGAATCTAAGAAATTCGACAACACCTATCGATTATGTGGTAAACCAGGCGACTTTGCTAAGAATTGTCGGGTTAAACCCAAGGAGGTCTTAGTTGCAACATGGAGTGACGAAGATCCTGATGAAGACTTCATCGATCAAAATAACCTTGCATTTATGGCCCGGAGTTCATTCGACGATAGCGACGTCGAAAGCCAAGTAAGTAACTCTTACGAAACTTTTGAAGCATTCGAATTATTACATACCGATTATCAAAATGCTTTAAAAGAAATTAAATCCCTTCAATTTAAAAATAAATCATTGGAAAATGAGAATTCCAAAATTCTAGAAAAGGTAAAATTTGTTGAGATCGATCATTCAAAATGCGTTGAAAACGAGAATATTTTAAAGAATAATCTTGTTAAAGTTCAAACCGAGCTCAAAAATTTAACGAAGAAATTTTCACTCGGAAACGAGAAATTTGAAAACATTCTCTCTGTTCAAAAATACACATTAAATAAAGAGAGGTTAGGATTCAAACCGCGTTCTAAAAACGAATCCGTAAATTTTAAAATACCCCGGTGTGAAAAATGTTTGAAATTTGGGCATCACATTTCGAATTGCAAAAGCCCAAGACGGACGATTAAAGTCAAGAAAATTTGGGATCCTAAAGGAACAATTGTTTCAAATATCGTCTACGTCTCGAAAAAAAAACGACTTTCGGTTGGATCCCCAAAAACTAATTTTAACAATTGGTATTATAGTTAGGGGGAATAATATCTTTAAAGGGGAGATATTAATTTCAGGGGGAGTTTTATACCCTAGTATTACATATTTTTATACTATTTCATACATTTCATGCATATTTTTTTGTTTATTTGTATCCTCTATATTTTATACTTTTTGCTGAATACAAAAAGGGGGAGAAGGAGTTGAATCGGATAAAAGCGTCATGAAAGATATGACGAGAAAAATAAAAAGTAAAAAGGAGAAGAAATAATAAAAACCGAAGAAGTCAAAAAGAAGAAGAAAGCATACAAAAAGGGGGAGAAACGAAGGAGTTGAAAAATGAAAAACGAAGAAGTCAAAAATGACAAGAAAATGGGTGAAACTAACGAAACGATCAAAGTCGAAAACTTTGAAACGTACATATATATATAATTTTATTTTGCAGGTTTTATCCAATTCAAGAGTTGTTTTGTAATCATCAAAAAGGGGGAGATTGTTGGAATATTTATTCCACATATTCATAAATAATGTTTTGATGATTAAGTTGCTAAACAAAGCAAAACAACTTCGAGGCGAAGCAAACATCAAAGCAGACGAAGACGCAAAAAGATGGACAAAATACAAAGCTAGCGCACGCTAGACATACAAGTTAGCGCACGCTAACGGGTCCCGGCTGCAGATCAGACGAGTTCGAAGTAACCTGAAGTGAAGTAACCTAATGAGGATAGCGCACGCTACACGTGATGATTAACGCACGCTATAGAGCCAATATTACCGTTGTGAAGAGATTCAAACACAAAATGACGTATGCACTGAAGTAAGCTTAACGCACGCAAGAGATGATATTTAGCGCACACTAAATATCAGTTTGAATCAAGTCAATCAATCCGTTGGGGAGAATATGCTACAAGTCAAAAAGCATTAACGGATATATGACGCATGCAATGATGCATGACTAGCTCATGCTACAAGAAAGTGTTAGCGCACGCTAACTGTGAAGGACAGAAGCCACTGGACTGAAACTGGAAGACGTTAACGTACGTAACATGCAGACCATAACGTACACTAAGGCAAAAACATGCGATAGCGCACACTAAGGAAGTCAGCCTAGCGCTCGCTAATAACAACTGGCAGTAACGGCTTGTTTGTGGAAGAAGGCTATAAATACCAAATGAGTTGGTATCATTCTACACAACAACATTGAGCAATTCATATACACTTGAGATATCATTGTAAACATTATAGTTGTTGTTCTTGAGCTTAAATTAGAGTGATTGAGTGTTATACACAAAATCATACACGAGTGAGAAAAAGAAAAGATACGATTGGATTCGGTGTTATTAGGATCAAGGATCCGACAGTGTTAGAATCGCAATCGCTATCTTAATGAGGTTTATGTAGTACCAATAGAAAGCTAGAGTGGTTCATTGCCTATCCAATAGAAAAGGAAAAACGGTTTTACTCGGACCGATAGAAGACGTGCTTGTAACGGTAATCCCTCGACCGATAGAAGAGAGGTGGAGAGGTTTTGATCTTGAACCTATAGAGAAAGATACATCGAGAGAGGACGTAGGCACGTTTGGCCGAACCTATATAAATCCGCGTGTCATTTATTTTCCGCACCTTATATTTCCGCTTCTGCATAAACGGCACAAATACCGATATTACACCAACAATTGGTATTGGAGCTGTACTCCTATAAGCGGCTTTACATCCCAGGAGAAAAGATCAAATGGCGTTTCAACTTGCTCCCGTCGAAGGCCTTGGTCTCAACCGACCACCATTTTTTGATGGCTCAAACTTCATGACGTGGAAGAAGAAGAAGATGTCAATATTCATCCGAGCATATGACATCGAGCTTTGGAAGGTGATTTGTCTTGGTCCGAAAATTCCGACGAATTCCAACGGTACACTTAAAACTTTCGAAGAATATGACGATTCCGATTGGAAAAATGACCACTACAATTGTAAGGCAACTCAACTTCTTTATTGTGCCTTAAATCCGTAAGAACACAACCGGATATCATCGTGTGATAGTGCCAAAGAAATTTGAAAAATGCTTGAGGTAACACACGAAGGTACGTCTCATGTCAAGGAGACGAAAATTAACATGCTCCTTCACGAGTACGAATTATTCCAAATGAAGGACGATGAATCCATCACGATAATGCTTGACCGTTTTTCGATTATTACTAATGGATTAGCATGTTTCGGCAAACCACTTTCGAGTAGTGAGAAAGTAAAGAAAATTCTCCGATCACTACCTCGAGAATGGGACGGTACGGTTACGGCCATAATGGAATCAAAGGATTTAAATACTCTTGATTTTAGTGCTCTCGTTGGTGCTCTTATCAACTACGAGATTGTTCTAAAATCTCGGAATACCAAACCGAAACTGAAGGAGAGGTCGATAGCCATGAAGGCTAAAATGTCAAGAAAGAAAGAAGAAATCCCGGTGGACGAAAGCAAAGAAGAATCGGCATATTATGCCAAGAATATTAATAAGTTCCAACACTTATTAAACCAGAGGAAGAAGGACATTCAAGCGGGCGAATCTAAGAAATTCGACAACACCTATCGATTATGTGGTAAACCAGGCCACTTTGCTAAGAATTGTCGGGTTAAACCCAAGGAGGTCTTAGTTGCAACATGGAGTGACGAAGATCCTGATGAAGACTTCATCGATCAAAATAACCTTGCATTTATGGCCCGAAGTTTATTCGACGATAGCGACGTCGAAAGCCAAGTAAGTAACTCTTACGACGAACTTTTTGAAGCATTCGAATTATTACATACCGATTATCAAAATGCTTTAAAAGAAATTAAATCCCTTCAATTTAAAAATAAATCATTGGAAAATGAGAATTCCAAAATTCTAGAAAAGGGAAAATTTATTGAGATCGATCATTCAAAATGCGTTGAAAACGAGAATATTTTAAAGAATGATCTTGTTAAAGTTCAAACCGAGATAAAAAATTTAACGAAGAAATTTTCACTCGGAAACGAGAAATTTGAAAACATGCTCTCGGTTCAAAAATACACATTAAATAAAGAGGGGTTAGGATTCAAATCGCGTTCTATAAACGAATCCGTAAATTTTAAAATACCCCGGTGTGAAAAATGTTTGAAATTTGGGCATCACATTTCGAATTGCAAAAGCCCAAGACGGACGATTACAGTCAAGAAAATTTGGGTTCCTAAAGGAACAATTGTTTCAAATATCGTCTACGTCTCGAAAGAAAAACCAACTTTCGGTTGGATCCCCAAAAACTAATTTTAACAATTGGTATTATACTCAGGGGGAGTAATATCTTTAAAGGGGAGATATTAATTTCAGGGGGAGTTTTATACCCTAGTATTACATATTTTTATACTATTTCATACATTTCATGCATATTTTTTTTTGTTTATTTGTATCCTCTATATTTTATACTTTTTGCTGAATACAAAAAGGGGGAGAAGGAGTTGAATCGGATAAAAGCGTCATGAAAGATATGACAAGAAAAATAAAAAGTAAAAAGTAGAAGAAATAATAAAAACCGAAGAAGTCAAAAAGATGAAGAAAGCATACAAAAAGGGGGAGAAACTAAGGAGTTGAAAAATGAAAAACGAAGAAGTCAAAAATGACAAGAAAATGGGTGAAACTAACGAAACGATCAAAGTCGAAAACTTTGAAACGTACATATATATATAATTTTATTTTGCAGGTTTTATCCAATTCAAGAGTTGTTTTGTAATCATCAAAAAGGGGGAGATTGTTGGAATATTTATTCCACATATTCATAAATAATGTTTTGAAGATTAAGTTGCTAAACAAAGCAAAACAACTTCGAGGCGAAGCAAACATCGAAGCAGACGAAGACGCAAAAAGATGGACAAAATACAAAGCTAGCGCACGCTAGACATACAAGTTAGCGCACACTAACGGGTCCCGGCTGCAGATCAGACGAGTTTGAAGTAACCTGAAGTGCAGTAACCTGATGAGGATAGCGCACGCTACACGTGATGATTAACGCACGCTATCGAGCCAATATTACCGTTGTGAAGAGATTCAAACACAGAATGACGTATGCACTGAAGTAAGCTTAACGCACGCAAGAGATGATATTTAGCGCACACTAAATATCAGTTTGAATCAAGTCAATCAATCCGTTGGGGAGAATATGCTACAAGTCAAAAAGCATTAATGGATATATGACGCATCCAATGATGCATGATTAGCGCACGCTACAAGAAAGTGTTAGCGCACGCTAACTGTGAAGGGCAGAAGCCACTGGACTGAAACTGGAAGACGTTAACGTACGTAACATGCAGACCATAACGTACACTAAGGCAAAAACATGCGATAGCGCACGCTAACGAAGTCAGCCTAGCGCTCGCTAATAACAACTGGCAGTAACGGCAAGTTTGTGGAAGAAGGATATAAATACCAAATGAGTTGGTATCATTCTACACAACAACATTGAGCAATTCATATACACTTGAGATATCATTGTAAACATTATAGTTGTTGTTCTTGAGCTTAAATTAGAGTGATTGAGTGTTATACACAAAATCATACATGAGTGAGAAAAAGAAAAGATACGATTGGATTCGGTGTTATTAGGATCAAGGATCCGGCATTGTTAGAATCGCAATCGCTATCTTAGTGAGGTTTATCTAGTACCAATAGAAAGCTAGAGTGGTTCATTCCTTATCCAATAGAAAAGGAAAAACGGTTTTACTCGGACCGATAGAAGACGAGCTTGTAACGGTAATCCCTCGACTGATAGAAGAGAGGTGCAGAGGTTTTGATCTTGAACCTATAGAGAAAGATACATCGAGAGAGGACGTAGGCACGTTTGGCCGAACCCCTATAAATCCGCGTGTCATTTATTTTCCGCACCTTATATTTCCGCTTCCGCACAAACGGCGCAAATACCGATATTACACCAACAATTGGTATTGGAGTGGTACTCCTATAAGCGGCTTTACATCTCAGGAGAAAAGATCAAATGGCATTTCAACTTGCTCCCGTCGAAGGCCTTGGTCTCAACTGACCATCATTTTTTGATGGCTCAAACTTCATGACGTGGAAGAAGAAGAAGATGTCAATATTCATCCGAGCATATGATATCGAGCTTTGGAAGGTGATTTGTCTTGGTCCGAAAATTCCGACGAATTCCAACGGTACACTTAAAACTTTCGAAGAATATGACGATTCCGATTGGAAAAATGACCACTACAATTGTAAGGCAACTCAACTTCTTTATTGTGCCTTAAATCCGGAAGAACACAACCGGATATCATCGTGTGATAGTGCCAAAGAAATTTGAAAAATGCTTGAGGTAACACACGAAGGTACGTCTCAAGTCAAGGAGACGAAAATTAACAAGCTCCTTCACGAGTACGAATTATTCCAAATGAAGGACGATGAATCCGTCACGATAATGCTTGACCGTCTTTCGATTATTGCTAATGGATTAGCATGTTTCGGCAAACCACTTTCGAGTAGTGACAAAGTAAAGAAAATTCTCCGATCACTACCTCGAGAATGGGACGGTACGGTTACGGCCGTAATGGAATCAAAGGATTTAAATACTCTTGATTTTAGTACTCTCGTTGGTGCTCTTATCAACTACGAGATTGTTCTAAAATCTCGGAATACCAAACCGAAACCGAAGGAGAGGTCGATATCCATGAAGGCTAAAATGTCTAGAAAGAAAGAAGAAATCCCGGTGGACGAAAGCGACGAAGAATCGGCATATTATGCCAAGAATATTAATAAGTTCCAACACTTATTAAACCGGAGGAAGAAGGACATTCAAGCGGGCGAATCTAAGAAATTCGACAACACCTATCGATTATGTGGTAAACCAGGCCACTTTGCTAAGAATTGTCGGGTTAAACCCAAGGAGGTCTTAGTTGCAACATGGAGTGACGAAGATCCTGATGAAGACTTCATCGATCAAAATAACCTTGCATTTATGGCCCGGAGTTTATTCGACGATAGCGACGTCGAAAGCCAAGTAAGTAACTCTTACGACGAACTTTTTGAAGCATTCGAATTATTACATACCGATTATCAAAATGCTTTAAAAGTAATTAAATCCCTTCAATTTAAAAATAAATCATTGGAAAATGAGAATTCCAAAATTCTAGAAAAGGGAAAATTTATTGAGATCGATCATTCAAAATGCGTTGAAAACGAGAATATTTTAAAGAATGATCTTGTTAAAGTTCAAACCGAGATAAAAAATTTAACGAAGAAATTGTCACTCGGAAACGAGAAATTTGAAAACATGCTCTCGGTTCAAAAATACACATTAAATAAAGAGGGGTTAGGATTCAAACCGCGTTCTATAAACGAATCCGTAAATTTTAAAATACCCCGGTGTGAAAAATGTTTGAAATTTGGGTATCACATTTCGAATTGCAAAAGCCCAAGACGGACGATTACAGTCAAGAAAATTTGGGTTCCTAAAGGAACAATTGTTTCAAATATCGTCTACGTCTCGAAAGAAAAACCGACTTTCGGTTGGATCCCCAAAAACTAATTTTAATAATTGGTATTATACTCAGGGGGAGTAATATCTTTAAAGGGGAGATATTAATTTCAGGGGGAGTTTTATACCCTAGTATTACATATTTTTATACTATCTCATACATTTCATGCATATTTTTTTTGTTTATTTGTATCCTCTATATTTTATACTTTTTGCTGAATACAAAAAGGGGGAGAAGGAATTGAATCGGATAAAAGCGTCATGAAAGATATGACGAGAAAAATAAAAAGTAAAAAGGAGAAGAAATAATAAAAACGGAAGAAGTCAAAAAGAAGAAGAAAGCATGCAAAAAGGGGGAGAAACGAAGGAGTTGAAAAATGAAAAACGAAGAAGTCAAAAATGACAAGAAAATGGGTGAAACTAACGAAACGATCAAAGTCGAAAACTTTGAAACGTACATATATATATAATTTATTTTGCAGGTTTTATCCAATTCAAGAGTTGTTTTGTAATAATCAAAAAGGGGGAGATTGTTGGAATATTTATTCCACATATTCATAAATAATGTTTTGATGATTAAGTTGCTAAACAAAGCAAAACAACTTCGAGGCGAAGCAAACATCGAAGCAGACGAAGACGCAAAAAGATGGATAAAATACAAAGCTAGCGCACGCTAGACATACAAGTTAGCGCACGCTAACGGGTCCCGGCTGCAGATCTGACGAGTTCGAAGTAACCTGAAGTGAAGTAACATGATGAGGATAGCGCACGCTACACGTGATGATTAACGCACGCTATCGAGCCAATATTACCGTTGTGAAGAGATTCAAACACAGAATGACGTATGCACTGAAGTAAGCTTAACGCACGCAAGAGATGATATTTAGCGCACACTAAATATCAGTTTGAATCAAGTCAATCAATCCGTTGGGGAGAATATGCTACAAGTCAAAAAGCATTAACGGACATGCAATGATGCATGATTAGCGCACGCTACAAGAAAGTGTTAGCGCACGCTAACTGTGAAGGACAGAAACCACTGGACTGAAACTGGAAGACGTTAAAGTACGTAACATGCAGACCATAACGTACGCTAAGGCAAAAACATGCGATAGCGTACGCTAAGGAAGTCAGCCTAGCGCACGCTAATAACAACTGGCAGTAACGGCTTGTTTGTGGAAGAAGGCTATAAATACCAAATGAGTTGGTATCATTCTACACAACAACATTGAGCAATTCATAAACACTTGAGATATCATTGTAAACATTATAGTTGTTGTTCTTGAGCTTGAATTAGAGTGATTGAGTGTTATACACAAAATCATACACGAGTGAGAAAAAGAAAAGATACGATTGGATTCGGTGTTATTAGGATCAAGGATCCGGCATTGTTAGAATCGCAATCGCTATCTTAGTGAGGTTTATCTAGTACCAATAGAAAGCTAGAGTGGTTCATTCCTTATCCAATAGAAAAGGAAAAATGGTTTTACTCGGACCGATAGAAGACGAGCTTGTAACGGTAATCCCTCGACCGATAGAAGAGAGGTGCAGAGGTTTTGATCTTGAACCTATAGAGAAAGATACATCGAGAGAGGACGTAGGCACGTTTGGCCGAACCTCTATAAATCCGCGTGTCATTTATTTTCCGCACCTTATATTTCCGCTTCCGCACAAACGGCGCAAATACCGATATTACACCAAAAATTGGTATTGGAGCGGTACTCCTATAAGCGGCTTTACATCCCAGGAGAAAAGATCAAATGGCGTTTCAACTTGCTCCCGTCGAAGGCCTTGGTCTCAACCGACCACCAGTTTTTGATGGCTCAAACTTCATGACGTGGAAGAAGAAGAAGATATCAATATTCATCCGAGCATATGACATCGAGCTTTGGAAGGTGATTTGTCTTGGTCCGAAAATTCCGACGAATTCCAACGGTACACTTAAAACTTTCGAAGAATATGACGATTCCGATTGGAAAAATGACCACTACAATTGTAAGGCAACTCAACTTCTTTATTGTGCCTTAAATCCGGAAGAACACAACCGGATATCATCGTGTGATAGTGCCAAAAAAATTTGAAAAATGCTTGAGGTAACACACGAAGGTACGTCTCAAGCCAAGGAGACGAAAATTAACATGCTCCTTCACGAGTATGAATTATTCCAAATGAAGGACGATGAATCCATCACGATAATGCTTGACCGTTTTTCGATTATTACTAATGGATTAGCATGTTTCGGCAAACAACTTTCGAGTAGTGAGAAAGTAAAGAAAATTCTCCGATCACTACCTCGAGAATGGGACGGTATGGTTACGGCCATAATGGAATCAAAGGATTTAAATACTCTTGATTTTAGTACTCTCGTTGGTGCTCTTATCAACTACGAGATTGTTCTAAAATCTCGGAATACCAAACCGAAACCGAAGGAGAGGTCGATATCCACGAAGTCTAAAATGTCTAGAAAGAAAGAAGAAATCCCGGTGGACGAAAGCGACGAAGAATCGGCATATTATGCCAAGAATATTAATAAGTTGCAACACTTATTAAACCGGAGGAAGAAGGACATTCAAGCGGGCGAATCTAAGAAATTCGACAACACCTATCGATTTTGTGGTAAACCAGGCCACTTTGCTAAGAATTGTCGGGTTAAACCCAAGGAGGTCTTAGTTGCAACATCGAGTGACGAAGATCCTGATGAAGACTTCATCGATCAAAATAACCTTGCATTTATGGCCCGGAGTTTATTCGACGATAGCGACGTCGAAAGCCAAGTAAGTAACTCTTATGACGAACTTTTTGAAGCATTTGAATTATTACATACCGATTATCAAAATGCTTTAAAAGAAATTAAATACCTTCAATTTAAAAATAAATCATTGGAAAATGAGAATTCCAAAATTCTAGAAAAGGGAAAATTTGTTGAGATCGATCATTCAAAATGCGTTGAAAACGAGAATATTTTAAAGAATGATCTTGTTAAAGTTCAAACCGAGATCAAAAATTTAACGAAGAAATTTTCACTCGGAAATGAGAAATTTGAAAACATGCTCTCGGTTCAAAAATACACATTAAATAAAGAGGGGTTAGGATTCAAACCGCGTTCTAAAAACGAATCCGTTAATTTTAAAATCCCCCGGTGTGAAAAATGTTTGAAATTTGGGCATCACATTTCGAATTGCAAAAGCCCAAAGTCAAGAAAATTTGGGTTCCTAAAGGAACAATTGTTTTAAATATCATCTACGTCTCGAAAGAAAAACCGACTTTCGGTTAGATCCCCAAAAACTAATTTTAACAATTGGTATTATACTCAGGGGGAATAATATCTTTAAAGGGGAGATATTAATTTCAGGGGGAGTTTTATACCCTAGTATTACATATTTTTATACTATCTCATACATTTCATGCATATTTTCTTTGTTTATTTGTATCCTCTATATTTTATACTTTTTGCTGAATACAAAAAGGGGGAGAAGGAGTTGAATCAGATAAAAGCGTCATGAAAGATATGACGAGAAAAATAATAAGTAAAAAGGAGAAGAAATAATAAAAACGGAAGAAGTCAAAAAGAAGAAGAAAGCATACAAAAAGGGGGAGAAACGAAGGAGTTGAAAAATGAAAAACGAAGAAGTAAAAAATGACAAGAAAATGGGTGAAAGCATTCAAGAGTTGTTTTGTAATACTAAAAAAGGGGGAGATTGTTGGAATATTTATTCCACATATTCATAAATAATGTTTTGATGATTAAGTTGCTAAACAAAGCAAAACAACTTCGAGGCGAAGCAAACATTGAAGCAGACGAAGACGCAAAAAGATGGACAAAATACAAAGCTAGCGCACGCTAGACATACAAGTTAGCGCACGCTAACGGGTCCCGGCTGCAGATCAGACGAGTTCGAAGTAACCTGAAGTGAAGTAACTGTAATACCCGAGATTTCTGATATGTATTTGGAACTTGTAACATTATAATTGTGCACTTTGATCTGATTATTTTCTCCGTATTTCATAATCCGATGTTGTTGAGCGTATGATTTCGTGTATGTGATTTAAAAATTGTAAATCTGCGCATGTAGCGCACGCTATCGGCTATGTGTAGCGTACGCTAACATGGATCCATAGCGCACGCTACAAAGGAACATTAGCGCACGCTATGCGTGGTCAATTTGATTGAGACGTGCGGTAGGTGAGATCAGGCCGAGAATCTTGGTCGGATTGTGTCGGGATGAACCTGGACGGCTTTCGGGAAAAGCCAAGTCAATGCCTTAGCGCACGCTACAGGCATGGGAATAGCGCACGCTAAGTGCTGAGTACAGTGAAGTCAGTAGGACGTTAGCGCACGCTACGAGCAGGGACTAGCGCGCGCTAATAATCATTTCCTATAAATAGGACAGCATCCTTTTCGTATTTTCAGTCCTTTCTTCTCCCTCATCCGAATTCTTATACTTAGAATATAACTTCCTACATCCTAAACACCTCATATCAACATCCTAACTCGTGATTGAGGATCGTATATCATTGGAGATTGGTGTTCAAGCCTTCGGTGTTGGATTTCTTCGAATTTCCTCCTTGTTCTTCACTACTTTGAGGTAGGTGATTCTTCACCAATATTAGTAGTGTTCTAAAGGACGATTTGATCATGTTTTTATAGTCAGTTATTTCGTTCTAAATCGATCATCATGTGTTAGAAAGATATTTTCGACGTTTCGGCACTTATTCATCGTATGAACCCTTGAACCTTTTTAGTTTATGGACTCTTAAGAAGCTTCAAACCAATTTGTGATCAGTTGATGGATATTACCTAGTTGTTACGTTTTACACTTTGGAATCATGCGTTTTGGAATGTAGGACGAACGGAACTTAGAATATTCCCTTGAAGATCTAAGATGAACTATGGTGTTGTGATGATTATACGTATCTTTGTATCTCATAGTCATTTAGTACGTATAGAACTTTCACAAACCTTATTAGCATGTTATGCTCAGGGATGACTTGTTTTATCACTGTAGAATTCATGAGTTCATCACCTTTCAATCCAGTTTTCTGTTAGTAGTAATCTGCCATGCACGGTTAGCGCACGCTAACATATGTAAGTTAACGTGCGCTATCGGGGATAAGTTAACGCACGCTACGTTTGGTACGTAACGTACGTTATGATATCAGCCGAGTCAGTCGGCTGATCAGAGAGAACTGTCAGTCCATCGCTAGCGTACGCTAGGCTTAGACGATAGCGTACGCTAATAGGCAGGCTTAGCGCACGCTACGTAGAGTATGTAGCGTACGCTAAGTGGTTCAGGCAGACTGCATATTTTGAGCTTTTGGGCCATAGACCATTGTTAGACGATCGTTCGACTTGAGATGAATTGTATATCATTTCTTTTGTTAAGGATCGAGCTTGCTACGTTGATCGAAGGAGGCAGCCTTCGAGTGTATTGAGATCATTGAAGTGTTTCGTTCTTTCCATCTTCGAGGCAAGTATCGTAATATGTTAATATTGATATTTTGAGCACGCGCGTGATTATTCATGATGTTGAACATGAGATTTATTTCGTTGAATTGTCATGATATTCGTTATCTAGTGTTTGTATGTTCATGTTGATGAACATAATGATTTGGCATATGTGTATGCATGAGTTGTGTTTGTGTACGTTGTACGATCTATGCTGAGGGCGCTGGATCGGATGTCCACCTCGTGTTGGTCCGACGGGATCATCTTGGGATCTAGGCTGAGGGCGTTGGATCATTGGACGGGTTATTTCCACCTCTTGTTGGTCCGACGGGATCATCTTGGGATCTATGCTGAGGGCGCTGGATCATTGGAATACCCATGCTGTGTTAATGGAATCTTGTGGATTCGCATTATTGGATTCCGGTAGCGGAAGTCCGTGTGATGTATCTTGTTATGTATTGTTGATGCATATTCGATTCGTTTAAATGATACTTGTACTAGCATTGTTTTGCTAACCCCTTCGGGGGTGGACATTTGTTTTGATGTTCAGGTAGCCGAGGAGCAGGGAAGCGACACAAGACCGACGCGTGATGACGAAGGGGTTCAGTGATGTTTGTTCGTTGTTAGTGATTTGTTTTCTTGGTTTGATTTCAGTACTCGAGTACGCGTGTCTTATTAATATCATTTCGATATGGTTGTATTAATTACTCGTTGAACCAGTTGTACGGTTTTGTAAACTTGAATTTCCGTGTTGTTGATGTTCTATATTTACATTTCTTTTAAATTAGCCTTGTAAATCCTTACTTAAGGGGTTTACGGCGCTGTAATTATTCCGAATATCTCGGGGTGTTACAGAATATGGTATCAGAGCTAAGATTTATGGATATCTTGGCAGTCGGGTTTTAAGTTGGGTCTGTTTACGTTATTGATTTACGAGTTGTTCGTAACATCACTGTTCCGCCAAAATTCGTCATGTGGACCGTGGCTGTAAGTCTCCTAATCTCTTATACTACCATTTTACTTAATTACTGTTTTGTGAGTATTGACGGGCTTTATTTCGTAAACTTTGTCCTGGATATTGAGGAATTGTGTTTACAGTATGTTGAGAGGAGGACGTGGACGCGGACGCGGTCGTGGACGCGGACGGGGTAACATGAGACAGGAGGATTCCGCAACTACCCCGGAATTATCAGCTAGTCGAACCGATTCCCATTCTGGAGGGCAGCAAGGGTCAGCGAATGACGACGCAAATCCTAACATGCCAGGAGTGCTTCAACAGGTGGTGGCACAGATAAACCAGTTCGCCCAGGTAGTCGACCGCATGCAGACGGCGATGGGACAGCAGCACCACGAGGATAACCGGGGAAACAGATGGCTTGCTGAGGTGGTCAAATTGCACCCGCCAAAATTTGACGGATCTGCTGAGGCAATTACTTGGGATCACTAGCTCAAGGAGTTAGAGAAGATATTCGCGGGCCTTAACTGTCCCGAGGACCGGAAGGTTCCCATTGCCCAGTATTTTCTGACTGGGGAGGCCTTTGATTGGTGGGAAGCTATTCGACCCGAGAATCATAATGCGGATTGGAGGGAATTCAAATTAATGATGGAAGCACAGTATTGTCCTCGTCCAGTTAGAGAGGCAAAGATCCGAGAGTTTTTCTCACCACAGAGTTCGGAAGCATCTGTGATGATGTAATCAAAATTTTTAATCATCACCGACTTGTGTGCGACACTTGGTCGTAACAGAGGCGTAAAAGATTTTTCATTTCGATATGGATGAAGCCGAGATTCAGAAGACATGTCCGGTTCGAGTGTACTACGTTGCAAAGTATCAAGACAAAGCGCCGGCCTACGACATGAAAGAGGCGGCGGTGGAAAATCAGTGGAGGCAAAGAAGCGTAAGGTGACTGCAACTTCTCATAAAACAAGAGCGGGCCCCGCAAGGGCCGTCTTCCTTTATTCGGCTAGAAACCTCCACAACCTTCTAGAGGCGGAAAGAAGTTCCGAACTACATCAATGATTCGACGCATCAAAGAAATGCTACAATTGTGGCCGAGCAGGGCATATTCGACGTGATTGCCCGCATCTTCTCGTGACTTGTTACGATTGTGGACAAGAAGGGCACCGTGCGGCCTTACGTGGAGCTGCTACTAGATCTTTTGGTACTCGCACTCCAGCGCCAGTTCGAAGGAGATAAGTGTGAACCAGACACAACAGAGTGGATTTCCGCAGTGAACGTTGGGAAGAGAGAGACATCCAGTCCGGGTCCATTCCTCCGCGCCCGTACGAGATGAGGAAATCTGACGATCGTAACACTTGTTGCATCGTGTACGATTCAGATCCTTTTGCAACCTTGATTAGTGTTTTATTCGATTCCGGAGCTACACATTCTTTTGTATCCTTGAACTGTGTAAATCGTTTAAAAATCTCGTGCTTAATTGATTGTGAACCATATGTTGTGGGTTTGCCGAGTGGAGAGAGAATTGTGGGAACCCTAGAGGCTAGATATTTTCCAGTGTCTATAGGAGGGAGAGATTGGCCATCGAATCTTATTGTAGTTGACATCTACGGTGACGATTTAATTCTCGGAGACGATTGGCTCAACCGTTATGGAGCTATTCTGAATTACCGAGAGAGAGTCATTTCTATCATTGCTGATGACGGATCTGAACACTTATTTCGAGGGTGGAGACCGGGAAGCTCGGGAAAATTGATCAAAGCAATGAAAGCCGTGAAATTACTGAAGCAGGGATGTCACGGACTTTGGTGCTATGCCATGAGGAAGAGGAAGGAGTAGAACTCTCGTCTATTTCAGTTGTGAATGAGTTCTCAGATGTATTTCCTGACGAACTACCTGGGTTACCTCCGCAGAGAGAAGTGGAATTCACTATCGAATTAGAGCCTGGAGCAGCTCCTATTTCCAGAGCACCATACCGCATGGCGCCAACCGAGATGTATGAACTCAAGAAGCAACTGGAGGAATTGTTACAGAAGGGCTATATTCAACCTAGCGTTTCTCCTTGGGGAGCGCCCGTTCTCTTTGTCCGGAAGAAAGACGGATCCCTCCGACTGTGTATTGATTACAGAGAGCTCAACAAGATGACGATCAAGAATAAGTATCCTATAACTCGGATCGACGACTTGTTTGATCAACTGCAAGGGGAAAGGGTATTCTCGAAGATTGACTTGCGATCAGGGTACCATCAGTTGAGGATTAAGGAATCAGATATACCAAAGTCTGCTTTCAGGTCCCGGTACGGGCATTATGAATTCGTAGTGATGCCGTTTGGACTTACCAATGCTCCTGCGGTATTCATGTAATTGATGAATAGGGTATTCTTGGAATACTTGGATAAATTTGTGGTCGTCTTCATTGATGACATCTTGATATATTCAAAGGACGCAGAGGAGCATGCCGAACATTTACGTGTGGTTTTGAGCACCTTGAGGAAGGAACAGCTGTATGCAAAGCTTTCAAAATGCGAGTTCTGGCTCAGGGAGGTAACTTTCCTTGGGCATGTGATATCAGCCGACGGAGTTCAGGTGGACCCGAAGAAAGTCGAAGTAAACTTGGAATGGGAAGCTCCTAATAATGTGAAAGAAGTCCGGAGTTTCCTAGGACTTGCTGGATATTATCGCCTCTTTGTAGAGGGATTTTCCAAGATCTCTCGTCCACTCACTCAGCTGTTATAGAAAACTCAAAAGTTTATGTGGGATGAGAAATTCCAGGCTGGTTTTGATGAACTTAAGAAGAGACTGACGACAGCACCTATTTTAGCATTGCCAGATGGAACTGATGGATTCATGGTTTACAGCGACGCTTCAAATCAGGGTCTGGGATGTGTGTTGATGCAAAGAGATAAGGTGATTGCCTATGCTTCTCGGCAGTTGAAACCATACGAAGTAAATTACCCGACTCATGATCTGGAGTTAGCAGTTGTAGTCTTTGCCTTGAAAATTTGGATACATTATTTGTACGACACTCATTGTCAGATCTTTACCGATCATAAGAGCCTCAAGTACATTTTCAGTCAGAAAGAATTAAACATGAGGCAGAGAAGGTGGCTGGAATTGATCAAGGATTACGACTTGGAGATTCTCTATCATCCGGGGAAAGCAAACGTAGTAGCCGATGCATTGAGCCGTAAACCTGTTTCTCTTCGAGTATTGGAAGCTCTTACGTCCCAAACCAGTATTCAACAGGAACTGATCCGCGAGAGGATTGAAGTATGGGCACCGGGAATCCAAGGACAACTTTATGTGATGGAACTGACTTCATCACTAATCGAGGAGATCAAGTCTAAGCAGTTGGACGATTCTCTGATCCTTCGATTATGTGATGAAGTAAAGAAAGGAAAATCCCGAGGATTCGTGATACAAGATGATGGAGTTCTGAGATTTCAGAGTCGACTTTGCGTTCCCGATGATGATGATTTGAGACGGACTATTCTGAAGGAAGCTCACAGCGCGCCCTATTCTATTCACCCGGGCAGCAGTAAGATGTATAAGGACTTAAAACAAAGCTTCTGGTGGGGGAATATGAAGAAGGACGTAGCAAAGTATGTTTCGAGGTGCTTGACTTGTCAGCAAGTTAAGATTGCACATTAGCGACCCGCCGGAATGTTAAAGCCGCTTCCGATCCCTGAATGGAAGTGGGAGGACATCTCGATGGATTTCATCACCAGTATGCCAAGGACTAGAATGGGAATGAACATGATTTGGGTTGTAGTTGATCGACTAACCAATTCGGCTCATTTCCTAGGGATTAAAGATACATAGGGACCCGAGAGATTGGCGCGAGTATTTATTGCGGAGATAGTCAGATTGCATGGGACGCCGAAGACCATTATTTCGGATCGAGATGGTCGTTTTGTGTCGCACTTCTGGAAAGCAGTTCACAGGGCTTTGGGGACTGAGCTCAACTTTAGTACGGCTTATCATCCCCAAATGGATGGTCAGTCCGAAAGGACTATTCAAACCGTAGAAGACATGCTTAGAGCTTGTGCGTTGGATTGGTTAACTGATTGGGAAGTTCATTTGCCATTGATTGAATTCACTTACAATAATAGTTGGCATGCTTCTATTAAGATGGCACCCTTTGAAGCTTTGTACGGGAGAAGATGCCGATCACCCCTGTGTTGGGATGATTCTTCGGATTTGATCGGGACGGAACCGGAATTGATAATTCAGACTCAAGAGAAGATAGCTTTGATTCGAGAAAGACTGTTGACTGCCCAGAGTCGACAAAAGTCTTACGCAGACGTACGTCGTCGTCCTCTAGAGTTCGACGTTGGGGAACATGTACTATTGAAAGTGTCTCCTACACGAGGGATTTTCCGTTTTGGGAGGAGAGGTAAGCTAAGTCCGAGATATATCGGACCATTCGAGATCCTCGAGAGAGTTGGAGATTTAGCATACAGGTTGGCCTTACCGCCATCGCTGAGTCACGTTCACAATGTGTTTCACGTATCCCAACTGTGGAAGTATGTACCGGACCCCAG
Source organism: Orobanche coerulescens (assembly GCA_033398695.1). Lineage (NCBI taxonomy): Eukaryota > Viridiplantae > Streptophyta > Magnoliopsida > Lamiales > Orobanchaceae > Orobanche > Orobanche coerulescens. Next base: position 121,164,019 of record CM065815.1, read on the forward strand.
TCACGTCATTGATTTCGACGAGATCGAGATAGCTAATGATGGCACCTTCGAAGATAGACCAATCAAGATACTTTAGAGTCGGATCAAACAGTTGAGGAATAAACCAATACACTTGGTTAAAGTACAATGGTCACGACACGGAGTCGAAGAGGCCACTTGGGAAACGGAGGACAGTATGAAGGCTAGATATCCAGAGTTGTTTTCATCTTAAGTTTCGGGACGAAACTTCTTTTTAGGGAGGAAGGATGTAATACCCGAGATTTCTGATATGTATTTGGAACTTGTAACATTATAATTGTGCATTTTGATCTGAGTATTTTCTCCGTATTTCATAATCCGATGTTGTTGAGCGTATGATTTCGTGTATGTGATTTAAAAATTGTAAATCTGCGCATGTAGCGCACGCTATCGGCTATGTGTAGCGTACGCTAACATGGATCCATAGCGCACGCTACAAAGGAACATTAGCGCACGCTATGCGTGGTCAATTTGATTGAGACGTGCGGTAGGTGAGATCAGGCCGAGAATCTTGGTCGGATTGTGTCGGGATGAACATGGACGGCTTTCGGGAAAAGCCAAGTCAACGCCTTAGCGCACGCTACAGGCATGGGAATAGCGCACGCTAAGTGCTGAGTACAGTGAAGTCAGTAGGACGTTAGCGCACGCTACGAGCAGGGACTAGCGCGCGCTAATAATCATTTCCTATAAATAGGACAGCATCCTTTTCGTATTTTCAGTCCTTTCTTCTCCCTCATCCGAATTCTTATACTTAGAATATAACTTCCTACATCCTAAACACCTCATATCAACATCCTAGCTCGTGATTGAGGATCGTATATCATTGGAGATTGGTGTTCAAGCCTTCTGTCGATTGCTTCGAATTTCCTCCTTGTTCTTCACTACTTTGAGGTAGGTGATTCTTCACCAATATTAGTAGTGTTCTAAAGGACGATTTGATCATGTTTTTATAGTCAGTTATTTCGTTCTAAATCGATCATCATGTGTTAGAAAGATATTTTCGACGTTTCGGCACTTATTCATCGTATGAACCCTTGAACCTTTTTAGTTCATGGACTCTTAGCACTTCAAACCAATTTGTGATCAGTAGACGGATATTACCTAGTTGTTACGTTTTACACTTTGGAATCATGCGTTTTGGAACGTAGAACGAACGGAACTTAGAATATTCCCTTGAAGATCTAAGATGAACTATGGTGTTGTGATGATTATACGTATCTTTGTATCTCATAGTCATTTAGTACGTATAGAACTTTCACAAACCTTATTAGCATGTTATGCTCGGGGATGACTTGTTTTATCACTGTAGAATTCATGAGTTCATCACCTTTCAATCCAGTTTTCTGTTAGTAGTAATCTGCCATGCACGGTTAGCGCACGCTAACATATGTAAGTTAATGTGCGCTATCGGGGATAAGTTAACGCACGCTACGTTTGGTACGTAACGTACGTTATGATATCAGCCGAGTCAGTCGGCTGATCAGAGAGAACTGTCAGTCCATCGCTAGCGTACGCTAGGCTTAGACGATAGCGTACGCTAACAGGCAGGCTTAGCGCACGCTACGTAGAGTACGTAGCGTACGCTAAGTGGTTCAGGCAGACTGCATATTTTGAGCTTTTGGGCCATAGACCATTGTTAGGCGATCGTTCGACTTGAGATGAATTGTATATCATTTCTTTTGTTAAGGATCGAGCTTGCTACGTTGATCGAAGGAGGCAGCCTTCGAGTGTGTTGAGATCATTGAAGTGTTTCGTTCTTGCCACCTTTGAGGCAAGTATCGTAATATGTTAATATTGGTATTTTGAGCACGCGCGTGATTATTCATGATGTTGAACATGAGATTTATTTCGTTGAATTGTCATGATATTCGTTATCTAGTGTTTGTATGTTCATGTTGATGAACATAATGATTTGGCATATGTGTATGCATGAGTTGTGTTTGTGTATGTTGTACGATCTATGCTGAGGGCGCTGGATCGGATGTCCACCTCGTGTTGGTCCGACGGGATCATCTTGGGATCTAGGCTGAGGGCGCTGGATCATTGGACGGGTTATTTCCACCTCGTGTTGGTCCGACGGGATCATCTTGGGATCTATGCTGAGGGCGCTGGATCATTGGAATACCCATGCTGTGTTAATGGAATCTTGTGGATTCGCATTATTGGATTCCGGTAGCGGAAGTCCGTGTGATGTATCTTGTTATGTATTGTTGATGCATATTCGATTCGTTTAAATGATACTTGTACTAGCATTGTTTTGCTAACCCCTTCGGGGGTGAATATTTGTTTTGATGTTCAGGTAGCCGAGGAGAAGGGAAACAGCCACAGTACCGACGTGATGACGAAGGGGTTCAGTGATGTTTGTTCGTTGTTAGTGATTTGTTTTCTTGGTTTGATTTCAGTACTCGAGTACGCGTGTCTTATTAATATCATTTCGATATGGTTGTATTAATTACTCGTTGAACCAGTTGTACGGTTTTGTAAACTTGAATTTCCGTGTTGTTGATGTTCTATATTTACATTTCTTTTAAATTAGCCTTGTAAATCCTTACTTAAGGGGTTTACGACACTGTAATTATTCCGAATATCTCGGGGTGTTACAGTAACATGATGAGGATAGCGCACGCTACACGTGATGATTAACGCACGCTATCGAGCCAATATTACCGTTGTGAAGAGATTCAAACACAGAATGACGTATGCACTGAAGTAAGCTTAACGCACGCAAGAGATGATATTTAGCGCACACTAAATATCAGTTTGAATCAAGTCAATCAATCCGCTGGGGAGAATATGCTACAAGTCAAAAAGCATTAACGGACATGCAATGATGCATGATTAGCGCACGCTAGAAGAAAGTGTTAGCGCACGCTAACTGTGAAGGACAGAAGCCACTGGACTGAAACTGAAAGACGTTAACGTACGTAACATGCAGACCATAACGTACACTAAGGCAAAAACATGCGATAGCGCACGCTAACAAAGTCAGCCTAGCGCTCGCTAATAACAACTGGCAGTAACGGCTTGTTTGTGGAAGAAGGCTATAAATACCAAATGAGTTGGTATCATTCTACACAACAACATTGAGCAATTCATATACACTTGAGATATCATTGTAAACATTATAGTTGTTGTTCTTGAGCTTAAATTAGAGTGATTGAGTGTTATACACAAAATCATACACGAGTGAGAAAAAGAAAAGATACGATTGGATTCGGTGTTATTAGGATCAAGGATTCGGCATTGTTAGAATCACAATCGCTATCTTAGTGAGGTTTATCTAGTACCAATAGAAAGTTAGAGTGGTTCATTCCTTATCCAATAGAAAAGGAAAAACGGTTTTACTCGGACCGATAGAAGACGAGCTTGTAACGGTAATCCCTCGACCGATAGAAGAGAGGTGCAGAGGTTTTGATCTTGAACCTATAGAGAAAGATACATCGAGAGAGGATGTAGGCACGTTTGGCCGAACCTCTATAAATCCGCGTGTCATTTATTTTCCGCACCTTATATTTCCGCTTCCGCACAAACGGCGCAAATACCGATATTACACCAAAAATTGGTATTGGAGCGGTACTCCTATAAGCGGCTTTACATCCCAGGAGAAAAGATCAAATGGCGTTTCAACTTGCTCCCGTCGAAGGCCTTGGTCTCAACCGACCACCAGTTTTTGATGGCTCAAACTTCATGACATGGAAGAAGAAGAAGATGTCAATATTCATCCGAGCATATGACATCGAGCTTTGGAAGGTGATTTGTCTTGGTCCGAAAATTCCGACGAATTCCAACGGTACACTTAAAACTTTCGAAGAATATGACGATTCCGATTGGAAAAATGACCACTACAATTGGAAGGCAACTCAACTTCTTTATTGTGCCTTAAATCCGGAAGAACACAACCGGATATCATCGTGTGATAGTGCCAAAGAAATTTGAAAAATGCTTGAGGTAACACACGAAGGTACGTCTCAAGCCAAGGAGACGAAAATTAACATGCTCCTTCACGAGTACGGATTATTCCAAATGAAGGACGATGAATCCATCACGATAATGCTTGACCGTTTTTCGATTATTACTAATGGATTAGCATGTTTCGGCAAACAACTTTCGAGTAGTGAGAAAGTAAAGAAAATTCTCCGATCACTACCTCGAGAATGGGACGGTACGGTTACGGCCATAATGGAATCAAAGGATTTAAATACTCTTGATTTTAGTACTCTCGTTGGTGCTCTTATCAACTACGAGATTGTTCTAAAATCTCGGAATACCAAACCGAAACCGAAGGAGAGGTCGATATCCACGAAGTCTAAAATGTCTAGAAAGAAAGAAGAAATCCCGGTGGACGAAAGCGACGAAGAATCGGCATATTATGCCAAGAATATTAATAAGTTCCAACACTTATTAAACCGGAGGAAGAAGGACATTCAAGCGGGCGAATCTAAGAAATTCGACAACACCTATCGATTATATGGTAAACCAAGCCACTTTGCTAAGAATTGTCGGGTTAAACCCAAGGAGGTCTTAGTTGCAACATGGAGTGACGAAGATCCTGATGAAGACTTCATCGATCAAAATAACCTTGCATTTATGGCCCGGAGTTTATTCGACGATAGCGACGTCGAAAGCCAAGTAAGTAACTCTTACGACGAACTTTTTGAAGCATTCGAATTATTACATACCGATTATCAAAATGCTTTAAAAGTAATTAAATCCCTTCAATTTAAAAATAAATCATTGGAAAATGAGAATTCCAAAATTCTAGAAAAGGGAAAATTTGTTGAGATCGATCATTCAAAATGCGTTGAAAACGAGAATATTTTAAAGAATGATCTTGTTAAAGTTCAAACCGAGATCAAAAATTTAACGAAGAAATTTTCACTCGGAAACGAGAAATTTGAAAACATGCTCTCGGTTCAAAAATAAACATTAAATAAAGAGGGGTTAGGATTCAAACCGCGTTCTAAAAATGAATCTATTAATTTTAAAATACCCCGGTGTGAAAAATGTTTGAAATTTGGGCATCACATTTCGAATTGCAAAAGCCCAAGACGGACGATTAAAGTCAAGAAAATTTGGGTTCCTAAAGGAACAATTGTTTCAAATATCGTCTACGTCTCGAAAGAAAAACCGACTTTCGGTTGGATCCCCAAAAACTAATTTTAACAATTGGTATTATACTCAGGGGGAATAATATCTTTAAAGGGGAGATATTAATTTCAGGGGGAGTTTTATACCCTAGTATTACATATTTTTATACTATCTCATACATTTCATGCATATTTTTTTTTTTGTTTATTTGTATCCTCTATATTTTATACTTTTTGCTGAATACAAAAAGGGGGAGAAGGAGTTGAATCAGATAAAAGCGTCATGAAAGATATGACGAGAAAAATAAAAAGTAAAAAGGAGAAGAAATAATAAAAACGGAAGAAGTCAAAAAGAATAAGAAAGCATACAAAAAGGGGGAGAAACGAAGGAGTTGAAAAATGAAATACGAAGAAGTCAAAAATGACAAGAAAATGGGTGAAACTAACGAAACGATCAAAGTCGAAAACTTTGAAACGTACATATATATATAATTTTATTTTGCAGGTTTTATCCAATTCAAGAGTTGTTTTGTAATAATCAAAAAGGGGGAGATTGTTGGAATATTTATTCCACATATTCATAAATAATGTTTTGATGATTAAGTTGCTAAACAAAGCAAAACAACTTCGAGGCGAAGCAAACATCGAAGCAGACGAAGACGCAAAAAGATGGACAAAATACAAAGCTAGCACACGCTAGACATACAAGTTAGCGCACGCTAACAGGTCCCGGCTGCAGATCAGACGAGTTCGAAGTAACCTGAAGTGAAGTAACATGATGAGGATAGCGCACGCTACACGTGATGATTAACGCACGCTATCGAGCCAATATTACCGTTGTGAAGAGATTCAAACACAGAATGACGTATGCACTGAAGTAAGCTTAACGCACGCAAGAGATGATATTTAGCGCACACTAAATATCAGTTTGAATCAAGTCAATCAATCCGTTGGGGAGAATATGCTACAAGTCAAAAAGCATTAACGGACATGCAATGATGCATGATTAGCGCACGCTACAAGAAAGTGTTAGCGCACACTAACTGTGAAGGACAGAAGCCACTGGACTGAAACTGGAAGACGTTAAAGTACGTAACATGCAGACCATAACGTACGCTAAGGCAAAAACATGCGATAGCGTACGCTAAGGAAGTCAGCCTAGCGCACGCTAATAACAACTGGCAGTAACGGCTTGTTTGTGGAAGAAGGCTATAAATACCAAATGAGTTGGTATCATTCTACACAACAACATTGAGCAATTCATATACACTTGAGATATCATTGTAAACATTATAGTTGTTGTTCTTGAGCTTAAATTAGAGTGATTGAATGTTATACACAAAATCATACACGAGTGAGAAAAAGAAAAGATACGATTGGATTCGGTGTTATTAGGATCAAGGATCCGGCATTGTTAGAATCGCAATCGCTATCTTAGTGAGGTTTATCTAGTACCAATAGAAAGCTAGAGTGGTTCATTCCTTATCCAATAGAAAAGGAAAAATGGTTTTACTCGGACCGATAGAAGACGAGCTTGTAACGGTAATCCCTCGACCGATAGAAGAGAGGTGCAGATGTTTTGATCTTGAACCTATAGAGAAAGATACATCGAGAGAGGACGTAGGCACGTTTGGCCGAACCTCTATAAATCTGCGTGTCATTTATTTTCCGCACCTTATATTTCCGCTTCCGCACAAACGGCGCAAATACCGATATTACACCAAAAATTGGTATTGGAGCGGTACTCCTATAAGCGGCTTTACATCCCAGGAGAAAAGATCAAATGGCGTTTCAACTTGCTCCCGTCGAAGGCCTTGGTCTCAACCGACCACCATTTTTTGATGGCTCAAACTTCATGACGTGGAAGAAGAAGAAGATGTCAATATTCATCCGAGCATATGACATCGAGCTTTAGAAGGTGATTTGTCTTGGTCCGAAAATTCCGACGAATTCCAACGGTACACTTAAAACTTTCGAAGAATATGACGATTCCGATTGGAAAAATGACCACTACAATTGTAAGGCAACTCAACTTCTTTATTGTGCCTTAAATCCGGAAGAACACAACCGGATATCATCGTGTGATAGTGCCAAAGAAATTTGAAAAATGCTTGAGGTAACACACGAAGGTACTGTAACACCCCCAAGTTATTCAGGGAATATTACAGCGCCGTAAGCCCCACCATGGGACCCACAAGGCTAAACATACGCGGAATTATAATTTTTTTTGACCGATAAGGTCCACATACAATGGAAAGAAGAGCAGTACAAAGGATATTCAAAACATAACCAATGTATCTAAAGACATCACAACACGAGTCAATACCTCGGCAACCACAGGCCGGAACATCAAGGAGAAATAGAAAACAATACTCGAGTATTCAATAACCATTCCAGTACAACAACACTGAATGGAAAACTCAAAACATAAACGGAAGAAAGACACAGTATCACTCTTGCCCACCATCTTCATGCCGACCCGATACCTGCCTGTCCGCTCTCCTGGAACCTGAAATACGTAAAAAGTATTTCCCCCATAAAGGGGTTAGCCGTCGAATAGCTAGTGCAAGTATATCAAGTATGAAACACAATACTCCTCGACAATAAAGTAAATGTAACCGTCAATTCATCAATTCAAGACTAGTATTCCGGAATAACTAAAATCTCATAGTGCCACATTAAGACGTATGTGAATGCCGTAAAAACGGTTCGTTCATATCATCCGTCGTTACATGTATGAATGCCGTAGAAACGGTTCGTTCATATCATGCCATCAAATACATATATGAATGCCGTAAAAACGGTTCGTTCATATTATGCCAACAATATATCTATGAATGCCGTATAAACGGTTCGTTCATATCATACCATCAATATTTCTTACTTTCATAGTCGAGAACGTACAATCATTATTATATACTTGCCTTTGAGACATCGAGAAATCGAACGGAGGAAGGGTATGCGTTCGGTAGGTCCAAGAACGTGCTTCCGGCACCTAAACGATTCGCAAGGAATATGATAATCAATTATCCATATTCGAATTACACGAAGAAACTCCCGAAACCCGTCTATGATTCATGAAAATACACGGATAAACAACTAGAGGTTGGAAAATCGTCCAAACTCTCACAAGTCCGAAAACGGTACAATCCAATCCGTAAAATCGTAGGAAAAGTAGGCATACGATATGGATACATCATAATCTCAAGGTTCTCAAGCTTCAAAACGGATAAATCGGACGAATCTATGAAAAACCCCAAAATTCCCAAAAAGTAGGGTTCTAAGGATTTTTACCTTGATTCGGACGATAGGATGGATTAGATGTTGTGAAATCCTTGTTCTCCAACCAAAAATGTTGTTACTAGAAGGAAGATCGCTGCCAATCGCCCAAGATCGTGTCTCCCGAGCGATTCCCGTCGAAAAAGGAGTGAAGAAGGTGAGAAATGACGAAATGGAAGTCAACTGCCATATATATATCTGCCCAGTGTTGCGATATTTCCTACACGCAAGTGCACGTCATCGTTTACAAGTAATAAAGTGATAAGTAGAGTATCGTTCCCACGATGATTGAATCTCTAACTACCGACGTTTTCGTATTCCAATTTTATCTGAACAATCGAATTTGGGTTTTTGCGATTAATAACTAAAAGAATTACTAAAAGACTAAGCAGTAAAAACAATATCTTGGGTAAAAGAAATCAAATGATAAATAAGTCTAGGGTTCTGAATCCACCTTAGTTTATCCGAATTTACTCTCGATTATCTGTAATAAATAATTTTCCCAATTTATTGAAGGCGGAGATTGCTAATATATTCTACCGCCTCTCCCGAGGTCAATAGATTTATCTAACGGCGACTAACGCACTCTATCCCTAGGTGAATTATTTCGTCGATAGGCAAAAAGCATGAAATCTCCTAAAGGCCACGTAGTTCCTATGAGTATATTCCTATCTCACAGAATAAAACGGTCCTCACCAATAGTTCCTCACCAAATCTCCTCTCCCGATTCTAAGTGAATGATTAAATCAATACAACTATTGGCCAGATAATTGCAAGCATTAAACATAATTGGGAAAACTCAATAAAAAGGTAATAAATTGGATAATCTTAATCAATTCGTCAAAACAAAGGTTTCATCAAAACCCTAGATTAGGGCTTTAGCGACATACTAAAAGCGAAAATACAGAATAAATAAACGAAAGCATAAAATCCAAACGCAGATGAAGCTCGGATTCCTCCGTTCTTCAGCTTCCGCCTTCTGCCCTTGAATTCTTCTGCTTCCCTCTTCTTCTGCCGTCTCCAAGCTTAAGCTCTCAAAGGTTCAAGATCCAATGATTCCAAGATAATTTAATTAGGGTCTTAAACCCTATTTATAGCTCAGCACCTCCACAAATCGCGTCCGTATTAGTCGGTCGAAAACTGGCTTCGAAACGGCCCAAAATCCGCGCAGACCTACAAAACCCGCTAAGTGTGCCGCGGCTCACTAAACCTGTGCCGCGGCACATCGCCTTTTGCTGAATACCTGGGCGTTAATTAATTCTTCTGTGCCGCGGCTCACCTGGGCTTTGCCGCGGCACAGAGTACAGGTTACTCTGCCCTTCGGCTGGTGTCTTCCTGTGCCGCGGCTCAGCTTCCTTGTGCCGCGGCTCATAGTCCAGTTTTGCCGTTTTCGCCCGTTTTGCCTCGTTTTAGCTTCCGGACTTCAATTTCCTGTCAATCATACAAAATTAAAGCATTAAAAGCTCATTTAGACGATTTCACTCACCAAAACACTACAAAATAAAGATAAATAAGCGTATAAAAATACGCCTAACAAATACCCCCAAACTTAAGCCTTTGCTTGTCCTCAAGCAAAAAGAATTAAATTCAATAAAAGAATGTCGTGAATAATCGTGCAACTCATAGTGTTCAACCTAATCAATACTATCCTGTAATTCTCTCTAAATAATACGAGTGTCATAAAAGCGAGCTGCACTCAGAATAATAATTCCGCAAAGTAATCAAATTCAGTCCTAATCACTCGTTCATGAAGAAAATCCAGCTCAAAGATTAACAAAACGTGAGTCAAATCGACCGTCAACATGAAAGGCTAAAATAAACAAGCTAGTTCGTCCCGTTCCACAGTCTAAAGGCACAATTTTCACGAGTCTCATAACAAATAAACCTCGGACAGTATTCCCTTATATAAATATGCTCAAGAATTTGATTCGAGTTGACCACTAGGTTAGGATCTCGGGATGTTTCATCGGGATAATCCTAGGGTGGAAACTCCATTCTCATTTAATGGAAAACCGTTTGACGTAAAAGACACTCATGGGGCACATGGATGCTTCTAGTTACTAAGTTCCCGTCTACAGCGGAGAAACAACTCGAATACATAATTTCCGCATGTCCGAATCAAGGTTGCCGTTTTACGCGAGAGTAAACAGCGGGTCACGCGAATACCCCCGGTTACTAGGCTCCCTTTTCTTGGCACATGTGAAATAACTAAATCACTAGTCTAATCAGGGTCGTCGTTTTACGCGAGAGTAAACAACGGGTCACGCGAATACCCCCGGTTACTAGACTTCCCTTCATAGAACACATTATCTCGACTTTTTGGGAAAAAAACTGACCGACTCTAAACTCAATCTAAGTGCCAATACGACTAAAGAAACAGTACGACTCACTATCCGGAAAATGTAGCCAAACGTATTGATGGGGATTTAAAAACACGTATGTATCGTCTCTTATCTGCCAAGACCTCTACAATCACGAAAAATTTCGGACCTAATTGAATACTAAGCAGAACAGAAATAACTGACTACAACTCGACTAGAACTCGCCCGCTTCTTCAGAGAGAAAGACAGTGTCGTAACATCAGTATCACACAAATAGAAGCACGAGAATTCACGAATAAAGAAAACTAAGACAAGCAAGGCTATCTAAAAAATTTTTTACGCAGGGTAATGAAAAGTGCAACGAAATAAAGTACAGCAAGAAAATAAAATACAGCAATGAATGTAGCAACTAAAAGTAAATCCCCCCCAAACTTAGGACGTACATTGACCTCAATGGACAAAAATGATATGCAATAAAAGTAAAAGGTCAAGTACTCCCCTCCAGTCAGCTCAGGAGCTGGTGCCTGCCTCGTCCGGTGAGAAGGGTGGTGTGGCTGGCCGGGCGGGCGCAATAAATGGCCCGTCGGGATGCATGATGTGGGCCGTCCATGCGGCGAGGTGCTCCTGATGATAAGCATCCCTCGCAGCAAGACGCCTCGCCGCTCGTCGGCTGGCCCGGCGGGCCTGCTCTCGCAACTCGGCACGGACGGTAGCAATAACACTCTCCCACTCCGCCCGCTGCTCCTCCCGCATGGCAGCCATCAAGCTCTCTCTCTCTCTCCTCATCTCATCTCTCTCTCTCCTCGTCTCCTCTCTCAGCTCCTCTCTCTCTCTCCTCAGCTCCTCTCTCTGCTCCTCTCTCTGTCTCCTCAAATCCTCCCGCAGCCCATCAAATAACTCCTCCAACCTCGCTCTATCGGGCTGCGGGCCGGCATCTCCGTGCGTCAACAAAAGCGGCTCGGGGGATCCCTCGTGAGCCTCCTCTAGCAAAAATCCTCTCCCCCGAGCGTGTGCCGGCGCTCCGCCCCACTGGTCAAAGTGCGATATGATGCGGTGGTCGATCGGGGCCTGTGGGGCAAGCATCGGCTCGTCGACTGACCACGTCAGCCCCGACTGCCGGCATAAAGCGCAGATGAGGGAGGGGTGCTTCAACCCCGTCTTGGCCCCCCCTGGATACTCTGGAAGATAGATCGGACCAGGATGGGGGCCACATCGAAACGCAGCCCGGAAGTGATAGCAAAAAGTGTCCGGGCGCGGGAGAGAAAGACTGTACGGATCTGGGAGGTGGGGTCAATGCGTGCGCAGATAAAATAGGTCGTGGCCGGATCTTTTCATTGAATATTTTGTGAATTTCGGGGTTCGAAAATTGATGCCCCTCCGCCTCGGCCCGACCACGAGAGGTCTCCCCTCGAGTAGGGGATGACTCGGTCCTAGCACGCTTGCTCAGCTTCTTTGTGCGCGCCATAATCAATCCTGTAAAGTGAAACACGAGGGTTTATTCACGCAAAAATAATAACAATGATCAATGCTCGGCTAAGGATGTCCAGCCAGAAATTCCGAATTTAATAAAATAACGCATACTTGAGAGAAGGATGAAATTGGACTTAAACATGTAACCTGGATGTAAGGGTTGGGCTTGCTGTAAATTCAAAACATATACGTTGCACGAAAATTCAAAACGATTGCCTTTTCAAAGAAAAATTTTCATTTAGGCAATTTATCAGACACCTTGAGGGCACAAGTTTACTTGAAGAATAAACATAGTTCTAGCTCGATTCAACCCTCAAAAATCAAAACATAAGTCAATCATCAGTAACTCGGCACATTCAACTCATTTACATTCCAATTTAACCAAGAAAATTCGATGAAACTACCATGTTATTCTCTAAACAATCCTAAAACTTTTAAAGGAGAATAAGCATGTTCCATTCATTCAAAGTAAAAACAACTTCCAAAATAAACCATTAGCAAGTCAACATTAAAGATTGAAACGTACCTTTTGAAGATTGCAAGAAAAATCGCAGGAAGAAAAGAAAATTTTTGAAGAACTTCGGTCGGCTGGTCGCGCGCTGGGGAGGGAAGGAAAAGGAGAAGGAAGGCGTACCTGGTAATGCCGGCCGAATGCGAGTTATATGCTGCCTATTCAAATTCCGCATAGTGTGCCGCGGCACAGCTAAAGTGAGCCGCGGCACAAGGTACAGTCCCTTTTACCTGTGTCTCGTTTTGTCGTGTGCCGCGGCACAGATTTCGTGTGCCGCGGCTCATTGCTCAAGTGTGCCGCGGCTCATTTATGCCGTGCCGCGGCACAGGGTACAGTTGGTTTAGCCTCCCCTTGCGATTGATGTGTGCCGCGGCTCACAATACCTGTGCCGCGGCTCATACTTGATTTCTTCCCCGGACTTTCCCGCATGTAATTTTGAGAAGAAGACGTTAAAAACGAGAGGCAGAAGCAAATTGAAGCACAAAAATGATAAAAAATAAGAATCACGAATACAAGAAAAATAAAGAAATGCAAAAATCTACACTACGAACTCGGGTTGCCTCCCGAGAAGCGCTAAGTTTATAGTCTTCAGCCGGACCTATTGGACAACGTTAGTTCGCTTTTCGCAAACTCCATTTGGTTTCCGCCCCGTTCATCGAACCGTTTATATTTTGGTTAAAATTATGACCATTGGTCATCAGCGGTTCGACTTTCGGTTCGGTCATCAAATGTTGTTTGCGAAAAGGTTTCGACTTGAATAACTTCCCGAAACACCCGGTTTCTCCAGGACTAATTGTCCGCTTGGCTTTCGGCTCACTCTCCTCCTTCACAAACGAACTCACGACTGCAGCAGATTTTTCCTCATGCTCGAGGAACGCCACTGCTCTACATCCTTCTTCAAACTTGGGCCATTTAACACAAAATCTGAATTTTCCCAACGACGATTTTTTCGGTGCTTTCCTCTTTCAACAACATCCACACCTTCAATTTGTGATCCTTTATCAGCACTTCCGGGACATGGGAACGATTTGAACACTTGAAAAGTAACTTGCCTGCCTTGGACCCTCGAGAGTTAACTCTCCCTTTTCCATGTCTATAAGGGTTCGGCCCGTCGCTAGAAATGTTCGTCCCAAGATGATTGGAATATTTTCATCTTCCTCCATGTCTAGTACGATGAAATCGGCCGGAAATATGAACTTATCAACTTTAACTAAAACATCCTCGATCACTCCTCGGATACTTTATCGATCGATCCGCCAATTGTAATGAGATCGTGGTTGGCTTGGCTTCCCAATATTCACTTTTTGAAAATCGACAGAGGCATGAGGTTGATACTAGCACCAAGATCGCATAGTGCCTTATTAAACGAAAGATTCCCCATGGTGCATGGTATGTTGAAGCTTCCCGGATCTTTCAATTTGGGTGGGAGCTTCTTTTGAAGAATTGCACTGCACTCCTCTGTCAAGGTGACCGTTTCAAACTCCTCAAGCTTTCTCTTCTTCGATAATATCTCTTTCATGAACTTGACATAACTCGGCATTTGTTCCAATGCGTCGGCGAACGGAATATTTATGTGAAGCTTTTTGAACACATCAAGGAACTTAGAAAATTGTTTGTCCGCCCTTCTTTGTTGTAGTCTCTGCGGAAACGGAATGGGGGGGACACATGTCTTCGAGTTATCCGGCTTCAAATCCTTCGACTCCTCTGGCTTTAAATCCATCTCTTCCTCAATCACCTTCTTCTCTTTACCCCGCTCGGGCTGATCCAGCACCTCTCTCCCGCTTCTCAAGCTAATTGCATTTAGACTCTCTCTAGGATTCGTCTCTGTTGTACTCGGCAATGCTCCCTCCGGACGAGCTGTCAACACATTAGCGATTTGGCCCAGCTGGACCTCCAAGTTCCGAATGGAAGCAGAATGATTTTGTAATGTAGCTTCCGTACGGGTCATAAATTGACTCGTATTTGCCGCCAACTTTGCAAGTGCTTCCTCGAGAGACACTTTGGGAACGGGAGGGGGCTGCTGTTGATTCTGGGCGAATGGGGGCTGGTGTGAGTTTAGTCCATTTCTCCATGAAAAGTTAGGATGATTGCGCCACCCCGGATTATAAGTATTGGAGTACGGGTTATTCGGCCGATTCCCATTTCCTACGAATTGAGCCTGCTCCATCTGATTTTGCTCGAACGGATTTCCAACTTGACATTCCGCGCTCGGGTGTGATCCGTTACACCAATTGCATGTCTCAATGGTAACGGGGGCTGGTGCGTGCGAAAATGTCTGGAGCTGTTGTGTCAAAGCGGCGACTTGAGCTGACAAGGTGGAAATCGGATCATTGCTTGAAACTTCCATGACTCTCTTCGGTGTCAATCTTTCCGATGGCCATTGGTATGCATTTTCGGCCATATCTTCCAAAAGCACGTGTGCCTCGGCCATAGATTTTCCCATGAAGGTCCCACCGGAGGCCGCATCCACGAGAGTGCGTGTAGAAGCACTCAAACCATTATAGAACGTATGAAGCTGAAGCCAATCAGGAATGCCGTGATGAGGGCATCTTCGTAGCAATTCTTTATATCGCTCCCACGCCTCGTGGAGCGATTCCATATCGTACTGACAAAAGGTGGTTATTTCGTTCCTCAACCTTGCCGTCTTAGCTGGTGGAAAGAATTTGGCAAGGAAGGCTTGCGCTAACCTCTCCCATGTTGTAATCGACCCCGGCGGTAAGGAATTTAGCCAAAACTTTGCTTTATCCCTTAAAGAAAAAGGGAAAAGCCTCAATCGGATGGCATCGTCGGTGACACCATTAGTCTTGAACGTATCGCATATCTCAAGGAAAGAAGCAATATGGGCATTTGGGTCGTCCTTCGGCAGTCCACAGAATGGGCTCGCCTGCACCATCTGAATAATGGCGGGCTTGATCTCAAAATTATTAGCTTGGATAGTGGGACGCCGAATTCCCGAAAAATTAGCGTTGACCTACGGCATGGCATAATCCCGAAGAGCTAGTTCCGGTTGAACTTGCCGCACTTGGTTATTTCCTCCTTGGACTTCCATATTCTCGGCCATATTGACCGTCGTCTGCAACTCTCTTTTCTCCTTTTTGTTCCTTCTTAGAGTGCGCTCGAGCTCGGTGTCCAAAGGTAGTAGGCCTTCGTTACCGAGTCTTCTCATGCACTACACGAAAGGTCCTGAAATGGAAAACAAATAAACGAAATTAAATACACAAAAATAAAAATAAAACGTTCAAATTAAGACTGGAAATACTTAAATCGATATTAGAAAAATTTCAATCCCCGGCAATGGCGCCAAAAACTTGTTGCGATATTTCCTACACGCAAGTGCACGTCATCGTTTACAAGTAATAAAGTGATAAGTAGAGTATCGTTCCCACGAGGATTGAATCTCTAACTACCGATGTTTTCGTATTCCAATTTTATCTGAACAATCGAATTTGGGTTTTTGCGATTAATAACTAAAAGAATTACTAAAAGACTAAGCAGTAAAAACAATATCTTGGGTAAAAGAAATCAAATGATAAATAAGTCTAGGGTTCTGAATCCACCTTAGTTTATCCGAATTTACTCTCGATTATCCGTAATAAATAATTTTCCGAATTTATTGAAGGCGGAGATTGCTAATATATTCTACCGCCTCTCCCGAGGTCAATAGATTTATCTAACGGCGACTAACGCACTCTATCCCTAGGTGAATTATTTCGTCGATAGGCAAAAAGCATGAAATCTCCTAAAGGCCACGTAGTTCCTATGAGTATATTCCTATCTCACAAAATAAAACGGTCCTCACCAATAGTTCCTCACCAAATCTCCTCTCCCGATTCGAAGTGAATGATTAAATCAATACAACTATTGGCCAGATAATTGCAAGCATTAAACATAATTGGGAAAACTCAATAAAAAGGTAATAAATTGGATAATCTTAATCAATTCGTCAAAACAAAGGTTTCATCAAAACCCTAGATTAGGGCTTTAGCCTGACATACTAAAAACTGAAAATACAGAATAAATAAACGAAAGCATAAAATCCAAACGCAGATGAAGCTCGGATTCCTCCGTTCTTCAGCTTCCGCCTTCTGCCCTTGAATTCTTCTGCTTCCCTCTTCTTCTGCCGTCTCCAAGCTTAAGCTCTCAAAGGTTCAAGATCCAATGATTCCAAGATAATTTAATTAGGGTCTTAAACCCTATTTATAGCTCAGCACCTCCACAAATCGCGTCCGTATTAGTCGGTCGAAAACTGGCTTCGAAACGGCCCAAAATCTGCGCAGACCTACAAAACCCGCTAAGTGTGCCGCGGCTCACTAAACCTGTGCCGCGGCACATCGCCTTTTGCTGAATACCTGGGCGTTAATTAATTCTTCTGTGTCGCGGCTCACCTGGGCTTTGCCGCGGCACAGAGTACAGGTTACTCTGCCCTTCGGCTGGTGTCTTCCTGTGCCGCGGGTCAGCTTCCTTGTGCCGCGGCTCATAGTCCAGTTTTGCCGTTTTCGCCCGTTTTGCCTCGTTTTAGCTTCCGGACTTCAATTTCCTGTCAATCATACAAAATTAAAGCATTAAAAGCTCATTTAGACGATTTCACTCACCAAAACACTACAAAATAAAGATAAATAAGCGTATAAAAATACGCCTAACACCCAGTCTAGCGCACGCTACGCCTCCTTCATTAGCGTGCGCTAGCGAAGTCACCGGGTAGTCCAGTGTTTTCTGCCGGCTCCGCTAGCGCGCGCTAATCGTCTATCTCTAGCGTGCGCTAGCCCAAAAAGTGGCATTCGATGGAGTCCGAACCCACCGTCTCGCCTGCTCAACCCTTAGCGTGCGCTATCGCTATGGCTTAGCGTGCGTTATGCAACAGCTTTAGCGTGCGCTAGCCGAAGCCTAGCGTACGCTACTTGATAGTCCAGAAAACCTGGGAACCTCATTGCCTCTGCCAACCAGCCCGGTAGCGCGCGCTACGGACGGATGTTAGCGTGCGCTACTAACCACGAATAGCGCGCGCTAACAACTCCTAGCGCGCGTTAATCCGCCTGTCCAGAGAGCAGTCCGAGTTACTGGTTCTAACCTGACTGAACTCCTTAGCGCGCGCTACAGCTCAAAGCTAGCGTGCGCTAATCAAGCAGAATTAGCGTGCGTTAGCCTAGGCCTAGCGTGCGCTATTTCTCTGGCCCAGAACACTTCCGCAAGGTCTAAAACAACACGATCAAGACCCAAACAAGATACGAAACTCAAAGAAAATATCAAAAACATCTCTAGGCATTTACAAAGTGACAACATAAGAGAAACGACAAGGTCGATCAGTTAATAAAAGGTACGGGTATTACATTCTCCCCCTCTAAAAAGAAGTTTCGTCCTGAAACTTAAGGAATAAATAGTTCGGGGTATTCCACCCGCATCTTCTCTTCCGTCTCCCAAGTTGCCTCCTCGACTCCATGTCTCGACCATTGCACTTTAACTAGTGGAATGGTCTTATGCCGAAGTTGTTTCTCGCGACGCTCAAGGATCTTCACAGGTTTCTCCGGAAAGGTAATATCCTCGGCTACGTTAATCTCACTGTAGTCGATGATGTGGCTCGGATCCGGTACGTACTTTCTCAACTGAGACACATGAAAAACACTGTGGACGTGACTCAAAGCTAGGGGCAATGCCAAGCGATAAGCTAAATCCCCAACTCTGTCCAAAATCTCGAAGGGCCCGATATACCTCGGACTAAGTTTCCCCTTTTTCCCAAAGTGGAAAACTCCTCTGGTCGGCGACACCTTGAGCAAGACATGATCTCCCACCTCAAACTCCAAGGGTCGACGACGAGTATCAGCATAAGATTTACACGACTGCGGGCGGCCCAAGAATCGGTCCCGAATAATAAAAATCTTTTCCTTAGTCTCCATCAACATATCCGGCTCCGTTCCAACTAGCTCAGAAGCCTCGTCCCAGCATAATGGCGACCTACATCGCCTACCATAGAGTGCCTCGAAGGGTGCCATTTTGATCGACGCATGCCAACTATTATTGTAAGCAAAATCGATCAACGGTAAGTGAAGCTCCCAGTCATTACTCCAATCCAAGGCACAAGCTCGTAACATATCTTCCAACGTCTGAATCGTCCTCTCCGTCTGACCGTCCGACTGAGGATGAAAGGAAGTGCTCAATCTCAACTCCGTACCCGGAGCCTGATGAACGGCCTGCCAAAAATGCGATACAAAACGGCCGTCTCGATCAGAAACAATGGTCTTGGGGGCACCGTGTAACCTCACGATCTCAGCAATAAAGGTTCGAGCTAGTCTATCCGGTCCCCAAGTATCCTTAATACCCAAGAAGTGTGCCGATTTGGTCAACCGATCGACAATTACCCAAATCACATTCATTCCGGCCCGAGTTCTCGGCATGCCAGTGATGAAATCCATAGAAATGTCTTCCCACTTCCACTCGGGAATGGGAAGCGGTTTCAACAACCCCGCTGGTCGTTGATGTTCGATCTTGACTTGTTGACACGTCAGGCACCGTAGTACAAACTCCGTAACATCCTTCTTCATGTTATTCCACCAAAAATTGCGCTTCAAATCTTTGTACATCTTACTCGTCCCGGGGTGGATTGAGTAAGGCGTAGCATGAGCTTCTCGGAGAATTCTCTGCCTCAACTCTAAATCATTCGGGACACAAAGCCTGCCCTGAAATCTCGAATACTATCCTCGTGAACCATAAAGCCAGGAGCTTTTCCTTTAATTACATCTTCCTTCAGTTGAGAAATCATCGGGTCACTCCACTGCTTCCCTTTGATGTCATCAACTAAGGACGAAGTAATTTCGAGAGTACACAACTGTCCCTGTACTCGTTGAAGCCAAACTTCTATCCCTTGCTCAATTAAATCTTGACGAATTTTCGTCTGGGATGTAAGAACCTCGAGCATTTGAAGAGATGCCGATTTGCGGCTCAAGGCATCCGCAACGACATTGGCTTTTCCGGGGTGGTAAAGAATTTCCAAATCATAATTCTTTATCAACTCTAACCAACGTCTCTGTATCATATTCAGCTCCTTCTGACTGAAAATATATTTCAGGCTCTTGTGATCGGTATAAATCCGGCACGGTGAACCATACAAATAATGCCGCCAAATCTTGAGTGCGAAGACAATTGCGGCCAATTCCAAATCGTGGGTAGGATAATTCACCTCATAAGGCTTTAATTGTCGTGACGCAAAAGCTATCGTCTTATCATACTGCATAAGTACACAGCCCAGGCCTTGACCCGAAGCGTCACTATAAACTGCAAAGCCCTCGCTACCATGTGGTAAAGTTAAAATCGGCGCTGAAGTGAATCGTCTCTTCAGTTCATCGAAGCTCTGTTGTCTCTCATTCGTCTAAACAAACTTTTCGGTCTTCTGGAGTAATTTCGTAAGCGGCCGAGCGAGTTTCGAGAACCCCTCGACGAACCGACGGTAATACCCAGCAAGGCCCAAAAAGGTACGAACTTCCTTAACATTTTTAGGCGGTGCCCAATTCAGCACTGCCTCAATCTTCTGCGGGTCTACACGAACCCCTTCGGCCGAAATCACATGGCCGAGAAACATAACTTCTTCCAACCAAAACTCACATTTCGAGAATTTTGCATAGAGGTGCCCGGTTCTCAAAATGTCTAATATCAAACGCAAGTGTCGGGCATGTTCCTCCTTATCTCGAGAGTAGATCAAGATGTCGTCAATAAAGACGACTACACACCTGTCGAGGTACTCGATGAATATCTTATTCATTAACTGCATGAAAACTGTCGGTGCATTAGTCAACCCAAAAGGCATAACTACAAATTCATAATGCCCATATCTCGTCCGAAATGCCGTCTTCGGAACGTCTGACTCCCTCACTCTGAGTTGATAATACCCGGATCTTAAATCAATTTTCCAGAAAACTGCAGCCCCTTGCAATTGATCAAATAAATCGTCTATACGAGGCAAAGGATACTTGTTCTTGATGGTTACTTTGTTCAGCTCACGGTAGTCGATGCACAAACGTAGTGAACCATCCTTCTTCCTTACGAAAAGAACAGGCGCGCCCCAAGGCGAAGCGCTCGGTCGATGTACCCTTTCTCCGTGAGTTCTCCCAATTGATTTTTCAATTCTTGCATCTCGGAAGGTGCCATCCGGTAAGGTGCTTTAGAAATCGGAGCCGCATCTGGCTCTAAGTCCACGGTAAATTCTATCTCTCGATCTGGCGGTAATCCCGGGAGGTCATCCGGGAAAACATCGGGATACTCATTAACAACCGGAATCGAAGAGAAATCGACTTCATTTCCTTCCGTTTTCAAGGCATAACACCAATAGCCCGTACAACCTTTATTCAAAAGTTTTACGGCCTTCATGGGACTAATAAGTAACTTGGATTGGCCCGACTTACGCCCCAAAAATGAGTACTCAGATCCGTCTTTAGTCACCATGGTAATAACCTTGGTACGGTAATTCAAAATCGCTTGGTGATTATCAAGCCAATCATCGCCGAGGATCACGTCCTCGCCTTCCATATCAACTACAATTAGATTCGATAACCATTTCATACCGGATATAACCACCGGAAAATCTCTAATCTCTCGGTTCCCCACAATCCTATCCCCGTTAGGCAGTTTCACGATAAAGGGATCGCAAGCAGTCAAACAAGTTATATTCAAACGGCGTACACACTCCAAAGAAATAAAAGAATGTGTAGCACCCGTATCAAAAAGCACACGGACTGGATAAGATAAAATATGGATGGTACCTGAGGCCACCGCTGCGTCAGGTTCGTCTGATCGACGCATCTCATAAACCCGTGGTTGCACCGAACCGACGCTAGAGTTTCCCCCTCCAGCGTTCGACCGTCCCGGCCCCCGCCGAAATTCTCACGAGGTTGACCAAAAGATTGTCGCTGATTAATACCTTGATCAAGTGGTGTTGGGGCAGAAGCCCGAGTGTCCAAAGTCTGGTTCGGCTCGGAACAATAAGCCGCTCTATGCCCCATCTGTCCGCACGTGTGACACTTTAATGGTGGAAAGTGGCATTCCGAATTAAAGTGGCCTGGACGGCCACAGTTATAGCAAGTCACCGTGCGATTTGAGGTACCCGGAGTGGAACGGTAACCCCTCTTCCCTTTATTAGAACATGACAACTGTCCGGCAAAACGGTTAGTCGTCTGTGACTTCTGAAAATTGCCACCCTTAGAACCAGAAAAATTTCCCGCGACTTTCTGCTTCTTCGGTTCTTCAATGGTATCATTGTCGGGGTTCAACATATCATGGGCTAAAGCTCTGTCCTGATACTCTTTCAGTGTGGTACAAGCAAAACCGGCCATGTATCGCCGTAAGTCCAAATTCATCCGCATATCAAAATAACGGATCTTATCACGCTCGTTACGCACTTGATCCTTCACATGGATCAATTGTTGGTTGTATTCCACGATCGCCTGTGAAACGGGAATATCTTGTGGTTTAGCCTCGAAAAAGGCTCGGATTCGGCCCTCTCGCACCGGCCAAGGACAAAACTCGGCCTCCAAGAGCTCCTTAAATTCATCCCACGAGGCAATACGATCCTGTGGCTTGATGACCTTCCACCAAGTAGCGGCCTCCTTAGTGAGGAAATCGAGCAATCGGTACTTTCCTCACCTCGGGGCAGTCAACCGCCTCGAAAATCTTCTCCAATTCCGCTAGCCAGTCTTCCCAGCCTAACGGGTCTGTGGCACCGCCAAACTGTGGAGGGTGCATACGGATTACATTCTGAAGTAAGGCATCCGTGTTTGGGTTCGGGTTATTCAGCTGAACAGTTTGGGCTAAAATAGTCATCTGGGTAGCCAATTGTTGAAGTGCATTCATAACTCCAGCGTCCGCGTTGTTCCCTTGACCGTTTGATTGGTCGTGCTGACTTTCGGTGTCAGGATGCACCGAGTTCGACAAACTGGGATTGGTCGACCCCGCAACTGAACTGATGGAAACAGCCGCGCCACGACCTCTTCCACGTCCACGGCCACGGCCTCGGCCACGGCCCCTACCAGCTGACATACTGAAGAATATACAAGTCACGTAAGCACAATTCAATCTCGCGTCATCAAAGTGTCCGATTCTCAAGAATACCGATAAAAGGAAGCAAAACGAATAAGGAAACACCAGAAGAGTGAGAGGTCTTACAAGTACCGGTCGCACTGTGATGATGGCAGAGTAGTGATACTGCGGATAAGTAACGACTCGATCGACCCAAAAGACCGACAGCCTAGGTATCCATAGACCTAAGCTCTGATACCATATTCTGTAACACCCCCAAGTTATTCAGGGAATATTACAGCGCCGTAAGCCCCACCATGGGACCCACAAGGCTAAACATACGCGGAATTATAATTTTTTTGACCGATAAGGTCCACATACAATGGAAAGAAGAGCAGTACAAAGGATATTCAAAACATAACCAATCTATCTAAAGACATCACAACACGAGTCAATACCTCGGCAACCACAGGCCGGAACATCAAGGAGAAATAGAAAACAATACTCGAGTATTCAATAACCATTCCAGTACAACAACACTGAATGGAAAACTCAAAACATAAACGGAAGAAAGACACAGTATCACTCTTGCCCACCATCTTCATGCCGACACGATACCTGCCTGTCCGCTCTCCTGGAACCTGAAATACGTAAAAAGTATTTCCCCCATAAAGGGGTTAGCCGTCGAATAGCTAGTGCAAGTATATCAAGTATGAAACACAATACTCCTCGACAATAAAGTAAATGTAACCGTAAATTCATCAATTCAAGACTAGTATTCCGGAATAACTAAAATCTCATAGTGCCACATTAAGACGTATGTGAATGCCGTAAAAACGGTTCGTTCATATCATCCGTCGTTACATGTATGAATGCCGTAGAAACGGTTCGTTCATATCATGCCATCAAATACATATATGAATGCCGTAAAAACGGTTCGTTCATATTATGCCAACAATATATCTATGAATGCCGTATAAACGGTTCGTTCATATCATACCATCAATATTTCTTTCTTTCATAGTCGAGAACGTACAATCATAATTATATACTTGCCTTTGAGACATCGAGAAATCGAACGGAGGAAGGGTATGCGTTCGGTAGGTCCAAGAACGTGCTTCCGGCACCTAAACGATTCGCAAGGAATATGATAATCAATTATCCATATTCGAATTACACGAAGAAACTCCGAAACCCGTCTATGATTCATGAAAATACACGGATAAACAACTAGAGGTTGGAAAATCGTCCAAACTCTCACAAGTCCGAAACGGTACAATCCAATCCGTAAAATCGTAGGGAAAAGTAGGCATACGGTATGGATACATCATAATCTCAAGGTTCTCAAGCTTCAAAACGGATAAAGCGGACGAATCTATGAAAAACCCCAAAATTCCCAAAAAGTAGGGTTCTAAGGATTTTTACCTTGATTCGGACGATAGGATGGATTAGATGTTGTGAAATCCTTGTTCTCCAACCAAAAATGTTGTTACTAGAAGGAAGATCGCTGCCAATCGCCCAAGATCGTGTCTCCCGAGCGATTCCGTCGAAAAGGAGTGAAGAAGGTGAGAAATGACGAAATGGAAGTCAACCGCCATATATATATCTCGCCTGGGCCTAGCGCACGGTACGCCTCCTTCATTAGCGTGCGCTAGCGAAGTCACTGGGTAGTCCAGTGTTTTCTGCCGGCTCCGCTAGCGCGCGCTAATCGTCTATCTCTAGCGTGCGCTAGCCCAAAAAGTGGCATTCAGTACTGGAGTCCAGAACCTACTGTCTCTGCCCTGCTCAACCCTTAGCGTGCGCTATCGCTATGGCTTAGCGTGCGTTATGCAACAGCTTTAGCATGCGCTAGCCGAAGCCTAGCGTACGCTACCTGATAGTCCAGAAAACCTGGGAACCTCAATGCCTCTGCCAACCAGCCCGGTAGCGCGCGCTACGGACGGATGTTAGCGTGCGCTACTAACAACGAATAGCGCGCGCTAACAACTCCTAGCGTGCGTTAATCCGCCAGTCCAGAGAGCAGTCCGAGTTACTGGTTCTAACCTGACTGAACTCCTTAGCGCGCGCTATGGCTCAAAGCTAGCGTGCGCTAATCAAGCAGAATTAGCGTGCGTTAGCCTAGGCCTAGCGTGCGCTATTTCTCTGGCCCAGAACACTTCCGTAAGGTCTAAAACAACACGATCAAGACCCAAACAAGATACGAAACTCAAAGAAAATATCAAAAACATCTCTAGGCATTTACAAAGCGAAAACATAAGAGAAACGACAAGGTCGATCAGTTAATAAAAGGTATGGGTATTACAGGTACGTCTCAAGTCAAGGAGACGAAAATTAACATGCTCCTTCACGAGTACGAATTATTCCAAATGAAGGACGAGGAATCCATCACGATAATGCTTGACCGTTTTTCGATTATTACTAATGGATTAGCATGTTTCGGCAAACCACTTTCGAGTAGTGAGAAAGTAAAGAAAATTCTCCGATCACTACCTCGAGAATGGGACGGTACAGTTACGGCCATAATGGAATCAAAGGATTTAAATACTCTTGATTTTAGTACTCTCGTTGGTGCTCTTATCAACTACGAAATTGTTCTAAAATCTCGGAATACCAAACCGAAACCGAAGGAGAGGTCGATATCCATGAAGGCTAAAATGTCTAGAAAGAAAGAAGAAATCCCGGTGGACGAAAGCGACGAAGAATCAGCATATTATGCCAAGAATATTAATAAGTTCCAACACTTATTAAACCGGAGGAAGAAGGAGATTCAAGCGGGCGAATCTAAGAAATTCGACAACACCTATCGATTATGTGGTAAACCAGGCCAATTTGCTAAGAATTATCGGGTTAAACCCAAGGAGGTCTTAGTTGCAACATGGAGTGACGAAGATCCTAATGAAGACTTCATCGATCAAAATAATCTTGCATTTATGGCCCGGAGTTTATTCGACGATAGCGACGTCGAAAGCCAAGTAAGTAACTCTTACGACGAACTTTTTGAAGCATTCGAATTATTACTTACCGATTATAAAAATGCTTTAAAAGAAATTAAATCCCTTCAATTTAAAAATAAATCATTGGAAAATGAGAATTCCAAAATTCTAGAAAAGGGAAAATTTGTTGAGATCGATCATTCAAAATGCGTTGAAAACGAGAATATTTTAAAGAATGATCTTGTTAAAGTTCAAACCGAGATCAAAAATTTAACGAAGAAATTTTCACTCGGAAACGAGAAATTTGAAAACATGCTCTCGGTTCAAAAATACACATTAAATAAAGAGGGGTTAGGATTCAAACCGCGTTCCAAAAACGAATCCGTTAATTTTAAAATACCCCGGTGTGAAAAATGTTTGAAATTTGGGCATCACATTTCGAATTGCAAAAGCACAAGATGGGCGATTAAAGTCAAGAAAATTTGGGTTCCTAAAGGAGCAATTGTTTCAAATATCGTCTACGTCTCGAAAGAAAAACCGACTTTCGGTTGGATACCCAAAAACTAATTTTAACAATTGGTATTATACTCAGGGGGAATAATATCTTTAAAGGGGAGATATTAATTTCAGGGGGAGTTTTATACCCTAGTATTACATATTTTTATACTATTTCATACATTTCATGCATATTTTTTTTTGTTTATTTGTATCCTCTATATTTTATACTTTTTGCTGAATACAAAAAGGGGGAGAAGGAGTTGAATCAGATAAAAGCGTCATGAAAGATATGACGAGAAAAATAAAAAGTAAAAAGGAGAAGAAATAATAAAAACGGAAGAAGTCAAAAAGAAGAAGAAAGCATACAAAAAGGGGGAGAAACGAAGGAGTTGAAAAATGAAAAACGAAGAAGTCAAAAATGACAAGAAAATGGGTGAAACTAACGAAACGATCAAAGTCGAAAACTTTGAAACGTACATATATATTATTTTGCAGGTTTTATCCAATTCAAGAGTTGTTTTGTAATAATCAAAAAGGGGGAGATTGTTGGAATATTTATTCCACATATTCATAAATAATGTTTTGATGATTAAGTTACTAAACAAAGCAAAACAACTTCGAGGCGAAGCAAACATCGAAGCACACGAAGACGCAAAAAGATGGACAAAATACAAAGCTAGCGCACGCTAGACATACAAGTTAGCGCACGCTAACGGGTCCCGGCTGCAGATCAGATGAGTTCGAAGTAACCTGAAGTGAAGTAACATGATGAGGATAGCGCACGCTACACGTGATGATTAACGCACGCTATCGAGCTAATATTACCGTTGTGAAGAGATTCAAACGCAGAATGACGTATGCACTGAAGTAAGCTTAACACACACAAGAGATGATATTTAGCGCACACTAAATATCAGTTTGAATCAAGTCAATCAATCCGTTGGGGAGAATATGCTACAAGTCAAAAAGCATTAACGGACATGCAATGATGCATGATTAGCGCACGCTACAAGAAAGTGTTAGCGCACGCTAACTGTGAAGGACAGAAGCCACTGGACTGAAATTGGAAGACGTTAAAGTACGTAACATGCAGACCATAACGTACGCTAAGGCAAAAACATGCGATAGCGTACACTAAGGAAGTCATCCTAGCGCACGCTACTAACAACTGGCAGTAACGGCTTGTTTGTGTAAGAAGGCTATAAATACCAAATGAGTTGGTATCATTCTACACAACAACATTGAGCAATTCATATACACTTGAGATATCATTGTAAACACTATAGTTCTTGTTCTTGAGCTTAAATTAGAGTGATTGAGTGTTATACACAAATTCATACACGAGTGAGAAAAATAAAAGATACGATTGGATTCGGTGTTATTAGGATCAAGGATCCGGCATTGTTAGAATCGCAATCGCTATCTTAGTGAGGTTTATCTAGTAACAATAGAAAGCTAGAGTGGTTCATTCCTTATCCAATAGAAAAGGAAAAACGGTTTTACTCGGACCGATAGAAGACGAGCTTGTAACGGTAGTCCCTCGACCGATAGAAGAGAGGTGCAGAGGTTTTGATCTTGAACCTATAGAGAAACATACATCGAGAGAGGACGTAGGCACGTTTGGCCGAACCTCTATAAATCCGCGTGTCATTTATTTTCCGCACCTTATATTTCCGCTTCCGCACAAACGGCGCAAATACCGATATTACACCAAAAATTGGTATTGGAGCGGTACTCCTATAAGCGGCTTTACATCCCAGGAGAAAAGATCAAATGGCGTTTCAACTTGCTCCCGTCGAAGGCATTGGTCTCAACCGACCACCATTTTTTGATGGCTCGAACTTCATGACGTGGAAGAAGAAGAAGATGTCAATATTCATCCAGGCATATGACATCGAGCTTTGGAAGGTGATTTGTCTTGGTCCGAAAATTCCGACGAATTCCAACGGTACACTTAAAACTTTCGAAGAATATGACGATTCCGATTGGAAAAATGACCACTACAATTGTAGGGCAACTCAACTTCTTTATTGTGCCTTAAATCCGGAAGAACACAACCGGATATCATCGTGTGATAGTGCCAAAGAAATTTGAAAAATGCTTGAGGTAACACACGAAGGTACGTCTCAAGTGAAGGAGACGAAAATTAACATGCTCCTTCACGAGTACGAATTATTCCAAATGAAGGACGATGAATCCATCACGATAATGCTTGACCGTTTTTTGATTATTACTAATGGATTAGCATGTTTCGGCAAACCACTTTCGAGTAGTGATAAAGTAAAGAAAATTCTCTGATCACTACCTCGAGAATGGGACGGTACGGTTACGGCCATAATGGAATCAAAGGATTTAAATAGTCTTGATTTTAGTACTCTCGTTGGTGCTCTTATCAACTACGAGATTGTTCTAAAATCTCGGAATACCAAACCGAAACCGAAGGAGAGGTCGATATCCATGAAGGCTAAAATGTCTAGAAAGAAAGAAGAAATCCCAGTGGACGAAAGCGGCGAAGAATCGGCATATTATGCCAAGAATATTAATAAGTTCCAACACTTATTAAACTGGAGGAAGAAGGACATTCAAGCGGGCGAATCTAAGAAATTCGACAACACCTATCGATTATGTGGTAAACCAGGCCACTTTGCTAAGAATTGTCGGGTTAAACCCAAGGAGGTCTTAGTTGCAGCATGGAGTGACGAAGATTCTGATGAAGACTTCATCGATCAAAATAACCTTGCATTTATGGCCCGAAGTTTATTCGACGATAGCGACGTCGAAAGCCAAGTAAGTAACTCTTACGACGAACTTTTTGAAGCATTCGAATTATTACATACCGATTATCAAAATGCTTTGAAAGAAATTAAATCCCTTCAATTTAAAAATAAATCATTGGAAAATGAGAATTCCAAAATTCTAGAAAAGGAAAAATTTGTTGAGATCGATCATTCAAAATGCGTTGAAAACGCGAATATTTTAAAGAATGATCTTGTTAAAGTTCAAACCGAGATAAAAAATTTAACGAAGATATTTTCACTCGGAAACGAGAAATTTGAAAACATGCTCTCGGTTCAAAAATACACATTAAATAAAGAGGGGTTAGGATTCAAACCGTGTTCTAAAAATGAATCCGGTAATTTTAAAATACCCCGGTGTGAAAAATGTTTGAAATTTGGGCATCACATTTCGAATTGCAAAAGCCCAAGACGGACGATTAAAGTCAAGAAAATTTGGGTTCCTAAAGGAACAATTGTTTCAAATATCGTCTACGTCTCGAAAGAAAAACCGACTTTCGGTTGGATCCCCAAAAACTAATTTTAACAATTGGTATTATACTCAGGGGGAATAATATCTTTAAAGGGGAGATATTAATTTCAGGGGGAGTTTTATACCCTAGTATTACATATTTTTATACTATTTCATACATTTCATGCATATTTTTTTTGTTTATTTGTATCCTCTATATTTTATACTTTTTGCTGAATACAAAAAGGGGGAGAAGGAGTTGAATCAGATAAAAGCGTCATGAAAGATATGACGAGAAAAATAAAAAGTAAAAAGGAGAAGAAATAATAAAAACGGAAGAAGTCAAAAAGAAGAAGAAAGCATACAAAAAGGGGGAGAAACGAAGGAGTTGAAAAATGAAAAACGAAGACGTCAAAAATGACAAGAAAATGGGTGAAACTAACGAAACGATCAAAGTCGAAAACTTTGAAACGTACATATATATATATATATAATTTTATTTTGCAGGTTTTATCCATTTCAAGAGTTGTTTTCTAATAATCAAAAAGGGGGAGATTGTTGGAATATTTATTCCACATATTCATAAATAATGTTTTGATGATTAAGTTGCTAAACAAAGCAAAACAACTTCGAGGCGAAGCAAACATCGAAGCAGACGAAGACGCAAAAAGATGGACAAAATACAAAGCTAGCGCATGCTAGACATACAAGTTAGCGCATGCTAACGGGTCCCGGCTGCATATCAGACGAGTTCGAAGTAACCTGAAGTGAAGTAACATGATGAGGATAGCGCACGCTACACGTGATGATTAACGCACGCTATCGAGCCAATATTACCGTTGTGAAGAGATTCAAACACAGAATGACGTATGCACTGAAGTAAGCTTAACGCACACAAGAGATGATATTTAGCGCACACTAAATATCAGTTTGAATCAAGTCAATCAATCCGTTGGGGAGAATATGCTACAAGTCAAAAAGCATTAACGGACATGCAATGATGCATGATTAGCGCACGCTACAAGAAAGTGTTAGCGCACGCTAACTGTGAAGGACAGAAGCCACTGGATCAAATCGAAGACGCAAAGTACGTAACATGCAGACCATAACGTACGCTAAGGCAAAAACATGCGATAGCGTACGCTAAGGAAGTCAGCCTAGCGCACGCTAATAACAACTGGCAGTAACGGCTTGTTTGTGGAAGAAGGCTATAAATACAAAATGAGTTGGTATCATTCTACACAACAACATTGAGCAATTCATATACACTTGAGATATCATTGTAAACATTATAGTTGTTGTTCTTGAGCTTAAATTAGAGTGATTGAGTGTTATACACAAAATCATACACGAGTGAGAAAAAGAAAAGATACGATTGGATTCGGTGTTATTAGGATCAAGGATCCGGCATTGTTAGAATCGCAATCGCTATCTTAGTGAGGTTTATCTAGTACCAATAGAAAGCTAGAGTGGTTCATTCCTTATCCAATAGAAAAGGAAAAACGGTTTTACTCGGACCGATAGAAGACGAGCTTGTAACGGTAGTCCCTCGACCGATAGAAGAGAGGTGCAGAGGTTTTGATCTTGAACCTATAGAGAAACATACATCGAGAGAGGACGTAGGCACGTTTGGCCGAACCTCTATAAATCCGCGTGTCATTTATTTTCTGCACCTTATATTTCCGCTTCCGCACAAACGGCGCAAATACCGATATTACACCAAAAATTGGTATTGGAGCGGTACTCCTATAAGCGGCTTTACATCCCAAGAGAAAAGATCAAATGGCTTTTCAACTTGCTCCCGTCGAAGGCCTTGGTCTCACCCGACCACCATTTTTTGATGGCTCAAACTTCATGACGTGGAAGAAGAAAGAGATGTCAATATTCATCCGAGCATATGACATCGAGCTTTGGAAGGTGATTTGTCTTGGTCCGAAAATTCCGACGAATTCCAACGGTACACTTAAAACTTTCGAAGAATATTACGATTCCGATTGAAAAAATGACCACTACAATTTTAAGGCAACTCAACTTCTTTATTGTGCCTTAAATCCGGAAGAACACAACCGGATATCATCGTGTGATAGTGCCAAAGAAATTTGAAAAATGCTTGAGGTAACACACGAAGGTACGTCTCAAGTCAAGGAGACGAAAATTAACATGCTCCTTCACGAGTACGAATTATTCCAAATGAAGGACGATGAATCCATCACGATAATGCTTGACCGTTTTTCGATTATTACTAATGGATTAGCATGTTTCGGCAAACCACTTTCGAGTAGTGAGAAAGTAAAGAAAATTCTCCGATCACTACCTCGAGAATGGGACGGTACGGTTACGGCCATAATGGAATCAAAGGATTTAAATACTCTTGATTTTAGTACTCTCGTTGGTGCTCTTATCAACTACGAGATTGTTCTAAAATCTCGGAATACCAAACCGAAACCGAAGGAGAGGTTGATATCCATGAAGGCTAAAATGTCTAGAAAGAAAGAAGAAATCCCGGTGGACGAAAGCGACGAAGAATCGGCATATTATGCCAAGAATATTAATAAGTTCCAACACTTATTAAGCCGGAGGAAGAAGTGTAATATCCGCGTTTTCTATTTTCGGTAATTTCTATTTTTGATGTATGTTCGTTTCGGACAACTCGCTTAGCACTGTTTTGGAATTCTGAATCTATTTTGTTCTTGGAGTTTTTCCGTTTAGACGGGTCTCGATAATGTTTTTACGTAATTTCATCTTGTGTTATATTCTGTCTCATGTGTATTCGATTCTCGTTAAACTCGTTCGATTTCGTCGTTTTCTTACTTCCATGAGTTCGTATGCTTGAGTAGAGCATGTTGTGAGTTTCGGATTGTTAATCCGACGTTGTGTCGTGATTTTTCGGATGTTTGGGCCGTTTTTGTAATTTCCTAGAAGTTTAGGGAATTTGTCCCTTGTTCGACTTTGGTTGTGTACCTCAGATCATTTTTGGGTTCCGTACTTCCATTTCGTGTTATTGTTGCCCAAATATCGATCCCTATTGCTTTTATTCTCTTTCCGGATCATTTTTCGTCATTTTGGGATCCGAGGGGGGGTGTGGGCCGCGGCACAAGAATTGTGCGCCGCGGCACACACATCACCCAGCTGTTGTCCGAGCAAACTGTACCGTGTGCCGCGGCACAAGGATTGTGCGCCGCGGCACACAGCCGAGTCAGTGCCGCGGCACACTTATCCGGGCCGCGGCACACCTGTGTAGCACTTGCCGGCCAAAACCGACTGTACCGCGTGCCGCGGCACAGTCCGGCAGGGCCGCGGCACACGCCGAATCTGCGCCGCGGCACACTTCGAATGAGCCGCGGCACAACGAGCGGTCAGCCGATCACTGGGCGCGATTTTTGGCCCTGTGCCGCGGCACAGTTCAGATGAGCCGCGGCACACAATGCGGTCAATGTATATCAGCGTCTTTTCAGCGGCTGCAGCTCATTCTTTCCCTTCCCTTCTTCAACCGTGCGAGAGAGAGAGAGACTTGAGAGGGGGTTTTCCTCCATCTATCACTTATTGGTGTAAATTTCTTCATCTCTTTTCGATCGGGTGGCTCGGATTGCGGATCTAACACGTGGTTTTCGGATTTGAGTGCTGATTCTTCAAGAGGTAAGAACTCCTTTGACCCTAGTATGATTTTGGGGAGGGTTTGGTGGTGATCTTGTATTTTAATCCGAATTTACCGATGTTGTTGTTAGATTTTGATAGTATACTCGTGACCCTTGGTTTTCTTGTTATTGGTTGGGATGAAATCCCGTTATTCCACCATTGACCGATTTCTTTTCCTTATGCACGCGTGGTGTCCGATGAATTGTCCCAACGGGTAGAACTAGGATGAATTTCTTCGTATTCATGGTGTTGAGATTGGTTTTATATCATTATTGTGTTAGGGTCGGATTTGAGAGGATTGTTCGGACCGTAACCGTTCTTCGCTGCTTTCCTTCGCCGTATTATCCAAGGCAAGTACATGTATTACATTCCGTTATGTGCGTATGATTTTGATGCGAATGATGTAAATGGTTTGATTGAACGAATGTGATTGTTTCTCTTCCACTGGGATGGCGTAGGCCTCCGGGGCCGAGCATTAATGGGTACGGCCACGAAGTGGACTTGGGTGCGTGTGTTGATGTTCTTCCACCGGGGACGGTTCGACGGGACCTCTGGGGGCCAATACTAATGGGTACGGCCGCGAAGTGGTTTCTCACTGGGACGGTCCGACGGGACCTCTGGGGACCGATACTAATGGGTACGGTCGCGAGTTACCAAGCGTGGATAAATGTGATGTGGGAAACCTGTTATTATACTGTTTTGGTGTTAATGTGATATTCCGGAATATTGGTTTTCAAAATGATTTTCCTAACGATTTATTTGCGTTGAATCGTGTATGTATATAATGTTGTGTAATTATGTACTTGCACTAGCTATTCGAATGCTAACCCCTTAAATGGGGGAAATGCGTCTTATGCATTTAGTCTTCGGTCAGTGAGGAGTGCACGGGATGCGCATGCGAAGGATGGGTTGGCATGATGATGTGGCTCGAGTCTGCATTTTTCTGTTTTGTCATTGCATGTGTTGAGTACTGGAGATAGATTGTTTATTTTTAAACATGGTTTTAAGTCCCCTGCGTGGGCAACGATTTGGTATTTAACTTATGTCTCATGTACTCCGTTAAAATGTTTTGGCCGAGGCCACGGCCTTATTTACTTTTTGGATGCACCGTTTGGGTTATCATTGTGGTTCATGTGTCATGAGTTAGCCTGGTAGACCTCACGGGGGTTCTACGGCGTGTAATGTCCCTTTTGTGAATTGGGATGTTACAATTATGGTATCGGAGCCTAGGTTTTGAATACCTAGTCAGGTGAAATTTGGGTCACGGTTGCGTCATTAGAGTCGGTTGTTGAGCCAAATATCATCATGCTACCGTCTTTTCGTGCGACCGTGTTGTAAGTCTCCTCGAACTCTTATATTTCGTAATTCGCTTTCTTGCGCTGCTCGAATCGCGACTTGTGTTACCAACCTTGTGAATTGGGAATCTTTCCGATCTTGTTCTTTTCTTATTTTCCTTCGGTATGTTGAGAGGTCGTGGTAGATCGGCTAGGACGCGGCCGAGGCCGTGGCCGTGGTGCCGATAATGAGGAGGGCTCACTTTCTCGGTCTCTGCGGACTCGGCCTCTCACTCGGTGCCGTCGGGTAACAATGCCGACGCTGGCTATCACAGATTTGCATAGCTTGGTAACCCAACTTACTCGAATAGCCTGGTGGTGGACGCTGAATCCGCCCCGACACCGGAGGAGGAGGCTAGTAAGTGGCTTCACGGTGACTAAGATGCACCCTCCTCGTTTCTCCGAGCTTCGACTCCCTCTGGGAGAATTGGCTCTTTCGGTTGTCCAGACCTTTGATGCCGTAGCTTGCCACGAAGACAGGAGGGTACACATCGCCCAAGCACTCTCCCGGATAAGGAAGGCTGGGAATGGTGGGAGGCCGTTGTGCCGAGACCGTCGAGATACTTGGGAGGAATTCAAGGCCGCTATGGAAGCAGAGTATTGTCCGCCGCTACCAAGGAACGCAGAATTGTGGAATTCTTCACCACTACACCTCAGGATGTGCCTATTTCTCAGGCCATCATTTCTTACAATCAGCAGTTGGGTTTCGTGAGAGATCAAGTGAGAACGGAGGCTGACAAAATCCGTTACTTCAATATGCGCATGAAGCCGCATATTAGATAGAGTATGGCGCCGCTCATGTGTGCCACTTTGAAGGAATACTGTGATCGCGCTCGCGATCGAGATGGTCGTCCGGAATCGAGTCGGTTTGGAAGCTAAGAAGAAGACTACCGGCGGGTTCTCGGCGGTAAAGGTGGATTTTCGAGGTCTCGTTCTTCTCCTACACCAGTGGAAGAGGCCGTTTCATCAGCCGTGGATCCTGTGGTAACTGCTCGTCCATTCTGTGGCACCTGGCGGGAGAGTTTGTTTTAATTGCAGTCAGCCCGAGCATGTTATGAAGGATTGCCCATTTCCGTTAGTTGCTTGCTTTACTTGCGGACAGACCGGACATCGGGCAGCTCATTGTGAGAGGGCCACCAGGGCCGCTAGAGTTCCGACTACCACTACCGATCAGAAGGATCACAGTTTTCCAGCCACTCATGTTCCGCAGGGTTCGGGTCGTGGTAGGGGTCGGGGTCAGCCGGATCGCCGTGCAGCCTCGAGTTCGGGTTCAGTTCACCCCCGGTTGTATCAGATG
This sequence comes from Orobanche coerulescens, assembly GCA_033398695.1. Taxonomy (NCBI): domain Eukaryota; kingdom Viridiplantae; phylum Streptophyta; class Magnoliopsida; order Lamiales; family Orobanchaceae; genus Orobanche; species Orobanche coerulescens. The sequence continues at coordinate 121,199,648 of CM065815.1, forward strand.
AGGCGCACAGAGGAGGCAGACATTCCGGTGGCGTCAGGTACCACTCAGATCCTTACTCATCCAGTTTCCGTGCTTTTTGATTCGGGTGCTACCCATTCCTTTATTGCATCGGATTGTGTGAATCGTATTGGCTTTAACTGCTTGTTTGAGTGTGAACCGTTTGTGGTGGGTACGCCTAGCGGGGATCGTATGGTTGGGGACCGGGAAGTTAGGGATTGCCCAGTGAGGATCGGGAGCCGGGATTGGCCCTCGGATCTCATTGTTATAGACCTTAAGGGTGAGGATTTGATCCTCGGGGACGATTGGTTGGATCGTCATGGTGCTATCATGAACTATCGGACTCGTACCATCTCGATAGTTGCCGAGGACGGCACCGAGCATACTCTCGTTGGTAAGGCGGTAGATCGGGTGTGTGATTAGCGCCTTGAAGGCGATGAAACTTTGAACCAAGGTTGTGTCGGCTCGGTGTTTCGCTCTGCAAGCGGAGGATGGTGGAATTGACATGTCGTCAATTCCAGTTGTTTGTGAGTATCCCGATGTTTTCCCAGACGACTTGCGGGATTACCACCGCGGCGAGAGGTGGAGTTTCCTATCGATCTTGAGCGAATGCAGCCCCTATTTCTCGAGCACCGTGCGTATGGCACCGTCGGAGATGCTAGAGTTGAAGAATCGATTGGGAGAGTTATTAGATAAAGGGTACATTCGACCGAGCGCATCGCCTTGGGGTGCGCTGTACTTTTTGTCAAGAAGAAGGATGGATCGCTTCGTTTATGCATCGACTATAGAGAATTAAACAAGCTAACCATCAAAAATAAATACCCTTTGCCCAGGATTGACGATTTGTTTGATCGGCTTGAGGCGGCAGTCTTTTCAAGATTGACTTGCGATCGGGCTACTACGATTGAGGATTCGGGGCGTCGATATTCCGAAGTCGCCTTCGGACGAGATATGGCCATTACGAGTTTGTGGTTATGCCTTTCCGGGCTAACTAACGCCCAGTTGTTCATGCGGTTAATGAACAAAGTTTTATTGAGTATTAGGACAAATTCGTGGTCGTTTTCATCGACGATATTCTTGTCTATTCTCGGAGTCGGGAGGAGCATGCCCTACATCTCGGATTGTGTTAGACACCTTGAGGGCTGAGCGGTTGTACGCGAAGTTCTCTAAGTGTGAGTTTTGGCTTGAGGAAGTGACGTTCCTCGGGCATGTGATTTCAAAGAGAGGGAGTTCGGGTAGATCCAGAAGATAGAGCGGTGATGGCTTGGGAGCCGCCTAAGAATGTGAAGGTGGTGAGGAGTTTTAGGTCTTGCGGTTATTACCGTAGATTTGTTGAGGGATTTTCTAAGATCGCTAGACCACTCACTCATTGCTCAGAAAACTTCGAGAAGTTCGAGTGGGTGCGACAGGCGGGGCAGTTTTGACGAGTTAAAGAGACGTTTGACTACCGCACCCGTGTTAGCGTTGCCTCAGGGGAACGAGGATTTCGTAGTGTACAGTGATGCTTCGGGCCTTGGTCTAGGATGTGTTTTGATGCAGAGAGACAGAGTGATTGCGTATGCGTCCCGCCAGTTGAAACCTTATGAGGTGAATTACCCCACGCATGATTTGGAGTTAGCTGCAGTCGTTTTCGCCTTAAAGATCTGGAGGCATTATCTCTATGGGTCGTCGTGTAAGATTTTTACAGATCACAAGAGTATGAAGTATATCTTCAGTCAGAAAGAGTTAAATATGAGACAGCGTAGGTGGTTGGAGTTAATCAAAGATTACAACCTCGAGATACTTTACCATCCGGGTAAGGCTAACGTAGTGGCGGATGCGTTGAGCCGTAAGCCGATGGCGTTGCAGATGCTAGAAGTACTTACACCGCAGAGTAGGATCCAGCGAGATCTTATTTGTCAGAATATTGAGGTTTGGGTTCAGAGAGTTCAGGGCCAGTTGTGTGCATTAGAGATCACTTCGTCCTTGACTGATGATATCAAGGCGAAACAGTATGATGATCCGTGTTTGGTCCAGTTGAGGGAGGATGTGAGGCAGGGGAAAGCCCCTGGATTTGTGGTTCAGGATGATGGCGTTCTGAGATTTCGCGGCAGACTATGTGTACCGAATGATATTGAGCTGAGATAGAAGATCTTGAGTGAAGCTCATACCACGCCTTACTCCATACATCCTGGTACGAATAAAATGTACAAGGATGTGAGGAGCAACTACTGGTGGAGTAATTTGAAGACAGACGTTAGCGAGTTTGTGTCGAGGTGTTTGACCTGTCAGCAGGTTAAGATCGAGCATCAGCGACCCGCTGGGTTTTTACGACCACTTCCCATCCCGGAGTGGAAATGGGAGGATATTTCTATGGATTTCATGTCTAATATGCCTAGGACTCGGAATGGAATGAACATGATTTGGGTTATTGTCGATCGACTGACCAAATCAGCTCACTTTATGGGTATTAAGGACACTTGGGGCCCGGAGAGACTAGCACGAGTATTTATTGCAGAGGTCGTGAGATTGCATGGGACTCCTAAGAGTATTGTTTCGGATCGTGATGGCCGGTTCGTGTCACATTTCTGGCAGGCTGTTCATCGAGCTTTGGGGACTGAGTTGAGACTCAGTACATCTTATCACCCTCAGACTGACGGGCAGTCAGAGCGGACGATCCAGACGTTAGAGGATATGTTGAGAGCCTGTGCCCTATAATGGAAGGATGATTGGGAGTCGCACTTGCCGTTGATCGAGTTCACGTACAACAATAGTTGGCACGCCTCGATCAAAATGGCGCCATTTGAGGCGTTGTATGGGAGGAGATGTAGATCGCCGTTGTGTTGGGACGATGCGTCCGAACTGATTGGTACCGAGTCCGATATGGTAGTTGAGACGAGAGAGAAGATTACTCTGATTCGGGATAGATTGTTAATGACCAGCAGTCGAAGTCTTATGCCGACACGCGTCGCCGTCCGTTGGAGTTTGAGGTGGGAGATCATGTTTTGCTTAAGGTGTCTCCGACACGGGGAGTTTACCGCTTCGGCCGGAAGGGTAAACTTAGTCCAAGGTTTATTGGGCCGTTTGAGATTTTAGAGAGAGTGGGAGAGCTTGCCTATCGGCTAGGCTTACCGCCGTCCCTGAGCCACGTTCATAACGTATTTCATGTTTCCCAGCTTAGGAGGTACATATCGGACCCTAGCCATATTATCGATTTTGGAGAGATCGGGTGGGACCCGACCTTACCATCGAGGAGAGGCCGATTCAGATTTTAGAGCGTCGGGTGAAGCAACTTCGTCATAAAACCATCCCTCTGGTTAAAGTTCAATGGTCGATACATGGGTCCGAAGAAGCCACATGGGAGATGGAGGAGAGTATGCAGTCGAGATACCCCGAGTTGTTCGCGTTGTAAGTTTCGGGACGAAACTTATTTTTAGGGGGAGATAATGTAATATCCGCGTTTTCTATTTTCGGTAATTTCTATTTTTGATGTATGTTCGTTTCGGACAACTCGCTTAGCACTGTTTTGGAATTCTGAATCTATTTTGTTCTTGGAGCTTTTCCGTTTAGACGGGTCTCGATAATGTTTTTACGTAATTTCATCTTGTGTTATATTCTGTCTCATGTGTATTCGATTCTCGTTAAACTCGTTCGATTTCGTCGTTTTCTTACTTCCATGAGTTCGTATGCTTGAGTAGAGCATGTTGTGAGTTTCGGATTGTTAATCCGACGTTGTGTCGTGATTTTTCGGATGTTTGGGCCGATTTGTAATTTCCTAGAAGTTTAGGAATTTGTCCCTTGTTCGACTTTGGTTGTGTACCTCAGATCATTTTGGGTTCCGTACTTCCATTTCGTGTTATTGTTTCCCAAATATCGATCCCTATTGCTTTTATTCTCTTCCGGATCATTTTTCGTCATTTTGGGATCCGAGGGGGTGTGGGCCGCGACAAGAATTGTGCGCCGCGGCACACACATCACCCACCGTTGTCCGAGCAAAGCACTGTGCCGCGGCACAAGGATTGTGCGCCGCACACTGGCAGTCGATGCCGAGGCACACTTATCCGGCCGCGGCACACTGTAGCACTTGCCGGCCAAAACCGATCAGATCGCGTGCCGGCACAGTCCGGCAGGGCCGCGGCACACGCCGAACCTGTGCCGCGGCACACTTCGAATGAGCCGCAGCACAACGAGCGGTCAGCCGATCACTGGGCGCGATTTTTGGCCCTGTGCTGCGGCACAGTTCAGATGAGCCGCGGCACACAATGCGGTCAATGTATATCAGCATCTTTTCAGGGGCTGTAGCTCATTCTTTCCCTTCCCTTCTTCAACCGTGCGAGAGAGAGAGACTTGAGAGGGGGTTTTCCTCCATCTATCACTTATTGGTGTAAATTTCTTCATCTCTTTTCGATCGGGTGGCTCGGATTGCGGATCTAACACGTGGTTTTCGGATTTGAGTGCTGATTCTTCAAGAGGTAAGAACTCCTTTGACCCTAGTATGATTTTCGGGAGGGTTTGGTGGTGATCTTGTATTTTAATCCGAATTTACCGATGTTGTTGTTAGATTTTGATAGTATACTCGTGACCCTTGGTTTTCTTGTTATTGGTTGGGATGAAATCTCATTATTCCACCGTTGACCGATTTCTTTTCCTTATGCACGCGTGGTGTCCGATGAATTGTCCCAACGGGTAGAACTAGGATGAATTTCTTCGTATTCATGGTGTTGAGATTGGTTTTATATCATTATTGTGTTAGGGTCGGATTTGAGAGGATTGTTTGGACCGTAACCGTTCCTTCGTCGTTTCCTTCGCGTCGTATTATCCAAGGCAAGTACATGTATTACATTCCGTTATGTGCGTATGATTTTGATGCGAATGATGTAAATGGTTTGATTGAACGAATGTGATTGTTTCTCTTCCACAGGGATGGCGTGTGGCCTCGGGGGCCGATACTAATGGGTACGGCCACGAAGTGGACTTGGGTGCGTGTGTTGATGTTCTTCCACAGGGGACGGTTCGACGGGACCTGCGGGGGCCGATACTAATGGGTACGGCCGCGAGTGGTTTCTCACACTGGGACGGTCCGACAGGACCTCCGGGACCGATACTAATGGGTACGGTCGCGAGTTACCAAGCGTGGATAAATGTGATGTGGGAAACTGTTATTATCTTGTTTTGGTGTTAATGTGATATTAGGAATATTGGTTTTCAAAATGATTTTCCTAACGATTTATTTGCGTTGAATCGTGTATGTATATAATGTTGTGTAATTATGTACTTGCACTAGCTATTCGAATGCTAACCCCTTAAATGGGGGAAATGCGTCTTATGCATTTAGTCTTGTCAGTGAGGAGCCGCACGGGATGCGCATGCGAAGGATGGGTTGGCATGATGATGTGGCTCAGTCCGCATTTTTCTGTTTTGTCATTGCATGTGTTGAGTACTGGAGATAGATTGTTTATTTTTAAACATGGTTTTAAGTCCCCTGCGTGGGCAACGATTTGGTATTTAACTTATGTCTCATGTACTCCGTTAAAATGTTTTGGCCGAGGCCACGGCCTTATTTACTTTTTGGATGCACCGTTTGGGTTATCATTGTGGTTCATGTGTCATGAGTTAGCACAGTAGACCTCACGGGAGTTCTACGGCGTGTAATGTCCCTTTTGTGAATTGGGATGTTACAATTATGGTATCGAGCCTAGGTTTTGAATACCTAGTTTGTCGGTGAAATTTGGGTGCATCGGTTGCGTCATTAGAGTCAGTTGTTGAGCCAAATATCATCATGCTACCGTCTTTTCGTGCGACCCGTGGCTGTAAGTCTCCTCGAACTCTTATATTTCTGTAATTCGTTTTCTTGCGCTGTTCGGAATCGCGACTTGTGTTACCAACCTTGTGAATTGGGAATCTTTCTGATCTTGTTCTTTTCTTATTTTCCTTCAGTATGTTGAGAGGTCGTGGTAGATCGGCTAGGGGACGCGGCCGAGGCCGTGGCCGTGGTGCTGATAATGAGGAGGGCTCACTTTCTCAGTCCTCTGCGGACTCAGCCTCTCACTCAGTGCCGTCGGGTAACAATGCCGACGCCAGAATCTTGCCGTACTTGCCAGTTGGTAACCCAACTTACTCAGATAGCTCAGGGTGGACGCCAGAATCCGCCCCCGACACCGGAGGAGGAGGCTAGTAAGTGGCTTCAGACGGTGACTAAGATGCACCCTCCTCGTTTTTCCGGAGCTTCTGACTCCCTCGGTTGGTAGAATTGGCTCTTTCAGTTGTCCAGGACCTTTGATGCCGTAGCTTGCCCTGAAGACAGGAGGGTACACATCGCCCAGTACCTCCTGGATAAGGAAGCTGCGGAATGGTGGGAGGCCGTTGTGCCCAGAGACCGTCGAGCTACTTGGGAGGAATTCAAGGCTGCTATGGAAGCAGAGTATTGTCCGCCGCCAGTCAAGGAACGCAGAATTGTGGAATTCTTCACCACTACACCTCAGGATGTTCCTATTTCTCAGGCCATCATTTCTTACAATCAGCAGTTGGGTTTCGTGAGAGATCAAGTGAGAACGGAGGCTGACAAAATCCGTTACTTCAATATGCGCATGAAGCCGCATATTAGACAGAGTATGGCGCCGCTCATGTGTGCCACTTTGAAGGAATACCAGGATCGCGCTCTGGCGATCGAGATGGCTGTCCCGGAATCAGAGTCGGTTTCGGAAGCTAAGAAGCAGAAGACTACCGGCGAGTTCTCGGCCGGTAAAGGTGGACAGTTTTCGAGGTCTCTTTCTTCTCCTACACCAGGAAAGAGGCCGTTTCATCAGGCAGTGGATCCTGTGGTAACTGTCTCGGTCTGTGGCACTGGTGGGAGAGTTTGTTTTAATTGCGATCGGCTGAGCACGTTATGAAGGATTGCCCATTTCCGTTAGTTGCTTGCTTTACTTGCGGACCAGGCGGACATCGGGCGCTCATTGTGAGAGGGCCACTGGGGCCGCTAGAGTTCCGACTACCACTACCGATCGAAGGATCACGGTTTTCCGACCACTCATGTTCCGCAGGTTCGGGTCGTGGTAGGGGTCGGGTCACCGGATCGCCGTGCGGCCTCGAGTTCGGGATTCACCCCGGTTGTATCAGATGAGGCGCACAGAGGAGGCAGACATTCCGGTGGCGTCAGGTACCACTCAGATCCTTACTCATCCAGTTTCCGTGCTTTTTGATTCGGGTGCTACCCATTCCTTTATTGCATCGGATTGTGTGAATCGTATTAGCTTTAACTGCTTGTTTGAGTGTGAACCGTTTGTGGTGGCTACGCCTAGCGGGGATCGTATGGTTGGGGACCGGGAAGTTAGGGATTGCCCAGTGAGGATCGGGAGCCGGGATTGGCCCTCGGATCTCATTGTTATAGACCTTAAGGGTGAGGATTTGATCCTCGGGTACGATTGGTTGGATTGTCATGGTGCTATCATGAACTATCGGACTCGTACCATCTCGATAGTTGCCGAGGACGGCACCGAGCATACTCTCGTCGGCTGTAAGCCGGGTAGATCGGGGTGTGTGATTAGCGCCTTGAAGGCGATGAAGCTTTTGAACCAAGGTTGTGTCGGCTACTGGTGTTTCGCTCTGCAAGCGGAGGATGGTGGAATTGACATGTCGTCAATTCCAGTTGTTTGTGAGTATCCCGATGTTTTCCCAGACGACTTGCCGGGATTACCACCGCAGCGAGAGGTGGAGTTTCCTATCGATCTTGAGCCGAATGCATCCCCTATTTCTCGAGCACCGTACCGTATGGCACCGTCGGAGATGCTAGAGTTGAAGAATCAGTTGGGAGAGTTATTAGATAAAGGGTACATTCGACCGAGCGCATCGCCTTGGGGTGCGCCTGTACTTTTTGTCAAGAAGAAGGATGGATCGCTTCGTTTATGCATCGACTATCGAGAATTAAACAAGCTAACCATCAAAAAAAAATACCCTTAGCCCAGCAATGACGAATAGTTTGATCGGCCAGGGGCAGTCTTTTCAAGATTGACTTGCGATCGGGCTACTACGATTGAGGATTCGGGGCGTCGATATTCGAAAAGCGCCTTCGGACGAGATATGGCCATTACGAGTTTGTTGTTATGCCTTCGGGCTAACTAACGCCCAAAGTTGTTCATGCGATTAATGAACAAAGTTTTTATTGAGTATTTGGACAAATTCGTGGTCGTTTTCATCGACGATATTCTTGTCTATTCTCGGAGTCGGGAGGAGCATGCCCTACATCTCCGGATTGTGTTAGACACCTTGAGGGCTGAGCGGTTGTACGCGAAGTTCTCTAAGTGTGAGTTTTGGCTTGAGGAAGTGACGTTCCTCGGGCATGTGATTTCAGAGAGGAGTTCGGGTAGATCCGCGAAGATAGAGCGGTGATGGCTTGGGAGCCGCCTAAGAATGTGAAGGAGGTGAGGAGTTTTCTGGTCTTGCCGGTTATTACCGTCGATTTGGTGAGGGATTTTCTCAGATCGCTAGACCACTCACTCACCGCTCCAGAAAACTCGAAGTTCGAGTGGACTGCAGACAGGCAGGACAGTTTTGACGAGTTAAAGAGACGTTTGACTACCGCACCCGTGTTAGCGTTGCCTCAGGGGAACGAGGATTTCGTAGTGTACAGTGATGCTTCGGGCCTTGGTCTAGGATGTGTTTTGATGCAGAGAGACAGAGTGATTGCGTATGCGTCCACTTGATTGAAACCTTATGAGGTGAATTACCCCACGCATGATTTGGAGTTAGTCAAGGTCGTTTCGCCTTAAAGATCTGGAGGCATTATCTCTATGGGTCGTCGTGTAAGATTTTTACAGATCACAAGAGTATGAAGTATATCTTCAGTCAGAAAGAGTTAAATATGAGACAGCGTAGGTGGTTGGAGTTAATCAAAGATTACGACCTCGAGATACTTTACCATCCGGGTAAGGCTAACGTAGTGGCGGATGCGTTGAGCCGTAAGCCGATGGCGTTGCAGATGCTAGAAGTACTTACACCGCAGAGTAGGATCCAGCGAGATCTTATTTGTCAGAATATTGAGGCTTGGGTTCAGAGAGTTCAGGGCCAGTTGTGTGCATTAGAGATCACTTCGTCCTTGACTGATGATATCAAGGCGAAACAGTATGATGATCCGTGTTTGGTCCAGTTGAGGGAGGATGTGAGGCAGGGGAAAGCCCCTGGATTTGTGGTTTAGGATGATGGCGTTCTGAGATTTCGCGGCAGACTATGTGTACCGAATGATATTGAGCTGAGACAGAAGATCTTGAGTGAAGCTCATACCACGCCTTACTCCATACATCCTGGTACGAATAAAATGTACAAGGATGTGAGGAGCAACTACTGGTGGAGTAATTTGAAGACAGACGTTAGCGAGTTTGTGTCGAGGTGTTTGACCTGTCAGCAGGTTAAGATCGAGCATCAGCGACCCGCTGGGTTTTTACGACCACTTTTCATCCCGGAGTGGAAATGGGAGGATATTTCTATGGATTTCATGACTAATATGCCTAGGACTCGGAATGGAATGAACATGATTTGGGTTATTGTTGATCGACTGACCAAATCAGCTCACTTTCTGGGTATTAAGGACACTTGGGGCCCGGAGAGACTAGCACGAGTATTTATTGCAGAGGTCGTGAGATTGCATGGGACTCCTAAGAGTATTGTTTCGGATCGTGATGGCCGGTTCGTGTCACATTTACGCGGCATTCGTTCATCGAGCTTTGGGGACGAGTTGAGACTCGGTACATCTTATCACCCTCGATCGACGGCGATCGAGCGGACGATCCAGATGTTAGAGGATATGTTGAGAGCCTGTGCCCTAGAATGGAAGGATGATTGGGAGTCGCACTTGCCGTTGATCGAGTTCACGTACAACAATAGTTGGCACGCCTCGATCAAAATGGCGCCATTTGAGGCGTTGTATGGGAGGAGGTGTAGATCGCCGTTGTGTTGGGACGATGCGTCCGAACTGATTGGTACCGAGCCCGATATGGTAGTTGAGACGAGAGAGAAGATTACTCTGATTCGGGATAGATTGTTAACGGCCCAGAGTCGGCAGAAGTCTTATGCCGACACGCGTCGCCGTCCGTTGGAGTTTGAGGTGGGAGATCATGTTTTGCTTAAGGTGTCGCCGACACAGGGAGTTTACCGCTTCGGCCGGAAGGGTAAACTTAGTCCAAGGTTTATTGGGCCGTTTGAGATTTTAGAGAGAGTGGGAGAGCTTGCCTATCGGCTAGGCTTACCGTCCCCCGAGCCACGTTCATAACGTATTTCATGTTTCAGCTTAGGAGGTACATATCGGACCCTAGCCATATTATCGATTTTGGAGAGATCGGGTGGGACCCGACCTTACCATCGAGGAGAGGCCGATTCAGATTTTAGAGCGTCGGGTGAAGCAACTTCGTCATAAAACCATCCCTCTGGTTAAAGTTCAATGGTCGAGACATGGGTCCGAAGAAGCCACATGGGAGACGGAGGAGAGTATGCAGTCGAGATACCCCGAGTTGTTCGCGTTGTAAGTTTCGGGACGAAACTTATTTTTAGGGGGAGATAATGTAATATCCGCGTTTTCTATTTTCGGTAATTTCTATTTTTGATGTATGTTCGCTTTCGACAACTCGCTTAGCAAGATCGTTTTGGAATTCGAATCTATTTTGTTCTTGGATTTTTCCGTTTAGACGGGTCTCGATAATGTTTTTACGTAATTTCATCTTGTGTTATATTCTGTCTCATGTGTATTCGATTCTCGTTAAACTCGCTCGATTTCGTCTGCTTTCTTACTTCCATGAGTTCGTATGCTTGAGTAGAGCATGTTGTGAGTTTCGATTGTTAATCCGACGTTGTGTCGTGATTTTTCGGATGTTTGGGCCGTTTTTGTAATTTCCTAGAAGTTTAGGGAATTTGTCCCTTGTTCGACTTTGGTTGTGTACCTCAGATCATTTTTGGGTTCCGTACTTCCATTTCGTGTTATTGTTGCCCAAATATCGATCCCTATTGCTTTTATTCTCTTTCCGGATCATTTTTCGTCATTTTGGGATCCGAGGGGGGGTGTGGGCCGCGGCACAAGAATTGTGCGCCGCGGCACACACATCACCCAAATTGTCCGAGCAAATCGCACTGCAGTGCCGCGGCACAAGGATTGTGCGCCGCGGCACACAGCCGAGTCAGTGCCGCGGCACACTTATCCGGGCCGCGGCACACCTGTGTAGCACTTGCCGGCCAAAACCGACTGTACCGCGTGCCGCGGCACAGTCCGGCAGGGCCGCGGCACACGCCGAATCTGCGCCGCGGCACACTTCGAATGAGCCGCGGCACAACGAGCGGTCAGCCGATCACTGGGCGCGAGTTTTGGCCCTCTTTGCCGCGTACGATTCGATGAGCCGCGGCACACAATGCGGTCAATGTATATCGCGTCTTTTCGGGGCCGCAACTCATTCTTTCCTTCCCTTCTTCAACCGTGCGAGAGAGAGACTTGAGAGGGGTTTTCTCCATCTATCACTTATTGGTGTAATGTTCTTCTTGTCTTGTCGATCGGGTGGCTCGGATTGCGGATCTAACACGTGGTTTTCGGATTTGAGTGCTGATTCTTCAAGAGGTAAGAACTCCTTTGACCCTAGTATGATTTTGGGGAGGGTTTGGTGGTGATCTTGTATTTTAATCCGAATTTACCGATGTTGTTGTTAGATTTTGATAGTATGCTCGTGACCCTTGGTTTTCTTGTTATTGGTTGGGATGAAATCCCGTTATTCCACCGTTGACCGATTTCTTTTCCTTATACACGCGTGGTGTCCGATGAATTGTCCCAACGGGTAGAACTAGGATGAATTTCTTCGTATTCATGGTGTTGAGATTGGTTTTATATCATTATTGTGTTAGGGTCGGATTTGAGAGGATTGTTCGGACCGTAACCGTTCCTTCGTCGTTTCCTTCGCGTCGTATTATCCAAGGCAAGTACATGTATTACATTTCGTTATGTGCGTATGATTTTGATGCGAATGATGTAAATGGTTTGATTGAACGAATGTGATTGTTTCTCTTCCACCTGGGGATGGCGTGTGGCCTCTGGGGCCGACATTAATGGGTACGGCCACTAAGTGGACTTGGGTGCGTGTGTTGATGTTCTTCCACCGGGGACGGTTCGACGGGACCTCTGGGGGCCGATACTAATGGGTACGGCCGCGGAAGTGGTTTCTCACCTGGGGACGGTCCGACGGGACCTCTGGGGACCGATACTAATGGGTACGGTCGCGAGTTACCAAGCGTGGATAAATGTGATGTGGGAAACCTGTTATTATACTGTTTTGGTGTTAATGTGATATTCCGGAATATTGGTTTTCAAAATGATTTTCCTAACGATTTATTTGCGTTGAATCGTGTATGTATATAATGTTGTGTAATTATGTACTTGCACTAGCTATTCGAATGCTAACCCCTTAAATGGGGGAAATGCGTCTTATGCATTTCAGGTACTGGTCGAGCTGAGGAGCTGGCACGGGATGCGCATGCGAAGGATGGGTTGGCATGATGATGTGGCTCGAGTCTGCATTTTTCTGTTTTGTCATTGCATGTGTTGAGTACTGGAGATAGATTGTTTATTTTTAAACATGGTTTAAGTCCCCTGCGTGGGCAACGATTTGGTATTTAACTTATGTCTCATGTACTCCGTTAAAATGTTTTGGCCGAGGCCACGGCCTTATTTACTTTTTGGATGCACCGTTTGGGTTATCATTGTGGTTCATGTGTCATGAGTTAGCCAGGTAGACCTCACGGGGGTTCTACGGCGTGTAATGTCCCTTTTGTGAATTGGGATGTTACAAGAAGGACATTCAAGCGGGCGAATCTAAGAAATTCGACAACACCTATCGATTATGTGGTAAACCAAGCCACTTTGCTAAGAATTGTCGGGTTAAACCTAAGGAGGTCTTAGTTGCAACATGGAGTGACGAAGATTCTGATGAAGACTTCATCGATCAAAATAACCTTGCATTTATGGCCCAGAGTTTATTCGACGATAGCGATGTCGAAAGCCAAGTAAGTAACTCTTACGATGAACTTTTTGAAGCATTCGAATTATTACATACCGATTATCAAAATGCTTTGAAAGAAATTAAATCCCTTCAATTTAAAAATAAATCATTGGAAAATGAGAATTCCAAAATTATAGAAAAGGGAAAATTTGTTGAGATCGATCATTCAAAATGCGTTGAAAACGAGAATATTTTAAAGAATGATCTTGTTAAAGTTCAAACCAAGATCAAAAATTTAACGAAGAAATTTTCACTCGGAAACGAGAAATTTGAAAACATGCTCTCGGTTCAAAAATACACATTAAATAAAGAGGGGTTAGGATTCAAACCGCGTTCCAAAAATGAATCCGTTAATTTTAAAATACCCCGGTGTGAAAAATGTTTGAAATTTGGGCATCACATTTCGAATTGCAAAAGCCCAAGACGGACGATTAAAGTCAAGAAAATTTGGGTTCCTAAAGGAACAATTGTTCAAATATCGTCTACGTCTCGAAAGAAAAACCGACTTTCGGTTGGATCCCCAAAAACTAATTTTAACAATTGGTATTATACTCAGGGGGAATAATATCTTTAAAGGGGAGATATTAATTTCAGGGGGAGTTTTATACCCTAGTATTACATATTTTTATACTATTTCATACATTTCATGCATATTTTTTTTGTTTATTTGTATCCTCTATATTTTATACTTTTTGCTGAATACAAAAAGGGGGAGAAGGAGTTGAATCAGATAAAAGCGTCATGAAAGATATGACGAGAAAAATAAAAAGTAAAAAGGAGAAGAAATAATAAAAACGGAAGAAGTCAAAAAGAAGAAGAAAGCATACAAAAAGGGGGAGAAACGAAGGAGTTGAAAAATGAAAAACGAAGAAGTCAAAAATGACAAGAAAATGGGTGAAACTAACAAAACGATCAAAGTCGAAAACTTTGAAACGTACATATATATATAATTTTATTTTGCAGGTTTTATCCAATTCAAGAGTTGTTTTGTAATAATCAAAAAGGGGGAGATTATTGGAATATTTATTCCACATATTCATAAATAATGTTTTGATGATTAAGTTGCTAAACAAAGCAAAACAACTTCGAGGCGAAGCAAACATCGAAGCAGACGAAGACGCAAAAAGATGTAATATCCGGAATTTCCACTACTGTTGTTTAAGATTATTTTATCCGAGTTATGTTGTACAACGTGGAATCTATACAGTATGGGTAAAATAATTGAAGGATCGAGACATTTGTATTGGTAAAATTGTCGCACTTGGTCGACAATTGGATGTAAGAAGTATATGTATTCAGTATGCCGTATGTTCGTATTCTGTATGTTGAGACGTTGGACAAGAATAGCTGAAAATGGCTAAGTGTAACATTATTAGCGCACGCTAATAATCATGAGTAGCGCACGCTATCGTGCAGGTTTAGCGCACGCTACGGATATAAGATAACGCACGCTAGTGCAGTCAGATCAGAAGGAATCTACGTGTGGACCAGGCCACTTTCGGCGCACGTTCTGGTAAGTTAACGGATGTTGTAATGTAGTGTTAGCGCACGCTAATGCATGATGGTTAGCGCACGCTAACTGTATATCGGACAAAAAGGAATCTTATCCTCGTCATCACTTTCGGCGTGTGGACCAGTCTTCGGAGCATACAGACAAACGAGTCAACTGATATTAGCGCACCCTAAAATGCAAGGACTTGCGTACGCTAGATGGTTTAAGTTACGTACGCTAATGCATGGGCATTACGTACGTAAGCTCATATACGAAGCCAGACAGTAGTCTCTGGACTGCGATAGCGCACGCTAACAAAGGTCAGGTAGCGCATGCTAAGGCCGTAGTGCACGCTAAACATAAGGTTTAGCGCACGCTAGTAATGTATTCTATATAAGGGACAGACGGGTATTATGAAGCATTTCGTCCTTTCTTTCACCTTCAGTCGATAGAGAGAGCTTTGAGAGGTTCTTGAGATTCCCAAACACGGTGAGGTGGTGATCTTTAACAAGATTAAAGATGGAAATCATGGATTAAAGCTTTGTTCTTGAAATCATTGGTGATTCTTGGAAATGGATTCAACCTTGGAAATCAATCCATTTCTTCATAAAGGTAATCACTCTTCATCTTTGGATTTCGTTTTGGATTTAATGTTGATATTCTTGAGTTGATGATTATTACATAAACAAGTTGACAAGCATGATTATGAGATGGATTACCGAAGTATGATGATATTAATATGATTCTTGTGATTTGGATTGTGTCGTTCGTTTTCTTGAGATAAATGGATTAATCCTTCTCCTCAGTTTCGGATGTTGATGTTATTATAGATGATTACTCTTTGTAATGGAAGATTAAGGAAGTGTGGTTACGTTCTTGATGTTTCATGTATTGATATTAAGGAAGATGATATATGGATATAGAACTTGGATTATAAGTTGGATGATTGTTTATATGTTAAAGGATATCGGATTTCGTTGTTTTGATAGCTATGTACATGGTTTAGAATCACTTAGTGTTCTTGATAAGTTGATCGGTATCTGAAAAACATGCATATGTACAGCATTAGCGCACGCTACGTTTACTGCCTAGCGCGCGCTAACGGGAGCAACTTAGCGCACGCTACGTTAGGTGATTAACGTGCGCTAAGAAGCGCGTAAAGTGCGATTTTCGTGTTGTGGTTGTAAATTCGTGCTGGTTTGAGTAGGATTGATCCGACTAGTGTTTAATCGAGATATTGTCGAGCCGTTGGGTTTGTGAATTGGTTTTATCGATTGTTAATTGTTGTCTAACTTGTTGTCTATCGATTACTGTAATAGGTTGAGAATATTGATCAGTGATTACAACCGTGTGTTGCGGTCGAGCTCGAGAATGTTCGTTGATTGCTTTGGTCGGGACCGAGGAACTTGTAGATGACGGCAATGGATTTGCAATGCCTTCCTCGTCATTGTACCGGTATCGAAGTAAGTTATTACTTACTCAGTTTATAGTATTTAATGAATGGTTTCCGTTTCATTCGTTTATAATTCGTATAGCAATGTTTATAATCGTAATCACAGGAGACTTGGGATTATAAATCATAATCGAGTTTTGGGAATCTAAATCATAATGTATATGATTTACTGTTGTTATTGGTATACTTGTATATCGAGGATATATCGTGATAAAAACGGAGATATGAATTATCTGCAATCCGTGATACTTTGGACCGTCGAGTATTGAGGATAATGGTTTGTGATGGTTTAGACATTGAGATCGTTCTCGAAGGACTCGGGGCAAGTACTCTAATCCTTTTTATCATTTGAGTCGATCATGTTGTGATACATTCGTGTATCGTTGTTGTCATGCAGTTGTGCATTGTTGTTGTCGTGTATTGTGTACTGTTGTTTTGTGCAGTTGTGCATTGTTGTCATATGTCCACCTCAGGTTGGTCCGACGGGATCATCGGGGGATCTATGCTAGCGTGTGCTGGATCATCGAACGGGTTTTCCACCTCGGGTTGGTCTGACGGGATCATCGGGGGATCTAGGCAGTGAACGCTGGATCATCGGATTGCCATGTATTGTTGTTGTGCATATGTATCTTATGGGTTTTCCATAAGTATACATTGTCGTTATTGTTGTAATCATATTGACATTGTCATATGAGTATGCATTTGTAGGTCTTGTGTTAGGACCATGTTCGTATGTTGTGTTGATCTGATCTCGGATTAGACTGACGTGATGGTAATGGTATTTCGTATCTTGAGGTATGTTCCGTATTTCCTTGGTACTTGTTTTTGATGGACAATCGATTATCGTATTGGAATTGTCGATGTTATCCGATGGATTGAATTGGCCAGAGTTGGTATAATTTCCGTATCGCGAGTTATGATAATGTTTTGAGAACCTTGAGTATTGTTGAGATACCGTACAGATATTTCGGTATTATTTCAATGTGTTGTTAAGGATACGTATCGTGGATTCTCGTAAAGTTACGACGGTAAGATTACATTGGTCGTATTCTTACTTAGTATTTCCATTGATATGTAATTATTGACGAGATGTGATGGTTATCATTTGTTGGATATTATGGCTGACCCCGTCGTGGGCTTTGTTTTTAGGTTCCTGGATTATCAAGCTTGTAGCGGTCGTGGAGAGATGAACTTCCCGGAGGATACTAGCAAGGGCATGTATTTGTGTTTTGAGTTTCTGATCAGTTGTTGTATTCCGTTGCTAGAGTATTTTAATTGTTTGTCTTTATCCGCTGCGTGAGTATTTTAAATGATTTTTTTGATATCTAGTAACTTGAGTTACTTTGGAAATCGTTTTCTAAACTATTGAGTTCCGGCCATTGGGCCTTTTCCCTTTTCAAAATGAGGTTTTACGGCGCTTTTGATAAACGAGTTTTATAACGTCTTCGAATATTTTTAAAGATAGTAATGTCGTTAGCCTCTTGGGCATTTGTAAATATTTGCGAAAATTTCTTTTAGCCTTGTGGGTTCCACCTCGGGGCCCACGGCGCTGTAATATTTCCGGTTAAATCTGGGGGTGTTATAGAATATGGTATCAGAGCTTAGGTTGAGAAAAACCTAGGCATTTGGGTCGAGTTGGGTTGTGTTTTTGTCGCGTCATTCGAGTTGTCGATTGACAAATATTAGAGCCGTGAGTTTTTGTTGTTCACTCGGGCTTGTATGTTATGTGATTTACCAATGTGGTACTGGGATTGTTGTAACTTTTCCAAATGATGTCAACGTGTTTCTTCGGATAGAGACGTGTTGTGTTCTCGAGTTGAACTGAGTTTGCAAAATGTGTGTTTTGAAAATATCTGTGTCGAGTATTTTCTTGAGTCGAGACATGTGCCAGTATCACGGGGAACCGTCGGCTTCACGATCTGTAAGTATTGGATTTTTGAATTGCATTGAGATTTATTGTCGTTCTAAGTTGATATGTTCTGAGGTTCAGAAAGATATTATGCGTTACAGTATAAAATGACAGAGTTGGGACAGGATTGATGATCTTGAGAAGTTATGATTTTGGAAATCAATATGTCGATTAAGTTTTGGAACGGAGCTGTGCATTTGGGAGAAATATTGTGGATTGTTCAGGAGAACATGTAGTCATGTTAGTTCATTTTGAGATATATGAACTGTTTTTGAGCATTTGAAAATGATACTTTTCAAAATGAATGTTTTACGGATGTTTTACCGTAAATGATTTTTGGGCCGAGACCCAATAGATTTTTGAAATTGTTTTATAACTCAGGACTTGGGGTCCGAAAAAGAGTTTCCTACTTTTTAAACTTCTTGTAATGCGGAACGAGATACGGGCTGAGACCCTAATATTTCAAAAGACTCTTCTGTTTTCTTAAAAACTCCCGAGACTTGTAAAACACTTTATCAATCGTTTATCTATGTCGCTCTCGCCTTCGGGGTTACGGATTACTTGTTCAAAAGAAACTTCTGGGAAGTCTTTCGCTATGTTGATTTGTTTCAATGCATTGTCATAGCATAATTGAGGTGATCCAGATGGAAAATGATTGACGCTATAGTCATATGTGGAAAAGGAGTTTTTGTCGGAGTTTATACATTGAGATTTTGGATTCTGTCGTGTAGTTTTCTGATGGAATATCAGTGGTATTTGTGACGAGCCAGATTGGTATATAGGAGTACGGATGTGGTCAATCATTTGCATAGTTTTCATTTTAAAACTTCGAAATCGTGTGGATTCGAAGGAAATCATATCAAATACTTGGCACCAAATGAGCCGCTTTATTTTTTCGAGAATTGATTTGGTGGTCTTACCAAAATTTATGTTTTGAGTTTTGAAATTTTTGAAAGAACTTTCGAAAATTTGTCTCCTTGACAAGATTATATGATTTCAAACTGGTTTTGAAAATATGATCGATATAAATACGCATTTAGGGCATAATGCATATCATGATGGAGTTATGAGTTTGACTCACAAACTGGATAAGGCATCAGTACGGTACGATGAATAAAGAGATTCGAACTTTAGTATGGCAGTTTGATTATCCGATGATGATCGGTTGAGTTATCGGATAAGAGAAATATGTTGCGTGTTGTAGATTCATGCACATAATATTATTTTGGAAACTTGGGATATTGTGAAACCGGAACATATGTGCTATGTGATTCCATTGGTGCGGTACTAGCGCAATTTTAACATAGTGATTTTTGAATGATTTCTTTGTAAGTGTAAATTTGGGGATGGTGACCCCATGCTGGTTGTTTTGGATATTGAGTGGTCGTTCCCACTCCTTGTATGAATTGGTATGTTCGTCGATTGCGATTCGTTGTTCGTATGCCGAGGGGAATGTTCACCAGTCGGTTGTGTTTCGTTGAGATCCACTGTATGTGATTGGTGTGTCGTTTTGAGAACTCTATATATGTTTCCGTGGTTCTGTGTTGACCATGTTGGAGCTTACCGTGTGAAAGTATTCTCGAAGTCTGTTTTGACCTTTGGATTGGTCATATTAGAGTTTATCATGTCAATGATATTCTCGATTAATTTATGGGTTGATCATTGCTGGTGATCATCTGAGTGTTCAGATTTTGTGTCGATATTTCGGGATTCGTTGCCATTGTGTTGGGCAGTTGTTTCACAGATATATCGTGTATTATTGATTTGTATCAGGATTTTGACTTGATTGTGTAATCAGGCAGACAAGATTTGAAACGGATAGATTATTTCTTCCGAAGATGTTATATTTTTGTTGAGATCCATGGAATTGTGATCGTAAGCGTGTTGAAGCTTTACAGTGGAGTCACTTGCTAGGATCTCAGGAGATCGTCGACTTTGCGCATTTGTAAGTGTGCTGTTTCGGTTATTCGTTAATGATGACGACTGATCGTCGTCGTGATGGTTTCAGAATATCTTGGTCGAACGGTTTGTTTTTTTTTCTATGACGGATTGCAAGTTTCGAGGACGAAACTTATTTTAAGTGGTGTAGTATGTAATATCCGGAATTTCCACTACTGTTGTTTAAGATTATTTTATCCGAGTTATGTTGTACAGCGTGGAATCTGTACAGTATGGGTAAAATAATTGAAGGATCGAGAGATTTGTATTGGTAAAATTGTCGCACTTGGTCGACAATTGGATGTAAGAATTATATGTATTCAGTATGCCGTATGTTCGTATTCTGTATGTTGAGACGTTGGACAAGAATAGCTGAAAATGGCTAAGTGTAACATTATTAGCGCACGCTAATAATCATGAGTAGCGCACGCTATCGTGCAGGTTTAGCGCACGCTACGGATATAAGATAACGCACGCTAGTGCAGTCAGATCAGAAGGAATCTACGTGTGGACCAGGCCACTTTCGGCGCACGTTCTGGTAAGTCAACGGATGTTGTAATGTAGTGTTAGCGCACGCTAATGCATGATGGTTAGCGCACGCTAACTGTATATCGGACAAAGAGGAATCTTATCCTCGTCAGCACTTTTGGCGTGTGGACCAGTCTTCGGAGCATACAGACAAACGAGTCAACTGATATTAGCGCACGCTAAAATGCAAGGACTTGCGTACGCTAGATGGTTTAAGTTACATACGCTAATGCATGGGCATTACGTACGTAAGCTCATATACGAAGCCAGACAGTAGTCTCTGGACTGCGATAGCGCACGCTAACAAAGGTCAGCTAGCGCACGCTAAGGCCGTAGCGCACGCTAAACATAAGGTTTAGCGCACGCTAGTAATGTATTCTATATAAGGGACAGACGGGTATTATGAAGCATTTCGTCCTTTCTTTCACCTTCAGTCGATAGAGAGAGCTTTGAGAGGTTCTTGAGATTCCCAAACACGGTGAGGTGGTGATCTTTAACAAGATTAAAGATGGAAATCATGGATTAAAGCTTTGTTCTTGAAATCATTGGTGATTCTTGGAAATGGATTCAACCTTGGAAATCAATCCATTTCTTCATAAAGGTAATCACTCTTCATCTTTGGATTTCGTTTTGGATTGAATATTGATATTCTTGAGTTGATGATTATTACATAAACAAGTTGACAAGCATGATTATGAGATGGATTACCAAAGTATGATGATATTAATATGATTCTTGTGATTTGGATTGTGTCGTTCGTTTTCTTGAGATAAGTGGATTAATCCTTCTCCTTAGTTTCGGATGTTGATGTTATTGTAGATGATTACTCTTTGTAATGGAAGATTAAGGAAGTGTGGTTACGTTCTTGATGTTTCATGTATTGATATTAAGGAAGATGATATATGGATATAGAACTTGGATTATAAGTTGGATGATTGTTTATATGTTAAAGGATATCGGATTTCGTTGTTTTATAGCTATGTACATGGTTTAGAATCACTTAGTGTTCTTGATAAGTTGATCGGTATCTGAAAAACATGCATCTGTACAGCATTAGCGCACGCTACATTTACTGCCTAGCGCGCGCTAACGGGAGCAACATAGCGCACGCTACGTTAGGTGATTAACGTGCGCTAAGAAGGCAGAGAGTGCAGTATTTTTGTGTTGTGGTTGTAAATTCGTGCTGGTTTGAGTAGGATTGATCCGACTAGTGTTTAATCGAGATATTGTCGAGCCGTTGGGTTTGTGAATTGGTTTTATCGATTGTTAATTGTTGTCGAACTTGTTGTCTATCGATTACTGTAATAGGTTGAGAATATTGATCAGTGATTACAACCGTGTGTTGCGGTCGAGCTCGAGAATGTTCGTTGATTGCTTTGGTCGGGACCGAGGAACTTGTAGATGACGGCAATGGATTTGCAATGCCTTCCTCGTCATTGTACAGATCAAGTAAGTTATTACTTACTCAGTTTATAGTATTTAATGAATGGTTTCCGTTTCATTCGTTTATAATTCGTATAGCAATGTTTATAATCGTAATCACAGGAGACTTGGGATTATAAATCATAATCGAGTTTTGGGAATCTAAATCATAATGTATATGATTTACTTTTGTTATTGGTATACTTGTATATCGAGGATATATCGTGATAAAAACGGAGATATGAATTATCTGCAATCCGTGATACTTTGGACCGTCGAGTATTGAGGATAATGGTTTGTGATGGTTTAGACATTGAGATCGTTCTCGAAGGACTCGGGGCAAGTACTCTAATCCTTTTTATCATTTGAGTCGATCATGTTGTGATACATTCGTGTATCGTTGTTGTCATGCAGTTGTGCATTGTTGTTGTCGTGTATTGTGTACTGTTGTTTTGTGCAGTTGTGCATTGTTGTCATATGTCCACCTCGGGTTGGTCCGACGGGATCATCGGGGGATCTCTGCTAGCGTGCGCTGGATCATCGGACGGGTTTTCCACCTCGGGTTGGTCTGACGGGATCATCGGGGGATCTAGGCAGTGAACGCTGGATCATCGGATTGCCATGTATTGTTGTTGTGCATATGTATCTTATGGGTTTGCCATAAGTATACATTGTCGTTATTGTTGTAATCATATTGACATTGTCATATGAGTATGCATTTGTAGGTCTTGTGTTAGGACCATGTCCGTATGTTGTGTTGATCTGATCTCGGATTAGACTGACGTGATGGTAATGGTATTTCGTATCTTTAGGTATGTTCCATATTTCCTTGGTACTTGTTTTTGATGGACAATCGATTATCGTATTGGAATTGTCGATGTTATCCGATGGATTGAATTGGCCAGAGTTGGTATAATTTCCGTATCGCGAGTTATGATAATGTTTTGAGAACCTTGAGTATTGTTGAGATACCGTACAGATATTTCGGTATTATTTCAATGTGTTGTTAAGGATACGTATCGTGGATTCTCGTAAAGTTACGACGGTAAGATTACATTGGTCGTATTCTTACTTAGTATTTCCATTGATATGTAATTATTGACGAGATGTGATGGTTATCATTTGTTGGATATTATGGCTGACCCCGTCGTGGGCTTTGTTTTTAGGTTCTTGGATTATCAAGCTTGTAGCGGTCGTGGAGAGATGAACTTCCCGGAGGATACTGGCAAGGGCATGTATTTGTGTTTTGAGTTTCTGATCAGTTGTTGTATTCCGCTGCTAGAGTATTTTAATTGTTTGTCTTTATCCGCTGCGTGAGTATTTTAAATGATTTTTTTGATATCTAGTAACTTGAGTTACTTTGGAAATCGTTTTCTAAAATATTGAGTTCCGGTCATTGGGCCTTTGCCCTTTTCAAAATGAGGTTTTACGGCGCTTTTGAGAAACGAGTTTTATAACGTCTTCGAATATTTTTAAAGATAGTAATGTCGTTAGCCTCTTGGGCATTTGTAAATATTTGCGAAAATTTCTTTTAGCCTTGTGGGTTCCATCTCGGGGCCCACGACGCTGTAATATTTCCGGTTAAATCTGGGGGTGTTACAAAAGATGGACAAAATACAAAGCTAGCGCACGCTAGACATACAAGTTAGCGCACGCTAACGGGTCCCGGCTGCAAATGAGATGAGTTCGAAGTAACCTGAAGTGAAGTAACATGATGAGGATAGCACACGCTACACGTGATGATTAACGCACGCTATCGAGCCAATATTACCGTTGTGAAGAGATTCAAACACAGAATGAAGTATGCACTGAAGTAAGCTTAACGCACGCAAGAGATGATATATAGCGCACACTAAATATCAGTTTGAATCAAGTCAATCAATCCGTTGGGGAGAATATGCTACAAGTCAAAAAGCATTAACGGACATGCAATGATGCATGATTAGCGCACGCTACAAGAAAGTGTTAGCGCACGCTAACTGTGAAGGACAGAAGCCACTGGACTGAAACTGAAAGACGTTAACGTACGTAACATGAAGACCATAATGTACACTAAGGCAAAAACATGCGATAGCGCACGCTAACGAAGTCAGCCTAGCGCTCGCTAATAACAACTGGCAGTAACGGCTTGTTTGTGGAAGAAGGCTATAAATACCAAATGAGTTGGTATCATTTTACACAACAACATTGAGCAATTCATATACACTTGAGATATCATTGTAAACATTATAGTTGTTGTTCTTGAGCTTAAATTAGAGTGATTGAGTGTTATACACAAAATCATACACGAGTGAGAAAAAGAAAAGATACGATTGGATTCGGTGTTATTAGGATCAAGGATCCGACATTGTTATAATCGCAATCGCTATCTTAGTGAGGATTATCTAGTACCAATAGAAAGCTAGAGTGGTTCATTCCTTATCCAATAGAAAAGGAAAAACGGTTTTACTCGGACCGATAGAAGACGAGCTTGTAACGGTAATCCCTCGACCGATAGAAGAGAGGTGCAGAGGTTTTGATCTTGAACCTATAGAGAAAGATACATCGAGAGAGGACGTAGGCACGTTTGGCCGAACCTCTATAAATCCGCGTGTCATTTATTTTCCGCACCTTATATTTCCGCTTCCGCACAAACGGCACAAATACCGATATTACACCAAAAATTGGTATTGGAGCGGTACTCCTATAAGCGGCTTTACATCCCAGGAGAAAAGATCAAATGGCGTTTCAACTTGCTCCCGTCGAAGGCCTCGGTCTCAACCGACCACCATTTTTTGATGGCTCAAACTTCATGACGTGGAAGAAGAAGAAGATGTCAATATTCATCCGAGCATATGACATCGAGCTTTGGAAGGTGATTTGTCTTGGTCCGAAAATTCCGACGAATTCCAACGGTACACTTAAAACTTTCGAAGAATATGACGATTCCGATTGAAAAAATGACCACTACAATTGTAAGGCAACTCAACTTCTTTATTGTGCCTTAAATCCGGAAGAACACAACCGGATATCATCGTGTGATAGTGCCAAAGAAATTTGAAAAATGCTTGAGGTAACACACGAAGGTACGTCTCAAGTCAAGGAGACGAAAATTAACATGTTCCTTCACGAGTACGAATTATTCCAAATGAAGGACGATGAATCCATCACGATAATGCTTGACCGTTTTTCGATTATTACTAATAGATTAGCATGTTTCGGCAAACCACTTTCGAGTAGTGAGAAAGTAAAGAAAATTCTCCGATCACTACCTCGAGAATGGGACGGTACGGTTACGGCCATAATGGAATCAAAGGATTTAAATACTCTTGATTTTAGTACTCTCGTTGGTGCTCTTATCAACTACGAGATTGTTCTAAAATCTCGGAATACCAAACCGAAACCGAAGGAGAGGTCGATATCCATGAAGGCTAAAATGTCTAGAAAGAAAGAAGAAATCCCAGTGGACGAAAGAGGCGAAGAATCGGCATATTATGCCAAGAATATTAATAAGTTCCAACACTTATTAAACTGGAGGAAGAAGGACATTCAAGCGGGCGAATCTAAGAAATTCGACAACACCTATCGATTATGTGGTAAACCAGGCCACTTTGCTAAGAATTGTCGGGTTAAACCCACGGAGGTCTTAGTTGCAACATGGAGTGACGAAGATCCTGATGAAGACTTCATCGATCAAAATAACCTTGCATTTATGGCCCGGAGTTTATTCGACGATAGCGACGTCGAAAGCCAAGTAAGTAACTCTTACGACGAACTTTTTGAAGCATTCGAATTATTACATACCGATTATCAAAATGCTTTAAAAGAAATTAAATCCCTTCAATTTAAAAATAAATCATTGGAAAATGAGAATTCCAAAATTCTAGAAAAGGGAAAATTTGTTGAGATCGATCATTCAAAATGCGTTGAAAACGAGAATATTTTAAAGAATGATCTTGTTAAAATTCAAACCGAGATCAAAAATTTAACGAAGAAATTTTCACTCGGAAACGAGAAATTTGAAAACATGCTCTCGGTTCAAAAATACACATTAAATAAAGAGGGGTTAGGATTCAAGCCGCATTCTAAAAACGAATCCGTTAATTTTAAAATACCCCGGTGTGAAAAATGTTTGAAATTTTGGCATCACATTTTGAATTGCAAAAGCCCAAGACGGACGATTAAAGTCAAGAAAATTTGGGTTCCTAAAGGAACAATTGTTTCAAATATCGTCTACGTCTCGAAAGAAAAATCGACTTTTGGTTGGATCCCCAAAAACTAATTTTAACAATTGGTATTATACTCAGGGGAAATAATATCTTTAAAGGGGAGATATTAATTTCAGGGGGAGTTTTATACCCTAGTATTACATATTTTTATACTATTTCATACATTTCATGCATATTTTTTTGTTTATTTGTATCCTCTATATTTTATACTTTTTGCTGAATACAAAAAGGGGGAGAAGGAGTTGAATCAGATAAAAGCGTCATGAAAGATATGACGAGAAAAATAAAAAGTAAAAAGGAGAAGAAATAATAAAAACCGAAGAAGTCAAAAAGAAGAAGAAAGCATACAAAAATGGGGAGAAATGAAGGAGTTGAAAAATGAAAAACGAAGAAGTCAAAAATGACAAGAAAATGGGTGAAACTAACGAAATGATCAAAGTTGAAAACTTTGAAACGTACATATATATATAATTTTATTTTGCAGGTTTTATCCAATTCAAGAGTTGTTTTGTAATAATCAAAAAGGGGGAGATTGTTGGAATATTTATTCCACATATTCATAAATAATGTTTTGATGATTAAGTTGCTAAACAAAGCAAAACAACTTCGAGGCGAAGCAAACATCGAAGCAGACGAAGACGCAAAAAGATGGACAAAATACAAAGCTAGCGCACGCTAGATATACAAGTTAGCGCACGCTAACGGGTCCCGGCTGCAGATCAGACGAGTTCGAAGTAACCTGAAGTGAAGTAACCTGATGAGGATAGCGCACGCTACACGTGATGATTAACGCACGCTATCGAGCCAATATTACCGTTGTGAAGAGATTCAAACACAGAATGACGTATGCACTGAAGTAAGCTTAACGCACGCAAGAGATGATATTTAGCGCACACTAAATATCAGTTTGAATCAAGTCAATCAATCCGTTGGGGAGAATATGCTACAAGTCAAAAAGCATTAACGGATATATGACGCATGCAATGATGCATGATTAGCGCACGCTACAAGAAAGTGTTAGCGCACACTAACTGTGAAGGACAGAAGCCACCGGACTGAAACTGGAAGACGCTAACGTACGTAACATGCAGACCATAACGTACACTAAGGCAGAAACATGCGATAGCGCACGCTAACGAAGTCAGCCTAGCGCTCGCTAATAACAACTGGCAGTAACAGCTTGTTTGTCGAAGAAGGCTATAAATACCAAATGAGTTGGTATCATTCTACACAACAACATTGAGCAATTCATATACACTTGAGATATCATTGTAAACATTATAGTTGTTGTTCTTGAGCTTAAATTAGAGTGATTGAGTGTTATACACAAAATCATACATGAGTGAGAAAAAGAAAAGATACGATTGGATTCGGTGTTATTAGGATCAAGGATCCGGCATTGTTATAATCGCAATCGCTATCTTAGTGAGGTTTATCTAGTACCAATAGAAAGCTAGAGTGGTTCATTCCTTATCCAATAGAAAAGGAAAAACGGTTTTACTCGGACCGATAGAAGACGAGCTTGTAACGGTAATCCCTCGACCGATAGAAGAGAGGTGCAGAGGTTTTGATCTTGAACCTATAGAGAAAGATACATCGAGAGAGGATGTAGGCATGTTTGGCCGAACCTCTATAAATCCGCGTGTCATTTATTTTCCGCACCTTATATTTCTGCTTCCGCACAAACGGCGCATATACCGATATTACACCAACAATTGGTATTGGAGCGGTACTCCTATAAGCGGCTTTACATCCCAGGAGAAAAGATCAAATGGCATTTCAACTTGCTCCCGTCGAAGGCCTTGGTCTCAACCGACCACCATTTTTTGATGGCTCAAACTTCCTGACGTGGATGAAGAAGAAGATGTCAATATTCATGCGAGCATATGACATCGAGCTTTGGAAGGTGATTTGTCTTGGTCCGAAAATTCCGACGAATTCCAACGGTACACTTAAAACTTTCGAAGAATATGACGATTCCGATTGGAAAAATGACCACTACAATTGTAAGGCAACTCAACTTCTTTATTGTGCCTTAAATCCGGAAGAACACAACCGGATATCATTGTGTGATAGTGCCAAAGAAATTTGAAAAATGCTTGAGGTAACACACGAAGGTACGTCTCAAGTCAAGGAGACGAAAATTAACATGCTCCTTCACGAGTACGAATTATTCCAAATGAAGGACGATAAATCCATCACGATAATGCTTGACCGTTTTTCGATTATTACTAATATATTAGCATGTTTCGGCAAACCACTTTCGAGTAGTGAGAAAGTAAAGAAAATTCTCCGATCACTACCTCGAGAATGGGAGGGTACGGTTACGGCCATAATGGAATCAAAGGATTTAAATACTCTTGATTTTAGTACTCTCGTTGGTGCTCTTATCAACTACGAGATTGTTCTAAAATCTCGGAATACCAAACCGAAACCGAAGGAGAGGTCGATATCCATGAAGGCTAAAATATCTAGAAAGAAAGAAGAAATCTCGGTGGACGAAAGCGACGAAGAATCGGCATATTATGCCAAGAATATTAATAAGTTCCAACACTTATTAAACCGGAGGAAGAAGGACATTCAAGCGGGCGAATCTAAGAAATTCGACAACACCTATCGATTATGTGGTAAACCAGGCCACTTTGCTAAGAATTGTCGGGTTAAACCCAAGGACGTCTTAGTTGCAACATGGAGTGACAAAGATCCTGATGAAGACTTCATCGATCAAAATAACCTTGCATTTATGGCCCGGAGTTTATTCGATGATAGCGACGTCGAAAGCCAAGTAAGTAACTCTTACGACGAACTATTTGAAGCATTCGAATTATTACATACCGATTATCAAAATGCTTTAAAAGAAATTAAATCCCTTCAATTTAAAAATAAATCATTGGAAAATGAGAATTCCAAAATTCTAGAAAAGGGAAAATTTGTTGAGATCGATCATTCAAAATGCGTTGAAAACGAGAATATTTTAAAGAATGATCTTGTTAAAGTTCAAACCGAGATCAAAAATTTAACGAAGAAATTTTCACTCGGAAACGAGAAATTTGAAAACATGCTCTCGGTTCAAAAATACACATTAAATAAAGAGGGGTTAGGATTCAAACCGCGTTCTAAAAACGAATCCGTAAATTTTAAAATACCCCGGTGTGAAAAATGTTTGAAATTTGGGCATCACATTTCGAATTGCAAAAGCCCAAGACGGACGATTAAAGTCAAGAAAATTTGGGTTCCTAAAGGAACAATTGTTTCAAATATCGTCTACGTCTCGAAAGAAAAACTGACTTTCGGTTGGATCCCCAAAAACTAATTTTAACAATTGGTATTATACTCAGGGGGAATAATATCTTTAAAAGGGGAGATATTAATTTCATGGGGAGTTTTATACCCTAGTATTACATATTTTTATACTATTTCATACATTTCATGCATATTTTTTTTGTTTATTTGTATCCTCTATATTTTATACTTTTTGCTGAATACAAAAAGGGGGAGAAGGAGTTGAATCAGATAAAAGCGTCATGAAAGATATGACGAGAAAAATAAAAAGTAAAAAGGAGAAGAAATAATAAAAACCGAAGAAGTCAAAAAGAAGAAGAAAGCATACAAAAAGGGGGAGAAATGAAGGAGTTGAAAAATGAAAAACGAAGAAGTCAAAAATGACAAGAAAATGGGTGAAACTAACGAAACGATCAAAGTCGAAAACTTTGAAACGTACATATATATATAATTTTATTTTGCAGGTTTTATCCAATTCAAGAGTTGTTTTGTAATAATCAAAAAGGGGGAGATTGTTGGAATATTTATTCCACATATTCATAAATAATGTTTTGATGATTAAGTTGCTAAACAAAGCAAAACAACTTCGAGGCGAAGCAAACATCGAAGCATTTAAGACGCAAAAAGATGGACAAAATACAAAGCTAGCGCACGCTAGATATACAAGTTAGCGCACGCTAACGGGTCCCGGCTGCAGATCAGACGAGTTCGAAGTAACCTGAAGTGAAGTAACCTGATGAGGATAGCGCACGGTACACGTGATGATTAACGCACGCTATCGAGCTAATATTACCGTTGTGAAGAGATTCAAACACAGAATGACGTATGCACTGAAGTAAGCTTAACGCACGCAAGAGATGATATTTAGCGCACACTAAATATCAGTTTGAATCAAGTCAATCAATCCGTTGGGGAGAATATGCTACAAGTCAAAAAGCATTAACGGATATATGACGCATGCAATGATGCATGATTAGCGCACGCTACAAGAAAGTGTTAGCGCACGCTAACTGTGAAGGACAGAAGCCACCGGACTGAAACTGGAAGACGTTAACGTACGTAACATGCAGACCATAACGTACACTAAGGCAGAAACATGCGATAGCGCACGCTAACGAAGTCAGCCTAGCGCTCGCTAATAACAACTGGCAGTAACGGCTTGTTTGTCGAAGAAGGCTATAAATACCAAATGAGTTGGTATCATTCTACACAACAACATTGAGCAATTCATATACACTTGAGATATCATTGTAAACATTATAGTTGTTGTTCTTGAGCTTAAATTAGAGTGATTGAGTGTTATACACAAAATCATACACGAGTGAGAAAAAGAAAAGATACGATTGGATTCGGTGTTATTAGGATCAAGGATCCGACATTGTTATAATCGCAATCGCTATCTTAGTGAGGATTATCTAGTACCAATAGAAAGCTAGAGTGGTTCATTCCTTATCCAATAGAAAAGGAAAAACGGTTTTACTCGGACCGATAGAAGACGAGCTTGTAACGGTAATCCCTCGACCGATAGAAGAGAGGTGCAGAGGTTTTGATCTTGAACCTATAGAGAAAGATACATCGAGAGAGGACGTAGGCACGTTTGGCCGAACCTCTATAAATCCGCGTGTCATTTATTTTCCGCACCTTATATTTCCGCTTCCGCACAAACGGCACAAATACCGATATTACACCAAAAATTGGTATTGGAGCGGTACTCCTATAAGCGGCTTTACATCCCAGGAGAAAAGATCGAATGGCGTTTCAACTTGCTCCCGTCGAAGGCCTCGGTCTCAACCGACCACCATTTTTTGATGGCTCAAACTTCATGACGTGGAAGAAGAAGAAGATGTCAATATTCATCCGAGCATATGACATCGAGCTTTGGAAGGTGATTTGTCTTGGTCCGAAAATTCCGACGAATTCCAACGGTACACTTAAAACTTTCGAAGAATATGACGATTCCGATTGAAAAAATGACCACTACAATTGTAAGGCAACTCAACTTCTTTATTGTGCCTTAAATTCGGAAGAACACAACCGGATATCATCGTGTGATAGTGCCAAAGAAATTTGAAAAATGCTTGAGGTAACACACGAAGGTACGTCTCAAGTCAAGGAGACGAAAATTAACATGCTCCTTCACGAGTACGAATTATTCCAAATGAAGGACGATGAATCCATCACGATAATTCTTGACCGTTTTTCGATTATTACTAATGGATTAGCATGTTTCGGCAAACCACTTTCGAGTAGTGAGAAAGTAAAGAAAATTCTCCGATCACTACCTCGAGAATGGGACGGTACGGTTACGGCCATAATGGAATCAAAGGATTTAAATACTCTTGATTTTAGTACTCTTGTTGGTGCTCTTATCAACTACGAGATTGTTCTAAAATCTCGGAATACCAAACCGAAACCGAAGGAGAGGTCGATATCCATGAAGGCTAAAATGTCTAGAAAGAAAGAAGAAATCCCAGTGGACGAAAGCGGCGAAGAATCGGCATATTATGCCAAGAATATTAATAAGTTCCAACACTTATTAAACTGGAGGAAGAAGGACATTCAAGCGGGCGAATCTAAGAAATTCGACAACACCTATCGATTATGTGGTAAACCAAGCCACTTTGCTAAGAATTGTCGGGTTAAACCCACGGAGGTCTTAGTTGCAACATGGAGTGACGAAGATCCTGATGAAGACTTCATCGATCAAAATAACCTTGCATTTATGGCCCGGAGTTTATTCGACGATAGCGACGTCGAAAGCCAAGTAAGTAACTCTTACGACGAACTTTTTGAAGCATTCGAATTATTACATACCGATTATCAAAATGCTTTAAAAGAAATTAAATCCCTTGAATTTAAAAATAAATCATTGGAAAATGAGAATTCCAAAATTCTAGAAAAGGGAAAATTTGTTTAGATCGATCATTCAAAATGCGTTGAAAACGAGAATATTTTAAAGAATGATCTTGTTAAAGTTCAAACCGAGATCAAAAATTTAACGAAGAAATTTTCACTCGGAAACGAGAAATTTGAAAACATGCTCTCGGTTCAAAAATACACATTAAATAAAGAGGGGTTAGGATTCAAACCGCATTCTAAAAACGAATCCGTTAATTTTAAAATACCCCGGTGTGAAAAATGTTTGAAATTTGGGCATCACATTTTGAATTGCAAAAGCCCAAGACGGACGATTAAAGTCAAGAAAATTTGGGTTCCTAAAGGAACAATTGTTTCAAATATCGTCTACGTCTCGAAAGAAAAACTGACTTTCGGTTGGATCCCCAAAAACTAATTTTAACAATTGGTATTATACTTAGGGGGAATAATATCTTTAAAAGGGGAGATATTAATTTCATGGGGAGTTTTATACCCTAGTATTACATATTTTTATACTATTTCATACATTTCATGCATATTTTTTTTGTTTATTTGTATCCTCTATATTTTATACTTTTTGCTGAATACAAAAAGGGGGAGAAGGAGTTGAATCAGATAAAAGCGTCATGAAAGATATGACGAGAAAAATAAAAAGTAAAAAGGAGAAGAAATAATAAAAAGAAGAAGTCAAAAAGAAGAAGAAAGCATACAAAAAGGGGGAGAAATGAAGGAGTTGAAAAATGAAAAACGAAGAAGTCAAAAATGACAAGAAAATGGGTGAAACTAACGAAACGATCAAAGTCGAAAACTTTGAAACGTACATATATATATAATTTTATTTTGCAGGTTTTATCCAATTCAAGAGTTGTTTTGTAATAATCAAAAAGGGGGAGATTGTTGGAATATTTATTCCACATATTCATAAATAATGTTTTGATGATTAAGTTGCTAAACAAAGCAAAACAACTTCGAGGCGAAGCAAACATCGAAGCAGACGAAGACGCAAAAAGATGGACAAAATACAAAGCTAGCGACGCTAGATATACAAGTTAGCGACGCTAACGGGTCCCTACCGCAGATCGAGTTCAAGTAACTCAAGTGAAGTAACTGATGAGGATAGCGCACGGTACACGTGATGATTAACGACGCTTCTCGAGCTAATATTACCGTTTGAAGAGATTCAAACACGAATGACGTATGCCAAGTAAGCTTAACGCACGCAAGAGATGATATTTAGCGCACACTAAATATCGGTTTGAATCAAGTCAATCAATCCGTTGGGAGAATATGCTACAAGTCAAAAAGCATTAACGGATATATGACGATGCAATGATGCATGATTAGCGACGCTACAAGAAAGTGTTAGCGCACGCTAATCGTGAAGGACAAGCCACCGGATCAAATCGAAGACGTTAACGTCGTAACATGCGCACCATAACGTACACTAAAGGCGTAAATATGCGATAGCGCACGCTAACGAAGTCACTTAGCGCCGCTAATAACAACTGGCAGTAACGGCTTGTTTGTCGAAGAAGGCTATAAATACCAAATGAGTTGGTATCATTCTACACAACAACATTGAGCAATTCATATACACTTGAGATATCATTGTAAACATTATAGTTGTTGTTCTTGAGCTTAAATTAGAGTGATTGAGTGTTATACACAAAATCATACATGAGTGAGAAAAAGAAAAGATACGATTGGATTCGGTGTTATTAGGATCAAGGATCCGGCATTGTTATAATCGCAATCGCTATCTTAGTGAGGTTTATCTAGTACCAATAGAAAGCTAGAGTGGTTCATTCCTTATCCAATAGAAAAGGAAAAACGGTTTTACTCGGACCGATAGAAGACGAGCTTGTAACGGTAATCCCTCGACCGATAGAAGAGAGGTGCAGAGGTTTTGATCTTGAGCCTATAGAGAAAGATACATCGAGAGAGGACGTAGGCATGTTTGGCCGAACCTCTATAAATCCGCGTGTCATTTATTTTCCGCACCTTATATTTCCGTTTCCGCACAAACGGCGCATATACCGATATTACACCAACAATTGGTATTGGAGCGGTACTCCTATAAGCGGCTTTACATCCCAGGAGAAAAGATCAAATGGCATTTCAACTTGCTCCCGTCGAAGGCCTTGGTCTCAACCGACCACCATTTTTTGATGGCTCAAACTTCATGACGTGGAAGAAGAAGAAGATGTCAATATTCATCCGAGCATATGACATCGAGCTTTGGAAGGTGATTTGTCTTGGTCCGAAAATTCCGACGAATTCCAACGGTACACTTAAAACTATCGAAGAATATGACGATTCCGATTGGAAAAATGACCACTACAATTGTAAGGCAACTCAACTTCTTTATTGTGCCTTAAATCCGGAAGAACACAACCGGATATCATCGTGTGATAGTGCCAAAGAAATTTGAAAAATGCTTGAGGTAACACACGAAGGTACGTCTCAAGTCAAGGAGACGAAAATTAACATGCTCCTTCACGAGTACGAATTATTCCAAATGAAGGACGATAAATCCATCACGATAATGCTTGACCGTTTTTCGATTATTACTAATATATTAGCATGTTTCGGCAAACCACTTTCGAGTAGTGAGAAAGTAAAGAAAATTCTCCGATCACTACCTCGAGAATGGGACGGTACGGTTACGGCCATAATGGAATCAAAGGATTTAAATACTCTTGATTTTAGTACTCTCGTTGGTGCTCTTATCAACTACGAGATTGTTCTAAAATCTCGGAATACCAAACCGAAACCGAAGGAGAGGTCGATATCCATGAAGGCTAAAATGTCTAGAAAGAAAGAAGAAATCTCGGTGGACGAAAGCGACGAAGAATCGGCATATTATGCCAAGAATATTAATAAGTTCCAACACTTATTAAACCGGAGGAAGAAGGACATTCAAGCGGGCGAATCTAAGAAATTCGACAACACCTATCGATTATGTGGTAAACCAGGCCACTTTGCTAAGAATTGTCGTTAAACCCAAGGACGCCTTAGTTGCAACATGGAGTGACAAAGATCCCGATGAAGACTTCATCGATCAAAATAACCTTGCATTTATGGCGGAGTTTATTCGATGATAGCGACGTCGAAAGCCAAGTAAGTAACTCTTACGATTTAACTATAAGAAGCATTTGAATTATTACATACCGATTATCAAAATGCTTTAAAAGAAATTAAATCCCTTCAATTTAAAAATAAATCATTGGAAAATGAGAATTCCAAAATTCTAGAAAAGGGAAAATTTGTTGAGATCGATCATTCAAAATGCGTTGAAAACGAGAATATTTTAAAGAATGATCTTGTTAAAGTTCAAACCTAGATCAAAAATTTAACGAAGAAATTTTCACTCGGAAACGAGAAATTTGAAAACATGCTCTCGGTTCAAAAATACACATTAAATAAAGAGGGGTTACGATTCAAACCGCGTTCTAAAAACGAATCCGTAAATTTTAAAATACCCCGGTGTGAAAAATGTTTGAAATTTGGGCATCACATTTCGAATTGCAAAAGCCCAAGACGGACGATTAAAGTCAAGAAAATTTGGGTTCCTAAAGGAACAATTGTTTCAAATATCGTCTACGTCTCGAAAGAAAACTCGACTTTCATTGGATCCCCAAAACTAATTTTAACAATTGGTATTATACTCGGGGAATAATATCTTTAAAAGGGGAGATATTAATTTAGGGGAGTTTTATACCCTAGTATTACATATTTTTATACTATTTCATACATTTCATGCATATTTTTTTTGTTTATTTGTATCCTCTATATTTTATACTTTTTGCTGAATACAAAAAGGGGGAGAAGGAGTTGAATCAGATAAAAGCGTCATGAAAGATATGACGAGAAAAATAAAAAGTAAAAAGGAGAAGAAATAATAAAAACCGAAGAAGTCAAAAAGAAGAAGAAAGCATACAAAAAGGGGGAGAAATGAAGGAGTTGAAAAATGAAAAATGAAGAAGTCAAAAATGACAAGAAAATGGGTGAAACTAACGAAACGATCAAAGTCAAAAACTTTGAAACGTACATATATATATAATTTTATTTTGCAGGTTTTATCCAATTCAAGAGTTGTTTTGTAATAATCAAAAAGGGGGAGATTGTTGGAATATTTATTCCACATATTCATAAATAATGTTTTGATGATTAAGTTGCTAAACAAAGCAAAACAACTTCGAGGCGAAGCAAACATCGAAGGCATTTAAGACGCAAAAGATGGACAAAATACAAAGCTAGCGACGCTAGATATACAAGTTAGCGACGCTAACGGGTCCCGCCGCAGATCGACGAGTTCAAGTAACTCAAGTGAAGTAACTCGATGAGGATAGCGCACGGTACACGTGATGATTAACGACGCTATCGAGCTAATATTACCGTTGTGAAGAGATTCAAACACGTAATGACGTATGCATCAAGTAAGCTTAACGCACGCAAGAGATGATATTTAGCGCACACTAAATATCGGTTTGAATCAAGTCAATCAATCCGTTGGGGAGAATATGCTACAAGTCAAAAGCATTAACGAATATATGACGATGCAATGATGCATGATTAGCGACGCTACAAGAAAGTGTTAGCGCACGCTAATCGTGGAAGGACAAGCCACCGGATCAAATCGAAGACGTTAACGTACGTAACATGCAGACCATAACGTACACTAAGGCAGAAACATGCGATAGCGCACGCTAACGAAGTCAGCCTAGCGCTCGCTAATAACAACTGGCAGTAACGGCTTGTTTGTCGAAGAAGGCTATAAATACCAAATGAGTTGGTATCATTCTACACAACAACATTGAGCAATTCATATACACTTGAGATATCATTGTAAACATTATAGTTGTTGTTCTTGAGCTTAAATTAGAGTGATTGAGTGTTATACACAAAATCATACATGAGTGAGAAAAAGAAAAGATACGATTAGATTCGGTGTTATTAGGATCAAGGATCCGGCATTGTTATAATCGCAATCGCTATCTTAGTGAGGTTTATCTAGTACCAATAGAAAGCTAGAGTGGTTCATTCCTTATCCAATAGAAAAGGAAAAACGGTTTTACTCGGACCGATAGAAGACGAGCTTGTAACGGTAATCCCTCGACCGATAGAAGAGAGGTGCAGAGGTTTTGATCTTGAGCCTATAGAGAAAGATACATCGAGAGAGGACGTAGGCATGTTTGGCCGAACCTCTATAAATCCGCGTGTCATTTATTTTCCGCACCTTATATTTCCGTTTCCGCACAAACGGCGCATATACCGATATTACACCAACAATTGGTATTGGAGCGGTACTCCTATAAGCGGCTTTACATCCCAGGAGAAAAGATCAAATGGCATTTCAACTTGCTCCCGTCGAAGGCCTTGGTCTCAACCGACCACCATTTTTTGATGGCTCAAACTTGATGACGTGGAAGAAGAAGAAGATGTCAATATTCATCCGAGCATATGACATCGAGCTTTGGAAGGTGATTTGTCTTGGTCCGAAAATTCCGACGAATTCCAACGGTACACTTAAAACTATCGAAGAATATGACGATTCCGATTGGAAAAATGACCACTACAATTGTAAGGCAACTCAAATTCTTTATTGTGCCTTAAATCCGGAAGAACACAACCGGATATCATCGTGTGATAGTGCCAAAGAAATTTGAAAAATGCTTGAGGTAACACACGAAGGTACGTCTCAAGTCAAGGAGACGAAAATTAACATGCTCCTTCACGAGTACGAATTATTCCAAATGAAGGACGATAAATCCATTACGATAATGCTTGACCGTTTTTCGATTATTACTAATATATTAGCATGTTTCGGCAAACCACTTTCGAGTAGTGAGAAAGTAAAGAAAATTCTCCGATCACTACCTCGAGAATGGGACCAGTGCAGTTACGGCCATAATGGAATCAAAGGATTTAAATACTCTTGATTTTAGTACTCTCGTTGGTGCTCTTATCAACTACGAGATTGTTCTAAAATCTCGGAATACCAAACCGAAACCGAAGGAGAGGTCGATATCCATGAAGGCTAAAATGTCTAGAAAGAAAGAAGAAATCTCGGTGGACGAAAGCGACGAAGAATCGGCATATTATGCCAAGAATATTAATAAGTTCCAACACTTATTAAACCGGAGGAAGAAGGACATTCAAGCGGGCGAATCTAAGAAATTCGACAACACCTATCGATTATGTGGTAAACTGTGCCACTTTGCTAAGAATTGTCGTTAAACCCAAGGACGTCTTAGTTGCAACATGGAGTGACATAGATCCTGATGAAGACTTCATCGATCAAAATAACCTTGCATTTATGGCCCGGAGTTTATTCGATGATAGCGACGTCGAAAGCCAAGTAAGTAACTCTTACGACGAACTATTTGAAGCATTCGAATTATTACATACCGATTATCAAAATGCTTTAAAAGAAATTAAATCCCTTCAATTTAAAAATAAATCATTGGAAAATGAGAATTCCAAAATTCTAGAAAAGGGAAAATTTGTTGAGATCGATCATTCAAAATGCGTTGAAAACGAGAATATTTTAAAGAATGATCTTGTTAAAGTTCAAACCGAGATCAAAAATTTAACGAAGAAATTTTAACTCGGAAACGAGAAATTTGAAAACATGCTCTCGGTTCAAAAATACACATTAAATAAAGAGGGGTTAGGATTCAAACCGCGTTCTAAAAACGAATCCGTAAATTTTAAAATACCCCGGTGTGAAAAATGTTTGAAATTTGGGCATCACATTTCGAATTGCAAAAGCCCAAGACGGACGATTAAAGTCAAGAAAATTTGGGTTCCTAAAGGAACAATTGTTTCAAATATCGTCTACGTCTCGAAAGAAAAACTGACTTTCGGTTGAATCCCCCAAAACTAATTTTAACAATTGGTATTATACTCAGGGGGAATAATATCTTTAAAGGGGAGATATTAATTTCAGGGGGAGTTTTATACCCTAGTATTACATATTTTTATACTATTTCATACATTTCATGCATATTTTTTTTGTTTATTTGTATCCTCTATATTTTATACTTTTTGCTGAATACAAAAAGGGGGAGAAGGAGTTGAATCAGATAAAAGCGTCATGAAAGATATGACGAGAAAAATAAAAAGTAAAAAGGAGAAGAAATAATAAAAACCGAAGAAGTCAAAAAGAAGAAGAAAGCATACAAAAAGGGGGAGAAATGAAGGAGTTGAAAAATGAAAAACGAAGAAGTCAAAAATGACAAGAAAATGGGTGAAACTAACGAAACGATCAAAGTCGAAAACTTTGAAATGTACATATATATAATTTTATTTTGCAGGTTTTATCCAATTCAAGAGTTGTTTTGTAATAATCAAAAAGGGGGAGATTGTTGGAATATTTATTCCACATATTCATAAATAATGTTTTGATGATTAAGTTGCTAAACAAAGCAAAACAACTTCGAGGCGAAGCAAACATCAAGGCATTTAAGACGCAAAAAGATGGACAAAATACAAAGCTAGCGACGCTAGATATACAAGTTAGCGCACGCTAACGGGTCCCGGCTGCAGATCGACGAGTTCAAGTAACTCAAGTGAAGTAACCCGATGAGGATAGCGCACGGTACACGTGATGATTAACGACGCTATCGAGCTAATATTACCGTTGTGAAGAGATTCAAACACGTAATGACGTATGCATCAAGTAAGCTTAACGACGCAAGAGATGATATTTAGCGAACACTAAATATCAGTTTGAATCAAGTCAATCAATCCGTTGGGGAGAATATGCTACAAGTCAAAAAGCATTAACGGATATATGACGCATGCAATGATGCATGATTAGCGCACGCTACAAGAAAGTGTTAGCGCACGCTAATCGCGTGAAGGACAAGCCACCAGATCAAATCGAAGACGTTAACGACGTAACATGCGCACCATAACGCACACTAAGGCGTAAACATGCGATAGCGCACGCTAACGGTCACCTAGCGCCGCTAATAACAACCGGCGAACGGCTTGTTTGTCGAAGAAGGCTATAAATACCAAATGAGTTGGTATCATTCTACACAACAACATTGAGCAATTCATATACACTTGAGATATCATTGTAAACATTATAGTTGTTGTTCTTGAGCTTAAATTAGAGTGATTGAGTGTTATACACAAAATCATACATGAGTGAGAAAAAGAAAAGATACGATTAGATTCGGTGTTATTAGGATCAAGGATCCGGCATTGTTATAATCGCAATCGCTATCTTAGTGAGGTTTATCTAGTACCAATAGAAAGCTAGAGTGGTTCATTCCTTATCCAATAGAAAAGGAAAAACGGTTTTACTCGGACCGATAGAAGACGAGCTTGTAACGGTAATCCCTCGACCGATAGAAGAGAGGTGCAGAGGTTTTGATCTTGAACCTATAGAGAAAGATACATCGAGAGAGGACGTAGGCATGTTTGGCCGAACCTCTATAAATCCGCGTGTCATTTATTTTCCGCACCTTATATTTCCGATTCCGCACAAACGGCGCATATACCGATATTACACCAACAATTGGTATTGGAGCGGTACTCCTATAAGCGGCTTTACATCCCAGGAGAAAAGAACAAAGATCCTGATGAAGACTTCATCGATCAAAATAACCTTGCATTTATGGCCCGGAGTTTATTCGATGATAGCGACGTCGAAAGCCAAGTAAGTAACTCTTACGACGAACTTTTTGAAGCATTCGAATTATTACATACCGATTATCAAAATGCTTTAAAAGAAACTAAATCCCTTCAATTTAAAAATAAATCATTAGAAAATGAGAATTCCAAAATTCTAGAAAAGGGAAAATTTGTTGAGATCGATCATTCAAAATGCGTTGAAAACGAGAATATTTTAAAGAATGATCTTGTTAAAGTTCAAACCGAGATCAAAAATTTAACAAAGAAATTTTCACTCGGAAACGAGAAATTTGAAAACATGCTCTCGGTTCAAAAATACACATTAAATAAAAAGGGGTTAGGATTCAAACCGCGTTCTAAAAATGAATCCGTAAATTTTAAAATACCCCGGTGTGAAAAATGTTTGAAATTTGGGCATCACATTTCGAATTGCAAAAGCCCAAGACAGACGATTAAAGTCAAGAAAATTTGAGTTCCTAAAGGAACAATTGTTTCAAATATCGTCTACGTCTCGAAAGAAAAACTGACTTTCGGTTGGATCCCCAAAAACTAATTTTAACAATTGGTATTATACTCAGGGGGAATAATATCTTTAAAGGGGAGATATTAATTTCAGGGGGAGTTTTATACCCTAGTATTACATATTTTTATACTATTTCATACATTTCATGCATATTTTTTTTGTTTATTTGTATCCTCTATATTTTATACTTTTTGCTGAATACAAAAAGGGGGAGAAGGAATTGAATCAGATAAAAGCGTCATGAAAGATATCACGAGAAAAATAAAAAGTAAAAAGGAGAAGAAATAATAAAAACCGAAGAAGTCAAAAAGAAGAAGAAAGCATACAAAAAGGGGGAGAAATGAAGGAGTTGAAAAATGAAAACGAAGAACTCAAAATGACAAGAAAATGGGTGAAACTAATCTAAACGATCAAAGTCGAAAACTTTGAAACGCATATATATATATATAATTTTATTTTGCAGGTTTTATCCAATTCAAGAGTTGTTTTGTAATAATCAAAAAGGGGGAGATTGTTGGAATATTTATTCCACATATTCATAAATAATGTTTTGATGATTAAGTTGCTAAACAAAGCAAAACAACTTCGAGGCGAAGCAAACATAGAAGGCATTTAAGACGCAAAAAGATGGACAAAATACAAAGCTAGCGACGCTAGATATACAAGTTAGCGCACGCTAACGGGTCCCGCCATGCATCGACGAGTTCAAGTAACTCAAGTGAAGTAACCTGATGAGGATAGCGCACGCTACACGTGATGATTAACGCACGCTATCGAGCCAATATTACCGTTGTGAAGAGATTCAAACACAGAATGACGTATGTACTGAAGTAAGCTTAACGCACGCAAGAGATGATATTTAGCGCACACTAAATATCAGTTTGAATCAAGTCAATCAATCCGTTGGGGAGAATATGCTACAAGTCAAAAAGCATTAACGGATATATGATGCATGCAATGATGCATGATTAGCGCACGCTACAAGAAAGTGTTAGCGCACGCTAACTGTGAAGGACAGAAGCCACCGGACTGAAACTGGAAGACGTTAACGTACGTAACATGCAGACCATAACGTACACTAAGGCAGAAACATGCGATAGCGCACGCTAACGAAGTCAGCCTAGCGCTCG
Source organism: Orobanche coerulescens (assembly GCA_033398695.1). Taxonomy (NCBI): domain Eukaryota; kingdom Viridiplantae; phylum Streptophyta; class Magnoliopsida; order Lamiales; family Orobanchaceae; genus Orobanche; species Orobanche coerulescens. The sequence continues at coordinate 121,242,057 of CM065815.1, forward strand.
CTAATAACAACTGGCAGTAACGGCTTGTTTGTCTAAGAAGGCTATAAATACCAAATGAGTTGGTATCATTCTACACAACAACATTGAGCAATTCATATACACTTGAGATATCATTGTAAACATTATAGTTGTTGTTCTTGAGCTTAAATTAGAGTGATTGAGTGTTATACACAAAATCATACATGAGTGAGAAAAAGAAAAGATACGATTGGATTCGGTGTTATTAGGATCAAGGATCCGGCATTGTTATAATCGCAATCGCTATCCTAGTGAGGTTTATCTAGTACCAATAGAAAGCTAGAGTGATTCATTCCTTATCCAATAGAAAAGGAAAAACGGTTTTACTCGGACCGATAGAAGACGAGCTTGTAACGGTAATCCCTCGACCGATAGAAGAGAGGTGCAGAGGTTTTGATCTTGAACCTATAGAGAAAGATACATCGAGAGAGGACGTAGGCATGTTTGGCCGAACCTCTATAAATCCGCGTGTCATTTATTTTCCGCACCTTATATTTCCGCTTCCGCACAAACGGCGCATATACCGATATTACACCAACAATTGGTATTGGAGCGGTACTCCTATTACCGGCTTTACATCCCAGGAGAAAAGAACAAAGATCCTGATGAAGACTTCATCGATCAAAATAACCTTGCATTTATGGCCCGGAGTTTATTCGATGATAGCGACGTCGAAAGACAAGTAAGTAACTCTTACGACGAACTTTTTGAAGCATTCGAATTATTACATACCGATTATCAAAATGCTTTAAAAGAAACTAAATCCCTTCAATTTAAAAATAAATCATTAGAAAATGAGAATTCCAAAATTCTAGAAAAGGGAAAATTTGTTGAGATCGATCATTCAAAATGCGTTGAAAACGAGAATATTTTAAAGAATGATCTTGTTAAAGTTCAAACCGAGATCAGAAATTTAACGAAGAAATTTTCACTCGGAAACGAGAAATTTGAAAACATGCTCTCGGTTCAAAAATACACATTAAATAAAAAGGGGTTAGGATTCAAACCGCGTTCTAAAAATGAATCCGTAAATTTTAAAATACCCCGGTGTGAAAAATGTTTGAAATTTGGGCATCACATTTCGAATTGCAAAAGCCCAAGACAGACGATTAAAGTCAAGAAAATTTGAGTTCCTAAAGGAACAATTGTTTCAAATATCGTCTACGTCTCGAAAGAAAAACTGACTTTCGGTTGGATCCCCAAAAACTAATTTTAACAATTGGTATTATACTCAGGGGGAATAATATCTTTAAAGGGGAGATATTAATTTCAGGGGGAGTTTTATACCCTAGTATTACATATTTTTATACTATTTCATACATTTCATGCATATTTTTTGTTTATTTGTATCCTCTATATTTTATACTTTTTTTGAATACAAAAAGGGGGAGAAGGAATTGAATCAGATAAAAGCGTCATGAAAGATATCACGAGAAAAATAAAAAGTAAAAAGGAGAAGAAATAATAAAAACCGAAGAAGTCAAAAAGAAGAAGAAAGCATACAAAAAGGGGGAGAAATGAAGGAGTTGAAAAATGAAAAACGAAGAAGTCAAAAATGACAAGAAAATGGGTGAAACTAACGAAACGATCAAAGTCGAAAACTTTGAAACGTACATATATATATAATTTTATTTTGCAGGTTTTATCCAATTCAAGAGTTGTTTTGTAATAATCAAAAAGGGGGAGATTGTTGGAATATTTATTCCACATATTCATAAATAATGTTTTGATGATTAAGTTGCTAAACAAAGCAAAACAACTTCGAGGCGAAGCAAACATCGAAGCAGACGAAGACGCAAAAAGATGGACAAAATACAAAGCTAGCGCACGCTAGATATACAAGTTAGCGCACGCTAACGGGTCCCGGCTGCAGATCAGACGAGTTCGAAGTAACCTGAAGTGAAGTAACCTGATGAGGATAGCGCACGCTACACGTGATGATTAACGCACGCTATCGAGCCAATATTACCGTTGTGAAGAGATTCAAACACAGAATGACGTATGCACTGAAGTAAGCTTAACGCACGCAAGAGATGATATTTAGCGCACACTAAATATCAGTTTGAATCAAGTCAATCAATCCGTTGGGGAGAATATGCTACAAGTCAAAAAGCATTAACGGATATATGATGCATGCAATGATGCATGATTAGCGCACGCTACAAGAAAGTGTTAGCGCACGCTAACTGTGAAGGACAGAAGCCACCGGACTGAAACTGGAAGACGTTAACGTACGTAACATGCAGACCATAACGTACACTAAGGCAGAAACATGCGATAGCGCACGCTAACGAAGTCAGCCTAGCGCTCGCTAATAACAACTGGCAGTAACGGCTTGTTTGTCTAAGAAGGCTATAAATACCAAATGAGTTGGTATCATTCTACACAACAACATTGAGCAATTCATATACACTTGAGATATCATTGTAAACATTATAGTTGTTGTTCTTGAGCTTAAATTAGAGTGATTGAGTGTTATACACAAAATCATACATGAGTGAGAAAAAGAAAAGATACGATTGGATTCGGTGTTATTAGGATCAAGGATCCGGCATTGTTATAATCGCAATCGCTATCTTAGTGAGGTTTATCTAGTACCAATAGAAAGCTAGAGTGGTTCATTCCTTATCCAATAGAAAAGGAAAAACGGTTTTACTCGGACCGATAGAAGACGAGCTTGTAACGGTAATCCCTCAACCGATAGAAGAGAGGTGCAGAGGTTTTGATCTTGAACCTATAGAGAAAGATACATCGAGAGAGGACGTAGGCATGTTTGGCCGAACCTCTATAAATCCGCGTGTCATTTATTTTCCGCACCTTATATTTCCGCTTCCGCACAAACGGCGCATATACCGATATTACACCAACAATTGGTATTGGAGCGGTACTCCTATAAGCGGCTTTACATCCCAGGAGAAAAGATCAAATGGCATTTCAACTTGTTCCCGTCGAAGGCCTTGGTCTCAACCGACCACCATTTTTTGATGGCTCAAATTTCATGACGTGGAAGAAGAAGAAGATGTCAATATTCATCCGAGCATATGACATCGAGCTTTGGAAGGTGATTTGTCTTGGTCCGAAAATTCCGATGAATTCCAACGGTACACTTAAAACTTTCGAAGAATATGACGATTCCGATTGGAAAAATGACCACTACAATTGTAAGGCAACTCAACTTCTTTATTGTGCCTTAAATCCGGAAGAACACAACCGGATATCATCGTGTGATAGTGCCAAAGAAATTTGAAAAATGCTTGAGGTAACACACGAAGGTACGTCTCAAGTCAAGGAGACGAAAATTAACATGCTCCTTCACGAGTACGAAATATTCCAAATGAAGGACGATAAATCCATCACGATAATGCTTGACCGTTTTTCGATTATTACTAATATATTAGCATGTTTCGGCAAACCACTTTCGAGTAGTGTGAAAGTAAAGAAAATTCTCCGATCACTACCTCGAGAATGGGACGGTACGGTTACGGCCATAATGGAATCAAAGGATTTAAATACTCTTGATTTTAGTACTCTCGTTGGTGCTCTTATCAACTACGAGATTGTTCTAAAATCTCGGAATACTAAACCGAAACCGAAGGAGAGGTCGATATCCATGAAGGCTAAAATGTCTAGAAAGAAAGAAGAAATCTCGGTGGACGAAAGCGACGAAGAATCGGCATATTATGCCAAGAATATTAATAAGTTCCAACACTTATTAAACCGGAGGAAGAAGGACATTCAAGCGGGCGAATCTAAGAAATTCGACAACACCTATCGATTATGTGGTAAACCAGGCCACTTTGCTAAGAATTGTCGGGTTAAACCCAAGGACGTCTTAGTTGCAACATGGAGTGACAAAGATCTTGATGAAGACTTCATCGATCAAAATAACCTTGCATTTATGGCCCGGAGTTTATTCGATGATAGCGACGTCGAAAGCCAAGTAAGTAACTCTTACGACGAACTATTTAAAGCATTCGAATTATTACATACCGATTATCAAAATGCTTTAAAAGAAATTAAATCCCTTCAATTTAAAAATAAGTCATTGGAAAATGAGAATTCCAAAATTCTAGAAAAGGGAAAATTTGTTGAGATCGATCATTCAAAATGCGTTGAAAACGAGAATATTTTAAAGAATGATCTTGTTAAAGTTCAAACCGAGATCAAAAATTTAACGAAGAAATTTTCACTCGGAAACGAGAAATTTGAAAACATGCTCTCGGTTCAAAAATACACATTAAATAAAGAGGGGTTAGGATTCAAACCGCGTTCTAAAAACGAATCCGTAAATTTTAAAATACCCCGGTGTGAAAAATGTTTGAAATTTGGGCATCACATTTCGAATTGCAAAAGCCCAAGATGGACGATTAAAGTCAAGAAAATTTGGGTTCCTAAAGGAACAATTGTTTCAAATATCATCTACGTCTCGAAAGAAAAACCGACTTTCGGTTGGATCCCCAAAAACTAATTTTAACAATTGGTATTATACTCAGGGGGAGTAATATCTTTAAAGGGGAGATATTAATTTCAGGGGGAGTTTTATACCCTAGTATTACATATTTTTATACTATTTCATACATTTCATGCATATTTTTTTTGTTTATTTGTATCCTCTATATTTTATTCTTTTTGCTGAATACAAAAAGGGGGAGAATGATGAAGTCTCGCTAATAACAACTGGCAGTAACGACTTGTTTGTGGAAGAAGGCTATAAATACCAAATGAGTTGGTATCATTCTATACAACAACATTGAGCAATTCATATACACTTGAGATATCATTGTAAACATTATAGTTGTTGTTATTGAGCTTAAATTAGAGTGATTGAGTGTTATACACAAAATCATACACGAGTGAGAAAAAAAAAAGATACGATTGGATTCGGTGTTATTAGGATCAAGGATCCGGCATTGTTAGAATCGCAATCGCTATCTTAATGAGGTTTATCTAGTACCAATAGAAAGCTAGAGTGGTTGATTCCTTATCCAATAGAAAAGGAAAAATGGTTTAACTCGGACCGATAGAAGACGAGCTTGTAACGGTAATCCCTTGACCGATAGAAGAGAGGTGCAGAGGTTTTGATCTTGAACCTATAGAGAAAGATACATCGAGAGAGGACGTAGGCACGTTTGGCCGAACCTCTATAAATCCGCGTGTCATTTATTTTCCGCACCTTATATTTCCACTTCCGCACAAATGGCGCAAATACCGATATTACACCAACAATTGGTATCAGAGCGGTACTCCTATAAGCGGCTTTACATCCCAGGGGAAAAGATCAAATGGCGTTTCAACTTGCTCCCGTCGAAGGCCTTGGTCTCAACCGACCACCATTTTTTGATGGCTCAAACTTCATGACGTGGAAGAAGAAAATGTTAATATTCATCCGAGCATATGACATCGAGCTTTGGAAGGTGATTTGTCTTGGCCCGAAAATTCCGATGAATTCCAACGGTACACTTAAAACTTTCGAAGAATATGACGATTCCGATTGGAAAAATGACCACTACAATTGTAAGGCAACTCAACTTCTTTATTGTGCCTTAAATCCGGAAGAACACAATCGGATATCATCATGTGATAGTGCTAAAGAAATTTGAAAAATGCTTGAGGTAACACACGAAGGTACGTCTCAAGTCAAGGAGACGAAAATTAACATGCTCCTTCACGAGTACGAATTATTCCAAATGAAGGACGATGAATCCATCACGATAATGCTTGACCGTTTTTCGATTATTACTAATGGATTAGCATTTTTCGGCAAACCACTTTCGAGTAGTGAGAAAGTAAAGAAAATTCTCCAATCACTACTTCGAGAATGGGACGGTACGGTTATGGCCATAATGGAATCAAAGGATTTAAATACTCTTGATTTTAGTGCTCTCGTTGGTGCTCTTATCAACTACGAGATTGTTCTAAAATCTCGGAATACCAAACCGAAACCGAAGGAAAGGTCGATAACCATGAAGGCTAAAATGTCGAGAAAGAAAGAAGAAATCTCGGTGGACGAAAGCGACGAAGAATCGGCATATTATGCCAAGAATATTAATAAGTTCCAACAGTTATTAAACCGGAGGAAGAAGGACATTCAAGCGGGCGAATCTAAGAAATTCGACAACACCTGTCGATTATGTGGTAAACCAGGCCACTTTGCTAAGAATTGTCGGGTTAAACCCAAGGAGGTCTTAGTTGCAACATGGAGTGACGAAGATCCTGATGAAGACTTCATCGATCAAAATAACCTTGCATTTATGGCCCAGAGTTCATTCGACGATAGCGACGTCGAAATCCAAGTAAGTAACTCTTACAACGAACTTTTTGAAGCATTCGAATTATTACATACCGATTATCAAAATGCTTTAAAAGAAACTAAATCCCTTCAATTTAAAAATAAATCATTAGAAAATGAGAATTCCAAAATTCTAGAAAAGGGAAAATTTGTTGAGATCGATCATTCAAAATGCGTTGAAAACGAGAATATTTTAAAGAATGATCTTGTTAAAATTCAAACCGAGATCAAAAATTTAACGAAGAAATTTTCACTCGGAAACAAGAAATTTGAAAACATGCTCTCGGTTCAAAAATACACATTAAATAAAAAGGGGTTAGGATTCAAACCGCGTTCTAAAAATGAATCCGTAAATTTTAAAATACCCCGGTGTGAAAAATGTTTGAAATTTGGGCATCACATTTCGAATTGCAAAAGCCCAAGACAGACGATTAAAGTCAAGAAAATTTGAGTTCCTAAAGGAACAATTGTTTCAAATATCGTCTACGTCTCGAAAGAAAAACCGACTTTCGGTTGGATCCCCAAAAACTAATTTTAACAATTGGTATTATACTCAGGGGGACTAATATCTTTAAAGGGGAGATATTAATTTCAGGGGGAGTTTTATACCCTAGTATTACATATTTTTATACTATTTCATACATTTCATGCATATTTTTTTTGTTTATTTGTATCCTCTATATTTTATACTTTTTGCTGAATACAAAAAGGGGGAGAAGGAGTTGAATCGGATAAAAGCGTCATGAAAGATATGACGAGAAAAATAAAAAGTAAAAAGGAGGAGAAATAATAAAAACCGAAGAAGTCAAAAAGAAGAAGAAAGCATACAAAAAGGGGGAGAAAAGAAGGAGTTGAAAAATGAAAAATGAAGAAGTCGAAAATGACAAGAAAATGGGTGAAACTAACGAAACGATCAAAGTCGAAAACTTTGATACGTACATATATATATATAATTTTTTTTGCAGGTTTTATCCAATTCAATAGTTGTTTTGTAATCATCAAAAAGGGGGAGATTTTTGGAATATTTATTCCACATATTCATAAATAATATTTTGATGATTAAGTTTCTAAACAAAGCAAAACAACTTCGAGGCGAAGCAAACATCGAAGCAGACGAAGACGCAAAAAGATGGACAAAATACAAAGCTAGCGCATGCTAGACATACAAGTTAGCGCACGCTAACTGGTCCCGGCTGCAGATCAGACAAGTTCGAAGTAACCTGAAGTGAAGTCACCTGATGAGGATAGCGCACGCTACACATGATGAATAATGCACACTATCGAGCCAATATTACCGTTGTGAAGAGATTCAAACACAGAATGACGTATGCACTAAAGTAAGCTTAACGCACGCAAGAGATGATATTTAGCGCACACTAAATATCAGTTTGAATCAAGTCAATCAATCCGTTGGGGAGAATATGCTACAAGTCAAAAAGCATTAACGGATATATGACGCATGCAATGATGCCTGATTAGCGCACGCTACAAGAAAGTGTTAGCGCACGCTAACTGTGAAGGACAGAAGCCACTGGACTGAAACTGGAAGACGTTAACGTACGTAACATGCAGACCATAATGTACACTAAGGCAAAAACATGCGATAGCGCGCGCTAAGGAAGTTAGCCTAGCGCTCGCTAATAACACCTGGCAGTAACGGCTAGTTTGTGGAAGAAGGCTATAAATACCAAATGAGTTGTATCATTCTACACAACAACATTGAGCAATTCATATACACTTGAGATATCATTGTAAACATTATAGTTGTTGTTCTTGAGCTTAAATTAGAGTGATTGAGTGTTATACACAAAATCATACACGAGTGAGAAAAAGAAAAGATACGATTGGATTCGGTGTTATTAGGATCAAGGATCCAACATTGTTAGAATCGCAATCGCTATCTTAGTGAGGTTTATCTAGTACCAATAGAAAGCTAGAGTGGTTGATTCCTTATCCAATAGAAAAGGAAAAACGGTTTTACTCGGACCGATAGAAGACGAGGTTGTAACGGTAATCCCTCGACTGATAGAAAAGAGCTGCAGAGGTTTTGATCTTGAACCTATAGAAAAAGATACATCGAGAGAGGACGTAGGCACGTTTGGCCGAACCTTCGCGTGTCATTTATTTTCCGCACCTTATATTTTCACTTCCGCACAAATGGCGCAAATACCGATATTACACCAACAATTGGTATCGGGGCGGTACTCCTATAAGCGGCTTTACATCCCAGGAGAAAAGATCAAATGGCATTTAAATTTGCTCCCGTCGAAGGCCTTGCTCTCAACCGACCACCATTTTTTGATGGCTCAAACTTCATGACGTGGAAGAAGAAGATGCCAATATTCATCCGAGCATATGACATCGAGCTTTGGAAGGTGATTTGTCTTGGTCCGAAAATTCCGACGAATTCCAACGGTACACTTAAAACTTTCAAAGAATATGACGATTCCGATTGGAAAAATGACCACTACAATTGTAAGCCAACTCAACTTCTTTATTGTGCCTTAAATCCGGAAGAACACAATCGGATATCATCGTGTGATAGTGCCAAAGAAATTTGGAAATTGCTTGAGGTAACACAAGAAGGTACGTCTCAAGTCAAGGAGACGAAAATCAGACGAGTTCGAAGTAACCTGAAGTGAAGTCACCTGATGAGGATAGAGCACGCTACACATGATGAATAACGCACGCTATCGAGCCAATATTACCGTTGTGAAGAGATTCAAACACAGAATGACGTATGCACTGAAGTAAGCTTAACGCATGCAAGAGATGATATTTAGCGCACACTAAATATCAGTTTGAATCAAGTCAATCAATCCGTTGGGGAGAATATGCTACAAGTCAAAAAGCATTAACGGATATATGACGCATGCAATGATGCATGATTAGCGCATGCTACAATAAAGTGTTAGCGCACGCTAACTGTGAAGGACAGAAGCCACTGGACTGAAACTGGAAGACGTTAACGTACGTAACATACAGACCATAACGTACGCTAAGGCAAAAACATGCGATAGCGCACGCTAAGGAAGTCAGCCTAGCGCACGCTAATAACAACTGACAGTAACGGCTAGTTTGTGGAAGAAGGCTATAAATACCAAATGAGTTTGTATCATTCTACACAACAACATTGAGCAATTCATATACACTTGAGATATCATTATAAACATTATAGTTGTTGTTCTTCAGCTTCAATTAGACTGATTGAGTGTTATACACAAAATCATACATGAGTGAGAAAAAGAAAAGATACGATTGGATTCGGTGTTATTAGGATCAAGGATCCGGCATTGTTAGAATCGCAACGCTATCCTAGTGAGGTTTATCTAGTACCAATAGAAAGCTAGAGTGGTCGATTCCTTATCCAATAGAAAAGGAAAAACGGTTTTACTCGGACCGATAGAAGACGAGCTTGTAACGGTAATCCCTCGACCGATAGAAGAGAGGTGTAGAGGTTTTGATCTTGAACCTATAGAAAAAGATACATTGAGAGAGGACGTAGGCACGTTTGGCCGAACCTCTATAAATCCACGTGTCATTTATTTTCCGCACCTTATATTTACGCTTCCGCACAAACGGCGCAAATACCGATATTACACCAACAATTGGTATCGGAGCGGTACTCCTATAAGCGGCTTTACATCCGAGGAGAAAAGATCCAATGGCATTTCAACTTGCTCCCGTCGAAGGCCTTGCTCTCAACCGACCACCATTGTTTGATGGCTCAAACTTCATGACGTGGAAGAAGAAGATGTCAATATTCATCCGAGCATATGACATCGAGCTTCGGAAGGTGATTTGTCTTGGTCCGAAAATTCCGACGAATTCCAACGGTACGCTTAAAACTTTCGAAGAATATGACGATTCCGATTGGAAAAATGACCATTACAATTGTAAGGCAACTCAACTTAGTTATTGTGCCTTAAATATGGAAGAATACAACCGGATATCATCGTGTGATAGTGCCAAAGAAATCTGGAAAATGCTTGAGGTAACACACGAAGGTACGTCTCAAGTCAAGGAGACGAAAATTAACATGCTCCTTCACGAGTACGAATTATTCCAAATGAAGGACGATGAATCCATAATGATAATGCTTGACCGTTTTTCGATTATTACTAATGGATTAGCATTTTTCGGCAAACCACTTTCGAGTAGTGAGAAAGTAAAGAAAATTCTCCAATCACTACCTCGAGAATGGGACGGTACGGTTATGGCCATAATAGAATCAAAGGATTTAAATACTCTTGATTTTAGTGCTCTCGTTGGTGCTCTTATCAACTACGAGATTGTTCTAAAATCTCGGAATACCAAACCGAAACCGAAGGAGAGGTCGATAACCATGAAGGCTAACATGTCGAGAAAGAAAGAAGAAATCTCGGTGGACGAAAGCGACGAAGAATCGGCATATTATGCCAAGAATATTAATAAGTTCCAACAGTTATTAAACCGGAGGAAGAAGGACATTCAAGCGGGCGAATCTAAGAAATTCGACAACACCTGTCGATTATGTGGTAAACCAGGCCACTTTGCTAAGAATTATCGGGTTAAACCCAAGGAGGTCTTAGTTGCAACATGGAGTGACGAAGATCCTGATGAAGACTTCATCGATCAAAATAACCTTGCATTTATGGCCCGGAGTTCATTCGACGATAGCGACGTCGAAAGCCAAGTAAGTAACTCTTACGACGAACTTTTTGAAGCATTCGAATTATTATATACCGATTATCAAAATGCTTTAAAAGAAACTAAATCCCTTCAATTTAAAAATAAATCATTAGAAAATGAGAATTCCAAAATTCTAGAAAAGGGAAAATTTGTTGAGATCGATCATTCAAAATGCGTTGAAAACGAGAATATTTTAAAGAATGATCTTGTTAAAGTTCAAACCGAGCTCAAAAATTTAACGAAGAAATTTTCACTCGGAAACGAGAATTTTGAAAACATGCTCTCGGTTCAAAAATACACATTAAATAAAGAGGGGTTAGGATTCAAACTGCGTTCTAAAAATGAATTCATAAATTTCAAAAATACCCCGGTGTGAAAAATGTTTGAAATTTGGGCATCACATTTCGAATTGCAAAAGCCCAATACGGACGATTAAAGTCAAGAAAATTTGGGTTCCTAAAGGAATAATTGTTTCAAATATCGTCTACGTCTCGAAAGAAAAACCAACTTTTGGTTGGATCCCCAAAAACTAATTTTAACAATTGGTATTATACTCAGGGGGAGTAATATCTTTAAAGGGGAGATATTAATTTCAGGGGGAGTTTTATACCGTAGTATTACATATTTTTATACTATTTCATACATTTTGTGCATATTTTTTTTTGTTTATTTGTATCCTCTATATTTTATACTTTTTGATGAATACAAAAAGGGGGAGAAGGAGTTGAATCGGATAAAAGCGTCATGAAAGATATGACGAGAAAAATAAAAAGTAAAAAGGAGGAGAAATAATTAAAACCGAAGAAGTCAAAAAGCATACAAAGAGGGGGAGAAACGAAGGAGTTGAAAAATGAAAAACGAAGAAGTCGAAAATGACAAGAAAATGGGTGATACTAACGAAACGATCAAAGTCGAAAACTTTGAAACGTACACACACACACACACATATATATATATATATAATTTTATTTTGCAGCTTTTATCCAATTCAAGAGTTGTTTTGTAATCAACAAAAAGGGGGAGATTGTTGGAATATTTATTCCACATATTCATAAATAATATTTTGATGATTAAGTTGCTAAACAAAGCAAAACAACTTCGAGGCGAAGCAAACATCGAAGCAGACGAAGATGCAAAAAGATGGACAAAATACAAAGCTAGCGCACGCTAGACATACAAGTTAGCGCACGCTAACGGGTCCTGGCTGCAGATCAGACGAGTTCGAAGTAACCTGAAGTGAAGTCACCTGATGAGGATAGCGCAAGCTACACGTGATGATTAACGCACGCTATCGAGCCAATATTACCATTGTGAAGATTCAAACACAGAAAGACGTATGCACTGAAGTAATCTTAACGCACGCAAGAGATGATATTTAGCGCACACTAAATATCAGTTTGAATCAAGTCAATCAATCCGTTGGGGAGAATCTGCTACAAGTCAAAAAGCATTAACGGATATATGACGCATGCAATGATGCATGATTAGCGCACGCTACAAGAAAGTGTTAGCGCACGCTAACTGTGAAGGACAGAAGCCACTGGACTGAAACTGGAAGACGTTAACGTACGTAACATGCAGACCATAACATACGCTAAGGCAAAAACATGTGATAGCGCACGCTAAGGAAGTCAGCCTAGCGCACGCTAATAACAACTAGCAGTAACGGCTAGTTTGTGGAGCAAGGCTATAAATACCAAATGAGTTGGTATCATTCTACACAACAACATTGAGCAATTCATATACACTCGAGATATCATTGTAAACATTATAGTTGTTGTTCTTGAGCTTAAATTAGAGTGATTGCGTGTTATACACAAAATCATACACGAGTGAGAAAAATAAAATATACGATTGGATTCGGTGTTATTAGGATCAAGGATCCGGCATTGTTAGAATCGCAATCGCTATCTTAGTGAGGTTTATCTAGTACCATAGAAAGCTAGAGTGGTTGATTCCTTATCCAATAGAAAAGGAAAAACAGTTTTACTCGGACCGATAGAAGACGAGCTTGTAACGGTAATCCCTCGAACGATAGAAGAGAGGTGCAGAGGTTTTGATCTTGAAACTATAGAAAAAGATACATCGAGAGAGAACGTAGGCACGTTTGGCCGAACCTCTATAAATCCGCGTGTCATTTATTTTCCGCACCTTATATTTATGCTTCTGCACAAATGGCGCAAATACCGATATTACAGCAACAGTTGGTATCGGAGCGGTACTCCTATAAGTGGCTTTACATCCGAGGAGAAAAGATCCAATGGCGTTTCAACTTGCTCCCGTCGAAGGCCTTGCTCTCAACCGACCACCATTTTTTGATATATCAAACTTCATGACGTGGAAGAAGAAGATGTCAATATTCATCTGAGCATATGACATCGAGCTTTGGAAGGTGATTTGTCTTGGTCCGAAAATTCCTACGAATTCCAACGGTACGCTTAAAATTTTCGAAGAATATGATGATTCCGATTGGAAAAATGACCACTCCAATTATAAGGCAACTCAACTTCTTTATTGTGCCTTAAATTCGGAAGAACACAACCGGATATCATCGTGTGATAGTGCCAAAGAAATTTGGAAAATGCTTGAGGTAACACACGAAGGTACGTCTCAAGTCAAGGAGACAAAAATTAACATGCTCCTTCACGAGTACGAATTATTCCAAATGAAGGATGATGAATCCATCACGATAATGCTTGACTGTTTTTCGGTTATTACTAATGGATTAGCATGTTTCAGGAAACCACTTTCGAGTAGTGAGAAAGTAAAGAAAATTCTCCGATCACTACCTCGAGAATGGGACGGGACGGTTACGGCCATAATGGAATCAAATGATTTAAATACTCTTGATTTTAGTGCTCTCGTTGGTTCTCTTATCAACTACGAGATTGTTCTAAAATCTCGGAATACCAAACCGAAACCGAAGGAGAGGTTGATAGCCATGAAGGCTAAAATGTCGAGAAATAAATAAGAAATCCCGATGGACAAAAGCGACGAAGAATCGGCATATTATGCCAAGAATATTAATAAGTTCCAACACTTATTAAACCGGAGGAAGAAGGACATTCAAGCGGGCGAATCTAAGAAATTCGACAACACCTATCGATTATGTGGTAAACCAGGCCACTTTGCTAAGAATTGTCCGGCTAAACCCAAGGAGGTCTTAGTTGCAACATGGAGTAACGAAGATCCTGATGAAGACTTCATCGATCAAAATAACCTTGCATTTATGGCCCGGAGTTCATTCGACGATAGAGACGTCGAAAGCCAAGTAAGTAACTCTTATGACGAACTTTTTGAAGCATTCGAATTATTACATACCGATTATCAAAATGCTTTAAAAGAAATTAAATCCCTTCAATTTTAAAAATAAATCATTGGAAAATGAGAATTCCAAAATTCTAGAAAAGGAAAAATTTGTTGAGATCGATCATTCAAAATGCGTTGAAAACGAGAATATTTTAAAGAATGATCTTGTTAAATTTCAAACCGAGGTCAAAAATTTAACGAAGAAATTTTCACTCGGAAACGAGAAATTTGAAAACATGCTCTCAATTCAAAAATACACATTAAATAAAGAGGGGTTAGGATTCAAACCGCGTTCTAAAAACGAGTCCGTAAATTTCAAAATACCCCGGTGTGAAAAATGTTTGAAATTTGGGCATCACATTTCGAATTGCAAAAGCCCAAGACGGACGATTAAAGTCAAGAAAATTTGGGTTCCTAAAGGAACAATTGTTTCAAATATCGTCTACGTCTCGAAAGAAAAACCGACTTTCGGTTGGATCCCCAAAAATTAATTTTAACAATTGGTATTATACTCAGGGGGAGTAATATCTTTAAAGGGGAGATATTAATTTCAAGGGGAGTTTTATACCCTAGTTTTATACTATTTCATACATTTCATGCATATTTTTTTTGTTTATTTGTATCCTCTATATTTTATACTTTTTGCTGAATACAAAAAGGGGGAGAAGGAGTTGAATCGGATAAAAGCGTCATGAAAGATATGACGAGAAAAATAAAAAGTAAAAAGGAGGAGAAATAATAAAAACCGAAGAAGTCAAAAAGAAGAAGAAAGCATACAAAAAGGGGGAGAAACAAAGGAGTTGAAAAATGAAAAACTAAGAAGTTAAAAATGACAAGAAAATGGGTGAAACTAACGAAACGATCAAAGTCGAAAACTTTGAAACGTACATATATATATAATTTTATTTTGCAGGTTTTATCCAATTCAAGAGTTGTTTTGTAATCATCAAAAGGGGGGAGATTGTTGGAATATTTATTCCACATATTCATAAATAATGTTTTGATGATTAAGTTTCTAAACAAAGCAAAACAACTTCGAGGCAAAGCAAACATCGAAGCAGACGAAGATGCAAAAACATGGACAAAATACAAAGCTAGCGCACACTAGACATACAAGTTAGCGCACGCTAACGGGTCCCAGCTGCAGATCAGACCAGTTCCAAGTAACCTAAAGTGAAGTCACCTGATGAGGATAGTGCACGCTACACATGATGATTAACGCACGCTATCGAGCCAATATTATCGTTGTGAAGAGATTCAAACACAGAATGAGGTATGCACTGAAGTAAGCTTAACGCACACAAGAGATGATATTTAGCGCACACTAAATATCAGTTTGAATCAAGTCAATCAATCCGTTGGGGAGAATATGCTACAAATAAAGAAGCATTAACGGATATATGACGCATGCAATGATGCATGATTAGCGCACGCTACAAGAAAGTGTTAGCGCACGCTAACTGTGAAGGACAGAAGCCACTGGACTGAAACTGGAAGACGTTAACGTACGTAACATGCAGACCATAACGTACACTAAGGCAAAAACATGCGATAGCGCACGCTAATGAAGTCAGCCTAGCGCACGCTAATAACAACTGGCAGTAACGGCTAGTTTGTGGAAGAAGGCTATAAATACCAAATGAGTTGGTATCATTCTACACAACAACAATGAGCAATTCATATACACTTGAGATATCATTGTAAACATTATAGTTGTTGTTCTTGAGCTTAAATTAGAGTGATTGAGTGTTATACACAAAATCATACACGAGTGAGAAAAAAAAATACGATTGGATTCGGTGTTATTAGGATCAAGGATCCGGCATTGTTAGAATCGCAATCGCTATCTTAGTGAGGTTTATCTAGTACCAATAGAAAGCTAGAGTGTTTAATTCCTTATCCAATAGAAAAGGAAAAACGCTTTTACTCGGACCGATAGAAGACGAGCTTGTAACGGTAATCCCTCGACCGATAGAAGAGAGGTGCAGTGGTTTTGATCTTGAACCTATAGAAAAAGATACATCGAGAGAGGACGTAGGCACGTTTGGCCGAACCTCTATAAATCCACGTGTCATTTATTTTCCGCACCTTATATTTACGCTTCCGCACAAACGGTGCAAATACCGATATTACACCAACAGGATGTATTCTGACTCTTCTAACCCTGACCCGTGTGGAAGCTAATAATGGTACCGACATATGCTATAACTACATCTTAATACGCCCTCAGAGTGGTATAATGCACACCGGTAGTGTAGAAACTAAACGTCTTTCGTAGTCTCTGCTATAGGTGGCAGATATGTTGGTCTTCATATCACTATAAAAAAATGATTTTTACCGACGGCAGTTTCCATCGGCAAAAATGGTATGACGTTGGTAAAACTGATTACCGACGGCGTTATCCACGACAAGATGTCATTGGTAAAAACTTCGACGGAAAAAAATTCCCGATGGAAAATATCGCGATCACTAATTTACCAATGACTTACCGACACCCCGTGCCTTCGTAAATTTCTTGTTGTCAAAATATGAGAATGGTTTTACCAATGGATTACTGACGAAAACAGCCGTTGGTAATTTACTGGCGACATGGTGCTGTTGGTAAAATCTGCAGGAAATAATCAGAATTACTTGTTATATCCGCATTTTTCCTTTCTCTTGATATTCTCATTTTGGTGTATTTTCATTTTTAGCAACTCTGTTGTAACCGTATTGACATTTCGAGAATATTTAATATTAGACTTTTTGTCGTTCGAGCTTGTTTCGGACTCGTTTTACTCGATTCGGTGTTTTATGTTGTTTTCGTCGCTATTTCGTGTATTCTCGTAAATCGTCGTTCGGAACCGCCATTTCGGGGTTGCCAAGGATCCTTCTCATGTTATTATGCGTGTTGTGAGCTTTTGTTTGGTGTTTCGACCATGTATCGTACATTTCGGATGTTTAGGGCTGTTTTGTAATTTCCCAAAGTTTTGGGATAATTACGTTTGTTGTTGTTTTTCTGAACCTTTGGGTAGTCGGGAATATGTTTTCCTTCAACACTTAAGTTCGTCGCCTCGAATCCTTTACGTCCGTAACATTGTGAGTCGTTCACCGTTGCATTTTGATTTTTTTCGGTTCCTTCCTTGCCAGTACTTGCGGCCTGTATTCCCCAGGAAGGAGCATTACATAAGTAATTTATGTTGTTGTTACGTACGTAATGGTGTGTGTAAAATAGTACAGGTAATTCTGCGATTTTTGTTACGTACGTAAGCATGGGATGGCTTACGTACGTTAGCTACCTGTGGCTAACGTACGTAACCCGGCATGGGTTTATAAACCCAAGTGTTGACCGATTTCAGCCATTTTCACTTCTCCTCCTCCCCATCCGACTCCTAGGCGATTTTCTTGGAACTTCCTGTGATTTGAAGCTTTGTAACTCCGAGCCATCATCTTCTTCAAGTTTTTGGAGTCTATTATCATCATCTAATCGTGTTCTTCATCATTAATTCGAGGTAAACTCTTAGAACCTTGTTTTTGGTTAAATTGGGGGTTTTCACGTTTTCGTCCGATTCGTTCCGTATGATAGATTAATTCATGATGAATATGATTAATCTCATTGGTATTATTGGTTTTCCTACGGATTCATGGTATATTTCGTGGTATTTTTGTAATCGAGAGGGTTTGGTTATGGTCCGCCCTCGTTGTTTTTATACGAATATACATGAATCCTAGGCGGGTTTTCGGGTGTATTACAATTTCGTATTCATTTAGGATTGGTTGTGACTGTGTTCTTCGAATCGTTAGGTTCATGATTGTCTGTTCCTAGCATTCATCGGTGTTTTTCCTTCCGTTTGTTGCATCGTCAATTATTCAAGGCAAGTATTTTTGGAAACCTTTAAGCTTAACATGAAATGGTAATGTATATTGTGTATGCTTTGCTCATCTCGGGAGGGTCCGACGGGATCACGGAGGGAATCCAATGGTTTAGCCCTGGATTCACGAGTTTGTTTTGCTAGCCAGCTCGGGAGGGTCCTTAGAGGCCTTAGGTGGGATTTGTGGCTTCGTCCCGGTCCTAGGCGATGCCTGTGCGTGATTTGTTTTATGAAGTGACCAGCTCGGGAGGGTCCTTAGAGGCCTCAGGTGGGATTTGTGGCTTCGTCCCGGTCCTAGGCAAATTGATTGACTGTTTGTTTCCGGAAAAGACATGTCTGGTTTTGGTTTTGAAATGAATTGGGTGCATTGTACTATGAAATGTGTAAGCGAATGGTTTGCCTTGATTACTTGTACTAGCGTAATTGCTAACCCCTCTGGGACCCGTTGTGGGGAAATTCTTGTTATGGATTTCAGGTTATGATCATCCGGACGAGCGAGCACTGGGAGAGTACGAGGATGCTGTCCAGGGTCGTTGACATGTGCATTTGAGTCCTTTTATTTCCATTGTTCCATTCGATATGGTTGTTGTCTACTTTTTAAACTTATAGATTGTACTCGCGAGTACTTAGGCTTTTCTCTTCGAATTGTGATTCGTATTCATTGGAGTTGTTTATGGTTGTTGATGTGGATTATCCCGCCGGTTATACCGGGCGTGTTATTTGATTTTCATCGGGATGATGTGTGATTTTACTGTGGTATTTTGTGTCTAGCCTGGTGGGTCCCATATAGGGGTCCACGGCACTGTAATATACCTTGAATATCTTGGAGGTGTTACAGAAAATGGTATCAGAGCAAGGTTGGTTTATGGATACCTAGGCTTGTTGGTTATTTGGGTCTAGTTGTGTTTTGTTCTGCACATTGACACACCGCTGCCAGCATCTCGGTACTTCCAGTGCTCATAAATTTTCCTTACTCGATTCTTTGTTTTCTCGTAACGAAATTCCGTTTCTTGAATTGTGGATGTTTTTCGTCTCTTACTTATCATCGAGTTGCTTTTGCTATCTCTTAACACCAATATGGATGCTGGAAGGGGCCGTGGTCGTGGTCGTGGACGCGGCTGGGGACGTGGGTCGGCCACGTCGCTTTCTTCGGGAGCCGACAGTACCGGTGACCAACATAGTCATGCTTCTTCTCAGGACCGCGCCGATCTTGGTGTTGCGGCCGTTATGCAACAATTGGTGAACCAAATGGCGGCGATAGCCCAGGTCATTCAGAACCCGAATCCGGCCCATGCTAATCTGGACGAAACAGATCATTGGCTTTAGGATGTCATCAAGATGCATCCTCCTCAGTTTATGGAAGCCTCAGACCCGATTGGCTGGGAAGGGTGGATCAAGGATATATCCAAAGTCTTCGTTGCCACCAACTGTCCCGAGGACCGCAAGGTCCCTATTGCCCAGTATTTTCTCACTGGGACGCTACTGATTGGTGGGAGGCCGTTGGGCCTAAGGATCATGTTGCTTCGTGGGCAGAATTCAAGGACCTGATGGGGACTGAATAATGCCCGTGGCCGGTTAGACAGGCTCGAGTCCATGCCTTCTATGATGCTCAACTGTGGGATATTCCTGTCTCTCAAGCTATTTCCGATTTCAACAAGGAGTTGGGCTACGTGAAGACCCAAGTTGTCGAGGAGAGTGACAAAATTTTTCACTTTTCCAGACGGATGAAACTGTCAATTCGGGACTATATGTCTGGGCTCGTCTGTACTACTTTGAAGGATTATCAGATTCGAGCTCTTGCCTATGATATGTCTGTGACAGCCAATGCGGCAGTTCGGGAGAGTAAGAAACAGAAATCCGCCGTAAATTTCTCGGGTCACACGGGTGGAGGTCAACATAAATCTCAGTCTGCGAGTGTCCCTACGGATGGTTCGGCTCATTTTTCTGGGGGTCCTCGAGGTGATGTTAGAACCTCCGTTCGTGAACTAAAATGCTTTAACTGTGGCGAGACGGGCTATCGGAACCGGGAGTGTCCTCGTCCGCCTCTGACTTGTCATACTTGTGGTCAGTCGGGCCACAAGGCTTTCTTTTGTGAGCGGGCAAGACAGCTTCTTGGTGCTCAGGCTTCTTTTTCAGCACCTATGGAGCCGAGTGTGAACCAGGGTTCGTTTTCTCCGCAGTCTCCATCGAGTTCCAGCCGAGGGAGAGGTCGGGGTCAGCCCGCTAGAGGGGGAGCTTCCAGTGTCGGCTCCGCCCACCCGCGTATCTATGAGAAGAGGAGGGCCGATGATCCAGCGGCTACTGTGGCGACAGGTACCGTTCACATCCATTCACATCCTGTCAGTGTGCTTTTTTATTCAGGTTCTATGCATTCATTTGTTTCTCTGGAGTGTGTGCGCCGTTTGAGTCTTGACTGTTTATCGCCTTGTGTGCCTTTCATCATTAAACTTCCTAGCGGTGATAGAATCGTTGGGGATCGAGAGGTCCAGAATTGTTCTGTGTTTATTTGTGAGAGGACTTGGCTCTTTAATCTTATTGTTGTGGGTATTGAGGGTGAGGATTTGATTCTCGGGGATGATTGGCTCGAGCGGCATGGTGCAATCATGAACTACCGCACAAGGATCATCACCATGCTAGCCGAGGACGGCACCGAGCACTCTTTCGCGGGGCGAAAGAGAAACCAGAACTTTGTTATTAACTCCTTGAAGGCGATGAGACTCCTGCGAAAGGGGTGTATGGGTTATTGGTGCTATGCCTTGAAGGCGGAGAGTGGTGGAGTCTAGCTTTCATCGATTCCAGTTGTTAGTGATTTTCCTGACGTCTTTCCTGATGAGTTACCGGGATTGCCATCGGACCGTGAGGTAAAGTTTGCTATCGAGTTAGAGCCAGGTGCGGCTCCGATTTCAAAGGCGCCGTATCGCATGACACCTTCAGAGATGGCCGAGTTGAAGAAGCAGTTGAGTGAGCTTCTTAGTCGGGGTATATTCGACCGAGCGCTTCGCCTTGGGGCGCACCGGTTTTGTTTGTTCGGAAAAAGGATGGTTCACTGCATTTGTGTATCGACTACCGCGAGATAAACAAGGTGACCATCAAGAAAAAGTATCCTCTGCCGAGGATTGATGACTTGTTCGATCAGTTGTAAGGGGCTGCGGTATTCTCGAAGATCGACTTGAGATCGGGGTACTATCAGCTTCGGGTGAAGGAGTCCGACGTTCCAAGAATAGCTTTTCGGATGATATACGGACACTATGAGTTTGTAGTTATACCTTTCGGGTTAACTAATGCGCCGAAAGTGTTCATGCAGTTGATGAACAAGGTCTTTATCGAGTTTTTGGATAAGTGTGTCGTCGTCTTCATTGACGATATCCTTATCTATTCGAGGAACAAGGAGGAACATGCATATCATTTGCGAGTAGTGTTAGACATTTTGAGGACCGAGCAACTCTATGCAAAGTTCTCGAAATGTGAGTTCTGGCTGAAGGAAGTGATGTTTCTGGGTCACGTGATTTCAGCCGAGGGAGTTCGTGTGGACCCGGAGAAGGTTGAGGCAGTGTTGGATTGGGCACCGCCTAAGAACGTGAAAGAGATCTGTAGTTTCTTGGGTTTAGCTGGCTACTACCGTAGGTTCGTCGAGGGTTTCTCGAAACTAGATCGGCCACTTACACAGTTGCTCCATAAGTCCGAGAAGTTCGTCTGGAATGACGAGAAGCAGTCGAGTTTTGAGGAGCTGAAGAGGCGTTTGACTTCAGCCCCGATTTTGGCGTTGCCATGTGGCAATGAGGGTTTTGTCGTTTATAGTGATGCTTCGGGTCAGGGTCTTGGGTGCGTGTTGATGTAGCACGGCAAGACTATTGCGTTTGCGTCGAGGCAGTTGAGGTCGTATGAGCTTAACTACCCTACTCACGATTTGGAGTTAGCGGCAGTTGTTTCTGCGCTCAAGATTTGGCGTCACTATATTTTCGGGTCTTCATGTCAGATTTTTACCGATCATAAAAGTCTGATTGAGTTGAGTGTTGAGATTTCATTGCCTGGAGCCGTAGGGCAACTCTGTGCTTTAGAGATTTCGTCGTCTCTGATCGATGAAATTAAACTGAAGCAGCTGGGGGATCAGATGATTATTCAAATCCGAGAGAATGTTCTTAAGGGAAAGTCTCCTGGATTTGTGATTCATGAAGATGGAGTATTGAGATTCCAGAGTCGTCTATGCATACCGAATGACTCGGAATTAAGGCAGGGTATTTTGCGGGAGGCCCATGCTACGCCTTACTCCGTTCATCCTGGTTCGAGTAAGATGTACAAGGACCTGAGGAGGAACTTTTGGTGGAATGATATGAAGGGGGAGGTCGCACAGTTCGTAGCGAGATGTTTTACTTGTCAGCAGGTCAAAATCGAGCATCAGCGACCAGCCGGGTTATTGTAGTCACTTCCCATTCCGGAATGGAA
This sequence comes from Orobanche coerulescens, assembly GCA_033398695.1. Lineage (NCBI taxonomy): Eukaryota > Viridiplantae > Streptophyta > Magnoliopsida > Lamiales > Orobanchaceae > Orobanche > Orobanche coerulescens. Next base: position 121,264,638 of record CM065815.1, read on the forward strand.
ATGGGAAGACATATCGACGGATGTCCGAGTTCGCCGAGATCGAGATCGGGCATGAATATGGTTTGGGTGATTGTTGATCGCCTGACCAAGTCGGCACATTTTCTGGGCATCTAGGATACTTGGGGCCCGGAGAAGTTGGATCGTGTGTTTATTGCACAGATTGTGAGGCTTCACGGTACTCCGAAGTCTATTATTTTGGATCGGGATGGCCGTTTTGTATCGCACTTTTGGCAGGCGGTGCATGAGGCGTTGGGTACTCGTTTGCGTTTGAGTACCTCTTTTCATCCTTAGTCAGATGGGCAGTCGGAACGCACTATCCAGACGTTCGAGGATATGTTGCATGCTTATGCTCTTGACTGGAGTAGTGACTAGGAGGAGCATTTGCCATTGATCGAATTCACGTACAACAATAGTTGGCACGCGATGATTCGGATGGCACCGTATGAGGTGCTTTATGGGCGGCGATGTCGATCACCGATTTGTTGAAACGAAGCGTCCGATTTGGTCGGGACTGAACCGGATATTGTTTTAGAGACGAGACGGAAGGTGGATTTGATTCGAGAATGGATATTGACCGCTCAGAGTCGACAGAAGTCGTATGCCGATGTCCATCATCGACCTTTGGAATTCGAGGTGGGAGACCACGTTTTTATAAAGGTGTCGCCGACGAGAGGAGTCTTTCACTTCGGGAAGAAGGGGAAGTTGAGTCCGAGATTTATTGGACCCTTTGAGATTCTCGAGCGAGTCGGTGAGTTGGCATACTGTTTGGCACTACCTCCGGCCTTGAGTCACATTCATAGCATTTTCCATGTTTCCCAGCTGAGGAAATATGTTCCGGATCCTAGTCATATCATCGATTATGGTGAGATCAATATTGCCGAGGATATTACTTTCAAGGAGCGTCCCTTGAAGATTTTGGAGCACCGTGAGAAGCGACTGAGGCATAAGACCATTCCCTTGGTCAAAGTGCAGTGGTCGAGACATGGTGTCGAGGACGCAACTTGGGAAACCGAAGATAGCATGTGTGCTAGGTACCCCGAGTTGTTTGCTTCTTAAGTTTCGGGACGAAACTTGTTTTTAGAGGGTTAGAATGTAATATCCGCATTTTTCCTTTCTCTTGATATTCTCATTTTGGTGTATTTTCATTTTTAGCAACTCGTTTGTAACCGTATTGACATTTTGAGAATATTTAATATTAGACTTTTTGTCGTTCGAGCTTGTTTCGGACTCATTTTACTCGATTTGGTGTTTTATGTTGTTTTCGTCGCTATTTCGTGTATTCTCGTAAATCATCGTTCGGAACCGCCGTTTTGGGGTTGCCGAGGATCCATCTCATGTTATTATACGTGTTGTGAGCTTTTGTTTGATGTTTCGACCATGTATAGTACATTTCGGATGTTTAGGGCTGTTTTGTAATTTCCCAAAGTTTTGGGATAATTACGTTTGTTGTTGTTTTTCCAAACCTTTGGGTAGTCGGGAATATGTTTTCCTTCAACACTTAAGTTCGTCGCCTCGAATCCTTTACGTTTGTACCATCGAGATTCGTTCACCTTTGTATTTCCTTTTTTTTCGGTTCCTTTCTTGCCAGTGCTTGCGGCCTGTACTCCCCTGGAAGGAGCATTACGTACGTAATGCATGTTGCTGTTACGTATGTAACGGTGTGTGTAAAATAGTACATGCAATTCTGCGATTTCCATTACGTACGTAAGCTTGGGATGGCTTACGTACGTTAACAAGCTAACGTACGTTAGCTACCTGTGGCTAACGTACGTAACTCGGCCTGGGTTTATAAACTCAGGAGTTGACCGATTTCAGCCATTTTCACTTCTCCTCCTCCCCATCCGACTCCTAGGCGATTTTCTTGGCACTTCCGGCGATTTGAAGATTTGTAACTCCGAGCCATCATCTTCTTCAAGTTTTTGGAGTGTATTATCAACATCTAATCGTGTTCTTCATCATTAATTCGAGGTAAACTCATAGAACCTTGTTTTTGGGTAAATTTGGAGTTTTCACGTTTTCGTCCGATTTGTTCCGTATGATAGATTAATTCATGATGAATATGATTAATCTCGTTGGTATTATTGGTTTTCCTACGGATTCATGGTATATTTCATGGTATTTTTGTAATCGAGAGGGTTTGGTTGTGGTCCGCCATCGTTGTTGTTTTTGTACGAATATACATGAATCGTAGGCGGGTTTTCGGGTGTATTCCAATTCCGTATTCGTTTAGGATTGGTTGTGACTGTGTTCTTCGAATCGTTAGGTTCGTGATTGTCGGTTCCTAGCGTTCTTCGGTGTTTTTCCTTCCATTCGTTGTGTCGTCAATTATTCAAGGCAAGTATTTTTAGAAACCTTTAAGCTTAACATGAAATGGTAATGTATATTGTGTGCGCTTTGCTCACCTCAGGAGGGCCCGACGGGATCACGGAGGGAATCCAATGGTTTAGCCCTGGATTCACGAGTTTGTTTCCCTAGCCAGCTCAGGAGGGTCCTTAGAGGCCTCGGGTGGGATTTGTGGCTTCGTGCCGGTCCTAGGCGATGCCTGTGCGTGATTTGTTTTATGAAGTGGCCAGCTCGGGAGGGTCCTTAGAGGCCTCGGGTGGGATTTGTGGCTTCGTCCCGGTCCTAGGCAAATTGATTGACTGTTTTTTTCCGGAAAAGACATGTCTGGTTTTGGTTTTTGAAATGAATTGGGTGCATTGTACTATGAAATGTGTAAGCAAATGGTTTGCCTTGATTACTTGTACTAGCGTAATTCCTAACCCCTCTGGGGACCCGTTGTGGGGAAATTCTTGTTATGGATTTCAGGTTATGATCATCCGGACGAGCGGCCCTGGACGGTCTGAGGATCTTTGGCCAGGGTCGTTGACATGTGCATTTGAGTCCTTTTATTTCCGTTGTTCCATTCGATATGGTTGTTGTCTACTTTTTAAATTTATAGATTGTACTCGCGAGTACTTAGGCTTTTCTCTTCGAATTGTGATTCGTATTCATTGGAGTTGTTTATGGTTGTTGATGTGGATTACCCCGCCGGTTGTACCGGGCGTGTTATTTGATTTTCATCTGGATTATGTGTGATTTTACTGTGGTATTTCGTGTCTAGCCTGGTGGGTTCCATATAGGGGTCCACGACATTGTAATATACCTTGAATATCTCGGGGGTGTTACATTACTAACGGCAAGGTGCCATCAATAAATTCAAAATGCATTAAAGCTTGTTGGTCCGGGCCAGGACGAGGTCGGTCGGGGCTCAAACGAGGTCAGGTCGGGGATGGATTGTTGGGATTCCACAGAAAATAAACGCAACAGAAGAATAAACGGAATCCCTAAGAGGATCGATCAAGTAACGTATATACGAAAAGAAAAAATACGAAGATCAAGGAATCAAAGTCCCATACCTATGATGTCTCTGAAAAACCTTCGTATGATGATGATGATGAAGAGCCCTTCGTTCCAAGCACCTAAAGCAAGATGCCTCTACTTCACACGCCGGAACTTGATGGAAAAATCGACAAGCTTCCTTTCTTCAAGAATGCGGCTAGGGAAGCTTGTAGGAATTTTCTCTCTCAATGTATTCTTCTTGTATCTTGTCTCTAAGATCAAGATGAAGTTTTCAACCTTACTCTCTCTCTCAAATTCGTGATTATGAGTTTAAGCAAGAAGAAGTAGTCATCTCTCCTTTTTAAAGACTTTTATTTATAAAAAAATGAAAGTCTTCCTTTAACACATGATTGAGGGTATCAAATACACCTCACATATGTCACCTAGTGACATAAAATAAGTATGAAAGAGACAAGAGAGGGAGGGGGGCGGCCTTAAGGGAAATTTCCAAGAAGACGGGTCGAATTTACTCGGCTCGTGTACTGGATGTTAAAAACGAATCCCTCGTGTACCGGATGTTCGTCAAACGAATCCATTTTATTTCCAATGTGTTTGGACTAATTAATTAATCCAATTAATTAATTATATCAAACACAAATATATATTTCTCTAAGAAATATAATTTATGAATTAAAGTAATCACCCAGTAACTTACTTACAATTCATAAGACCGCTATTTGATTTATCCGATAAATCAAAATTAGATATCTAATATCTAATATTATAAGAGAGATTATTAATTCACATTTATCCATCAATGATCCTATTGCGCGACTCCGTAGGTTCGTCTCAGCCGGCATTGGGAGGAACTAATGAGTGCGGGCAGCACTTAGCCAGCCTAGCGGGCCGCACTGTAAACCCCGACTGAGAACGAATGAACGAATCATTCCAGAACCATTATGTCGTGAATACTATATACGTATAGACCCTTCATCAGATGTCCCGGTCAAGTCTTCGGGTCACGGTAAAGTCAAACCCTACTGTTGACTAAACTCTATACATGTGTTAATGCAAATCAAGACCGACTGATTAATAGTGTATCTAATAAGACTATATCAGAATGCTTTGGCCAAAGACTTATGATCTTATTTGCCATTAACCGTATAGGACATTCGCCTGCTCACTAACAGGAGATAGAATCCTTTCTTGGCGTACAACAAAGACTGCTACCTGCCCGTATAGTCCGCACTTCGAGGTCGACTCAGCAATTAAGCAAATGAGTCTAACTACTCTAATGACAAACTAAACGTCACAGACACATCTTCTACTGAACCCTCAAGTCAAAGGTCCACGTATACTATCACAACCTCTCGATTCGTCATCGACTCTCCGAGAGTGAATACCGTGTGACTGAATCGAGTATGAGTCGTGTTCGAGTATACTGGTCCCACCAATATACTTATAACTATGCTATCAAGACGTGCACACGTCCTAGCATCAGTTATACAAGTCTTATTAAAACTTAATGTCCTGTTAAGTTTTATCGACTTGCGAACTAGTTAAGCATTCGAGCTCTAAACACTTCTAGTGCCTATCTCCTTATCTCTATAAGGAGTAGAATGTTCACTCTCAAATGCAAGGACTACTATTCTATATACCAAATCACAATGCCAGTGATATACAATAATATAGAAATAATAATTGCCTTATTAAATATAATATTCATAATTACAATACAATTGCTCTCACTCTCTCATCCTCTGAGTGGAATTCGAGGGCATATTCCTAACAATCTCCCACTTGCACTCAATGCCAAAAACTATGGTATCTAATACCCATACTCTCCAGATGTCTCTCTAAGACCTTCTGAGATAGTGGCTTGGTAAGCGGATCAGCAACGTTATTTCTTTGTGTCTACTCTCTGTGATGTAACATTCCCATCCCGAACCATTTCTCTAACAAAATGATATTTTCTCGCAATATGTTTGGTGTTGTGGTGAGCCCTAGGCTCCTTAGCACGTGCAATGGCTCCGTCGTTGTCACAAAGCGATGTCACGGGCTTCTCTGCGTTAGGAACCACTTGAAGTTCCTCGGTGAACTTCTTTATCCAAAAAGCTTCTTTAGCGACCTCCGTGTTGCCTGATATTCGGCTTGACATGTGGAGATAGCGATCGAACTTTGCTTGGCACTTCTCCAAGAAACCGCCCCACCATTCGAGTAAAGATATACCCCGATGTGGACATCCGAGCATCCATGTCCCAGAAAATGCGAGTCTGTATAACCCATCACTCTTAGTTCTCCACCGCCATATGTAAGAACCAAGTCTTTAGTCCTCCTTAGGTACTTAAGAATGTTCTTTCTGACGATCCAATGTTCCCGCCTGATTTGATCAAACCGACTTACTACGCTCACAAAGATAGGCAATGTCCGGTCTAGTGCAAATCATTGCATACATAAGGCTACCTATCTGAAGCATAAGGTACCTTGCTCATTTCCTTTCTATCTTCCTCACTTTGAGGACACATCTCTAAGGAAAGTTTTGCACCATGTTGCATAGGTAGAAACCCTCTTTTAGAATCTTCCATCCTAAATCGCTTTAGGATCTTTTCTATGTAGAGGGCTTGGGAAAGACCTAACATTCTTTTCGCTCTATCCCGGTAGAGACGAATACCTTAATATAGGTAGCTTCTCCCAAGTCTTTCATTGAGAACTCTTTAGAAATCCAAGCTTTCACAGAACTGAGCATTCCTACGTCGTTTCCTATAAGTAGAATGTCATCTACATATAGTATTAAGAACGCAATTTTGCTCCCACTAACCTTCTTGTAAATACAGGGCTCTTCTTCGTTTTGGACAAAATCAAACTCTTTGACTGTCTCGTTAAAACGAAGATTCCAACTCCGTGAAGCTTGCTTCAGTCCATAAATGGCACGCTGAAGTTTGCATACTTTATGAATATTGGTTTGAGATATGAATCCCTTCGGCTGTTCCATATAAATCTCCTCCTCGAGGAATCCATTTAGGAATGCCGTTTTCACATCCATTTGCCATATTTCATAATCTAAGTGGGCTGCTATAGCAAGCATCATGCGAATAGACTTAATCATAGCTACAAAGTAGAAGGTCTCGAAGTAATCGCTTCCTGCTCTTTGGAAATAACCCTTTGCCACACGCCAGGCCTTATAGGTATCAACCTTGCCATCTCCATCAGTCTTTCTCTTATAGCTCCATTTGTTTCCAATAGGCACTATGCCTTTAGGACGATCTACTAAAGTCCAGACTGATTAGCATGCATTGAGTCTATCTCGGCTTCCATAGCTTCTTGCCACTTGGTGGAGTCAACGTCTACCATCGCTTGGTCGTATGTAGAAGGATCATTCTCTTGACTACTTTTTGTCATCTCATGGACACCCGGTTCCTCTTGATGCAGATAGCCATACCTCTCGGGTAATTGAGAAATTCTACTAGACTTGCGAGGTTGTATTTGTATTTGAAGGTTCGGTTCTTGTATCTTGCATAGGTGTCTCATTTGGTGTTTCTTTTATTTCTTCCAAAGAAATATTTCTACTGCCCCTCCTTCTGAATAAACCGATCTTCCAGGAAGTGTGCTTGTATAGCAACGATGATCCTATAATCTTCGTGCATGTAGAATAGATATCCCATGGAATCCCCTGGACATCCTATGAAACGACCTTTCACAGACCTAGTTTCCAATTTCTCTACTTTAGTCTTCTTGACATAAGGTGGCATCCCCAAATCCTAATGTGATTAAGACTTGGTTTCCTACCTCTCCACATCTCATGGGAGTCTTAGGAACGGATTTGGAAGGACATCTGTTCAAGATATGTACACGATGAAGGAGCGCGTAACCCCACGAGATAAATCGGTAGATCGGTATAGTTAAGCATGGAGCGAACCATGTCCAACAAGGTTCGGTTCCTTCTTTCGATACACCATTTAATTGTGGAGTAGCCGGAGGAGTGAATTGTGACACTATTCCTAGTTCTTTTAAGAACTCATCAAATTCGGTACTCATGTACTCACCACCCCGGTCCGACCGAAAGAGTCTTAACACGGTTACTGCTTTGATTTTCAACTAGGGCTTTAAATTCCTTGAATTTATCAAAAGCTTCAGACTTATGTTTCATTAAGTACACGAATCCATACAGTATGGTCATCGGTGAATGTAATGAAATATGAAAGCCGTCTCGTGCCACTTGAAAAGGGCCACAGACGTCGGTATGGATCAATCCAAGTTTTTCGACTCTTTCAAAAGTCCTGCGAAGGGTAACTTAGTCATTTTGCCTTGAAGGCAAGATTCACAAGTTGGATAGGGATCGGATCCCAATGGACCCGTAAGCCCATCTTTCTCCATTTTATGAACCTTGGTCCGACCGATATGACCAAGTCTAAGATGCCACTTAAGTGCTTGGTTCGTTTCATCCCTACCACGCTTCCTAGTTATAGTGTTCACTTGTCTTATTCTTTAAATTTAAATGGTATAAACCATTTAATAATGTAGCATACCAACCAATTTATTTCGAAATAAATACGACAGACCCATCTCCAATAAAGAAGTGAAATCCCTTTCGGTCCATGACCGGAATTGATAATATTCTTGTGCCCCTTGGGCAAAACAAGTACATCATCTAAAGTGAGAATAAAACCGATTCTAAATCCAACATAAGGGATCCGATATCGAAGCCTCGACACTATGCCCACTTCCGACGGTGACCATCACCTCCCCGAATCCGACTTCCTACTTCGTTCCAGATCCCGATTCATTGTACAAATGTGAGAACTCGCACCGGAATCAAGTATCCAAGAAGTAGAATATACGATTCTGAACAATTTGTTTCTAAAACTAATAGTTCCGCACTGAAGGCGCATTACGGTCAAGCTTTGGACAATACCTCTTCCAGGTGGCCTAGCTCACCGCAGATTGAGGCATACATCCGTTTTCTTGGCCCCTTTGCTCTTTTGAACCATTGGGGCCTTGCCTTCCCTTGTCGATCTTGGCTATCGGACCTAATCGCTTCTTGTTCTTTTTCTTATTATTCTTGGACTTCCAAGTCTTAGAAGAAATTACAAGTGCGACTTCCTTTCCTTTGTCTTCATCTCGAGACTGGCAGGCGGTCGTCGGTTGTTCATTAGCCCAGCTAAGTTACATGCAATCTCATTGCAGTTGAAGTTCATGACAAATTGGGAAAAGGAGTCAGGAAGTGACTGCAGGATAAGGTCAGTTTGGAGAGATGCATGCATCTGAAAATCAAGAGCTTCCAATCTCTCAATCATCGAGATCATCTTGAGGACATGGTCCCCAACCTTCTCTCCTTCCTTCATCCTGGCGCCGAATAATTGCTTTGATATCTCATATCTAGCAGTTCGGCTATGCTCTCTATAGAGCTCAGCCAAGTGCGCTAAGATGGCTCGTGAAGACGTCATCTTTTCATGGGCACGTTGAAGCTCATTGGTCATTGAGCCTAACATGTACCCTCGCACTCTTATGTCGTCTTTTACCCATTTCTCATGGGCATCGACATCTTCCTGATTGGCTCGGGTTCTTGCAGGAGTCGCTGGGATGTCCGCCTCCAAGACGTATCCCAGCATTTCCATAGTTAGGACAATCCTCAAGTTCCAAGCTTGTCCACATAGTTCGGACGATCAGACGTTCTTTTCTAGTAGTATAGCGAGTGGGTTCATTGTCATATTGAGATTTTTGTTAACTGCAGAGAATAATTTGAGATTCGTTAGTGATTGTTTAATTATGATCCGAGTAAAGAATTTAAGGACTTTCTTTATTCATAACTCGGCTCCCACTATTTTATCGACATTTACACACTCCCTTGTTAAATCCGGAAGTCTTGGGTGACTTCATAGTGGTGATCGATTTCTTTACAAAGTTTAATAGAGGGCAACCCATACGGTTTATATTCTATTATTCTTTATAAAGTGGTGTCTAATACCAACCCATCTAATGGATGATTCGATCTTCTTTTACCCCTAGTTCACTTGCCCTCAACCCATTCGGTTTCTATGGCTCGCTGAACTATCTAAGTTTAAACCGTCAACTCCTATTAGTCTGACAATTGAATCTTACCCGGCAACCCATACGGTTTATAGGGGTTTGATTTGTCACAACCAAAGGCATCTAATGCACTCTAGGAATTTATCAACTTTCCCCAAAAATATTACCCCGACATACTCGGAAGAATAATATTCCGGTTTAGATTTCAATTTTCCATGAGTTTGACGGAGGGTAGGAAACCTCGTAACCTTTATAACTTAGTGTTTGTAAGTGGGAGTATTAACGCGATTATATGTTACACTTTGCACATTAATCCGTTTATAAGCGCGGTTTGTGGTTTGTCAATCATTCAAAATGAAAAACAATAAATAGCAACCTAGTTACTACCAACATATAGCTCATGGACTTTTTCCTAAGTATTGGGCCAAGCCAAATAACGAAAAGAAAAATACAGTATTGATTCTTCGTCTTCCAGTCGGTCGTCTTCGGTCTTCGTCATAGCCATATGAATAATTACATCATTGAACAATACGTCCTTTTATACATATTTTCTAGTAAAAATAAATAGGCTCAAAATGGCCTTTACAACCATATCGAATCGAACAAATCAACAACTAAGTCCACGAGCTATATCACCATCACATAAGGCATTCCATACAACATGTAACGGTAAATGAAATTAAATAATCAATTAATATATTAATCCAATTAATATAAAAATTAATTTATTTAATTTCTACAATATTAATCAAATTAATATTTATAATCGTCATTTTAATCCGTTCAAAGTAATCCGCCAAAATAAAGATTCTCGTCTAATAATTTCCCTTAAAAAAATATTCCAAATATTTTATTAAATCTAATTAAATCCAATTTAAATTTGGAAATTATTACAACGAAATATAAACACAAAAATGGAGTCCCTAAAATCCTAGATCGTGCCCACCACGGCCCGATTCAAAATCGGGCCGAAAACCCAAATCGCCTGACCGAGTCACTTCGCCACCGCCTGCAGGCTGGCCGAGCAGCTACTGAGCCTACCGAGTCACTCTCGGCCGGCCAGCAGCAGCCCAAGAGCCGGCAGCTGCGTCTTCGTGCGGTATTCGTGTTTAACCCCGCTTTTCTCATTTTTTCGACTCGCCTAAAACGAAAAAGTTTCTTAACTTCATGAAGAACTTATAAATCAACAAAAATCAAATTTTTCAGATTTATAATTCACATAAAATAGTCGAAACTTGACTTACTACGAACGATTAAATTTCTTCGATTATATCTATTATGATTCTAAATCATAAACATCATCAAATAACATTCCAAATGCAAAGATGATCGTATATACGATATATTTGACCTCGCTCCGATACCACTGTTGGGATTCCACAGAAAATAAACGCAACGGAAGAATAAACGGAATCCCTAAGAGGATCGATCAAGTAACGTATATACGAAAGAAAAATACGAAGATCAAGGAATCAAAGTCCCATACCTATGATGTCTCTGAAAAACCTTCGTATGATGATGATGATGATGAAGAGCCCTTCGTTCCAAGCACCTAAAGCAAGATGCCTCTACTTCACACGCCGGAACTTGATGGAAAAATCGACAAGCTTCCTTTCTTCAAGAATGCGGCTAGGGAAGCTTGTAGGAATTTTCTCTCTCAATGTATTCTTCTTGTATCTTGTCTCTAAGATCAAGATGAAGTTTTCAACCTTACTCTCTCTCTCAAATTCGTGATTATGAGTTTAAGCAAGAAGAAGTAGTCATCTCTCCTTTTTAAAGACTTTTATTTATAAAAAAATGAAAGTCTTCCTTTAACACATGATTGAGGGTATCAAATACACCTCACATATGTCACCTAGTGACATAAAATAAGTATGAAAGAGACAAGAGAGGGAGGGCGGCCTTAAGGGAAATTTCCAAGAAGACGGGTCGAATTTACTCGGCTCGTGTCTTTGGATGTTCACAAAACGAATCCTCGTGGTACCGGATGTTCACAAACGAATCCATTTTATTTCCAATGTGTTTGGACTAATTAATTAATCCAATTAATTAATTATATCAAACACAAATATATATTTCTCTAAGAAATATAATTTATGAATTAAAGTAATCACCCAAAGAACTTACTTACAATTCATAAGACCGCTATTTGATTTATCCGATAAATCAAAATTAGATATCTAATATCTAATATTATAAGAGAGATTATTAATTCACATTTATCCATCAATGATCCTATTGCGCGACTCGTAGGTTCGTCTCGGCCCGGCATTGGGAGGAACTAATGAGTGCGGGCAAGACTTAGCCACTCTAGCGGGCCGCATCTGTAAACCCCGATCGAGAACGAATGAACGAATCATTCCGTAACCATTATGTCGTGAATACTATATACGTATAGACCCTTCATCGATGTCCGGTCAAGTCTTCGGTCACGGTAAAGTCAAACCTCATCGTTGACTAAACTCTATACATGTGTTAATGCAAATCAAGACCGACTGATTAATAGTGTATCTAATAAGACTATATCGAATGCTTTGGCCAAAGACTTATGATCTTATTTGCCATTAACCGTATAGGACATTCGCTGCTCACTAACAGAGATAGAATCCTTTCTTGGCGTACAAAGAAAGATCGCTACTGCCCGTATAGTCCGCACTTCGAGGTCGACTCAAGAATTAAGCAAATGAGTCTAACTACTCTAATGACAAACTAAACGTCACTGCACACATCTTCTACCGAACCCTCAAGTCAAAGGTCCACGTATACTATCACAACCTCTCGATTCGTCATCGACTCTCCGAGAGTGAATACCGGTGATCGAATCGAGTATGAGTCGTGTTCGAGTATCTTGGTCCCACCAATATACTTATAACTATGCTATCAAGACGTGCACACGTCCTAGCATCAGTTATACAAGTCTTATTAAAACTTAATGTCCTGTTAAGTTTTATCGACTTGCGAACTAGTTAAGCATTCGAGCTCTAAACACTTCTAGTGCCTATCTCCTTATCTCTATAAGGAGTAGAATGTTCACTCTCAAATGCAAGGACTACTATTCTATATACCAAATCACAATGCCACTGATATACAATAATATAGAAATAATAATTGCCTTATTAAATATAATATTCATAATTACAATACAATTGCTCTCACTCTCTCATCCTCTGAGTGGAATTCGAGGGCATATTCCTAACATGGATGAGGTGTGTCGGGGCTGTATGGAACAACTCTCAGGACGGGGGCTGAATCAAGCTCGCAATGGCCCAACCAACTCACATTTATTATCTTCATTCAACGGTACATAACCCAACAAGGTGTTGGTTTATAAAGTGATGAATATTGTGCTATTTTTTCGATGTGGGATAAATTTATTTCAGAATTTACCAACGACAACTGACCGTTAGTAATGCAGTCGGGAAATGCCATCGGTAATGTCATCGGTAAATTATGAAATATAAAAAAATGAAAAAATTATTTACCAACGACAAATGTGCTGTCGGTAATTCTGTCGTCTCTAATTTCGTCGATAAAATTGATGGTAAAGTTTGCGCCAACATCCCGCCACCACGCCGTCACTAAATCCGTCAGTAAATTTAGTTAATTGATGCCATCGGTAATCCATCGGTATTTTAGGTATTCACCAATGACAGAGCGACCGTGTAATTTTTTATTGGTAAAACCAGTCTTTTTTGTAGTGTATGTTGGTCCAATATGTCCGATTAATCTCCGTCACCGGCAAGTTATGTGGTCCCTTACTAAGGAAGTCACGTGCACGAGTAATCTGCAGAGATATAAGATAATATTCGTTCCTCAATAGTCCAGCAAACTCGGTCCAGCTGGCAACTCTTCCCTCGGGCTTGCAGGTTCTCCACTAGTGGGCAGTAGTGCCACGAAGGTAGTTAAGTCCCAATTGCACCTTTATGCTCTCTCGACATTATATTACTTCTCAAGCCATCTCTATTTCGAAGATCCAATCATCAACATGCTTGTCACCTGTTCTATAGAAAAAGGTGGTCTCGCTTTCAAAGTCTCACCGGACTAATAGTCAATGGATTTTCCTCAATATTTATTTTTGGTACCTTCTCGACCGGATTAACTTGAGCAATTTCCATACCAATTGATTGGGCTAAATTATAAATAATGAGTAGATCCATGCTTGCTAGGTTATCATTCGGGCATTCCACCGTTGGCATCCGGCTTGGTGATGGGTGCTGGTTGGTCCCAATGCGGAATGTTTTTTAGGGTATCTCCATCAGCATTATTGTTCACTGTAGATCCATCGGGTGTGTTAACAACAACGTTCGTAATTCTTCTATGCCCACTGTGTGCTATCTTGAGAAAGAGTGGAAGTGAGATGATAATAACCAATAATTAAGAATCATAATACATAATACGAAAAAACTCGTAAACGTAATATCAAATTCAAATTACAGTTAATACATGCACCACATAATGATCACAAGTTTTAGCAACTTCCATTGTCACAACCAAGGGTCATGACAGTACCGCCACGAGTATACTCTGAGAAAAGATACTATTCAGGATTTATCCGCAACATATCGCCCCAAAAACATTTGCATCACCGGTGCCACTCAGACTTTATCCCAAACACAACATCCATTCTCATTCATAATCCCAATTACGACACAAACACACAATAACTCATATTGATAAATCCAGTCATCATAATATGAGCGAGATATAACTTGTCTGAAACCCAACGTGTGCAAATTCTCGTTAACACAAATGCTGCGAAATAATGATTCGACCATATCATCAAATTACTGAGTTACTATAGTTAATAATCAATCCCGACAATAACTGTGTCAATATTTAAGAGACCTTAATTCTTTGATATATTCAGAATTACTACAACAATACAAAACTCAATTCAACACTGGTTAATTCGTTTATCTATCGATTTTAGTCTGAACCGTATTCTTGAACCAATAGTTTAACAATCAATTCAATTCTAACAAGATTATCTTCGATGATTATGAATAACTGAATATTATGTTCAACAATTTTCCGATTATGATATATAGAAGAATCTTAACAATAATTCACGATCAAAGGAGTTCTGGCATCTTTGTAGCTGTATCACATCACACTTCAAAGCTTCAGTGAACGAAAACTGTACAAGAACTAAGAATGGGGTTTAAATCAAGCCAAACGATCAGAACACATGTTTGTTCAAGCTTGTTTGAAATTTTATCGAGCTTTAATTTTTATTTGAGCTTCATTTAATTACTAATTGAGTCGAGTTCGAAAGAGATCTAAACGATCCGAACAGCAAACGAGCTTGAATAGTTCAATTCCTTTATACCTACTTTATGATTTTTATTCTAATCGAGCTTTATATATTTTCAAATAAAAAGATATGTCCAAATTTGTTAATAAGATCAAACGAGCTTTTTACTAACCAAGCTTGACCTCCCGATGCTTGTCCTTTGCCCTTAGATTGTGGACAATGGGTCTGTTCTCTCCAGCTTATTTTCAGTTCAGTTCAGTTCAGTTCAATTCATTTTAGTTCAGTTCAGTTTTGTTTTGTTTTAGGATTATTATTAATTATTATTTAATCATTTTAGTTGATATTATTATTATTATTATTATTATTAGTAGTAGTAGTAGTAGTAGTAGTAGTAGTATCTTCGTTGATATTATAGGGGTGAGCATTCAGGTCAGGATTGGGTGTTTCGGGATGTTCGGGATCGGGTGACATTTTAAACTACCCGAACTCGTACCGATTTTTTTTGAAATTTAAAGTATTATTATATTAGCTTAGTATTTATAATTATTCATTATTTCTATTAATAATAATATCATTTATATTATTATTACTCATTTTTATAGTATTAGTTACTTTGATTCGATTTGATTTTTTTCGATTGATTCGATTCGATTTTTTGATTCAATTGATTCGATTCGGTTTAGTTTTTTTGATTCGGTTCAATTGATTCGATTAAGTTGAATTTTTCCGAAGAAAACAGGCCCAATGTCGGCTTGTGTGACTTGGCTTCCCGCAGTTATAACAGACACCCTTTCCATACAAACACTCTCCGCCATGATTCTTACCACACTTTGGGCATGCAGGCCTAGTGATCGGCGCACCCGGTCCAGATTTCTCATCTAGCTTCTTCTGCTTATTGGAAGCTGCCGACTCAGATTGATTACCATTCCACCCTCTCTTCCCAGAAGATAACTTAGCAGTTGATTGAGGACTCAAGCTCTGACTAGCTTCAAGCTATTGAGCTCTGAACACTGTCTCGGTATACGATAGCACCTCATGACCAGCCAAAATGTGACGAATACTCGGATGTAAACCACTCCGGAACCTAAGGGCCCTCTTGCGGTCAGTATCCACCATGTGCTCCACAAAGAAGCTGATTTGATTAAATTTTCTCTCATATTCTTTAGACGATAAGCTCCCTTGCTCAAGGTTCTAGAAATATCTCTCCATCTTCTCTCAGTAGTGCTCTGGATAGTACTGTTCCATCATTAGTTCTTTGAACTGATCCCAAGTTAATGCAGCACGCTCGGCTTCCGACCTCAAATGCCAAGAGCTCATCCACCAGTGTCCAGCATCCTCCACCATTTGATACTTGGCACGAAGAATTCTCTGCGCATCAATGCACCCAATCAGCTCAAGGGTACGCTCCATCGACATCAGCCGTTCATCGACGAAAGCTGGTCCTTCTCGACCGTTGAATGATGGTGGTGTGAAACGTCGGAATTGCTGCACAACTTGTGCCTCGGTAGGAGCTGGCACATTATTATTGTGGTTATCTTGATCTCCGTTACCACCACCACTAGCTCCAGCACCAGAGTTGGCATTTTGATCACCGAGATTATCAGCACTTCGGTTAGCTGGTCGTCCACGTCCACGAGTTGCCATGGTCTTAAGGTGCATTATAGCTAATGACTACTTAGGAATCTCCCCATAAGGGATCGAAATAAAAGTATACATTGCGTCTAAGGGTTTAACTGGTCCAAATAGACGTTCTAGCAGTGCTATACTAACTCACCTACATGTATTTATGAATTTATAATAAAGCACGTACATGTCCAACATTTATTATGAATCCCAAGAGCATATCATCTCCAAAATATAATCATGGTAGTGCAACATGATTCAAATATGTGTTGAATCTCTTAACTGTAAAATTTTGTTACGATTACAACATAAACATAACTTAAAATATGTATCTTGGAGTTGACGTGGAGCGGCGATGGTGACTGATAATTGTTGGAACATTTTGTTCCATACATATATTAATAATGTTTTGATGATTAAAATTGATAAGCAAAACAAAACAACGAAGAGGCGAAGCAAGAATCGAAGAAAATGAAGACTTAAAAAGGTGTTCTGAACTAAGCTAATGTACGCAAAGAGTATTATATAGCGTACCTAGTATTGGAATCATAACGTACGTAACAGCATGTTTATAACGTACGTAATGAGAAGAATCTGAGTTCAAACAAGATGAACGTTGGAAATGACGTCATGGCATAGGTCAGCAAGCAACGGACATATTGACCTATTATAACGTACGTAATGATGTCTTATTAACGTACGTAAGGATAAGAAATGAAAGCTACTAGACTCTTAATGAGAGATGCTAACGTACGTAACAAGGTTATGTTAACGTATGTAAGACGGATAATGGCCGTAATGGGAAGGAGATAGCGGCCGTAATGAAGTGTCAGATTGCTAACGGCTAGTTTGATCAAGAAGGCTATAAATACCATGCCCATGGTATTGATTCATAACAACAACTTCAAGCATATGAGATAATCATCTGAGTTTCATATTGATATTATTGTTATTGTAATATTGAGCTTACATTGAGTGATTGAGTGTTATACACAAAATCATACGCGAGCGGTAAAAGAAAAGATACGATTGGATTCGGTGTTATTAGGATCAAGGATCCGGCATTGTTAGAATCGCAATCGGTATCTTCGTGAGGTTTATCTAGTACCCATAGAAATCTAGAGAGGTTGATTCCTTGTCCTACGAAAAGGAAAACGGTTTAACTTGGACCGACGCAAAGATAAGTACGATTGGTTTATCACGGACCAATAGAAGACGTGATTGTAACGGTTATACCTCGACCGATAGAAGAGAGACGTGAAGGTTTTTCTTTAGCCTATTGAAAAAGATACAGAGAGAGGATGTAGGCTCGTTTATAGCCGAACCTCTATAAATCCTTGTGTGCTTTAAATTTCCGCACTTGATATTTACGTTTCCGCAACACGGCGCAATATCCGACCCCGGTACCCAACAATTGGTATCGGAGCAGTACTCCAATACGCGGCTTAACATCTGAGGAGAAAAATATCCAATGGCGTTCTAATTTGCTCCTATCGAAGGCCTTGCTCTTAACCGACCACCATTCTTTGATGGCTCAAATTATTTGTCATGGAAGAAAAAGATGTCGTTATTCGTGCCTACAATATAGAGATTTGGAAGATTATTTACCTTGGCCGAAAGTTCCTCTCAAATCCAACGGTACACTCAAATCTTTTGAAGAATACGACGATGCCAATTGGAAAAATGACCATCTAAATTGTAAGGCCACTCAACTCTTATTTTGTGCCTTAAATCCGGAAGAGGTCAATCGAATCTCATCGTGTGAGAGTGCGAAAGAAATATGGAAAATTCTTGAAATCACATGCGAAGGGACAACTCAAGTCAAGGAGACGAAGATCAATATGCTTCTCCATGACTACGAGTTATTCATGATGAAGGGTGACGAGTCCATCACCAATATGCTCGACCGATTTTCGGTCATCACCAATGGACTTGCTTCGTTCGGAAAAGCATTATCTAGTAGTGAAAAATTTAAGAAAATTTTACGATCACTACCTAGCGAATGGGACGGCACTGTGACCGCAATTATGGAATCCAAAGATCTCAACACGCTCGATTTTAGTGCCCTTGTTGGTTCACTAATCAATTATGAGATTGTATTAAAATCACGAAGTGTCAAGCCAAAGCCAAAGGAACGATCGTTCGCCATGAAGGCTAAGATATCGAGAAAGAAAGAAGAAATCCCGGTGGAGAAAAGCGACGAAGAAGCGGCATATTATGCCAAGAATATTAATAAATTCCAGACTTTATTAAACCGGAGGAAGAAGGATATCTCAAGCGAAACGAAGAAATTCGACAACTCTTGTCGACTATGTGGAAAACCATGCCACTTCGCT
This sequence comes from Orobanche coerulescens, assembly GCA_033398695.1. Classification (NCBI taxonomy): domain Eukaryota; kingdom Viridiplantae; phylum Streptophyta; class Magnoliopsida; order Lamiales; family Orobanchaceae; genus Orobanche; species Orobanche coerulescens. The sequence goes on from CM065815.1 coordinate 121,283,199, forward strand.
AAGCATTGCCGTGCCAAACCCAAGAAGGAGGTCCTCGTGGCAACATGGAGCCATGAAGACGAAGACGACGAATTTATCGAACAAAATAATCTCGCTCTCATGGCCCGGAGTTCATTCGACGACAGTGACGTCGAAAGCCAGGTTAGTACATCCTCCCGTGATGAACTTTTTGATGCATTTGAATTATTTCATACGGATTTTTAAAATGCATTATCGGAAATCAAATCCCTTAAGTTTAAAATTAAATCTTTGGAAATTGAAAATTCCAAAATTATCGAAAAGGGAAAATTTGTTGAAATCGATCATTCAAAGTGTATTCAAAATGAAAATATTTTGAAGAATGATCTCGCTAAAATTCAAACCGAGCTTAAATCTTTGACAAAGAAATTCTCGCGCGGAAACGGGAAATTTGAACAAATGCTTGGTGTTCAAAAATTTACTTTGAATAAAAAGGGGTTAGGATTCAAGACTCGTTTGAAAAACAAATCCGTTAATTTCAAGATACCCCATTGCGAAAAATGTTTAAAAATCGGGCATCATATTTCAAGTTGCAAAAGACCGACACGGACGATAATAATTAAGAAAATTTGGGTTCCTAAAGGAACAATCGTTTCAAATATCATCTACGTTTCTAAACAAAAACCAACTATAGGTTGGATCCCTAAACATTGATTTTTGGCATTTTACTCAGGGGGGGTAATTTTTTTTAAAAACGAATAATATTTACAGGGGGAGTTAATACCCTTGTATTTATTTTTGCATATTTCATTATTTATTGAATTTTTTTATTGGTATTTTATTGCATTTTTTGATGAATACAAAAAGGGGGAGAGATAAGAAAATGGAGAAATAAGTCGAAAATGTGATTAACCGTGAAAGGGGGAGAAAAATCGAAGAAAATCGATAGCATACAAAAAGAATTGGAAAAACGAAGGAGTTGATAAAAAATAAGGAGAAGTCGAAAATGAAGGAAAAGAAAAATGAGAAGACGTCCAAAAGACGATGAAAATTTGAAAATGAGGAAAGAAAAGGAGAAAAGAAAAGAAGGAGTCGAAAAAAAAATGGGAGAATAAACTAACGAAACGGACAAAATCGAAAACTTTGGTCTATATACATATGCATATATTTGTATTTTTGCAGGTAAATCCCATTGACGAAGTGTTGTTTTGTAATCATCAAAAAGGGGGAGATTGTTGGAACATTTTGTTCCATACATATATTAATAATGTTTTGATGATTAAAATTGATAAGCAAAACAAAACAACGAAGAGGCGAAGCAAGAATCGAAGAAAACGAAGACTCAAAAAGGTGTTCTGAACTAAGCTAACATACGCAACGAGTATTGTATAGCATACGTAATATTGGAATCATAACGTACGTAACAGCATGTTTATAACGTACGTAATGAAAAGATTCTGAGTTCAAACAAGATGAACGTTGGAAATGACGTCATGGCATAGGTCATCAAGCAACGGACATATTGACCTATTATAACGTACATAATGATGTCTTATTAACGTACGTAAGGAAAAGAAACGAATGCTACTGGACTCTTACTGAGAGATGCTAACGTACGTAACAAGGTTATGTTAACGTACGTAAGATGGCTAACGGCCGTAATGGGAAGGAGATAGCAGCCGTAATGAAGTGTCAGATTGCTAACGGGTAGTTTGATCAAGAAGGCTATAAATACCATGCCTATGGTATTGATTCAGAACAGCAACTTCAAGCATATGAGATAATCATCTAAGTTTCATATTGATATTATTGTTGTTGTAATATTGAGCATACATTGAGTGATTGAGTGTTATACACAAAATCATACACGAGCGGTAAAAGAAAAGATACGATTGGATTCGGTGTTATTAGGATCAAGGATCCGGCATTGTTAGAATCACAATCGGTATCTTCGTGAGGTTTATCTAGTACCCATAGAAATCTAGAGAGGTTGATTCCTTGTCCTACGAAAAGGAAAACAGTTTAACTTGGACCGACGCAAAGACAAGTACGAGTGGTTTATCATGGACCAATAGAAGACGTGATTGTAACGGTTATACCTCAACCGATAGAAGAGAGACGTGAAGGTTTTTCTTTAGCCTATTGAAAAAGATACAGAGAGAGGATGTAGGCTCGTTTATAGCCGAACCTCTATAAATCCTTGTGTGCTTTAAATTTCCGCACTTGATATTTACGCTTCCGCAACACGGCGCAATATCCGACCCCGATACCCAACAATAATAATCATAGATGCCATTAAAGTTTTAACTACTTGCAAAAACGAAATTTAGTTTGAAAGAGAAATTATCTTAACAAGTCTACAGAACCGTAGACCCGCTCTGATACCACTTATGTAGCGACCACGTTTCACAATGTCATTTTAAATTAATTTCAAGGGAGATTAAATATCTTTAAGAAAAATAATTGAATAATTGCAGCGAAAATTGAAATAAAGTCGACCATTTTGCAAGTAAATATAAAATAAATTCCCCACATTTCAAAACATCCATAATATCCAAAACCATAACATTGAAGCCAAAGTTAAAATTATTAAATGGATGAAATAAATAAAGAAGCAGATAAATATTATTATCACGCCACGCCTTTGTCCGCCATGCCAGACTCCTCAACCTGAAAGATTTAAATAATGTGGTGATATTTCAACTCGCTCAGTGAGGAGGGAACGCTTTTTTAAATTTAAATACATAAATGTTGTCAAGTAAATATAACATGCCTAAACCTGGTGGTTGCCCGAGGGCCATTAATATGCGAATTTGTGCATACTGCCTACTACTCATTAAAGGCTACAACGTAATTAACATGCAAACTTTGAGCACATTATGCCTACTACTCATTGGAGGCTACAACATAAATAATATGCAAACTTTGAGCATATAAATATTTGGCAAGAAACAAGCATATATACAAGTAACATCATGAATTAATTAAAACAAGCGTAAAATCCCCACCTCAAAATATGATGATGATCCTTGAAAATTTGAGATGCAAATGCAGTTCAAATCCTAGACTCCAAGTCCTCGTCTCCTAAAATAATAATTAAATTCTAATATTAATATAGCATCCAAAATAAATTAATATAAATTATTTGATTTATAATTAAGTAAAAGAGATCTGATTTTTAAAATATTGAAACTGGTTGGGGGTCGAATTAAAAGGATTGGAAAAACTGTGGAACTGAAATTGAATACACTAAAAAATTGATTTAGGGTCAAATCATACGGTCTGGAACATACGGTCTCGATTGGAATACTCAAAAAAGAGGGCGGGTTATAAAAACCCTTGCCCTAATTATTCGGCCGCATAATACTTCTTCTCCCGTCCTCTTACCCTTCTCGCCTGCTCCCTAAATTTTTCTCACTCTGAAAATCCCCGATCTCTCTCTCTCTCTCTCAAATTTCTCACGCAGCACACACATACACACCAAAAAAAGGTAAACACCGCAACAATACATAAGGCCGACACTCTCACATTATCACTCTCCTCCAACCGATTTCTCAGCTCTCTCTATAAAATCAATCTCATCCACAAAACACACACAAATACACACAAGGGCTCAAGAAATTCATACAGACATGAAATCTGCCCCTTTCTCGATCTGGAAAAAAATAATTGAACACATGAATACATGAAATCGATTGGGATCGAATGAAGGTGGGCGACGGTATCGGGTTCGGTTTCTGGGTCGGTCTTGACAAGGTACTGTGTGAGGGTTAGGGCTAAGGAGGGTGTATTTAATTATGATTTTAATGGAATTTAATAGATTTTGGTGGAGTTTAAAAGTTTTGGGGTATTCAATGTAGATTTAGATGGACTCTTAAAAAGTTATCAGGTATTTAATATAGATTTAGATGGGCTCTTAAAAAGTCCTTCAAAATTTCATGGTATTCAATTTTTATTTTTTAAAGTCCTATTAAATCTAGAGGTATTTAATATTTGTAAGACTTGGACAGAAATATATATTTCATTGATTTTAATGTACTTTTTTGGGCCGATTATAAATAGACAGAATCCTCTCATTCTCTCGTATGTACCCCAGAAATTTTGAAGGAGAGAGAATTGCACTATCGACCGACTTTTGCTTCTTGCCTCTGTCGTCGGATACTTTTCTGCAAATCACCGTGACCATTCTACTCCCATCAAGAGGTAAGATTATATTCTTTTTTGCTTGTAATACACATGTTGTTTTGAAACACAATCGGAAGAAAAGAAAAGGAACGACAAATTAACCATCCCCGCCTTCTATAGCTTCTTCCGCCGTCGCTGCACCTTCATCGATGCAAACCCGAGGCTGGCCTTCAACCTCCCTCAATTTCCTCTAAACCCAAACCCAACCCAAACCCAATTTCCCCTAAAAATCAACCGACATCTGGCCCCGAATCGAACACATCAAACCCAAAATTGAATTTTTTTTTCTCTTTTCCCAACCTCCCTCACGCTTGTACCTGTACGACTCTTTCTTTCACCTTGGCCGCGAATTGAAGCCATAGAAAGTGCTTTCCGGCTTCTTCTGGTACATATACGTGAACCAGGTTTTTTTTTTCATTCTCTACTATATATGGTGAATTGGAGGAATCAGATTGATTCAACCCCTCAATTTTGTGTATTATATGGATGTTGTTGTTAGGTATATGAATTTTATCAAAGCCCTTAAGTTGCTTTTGTTTTCTGATTTCAGGGTAGAATTCGCAATTTATGCATGTTGTTGTTGTTTTCCTTGGTTATTCGGTTACTTGCGTCTTCCTCTTCGTAATTTCATTTTCTAATAGTTTTTATTTAAGAATATTTTCTCGATTCAACCTCAGACGTTTTGGTTTTGAATTCCATTACTTTGGTGCTGCGATTCCTCTTAGCCAAGTTTTCTAGGTGTTATGAATCATAACTCTTAAAAACCTACTCATATAGTTTGTAGTTATAGTTACTAGCAGCCACAATTAACAGTGAATTTGAAATTCTTTACCCACAACTATTGTCCAGTTTTTCTAGCATGTATGTCTAGCTTCTTTGTTTTTGCTGGACTGATCCGAGTGGGGCAGAGGATATTTGATTTTGTTTAGGGTGTTATAGGAGAAAGCATTTTGAGATACCGGAAAATATGTCTATTTGGAGGAGATTGTGTAATATATGTATAGTTTGATTCTGTAAATGAATGGAATGGAGTGAAATGGGGAACAATTTTTAAAAGATTGGAGGGGCTTATCATATTTTTAGAAGTATTAGATAAGAAACACAAGTTGTGTATTGTTAACCCTAAACCCTCACCGTGGGATCATTTGTTTGCTTCTGCACCAGTCCCACCACATAGCTTTAGTGAGTCATGCAGCGGTGACCTCAACCATGTGAATGGGATTGCTAATGTGACTCATAATATCGTTGGTAATAGAAGTAGTGGGAATAATCATGCTGGAATGCCGATTCCGATCCCGCATCCTCCGCCACCCCAGATTATGCCCGCGCAGATGATGGGAATGGCCAATGGGCATAGATGTGGTACTTATGTTTCTAAATTTTTAACTATGAGTAAAGTGTATTATTGTGATAATAATTGTATTTTGGGTTAGAATTGTATGCATTAAGCTAATATAAATTTATTTTCCAGGTGTTGTATTTTATAATGTCTAATATCAACATGCTTGAAATAGAGAATGAAGAGATAGAAGAGGAAAAAGAACTTCATGAGACTTTGAAGTGCATATTGTTGGCAATTCAAGTAATTATCTCAATGCTACATGAGCTTGTTGTTAACATGAGTTATGAGCGTATTCATCGTAATTTAAGTAGGCGGCCAAAAACTTCAAGTGGATACAATTATATGCTCAAAATTTTAAATGACGATCCAGAAGAATTTAGAGGGCTTTATAGAATGTATCCCAATATATTTGTCAAACTATGCAATATTATGAGGGAAAAAGGAATCCTACAAGATACAAGATTTATTTGTGTTGAAGAGATGCTTGCGGCATTTCTACGCGTTGTTGGGCAGTGTAACACCCCCAAGATATTCGGGGTATATTACAGCGCCGTGAATCTCCATATGGGACCCACCAGGCTGAACATACAACATACTCATCACAAAGACGCAAAACAAAATAATCCACCCGGTTCAACCGGTCAAACATAACATCATCATCCGACACAAACATAATAGACAGCAATACAATCCGGACGAACAAGGACCCTTAAGTACTCGAGTACTTCTATTAGTTTAAAAACCACAAAAGGGGTAAAAGATAGAAGACAATAAGACATCACTCGTGCACAATCATCACGCACGGCCATCATCCGCATACTGGTCCAGCGCCCGCTCGTCACGATGAACCTGACCTGAAATTCATAAAACGAATTTCCCCAAAACGGGTCCCCAGAGGGGTTAGCAATTACGCTAGTACAAGTAACCAAATGAACAACTTACATCTTACACATATAGTAAATGCATGCAATCAAGAAAACATAGTTCCAAAATACTCATTTCCAGAAATGCCAATATCAAATCACATTTGTAAAATACACCACAATTAACCGTCGATCCACGTCTCTGTGGACCCCTACCGAGACCCCGTCGGATCTAACCCGTAGTGGTTAAAAGCAAGCTCGTCGATCCACGTCTCTGTGGACCCCTACGGAGACCCCGTCGGATCTAACCCGTAGTGAGCATACACACACACACCATTCTCATACAATACTACTATGTCAAGATTGTAAGTTCATAAGGGTACTTGCCTCGATCAATTAGACGGTGACACGAACGGGAATGAAGGATCAAACGCGACCGCGAGGAACCGACGGAAATGGACCTAACGATTCGAATAACACAATCACAACCACTTGTAAACGATTACGGAAATGGAATACACCCGGAAACCCGCCTACGATTCATGTATATTCGTATAACAACAACAAAGAGGGCGGACCACAACCAAACCCTCTTGATTACAAAAATACCACGAAATATACCATGAATCCATAGGGTAACCAACAATACCAACGAGATTAGTCATATACATCATGAATTAATCTATCGTACGGAACGAATCGGACGAAACGTGAAAAACTCCCCAATTTATCCAAAACAAGGTTTAGGAGTTTACCTCGAATTAATGACGAAGAATACGATTAGATGTTGATAATATACTCCAAAAACTCGAAGAGGATGATGGCTCGGAGTTACAAAGCTTCAAATCGCCGGAAATGCCAAGAAAATCGCCTAGGAGTCGGATGGAGAAGAAGAGAGATGATAATGGCCGAAATCGGTCAACTCCTGGGTTTATAAACCCAGGCTGCGTTACGTACGTTAGACACCACTTGCTAACGTACGTAAGATATGTTACGTACGTAAGCCGTAAGGTCCTTACGTACGTAACCAAAAAGGCAGAAATGTCTGTACCGTTCTACACAGGCCATTACGTACGTAACAGAAACAAGCATTACGTACGTAAGATGTGTTATGTACGTAAGCCGTAAGGTCCTTACGTACGTAACCAAAAAGGCTGAAATGCCTGTACCGTTCTACACAGGCCGTTACGTACTTCTGCCTGAGGAGTACAGGCCGCGATTACTGGCAAGGAAGGGACCGAAACATCAAAATGCAACGGTGAACAGATCACGAAGGTACGAATGTAAAGGATTCGAGGCAACGAACTCAAGCGTTGAAAGAAAACACATTCCCAACTACCCGAAGGTTCGGAAAACAACAACAGACGTAATTATCCCAAAACTTTGGGAAATCACAAAAAAGCCCAAAACATTCGAAATGTACGATACATGGTCGAAACACCAAACGGAAGTTCACAACATGCATAAAAACATGAGATGGATCCTCGGCAACCCCGAAACGGCGGTTCCGAACGACGATTTATGAGAATACCCGAGATAGCGACGAAAACAACATGAAACACCGAATCGAGTAAAACGAGTCCGAAACAAGCTCGAACGACAAAAAGACCAATATTAAATATCCTCAAAATATCAATACGGTTACAAGCGAGTTGCCAAAAACGAAAATACACCAAAATGAGAATATTAAGAGAAAGGAAAATGCGGATATTACATTCTACCCCTCTAAAAATAAGTTTCGTCCCGAAACTTAAGAAACAAACAACTCAGGGTACCTAGCACGCATGCTATCCTCGGTTTCCCAAGTTGCCTCCTCGGCACCGTGTCTCGACCACTGCACCTTGACCAAAGGGATGGTCTTATGCCTCAGTCGTTTCTCATGATGCTCCAAAATCTTCAAAGGATGCTCCTCAAAAGTAATATCCTCGGCGACATCAATCTCACCGTAATCGATGACGTGACTAGGATCCGGGACATATTTCCTCAGCTGGGAAACATGAAAAACGCTATGAACATGACTCAAGGCCGGAGGTAACGCCAAACGGTATGCCAACCCACCGACTCGCTCGAGAATCTCAAAGGGTCCAATAAATCTCGGACTCAACTTCCCTTTCTTCCCGAAACGAAAAACTCCCTTCGTCGGCGACACCTTTAGCAAAACGTGGTCTCCCACCTCGAATTCCAAAGGTCGACGACGGACGTCGGCATACGACTTCTGTCGACTCTGGGCAGTCAACATCTGTTCCCGAATTAATTCTATCTTCTGCCTCGTCTCTAAAACGACATCCGGCTCGATCTCGACCAAATCGGACGCCTCATTCCAACAAATCGGTGACCGACATCGCTGCCCATAAAGTGCCTCATACGGTGCCATCCGAATCGACGCGTGCCAACTATTGTTGTACGTGAATTCAATCAATGGCAAATGCTCCTCCTAGTCACTGCTCCAATCGAGAGCACAAGCACGCAACAAATCCTCGAACGTGTAGATAGTGCGTTCCGACTGTCCATCTGACTGGGGATGAAAAGAGGTACTCAAACGCAAATGGGTACCCAACGCCTTATGCACTGCCTGCCATAAGTGCGATACAAAACGACCATCACGATCCGAAACAATAGACTTCGGAGTACCATGAAGCCTCACAATCTGCGCGATAAACACATGAGCTAACTTTTTTGGGCCCCAAGTGTCCTTGATGCCCAGGAAATGTGCCGACTTGGTCAGACAATCAACAATCACCCATACCATATTCATGCCCGACCTCGATCTCGACAAACTCGTAATGAAATCCATCGATATATCTTCCCATTTCCATTCCGGAACGGGAAGTGACTGTAATAACCCATCCGGTCGCTGATGCTCGATTTTGACCTGCTGACAAGTCAAACATCTTGCTACAAACTGTGCGACCTCCTCCTTCATATCATTCCACCAGAAATTCCTTCTCAAGTCCTTGTACATCTTACTCGAACCAGGATGAACGGAATAAGGTGTAGCATGGGCCTCACGTAAAATACTCTGTCTCAACTCCGAGTCGTTCGGCACACAAAGCCGACTCTGGAATCTCAAAATATCATCCTCGTGAATCACGAACCCAGGAGACTTCCCTTTAAGAACGTTCTCTCGGATTTGAGTAATCATCGGATCCCCTAACTGTTTTAGCTTAATTTCATCGATCAAAGACGACGAAATCTCTAAAGCACGAAGTTGCCCGATGGTTCCAGGCAACAAAACCTCAACATCTAACTCGATCAAAGCCCGCCGAAGTTCCGACTTAGATGTAAGGATCTCAAGCGTTCGCAACGCAACCGGTTTCCAACTCAAGGCGTCGGCCACGACGTTCGCTTTGCCCGGATGATAAAGGATTTCGAGGTCATAATCCTTAATCAGCTCTAACCACCTCCTCTGCCTCATATTCAACTCCCGCTGAGTAAATATGTATTTCAGACTTTTATGATCGGTAAAAATCTGACATGCAGAGCCGAAAAGATAGTGACGCCAAATCTTGAGCGCGAAAACGACTGCCGCTAACTCCAAATCATGAGTAGGGTAGTTCAGCTCATACGGCCTCAACTGTCTCGACGCATAGGCAATGGTCTTGCCGTGCTGCATCAATACGCACCCAAGACCCTGACCCGAAGCATCACTGTAAACAGCAAAACCCTCGTTGCCACACGGCAACGCTAAACCCGGGGCTGAAGTCAAACGCCTCTTCAGCTCCTCAAAACTGGACTGCCTCTCGTCATTCCAGATGAACTTCTCGGATTTCTGGAGCAACTGTGTAAGTGGCCGAGCTAGTTTCGAGAAACCCTCGATGAACCTACGATACTAGCCAGCCAAACCCAAGAAACTACGGATCTCTTTCACATTCGTGGGCGGTGCCCAATCCAACACTGCCTCAATTTTCTGCGGATCCACACGAACACCCTCGGCTGAAATCACGTGACCCAAAAACATCACTTCCTTCAGCCAGAACTCACATTTCGAGAACTTTGCATAGAGTTGCTCGGTCCTCAAAACGTCTAACACCACCCGCAAATGATGAGCATGCTCTTCCTCGCTCCTCGAATAAATAAGAATATCGTCCAATAATTAAAGAGTCAGCTGGGAGAACTATTGGAGAAAGGGTACATCCGACCGAGCGCTTCGCCTTGGGGCGCACCTGTTCATTTTGTAAGGAAGAAGGATGGTTCACTATGTTTATGCATTGATTACCGTGAGCTAAACAAAGTGACCATTAAGAATAAGTATCCTTTGCCTCGTATAGATGATTTGTTTTATCAGTTGCAAGGAGCTGCAGTATTCTCAAAAATTGATTTGAGATCAGGATACTATCAGCTCTGGGTGAAAGAGTCCGACATTCCGAATACTACATTTCGGACGAGGTACGGACATTATGAATTTGTGGTCATGCCTTTTGGTTTGACTAATGCACCAGCAGTGTTCATGCAACTAATGAACAAGATATTCATCGAGTACCTGGACATATGTGTGGTCGTCTTTATTGACGACATCTTGATTTATTCTCGGGATAAGGAGGAAAATGCCCGGCACTTGCGTTTGGTACTAGATATTTTGAGAGCCGAGCACCTCTATGCAAAATTCTCAAAATGTGAGTTCTGGTTGGAAGAAGTTATGTTTCTCGGCCATGTGATTTCGGCTGAAGGGGTTCGTGTAGACCCACAGAAGATTGAGGCAGTGCTAGATTGGGCACCGCCCAAAATGTTAAAGAAGTTCATAGCTTTTTGGGTCTTGCTGGGTATTACTGTCGGTTTGTCGAGGCATTCTCAAAACTCGCTCGGTCGCTTACTCAATTACTCCAGAAGATAGAAAAGTTTGTTTGGACTACCGAGAGACAACAGAGCTTTGATGATCTGAATAGACGTTTGACCACAGCGCCGATTTTAGCTTTTCCTCAGGGTAGCGAATGATTTGCAGTTTATAGCGACGCTTCAGGACAAGGGCTTGGATGTGTGCTTATGCAGCATGATAAGACGATAGCCTTTGCGTCACGACAGTTGAAGCCATATGAGATGAACTATCCTACTCATGATTTGGGCTTCACACTTAAGATTTGGCGGCATTATTTGTATGGCTCTGCGTGTCGGATTTATACCGACCATAAGAGTTTAAAGTAGATCTTTAGTCAGAAAGATATGAATACGAGACAGAGAAGTTGGTTGGAATTGATCAGGGATTTTGATTTGAAAATTCTTTACCATCCAGGAAAGTCCAACGTCGTCGTGGACGCTTTGAGCCGCAAATCGTCATCGCTTCAGATGCTCGAGGTCCTTACATCTCAGACAAAGATTCGTCAGGATTTAATCGAGCAAGGAATAGAAGTTTGGCTCAAAAGAGTGCAAGGACAGTTGTGCACTCTCGAGATTACTTCGTCCTTGGTTGATGACATCAAAGGGAAACAGTGGAGTGACCCGATGATCTCTCAACTGAAAGAAGATGTAATTAAAGGAAAAGCCCCTGGTTTTATGGTCCCTGAAGATAGTATTCGGAGATTTCAGGGCAGGCTTTGTGTTCTTAATGATCGAGAGTTGAGGCAGAGAATTCTTCGAGAAGCCATTGCTACACCTTACTCTATCCACCCCGGAACGAGTAACATGTACAAGGACTTGAAGCGAAACTTTTGGTGGAATAATATGAAGAAAGATGTCACAGAGTTTGTGCTACGATGCTTGACGTGTCAACAAGTCCATATTGAACATAAACGACCGGCGAGGTTGTTGAAGCCGCTTCCCATTCCCGGGTGGAAGTGGGAAGATATCTCTATGGATTTTATCACGGGGATGCCGAGAACTAGAGCTGGAATGAATATGATTTGGGTAATTGTCGATCGGTTGACTAAGTCCGCACACTTCCTAGGTATTAGGGATACTTGGGGACCAGAGAGATTGGCTCGAACTTTTATAGTTGAGATCGTGAGGTTGCATGGTGCCCCTAAGACCATTGTTTCTGATAGAGACGGTCGTTTCGTATTGCATCTTTGGCAAGCCGTTCATCAGGCCTTGGGTACCGAGTTGATATTGAGCACGTCTTTTCATCCTCAGTCAGACGATCAGATGGAGCGAAAGATTCAGATGCTAGAGGATATGTTGCGGACTTGTGCCCTAGACTGGAGTAATGATTGGGAGCTCCACTTGCCGTTGATCGAGTTTACTTACAATAATAGTTGGCATGCGTCGATCAAAATGGCACCATTCAAGGCACTCTATAGTAGGTGCTGTAGATCACCGTTATGCTGGGACGAGGCTTCGGAGCTAGTCGGGATGGAACCGGATATGTTGTTGGAGACTAAGGAGAAAATTTATATTATCCGGGACCGATTGTTGACCGCCCAGAGCCGTCATAAATCTTATGCTGATACTCGTCGTCGACCTTTGGAATTCGAAGTGGGAGACCATGTTCTACTCAAGGTGTCGCCAACTTGAGGAGTTTTCCACTTCGGGAAAAATGGGAAACTTAGTCCGAGGTATATCGGACCTTTTGAAATTTTAGACCGGGTTGGAGATTTAGATTATCGCTTGGCATTGCCTCCAGCCTTGAGTCATGTCCATAGCATTTTTCATGTTTCTCAGTTGAGGAAGAACGTGCCGGATCCGAGTCATATTATTGACTATGGTGAGATTGATGTAGCCGGGGATATTACCTTTCCGGAAAGACCGGTGAGAATCCTTGAACGTCGTGAGAAGCAACTTTGGCACAAAACCATCCTGTTAATTAAAGTGCAGTGGTCGAGACATGGAGTCGAGGAGGCGACATGGGAAACGGAAGAGAAGATGTGATCGGAATATCCCGAACTTTTTATTTCTTAAGTTTCGGGATGAAACTCCTTTTTATAGGGGGAATGTAATACCAGTGCTTTTAAATTTTCCGCTTTGGTGCTTCTATGATTTTTGACACTCGTTGTAAGTGTTTAGTAAGTTGAGATTGATATTGGAGTTTACATCATTTGGATTTTTACTCTTTCTTGTCGGATCGTTGCTACTTGGGATCTCGGATGCGTTGTTTTCACCTGTTTGTGAGGCGGAGCGCACGCTATGTACCTTTCATAGTGCGCGCTATTTCTGTACTAGTAGCATACGCTATCGGTCAGTAGTAGCGCACGTTGACGGTCCAGACAGGGCAGAGGCAGTAGCTAATTCTGCTCTCTGGACTAGCAGGTAGTGCACGCTAGGAGTTCATTAACGCACGCTATTCGTCATCAGTAGCACGTGCTAACATCGTCCATAGCGCACGCTAACGAGCTGAGTTGGCAGAGGCAATGAGGTATCCAGACTCTCTGGACTAATAGGTAACGCATGCTAAGCAGCGGCTAGCGCACGCTATATGTGTTGCGTAGAGCGCGCTAGTGCTCAGTGTTAACGCACGCTCGCGGAGTGGAACAGTGAACTGGGACTTTGGCAGGACACCAGTTAGCGCACGCTAAGAATGTTGTATAGCGCGCGCTAACGTCTCAGGACAGTAGCCACTGGACTACAGGGTGACCCCGTTAGCGCACGCTAATATTGAGGCGTAGCATGCGCTAGACTGAGCACAGTATATAAGTCAGCACTGTTCTTCGGCATTTCTTCATCTTTTTTCTTCTTTTCGATGGGAGGAGCTTGGGAGAGGCGATTTGGTCGATTTGAGGCGGTCCATCTTCAACAATCATCGTCTTGAGTTGGATAACAAAGATTTCACAACATTTAATCCATTTCCAGCTTCCAAATCAAGGTAAAAATCCTTAGAACCCTATTTTGGGAATTTTGGGGATTTTCTTAGATTCGTCTGATTTATCCATTTTAGGACTTGAGATCTTTGATATTATACTGTATCTACCCCGTATCCATATTTTCCCTACGATTATATGGATTGTTTTGTGCCGTGTTCGGACTTGAGAGGGTTTGGGTGATTTTCCAACCTCTAGATGTTTACCCTTGTAGTTTCACGAATCGTAGGTGGGTTTCGGGAGTTTCTTCGTGTGATTTGAGTATGGATTATTGATTATCATAATCCTTGCGAATTGTTTAGGTGCCAGAAGTGCGTTCTTGGACCTACCGAACTTATACTCTTGTCCTTCCGATTTCTCGATGTCTCAAAGGCAAGTATATGTTTATGATTGTACGTTCTCGACTTTAAAAGTGAGGTATATGAATTGTATGATTGTTTATATTTAGTCTAGGATGGACCGACGGGTCTGTAATACCCGTACTTTTTGTAAATCTTCTACTCTTGTGCTTTGTAATTTTTACGCTCGTATAAGTGTTTGGTAAGCTTATATTGATCTTGGAACTCTTGTCAATTGGATTTACCCCTTTTCTTGTTCGGATCGTCGCTGTTTTCGGATCCTTGATGCGATTATACTACCTTCGTGTAATGGGTAGCGCACGCTACGCACACCATGTAGCGCACGCTAATTTAGTGAGGGTAGCGCACGCTATCCGTTATAATTAGCGCACGCTACTAATGTATTGGAGGCGGACAGTCCAGTAGCTACTGGACTGGAAAAGGGAATTCCTAGCGTACGCTAGGTGTGACTGGTAGCGTACGCTAGATTTTAGTGGTAGCGCACGCTACGTTACTAGAGTAACGTGCGCTAAAGAGAGCAGAGCTGGGGACAGTAGGTTCTGGACTGGGCACTGACTACCAGGTAGCGCACGCTATTAGAAATAATTAGCGCACGCTAATTGAAGTCACTAGCGCACGCTATGAGCAGGTGTTAGCGTACGCTAACGGAGATGGCAGAGGCTACTGGATTGCCTGGTGAGTCCGATAGCGCGCGTTATTTTTCATGGCTAGCGCACGCTAGTCCCTATTTAGTATAAATAGGACATTTCCATTCCCAAATCGTCATTTCTTCCTACCTTCACCTCCTTGGGCGATTTTAGGCGATTCCGGGCGATTTGTGAGGAGTTCTTCGAGCTGCAATTATCTAGCAACATCTTTGAGTTTCTAGTTCGGATTTATCAACGTTTAATCCTCTCCACCGCTCCAAATCAAGGTAAACTTCTCACAACCCTAGATTTTCGGAATTTGGGGATTTTCCATCCGATTTCTTCGATCCAACTTGTTGTTATGTTAGAATATATGGATTACGAGTTATCTACCTTGGATACATGTTTTCCTATGGATTTAATGGTGTATTTCCGGAGTTCTTGAGTGTTTGGGAGATTTGACTTGCGATTCACTATCCAAGAGAATTATTCCCGGAACACATGTATCGGGGTAGTAAATTCGGGTGATTCCAACTTATTTTCATACCGATGGGGTTTTGACAATTGAATTACGAACTTTTCTAGGTTCGGAGTTGTCGAATCCTTCAATCTTGGTACCTTGTCGTTTGTACCCTTTTTCCTCTCGATTCCAGGCAAGTGATTCTTGTGAAAGTTATGTTCTTAAATGTGAAAAGTAATGCATGTGATTGTGAGAGTTGCTTTCGTTCACTCCGAGAGGACCCGACGGGGTCGAGGAGGGTTCCGCTTATGTCGGTTCCGTGAACATTTGGGTTAGCCACTCCGAGATGATCCGACGGGGTCGAGGAGGGATTCACGCATTGTCGAGTCCACGGTTAATCAAGAGATATCATCATTTCCAAATATGTTTGGATAATTGTATTTTCCGGAAAATCATTATCATGGCTTTGAATTGGTGCATATGCTTTTATGTATAAGACTTGACATTTCACTTGTAATACTTGCCCTAACCCCTCTCGTTTGGGGAAAATTACTTTTGTGTTTTTCAGGTCCTAAGGAACCATACGAGTGAGCGCCGGGACGATACGATGAGGATGGCGAGGCGTGATACTGTGGCTAGTTGTGTTCTACTTTGTTTGGTCGTCGTTCTATTCGGTCCATTTTATCCTTGTAATAATAAGTGGTACTCGAGTACCTTAGGAAAGTCCTTTTCCATTGTCGTGCAACTACTTGTATTTCTTCATGGTATTGTTTGTCCGTGGTTGAACTTCCTTGTTTGTATCGAATTTATTGATTCGCAAGTGGATTTTATCAAATTTAATACGTTGTGAGTGAGATAAGCCTAGTGGATCCCAGGTCGGGATTTACGGCGCTGTGATATTCTCCGAAAATCTCGGGGGGTGTTACAGAATTTGGTATCAGAGCTTAGGTTTATGGATACCTAGGCTGTCGGATTGCTGGGTCTAAATGTACTATTCCAAGGATACAGTATCATGTGTGCCGTCATCTCGTCTGACCGGTACTCGTAAGTTCCTATCTTATTTACCCTCTTCATTCACTCACTATCATTCGATTATGGGACATGAGAAGTCCATATTCTAGATGGCATTGCTTGAGCTATTCTTATGATTTTACTTACATTTTTCTTTAGAATGTCAACTCGGTAGAGGACGTGGACGCGCCGTGGTCGTGGCCGAGGGCGTCGCGGCCGGTGGAGCGGCCATGTCCTCGGCTCGGTAGAAGGCTCGGCTACGCCTAGCTTGTCGGACTCTATTCAACCTAGCACCGTAGTCATCGGGAGAGCCGTCGGCCACTGGGAACTTCTACAGGAGCCAACCGGATGTGGGTGTTGCCACCATATCGCAACAAGTGGCGAACCAAATGGCTCTTTTAACCCGGTGATGCAGCTTAACCAACCACCTCCTGTTACTGACACTGGGGCTGAGAAGTGGTTACAAGATGTTATTCGTATGCGCCCTGCCCAATTTATTGGTGCAAATGATCCGATCGGCTGGGAAGATTGGATTAATGAGATGAATAAAGTTTTCATGGCCGTGAATTGTCCAGAGGCACGTAAGGTGCCAGTTGCCCAGTACTTCCTATCAAGGGATGCGGCTAGCTGGTGGCAAGCTGTTGCACCTCAGGATCGTGAGATTTCATGGGACGAGTTTAAGGAATTGATGGAGGCCGAGTTCTGCCCGTGGCCTGTTCAGGAGGCCAGAATTCGAGCCTTTTATGAAGCTAAACCCCAGGATGTCCCTGATCTCAGGCAATCATTGAATACAACCGTCAACTCAACCATGTGAAAAATCAAGTGAGGGAAGAGAGAGATAGAATTCGTCAATTTGACATGCGAATGAAGCCAAAAGTCCGGCACTATATGTCGGGCTTCGCTTGCGCCACATTGAAGGAGTATCAAGATAGGGCACTAGCCTATGATATGTCCTTCACTACTACCGAAACGACAAGTGAGAGTAAGAAGAAGAAGACCACTGGAAAGTTTTCTAGCGGTAGAGGTAGCAACCAGCGGGGATCGCAGTCGGCAAGCTATACAACCAAAGGGTCTTCCCATGCATCGGGTGGTAAACGGAATTTCAGAGCTGGTGCTAATGCGTCCAACCGGGTTGTGACATGTTTTAATTGTGGCCAGCAGGGCCATATTAATCGTGATTGTGGTCTACCCCCATTGAAGTGTTTTAATTGCGGCCAGGAAGGCCACAGAGCCATGTACTGTACGGAAGAAGAAACTCCACTTGGAACTCAGGCAACAGCCCCTACGCCTGGAGAACCGAGTGTTAATCAGAAGTCATCTACGGGTTAACCATCCCAGAGTTACGGTCAAGGCAGAGGCCATGGTCAGTCTGTTAGAGGGGGAGCTCCCAGTGCTGGTTCGGTGCAACCTCGTGTCTATGAGATGAGGAAAGCTGGAGATCCAGAGGCTACCGTGGCGACAAGTATCATTTCTCTTTTGTCTCATCCAGTTAGAGTACTTTTTGATTCCGGTGCTTCTCATTCGTTCATCTCTTTGGATTGTGTACGTCGATTGGATATTGAGGGCTTGTCCCCTTGTGAGTGCTTTGTGGTTAAGTTGCCCAGTGGTGATAGAATCGTGGGAGACAAGGAAGTTAGAGATTGTCCGGTGTTAATCGCTGAGAGAGTGTGGTTTTTGAATTTGATAGTCGTAGACATTGTTGATGAAGATCTAATCCTCGGTGATGATTGGCTCGATAGACACGGTGCGGTAATGAATTATCGCACGAAGATCATATCAATGTTAGCCAAAGACGGTACCGAACACCATTTTGCGGGGTACAAGAGGGGATGTCAGAAATTTTTGATTAGTGCCTTGAAGGTGACAAAACTTATTAGAAAGGGTTTGTGTTGGGTATTGGTGTTATGCCATGAAAGTCGAAGATGGGAAAGTTGAACTTCCTCGATTCCTATTGTAAGTGATTTTCCGGATGTTTTCCTGCATTTAATTACTGGGACTACCACCGGGCGGGAAGTTGAATTTACAATTGATTTGGAGTCGAGCAACCCCGATTTCTAAGGCACCGTATCGTATGGCACCTTGAAATGCAAGAGTTGAAGAAACAATCGGGAGAATTGTTGGATAAAGGGTATATTAGACCCAATGCCTCGCCATGGGGTGCACCGGTCTTGTTCGTAAGGAAGAAAGATGGTTCACTACATTTGTGTATTGATTATCGAACCGAACAAAGTGACCATTAAGAATAAATACCCTTTGCCGCGTATCGATGATTTGTTTGATCAATTGCAGGAGCCGCGGTGTTCTCGAAAATTGATTTGAGGTCCGGTTACTATCAACTTCGCATTAAGGAATCCGACGTTCCTAAAACCGCTTCCGCATTTGAGGTATGGACACTATGAGTTTGTGGTTATGCCTTTTGGGTTAACCAACGCACCGGCGATATTTATGCAATTGATGAATAAAATATTTATTGAGCATCTTGATAACTGTGTAGTCGTTTTTATCGACGATATTTTGGTATACTCTCGAGATGAAGAGGAACACGCTCGGCATTTGCGATTGGTATTGGAGATTTTGAGGACTCAGCACCTCTATGCAAAGTTTTCTAAGTGTGAATTCTGGCTGAAGGAAGTCATGTTTCTCGGACATGTGATTTCAGCGGAAGGGGTTCGGGTAGATCCCCAGAAAATTGAGGCAGTGTTAGATTGGGCTCCACCCAGGAACGTGAAGGAGGTTCGTAGCTTTTTGGGTCTGGCCGGATACTACCGGAGGTTCGTCAAGGGGTTCTCCAAACTTGCTCGACCACTTACTCAATTACTCCAGAAGTCCGAAAGGTTCGAATGGAATGAAGAAAGACAATGGAGTTTCGAAGAGCTGAAAAGGCGTCTAACTACCGCGCCGGTTTTAGCCCTACCTCAGGGAGTCGGTGGGTATTCAGTTTATTGTGACGCATCAGGACAAGGACTTGGGTGCGTACTCTTGCAGCATGATAAGACGATTGCCTATGCTTCACGGCAACTTAAACCGTATGAGCTGAATTATCCTACCCATGATTTGGAATTAGCTGCTGTAGTGTTTGCACTGAAGATCTGGCGTCACTATTTGTACGGTTCTTCATGTCGAATTTATACCGACCACAAGAGCCTAAAGTATATTTTTAGCCAGAAAGAGCTGAATATGAGACAACGACGTTGGTTAGAGCTGATAAAGGATTATGATCTGGAAATCCTTTACCATCCAGGAAAGGCTAACGTTGTAGCTGATGCGTTGAGCCGGAAGTCGATATCTCTTCAGATGCTTGAGGCCCTTACGCCTCAAGTTAAGATCAGACGGGAGTTAATTGAGCAGGGAGTCGAAGTACGGATCCAACGGGTTCAGGGTCAGATGTGTACTCTTGAGGCTATTCCGTCCTTGATCGACGATGTCGAGGAAAAACAGGAGAATGACCCAATGCTTGTCCAACTGAAGGCGGACGTGGAAAAAGGGAAAGCCCCTGGTTTTATGATCCACGAGGATGGCATTTTGAAATTTCAGGGTAGGATTTGTGTTCCGAATGACTCAGAGCTGAGACAGAGAATACTACGAGAAGCCCATGCTACACCTTACTCGATCCATCCTGGGACGAGTAAAATGTACAAGGATCTTAAAAGGAGTTTTTGGTGGAATAATATGAAGAGAGATGTCACCGAGTTTGTGTCAAGGTGTTTGACATGTCAACAAGTCAAAATTGAGCATCAACGACCGGCCGGGCTGTTGAAACCTCTCCCTATTCCCGAATGGAAATGGGAGGATATTACCATGGATTTCATCACCGGGATGCTGAGGACTAAGTCGGGGATGAATATGATTTGGGTTGTTGTTGACCGATTGACTAAGTCGGCACATTTCCTTGGCATTAAGGACACGTGGGGACCAGAGCGATTGTCCCGGATTTTTATATCGGAGATTGTGAGATTACACGGTACACCAAAGTCTATTGTTTCCGATCGTGATGGCCGTTTCGTGTCGCATTTTTGGAAGGCGGTCCATCAAGCCTTGGGCACCGAATTGAGGTTGAGTACTTCCTTCCACCCACAGTCTGACGGTCAGACTGAGCGGACGATCCAGACATTGGAAGATATGCTGAGGGCGTGTGCCCTGGATTGGAGTACCGATTGGGAAATACACCTACCTTTGATCGAGTTCACTTACAATAATAGCTGGCACGCATCGATTAAGATGGCACCTTTTGAGGCATTGTATGGTAGGCGGTGTAGATCTCCACTTTGTTGGGATGAAGCTTCAGATTTAGTCGGGACGGAACCCGATATGTTGATGGAGACCAAAGAGAAGATTTCCATCATCCGAGACCGACTGTTAACCGCTCAGAGTCGACAAAAATCATACGCTGACAATCGTCGTCGGCCCTTGGAATTTGATGTGGGTGATCATGTCCTACTCAAAGTATCACCGATTAGAGGAGTCTTCAGGTTCGGAAAAAGGGGCAAACTTAGTCCGAGATATATTGGACCTTTTGAGATTCTCGACAGAATTGGGGAACTGGCCTATCGATTGGCTTTACCTCCATCCCTTAGCCATGTTCACAGTGTGTTCCATGTTTCCCAACTGAGGAGGTACGTCCCTGACCCGAGCCATATCATTGATTACGGGGACATCGAGATCACAGAGGATGTCACATTTGAAGAGAAGCCAGTGAAAGTACTAGAGCATCGAGTAAAACAACTCCGGCACAAAACCATACCGTTGGTTAAAGTTCAGTGGTCACGACATGGAGTTGAGGAAGCGACGTGGGAAACCGAAGAGAGCATGCGCACTAGATACCCAGAGTTATTCATTTCTTAAGTTTCGGGACGAAACTTCATTTTAGAGGGGGAGGATGTAATACCCATACTTTTTGTAAATCTTCTACTCTTATGCTTTGTAATTTTTACGCTCGTATAAGTGTTTGGTAAGCTTATATTGATCTTGGAACACTTGTCAATTGGATTTACCCCTTTTCTTGTTCGGATCGTCGCTGTTTTCGGATCCTTGATGCGATTATACTACCTTCGTGTAATGGGTAGCGCACGCTACGCACACCATGTAGCGCACGCTAATTTAGTGAGGGTAGCGCACGCTATCCGTTATAATTAGCGCACGCTACTAATGTATTGGAGGCGGACAGTCCAGTAGCTACTGGACTGGAAAAGGGAATTCCTAGCGTACGCTAGGTGTGACTGGTAGCGTACGCTAGATTTTGGTGGTAGCGCACGCTACGTTACTAGAGTAACGTGCGCTAAAGAGAGCAGAGCTGGGGACAGTAGGTTCTGGACTGGGCACTGACTACCAGGTAGCGCACGCTATTAGAAATAATTAGCGCACGCTAATTGAAGTCACTAGCGCACGCTATGAGCAGGTGTTAGCGTACGCTAACGGAGCTGGCAGAGGCTACTGGATTGCCTGGTGAGTCCGATAGCGCGCGCTATTTTTCATGGCTAGCGCACGCTAGTCCCTATTTAGTATAAATAGGACATTTCCGTTCCCAAATCGTCATTTCTTCCTACCTTCACCTCCTTGGGCGATTTTAGGCGATTCCGGGCGATTTGTGAGGAGTTCTTCGAGCTGCAATTATCTAGCAACATCTTTGAGTTTCTAGTTCGGATTTATCAACGTTTAATCCTCTCCACCGCTCCAAATCAAGGTAAACTTCTCACAACCCTAGATTTTCGGAATTTGGGGATTTTCCATCCGATTTCTTCGATCCAACTCGTTGTTATGTTAGAATATATGGATTACGAGTTATCTACCTTGGATACATGTTTTCCTATGGATTTAATGGTGCATTTCCGGAGTTCTTGAGTGTTTGGGATATTTGACTTGCGATTCACTATCCAAGAGAATTATTCCCGGAACACATGTATCGGGCTAGTAAATTCGGGTGATTCCAACTTATTTTCATACCGATGGGGTTTTGACAATTGAATTACGAACTTTTCTAGGTTCGGAGTTGTCGAATCCTTCAATCTTGGTACCTTGTCGTTTGTACCCTTTTTCCTCTCGATTCCAGGCAAGTGATTCTTGTGAAAGTTATGTTCTTAAATGTGAAAAGTAATGCATGTGATTGTGAGAGTTGCTTTCGTTCACTCCGAGAGGACCCGACGGGGTCGAGGAGGGTTCCGCGTATGTCGGTTCCGTGAACATTTGGGTTAGCCACTCCGAGATGATCCGACGGGGTCGAGGAGGGATTCGCGCATTGTCGAGTCCACGGTTAATCAAGAGATATCATCATTTCCAAATATGTTTGGATAATTGTATTTTCCGTAAAATCATTGTCATGGCTTTGAATTGGTGCATATGCTTTTATGTATAAGACTTGACATTTCACTTGTAATACTTGCCCTAACCCCTCTCGTTTGGGGAAAATTACTTTTGTGTTTTTCAGGTCCTAAGGAACCATACGATCGAGCGCCGGGACGATACGATGAGGATGGCGAGGCGTGATACTGTGGCTAGTTGTGTTCTACTTTGTTTGGTCGTCGTTCTCTTCGGTCCATTTTATCCTTGTAATAAAAGGTGGTACTCGAGTACCTTAGGAAAGTCCTTTTCCATTGTCGTGCAACTTCTTGTATTTCTTCATGGTATTGTTTGTCCGTGGTTGAACTTCCTTGTTTGTATCGAATTTATTGATTCCCAAGTGGATTTTATCAAATTTAATACGTTGTGAGTGAGATAAGTGTAACACCCCCAGAATATGACCGGGAATGTCACACGCCGTATACCCTTATCACAAGGATCTACCAGGCTAAACTCCAAAATACTACTCAATGATTGACCGATCGGGGTCAAAATTAAATAGAAAGTAGACCGACAAGGTCATAAGCCAATTCAGAAACTAACGACATTCATATTATATTGACAACAATAAACTTGAACACAGAAAAGAATGACAACTCAATTTAATAAATGATAACTACACCCATGCAAGGGTGAATACTCGAACGACAGAGAAATACCGACCAAAATGATACAAAAGAAAAGACTCTGACTCTGGTGTGATTAGCATCGTCGTCTTCCATCTCCTTCCAAGCCAATCCCGTGACTGCTCCCGAGCTGCCAAAACCTGAGCGCATAACAGGCACCCACCCCCCGAAAACTCGGGGGTTAGCAAACTGGAATTTTGCTAGTGCAAGTACATAATATACAAGATATATGAATAGTAACAACACAAAATTCAACCGCCGTGAAGCCTTAACACAAACCATACATTCCTATAGTCCACACAGAATAACACTCGCATACACAAGGTGAAAGATAATCACATAGTCATATTCTCTTTACGGAACATAACATCAATGAAACTTTAAACGAGCCCAAGGAGTCAGGAAAATCCCTTTGAAAAAGGAAAAAAAAAGTTTTGATAAGATAGTTTGCAAATGTTATTATTGACTCGGGCCGTCTGGGGTTTTTTAAAATCGAATGGAAGTACTTTTGGAAATAATTTCAAAAGCTCTCGGGTCCTTGACCCAACATATGGAAGAAAATTACACGAAAACCAAGTCAACTTATTCGGGGTCCTCGACCCAATTTATAGAACACTGTCACAAACGAAATCATTACAACATCTCACAGGGTTCTCAACCCAATCCAAATAACATCATCATGAAATCAATCATCTCAACATTCCACAGGGTCCTCGACCCAATACACAAAATAGCACCACAATACAATCAAAGGTACAAAACTCTCATTCGACATATCCTGCTCAAGACCCCCGATTAATTAACCCTCGGAGATTTCGTCAAACCTCCGTGGTTAACTAACCCTGATACCAACGCTTTAAAAACAATTTGAAACAAGCTTTCAAAAACACGAATTGCGGTCTGTATCAAGACAAACATTAAAAAGTGAGTTGAAAGAATTTGAGATACGAACATCGTTCGGTAACGGGGTCTTAGCTATCACTCAAATACCCGTAACCAATAAGCCTGCCAGCGCCCACCGCACACTGTGCACCGGCGTTCACTCCACTATGTCGGCCGCTCCTTGAACATGTCACTGCGCCGGCGATCACTCCCGCAAGAGCGCCTTGACACACGCATTATGTAACACCGGCGTTCACCACCCATATGGAGCCGCACATTGCAGCAGACACTGTGCCGGAGTGCACGCCCCGCCCTCAGAGGTTCCCGGATATGACGTTTCTCACAACAAGTATCCACATTGTTTTAAACATCAAGCACACGGACAAACGTCACAACAATTTTCAAACTCGGTACATCAAGTCACACAATTTCTCTGCCAGTCCATAACCACACCAATAAACAATAACACGCACGTTATCAATCAAACTCAATCAACACCGCACATATATCTCTATATTGCGACTCAACCGAATATATATACATTTATATATATAGATATATAGATATATATATATAACCTTACTATATTATATGAATAACTATAGTTCGTCCATCAATCCAAGTTGAGTACGTCAACTAATGTTAGAATTCAACACTCGTCGATCACCGACATAAACATATATATCAATATACGTATATACATACATATATTTAACATGTAACTATATATAAACACATATATATATACACATACATATATATACATCCATATAAACTCATACACTTCGACAACAATGATTTCACGCAGTTACAATTCGTATATCGAGGTACTTGCCTTGGTAATACGACGCGAAGGAGACGACGAAGGAATAGGTTTCGGTCCGAACAATCCTCTCAAATCCGACCCTAACACAATAATGATATACAATCAAACTCACTTCATGAATACAAAGAAATTCCTCCTAGTTCTACCCGTTGGGACAATTTATCGAACACCAAGAGTGCGTAGGGAATTGAAATCGGTTAACGGTGAATTAACGGGATTTCATCCCAACCAATAACAAGAAAACCAAGGGTCACGAGAGTACTATCAAAATCTAACAACAACATCGGTTAATTCGGATTAAAACACAAGATCACCACCAAACCCTCCCCAAAGTCATACTAGGGTTAAAGGAGTTCTTACCTCTTGAAGATTCAAGCCCTATAATCCGAAGAACACGTGCTAGATCCACAATCCGAGCTACACGATCGAAGGAAGATGAAGAAAAACACACAATCAAATGGTAGATGGAGAAAAAAAAAACCCTCTCAACCCTCTCTCTCGCGTACGGTGGAAGGAAGGAAAATGAGCTGCAGCCGCTGAAAAGAAACGCTGATATAGCGCTGACCGCATTGTGTGCCGCGGCTCAGCTAAATCAGGCGCGGCACAGGCCAAAAATTGCGCCAGTTGTTCGGCCGACCGCTTGTGCCGCTCATTGAAGTGTGCCGCGGCTCGGACTCGGCATGTGCCGCGGCCGCCGGGATCAGGCCGCGGCACGCAGACAGAGGTTTTAGCCGGCAGTGCCACACGGTGTGCCGCGGCCCGGACAAGTGTGCCGCGGCACTGACTACTGTGTGCCGGCGCACAATCCTTGTGCCGCGGCACACTGACAGCTCGCCAAATCTGGAAAACGAGAGTGACTTAGCTATTTCGACCATAACTCTCTCGTCCGGACTCCGATTGACTCGCTGTTTGAACCATTGGAAAGCTAACTCGATGCTTTATAATATTGCAAAGAGTCAGAATTTTTGGAGTTTCCAAAAATTAACGGTGATCTAACAAAGTCGAACTCGTACGTGGAAAAGTCGCTAAAGAACACGGAATTCGACAGAACGACACCGAAACGAACTCGGATGATAAAAAGTACAGAATAAGATATTCCCAGAATGATGAAACGGTCCTAAGCGATTCGTCGAAATGGACCTTCGCCGGAAAAATGAAAATTTCCGGAAATTGAAATTGCGGATATTACATTCTACCCTCCTTAAAATAAGTTTCGTCCCGAAACTTAAAATAGAGAGCGGTGGAATAATCAAGAAAATAACTACTTGCTCAGCCCCACATCATCATGAGTAATGCGCGAATGCGAGGTTCTAAAAAAAATGTAAGTGAACACGATAAGTCGAGGTGGAGGAGTATGAATTTGGATACCAAAGCTCCTAGAGTTAAGAAAATCACAAAATAGTTCAGACGTCCTGAAAATCATGTTTCGAGCTCGACCAACCGCATCCAAGTTCATAACACATTCAGAAGTGTTAATTGCACGCGAGGGAATATTAGCTTCGAACAAAATTTCTGCAAGAATCAAGTTCAGATGTGGAAAGACCACAATAATCCACGGAGTCTAACAAAACGGTTCTGAAATTCGTTCGGAGAACGGTAGGCTAAGTACAACAGGGTAGTTAAAAATTATCGAGAGGGTCATAGATGAAGTACCAACAATGAAAGTCACCCAACACTGAAAATACTATGAAGAGTACGAGTAGTACATTTCCCCATACTAAGAAAACATTTCGATCCCGAAACTCAGAACAGTAAGAATTGGAAACATAGAGCAATGAAATGAAGAACGATCAAAGTCACGATTGTTCAAAACAGCAACGATTAGGACATATTACAAAATATTCATCCTCCCATGTTATGTTCTTCAGAAGGAGACATAGGGTTTCGGGACATTCTCCGGTCACTTGCTCTGTTCGCCAATAGGGTAGTATTCTTTGCCAGTTCGGAAATTATATCACAATGCTTCTCCCGATGACCTTCACACCCGCACCAGTAACAAGTCAAGAGTGGAAAGGGACAATTTGCACGGACATGCCCCTGACGATTGCAGTTGAAGCACCCTCCCTTCTTACCGAGAGTCACCGATGCTGGCTTGGGATTCCAAGCGCTCACTCCCGATCGCGAAGACGACGCGTTCGAATGACGTGGGGGTTTGGGAGCCTTAGACTCTTCACCGCCCAAAAACTTCCCAGATATCCTCGGTCTCTTGGCTTCGCTCGTGGGCTCGACCACTGAGGAGATTTCATAGGATATCGTTTGATTTTGATACTCCTTCACCGTAGCATGAATCGTGGTCGTACGAACCACCTCGCCGCTTCCATTCCCATCATCACGTCTACGTCCGCTGAGGCTCGACATACTAATACGGATAACACCGATCAACAGTATTAGTCTATCAGTAGTACAATACACCACAATTATCAACCCGAGTTTTAGTTAGCATCCTTAGAATAACGGTACTATCGTAAAGCATAAAGTTTTATGAAGTCAATTTCGAGTTCCTCGACGAGGACGATCATTATATGTATGCACTTAATGAAAACAAATTTTTGAAAAAGAGGCTAGTCACATTGCGCCCAAGACTTGTAAACACTGTCTTTTATTTCGGAAGAGGAAGTTTATATAACGACTCTAAAAATTATTTTCGAGTGATGTATAAAAGAAAAAAAAAAGAAATCGAAAATTAATTCGTCTAATTTGAAATATTTCAAAAGTGTTGAGTCCCAAATACCCCAATTTTGAAAATCTTTCCTCTTCTTCCAAAATGTTTATTCGAAAGAATTTTCCACCGAGATACGTGACCATTTAACATGACGATATTAAATCATGGCTTCACACAATGTTAGAAAATTTCAAAGCATAATTTTAAAATATTCGTGATACTACAGCGCCGTGGGCCCCGTGCCGGAACCCACCAGGCTAAAAATCATTTTAAAAAAAAGATCAAAATGCCAAAAAGGCCGAAGTCGGTAATATTCTCAAATACTCACAAAAGTCATTTATAAAATATCAAATACCGTCATAAGAATACTATCAAAACATGCAAGACCAAAATATCAAAACTCGGTTTGCAAGATAACAAAAACCATCTTAAAATACTCATGCGGTGGAAAAAAAATTATCATTCGTAAATTCATTCTAATAAAGTACCGAAACAGATAAACATGCTCGACTTCCGAAGCATACTACGTAACTATTTATACTCGGACCGCATACGCATGTTATATCCTAAAACGATAATATCACCAACAAGTTCCAATTCCTAGTTCACATTAAGCATATTAGCACAATGTAATCAAATACGTATATAAGGGGACTTACGATCGGGAGGCTTACCATCACGGATTGCCGGAAGATGATGTCGGAACCACGATACTAATCACAACTCTGATGCGCGCGACTCACACAAGACATGGACTTCACCCAACGGCCTAGGTTTTTCGCAAACCTAAGCTCTGATACCATAAATGTAACACCCCCAGAATATGACCGGGAATGTCACACGCCGTAGACCCTTATCACAAGGATCTACCAGGCTAAACTCCAAAAGACTACTCAATGATTGACCGACCGGGGTCAAAATTAAATAGAAAGCAGACCGACAAGGTCATAAGCCAATTCAGAAACTAACGACATTCATATTATATTGACAACAATAAACTTGAACACAGAAAAGAATGACAACTCAATTTAATAAATGATAACTACACCCATGCAAGGGTGAATACTCGAACGACAGAGAAATACCGACCAAAATGATACAAAAGAAAAGACTCTGACTCTGGTGTGATTAGCATCGTCGTCTTCCATCTCCTTCCAAGCCAATCCCGTGACTGCTCCCGAGCTGCCAAAACCTAAGCGCATAACAGGCACCCACCCCCCGAAAACTCGGGGGTTAGCAAACTGGAATTTTGCTAGTGCAAGTACATAATATACAAGATATACGAACAGTAACAACACAAAATTCAACCGCCGTGAAGCCTTAACACAAACCATACATTCCTATAGTCCACACAGAATAACACTCGCATACACAAGGTGAAAGATAATCACATAGTCATATTCTCTTTACGGAACATAACATCAATGAAACTTTAAACGAGCCCAAGGAGTCAGGAAAATCCCTTTGAAAAAGGAAAAATGTTTTGATAAGATAGTTTGCAAATGTTATTATTGACTCGGGCCGTCTGGGGGTTTTTAAAATCGAATGGAATACTTTTGGAAATAATTTCAAAAGCTCTCGGGTCATTGACCCAACATATGGAAGAAAATTACACGAAAACCAAGTCAACTTATTCGGGTCCTCGACCCAATTTATAGAACACTCACACAAACGAAATCATTACAACATCTCACGGGTTCTCAACCCAATCCAAATAACATCATCATGAAATCAATCATCTCAACATTCCACAGGTCCTCGACCCAATACACGAATAGCACCACAATACAATCAAAGGTACAAAACTCTCATTCGACATATCCCGCTCAAGACCCCGATTAATTAACCCTGAGATTTCACAAACCTCCGTGGTTAACTAACCCTGATACCAACGCTTTAAAAACAATTTGAAACAAGCTTTCAAAAACACGAATTGCGGTCTGTATCAAGACAAACATTAAAAAGTGAGTTGAAAGAATTTGAGATACGAACATCGTTCGGTAACGGGGTCTTAGCTATCACTCAAATACCCGTAACCAATAAGCCTGCCAGGCGCCTCCACTGCACACCTGTGCACCGGCGTTCACTCCACTATGTCGGCCGCTCCTTGAACATGTCACTGCGCCGGCGATCACTCCCGCAAGAGCCGCCCCTTGACACACGCATTATGTAACACCGGCGTTCACCACCCATATGGAGCCGCACATTGCAGCGTACACCAGGCCGGAGTGCACGCCCCGCCCTCAGAGGTTCCCAGATATGACGTTTCTCACAACAAGTATCCACATTGTTTTAAACATCAAGCACACGGACAAACGTCACAACAATTTTCAAAATCGGTACATCAAGTCACACAATTTCTCCGCCAGTCCATAACCACACCAATAAACAATAACACGCACGTTATCAATCAAACTCAATCAACACCGCACATATATCTCTATATTGCGACTCAACCGAATATATATACATTTATATATATATATAGATATATAGATATATATATATATATAACCTTACTATATTATATGAATAACTATAGTTCGTCCATCAATCCAAGTTGAGTACGTCAACTAATGTTAGAATTCAACACTCGTCGATCACCGACATAAACATATATATCAATATACGTATATACATACATATATTTAACATGTAACTATATATAAACACATATATATATACACATACATATATATACATCCATATAAACTCATACACTTCGACAACAATGATTTCACGCAGTTACAATTCGTATATCGAGGTACTTGCCTTGGTAATACGACGCGAAGGAGACGACGAAGGAATAGGTTTCGGTCCGAACAATCCTCTCAAAGCCGACCCTAACACAATAATGATATACAATCAAACTCACTTCATGAATACAAAGAAATTCCTCCTAGTTCTACCCGTTGGGACAATTTATCGAACACCAAGAGTGCGTAGGGAATTGAAATCGGTTAACGGTGAATTAACGGGATTTCATCCCAACCAATAACAAGAAAACCAAGGGTCACGAGAGTACTATCAAAATCTAACAACATCGGTTAATTCGGATTAAAACACAAGATCACCACCAAACCCTCCCCAAAGTCATACTAGGGTTAAAGGAGTTCTTACCTCTTGAAGATTCAAGCCCTATAATCCGAAGAACACGTGCTAGATCCACAATCCGAGCTACACGATCGAAGGAAGATGAAGAAAAATACACAATCAAATGGTAGATGGAGAAAAAAAAACCCTCTCAACCCTCTCTCTCTCGCGTACGGTGGAAGGAAGGAAAATGAGCTGCAGCCGCTGAAAAGAAACGCTGATATAGCACTGACCACATTGTGTGCCGCGGCTCAGCTAAACTGTGCCACGGCACAGGGCCAAAAATTGCGCCCAGTGTTCGGCTGACCGCTCGTTGTGCCGCGGCTCATTCGAAGTGTGCCGCGGCTCAGACTCGGCATGTGCCGCGGCCCTGCCGGACTGTGCCGCGGCACGCGGTACAGGAGGTTTTAGCCGGCAGGTGCCACACGGGTGTGCCGCGGCCCGGACAAGTGTGCCGCGGCACTGACTCGGCTGTGTGCCGCGGCGCACAATCCTTGTGCCGCGGCACACAGACAGTGCTCGCCACAACTGAAAATGAGAGTGACTTAGCTATTTCGACCATAACTCTCTCGTCCGGACTCCGATTGACTCGCTGTTTGAACCATTGGAAAGCTGACTCGATGCTTTATAATATTGCAAAGAGTCAGAATTTTTGGAGTTTCCAAAAATTAACGGTGATCTAACAAAGTCGAACTCGTACGTGGAAAAGTCGCTAAAGAACACGGAATTCGACAGAACGACACCGAAACGAACTCGGATGATAAAAAGTACAGAATAAGATATTTCCAGAATGATGAAACGGTCCTAAGAGATTCGTCGAAATGGACCTTCTCCGGAAAAATGAAAATTTCCGGAAATCGAAATTGCGGATATTACAATCAGGTCAGGATTTACGGCGCTGTGATATTCTCCGAAAATCTCGGGGGGTGTTACAGGGTCCTCAGAGGGTTCTGTGGCCTTTGATGCGGTTCCATGAATAGTTTGGGTTAGCCAATCTGTGAGGGTCCGACGGGGCCTCAGAGGGTTCATTGCCTTTGGTGCGGTTTAATGGTTAATCATGTATGTATTGAAATGAGATTTAGTTATTCCGGAATACTAGTCTTGAAATGATGAATTTACGGTTGCTTTTACTTTATTGTCGAGAAGTATTATGTTTCATATTCGATATACTTGCACTAGCTATTCGACGGCTAACCCCTTTATGGGGGAAATACTTTTCATGTATTTCAGGTTCCAAGAGAGTGGATAGGCAGGTATCGGGTCAGCACGAAGATGATGGGCAAGTGTGATGTTGTGTCTTGTCTCTGGTTATATTTTGTATTTCCTCCATTCTGTGCTGTTGTACTGGAATGGTTTTTGAGTACTTGTGTATGATTTCAGTTTCCTTGATTTTTTGGCCTGTGTTGCCGCAGTATTGATTTGTGATGTGTTGTATTCGGATGTATTGGTTATGGGTTTGAACACCATTTTTATTGTCTTCCATTACATTGTACTCGGACCTTCTCGGTCAAATTTTTTAGTTCCGCGTAAGAATAGCCTTGTGGGTCCCCCGACGGGGCTCACGGCGCTGTAATATACCCTGAATAACTTGGGGGTGTTACACTAAATTGGAGAAATCCATTGTAATAGGCACATTCACTTCTAGTTGAAGTTTATTTTGCGTCTGACTTGAGACGCAATGTTCATGATGTGCTTTCTTATATTGTTTTGTTATATATTTTTGGTTGGTTGTTCAGATATAAATGCTATAACAAAATTGGTAAGAGAATATCTCTAGAAATCTATTTAGATCTATGAAGATATGATTATGTCTCAACTATAATGTGCAAAAGCGAATAACTTATTATATAATAAAATGATAAAACTAAATGAATTTACTTGTTTCAAAAGAATTTTTTAATAAAAATTCGACTTGACACAAGGAAAATAAATATAGAGAAGTAGATACCGGATATAATTTCTAATGGGGAAAACTATATTCATAGTTTATTAAATTTTTGGACACATCTCTTGTAAGAAAAGCAGTTAACAAGTGAAAGTCAATTTTTTAAGTCAAAATACAAATTGATCATCATGTAAAATACAAAACCCAATGTATTTAATGTAATATGAGGAAGCCACTTTTATCTAATCATTAATCAATTGCTCCACCTATTAAAAGATCAAACAATATAATTCCGCTACCAAAACGAACATAAAGTTACTTCTTGATGCAAGCTGCTAAAGAAATACTCTTCATTCTTTTAAAGAGTTTATTTGGAAATTACTCTCTCGATCCACCAATATCATGTCTCATTATGTGTGACACTAATTATCAATAGAATGGTCATATATGATAAAATGTGTAAATAAATTGAATTATTGATGATAAGGAAATATCCATAAATGAAAAGTGTATGTTTTGGCGGATGAACCGAAAAAAAAGTTCATATTTTTTTTTTTTGCAAGGATGGAGTATGATTTTATTTCAGCAAAACATAATATTGATGTCTAAATATAAATTTTAATATAATATTTTTAGATTAAATTATTTTATTATATAAATTAAAGTATTAGTTGATTGGAAGAAAATAAGAATATATAGCTTATAAAAATTGTATATTTGTTAAAATAAATAAATAAAAGTTTTACTTTAATTTAAGTAGAATCTACAAGAGGATGGAAGAGGCAATAAATAGTACTCCTCCGTGCCCATCCAAGTGTTATATTTAAAATAACATTGATCTATTTTAGAAGAATGATTGTAGATTTTTTAGATATTGGTGGTGAGTGTATAACGGAGAATAAAGGAGAAAATGTGATCATTTAATGTAATTATAGAATATTTAATGAAACATACTATTTTTAAAAGGACGATTTTTAGGTGAAATATAATACTTCAACTGGATGGAGAATATAGTAGATTACGAAAACAAATACGCTGCAAACTAGTCGAGCCGAGTCGAGTTTTGACCTTAATGAGTGATGCTTGTTACTATTCAACCAAGCTCGAGCCGAACGAGCAGTAAAATCTGAGCTCGGACTCGACTCGAGCAGGATATTTTTAATTTAATTTTTATTTTTTATTTATTGGTAAAATAATAAAATATGTGCTATTATTAATAAATAATTGAAATAAAATAAATATTTATACATATATAAAAAGAATAGTAAAATAACTAAATGCTCTCGAGCCACTTGCGAGCTACGTATTCACGAGCTCTAGTTTGATAAATAAATTATTATGTGGCAGTAAATAATAATGTGTAACGAATATGAGATTTGATAGGACAATAAAAAGTAATTCGGAGATGAACATGTAATTTTTTAATATGTTTCAAATTAGTCAGAGGATTAATATATAAGGAAATTAATTGAAGTAAAGAAAAAAGAATGAAGTATAAAAATTGTAGTAGGGGAAGGAACCCTCAAAGTGAATGTGGTTTCGGCATTGCAATTAATAACAGGTCAAGAATTTTTATATGGGATAAGCTGAAATCTTAGAAAAAGAGAGACTAATTTTACTTTTTAAAATTCTTAACTGTAATACATACCATATAAGATTTTATTTTATTTTTTCAGAAATTTGCAAAAGAATACAACATAAAATCCATATATTGAATCCGGCTTTGAATGCAATCATATATTTCACGTCCGCGTAATATGGGCAGAGTTCTGAAAAATCACTGGACGGATCTTGACAGTTAAGATACTGCCTAACAATTAATCAGATAATCGAGAATTAATCGGAAGCATTAATCAAATTATTAGTCGAATGTATTTTAATATTACTTTAAGACTTTAACATAATAATTTAAATATATACTTAACAATAATATTTATATGATTACTTTATTTTATATATCTATTAATTAATAACTACATTATAATATATATGAGATATTAGTTTATATGTAAATTAAATAATATAACCTTATACTCTATAATATATTATTATCTTTTAATATTTTTACTAATATACTCCTTTCGTTCCGTCCAAAGGTTTTTATTTCTCTCAAAAAGTAGTTTCTTTAGTAAGTTT
The DNA here is from genome assembly GCA_033398695.1 of Orobanche coerulescens. NCBI lineage: Eukaryota > Viridiplantae > Streptophyta > Magnoliopsida > Lamiales > Orobanchaceae > Orobanche > Orobanche coerulescens. The sequence goes on from CM065815.1 coordinate 121,318,170, forward strand.
ACATAAATCTCTTTTACAAACAAATCAAACAATCACTTTGTATTTTTTTAATTGCCACCACACATTTATCATCAATACTTTTTATTTTTTAATTCCATTACACATTTACCATCGTTACTTATACCAATCATTACATAAAATATACAAAACATACATCCTCCCTCAATTTTTGGCTGGGAGAGAGAGAGCATGAAATCAGACAGAATTTTAATAAAATCGATTAAATCAAATCGATATTTGTTAAAGTAAATACACAGTGTGTGCCTTAGTCTACAGGCTATTGGGCTTCTCCCGACTAGTATAGGGCTAGGTCTGTTATAATGTTCCAGAATATGTAATCTCTCCATATTTAAAGGGACCATATGAATGAAAATATACATCTTCTTCTGCCCTAATTTTTGTATTACTTGTTTTACTACAACACATTATCAGCACGCAATTGCTCTAAAAAACACAAGAATATTTTTTCCTATTTTCCAAAAATCGTCCGAAAGAAAAAAAATCTGAAACTCTAATTTCAAACCGACGTCATCTTCCCCAATTCAATCCGCCGCTCGTCTCCTTGATTTTCCTTTGCCAGATTCCAATGGGCCCTCCCAAGAAAAGAATCGCCGCCCGTGACTATAATATCCGTAATTTTTCCATTTTTAGCAGTTTCCATTTTTGGTGTATGTCTATTTTTATCGACTCGCTTGTAACCGTTTCGACATTTTAAATCTACTTTGTTCTTGGAGTTTTTCCATTTAGATGAGTTTTGATGATGTTTTCACGTAATTTCGTTTTATGGCATGCTTTGCCGTATGAACGTTCGATTCTCGTAAAACTCATTCGTTTTCGTTGTTTCTTGGTTTGTACGAGTTCGTATGGTTGAGTTCGTCATGTGGAGACTTTCGGTTTGTAAATCCGACGTCGTTTCGTGATTTTCGGGCACTTGGGCCATTTTTGTAATTTCCTAATAGTTTAGGGAATCTTAGTTTCGTTGTCGTATTACGGACCCTCCGGTGGTCGGAATTGTATTTTCTTTCAGCGCTTAGCTCCGTTGTCTTGTATGCTTCGCGTCTATGTTCCTGGATTCTGGTCTCGTCGTGCGTTCCGTGTTTTATACCCTCGACAGCAGCTTACTGCTGATGTGACATCGAAAGGTCAATCTTTGCTGTAGGTAGCGCACGCTACCCCTGTTCCCTTGCGTGCGCTACCGATGTGCAGTTAGCGTACGCTAACGCTCTATTATTAGCGTACGCTAACGAAGGGTGGCAGTAGCCACTGGACCTGTCACGGCCCCGTTAGCGCGCGCTACATATGACGATTAGCGTGCGCTAACTCCACTGAATATAAGTCAGCGGACAATTTCAGAACAGCAATTTATTTCTTTTCTCTTCGTTTCTTCGACGTGCGACCTCAGAGACGATTTCCACCAGTGCTATTCGGAGTTGTCTTCAAATTCCATCACGGTAGAATCGAGCCATCATATCATAATCAGCATAATCACCTTTCATCAGCCGAATTAAAGGTAATTCCTCACGAACCCTAATTTTGACGAATTTGGGGGATTTTAGGGATTTTAGGGTTTAGTTCCGAATTGTTCATCTATATTACGATATTCTTTACCGGTTGTGATTATTGAGTGATTCTTAATCCAACTTCCTTGATTTTAATCCGCGAATTATCGATACGGGGAGATTTTGTGTAAACCCTCGCCCGTATCGATTGATCGTTCATTGTCGTATCATGTAATCGGGGTTATGGGTGTATTCCAATAGAGTATTGTTGTCCGTGGAGACTGAACTGTGTTGATCCTTCGTTTAGAAACCGTCGTTTTCCACCCGGACCGTTCGTAGTCGTGTTTCAACTCCGTTTCCTCGAGAATGTCTCAAAGGCAAGTACTTTACATTTGTTTACATGTTCTAGTATTTGAATTATGGCTGTATCGTGGTTGTTGTGGATGGTTATGTGTATGTTCACCTAGGGACGGTCCGACGGGGCCTCTAGGGATACGTATTGCCGTGAGTGTGCATATCGCGAACTGTGGTTAGCCACCCAGGGATGTCCGACGGGGCTCTGCGGGGTACGGTGGCCGTGAGTCTCGTACCAACGGTTAACTTTGAATTGTGATTTGTTGGAGATAATGTGTTTTGGATTTGTACATCATAAATATTCCTAATATAAAATGTTTTCTAAAATGACTTTTTGGCGCATATATTCATCTCGATTAGAATGTAGTTCAAATGGATTGTACTTGCACTAGCGATTGTCGCTAACCCCTTAAATGGGGAAATACTTTTGTATTTCGTAATCGATCGTGGGGATAAGCGAGCACTCGAAATGTATGAGGATGATGGGCAAGCATGATATTGTCCAAGAATTGATTTTCGGTGTTATGTCCGTCGGTTATTATTGATGTCTGATTTTGGGATTATGTATTATAAAATTGGTTTAAGTACTCGAGTACTTCCTATTTAAACTTGTTACTGTTGTGTCCCCGTTTGGGAAATGGATTTGATGACAGAATTTTATTTTTCGGTTATAGTCTTTTATTTAGCTTGTCGTTTTGTTTATGATGGTTTGTCGTTGTCGTATGTCATGTTTGGTACGTTAGCCTGGTGGATTCCACATTGTGGGGTCCACGACGCTGTAATATGCCCTGAATGTCTTGGGGGTGTTACAAAATATGGTATCAGAGCTTAGGTTTATGGATACCTAGGCTGTCGGTTATTTGGGTCTAGTTAAGTGTCGTTTTTGGGACAGTATCGCAGCTATGCCATCATCTCAGTACGCCGGTGCTCGTAAGTTTTTCCTAACTTGACTCGTTTTACCGTTATGTTCTATTCCTGTCTTAGTATCTTGTTGCATTTTGCGTTTGAATTGTAGTTACCCGTTACTTCTTCAGAATTCCTGCTGGTAGAGGACGCGGACGCGGTAGGGGATGTGGCGCAGCCGGTGGGGTGGCCATGTCCGATCACTCGAGAACTGGTTCGGCGATGCCTTCCTTGTCGAACAGTGTTCCCCCTAGTTCCGGAGGTCAGCAGGACCAGTCTGCTAGCTCCGGTAATGCACATGAGAATGTTGGAGTGGCCAACATTTTGCAGCAAGTAGCGAACCAGATGACGCTACTGACTCAGGCCGTTCTAGTCGGCCAAGCTAATGCCAACCCGGTTCCGCCTACTGGATCCGGCAGTGATAAGCTACTTCAGGACGTGATTCGTATGCGTCCTCCGCAGTTTGATGGTGCTTCCGACCCTTCTGGTTGGGAGAATTGGCTATTCGAGATGGAGAAAGTGTTTGAGGCTGCTAATTGTTCCGAGGAGAGGAAAGTACCCATTGCTCAGTACTTCCTCGCCAAGGAGGCAGCAACGTGGTGGCAAGCGGTGAAACCGCGTGACCGAGCAACTACGTGGACAGAGTTTTGGGATCTGATGGAAGACGAATTCTGTCCTTGGCCAGTGAAAGAGGGGAGGACACGAGCCTTCTTTGAGGCTAAACCCCAAGATGTTCCTATATCTCAAGCTATCAAAGACTACAATCAACAGTTGCATTATGTGAGAAACCAAGTCCGCGATGAGCTTGATAAGATCCGCCACTTTGATATGCGGATGAAACCGAGGGTGCGCCACTACATGTCTGGTCTGGGGTGCACGACTTTGAAAGATTATCAGCATAAAGCGATGGCTTACGAGATGTCGTTTTCTGCGACAGAGACGGCAGCTGAAGGAAAGAAGCAGAAGACCTCCGGCCGCGGGAGGCAAGTCAGGAGGGTATCCGAAGGCTCAGTCTGGTTCGCGAGTCTTCGGGAGTCAGTCGCCATCAGTTGGTCGAGGAAACGGTTCTAGGTCTGCTCCTGCTGGTTCCGTTCGTGGTCCTAAGTGCTTCAACTGCAGTCGTGCGGGCCATATGATGAGTGAGTGTGATAGGCCTCCGATTCAGTGTCTTGCTTTTGGTCGTATGGGTCATCATGCTAAGTTTTGTACGGATGCAGCTCGGGCTCCAGTTACTCAGATGTCAGCCGCGGGAGAGCCGAGTGTGAATCAGGCACCGACAGTTCCTCATCCACAGCAGAGTTTTGGTAGAGGTCGAGGACGTGGTCAGCCTTCTAGAGGGGGAGCTTCTAGTGCGGGGTCTGTTCCGCCCCGAGTGTACGAGATGAGACGAGCAGGGGATCCTGACGCGACGGTGGCTACAGGTACCATCCACATCCTTGATCATCCTGTTTCCGTATTGTTCGATTCTGGTGTTACGCATTCTTTTATATCTATGGACTGTGTGCGTCGTCTGCATATTGATTGCCTTGTTGCTTGTGAGCCTTTTGTTGTTAAACTTCCTAGCGGGGGTAGCATCGTGGGGGATCGTGAGATTAGGTATTTTCCAGTAAGTATCGCGGGGAGGGTTTGGCCTTCTAATCTGATTGCGGTGGATATTAGAGATGAGGATTTGATTCTAGGTGAGGATTGGCTGGACCGTCATGGAGCGATCATGAATTATAGAATGAGGACTATTTCGATGTTAGCCTCTGATGGTACTGAGCATTCTTTTGTGGGGCGTAAGCGGAGTAGCCAGAGATTACTGATCAGTGCCTTGAGGGCGGTGAGACTCCTTCGAGGAGGTTGCACGGGCTATTGGTGTTACGCCTTGAGATCGGAAGAAGGGGGAGTCGAGCTCTCGTCTATTCCGGTAGTGTGTGAGTATCCTGATGTTTTTCCAGATGAGTTGCCGGGTTTGCCGCCGGATCGAGAAGTTGAGTTTACCATCGATTTAGAGCTGGGGGCAGCCCCGATTTCTAAGACGCCATACCGTATGGCGCCTTCCGAGATGCTTGAGTTGAAGAAACAGTTGGGAGAGTTGCTAGACATGGGGTATATTCGACCGAGCGCTTCACCTTGGGGCGCACCGGTCCTGTTTGTGAAAAAGAAGGATGGGTCACTTCGTTTGTGTATCGACTACCGAGCGTTGAACAAAGTGACCATCAAAAACAAGTATCCGCTCCCGAGGATTGATGATTTGTTTGACTGGCCACAAGGCAAATCGTATTTTCGAAGATTGATTTGAGATCGGGGTATTATCGGCTCAGTGAAGGATACCGACATTAGAAGACGGCCTTTCGGACGAGATACGGTCACTACGAGTTTGTGGTTATGCCTTTTGGGCTAACTAACGCCTACCATGTTCATGCAACTTATGAACAAAGTCTTTATCGAGTACCTCGATAAATGTGTAGTCGTCTTCATCGACGATTTATATTCGATTTACTCGAGGGACGAGGAGGAGCATGCCCGTCATTTACATATTGTGTTAGACATTTTGGAACTCGGCATCTTTTGCGAAGTTCTCAAAGTGCGAGTTTTGGTTACGGAGGTTATGTTTCTGGTCCATGTGATCTCGGCCGAGGGTGTTCGTGTGGACCCACATAAGGTAGAGGCGGTGTTGGATTGGGCGCCGCCCAAGAACGTGAAAGCGGTCCGCAGCTTTCGGGATTAGCCGGGTATTACTGCAGATTCGTCGAGGGGTTCTCTAAGCTCGCTCGACCGACTCGGTTGTTACGAAGTCGAGAAGTTTGTGTGGACCGATGAGAGGCGTAATAGTTTTGAGGAGTTGAAGAAGCGGTTGACGACCGCTCCCGCTTTGGCTTTACCGAGTGGTAAAGATGGTTTCTCCGTTTATAGTGATGCTTCGGCCAAGGGCTCGGATGCGTACTTATGCAGCACGGGAGGACGATTGCCTATGCTTCCCATCAGTTGAAACCGTATGAATTGAATTACCCTACGCACGATCTTGAGTTGGCCGCAGTTGTTTTTGCGTTGAAGATTTGGCGTCATTACTTGTATGGCTTGTCGTGTCAGATTTTCACCGATCACAAGAGCCTAAAGTACATTTTCACCCAGAAAGAGCTTAATATGAGGCAGAGGAGGTGGTTGGAATTGATTAAGGATTACGATCTCGAGATCCTTTATCATCCGGGCAAGGCTAATGTGGTAGCAGATGCCTTGAGCCGGAAATCGGTATCGCTTCGGGCGCTTGAGTTGCTTACGGCCCAGTCGGGACTTCAGCGAGAGTTTATGAGGTTGAGCATTGAGATTGTACTGCCAGAGAGTTCCGGGCAGTTGCGTACTCTTGAGATTTCTTCATCTCTGGTCGAGGACATTAAATCGGGACAGTTGGAGGACCCGATGTTTATTCAGCTTCGGGAGAGTGTAGGGAAGGGGAAAGCCCCGAGATTCGTTATTCATGAAGACAGAGTGTTGAGATTCCGAGGTCGGTTGTGCGTTCCGAACGACTCGGAATTGAGACAGAGTATCATGCGAGAGGCTCATGCATCACCTTACTCAGTCCATCCGGGCTCGAGTAAAATGTATAAATATCTGAGGAAAAATTTCTGGTGGAACGATATGAAGAAGGAGGTAGTTCAGTTTGTGGATAAGTGTTTGACTTGTCAGCAAGTCAAGATTGAGCATCAGCGGCCAGCCGGATTATTGAAACCACTTCCCGTTCCGGAATGGAAGTGGGAGGACATCTCTATGGATTTTGTCACGAGTTTGCCGAGGACGAAGACTGGTATGAATATGGTGTGGGTGATTGTAGACCGACTGACTAAGTCGGCACATTTTCTGGGCATCAAGGATACTTGGGGTCCAGAAAAGTTGGCTCGTATTTTTATCGCTCATATAGTGAGGCTTCATGGTACGCCGAGGACCATTATTTCAGACAGAGATGGCCGATTTGTATCGCATTTTGGCAAAGTGTACATAAGGCATTGGGGACACGATTGCGTTTGAGCACTTGCTCCATCCCTGCATCGATGGGTCCGAACGTACCATTCATACGTTCGAGGATTTGTTGCGTGCGTGTGCGTTAGATTGGAGTAGTGACTGGGAGGATCATTTGGCCTTGATTGAGTTTACTTATAATAATAGCTGGCACGCGTCGATTAAGATGGCACCGTATGAGGCACTTTATGGCCGACGTTGCCGATCACCGATATGTTGGGATGAGCCGTCCGATTTGGTTGGCACCGAGCCGGACTTTGTATTAGAGACGAGGGAGAAAGTTGAATTGATTAGAAAGAGGATGTTGGCTGCTCAGAGTCGACAAAAGTCTTATGCGGATGTTAGGCGTAGACCCTTGGAGTTTGAAGTGGGAGATCATGTTCTGTTGAGAGTGTCTCCGACGAAAGGAGTTTTCCGTTTTGGGAAGAAGGGGAAACTCAGCCCGAGATATATTGGACCTTTCGAGGTATTAGAGAGAGTCGGTGAGTTAGCGTACCGTTTGGCGTTACCTCCGTCGCTGAGTCATGTTCATAGCGTATTTCACGTTTCCCAGTTGAGGAAGTACGTTCCGGACCCGTCCCACATTATTGACTTTGGGGACGTGGAGATCGAGAAGGATATTACATTTGAAGAGAGGCCCGTCAGAATTTTGGAGCGTCGTGACAAGCAGTTAAGGCACAAAACCATTCCTTTGGTTAAGGTGCAATGGTCGAGGCACGGAGTAGAAGAAGCGACGTGGGAGCTAGAGGAGGATATGCATTCGAGATACCCCGAGCTTTTTGATTCTTAAGTTTCGGGACGAAACTTTATTTTAGAGGGGGAGAATGTAATATCCGTAATTTTTCCATTTTTAGCAGTTTCCATTTTTGGTGTATGTCTATTTTTATCGACTCCCTTGTAACCGTTTCGACATTTTAAATCTACTTTGTTCTTGGAGTTTTTCCATTTAGATGAGTTTTGATGATGTTTTCACGTAATTTCGTTTTACGGCATGCTTTGCCGTATGAACGTTCGATTCTCGTAAAACTCATTCGTTTTCATTGTTTCTTGGTTTGTACGAGTTCGTATGGTTGAGTTGGTCATGTGGAGACTTTCGGTTTGTAAATCCGACGTCGTTTCGTGATTTTCGGGCACTTGGGCCATTTTTGTAATTTCCTAATAGTTTAGGGAATCTTAGTTTCGTTGTCGTATTACGGACCCTCCGGTGGTCGGAATTGTATTTTGTTTTAGCGCTTAGCTCCGTTGTCTTGTATGCTTCGCGTCTATGTTCCTGGATTCTGGTCTCGTCGTGCGTTCCGTGTTTTATACCCTCGACAGTAGCTTACTGCTGATGTGACATCGGCGATCTTTGGCTTCGTGTAGGTAGCGCACGCTACCCCTGTTCCCTTGCGTGCGCTACCGATGTGCAGTTAGCGTACGCTAACGCCCTATTGTTAGCGTATGCTAACGAAGGGTGGCAGTAGCCACTGGACCTGTCACGGGCCCGTTAGCGCGCGCTACATATCACGATTAGCGTGCGCTAACTCCACTGAATATAAGTCAGCGGACAGTTTCAGAACAGCAGTTTATTTCTTTTCTCTTCGTTTCTTCGACGTGCGACCTCAGAGACGATTTCCACCAGTTCTATTTGGAGTTCTCTTCAAATTCCATCACGGTAGAATCGAGCCATCATATCATAATCAGCATAATCACCTTTCATCAGCCGAATTAAAGGTAATTCCTTAGGAACCCTAATTTTGACGAATTTGGGGGATTTTCGGGATTTTAGGGTTTAGTTCCGAATTGTTCATCTATATTACGATATTCTTTACCGGTTGTGATTATTGAGTGATTCTTAATCCAACTTCCTTGATTTTAATCCGCGAATTATCGATACGGGGAGATTTTGTGTAAACCATCGCCCGTATCGATTGATCGTTCATTGTCGTATCATGTAATCGGGGTTATGGGTGTATTCCAATAGAGTATTGTTGTCCGTGGAGACTGAACTGTGTTGATCCTTCGTTTAGGAACCGTCGTTTTCCACCCGGACCGTTCGTAGTCGTGTTTCAACTCCGTTTCCTCGAGAATGTCTCAAAGGCAAGTACTTTACATTTGTTTACATGTTCTAGTATTTGAATTATGGCTGTATCGTGGTTGTTGTGGATGGTTATGTGTATGTTCACCTAGGGACGGTTCGACGGGGCCTCTAGGAATACGTATTGCCGTGAGTGTGCGTATCGCGAACTGTGGTTAGCCACCCAGGGATGTCCGACGGGGCTCTGCGGGGTACGGTGGTCGTGAGTCTCGTACCAACGGTTAACTTTGAATTGTGATTTGTTGGAGATAATGTGTTTTGTGACTGTACATCATAAATATTCCGGAATATAAAATGTTTTCTAAAATGACTTTTGGCGCATATATTCATCTGATTAGAATGTAGTTCAAATGGATTGTACTTGCACTAGCAGTTGTCGCTAACCCCTTAAATGGGGGAAATACTTTTTGTATTTCAGGTACTGATCGTGGGGATAAGCGAGCACTCGAGCTGTATGAGGATGATGGGCAAGCATGATATTGTCCAGTAATTGATTTTCGGTGTTATGTCCGTCGGTTATTATTGATGTCTGATTTTGGGATTATGTATTATAAAATTGGTTTAAGTACTCGAGTACTTCCTATTTAAACTTGTTACTGTTGTGTCCCCGTTTGGGAAATGGATTTGATGACAGAATTTTATTTGTCGGTTATAGTCTTTTATTTAGCTTGTCGTTTTGTTTATGATGGTTTGTCGTTGTCGTATGTCATGTTTGGTACGTTAGCCTGGTGGATTCCACATTGTGGGGTCCACGACGCTGTAATATGCCCTGAATGTCTTGGGGGTGTTACAGAATATGGTATCAGAGCTTAGGTTTATGGATACCTAGGCTGTCGGTTATTTGGGTCTAGTTAAGTGTCGTTTTTGGGACAGTATCGCAGCTATGCCATCATCTCAGTACGCCGGTGCTCGTAAGTTTTTCCTAACTTGACTCGTTTTACCGTTATGTTCTATTCCTGTCTTAGTATCTTGTTGCATTTTGAGTTTGAATTGTAGTTACCCGTTACTTCTTCAGAATTCCTGCTGGTAGAGGACGCGGACGCGGTAGGGGATGTGGCGCAGCCGGTGGGGCGGCCATGTCCGATCACTCGAGAACTGGTTCGGCGATGCCTTCCTTGTCGAACAGTGTTCCCCCTAGTTCCGGAGGTCAGCAGGACCAGTCTGCTAGCTCCGGTAATGCACATGAGAATGTTGGAGTGGCCAACATTTTGCAGCAAGTAGCGAACCAGATGACGCTACTGACTCAGGCCGTTCTAGTCGGCCAAGCTAATGCCAACCCGGTTCCGCCTACTGGATCCGGCAGTGATAAGCTACTTCAGGACGTGATTCGTATGCGTCCTCCGCAGTTTGATGGTGCTTCCGACCCTTCTGGTTGGGAGAATTGGCTATTCGAGATGGAGAAAGTGTTTGAGGCTACTAATTGTTCCGAGGAGAGGAAAGTACCCATTGCTCAGTACTTCCTCGCCAAGGAGGCAGCAACGTGGTGGCAAGCGGTGAAACCGCGTGACCGAGCAGCTACGTGGACCGAGTTTTGGGATCTGATGGAAGACGAATTCTGTCCTTGGCCAGTGAAAGAGGGGAGGATCCGAGCCTTCTTTGAGGCTAAACCCCAAGATGTTCCTATATCTCAAGCTATCAAAGACTACAATCAACAGTTGCATTATGTGAGAAACCAAGTCCGCGATGAGCTTGATAAGATCCGCCACTTTGATATGCGGATGAAACCGAGGGTGCGCCACTACATGTCTGGTCTGGGGTGCACGACTTTGAAAGATTATCAGCATAAAGCGATGGCTTACGAGATGTCGTTTTCTGCGACAGAGACGGCAGCTGAAGGAAAGAAGCAGAAGACCTCCGGTCAGTTTTCGGGAGGCAAGTCAGGAGGGTATCCGAAGGCTCAGTCTGGTTCGCGAGTCTTCGGGAGTCAGTCGCCATCAGTTGGTCGAGGAAACGGTTCTAGGTCTGCTCCTGCTGGTTCCGTTCGTGGTCCTAAGTGCTTCAACTGCAGTCGTGCGGGCCATATGATGAGTGAGTGTGATAGGCCTCCGATTCAGTGTCTTGCTTTTGGTCGTATGGGTCATCATGCTAAGTTTTGTACGGATGCAGCTCGGGCTCCAGTTACTCAGATGTCAACCGCGGGAGAGTCGAGTGTGAATCAGGCACCGACAGTTCCTCAGCCACAGCAGAGTTTTGGTAGAGGTCGAGGACGTGGTCAGCCTTCTAGAGGGGGAGCTTTTAGTGCGGGGTCTGTTCCACCCCGAGTGTACGAGATGAGACGAGCAGGGGATCCTGACGCGACGGTGGCTACAGGTACCATCCACATCCTTGATCATCCTGTTTCCGTATTGTTCGATTCTGGTGTTACGCATTCTTTTATATCTATGGACTGTGTGCGTCGTCTGCATATTGATTGCCTTGTTGCTTGTGAGCCTTTTGTTGTTAAACTTCCTAGCGGGGGTAGCATCGTGGGGGATCGTGAGATTAGGGATTTTCCAGTAAGTATCGCGGGGAGGGTTTGGCCTTCTAATCTGATTGCGGTGGATATTAGAGATGAGGATTTGATTCTAGGTGAGGATTGGCTGGACCGTCATGGAGCGATCATGAATTATAGAATGAGGACTGTTTCGATGTTAGCCTCTGATGGTACTGAGCATTCTTTTGTGGGCGAAGCGGAGTAGCCGTGCGATCAGCGCCTTGAGGGCGGTGAGACTCCTTCGAGGAGGTTGCACGGGCTATTGGTGTTACGCCTTGAGATCGGAAGAAGGGGGAGTCGAGCTCTCGTCTATTCCGGTAGTGTGTGAGTATCCTGATGTTTTTCCAGATGAGTTGCCGGGTTTGCCGCCGGATCGAGAAGTTGAGTTTACCGTCGATTTAGAGCTGGGGGCAGCCCCGATTTCTAAGACGCCATACCGTATGGCGCCTGCCGAGATGCTTGAGTTGAAGAAACAGTTGGGAGAGTTGCTAGACATGGGGTATATTCGACCGAGCGCTTCACCTTGGGGCGCACCGGTCCTGTTTGTGAAAAAGAAGGATGGGTCACTTCGTTTGTGTATCGACTACCGAGCGTTGAACAAAGTGACCATCAAAAACAAGTATCCGCTCCCAAGGATTGATGATTTGTTTGATCAGTTACAAGGGGCAACTGTATTTTCGAAGATTGATTTGAGATCGGGGTATTATCAGCTCCGAGTGAAGGATACCGACATTCCGAAGACGGCCTTTCGGACGAGATACGGTCACTACGAGTTTGTGGTTATGCCTTTTGGGCTAACCAACGCCCCAGCCATGTTCATGCAGCTTATGAACAAAGTCTTTATCGAGTACCTCGATAAATGTGTAGTCGTCTTCATCGACGATATTCTGATTTACTCGAGGGACGAGGAGGAGCATGCCCGTCATTTACATATTGTGTTAGACATTTTGAGAACTCAGCATCTTTTTGCGAAGTTCTCAAAGTGCGAGTTTTGGTTACGGGAGGTTATGTTTCTCGGTCATGTGATCTCGGCCGAGGGTGTTCGTGTGGACCCACATAAGGTAGAGGCAGTGTTGGATTGGGCGCCGCCCAAGAACGTGAAAGCGGTCCGCAGTTTTCTGGGATTAGCCGGGTATTACCGCAGATTCGTCGAGGGGTTCTCTAAGCTCGCTCGACCGCTGACTCAGTTGTTACAGAAGTCGAGAAGTTTGTGTGGACCGATGAGAGGCGTAATAGTTTTGAGGAGTTGAAGAAGCGGTTGACGACCGCTCCCGTTTTGGCTTTACCGAGTGGTAATGATGGTTTCTCCGTTTATAGTGATGCTTCGGGCCAAGGGCTCGGATGCGTACTTATGCAGCACGGGAGGACGATTGCCTATGCTTCCCATCAGTTGAAACCGTATGAATTGAATTACCCTACGCACGATCTTGAGTTGGCCGCAGTTGTTTTTGCGTTGAAGATTTGGCGTCATTACTTGTATGGCTTGTCGTGTCAGATTTTCACCGATCACAAGAGCCTAAAGTACATTTTCACCCAGAAAGAGCTTAATATGAGGCAGAGGAGGTGGTTGGAATTGATTAAGGATTACGATCTCGAGATCCTTTATCATCCGGGCAAGGCTAATGTGGTAGCAGATGCCTTGAGCCGGAAATCGGTATCGCTTCGGGCGCTTGAGTTGCTTACGGCCCAGTCGGGACTTCAGCGAGAGTTTATGAGGTTGAGCATTGAGATTGTACTGCCAGAGAGTTCCGGGCAGTTGCGTACTCTTGAGATTTCTTCATCTCTGGTCGAGGACATTAAATCGGGACAGTTGGAGGACCCGATGTTTATTCAGCTTCGGGAGAGTGTAGGGAAGGGGAAAGCCCCGAGATTCGTTATTCATGAAGACAGAGTGTTGAGATTCCGAGGTCGGTTGTGCGTTCCGAACGACTCGGAATTGAGACAGTATCATGCGAGAGGCTCATGCATCACCTTACTCGACCCATCCGGCTCGAGTAAAATGTATAAATATCTGAGGAAAAATTTCTGGTGGAACGATATGAAGAAGGAGGTAGTTCAGTTTGTGGCTAAGTGTTTGACTTGTCAGCAAGTCAAGATTGAGCATCAGCGGCCAGCCGGATTATTGAAACCACTTCCCGTTCCGGAATGGAAGTGGGAGGACATCTCTATGGATTTTGTCACGAGTTTGCCGAGGACGAAGACTGGTATGAATATGGTGTGGGTGATTGTAGACCGACTGACTAAGTCGGCACATTTTCTGGGCATCAAGGATACTTGGGGTCCAGAAAAGTTGGCTCGTATTTTTATCGCTCAGATAGTGAGGCTTCATGGTACGCCGAGGACCATTATTTCAGACAGAGATGGCCGATTTGTATCGCATTTTTGGCAGGCGGTACATAAGGCATTGGGGACACAGTTGCGTTTGAGCACTTCGTTCCATCCCCAGACCGATGGGCAGTCCGAACGTACCATTCAGACGTTCGAGGATTTGTTGCGTGCGTGTGCGTTAGATTGGAGTAGTGACTGGGAGGATCATTTGGCCTTGATTGAGTTTACTTATAATAATAGCTGGAACGCGTCGATTAAGATGGCACCGTATGAGGCACTTTATGGCCGACGTTGCCGATCACCGATATGTTGGGATGAGCCGTCCGATTTGGTTGGCACCGAGCCGGACTTTGTATTAGAGACGAGGGAGAAAGTTGAATTGATTAGAAAGAGGATGTTGGCTGCTCAGAGTCGACAAAAGTCTTATGCGGATGTTAGGCGTAGACCCTTGGAGTTTGAAGTGGGAGATCATGTTCTGTTGAGAGTGTCTCCGACGAAAGGAGTTTTCCGTTTTGGGAAGAAGGGGAAACTCAGCCCGAGATATATTGGACCTTTCGAGGTATTAGAGAGAGTCGGTGAGTTAGCGTACCGTTTGGCGTTACCTCCGTCGCTGAGTCATGTTCATAGCGTATTTCACGTTTCCCAGTTGAGGAAGTACGTTCCGGACCCGTCCCACATTATTGACTTTGGGGACGTGGAGATCGAGAAGGATATTACATTTGAAGAGAGGCCCGTCAGAATTTTGGAGCGTCGTGACAAGCAGTTAAGGCACAAAACCATTCCTTTGGTTAAGGTGCAATGGTCGAGGTACGGAGTAGAAGAAGCGACGTGGGAGCTAGAGGAGGATATGCGTTCGAGATACCCCGAGCTTTTTGATTCTTAAGTTTCGGGACGAAACTTTATTTTAGAGGGGGAGAATGTAATATCCGTAATTTTTCCATTTTTAGCAGTTTCCATTTTTGGTGTATGTCTATTTTTATCGACTCCCTTGTAACCGTTTCGACATTTTAAATCTACTTTGTTCTTGGAGTTTTTCCATTTAGATGAGTTTTGATGATGTTTTCACGTAATTTCGTTTTACGGCATGCTTTGCCGTATGAACGTTCGATTCTCGTAAAACTCATTCGTTTTCATTGTTTCTTGGTTTGTACGAGTTCGTATGGTTGAGTTGGTCATGTGGAGACTTTCGGTTTGTAAATACGACGTCGTTTCGTGATTTTCGGGCACTTGGGCCATTTTTGTAATTTCCTAATAGTTTAGGAAATCTTAGTTTCGTTGTCGTATTACGGACCCTCCGGTGGTCGGAATTGTATTTTGTTTTAGCGCTTAGCTCCGTTGTCTTGTATGCTTCGCGTCTATGTTCCTGGATTCTGGTCTCGTCGTGCGTTCCGTGTTTTATACCCTCGACAGTAGCTTACTGCTGATGTGACATCAGCGGCCGAATCTTCTTGTGTAGGTAGCGCACGCTACCCCTGTTCCCTTGCGTGCGCTACCGATGTGCAGTTAGCGTACGCTAACGCCCTATTGTTAGCGTATGCTAACGAAGGGTGGCAGTAGCCACTGGACCTGTCACGGGCCCGTTAGCGCGCGCTACATATGACGATTAGCGTGCGCTAACTCCACTGAATATAAGTCAGCGGACAGTTTCAGAACAGCAGTTTATTTCTTTTCTCTTCGTTTCTTTGACGTGCGACCTCAGAGACGATTTCCACCAGTTCTATTTGGAGTTCTCTTCAAATTCCATCACGGTAGAATCGAGCCATCATTTCATAATCAGCATAATCACCTTTCATCAGCCGAATTAAAGGTAATTCCTCAGGAACCCTAATTTTGACGAATTTGGGGGATTTTCGGGATTTTAGGGTTTAGTTTCGAATTGTTCATCTATATTACGATATTCTTTACCGGTTGTGATTATTGAGTGATTCTTAATCCAACTTCCTTGATTTTAATCCGCGAATTATCGATACGGGGAGATTTTGTGTAAACCATCGCCCGTATCCATTGATCGTTCATTGTCGTATCATGTAATCGGGGTTATGGGTGTATTCCAATAGAGTATTGTTGTCCGTGGAGACTGAACTGTGTTGATCCTTCGTTTAGGAACCGTCGTTTTCCACCCGGACCGTTCGTAGTCGTGTTTCAACTCCGTTTCCTCGAGAATGTCTCAAAGGCAAGTACTTTACATTTGTTTACATGTTCTAGTATTTGAATTATGGCTGTATCGTGGTTGTTGTGGATGGTTATGTGTATGTTCACCTAGGGACGGTTCGACGGGGCCTCTAGGGATACGTATTGCCGTGAGTGTGCGTATCGCGAACTGTGGTTAGCCACCCAGGGATGTCCGACGGGGCTCTGCGGGGTACGGTGGTCGTGAGTCTCGTACCAACGGTTAACTTTGAATTGTGATTTGTTGGAGATAATGTGTTTTGTGACTGTACATCATAAATATTCCGGAATATAAAATGTTTTCTAAAATGACTTTTTGGCGCATATATTCATCTGATTAGAATGTAGTTCAAATGGATTGTACTTGCACTAGCAGTTGTCGCTAACCCCTTAAATGGGGGAAATACTTTTGTATTTCGTGCGATCGTGGGGATAAGCGAGCACTCGAGCTGTATGAGGATGATGGGCAAGCATGATATTGTCCAGTAATTGATTTTCGGTGTTATGTCCGTCGGTTATTATTGATGTCTGATTTTGGGATTATGTATTATAAAATTGGTTTAAGTACTCGAGTACTTCCTATTTAAACTTGTTACTGTTGTGTCCCCGTTTGGGAAATGGATTTGATGACAGAATTTTATTTGTCGGTTATAGTCTTTTATTTAGCTTGTCGTTTTGTTTATGATGGTTTGTCATTGTCGTATGTCATGTTTGGTACGTTAGCCTGGTGGATTCCACAGTGTGGGGTCCACGGCGCTGTAATATGCCCTGAATGTCTTGGGGGTGTTACAGTGACCCCACAACTATGAAGCCGTCGTACCAAATCGGAGCCTCCATCCACCGTCGCACGCCATCAGTGACTCGAGGTCCGCAGGGATTCAGAACAGATACGAACGGGTGGCATGTACAGACACGAGTGGTGACGACAGGACATGACGAAAGTGCCGGAGTGAACACTACAGACGACGGCGGACTCAACGCGATCAATGGAGACTGGAGTAAACCTGAATTGCGATGTTCATTTGCGAGATTAGATCGGGTGACAGAGAATCGCGTGCAGAATTCGCGATCGGGCTCGCGATTTTTTATCTGTGAAAACAGACTTGCGATTTACGATTTATTCCTAATACGGACGTCGATGGTACGGGAGATGGATGATTCGCGCAATGGAGGTTGGGAACCCATTTTTATAACACCCCGAGATATTCGGAATAATTACAGCGCCGTAAACCCTTTAAGTAAGGATTTACAAGGCTAAATAAAAGAAATGTAACTATAAGACATCAATACCACGGGAATTCAAGTTTACAAAAACGGTCCAACTGGTTCAACGAGTAATTAATACAACTATATCGAAATGATATTAATAAGACACGCGTACTCGAGTACTGAAATCAAACCAAGAAAAACAAATCACCAACAACAACAAACATCACTGAACCCCTTCATCGTCACATCGCCATTGTGTCGTTTCCTCGCTCTCGGCTACCTGAACATCAAAACAAATGTCCACCCCCGAAGGGGTTAGCAAAACTATGCTAGTACAAGTATCATTTAAACAAATCGAATATACATCAACAATACATGACAAGATACACCACACGGACTTCCGCTACCGGAATCCGACAATGCGAATCCAAAAGATTCCATTAACACAGCAAGGGTATTCCAATGATCCAGCGCCCTCAGCATAGATCCCAAGATGATCCCGTCGGACCAACACGAGGTGGAAATAACCCGTCCAATGATCCAGCGCCCTCAGCCTAGATCCCAAGATGATCCCGTCGGACCAACACGAGGTGGACATCCAATCCAGCGCCCTCAGCATAGATCGCACAACAAACACAAACACAACTCATGCATACATATATGCCAAATCGCCATGTCCATCAACATGAACATACAAACACTAGATAACGAATATCATGAAAATTCAACAAAATAAATCTCATGTTCAACAACATGAATAACCACAGGCATGCTCAAAAATACCAATATTAACACATTACGATACTTGCCTCGAAGATGGCAAGAACGAAACACTTCAATGATCTCAACACACTCGAAGGCCGCCTTCTTCGATCAACGTAGCAAGCTCGAACCTTAACAAAAGAAATGATATACAATTCATCTCAAGTCGAACGATTGCCTATCAATCCATTCTACGGCCAAAAGCTCAAAATATGCAATCTGCCTGAACCACTTAGCATACGCTAAGTACTCTACGTAACGTGCGCTAAGCCTGCCTGTTAGCGTACGCTATCGTCTAAGTCTAGCGTACGCTATCCATGGACTGACAGTTCTCTCTGATCAGCCGACTGACTCGACTGATAACATAACGTACGTTACGTACCAACGTAGCGTGCGTTAACTTATTCCCGATAGCGCACGTTAACTTACATATGTTAGCGTGCGCTAACCGTGCATGGCAGATTACTACTGGCAGAAAACTTGATCTAATGGTGATGAACTCAAGAATTCTATGGTGATAATACATGTCATCCCCGTGCATATCATGCTCATAAGGTTTTGTGAAAGTTCTATACGTACTAAAAGACTATGAGATACAAGGATACATATAATCATCACAACACCATAATTCATCTTTGATCTTCAAGGAATATCCTAAGTTCAATCCGTTATATGTCCCAAAACGTATGATTCCTTTATGTAAAGGCATAAGAACTTGAAAATATCCATATACTGGTCACAAATCGGTTTGAAGCTTCAGAATATGCTAGGAGTTCAAACACTAAGAGGTTCAATGGTTTATACGATGAATAAGTACCGAAACATCGAAAATATCCTTCTAACACATGATGTTCGACTACTTATGAATCTAACTGACTAGGTAAATCCCAAAACATGATCAAAAACATCCTTCAGAATACTACTAATATTGGTGAAGAATCACCTACCTCAAAGTAGTGAAGAACAAGGAGGAAATTCGAAGTAATCCAACGCCGAAGGCTTGAACACCAATCCCCAATGATCTACAATCTTCAACACGAGCTAGGATGCCGGCAAGAAGTGTTTAGAATGAAGAGAGTGACTTTCTAAGTTCAAGAATTCGGATGGGGGAGTGAAAAGTCTGAAAATATGAAAAAGGATGTTGTCCTATATATAAAAAATGGTTATTAGCGTGCGCTAGTCCATATTCATAGCGTGCGCTAACGGCTATTTGAAACGTTACTGATTTCACTGTACTCAGCCTTTAACGTGCGCTATCCTCATATGAGTAGCGTGCGCTAACACGTTGACTTGGCTTTTTCCCGAAAGCCGTCCAGGTTCATCCCGACACAATCCGACCAAGATCCCCGGCCTGATCTCACCTACCAACACATCTCAATCATATTGACCATGTATAGCGTGCGCTAAGGTCCCTTCACAGCGTACGCTATGGATCCAAGTTAGTGTACGCTACACTTAGTCGATAGCGTGCGCTACATGCGCAGAATCACAATTTAAATAACATTCATGAAATCATGCGCTCAACAATACCGGATTATGAAATACGGAGAATAATACTCAGATCAAAATGCAATAATTACAATATCACAAGTTCCAACTACATATCAGAAATCTCGGGTATTACATCCTTCCTCCCTAAAAAGAAGTTTCGTCCTGAAACTTAAGATGAAAACAACTCTGGATATCTAGTCTTCATACTGTCCTCTATTTCCCAAGTGGCCTCTTCAACTCCGTGCCGTGTCCATTGTACTTTAACCAAGGGTATTGGTTTGTTCCTCAATTGTTTGATCCGACTCTCAAGTATCTTAATTGGTCTCTCCTCGAAGGTGCCATCATTAGCTATCTCGATCTCATCGAACTCAATGATATGATTGGGATCTGGTACATACTTCCGCAATTGGGATACGTGAAACACATTGTGAACGTGACTCAGCGATGGCGGTAAGGCCAACCTGTATGCTAAATCTCCAACTCTCTCGAGGATCTCGAATGGTCCGATATATCTTGGACTTAGCTTACCTTTCCTCCCAAAACGGAAAATTCCTCGTGTAGGAGACACCTTCAATAGTACGTGGTCCCCAATGTCGAACTCTAGAGGGCGACGACGTACGTCTGTATAAGACTTCTGTCGACTTTGGGCAGTCAACAGTCTTTCTCGAATTAAAGCTATCTTCTCTTGAGTCTGAACTATCAATTCTGGTTCCGTCCCGATCAAGTCCGAGGGATCATGCCAACACAAGGGTGATCGGCATCTTCTCCCGTACAAAGCTTCAAATGGCGCCATCTTAATAGAAGCATGCCAACTATTGTTATAGGTAAATTCAATCAATGGCAAGTGAACTTCCCAATCAGTTGACCAATCCAATGCACAAGCTCTAAGCATGTCTTCTACTGTTTGAATAGTCCTTTCGGACTGACCGTCCGTTTGGGGATGATAAGCTGTGCTAAAGTTGAGCTCAGTCCCCAAAGCCTTGTGAACTGCTTTCCAGAAGTGCGACACGAAGCGACCATCTCGATCTGAAATAATGGTCTTCGGCGTCCCATGCAATCTGACTATCTCTGCAATAAATACTCGCGCCAATTTCTCGGGTCCCCAAATATCTTTAATTCCTAGGAAATGAGCCGACTTGGTTAGTCGATCAACTACAACCCAAATCATGTTCATTCCCGTCTTGGTCCTTGGCATACTGGTGATGAAATCCATCGAGATGTCCTCCCACTTCCACTCAGGGATCGGAAGCAGCTTTAACATTCCGGCAGGTCGCTGATGTTCAATCTTAACCTGCTGACAAGTCAAACACTTCGAAACGTACTCTGCTACGTCCTTCTTCATATTCCCCCACCAGAAGTTTTGTTTAAGATCCTTGTACATTTTACTGCTGCCCGGGTGAATAGAATAGGGCGCGCTGTGAGCTTCCTTCAGAATTGTCCGTCTCAATTTCTCATTATCGGGAACGCAAAGTCGACTCTGAAATCTCAGAACTCCATCATCTTGTATCACAAATCCTGGGGCTTTTCCTTTCTTTACTTCGTCACCTAACCGAAGGATCAGAGAATCGTTCAACTGCGTAGATTTGATCTCCTCGACTAGTGATGAAGTCAGTTCCATCACATATAGTTGCCCTTGGATTCTTGGTGCCCATACTTCAATCTCTTCGCGGATCAGTTCCCGTTGAATGCTGGTTTGGGATGTAAGTGCTTCCAACACTCGAAGAGAAACAGGTTTACGGCTCAATGCATCGGCTACTACGTTTGCTTTACCCGGATGATAGAGAATCTCCAAGTCGTAATCCTTGATCAATTCCAGCCACCTTCTCTGCCTCATGTTTAATTCTTTCTGACTGAAAATGTACTTGAGGCTCTTATGATATGTAAAGATCTGACAATGAGTGCCGTACAAATAATGTCTCCAAATTTTCAATGCAAAGACTACAGTTGCTAGCTCCAGATCATGAGTCGGGTAATTAACCTCGTACGGTTTCAACTGCCAAGAAGCATAGGCAATCACCTTATCTTTTTGCATCAACACACATCCCATACCCTGATTTGAAGCGTCGTTGTATACCATGAATCCATCAGTTCCATCTGGTAACGCTAATATAGGTGCTGTCGTCAGTCTCTTCTTAAGTTCATCAAAACCATCCTGGCATTTCTCATTCCATGTGAACTTTTGAGTTTTCTGTAACAGTTGAGTGAGCGGACGAGCAATTTTGGAAAATCCCTCTACAAAGCGGCGATAATATCCAGCAAGTCTTAAGAAACTCCGGACTTCTTTCACGTTATTAGGAGCTTCCCATTCCAAGATTGCTTCGACTTTCTTCGGGTCCACCTGAACTCCGTCAGCTAATATCACATGCCCAAGGAAAGTTACTTCCCTAAGCCAGAACTCGCATTTGGAAAGCTTTGCATACAGCTGTTCCTTCCTCAAGGTGCTCAAAACCACACGCAAATGTTCGGCATGGTCCTCTGCGTCCTTCGAATATATCAAGATGTCATCAATGAAAACGACCACAAATTTATCCAAGTATTCTAAGAATACCCGATTCATCAATTGCATGAATACCGCATGAGCATTGGTAAGTCCAAATGGCATCACTACAAATTCATAATGCCCGTACCGGGACCTGAAAGCAGACTTTGGTATATCCGATTCCTTAATTCTCAACTGGTGGTATCCTGATCGCAAGTCAATCTTCGAGAATACCCTTGCCCCTTGCAGTTGATCAAACAAGTCGTCGATCCGAGGTATAGGATACTTATTCTTGATCGTCATCTTGTTGAGCTCCTTGTAATCAATACACAGTCGGAGGGATCCGTCTTTCTTCCGGACAAAGAGAACGGGCGCTCCCCAAGGAGAAACGCTAGGTTGAATATAACCCTTTTGTAATAATTCCTCGAGTTGCTTCTTGAGTTCATACATCTCGGTTGGCGCCATGCGGTATGGTGCTCTGGAAATAGAAGCTGCTCCAGGCTCTAATTCGATAGTGAACTCCACTTCTCTCTGCGGAGGTAACCCAGATAGTTCGTCAGGAAATACATCTGAGAACTCATTCACAACTGAAATAGACGAGAGCTCTACTCCTTCCTCTTTCCTCATGGCATAGTACCAAAGCCCATGACCTCCCTGCTTCAGTAATTTCACGGCTTTCATTGCTTTGATCAATTTTCCCGAGCTTCCCGGTCTCCATCCTCGGAATAAGTGTTCAGATCCATCATCAGCAATGATAGAAATGACTCTCTCTCGGTAATTCAGAATAGCTCCATAATGGTTGAGCCAATCGTCTCCGAGAATTAAATCGTCACCGTAGATGTCAACTACAATAAGATTCGATGGCCAATCTCTCCCTCCTATAGACACTGGAAAATCTCTAGCCTCTAGGGTTCCCAAAATTCTCTCTCCACTCGGCAAACCCACAACATATGGTTCACAATCAAATAAGCACGAGATTTTTAAACGATTAACACAGTTCAATGATATGAAAGAATGTGTAGCTCCGGAATCGAATAAGACACTAACTGGTTGCAAAAGGATCTGAATCGTACCTGATGCAACAGCAGTGTTCTGATCTTCAGATTTCCTCATCTCGTACAGGCGCGGAGGAACGGACCCAGCACTGGATGTCTCTATCTTCCCAATATTTTGCTGCTGAAATCCACTCTGTTGCGTCTGGTGCACACTTATCTCCTTTGGAACTGGCGCTGGAGTGTGAGTACCAAAAGATCTAGTATCAACTCCACAGAAAGCCGCACGGTGCCCTTCTTTCCCACAATCGTAACAAGTCACAGAAGATGCGGGGCAATCACGTCGAATATGCCCTGCTCGACCACAATTGTAGCATTTCTTTGATGCGTCTGAAACTGCTGATGTAGTCCGGAACTTCTTTCCACCTCTAGAAGGATGTGGAGGTTTCCTAGCCGAATAAAAGGAAGACTGGCCCTTGCGGGGGCCACCACTCTTGTTTTCTGAGAAGTTGCCGGTCACTTTCTGCTTCTTTGCTTCCACTGATTTCTCCACCGCCACCTCTTTCATGTCGTAGGCCAGAGCTTTGTCTTGATATTGTCGCAACGTAGTACACTCGAATCCGGACATCTACTGCTGAATCTCCGGCTTCATTCGCATATCGAAATGAAAAATCTTTTCTGCCTCCGTTATGACCAAGTGTCGGACACACGTTAGCTGATGATTAAAAGTTTTGATTATGTCAGTTACAGTTGCTTCCGAACTCTGTGGTGAGAAAAACTCTCGGATTTTTGCCTCTCTAACTGGACGAGGACAATATTGTGCTTCCAACATTAGTTTGAATTCCGTCCAATCCGCGTTATGATCCTCGGGTCGAACAGCTTCCCACCAGTCAAAGGCCTCCCCAGTCAGAAAATATTGGGCAATGGGAACCTTCCGGTCCTCGGGACAGTTAATACCCGCGAATATTTTCTCTAACTCCTTTATCCAATGATCCCAAGTAAGTGCCTCAGCAGATCCGTCAAACTTTGGCGGGTGCAATTTGACTACCTCAGCAAGCCATCTATCTCCCCGGTTATCCTCGTGGTGCTGCTGTCCCATTGTTGTCTGCATGCGGTCAACTACCTGAGCGAACTGGTTTATCTGAGCCACCATCTATTGAAGCACTCCCGGCATGTTAGGATTTGCGTCATCATTCGCCGATCCCTGCTGCCCTCCAGAATGGGAATCGGTTCTACTAGCCGATAATTCTGGGGTAGTTGCGGAGTCCTCCTGTCTCATATTTCCACGTCCGCGTCCACGACCACGTCCGCGTCCACGACCTCCTCTCAACATA
Source organism: Orobanche coerulescens (assembly GCA_033398695.1). Taxonomy (NCBI): domain Eukaryota; kingdom Viridiplantae; phylum Streptophyta; class Magnoliopsida; order Lamiales; family Orobanchaceae; genus Orobanche; species Orobanche coerulescens. The sequence continues at coordinate 121,342,239 of CM065815.1, forward strand.
CTGAAAACACAATTTTTCAATATCCAGGACAAAATTTTCAAAAATAAAGACCGTCAATACTCACAAAACAGAATTAAGTAAAACGGTAGTACAAGAGATTAGGAGACTTACAACCACGGTCCACATGACGACTTTTGGCTGAACAGTGATGTTACGAACGACTCGTAAATCAATAACGTAAATGCACTCCAACTTAAAACCCGACTGCCAAGATATCCATGAATATTAGCTCCGATACCATATTCTGTAACACCCCGAGATATTCGGAATAATTACAGCGCCGTAAACCCTTTAAGTAAGGATTTACAAGGCTAAATAAAAGAAATGTAACTATAAGACATCAATACCACGGGAATTCAAGTTTACAAAAACGGTCCAACTGGTTCAACGAGTAATTAATACAACCATATCAAAATGATATTAATAAGACACGCGTACTCGAGTACTGAAATCAAACCAAGAAAAACAAATCACCAACAACAACAAACATCACTGAACTCCTTCGTCGTCACATCGGTACTGTGGCTGTTTCCCTACTCCTCGGCTACCTGAACATCAAAACAAATGTCCACCCCCGAAGGGGTTAGCAAAACTATGCTAGTACAAGTATCATTTAAACAAATCGAATATACATCAACAATACATGACAAGATACACCACACGGACTTCCGCTACCGGAATCCGACAATGCGAATCCAAAAGATTCCATTAACACAGCAAGGGTATTCCAATGATCCAGCGCCCTCAGCATAGATCCCAAGATGATCCCGTCGGACCAACACGAGGTGGAAATAACCCGTCCAATGATCCAGCGCCCTCAGCCTAGATCCTAAGATGATCCCGTCGGACCAACACGAGGTGGACATCCGATCCAGCGCCCTCAGCATAGATCGCACAACAAACACAAACACAACTCATGCATACATATATGCCAAATCGCCATGTCCATCAACATGAACATACAAACACTAGATAACGAATATCATGACAATTCAATGAAATAAATCTCATGTTCAACAACATGAATAACCACACGTATGCTCAAAAATACCAATATTAACACATTACGATACTTGCCTCGAAGATGGCAAGAACGAAACACTTCAATGATCTCAACACACTCGAAGGCCGCCTTCTTCGATCAACGTAGCAAGCTCGAACCTTAACAAAAGAAATGATATACAATTCATCTCAAGTCGAACGATTGCCTATCAATCCAGTCTACGGCCAAAAGCTCAAAATATGCAATCTGCCTGAACCACTTAGCGTACGCTACATACTCTACGTAACGTGCGCTAAGCCTGCCTGTTAGCGTACGCTATCGTCTAAGTCTAGCGTACGCTAGCCATGGACTGACAGTTCTCTCTGATCAGTCGACTGACTCGACTGATAACATAACGTACGTTACGTACCAACGTAGCGTGCGTTAACTTATTCCCGATAGCGCACATTAACTTACATATGTTAGCGTGCGCTAACCGTGCATGGGAGATTACTACTGGCAGAGAACTTGATCTAATGGTGATGAACTCAAGAATTCTATGGTGATAATACATGTCATCCCCGTGCATATCATGCTCATAAGGTTTTGTGAATGTTCTATACGTACTAAAAGACTATGAGATACAAGGATACGTATAATCATGACAACACCATAATTCATCTTTGATCTTCAAGGAATATCCTAAGTTCAACCCGTTATATGTCCCAAAAAGTATGATTCCTTTATGTAAAGGCATAAGAACTTGAAAATCTCCATATACTAGTCATAAATCGGTTTGAAGCTTCAGAATATGCTAGGAGTTCAAACACTAAGAGGTTCAATGGTTTATACGATGAATAAGTACCGAAACATCGAAAATATCCTTCTAACACATGATGTTCGACTACTTATGAATCTAACTGACTAGGTAAATCCCAAAACATGATCAAAAACGTCCTTCAGAATACTACTAATATTGGTGAAAAATCACCTACCTCAAAGTAGTGAAGAACAAGGAGGAAATTCGAAGTAATCCAACGCCGAAGGCTTGAACACCAATCCCCAATGATCTACAATCTTCAACACGAGCTAGGATGCCGGCAAGAAGTGTTTAGGATGAAGAGAGTGACTTTCTAAGTTCAAGAATTCGGATGGGGGAGTGAAAAGTCTGAAAATATGAAAAAGGATGTCATCCTATATATAGAAAATGGTTATTAGCGCGCTAGTCCATATTCATAGCGTGCGCTAACGGCTATTTGAAACGTTATCGATTTCATCAGACTCACTTTAGCGTGCGCTATCCTCATATGAGTAGCGTGGCGCTAACGCTGCTGACTCGCTTTTTCCCGAAAGCCGTCCAGGTTCATCCCGACACAATCCGACCAAGATCCCCGACCTGATCTCACCTACCAACACGTCTCAATCATATTGACCACGTATAGCGTGCGCTAAGGTCCCTTCACAGCGTACGCTATGGATCCAAGTTAGCGTACGCTACACTTAGTCGATAGCGTGCGCTACATGCGCAGAATCACAATTTAAATCACATTCATGAAATCATGCGCTCAACAATACCGGATTATGAAATACGGATAATAATACTCAGATCAAAATGCAATAATTACAATATCACAAGTTCCAACTACATATCAGAAATCTCGGGTATTACAATTTTAACTTCTTCAAATAGAAAAATTTTCTTTTGCAGATACTAAATGGACCACTGAAACGAAGAACACGATTTCATCCAAGAAAATTGAAGGTATGCCCTACGAAAGAATCATATTCTTTCTATAAGGTACACAATTCGAACTCTACTATCTACTATGTGTGCTATTTTATTTGATTTAAATTGCAAATTATGATTTACAATGAATTTAATTATGCATAATTAAATCAAATAAATTAATTAACCACTTGAATTAAAAATATTTAATTCATACTCGTAGATCAATAACTAATCGATATTGCGTCATAAGATACCTATTTGACTGCATAATGTGTATCTAGTTATATCACATAGGAATTATGTGTATATATTTATAAATATATATATTTTGCATGCATATATAGATATTACATGCAATTAGGCTACATAATTGGTAGATATTTATGTCTAATTTTTACTGCCTACATAGTACCATGATAACGAAACTTTATGTGTATTTCTAAATCGAATTGAAATCATGACCATATCTTGGTTCTAAACAAAATAATCCTATTATTGAATAATTTACCATGGACGAACTCATGATTATGTGAAATGTATTCACTCCCTTCTCTTGTTTGTGAATTTGGCTAATCCAACCCGTTCAAAATTCAGCATCTTGGACTCAGAAGGATTTGAGTGCCATAGACGAGATTCTGATTTTAAAACATTACTGCAACACTTTCTATTCATACAGACGACGAACCATTTTAAAAGGTGAAAGAAAGCGTGTTGATGTTTTTAGGCAAAATCTCGACCCCAACTTATGGTAGGAATATCTTTATATGCAATCCCAATCGAACTGTGGGATGCCCTTAAGGGCCATTTCGAGAATACTATTTCTCGAATTGATCGTATAATGGGACGAAATCCACTTGCTTTATTATAACGAGTCAATAACTTCAATAAAAATATGCTTCGCCTTAAGGTGCGTCTTATTTTTTGTGAAAATAAACTCACAGAAGACGACATGATCCAAAAAAAATTCCAATTTCCCTACTTAAGTTCTTATACTAACGAATCAGTATATGCTAGAGTACGATAATGCTAGGCCTGCCGAGACAAAGCAAATTCTCGAGGCTAGTAATGACAAAGTGAAATATGGAAAGAACCCCGACGAATATGGGACTGGACATGCCAATCCCAAACCACATGGAATGAATTCGCATGGTGGAAACGGACGTGGAAGTTGCAGACGTGGTCGTGGTCATGGAGGCTCTTCCAATGTAATGAGAAGGGACGATGCTCCTGGCTCCCAAGAAACGAGTTGACTCCTAATGTGAGATTGCTGCTATTGGTATACGAACTGCCATGTAAGCAAATATTTCACAGCTATCTAGAAGAGATATTGAGATTCCGACGAATAGGAGACTCACTATATAAAGGAAGACGATAATGACATGACCCCCAATGTCACTTTCACATTTACCGATGGTAGTATTGCACCATACGTGCCAAAGTCATTAGACGCCCCTCATCTACGATTACTTTTATCGGTATACGTTTTAATATTTTTCAGTAATGGTTTGATATATTTTGGTTTCGAACAAGATATTATTGTTGCTTACGTATACAAGTGATTGACTTTATTCTAAGTATCGAATATTGTTCCTATGCTTATGGTTCAGAGTTTTTATTACTCGTGTTTTCATTTGGCGAATGAATCGAGGAACACTCGAGTGATAGGCTGATGGTAATAGCCTATAACGTATCAGTGACTAGGATTATTGGATCATCCCGCTTCATCCAAGGACGCAGCACCCCCGATTCTTGGTGCCTAACGGCATAGTTTTACAGTCACCGACACTCTATATGCATTGAGAGTGACTAACTCGAACCTTACAAAGCTTCAAGGATATACGTATCAACGACTTTCATGTTGAAACTCATTGTGAGAATGGAATAGAGTATCTCAATATTATCTCTAATGAATGCGGCCGAAAGTGCATCTTAGAGAAACTTACGAGTCAATCAAGTGGAAAGTACGTCACTATGATTAGGATTGTTGAATCTTATGCACCTATAACGAACATTGGGACGTAACTCGTACAGGTTTTGGCATGAACGACTAGGGCATCCAGGTCGTAAAATGATGACCCACATTCTTAAGAATATGCATGGACATCCTTTCTTACTCATGCAAAGTAGAAGCGGGCAACGAACCCACATAACGAATTTTGTTGGTGTTCCTCAAGCTATGTCATTCAATGCATCGGAAACATCCGCCTGTTCTACACGTTTGACCCTGTCGAATGCACATCATTTCTTGTGCAAAGCCTGCGCTTTAACCAAAGTAGGAGTGAGATTCCTACGCTAAAGATGTGAAAATTCCATTCCTAGATATGATTCAAAAGATATTTGTGGACCGATTCAACCATAGTACGGACCATTTAGATATTTTATGGTTCTGGTTGACGTTTCGACATGCTGGTCACATGTCGCCCCCTTATCCACTAACTGCTGCTTTTGCAAAGATTCTATCACGGATTAGCTGTCTAAGGGCTCACCACCCTAACCGCCATGTTCGGTCTATAAGACTTGATAATGCTGTAGAGTTCACATCTAAAGTACTTGATGAATACTGCATGTCGATCGGAAGCGATGAAAAGCATCCCATCCCCCACGAGCATACGCAGAATGGTCTCGCGAAGGCAACCATCGAACGAATCAGATAGTAGCCTGGGCATTGGTTATGCACACCAATTTATCTATTTCTGTCTGGGGTTATGTAGTCTTGCATGTAACTTTACTTATTCGCTCATTTTAGACCCTCTGCTAACCAAACGATTTGTGCGTACCAGTTGGTAACTGGATATGCCTTGATTTTTACATTTTGGACTCAGACGAGCTTGAGTGCTAATTACGCATATTTGGTTATGTAGTATTGTGCCTTATACACTCCCACATTGCATGGGTCTTGAAAGACGATTAAGTAGTTACATTGGATACGAATCCCCAATGGTTATTCGCTATTTAGAACCTTCGATAGATGATCTCTTTACCACTTGATTTCGGATTGTCACTGTGATGAGACAACCTTCCTGTCATTAGGTGGAGGAGAGAAGATGAACTTTCTTAGGGAACGACAGGAATTGTCATGGTGTGTCCCTACTTTGTCTCGTATTGATCCCCATATTTTGCTATGTGATAGTGAAAATTCTCGATCTTCGAAACGTAGCAGATTCAATGCCTGATGCGTTTACTGATATCGTAAAAGTGACGAGATCATATATACCATCTGCAGCCTGTAAGATTGAAAGTCCTCGGTAAGGGGTGCAACACCGACGAATCGAGTGCTGCCATCACACATGGAGGGTGTGTGATTTAGGCCATAGCTCCCGAACAGAAGAGGTGGAAGCTACTTGGTTCGACTTAATACTCACCTAAGGAGGAGGTAGAGTAAGGAACAAACTTATATATTAGTCATCAATAAACTCGTTTCATGAGATCATACTTGATTTTACTATGTGCATGAGTCACGATGAGGGGGACGCCCCGAAGATTGAAATGATTCAGAAAATCAAGAAATCTCGATGAATCACGAGAGTGTGGACTGATCATCCATCCACTTTGATGATATATCGTTGCTCAAAGCATAGAGCGAGACGATGTTGAACCTTGATCTGTTGTATGATATCAACATTGAATTAATTGGCCTTAAAGGATAAAGTATTCCACGCAGAACTAGATTCTTTGACAAAGAGACAGGTAATTGGTAGGTAGTGCTAATCTCACCAAGTGTAAATCCTGTAGGACATAAAATAAATCTTTGTTAGTAAGCACAACGAGAAGAATGAAGTCCTGAAGTACAAGGCTTGAAGGTTCTCATAAATGTCGTGGAATTGACTGAGGAGACGTACTCTCCCCTAAGCTACTTCATTAGCTTAGTAATTTCCGAAGGACTGAAAATGCAGCTTATAAATATGGTTAGTGATATCTCTATGGGGATCTTAATATAGAGATATATATGAAAGTGCTCGATGGAATTTCATTACCCAAGTCAAGTGACTCTAGACCACAGAGTGCATTTGCAGTACGGTTGAAATGCTCACTATACGGATTAAAACAATCCGGGTGGATGTGGTATACCCGCCTAAGTGACTACTTGATTGGAAGTGGATATAAGAACGACGAACTGTATCCCTGTGTGTTTATTAAGAAAATAAGTTCCGGATTGGGATTGTAGCTGTATATGTTGACGATATGAATATAATCGGTACTCTTGATGAATTAAGAGAAACCGCAGCTATGTAAAATCTGGATTTGAGATGCTGATCTGGGAAGACTCGGTCTTATCTAGGCATTGAGCTCGAACATCGAGCTAGTGGAATCCTCATCCACCCGTCTGCCTATTGGAAGATGGACAAGGCACATGCGGTTAGCACTCCCATGATCGGTCATAGTTTGGACTTGAATAAAGTTCCATTTCGTCCGAAGGAATGTGATGAAGAGATTTTGGGAGACGAAATTCCCTATCTAAAGTGCAATAGGTGCATTAATGTACTTGGCTCAGTATACTCGACCTGATATAGCCTTCTCAGTGAACTTGTTGGCTAAATATAATTCCGAGCCCACGCAACGTCATTGGTATGATATCAAAAATATCTTTTGATATCTCAAATGAACCATTGACTCGGGACTTTTCTTTCCCTATCATGTTAACAAAACTGCCCATGAATGTGCAATCACTAAATTAAGTGCGAATGCCAAGAAAACTACCACGACGAATGTGTTGGTAGCTTTTGCTGATGCTGGGTATCTTTCAAGACCCACATAAAGGTCGATCCCAAACTGGTTATGTATTCACTGTTGGGGACACCGCTATATTTTGGAGATCAACTAAGCAAACCCCTGTTGCTACCTCCTCGAATCACGCTAATATTATCGCTCTACATGAGGCGGTACGTGAGTGTATATGATTGAGAACAACCGTTATACATATTCGAGGTAACAGTGGACTAAGTAATGTCACTGATGCGCCCACATGCATATACGAAAATAATGCCGCTTGCATCGAACAGATGAAGCTTGGGTATATCAAGGGGGATAATAGGAAGCATATCCCTCCAAAGTTTTTCTGCAATCAGCAACAACGGGCCCTCATCAACATCCAAGTTAAGCAAGTGAAGTCTGAGGAGAATGTGGCTGATTTATTCACTAAATCATTGCCCAATGCCGTATTTGAAAAACATGTGAGAAACATCGGAATGCGTAGGATTTCCGAACTCCCGAGATCGAAGTAAGAATCTGACGGGAGGGTGAGGTATAACGAATTTTACCCACCAATGTTGTACTCTTTTCTTTGACCAACGTTTATTTTGTCCCAATGGGTTTTGTTACTTGGCAAAGTTTTTAACGAGGCAACGACACACGCACTATTTTTCAGATTTCTTGATTGACGAACTAATCAGGGGAAAATATAGACTTGAGGGGGAGTTACATCCACGTCGCAAGTTACACTCTTTTCCTTAACCAAGAATTCTTTTTTCCCATTGAGTTTTTATCACTTGGAAAGGTTTTTAACGAGGTAAGTAGACGTTTAGCTTACTGGTCGACGAACTGATCACGTTCTTGAGCACACATTGATCGACGAAATGATCAATAGATATTTTGGCTTAACTAAATTAGCATAACCTATATGTCTGGATGTTGTACTCTTTTTCCTACGCTCAAGGTATTTTTCCCATGTGGTTTTGCTTGACGAGGTTTTAACGAGGCTACTTGACATGCGTTGGAGACTCGGCACAAGGGGGAGTTTTAAAGTAAATACCCAAAGGTCCTGCCTTAGTCTACGCACTATTGCGCTTCTCCGACTAAGATAGCGCTGCACTGCTAATGCTCCGCAATATGTAATCTCTCCCTATTTAAAGGAATCATATGAATGAGAATATACATCTTCTTCTATCCTAATTCTTGTATTACTTGCTTTTATTACAACATTAACATTTTAAGGATCAATTGAATGATTAATCGACGAGAGACCCATTTTTAGAAATTATTTGTGATCAAAGATTTTCCTGTCCCCGATTTATGTCATTTCAAGAATTAAATAAAAAAAAAGAATTAAAACTGAAGGGTTAATATGGTGGGCCAGTCTTCTGAGTTGATTTTTTCGTTTGGTTTGGAGAAGCAAGTTGACTTATACTCCTATTTACTTTAGGTCGTTCAACGCCACTCAAATACGGAACCTAAATAAATCTAGAGGGAATATGCTTTTGAATGCTATTTTTGTTTTGGCCTACAGATTCTTTGCTCTACAATGCAAATTGCATAAGACTACGTTCACTGTCCTCCGGAGATGGTGCTCATTAAAAAGTTGGCTTAAATGAGTACTACACTATACATATATATATATATATATATATATATATATATATAATGGCTGTGGTGAGAATAAGATTTAAATTTAGAAATAAAAATGAATTTGATCTACAAATCTTGATTAAATGGATGGTCTAGATTTGTTCTCAAAAAATCGTACGAATGAAATGCAATATTTTAGTGTATCGATATTTTGAGGCATATAATGCATAGTTTTAATGCATTGCAATTTTGATATACGAAATGCATATATTGCATGTATAATCCAATATGCACCGTACATCACACAAGGATCAATGATTCAGATTTATTCTTATTTCTTACTCAAAAAATCATTCTCATTTGATCCACAACACACACACACACACGTGTGTGTATATATATATGATCAAATAAGAATGATTCTTATCCTACGAATTGCGAATATGCATTAATTTTATACTAATTATGCATGAAATATATGTCTTTCGTGCATCAGAATTGCAATGCATTAAAATATACATTATATGTATCAAAATATCGATGCATTATATGAATCAAATTTTTATGAGAATAAATCTAGGCCATCCATTTATCAAGATCTATGGATGAAATTTATTCTTATTTCTTAACTTAAAATGCATTCTCACCTGAACCCACATATATATATATATATAGATAGAGAGAGAGAGAGAGAGAGAGAGAGTAGGGGTAATTTCAGGTGAGACGCCCTTATTTCGTGAGAAATGAGAATGAATTTGGGCCCCTGATTATTGTCGATCAATGGTCCTTATCTATTTTCGATTGTGCAAAATGTTTTAACTGTTTGTGCAATGATTTATTTATATATGAATATTATTGAACAAAATTTATTCTACTGTTGCACAAAATATATCCAGTTATTGCACAAAATGTATCGAGTTGTTACACTATGATAATATTGCACAGAATGTATAAAGTTGTTGCACAATATTGTGCAACAATATTATTGATTTTGTGCCAAATAATTATACATTTTGTGCAACTTTCGTAATATTCCGCACCTTCTCACGAAAAAAATACCTTCTCACGGTAACCAACCCCTATATTATAGTACTTATATATATATATATATATAAGAATGAGATTTAAATTAAAAATAAAAATAAATTTGATCCATAGATCTTGATTAAATGGATAATCTGGATTTATTCTCACAAAATTATATGCATGAAATGCAATATTTTAGTTTATCGATATTTGAGACATATAATGCATAGTTTTAATGCATTGCAATTTTGATGCACGAAATGCATATATTGCATGCATAAGCCAATCTGGACCGTACATCACACAAGGATCAATGATTCAGATTTATTCTTATTTCTTACTCAAAAAATCATTCCCATTTGATCCACCATTTATATATATATATATATATATATATATATATATATATATATATATATATACAAACACACTACAGATTACCCGTGCCATAATGGCACGTTGGAGGTGATATAATTAGATAAGCATATTACTTGTTAAAAAAAATATGTTGATTCCCAAACTTTTATCGGTAGTCGACGGACCTGCCGTCAAAAAAGAACAAAATTAAGTACTGCCGCAAAGTAGGCCGGCGGGCCTGGCCATAAAAAATAGCCTGCCGCCGGAGGGAAGCAAGCCGACGACCTGGCGTAAAAAGAAATGACCTTCGCCATAGGTCCGTCGGCCAACCGGCGGTGGCCCGTCGAAAAGCAGGCCGGCTTCCTGCAGTAAAATACTTGTAGGATGTGTGTTGACTACATGTATTTAAATTTTTTAACGGTGAAACATGATTACCCAATTCCTGTTATTGATGAGCTACTAGATGAGTTATTTGGGGCAGAATACTCCTCCAAACTACACTTGAGGTCAGGGTATTTTCAGATCTTAGTTGATCCTGCTTACCTAAATGCTTTTAACACACACCAGAGTCACTATGAATTCCTGGTCATGCCATTGGTTTGTGTAATGCCCCAACCACCTTCCAATCTTTAATGAACATGGTTTTTCTTAAGCAACTAAGAAAGACTGTGTTAGTATTCTTTGATGACATCCTGGTTTATAGAAAAACTTGGGCTGAGCACCTTGTGCACATCCAGGAAGTACTAAAATTACTAAGGGGGCACACTCTTTTTGAGAAGAAGAGCAAATGTCAATTTGGTCAGCACAAAATTGAGTGTCTAGGACATGTGATCACTTCTGATAGGTTCTCTACTAATCTAAGCAATATTTCTAGCATGGTGAATTGGCCCATACGTGAAAACCTGAAATAATTAAGAGGTTTTCTAGGTCTTACTGGTTACTATAAGAAGTTGGTAAAGGGTTAATGCCAAATCAGCAGGCCTCTCACCTTACTATTATAGAAGGATGGGTTTAAATGAAATTCTCTTGCTGAGGATGCTTTTTAATCTCCTCAAAATAGCTATGACTACTGCTCGACTACTAGCTTTGCTTAGTGCTTGCATTAAGGTCTCAAAGGGCCTCCACTCGACTGTAAGGAGAGTAAGGTTAAATCTTTTTTACCTGACTTCACTCCACAATTTGTATTGGAAACTGATGCTAGTGGTACTGGAGTGGGAGGTGTCTTATTGCAGAATAGTAAACCTATTGTTTATATGAGCAAGATATTATGTGTAACACCCCCAGACCATATGGGAATACTACATGCCGTAGACCCTCATCGTGAGGACCTACCAGGCTAAACAACACAGAACTACCAAAATTTGACCGATCGAAGTCAGTCATTACAATAGTACAGACCATTAAGGTCAAATTACAATACAACTATACAGACCGATAAGGTCACACGACTAACGCAAACAAGATGAAATACAACTTTACAACAAATACGCACACAGGGGTGAAGATACGCGACAACGGAAGTCTGAACTATAACTCGGTCGATACAACGTAACCCGACCAACTCTCAACTCTTGATGAGTATCGTAGCTTGTCACTTCCTGTGCCGATCCTGTAACTGCTCCTCCGAACCAGCATGTACCTGGACGTAAAACAGACATCCACCCCCCGATTGCTCGGGGGTTAGTAAAACTCTATTGTTTTACTAGTGCAAGTATAATAATATACGAAATGTATCAAGCAGTAAGCAATCACGAATCAGGTAACATAATTTAATTGTCAAAACATTCCCGAGAGATTTTACTAATAAAAAACAAGTGATGAAGTTTTAAGAATTAAAGCTCGGCATCTCGGGAGTTTTTAAACATAATTTCTTTTGGACCTCGAGTCCCAAATTTCAAAACCTTTTTCGAAATCAACAAGGCCTCAACCCGGTTCTTGATTCAAAACACATTAGTGAAATATCATCACATGTACGGGATTTAACACCAAAACATTATCCATGCAATCATTGTTCATACTGGTCAAGTACCGAACTCCGGAGGTCACGACGGACCATACACGGTTTCATGCATTCACTATTCGTACACATCATATCATTACGACAACATCGTATATAACCCACGGCCGTACCCCTTAGTACCGGCCCCTAGAGGCCCGGTTGAGCCTTCCCCAGGTGGGTAACCAACTCCCATGACCGTACCCCTTAGTAACGGTCCCTAGAGGCCCCGTCGAGCCTTCCTCAGGTGGGAAACCAACTCCCGCGACCGTACCTCTTAGTACTGGTCCCTAGAGGTCTCGTCAGACCCTACCCAAGTGGGAAACGACTTCTATGACCGTACCCTTTAGTACCGGTCCCTAGAGGTCTCGTCAGACCCTCCCCAGGTTGAAGAACGGCAACATGTCATTCAAACTCATAGTTCACAAGTAACGTACGCAACAAAACATAACCCTTCACCACAGATGACACACCTTATTACAATTATATTCGAACAACCAATCATACACCAAAATACATGTACAAGTGCATAATCAATCTCACAATAATCACAATCATCACCATACCTCAAACCCAAGCAATCAAGCCCAGCACGAATCACGCAACCTGTGCCTTTCCATTTTTAGCAGTTTCTATTTTTTGGTGTATGTCTATTTCTATCGACTCTCTTATAACTGTTTCAACATTTTGAATCTACTTTATTCTTGGAGTTTTTCCATTTGGACGAGTTTCGGAGGTGTTTTTACGTAATTCTATTTTATGTGGTGTTTTACCGTATGTATGTTCGATTCTCATCAAACTCATTCGTTTTTGTTGTTTCTTTGTTTACGTGAGTTCGTATGGTTGAGTTGTTCGTGTTGTGACTTTCGGTTGGTTAATCCGACGTCGTATCATGATTTTCGGGCACTTGGGCCATTTCTGTAATTTCCTATAAGTTTAGGGAATTTCATCTTCGTTGTCATTTTTTGGATTCCCGGGTAGTCGGAATGGTGTTTTCTTGTAACGGTTAGATTCGTCATCGAATATACTTCGTAAGCACATTTTTGGTTCGATAGCAGGTTTGGGTTTCGGAGTCGTCCGGAACAGTTGGACAAAGAATGCCTGTAATCGCCCAAGCAGGTGTTACGGCCGTAACACCCCATCTGTTACGGACGTAAGATGGCCATTGTTACGGCCGTAATGCATCCCTTGTTACGGCCGTAACATCCCGCCGTTTTAAGAACAGCGGGCAGGTCAGAAACCTCATTTTTTCATCCCTTCCTTCATTTTCTTCTTCGGGCGACGCAGAGGGCGATTCCTACCACCTTTGATCTGTGAATTCTTCGTACGTCATCACCATAGAGTCGTGCTAGCATACTATCATCAGGATTATCATCCTCCATGGTCCGAATCAAAGGTATATTCGTCAGGAACCCTAACTTGTCAAATTTGGGGGGTTTTCGGGTTTTGGTTGATTAATCTAGAATTATTCACGTATATTGCGATATTCCTCATCGATTGTGGTTATTGAGTAATTTACAATCCGTTTTCCTCGAATTTAATCCGTGAATTGTCGATACGGGGAGATTTTTCATAAACCCTCGCCCGTATCAATTGATCGTATATTGTCATAGTGTGTAAATGGGGTTGTGGGAGTTTTCCTTTCGATTATTGTTGTCGTATAGTACTTAATTTTGTTAACCCTTCATTTAGGAATAGTCGTTTTCCTTTCGGATCATTCGTAGTCATTTTTCGTCCCCATTTTGTCGAAGATGTCTCAAAAGCAAGTACTTTACATTTGTTTACATGTTCTAGTGTTTGAATTATGGCTATTCGTGGTTGTGTGGATGAATATGTGTATGTTCACCTAGGGGTCCGATGGGGCCTCTAGGGATACGTATTGTCGTGAGTGTGCGTATCGCGAACTATGGTTGGCCGTGAGTCTCGTACCAACGGTTAAATTTGAATTGTTTTGTTGGAGAAAATGTGTTTTGTGCTTATGCACCGTAAATATTCCGGAATATAAATGATTTCTAAAATGATTTTTGACGCATATCATCATATGATTAGAATGTAGTTCAAATGGATTGTACTTGCACTAGCAGTTGTCGCTAACCCCTTAAATGGGGGAAATACTTTTGTATTTCAGGTACAGGTCAAGGAAGCAAACGAGCATGCGAGCCGTACGAGGATGATGGGCAGGCGTGATTCTGTTCAGTGGTCGTCTTTTGATGTCTTGTTTTGGGATTTCTATATTATGAAAATCGATTTAAGTACTCGAGTACTTCTTTGTTGAATTTATCTATGTTGGGTATGTAACACCCCCAAGTTATTCAGAGATATTACAGCGCCGTAAGCCCCGCCGTGGGACCCACAAGGCTAAACATACGCGGAACCATAAATTTTGACCGATAAGGTCTACACACAATGGAATGAAAAACGATACAAAGGTATTCGAAATATAACCAATGTATTCACAAACATCACAACTCAATTCAATACTTCGGCAAACACAGGCCGGAACATCAAGGAAAAAGGAAAACAATACTCGAGTATTCAATAGCCAATCCAGTACAACAACACTGAACGGGAAACTCCAAAGAAATAAAACTGGAAGAAAGACACAGTATCACACTTGCCCACCATCTTTATGCCGACCCGATACCTGCCCGTCCGCTCTCCCGAACTCGAAATACATGAAACGTATTTCCCCATAAAGGGGTTAGCCGTCGAATAGCTAGTGCAAGTATAACAAGATGAAACATAATACTTCTCGACAATAAAGTAAATGTAATCCGTCAATTCATCAATATCTCACAATTCATCAATTTAAGACTAGTATTCCTAATAACTAAAATCTCAAGACGTATGTGAATGCCGAGAAACGGTTCGCTCATATCATACGCCGTTACATGTAGGAATGCCGTCAAAACGGTTCGCTCATTACATGCCAACATTATTTCATATGAATGCCGTAGAAACGGTTCGCTCATATCAACCATGGAATCGCACTGAGGCTACGAAACCCTCGAGAGGACCATAGGCGCCCCGAGTGGCTAGAAATAATCATACCATCAATATTTCATACTTTCAAAGTCGAGAACGTACAATCATAAATGTATACTTGCCTTTGAGACATCGAGAAATCGAACGGAGGAAAGGTATGAGTTCGGTAGGTCCGAGAACGCGCTTCCGGCACCTAAACAATTCGCAAGGAATATGATAATCAATTATCCATATTCAAATTACACGAAGAAACCCCCGAAACCCGTCTACGATTCATAAAAATATACGGATAATCAACTAGAGGTTGGAAAAATCGTCCAAATCTCACAAGTCCGAAAACGACATAATCTAACCCGTAAAATCGGAAGAAAACACTCATACGGTATAGATATATATCAAAATCTCAAGGTTCTCAAGCTTCAATCGGACAAAACGGACGAATCTACGAAAACCCCCAAAATCCAACACAAAATTCAAAGTGTTCTTGAATAATCTTTCAATAATCCGGTGAATACTCAAACATGTCCATAATCACGCATATATCACACCATACACCATGATTTAATCATCCAAAACGTCAATACCCACACAAAATCGAAGTCCAAAGTGTTGAAGGAATTACCTCTTGAATAACCAAGCTCTATGATCCAAGGAACACGCGTTAGATCGATTATCCGGGCTTCCCGATCGAAAGGAGATGAAGAAAATCAAACACTCAAATGATTTGTGAAGGAAATCCCTCCCTCAAGCTTTCTCTCTCGGTTGTAGGTGAAGAAATGGGAAGAAATGAGCTGAAATGCTCAAAAAAAACGAATTATAGGGGTTGACTACCCTGCCGGACACGGCCCGTGCCGATCGGCACGGTCGTGTCGCACAGCTGGCCGACAGGGACTCGACCGTGTCCTGCTTGACACGGTCGCGGCGCTGAGCTGGCCGGCAGGGACTCGACCGTGTCCTGCCTGACACGGTCGCGGCGCGAAGGGGCCTACCGAGCAGGACTCTCGCGCGCCAAGATTGACTCCGACCGTGTCCCGGAACACGGCCGGCCTCCGGGCGCCGGTTACGCTTATCCGGAAGGGTTCGACTCGGCCGTGCCAGACGACACGGTCGGGTCCTGAGGCAGAGTATTCGGCATTTTCCGGACGAGTACGGCACGGGCCGTGTCGGACGACACGGCCGAGTTCGGTCGGCAGTGATCGGCCAATAACTGAAAAATGAGCGGGTGAGCTAAAACGACCATAACTCTCTCGTCCGGACTCCGATTGACTCACCGTTCGAACCATTGGAAAGCTAACTCGATGCTCTATAATATTGCAAAGATTTAGAATTTTTGGAGTTACCAAAAATTAATGGTGATCTAATAAAGTCGAACTCATAAGAGGAAAGTTGAAACGATGAACAATAACGATACACAACTCGAAGTTTTTCCGAACGGTGAACACGGGTGAATGAACATGATTGATGAATGAGTGAAAATCCACTGAGTGACAATCACCGAATGAAATTGCTGAATGATAATGACTGAATTACAACCGGATATTACATTCTCCCCTTCTAAAAAGAAGTTTCGTCCCGAAACTTAAGAAATAAATAGTTCGGGGTATTCAACTCGCATCTTCTCTTCCGTCTCCCAAGTCGCCTCTTCGACTCCATGCCTCGACCATTGTACTTTAACCAGTGGAATGGTCTTATGCCGAAGTTGTTTCTCACGGCGCTCAAGAATCTTCACGGGTTTCTCCGGAAAGGTAATATCCTCGCCACGTCAATCTCACCGTAGTCGATAATGTGGCTCGATCCAGACGTACTTCCTCAATCGGGACACATGGAAAACACTATGGACGTGACTCAAAGCCGAGGCAACGCCAAGCGATAAGCTAAATCTCCAACTCGCCCAAAATCTCGAAAGGTCCGATATACCTTGGATCGAGTTTTCCCTTTTTCCCGAAGCGGAAAACTCCTCTCGTCGGTGATACTTTGAGCAAGACGTGATCCCCACTTCAAACTCCAAGGGTCGACGACGAGTATCGGCGTAAGATTTCTAACGACTGGGCGCAAGAGTCGATCTCGGATAATAGAAATCTTTACCTTGTACTCCAATAACATATCCGGTTCCGTCCCAACTAGCTCAGAAGCCTCGTCCCAACATAATGGCGACCTACATCGCCTACCATAGAGTGCCTCGAAGGGTGCCATTTTGATCGACGCATGCCAACTATTATTGTAAGAAAACTCGATCAACGACAAGTGAAGCTCCCAATCATTACTCCAATCCAAGGCACAAGCCCGTAACATATCTTCCAATGTCCGAATCGTCCTCTCTGTCTCGACCGTCCGACCGGGATGAAAGGAAGTGCTCAATCTCAACTCCGTACCCAGAGCCCGATGAACGGCTCGCAAAATGCGATACGAAACGGCCGTCTCGATCGAAACAATGGTCTTGGGGGTACTGTAACCTCACGATCTCAAAGAATAAAGGTTCGAGCTACCATCCGGTCCCCAAGTATCCTTAATACCTAAGAAATGTGCAGACTTGGTCAACCGATCAACAATTACCCAAATCATATTCATTCCAAATTCGAGTTCTCGGCATGCGTTGATGAAATCCATCGAGATGTCTTCCCACTTCCACTCGGGAATGGGGAGTGGTTTCAACAATCCCTACTGGTCGTTGATGTTCGATCTTGACTTGTTGACACGTCAAGCACCGTAGTACAAACTCCGTAACATCCTTCTTCATGTTATTCCACCAAAATTGCGCTTCAAATCTTTGTACATCTTACTCGTTCCGGGGTGGATTGAGTAAGGCGTAGCATGAGCTTCTGAGAATCCTCTGTCTCAATTCCAAATCATTCTAACGCAAAGCCCGCCTCGAAATCTCAAAATACTATCCTCGTGTACCATAAAGCTCGGAGCTTTTCCTTTAATTACATCTTCCTTCGCTTGAGAAATCATCGGGTCACTCCACTGCTTCCCTTTGATATCACAACCAAGGACGAAGTAATTTCGAGAGTACACAACTGCCTCGTACTACCAAGCCAAACTTCGATCCCTTGTTCAATTAAATCCTCGACGAATCTTCGTCCGAGACGTAAGAACCTCAAGCATTTGAAGAGATGCCGATTTGCGGCTCAAAGCATTCGCAACGACATCGCTTTTCCGGTGGTAAAGAATCTCCAAATCATAATCCTTTATCAATTCTAACCAACGCCTCTCATATTTAGCTCCTTCCGATCAAAATATATTTCGTGCTCTTGTGATCGGTATAAATCCGACACGGTGAACCGACAAATAATGCCGCCAAATCTTGAGTGCGAAGACAATTGCGCCAACTCTAAATCGTGAGTAGGATAATTCATCTCATAAGGTTTTAATTGTCGTGACGCAAAAGCTATTGTCTTATAATGCCGCATAAGAACACAAAGTGCCTTGACCAAGCGTCACTATAAATCAAAGCCTTCGCTACCATGTGGTAAAGTTAGAATCGCACGAAGTTAATCGTCTCTTGATTCATCAAGCTCTGTTGTCTCTCATCCGTCCAAATAAACTTTTCGGTCTTCCGGAGTAATTTCGTAAGCGGTCGAGCGAGTTTCGAGAACCCCTCGACAAAACGACGGTAATACCCAGCAAGGCCCAAAAAGCTACGAACCTCCTTAACATTTTTAGGCGGTGCCCGGCTAACACCGCCTCGATCTTCTCGGGTCTACACGAACCCCTTCGGCCGAAATCACATGGCCGAGAAACATAACTTCTTCCAACCAAAACTCACATTTCGAGAATTTTGCATAGAGGTGCTCGGTTCTCAAAATGTCTAAAACCAAACGCAAGTGTCGGGCATGTTCCTCCTTATTTCGAGAATAGATTAAGATGTCACAATAAAGACGACTACACACTGTCGAGGTACTCGATGAATATTTTATTCATTAATTGCATGAATACCGCCGCGCATTCGCCAACCCAAAAGGCATAACTACAAATTCGTAATGCCCATATCTCGTCCAAACGCCGTCTTGAACGCCGGATTCCCTCACCCCGAGTTGATAATACCCGGATCTTAAATCAATCTTCGAGAAAACCGCAGCCTCCTTGCAATTGATCAAATAGATCGCCTATACGAGGCAAAGGATATTTATTCTTGATGGTTACTTTATTCAACTCACGGTAGTCAATGCACAAACGTAGTGAACCATCCTTCTTCTGACGAAAAGAACGGCGCGCCCCAAGGCGAAGCGCTCGGTCGATGTACCCTTTTTCCAAAAGTTCTCCCAACCGAGTCTTCAATTCTGCATCTCTAAGGTGCCATCCGATAAGGTGCTTTAGAAATCGGGGCCGCATCCGGCTCTAAATCCACGGAAAAATCTATCTCTCGATCGCGGTAATCCCGGAGGTCATCCAGGAAAAACATCGGGATACTCATTAACGACCGGAATCAAGAGAAATCGACTTCAATTCCTTCCGTTTTCAACGCATAACACCAATAGCCCGTATAACCTTTATTCAAAAGTTTTACGGCCTTCATGGAACCGATAAGTAACTTGGATTGGCCCAACTTACGCCCCAAAAACGAGTACTGATCCGTCTTTAGTCATCATGGTGATAACCTTGGTACGGTAGTTCATAATCGCTTGATGCCTATCAAGTTAATCGCCGAGGATCACGTCCTCGCCTTCCATATCAACTACAATTAAATTCGATAACCAATCCATACCGGATATAATCACCGGAAAATCTCTAATCTCCGGTTTCCCACGATTCTATCCCCGCTCGGCAGCCTCACGATGAAGGGATCGCAAACAATCGGACAAGTTATATTCAAACGGCGTACACACTCCAAAGAAATAAAAGAATGTGTAGCACCGAATCAAAAAGCACACGATTTGGATAAGATAAAGTATGGATGGTACCTGGCCACCGCCGTGTCGGCCTGCCTGCTCGACGATCTCATAAACTCGTGGTTGTACCGAACCGACGCTAGAGTTCCTCCAGCCGCTCGACTCCCGTCCCCGGCCCCGCCAAAATTCCGCCGAGGTTGACCACCGGCGTAAGCCCGAGTGTCCAAAGTCCGATTCGGCTCGGAACAATAAGTCGCTCTATGTCCCATCTGTCCGCATGTGTGACACTTCAACGGTGGAAAGTGGCATTCCAAATTAATATGGCCCGAACGGCCACAATTATAGCAAGTCACCGCGCGATTTGAGGTACCCGAAGTGGGACGGTAACCCCTCTTCCCTTTATTAGAACGTGACGATCGTCCGCAAAACGGTTAGTTGTCCGTGACTTCGAAAGTTGCCACCCTTAGAGCGTAAAAATTTCCCGACTTTTCGCTTCTTCGGTTCTTCAACGGTATCATTGTCGGGCTCAACATATCATGGGCTAAAGCTCGTCCCGATACTCTTTCGGTGTGGTGCAAGCAAATCCGGCCATGTACCGTAAGTCCAAATTCATCCGCATATCAAAATAACGGATCTTATCGCGCTCGTTACGTACTTGATCCTTCACATGGATTAATTGTTGGTTATACTCCACGATCGCTGCGAAACGGGAATATCTTGTGGTTTAGCCTCGAAGAAGGCTCGGATTCGGCTCTCTCGTACCGGCCAAGGACAAAACTCGGCCTCCAAGAGCTCCTTAAATTCATCCCATGAGGCAATACGATCCTGTGGCTTGATGACCTTCCACCAGGTAGCGGCCTCCTTAGTGAGGAAATACTGGGCAATCGGTACTTTCCTCACCTCGGGGCAATCAACTGCCTCGAAAATCTTTTCCAATTCTGCTAGCCAATCCTCCCAGCTTAACGGGTCTGTGGCACCGCCAAACTGTGGAGGGTGCATACGGATTACATTTTGAAGCAGGGCATCCGTGTTTGGGTTCGGGTTATTCAGCTGAACAGTTTGGGCCAAAATAGTCATCTGAGTAGCCAATTGTTGAAGTGCATTCGCCACTCCAACGTCTGCGTTGTTCCCGACCATCCGATCGGGTCGTGCTGACTCTCGGTATCGGGATGCACCGAGTTCGACAAACTGGGGTTGGCCGACCCCGCAACTGAACTGATGGACACGGCCGCGCCACGACCTCTTCCTCGCCCACGGCCACGACCACGGCCACGGCCCCTACCAGCTGACATACTGAAGAACATACAAGTCACGTAAGCACAATTCAATCACGCATCAACAAAGTGTCCGATTCTCAAGAATACCGATAAAAGGAAGCAAAACGAATAAGGAAACACCATAAGAGTGAGAGGTCTTACAAGTACCGGTCGCACTGTGATGATGGCAGAGTAGTGATACTGTGGACAATTAACGACTCGATCGACCCAAAAGACCGACAGCCTAGGTATTCATAGACCTAAGCTCTGATACCATATTCTGTAACACCCCCAAGTTATTCAGAGATATTACAGCGCCGTAAGCCCCGCCGTGGGACCCACAAGGCTAAACATACGCGGAACCATAAATTTTGACCGATAAGGTCTACACACAATGGAATGAAAAACGATACAAAGGTATTCGAAATATAACCAATGTATTCACAAACATCACAACTCAATTCAATACTTCAGCAAACACAGGCCAGAACATCAAGGAAAAAGGAAAACAATACTCGAGTATTCAATAGCC
Organism: Orobanche coerulescens; assembly: GCA_033398695.1. NCBI lineage: Eukaryota > Viridiplantae > Streptophyta > Magnoliopsida > Lamiales > Orobanchaceae > Orobanche > Orobanche coerulescens. The sequence goes on from CM065815.1 coordinate 121,364,213, forward strand.
ATCCAAGACAACAACACCGAACGGAAACTCCAAAGAAATAAAACTGGAAGAAAGACACGGTATCACACTTGCCCACCATCTTTATGCCGACCCGATACCCGCCCGTCCGCTCTCCCGGAACTCGAAATACATGAAACGTATTTCCCCATAAAGGGGTTAGCCGAATAGCTAGTGCAAGTATAACAAGATGAAACATAATACTTCGACAATAAAGTAAATGTAATCCGTCAATTCATCAATATCCGTCAATTCATCAATTTAAGACTAGTATTCCGGAATAACTAAAATCTCAAGACGTATGTGAATGCCGTAGAAACGGTTCGTTCATATCATACGCCGTTACATGTAGGAATGCCGTCAAAACGGTTCGTTCATTACATGCCAACATTATTTCATATGAATGCCGTAGAAACGGTTCGTTCATATCAACCATGGAATCGCACTGCAGGCTACGAAACCCTCAGAGGACCATAGGCCCGTCCCGGAGTGGCTAGAAATAATCATACCATCAATATTTCATACTTTCAAAGTCGAGAACGTACAATCATAAATGTATACTTGCCTTTGAGACATCGAGAAATCGAACGGAGGAAAGGTATGAGTTCGGTAGGTCCGAGAACGCGCTTCCGGCACCTAAACGATTCGCAAGGAATATGATAATCAATTATCCATATTCAAATTACACGAAGAAACCCCCGAAACCCATCTACGATTCATAAAAATATACGGATAATCAACTAGAGGTTGGAAAAATCGTCCAAATCTCACAAGTCCGAAAACGACATAATCTAACCCGTAAAATCGGAAGAAAACACTCATACGGTATAGATATATATCAAAATCTCAAGGTTCTCAAGCTTCAATCGGACAAAACGGACGAATCTACGAAAACCCCCAAAATCCAACACAAAATTCAAAGTGTTCTTGAATAATCTTTCAATAATCCGGTGAATACTCAAACATGTCCATAATCACGCATATATCACACCATACACCATGATTTAATCATCCAAAATGTCAATACCCACACAAAATCGAAGTCCAAAGTGTTGAAGGAATTACCTCTTGAATAACCAAGCTCTATGATCCAAGGAACACGCGTTAGATCGATTATCCGGGCTTCCCGATCGAAAGGAGATGAAGAAAATCAAACACTCAAATGATTTGTGAAGGAAATCCCTCCCTCAAGCTTTCTCTCTCGGTTGTAGGTGAAGAAATGGGAAGAAATGAGCTGAAATGCTCAAAAAAAACGAATTATAGGGGTTGACTACCCTGCCGGACACGGCCCGTGCCGATCGGCACGGTCGTGTCGCACAGCTGGCCGACAGGGACTCGACCGTGTCCTGCTTGACACGGTCGCGGCGCGGAGCTGGCCGGCGAGGACTCGACCATGTCTGCCCGACACGGTCGCGCGCCGAAGGGGCCTACCGAGCAGGACTGTCATGGCGCTCGGCATTGACTCGACTGTGTCCTGGAACACGGTCGGGCCTCTGGGCAGTCGGTTCTGGCTTATCCGGAAGGGTTCGACTCGGCCGTGCCAGACGACACGGTCGGGTCCTGAGGCAGAGTCTTCGGCATTTTCCGGACGAGTACGGCACGGGCCGTGTCGGACGACACGGCCGAGTTCGGTCGGCAGTGATCGGCCAATAACTGAAAAATTAGCGGGTGAGCTAAAATGACCATAACTCTCTCTTCCGGACTCCGATTGACTCACCGTTTGAACCATTGGAAATCTAACTCGATGCTCTATAATATTGCAAAGATTTAGAATTTTTGGAGTTACCAAAAATTAATGGTGATCTAATAAAGTCGAACTCATAAGAGGAAAGTTGAAACGATGAACAATAACGATACACAACTCGAAGTTTTTCCGAACGGTGAACACGGGTGAATGAACATGATTGATGAATGAGTGAAAATCCACTGAGTGATAATCACCGAATGAAATTGCTGAATGATAATGACTGAATTACAACCGGATATTACAGGGTACCCCTTTTGGGGAACAGATTTGATGTCGGACTGTATTTGTCGTATTCCTGTTTTAGTTTGGATGTCGTGAATTGTGAAATGGTTGTTTTGTTAATGGTTGTATGTATTTTTCAGATGTCATTTTGGTACATTAGCCTGGTGGATTCCACCGTGTGGGGTCCATGGCGCTGTAATATGCCCTGATCGTCTTGGGGGTGTTACACAACCAACATGACCAACACGACTTCACATGGTTAAACAAGCATGAATATCATCAATACCAACAAACATTCGAATAATCAAATCCGCACGAATCATATCCATGGAGATAAACCAAATCATTATAAATACAATATATAAACTTATCCACAAGACACAAATCGTATAAATAGAATACTTGCCTTAATAACCGATATCAAACACTCCGAAGAACATGGCTCAACCGGGAAACTCGGACCCCGAAGAAAACAACAAACGGGAGGATTCCGACTCGAGTTCTTCACAAGGATTTCGTCCCTAAGACATACCATTAATAAATCAATGGTCGTACGATGAATAATAGTTGTATAACGCCCAAATCCCCCCCTCTAAGACCTTTCACCGAACACCTTCAAGGCATCAATTAAAAACTCAACAAAACGACGGATCTATAGCAATCGGACCATGGAATAACAAGGAAAACAATAGAATATAACTTAATAATCATCGATCCATCTCAAATCTAAGTTATTACGAGTTAATCGAACAAAACCAAGCAAAACCCCCAATTTTCTCAAAACTAAGATTTTAGGAAATCTAACCTTGATTCGCTGGATCAAATGAGCTTATGGAGGGATTAGTCAATGATATAGGCTCTAGAACTTCGTGGATTCATTGTTTAACAACATGCCTTCACCTCCTCCGAAACTCCAGCCGTGGACAGAAAATAAAGGAAATGATAAATGAGTGGAAATATGACTGCTCAGTCATATTTATAGACGTGTGCCTTAGCGTGCGCTGCGGGTTCCGAGTAGCGTGCACTAACGGGTAGTCTCGGTCGAGAACCTTCGGCCGGGGCCTGCATGACCCAGTACTGTAGACTTCTGTAGAGGTTGAGCGGGACTTCCCAAAACAGAGAGGGAAATTAAGAGTAAGTGGGAAAATGAGAAGAGGGAAGAGTTAAATGAAGAGGGAAACTATAATTTTTAGGGAAAAATTTCACGCCTTCATCATTTACGGCGTACTTCATATGCGAGCCGTGAATAACCAATTCAGTATATCATGCTTTTACGGCGGTCTAATTATGCACGCAGTGGAAACAGAACATAATTACGGCTCGTATTTTGTGAGCGTCATAAAAGACTAAAGGCCAGTTGTTATTCACGGCGTTAACACAATGCATGTCGTAAGAGGCTAATTGGTTAAGGGATTTTACGGCGTGCATTAATTGCACGCCGTTAATGTGTAAAAACCATAGCACGCATCGATTCATTCCATAAAATACACATCATAAAAGCTCTCAATTCTTGTAGTGCTAGTCAGAACCGATACAGAAAACGTGTCCCATTTTGACATGAGAATGAAGATGGAGATACATCGATATATGTCAGGATTTGAATGCATAACTCTTCGTCAATATCAAAATAATGCCCTGGCTTATGAAATGAAGGAGACAAAAGTAGAAAAATTCTCTGAGTCCAAGAAGCAGAAAGTCTCTGGTGGTTTTTCATATCACAAGAATAGTGGGGGCCGTAAATCCCAGTCATCCTTTCACTCATCTAAGAGGCCCCCACATCCTTTCAGAGGCCGAAAGAGTTTCAGAAAATCATCAACAATTACAGATGCACGAGGAAATATTTTAATTGTGGCAGATCAGGGCATTTTCGATGTGACTGCCTATTTCCTTCTGTGATGTGTTATGAATGTGGAACAAAGGACATCGTGCGTTATTCTACGTAGATGTTGCTAGATCTTTTAGAACTCATACTTCAGCACATGTCCAGAAAGAAACAAATGTTAATCAAACTCATAGAGTGGCCAACCACAACAGAATTTTAGACGAGGGAGGGATAGAGGTCAGTGCGATAAAAGGAAAGCATCGAGTGTTGGGTCCATTCCTCCGCACCTTTATGAGATGAAGAGGACAGATAGTCAGAGTACAGCTATTGCATGAGGTGCGGTTCAGATCCTTTCGCAACTCATTAATGTTTTATTCGATACAGGAGCTATGCATTCTTTCATATCACTACGATGAATGTGAAACTTATGTTGTGGGATTACCAAGCGGAAGAGAATTGTGGAAAATTTAGAATCTAGAAATTATTCTGTATCAATAGGAGGCAAGAATTGGCCTTCGAATCTTACCATGGTATATATTCAAGAAGATGCCTGATTCTTGGAGACGATTGGGTTAACCATTATGAAGCTATTATGAACTACCGGAAGGAAAGCATTTCGATAACTGCTTAGGATGGATTTGAATATTTATTCGAATGATGGAGACCAGGGAGCTCAGGGAAGGTGATAAAAGCAATGAAGAATGAAGAAGGGGAAGTATAACTTTTATCTATTCCCATTGTGAACGAATTCCAAATATATTCCGTGATGATTTACCTGGACTAACTCTGCAACGAGATGTAAAGTTTACCACCGAGTTAGAATCAGGAGCCATCCCTATTTCTAAGGCACCATATTGAATGGAACCCACTGAGATGTATGAGTTAAAGAAGCAACTTAAAGAGTTGCTAGACAAAGGTAATATTCGACCAAGTGTTTCCCCTTGGGGAGCGCCAGTTCTACTCGTTCGAAAGAAAGATAGGTCACTTCAGTTGTGCATTGATTGTCGAGAGCTAAACAAAGTGATGATCAAGAATAAGTACTCGTTGCCTCAAATTAATGACATGTTCGACCAGTTGCAAGGGGCAATGGTATTCTCAAAGATAGATTTGAGATGAGGATACCATCAATTGAGGATTAAAGAATCCAACATTTCGAATCGGCATTTAGATCTCGACACGGGCACTATACATTTGTGGTAATACCATTTGGTCTAACCAATGCTCCTACTGTGTTTATGCAATTAATGAATCGAGTATTCATAGAGTACTGGGATAAATTCATAGTTATTTTCATCAACAACATTTTGATCTACTCTAAAAGCCCGGACGAGCACGAGAAACACTTGTGGATCGATTTCAATGTCTTTAGAGATAAACAGTTGTATGGAAAGCTTTATAATTGTGAATTTTGGCTAAAGAAAGTAATGCTCCTCGGTCATGTAATATCAGCAGAAGGAGTCTGAGTAGATCCACAAAAATTCGAGGCAAATTTAGAGTGGGAGTCTCTTAAGAAGTGAAAGAGGTTAGAAGCTTCTTAGTACTTGTTGGGTACTATCTTCAGTTCTTAGAGGGGTTTTACAAAATCACTCGCCCATTTACTTATTGCAGAAAACCCAAAAGTTTGAATGGAATGAGAAGTGTCAGGTTAGTTTTGATGAACTCAAAAAGAGACTAACAATTGCTCCTATCTTAGCACTACCACAAGGAATTGAAGGGTTCATAGTTTACAGTGATATTTCGAATCAGATTCTAGGTTACGTGCTAATGCATAATGATAAGGTAATTGCATATGCTTCACGAAAGTGGAAACCATATGAGGTAAATTACCCAACACATAATTTAGAGTTAGCAGCTGTTGTTTTTGCACTGAAAGTATGATGACAGTATTTGTATGGAACTTATTGTCAGATCTTCCCAGATTATGAGTCTTATATCCATACAGTCAGAAAGAGTTAAACATGCAATAGAGGAGATGGCTGGAATTGATTAAAGATTGTGACTTGGAAGTTCTTTATCACCCAGGTAAAGCAAACTTAGTAGCTGATGCATTGAGTCGTAAACCCGCGTCTATCCGAATGCTGGAGATACTCAAAATCCAGCCAAGAATTCGACTAGAGTTGATTCATGGAGAAATTGGACTATGATTATAAATAGTTCAAGGGCAACTATATATGCTGGAACTAACTTCATCCTTGAATGATGAAATCAAATCTAAGAAATTATATGACTGTACTGGAGACACTCATAACCCAGCCAAGAATTCGACAAGAGTTGATTCATGGAGAAATTGAAGTATGGTTACAAAGAGTTAAAAGGCAACTATGGATGATGGAACTAACTTCATCCTTGAACGATGAAATCAAATCTAAACAATTAGATGACCGTGTGATGATTTGGTTACATGATGAAGTGAGCAAAGGAAAGGCCCCAAGCTTTGTAATCCATGAAGAGGTAGTTATGAGATTTCGAGACTAACTTTGTGTTCCGAATGACGATGTTCTGAAGCAAACGATCATGAATGAATCCCATAACACACCTTATTCAGTTCACCCAGGCAATAGTAAGATGTATAAATAATTTTTTTGGTGGAGTAGCATGAAGAGAGAAGTAACAAAATATATCTCAAAGTGTTTAACATGTCAACAGGTTAAAATCAAACATCAGCAACCTGCCGGAATGCTGAAACCACTTCTAATTCCTGAGTGGAAATGGGAGTATATAGTGATGGATTTTATCACAAGCATGCCAAAGATCAAGTCTGGAATGAATATGATCTGGGTGATAGTTGATCGTTTAACCAAGTCATCTCACTTTCTAAGTATCAAGGATACCTGGGGACTGAAAAGATTAGCTTGGGTATTTATGCAGAAATAGTTTGATTGCATGGAATGTCAAAGACCATTCTTTTGGGATGGTCGTTTTGTGTCAAGTTTTTGAAAGCAGTTCATAAATATTTAGGAACCGAGTTCAAACCGATGGCAATCAGAGAGGACCATCCAGACAGTGGAAGACATGTTAAGAGCCTGTGCTTTGGATTGGTCAACTGATTGTGAAACTCACCTGTCTTTGATTGAGTTCACCTACAATAATAGCTAACACGCTTGGATTAAAGTGGCACCTTTCAAAGCATTATATGGGAGAAAATTTAGGTCACCTTTATATTGGGATGATTCACCTGACTTAATTGGGATGGAACCATTATTGATAGTACAAACTGAGAAGAAGATAGTGTTAGGGTTGTATACATCAAAGCATACTTTATGCTTGCATTACCTAATTTTCCGGTCCTTATCTATGAGAATATTTAATTCATTTGTCACATGTTTTGTATATTTATTCACGCCATGGTTATGCGAATGTTGTCTAAATTACTTTATATTGTAGATAATGTGGTGTGTCATGTCACACAGAAGATCACATTATCGGTTCCTTATATAGCAATAATTAGTTCACAACCTATATAACATTAGACCGTTATGTGAGAGGTTGTAATATATGGTTGAGATTTGTTGGTCTTGACCATTAGCATATATTAGCGTATTCGGTATAGTTGAACATGATCGAGGTGAGATAGATTCTTCTATACTGACTATAAGAAGAACGCACATCTCGGACAATTATTATTTCTTAATTCTAGTGATTAATATTTAATTATATATTTAATATTTATTACTTTGATTTATCATGGGTGAGAGCCACAATGATTGACTCAATATGCTCGATATTTTGAGCAATATTATTATTTATATAATAATTAATATTATAGCTAGAAATCGTGTCCCGACCAGTCGGGTTGATCATGTCCCTTGAGGCACTCGAAAGGATTATTATATTAAACCCTGCTGGTGGAATTAATTTTTCGATATAATAATAAAAGTCGAGTGGTATACTCATGTATAGTATATTAATTAATTAAAAGCTGTCAGTAGCTTAAATTAATTAATGGACATGGAATATCTTAAACACGGGAAATAATTAATTCAAAAAGGAGCCAAATTTCGTAATTTGGAATTTTGATAGGAAGTGCAATATCAACTTTTAAGTGGACTAAGCTGATATTTAATAGAGTCATTATATTAGGAAGAGTTCTAATATAGGAAGATGAAATCTATTAAGAGTCATTACCATATCCTCCTTAAGGTCCCTAGAGTAGCCCAAAATACCTATAAATAGGATGCATGGGGTGGCCGATTTTATCATCATAATTTGAGCCAAAATTTTTGATTTTTTGTGTGTTTAATTGTGGATCTTGACTTGTGTCTTGGATTCCATAATTTAGTTAACACGATATTTTTCTAAAATACCACAAATATTCAAGAAAAATAGAGAGAAAATCGAAAGGAATTTTGGAAGAACAATTCGGTTGATCCCTGTTGTTGTCCAAGTAGTCCGATAGATTGTTGCCCACACGACATCCGGATAATAGGCGGGATATTCTCTAGAAGACTATGAGGTAGAAATACAAGTAGATCGAAGAAGAATAGAGGGAGTAGTTCGATCCATCCAAGGAGGGAATTTCTACCACTTCGCATCAAAGGTATTAATTATCGACTCCCTTGCGTAATTAATATATTTATTTGATTGTTTATTAATCTGTTTAGTTAATTAATTGACAAGCCTAAATAGATCCCGTTTTTATGTTGGTTAGTTTATAAAACCGTTTATAAAATATTTTCACCAACTAGCTTCCAACGAGTTTTATATTCCAACAATTGGTATCAGAGACGGTCTTCAGGTTCTGTTCAATTTAATTAATTTGGTGATTAATATGTTAGCAATTAAATATTCATATAGTATGATTTTTGGAATATTTTGCTTGAATTTGTCTTGCAGGAGAATATGATCCAATTATCATGGCTATGTGATGTTTTTTATTTATTTACGCGTTTTTGGTAATTTGGGCCGGTTTAAGGCATGTATAAGTTTTTTCCATGAGAAAATCCACGGGTAGAATGGGATTATTTTTCTTGTAATTTGCTGTAAATTCGATGTATTTTATTTCGAATAAAATTGTAATTGAATTGGAACACACAAAGTACGAAAGAGAAAAAAGTCCAGCGCGGAGAGGAGTCCCGATCGGACGAACCGACCGAGACAAGCAGGCTGCCCGTCGAGACTCGACCTAGTGCTGACTGTCGGGCCGCAGGTCGGGTCGGGCAGCGGGTCAGGCAGTTCGGGTAGTTGGTCGGGCAGTTCGGGCAACGGGTCGGGCAGCGGGCAGCAGGTCGGGCAGCGGCCAGCGGGTCAAGTTGTCCGGTTTGGGTCGTTCGATGTATTGTCCTATTCGTTTTTCCGCGAGATGCTTGAAGCAGTGGGAGCAAACGAGCCGAGGATTTTCTCGTTATTCAAAACGAGGAATAAAAGCCATGATAATTGGATTTAATTATTTAATTTTTTATTTTGTTGGTTTTTATTGTTTTGATATATGGCATGTATGGATGTATGCGTGATATGTTTCCTTGCATGTTAGGACGAGAAAATTAAAAACCTTAATTTTTCAAAATTACTAAGTGATTTTAATAATTGATTTTTCAAAATCAAATTGGCCTCCATAATTGGTTTAAATAGTGAAATAATTAGCATGCGCATTGACATTAGAGTCTTCCTCCACATCGGATGTGCTGATTATTGACTCACTAGTTTTAAACTTTAATTAGATAACAAAAAGGTGAATATTATTTTTTATAATAGGACATCTCCATCTGTAGGACTATTATCATTAAATAATATTCTAATGATTGTTAAATTATGGTGTTCACTTAGGTGTATTAATTAATAAGCTCCCCATTGGAGTCTATGTTAATTTAATACATGGCCAAGAGGAATCAATTATTAATTTTACTTGTCAAAACCTATCTTGACTAGATAGTAAAATTAAAGACGTTAAAAATCTACTTGAAAATGTATGTGTAAACGTCCACACTATCGTGCCTTGCATATGCGGTTTTTAAAGGTATTGTTGATTGCATATATATTGTGTTTTAAGGTTTTTCAATATATTTTGCGTCGAATTATGTGATGAATGGTGTTTTTAATTTTATTCTCAGATGTCTTTTAATCCACTAGCTGTTATTCTCAAAGAAAATAAATTTGATGGCACTAACTTTGCCGAATGGAAAAGAAATCTTGACATTGTCCTCACTGCCGAGGGGCATAAATTTGTTTTAACTAAGGAAAGCCCTCCGGAACTAGAACCGGATGCCACTCCTGAAGAGTTGGCTGAATTCCGAAAATGGAAAAAGTCTGATGAGATGGCTCGCTGTTATATTTTGGCTTCACTGACAAATGTATTGCAGCTGATGAAATGATGAAAAATCTCACCGAGATGTTTGGTCATCAGAACCGGGCGGCTAGGCAAAATGCAATGAGGGTGTTGATGACAACCCAAATGTCTGAAGGGACTCCAGTAAGGGATCATGTTCTGAAAATGATGTCTCATTTGAATGAACTGAGCATACTGGGCGACACTATCGATGCGGAGTCGCAAGGTCGATATTATCTTGGGCAGCTTGCCAAGAAGCTTTGAGCAGTTCCACCTCAACTACAATATGAATCGTAGGACTTACACTTTAGCGGAACTTCTGACAGATCTTAGTCTGCCGAAGGTCTCTTCAAACAAGGTTATCATCAAATTCTTGCGGCAACCGATGCTAGTTCTTCAAAACCCAAATGGGGAAAGAAGAAAAAGCAGGTTGGCCAGAAGCAAGTGGCAACCTTCAAAGCTATGGGCAAGGTTTCTCATTCTAAGGCTCCTCAGTCCGAAGTAAACAAAAAGCCGAAGGGCAAATGCTATAAGTGCGGTGTTGGCACTAAGTATATAGAATACAGCTTGGAAAGTGTTTTAAACAACAAGCTGTACGATTTTCAAATCTGAGTGCGTAGCGGAAGTCTTGTTAAAGTAAGTTGCTGTAAATACAGCAACTAGATATGAAGTGTATACTTAAAAATAATCACCGATATTAAAACAGTAAATGTAGAAGGTAAATGACACGATAATTAAAGTGGTTCGAGGTAAACCCCTCTACGTCCACTAGTCCTCCACACAGGAGTTAAGATGTTTATTATAAATACTACGTACACAACTACGTATTTATAATCAAACCTATCAATGTATCATTCACACAGATTGATACAATGATCAAAGCTTTCAACCGTTCACACAGATTGGTTTGGGCTTTCACTTGACTAACTTCTTCACACACAGTTCCGAAGCTTTGTCTCTTCAATGGAAGTCCGTCACACACAGTTCGGGAAAAGCAATGCTTTCTCAGTCCACACAGGGCTGATGGGTTTGTTCAATGATAGAATGATGGTTTGAACAACAGCTTGACTTTCTTGATCTTTAACTGATGGTGTGTTGTTCAAGTTTGAGCACTTGGATATTTCTTCTCTCAGAATATGCAGTATATTTGAAGAAATATGTTTGCTCAGATATATTCTTGTAAGAGCTTCTGGTTGCTTGTTATTCTTGGTTATTGATCTTCAAACTCTTGGAGATAAATATATAGCCTTCTGAATAGATCCGTTGTGAAAGATCCGTTGTGCAAAAGTCTGTGATAACTAGATAGTTGACTTGTATAGACCAAGATCCAGATTTTGCATGGTTTGAAGATCTCTGCCGGCTTTAGTATTTAAATACTTTATCCTTTCAGTATCTAAATACTTCTTTATCAAAAGGGACTTGACTTTAGCGAGTACCAAATATTCCTTTCCAAATGATCTTCAGTCCTGTTTCGATGGGTATTGAAGGTCTCAATACTTTACAGCTTGAATGCTGTAACCATTTGTGCTGTAGGATATAAAGGAGAGGTCGCTGTATGGAATGTTTGTTGTATGGAGGGACAGCATCCATAGTTGGCACTTTTAGATTCTTGTTGCTGTATGATGGCACGAAGATAAGTCTTCGATACAGGATCAGCAACTATGATTAGTCTATCGATACAGCAGCTTGTTGTACACTGGATTGGCACATTATCAAAACACTCTATCAAGATCTTTCGATACAGGGATTGTTATCCCAACAATTTCCCCCTTTCTGATAATTTTCCAAGTCTCCTTAAATCCTTTTGATGTTATCCAAACATCCTTGATGATGCCAAAACCTTGACACTTAACATCTTGAAGGAGGGCGGTCTTCTTGGCCTTCTGTTCGAATGTTCTGGCCTTCAGCAATTAGCCTAACACTAAGAACTACTTGTAGGCAAGTTCAGCTTTTATTAAAAGAATATTACATCTTTAAACTTATGATTGGCGCGCAGGCACAATCTTACATTGTTATCTATATACATACAACTAAATCTATGAACTGTTCGCAGACAAGTTCGTACAGCTTAATATTTTAATAAGTTTTTATACTTGTATTAATTCAGCAAATGGATTGAATTACGTAATCATACAAACACAGAGTAGATTATGAGTTGTAGTCTTTCAAGAGAAAAATATTTTATTGATATTGAACAAGAATTACAATGTTTTTGCTATAAAAGATAAGAATACAGGAATAGGAATACAGGAAGGAATCTAGCTCCTATAGTCAGAATGCCTCCAAGGCTTTTAAGGGTCATTCTTGGTACCCTACCACCAGTTTTGATGAGCGTCCCTGTTTTGATTTTGATAGATATCTTGACCTTCATAGGACTTATTGAAAACTAAGATCCAATCTTCTGGATGGGTAACCAAGTCACCTTGCCTGTGCTTGGACTTCTTCTTCTGCTGAAGCGAGAGCATTCCTTCGTCCAACCTCTTCTTATACTCCTCTGCGGCTTCCTGCACCATCCTGCAACTGTTGGATATTGAAGATTCACTAATAAGAACTACGAAGTATCTTAGCAGTTCATTCTTCCTCCAGCTCTTGATCTCTTCTACAGTTAGCTATCGGTTGACCGGGAGGTTTATTGCTTGAGACTTTTGAACGAGGTTCTTTCAAGGAAACTTAGGATCCTGGAATTCTGGGTGATCTCCCTGTATCCTAATGTTGGGAGTAGGAGATGATAGATGAGCAATATCAGCTGTGATGTTGTCTCCAAAAGCAGCTTCCATCTCCTTCTCTTGCTCGAGCCTTGATCTCCTCAGAGCTTCCCTTACTTCTTCCTCCTTTTTGGCATCATCAAGATATGAGACCTTCTCATCCAAGCGCTCCTGGATTTGCATAGCAGCATCCTGTTTGGTCTCAAAACTTATCATTTTATTCACTAGGGAGGTGAGCACCTGCGACATATCTTGAATCTTTTTGTCGTGGGCTCGGAGTTGCGAGCCTGATTCAATAAGAGCGGATGCTGTCTTGGCCTTAGACACACGGATCTTTGATTGTTCTTCCTTCAGGATCTGCTCCTGACACTGTTGCAATTGGCTAAAGGCCTGCTTGAAGACGGTAGGTAGAATATGGAAGGCTTCTTCCACTTGTGAGACTTCGTGCCTCATACCGGTCATTTCTTCAACGGCTGATTGATGTAACCAATTAATCTCTTTTTCAACAGCATGCAGGGCATTTACGACGTCCTGCAGGAAAACAATTTGGCGGCATTCGCTGCTGCTAGGGAATCAACCTGTCGTGCCTGGCGTAAAGGACCTAGCTTCTGACGGTTTCAGTAGTTTCAGGAGACGCTGCCCAAGAAATTTTATTCGAAGAGATCTTAGCCTAAGGGTGCGACAGACTACAAATCTTTGCAAACAGTCGTCGCTCGAGTCCGGAGTTCTGCTTCCAAGTCTGGACGATGTGAAGGATACTGGTGGTTGGGACAACCAGGCGTAATAAATGATTTGTAAGTTTATAGTTCTTAGTTATGACTGAAATCAAACCAAGCTACTTGATATTCGATTAAAGCTTGGTTAGTAAAAGCTCGTTTGATCTTATTAACAAATTTAGACATATCTTTTTATTTAAAGCTCGATTAGAATAAAAATCATAAAGTAGGTATAAAGGAATTGAACTATTCAAGCTCATTTGTTGTTCGGCTCGGTTAGATCTCTTTTGAACTCTGCTCAATTTGTAATTAAATCAAGCTCTAATAAAAATGAAAGCTCGATAAAATTTCAAACAAACTTGAACAAACACGTGTTCTAGTCCTTTGACTTGATTTAAACCCCCATTCTTAGTTCTTATATATTTTTTGTTCACTGAAGCTTTGAAGTCTGATGTGATACAGCTATAAAGATGCTGCAACTCCTTTGATCGTGAATTATTGTTAAGATTCTCCTATATATCATAATCGGAGAATTGTTGAACATAACATTCAGTTATTCATAATCATCGAAGATAATCTTGTTAGAATTGATTGGATTGTTAAACTATCGGTTCAGGAATATGGTTCAGACTATAATCGATAGATAAACGAATTAACCAGTGTTGAATTGAGTTTTGTGTTGTTGTAGTAATTCTGAATATATCAAAGAATTAAGGTTTCATAAATATTGACACAGTTATTGTCGGGATTGATTATTTACTATAGTAACTCAGTAATTTGATGATATGGCCGAATCATTATGCTCGCGGAATTTGTGTTAACGAGAATTTGCACACATCGGGTTTAAGACAAGTTATATCTCGCTCATATTATGATGACTGAATTTATCAATATGAGTTTTGTGTGTTTGTGTCGTAATTGTGATTATGAATGAGACTGGATGTTGTGTTTGGGATAAAGTCTGAGTGGCACCCATGATGCAAATGTTTTTGGGGCTATATGTTGCGGATAAATCCTGAATAGTATCTTTGTCCAGAGTATACACATGGCGGTACTGTCATGACCCTTGGTTGTGACAGTGGGAGTTGATAAAACTTGTGATCATTATGTGGTGCATGTATTAACTGCAATTTGAATTTGATATTGCGTTTACGAGATTTTTTTCGTATTAGGTATTATGATTCTTTATTATTGGTTATTATCATCTCACTTCCACTCTTTGTCAAGATAGCACACAGTGGGCATAGAAGAATTACGAACATGGTTGTTAACATACCCGAGGAATCTGAAGTTAATAATTCTGATGGAGATACCCTAATAAATATTCCTCATTGGGACCAACCAGCACCCATCACCGAGCCAGATGCCAACGACAGAATGCCCGAATGATAACCTAGCAGGCATAGATTTACTCTTTATTTAGAATTTAGCCCAAGCAATTGGTATGGGAATTTCTCAAGTTAATCGTGTCGAGAGGGTACTAATAATAAATATTGAGGAAAATCCATTGACTATTAATCCGGTGAGACTTTGATAGTGAGGCCACTTTTTTCTATGGAACAGGTGACAAGCATGTTGATGATTGGATCTTCAAAATAGAGATGGCTTGAGAAGTAATATAATGTCGATAGAACATAAAGGTGCAATTGGGACTCAACTACCTTCGTGGCACTACTGCCCATTAGTGGAGAACCTACAAGCCCGAGGGAAGATTTGCTAGCTGGCCCGAGTTTACTGGCCTATTGAGGAACAAATATTATCTTATATCTCTACAGATTGCTCGTGCACGTGATTTCCTCAGTAAGGGACCTCATAACTTGCCGGTGATGGAGATTAATCGGACATATTGTACCAACATACACTATAAAAAAAGACTGGTTTTGCCAATAAAAATTACAAGGTCGCTCTGTCGTTGGTAAATACGTAAAATACCAATGGATTACCAACAACATCAATTAACTAAATTTACTGACGTATTAACGACGACACGGTGGCGGGATGTTGGCGTGAACTTTACCATCAATTCGACAGTAACCGAACCTAGCCGAATCGTGTGGCTTGGTTTGTCGAACCCTAAATATAAGGGTTTGACTCTACGTTTGAAGGGACGAATCTGTAATATCCGCAATTTCGAATTTCGGTAATTTTATTTTTTCCGCGGAAGTTCATCTTGATGACTCGCTCCTGACCGTTTCGTCATTACGAGAATGATTAATTCTGCACTTTTTGTCATCCGAGTTCGTTTCGGTGTCGTTTTGTTGAGTTCCGTGTCCTTAATCGACTTTTTCACGTGGGAGTTCGACTTTGTAACGTCACCATTAATTCTTGGAAACTCCAAAAATTCTGAATCGTTGCAACAATATAGAGCATCAAGTTAGCTTTCCAATGGTTCAAACGGTGAGTCAATCGGAGTCCGGACGAGAGAGTTATGGTCGTTTTAGCTCACCCGCTCGTTATTGGCCGATCACTGCCGGCCGAACTCGGCCGTGTCGTCCGACACGGCCCGTGCCGCACTCGTCCGAAATGCCGACGCCTCAGGACCCGACCGTGTCGTCTGGCACGGCCGAGTCGAACTCTTCCGGATAGGCTGTACCGATCGCCCAGACGCCCGACCGTGTTCCAGGACACGGTCGAGTCGTGCCGAGTCGCTGTCGGACGGGTCACTATCGGAAGGCCCCTCCGCTCCGCGACCGTGTCTAGCAGGACACGGTCGAGTCCCTGCCGGACACGGTCGAGTCTGTCAGCCTATTTAAGGCCTGGAAGCGTTTTTCTTCAGCCATTTTCTCATTCTTTTCTTCCGTCTGTATTTGTGGGTGTGTGAATCTTCTAGAGATGTTGTTGGACAATGAATCCATGAAGTTTTGAGGTTCATATCATCAATCATCCGTCCTATAACATCCTCCGATCTACCGAATCAGGTAAGATTTCCTAGAAATCTAGTTTTGGGGAATTTGGGGGTTTTGGTTGTTTTCGTCCGATTAATCCGATTTAACTTAGAATTATGATGTATTGATGAATATTTAGATGTATTATATCATTTCCTTTATTATTCCATGGTTGGATCGTATCGATTCGTTGTTTGAGTCGAGTTCTTGACCGACGCCTTGAAGGTGTCCGGTAAAATGTCTTAGAGGGGTTTTCGGGCGTTCTACGATTATTCTTCCTCGTATGATCGATGATTTATTGATTGTATGATGTTAGGGTCGTGTTTCTTGCAAATAAACCGTGTTGAACCCTTTCGTTCGTCGTTGTCTTCCGTTTCGATAGCATTGGGCGTTTCGAAGCTTTCCGGTTGAGCCGTGTTCGTCGGGATACTTGCGTGCCGATTTTGAGGAAAGTACCTTGTCCATACTATTCTTGTTTTGTGAATATGATAATTGGTGATCGTCTTTATGTGGTTGTTTGATTGTTTGAAATGAGTTTTCAAAAGTTTCGGTTTAGCCTTGTTAAAGGCTTGCTTTCAAAACGCGTGTGTTTTGTGAATGGTGTGGTTTGAGAATGACTATGTGAACTCTATGAATATGTTTGGTGTTGATGTTGCACTTGGTATTTGCGTGTGGACGTATATTGTTTCATTTCGGTGCATTGTGGTTTGACGTGGTGTTTTGCTAAGTGTTTGATGCTCTGGGCGAATTGTTGGAATATCCTTGATGTGATATGTTATTTGTGTGAATGTGCGGATACGGTTGAAGGTCTACGGTGACACATGGAACGTGATCATGTGGTCAGGATGCAACAAGTGATTGATCCAACCGTGAGAGCCTGAGATAATCTACGGTGGCACATGGCATGTGATCATGTGGCCAGGATGCAACAAGCGATTGATCCAACCGTGAGATGTGTGTGATTTGTTTCGCTAGCCAGCTCGGGAGGGTCCTTCGAGGCCTCGAGTGGGATGTCGGTGGTAGCGTCCCGGTCCTAGGCGATGCGCGTGCGTGATTATGTTTCGTTGATTTTACGTCCGTTGAGGACACGTGATGTTGGGCTCTGGCCCTGTAAATTGTTGGTGGTTTCCTATTTGCGAAAACAAAACATTTGGGCTGTGACCCTATTGATTTTTGGAAAGAGAAGGATTTTATAATCCTAAATTGTTTTCTATTAAAACTCTCGATGGCATTTTAAACTGTTTTGTAAATTGTTTCCCTTATTTGCGATCTTTCGGTTTTGGAAATGTTTACTCAAACTCTTGCCTCGGGAAGTACTTTTCTTTACGTTTGGATCTTTGAGGATTCCCGATTATTATTGTTCTTGGAACTTGTATTGTATGGCTCGTATTTTTGCACTTGTACTTGCACTAGCAAAACAAGAGAGTTTGCTAACCCCGAGTATTCGGGGGTGGATGTCTATTTTTGCATCTGTGTTTTGGAGCATGGCACAGGGTCGGCACGAAGGATGATGAAAGATGAACGATACTAATCACACGAGGATCCGTTGACGTCGTATTGGTCTAGTTGTATTTTCTTTTCCGCTGCAGTATTTGTTTCCCGTTGTACGGGTGCGGTTGTATTTTGACCCCTGCGTGGGCATGAGTTGTAAGTATTTATTGAAAGACCAAATCGGTCTACTGAGTCATTTTAGCCTTAAAGGCATGGTTGAGTTGTTATATGTTGTTACCAGCCTGGTAGATCCTTGAGGAAAGGTTCTACGGCGTGTAATATCCCTGAGCGGATTGGGGGTGTTACAGAATGGTATCGGAGCTTTAGGTTGTGGAAACCTAGGCTGTCGGGTCAGTGGTGTCTGTTGAGTTTTGTCTCGTCGGATTTTGTCTGACTAAGTCGTGTCGCGACGCGTCGTCTGAGTTTGTTGGTCGTGATTAGTATCGTGGGCGATCATCATCTTCGTGCGACCTGTGGATGTAAGTCTCCTTTATTTGTGTTGAGCCTCGTGTGACACGAGCTATTTTTATGGTTATTTGTTAAGTGACGGGATCCTCTTATGGATTTTGATTTCTTGATACGTGACTATTTGACTCTCATATTTCGTTCGTATGATGAGTATTGTTCTTTGGTGTGCATGTCGAATCGTATTTCTTTTATCCGCTGCGTGAGTTCTTTTGTAATGGATTTCGGTATTTTACCGACTGAGTTTTATTTCGAAAACCAATTCCCTTAATCGAGTTTTTGGCATTATGGCCTTGATCGTTTTGGCGAAATTCTTATGACGGTATTTAGTATTTTGTAAATGGCTTTCGTAAGTTTTTGAAATATTACCATCATCGGCCTTTTTGGGCATTTTTGTAAAAGGTTTTTAGCCTGGTGGGTTCCGGCGCGGGACCCACGGCGCTATATTGTTCCTTGTAATTACCTGAAAATTTTGGGCATTCTAACCCATTGAATTATTTTTGAAAACCTTGAGTATCTTAGAAAATTAAAATTCGAGACGTACTTTTAAAACGAATTATTTTCTTGCGGTGTTTTCAAGGTGTTTTCCTAATGCCGCAATACATTTCAAAAATTTTCCGGTTGAGGACCAAAAATATTTTGAGATATTTTCAAATGCAGTTTCTTAGACCCAAGGGTCGAATATTTCTGAAAGTTTTGCACTAAAAGAAATGTGTCCTCATTTTTGTTCAAACGCAAGATGATTTTCAAAGTCTCGATAATGGTGTTTGTACTACTTTTTGTAAAATTTTACTCAAGATCAACCGTCGTTTCCAAACTGTTTTCAAAAGGTGTTTTCGTTTTAAAACCTATCATTCCTGTTTGCGGACCGGAAATGCGTGTATGGTTTTCGAACTTTCGTTACGGTGTTAACCCCGAATTGTGATTGAATTGGTGGCGTGAGCGTCGAGTCATTCGCCACGCATATATTTTGTTAGCCCTTGTGGGAGGTGTGATGACGATCCTTAATGTTGTCATTTCGTGGTGGCTTGCGTGTTATCGCACCTATGTGAGCTGTTAAAGCTTGGGATTGTACGTTTGTGTACATATGTGAGTGTTTCATAATGTTTGTAATTATGTGCTGGTTATTGTTCGGGCCGTTGAGGTCGCCGAACGATACCGTCATTGCTGTAGTGTTTGTGTGTATTATTTTACGATGATAATCGTTGTATATGATATGTATTATGATTCCTTGTTGTGCTGAGTTGGCATATCCGCTATGTTGTTTTGCGACGTTATGCCCCATTGTATCTAGCATTTGTATTTTCGGTATGCCGAGCCGGGGCATTCCAACCGTGATGTTCCGGGGCATACACGTGTAAATTGTCCTTCTCGTCAGTAACACATTTCAAGTGTGGACTCGAGGGACACCGAATTCAGTTTTGCGAATTGTCTACCGAGACTTTTGGAGTTCGCGCTCAAAGACAATCATCGGAATCGGCCTTGAGAGGCCTTTGAAAGATGTTTCACGGTTGCTTGTTGTGTTGTCACCTTGATTTCGTGTTGTGAGTTTGGAAACGACACTTCTTTTAGAAGGGGTCGAATATAATACCCGTATTATTTTCGGACTCCGCTTTTCCTCTTTCTCAGTCTATCGACTCGCTCGTGTTCGTTGACACTTTCCGAACTTGTTACGTATTTCGGTTTCATCGCTCGAACGAGCCGTGATCTTGTTTTTCTGTTTATCGCCGTGACTTTTCCGAGTCCGGTTCGATACTTGTGAACCTTGTTCGGATGTAACATCTTTTGGTTCTACTAGTTCTTTTATTCGAAGTGGATCGATTTTGAACTTCAGATATTCTACTTTGTCGACTCATTTATGTTCGTTGACATTTCGAGCTTGTCTGCCCCTTGTTTTTGTTTATCGAACGAGTGTGGCATCATTTCGGAATAACTCGTTTGTCGTTGTGACTTTTCAATTTCTATTCCCTTTCATGTGGATCTTATGTGAATGCATACGTTGTTGTTTTCACCGGATCATATATTGTCTCGAGTCGAGATGTGAACCTTGGAGTTGTTTGAATTTTATTGTTCTTCGTGATTCGAACATGATTGTTCGCTTTTGTTGTCTCGACCGTTGTGGTTCGGTCGTTTGTTTGTTCGGTTTTTGTCCTCGTTTCGTGATCGTTGAGCATTCAGGCTCCTTCCTAATTCCCTTAAGTTTGGGAAATTAGTCTCGTTTTCGATCTTCCAACCCTTGGGCGGTGGAATTCAGTATTAGTTCAGCGATTGGCTCGCGTTTCGATTGATGTACCGTTGGGTTGGTCAATCATACTGACTTTCGTACGTTGGGTTTTGTGATTGTCAGATAATTGACTTGGCTATATTATCCATTTGATGACGCTTGTCATTTGTTGGTTTTATTGTATCCCTAACGGCGACATTGTGTTGGTCGTCGTGGAGCGTGTTTTCACGCCGTATGTCTCTTTGCGTTTCTTGCAGCGTTTCGCCGTTGGGCGCGAGTTTTCTATTTTTGTGTATCTCGTCGAGTTTTCCTGGCGGGTATATTGCCCCCCCTACTTGTTTTAAGTTTCGGGACGAAACTTCTTTTAAGGAGGGTAGAATGTAATATCCGCAATTTCGAATTTCGGTAATTTTATTTTTTCGGCGGAAGTTCGTCTTGACGACTCGCTCCTGACCGTTTCGTCATTACGAGAATGATTAATTCTGCACTTTTTGTCATCCGAGTCCGTTTCGGTGTCGTTTTGTTGAGTTCCGTGTCCTTAATCGACTTTTTCACGTGGGAGTTCGACTTTGTAACGTCACCATTAATTCTTGGAAACTCCAAAAATTCTTAATCTTTGCAACAATATAGAGCATCAAGTTAGCTTTCCAATGGTTCAAACGGTGAGTCAATCGGAGTCCGGACGAGAGAGTTATGGTCGTTTTAGCTCACCCGCTCGTTATTGGCCGATCACTGCCGGCCGAACTCGGCCGTGTCGTCCGACACGGCCCGTGCCGTACTCGTCCGTAAATGCCGAAGTCTCTGCCTCAGGACCCGACCGTGTCGTCTGGCACGGCCGAGTCGAACTCTTCCGGATAGGCCAGAACCGACTGCCCAGACGCCCGACCGTGTTCCAGGACACGGTCGAGTCGTGCCGAGTCGCTGTCGGACGGGTCACTATCGGAAGGCCCCTCCGCGCCGCGACCGTGTCTAGCAGGACACGGTCGAGTCCCTGCCGGACACGGTCGAGTCTGTCAGCCTATTTAAGGCCTGGAAGCGTTTTTCTTCAGCCATTTTCTCATTCTTTTCTTCCCGTACGCGGCTGTGGGTGTGTGAATCTTCTAGAGATGTTGTTGGACAATGAATCCATGAAGTTTTGAGGTTCATATCATCAATCATCCGTCCTATAACATCCTCCGATCTACCGAATCAGGTCAGATTTCCTAGAAATCTAGTTTTGGGGAATTTGGGGGTTTTGGTTGTTTTCGTCCGATTAATCCGATTTAACTTAGGATTATGATGTATTGATGAATATTTAGATGTATTATATCATTTCCTTTATTATTCCATGGTTGGATCGTATCGATTCGTTGTTTGAGTCGAGTTCTTGACCGACGCCTTGAAGGTGTCCGGTAAAATGTCTTAGAGGGGTTTTCGGGCGTTCTACGATTATTCTTCCTCGTATGATCGATGATTTATTGATTGTATGATGTTAGGGTCGTGTTTCTTGCAAAGAAACCGTGTTGAACCCTTTCGTTCGTCGTCGTCTTCCGTTTCGATAGCATTGGGCGTTTCGAAGCTTTCCGGTTGAGCCGTGTTCGTCGGGATACTTGCGTGCCGATTTTGAGGCAAGTACCTTGTCCATACTATTCTTGTTTTGTGAATATGATAATTGGTGATCGTCTTTATGTGGTTGTTTGATTGTTTGAAATGAGTTTTCAAAAGTTTCGGTTTAGCCTTGTTAAAGGCTTGCTTTCAAAACGCGTGTGTTTTGTGAATGGTGTGGTTTGAGAATGACTATGTGAACTCTATGAATATGTTTGGTGTTGATGTTGCACTTGGTATTTGCGTGTGGACGTATATTGTTTCATTTCGGTGCATTGTGGTTTGACGTGGTGTTTTGCTAAGTGTTTGATGCTCTGGGCGAATTGTTGGAATATCCTTGATGTGATATGTTATTTGTGTGAATGTGCGGATACGGTTGAAGGTCTACGGTGACACATGGCACGTGATCATGTGGTCAGGATGCAACAAGTGATTGATCCAACCGTGAGAGCCTGAGATAATCTACGGTGGCACATGGCATGTGATCATGTGGCCAGGATGCAACAAGCGATTGATCCAACCGTGAGATGTGTGTGATTTGTTTCGCTAGCCAGCTCGGGAGGGTCCTTCGAGGCCTCGAGTGGGATGTCGGTGGTAGCGTCCCGGTCCTAGGCGATGCGCGTGCGTGATTATGTTTCGTTGATTTTACGTCCGTTGAGGACACG
Source organism: Orobanche coerulescens (assembly GCA_033398695.1). Taxonomy (NCBI): domain Eukaryota; kingdom Viridiplantae; phylum Streptophyta; class Magnoliopsida; order Lamiales; family Orobanchaceae; genus Orobanche; species Orobanche coerulescens. Next base: position 121,386,998 of record CM065815.1, read on the forward strand.
TGATGTTGGGCTCTGACCCTGTAAATTGTTGGTGGTTTCCTATTTGCGAAAACAAAACATTTGGGCTGTGACCCTATTGATTTTTGGAAAGAGAAGGATTTTATAATCCTAAATTGTTTTCTATTAAAACTCTCGATGGCATTTTAAACTGTTTTGTAAATTGTTTCCCTTATTTGCGATCTTTCGGTTTTGGAAATGTTTACTCAAACTCTTGCCTCGGGAAGTACTTTTATTTACGTTTGGATCTTTGAGGATTCCTGATTATTATTGTTCTTGGAACTTGTATTGTATGGCTCGTATTTTTGCACTTGTACTTGCACTAGCAAAACAGTGGAGTTTTGCTAACCCCCGAGTATTCGGGGGGTGGATGTCTATTTTTGCATTCAGGTTTTGGAGCATGGCACAGGGTCGGCACGAAGGATGATGAAAGATGAACGATACTAATCACACGAGGATCCGTTGACGTCGTATTGGTCTAGTTGTATTTTCTTTTCCGCTGCAGTATTTGTTTCCCGTTGTACGAGTGCGGTTGTATTTTGACCCCTGCGTGGGCATGAGTTGTATTCGAGTTGTAAGTATTTATTGAAAGACCAAATCGGTCTACTGAGTCATTTTAGCCTTAAAGGCATGGTTGAGTTGTTATATGTTGTTACCAGCCTGGTAGATCCTTGAGGAAAGGTTCTACGGCGTGTAATATCCCTGAGCGGATTGGGGGTGTTACAGAATCGAGCCTTGGATCGAACTTTTTTGAGTCGAATATCTCAAATCGGATAGAACTTCAGATTCGTTTACAGCCCTAGCCGAAACCACATTCACTTCGAGGGTTCCTTCCCCGACTAAAATTTTTATATTTCATTCCTTTTTCTTTACTTGCAATTAATCTCTCCTTATATATTAATCTATTAACTAATATGAAATATATATAAAAGTTACATGTTCATCTTCCAAATTATTTTTTATTGTCATACCAAATCTCATATTCATTACACATTATTATTTCTGTCACATAATAATTTATTTATCACTCTTGAGCTTGTGAATACGTAGCTCGCAAGTGGCTCGAGAGTATTTAATTATTTTGTTAATTTTCTATATATGCATAAATATTCATTTTATTTTAATTATTTATTAATATCAGTAATTATTTTTGTTAAAACATACCGTTTTTATTATTTTTACCAATAAACAAAAAAATCGTGTCGAAACGCTCGCAAGCGCCCGAAAATTTTGGTCGAGGCGAGGCCGAGCTCGAGCTTGGTTGAATAGTAACAAACATCGCTCGCTAAGGTCAAAACTCGACTCGGCTCGACTAGTTTGTAGTGTATTTGTTGTCGTAATCTACTGTATTCTCCGTCCAGTTGAAGTATTATATTTCACCTAAAAATCATCCTTTTAAAAATAGTACGTTTCATTAAATACTCTATAATACATTAAATGATCACACTTTTCATTTATGGACACTTTCTTATCATCAATAATTCAATTTATTCACACTTTTTATCATATATGACCCACCTTTTATCCTCAACCGTTCTATTTATAATTAGTGCCACACATAATGAGACATGGTATTGGTGGACCGGGCGAGTATTTTCCAAATCAACTCTCCAAAAGAAATGAAGAGTATTTCTTTAGCAGGTTGCATCAAGAAGTAACTTTATGTTCGTTTTGATAGCGGAATTATATTGTTTGACCTTTTAATAGGTGGAGCAATTGATTATTGATTAGATAAAAGTGGCTTCCTCCTCGTATTAAATTAAATACACTGCATTCATTTTACATGATGATAAATTGTATTTTGACTTAAATTGACTTTCACTTGTTAAATGCTTTTCTTGCAAGATGTGTCCAAAATTTTAATGAACTATGAATAAAGTTTTCTCCATTAAAAGTTATATCTGGATTCTATTTCCTTACATTTATTTTCCTTGTATCAAGTCGATTTTTTATAAAAAAAAATTCCGGCGCAAGTAAATTCATTTAGTTTTAGCATTTTATTCTATAATAATAAGTTGTTCGCTTTTGCAATTATTGTTGAGACATAATCATATTTTCATAGATCTAAATAGATTTCTATAGAGATATTCTCTTACCAGTTTTGTTATAGCATCTATAACAACCAATCAAAAAGAATTTATAACTCAACAATATAAGAAAGCAAATCGTGAATACTGCGTCTCAAGTCAGACGCAAAATAAACCTCAACTAGAAGTGAATGTGCATATTACAATGGATTTCTCCAATTTAATATCCGAAAGATGGAAGAACTCTCATCACGTGAAAGATTTTTCTATCAATTTGGTGTTTGAATGTTACTTCTATCAAATTAATGTGTAAATATTTTCGTATCAATTCGAAGCCCAAAAAATATGAAACTGTTATTTTCTGACATGAAACTATCAGTTAAAGGTTCTCGTATTTTATGAAAATATTTGGCATATTCAACTTGATAACTAGTTAACGATAATCTTACAATCATGATTCTAAAAATTAAGATAAAAAAATTTCATGTAAATGCAAAAAATAATGAAAACCCCCCAAATTCGCGATTATATGAACAATCAAATCGAAAAACCCACAATTACATAGACAAGGATTCTAACGTGTAATATATTCATCATATCTAAATGAATGTGTAGCACCAGTATCAAACAACACATGCACGGACTAAGTATGAACAAGAAGTTTATGTGAGACAGCAGGTGTCCAGTGATTAATCAACGGTTCAGCTCGAAGACACAAGACAGAGCCGATCCATAGTAAGGTGCACTACCACCACCACATCCACGGCCTCGTCCAGCATTGTGCAATGGCGGCTGAATCTAATAAAATGAAAATTGACAATTAGGAGTATACATTGCATTAGGCGACTGCACTAAGACCTAATGACTTTTATGGGAGGCTGGGTTCGATGCAGACCGGAGTCAAAAATAAAAACGAGACATATGGTCACTCCTTCCACAAGAGAAGCATTTGGTCGCCGAGTTTCGATGATGACAGATCGAGTGCCCTATTCTACAACATCTAAAATATTCATGCCTAGAAAATGCATCAGACGATCCCTTGCGGATGTGAAATATCAAAACTGTAAGATTGAGTAGGGGTCAAACTCTCCCTATATTATTACCTCCGGTCTGATCGGTCGTCGCCCTCAGAGTGTAATATCCGCAATTTCGATTTTTGGTAATTTTCTTATTTTGGCAGGAGCCCATCTTAGCAACTCGCTTGTGACCATTTCATAATTATGAGAATGATTAATTCTGCACTTTTGTCATCCGAGTTCGTTTCGATGTCGTTTTGATGAGTTCCGTGTTTCTTAGCTGCTTTTCCGCACTTGAGTTCGATTCTTGCGAATCTCATTTGAAACTGTTGTTTCGAGTTTCTCATAAGTTCATTAACGTTGTTATACGTGTTGGGAGCTTCAGTTTAATTATCCATTGTCGTGTCGTGATGTTTCGGGCGTTTGGGCCATTTCATAATTTCCAAAAGTTTTGGGGTGTTTACCTTCATATCGTCCTTTCAATCTTCGGATTGTCATAACCATGTGTTTGTTTAGTGCTTAACTCGTGTTTTGAATGTCATACTATTCATCGTGTTTGGTCCGTACGTTTTCGGGAATTTGAGTCGTCGAGTCATGGCGGCTGGACAGGGACCGACCAGGTGCGCACGAGCATGGCGCACGAGCTGGGCGCACGATCCGGCGCCTGACTGCACGCGCATGAGCGTGTGCTCGAGCGTCTCGGCAGACGCCTGGAAGTGGCGCACACGACCCGGCGCACGACCGGACGCTCGTGCGTGTCTGCTCGTGCGTCGCTGGGCAGTATTAATATGATCGGGCAGATTATTTATTCACTCGTTTTCTCACCCATTTCATCTCCTCTGTGGCCAAGACTTGGAGAACACGAAGACATGATGTTAGTATATCAATCCACGAGTTCTTGAGTTTCTAACGTCGATTAATCATCCCATAACCTCCCCTGATCGACCGAATCAAGGTTAGGTTTCTTACAAAATCTAGTTTTGGGGAAATTGGGGATTTTGTTTGATTTCGTCCTTTTAATCCGAATTAACCTAGATTAGTGATGGATTATTGATTATTAGGTTGTATTCTACCAATTTCCTTGTTGTACCATGGTTTGATTACTAAGGATTCGTTGTTTTGTTGAGTTCTTAATCGACGCCTTGAAGGTGTCCGGTAGAATGTCATAGAGGGGATCCGGGCGTTCTACAATTATTCTTCCTCGTACGATCGTTGATTTATTCATGATATGATGTTAGGGTTGAGTTCCTTGCGAAGAGCTCAAGTTGAACCCTTCTGTTCGTCATCGTCTTCATTTTCTATAACATCAAGGGTTTCGAAGTTTCCCGGTCGAGCCGTGTTCGATGGAGTACTTGCGTGCCGATTTCGAGGCAAGTACCTTGTTCATTCATCTCTTATTTTGTGGATATTGTAACACCCCCGATGTATTCAGGAATATTACAGCGCCGTAAATCCTTTACATAAGAATTTACATGGCTGAAGATATGAAAAGACAGTAACCGATACCAACGTATGAATTAACTGAAATAAAATACAACAGTTCTGGGCCAATGCCTAGAATACAAATATCCAAGGCAATAATATTAATACATTAGCAAAATCCAAATCATCACAAACGACGACGTACTCGAGTACTTATTAAAACAATACAAACAACAGACAAATAAACCCGGCCGTAACATCACTCTGCACCCTCGTCATCATGCAACTCTAGTGGTTGTTTCCCTGCTCTCCTGGATCCTGAACCTAAACAAATATTCACCCCCGAAGGGGTTATCACAACGATGCTAGTACAAGTACGATAATCATATAACAATGATTAAATCAACAATAATCATTACAAGTTTCTCCAACGAGAAATCATAACAATACATATCACATCATAACAGTCTCAACATACTTATGGTATTCCAACGATCCAGCGCACACAGCTATAGATTCCCATGATGATCCCATCGGAACAAAGCATGGTGGAACTACCTGTCCAACGATCCAGCGCACACAGCTATAGATTTCCCATGATGATTCCCGTCGGATCAACGCATGGTGGACAATTAATCACAACACATGTACACAGTACAATTATAACATAACCGACATAATACGGACAATTCTAATTAAAGTACTTGCCTCGATTCGATGATAAGAATAAAACTCCCATGGATATCAAACGCTCTAAGGTCACTCCCTTCGATCAATCATGTTGCTAAGCTCGAACTTTTACAACAGAAATAATATAGGATTCATCTCATGTCGAACGAACGTCTAACAATCCAAATTACGATCGAAAGTTCATAAAAACGCAACCTGACTGACCTGCTTAACGTACGTTACGTACCCTTGATAGCGTACGTTAATATTACACATTAGTGTACGTAAGCTACAAGGTCTAGTGTACGCTAACCATGTATTGACAGTTCCTCTCTGATCAGTCAACTTGACTCGTCTTATGATATAACGTACGTTACGTACCAAACGTAGCGTACGCTAACCTTGCCCGTTAGCATACGTAAACTGCAGAGCCTAGCGTATGCTAAACAAGCATCCGACAGTCTCTCACTGAGCAGTCGACTATTCTGACTGATGAAAAAGCGTACGGAATCTTCAGTGACCAACATACGTTACCCTTCTACACATCATGTTCATACAATTATGAATGATCTTACGGATTCATCTTCGCAATACAAGGATACGTATATCATCACAACACCATATTCAATCTCGATTACAATTCTCAAGTGAAGTTTGGCGATCTAAGGTTGATGCTCTAGATTCCAATATCATCATTACATTCAGACTTCGTCCTTCAATGATTTTTTCTTAAGTTCGTTTAACAAAAGTTATATCAACTCCAAGTCTACGATCAATATGGCAATGCTATTCAATACGGATAATCAATCTCAGAACATTACTCTCATCATTTGATGTAATTGGATTCTAACTATGATGTTATCAACAATGATATCCTAAGCATAATTATCCCAACTTCTAAACACGATCTTTGGTTGAATAATTCATCAATGGACTTAATATCTTCACAGCATGATCATCATATCCTTAAGAACACGAATCTAAAGTTGGATATAGTATTAACATACCTTAAGATGAAGAAAACACCGAGACAAAAGGTAGAATCCAACTCCAGTTGCTTGTGTGTCAATCCAAAATGATTCTTCACTTCAATGATCAAGTATAAGTAATCTCCAATCTTCAATGATCAAGAAGAGATGGTTTATATGTGTTTAAGGAGGCTGGGATCTCTCTGGGCACGGAGTATACTAAAGGCAACGTGAAACAAACGAGCTGAAATGAAATGAGGTGATGTCTTATTTATAATTTTCTGACCTTAATGTACGTTAGCCTTCATACATAACGTACGTAAGCCTCTTAGCGTACACTACCCATATGTACTTAGCGTAGGCTATCGTCCTAATAGTTAACTGTCCTGATTCTGACCTCTCTTACGTACGTTACACCATCAGGTTACGTACGTAAGTAACACACGTTAGCGTACGCTAGACACATTCCTTAGCGTACGTTAACAATCATTAACTTCAAAAGTGTCCAGGTTCATCCGCGGGAATCTTATCCGGACCCATGTCTGGCTGGCGCATGTGCTAGCCGCCTAGCTCAATTGTTGACTGCCTAATGTACGCTACGCTTCATTCGTAGTGTACGATAACTCTAGCCGATAACGTACGTTAAGCTACATTCTTAGCGTACGTTATCACGTATTTGCATGAGAAAATTTACATGTTGCCATACTCATGTACAAGGATACAAATACGAGAAATATCATACTTTGAGTATCGATATCACAATTCTGAATAATACAGGGTTCAATTACAGATGAAATACTCACTAATTAATCCGGATATTACATACTCTCCTACTAAAAATGAGTTTCATCCCAAAACTCAAGACGAAAATAACTCTGGATATCTAGACTTCATGCTATCTTCCGTTTCCCAAGTGGCTTCCTCCACTCCGTGGCGCGACCACTGAACCTTAGCCAAAGCGATCGGTTTGTTTCTCAATTGCTTAACCCGACTATCGAGTATCCTGATCGGTCTCTCTTCAAACATGCCATCCTGAGCGACTTCGATTTCACCGAAATCAATGACATGACTAGGATCTGGTATATACTTCCATAACTGGGATACGTGGAACACGTTATGAACATGGCTCAATGACGCCGGTAATGCCAATCTGTATGTTAACTCTCCAACTCTCTCAAGGATCTCGAACGGTCCGATATATCTCGGACTCAACTTTCCTTTCCTCCAAAAACGAAAGATTCCCCAAGTAGGAGAAACCTTTAAAAGTACGTGATCTCCAGTACTGAATTTTAATGGGCGACGGCGCACGTCTTCGTAAGATTTCTGTCGACTCTGGGCGGTCAACAACCTTTCGCGAATCAAGGCTATTTTCTCTCGTGTCTGCACGATCAATTCCGGTTCTGTCCCGATTAAGTCTGATGAATCGTCCCAACATAGGGGCGATCTGCATCTCCTCCCGTATAATTTCTCAAATGGTGCCATATTAATGAAAGCATGCTAACTATTATTGTAGGTGAATTCAATCAACGGTAGATGAACTTCCCAATCAGTTAACCAATCTAAGGCACAAGCCCCCATCATATCTTCCACTGTTTGAATAGTCCTCTCGAATTGTCCGTCTGTCTGCGGGTGATAAGCTGTGCTGAAATTCAATTCGGTCCCCAAGGCCTTATGAACTACTTTCCAAAAATGCGATACAAATCGACCGTCTCGGTTAGAAATAATGGTCTTTGGCGTACCATGCAATCAAACTATCTCTGTAATAAACACTCGTGCCAACTTCTTGGGTCCCCAAGTGTCTTTAATGCCTAGAAAATGAGCCGATTTGGTTAGACAATCAACTACCACATAAATCATGTTCATTCCTGTCTTGGTTCTCAGCATATTAGTGATAAAGTCCATCGATATATCCTCCCATTTCCATTTAGGAATCAGGAGCGGTTCTAGCATTCCGGCATGTCGTCGATGCTCGATCTTAACCTGCTGACAAGTCAAACATTTCGAGACATAATCCGCTACATCTTTCTTCATGTTGCCCCACCATAAGTTCGGTTTCAGGTCCTTATACATCTTACTGTTGCCCGGGTGGATAGAATAGGGCGTGCTATGAGCTTTCTTCATAATTTTCTGCTTCAGAACATCGACATCCGGGATGCAAAGTCGGTTCTGAAATCTCACGACTCCATCATCATGAATTACGAATCCTGGGGCCTTTCCCTTGATCACTTCATCACGTAACCGAATCATCAGAGGATCATCTACTTGCTTAGATTTGATTTCTTCGGTTAATGATGAAGTTAATTCCATCACACACAGTTGTCCTTGGACTCTTTGCAACCATACTTCAATTCCTTCGCGAATCAATTCCTGTTGAATGCTGGGCTAGGAAGTCATAGTCTCCAGCATCTGAATAGAAATAGGCTTGCGGCTAAGTGCACCGGCTACTACATTTGCTTTGCCTGGATGATAAAGAATCTCCAAGTTGTAGTCTTTAATCAGTTCCAGCCATCTCCTTTGCCGCATGTTCAACTCTTTCTGACTGAAGATGTATTTGAGACTCTTGTGATCCATAAAAATTTGACAGTGAGTCCCGTACAGGTAATGTCTCCAGATTTTCAAAGCAAAAAATACTGCTGCCAGCTCCAAATCATGCGTTGGGTAATTCACTTCATAAGGTTTCAGCTGTCGTGATGCATAGGCGATCACCTTCTCATCCTGCATCAACACACATCCGAGTCCTTGGTTCGAAGCATCACTGTAAACTATGAATCCTCCAGTTCCCTGTGGGAGTGCTAAAATCGGTGTCTTTGTCAATCTCTTCTTCAATTCATCAAAGCTGGTCTGACACATCTCGTTCCACTCAATCTTTTAAGTTTTTTGCAGTAGTCGAGTAAGTGGGCGGGTAATTTTGGAAAACCCTTCCACGAACCGACAATAATACCCAGCAAGTCCTAAGAAACTCCGGACTTCTTTCATGTTCTTAGGAGGCTTCCAATCCATAACTGCTTCGATTTTCTGTGGGTCTACTCGGACTCCTTCAGCTGATACCACATGACCGAGGAACATTACTTTCTTTAGCCAGAATTCACACTTAGAAAGTTTGGCGTACAATTATTTGTTTCTGAGAAGGTCTAAAACGATACGCAGATGCTGTGCATGTTCTTCCGGGCTCTTGGAATAAATTAGGATGTCATTAATGAACACCACCACAAACTTGTCCAAATATTCAATGAATACTCGATCCATCAATTGCATAAACACGGCAGGTGCGTTAGTGAGACCAAATGGCATCACTAGAAACTCATAGTGTCCGTAGCGAGTTCTGAACGCTGATTTTGGAACATCGGATTCCTTAATCCTCAACTGATGATATCCCGACCTGAGATCGATTTTAGAAAACATTGTTGCTCCTTGTAACTGGTCAAATAAATCATCCATCCATGGCAACGGATACTTGTTCTTGATTGTCATCTTGTTCAACTCTCGATAGTCAATACACAATCGAAGCGATCCATCCTTCTTCTGAACGAAAAGGACTGGTGCACCCCAGGGCAAAATGCTTGGCTGGATAGAGCCTTTGTCCAGTAATTCTTCCAGTTGCTTCTTCAATTCATACATCTCAGTAGGTTCCATATGACACGGCGCCTTAGAAATTAGTGTCGCTCCTGGTTCTAGCTCGATGGTAAATTCTACATCCCGTCGTCGAGGTAGTCCAGGTAATTCGTTAGGAAATACATCCGGAAATTCATTCACAACAGGAATGGATGAGAGTTCTACTATTCCGTCTTCTTTCTTCATTGCGTAGCACCAATATCCGGTACAGCCTTGTTTCAACAATTTGACAGCTCTCATCGCCTTGATCATTTTTCCTGAGCTTCCTGTTATCCATCCTTCAAACAGTATTTCGGAACCATCATCAGCTATCACTGATATATCCTCTTTCGGTAGTTTATAATATCTCTATATCGATTAAGACAATCATCTCCGAGTATCAGGTCGTCTCCTTGCATTTCTATCACAATCAGATTTGAGAGCCACTCTCTGCCTCCAAACGATATAGGTAAATCTCTAGTTTCTAAGTTTCCCACAATCCTCTATCCACTCGGTAAACCCACAACATAAGGCTAACAATTATGAAAACTAGAAATATTCAAACGATTTACACAAGACAAGGATATAAATGAATGCGTAGCTCCTGTATCGAATAAAATGCTAACTGGCTGTGAAATGATCTGAACAGTACCTGATGCTACAGCAGCATCCTGATCGTCTGCCCTCCTCATATCGTATAGACGTGGAGGAGCGGAGCCGACACTCGAGGCTCCCTTACGGTCGAACTGTCTTCTGCCTCGACCTCGACCGAAATTTTGGGGCAGCTGAACACTCTGTTGCGTCTGCTGATTACTTGCTTCCTTCTGAGCTGGCTGTGATGTACGGGTCCCATTAAACTTTGTGGCATCCTTGCAAAACATAGCACGGTGACCTTCCTGTCCGCAACCAAAACATGTAACTGGAGTACGGAAACAATCACGCCAAAGGTGGCCTGGGCGACCACAGTTAAAGCACTTCCTGGTTGTATCCGTCGTGACTAATACTGCTCCGAAGTTCCTTCCGCTCTTGGATGGGTGCGGAGGTTTCTTGAAAGAATGAAAAGATGACTGGGCCTTGCAGGGCCCACTGCTCTTATGCTATGTGAAACTACCTGAGACTTTCTGCTTCTTGGATTCTGTAAACTTCTCCATTGCTGCTTCCTTGATTTCATACGCCAATGCTTTATCCTGATATTGACGGAGAGTGGTACATTCAAAACCGGACATGTACCTCTGAATCTCTAGTTTCATTCTCATATCAAAATGGATCATCATTTCTGCGTCTGTTCTGACTGTTGGGTACGGAGTCGGTTGGGTACGGGGTCGGATATTTGCGCCGTTTGCGGAAGCGTAAATAAAAGGTGCGGAAAATAAAGGACACGAGGATTTATAGAGGTTCGTCTATAAACGAGCCTACATCCTCTCTCGGTATCTTTTTCTATAGGATCAAGATAAAAACCTCTACGCCTCTCTTCTATCGGTCGAGGTATAACCGTTACAATCACGTCTTCTATTGGTCCATGATAAACCACTCGTACTTGTCTTTGTGTCGGTCCAAGTTAAACCGTTTTCCTTTTCGTAGGACAAGGAATCAACCTCTCTAGATTTCTATGGGTACTAGATAAACCTCACGAAGATAGCGATTGCGATTCTAATAATGCCGGATCCTTGATCTTAATAACACCGAATCCAATCGTATCTTTTCTTTTACCACTCGTGTATGTTTTCATGAATTCTCACTCAAACACTTACAATTAAGCTCAATATCAACAAGAAGAATGTGTATAATAATATCACAAGTATAGACAATTTGCTCAAGGTTGTTGTACTCAAACAATACCATAGGGATGGTATTTATAGGCTCCATCATCAAACTAGCCATTAGCTGCCAAACTGCTCATTACGTACGTTATCGTCGCCACTTTACGTACGTAAGCATCGTTACGTACGTTAACCATCATGTGTTACGTACGTAAGCCTCTTTCAATTTCAGTCCAGGGAGTTTCGTCATTTTGAGTTACGTATGTTAGCATAGACTCCGCTACGTACGTTAACATTACGTCACTGCTGACGTCATATATCCGTTGCATGCTTTTCTGACTTTGACTCCTCCAACGTTCACTTGTTTGAACTGAGTTACGTACGTTATCTCTCATACATTACGTACATTAGCTTCATCATATTACGTACGTTAATATGTTCCTGTTACGTACGTTAGCTTTGTTTTTCTTCAGCATTTTGCACTTCGTTTTCCTTCGATGCATGGCTTCGTCTCTTCGTTGTTTTGTTTTATTTGTCAACATTAATCATCAAAACACTTATTAATTTATGTATGGAACAAAATGTTCCAACAATCTCCCCCTTTTTGATGATTACAAAACAACAATACGCCAATAGAATTTACCTGCAAAAATACAAATATATGTATATCTTTACAGACCAAAGTTTTCGACTTTGTCCGTTTCGTTAGAATCTTCTCCCATTTCTTTTTTCGACTCCTTCTTTTCTTTTCTCATTTTTAATTTTTCATCGTCTTTTCGACGTCTCCTCATTTTTCTCTTCCTTCATTTTCGACTTCTCCTTATTTTTGTATGCTATCGATTTTCTTCGATTTTTCTCCCCCTTTCACGGTTAATCACATTTTCGACTTATTTCTCCATTCTCCTATCTCTCCCCTTTTTTGTATTCATCAAAAAATGCAATAAAATACTAATAAAAAATTCAAAAAAATAATGAAATATGCACAAATAAATATACGGGTATTAACTCCCCCTGAAAATATTATCCGATTTTTTTTTTTTAAATTACTCCCCCTGAGTAAAATACAAAAATCAATTTTTGGGGATCCAACCTATAGTTGGTTTTTGTTTCGAGATATAAACAATATTTGAAATATTTGTTCATTTAGGAACCCAAATTTTCTTAATTTTTATCGTCCGGCGAGGGCTTTTGCAATTTGAAACGTGATGCCCGATTTTCAAACACTTTTCGCAATGGGGTATCTTGAAATTAACGGATTCGTTTTTCAAACGAGTTTTGAATCCTAACCCCTCTTTATTCAAAGTAAATTTTTGAACACCAAGCATTTGTTCAAATTTCTTGTTTCCGCACGAGAATTTCTTTGTTAAAGATTTAAGCTCGTTTGGATTTTAGCGAGATCATTCTTCAAAATATTTTCATTTTCAATACACTTTGAATGATCGATTTCAACAAATTTTCCCTTTTCGATAATTTTGGAATTTTCAATTTCCAAAGATTTAATTTTAGACTTAATGGATTTTATTTCGGATAAAGCGTTTTGGAAATCTGTATGTAATAACTCAAATGCATCAAAAATTTCATCGCGGGAGGATGTACTTACTTGACTTTCGACGTCACTGTCGTCGAACGAACTCCGGGCCATAAGAGCGAGATTATTTTGATTGATGAAATCATCGTCTTCGTCTTCATCGCTCCTAGTAGCCACGAGAACCTCCTTCTTGGGTTTGACACGGCAATGCTTAGCGAAGTGGCCTTGTTTTCCACATTGTCAACAAGAGTTGTCGAACTTCTTCGTTTCGCTCGAGATATCCTTCTTCCTCCGGTTTAGTAAGGTTTGGAATTTATTAATATTTTTGGCATAGTATGCCATTTCTTCGTCGCTTTTCTCCACCGGGATTTCTTCTTTCTTTCTTGACACTTTAGCCTTCATCGCTAACGATCATTCCTTCGGCCTAGGTTTGACACATCGTGATTTTAACACGATCTCATAATTAATTAGCGAACCAACGAGGGCACTAAAATCGAGCGTGTTGAGATCTTTGGATTCCATAATTGCGGTCACGGTGCCGTCCCATTCGCTAGGTAGTGATCTTAAGATTTTCTTGACTTTTTCACTACTAGATAATGGTTTGCCAAACGAAGCTAGTCCATTGGTGATGATCGAAAATTGGTCGAGCATATTAGTGATGGACTCGTCACCCTTCATCATGAATAACTCGTAGTCATGGAGAAGCATATTTATCTTCGTCTCCTTGACTTGAGTTGTCCCTTCGTGTGTGATTTCTAGAATTTTCCATATTTCTTTCGCACTCTCACACGATGAGATTCGATTGACCTCTTCCGGATTTAAGGCACAAAATAAGAGTTGAGTAGCCTTACAATTTAGATGGTCATTTTTCCAATCGGCATCGTCGTATTCTTCAAAAGACTTGAGCGTACCGTCGGATTTGATAGGAACTTTTGGTCCGAGACAAATAATCTTCCAAATGTCTATATCGTAGGCACGAATAAAGATTGACATCTTTTTCTTCCATGTCAAATAATTTGATCCATCGAAGAAAGGTGGTCGGTTGAGAGCAAGACCTTTGACTGGAGAGAATTGAAACGCCATTGGATCTTTTTCTCCTCGGATGTTAAGCCGCGTATTGGAGTACCGCTCCGATACCAATTGTTGGGTACGGGGTCGGATATTTGCGCCGTTTGCGGAAGCGTAAATAAAAGGTGCGGAAAATAAAGGACACGAGGATTTATAGAGGTTCGACTATAAACGAGCCTACGTCCTCTCTCGGTATCTTTTTCTATAGGATCAAGATAAAAACCTCAACGCCTCTCTTCTATCGGTCGAGGTATAACCGTTACAATCACGTCTTCTATTGGTCCGTGATAAACCACTCGTACTTGTCTTTGTGTCGGTCCAAGTTAAACTGTTTTCCTTTTCGTAGGACAAGGAATCAACCTCTCTAGCTTTCTATGGGTACTAGATAAACCTCACGAAGATAGCGATTGCGATTCTAATAATGCCGGATCCTTGATCCTAATAACACCGAATCCAATCGTATCTTTTCTTTTACCACTCGTGTATGTTTTCATGAATTCTCACTCAAACACTTACAATTAAGCTCAATATCAACAACAAGAATGTGTATAATAATATCACAAGTATAGACAATTTGCTCAAGGTTATTGTACTCAAACAATACCATAGGGATGGTATTTATAGGCTCCATCATCAATCTAGCCGTTAGCTGCCAGACTGCTCATTACGTACGTTATCGTCGCCACTTTACGTATGTAAGCATCGTTACGTACGTTAACCATCACGGGTTACGTACGTAAGCCTCTTTCAGTTTCAGTCCAGGGAGTTTCGTCATTTTTAGTTACGTACGTTAGCATAGACTCCATTACGTACGTTAACATTACGTCACTGCTGACGTCATATATCCGTTGCATGCTTTTCTGACTTTGGCTCCTCCAACGTTCACTTGTTTGAACTGAGTTACGTATGTTATCTCTCATACATTACGTACGTTAGCTTCATCATATTACGTACGTTAACATGTTCTTGTTACGTACGTTAGCTTTGTTTTTCTTCAGCATTTTGCACTTCATTTTCCTTCGATGCTTGGCTTCGTCTCTTCGTTGTTTTGTTTTGTTTGTCAACATTAATCATCAAAACACTTATTAATTAATGTATGGAACAAAATGTTCCAACACTGACCAGGTGTCGAACAAACGCCATCTGCTTATTAAACGTTTTAATTGTCTGGGATACTGGCTCGTCTGACGGCTGTGCGGAGAAAAATTCCCGAACTTTGGCTTCCCTCACAGGACGAGGGAAGTATTGAGCTTCCATCATCAATTTAAATTCTGTCCAGTCAGCATCAGGATATACAGGTCGGATGGCTTCCCACCACTCGGACACTTCCCCTATCAGAAAGTACTGAGCAATAGAGGCTCTCCGGTCATCTAGGTAATTAATCCCGACAAAGATTTTCTCCAATTCCTTCAACCAATGGTCCCATGTGGGAGTCTCAGAAAAGCCATCGAATTTAGGTGGTTGCATCTTTGCCACCTCATGCAGCCATCGGTCGCCTTGATTTTCCATGTCTGGGATACCTTGCTGTCGATCTCCCTGTTGTAATCCTACTACCACCTGCATTCGGTCCACGACCTGGGCAAACTGAGTCATATGGTTAACCACCTGGCGAAGGATTTCGGGCACAGCAGGTTCTGGTTCATTTTTAATAGATCTTTGTGGCTCGCCTGAGCTGTGACTGGCCTGATTAGAAGGCGAAGCCTCTCTTTCAGCATTCCTTCGTCCGTGTCCGCGACTGCGACCACGTCCACGTCCACCTCTCAACATACTGTAAGTATAAATACTCAATATACAGGAAACAATATCGTTCTAATTTTCAAGTATAAAGAAGTATAACATGCAAAGGACGAGATAGAATTTAGGAACTTACAACCACCGCTCACACGAAGACGTAGGCAGTACAGTCATGTTATTCATGGACGGTTACCTCAAATGACATATATGGCCCCTATTTTAACCCAATGGCCGAGATATCCATAATCTTAGCTCCGATACCATATTCCGTAACACCCCCGATGCATTCAGGAATATTACAGCGCCGTAAATCCTTTACATAAGAATTTACAAGGCTGAAGATATGAAAAGACAGTAACCGATACCAACGTATGAATTAACTGAAATAAAATACAAAAGTTCTGGGCTAATGCCGAGAATACAAATATCCAAGGCAATAATATTAATACATTACCAAAATCCAAATCATCACAAACGACGACGTACTCGAGTACTTATTAAAACAATACAAACAACAGATAAATAAACCCGGCCGGAACATCACTCTGCACCCTCGTCATCATGCGGCTCTAGTGGTTGTTTCCCTGCTCTCCTGGATCCTGAACATAAACAAATGTTCACCCCTAAGGGTTAGCACAACGATGCTAGTACAAGTACGATAATCATACAACAATGATTAAATCAACAATAATCATGACAAGTTTCTCCAACGAGATATCATAACAATACATATCACATCATAACAGTCTCAACATATTCATGGTATTCCAACGATCCAGCGCACATAGCTATAGATTCCCATGATGATCCCGTCGGACCAAAGCATGGTGGAATTACCTGTCCAACGATCTAGCGCACACAGCTATAGATTTCCCATGATGATTCCCGTCGGATCAACGCATGGTGGACAATTAATCACAACATATGTACACAGTACAATTATAACATAACCAACATAATACGAACAATTCTAATTAAAGTACTTGCCTCGATTCGATGACAAGAATAAAACTCCCACGAATATCAAATGCTCTAAGGTCGCTCCCTTCGATCAATCACGTTGTTAAGCTCGAACCTTAACAACAGAAATAATATAGGATTCATCTCATGTCGAACGAACGTCTAACAATCCAAATTACAATCAAAAGTTCATAAAAACGCAACGTGACTGACCTGCTTAATGTACGTTATGTACCCTTGGTAGCGTACGTTAATTTTACATGTTAGCATACGTAAGCTACAAGGTCTAGCGTACGCTAACCATGTATTGACAGTTCCTTTCTGATCAGTCGACTTGACTCGTCTGATGATATAACATACGTAACATACCAAATGTAGCATACGTTAACCTTGCCCGTTAGCGTACATAAACTGCAGAGCCTAGCGTATGCTAAACAAGCATCCGACAGTCTCTCATTGAGCAGTCGACTGTTTTGACTGATGAAAAAGCATACGGAATCCTCAGTGACTAACGTACGTTACCCTTCTACACATCATGTTCATACAATTATGAATGATCTTATGGATTCAAACATCTTTGCATTACAAGGATACGTATATCATCACAACACCATATTCAATCTCGATTACAATTCTCAAGTGAAGTTCGGTGATCTAAGGTTGATGCTCTAGATTCTAATATCATCATTACATTAAGACTTCGTCCTTCGATGATTCTTTCGTAAGTTCGTTTAACAAAAGTGATATCAACTCCAAGTCTACGATCAATATGGCAACGCTATTCAATACGGATAATCAATCTCAGAACATTACTCTCATCATTTGACGTAATAGGATTCTAACTATGATGTTATCAACAATGATATCCTAAGCATAATTATCCCAACTTCTAAACATGATGTTTGGTTGAATAATTCATCAATGGAACTTAATATCTTGATATCATGATCATCATATCCTTAAGAACACGAATCCAAAGTTGGAGATAGTATTAACATACCTTAAGATGAAGAAAACACCGAGACAAAAGGTAGAATCCAACTCCGATTGCTTGTGTGCCAATCCAAAATGATTCTTCACTTCAATGATTAAGTATAAGTAATCTCCAATCTTCAATGATCAAGAAGAGATGGTTTATATGTGTTTAAGGAGGCTGGGATCTCTCTGGGCACAGAGTATACTGAAGGCAACGTGAAACAAATGAGCTGAAATGAAATGGAGTGATGTCTTATTTATAATTTTCTGACCTTAACGTACGTTAGCCTTCATGCATAATGTACGTAAGCCTCTTAGCGCTACCCATATGTACTTAGCGTACGCTATCGTCCTGATAGTTAACTATCCTGATTCTGACCTTGCTTACGTATGTTACACCATCAGATTACGTACGTAAGTAACACACATTAGCGTACGCTAGACACATTCCTTAGCGTACGTTAACAATCATTGACTTCATTCGTGAGAATCTTATCCGGACCCATGTCTGGCTGGCGCATGTGCTAGCCACCTAGCTCAATTATTGACTGCCTAACGTACGCTACACTTCATTCGTAGCATACGGTAACTCTGGCCGATAACGTACGTTAAGCTACATTCTTAGCGTACGTTATCACGTATTTGCATGAGAAAATTTACATGTTTCCATACTCATGTACAAGGATACAAATACGAGAAATATCATACTTCGATTATCGATATCACAATTCCGAATAATATATGGTTCAATTACAGATGAAATACTCAATAATTAATCCGGATATTATAGATATGATGATCGGTGATCGTTTAAGTGTGTTTTTTTGGTTGTTAGAAATGAACTTTCAAAAGATTCGTTTAAACCCCATTAAAGGCTCACTTTCATAATGCGTGTGCATTTGTGAATGGCGTGGTTGTAAATAAGTGAATCCTATGGATATGTTTGGTGAAGATGTTATGCTTTGATAATGCATATGCACGTATGTTACCTCATTTCGGTGCGTTGTGATTTGCCACTTGGGTCGTGCTAAGTGTTTGTTGTCTTTTTGTAGATTATTGTGATATCCTTGTTGTCCTGTGTTATGTGTGTGAATGTGTAGACATGAGAGAGGTCTACGGTGACACATGGCCTGTGAACATGTGGTCAGGATGCAACAAGTGATTGATACAACCGTGAGAGCCTAAGAAAACTACAGTGACACATGGCTTGTGATCATGTGGTTGGGATGCAACAAGTGATTGATCCAACCGTGAGCACCTAAGAAAACCTACAGTGACACATGGCCTGTGATCATTTGGTCAGGATGCCACAAGTGATTGATCCAACCGTGAGATGACATGGCATGTGATCATGGTGGTATGGATATGATTTTGGATGTACTTTGCCAGGTCGAGTACCTTGGACGTGTTACCAAGATTTTGTATCTTGGGTGGTTATATTCTGTTAACTTTGTGTCCGTTGAGGACACATGGCGTGGGCTATGAACCCTGTGAATTGTTGTTGTTGTTTTTTATTTGAGAAAGCAAATCTTTGGGTTGTGACCCCTTTCGGTTTTTGTTGAAAGAGAAGGATTCGATAAATCCTAAATTATTTTCTGCTAAAACTCCCGAGGGCATTTTAAAACATTTTATAAATAGTTCTCTTGATTTGCGATCTTTCGAATTTGGAAAGTTTTCTCAAACTCTTTGCCCCGGGAAGTATCTTTCATTATGCTTGAATCTTTGAGATTTCTGATTATTATTATTCTTGGAATATGATTTGTATGACTCATATTTGCGCTTTGTACTTGCACTAGCAAAATAGTGGAATTTGCTAACCCCCGAGAAATTGGGGGGTGGATGTGTGTATTACATTCAGGTACTGCAGGGTCATGGGGAGCATAACACAGGGTTGGCATGAAGGATAATGAGTGATGATCAATACTAATCACATGAGGACCCCTACGATGTTGTATTGTTTTAGTTGTAGTTATTTCTGCTGTAGTATTTTTCCCCATTGTACGGGAGCATGTTGTAATTTGCCCCCTGCGTGGGTATGTATTGGGATTTGAGTTGTATGTATTAATTGAAAGACCAAATCGGTCTACTGGGTCATTTTGGCCTTAACGGCGATGTTGAGATGTTTGAGAAAAGGGTCTACGATGTTTAATATCCCTGAGTGGATTGGGGGTGTTATATAAATGGTATCAGAGCCAGGTTGTGGAAACCTAGGTTGTCCGGTCAAGTTGTGTCTGTTGAGTTTTGTCTCGTCGGATTTTGTCTGACTGAGTCGTGTTGCGACGCGTCGTCTGAGTTTGTCGGTCCTGATTAGTATCGTGGGGCGATCATCATTTTTGTTCAACATGTGGATGTAAGTCTCCCTTCTTTGTGTTGTGCCTCGTGTGACACGAGCTACTTGTATGATTATTTGTTATGCGATGGAATCTTTATGTAGATTTTGGTTTCGTGATATGTGTTTATCTGACTCTCATATTTTATTTATATGAAGAGTGGTGTCGCTGCTAATGTATTTTTGACTGTTGATTTTGTCCGCTGCTAATAATTTCCAAAATGATTTGATCGTACTACAAGTATTCTCGTGAAACCCTTACGAATATGGAATGGTAATGTATATGTGTGTGATTTGCTCACTCCGGGAGGGTCCGATGAGGCCTCGGAGGAATCTGTGATTTCGCTCCTGATTCATGAGCTTGTTGGCTAGCCAGTCCAAGAGGATCCATAGAGGCCTCGGATGGGACCAGTGGTTTCGCCTCTGTCCTAGGCGATGCATGTGCTTGATTTATAACTATGGCCAGTCCAGGAGGGTCCATAGAGGCCTCGGATGGGATTAGTGGTTTCGCCCCGATCCTAGGCGGTTTTCGACTGTGATATTTGACAGTTTGTTTTCCAGGAAAAGACATGTCTTGATTTTATTTCGAAACATTTTGATACATGTACTATGAGACGTGTAAGCATATGTCGATATGTGTGAGTCTTGGGCATTCTGGCCTATTGGATTTTTGAAAATATTAAGTATTTTAGAGAATAAATTTCGAGACGTACTTTTAAAATGGATTATTTCCTCGCGGTATTTTCAAGATGACTACTAGTACAACAGTATCTTTCAAAAAAATTTCCACTTTGGGGACCAAAATATTTTGAGGTATTTTCAGTAATTTAGAAATGCATTTGCTTAGACCCGAAGGTCGAATATTTTTTAAATTTTTTAACTAAAAGGAAGATGTCCTTATTTTTATCAAATGCAAGATGGTTTTTCAAAGTCTCGATAATGATGTTTGTACTATTTTTCGAAATGTGATACTCAAGATCAACTGGCGTTTCCAAATATTTTTTTTCAAAAAGGTGGTTTTCGTTTTTAAAACCTATCATTTCCTGCTTGTGGTCAGATAATGAGTGTATGATGTTAGCATTGTCATTAGGGTGTTAGCCCTCCGAGTTGTGATTTAATTGGTGGTGGGAGCGTTGAGTCGTTCGCCACGCAGTCTTTGTGTTAGCCCTCCGTGAGAGGTGTGATGTTGGTATTAAATGTTTGTCGCCTTGTGGTGATTTACGTGTTATCGCACCTGTGCGAGCTATTAGAGCTTAGGATTGTATGATTGTGTGAATATGTGATTGCTTCACGATGTTTTGTAATTATGTGATGATTATCATTTGAGCCGTTGAAATCGCCGAACGATGTCGTCGTTACTGTGATTTTCGTATGTGTGTTGCCTTACGATGGTAATCATTGTATGTGTTATGTGTTATGATTTTCTGTTGTGCTGAGTGGTTACTTCTTCAGTATGCCGAGGGGCAGAGATCGTGGTCGTGGCGACCAGATGCGTGATCAGGATCGTACCACCGGTGATGGTGTTAGTATCAGTGTTGCCACTATTTTGCAACAGGTAGCTGCACAGATGACTCAGTTGACCCAAGCAGTTCAATGTAATACAGATGTGACCCTGAACATTGGTGCAAATCAGTGGCTTCGAGAAGTGGTTCGTATGAATCCCACTCATTTTGATGGTCCCGCAGATGCATTGGGCCGGGATGGTTGTCTTTTCCAGTTGGGAAAGATATTCGAGGTAGCTGATTGTCCAGAAGAACGTAAGTTGCCTGTCGGCAGTATCTTCTTGACAAGGATGCCGCTAATTGGTGGGAGGCTGTTAAGCCTCGAGATCGTGTTGTCACATGGGCAGAGTTCTAGGGATTCATGAGAGATGAGTTTTGTCCTGAACCAATCAGAAAGCAGAGGATTAATGAATTCTTTTTGGCGAGGCCGCAAGATGTATCGTTGTCTCAAGCTATTATTGATTATAGCAAACAGCTCAGCTACGTGCAGGATCAGGTAAGGACAGAGGAAGATAAGATCTGTTATTTTAGTAGGCGAGTGAAGCCGGAGATTCGTCAGTACATGGCGGGTCTCACTTGTACTTCATTGAGAGAGTATCAGAATAGGGCGTTAGCGTACGAACTATCTATATCATCGACTGAGCATATGTCTGAATTGAAGAAACATAAAACTGTTGGGAACTTTACAGGAAATTAGGGGAGTGGGCCGACTGGGACTGGGACTTCGTGTCGTCATCATAAGAAGGTTACTCGATCGCGTGATCATGGGAAGAGTATTACCACTGCAGTGAGTAATGTGAGCAACGCGAAGACTTGTCATAATTGTAATCGAGTGGGCCATACCGCGAAGAATTGTCGTTCAATGTTAGTCAGCTGTTTCGATTGCGGTCATTTGGGACACCGAGCTGTGCATTGCGAGACGGTAGCTGAGAGGTTTGGGGATCGAGTTTGCATCTCTGATCTGAAAGGACACGGAGATTCCTAGTGTGGTTTTCAAGGATTTCGGCTTGGTCGGAGTTCTTCGTGGTTACCCTCACGGATTCTTATGTGTTTAATTTCTATTTTCGACTGTGTATGTTTTCTTATAATAGGTACCTTTGTTTTGTGATTGTTCGGATAATTGACTTGATTGTGCTATCTGTTTGGTAATACCTCACACTTGTTGGTTTTATTATGTCTCTACTTGTGACATTGTGATGGTTGTCATTGAGCTTGATTTCACGTCGTGTGTTTCTTTGCGTCGCTTATAGCGTTTCACCGATGGGTGTGAGTTATTCCGTTCTTGTGTATCTCGTTGGGATGTTCCTGGTAGGACATCTCTCCCCTCTACTTATTTTAAGTTTCGGTACGAAACTTCTTTTAAGGGGGGTAGAATGTAATATCCGCAATTTCGATTTTCGGTAATTTTTTTTTTTGGCAGGATACCGTATTAGAAACTCTCTTGTGACCATTTCATCATTATGAGAATGATTAATTATGTACTTTTTATCATCCGAGTTCCTTTGTGTGTCGTTTTGATGAGTTTCGTGTCTCTTAGCAGCTTTTCCGCACTTGAGTTCGATTCTTGCGAATCTCGTTCGAAACTGTTGTTTCTAGTTTTTCGTAAGTTCATTAACGTTGTTATACGTGTTGGGAGCTTCGGTTTGATTATCCGTTGTCGTATCGTGATGTTTCAGGCATTTGGGCCATTTCGTAATTTCCCAAAGTTTTGGGCTGTTTACCTTCGTATCGTCCTTTCAACCTCCGGGTTGTCAGAACCATGTGTTTGTTTGGTTCTTAACTCGTGTTTTGAATGTTATACTATTCGTCTTGATCGTTCCATATATTTTCGGGAATTTGAGTCGTCGAGTCATGGCGGCTGGGCAGGGACCGGCCAGGTGCGCACGAGCATGGCGTGCGGCCCTGACTGTGCGCGCACGAGCGTGTGCTCGTGTTCGGTGCTTGTGTATCTCAGCAGACGCCTGGCAGTGGCACGCACGACCCAGCGCACGACCGTCCGCTCGTGCGTGTCTGCTCGTGCGTCGCTGGACAGTATTAATATGGTCGGGCAGATTATTTCTTCACTCGTTTTCTCACCCATTTCATTTCCTCCGCGACCGAGACTTGGAGAACACGAATACATGATGTTAGTCTACGAATCCACGAGGTTCTTGAGTTTCTAATGTCGATTAATCATCTATAACCTCCTACGATCGACCAAATCGAGGTTAGATTTCCTACAAAATCTAGTTTTGGGGAAATTGGGGATTTTGTTTTATTTCGTCCGTTTAATCCGAATTAATCTATATTAGTGATGGATTATTGATCATTAGGTTGTATTCTACCAATTTCCTTGTTGTACCATGGTTTGATCGCTAAGGATTCGTTGTTTTGTTGAGTTCCTAATCGACGCCTTGAAGGTGTCCGGTAGAATGTCATAGAGGGGAGTCAGGCGTTCTATTATTATTATTCTTCCTCGTACGATCGTTGATTTATTGATGATATGATGTTAGGGTCAAGTTCCTTGCGAAGAGCTCGTGTTGAACCCTTCCGTTCGTCGTCGTCTTCATTTTCTATAACATCAAGGGTTTCGAAATTTCCCGGTCGAGCCGTGTTCGGCGGAGTACTTGCGTGCCGATTTCGAGGCAAGTACCTTGTTCATACATCTCTTTTTTGTGGATATGATGATCGGTGATCGTTTAAGTGTGTTTGTTTGGTTGTTCGAAATGAACTTTCAACAAATTCGTTTAAACCCCGTTAAAGGCTCACTTTCATAACGCATGTGCATTTGTGGATGGCGTGGTTGTAAATGAATAAGTGAATCCTATGAATATGTTTGGTGTTGATGTTGTGCTTTGATAATGCATATGCACGTATGTTACCTCATTTCGGTGCGTTGTGATTTTCCACTTGGGTCGTGCTAAGTGTTTGTTGTCTTGGTTTGGATTATTGTGATATTCTTGTTGTCCTGTGTTATGTGTGTGAATGTGTGGACATGGGCGAGTTGTCACGCCCCCAACACCGGGAAGGACGAGGGCGCGACGCATCGGTCGATCAATCAATCAAAATGCGACAATAAGTAGCGGAAGCAAAATAATGATTGGATAATATTTCAAAACAACAATCTTATCCCGATGCTCTAAGATTCATTGTGACAAAGCTGATAAACAAAATTACACTTGCTCAAAGTTTGCAGCGGAAAAATACCAAACGAGTTAAGTACAAAGCATAGTTAACTATTACAAGTTTGGATAACAACAGAATTTCTAAGTCTTGATGGTAGTCTTCTAGTCAGTCTCTTCCTCGAGAATCTCTTTGTCTTCGGCTGGTGGCTCGTTCTCTGGTTTAAAAGGGAAAACGGTGGGGTGAGACAAAAGGTCTCAGTGAGTGGGTGATCGTGTGCGAGTGTGGCACTTTCCTTTGAAATTTTTTAAGTGATGCATGATCTTATCAATTATGAAAAACAAAAGGGGGAAATAATTACAATTACGTCGGAATTTTATGAAAACAAAAATCATTGTATAGTTGTAATATTATAATCCTGTCCCCGTGGACAGATGTCAAGTCAAGCAGTCAGTCAATCAGTCGATCAGTGTCGAATCCTGCCGATGTGGACTTTGGATTCTAAACTCTCCTTATTACTCCTAGCAATATAGGCCGTCGCCCCAAGATTTGGACCGTCGCTCCAATAGCTGAGCCTTCGCTCTCACACTTAGCGTGTGCTTCCTTATCTCTTATCTGGGCTCGGTATGTCCTTAGCTGTGGGTCAATACCCGGATCACACCATAATCGCGATTATACCCCAAGTCTACGACCCAGGTCCCTCGGAACACTCCGTTCCTCGGTTATGGGAATAGAAAACAATGGTAGCCTTGTTCATGAACCGCAGCCGCGCTACTCGATCCAAGACTCGGTCTAACCGTCCCGACTCGATTTGGGACTCTAGAGGTGGCTCCTACAGCTCAAGAGGTGGCCCCCAGATTGTAGGTCGACACTCTGTTTCATATGGACTCAAGAGGTGGCCCCCGTCCGTCGACGTGGCACTTTATTCCGATAGAGTTAGAGGCAGACCCGTCCGTGGCACTTTGTTTGTATAGCACTTAGTTCCCAGACAATCACAGTTATCAATTTGACGCGTTTCACAATTATCACGTAAACGTCCGGTCAGTGAGGTTAATAGCGTCTTTTGATTAAGTATGGAATATGGTTAATTTTATTTGTGGCCCGGTAATGCGGAATAGGACTTGTATATAAACTCAAAATATTCTAAATAATTTATTAACGGTATGATGGGTTCAGATCAGATATATTAAACGGGTAGGTTCGACGAAGCAAAACGAGAGTTTCGTAAAAAGTTTGAAATGACGTTTTTTACCCTTAGGTTCAAACCTAAGCGTTGGAGTATGAAACGAAATCGGATGGTTATGAAATTTTATGAGGAAGCCAAAAATAATTCCTCGACACCAGATTTAAAAATTCGGAAATTTCCAATTTCGGGACTGAAATTTCCATAAATTACGATATTGTCTCAAAACTTAAGGAAATCGTTCCGAGGCATATAGACCTATGAATTTAGCTCGGAATTTAACGAAATTTTACGAGATGACTTATGATGAACCTGGAATTACAGATTTGTAAAAATTCCAGAAAATTTCGGACCTGATCCAGAAGTTTGGAATTCTTGCATTTTGATCCCGAAATTATTTAAAATTTGCGATTTGGACTATTAAGTTTAGATATCGAGCTCCGAATCGCTTGAAACTTTATGGACAGTCTATACATGGTATAATATGTACTGTCCATGGTCCAGAATGTTTTATTTTCGAAATTTTCAGATTAGTCCTCAAACTTTAAGAAATTACAATTTATGCCCAAAAGCTCCGTTTACTCGTTTCAAGTCCCATTTTGGCCGCAAATAAATTATTCATATATCATAATAAAATCATATAACACAAGATTTCAGATTTTTGTAGGGTTTCAACGACATATAGAAGAAAACATATAACTTTCAATTTATCACAAAATCGACACCCGACTACCAAATCGGTTGTCGTTTAAATTCAATAAATCGTATTGCATGTTATTATAACCATAACATATATCTTTAAAAACATGCATTTATACAAGAATTTCAGATTAGTATATACTTTCATATTTTTCATAATATTTGAGGATTATGTTTAAAAAAAACGAATTTCACATAGTTATACATAAAATCATAACATGAAATTATAACATGAAGATTTTAACATAGATCATATCAATAGAATCTTGAAATACTTCAGATTTAACACATGCATCACAAGAAAAAGAATAGATTTCTACTTCAAAGTTTGAAAGAGTTTTCACCCACTTTGATTTAGCCGGATTTCGTCGGTTCTAAGTCTCGGAAGTGGAAGAACAACCTCCTCTCTTGCACTACATGGTTTGGCCGATCACCATACACCCCAATATGAGTATTTAGTTTGCATGTTGTTAGAATTAAGTTAGTATATAGAGATTTTATAAGGCACATATTATAGAAGAGATTAGGGGAAGGAAGGTTACCTAGTTTACTTGAACCTTGTTGAACTCCTTCTTCCTCCTTCTTCTTCCTCTTGGTTCGGCCTCCTCTCTCTCTTAGTCTCTCAAATGCAGATTTTTTGGTTGTGTAGGAGGTGTGAAATGAGGCTAAGGGTTGGGTGGTGGTATTTATAGGTGAGATACATGAGGGCTTGGGAATTGAAGGTGCAAGTGAGGTCTCTTGCATGGGGGACATGGGGTTCTAGAAAATTGTTAATTCCCCTCTTTTTCTCCCATCTTGGTCGCCCCATATAGTGTGTGTGTGTGTGTGTTTAGATATATTTTTTTTTGTTATAGTTATTGTTGTAGTTGACTTGATTAGTTGGGTTTTGTAGTGTAATTTCTAGCCTTAGGAATTTCATTAAGTTGGGCTTGAGTCTTATAGTGTGTTCATGTGTAGTATTGATACACTTGGCCCATTAAGAATTTATGTTCCCACTTCAAATTTTAATTAATTTATTATTTGATTCATAAAATAATTTACGAAATAAATAAGTAAAATAAAATGAGACTAGATGTAGATTATAAACAATTATTATTAGAGTACATCATGATTTAGTACATTGTACATGTGATAAGTTATCGAATTTAGGGGGTTTTACACGAGGTCTACGGTGACACATAGCTTGTGATCATGTGGTCAACATGCAACAAGTGATTGATACAACCGTGAGAGCCTAAGAAAACTACGGTGACACATGGCTTGTGATCATGTGGTCGGGATGCAACAAGTGATTGATCCAACCGTGAGCACCTAAGAAAACCCATGGTGACACATGGTCTGTGATCATGTGGTGCAACAAGTGATTGATCCAACTGTGATATGACGTGGCATATGATCACGGTGGTATGGATATGATTTTGGATGTGTTTTGCCAGGCCGAGTACTATGGACGTGTTACCAAGATTTCGTATATCGGCTGGTTATATTCCATTGACTTTATGTCCGTATAGGACACGTGGTGTGGGCTATAAACCCTGTGGATTGTTGTTGTTTTTTATTATTTGAGAAAGAAAATCTTTAAGATGTCCCCTTTCGGTTTTTGTTGAACGAGAAGCATTCGATAAATCCTAAATTGTTTTCCGTTAAAACTCCTGAGGGCATTTTAAAACATTTTATAAATCGTTCTCTTGATTTATGATCTTTCGAATTTGGAAAATTTTCTCAATCTCTTTGCCCCGGAAAGTATCTTTCATTATGCTTGAATCTTTGAGGATTTATGATTATTATTATTCTTAGAATATGATTTGTATGAGTCGTATTTGTACTTTCTGCTTGCACTAGCAAAATAGTGGAATTTTTCTAACCCCCGGGGGTGGATGTCTGTATTGCATTCAGTTACGTGCAGGGTCCTGGGGAGTATAACACAGGGTTGGCACACGAAGGATGATGAGTGATGATCGATACTAATCACATGAGGACCCGTACGATGTTGTATTGGTTTAGTTGTAGTTATTTCCGCTACAATATTTTTTCCCCGTTGTACGGGAGCGTGTTGTATTTTGACCACTGCGTGGGTATGTATTGGGATTTGAGTTGTATGTATTAATTGAAAGACCAAATCGGTCTACTGGGTCATTTTAGCCTTAACGGTGATGTTGAGATGTTTGATTTTGTTACCAATCTGGTAGATTTTTGAGAAAGGGTCTACGACGTGTAATATCCCTAAGTGGATTGGGGGTGTTACACAAATTGATACAACGAAAATCGATAGTGTAGCAACTAAACATATTTCGACAGTCTCTGCTATAGGTGGAAGATACGTTGGTCCTCATATGTTGGTCTGATATGTCTCGACTAATCTCCATCCTCGACAAGTTATGTGTTCTCTTACTGAAGAAGTCACGTGCACGAGCACTTTGGAGAGATATAAGATAATATTCATTCCTCAATAGGCCAGCAAATTCGGCCAGCTAGCAACTCTTCCCTCGGGCTTGTAGGTTCTCCACTAGTGGGCAACAATGCCACGAAGGTAGTTGAGTCCCACTTGCACCTTTATGGTCTCTGGACATTATATTACCTCTCAAGCCATCTTCATTTCCAAGATCCAATCATCAACATGCTTGTCCCCTGTCCCATAGAAAAAAGATGGTCTCGCTTTCAAAGTCTCATCGGACTAACAGTCAATAGATTTTCATCAATATTTTATTATTGTTACCCTCTCAACCCGATTAACTTGAGCAATTCCCATAGCAATTGCTTGGGCGAAATTCTAAATAAAGAGTAAATATATGCCTCCAAGGTTATCACTCTGGCATTCCGCCTCATTGGCATCCGGATCGGTGATGGGTGTTGTTTGGTCCCAATGTGGAATGTCTTTAGGGTATGTCCGTCAGCATAATTGTTAACAGCAGGCCCCTCAGGTGTGTTAACAACCACGTTCGTAATTGTTGTATGCCCACTGCATGACATAGAGTGATAACCTATAAGGCCAGATAGTTTCGTAAATATTCCATCAACATCATCATCATCATAATAAATACAATCGTAGAAATGAAAACACATAAATCACTTACTTAGTACATGTTTCGAGAAACTGCGGACGTTTGAAGTATTGGTCTTTATAAGTCCTTTCAAATATTTTTGTAATATTTTAATCAAAATATTTTGTGGAAAATATTCTTCGTTGAAAATCTCTCTGATACCATATTCGATAACACACACCATTTTTACAAAACCATGAATACCAAATGGACCCCACGAGGCCATTTTTAAACCACAAAAACTTTGATATTTTTGTAAATAGCTTCAAATGAGCAATCAGTAATATAAAATTATATTATTTAAATAAATGCATTCATGCAATTACATAATTATTACAATTCAAAGTTCATAGCATTTTATCCTTATTCTGGAAAGGTGAAATAACACTCGTGTAATCGTTCCACAACACTCAATCAAACTTTGGAACTCTCTAGAATGTCTTTCACATATGTAACAGATTTTCTTAACACGATGAATTATGCGGCCCAACCTGAAGTATGATGATAATAACCAATAATAAAGAATCATAATACATAATATGGAAAAACTCGTAAACGCAATATCAAATTCAAATTACAGTTAATACATGTACCACATAATGATCACAAGCTTTAGTAACTCCCACAGTCACAACCAAGGGTCATGACAGTACCGCTATGTGTATACTCTGGACGAAGATATCATTCAGGACTTATCCGCAAACACATAGACTCAAAAACATTTGCATCACGGGTGCTCCTCAGATTTTATCCCAAACACTACAGCCATTCTCATTCATAATCACAATTACAACACAAACACGTAATAACTCATACTGATAAATTTAGTTATCATAATATTAGCGAGATATAACTTGTCTTAAACCCGACATGTGAAAATTCTTGTTAACACAAATGCTGAACACAATGATTCAACCATATCATCAAATAACTGAGTTACTATAGTTAATAATCAATCCCGACAATAACTGTGTCAATATTTAAGAAACCTAAATTCTCCGATATATTCAAAATTATTACAACAATACGAGACTCAATTCACCATTAATTAAATTCATTTATCTACCGATCTCAGTCTGTACCATATTCTTGAACCAATAGTTTAACAATCCAATCAATTCTAACAAGATTAACTTCGATGATTACGGATAAATGAATATTATGTTCACACGAAAACTGTACAAGAACTAAGAATGGGGGGTTGAATCAAGCCAAACGAGCAGAACAAATGTTTGTTCAATCTTGTTTGAAGTTTTATCGACCTTTAATTTTTATTTGAGCTTGATTTAATTACTAATTGAGCTGAGTTTGAAAGAGATCTAATCAAGCCGAACAGTAAACGAGATCGAATAGATCAATTCTTTTTGCCTAATTAATGATTTTTATTCTAATCGAGCTTTATATATTTTCAAACAAAAAAATATGTCCAAACTTGATTTGTTAATAAGATCAAACGAGCGTTTTACTAATAAAGCTTTAATCGAATATCAAGTAGCTTGGTTTGATTTCAGTCATAATTAAGAACTATAAACTCACAAATCATTTATTACGCCTGGTCGTCCCAACCACTAGTATCCTTCACATCGTCCAGACTTAGAAGCCGAACTGCCGGACTGGAGCGACGACTGGTTGCAAAGGTTTCTAGTCCGTCGCACCCTTAGGCTAAGATCTCTTCGAATAAAATTTTTTGGGCAACGTCACCTGAAACTACTGCCACCGCCAGAAGCCAGATCCTTTACGCCCTGGCAACGACGAATGGACTGAGTGAGATAAAGGGTTTCAATTTTGTGGGTGTGTATGTTTTGTAATTTTCAGAATTTAACTGAAGCTTCTAGGGAGCATATATGCTTTTGGATGATAGTCTTCGTTACCGGTGCAAGAAAGGACGATTATCCGAATGGGGGTATATGTGTGAAAAAATAAAAGAACAGAAAGAGAAAAAAGTATCGTCAGTAATATGAAGAATGAGGGAGAATCTATGAATATTTTAGGCATCATACAATAAAGTGTTTTTTGAGTCGTAAAAATAAAGTGGTTGCATTTTAAGGCAAAATTCAAGTTCTCCTTGTACTCTGGGGCATTGACACAATACAACAAAATTGCAACAAATGCTAATTCTACAAAATCTAATAGTTCGGCCAGACCCAGATCCCACAGGGACCAAGACCATGTCCCACGATCCAACACGAGGCGAGCCGGCCCAGCAAGCATGGTCCAACCACCACTAAGACTTGGTGTATAATCTCTATTAAATATTAATGTTGCACCATCTCAAACTTTCTCACTGTAATGTGACTTCCATATTTCCATAATCAAAACACAATATTCTTTCAAGGAAAAATATTTTGAGAAATTAAATACGCTACGATAATCTACTCGGTAGTAGATTATCCCTAAACCATTTAATTGCACAAAAAATAAAATTTTAAGTACCTAATAAATTATTGACTGAGTTTTGCGTCTCGGTAGTAGACGGTCTAAGAAAAGCCAATTGAGGCTAACAATTCAAGAATCAATCGGATATTGCCACATTGGCAACTGCTTCATACGAGGGTTTGTTAGTTTGGTACATAAAATTTAATTATTAGAAAAAATAATGATTACCATTTGATAACGGTGTCAAGCTTGTTGGGCAATTATGGAGGTTCCAGTAGACTTATTGCTTGAAAACCGGTGAACATTTCTCCTCCACTTTAAATCAATAGTTATTTTAGAGTAACGTAAATATGCTTCAGCTATAATAATGGAGATTTCGAATTAGCTTAATACAAAAAGGAAAAGCAGACTACGAATTTCTGTCCAATTTCTTGAGAGAAAAGACATCAAAGAGCTCAAAAACCTAGCACTTTGTCAATTTCCGATCATCTTTTTTCGGTCTTTTCTTGTTTTCGTTGCACCTTCTGGTGGCTTCCCCTTCTTTTGTGTTCTCCGCCCTTCCTCAGGGAAGCGACGGAGCCTCGGATTCGATGATTACTCAAAGGAAACGTTCTAAGAACGGAGGTGATATTTCCTCTGATTTCCAAGCTTTGAGAATGGAGGAGATTGATTCTTCTGTTCATCCTTCACTGAACATGAATCCTAAGCTCAAATATGCTGATATGCTTAAGAATCCTTCGATTCGATTTTCACAAACTATGTCTGAAGAGTTTGATTTCACTGATGATGATTGTATGTACTTCTCTGGGAAGCATGGCCAAAATGTCACTTTCTCTGAGAAAGTGCACAATAAGCTGGATTTTGAATGGAGATGTGCAATTGTTGTTAAGTTGATGGGTAAACCTAATTCGTCTAACTCTTTTGATTTCATGCTTAAGGGTCTCAGAAGGAAATGGCAGGTTAAAGGAGGATGGCAACTTATTGATCTTCCCAATAACTTTTTCATAGTGAAATTTAATCTTGAAGAGGATGTGAATCATGCTTTATGTGGAGGACCATGGATTATTGCTGGTCAAACCCTTGTTGTGAGAAAGTGGCGTCCTGATTTTGATCCTGTGAAGGAAACTATTGGCAGCATGGCTTTATGGGTGAGAATCGTTGATCTTCCTGTCAAATATTTCAAGGACTTTACTATGCATAAAATTGGTAAGATTTTAGGGGATGTTGTTAAAATGGACCCTCTAACTATTGGACAGTATAGAGGTAAATTTGCTCGTATGTGTATTGAGATTGATCTAAGCAAACCTCTGCGCCCTTTTGTTGAAGTTCAAGGTGTGGCCTATCATGTGGTTTATGAGGGTATTTCTATGATCTGTTTCCAATGTGGTTGTTTTGGCCATTCCAAAGATAAATGCACTTCTGTTAAACCACCTAGTAACAATGGTGCTCATGCTAATCTTGGTTCTAAGGGTGATATTGGTTCTGAACTGAATCCTGATACTACTGAAAATCTTGAGATGCAAGAAATGAACTCTTCAGACCAAAGTGACATTGTGAAGGAAGACATGGGCCCTTGGATGCTTATGAGTTATAGAAATAAGAAGAAAAATGGCAATTCGTTTGATGGCAAGAAGAATGGATCTACTGGATCAAGATTTGCTGTTTTGCAAGAGGAAAATGTTTCTGACAATCCTGCTTTTGAGCCTATTAGTAATGGTAGCCCTATCAAGAGTGATACTCCAATTGTCAAACTGTGGCAAAGTATTCGGAAGAAGAATTCAAAGACTCAGAGTTCTAGTAAGATGAAGCATAACTCTGGACTTAAAGCTCCTTCAAAGCCTACTGCTACTCCTATGCAATCTACTGCATTGTCTGATTCATCTCCCACTAAGACTGTCAATTTCTTTGAAAAGCAACCTGGTGCTTTGAAGTTTGAGGCTAGTTCTAGAATTCCTATGAAAGAATTATCTAATCTGGGAAGCTCTATCAATTCCATTCCAAAACCACATGCTCCCTCGAAAGATAATGATGTGAATTTCTCTACACCAATACATTCTCCTCAGGTTTCTAAGAAGTTGTCTTTTGAGAATGTGAGGAATGTTGTTTCAAATAGTGGTATTTCTGCTGTTTTTGGACATTGTCCCCCTGAGAATGGCTCAGTTATGGTTGACTATAGTTCCAAAAAAGATGATGATCCTGCAATCTTTGTAGAGACTGTTTTTCCTGAAAACAACATGATTAGAGGTGACAACGATCAGCCTTCCACTATTTGTGAAGGCATGATTAATGATAATTAATTGGGTCTCAAACCCTTCCCTGCTTAGTTTCTTTTCCAATGTTTAAAGTTCTTTTTTGGAATGTAAGAGGTGCAGGTAGTGAAAATTTTAGGTCCTCTATTGAGGATTTGGTCAAGATACTATTGATATGTTAGCTATTTGTGAGCCTAGAGTTCAATTTATTAAAGCTAAGGATACCTTAAACAGACTTGGTTTGTCTGTTGCGAAGATTGTTGAAGCTAATGGCTTCTCTGGTGGTTTATGGCTTCTTTGGAACAAAGCTAAAGCTCAGGTGGATTTTATTGATTCTAATTCTCAGTCCATTTCTGTTAAAATTTCTATTCCTGGTAAACCTTCTTGGATATTATATGTTGCCTATGCTAGTCCTGCTAATTCTATTCATTCTGAATTATGGGCCTATTTTGATGATCTTATTGCTAGAATGAATATGCCTTGGAGCCTTATTGGAGATTTCAATGAGTTGGTTTCTCATCTTTGATAAAAGCGTGGTCCTTTTCTTTGGAAGGTTTGGTGGTCTGAGGGACTGGATAAATAGAAATGCAATGCTTGACATGGGATTCATTGGCTCCTGTTTCACTTGGAGCAATAATAGAATCAAAAAGAGACTTGATAGAGGTTTCTGCAATGTCGTTTGGAGGGAGATATTTGCTAAAGCTTTCATCTATCACTTGCCCAAAACTAGATCTGATCACTGCCCTATCCTTCTGCAATTATTTTCTAACAATTTTATTAATAAAGCTGCTACTCCTTTTAAGTTTCAGGATATGTGGTTCACTCATGATCAATATGCTGAGTTTATTGATAATACTTGGAATTCTTTGAATGGTGACTTCAATTCCAAAGTTCAGATGTTGGGAAGGGCTCTTACTCAGTGAAATAAGGAGATTTTTGGTCATTTGTTTCACAAGAAAAGAAGGCTTCTGGCTAGAATTGGAGGTATTCAGAAGGCTAGGGATAGAGCTGAAAATCCGTTTCTAATCAATTTAGAGGCTGAGCTGATTCAAGAGTATGAAAATATTAGAGACCAGGAGAATATGTTTTGGAGGCAAAAGTCCAGAGATAATTGGATTCAAAATGGGGACAGAAATACCAAATTTTTCCATATTACCACTCTTGACAGGAGAAGGAGAAATAAAATTGAAGGTCTCTTTGATTCTAGTGGAACTTGGTGCACTGAAGTCTCCTCAATGAAGAAAATTGTTGTAAGTTTCTTCATAGATCTTTTTTCACAACCTGATTTCGAAGATATTATAGTCACTATTCCTTCGCTTTTTCCTGATATTGACAAAAATACTTGGAGTAATGTGTGCAAACCCATATCTCTGCTTGAGGTTAGGGATTCTCTCTTTGCTATTGGAGGATTCAAAGCTCCTGGCTATGATGGTTTTCCAGCATTGTTTTTTCAACACCATTGGAATTCTTGCTCTTCTGAGATTTTTAATGTTGTTCAGAATGCTTTTAACTCTAGCTCTATTCATGAGGGTTTGAATCATACTATCATTGCCCTTATTCATAAGATTGATGGTCCTCAACATATGAGTAATTTCAGACCTATTATCTTGTGCACTACTATTTACAAGGTGATTTCTAAGATTATTGTAGCTAGAATCAGGCCTCTTATGACAGAGCTCATTAGCCCAAATCAAGTTAGTTATGTTCCTGGTAGAAACATTTCTGATAATGTTATGATTGCTCAAGAGATGCTTTTTAAGTTTAAGAAATCCAGTGGTAATTTGGGTTTCTTTGCTTGGAAAATTGATCTGTCTAAAGCCTATGATAGATTGAGCTGGAATTTTATTGAGAGTGTGCTTTATGAAGCTAATTTTTCTCAACCATTGGCTAAGCTAATTATGCATTGTGTTAGCTCCACAAGTTTTCATATTAGCTTTAATGGGGAGCTTACTGAGTCTTTTAAAGCTAAAAGGGGTATTAGACAAGGTGATCCACTTTCTCCTTACATTTTTGTTCTATGTATGGAGAAACTCTCTCATCTTATTCAATCTGCTGTGGATTATGGTCGCTGGAAACCTGTTAAAGCCTCTCAATGTGGGCCAAAAATCTCTCATCTATTTTTTGCTGATGACCTTATTCTCTTTGCTGAAGCCACTTCTCATCAGGCTTTCATCCTTAAAAAATGCATTGACAACTTTTGCTCTCTTTCTGGACAAACTGTGAGCTTTGAGAAATCCATGATCTTTTGTTCTCCTAATACTTCTAAGAGCCTAGCCTCTAATATCAATATAACTTGTGTTTCTCCACTCACAAATGACCTTGGTAAATATCTTGGCATGCCTCTTATCCATTCCAGGGTTAATATGCATACTTATGATGCCATTTTTGATAAAGTTCAGACCAGTTTGTCGAGCTGGAATAGTAAGGTTCTCAGCATGGCAGGTAGACTCACCCTTGTGCAATTTTTCACTTCCTCTATCCCTATTTACACTATGCATACTGCCAAACTTCCTATTAGTCTCTGTGATAAGTTGGATAAACTGAATAGAGACTTTATATGGGGTGATGTTGATGAAAAGAAGAAAGTTCACTTGGTTAATTGGGATACTGTTTGTCAACCTAAGCAACTTGGTGGCTTGGATATCAAGAAAACAAAAAATATGAATTAGGATCTTCTTGCTAAGACTGGTTGGAGGCTTTTTCAGAATGATCAAGGGTTGTGGGCTAAAATACTTTCTGCCAAATATCTAAAAAATGGTAGTATATTTGATTTTCAGTATAAACCTCCTTCAGATTGTTCTCACATTTGGAGAGGTATTATGTTTGGTGCCGAGCTTATAAATGCGAACCTGAAATGGAGAATTGGTGATGGTAATTCTATCAAGTTTTGGCATGACAAATGGTGCAGTTCTCAAGCCTTGAGTAATTTTGCTTTGCCTTCGATCACTTTTGATAGCAATGCCTGTGTTAGTGATTTTTGGGATGAAATGGTTGGAATGTGGACTTATTATCTTCTGTTCTCCCTTCTAATATTGTGAGTATGATTATGAATGTGCCAACTGGCTTCTCTAATTGTGGTAATGATACCAGGATCTGGGGTGCCACTCCCAATGGTTGCTTCTCAGTTAACTCTGCTTACAATTCCCAATTTGATTTTTCTAATCCTAATGCCATTTGGAAAGCTGTGCGGAAGTTTAGGATTCCTCCTAAATTGAAGACTTTTCTTTGGACCGTCCTTCATAAAAAGTTGCTTACCAATGCTCAAAGGGTGGCTAGAGGTTTCTCTAGCAATGCTTCTTGCCCAATTTGTCATTATACTGATGAAACTTTACTGCATCTTTTTAGAGATTGTTCTAGAGCAAGGATCATTTGGGGAGCATTTGTCATGCCTGGTACTGTCTCTAATACCTTATCTCTTGATTGGAATGGTTGGATCAATGCTCATTTACACTGTCATTCTTTGGTTGGTGATGATATTAGATGGTGTGATTTGTTCATTTTCATATGCTGGTTTATTTGGAAATGGAGAAACAAAGTAGTTTTTGATACAAACTTTTCTATGCCTGCTTGCTATAAAAAGCTGATATGGGACTATGTTATTGCATGGAAGAAGGCCAAGTCTAAGCCTAATGGTGTCAGCTGCTTTACTGATATGATGCTGTCTTCGAAGAAACCTCTTGTTAATTTCTATAAGTTGAATATTGATGCAACAAGAGACTCTCCTTCTGGGAATATTGGTGCTCGTGGAATTATCAGAGATCATAATGGAGCTTGGATTAAAGGCTTCCAAATTAATTTGGGAACTGGTGAAATTCTTGATGCTGAGGCATGGGGTCTGTTTTATGGTCTGAAACTTGCTTCAAGCCTTGACATCGTGTACCTTGAGGTTGAGTCTGACTCTGCTGTTCTGGTGCAGTTATTTCAAAGCAACCACTCTTCCCTTCATCCTCTTGGTTCCCTGTTAGATGGCTGCGGGAATTTTATGGCCAAAATGCTTAACGTCAAGTTCTCCCATGTCTTCAGAGAATGCAACAATACTGCTGATGCCTTGGCCAAGTCTAGTCTTACTCATGATCTTGGTTTCATCGGCTTTGATAGTCCTCCTATCCATGCAGCTAATGCTTTTCTTGATGACTTGTTTTCTGTAACAAGGGCTAGGAGAATGAGCTCTAGCTCTATCTCTTAGGCTCTCTCTTTTGCTTTCTGTTTGGGCTTTGTAAGCCCCATTTGTAACAAAAAAAAATGGAGATTTCAATATGCTTGATATAACGTCATGAATGATTCTACTTAAAATTCCGTCAAGGATTTAGTCTTGACCCAATTCAGCTTTAAGACACCAATCAACTTATTGGATATCGATTGAGATTCGGGGAGGATTCTATTAGCTCGGAGGATTCAAGGAGAGTATAAACTCCTTCGTGAGGTTCGAACTTATAACTGATGGAGTCCCCTGCTAAATTCGAGCCCAGCACGACCAACCATCAAGGCATCAGATGGATGTACTCGGAGCAAGCACCTATAACTGTTCGAATAAGTTCAAATGAGATCAAACCCTAATATTCAGTATATAGTTTCCTTAACAGATTCATGGGAGATAAAAAATATATACATGTATATCGAGATCCCTAGAATCAGGGAGTCAGAATAAATGAGGCACGCCTCCTCACTATAAAGGGAGTACTAGTTTTTTTTCTTTAACACCATATATTATTAGTCATATATTCCTACCGGATTCTACCTTTCTGACATGGCCATAAGAGTGTTTACACCGGAATCCCTCCCAATGCATTTTTAGGTGATGGACGATCAAGTCAATTTTCGCTCTGGTTCTTGATGACCGACCCTTTCATCCTCATTAGATCGTATGTGTACTAACTATCCAAGTCTGGCACCTAAAGGATGATTTGTTTGAAAATAATTTAATTATAAGTTCCTTAAGTATATCATTTTTCCATGTTTGGTATGGCACCGTTTGTTGGAATATTTTATTCCAAATATTTATTATCTAGTTTTGATGATTAGTTGTTAAACAAACAAAACAACAAAGAAGTTACCTGATCAGATGGGAATGCAAAGTTACCTGAATAGATGAGTTAGAAAAACTACATGTAGTCGGAAAAATCGACTACAGGTAACATGCTTAACGCACATTATATGCATTGTACAGCGCACGCTATCCAAGGTGCTTAACGTACATAACACAAAGTTGTTAACGTACGTAATGAAGTATTTCAGAATTCAAACAAGACATCCGTTGGAAGATTCGGGGTCAAAGTCAAGCATACAATGGACAGTTTGACAAAAGCAGGCAACAGATATATTGACTGATTAACGAACGCTACAAGGAAGGAATAACGTACGCTACTGAACATGGTTAACGTACGTAATGAATGATGACAACATATGTAATGAAAGAAATGAAAGCTACTGGACTAATCTGCATTGAGCTTAACGTACGTAACAATACGTTGTTAACGTACGTAACACGCTTAACGTACGCTACATAAAAAGCGTAACGTACGACTAAAGAGTCAGAAGAGGCTAACGGCTAGTTGGAGGAAATTGACTATAAATACCAAATCATTTGGTATCAAACCACATAATAACTCTGAGCAAATCATCTATACTTGTGATATCATTGTAAACATTCTTGTTGTTGTATTTGAGCTTATATTGATAAGCGTTTGAGTGTTATACAGGAAAACATACACGAGAGGAAAAAGAAAGGATAAGATTGGATTCGGTGTTATTAGGATCAAGGATCCGACATTATTAGAATCGCAATCAATATCCACGTGAGGTTTGTCTAGTACCCATATAAAGCTAGATAGGTTGATTCCTTGTCCGATAGAAAAAGAAAACGGTTTAACTTGGACTGACAAAAAGACAAGTGTGAGAATGATTTATCTCGGACCGACAGAAGACGAGATTTTTGTAATATCCAGAATTTCTATTACTATTGTTTAACGTTATTTTATCCGAGTTATGTTGTACAGCGTGGAATCTGTACAGTATGGATAAAATAATTATAGAACTGAGACATCTGTATTGGTATAATTGTCGTACTTGGTCGACAAAGGATATAGTGCATCATGTATACGTATCTAGTATGTTGAGACGACGAGCAAGATCAGTGTAAATGGCTAAGTGTAACCTTATTAGCGCACGCTAATAGTAAATCTTAGCGCACGTTACCATGCAGGATTAGCGCACGCTAAAGGTAAAATTATAGCGCACACTAATGCAGTCAGATCGGAAGGAATCTGCGTGTAGACCAGGCCATTTTTGGCACACGTTCTGATAAGTCAACAGATGTTTGTAATGTAGTACTAGTGCACGCTAAACCCTAAAGGTTAGCCCACGCTAATGGTATATTGGACAAAAAAGAATCTTATCCTCGTCAGCACTTTCGGCGTGTGGACCAGTCTTCGAAGCATACAGACAAACGAGTCAACTGATATTAGCGCACGCTAAACGCATGGACTTGCGTACGCTAGAGAGTGTAAGTTACGTACGCTAATGCATAGGCGTTATGTACGTAAGCACATGTACGAAGCCAGACTGTAGCCTCTGGACTGCGATAGCACACGCTAGGGCAATAACGCACGCTATTTTATGAGAGTAGCGCGCGCTAGTAATGTTTATTATATACAGGGACAGACGGGTTTTGAGATGCATTTAGTCCATTCTTTCTCCTTCAGTAGATAGAGAGAGCTTTGTGAGGTTCTTGAGGTTCCCAAACACGGTGAGGTGGTGATTTTTAACAAGATTAAGATAGAGAGCATGGATTCAAGCCTTGTTCTTCAAGTTACTCAAGATTCTTGGAATGGAGTTCAAGTGTTCTTCTTCTTGGTTCATCTAATCCAGGTAATATTCGTATCACTTGTTAGTTGTTCGTTTTTAAGGATGATTACATGTGAGGAACATGTTGGATAATCATGTGACGATATTATATGAGATTTTATGGGATTATGATAAGAGTTTTCGGATGTTATTTAAGATTCTTCATGTTAATGGTGATTCGTTTAACTTGATGAGGTTGAATCATGGATTTCTGAATCATGATAATTTCATTGGTCGATTTAGATGAGTTAAATCATGATATGAGGTTGTATTCCAGATTATGTATGAGATGATCCTTGTTATCGGGTTGGTTTGATTATGTGATTTGCATGATGAAGAAAATGATAAACATTATGATATATACCTCGGATTATGTTGTTTTGAACGTGATGTCGGATATTTCATGTTCTTGAAGAGCTCTGAAATTGTAGGATATGATGATTATGTATAGAAGGTGTTGGTGTTTTGGATATGAATATGGGATATTCGTATCTAGAGCCAAGTTATGTATTATGATATAATATTCGTATAAGAATACGAATATGATTCGAGTATGATGATGAGTTTGGATCTGGAAAGTTATTGTTAATCTTGGAGTATGATTTCCTTTTCATTCGGATTCGTAGTCGCAAGGTGTTAGTCGATGATTGGAACGCATGCCACTGTACAACATTAGTGCACGCTAAGCATACTGTCTAGCGCACGCTAACGGGAGCGACTTAGCGCACGCTACATTATGCGTTTAACGTGCGCTAAGTAGGCAGGCGGTGCAGTATTTTCGTGTTGTGGTTATGAATTCGTCATCGTTTAAGTTGGTTTGATCAGACTTGTGGTTAACCGAGATATTGTTGAGACGTTGGGTTTGTGAATTGATTTCATCGATTGTTGATTGTTATCGAACTTGTTGTTTATCGAATTACTAGGTTGAGAATATTGATCGGTGATTATAACCGTGTGTTGCGGTCGAGTTCGAGGATGTTCGTGAATTGCTTTGGTCGGGACCGAGGAACTTGTAGATGACGGCAATGGATTTGGTAACAGCTTCCTCGTCGTTGTATCGGTATCGAGGTAAGTTATTACTTGCTCAGTTTATAGTATTTAATGAATGGTTTCCGTTTCATTCGTGTATAATTCGTATAACAATGTTATAATCGTAATCACAGGAGATTTGGGATTATAAATCGTATTCGAGTTTTGGGAATCTAAATCATAATGTATATGATTTACTTTTGTTGTTGGTATACTTGATGTCGAGGAGACGTTGTGGTATAGACGAAGACGTGAATTGTCTACCGTCCGTGATGTTTTGGATCGGTGAATATTCAGAATAATGGTTGGTGATGGTTTAGATATTGAGATTACTCTCGAAGGACTTGGAGCAAGTATTTTAATCATTTCTGTCATTTGTGTCGATCATGTTGTGATACATTTGTGTATCATTGTTGTCATGCATTTGTGTATTGTTGTCTTGTGCAGTTGTGCATTGTTGTTATATGTCCACCATGCGTTGGTCCGACGGGATCATCATGGGAATCTATAGCTGTGTGCGCTGGATCGTTGGACAGGTAATGCCACCATGCGTTGGTCCGACGGGATCATCATGGGAATCTATGCTGTTTGCGCTGGATCGTTGGATTACCATGTATTGTTGTTGTGCATATGTATATTATGGGTTTGCCATAAGTATACATTGTCGTTATTGTTGTGATCATATTGACGTTGTCATATGAGCATGCATTTGTAGGTCTTGTGTTAGGACCATGTCAGTATGTTGTGTTGATCTGATCTCGGATTAGACTGACATGATGGTAATGGTATTTCGTATCTTGAGGTATGTTCCGTATTTCCTTGGTACTTGTCTCTGATGGACAATCGATTATCGTATTGGAATTGTCGACGTTATCCGATGGATTGAATTGGCCAGAGTTGGTATAATTTCCGTATCGCGAGTTATGATAATGTTTTGGGAACCTTGGGTATTGTTGAGATACCGTACAGATATTTCCGTATTAACTTATTGTGTTGTTAAGGATACAAATCGTGGATTTTCGTAAAGTTACGACGGTAAGATTACATTGGTCGTATTCTTACTTAGTATTTCCATTGATATGTAATTATTGACGTGATGTGATGGTTATCATTGTTGGATATTATGGCTGACCCCGTCGTGGGCTTTATTTTTAGGTTCTTGGATTATCAAGCTTGTAGCGGTCGTGAAGAGATGAGCTTCCCGGAGGATACTGGCTAGGGCATGTATTTGTGCATTGAGTTTCCTGATCAGTTCTTGTATTCCGCTGTTAGAGTATTTTATTGTTTGTCTTTACCCGCTGCGTGAGTATTTTTAAATGGCCTTTTGGTATCTGGTAACATAGGTTACTTTGGCAATCATTTTCTAAATCTATTCTGTCGGTACGTGTAAGCGATAGCTTAACGTATGTTTTTAAAAGATAGTACCGTTGTTAGCCTCTTGGGCGTTTGTAAATATTTGCGAAAATATCCTTCAGCTTTATGGGTTCCATCTCGGGACCCACGGCACTGTAATATTCCCGGTCGGCTCTAGGGGTGTTACAATTGTAACGGTAATCCCTTGACTGACAGAAGAGAGGTGCAGAGGTTGATATTTATCCTATAGAAAAACATACGGAGAGAGAACGTAGGCACGTTTGGCCGAACCTCTATAAATCTTGTGTCGTTTATCTTTCCGCACTTTATTTACGCTTCCGCACAATAGCGCATATACCAAATATATACCAACAATTGGTATCGGAGCGGGTAACATCCAAGGAGAGAAGATCTTATGGTGTTTCAAATTGCACCGGTCGAAGGTCTTGCCTTGAACCGACCACCATTATTTGACGGATCTAACTTCATGACATGGAAGAAGAAGATGTTGATATTCATTCGAGCCTACGACATCGAGATGTGGAAAGTAATATGTCTTGGTCCAAAAATTCGAACGAACTCCCCCGGTACTCTCAAATCTTTTGAAGAGTATGATGATATGGATTGAAAAAATTACCATTATAATTGTAAAGCGACTCAATTGTTTTATTGTGCTCTAAATTCGAAAGAACACAACCAGATATCATCTTGTGGTAGTGCCAAAAAAT
The DNA here is from genome assembly GCA_033398695.1 of Orobanche coerulescens. NCBI lineage: Eukaryota > Viridiplantae > Streptophyta > Magnoliopsida > Lamiales > Orobanchaceae > Orobanche > Orobanche coerulescens. The sequence goes on from CM065815.1 coordinate 121,431,147, forward strand.
ATAAAAAATGCTAGAGGTCACACACGAAGGCACAAATCAAGTCAAGGAGACAAAAATAATTATGCTCCTTCACGACTACGAGCTATTCCAAATAAAAGACGACGAATCCGTTACAATCATGCTCGAACGATTTTCGGTCATTACAAATGGATTGGCTTGTTTTGGAAAACCCTTTCGAGTAGTGAAAAAGTAAAGAAGATCCTACGATCACTACCTCGGGAATGGACGACACAGTGATGACGATTTTGGAATCGAAAGATTTAAACAATCTTGATTTTAGGGCCTTCGTGGGTTCGATAATTAATTATGAGATTGTACTAAAATCTCAGAACGCAAAGCCGAAGCCGAAGGAAAGAACAATAGCTTTAAAAGCTAAAAAGGTGTCAAAGATAGAAGAAATCCCGGTAGACGAAGATGATGAAGAATCGGCATATTATGCCAAGAATATAAATAAGTTTCAAAACTTATTGAACCGGAGAAGTAAGGATATCAAATCTGGCGAATCTAAGAAATTCGACAACAATTGTCGAATCTGTGGTAAACCAGGCCACTTTGCTAAGAAATGTCGAGCCTCAACTTCCAAGAAGGAAGTACTCGTTGCAACATGGAGCGATGAAGATGAAGATGGTGATTTCAATCAAAATAATCTCACTCTCATGGCTAGAATTTCATTCGACGAAAGCGACATCGAAAGCCAAGTAAGTAATTATTACGATGAATTATTTGAAGCATTTGATTATTACATACTGATTTTCAAAATGCTTTATCAGAAATAAAATCCCTTCAATCGAAAAATAAATTATTGGAAACCGAAATTTCCAAAATTCTTGAAAAAGGGAAATCTTTAGAAATCAATCATTCAAATTGTCTTGATATTGAAAATAAGTTAAAGAATGATCTTTTGAAAGTTCAAGACGAACTTAAAAATTTAACGAACAAATTTTCTCTCGGAAACGAGATATTTGAAAATATGCTTTCAGTTCAAAAATATACGTTACACAAACAGGGATTAGGATTCAAACCAAATATTAATACCAAATCCTTAAATTTGAAAATACTCTGTTGCGACAAATGTTTAAAAATTGGGCATCACATATCAAATTGCAAAACCCTACATCGGACGATAAAAACTAAAAAGATTTGGATTCCAAAAGGAACCGTTATTACGAATATCGTCTATGTATCAAAAGAAAAATCAACTATCGGTTGGATCCCCAAAAATTAAAATTAAATATTTCATCAATTGGTATCTTTATCTTTTATATTTTCAAAATTAATATTTTACTCAGGGGGAGTTATTATATTTTTGTGGAGATATTTTTATGAGGGGGAGTTTACCCATTTTTTTGCATATTTATCATATCATGATTTTATTTCATCATTTATTAGCGTTTATAAACTTTTTGCTGATAACAAAAAGGGGGAGAAGAATGGAATAAAAGAAGAATGGTCTAAGGGGAGAAAAATGAGAGAAAGCGTCATGGAAGAATGACGAGAAAAAAAAATATAATACGAATCAAAGTCGGAAGTCGAAAAGATGAATAAGAAAAGAAGAAGTTGAAAAAATGAGAAGAAGTTGAAAAGGAGAAAAGAAACTATGGGAGTCGGAAACTAACGAGACGGACAAGGTCAAAAACTTTGATTTGTGTTTATATATATATATATATATTTTTATATTTTGCATGTTTATCCCATTCAAGAGTGTGGTTTTGTAATCATCAAAAAGGGGAAGATTGTTGGAATATTTTATTCCAAATATTCATTATCGAGTTTTGATGATTAGTTGTTAAACAAACAAAACAACAAGAATTTACCTGATCAGATGGGAATGCAAAGTTACCTGATCAGACGAGTCAGAAAAACTACCTGTAGTCAGAAAATCGACTGCATATAACATGTTTCACGCACACTATATGCATTGTATAGCGCACGCTATCGAAGGTGCTTAATGTACGTAACACAAAGTTGTTAACGTACGTAATGAAGTATTTCAGAATTCAAACAAGACACCCGCTGGAAGATTCCGGGTCAAAGTCAAGCATACAACGGACAGTTTGACAAAAGTAGGCAACGAATATATTGACTGCTTAACGCACGCTACGAGGAAGGAATAACGTACGCTACTGAACGTGGTTAACGTACGTAATGAAGGATGACAACGTACGTAATGAAAGAAACGAAAGCTACTGGACTAATCTGCATTGAGCTTAACGTACGTAACAATATGTTGTTAACGTACGTAACACACTTAACGTACGCTACAGAAGAAGCGTAACGTACGCTAAAGAGTCAGAAGAGGCTAACGGCTAGTTGGAGGAAATTGCCTATAAATACCAAACTATTTGGTATCAAACCACACAACTCTGAGTAAATCATCTATACTTGTGGTATCATTGTAAACATTCTTGTTGTTGTATTTGAGCTTATATTGATAAGCGTTTGAGTGTTATACAGGAAAACATACATGAGAGGAAAAAGAAAGGATAAGATTGGATTCGGTGTTATTAAGATCAAGGATCCGACATTATTAGAATCGCAATCTATATCCACGTGAGGTTTGTCTAGTGCCCATAGAAAGCTAGATCGGTTGATTCCTTGTCCGATAGAAAAGAAAAACGGTTTAATTTGGACCGACAAAAAGACAAGTGTGTGAACGGTTTATCTCGGACCAATAGAAGACGAGATTGTTACGGTAATCCCTCGACCGATAGAAGAAAGGTGCAGAGGTTGATCTTTATCCTATCGAAAAAGATACGAAGAGAGGACGTAGGCACGTTTGGCCGAACTTCTATAAATTTTGTGTTGTTTATCTTTCCACACTTTATTTACGCTTCCGCACAATAGCGCATATACTGAATATATACAACACGTATCAAACGGATATAATTTGTTACTAGAATTAAAATTATTCCTTTCTTTATAATACGAAATGCGATGTAATTTTTAGCTTTATTTTGTACCTTTGATTATTTCTCTCGATTAAAGAACCTATTTACGATTTGAAAGTGAAGAATGCACATAATAAGTTTGAATAGTTTAGGTACTTAAAAAACATGCCTTCTATATAATATGAAATTAATCCGTACAATTTTCTTCATCTTCTAAATGTCACTCGATTATAGAATCTCTTTATGGTTTGAAAGTAAAGTTGCACATGATGAACACTACAAGCAACTTTTCAACTTAGACAAACTGATGAGATTATTGAAAAAAAAAAACTTATTAGACAACTTATACAATAATTTATAATTTATTTCGTCCGCATGGGCAGCTCAATTGTTTCTTGAGCGGCAAATTACTATAAAAATACATGTTCGAGTCCTGACAGCAACAGTGTCGGATTTTTATCCCTCTAGTGTGGGGGACAGATCCTTATGGGCAACAAGCACTGTTCCTCCACATAATGGGCCGTTGAGTCGCCATGGTGTAACTCCTCCACCAATCCCTATCGGACCGAGGGGTAGAGCCCTGGGGGCAAGGAATTTTGTCCTTCTGCTATAATTGAATATTTTTTAATGCAACTTTACGTTCGTCATATTATTTTATAAAGTACTCTTTGAACTTCTGCAGTGTTAGAATGCAGGTGATTCCTTCCGTTCCAGTCGAAGTGCAATATTTGGAGTAAGACTGGTGTATTTTAGGAGAATGATTGGATGTGATAGATGTTTAAGTTTAGTAAGTATTGATAGTGAATATGTGGTATAGATAAAAATATAAAAGGTGGTGATAATGAGTGTGTGATGTAGATTAAAAAGTAAAAGATGATTTGTTAATGTGATTTATAGTATTTAATAAAATATTGTACTTTTAAAGGGACAGTTTTTTGGATCAATATTGAATTTCGAGCGGGACCGAAGAAGTATATATAGTGACATGTCGTATGAATCATATCAAAATGAAAGTTTTCTCGTGCATATCTTAGGCACTATGTAACCGCTCATTATAAAAATCAAAATCATCATTCGGGAAGTACAGACTCTTACTATGTTTCTTTTCTTATTCACTCCCCATAAGAAAAACACTCGCCATTATAATTGTTTACTTTGAAAATTAACTCTCCACCTAGAGGTGTTCGGCGGTTCAAAATCGTCGGTTTTTTGAACCGCCGGTTCCGGTTTGCCAAAAATTGGAACCGGAACCGAACCGCCTTATAGCGGTTCACGGTTACAGTTTTGAACCGTGAACCGCCGGTTCCAAACCGGAACCGAACCGGCGGTTCGGCGTTTTTTTTTTTTAATTTTTAAATTTTAATTTTAAAAAAAATATGGGGTAAAAATTGGACTTGAGCTTAATTCAGATATTAAAGTCTAAACTTGAATTTTGTAATGTTAAATCTTTGAATTAAGCGCCTACATATTTTATATCCGTAACTTTAGAGTTTAGGAATCAAAATCAAAGTCATCGTAGTTCATTTTTAAATTTGGTGGGGGGAAGGAAAAAAAATAAAATGGACTTGAGCTTAATTCAAATATTCAAAGTTAAAATTAAGAATTTCAACTTTAAATATTTGGATTAAGTTGCCTACGTATCCCCTTACCTTAGGAATCAAAGTCCTCGTAGTTCACTTACCTTATACTTACCTTAAGGAGCGGAGGTGGAGGCGGAGAGGAGATGGTTCAATCACCCCAGTCAACCGAATCATTGCTAGATCCGGTATCATATGTATCACTGTCTTCTTGTTCATTATAATTTGGTTCTTGTTGGCGTAACTCGGCTTTCACCCAATCATTCAATAATGCTGGGGCTTCAAGATTTTGAGGCGTCAATCGAGATCGTCGTTCATCCAGAATGTATCCTCCTACACTGAAGGCTCGTTCAACAGAAACTGTTGAGGCGGGACAACTAGTATTTCCTTCGCAATGGTGGCAACTACAGGAAATATTGTAGACCTTTTTGCCCACCACTTAAGAAGATTGTTATTACCATCCGAACCACGCTCTAAAGCTCCCAATTCACTAGTTAAATAATTTTCAAGTTCTTGATAAGCATTACTTTGGTACCTTGTTCGTTTTCGGGATAAATCTTCTTGATAGACATTCCATTCACTAAGATCCGGAATAGCAAAACCAAAAGAAGATGTACTACTACTAGAAGGAATGTGAACAGGAGAAGAAGAACCCGTACCAAGATCAAGACTACCACTATAACTACAAGCATATTTGCGATAAAGAGTCGATAACAAATTTTTTGCATTTTGAACTAAATCGCTAGGATTTGGAGGAATAAAATTAGCAATAGAATTAGGAAATAAAGCATTATAGTAAAGTGAAAGTAATTTTAGCAAACCTTCCTCTCTAACTTGAGGATCTAAAAGTTTAGCACCTAAAAAACCCGGAGGAATGTAGACGAAATATTTAATCCATTTGTCTCTCATTTCTTTTATATAATTAAATAACTCGGGAACTTAATTAAAGACTTGAATACAAGTACAATTTTAACACAATATTCAACAACAAGTGTAGAAGTAGGATAATAAACACCGGACAAAGATTCAGTTGCCTCTTTAAAGATTTTTAAAAGTGCCATTAAATTAGAGCACTTATCCCATTGAGTTGGCAATAAGCAAACGGGTACTTGTTCTTCGTTATAAAAATTGCATAATGCAATACGATATTCATAACTATCATTTAACAAATTGTAAGTAGAATTCCAACGATTTGGCACATCTTTTGAAAATTTCTTTGGATGAATATTATTTTTTATGCAATATCTTTTCCATTTTTTACCTAGAGACGAATGTCTAATTATGTAACACCCCCAATCCACTCAGGGATATTACACGCCGTAGACCCTCTCCTCGAGGATCTACCAGGCTGATAACTAAAATCAAACATCTAAACATCGCCTTTAAGGCTAAAATGACTCAGTAGACCGACTTGGTCTTTCAATAATAACATACAACTCAATTCCAAACACATACCCACGCAGGGGTCAAAATACAATAAACTCCCGTACAACGGGGAAAAGATACTGCAGCGGAAAAGAAAATACAACTAGACCAATACGACATCAACGGATCCTCGTGTGATTAGTATCGTTCATCTTTCATCATCCTTCGTGCCGACCCTGTGCTATGCTCCAAAACCTGAATGCAAAAATAGACATCCACCCCCCGAATACTCGGGGGTTAGCAAAACTCCACTGTTTTGCTAGTGCAAGATCAAAGTGCAAATACGAGCCATACCATTCACATTTCACGAATAACAATAACCAGGAATCCTCAAAAATCCAAACGTAACGAAAAGTACTTCCCGAGGCATGAGTTTGGTAAAACATTCCAAAACCGAAAGATCACAAATCAAGGAAAAACAATTTATAAAACAGTTTAAAATGCCATCGAGAGTTTTAGTAGAAAACAATTTAGGATTTCCGAATCCTTGTCTTTCCAAAAATCAACAGGGGTCACAGCCCAAAGGTTTTGTTTTCGCAAATAGAAAACCGACAACAATTCACAGGGCTAGAGCCCAACATCACGTGTCCTCGACGGACATAAAAAATCAACACAACGTAATCACGCACGCGCATCGCCTAGGACCGGGACGAAGCCACAAATCCCACTCGAGGCCTCGAAGGACCCTCCCGAGCTGGCTAGCGAAACAAATCACAACATCTCACGGTTAGATTAATCACTTGTTGCATCCTGGCCACATGATCGCATGCCATGTGCCACCGTAGATTAACTTTGGCGCTCACGGTTGGATCAATCACTTGTTGCATCCTGACCACATGATCGCATGCCATGTGCCACCGTAGTTTTTCTTAGGCTCTCACGGTTGGATCAATCGCTTGTTGCATCCTGGCCACATGATCACATGCCATGTGCCACCGTAGGCCCCGCCCACATTCACACAATCACACACATAGCACAATGCAACAAAGATATCCAAATAATTCATCCAGAGGCATCAACACTTAGCAAAACACCACGTCAAACCACAACGCACCGAAATGAAATAATATACGTCCACACGCAATACCAAGTGCGACATCAACACCAAACATATCCATAGAGTTCACATAGTCATTCTCAAACCACACCATTCACAAAACACACGCGTTTTGAAAGCAAGCCTTTAACAAGGCTAAACCGAATCTTTTGAAAGTTCAATTCAAACGACCACACAAACACATTTAGACGATCACCAATTATCATATCCATAAAACAAGAATAGTATGGACAAGGTACTTGCCTCAAAATCGGCACGCAAGTATCCCGACGAAGACGGCTCAACCGAAAAGCTTCGAAACGCCCGATGCAATCGAAAAGAAGGACGACAACGAACGGAAGGGTTCAACTCGGTTTCTTCACGAGAAACTCGACCCTAACAATATATAATCAATAAATCATCGATCATACGAGGAAGAATAATCGTAGAACGCCCGAAAACCCCTCTAAGACATTTTACCGGACACCTTCAAGGCGTCGGTCAAGAACTCAACCCAAATAACGAATCGATACGATCCAACCATGGAATAACAAGGGAAAAGATATAAAACATCTAAATAATCATCAATCCATCATAATCCTAAGTTAAATCGGATTAATCGGACGAAAACAACCAAAATACCCAAATTCCCCAAAACTAGATTTCTAGGAAATCTGACCTGATTCGGTAGATCGGAGGATGTTATTGGATGGATGATTGATGATATGAACCTCAAAACTTCATGGATTAATTGTATAACAACACTCCTCCATGCTTAGCACAACCTCAGCCTCGGAAGGGAAGAAGAACGAGTGAGAAATGGCTGAGAAATACGCTGCCAGGCCTTAAATAGCCGATCACGGCCGTTACGACGAATCGGCCACGGCTTACGACGTAATCGCCATGGCCGAACGCACCGCTGGAAAATGCCGAACGTTACGTGCGTTACGGCGAGGGCCTTACGACGTAATCGGCCTTACGACGAATCGCGGCCACTACCGCACGTTACTCGGCCAGGGCTGGCCTGGCCCGAGCATGCCCGGCCATGACTCGGTCGGGACCAACTCCGACGGCCCGAACGACGCCGAAACCCGAACCTGAGTACGAATCGAAGATACGGTTACGAAGTACTCGAAAAGACGAATCCGAGCACTAATAGAACACACGATTCCGACTACCCGAAGGCTCGAAATTCGACAACGGAAAGTAATTACCCCAAACTTTGGGAAATTACGAAAATGGCCCAAAACTCCCCAAAATCACGATACGTGATCGAATAACCAAACCGAAGCTTGCAACATGAATAATAACATTAAATGAACTTACAAGAAAGTCGAAACAACAGTTTCGGACGAGATTCGCAAGAATCGAACTCAAGTGCGGAAAACCGCTAAAAGCACGGAACTCAACAAAACGACACCGAAACGAACTCGGATGACAAAAAGTGCAAAATTAATCATTCTCAGAATGACGAAACGGTCATGAGCGAGTCGTCAAAATGGACTTCCGCCGAAAAAAAAGAAATTACCGGAAATCGAAATCACGGGTATTACATTCTACCCTCCTTAAAAGAAGTTTCGTCCCGAAACTTAAAATAAGTAGGGAGAAGCAATATCCACTGTCAGGAAAACTCGACGAGATACCCAAAAACCGAAAACTCGCGCCCGACGGCGAAACGTTGCAAGAAATGCAACGGAACATACGGCGTGAAAACACGCTCCACGACGACCAACACAACGTCGCCGTTAGGGATATAATAGAACCAACAAGTGACAAGCGTCATCAAATGGATAATACAATCAAGTCAATTATCCGAACAATCACAAAACACAACGAACGAAAATCAATACGATTGACCAACCCAACGGTACATCAATCAAAACGCGAGCCAATCGCTGAACAAATACGGAATTCCACCGCTCAAGGGTTGGAAGATCGAAAACGAGACTAATTTCCCGAACTTAAGGGAATTAGGAAGGAGCCTGAACGCTCAACAATCACGAAACGAGAACAAAACCGAACAAACAAATGATCGAGACAACAAAAATCGAACAATCATGTCCGAAATACGAAGGATAATAAAATTCAAACAACAACCCCAAGGTTCACATCTCGACTCGAGACAACATATGATCCGGTAAAAGCAACAAGATGTGCATTCATATAAGATCCACAGGAAAGGGAATAGCAATAGAAAAGTCACAACGACAACGAGTTATTCCGAAATAATACCACACTCGTTCGATCAACAAAAGCAAGGGGCAGGACAAGCTCAGAATTGTCAACGAACATAAACGAGTCGACAGAGTCGAAAACACAAGAGTTCCAAATCCGATCCACTTCGAATAAGAGAACTAATAAAACCAGATGATGTCACTTCCGAACAAGGTTCACAAGAATCGAACCGAACTCGAGAAAGTCACAGCAATAACCAGATTGACCCAAAACAAGATCACAGCTCGTTCGAACGACGAAACCGAAATACAGAACAAGTTCAGAAAGTATCAACGAACACGAGCGAGTCGATAGACTTGAGAAAGAGGAAATGCAGAAGCCAAAAATAATATGGGTATTATATTCGACCTCATCTAAAAGAAGTGTCGTCCCCGAAACTCACAACAACGAAATCAATGTGACGACACAACAAGCAACCGACAGAAACATCCTTCGAAGGCCTCTCAAAGCCGATTCTAATACTTGTGCTGAAGCGCGAACTCCGAAAGTCTCGGTAGCCAATTCGCAAAACTGAATTCGGTGTCCCTCGAGTCCACACTTGAAATGTGTTACCGACGAGAAGGACAATTTTACACGTGCATGCCCCGGCACATCACGGTTGAAACGCCTCGGCTCGGCATACCGAAAATACAAATGCTAGATACAATGGGGCATAACGTCGCAAAACAACATAGCGGAGATGCCAACTCAGCACAACAAGGAATCATAATACATATCATATACAACGATTATCATCGTAAAATAATACACACAAACACTACAGCAACGACGGTGTCGTTCGGCGACCTCAACGGCCCGAACAATAACCAGCACATAATTACAAACATTATGAAACAATCACATATGTACACAAACGTACAAACCCAAGCTTTAACAGCTCACACAGGTGCGTTAACACGCAAGCCACTACGAAATGACAACATTAAGGATCGTCATCACACCTCCCACAAGTACTAACAAAATATATGCGTGGCGAACGACTCGACGCTCACGCCACCAATTCAATCACAATTCGGGGTTAACACCGTAACGAAAGTTCGAAAACCATACACGCATTTCCGGTCCGCAAACAGGAATGATAGGTTTTAAAAACGAAAACCACCTTTTGAAAACAGTTTGGAAACAACAGTTGATCTTGAGTATCATTTTACAAAAAGTAGTACAAACACCATTATCGAGACTTTGAAAATTATCTTGCGTTTGAACAAAAATGAGGACACCTTTCTTTTAGTGAAAAACTTTCAAAAATATTCGACCCTTGGGTCTAAGCAACTGCGTTTGAAAATATCTCAAAATATTTTTGGTCCTCAAACGGAAAATTTTTGAAATGTATTGCGGCATTAGAAAACACCTTGAAAACACCGCAAGAAAATAATTCGTTTTAAAAGTACGTCTCGAATTTTAATTTTCTAAGATACTCAAGGTTTTCGAAAATAATTCAATGGGCTAGAATGCCCAAAAATTTCAGGTAATTACACGGAAATATTACACCCCCGGTTCAGCCCGGGAATATTACACGCCGTGGGCCCCGCGCCGGAACCCACCAGGCTAAAAACCATTTACAAAAATGCCAAAAGGCTGATGACGGTATTATTTCAAAAACTTACAAAAGTCATTTAGAAAATACTAAATACCGTCATAAGAATTTCGCCAAAACGATCAAGGCCATAATGCCAAAAACTCGGTTAAGGTAATCGGTTTTTGAAATAAAACTCAGTCGGTAAAATACCGAAAGCCATTACAAAAGAACTCACGCAGCGGATAAAAGAAATAAAGTCAAACATGCACAAGACATCAACACTACTCCTCATATGAACGAAAAATGGGAGTCAAATAATCACATATCACGAAATCAAAATCCATAAAAGGATTCCGTCAATTAACTCATAATCATAAAAATAGCTCGTGTCACACGAGGCACAACACAAAGAAGGGAGACTTACAACCACAGGTCGCACGAAGATGATGATCGCCCACGATACTAATCACGACCAACCAACTCAGACGACGCGTCGCGACACGACTCAGTCAGATAAAATCCGACGAGACAAAAACTCAATAGACACCACTGACCCGACAGCCTAGGTTTCCACAACCTAAGCTCCGATACCATTCTGTAACACCCCCAATCCACTCAGGGATATTACACGCCGTAGACCCTCTCCTCGAGGATCTACCAGGCTGATAACTAAAATCAAACATCTAAACATCGCCTTTAAGGCTAAAATGACTCAGTAGACCGACTTGGTCTTTCAATAATAACATACAACTCAATTCCAAACACATACCCACGCAGGGGTCAAAATACAATAAACTCCCGTACAACGGGGAAAAGATCTCGAATGGAAAAGAAAATACAACTAGACCAATACGACATCAACGGATCCTCGTGTGATTAGTATCGTTCATCTTTCATCATCCTTCGTGCCGACCCTGTGCTATGCTCCAAAACCTGAATGCAAAAATAGACATCCACCCCCCGAATACTCGGGGGTTAGCAAAACTCCACTGTTTTGCTAGTGCAAGAACAAAGTGCAAATACGAGCCATACCATTCACATTTCACGAATAACAATAACCAGGAATCCTCAAAAATCCAAACGTAACGAAAAGTACTTCCCGAGGCATGAGTTTGGTAAAACATTCCAAAACCGAAAGATCACAAATCAAGGAAAAACAATTTATAAAACAGTTTAAAATGCCATCGAGAGTTTTAGTAGAAAATAATTTAGGATTTAGAATCCTTGTCTTTCCAAAATCAACAGGGGTCACATTTCAAAGGTTTTGTTTTCGCAAATAGAAAACCGACAACAATTCTGTGGCTAGAGCCCAACATCACGTGTCCTCGACGGACATAAAAATCAACACAACGTAATCACGCACGCGCATCGCCAGACCGGACGAAGCCACAAATCCCACTCGAGGCCTCGAAGGACCCTCCCGAGCTGGCTAGCGAAACAAATCACAACATCTCACGGTTAGATCAATCACTTGTTGCATCCTGGCCACATGATCGCATGCCATGTGCCACCGTAGATTAACTTTGGCGCTCACGGTTGGATCAATCACTTGTTGCATCCTGGCCACATGATCGCATGCCATGTGCCACCGTAGTTTTTCTTAGGCTCTCACGGTTGGATCAATCGCTTGTTGCATCCTGGCCACATGATCACATGCCATGTGCCACCGTAGGCCCCGCCCACATTCACACAATCACACACATAGCACAATGCAACAAAGATATCCAAATAATTCATCCAGAGGCATCAACACTTAGCAAAACACCACGTCAAACCACAACGCACCGAAATGAAATAATATACGTCCACGCAATACCAAGTGCGACATCAACACCAAACATATCCATAGAGTTCACATAGTCATTCTCAAACCACACCATTCACAAAACACACGCGTTTTGAAAGCAAGCCTTTAACAAGGCTAAACCGAATCTTTTGAAAGTTCAATTCAAACGACCACACAAACACATTTAGACGATCACCAATTATCATATCCATAAAACAAGAATAGTATGGACAAGGTACTTGCCTCAAAATCGGCACGCAAGTATCCCGACGAAGACGGCTCAACCGGAAAGCTTCGAAACGCCCGATGCAATCGAAAAGAAGGACGACAACGAACGGAAGGGTTCAACTCGGTTTCTTCGCGAGAAATTCGACCCTAACAATATATAATCAATAAATCATCGATCATACAAGGAAGAATAATCGTAGAACGCCCGAAAACCCCTCTAAGACATTTTACCGGACACCTTCAAGGCGTCGGTCAAGAACTCAACCCAAATAACGAATCGATACGATCCAACCATGGAATAACAAGGGAAAAGATATAAAACATCTAAATAATCATCAATCCATCATAATCCTAAGTTAAATCGGATTAATCGGACGAAAACAACCAAAATACCCAAATTCCCCAAAACTAGATTTCTAGGAAATCGACTGATCAGTAGATCGGAGGATGTTATTGGATGGATGATTGATGATATGAACCTCAAAACTTCATGGATTAATTGTATAACAACACTCCTCCATGCTTAGCACAACCTCGGCCTCGGAAGGAAGAAGAACGAGTGAGAAATGATCGAGAAATACGCTGTGCCTTAAATAGCCGATCGCCGGCGGGTTACGACGTAATCGCCACGGCTTACGACGAATCGCCATGGCCGAACGCATCTGGAAAATGCCTAACGTTACGCACGTTACGGGCGAGGGCCTTACGACGAATCGCCTTACGACGTAATCACGGCCACTACCGCACGTTACTCGGCCAGTGGGCCTGCCCGAGCATGCCCGGCCATGACTCGGCCGGACCAACTCCGACGGCCCGAACGACCGAAACCCGAACCCGAGTACGAATCGAAGATACGGTTACGAAGTACTCGAAAAGACGAATCCGAGCACTAATAGAACACACGATTCCGACTACCCGAAGGCTCGAAATTCGACAACGGAAAGTAATTACCCCAAACTTTGGGAAATTACGAAAATGGCCCAAAACTCCCCAAAATCACGATACGTGATCGAATAACCAAACCGAAGCTTGCAACATGAATAATAACATTAAATGAACTTACAAGAAAGTCGAAACAACAGCTTCGGACGAGATTCGCAAGAATCGAACTCAAGTGCGGAAAAACCGCTAAAAAGCACGGAACTCAACAAAACGACACCGAAACGAACTCGGATGACAAAAAGTGCAAAATTAATCATTCTCAGAATGACGAAACGGTCATGAGCGAGTCGTCAAAATGGACTTCCGCCGAAAAAAAAAGAAATTACCGGAAATCGAAATCACGGGTATTACAAATTAAATACATTATTGCTTCACGGATAGGAGCATATGCTTCTTGTAAAACAGTTAAACCATCTTGAACACATAAATTAAGAACATGACAAATACACCTAACATGAAAAAATTTACCACCAAGAGATGGCTCACATATTGCAATAAGTGATTCTAAACTAGCTGTATTGGAGCTAGCATTATCAAAAGAAATTGAAAAAATTTTTTGTACTAAATTATATTCAGATAAAATTGTATGAATTTTATGCAAAATATTTTGAGCGGTATGTGCGATATTAAACTCTCTAAAACCAATTAAACATTTTTGTATAGTCCAAGAATCATCAATCCAAATACAAGTAATTCCCATATATGAATTTGCTTCCCAATGATCACTCCAAGCATCGGAACATATACAAACTTTATGATCTAAGTTTAAAAACATATTTGCTAAAATTAATTTTGCCTCGCTAGTAGTTTTTCGAACATCACGAGTTACGGTAGAGCGTGAAATTTTTTTACTAGCGGGATTAAAACTTAATTGAGTGAAATTTTCATACATTTGGTCGTCGGCAAAGTTAAAAGGAAGAGATTTACCACAAACAAACCTAGCTAATTCTTTTCTAGCAGTAATTGGATTAAATTTAAATAAAGTACTATTACCTTGATTGGGGGCATTAGACGACGTCGCCGTGCCTCGAAGTTGGGTTTGATTAGACTCGATGCCAACTTTGTCGGGATGTTGTCTTTGTATATGGCCATTGAGTGTCCCGTAACCTCCTCCTTTTTTAAACTTGTACACTTTATCGCAATAGTTGCACTTGGCCAAGAAATGACCGGGACCGGATGCAACGTTGTCCATTTTTGTATAATGGATCGCAAATAATGGAGATTTCAGCTCGGATGGTTTTTTTTGTTTTGGTTTTGTTGGTTGCTCTTGCTCATCATCTTCATGAATCGATTTTGAGGCTTCAAACATTTCGTTGATTTGTTCCTCGGTTAATTCATCGGGAACATAATCTCCAAAATTCGGACTTGGTATAGAATGAGAACTCGGAGTATGAGTAGGAGGAGGAGTACTACCACTAGCACCGCCTCTTCCACGTCGAGGAATGCCGGTGATAGCCTTTCCCTTTCCCCGATTGAATTGACCACTTGACATTTTTTTGAATTAAAAGTATACTTGAGAGTTGAGATAATAGAAATTAGAGAGAAAGTAGATAGTTGGTGTGAGAAAAATGAAGGATGTGAGGGGGTATTTATAGGTGTAAAAATGTAAAAAAAAAAAAAAAAATTTTTGAAAATGTGACCGTTGAACCGCCGGTTCACAATGGTCACTTTTTGAATTTTTGAATTTTTTTTTTTGAATCATTTTGACGAATCGGAACCGAACCGTCTAAAAACGGTTCACGGTTCCGGTTTTGAACCGAACTGTGGTCAACGGTTAACCGAACCGCGGTCAACTGTTCAAAACCGGCGGTTCGGCGGTTCAAACCGGAACCGTGAACACCTCTATCTCCACCTACTAAAAAGGACCAAAATACCCATAACTGCAGAAAAAAAGTTGTTACATCTATCCTTGTCCTGGTCGGACGACGGCCATCTTTCCACCACCAATGAAGCAAAACTCAACAAACATAATGTCCTCTAAATCATCTTGTGGGGCATGTTCCAAATCTTCAACTTGCCAATCCTCGGCAAATCTAATTTAAAGTGTTCAAATTTTCAACTTCGGATGCCTCTTTCTGATTTTTGAGGAACCACTACTACAAAACTGGCCTTTAACAGCGGTTCTGGAACCGCTCCGATGTTAAATTTAACATCTGTTATTATAAAACCGCTATTAAATTTAACATCGATTCTTTCAGAAAACCGTTGTTAATTTAACAGCGGTTGCTACAACGAACCGATGTTAAATGTAAAATTAACATCAGTTCTTTTAGAAAACCGATGTTAATTTTATTACAGCAGTTTTTTGGAAGAACCGATGTTAATTTTACATTTAACATCGGTTCTTTGTAGCAACCGCTGTTAAATTAACAACAGTTTCTGAAAGAACCGATGTTAAATTTGAACGGGTACTTTAACATCGGTTCTTTGTAACAACCGCTATTAATCTTAATTTTTTTAATACCAGGTTTATTTATTTAATTTACACACCTGCTACACAATTTCAGAAAATAGTACATCAACCATACAACACAACTTTTCATCCAACAATCAGGAATACCAATACAATGATGTTTCAAAATTATACAACAACACAACTTTGAAACATTCACAAATATGACACAACTTCCATCCAACAATCAAATAAATAACGCTCATTACATAGAATATCAATACAATGATGTTTCGAAGTTGTACACAACTTTGAAACATTCACCAATATAACACAACTTCCATCCAACAATCAAATACAATAACGCTCATTACAAATATCTTCAATACCAATACAATGACGTTACATCCAATTCAAAATAAATACAACACAATTCACGAACTAACTAAAAATTTACGCATATAAACGGTTTCTAACCTCCAAAAATTATAGCCCATTCGGTTCGAATTTCACGAATTCTATCTAGGAAGTGCTCCAACATCATCAAACATCTGTACATATATATATATATATATATATATATATATATATATATATATATATAAATTAACAAACTCATCAACTTAAACGAATCACTTTTAAACTGAAATAATTTAAAAAACTGAAATTAATTTAAATAATTTAAAAAACTGAAATAAAAATTTATCACCTCCATCCATCCATCGATAATACGAGCTCGGGCAATAGTCGACATCCAATGCATGACGTAATACCCACACTCCCAACCTCCACTTTGTTTATTACACTAAAAAGAATATGAAGCTCAATTAGTCAAATATATAATATATAATATATATACATATATATAGCTAATATATATATATATATATGATTGAATGTATTACTTACTTTGGGATATATCCAAGTAATGGTCTATTTGGATCTACTTGTATGCATACTAGCCGTCACCTTATATGCGGTCACGGCACTGTTCAAAAGAAGTACTAATGTATTATGAAATAAAAATATAATATATATAGTGTAACTTTATTTTCAGAACCCCGTTAAGTGCGAGAACTGCGAGAACCACCTTTTGTACTCCTAATAATACATAATGTACATCATGTCAATGCATACAACCCTACTGATCATAAGCCCTACTATATAGTAGGGGTTATCATCAGTAGGGGCTATTATATTTAATAAAAAAATTCAAAAATAATATAAAATTTGTATTTTACTATAATACCCTTTGAATTAAAAATATTTTTTAATATTTAAAAAAATCTCATTGGTTTAGAGAAGTTCTCGCAGTTTTCGCACTTAAGAGAGTTTTGAAAATAAAGCCCCCCAATATATATATATATATATATATATATAATGCTACAAGTTAAAACTTACTTCTGGACTACGGCCTTAATGCGATTGTCGGGCTTACGGTATAGTGACCAAAACCACACAACTTCGCCTTTTGCGGGAATAATGACCAAAAGTTGTCAATGCTCACTGCATTAACAAACGTATTACAAGGGAGAAGAGCTGGAATATTTAATTTTTTCATAACCAATCTAAATACATCTACTTACATAATAATTAATATATAAAAATCTACAAAGACAAGAAAGAGATATTAAGACTTTTAGAGAAAAAAAGAGGGTAGTGAGACGAATGTTAGATCTTACTCATGATGGTAAGCTCCAAGGTATATCTGTTTTTTTTGTATCCGACATACGCGAAGTGATGTATCCGGAGGTCTCCTCTCTCTTATTTCCCATATTTTGTATGGATTGAGGATCAAAATATCCATACAAATCCTCCTCCATCGTGCCCATGTTCAATTTCGATAAGTACCTAATTTGTTAAACAAACTATTAATATCTTATTTACATTCCAAATTATGAATTTATGATAAATATACAAAAATATACATGTAAAGAATTACTTACAAAGTCCAAAACCGTAGAATTGATAAACTAACCCACTGCTTGTATTGAATGATTTCCAAAAGATCATTGTAACTTATGTACAAGGGAACGTCATCACCACCACAACCAATGGAAGCTATATCCCATGGCACCTGTAACGGGTCACCAAAGAGAGTCGCTGCAACACTAAATAACTCTCTCAACGTGTCATCTCTGTGACTCGATCGGTCATCTCGACGAGCATGTTTCTTAGGTGGATCAGGTCGCTCAATATCCTAAATCATATACAAGATACATGAAATGCATTGTTACAGTAAAGAAGTTTAACATATACCAGAAAATGATTTAAGTCAGCAAAAGAAAAATAACAGTATAATATTAAATAATAGATATCAAAAACAGTGTAAATACAAGATTAATTCCGGCCATAAAACAGTGTAAAAACAACGTAACAACTACTGAAATAAAACCATCAGGAAAATTACGGCCATAAAATTTTGAAAACAGAAACAAGAAAATGTGTGAGCCAGCATGTATATACACTTCAGCGAGCAAATGTCAAACATGTCTTTTAACCTGCCATGCAATAAAAAATTAGCCCAAATGAGTACTACTCTCTCTCTCTCTCTCTCTCTCTCTCTCTCTCTCTCTCTATATATATATATATATATATATATATATATATATATATATTAGACCCGACAATTTACCACACAACACGAAAACGACACGAAAATTTAGTGTTTGTGTTTGCATTTTGAGTACACGACACGAAAATACACGACACGAACGAACTGCCAGGTCTAATATATATATCTATACACACACACACACACTAGTTTTATACCCATGCGATGCACGGGGTTGCCCATAGATATTATTTTACGTTCATTATTTCCAGTTTAGTTTTATATTGTTACAAGAAATTCTATTTAGATATTTATATTGTACATCTTAGAATTACTTTAAAAACACACGAATGGAAATAGCAATAAAGTGGGAGAAAACGTGAGAGAAATATTAGACAATATATATTTTATATTTGTAGTCGATGATTTACCTTTGAAAATATTGTAGTCTATGTAGCAACTCCTGTAGTAGTGGATATACGGCTAAAAGTGTTGTTTGCCAATTACTCCCTCCGTCCGCTATCCATGTGCAACAATTTTCTTTTCCGTCCGTCCGCAACCTATGTGCATTTTTTATTTTTGGCAAATTTTTTTACCACAAGTGGGCCTCTTACTCCACTCATAACACATCCTACCAACTAAGTCAACTGAAATATTAAAACTCGTGCCGGTCAAAACAATGCACATGGTTGGCGCACGGAGGGAGTACAATAAAGGAAGAAAAATATTCATATTAAGAAGAGAACAGTAAACATGGATGTAGACTTGATGTGTGGGTATGCAATGGTGTGAATTTTCGATAGTTTGCATATTTTATTATTTTGTCATCTGCTGCAGCATTGGACAATATATATTTCACTATTCATGACAGGTATTCAGCGAATATTATATTGAACATGTTGTGGTCTTTTATTTTCGTATTCGCAAAATCATTATTTTTGTGCACGAAATATAACCTGATTTTTTGCCCTTTTTTTATTATTTTCTACACTTTACTCAATGTGTTAAGTTTATTCGAGAATTCATTTATTTTTAATAATATACATTCATTTTTTTGCGCCTGGCTTAGCCAAATAAAGATTTTTGTATATAATGTATAACCTGGATTTTAGGTGCCCTAGTTTTTCGTATTGAAAAAAAAATCGTAAAAAAAATTGAGGCGAAATTGTGAAACCAATAAATTCGTAGACTGTTAAATTACATGAATCAAGACAATTGGTATAATCATGTTACAAACATTTAAAAAATGGAATAGATTAAAGTTTTTTCAAGATATATCTAAAATAGAGGGCGTTTTTTTGGAGAGGCAAATAATATTTATAGTACTTAGGAATATTGTTTATGTATGTACGTGTCTCTAACTTTTATTGATCGCGAAAATTATATTAGTCTATCTACAATACATTGATACTACACTCAGCAAAGATAAAGTTGAAAGCATATGTGCACTATAGATACGAAGTAAAAAAAATATATATGAATATCTGATTTTAAAAATCCAGTACACTCAGGACAGATCCACAGGCCAAAATATATATGATAAGAGTTCGTTCATTATAAACTGAAAGACAGGAAGTAGATTGAGCCTTGCCACATTTTGAAGTGCGTCGATGTTGCATTCAATCAATACGAATAGAAGAACATGTGGCATTATTATACCTGACGGATAGTTAAGTTATTTAAGGCATTAGATTGTGAATTCATCATTATGCGAGTTCATTTTCCATCGCTCGCTCACTTCTTTTTACTTCTTATACTTTGCTGTTCACATATTATGTATATGATATGAATATAGAGCCAAATTGTAAAGGACAGTACATTCCCAGCCCGAAACATAAAAATGTAAGTTTTTTCAGCATGAACTCCAATTATCAGACGGTCAAAGATATTCGGCGGTCTGATATAACGATGTAATGGCAAAAGAGCCTAAAAGCATTGATGATAAGCTCCCTATATTCATAATACATAAATATACAGAACACATAGTACATAGCATCTGATACGAGAACCGAGCGTGCGTGATCATATGATGTGGTGAGAAGAGGGTTGCAAAGCACATATGACCGCGGATGAGGCAGCAGAAGAAGGCGGTGTATGTAACATGAAACCTAATATGATTGAGGAAAAAAATTTCTTAGAAGTTTTCTGTCGTTGCGGTTACCGATGACTTTTAATATATTTAGGAGGATTTTTACAGATTTTGGTTTTTGGATCCAGTTTTACAGGGCCTCATACATATGAAACGGTCTTGTGGATCTTGATACATAAGAAGCTTTCTAAAACCAAGTATTAAGAAAATAGAAAAACAAAATAAAAATTATTTTAAAAAGTTAAAGAGTCTCAAAACTGGAAAAGAAAGGACTCGAAACTAAAACCCTAAAGTGGTCCTGAAAAGTAAAAAATTCTATGAAAAATAGAAGAACCAAAGAAATAATGAAGGCCCCAGAAAAAATTGAAAAGGAAAATAATGAAGACTTCTGACTCCATTCACAGAAGCCCATTTGGTCGCTCATTTCCATTATGTTTTGAAGAAGCAAAAATCAATTCCATTTTCTACCAAATCCTAAAATAGACAATAAATAGTAAAATTCCGGGAGAAAAAACTGTAAAAAAACAATTGGTTAAAAATTCAATCTAAAGTCGAGGAAAAACAGAAATACGGAAGATTGTAAAAAATAAACAACCTATTCATGTCATTAACAAGGACATGGAGGGAGATTGGCAGTTTTTTACACAATTGTCCAACACAATGAATTAATGGGAGGAGCATTTGCCTCACCGCACATTGAAAACTTAAGTAACTAAATTGCAGAAAATTTAGGAAAATATATATAAAAAAAAAACAGCCTCATGGTTCTCAGAGAAAAAAAATGTGGCAGATATGAATAAGCTCGCGGCTTCAAATGTACAAAAATACTCGTTATCTCTTAAGCATGTCGTCGTTCCTAATGTCCCCTCAACAGTGCAGAGGAAATCCAGTCCAAAGCAGCAGCCTCGATCTCGATATCTAAATACACCGAAAGAGAGAATGGAATAACTGAAACCTGTTTCAGGATGCAACGATCATTAACCCATCGTATCTCATGCAAAGAGAGATACGGGGTTTTGTACGTCATATAAAAGGAAAAAAAATTCTTACAAAGCCATTTTCAACAGCTATAATAAAATCCAGATCCGGATTGTCGTCCTTTTGTTCCTTGTCAAGGATCTGAAAAAAGATAATAAAAAATGAAAAGATAATAAAAGAAAGATATAATAATGCACATACTGATTATTCATTTATGTTCCACTGTAAGAAATTTGAGAAAGTGAAAACTCCAACAACGCTATTTAAAAAAGAGTTCAAGCTCGACTCGAGTAGCTCGAACTCGAGCTAGGCTCGATTAACTTCGAGCCACTTTCGAACTTTTTCAGAGTTGACCCCGAGTAGCTTACGAGTCGATTCAGCTCACTTACACCCCTATCCCCAAATACTAACTTCTGCGCTGAAATACTTGGTTGTCCTTTTAAATCAGATTTCCCTACAGCACCAACAGATTCAACAACCTCAATATTCTTCTTTTGAGTGGCCAAATGGCGAGCAGCACCCTGGAAATAGAACATATGAATAAGAGCAATCTGCTCCCACAAGATTTACTATAGAAAGAAAAAAAGTGAACTACCTAAAGATTACACACAACAACAGATGCATCACGACCGAGCTGCGTGAACTGCGTGACAAAAAAATGGCAAATAAATGCTAAAATAATCAAAATGGGTATGCAGAACACTGTTAAAAAAAAATACAAACCAACAATCCGTACCGCACCCATCAAACCTGCGAGAAAAGAGCCAACGTTCACAAAATTGGGCCAAAAAACGAAGCGGCTAAATTCCTGGTGCCTGAAATGGCCTCCAAAGGCTTCTCCTGGTAACCTTTATTCCCTGTTAAAATTTATATTGCAGAGCATACGAGTAGTTATATCAGCATCCAAATAAAACGAGAAGACAGACAACATCAAAGTCAAACCAAATTAGTCAGCAGATAGTCGATTTGGTATACTCAAACTCCAAATCCTATTTTCAGATTCAAGCATTAAAAGAAACATAGAATATCAAAATCATAATTATTATTGCAACTAATTCAGTAATATTTCCATGCTATATCAAGCTCAAAATCCACAGGTCGTTACAGCTTACTGGCGATCTTTTATTAGCTGTAATAAATACTACAATCCACTACTCATGAACACGTGCTAATAGAATTGTAACAAAATAAAAGGAATTGGGAAAATGAAAAATATTAAGCAATAGGGTCGGTTCACACTCATTTTTTACTCCTAAAAGAACATGAAAAAAATAAAGTTTATAACTATATGATACACATTCAGACAATAAAGTAATAAAAGCAAACCTTGTTTGCTAAGGGTGATGTCGGGACTTCTATGTCCAACGAGAAACCTTTAGGGAAATCCCCTTCTCTGTATCTCTTAGGGCTGCATTTATTATTGGCACGCACAGAGTCGCAGTATCCTTGAAGTCATTTTCCTCACTTTCGTCCTTTTTCCTGCAATAGATTAGACCGCAACCTATCTATATGTTACGCATATTGAATCTGTGAAGTACTTTTAAGGACAAGAAAACAAAATAAAATAAATGGAGACATCTTTTGGGTAAGCAATTGTAAGGCCTAACAGGAACCATATACTGGCCTCACCTCCTACGAACTATCTATGAAGAAACCTGATGCAAAACATAAAACACAAAACAAAATGAGCAAATTGAGCATATGTAAAAAAATAATTCCCCTGGGGTCATTACAAATACATAAAAATTTGGGGTGAGAAGCGGATTTTATATACAGTTGAAAAGAATGGAAAACAGAAAAACCGCTCTACATAATACACAGGCGCAGGTATATAGCGGGCCCTAAATTTCCTTTTAATATTTTACTCTATCTACGGAAGCACAAAATATGTAGCGTATTAACATGATTCCTGGCAAAAGTTTCACCTTTTCGAACTATATAATACATATATTTTTGTCATAACTGAAATAAGTTGAAATTAGTGTAAAAACAATCAAAATGCCAAATAACTGACCTATATTGTACATAAAAGGTTGGGGTGAGAAGCGGATTTTATATACAGTTGAAAAGAATGGAAAACAGAAAGACCGCTCTACATAATACACAAGCGCAAGTAAGGCCTGCTTTTTTGACTTATTTTTTGATTTAGTTGATTGATTCGATTCGATTCAATTCGATTCGAGTCCATTCGGCCTGGGCCATTCGATTCGAGTCCATTGGCCTGGTTCAGTCCTGCATTCGATTCTTCTTCTTCTTCTTCTTCTTCTTCTTCTTATTATTATTATTATTATTATTATTCTTAATTATTATTATTGTTATTATTACTAATAATATTACTATTATCGTTGTTGTTGTTGATTACTATTATTATTATTTACCATTATTATCAATGTTATTATTATTACTAGATGTTCTCCGATGCGATGCACCAGACAAAATATTCTCTTATTAGAAAATAATTTCTCGATCTCCAAATTTGTTCTTGAAGATCCTCGACATGAGTATCACATTAGCCTAGTGTTAATAAAAAACTTATCGAGTGTATATGGAGTGTAATATAATTGAAGAAAGAGTATCACATTAGGGTAGTGTTAAGTCAATTAGTGTCCATTACATGAACAAATTTTCTGAACATACCAAAAAAGGTAGGAACAAATTTTGGGGACGAAAGTAATATGTGATTAAGTCGTAATATGTGTGTGTGTGCAGCGTGTCTTATTATTTTATATATTATAATTAAATAAATATTATAATATATTTTTTTTATGTAAGCCATATTAGTATTAAATCTAATTTCATCAAAATGAGTTAATTTTATTTTTATTTTGCATCAATTAATTTTACTCAAAATTAATATTCATATTTTTTCTAATATAATTTTTTGTGCAGTTGGCTATTAATGTAAATTCATCAAATTTATCTATTCAATACGGACGTCTAATTGAAGATCATGAAATAAAAATTAATTTGATATATTTTTCATTAAAAATTAACTTGATATAAAAATTATAAATATTTAGAATTTTAAGCTAAAAAATAAAGGGAGAATATTTTTTATTAGTAGATGAACGTAAGTTGTGGAATAAACTCCTACAACACATATCCAAATTTTTTTTTAGAGATTTAAGAATAAGTCCCTATACATATAAGCTATATTGTAGAAAAAAAATAAAAAAACTTACAAAATGACACGTATCGGCGACTCTCTTTTAATAGAAGTATAGATTATTAATCTTAATTATTATTATTGTTATTATTATTTACTATTATTATTATTAATATTTATTATTATCATTGTTGTTGATTACTATTATTATTATTTACCATTATTATGAGTGTTATTATTATTGTTATTATTATAATAATTATTATTATTAAAAATTAATAGGATTTTACAAGAAATTAGTGGGGAGCCGAGAAACCAACTGGGCCCCCACCCCTCTAGCAATAGCAAAACTAATCCTATTAAAAATATGAACCGCAGCTCGAGCTCCAATTATTATTATAGTTATTATCATTATTGTTATTAATATCATTAATATTATTATAATTTACACTTATCAAATAGATCTCAACTTATCATTTATATTTTATTATATTATTATTTTATTATATTTATTATTTTATTTTTATTATTATTATTATTTACCATTAATATATATTTCAGTTCAGTTCAGATCCATTCACTTCAATTTAGATTCATTCAGTCCAAAAGAACAGAGCCTAAGTAAAACATATAGCGGGCCCTAAATTTCTTTTTACTCTTTTACTCTATCCACGGAAGCACAAAGTATGTAGCGCATGCTGGTACAATATTTTCCATAATTCATGTTATACATTTTGATGATGAGTTACATAACTAAAATTTATTTTACATATTTTTGTACACTTAACGTACGTAACAGCTTCTACCTAACGTACGTAACTCTCACAATTTTGGCAAGTGTTTTTATGCAGGTAACGTACGTAATACTGAATGTATAACGTACGTAAGGTTTGAAATTCTGCCCGTTGCAAGTCATCATGAAAGTCATCAACCGTTACACCTAGTCTATACATCCAACGGCTCTTTGACTAATGTATAACGTACGTAAGCAGCACTTCCATAACGTACGTAATGAATTTATCATATGCCACTGAACTGTTTTTAGGAGTTCATTACGGCCTTTACACAAGATGTGTAACGTACGTAATATTAGTAACGTACGTAATCTTGCATACATAACGTACGTAAAGCTGGCCACTGCTCCAACGGAAAACTCACCTCATGAAGGCTATAAATAGCACATTTCAAGGATTTGGAAGATACACAAATCATCTGAGCTTACAAGCATACTCAAGCTATTTCAAGCAAATATTTCAAGAGATATACACATTCCATATTGTGATACGAGAAGAATTGTTCCATCATTTCTTATCTATATTCTTCTATCAAAGAGCGATATACTTTGTAAAGTCGAGTGCCTACTCGCAATTGTTTTATTGTAAGGTTGTCTTTGTAATATCCGTGTTTTCTATTTTTGGCAATTTCTATTTTTGGTGTATGTTCGTTTCGGACAACTTGCTTGACACTGTTTTGGAGTTCTGAATCTATTTTGTTCTTGGAGTTTCTCCGTTTGGACGAGTTTCAACGATGTTTTTACGTACTTTCATCTTGAGTTATATTTTATCGCTTGTGTGTTCGATTCTCGTAAAACTCGTTCGATTTCATCATTTTCCTATTTCCATGAGTTCGTATGGTTGAGTGGAGCATGTTGTGAGTTTCGGATTGTTAATCCGACATTGTATCGTGATTTTCGGACGTTTGGGCCGTTTCGTAATTTCCTATAAGTTTAGGAAATTTATTTCTTGTTAGATTATAGTTGTGTACCTCAGACCGTTTCGGGTTATTAGATATTATTTCTTGTTGCATGTAATTTTCCCGGACCGTTGGATCGGCATATCGTGTTTTGGTTTATCGTATTTTTCCATTTTGGTAGCGTCGTCTTATGTCAGGAGGCTGTCTGGCCTGACCTGTGCAAAACGGCGCAAGACCCGCGGCATTCTGCACCGGGTCTGTGCGTCGTGTTGCCCAGTGGTGCCCGCTGCCTTGCGAAATGGTGCAAGACCCACGACATTTTGCGCCGTGTCTGTGTGCCGTGTCGCACAGGGGTCGGCCATTGACCCGCAATACGGCGCTGAACACGGCGCCATTTGGGCCGTTTGTTGCGCCGTGTTCTGTCCAGTATATATTGTACAGACACGGGTTTTAACCCCATTTTCACCATTCCTCTCGGCTCTCCACTCCTTCATCACGGTTTTTGGGCGATTTCATCCGGATATTGAATTCTAGCATCTTATAGCTCAGAATTGGACACTCTAACACGATTCAATCACCTTCCTTCCGCCATTCCATCGTTGAATTGAGGTAATTGGACATTATACCTAATTTTAGGGTTCTTGGCTATTATTCAATTTTCCTTTCATTTTTGCTTCGATTGATGATGAATATTAGTTGGGTAATCGTGGTGTTATGTTTTCCTAGAACTTTAGCGGATCAATTCCTAGTTTTTCCCCTTCGTTGATCGAATTTAAACCTTATGCCTCCGTACTGTTCGGCGTATTGTCCCTTAGGGTAGAACGCCGATTAATTCGTGATTTCTCAGTGGAATTGTAGTTGATTGAGCCTCTATTGTTGTTAGGATCGGATTTGTGAAGATTGTTCGGACCGAACCTTTTTCCTTCCACCGTTTTCTTCGCCTCGTGTTATCCAAGGCAAGTACATGTATTACATTTCGTTATGTGTGTATGATTTTGATGCGAATGATGTAAATGGTATTATTGAATGAATGTGATTGTTGCTCTTACACCTGGGGATGGCATGTGGCCTCTGGGGGCCGATACTAATGGGTACGGCCACGGAAGTGGACTTGGGTGCATGTGTTGATGTTCTTCCACCTGGGGCGGTTCGACGGGACCTCTGGGGGCCGATACTAATGGGTACGGCCGCGGAAGTGGTTTCTCACCTGGGGACGGTTCGACGGGACCTCTGGGGACCGATACTAATGGGTACGGTCGCGAGTTACCAAGTGTGTGTGGTTTTGGTGTGGAAACTTGAGGATATACTGCTTTTAAATGTAAATGTGATATTCTGGAATATTGATTTCAAATGCTTTTCCTAAATGGTTTGTTTGTGTTGTATCTCGTATGTATATAATGTTGTGTAATTGTGTACTTGCACTAGCTATTCGAATGCTAACCCCTTAAATGGGGGAAATATGTCTTATGCATTTCAGGTACTGGTCGAGCTGAGGAGCTGGCACGGGATGCGCACGCAAAGGATGGCCTGGCATGATGATGTGGCTCGAGTCTGCATTTTTATGTTTTGTCATTGCATTTGTCGAGTACTGGAGTTAAACTGTTTATTTTTAAACTTGGTTTAAGTCCCCTACGTGGGCTATGTATTGGTATTTAACTTATGTTTCTGTTGCGATTTTTCTTGAACGCAAGTGCACGTTATCGTATACAAGTAATAAAGTGATGAGTGAGTATCGTTCCCACGAGGACTGAATCACTAATTACCGATTTTTGTGTATTCCAGTTTTATTTGAACAATCGAACTTTGGGTAGCAATTAATTACTAAAGAAAATTAATAAAAGACTAAACAGTAAAAACGATCGCTTGAAGAACGAGAATCAAATGATGAATAAGTCTAGGATTCTGAATCCACCTCGGTTTATCCAAATTTACTCTCGATTATCTGAAGTTAATGATTTTCCCAATTTATTGAAGGCGAAGATTGCTAACATACTCTACCGCCTCTCCCGAGGTTAATAGATTTTTCTAAAGGCGAATAACGCACTCTATCCCTAGGTGAATTAATTCGTCAATAGGCAAAAAGCATAAAATCTCCAAAAGGCCACGTAGTTCCTATCTATCTCACAGAATAAAACGGTCCCCAACAACAGTTCCTCACCAACTCTCCTCTCCCGATTCGAATTGAATGACTAAAACAATACAACTATTGGCCAGATAATTGAAAGCATTAAACACGATTGGGAAAACTCAACAAAAAGGGAATTAAATAGATAATCTCAAGCAAATCCGTCAAAACATAGGTTTCATCAAAATCCTAGATTAGGGTTTTAGCCTGACATGCTAAATAATGAAAATACAGAATTAAATAAAAGCATGAAAATCAAACGCAGATGAAGAGCTCGGATTCCTCCGTTCTTCTGGCTTCCGCCCTCCGCCTTTGATCTCTTCTGCTTCTCTCGTCTGCGATAGTCTTCTGTGATCCTTCTTTTCCCAAGCCTCCAAGATGATTAATTAGGGTCTTAAACCCTTATTTATAGCTATCAACAGCCTTCAAATCGCGTCCGTGTGAGTAGGTCGAGAACTGGCTTCAAAACGGCCCAAATCCGCGCGGAGCACACCAAAACCGCCTTGTGTGCCGCAGCTCACTTAATTTGTGCCGCGGCACATGGCGTGTAATTTAAAACCTGGGCGCTGGGTGTTTCTTCTGGGCCGCGGCTCATCAGAACCAGGCTGCGCTGAGTACGCCTACTCGTGCCTGGCTGGTCCTCTGCGTGCCGCGGCCCACTTGCCTTGTGCCGCGGCCCACGGCCAAAATTCGCGCCTGCTTTCGCCTCGCTTTAGCCTGGACTCCAATCTCCTGACAAACATACAAGATTAAGGCATTAAAAGCTCATTTATGCAAATTTACTCGCCAAAATAATACAAAATAATGATAAATAAGCGTATAAAAATACGCCTAACAAATACCCCCAAACTTAAGCCTTTGCTTGTCCTCAAGCAAAAAGAATTAATTTCAACAAAAGAATATCGTGAATAATCGTGCAACTCATAGTGCTCAACCTAATCAATACTATCCTGAAATTCTCTCTGAATAATACGAGTATCGTAATAGCGAGCTACACTCAGAACACTGATTCCACAAAGTAACCAAGTTCAGTCCTAATCACTCGTTCATGAAGAAAATCCAGCTCAAAGATTAACAAACGTGAATCTAATCGACCGTCAATATGAAAGGTTAAAATAAACGAGCTAATTCGCCCCGTTCCACAGTCTAATAGCAAAATTTTCACGAGTTTCATAAAAAATAACCCTCGGACAGTATTCCCTTATATATATATGCTCAAGAAATTGATTCGAGTTGACCACTAGGTTCGGATCTCAGGATGTTTCATCGGGATAATCCTAGGGTGGAACTTCCATTCTCATGTATTGCGAAACCGTTTGACGTAAAAGACACTAATGGGGCACATGGATGCTTCTAGTTACTAAGTTCCCCTCCACAGCGGAGAAACAACTCGAATAGCTATTCCCGCATGTCCGAATCAAGGTCGTTGTTTTATGCGAGAGTAAACAACGAGCCACGCGAGTACCCCCGGTTACTAGGCTCCCTATCATCGGCACATGTGAAATTTCTAAATCACTAGTCTAATCAGGGTCGTCGTTTTACGCGAGAGTAAACAACGAGTCACGTGAATACCCCCGGTTACTAGACTTCCCATCATAGAACAAAAATATCTCGACTTTTGGTGAAAAACTGTCCGACTCTAAACTCAAGTGCCAACACGACTTATGTTACTGGACGACTAGCTAACCAAAAAATGTAACCAAACGTATCAACGGCGATTTGAAAACACGTATGTCTCCTCTCTTATCCGCTAAGATCTCTACAAAAATCGAAAAAATTTCGGACCTAAATGAAGACTTAGCAGAAACAGAAATCACTGACTACAACTCGACTAAAACTCAACCGTTTCTTCAGAGATAAAAACAGTGTCGTAACATCAGTATTACACAAATAGAAGCACAAAAAATTCACGAATAAGAGAAAAATCATGACAAGCAAGGCTATCGACAAAAAGATAACTAAAAATAACAAAAAGTGCAACGAAATAAGTACAGCAGTAAATGTAGCAACATAAATAGACCCCCCAAACTTAGGACGTACATTGACCTCAATGGACAAAATATAATATGCAATAAAAGTGAAAGATCAAGTACTCCCCTACAAACAGCTCACGAACTGGTGCCGGCATCATCCGGCAAGCTTGCACGCTTCTCGACTACATCATGCGGAGCGTGAATAAATGAGCTTGCATCATCAAAGAGGAAGTTAAGTACGAGCTCTCAAGTTTAACATGATGTAAGGGTTGGGAACAATGTAATTCGATAAAATGATTCGTTGCATATAATTTGAAAATACTTGGCTTACCAATTTTTCATTGCTGCAATTTATCAAACACTTGGTATGCACAAGTTAAAATGAAGAACAAGAATTTTAATGGTTAACTCCAAATCCCAAAAATAATAACACAGATAATAGCCATGAATAACGACAACTAACATCACTAATTCGTTCATAATTACCAATTCCATCACAATCAAATACCAAATTCCCCATATTCCAACTCCATTTTAGAGAAAACATTGAAGAACAACTAGCAACATATAACTTCAATTCAATTTTCAAATCATGTATCACTTATGATTAAGAGATCGAGATTTACCTGAAGAATTTGAGAAGAAGACTAAGAGAAGGGTATCGACCGACCTCATTGTGCGAAGGAAGGAAGGAAGGAAGGGACCTTGTGCTGGCCGATCAAATGCATGAAGTATACCTGGGCATTCTCATATTGCGACGGGGGCCGCGGCACAACATAAGTGAGCCGCGGCCCAGTCTACGCGTGCCGCGGCTCATTGTGTTAGTGTGCCGCGGCTCATTTGGCCCGTGCCGCGGCACAGAGTACAGTCTCCTGGGCGTTTCTTGAACATTTGGTGTGCCGCGGCTCAAATAATATGTGCCGCGGCTCAGTGACCTGGTGTGCCGCGGCTCAGTAATGTTGTGCCGCGGCACATAGTACAGTTTGTTTGGCCTTGTTCCATCAACTGGTGCATGCCGCGGCTCACCATTATTGTGCCGCGGCCCATCATTGATTTCCTCCCCTGAGGTGATTCCTGCACCGAATTTTTAAACGAAAACATCAAGACGAGAGAGATAGACGGATCAAAGAAAAAAAACGACAAATAAAGACTCTAAAAATGCAAGAAAACAATAAAAGATTCTACAACTAATACTCGGGTTGCCTCCCGAGAAGCGCTAAGTTTATAGTCTTCAGCCGGACTTTTCTCGCATTCATCCGGCGGTGGATAAGACGACACTCGTTTTCTGCGTGTCTATTGGATTTCCCAAGTATGCCTTCAACCGTTTTCCATTAACTTTGAATTTTCGGTCATCTTTTTGTACTTCTACCGCACCATGTGGGAACACTTGAACTACGGTGAACGGTCCCGACCATCGTGAACGCAATTTCCCGGGAAATAACTTTAAGCGAGAATTAAATAGCAACACCTCTTGTCCCGGGACAAACTCTCTCTGCGTGATGTGCTTATCATGCCAAGTCTTTGTCCGCTCCTTATAAAGTTTCGCATTTTCGTATGCGTCATGGCGAATTTCTTCCAACTCGTTCAGCTGCAAACAACGCTTTTCACCAGCAGATTTCAGATCAAAGTTTAGTTTCTTTATCGCCTAGTAAGCACAATGTTCCATCTCTACGGGTAAATGGCAACCTTTCCCATAAACCAATCTGTAGGGTGACATTCCGATAGGTGTTTTATACGCAGTCCGGTACGCCCAAAGTGCATCATCGAGTTTAAACGACCAATCTTTTCGAGACGAGCTGACCGTCTTTTCTAGGATCCACTTCAGCTCTCGATTTGATATCTCGACTTGACCGCTCGTCTGAGGATGGTATGCTGTAGCAACACGATGAGTGACTCCGTATTTTCTCAAAACCGCATCAACAAATTTGTTGTCGAAGTGTGACCCACCATCACTGATAATAGCACGTGGAGTCCCAAAACGTGTGAAGATATATTGTTTTATAAACTTGATTACGACATTGGACCCATTCGTAGGTAGTGCCACCGCTTCAACCCATTTTGAGACATAGTCTACGGCTACCAAAATATAGAGATTCTTATTTGATGGAGGAAATGGACCCATGAAGTCGATCCCCCATACATCGAACAATTCAACTTCAAGTATGGTGTTCAGCGGCATTTCGTGTCGTCTTGAGATGTTTCCCGTCCGTTGACACCGATCACACGCGGACACAAAGGAGTGAGCATCCTTGAATAATGACGGCCAATAGAACCCCGATTGTAAGACCTTCGCCGCTGTTCTATTTCCACTAAAATGTCCACCGTAGGGTGATGCATGGCAATAGTTTAGCACACTGTGGATTTCCTCATCCGGAATACATCTACGAATGATTTGATCGGGGCATCTCTTGAATAGAAAAGGATCGTCCCACAAATAATACTTAGTGTCTGAGATTAGCTTCTTCTTTTGATGGCGTGAGAGGTCATTTGGAATTGTTTTACTTGCCAAGTAGTTCACTAGATCAGCATACCAAGGCGCGTGTTTTGAACCCAACTTGTAGAGCTGCTCGTCGGGGAAGGTTTCCATGATTTGTGGCTGACTTTCTCCCTTCTCAAGGGGACTCTCTAATCGTGAAAGGTGATCAGCTATAACATTTTCAGTCCCTTTCTTATCCCGAATCTCCAAGTTGAATTCTTGAAGGGGAAGCACCCACCGGATCAACCTTGGTTTAGCATCCTTCTTCTCCAAAAGGTATTTTATTGCTGAATTGTCGGTCCACACTATCACTTTCGTTCCCAGTAGATACGCCCGGAATTTATCAAATGCAAAGATCACCGCCAACAATTCCTTCTCCGTTGTGGCATAATTTCTTTGGGCGTCATCGAGTGTTCGGCTCGCATAGTATATGACATGGAACACCTTCCCTCGTCTCTGCCCCAAAACAGCCCCAATGGCAAAGTCGCTTGCATCACACATTAACTCGAACGGAAGGTCCCAGTCCGGAGCGACTATCACCGGTGCCGTGCTTAGAGCTTTCTTCAATAAATCGAAACTTTCTTTACATGACTTGTCAAAAGTAAATGGAACATCCTTCATGAGTAGATTGCACGGTAACCGTGATCTTCGAAAAATCCTTAATAAATCGGCGATAGAAACCGGCATGTCCCAAAAAACTTCTAATCCCTTTGACCGAAGTAGGCGGAGGCATCTTCTCAATTGTTTCAATTTTCGCCCGGTCGACTTCAATTCCATGTGAGGATATTCGATGGCCAAGCACTATGCCCTCCTGCACCATAAAATGACACTTCTCCTAGTTCAAGACCAAATTTGTCTCTTCGCATCTTCTCAAGACTTTCTGCAAATTTTTCAAACAAATGTCAAACGAATCTCCAAAAATAGAAAAATCATACATAAAAATCTCAATACACTGCTCTACCATGTCAGAAAAAATAGCCATCATACACCGTTGAAAAGTAGCCGGCGCATTACATAATCCAAAAGGCATGCGCCTATAAGCGAAAATGCCGTAAGGACATGTAAACGTCGTTTTCTCTTGGTCTTCGGGGGCTATATAAATCTGATTATACCCCGAGTAACCATCGAGAAAGCAATAGAAATCGTGTCCGGCTAATCTATCTAACATCTGATCAATAAAAGGTAAGGGGAAATGACCTTTTCTAGTGGCCTTATTTAATTTCCTATAATCTATGCACATACGCCACCTCGTGACAATCCTAGTGGGAATTAATTCATTATTATCATTTTGAACAACCGTTATCCCACCCTTCTTCGACACAACTTGGACCGGACTTACCCACTTGCTATCAGAAATCGGAAAGATCATACCTGCGTCGAGGAGTTTTAAAACCTCGACTTTTACCACCTCTTTCATGTTTGGATTCAACCGGCGTTGATGCTCCACGGATGGTTTGTAGTCTTCCTCCATCAAAATCTTGTGCATGCAAATTGACGGGCTGATCCCCTTAATATCCGCAATAGACCATCCAAGAGCAGATTTGTACTCCCTCAAAACTTTCAATAATTTCGCCTCTTGATCCCCCGCTAACGTGGCCGAAAGAATAACTGGAAGGGAGTCGTCGGGACCCAAAAATGCATATTTTAAATGAGGCGGCAGCTTCTTGAGTTCCAACTTTGGAGGTTTTTCGATCGATGGGACTGGTCGAGTTAGTGAACTTCCGAGCTCCTCGAATGGTTGACGAATGAAAATTGGCGGGGAAGCATCCATGTGGCGTACGTAGGCTGCATGCTCTGCATTTAGTTCGGAAACAGCCCCAATCAAAACGGACTCCAATGGATCGGGTGGATAATTCTCTCGAAAGGTTCTACTCACGCACGAGTCAATGACGTCAACTTGGAAACAATTTTCAGCATCACTCGGATATTTTACGGATCGAAAGATATTGAACGTTACTTGCTCCTCTTGAACACGTAGAGTCAGCTTCCCCTTTTCCACATCGATCAAAGTTCGGCCGGTTGCCAAAAATGGTCTTCCCAAGATAATTGGGATATCTTGATCTTCCTCCATGTCGAGCACAGTAAAATCGGCTGGAAAGATAAATTTGTCAACTTTTACTAACACGTCCTCTATTACTCCCCTCGGATATTTGATGGACCTATCAGCCAATTGTAAGGAGACCGTCGTCGGCTTAGCTTCCCCAATATCCAGCTTTTTAAAAATAGAAAGGGGCATAAGGTTTATGC
This sequence comes from Orobanche coerulescens, assembly GCA_033398695.1. NCBI lineage: Eukaryota > Viridiplantae > Streptophyta > Magnoliopsida > Lamiales > Orobanchaceae > Orobanche > Orobanche coerulescens. Next base: position 121,466,415 of record CM065815.1, read on the forward strand.
TGGCTCCGAGATCGCATAGGGCTCTTTCAAAAGACGAATTTCCAATGATGCAAGGGATGGTAAAACTTCCCGGATCTCTCAATTTAGGTGGGAGCTTCTTTTGTAAAATAGCACTGCACTCCTACGTTAATGCGACCGTCTCATATTCCTCGAGCTTTCTTTTGTTTGACAAGACTTCTTTCATGAATTTTACATAACTCGGCATTTGTTCCAACGTGTCGGCAAATGGAATGTTTATGTGCAATTTCTTGAAGACGTCGAGGAACTTTGAAAATTGCTTGTCTAGTTTTTGCTTTTGGAAACGCTGTGGGAATGGGATTTGAGGAGTGTGCTGAGTAGTCGATACTTCCTTTGGCTTGGGCGCCTCATCCTTTTCCTTCTCACTTTGCTCGATCGGCTGCTCTTTGTTATTGATAGACTGCCCTTTCAACTCCTTTCCACTTCGTAATTCGATTGCTTGCACGTTTTCCTTGGGTTTCATTTCGGTTGCGCTGGGCAATGCACCTTGAGACCGAGAGGACAATAGATTAGCAATCTGCCCCATTTGTGTTTCTAGGTTTCGGATGGAGGTAGAATGATTTTGGAGGGTCGTTTTGGTGCGGGTCATGAATTGGCTCGTGTTAGCCGCCAATTGAGCAAGAGCATCTTCCAATGATACCTTTGGTGATTGAGGGGGCTGCTGTGGGGGCTGCGCGAATTGAGCTTGTGGAGGTTTTAAAGCTTGCCCGTTCCTCCATGAAAATTTTTGGTGATTTCGCCACTCTTGATTATAAGTGCTGGGGTAAGAATTATTTTGTCGATTTCCATTTCCCACGAATTGAGCTTGCTCCATCGGATGTTGCTCGAAAGGGTTTCCGACTTGGCACTCTGCGCTAGGGTGAGATCCGTTACACCAATTGCAAGACTCAATGGTAACGGGGGAAGGAGCATGCGAAAATGCTTGAAGCTGTTGTGTTAATGCTGAGACTTGGGCTGACACTGTAGTTGATTGGATCATTATTTGAAATTTCCATAACTCGCTTCGGCGTTATTTGTTCGGATGACCATTGATAAGCATTGGCGGCCATAGCTTCCAACAACGAGTGTGCTTCAGCCATCGTCTTTCCCATCAAAGCTCCACCGGCGGCTGCATCCACGAGAGTGCGTGTGGAAGCACTCAAACCATTGTAGAACGTCTGAATCTGAAGCCAGCTCGGAAGGCCGTGATGTGGGCATATCCGTAACAAATCTTTGTATCGCTCCCACGCCTCGTGAAGCGATTCCATGTCATACTGACCAAAAGTAGTGATCTCGTTTCTCAGTCTCGCCGTCTTAGAAGGTGGGAAGAATTTAGCAAGGAAGGCTTGCGCTAACTCTGCCCATGTTGTGATCGAGCCCGGCGGTAAGGAATTCAGCCAAAATTTCGCTTTATCCCTCAAAGAGAAAGGGAAAAGCCGTAATCGGATAGCATCGTCGGTGACACCATTGTTCTTGAACGTGTCACAAATCTCGAGAAAAGAAGCAATATGTGCATTGGGGTCATCGTTCGGCAATCCACAAATCGGCTGCTCGCACCATCTGAATGATCGCAGGCTTGATTTCGAAATTGTTGGCTTGGATTGTTGGACGCCGGATCCCCGAAAAGTTCGCGTTGATTTGCGGCATAGCATAATCTCGAAGTGCCATTTCCGGTTGAGCTTGCTGCACAATATTATTTCCTCCGTGAATTTCGATATTTTCAGCCATAGTGACTATTGTCGGTAGCTCTCGTTTCTCCTTCTTCTTTCTCCTAAGAGTGCGCTCGAGTTCGGTATTCAAAGGTAGTAGGCCTTTGTTACCGAGTTTTCTCATGCACTACACGAAAGATCCTGAAAGGAAAAACAAATAAATAAATAAAATTAAATACACAAAAATAAGTAAATAAAAACGTTCAAACTAAGACTAGAAATACTGAAATCGATATTAGCAAAATTTCAGTCCCAACAGCGCCAAAAACTTTGCGATTTTTCTTGAACGCAAGTGCGTTATCATATACAAGTAATAAAGTGATGAGTGAGTATCGTTCCCACGAGACTGAATCACTAATTACCGATTTTGTGTATTCGGTTTATTTGAATAATCGAACTTTGGGTAGCAATTAATTACTAAAGAAAATTAATAAAAGACTAAACAGTAAAAACGATCGCTTGAAGAAAGAGAATCAAATGATGAATAAGTATAGGATTCTGAATCCACCTAGGTTTATCCGAATTTACTCTCGATTATCTGAAGTTAATGATTTTCCCAATTTATTGAAGGCGAAGATTGCTAATATACTCTACCGCCTCTCCCGAGGTCAATAGATTTTTCTAAAGGCGAATAACGCACTCTATCCCTAGATGAATTAATTCGTCAATAGTCAAAAAGCATAAAATCTCCAAAAGGCCACGTAGTTCCTATGAGTATATTCCTATCTCACAGAATAAAACGGTCCTCACCAACAGTTTTTCACCAACTCTCCTCTCCCGATTCGAATTGAATGATTAAAACAATACAACTATTGGCCACATAATTGAAAGCATTAAACACGATTGGGAAAACTCAACAAAAAGGGAATTAAATAGATAATCTCAAGCAAATCCGTCAAAACATAGGTTTCATCAAAATCCTAGATTAGGGTTTTAGCCTGACATGCTAAATAATGAAAATACATAATTAAATAAAAGCATGAAAATCAAACGCAGATGAAGAGCTCGGATTCCTCCGTTCTTCTGGCTTCCGTCCTCCGCCTTTGATCTCTTCTGCTTCTCTCGTCTGCGATAGTCTTCTGTGATCCTCCTTTTCCCAAGCCTCCAAGATGATTAATTAGGGTCTTAAACCCTTATTTATAGCTCTCAACAGCCTTAAAATCGCGTCCGTGTGAGTAGGTCGAGAACTGGCTTCAAAACGGCCCAAATCCGTGCGGAGCACACCAAAACCGCCTTGTGTGCCACGGCTCACTTAATTTGTGCCGCGGCACATGGCGTGTAATTTAAAACCTGGGCGCTGGTGTAACACCCCAAACTAGGCGGATATTACAGTGCCGTGGACCCCCGACTGGGACCCACCAGGCGGATGAAAATGAATGAATTACACAGGGTGAATGTAGTACCGAACCACATTACAACATTAATTACTCTGATGAGGAGTTTCATACAACACACCCAGGATAATACAGAATACATGTATATTTTATATGAAGATAAAATACACAACACTGAATGAAACGGAATAACCAAGTGAAAATCTGCAGCGGAAAACAAATGACAACAATAGGAATGACTGAAAGGATTTGGGGCCCCCTACTAGTATCACTAGGACTCCTCAACATCAACATGCTATTCCCGTGCGTTTGCCTTGCCATAACCTGAAAAACAAAATCCCCAAACGGGGTCAGTTACAAAGAACAACAATCCTCAAGGGTTGAAAAATACACAATCATGATTTAACTGAAGTTATGAAATATCCTTAGTTACGAATTACGCTGAAGAGGAGTATCATAGTACGCCCGTAATGTTCTGTGCAAGTGTACAACACCCGTCCGTGTACCTAATTAGTCTCACGGTGTAACGCTTTCCCGTGTGCACGGTCTAATGTATCGGTGAACCCAATACATAAACCATCGTGTGCCCGACTAAAAATTCCACACAGCCACATCCGGCCACGCAATATGAACCCAGAAGGTCATATGAACGAAAATGACCGTAATGAATATCAATGAATAATAATTAGACAAGGCCAAGAATGACTCACCGAGATGAGAGTAATAATGAAATGAATGATAGCTCAACGAAAAGATTGGAACCGTCGTTCCTTATGACTGAAGTGATTAATTGACAATAACAAGTTTTAATATGATTAATACAATGATGAATGAGTTATGATTATGAATGATCAACAACAAAAGGTATGAATATCCTTTTAACCGAGTAAGAATTAACTTACAAAATACCGATGACAATTATCCTTCCACGAACAACGTCCTAATTGAGATATCGGTCGCTTGAACAACCTTAATTCAATACAATTACCAACAATCCGATCAATACACGAATTAAACACGAATATAACGAACTCAAAACGTCGATACGACTAAACCAAGTCCATAGAGGCATTAAATCAAACACGTTGTATCCAAACTCCGATTGTTTACAATCAAACCTCGATATACCAATATCAACATCTCCAAGAAGTGTTTTAAACCAACAAAACATCTCCAATACGACCAATAATCCGTTATGAATATCCAAAATGTGATTATAACAACAATTAGTCGAAAATCCCCAATTCCAACTCGATATTCAAGGTGTTCTTGAATAATCCCTCAATAATCCAATGAATCCTTATACAAACTCATAATCATATACATATCCCTTCATATAACATGATTATAACGTCCAAAACATCATATCTCAATACAAAATCAAGTCCGAAGTGTTGAAGGAATTACCTCTTGAAGATTCAAGTACCAAAATCCGAAGAACACGCGTTAGATTGATTATCAGGGCTTCACGATCGAAAGGAGATGAAGAAAATCAAACACCCAAATGATTTGTGAAGGAAAAACCCTCCCTCAAGCCTTATCTCTCGGTTGAAGGTGAAGAAAAGGAAGAAAAATGGGTGAAATCTTGAAAAAATGAATTTATAGGGGTTGACTACCTGCCGGACACGGCCGTGCCCGATCGGCACGGTCGTGTCGCACGATTGGCCGACGGTGGCAGCGAGGACTCGACCGTGTCTGCTTGACACGGTCGCGGCGCGAGGGCCTTAAGCGATGACCGTCCGACAGCGACTCGGCATGACTCGACCGTGCCAGACGACACGGTCGGGCGTGCTGGGCAGACGATTCTGGCTTATCCGGAAGGGTTCGACTCGGCCGTGCCAAACGACACGGTCGAGTCCTGTGGGCAGATACTTCGGCACTTTCCGGACGAGTACGGCACGGGCCGTGTCGGACGACACGGCCGAGTTCGTTCGGCAGTGATCGGCCAATACTGAAAAATGAGCGGTTGAGCTAAAACGACCATAACTCTCTCGTCCGGACTCCGATTGACTCACCGTTTGAACCATTGGAAAGCTAACTCGATGCTCTATAATATTGCAAAGATTTAGAATTTTTGGAGTTACCAAAAATTAATGGTGATCTAGCAAAGTCGAACTCATATGAGGAAAGTTGAAACAATGAACAATAATGGTACACAACTCGAAGTTTTTCCGAACGGTGAACACGGTGAATGAATATGATTGATGAATGATTATAAATGAGTGAAAAATACACTGAGTGACAATTACAGACTGATAATTACTGAATGAAAAGGAATGAATTACAACCGGGTATTACATACACCCCCCCTTAAAAGAGTTTCGTCCCCGAAACTAAGGGTCAAACAACTCGGGATAACTCTCTCGCATACTATCCTCGGTTTCCCAAGTAGTCTCTTAGACTCCGTGTCTGGACCACTGAATCTTGACCAAAGGGATCGTCTTATTCCTCAACTGTTTTGATTCGCCGCTCCAACACTCGTACAGGACGCTCCTCGTACGAATGATCATCCGCGATCTCAATTTCGTCGAACTGAAGTATGTGACTCGGGTCGGCAACAAACTTACGCAACTGAGAGACGTGAAACACATTATGAATTCGGCTCAATGCCGTAGGCAAAAGCCAATCGATAAGCTAACTCGCCTACTCGATTCAAAATTTCAAACGGTCCAATGTATCTCGGACTCAACTACCCCCGTTTTCCGAAACGGAAAGTACCTCGACTTGGGGATAACTTGACCAACACGTGGTCACCCGTCTCGAACTCTAGTGGTCGACGACGATTATCTGCATATGATTTCTGTCGACTCTGAGCTGTCAACATACGACTCTTGATCAAAGCTACCTTCTCCCGGGCGGCTATAAGTATATCGGGCTCGGTGCCGATTGATCCTGATAAGTCATCCCAACACAAAGGAGATCGACAACGACGACCGTGCAAGGCCTCGTAAGGTGCCATCTTAATGGAGGCATGCCAACTATTATTGTACGTGAACTCGATCAGTGGTAGTTGGGCTTCCCAATCGTCCTTCCAATCGAGGACGCATGCCCTCAACATGTCCTCTAATATCTGGATAGTCCTCTCTGATTGTCCGTCGGACTGAGGATGAAAGGCGGTACTGAGATTGAACTGAGTTCCCATAGCACGATGAACTGATTTTCAAAATGAGACACAAATCGTCCGTCACGATCGGAAACGATACTCTTAGGAGTACCGTGCAGTCTCACTATCTCCTTGATGAACAACTGGGCCAGTCTCTTGGGACTCCACAAATCCTTGATCTCAAGGAAATGAGCTGATTTAGTTGAGCGGTCCACAATCACCCAGATCGCATTCATGCCACGACGACTCATCGGCAAACTCGTGATGAAATCTATAGAAATGTCTTCCCACTTCCATTCCGGAATAGGGAGAGGTTTTCAGCATAACCGCCGGTCGCTGATGTTCAATCTTAACTTGTTGACAGGTTAAGCATCTCGAAACAAATTCCGCGACTTCTCGCTTTATATTACTCCACCAGTAATTTTGTTTCAAGTCCTTGTACATCTTGCTGGACCCCGGATGAACAGAATAAGGGGTAGCATGAGCTTCTCTCAAAATAGAGTTTTTCAACTCGTCATTCGCCGGTACACACATCCGATTCTTAAATCTCAAAAGTCCATCCTTGTGGATCACGAATCCAGGGGCTTTCCCCTGAGCCACATCCTCACGGATGTGCAACAATGAAGTGTCTGAACTCTGATTCTCTCTGATTACCTCCTCAAGTGACGATGAAATCTCTAACATACAAAGTTGTCCCTGAACTCGCTGAAGCCAGACCTCGATATCGGGTCTAAGGAATTCCTGTTGAAGCTCCTTCTGAACTGTTAAACGAGCAAGCATCTGCTCCTGAACGGACTTACGACTCAAGGCGTCGGCGACAATGTTCGCCTTGCCCGGGTGGTAAAGGATCTCGATATCAAAATCTTTGATTAGTTCCAACCACCGCCTCTGTCGCATATTTAACTCCTTGTGAGTAAATATATCCTTCAACTCTTGTGATTGGTGAATAACTGAAAGGTGACGCCATAAAGGTAACGACGCCAAATCCCCAACGCGAAAACCACGGCTGCTAGCTCCGGTCGTGGGTTGGATAATTAACCAGCTAATCCGAGGAAACATCGGATCTACTTAACATCTTTCGGAGGTTGCAAATCTCGGATAGCCTCCGTCTTCTGAGGGTCGACACGAACTCTGGCAGATGAAATTACATGCCCGAGAAAAGTCACTTCGGACATCTAGAACTCACATTAAAAAAAAAACTTCCATAAAACTGCTCGCGTCTCAACACGTCGAGAACCTGAAGAAGATGAACCTCGTGTTCCTCTCGGCTAAGAGAATAAATCAAAATGTCGTAGATGAAGACAACAACAACTGATCTAAAAAGTCGATGAAAACCCGATTCATTAACTCCATGAATACTGCAGGTGCAATAGTTAGCCCGAACGGCATAACTACGAACTCATAATGACCATAGCGTGTATGAAACGCTGTCCTCGCGATATCCGACTCTCGAATCCGCAACTGGTGATATCCAGATCTTAAGTCGATCCTGGAAAAATACAGAGGCTCCCTGAAGTTGATCTAAAAGATCATCAATACGGGGTAAGGGATACTACTCTTGATCATCACCCTGATCAACTCCTGGTAATTAATACACACACGAGACGAGCCATCCTTCTCCTTGACAGATCACACTGGTGCTCCTCACGGGGACGCAATCGGTCGGAGATAACCTTCCTCGAACTATTCCTCAAGTTGAATCTTCAACTCCTGCATTCTGGTCGGGGTCATCCGATACGGTGCCTTCGATAAAGGGGACGTACCGGCTCCAACTCACTCCTGAATTCCCTTACTCTATGTGAAGGCAACCAGATAACTCGTCTGGAAATACATCGTCAATCGATGACAATGATACCACGAATGATTGAACATTTCGATTGCCCTAGAATGGTCAATCGATAAAAAGAGATACCAATAATGATTGAACAACTCGATTGCCTTAGAAAGGCCAATCGATGAAGATGATACAATGAATGTTTGAATAACTCGAGTGCCTTAGAAAGGCCAATCGATGGAAATGATACAAAGAATGATTGAATAACTCGATTGACTTAGAAAGGCCAATCGATGGAAATGATACAAGGAATGATTGAATGACTCGATTGTCTTAGAAAAGCCAATCAATGAAAATGATACAATGAATGATTGAATAGTTCGATTGCGAAATTTCTCTGCTTCCGCCATAATAGAAATCCTACTGGAACAACGGGGATTACTTCCCTGAAGCACACATTCGACAACAAACGACGGAAAGATAGCGACCAAACGCTAACAAACACTGAGGATAGTATCAAGACGGTTAAACCAACTAATACCGAAAATTACATCGTCCTAAGATAAGTTCACCACGATTAGATCCATCAACCAATCGCGGTCATTAAGCTTAATTTGGTATGATTTCGAAAATTCTTCCATCGTCAGGTAGACCGATGGTATGATGTCCACAAGCAATAGGACTATCCCGAAATAAGTCTATTCAAGCATGATTCGAAAATGAATGAATGCGGTGTACCAAAGATCAAAAGGTACACACAAGTTGAAATAAAATTACGAGTATACGAAATCGTTCGGACCACCGGATCGCCGATCCTCCTCATCATATGAATCGGGACTTGCTGGTCCCGAACCGACGCTCCCGTCGATAAATACGAGCTCCAACTCTATTTGCTTCCATTGTCTTAAACAGCGATGACAAAGCGATCGATTAAACGCTGGTTGCTTCGGGGCTTGGGGTGCCGCCGGGGCCGACTTGGAGTCCTTTCGGCAAAAACGGGCCTTATGTCCAAAATTCCCACAATTATAGCACGTGACAGACTGTCTCGGACACTTGGTGCTGACATGACCAAGATCCCCACAGTTATAACAGGTGATGGCTGAATTGGCCGCTCGTGACTGAGATCCCGCACGATTATGCGCCGTAGGAGGTCGCTCAGAAACGATAGGACTCACACGAGGCTTCTTGAAGGTTGACTGACCGCCTTCGGATTGATTACGCTTCGTTGATTTCTTGCTGACAGATGAAGGTTGTTGTTCAGCACTTTCCTTAGCAGCTGGCTCATACGGGAGAGTTCTCTCGATTAATCCGGTCAGAGTGGCGCAATGATGATTGAGCAACTGCACATGGGTCATCATGGCCTGCATAAAAGTGAGTGGATCAACCCGAACATCTTCTGATCGAGCCGAGTCCTGGGCACGATTTCCCGGCAGCGAGTGATTATTCCTCGGGTTTCGGTCCGCACCGCGGCCTCTCCCCGTGCATCCCCTGACAGCTCTCTCCATACTGAAGTAGGAAGGTCGCATAATGATTATATTTCCCGCATGATTAACACGTTATGATTATGTCATGAGATGATGAAAATGAGTATACATGCTCTAACTTAGTGATTATATGAATGATTTACTGAAGTTACATGATTATCTGATGAAATTCTTAAAATGACTATCTTGAATAACTTAACAAGATTGATAATATGATCTTCCAGATTGACAACTGAGTAATGAAATGAATTGAGTAATTAATGAGTTAACGTGATCGTCCTGATTATTAACTGAGTAATGAAATGAATTAAGTGATTAATGAGTTAACATGATTGTCCTAATCACAATGAATGATGATGTTTGAGGATTGTTAATTGATGAATGCTGAATGAATGACTATTGCCAGAAATTATACCATGGCGTTAGAAATCTTACAGTTCTTCCGGTCTGATTGGCTTGGCATTTGCACAGGTCACACGTGACGCGAAAGTCCAATGATACTAGTCTGATGACGATGATTTCAAATGAGACATGACTCGGAAGGTAGTATTCAAAACCACGCTCCGATACCAACTCTGTAACACCCCAAACTAGGCGGATATTACAGTGCCGTGGACCCCCGACTGGGACCCACCAGGCGGATGAAAATGAATGAATTACACAGGGTGAATGTAGTACCGAACCACATTACAACATTAATTACTCCGATGAGGAGTTTCATACAACACACCCAGGATAATACAGAATACATGTATATTTTATATGAAGATAAAATACACAACACTGAATGAAACGGAATAACCAAGTGAAAATCTGCAGCGGAAAACAAATGACAACAATAGGAATGACTGAAAGGATTTGGGGCCCCCTACTAGTATCACTAGGACTCCTCAACATCAACATGCTATTCCCGTGCGTTTGCCTTGCCATAACCTGAAAAACAAAATCCCCAAACGGGGTCAGTTACAAAGAACAACAATCCTCAAGGGTTGAAAAATACACAATCATGATTTAACTGAAGTTATGAAATATCCTTAGTTACGAATTACGCTGAAGAGGAGTATCATAGTACGCCCGTAATGTTCTGTGCAAGTGTACAACACCCGTCCGTGTACCTAATTAGTCTCACGGTGTAACGCTTTCCCGTGTGCACGGTCTAATGTATCGGTGAACCCAATACATAAACCATCGTGTGCCCGACTAAAAATTCCACACAGCCACATCCGGCCACGCAATATGAACCCAGAAGGTCATATGAACGAAAATGACCGTAATGAATATCAATGAATAATAATTAGACAAGGCCAAGAATGACTCACCGAGATGAGAGTAATAATGAAATGAATGATAGCTCAACGAAAAGATTGGAACCGTCGTTCCTTATGACTGAAGTGATTAATTGACAATAACAAGTTTTAATATGATTAATACAATGATGAATGAGTTATGATTATGAATGATCAACAACAAAAGGTATGAATATCCTTTTAACCGAGTAAGAATTAACTTACAAAATACCGATGACAATTATCCTTCCACGAACAACGTCCTAATTGAGATATCGGTCGCTTGAACAACCTTAATTCAATACAATTACCAACAATCCGATCAATACACGAATTAAACACGAATATAACGAACTCAAAACGTCGATACGACTAAACCAAGTCCATAGAGGCATTAAATCAAACACGTTGTATCCAAACTCCGATTGTTTACAATCAAACCTCGATATACCAATATCAACATCTCCAAGAAGTGTTTTAAACCAACAAAACATCTCCAATACGACCAATAATCCGTTATGAATATCCAAAAATGTGATTATAACAACAATTAGTCGAAAATCCCCAATTCCAACTCGATATTCAAGGTGTTCTTGAATAATCCCTCAATAATCCAATGAATCCTTATACAAACTCATAATCATATACATATCCCTTCATATAACATGATTATAACGTCCAAAACATCATATCTCAATACAAAATCGAAGTCCGAAGTGTTGAAGGAATTACCTCTTGAAGATTCAAGTACCAAAATCCGAAGAACACGCGTTAGATTGATTATCAGGGCTTCACGATCGAAAGGAGATGAAGAAAATCAAACACCCAAATGATTTGTGAAGGAAAAACCCTCCCTCAAGCCTTATCTCTCGGTTGAAGGTGAAGAAAAGGAAGAAAAATGGGCTGAAATGCTGAAAAAATGAATTTATAGGGGTTGACTACCCTGCCGGACACGGCCCGTGCCGATCGGCACGGTCGTGTCGCACAGTTGGCCGACAGCTGGCCGAAAGGGACTCGACCGTGTCCTGCTTGACACGGTCGCGGCGCGGAGGGCCTTCCGATGACCCGTCCGACGCCGACTTCGGCATGACTCGGCCGTGCGGGCGACACGGTCGGGCGTCCGGGCGACGATTACGCTTATCCGGAAGGGTTCGACTCGGCCGTGCCAAACGACACGGTCGAGTCACGTGGGCAGATACTTCGGCACTTTCCGGGACGAGTACGGCACGCGGGCCGTGTCGGACGACACGGCCGAGTTCGTTCAGCGTGATCGCCAATCTTGAAAAATGAGCGGTTGAGCTAAAACGACCATAACTCTCTCGTCCGGACTCCGATTGACTCACCGTTTGAACCATTGGAAAGCTAACTCGATGCTCTATAATATTGCAAAGATTTAGAATTTTTGGAGTTACCAAAAATTAATGGTGATCTAGCAAAGTCGAACTCATATGAGGAAAGTTGAAACAATGAACAATAATGGTACACAACTCGAAGTTTTTCCGAACGGTGAACACGGTGAATGAATATGATTGATGAATGATTATAAATGAGTGAAAAATACACTGAGTGATAATAACAGACTGATAATTACTGAATGAAAAGGAATGAATTACAACCGGGTATTACAGCTGGGTGTTTCTTCTGGGCCGCGGCTCACTGTGTCTGTGCCGCGGCTCAGAGCACAGTCTACTCTGGTGCCCGCTGGTCCTCTGCGTGTGCCGCGGCCCACTTGCCTTGTGCCGTGGCCCACGACCAAAATTCGCCGTTTTCGCCTGTTTCGCCTCGTTTTAGCTTCTGGACTCCAATCTCCTGACAAACATACAAGATTAAGGCATTAAAAGCTCATTTATGCAAATTTACTCGCCAAAATAATACAAAATAATGATAAATAAGCATATAAAAATACGCCTAACAGTTTCATGTACTCCGTTAAAATATTTTGGCCGAGGCCACGGCCTTATTTACTTTTGAGTGCATCATTTGGGATATCATTGTGGTTTACGTGTCATGAGTTATCCTGGTAGACCTCACGGGGGTTCTACGGCGTGTAATGTCCCATTTGTGAATTGGGGTGTTACATTTATGGTATCGGAGCCTTAGGTTTTGAATACCTAGACTGTCGGTAAATTTTGGGTCTGTCAGTTGCGTCGTTAGAGTCAGTCGTTGAGCCTAATATCATCATGCTACCGTCTTTTCGTGCGACCCGTGGCTGTAAGTCTCCTCGAACTCTTATACTTCTATAATTTGTTTTCTTGCATTGCTCGGAATTGAGAATTGTGATACCAACCTTGTAGATTGTGAATCTTTCTGATCTTGTTCTTTTCATATTTTCTTCAGTATGTTGAGAGGTCGTGGTAGACCAGCCAGGGGACGCGGCCGAGGCCGTGGTCGGGGTGCTGATAATGAAGAGGGCTCACTTTCTCAGTCCTCCGCAGACTCAGCCTCTCACTCAGTGCCGTCGGGTAATAATGCCGGCCAGGCTCTGCCGTACTTGATTAGTAGCCCAGCTTGCTCAGATAGCTCAGGGTGGACCACAGAATCCGCCCCCGACACCTGAAGAGGAAGCTAGTAAGTGGCTTCAGACGGTGACTAAGATGCACCCTCCTCGTTTCTCCGGATCTTCTGACTCCCTCGGTTGGGAGAATTGGATCTTTCAGTTGTCCAGGACCTTCGATGCCGTAGCTTGTCCCGAAGACAGGAGGGTACATATTGCCCAATACCTCATGGATAAGGAAGCTGCGGAATGGTGGGAGGCCGTTGCGCCCAGAGACCGTCGGGCCACTTGGGAGGAGTTCAGGGCTGCTATTGAAGCAGAATACTGTCCGCCGCCAGTCAAAGAACGCAGAATTGTGGAGTTCTTCACTGCCACACCCCAGGATGTGCCGATTTCTCAGGCCATTATCTCTTACAATCAGCAGTTGGGTTTCGTGAAAGATCAGGTGAGGACGGAGGCTGATAAAATCCGTTACTTCAATATGCGCATGAAGCCTCATATCAGGCAGAGTATGGCACCGCTCATGTGTGCCACTTTGAAGGAATACCAGGATCGCGCTCTAGCGATCGAGATGGACGTCCCGGAATCCGAGTCGGTTTCGAAATCTAAGAAGCAGAAGACTACTAGCGGATTCTCGGCCGGTAAGGGTGGTCAGTTTTCGAGGTCTCGTTCTGCTCCTACACCTGGGAAGAGGCCATTTCATCAGGCCGGTGGATCTCAGGGTAACCGTTCGGTCCAGTCTGTTGCACCTGGCGGGAGAGTTTGTTTTAATTGTAATCAGCCCGAGCACGTTATGAAGGATTGCCCATTTCTATTAGTTACTTGCTTTACTTGTGGACAGACCGGACATCGGGCAGCTCATTGTGAGAGGGCCACCAGGGCCGCTAGAGTTCCGACTACCACCGCCGATCAGAGGGATCACAGCACTCCAGCTACTCATGTTCCGCAGAGTTCGGGCCGTGGTAGGGGTCGGGGTCATCCGGATCGCCGTACAGCGTCGAGTTTGGGTTCAGTTCACCCCCGATTGTATCAGATGAGACGCACAGAGAAGGCAGACGTTCCAGTGGCGTCAGGTACCACTCAGATCCTTACTCATTCAGTTTCAGTGCTTTTTGATTCGGGTGCTACCCATTCCTTTATTGCTTCAGATTGTGTGAGTCGTATTGGTTTTGACTGCTTGTTTGAGTGTGAGCCGTTTATAGTGGGTACGCCCAGCGGGGATCATATGGTTGGGGACCGGGAAGTTAGGGATTGCCCAGTGAGGATCGGGAGCCGGGATTGGCCCTCGAATCTCATTGTTATAGACCTAAAGGGTGAGGATTTTATCCTCAGGGACGATTGGTTGGATCGTCACGGTGCTATCATGAACTATCAGACTCGTACCATCTCGATAGTGGCCGAGGACGGCACCGAGCATACTCTCGTCGGTTGTAAGCCAGGTAGATCGGGGAGTGTGATTAGTGCCTTGAAGGCGATGAAACTTCTGAACCAGGGTTGTGTCGTCTACTGGTGTTATGCTCTGAAGGCGGAAGATGGTGGAGTTGATTTGTCATCAATTCCAGTTGTTAGTTATTATCCCGACGTATTTCCGGATGACTTGCAGGGATTACCACCACAGCGAGAGGTGGAGTTTCCTATTGATTTAGAGCCGAATACGGCCCCTATTTCTCGACCACCGTATCGTATGGCACCATCGGAAATGTTAGAGTTGAAGAAGCAGTTGGGAGAGTTGTTAGAAAAAGGGTATATTCGACCGATCGCATCACCTTGGGGTGCACCTGTACTTTTTATTAAGAAGAAGGATGGATCGCTTCGTTTATGCATCGACTATCGAGAATTAAACAAGTTAACCATCAAAAATAAATACCCTTTGCCCCGGATTGACGACTTGTTTGATCAGCTTCAGGGGGCGACAGTCTTTTCGAAGATTGATTTGCGATCGGGCTACTACGATTGAGGATTCGGGACGATATATCGAAAAAGCCTTTCGAGATATGGCCATTACTAGTTTGTGGTTATGCCTTTCTGGCTAACCAATGCCCTAGCAGTATTCATGCAGTTGATGAACAAAGTTTTTATTGAGTATCTGGACAAATTCGTAGTCGTCTTTATCGATGACATTCTTATCTATTCACGGAGTCGGGAGGAGCACGCCTTACATCTCCGGATTGTATTAGACATCTTGAGAGCTGAGCAGTTGTATGAGAAGTTCTCTAAGTGTGAGTTTTGGCTCGAGGAAGTGATGTTCCTCGGGCATGTGATTTCAGCAGAGGGAGTTCGGGTAGATCCGCAGATGATAGAGGCAGTGATGGCTTGGGAGCCGCCTAAGAATGTGAAGGAGGTGAGGAGTTTTCTGGGTCTTGCCGGCTATTACCATCGATTTTTTGAGGGATTTTCTAAGATCGCTAGACCACTCATTCAGTTGCTCCAGAAGACTCAGAAATTCGAGTGGACCGCAGACAGACAGGGTAGTTTTGACGAGTTGAAGAGACGACTAACTACCGCACCCGTGTTAGCGTTGCCTCAGGGGAACGAAGATTCCGTGGTATATAGTGATCCTTCGGGCCTCGGGCTCGGATGTGTTTTGATGCATAGAGATAGGGTTATTGCTTATGCGTCCCTCCAGTTAAAACCTTATGAGGTGAATTACCCCACGCACGATTTGGAGTTAGCTGCGGTCGTTTTCGCCTTAAAGATCTGGAGGCATTATCTTTATGGGTCGTCATGTAAGATTTTTACGGATCACAAGAGTTTGAAGTATATCTTCAGTCAGAAAGAGACGAATATGAGGCAGCGTAGGTGGTTGGAGCTAATTAAAGATTACGACCTCGAGATACTTTACCATCCGGGTAAGGCTAACGTAGTGGCTGATGCGTTGAGCCGGAAGCTGATGGCGTTACAGATGTTAGAGGTACTTACACCACAGAGTAGGATCCAGCGAGATTTTATTTGTCAGAATATCGAGGTTTGGGTTCAGAGAGTTCAGGGTCAGTTATGTGTGTTAGAGATCACTTCGTCCTTGACTGATGATATCAAGGCGAAGCAGTATGGCGATCCGTTTTTGGTCCAGTTGAGGGAGGATGTGAGGAAGGGGAAAGCCCCTGGATTTGTGGTTTAGGATGATGGAGTTTTGAGATTTCGCGGCAGACTATGTGCACCGAGTGTTGTTGAGCTGAGACAGAAGATCTTGAGTGAAGCTCATACCACACCTTACTCCATACATCCTGGTACGAGTAAAATGTACAAGGATGTGAGGAGTAACTACAGGTGGAGTAATTTGAAGACAGACGTTAGCGAGTTTGTGTCGAGGTGTTTGACCTGTCAGCAGGTTAAGATCGAGCATCATCGACCCGCGGGGCTTTTACGACCACTCCCTATCCCGGAGTGGAAATGGGATGATATTTCTATGGATTTCATTACCAGTATGCCTAAGACTCGGACTGGAATGAACATGATTTGGGTCGTTGTCGATCGACTAACCAAATCAGCTCATTTTCTGGGTATTAAGGACACTTGGGGGCTAGAGAGACTGGCGCGAGTGTTTATTACGGAGATAGTGAGGTTGCATGGGACCCCTAAGAGTATTATTTCGGATCGTGATGGCTGGTTTATATCACATTTTTGGCAGGCCGTTCATAGAGCTTTGGGGACCGAGTTGAGACTCGGTACATCCTACCACCCTCAGACAGACGGTTAGTCTGAGCGGACGATACAGACGCTGGAGGATATGTTGCGAGCCTGTGCTTTAGATTGGAAGGATGATTGGGAGTCGCACTTGCCATTGATCGAATTCACGTACAACAATAGTTGGCACGCCTCGATCAAAATGGCACCATTTGAGGCACTATATGGTAGGAAGTGCAAATCGCTGTTGTGTTGGGATGATACATCTGAGCTAATTGGCACCGAGCCTGATATGGTAGTTGAGACGAGAGAGAAGATTGCTTTGATTCGCGATAGGATGTTGACGGCTCAGAGTCGACAGAAGTCTTATGCCGAAACACGTCGCCGGCTGTTGGAGTTTGAGGTGGGAGACCATGTGTTGCTTAAGGTGTCGCCGACACGGGGAGTTTACCGCTTCGGTCGGAAAGGTAAACTTAGTCCGAGATTTATTGGGCCATTCGAGGTTCTAGAGAGAGTTGGAGATCTTGCATATCGGTTAGGCTTGCCGCCGTCCCTGAGCCAGGTGCATAACGTATTTCATGTTTCCTAGCTTAGGAAGTACGTACCGGACCCTATCCATATTATTGATTTTGGAGAGATCGAGTTGGGGCCCGACATTACCTTCGAGGAGAGGCCGATTCAGATCTTAGAGCATCGGGTGAAGCAACTCAGGCACAAAACCATTCCTTTGGTTAAAGTGCAATGGTCGAGGCATGGATCCGAGGAAGCCACATGGCAGATGGAAGAGAGTATGAGGTCGAGATACCCCGAGCTATTCGCGTTGTAAGTTTCGGGACGAAACTTATTTTTAGGGGGAGAGAATGTAATATCCGTGTTTTCTATTTTTGGCAATTTCTATTTTTGGTGTATGTTTGTTTCGGACAACTCGCTTGACACTGTTTTGGAGTTCTGAATCTATTCTGTTCTTGGAGTTTCTCCGTTTGGACGAGTTTCGACGATGTTTTTACGTACTTTCATCTTGAGTTATATTTTATCGCTTGTGTGTTCGATTCTCGTAAAACTCGTTCGATTTCGTCATTTTCCTATTTCTATGAGTTCGTATGGTTGAGTGGAGCATGTTGTGAGTTTCGGATTGTTAATCCGACGTTGTTTCGTGATTTTCGGACGTTTGGGTCGTTTCGTAATTTCCTATAAGTTTAGGGAATTTATTTCTTGTTCGATTATGGTTGTGTACCTCGGACCGTTTCGGGTTATTGATATTGTTTCTCGTTGCATGTAATTTTCCCGGACCATTGGATTGGCATGTCGTGTTTTGGTTTATCGTCTTTTTCCGTTTTGGTAGCGTCGTCTTGTGTCAGGAGGTTGTCTGGCCTGACTGTGCAAACGGCGCAAGACCCTTGGTCAAAAACGATATTGTCCGTGGTCTTCCCAAATTAAATTTCAGAAAAGACCACATTTGTGAGGCCTGTATTAAAGGTAAGCATGCTAGAGGCTCGTTTAAACCAAAAATAGAAATTTCCACGAGTCGCATTCTTGAATTAATTCATATGGATTTGATTGGTCCATCTCGACATGCTAGCTTAACAGGTAAACTTTATACTTTAGTTCTTGTTGATGATTTTTCGAGATTTACTTGGGTAAAATTCTTTACAAATAAAAATGATGCATTTAACGAGTTTGTTAAGTGGTGTAAGGTTACCCAGAAGGAAAAAGAGTTATCAATTATCGCCATCCGAACCGATCATAGTGGAGAATTTGATTCAAATATTTTTGAAGATTGGTGCGATAATTATGGTATTGGGCTGTTGCGATTTTTCTTGAACGCAAGTGCACGTTATCGTATACAAGTAATAAAGTGATGAGTGAGTATCGTTCCCACGAGGACTGAATCACTAACTACCGATTTTTGTGTATTCCAGTTTTATTTGAACAATCGAACTTTGGGTAGCAATTAATTACTAAAGAAAATTAATAAAAGACTAAACAGTAAAAACGATCGCTTGAAGAAAGAGAATCAAATGATGAATAAGTCTAGGATTCTGAATCCACCTAGGTTTATCCGAATTTACTCTCGATTATCTGAAGTTAATGATTTTCCCAATTTATTGAAGGCGAAGATTGCTAATATACTCTACCGCCTCTCCCGAGGTCAATAGATTTTTCTAAAGGCGAATAACGCACTCTATCCCTAGGTGAATTAATTCGTCAATAGTCAAAAAGCATAAAATCTCCAAAAGGCCACGTAGTTCCTATGAGTATATTCCTATCTCACAGAATAAAACGGTCCTCACCAACAGTTTTTCACCAACTCTCCTCTCCCGATTCGAATTGAATGATTAAAACAATACAACTATTGGCCACATAATTGAAAGCATTAAACACGATTGGGAAAACTCAACAAAAAGGGAATTAAATAGATAATCTCAAGCAAATCCGTCAAAACATAGGTTTCATCAAAATCCTAGATTAGGGTTTTAGCGACATGCTAAATAATGAAAATACATAATTAAATAAAAGCATGAAAATCAAACGCAGATGAAGAGCTCGGATTCCTCCGTTCTTCTGGCTTCCGTCCTCCGCCTTTGATCTCTTCTGCTTCTCTCGTCTGCGATAGTCTTCTGTGATCCTCCTTTTCCCAAGCCTCCAAGATGATTAATTAGGGTCTTAAACCCTTATTTATAGCTCTCAACAGCCTTAAAATCGCGTCCGTGTGAGTAGGTCGAGAACTGGCTTCAAAACGGCCCAAATCCGTGCGGAGCACACCAAAACCGCCTTGTGTGCCACGGCTCACTTAATTTGTGCCGCGGCACATGGCGTGTAATTTAAAACCTGGGCGCTGGGTGTTTCTTCTGGGCCGCGGCTCACTGTGTCTGTGCCGCGGCTCAGAGCACAGTCTACTCTGGTGCCCGCTGGTCCTCTGCGTGTGCCGCGGCCCACTTGCCTTGTGTCGTGGCCCACGACCAAAATTCGCCGTTTTCGCCTGTTTCGCCTCGTTTTAGCTTCTGGACTCCAATCTCCTGACAAACATACAAGATTAAGGCATTAAAAGCTCATTTATGCAAATTTACTCGCCAAAATAATACAAAATAATGATAAATAAGCGTATAAAAATACGCCTAACAGTTTCATGTACTCCGTTAAAATATTTTGGCCGAGGCCACGGCCTTATTTACTTTTGAGTGCATCATTTGGGATATCATTGTGGTTTACGTGTCATGAGTTATCCTGGTAGACCTCACGGGGGTTCTACGGCGTGTAATGTCCCATTTGTGAATTGGGGTGTTACATTTATGGTATCGGAGCCTTAGGTTTTGAATACCTAGACTGTCGGTAAATTTTGGGTCTGTCAGTTGCGTCGTTAGAGTCAGTCGTTGAGCCTAATATCATCATGCTACCGTCTTTTCGTGCGACCCGTGGCTGTAAGTCTCCTCGAACTCTTATACTTCTATAATTTGTTTTCTTGCATTGCTCGGAATTGAGAATTGTGATACCAACCTTGTAGATTGTGAATCTTTCTGATCTTGTTCTTTTCATATTTTCTTCAGTATGTTGAGAGGTCGTGGTAGACCAGCCAGGGGACGCGGCCGAGGCCGTGGTCGGGGTGCTGATAATGAAGAGGGCTCACTTTCTCAGTCCTCCGCAGACTCAGCCTCTCACTCAGTGCCGTCGGGTAATAATGCCGACGCTGGGGCTACTGCCGTACTTCAGCAGTTAGTAGCCCAGCTTGCTCAGATAGCTCAGGGTGGACCACAGAATCCGCCCCCGACACCTGAAGAGGAAGCTAGTAAGTGGCTTCAGACGGTGACTAAGATGCACCCTCCTCGTTTCTCCGGATCTTCTGACTCCCTCGGTTGGGAGAATTGGATCTTTCAGTTGTCCAGGACCTTCGATGCCGTAGCTTGTCCCGAAGACAGGAGGGTACATATTGCCCAATACCTCATGGATAAGGAAGCTGCGGAATGGTGGGAGGCCGTTGTGCCCAGAGACCGTCGGGCCACTTGGGAGGAGTTCAGGGCTGCTATTGAAGCAGAATACTGTCCGCCGCCAGTCAAAGAACGCAGAATTGTGGAGTTCTTCACTGCCACACCCCAGGATGTGCCGATTTCTCAGGCCATTATCTCTTACAATCAGCAGTTGGGTTTCGTGAAAGATCAG
The DNA here is from genome assembly GCA_033398695.1 of Orobanche coerulescens. NCBI lineage: Eukaryota > Viridiplantae > Streptophyta > Magnoliopsida > Lamiales > Orobanchaceae > Orobanche > Orobanche coerulescens. Next base: position 121,487,375 of record CM065815.1, read on the forward strand.
GTGAGGACGGAGGCTGATAAAATCCGTTACTTCAATATGCGCATGAAGCCTCATATCAGGCAGAGTATGGCACCGCTCATGTGTGCCACTTTGAAGGAATACCAGGATCGCGCTCTAGCGATCGAGATGGACGTCCCGGAATCCGAGTCGGTTTCGAAATCTAAGAAGCAGAAGACTACTAGCGGATTCTCGGCCGGTAAGGGTGGTCAGTTTTCGAGGTCTCGTTCTGCTCCTACACCTGGGAAGAGGCCATTTCATCAGGCCGGTGGATCTCAGGGTAACCGTTCGGTCCAGTCTGTTGCACCTGGCGGGAGAGTTTGTTTTAATTGTAGTCAGCCCGAGAACGTTATGAAGGATTGCCCATTTCCATTAGTTACTTGCTTTACTTGTGGACAGACCGGACATCGGGCAGCTCATTGTGAGAGGGCCACCAGGGCCGCTAGAGTTCCGACTACCACCGCCGATCAGAGGGATCACAACACTCCAGCTACTCATGTTCCGCAGAGTTCGGGCCGTGGTAGGGGTCGGGGTCATCCGGATCGCCGTACAGCGTCGAGTTTGGGTTCAGTTCACCCCCGATTGTATCAGATGAGACGCACAGAGAAGGCAGACGTTCCAGTGGCGTCAGGTACCACTCAGATCCTTACTCATTCAGTTTCAGTGCTTTTTGATTCGGGTGCTACCCATTCCTTTATTGCTTCAGATTGTGTGAGTCGTATTGGTTTTGACTGCTTGTTTGAGTGTGAGCCGTTTATAGTGGGTACGCCCAGCGGGGATCATATGGTTGGGGACCGGGAAGTTAGGGATTGCCCAGTGAGGATCGGGAGCCGGGATTGGCCCTCGAATCTCATTGTTATAGACCTAAAGGGTGAGGATTTTATCCTCAGGGACGGTTGGTTGGATCGTCACGGTGCTATCATGAACTATCAGACTCGTACCATCTCGATAGTGGCCGAGGATGGCACCGAGCATACTCTCGTCGGTTGTAAGCCAGGTAGATCGGGGAGTGTGATTAGTGCCTTGAAGGCGATGAAACTTCTGAACCAGGGTTGTGTCGTCTACTGGTGTTATGCTCTGAAGGCGGAAGATGGTGGAGTTGATTTGTCATCAATTCCAGTTGTTAGTTATTATCCCGACGTATTTTCGGATGACTTGCCGGGATTACCACCACAGCGAGAGGTGGAGTTTCCTATTGATTTAGAGCCGAATACGGCCCCTATTTCTCGACCACCGTATCGTATGGCACCATCGGAAATGTTAGAGTTGAAGAAGCAGTTGGGAGAGTTGTTAGAAAAAGGGTATATTCGACCGATCGCATCACCTTGGGGTGCACCTGTACTTTTTATTAAGAAGAAGGATGGATCGCTTCGTTTATGCATCGACTATCGAGAATTAAACAAGTTAACCATCAAAAATAAATACCCTTTGCCCCGGATTGACGACTTGTTTGATCAGCTTCAGGGGGCGACAGTCTTTTCGAAGATTGATTTGCGATCGGGCTACTACCAGTTGAGGATTCGGGACAGCGATATACCGAAAGCTGCCTTTCGGACGAGATATGGCCATTACTAGTTTGTGGTTATGCCTTTCTGGCTAACCAATGCCCTAGCAGTATTCATGCAGTTGATGAACAAAGTTTTTATTGAGTATCTGGACAAATTCGTAGTCGTCTTTATCGATGACATTCTTATCTATTCACGGAGTCGGGAGGAGCACGCCTTACATCTCCGGATTGTATTAGACATCTTGAGAGCTGAGCAGTTGTATGAGAAGTTCTCTAAGTGTGAGTTTTGGCTCGAGGAAGTGATGTTCCTCGGGCATGTGATTTCAGCAGAGGGAGTTCGGGTAGATCCGCAGATGATAGAGGCAGTGATGGCTTGGGAGCCGCCTAAGAATGTGAAGGAGGTGAGGAGTTTTCTGGGTCTTGCCGGCTATTACCATCGATTTTTTGAGGGATTTTCTAAGATCGCTAGACCACTCATTCAGTTGCTCCAGAAGACTCAGAAATTCGAGTGGACCGCAGACAGACAGGGTAGTTTTGACGAGTTGAAGAGACGACTAACTACCGCACCCGTGTTAGCGTTGCCTCAGGGGAACGAAGATTCCGTGGTATATAGTGATCCTTCGGGCCTCGGGCTCGGATGTGTTTTGATGCATAGAGATAGGGTTATTGCTTATGCGTCCCTCCAGTTAAAACCTTATGAGGTGAATTACCCCACGCACGATTTGGAGTTAGCTGCGGTCGTTTTCGCCTTAAAGATCTGGAGGCATTATCTTTATGGGTCGTCATGTAAGATTTTTACGGATCACAAGAGTTTGAAGTATATCTTCAGTCAGAAAGATACGAATATGAGGCAGCGTAGGTGGTTGGAGCTAATTAAAGATTACGACCTCGAGATACTTTACCATCCGGGTAAGGCTAACGTAGTGGCTGATGCGTTGAGCCGGAAGCTGATGGCGTTACAGATGTTAGAGGTACTTACACCACAGAGTAGGATCCAGCGAGATTTTATTTGTCAGAATATCGAGGTTTGGGTTCAGAGAGTTCAGGGTCAGTTATGTGTGTTAGAGATCACTTCGTCCTTGACTGATGATATCAAGGCGAAGCAGTATGGCGATCCGTTTTTGGTCCAGTTGAGGGACGATGTGAGGAAGGGGAAAGCCCCTGGATTTGTGGTTCAGGATGATGGAGTTTTGAGATTTCGCGGCAGACTATGTGCACCGAGTGTTGTTGAGCTGAGACAGAAGATCTTGAGTGAAGCTCATACCACACCTTACTCCATACATCCTGGTACGAGTAAAATGTACAAGGATGTGAGGAGTAACTACAGGTGGAGTAATTTGAAGACAGACGTTAGCGAGTTTGTGTCGAGGTGTTTGACCTGTCAGCAGGTTAAGATCGAGCATCATCGACCCGCGGGGCTTTTACGACCACTCCCTATCCCGGAGTGGAAATGGGATGATATTTCTATGGATTTCATTACCAGTATGCCTAAGACTCGGACTGGAATGAACATGATTTGGGTCGTTGTCGATCGACTAACCAAATCAGCTCATTTTCTGGGTATTAAGGACACTTGGGGGCCAGAGAGACTGGCGCGAGTGTTTATTACGGAGATAGTGAGGTTGCATGGGACCCCTAAGAGTATTATTTCGGATCGTGATGGCTGGTTTATATCACATTTTTGGCAGGCCGTTCATAGAGCTTTGGGGACCGAGTTGAGACTCGGTACATCCTACCACCCTCAGACAGACGGTTAGTCTGAGCGGACGATACAGACGCTGGAGGATATGTTGCGAGCCTGTGCTTTAGATTGGAAGGATGATTGGGAGTCGCACTTGCCATTGATCGAATTCACGTACAACAATAGTTGGCACGCCTCGATCAAAATGGCACCATTTGAGGCACTATATGGTAGGAAGTGCAAATCGCTGTTGTGTTGGGATGATACATCTGAGCTAATTGGCACCGAGCCTGATATGGTAGTTGAGACGAGAGAGAAGATTGCTTTGATTCGCGATAGGATGTTGACGGCTCAGAGTCGACAGAAGTCTTATGCCGAAACACGTCGCCGGCTGTTGGAGTTTGAGGTGGGAGACCATGTGTTGCTTAAGGTGTCGCCGACACGGGGAGTTTACCGCTTCGGTCGGAAAGGTAAACTTAGTCCGAGATTTATTGGGCCATTCGAGGTTCTAGAGAGAGTTGGAGATCTTGCATATCGGTTAGGCTTGCCACCGTCCCTGAGCCAGGTGCATAACGTATTTCATGTTTCCTAGCTTAGGAAGTACGTACCGGACCCTATCCATATTATTGATTTTGTAGAGATCGAGTTGGGGCCCGACATTACCTTCGAGGAGAGGCCGATTCAGATCTTAGAGCATCGGGTGAAGCAACTCAGGCACAAAACCATTCCTTTGGTTAAAGTGCAATGGTCGAGGCATGGATCCGAGGAATCCACATGGCAGATGGAAGAGAGTATGAGGTCGAGATACCCCGAGCTATTCGCGTTGTAAGTTTCGGGACGAAACTTATTTTTAGGGGGAGAGAATGTAATATCCGTGTTTTCTATTTTTGGCAATTTATATTTTTGGTGTATGTTTGTTTCGGACAACTCGCTTGCCACTGTTTTGGAGTTCTGAATCTATTCTGTTCTTGGAGTTTCTCCGTTTGGACGAGTTTCGACGATGTTTTTACGTACTTTCATCTTGAGTTATATTTTATCGCTTGTGTGTTCGATTCTCGTAAAACTCGTTCGATTTCGTCATTTTCCTATTTCTATGAGTTCGTATGGTTGAGTGGAGCATGTTGTGAGTTTCGGATTGTTAATCCGACGTTGTATCGTGATTTTCGGACGTTTGGGTCGTTTCGTAATTTCCTATAAGTTTAGGGAATTTATTTCTTGTTCGATTATGGTTGTGTACCTCGGACCGTTTCGGGTTATTGATATTGTTTCTCGTTGCATGTAATTTTCCCGGACCATTGGATTGGCATGTCGTGTTTTGGTTTATCGTCTTTTTCCGTTTTGGTAGCGTCGTCTTGTGTCAGGAGGTTGTCTGGCCTGACCTGTGCAAAACGGCGCAAGACCCTTGGTCAAAAACGATATTGTCCGTGGTCTTCCCAAATTAAATTTCAGAAAAGACCACATTTGTGAGGCCTGTATTAAAGGTAAGCATGCTAGAGGCTCGTTTAAACCAAAAATAGAAATTTCCACGAGTCGCATTCTTGAATTAATTCATATGGATTTGATTGGTCCATCTCGACATGCTAGCTTAACAGGTAAACTTTATACTTTAGTTCTTGTTGATGATTTTTCGAGATTTACTTGGGTAAAATTCTTTACAAATAAAAATGATGCATTTAACGAGTTTGTTAAGTGGTGTAAGGTTACCCAGAAGGAAAAAGAGTTATCAATTATCGCCATCCGAACCGATCATAGTGGAGAATTTGATTCAAATATTTTTGAAGATTGGTGCGATAATTATGGTATTGGGCTGTTGCGATTTTTCTTGAACGCAAGTGCATGTTATCGTATACAAGTAATAAAGTGATGAGTGAGTATCGTTCCCACGAGGACTGAATCACTAACTACCGATTTTTGTGTATTCCAGTTTTATTTGAACAATCGAACTTTGGGTAGCAATTAATTACTAAAGAAAATTAATAAAAGACTAAACAGTAAAAACGATCGCTTGAAGAAAGAGAATCAAATGATGAATAAGTCTAGGATTCTGAATCCACCTCGGTTTATCCGAATTTACTCTCGATTATCTGAAGTTAATGATTTTCCCAATTTATTGAAGGCAAAGATTGCTAATATACTCTACCGCCTCTCCCGAGGGCAATAGATTTTTCTAAAGGCGAATAACGCACTCTATCCCCAGGTGAATTAATTCGTCAATAGGCAAAAAGCATAAAATCTCCAAAAGGCCACGTAGTTCCTATGAGTATATTCCTATCTCACAAGATAAAACGGTCCTCACCAATAGTTCCTCACCAACTCCCCTCTCCCGATTCGAATTGAATGATTAAAACAATACAACTATTGGCCAGATAATTAAAAGCATTAAACACGATTGGGAAAACTCAACAAAAAGGGAATTTAATAGATAATCTCAAGCAAATCCGTCAAAACGTAGGTTTCATCAAAATCCTAGATCAAGGGTTTTAGCCTGACATGCTAAATAATGAAAATACAGAATTAATAAATAAAAGCATGAAAATCAAACGCAGATGAAGAGCTCGGATTCCTCCATTCTTCTGGCTTCCGCCCTCTGCCCTTGATGTCTTCTGCTTCTCTCGACTGCGATAGTCTTCTGTGATCCTCCTTTTCCCAAGCTTCCCCGATTATTAATTAGGGTCTTAAACCCTTATTTATAGCTCCCTACAGCCTCCAAATAGCGTCTGTGTGAGTAGGTCGAGAACTGGCTTCAAAACGACCCAAATCCGCGCGGAGCACACCAAAACCGCCCTGTGTGCCGCGGCTCACTTAATCTGTGCCGCGGCACATGGCGTGTAATTTAAAACCTGGGCGCTGGGTGTTTCTTCTAGGCCGCGGCTCACTGTGTCTGTGCCGCAGCTGTAACACCCCCAAGTTATTCAGGGATATTACAGCGCCGTAAGCCCCGCCGTGGGACCCACAAGGCTAAACATACGCGGAACCATAATTTTTTTGACCGATAAGGTCTACACACATTGGAATGAAAAACAATACAAAGGTATTCGAAATATAACCAATGTATTTACAAACATCACAACTCAATTCAATACTTCGGCAAACACAGGCCGGAACATTAAGGAAAAAGGAAAACAATACTCGAGTATTCAATAGCGATCCAAGATTACAACAACACTGAACGGGAATCTCCAAAGAAATAAAACTGGAAGAAAGACACAGTATCACACTTGCCCACCATCTTTATGCCGACCCGATACCTGCCCGTCCGCTCTCCTGGAACCTGAAATACATGAAACATATTTCCCCCATAAAGGGGTTAGCCGTCGAATAGCTAGTGCAAGTATATCAAGTATGAAACACAATACTCCTCGACAATAAAGTAAATGTAACCGTCAATGCATCAATTCAAGACTAGTATTCCGGAATGACTAAAATCTTAAGACGTATGTGAATGCCGTAGAAACGGTTCGTTCATATCATATGCCGTTACATGTAGGAATGCCGTCAAAACGGTTCGTTCATTACATGCCAACATTATTTCATATGAATGCCGTAGAAACGGTTCGTTCATATCAACCATGGAATCGCACCAGAGGCTACGAAACCTTCAGAGGACCATAGGCCCATCCCGGAGTGGCTAGAAATAATCATACCATCAATATTTCATACTTTCAAAGTCGAGAACGTACAATCATAAATGTATACTTGCCTTTGAGACATCGAGAAATCGAACGGAGGAAAGGTATGAGTTCGGTAGGTCCGAGAACGCGCTTCCGGCACCTAAACGATTCGCAAGGAATATGACAATTAATTATCCATACTCAAATTACACGAAGAGACTCCCGAAACTCGTCTACGATTCAAGAAAATATACGAGTGGATAACTATAGGTTGGGAAATCGCCCAAACTCTCACAAGTCCGAAAACGGCACAATCTAACCCGTAAAATCGGAAGAAAACACTCGTACGGTATAGATATATATCAAAATCTCAAGGTTCTCAAGCTTCAATCGGACAAAACGGACGAATCTACGAAAACCCCCAAAATCCAACACAAAATTCAAAGTGTTCTTGAATAATCTTTCAATAATCCGGTGAATACTCAAACATGTCCATAATCACGCATATATCACACCATACACCATGATTTAATCATCCAAAACGTCAATACCCACACAAAATCGAGAAGTCAAGATGTCGAAGAAATTACCTCTTGAATATCCAAGCTCTATGATCCAAGGAACACGCGTTAGATCGATTATCCGGGCTTCGATCGAAAGGAGATGAAGAAAATCAAACACTCAAATGATTTGTGAAGGAAATCCCTCCCTCAAGCTCTCTCTCTCGGTTGTAGGTGAAGAAATGGGGAAGAAATGAGTGAAATGCTCAAAAAAACAATTATAGGGGTTGACTACCTGCCGGACACGGCCGTGCCCGATCGGCACGGCCGTGGCGCAATCTGGCCCGGCGAGGACTCGACCGTGTCACCTTGACACGGTCGCGGCGCGGAGGGCCTGCCGATAGTGACCCGTCCGACAGCGACTCGGCATGACTCGACCGTGTCCTGGAACACGGTCGGGCGTCTGGGCAGTCGGTTCTGGCTTATCCGGAAGGGTTCGACTCGGCCGTGTCAGACGACACGGTCGGGTCCTGTGGCAGAAACTTCGGCATTTCCGGACGAGTACGGCACGGGCCGTGTCGGACGACACGGCCGAGTTCGGTCGGCAGTGATCGGCCAATAACTGAGAAATGAGCGGGGGAGCTAAAACGACCATAACTCTCTCGTCCGGACTCCGATTGACTCACCGTTTGAACCATTGGAAATCTAACTCGATGATCTATAATATTGCCAAGATTCAGAATTTTTGGAGTTTTCAAGAATTTATGGTGATTTAACAAAGTCGAACTTATACGTGGAAAAGTCGCTAAAGAACACGGAATTCAACAGAACGATACCGAAACGAACTCGGATGACAAAAAGTGTAGAATTAATCATTCTCAGGATGACGAAAAGGTCCCAAGAAAGTCGTCAAAATAGACTTCCGCCAAAAATAGAAAATTTCCGGGGATCAAAATTACGGGTATTACAGCAGCTCAGAGTACAGTCTACTCTGGTGCGCGCTGGTTGCCTTCCTGTTCCGTGGCCCACTTGCCTTGTGCCGCGGCCCACGGCCAAAATTCGCCGTTTTCGCCCGTTTTGCCTCGTTTTAGCTTCCAGACTACAATCTCCTGTCAAACATACAAGAATAAGACATTAAAGGCTCATTTATGAAATTTTGCTCACCAAAATAATACTAAATAATGATAAATAAGCGTATAAAAATACGCCTAACAAATACCCCCAAACTTGAGCCTTTGCTTGTCCTCAAGAAAAAAGAATTAATTTCAACAAAAGAATATCGTGAATAATTGTGCAACTCATAGTGCTCAACCTAATCAATACTATCCTGAAATTCTCTCTGAATAATACGAGTATCGTAATAGCGAGCTACACTCAGAACACTGATTCCACAAAGTTACCAAGTTCAGTCCTAATCACTCGTTCATGAAGAAAATCCAGCTCAAAGATTAACAAACGTGAATCTAATCGACCGTCAATATGAAAGGTTAAAATAAACGAGCTAATTCGCCCCGTTCCACAGTCTAATGGCAAAATTTTCACGAGTTTCATAAAAAAATAACCCTCGGACAGTATTCCCTTATATATATATGCTCAAGAAATTGATTCGAGTTGACCACTAGGTTCGGATCTCGGGATGTTTCATCGGGATACTCCTAGGGTGGAACTTCCATTCTCATGTATTGGGAAACCGTTTGACGTAAAAGACACTCATGGGGCACATGGATGCTTCTAGTTAATAAGTTCCCCTCCACAGCGGAGAAACAACTCAAATAGATAATTCCCGCATGTCCGAATCAAGGTCGCTGTTTTACGCGAGAGTAAACAACGGGTCACGTGAATACCCCCGGTTACTAGGATCCCTATCATTGGCACATGCAAAATTTCTAAATCACTAGTCTAATCAGGGTCGTCGTTTTACGCGAGAGTAAACAACGGGTCACGTGAATACCCCCGGTTACTAGACTTCCCATCATAGAACAAAAATAACTCGACTTTTGGGAAAAACTGACCGACTCTAAACTCAATCTAAGCGCCAACACGACTTATGTAACTGGACGACTAGCTAACCGAAAAATGTAACTAAACGTATCGACGGTGATTTTAAAACACGTATGTATCCTCTCTTATCCGCTAAGACCTCTACAATCATGAAAAAAAATTTCGGACCTAAATGAGGACTTAGCAGAAATAGAAATCACTGACTACAACTCAACTAAAACTCGATCGTTTCTTCAGAGAGAAAAACAGTGTCGTAACATCAGTATTACACAAATAGAAGCACGAAAAATTCACGAATAGAGTAAAATCAAGACAAGCAAGGCTATCGACAAAAATAACGAAAAGTAATGAAAAGTGCAACGAAATAAGTACAGCAATGAATGTAGCAACAGAAATACACCCCCCCCAAACTTAGGACGTACATTGACCTCCCCGGACAAAATATAATATGCAATAAAAGTGAAAGGTCAAGTACTCCCCTACAAACAGCTCACGAACTGGTGCCGGCATCATCCGGTTAGGAGGGTGGTGTGGCTGGCCGAGCGCGGGTTATAAGGTACCTGGGCTGTTCAAATTCCGCATGGTGTGCCGCGGAACAGCATAAGTGAGCCGCGGCACCGAGTACAGTCCCTTTTACCTGCTCGTATGTTTTGTCGTGGGCCGCGGCTCAACTTCCGTGTGCCGCGGCTCAGGGCTCAAGTGTGCCGCGGCTCAGTAATGTTGTGCCGCGGCACATAGTACAGAAAGATTAGCTCTCCCTTTTGATTTGTGTGTGCCGCGGCTCACAAGCCTTGTGCCGCGGCTCAGGCATAAATTTCTCCCCTGGGACTTTTCCTGCACAGAATTTTAACAGGAAGACGTCAAGAGCGAGAGGTAAAAGCAAATCAACTCACAAAATGATGAAAAATAAAAATTCAAGAATGCAAGAAAAATACAGAAACGCAACAATCTACAACTAAGAACTCGGGTTGCCTCCCGAGAAGCGCTAAGTTTATAGTCTTCAGCCGGACCTATTTAAAAATCAGTTCGCTTTTCGCAAACTCCATTTGATCTCCACCCCGTTCATCGAACCGTTAATATGATTTTTAGAATTTTGACCATCGGTCATTAACGATTCGATTTTCGGTTCGGACACCCAATGTTGGTTGCGGAAAGGTTTTGACGAGAACAACTTTCCGAAACATCCATTTTTCTTTAGACTAGATGTCCGTTTGATTTCCGGCTTATTTCCCTCTTTCAAAAATGACTTTATGACAGCAGCAGACTTGTCCGAGTGTGGCTGGTCAGATGGCGATGATTGCATGTTCACATGCTTGAGAAATGCGACTCGTTCTACATCTTTCTTAAAAGTTGGACCATCTGAAACGGAATCTGAATTTTTCGACCGACGATTCTTTCGGTGTCTCTCTTTCGCAACGGCCTCCACACTTTCAATTTGTGAGCTCTTATCAACACCTCCCGGACATGAAAAGGATCTGAACACTTGGAACGTAACATGCTCATCTTGGACCCGCAGAGTCAATTCCCCTTTTTCCACGTCTATAAGAGTTCGGCCGGTCGCTAAAAATGGTCGTCCCAAGATAATCGGGATATCTTGATCTTCTTCCATGTCGAGAACAATAAAATCCGCTGGAAAGATAAATTTATCCACTTTTACTAACACGTCCTTAATCACTCCACTCGGATACTTAATAGATCGATCCGCTAATTGCAAGGAGACCGTCGTCGGATTTGCTTCTCCAATTCCCAGCTTCTTGAAAATAGACAGGGGCATGAGGTTAATGTTAGGAATATGCCCTCGAATGCCACTCAGAGGATGAGAGAGTGAGAGCAATTGTATTGTAATTATGAATATTATATTTAATAAGGCAATTATTATTTCTATATTATTGTATATCACTGGCATTGTGATTTGGTATATAGAATAATAGTCCTTGCATTTGAGAGTGAACATTCTACTCCTTATGGAGATAAGGAGATAGGCACTAGAAGTGTTTAGAGCTCGAATGCTTAACTAGTTCGCAAGTCGATAAAACTTAACAGGACATTAAGTTTTAATAAGACTTGTATAACTGATGCTAGGATGTGTGCACGTCTTGATAGCATAGTTATAAGTATATTGGTGGGATCAGTATACTCGAACATGACTCATACTCGATTCAGTCACACGGTATTCACTCTCGGAGAGTCGATGACGAATCGAAAGGTTGTGATAGTATACTTGGACCTTTGACTTGAGGGTTCAGTAGAAGATGTGTCTGTGACATTTAGTTTGTCATTAGAGTAGTTAGACTCATTTGCTTAATTGCTGAGTCGACCTCGAAGTGCAGACTATACGGGCAGGTAGCAGTCTTTGCTGAACACCAAGAAAGAATTCTATCTCCTGTTAGTGAGCAGGCGAATGTCCTATACGGTTAATGGCAAATAAGATCATAAATCTTTGGCCAAAGCATTCTGATATAGTCGTATTAGATACACTATTAATCAGTCGGTCTTGATTTGCATTAACACATGTATAGAGTTTAGTCAACAGTAGGGTTTGACTTTACCATGACCCGAAGACTTGACCGGGACATCTGATGAAGGGTCTATACGTATATAGTATTCACGACATAATGGTTTTGGAATGATTCGTTCATTCGTTCTCAGTCGGGGTTTACAGTGCGGCCCGCTAGACTAGCTAAGTGCTGCCCGCACTCATTGGTTCCTCCCAATGCCGGCTGAGACGAACCTACGGAGTCGCGCAATAGGATCATTGATGGATAAATGTGAATTAATAATCTCTCTTATAATATTAGATATTAGATATCTAAGTTTGATTTATCGGATAAATCAAATAGCGGTCTTATGAATTGTAAGTAGGTTACTGGGTGATTACTTTAATTCATAAATTATAATTCTTAGAGAAATATATATTTGTGTTTGATATAATTAATTAATTGGATTAATTAATTAGTCCAAACACATTGGAAATAAAACGGATTCATTTGACGAACATCCGGTACACGAGGGATTCGTTTTGACGAACATCCAGTACACGAGCCGAGTAAATTCGACCCGTCTTCTTGGAAATTTCCCTTAAGGCCGCCCTCCTCCCTCTCTTGTCGCTTTTATACTTATTTTATGTCACTAGGTGACATATGTGAGGTGTATTTGATACCCTCAATCATGTGTTAAAGGAAGACTTTCATTTTTTCATAAATAAAAGTCTTTAAAAAGGAGAGAGGACAACTTCTTCTTGAATGAACTCAAAATCACAAATTTGAGAGAGAGAGAGTAAGGTTGAAAACTTCATCTTGATCTTAGAGACAAGATATAAGAAGAATACATTGAGAGAGAAAATTCCTACAAGCTTCCCTAGCCGCATTCTTGAAGAAAGGAAGCTTGTCGATTTTTCCATCAAGTTCCGGCGTGTGAAGTAGAGGCATCTTGCTTTAGGTGCTTGGAACGAAAGGCTCTTCATCATCATCATCATCATCATCATACGAAGGTTTTTCAGAGACATCATAGGTATGGGACTTTGATTCCTTGATCTTCGTATTTTTCTTTTCGTATATACGTTACTTGATCGATCCTCTTAGGGATTCCGTTATTCTTCCGATGCGTTTATTTTATGTGGAATCCCAACAGTGGTATCGGAGCGAGGTCAAATATATCGTATATACGATCATCTTTGCATTTGGAATGTTATTTGATGATGTTTATGATCTAGAATCATAATAGATATAATCGAAGAAATTTAATCGTTCGTAGTAAGTCAAGTTTCGACTATTTTATGTGAATTATAAATCTGAAAATTTTGATTTTTGTTGATATATAAGTTCTTCATGAAGTTAAGAAACTTTTTCGTTTTGGAAGCGAGTCGAAAAAATGAGTAAAACGGGGGTTAAACACGAATACCGCACGAAGACGCATTCTTGGCGGCTTCTTTGGATCTTTGCTGGCCGAGAGTGACTCGGTAGGCTCAGAAGCTTCTCGGCCAGCTGCCGGGCGTGGCGAGAGTGACTCGGTCCGGGCGATTCTCGGGTTTTCGGCCCGATTTTGAATCGGGCCGTGGGCCTGCACGATCTTTTTTTTTTAGGGACTCCATTTTTGTGTTTTTATTTCGTTGTAATAATTTTGAAATTTAAATTGGATTTAATTGGATTTAATAAAATATTTGGAATATCTTTTTATTAAGGAAAATTATTAGACGAGAATATTGTTTTGGCGGATTACTTTGAACGGATTAAAATGACGATTATAAATATTAATTTGATTAATATTGTAGAAATTAAATAGATTAATTTTTATATTAATTGGATTAATATATTAATTGATTATTTAATTTCATTTACCGTTACATGTTGTATGGAATGCCTTATGTGATGGTGATATAGCTCGTGGACTTAGTTGTTGATTTGTTCGATTCGGTATGGTTGTAAAGGCCATTTTGAGCCTATTTATTTTTACTAGAAAATATGTATTATAGGACGTATTGTTCAATGATGTAATTATTCATATGGCTATGACGAAGACCGAAGACGACCGACTAGAAGACGAAGAATCAATACTGTATTTTTCCTTTCTTTATTTGGCTTGGCCCAATACTTAGGAAAAAGTCCATGAGCTATATGTTGGTAGTAACTAGGTTGCTATTTATTGTTTTTCATTTTGAATGATTGACAAACCACAAACCGAGCTTATAAACGGATTAATGTGCAAAGTGTAACATATAATCGCGTTAATACTCCCACTTACAAACACTAAGTTATAAAGGTTACGAGGTTTCCTACCCTCCGTCAAACTCATGGAAAATTGAAATCTAAACCGGAATATTATTCTTCCGAGTATGTCGGGGTAATACTTTTGGGGAAAGTTGATAAATTCCTAGAGTGCATTAGATGCCTTTGGTTGTGAAAAATCAAACCCCTATAAACCGTATGGGTTGCCGGGTAAGATTCAATTGTCAGACTAATAGGAGTTGACGGTTTAAACTTAGATAGTTCAGCGAGCCATAGAAACCGAATGGGTTGAGGGCAAGTGAACTAGGGGTAAAAGAAGATCGAATCATCCATTAGACGGGTTGGTATTAGACACCACTTTATAAAGAATAATAGAATATAAACCGTATGGGTTGCCCTCTATTAAACTTTGTAAAGAAATCGATCACCACTATGAAGTCACCCAAGACTTAGGATTTAACATGGGAGTGTGTAAATGCCGATAAAATAGTGGGAGCCGAGTTATGAATAAAGAAAGTCCTTAAATTCTTTACTCGGATCATAATTAAACAATCACTAACGAATCTCATATTATTCTCTCAGCTTAACAAAACTCTCAATATGACAATGAACCCACTCGCTATACTACTTGAAAAGAACGTCTGATCGGTCCGAACTATGGATCGGCTTGAACTTGAGGATTGTCCTAACTATGGAAATCTTGGGATACGTCTGGAGGCGGACATCCTGCCGCTCCCGCAAGAACCCGAGCCAATCAGAAGATGTCGATGCCCATGAGAAATGGGTAAAAGACGACATAAGAGTGCGAGGGTACATGTTAGGCTCAATGACCAATGAGCTTCAACGTGCCCATGAAAAGATGACGTCTTCACGAGCCATCTTAGCGCACTGGCCGAGCTCTATGGAGAGCATAGCCGAACCGCTAGATATGAGATATCAAAGCAATTATTCGGCCAGGATGAAGGAAGGAGAGAAGGTTGGGGACCATGTCCTCAAGATGATCTCGATGATTGAGAGATTGGAAGCTCTTGATTTTCGATGCATGCATCTCTCCAACCGACCTTATCCTCGCAGTACTTCGACTCATTTTCCCAATTTGTCATGAACTTCAACCGCAATGAGATTGCATGTAACTTAGCCGGGCTAATGAACAACCGACGACCGCCTACCTCGATGAAGACAAAGGGAAAGGAAGCTGCACTTGTGATTTCTTCTAAGACTTGGAAGTCCAAGAATAAGAAGAAAAAGAACAAGAAGCAGTTAGGTCCGATAGCCAAGATCGACAAGGAAAGGGGCAAGGCCCCAATGGTTCAAAAGAGCAAAGGGGCCAAGAAAACGGATGTATGCCTCAACTGCGGTGAGCTAGGCCACTGGAAGAGGTATTATCCAAAGCTTGACCGTAATGCGGCTTCAGGTACGGAACTACTAGTTTTAGAAACAAATTGTTCTGTAACTGTATATTCTACTTCTTGGATACTTGATTCCGGTGCGAGTTCTCACATTTGTACAATGAATCAGGATCTGGAACGAAGTAGGAAGCTGGATTCAGGGGAGGTGATGGTCACCGTCGGAAGTGGGCATAGTGTCGAGGCTTCTGATATCGGATCCCTTATGTTGGATTTAGAATCTGGTTTTATTCTCACTTTAGAATATGTACTTATTTTGCCCAAGGGGCACAAGAATATTGTATCAATTCCGGTCATGGACCGAAAGGGATTTTACTTCTTTATTGGAGATGGGTCCTGTCGTATTTATTTCAGAAATAAATTGGTTGGTACTGCTATATTATTAAATGGTTTATACCATTTAAATTTAAAGAATAAGACAAGTGTGAACACTATAACTAGGAAGCGTGGTAGGGATGAAACGAACCAAGCACTTAAGTGGCATCTTAGACTTGGTCATATCGGTCAGACCAAGGTTCATAAAATGGAGAAAGATGGGCTTACGGGTCCATTGGGATCAGATCCCTATCCAACTTGTGAATCTTGCCTTCAAGGCAAAATGACTAAGTTACCCTTCGCAGGACTTTTGAAAGAGTCAAAAAAACTTGGATTGATCCATACCGACGCCTGGCCCTTTGAAGTGGCACGAGATGGCTTTCGGATTTCATTACATTCACCGATGACCATACCTCGTATGGATTCGTACTTAATGAAACATAAGTCCGAAGCTTTTGATAAATTCAAGGAATTTAAAGCCCTAGTTGAAAATCAAACAGTAACCGTGTTAAGACTCTTCGGTCGATCGGGTGGTGAGTACATGAGTACCGAATTTGATGAGTTCTTAAAAGAACTAGGAATAGTGTCACAATTCACTCCTCCGGCCTACTCCACAATTAAATGGTGTATCGAAAGAAGGAACCGAACCTTGTTGGATATGGTTCGCTCCATGCTTAACTATACCGATCTACCGATTTATCCGTGGGGTTACGCGCTCCTTATCACAGGCATATCTTGAACAGATGTCCTTCCAAACCGTTTCCTAAGACTCCCATGAGATGTGGAGAGGTAGGAAACCAAGTCTTAATCACATTAGGATTTGGGGATGCCCCGCTTATGTCAAGAAGACTAAAGTAGAGAAATTGGAAACTAGGTCGTGAAAGGTCGTTTCATAGGATATCCAGGGATTCCATGGGATATCTATTCTACATGCACGAAGATCATAGGATCATCGTTGCTATACAAGCACACTTCTGGAAGATCACTTATTCAGAAGGAGGGGCAGTAGAAATATTTCTTTGGAAGAAATAAAAGAAACACCAAATGAGACACCTATGCAAGATATAAGAACCGAACCTTCTGAAATACAAATACAACCTCGCAAGTCTAGTAGAATTTCTCAATTACCTGAGAGGTATGGCTATCTGCATCAAGAGGAACTGGGTGTCCATGAGATGACAGAAAGTAGTCAAGAGAATGATCCTTCTACATACGACCAAGTAGACGTTGACTCCACCAAGTGGCAAGAAGCTATGGAAGCTGAGATAGACTCAATGCATGCTAATTAGGTCTGGACTTTAGTAGATCGTCCTAAAGGCATAGTGCCTATTGGAAACAAATGGATCTATAAGAGAAAGACTGATGGAGATGGCAAGGTTGATACCTATAAGGCCAGGCTTGTGGCAAAGGGTTATTCCCAAAGAGAAGGAATCGATTACTTCGATACCTTCTCGCCTGTAGCTATGATTAAGTCTATTCGCATGATGCTTGCTATAGCAGCCCACTTAGATTATGAAATATGGCAAATGGATGTGAAAACGGCATTCCTAAATGGATTCCTCGAGGAGGAGATTTATATGGAATGACTAAGGGATTCATATCTCAAACCAATATTCATAAAGTATGCAAACTTCAGTGTTATTTATGGATCAAGCAAGCTTCACGGAGTTGGAATATTCGTTTTAACGAGACAGTCAAAGAGTTTGATTTTGTCCAAAACGAAGAAGAGCCCTGTATTTACAAGAAGGTTAGTGGGAGCAAAATTGCGTTCTTAATACTATATGTAGATGACATTCTACTTATAGGAAACGACGTAGGAATGCTCGCCGTGAAAGCTTGGCTTTCTAAAGAGTTCTCAATGAAAGACTTGGGAGAAGCTACCTATATTCAGGTATTCGTCTCTACCGGGATAGAGCGAAAAGAATGTTAGGTCTTTCCCAAGCCCTCTACATAGAAAAGATCCTGAAGCGATTTAGGATGGAAGATTCTAAAAGAGGGTTTCTACCTATGCAACATGGTGCAAAACTTTCCTTAGAGATGTGTCCTCAAAGTGAGTAAGATAGAAAGGAAATGAGCAAGGTACCTTATGCTTCGGCAGTAGGTAGTCTTATGTATGCAATGATTTGCACTAGACCGGACATTGCCTATGCTGTGAGCGTAGTAAGTCGGTTTCAGTCAAATCCAGGATAGGAACATTGATCGTCAGAAAGAACATTCTTAAGTACCTAAGGAGGACTAAAGACTTGGTTCTTACATACGGCGGTGGAAAACTAAGAGTGATGGGTTATACAGACTCAGATTTTTCGGGGGACATGGATGCTTAGATGTCCACATCAGGGTATATCTTTACTCTAAATGGTGGGGCAGTTTCTTGAAGAAGTGCCAAGCAAAGTTCGACTGCTATCTCTACATGTCAAGCCGAATATCAGGCAGCCACGGAGGCTGCTAAAGAATCTTTTTGGATAAAGAAGTTCACTGAGGAACTTCAAGTGGTTCCTAACGCAGAGAAGCCCGTGACACTGTTTTGTGACAACGACGGAGCTGTTGCACAGGCTAAGGATCCTAGAGCTCACCACAACACCAAACATATTGCGAGAAAATATCATTTTGTTAGAGAAATGGTTCGGGATGGGAATGTTACACTGCAGAGAGTAGACACAGCAAATAACATTGCTGATCCGCTTACCAAGCCACTATCTCAGAAGGTCTTAGAGAGACATCTGGAGAGTATGGGTATTAGATACCATAGTTTGTGGCATTGAGTGCAAGTGGGAGATTGTTAGGAATATGCCCTTGAATGCCACTCAGAGGATGAGAGAGTGAGAGCAATTGTATTGTAATTATGAATATTATATTTAATAAGGCAATTATTATTTCTATATTATTGTATATCACTGGCATTGTGATTTGGTATATAGAATAATAGTCCTTGCATTTGAGAGTGAACATTCTACTCCTTATGGAGATAAGGAGATAGGCACTAGAAGTGTTTAGAGCTCGAATGCTTAACTAGTTCGCAAGTCGATAAAACTTAACAGGACATTAAGTTTTATTAAGACTTGTATAACTGATGCTAGGATGTGTGCACGTCTTGATAGCATAGTTATAAGTATATTGATGGGACCAGTATACTCGAACATGACTCATACTCGATTCAGTCACACGGTATTCACTCTCGGAGAGTCGATGACGAATCGAAAGGTTGTGATAGTATACATGGACCTTTGACTTGAGGGTTCAGTAGAAGATGTGTCTGTGACGTTTAGTTTGTCATTAGAGTAGTTAGACTCATTTGCTTAATTGCTGAGTCGACCACGAAGTGCGGACTATACGGGCAGGTAGCTGTCTTTGCTGAACACCAAGAAAGGATTCTATCTCCTGTTAGTGAGCAGGCGAATGTCCTATACGGTTAATGGCAAATAAGATCATAAGTCTTTGGCCAAAGCATTCTGATATAGTCGTATTAGATACACTATTAATCAGTCGGTCTTGATTTGCATTAACACATGTATAGAGTTTAGTCAACAGTAGGGTTTGACTTTTCCATGACCCGAAGACTTGACCGGGACATATGATGAAGGGTCTATACATATATAGTATTCGCGACATAATGCTTCTGGAATGATTCGTTCATTCGTTCTCAGTCGGGGTTTACAGTGCGGCCCGCTAGGCTGGCTAAGTGCTGCCCGCACTCATTGGTTCCTCCCAATGTCGGCTGAGACGAACCTACGGAGTCGCGCAATAGGATCATTGATGGATAAATGTGAATTAATAATCTATCTTATAATATTAGATATTAGATATCTAAGTTTGATTTATCGGATAAATCAAATAGCGGTCTTATGAATTGTAAGTAGGTTACTGGGTGATTACTTTAATTTATAAATTATATTTCTTAGAGAAATATATATTTGTGTTTGATATAATTAATTAATTGGATTAATTAATTAGTCCAAACACATTGGAAATAAAACGGATTCGTTTGACGAACATCCGGTACACGAGGGATTCGTTTTGACGAACATCCAGTACACGAGCCGAGTAAATTCGACCCGTCTTCTTGGAAATTTCCCTTAAGGCCGCCCTCCTCCCTCTCTTGTCGCCTTTATACTTATTTTATGTCACTAGGTGACATATGTGAGGTGTATTTGATACCCTCAATCATGTGTTAAAGGAAGACTTTCATTTTTTTATAAATAAAAGTCTTTAAAAAGGAGAGAGGACAACTTCTTCTTGAATGAACTCAAAATCACGAATTTGAGAGAGAGAGAGTAAGGTTGAAAACTTCATCTTGATCTTAGAGACAAGATATAAGAAGAATACATTGAGAGAGAAAATTCCTACAAGCTTCCCTAGCCGCATTCTTGAAGAAAGGAAGCTTGTCGATTTTTCCATCAAGTTCCGGCGTGTGAAGTAGAGGCATCTTGCTTTAGGTGCTTGGAACGAAAGGCTCTTCATCATCATCATCATCATCATACGAAGGTTTTTCAGAGACGTCATAGGTATGGGACTTTGATTCCTTGATCTTCGTATTTTTCTTTTCGTATATACGTTACTTGATCGATCCTCTTAGGGATTCCGTTATTCTTCCGCTGCGTTTATTTTCTGTGGAATCCCAACAGTTAATACTAGCACCGAGATCGCATAACGCCTTATTAAAAGAGAGATTCCCCATGGTGCACGGTATGTTGAAACTTCCCGGATCTTTCAATTTTGGTGGAAGCTTCTTCTGAAGAATCGCGCTGCACTCCTCCGTCAAGGCGACTGTCTCAAACTCCTCGAGTTTTCTTTTCTTTGACAAGATATCCTTCATGAATTTAACGTAGCTTGGCATTTGTTCCAACGCGTTGGCAAATGGAATGTTAATATGAAGCTTCTTGAACACGTCGAGGAACTTAGAGAATTGCTTGTCCGCCTTTTTCTGCTGTAATCTCTGCGGAAACGGGACGGGTGGCACATATGCCTTCAGATTATCCGTAAACGTTATTGAGGGTCTCCAATCTTGTGATTCCTCCATCGCTAAATTTTTCTTCTTCTCAATTTCACTTCTCCTTTCACTCCTCTCGGGCTGGTCACACACTTCCTTCCCGCTTCTCAAACTGATCGCATTTAGACTTTCTCTAGGATTTGTCTCGGTTGTACTTGGCAATGCTCCCTCCGGGCGGGCTGTCAACACATTAGCAATCTGGTCCAGCTGGACTTCCAAGTTGCGAATGGAAGCGGAATGATTTTGCAATGTCGCTTCAGTACGGGTCATGAATTGACTCGTATTCGCTGCCAAATTCGCAATGGCTTCCTCGAGAGAAACTTTTGGAGCGGGAGGAGGCTGCTGTTGGTTTTGAGTGAACGGAGGCTGGTTCGAGTTCTGTCCGTTTCTCCACGAGAAGTTGGGATGATTACACCACCCCGGATTATACATGTTTGGAGTACGGATTATTTTGCCGGTTTCCGTTTCCTACGAACTGAGTTGTTCAATTTGGGGCTGCTCGAACGGGTTTCCGACTTGGCACTCCACGCTAGGGTGAGATCCGTTACACCAATTGCAAGACTCAATGGTAACGGGGGAAGGAGCATGCGAAAATGCTTGAAGCTACTGCGTTAAGGCGGCGACTTGAGCTGACAATATAGATATCGGGTAATTACTCGAAATTTCCATAACTCGTTTCGGCGTTATTCGTTCGGATGGCCATTGATAAGCATTAGCGGCCATAGCTTCCAACAACGAGTGTGCTTCAGCCATCGTCTTTCCCATCAAAGCTCCATCGGCGGCTGCATCCACGAGAGTGCGTGTAGAGGCACTCAAACCATTATAGAACGTCTGAATCTGAAGCCAGTCCGGAAGGCCGTGATGTGGGCATCTCCGTAACAAATCTCTGTATCGCTCCCACGCCTCGTGAAGCGACTCCATATCATATTGACCAAAAGTAGTGATCTCGTTTCGTAATCTCGCCGTCTTTGAAGGTGGGAAGAATTTAGCAAGGAAGGCTTGCGCTAACTCTGCCCATGTCGTGATCGAGCCCGGCGGTAAGGAATTCAGCCAAAATTTCGCTTTATCCCTCAAAGAGAAAGGGAAAAGCCTTAAACGGATAGCATCGTCGGTGACACCATTGTTCTTGAACGTGTCACAAATCTCGAGAAAAGAAGCAATATGTGTGTTGCGGTCATCATTCGGCAATCCACAGAATTGGCTCGCCTGCACCATCTGAATAATAGCAGGCTTGATTTCGAAATTGTTCGCCTGGATAGTGGGATGCCGAATCCCCAAAAAGTTTGCGTTAATTTGCGGCATAGCATAATCTCGAAGTGCCATTTCCGGTTGAGCTTGCTGCACAATATTATTTCCTCCGTGATTTTCGATATTTTCGGCCATGGTCACTGTCGTCTGTAACTCTCGATTCTCCTTCTTGTTCCTTCGAAGAGTGCGCTCGAGTTCGGTATCCAAAGGTAGTAGGCCTTCGTTACCGAATTTTCTCATGCACTACGCGAAAGATCCTGAAAGGAAGAACAAATAAAATAAAATAAAATACACGAAAATAAATAAAACAAAATGTTCAAACTAAGACTAGAAATACTGAAATCGATATTAGTAAAAATTTCAGTCCCCGGCAACGGCGCCAAAAACTTGTTGCAATTTTTCTTGAACGCAAGTGCACGTTATCGTATACAAGTAATAAAGTGATGAGTGAGTATCGTTCCCACGAGGACTGAATCACTAACTACCGATATTTGTGTATTCCAATTTTATTTGAACAATCGAACTTTAGGTAGCAATTAATTACTAAAGAAAATTAATAAAAGACTAAACAGTAAAAACGATCGCTTGAAGAAAGAGAATCAAATGATGAATAAGTCTAGGATTCTGAATCCACCTCGGTTTATCCGAATTTACTCTCGATTATCTGAAGTTAATGATTTTCCCAATTTATTGAAAGCGAAGATTGCTAATATACTCTACCGCCTCTCCCGAGGTCAATAGATTTCTCTAAAGGCGAATAACGCACTCTATCCCTAGGTGAATTAATTCATCAATAGGCAAAAAGCATAAAATCTCCAAAAGGCGACGTAGTTCCTATGAGTATATTCCTATCTCACAAGATAAAACGGTCCTCACCAATAGTTCCTCACCAACTCTCCTCTCCCGATTCGAATTGAATGATTAAAACAATACAACTATTGGCCAGATAATTGAAAGCATTAAACACGATTGGGAAAACTCAACAAAAAGGGAATTTAATAGATAATCTCAAGCAAATCCGTCAAAACGTAGGTTTCATCAAAATCCTAGATCAAGGGTTTTAGCCTGACATGCTAAATAAAGAAAATACAGAATTAATAAATAAAAGCATGAAAATCAAACGCAGATGAAGAGCTCGGATTCCTCCGTTCTTCTGGCTTCCGCCCTCTGCCCTTGATGTCTTCTGCTTCTCTCGACTGCGATAGTCTTCTGTGATCCTCCTTTTCCCAAGCTTCCCCGATTATTAATTAGGGTCTTAAACCCTTATTTATAGCTCCCTACAGCCTCCAAATCGCGTCTGTGTGAGTAGGTCGAGAACTGGCTTCAAAACGGCCCAAATCCGCGCGGAGCACTCCAAAACCGCCCTGTGTGCCGCGGCTCACTTAATCTGTGCCGCGGCACATGGCGTGTAATTTAAAACCTGGGCGCTGGGTGTTTCTTCTGGGTCGCGGCTCACTGTGTCTGTGCCGCGGCTCAGAGTACAGTCTACTCTGGTGCCCGCTGGTTGCCTTCCTCTGCCGCGGCCCACTTGCCTTGTGCCGCGGCCCACGGCCAAAATTCGCCGTTTTCACCCGTTTTGCCTCGTTTTAGCTTCCAGACTACAATCTTCTGTCAAACATACAAGAATAAGACATTAAAGGCTCATTTATGAAATTTTACTCGCCAAAATAATACTAAATAATGATAAATAAGCGTATAAAAATACGCCTAACATGGGCACAATTTTTCGGCACCTCGTACACCTCAACAAAATGGAGTTGTCGAGAGGAAGAATCGCTCTCTAGAAGAAATGAGCCGAACAATGCTCAATGAATATGGGCTTCCTAAATATTTCTGGGCCGAAGCCGTTAACACTGCTTGCTATGTTATTAATCGAGTCCATCTCCGGAGGAACAAAATGATTACTCCATATGAGATTTTTAAAGGTAAAAAGCCCAATTTATCCTATTTCCATCCATTTGGTTGTAAGGTATTTATTCATAATAATGGTAAAGATAATTTGGGAAAATTTGACTCTAAATCGGATATTGGAATATTTCTTGGTTATTCGACAAATAGTAAAGCTTATCGTGTATTTAATTATAGAAAAGGATCGGTAGAAGAGTCAATTCATGTAAAATTCGATGATACAGTTTTACCCCCGAGAAAGGTTGTTTTTGATGATGATGCAGGTATGGTTTTGGCTAAATAAATATCAGAAGCGTCAAAGGAGTTGGAGAAGCTTGACTTAAGCTCGGACAAGCAGAGGAGAATTCTTACAACCTTCCTAAAGATTGGGCAAATGTGAAAGACCATCCGATGGAAGAAATTCTCGGAAAAATCGATGAAGGTGTACGAACTAGGAGAAATATAAATGATTGTATTAACAATATTGCGTTTATTTCTATTACAGAACCAAAAAATATCGATGAAGCCATCAATGACGAAAATTGGGCTATCGCTATGCAAGAAGAGCTAAATCAATTCGAAAGAAATAATGTTTGGGAATTGGTTACGGCACCCGTAGACAAATCAATCATTGGTACTAAATGGGTTCATCAAATTAAAACCAATGAGGATGGTCTTCTAATTAAGAATAAATCTAGATTGGTCGCCCAAGATTGTAATCAAGAAGAAGGCTTGGATTATGAGGAAACATTTGCTCCTGTTGCTCGTCTTGAGGCAATTCTTCTTCTCCGTGCCTTTGCTGTAACACCCCGAGATATTCGGAATAATTACAGTGCTGTAAACCCTTTAAGTAAGGATTTACAAGGCTAATTTGAGAAATGTAAATATAGTACAACAGTGCCATAAAAGTTCAAAACACAAAACTAGTTTCAACAGATCAAATGAGTTCATTAATACAACCATCTCGAAATATTAATAAAACACACGTACTCGAGTACTGAAAATAACCCAAAAGACAAGTCACAATACTAATAAAAATCACTGAGCCCCTTCGTCATCACGTCGGTACTGTGGCTGTTTTCCCGCTCCTCGGCTACCTGAACATCAAAACAAATGTCCACCCCCAAAGGGGTTAACAAAACGATACTAGTACAAGTATCATATTAAACAAATCGAATATGCAACAACAATGCATAACAAAA
Organism: Orobanche coerulescens; assembly: GCA_033398695.1. Taxonomy (NCBI): domain Eukaryota; kingdom Viridiplantae; phylum Streptophyta; class Magnoliopsida; order Lamiales; family Orobanchaceae; genus Orobanche; species Orobanche coerulescens. The sequence continues at coordinate 121,512,441 of CM065815.1, forward strand.
TACACAACACGGACTTCCGCTACCGGAATCCAACAATGCGAATCCACAAGATTCCATTAACACAATATGGGTATTCCAATGATCCAGCGCCCTCAGCATAGATTCCAAGATGATCCCGTCGGAACAACACGAGGTGGAAAAACCCGTCCAATGATCTAGCGCCCTCAGCATAGATCTCAAGATGATCCCCTCGGACCAACACGAGGTGGACATCCGATCCAGCACCCTCAGCATAGATCGCACAACATACACAAACACAACTCATGCATACATATACGCAAAATCGCTATGTCCATCAACATGAACATATAAACACTCGATAATGAATATCATACAATTCAACGAAATAAATCCCATGTTCAACAACATGAATAAACCACAAGCATGCTCAAAATACCAACATTAACAAATTACGATACTTGCCTTAAAAATGGCGATAAGGGTTGTTACTACGAAGAAGAAATCTTCAACCAGATCGAAGAACTCTCACTCGATCAATCCACTAAAACCCGAACCTTCAACGAATAATAACACCAGTGTAACTAACGGTTCCGGATAATCGGTTTAATCATCAAGAACATCAAAAGAGCTTGATATACTCAAACATATGAGCTTACTATGCTGCCATATATCAATTTGGATTTGAATCAACATTAGGATATTAACCCGACAAAAACACGTAGTATCCTACCTAAGATCAAATGTATCCTATGGTCCGATTCTTCAATACATCACAGGATAATTCTTCTTACAATGATTCTAATCATGTTCTTCATTTATCCAAACCAATCAATATATCGAAACTACTCCGTAGAACACCGCAAGAACTTGATTACTAGGTTCACTTGATACATCATCTTCATCTTCAAGAAAAATATCCTAAGTTCAATCCATTCAATGTCCCAATACGTATAATTCCATTATGTAATACATAAGAACTTGATAATCTCCATAAACTGGCCATAATTGGTTTTGTAGCTTCATGATTGTGCTTAGGAGTTCAAACACTACAAGGTTCAATGTTCTATACGATGAAGAAGTACCGAAACATCGAAAATTTCCTTCTAACAACATGATGTTTGACCACGCATGAATTTAACTAACTAGATAATCTCAAAACATGTTCAAAACATCCTTAAGAATACTTAATCCAGTTGGTGAAGAATCACCTACCTCAAAATAGTGAAGAACAAGGAGGAACTTGAAGAAATTCAACACCGAGAGCTTGAACACCAATCTCCAATGGTCTAAAATCTTCAAACTCGAGCTAGGATGATGATATGAGAGGTTTAGGATGGAGAGAGTGACTCTCTAAGTCTCAGAAATCGAGTATGGGAAGTGGTGAAATCTGAAAAATGAAGAAGGGTGATGTCCTATATATAGAAAATGGTTATTAGCGCGTGCTACGGCTCTATCCCTAGCGTGCGCTAACGGGCTTGCAGCCTACTGACTCTGACGGGTCTCGGCATAGCGTACACTAAACAGCCTTACGTGTGCTAAAATCAACAATTAGCGTACGTTAACAACTATTATTAGTGTGCGCTAACGGCTGAACGAAAGTTCACTGACCTCACTGTACTAGACTTAGCGTGCGCTAGCCTCATAACATTAGCGTGCGCTAAGCACCGTTGACTCGACTTTTCCAAAAGCTATCCAGATTCATCCCGACATGTCCCGAACAAAATCCACGGCTGATCTCACCTACCACCCTGTCTTAATCAAGTTGACTACGTTTAGCGCGCGCTACAACTCATACGTAGCTTGCGCTAGCTAACTCAATTAGCGCGCGTTAATGCTAAGATGCTAGCGTGCGCTACAAGTGCACAAAAATGCAAGTATGAACAACATGCATGAAATCATACGCTCAACAACACAGGATCATGAAATACGTATGAAAATACTCAGATCAAAATGAAATAAATACAGTATTACGAGGTTCAAATACACATTAGAAATCTCGGGTATTACATCCTCTCTCCCTAAAAAGAAGTTTCGTCCCGAAACGTAAGATGAAAATAACTCCGGGTATCTAGTCTTCATACCATCCTCCGTTTCCCACGTGGCCTCTTCGACTCCGTGTCATGACCATTGCACTTTAACCAGGGATATTGTTTTATTCCTCAATTGTTTGATCCGACTCTCAAGTATCTTAATTGGTTTCTCCTTTAACGATTCATCATTAGCCATCTCGATCTCGCTGAAATCAATGATTTGACTGGGATCTGGTACATACTTCTGTAACTGGGATACATGAAACACATTGTGAATGTGACTCAGCTATGGCGGTAAGGCCAACCTGTATGCTAAATCCCCAACTCTCTCGAGGATCTCAAATGGTCCGATATATCTCGGACTCAGCTTTCCTTTCCTTCCAAAACGGAAAATTCCCCGGGTAGGAGAAACCTTCAACAGCACGTGATCCCTAATCTCAAACTCCAACGGGCGATGGCGCACATCTGCATAAGACTTCTGTCGACTCTGGGCAGTCAACAGCCGTTCCCGAATTAGAGCTACCTTCTCTTGAGTCTGAACTATCAACTCTGGTTCCGTCCCAATCAAGTCAGAAGAATCATCCCAACACAGGGGCGATCTACATCTTCTTCCTTACAACGCTTCAAACGGTGACATCTTATGGAAGCATGCCAACTATTATTGTAGGTGAATTCAATCAAGGGTAAATGAACCTCCCAGTCGGTTCACCAGTCTAAGGCACAAGCTCTAAGCATGTCTTCTACTGTCTGAATAGTCCTTTCGGACTGACCATCCATCTGAGGATGATAATCCGTGCTAAAGTTCAGTTCGGTTCCCAAAGCCCTATGAACTGCCTTCCAAAAGTGCGATACGAAGCGACCATCTCGATCCAAAATAATGGTCTTCGGTGTACCATGCAATCGGACTATCTCTGAAATAAATACTCGCGCCAATTTCTCGGGTCCCCAAGTGTCTTTAATTCCTAGGAAATGAGCCTACTTGGTTAGTCGATCAACTACAACCCAAATCATGTTCATTCCCGTCTTGGTCCTTGGCATATTGGTGATGAAATCCATCGATATATCCTTCCACTTCCACTCAGGGATCGGAACTGGCTTCAACATTCCGGCAGGTCGCTGATGTTCAATCTTAACTTGCTAACAAGTCAAACACTTCGAAACGTATTCTGCTACGTCCTTCTTCATATTTCCCCACCAGAAGTTTTGTTTTAGATCCTTATACATCTTACTGCTGCCCGGGTGACTAGAATAGGGCGTGTTGTGAGCTTCTTTCAGAATTGTCTGTCTCAAAACATCATCATCAGGAACGCAAAGTCGACTTTGAAATATCAGAACTCCATCATCCTGCATCACGAATCCTAGGGCCTTTCCTTTGTTCACTTCGTCACATAATCAAAGAATCAGAGAATCATCCAATTACTTAGATTTGATTTCTTCCACCAACGACGAAGTTAGTTCCATCACACGCAGTTGCCCTTGGACTCCCTGCAACCACACTTCGATTCCTTCGCGGATCAGTTCTCGTTGAATGCTGGTTTGGGACGTGAGCGCTTCCAACACTCAAAGAGAAATAGGTTTACGGCTCAGTGCATCAGCTACCACGTTTGCTTTGCCTGGATGATAGAGGATTTCCAAATCGTAATCCTTAATCAATTCCAGCCACCTTCTCTGCCTCATGTTTAATTCCTTCTGACTGAAAATATACTTGAGGCTCTTATGAAAATGAGTGCCGTATAAATAATGTCGCCAAATTTTTAGAGCAAAGACTACAGCTGCTAACTCCAGATCATGAGTCGGGTAATTAACTTCGTATGGTTTCAACTGTCAAGAGGCATAGGCAATCACTCTATCCTTTTGGATCAATACACATCCCAGACCCTGATTTGAAGCATCGCTGTATACCATGAATCCATCAGTTCCATCTGGTAACGCTAGTATAGGCGCTGTCGTCAGTATTCTGTTAAGTGTTAGGAGTATGCCCTCGAATGCCACTCAGAGGTTGTTGAGTGAGGGCATTGTACTTGTAATTATGTAAACCATTTATATAAGGCAAATGAATGTTTCTTTATTTGCTGGTAGTTACTGGCATTCCTAAATCGTAAATAAACATATAGAAACTAGTCCGTGTATTTGAGAGCAAAATGTTCCACTCCTTATTGGATAAGGGGGTCGGCACTGGAAAGGTTTATAGCTTAAATACTTAATCGTTCGCAAGTCGATGAAACTTGACTGGGCGTTAAGTTTATGTGAAGACTTGTATGACGTGTTCTTTGACATGGAGAGTGCCTGTCGAACACTAATGGTTAGTGGGAGCACACGTTATAGGTATGCTAATTAGATTAGTATACTCGAACCGACTCACCCTCGATTCGTCACACGGATTTCACTCCGGGACAGTCAATGACGGAATCGAAAGGTTGTGATAGGTATTCGTGAACCTTCGACTTGAGGATTTAGTAGGGATGTGCTTGTGACGTCAAGATTTTCATTAGAGTAGTTCGACCCTGTAAACCGGAAGGTGGGGGTCAACCTCGACGTGCATCTTGACGGGCAAGTAGCAGGTCCTACTGAATACCAAGATAGAATTCTTTCTCCTGTTAGTGAACGGGTTATATGTCCTATGCGGTTATTGGCAGATGAGATCATAAGTCTTTGGCCAAAGCATTGGAGCTAACTGTATTAGATACACGATAGCTCGATGATCTCGATTTGCATTAACGCACACATAGCGTCAAGTACAGATAGGGTTTGACTGACCGTGACCCTATAACTTGATCGGGATATTTGAAAGAAGGGTTTATACGTATACTGGTATTCACGACAAAATGGTTCTTGAATGATCCCAATCATTCGTTCTCAGTCGGGGTACAGTGTAGGCCACCAGGCTGGCTAGGTGGTGCTACTACTCTTTGGTTCCTCCCATTGCTGACTGAGACGGACCTACCGAGTCGCGCATTAGGATTGACGACGGAATGAATTAAGCTAATTCTCTCATTATGAATATTAGATATTGGATATCTAATTTGGGACATTGGATGTTTAAATCGATTTATCGGATAAATTGATTTACGGCTTAATGGATTAAATATATCACCGGGTGATTAATTTAATTCATGAATATAATTATTTCTTGGAGAAATTAATTATGTTATTTTGTATTTGATATGTTTAATTAATTGGATTAATTAATCGATACAAATACATCGGAACGGAATCGTAGTTTATCTGTTTGGACTCACGGGAGTCCGAAACGAACCGAACTCGTCCGTTTTTGCATAATAGCCCCCCCCCTTTGTTTCCATTCACTTTCCTCTTGTCTTGTTGCTTTCATTTTATATGAAAGAACATGACATTGTGGGGTTTAAAATAATGTGGCATTATTTGTATTATTGAAGTGAGAGTTGAATAAAGGGAAGAAGATATCTCATTTCACATGCACCTTTTGATTCCTTGTGCAAGCCTTCCTACGTGAGTGAGATTGAGAGAGAGAGAGAAAAACCATTTTCTCAATTATCTTCATCTTCTTCATTCATTTTCTTCTTCATTTTTCCTGGAGAAAAATTGAGAGAAAATCATATAGAGAGAGTAAGATTAAAACACTTAGAGTGTAGTAATCTTTACATATATAGCTTCATCACTTAGCTCTAGCCGTATCCTTGGAGGATAGCAAGGTGATCGTCGTTCCGGTTGTTTCTTCGGCGCGTGGCAAGTAGAGACGCGGTGCTTTCGGCGTTGGATCGTTTAAGAGCTTGGGGAATAGCTCAAGAGAAGGTTACCATTTAATCAACGGACTTCGAGGGTTAGTTTCTTACGACTCTTGCTTTTCGTTTATATATTCGTATATACGTAGCTCGATCGATCCTCGTAGGGATTCGGATCGAATTAATTTTCGTTTTACCGCTTCCGCTGGGCCTTCGTTTTAGGCACCGAATCCCAACAGTGGTATCAGAGCGTAGGTCTTGCGATCGTATATACAATATTGGCATTTGGAATGCTTGATTAGATGGTGAATGATTTGGAATCATTTTAGTCATAATCGTGGTATATATTTTTACGTTCGTTGTAGTTATATTTTTCGTAAGTTTATGTCTAAATATAAATCTTAATTTCTTGGAAATATGATTTATATTGAAGATATGAATGTTGAAAAATATTGATATTGGATATCCGGTCGAAAATCGAGCTCCGAATCGTCATCGGACGACTTTTCGGACAAAGGGCAGGAAGCTGCCAGGGTGACTCGGCCGTGTCTGGTGACACGGGCCGTGTCAGGCGATCCCAGAGCCTTTGCCGAGCGGACCCGACCGTGTCGAGACACGGGCCGTGCACGGCGGTAGGCTGTCGAGCGTGAATCGGCCATGCCAGGCGATCTGTAGGAAAGATGTCGACAGATGACTCGGCCATGGCAGCCATTTTCGCCGGCTCGATTTTTTCGTGTATTCTTGAAAATTAATCTCCCTCATGTTAAATTGGATTTAATATGATTAAAATGATTTATGGTATTTCATTTTATAAGGGAAATTTGATTAATTGGAATATTTATGGTCGGAATTATTTTGAACGTTATCATATTACCGATTGTGTGAATCGATTGGATCGGTTCGTATTGTTGATTGGATCAATGTATCTCACGCTTTCCATTTATTTAGTATTTATTGGATGAATGCTTTTGAATGGGGATGTGGTTCGTGGACTTAGTTTTGAATCATTCGTTTTATTCGATTGGGTTGTAAAGGCCGTTTTGAGCCTATTTATTTTACTAGAAATGTTTGTATCTAGGATGCAATTTTTGATGTAAAATTTATATGTAATGACGAAGACCGGAGGAAGATCCATTTCGAGAATACGAAGATTCAAGACGAAGACTTGTAATTAGATTACGGAGTTTTTGTTTTCTAGGAACGGTCCATGAACCACATGTTGGTAGCAACTAGGTTGTGAATGGTTGTTTCATATTGTATGAATGCCACAAACGCGCTTAAACGATTAATGTGCAAAGTGTAACGTTAATCGCGATAATTCTCCCACAACAAATAATTAAGTTTATAAGGTTTCAAGGTTTTCCTTCCCTCCATCGAGTTTTCGGGAAATTGAAATCCAAACCGGATGTGCTATGCTTCCGAGTTATCGGGGTAGTCGTTCGGGGAGGACGGATAAATTACCGGGAGCGCATTGGATGCCTTCGGTTGGAGCAAATTTTATCCCTAGAAACCTGATAGGTTGCCGGATAAGATTCAATTGTGAAACTGATTTGCGTCGATGGTATAAACTTAACTTGTTCACGAACCATAGAAACCGTATAGGTTGAGGGGAGTGAACAAGGGGAAAAAGAAGATCGAATCATCCATTAGATGGGTTGGTGTTCGACACCACTTTATGAAAATTAATAGACTAGAAACCTGTTCGGTTGCCCTCTATTAAGATTTATAAAGAACTCGATCACCACTATGAAGTAGAGCGACGATACTTCCGGATATCACATGGGAGTGTGTTATTCCGATAAAAATAGTGGGAGCTGGGTAACAAGAATAGAAAAGACCTTATATCTATACTCAGAACATAATTTAACAAGTCACTAATTAATCTGTTATACTTAATGCAGACATAACTCAATATGACAATGAATCCACTCGCAATTCTACTCGAAAAGAACACCTTAATGGGACCTAACTTTGTGGATTGGCTCCGCAATCTGATGATTGTCCTCAGTATAGAGGCACTGGGATACGTCTTGGAGACGGACATTCCGGCACCTCCTATGCGGACTCGAGCCAATCAGGAAGAGATTGAAAACCACGAAAAGTGGGTTAAGGATGACGTGAAAGTCCGTGCTTATATGATGGCTTCCATGTCTAATGAGCTTCAGAGAGCTCATGAGAAAATGACTTCGCTGGCGATTCTATCTCACTTAACCGAGCTTTATGGTGAGCACAGGAATCGCTAGATATGAGATATCCAAGCAACTGTTCGGTGCAAGGATGAAGGAAGGTGAGAAGGTTGGGGAACATGTCCTCAAAATGATATCCATGATCGAGAGATTGGAGGCTCTTGATTTTAAAATGGATACTTCTCTCCAAACCGACCTTATCCTACAGTCTCTCCCTGATTCCTTCTCACAGTTTGTTATGAACTTCAACTGCAATGAGATTGCATGTAACTAAGCTGGGCTAATGAACAAACTGGTGACCGCTCAGTCTCAAATGAAGACCCCGCGGATGAAGGAGTCTGCACTTGTGATTTCTTCTGGACTTCGGAAGTCTAAGAATAAGAAGAAAAAGACCAAGAAGAGGACTGGACCACAAGCTAAGGACCTTAAGGGAAAGGGCAAGGCCCCGATGGTTCCAAAGAACAAGAAGAAGAAGGATGCTTGTCTCAAGTGCGGTGAGCTGGGCCACTGGGCTAGAGACTGTCCGATTCTTCATGGCACTTGGTCTGAGAACTTTTAGTTTTGGAATCAAATTGTTACGCTCGTATTTTCTACTTCTGAATCTTTGGATTACGGTGCTAGTTCTCATATTTGTACCGTGAATCAGGATCTGGAACAAAGTAGGAAGCTTGGAGCTGGAGAAGTTATGATCACAGTCGGAAGCGGGCATAATGTCGAGGCGACCGACATAGGATCACTTCTTTTGGGTTTAGAATCCGGCTTTGTATTGACTTTAGAAGATGTACTTGTTTTGCCCAAGGGGCACAAAAACATTGTATCCATTCGGTCATGGACCGAAAAGGCTTTTCATTTTTCATTGGTGATGGTTCTGCAAAATTTATTTTAGAAATAAACTAGTAGGTACTTGCTACATTGTTGAATGGATTGTATCATCTAAATCTCAGCAACAAAGTAGTTGTGAATACTATAACTAGAAAACGCGGTAGGGATGAAACCAATCAAGTTTTGAAATGGCATCTTAGACTTGGTCATGTTGGTCAGACCAAGGTTTACAAGATGGAAAAAGATGGACTTATGGGTCCATTGGGATCGGATCCCTTTCCTACTTGTGAATCTTGCCTTAAAGGCAAAATGACTAAGTCCCCCTTCACAGGGACATTTCAAAGAGCCGCTGATAAACTGGGATTAATCCATACCGATGTATGTGGTGCTTTGGAAGCAGCACGTGACGGATATCAATATTTCATTACGTTTACAGATGATCATACTAGGTATGGTTATGTATACTTAATGAAACATAAATCCGAGGCCTTTGAGAAATTCCAGGAATTCAAGGCCCTAGTCGAGAAACAAACTGGTAATCATATCAAAGCACTTCGGTCGGACCGAGGTGGCGAGTATATGAGCATAGAGTTTGACGAGTTCCTTAAGGAACATGGAATAGTTTCACAACTAACATCTCCAGGTACTCCTCAGTTAAATGGTGTGTCAGAAAGAAGGAACCGGACCCTGTTGAACATGGTCCGTTCCATGCTGGGCTATACTGACTTGCCGATTTACAGGGGGTATGCACTGATCGCCGCGTATATCTTGAACAGATGTCCTTCCAAATCCGTTCCTAAAACTCCACATGAGATGTGGGAAGGAAGGAAACCAAGTCTTAATCATATTAGGATTTGGGGATGTCCCGCTTATGTCAAGAAGACTAAGGTGGAAAAGTTGGAAGCTAGGTCTGCGAAGGGACGTTTCATTGGATTCCCGTCTGGGACGATGGGATATCTATTCTACATGCCCGAAGATCGAAGGATCGTTGTTGCTTTACAAGCACACTTCCTGGAAGATGAGTTCATTCAGGAAGGCGGAGCAGGTAGAAGTATTTCTTTAAAAGAATATAATGAAACAACTCGAGAGACACCTGTGCAAGAAACTGGAACCGAACTTTCTGAAACACAAGTACAACCACCTCGTAGGTCTAGTAGGGTGTCTCATTTACCTGATAGGTATGGGCTTGTGCACTTGGAGGAGCTGGGTCTCCATGAGGTTCCAAGTGATAGCCAAGAGACCGACCCGACGACCTATGACCAAGCGATGGTGGATGTAGACTCCGCGAAATGGCGTGAAGCTATGGAAGCTGAGATAGACTTGATGCATGTAAATCAGGTCTGGACTCTAGTAGACCGCCCCAAGGGCATAGTGCCCATTGGGAATAAGTGGATCTACAAGAGAAAGACTGATGGTGATGGCAAGGTTGACGCCTATAAGGCCAGGCTTGTGGCAAAGGGTTATACCCAAAAGGAAGGGATTGATTACCATGATACCTTCTCACCCGTAGCCATGATCAAGTCTATTCGCATGATGCTTGCTATAGCTGCCTACCACGATTATGAGATATGGCAAATGGAAGTAAAGACGGCTTTCCTTAATGGATTCCTCGAGGAGGAAATCTATATGGAGCAGCCTAAAGGCTTTGTGTCCGAATTCGATATTCAGAAAGTGTGCAAGCTTCAGCGTTCCATTTATGGACTGAAGCAAGCGTCGCGTAGTTGGAACCTTCGTTTTGACGAGGCGGTCAAAGAGTTTGACTTCGTGCAAAATGAAGAGGAACCTTGTGTATATAAGAAAGTTAGTGGGAGCAAGATCGCATTCTTAGTACTATATGTAGATGACATTCTACTAATAGGAAATGATGTGGGAATGCTCGGTTACCAGAAAGCTTGGCTTTGAGTAATTTCTCCATGAAAGACTTGGGAGAAGCAACCTATATTCTTGGTATTCGACTCTCTGGGATAGAGCGAAGAGAACAATAGGCCTTTCCCAAGCCCTCTATATAGATAAGATCTTAAAGCGATTTAAGATGGATGATTCTAAAAGAGGGTTCCTACCGATGCAACATGGAATAAAACTCACCTTGAAGATGTGTCCTCAAAGTGAGGAACAACGCAAGGAAATGAGTAATATACCATATGCTTCGGCCGTGGGTAGCCTTATGTATGCTATGTTGTGTATAAGACCTGACATTGCGCATGTTGTAAGCGTGGTGAGTAGGTTTCAGGCAAACCCAGGTAGGGAACATTGGACTGCTGTAAAGAACGTTCTCAAGTACTTGAGAAGAACGAGAGATATGGTTCTTATGTATGGCGGTGGAGATTTGGATGTGGTGGGATTCACTGATTCGGACTTCCAAGGACTGAAGGACGACTCGATGTCCACTTCTGGCTACATATTTACTCTTAATGGAGGAGCAGTATCTTGGCGTAGTGCCAAGCAAGCGCGATCGCCGATTCCACTGTCGGTGAGTATCAAGCGACCTCGGAGGCTTCAAGGAAGGGTTACGGATTAAGAAGTTTCTAGGAGAACTTCAAATGATACCATGTCTTGAAATTTGCTGTTCGCATCTGCGACAACGTGGCTGTAGCACGTGCCAAGGAGCCGAGGTTTCACAACAAAGACCAAACATATTGAGAGGAAGTATCATCTCGTAAGAGAATTTGTTCGCAAGGGATACATTGTCGCATAGAGTAGACTCGGCCGACAACGTCGCCGATCCAGACCAAGCCACTATCTCGGACTAGCTTGGAGCATCATCGGAGAACATGGGTATTAGATACCATAGTGTGTGGCATTGAGTGCAAGTGGGAGATTGTTAGGAGTATGCCCTCTAATGCCACTCGGAGGTTGTTGAGTGAGGGCATTGTACTTGTAATTATGTAAACCATTTATATAAGGCAAATGAATGTTTCTTTATTCTTGGTAGTTCTTGGCATTCCTAACTCGTAAATAAACATATAGAAACTAGTCCGTGTATTTGAGAGCAAAGCGTTCCACTCCTTATTGGATAAGGGGTCGGCCTTTGGAAAGGTTTATAGCTTAAATACTTAATCGTTCGCAAGTCGATGAAACTTGGTGGCGTTAAGTTTATGTGAAGAATTGTATGACGTGTTCTTTGACATGGAGAGTGCTGTCGAACACTAATGGTTAGTGGGAGCACACGTTATAGGTATGCTAATTAGATTAGTATACTCGACCGACTCACCCTCGATTCGTCACATGGATTTCACTCGGGACGATCAATGACGGAATCGAAAGGTTGTGATAGGTATTCGTGAACCTTCGACTTGAGGATTTAGTAGGGATGTGCTTGTGACGTCAAGATTTTCATTAGAGTAGTTCGACCCTGTAAACCGGAAGGCGGGGGTCAACCTCGACGTGCATCTTGACGGGCAAGTAGCAGGTCCTACTGAATACCAAGATAGAATTCTTTCTCCTGTTAGTGAACGGGTTATATGTCCTATGCGGTTATTGGCAGATGAGATCATAAGTCTTTGGCAAAGCATTGGAGCTAGCTGTATTAGATACATGAGAGCTCGATGATCTCGATTTGCATTAACGCATGCATAACGTCAAGTACAGATAGGGTTTGACTGACCGTGACCCTATAACTTGATCGGGATATTTGAAAGAAGGGTTTATACTTATACTGGTATTCACGACAGAATGGTTCTTGAATGATCCCAATAATTCGTTCTCAGTCGGGGTACAGTGTAGGCCACCAGGCTGGCTAGGTGGTGCTACTACTCTTTGGTTCCTCCCATTGCTGACTGAGACGGACCTACCGAGTCGCGCATTAGGATTGACGACGGAATGAATTAAGCTAATTCTCTCATTATGAATATTAGATATTGGATATATAATTTGGGACATTGGATGTTTAAATCGATTTATCGGATAAATTGATTTACGGCTTAATGGATTAAATATATCACTGGGTGATTAATTTAATTCATGAATATAATTATTTCTTGGAGAAATTAATTATGTTATTTTGTATTTGATATGTTTAATTAATTGGATTAATTAATCGATACAAATACATCGGAACGGAATCGTAGTTTATCTGTTTGGACTCACGGGAGTCCGAAACGAACCGAACTCGTCCGTTTTTGCATAATAGCCGCCCCCCCTTTGTTTCCATTCACTTTCCTCTTGTCTTGTTGCTTTCATTTTATATGAAAGAACATGACATTGTGGGGTTTAAAATAATGTGGCATTATTTGTATTATTGAAGTGAGAGTTGAATAAAGGGAAGAAGATATCTCATTTCACATGCACCTTTTGATTCCTTTTGCAAGCCTTCCTACGTGAGTGAGATTGAGAGAGAGAGAAAAAAACCATTTTCTCAATTATCTTCATCTTCTTCATTCATTTTCTTCTTCATTTTTCTTGGAGAAAAATTGAGAGAAAATCATATAGAGAGAGTAAGATTAAAACACTTAGAGTGTAGTAATCTTTACATATATAGCTTCATCACTTAGCTCTAGCCGTATCCTTGGAGGATAGCAAGGTGATCGTCGTTCCGGTTGTTTCTTCGGCGCGTGGCAAGTAGAGACGCGGTGCTTTCGGCGTTGGATCGTTCAAGAGCTTGGGGAATAGCTCAAGAGAAGGTTACCATTTAATCAACGGACTTCGAGGGTTAGTTTCTTACGACTCTTGATTTTTGTTTATATATTCGTATATACGTAGCTCGATCGATCCTCGTAGGGATTCAGATCGAATTAATTTTCGTTTTACCGCTTCCGCTGGGCCTTCGTTTTAGGCACCGAATCCCAACATTAAGTTCATCAAAGCTAGCTTGGCATTTCTCATTCCACACGAATTTCTGAGTCTTCTGCAATAGCTGAGTGAGCGGACGAGCAATTTTGGAAAATCCCTCTAAAAAACGGCGATAATATCCAGCAAGTCCTAAGAAGCTTCGGACTTCTTTCACGTTATTAGGAGATTCCCATTCCAAGATTGCTTCGAATTTCTTCGGGTCCACCTGAACTCCGTCAGCTGATATCACATGCCCAAGGAAGGTTACTTCCCTAAGCCAGAACTCGCATTTGGAAAGTTTCGCATAAAGCTGTTCATTCCTCAAGGTGCTCAAAACAACACGCAAATGCTCAGCATGCTTCTCGGGGTCTTTCAAATATATCAAGATGTCATCAATGAAAACGACCACAAACTTATCTAGATATTCTAAGAATACCCAATTCATCAATTGCATAAATACTGTAGGAGCATTGGTAAGTCCGAATGGCATTACCACAAATTCATAGTGTCCGTACCGGGATCTGAAAGCAGATTTCGGTATGTCCGATTCCTTAATTATCAACTGATGGTAACCTGATCGCAGATCAATCTTAGAGAATACTCTGGCCCCCTGCAGTTGGTCAAACAAGTCGTCGATCCGAGGTATAGGATACTTGTTCTTGATCGCCACCTTGTTTAGCTCCCTGTAATCAATACATAATCGGAGGGATCCATCTTTCTTCCGGACAAAGAGAACGGGTGCTCCCCAAGGAGAAACGCTAGGTTGAATGTAACCCTTCTGCAATAATTCCTCTAGTTGCTTCTTTAGTTCATACATCTCGGTTGGCGCCATACGGTAGGGTGTTCTGGAAATAGGAGCGGCTCCAGGCTCTAATTCGATGTTGAACTCCACTTCTCTCCGGGGAGGTAACCCAGGTAGTTCGTCAGGGAATACATCTGAGAATTCGTTCACAACTGGAATAGATGAGAGCTCTACTCCTTCTTCTTTATTCATGGCATAGCACCAAAATCCGTGACATCCCTGCTTCAGTAATTTCACTGCTTTCATAGCTTTGATCAATTTTCCCGAGCTTCCCGGTCTCCATCCTTTGAATAAATGTTCAGATCCGTCATCATCAATGATAGAAATGACTCTCCTTCGGTAATTCAAAATAGCTCCATAAAGGTTGAGCCAATCATCTCCAAGAGTTAAATCGTCACCATGGATGTCGACTACAATAAGATTCAATGGCCAATCTTTCCCTCCTATAGACACTGGAAAATCTCTAGTTTCTAGGGTTCCCACAATTCTCTCTCCGCTCGGCAAACCCACAACACAAGGCTCACAATCAAATAAACACGAGATTTTCAAACGATTAACATAGTTCAATGATATGAAAGAATGTGTAGCTCCTGAATCTAATAAGACACTAACTGGTTGCAAAAGGATCTGAATCGTACCTGATGCAACAGCAGTGTTCTGATCGTCAGATTTCCTCATCTTGTCCAGGCACGGAGGAACGGACCCAGCACTGGATGCCTCTCTCTTCCCAACATTCTGCTGTTGAAACCCACTCTGCTGCGTCTGGTTCACACTTATCTCCTTCGGAACTGGCGCTGGAGTGCGAGTACCAAATGATCTAGTCACATTTCCGCAAAAAATCGCACGGTGCCCTTCCTGCCCACATTCAAAACAAGTTACAGAAGGAACGGGACAATCACGTCGAATATGCCATGCTCGACCACAATTATAACACTTCTTTGATAAGTCCAAAACTGTCGATGTTGTTCGGAACTTCTTTCCACCTCGAGAAGGATGTGGAGGTTTCCTAGATGAATAAAATGAAGACTGGCCCTTGCGGGGCCCACCACTCTTGTTTTTCGAGAAGTTGCCGTACACTTTCTACTTCTTTGCCTCCATCGATTTGTCCACCGCTGCCTCTTTCATGTCGTAGGCCAGCGCTTTGTCTAGATACTGTCGCAACGTAGTACACTCGAATCCGGACATGTACTGCTGAATCTCCGGCTTTATCCGCATATCGAAATGAAAAATCTTCTCCTCCTCTGTCCTGACCAAGTGTCGTACACAAGTCAGCTGATGATTAAAAGTCTTGATTATGTCTGTCACAGATGCTTCCGAACTCTGCGGTGAGAAAAACTCTCGGATTTTAGCCTTTCTAACTGGACGAGGACAATATTGTGCTTCCATCATTAGTTTGAATTCAATCCAGTTAGCATTATGATTCTCAGGTCGAATAGCTTCCCACCATTCAAAAGCCTCCCCAGTCAGAAAATACTGGGCAATAGGAACTTTCCGGTCCTCGGGACAGTTAACCTCCACAAATATCTTCTCTAACTCCTTCAACCAATGATCCCAAGTAAGTGCCTCAGCAGAACCGTCAAATTTTAGCGGGTGCAATTTTACCACCTCAGTAAGCCATCTGTCTCCCCGGTTATCCTCGTTATGCTGCTGTCCCATTGCCGTCTGCATGCGGTCAACTACCTGAGCGAACTGGTTTATCTGAGCAACCACCTGTTGAAGCACTCCCGGCATGTTAGGATTTGCGTTGTCATTCGCTGATCCTTGTTGTCCTCCAGAATGGGAGTCGGTTCGACTAGCCGATAATTCTGGGGTAGTCGCTGAATCCTTTTGTCTCACATTACCACGTCCGCGTCCACGACCGCGTCCGTGTCCACGTCCTCCCCTCAACATACTGTAAACACAATTACTCAATATCCAGGGCAAAATTTTCAAAAATAAAGCCTGTCAATATTCACAAAATAGAAATTAAGTACAACGGTAGTATAAGAGATTAGGAGACTTACAACCACGGTCCACATGACGACACTGGCTGAACAGTGATGTTACGAACGACCCGTAAATCAAATAACATAAATAGACCCAAAAACCCGACTGCCAAGATATCCATGAATCTTAGCTCTGATACCATATTCTGTAACACCTCGAGATATTCGGAATAATTACAGCGTCGTAAACCCTTTAAGTAAGGATTTACAAGGCTAATTTGAGAAATGTAAATATAATACAACAATGCCATAAAAGTTCAAAACACAAAATCGGTTTCAACAGATCAAATGAGTTCATTAATATAACCACCTCGAAATATTAATAAAACAAACGTACTCGAGTACTGAAAATAACCCAAAAGACAAGTCACAATACTAATAAACATCACTGAGCCCCTTCGACGTCACGTCGGTACTGTGGCTGTTTTCCTGCTCCTCGGCTACCTGAACATCAAAACAAATGTCCACCCCCGAAGGGGTTAGCAAAACGATGCTAGTACAAGTATCATATTAAACAAATCTAATATGCAACAACAATGCATAACAAAATACACAGCACGGACTTCCGCTACCGGAATCCAACAATGTGAATCCACAAGATTCCATTAACACAATATGGGTATTCCAATGATCCAGCGCCCTCAGCATAGATCCCAAGATGATCCCGTCGGACCAACACGAGGTGAAAAAACCCGTCCAATGATCTAGTGCCCTCAGCATAGATCCCAAGATGATCCCGTCGGACCAACACGAGGTGGACATCTGATCCAGCGCCCTCAGCATAGATCGCACAACATACACAAACACAACTCATGCATACATATACGCAAAATCGCTATGTCCATCAACATGAACATATAAACACTCGATAATGAATATCATACAATTCAACGAAATAAATCCCATGTTCAACAACATGAATAAACCACAAGCATGCTCAAAATACCTACATTAACAAATTACGATACTTGCCTTAAAAATGGCGATAAGGGTTGTTACTACGAAGAAGAAATCTTCAACCAGCTCGAAGAACTCTCACACGATCAATCCACCAAAACTTGAACCTTCAACGAATAATAACACCGGTGTAACTAACGGTTCCAGATAATCGGTTTAATCATCAAGAACATCAAAAGAGCTTGATATACTCAAACATATACTACGCTGCCCTATATCAATTTAGATTTGAATCAACATTAGGATATTAACCCGACAAAAACACGTAGTATCCTACCTAAGATCAAATGTATCCTACGGTCCGATTCTTCAATACATCACAGGATAATTCTTCTTACAATGATTCTAATCATGTTCTTCATTTGTCCAAACCAATCAATATATCAAAATTATTTCGTAGAACACCGCAAGACCTTGATTACTAGGTTCACTTGATACATCATCTTCATCTTCAAGAAAAATATCCGAATTTCAATCCATTCAATGTCCCAATACGTATAATTCCATTATGTAATACATAAGAACTTGATAATCTCCATAAACTGGCCATAATCAGTTTTGTAGCTTCATGATTGTGCTTAGGAGTTCAAACACTACAAGGTTCAAGGTTCTATGCGATGAAGAAGTACCGAAACATCGAAAATATCCTTCTAACAACATGATGTTCGACCACGCACGAATTTAACTGACTAGATAATCTCAAAACATGTTCAAATCATCCTTAAGAATACTTAATCCAGTTGGTGAAGAATCACCTACCTCAAAATAGTGAAGAACAAGGAGGAACTTGAAGAAATTCAACACCAAGAGCTTGAACACCAATCTCCAATGGTCTAAAATCTTCAAACTCGAGCTAGGATGATGATATGAGAGGTTTAGGATGGAGAGAGTGACTCTCTAAGTCTCAGAAATCGAGTATGGGAAGTGGTGAAATCTGAAAATGAAGAAGGGTGCTGTCCTATATATAGAAAATGGTTATTAGCACGCACTACGGCTCTATCCCTAGCATGCGCTAACGGGCTTGAAGCCTACTGACTCTGACGGGTCTCGGCATAGCGTATGATAAACAGCCTTACATGCGCTAAAATCAACAATTAGCGTACGTTAACAACTATTATTAGCATGCGCTAACGGCTGAACGGAAGTTCACTGACCTCACTGTACTAGACTTAGCGTGCGCTAGCCTCATAACATTAGCGTGCGCTAAGCACCGTTGACTCGACTTTTCCAAAAGCCGTCCAGATTCATCCCGACGTGTCCCGACCAAAATCCGCGGCTGATCTCACCTACCGCCCTGTCTTAATCAAGTTGACTACGTGTAGCGCGCGCTACAACTCATACGTAGCGTGCACTAGCTAACTCAATTAGTGCGCGCTAATGCTAAGATGTTAGCGTGCGCTACAAGTGCACAAAAATGCAAATATGAACAACATGCATGAAATCATATGCTCAACAACACAGGATCATGAAATACGGAGGAAAATACTCAGATCAAAATGAAATAAATACAGTATCACGAGGTTCAAATACACATCATAAATCTCGGGTATTACATTTGCCGCGTACAAGAAAATCAAACTCCATCAAATGGATGTAAAGAGTGCGTTCCTAAATGGAATCATCCAGGAGGAGGTGTATGTCAAGCAACCGCCGAGTTTTGAAGACTATGATCATCCAGATCATGTGTACAAGCTCTACAAGCTCCATAAAGCTCTATATGGATTAAAACAAGCTCCGAGAGCATGGTATGATCATTTAAGCACTTTTCTTATTTCAAATGGGTATTAAAGAGGTAATGTTGATAATACCCTATTTATTAAGAATTTAGGTGATGATATGCTTATTTGCCAAATTTATGTGTACGACATTGTTTTTGGTGCAACTAACGAATCTCTGTCCCAAGAATTTTCAAATCTTATGAAGGGAGAATTCGAAATGAGCATGATGGGAGAGTTGAAAAACTTTCTAGTACTCCAGATTAGGCAACTCAGTGACGGAATATTCATTCACCAATCAAAGTACGTCAATGAGCTCCTAAAGAAATTTAAGATGGAAGATTGCAAAGAAATTTCTACTCCTATGTCTTCCACTCTTAAGCTCGACAAAGATGAAAAAGATAAGTCTGTTACCAAAAATAGTATACATCGGCTCATTACTCTATTTAACTGCATCTAGACCTGATATAATGTTTGCTACTTGTTTATATGCTCGTTTTCAAGCGAATCCTAAAGAATCACATCTCATTGCATGCAAAAGGATCTTTCGTTATTTAAAATATACTGCCGGCTTAGGTCTGTGGTATCCATCGAGCATTGATTTTCAACTTTTTGCTTATAGTGATGCCGATTTTGGTGGATGCAAAATTGATAGAAAAAGCACCACCGGAACTTGTCATTTCATGAGTTCATGTTTAATTTCATGGGGGAGTAAGAAACAGACTAGTGCCGCTACTTCCACAGCTGAAGCAGAATATGTGGCTGCGGGAAGTGCATGTGCACAAGTCCTATGGATCAAAAATCAACTACTAGATTATGGCATCGAGCTTAAAAATGCACCTATTTTTTATGACAATACAAGTGCCATTAATTTATGCAAAAACCCCATATTGCATAGTAGGACAAAACATATAGAAATTCGTCACCATTTTATTCGTGACCATGTCCAAAACGGGAATGTACGTCTACAATTTGTTGGTACTAATGAACAATTGGCGGATATTTTTATAAAACCATTACCCAAAGAAGCTTTCAATTTTATTTGCATAAATTTAGGAATGGGACATGTTGATCACTTTTAAGTGTTGCATATTCATATTTACATTAAATGGTCATTAAAAATGGGATATCATCGAAAGGAAATCACTATTCATTTGGTCCGTCTTACGGCCGTTTAAAAAAAAACGTAATAGGACATAACGTACGTAACCGTGCTTTGGACTACGTACGTAATGGATTACAGGTTTTAGTACAGGTAATTTTGGATTTTTAGTTACATACGTACGTAATACCCTTTGACCCTGTTACTTAAATACCCCGATCGGCATTTATCCTTTCATTACTTCTCTAATCCCTAATAGCCTCCGCTGAACCCTTCTCAATTCTTCACAAAATCCGTCCGAATTCTCAAAACTTCCGGTCGATTCCATTAATGGCAACCAGAAATAGCAAGAAACGCAGAGGAGAGGCTTCTCAATCCTCATCCTCACCCTCTGGAGAGCCAATTTTCAGTAATGCTCAAGCCTCAAATATCTTCAAAGAATTGCTAATCGACGAAGAGGTAACTCTGAGTCACCATTTTGACTTTGAATCTTTAAACTCAGTTGGTATTGGAATAGAAGAATCTTTTGATATGCTTGGTATCAACCGTTTCGTAAGTCTTGCTCGTCTGATTTATGTGGATTGCATACGGGAATTCTACGCAAATTTCTTTGTGACTTATGATTCTGATGGATTAGCCGTTGTTAACTCTATTGTCCGTGGTAAATCTATCATGTTTGATGCCGCAAAATTATCCGAAATTTTTGGTCTCCCAAATGAGGGATTTTGTTGCAAGGGTCAATTTGCCGCTCGGGATGAAGTGATCGATAATTTTTCTGATGATGAATCCTATGGTGTACATGAAGAGAATGTCCGTGATTTCCTGATGGACAAGGCTGTGCTTGAAGTAAATAGTGGACGGTTTGAAAACAATGACTTTGGAATCAATATTCGTCTACTCCATGATGTTATTACTAGATGCTTAATGCCTAAGGTCAATGCTCAGCAGCGTTTAGTAAATATCGACATGGAAATTATTTACCATGTGTTGAAAGACCATGAAGTTAACTTTGCTTAAATAGTGCTAAATTGGTTTGTGGAAAAAGGACTAATTTTCCACAAGAAGGGCTACGCAAAGGTCGACCGTCAGCGCAAGTCCGGAATGCCTTTCGGTTCCATTTTGACAGAGATTTTTGAGAATGCTGGAGTTGATCTTACAGGGCTACACGGGGTCGCCATCCCAAGGGGGAGCCTAGTCACCGAGGGTACCATCCGTACCATGAAATATCTTCGAACGCGAAACCGTGGATGGGTGTACTTCGCCTACCTTAAGGTCAACGATCGTTTAGTCGAAGGTGGTGTCTTACCGCGACCGGAGGAGAGGATCACATCCCGAGGCATTGCTCATGATAGGCCTCGTCTTACTACTCAACCCGGGCCTTCTCGACCGAGACAGGAGAGCTCCTCGTCCAAAATGGTCGCTCGTATGGAAAAGCTGGAAAAAGAAATGAGCGAAATCAAAATTATGGTTAAAAGCATATGTACTCATTTCGGGATCCCTCCTACCCCTCCAGAAGCCGACCTGGACTAACAGATTTTCTTTCATATGATGATTATTTTGTTAAAGACCAACATTCCATGCATTTCTATGTTTTTTTGTCATAAACTCTTCCTACCTTCGTTTTTACTTGAATGAATGTGTTCTTGACGATTTCCATTGCTATCTATTACTATTAGTTGCTATTAATATTCGTCGACTATTTTGTGTTTCATTTGCTCTTACAGGTTCTCTTGTCTTTTTGTTAATGATAAAAAGGGGGAGAAAAATATGTTGTATTTTTGAAATATCCCTTGTTCGTTTCAGGGGGAGTATTACTCAGGGGGAGAGTTTTCTTAAAAATTTTTGATTCTCCAAAACTCGTCTTTCTCAAAAACTCTCATATAAATTTTGTCATCATCAAAAAGGGGGAGATTGTTGGTACAATATTTTCCATAATTCATTATACATTTTGATGTTTATTTTACATATTTTTGTACACTTAACGTACGTAACAGCTTCTACCTGACGTACGTAACTCTCACAATCTTGGCAAGTGTTTTTATGCAGGTAACGTACGTAATACTGAATGTATAACGTACGTAAGGTTTGAAATTCTGCCCGTTGCAAGTCATCATGAAAGTCATCAACCATTACACCTAGTCTACACATCCAACGGCTCTTTGACTAATGTATAACGTACGTAAGCAGCACTTCCATAATGTACGTAATGAATTTATCATATGCCACTGAACTGTTTTTAAGAGTTCATTATGGCCGTTACACAAGATGTGTAACGTACGTAATATTAGTAACGTTAAGGCGCGACCAGGATAAATTCCCCTAAAACCACTGCCAAAGCCACTCGCAGGCGAAGAACGATGGACAGCAGAAGAAGATAAACCCAATGTTGCAGCGCCAATCGAAAAGATGTGGGAGGAGGAAATCGGAAGCTGCGGCATTTAAAAGGCGCGACCTCATTATTTGAGAAACACAACACCACCAAGCACAAGGGCCCAGTCATAAACAGGCAAAAGAACATTATCGCATAAAAGGAAGAAGAAAACTACCGATGAATACCCAATAGCATGAGAGAACAGTGGAAAACGAACAACCCCCGACCAAGACTCTGAAGTCTGAAGCACAACGAACGAAAAAGATGAATTGAAATGAAATAAAACCTGGCATATTGGATTATGAGAGTGGAGATTTGAGAAAAAAATGAAGGAAGAGCTGTCAAGCCTGGGCATTCGCACTATCGAAGCAGAGAGATTACGGGAGAGGTGAAGGAGAGGAAGCAGATGAAACATAGAGGAAGCGGGCAATATATATATATATATATATATATATATATATATACTTCCTCCGTTACTTTATTATTGCAACGTGTTGACTATTACACTGTTCACATACTCTCTTTTGACCATCTTTTGTGATTTATACATATGAAAAAATATAGTCATGTGAGATCTTGTTATATTCATCTCCAAATATACTTCCAAAATATCAGCGTCTTATAATTTTTAAAAATAAAGAATTGAAGATATTAATAATCAAAGTTGTGCATTGGCAAGCGTGAAAGTCCAGATGTTGCAGTTATAAAAGAACAGAGGTAGTATATATATATATATATATATATATATATATATATATATATATATATATATATATATAATCAAATGATAATGGTTCTTATCTCGTGAATTGCGAATATATTTTTTGTACTAATTATGCATGAAATATATGCATTCCGTGCATCAAAATTGCAATGCATTAAAATATGCATTATATACATCAAAATATCGATGCATTAAAATATTGCATTATATGAATCAAATTTTGTGAGAATAAATCTAGGTCATCCATTTATCAAGATCTACGGATGAAATCATTCTTATTTCTTAACTTAAATTGCATTCTCACCTGAACACACCCATATATATATATAGGGTGGGATTATTTTAAAAAGGGTCTTATAATAAAAAGTGTAGGAAGGATTGTGGGAGTGACATGTGTCATCCCCATTCCACATCATATGACATGTGTTACCCCCCACTCCCACCCCCACCCCACCCCACCCCCACCCCCACCCCCGAAAAAAAAAAAATTTTCCCGAAAATTTTTTTTTTCCCGCCAAAATTTTTTTTTTGGGGCCAAATTTTTTTTTTCCCGCCAAAATTTTATAACTATGATGCACCATTTTATTTTGGTGCATCACAATTATAAAAATTAGTTATAACTATGATGCACCAAATTTCATAACGGTGATGCACCTGGGTTTTAATGCATCATAGTTATAAGTTTATTGCATTATAGTTATAAGAAACTGCATCATCCTAAGTTTTCTGCATCATATATATATCTAACTGCAGTATAGTTATAAGTTATAAGTAACTGCATCATGTATGTAACTGCATTATAATTTTAAGAAACTGCATCATCCTAAGTTTTCTGCATCATATATGTATGTAACTGCATTATAGTTATAAGTTATAAGTAACTGCATCATGTATGTAACTGCATTATAGTTATAAGAAACGGCATCATCCTAAGTTTCTCTGCATCATATATGTATGTAACTGCATTATAGTTATAAGTAAGTGAATCATGTATGTAACTGCATTATAGTTATAGGAAACTGCATCATCCTAAGTTTCTCTGCATCATATATGTATGTAATTGCTTCAAAATTAAATATGATTCTTTTTTATACAAGTACTACACTTTTTATATCATTAGTGCATCACACTAATAAGTTTTGGTGCGTCTTTATTATAAGTTACTGCATCATAGTTCATAGTTAAGTGCATCAACTATGATGCAGTAACTTATAACCTTAATGCACTAAAATCATAATTGTGATGCAGTAACTTTATAAATGTGATGCACTTATAAATTTTGGCGGGAAAAAAAAAAATTTTTTTGCCCCCCAAAAAAAAAATTTTGGCAGGAAATTTTTTTTTTTCGCGGGGGGGTGGGTGGGTGGGGTGGGTGGGGTGGGGGTGACACATGTCATATGATGTGGAATGGGGATGACACATGTCACTCCTAGAATCCTTCCTACACTTTTTATTATAAGACCCTTTTTAGAATAACCCAAACATATATATATAATCAAATGAGAATGGTTCTTACCCCGCGAATTGCGAATATGCATGGGTTTTGTACTAATTATGCATGAAATATATGCATCTCGTGCATCAAAATTGCAATACATTAAAATATGTATTATATGCATCAAAATATCGATGCATTATAATATTGCATTATATGCATCAAATTTTTGTGAGAATAAATCTAGGCCACCCATTTATCAAGATCTATGGATGAAATTCGTTCTTATTTCTTAACTTAAATTGCACTCTCATATGAACCCACCCATATATATATATATATATATATATATGATTCTGGTGAGAATGAGATTTAAATTAGAGATAAAATAAATTTTATTCATAGATCTTGATTAAATGGATGATCTAGATTTATTCTCACAAAAAATCGTATGTATGAAATGCAATATTTTAGTGTATCGATATTTTGAGGGATATAATGCATAGTTTTAATACATTGCAATTTTGATGCACGAAATGCATAAGCCAATCTGGACCGTACATAATGATCAATGATTCAGATTTATTCTTATTTCTTATTCAAAAAATTATTCCCATTTGATCTCTCTCTCTCTCTCTCTCTATATATATATATATATATATATATATATATATATATATATATATATATATATATATATGGAGAGAGAGAGAGCCGAGAGGTGCTCAGGTTGTTATATATATATATATATATATATATATATACATACACACATACATACATACATATATATATATATATACACACACACACTACAGATTACCCGTGCCATAATGGCACGGTGGAGGTGATATAATTAAATTAACATATTACTTGTTAAAAAAATATGTAGATTCCCAAACTTTTATCGACAGCCGACAGACCTACCGTCAAAAAAGAACAAAATTAAGTATTGCCGCAAAGTAGGCCGGTGGGCCTGGCCATAAAAAAAATAGCCTGCCGCCGGAGGGAAGCAAGACGACGACCTGGCGTAAAAAAAATGGCCTTCGCCATAGGTCCCTCGGCCAACCGGCTGTGGCCCATCGAAAAGCAAGCCGGCTTCCTGCAGTAATATACCTGGAGGATGTGTGTTGACTACAGGCATTTAAATTTTTTAATAGTGAAACATGATTACCCAATTCCTGTTATTGATGAGCTACTAGATGAGTTATTTGGGGCAGAATACTCCTCTAAACTAGACTTGAGGTCACGGTATTTTCAGATCTTAGTTGATTCTGCTGACAGGTATCTAAATGCTTTTAACACACACCAGAGTCACTACGACTACCTGGTCATGCCATGTAACATCTCCAAGTTATTCAAGGTATATTACAGCGCCGTGAGCCCCACCGTGGGACCCACAAGGCTATTTACACGCGGAACTATGAACTTTGACCAATAAGGTCCAAGTACAATCAAATGGAAGACAATAAAAATTGTATTCAAAACCATATCCGATAAATCCGAATACAACACATCACAAATCAATACCATGGCAACGCAGGCCGAAACATCAAGGAAACTGAAAATAGTACTCGAGTACTCAAAAACCATACAAGTATAACAACACTGAATGGAGGAAAAATGAAACATAATCAGTGACTAGACACAGCATCACACTTCCAATCATCCTCATGCCGACCCGGTACATGCCTATCCGCTCTCCTGTATCCTGAAATACATGAAAGGTATTTCCCCCATAAAGGGGTTAGACATCAAATAGCTAGTACAAGTATATCGAATATGAAACACAATACTTATCAACAATAAAGTAAATGTAATCATCATCTCATCAACTCAAGACTAGTATTCCGGAATAACTAAATCTCATAGCATTACATTCAATACATACATGATTAACCGCGGAAACGCGCCAGAGGCTACAGAACCCTCAGAGGACCCATCGGTCCGTCCCAGAGTGGTTAACTCAAAATATCCGTGGTGTAATACCCGTGATTTCGATTTGCGGTAAATTTTTTTTCAGTGGAAGTCCGTTTTGACGACTCGCTCATGACCGTTTCGTCATTCCGAGAATGATTAATTCTACACTTTTTATCATCCGAGTTCGTTTCGGTGTCGTTTTGTTGAGTTCCGTGCTTTTTGGCGACTTTTCCGCACTTGAGTTCGATTCTTGCGAATCTCGTTCGAAACTGTTGTTTCGAGTTTCTCGTAAATCCGTTTAACTTTGTTAGACGTGTTGTGAACTTCGGTTTGGTTATTCGATCACGTATCGTGATTTTCGGACGTTTTGGGCCATTTTCGTAATTTTCCAAAGTTTGGGGTAATTACTTTTGTTGTCGAATTTCGAGCCTTCGGGTGGTCGGAATCGTGTGTTCTCTTAGTGCTCGAATTCGTCTTTGTGAGTATTTCGTAACCGTATCTTCGATTCGTATTCAGGTTCGGGTTTCGGGGTCGTTCAGGCCGTTGGAGTTGGCCCCGGCCGAGTCATGGCCGGCAATGCAGGACCAGCCAAGATCGGCCGAGTTACGGCCGTAGTGCTCGGCACTGCACCGTGAGCCGCGGCACATGCCGCAGGCCGTGGCACATCGCCGGTCATCGCTGCAGCACACTCGTCCGGCCGCGGCACACCGTGTGGCACTTATCGGCCAAAACCTTCAGACCTTGTGCGCGGCACATGCCGACAGGCGGCACAAGATTGAGTCATTGCCGCGGCACACTTCGACAGGGCCGCGGCACACATAGCGGTCTGCCGATCACTGGCGCGATTTTTGGCCCTGTGCCGCGGCACACTTCGGCTGGGCCGCGGCACACAGTGCAGATCAGCCTATTTTAGGCCTGGCAGCCCGTTTTATTTTCATTCTTTCTCACTTTCTTGCGGCTATCGGACGGGTGCGACGGGGAATCGAGTTCTTGGCCGATTCTACTCATTTCCAAAGCATTTTGGAAGATCCTTGTTGATTATATCAACATCTAATCCGTGTGTTTCGTCGAATCAAGGTATATTTCTTGATTTTTCTTCAAGTTGACTTTTTGATGAATTTGTTCTTGATTTCGATTCTAATCCGATTTTGATACATCGGTTGGTGTAGTATGATGTTATTAATTGTGTTCTACGGATTGTATATCCATATATCGAGTTTGTTTAACTCGATTGGCGATTCGAGTGTTCTTGGGGATTATTGAACATTTAGTGTTCGATTAAATGCCCCAACGAGTTCCTTTCGATAGTTTGTTGGGATTTCCGTCGTTTTTACCTTGATTCCCGTCGTAATCATCTTTTATTGTTCCTTTCGGAGGATTTTAGGTGCTCGAGGATTTCTGATGTTGAATCCCGTTTGGTGATTGATGATTCGTGTGGTGTTATTCTCGTAGTACTCGGGGTGCTATTGCGTTCTTGATATTGTTCGGGGGTTCAGGGCTATTCGACCGTATTTCATCCGTCGTCTTGTTGCGATCGTGGCTTCGAGGCAAGTACCTTGCCCATACTTTTCTTGTTTTGTGGATATGATAATTAGTGATCGTCTTGGTGTGTTTGTTGTTTGTTTGAAATGAGTTTTCAAAAGATTCGGCTAGCCTCGTTAAAGGCTCACTTTCAAAACGCGTGTGTTTTGTAAATTGTGTGGGTTGTAAGTGACTACGTGAATCCTTTGGATATGTTTAGTGTTGATGTTGCGCTTGATAATGCGTGGGTACGTATATTGTTTCTTTCTGTCGTGTTATGGTTGACGTGTGTGTTGTTATTTATTCGTGTGGTCGTGGACTGACGGATAAATTATGTGAATTGGTGTATTGATTTGATAATTGTTACAACGATTGAATGTGTGCTTGAGGTTTGTGATAATGTGGATACTTGTTGTGAGAAACGTCGTATCCGGGAACCTCTGAGGGCGGGGCGTGCACTCCGGCCTGGTGTATGCTGCAATGTGCGGCTCCATATGGGTGGTGAACGCCGGTGTTACCTAATGCGCGCGCAAGGGGCGGCGCTTGCGGGAGTGACGCCGGCGCGGTGACATGTTCAATGAGCGGCCAACATGATGGAGTGAACTCCAGTACACAGGTGCGCAAGGGAGGCGCCTGGCAGGCTTATTGGTTATGGGTATTTGAGTGATAGCTAAGACCCGGTTACCGAACGATGTTCGTATCTCAATTCTTTCAACTCACTTTTAAATGTTTGTCTTGATATAGACCGCGATTCGTGTTTTTGAAAGCTTGTTTCAACTTGTTTTTAAAGCGTTGGTATCAGGGTTAATTAACCAAGGAGGTTTGACGAAATCTCCGAGGGTTAATTAATCGGGGGTCTTGAGCAGGATATGTCGAATGAGAGATTGTACCTTTGATTGTATTGTGGTGCTATTCTGTGTATTGGGTCAAGGACCCTGTGGAATGTTGAGATGATTGATCTCGTGTTGATATTATTTGGATTTGGGTCGAGAATCCCGTGGAAATATATTTGTGAAGACTCGATTGGGTTGATTGAATGGTTTTCTTGCAAATTGCTTTCCGCCTTCTGGTCGAGGACCCTGTTGATTTTGGAAAAAGAAGTATTTGATGATCCTAAATTGTTTTCTAATAAAACTCTCGAAGGAATCTTTAAAACTATTTTATAAATTGTTTCCCTTTACTTGTGATCTTTCGGTTTTGGAAATGTTTACCAACTCTTGCCTCGGGAAGTACTTTTTGTTACGTTTGGATCTTTGAGGGTTCCTGGTTATTGTTATTCGTGGAATGTGAATTGCATGGATCGTATTTGCATTTTGTTCTTGCACTAGCAAAACAGTGGAGTTTTGCTAACCCCCGAGTATTCGGGGCGTGGATGTGTTTTTGCATTCAGGTTTGGGAGCATAACACAGGGTCAGCACGAAGGATGATGAAAGACGAACGATACTAATCACACGAGGATTCGTATGAGGTCATTGGTTTAGTTATAGTTTATTTTCCGCTGCAGTATTTCTTTCCCGTTGTACGGGAGTGTGTTGTATTTGACCCCTGCGTGGGCATGTAATGAGTTTGAATTGTATGTAATCATTGAAAGACCAAATCGGTCTACTGAGTTCATTTTGGCCTTAAAGGCATTTTTGAGTTGTTCTATGTTGTTACCAGCCTGGTAGATCTTTGAGGAAAGGGTCTACGGCGTGCAATATCCCTGAGCGGATTGGGGGTGTTACATTTATGGTATCAGAGCTTAGGTTGTGGAAACCTAGGCTGTCGGGTCAGTGCTGTCTGTTCAGTTGTGTCTCGTCAGATTTTGTCTGACCGAGTCGTGTCGCGACGCGTCGTCTGAGTTTGTTGGTCGTGATTAGTATCGTGGGGCGATCATCATCTTCGTGCGACCTATGGATGTAAGTCTCCCTTCTTTGCGTTGTGCCTCGTGTGACACGAGCTATTTTTATGATTATTTATTAGGTGATGGAATCCTTCGGTGGATTTTGATTTCACGATACGTATTTAGTTGACTCTCTTATTTGGTTTATACGAGCTAATGTCTTTTTACTGTTGTTTTTGTCCGTTGCTTTTGGTTTTCGAATCGATTTGCTCGTTTTACAAGTTCTCTTGTGGAAGCTTTGTGCTTATACGCATTCGACTTGTTCACTCGCCAGAGCGGGAGGGTCCTTAGAGGCCTTGAATGGGGTCAGTGGTTTTGTTCTGAATCCTTGGCGGTCTTCGACTGTAGTATTATACCGTTTATTTTCGTTAAAAGACATGTATGGTCTTGACTTTAAACGTTTTGATGTGTGTACTAGAAGGTGTTTTAGTGTACGTCGGTATGCGTGAGTTTTGGGCATTCAGGCCTACTGGATTTTTGAAAACCTTGAGTATATTAGAAAATTAAATTTCGAGACGTACTTTTAAAACGAATTATTTTCTTGCGGTGTTTTCAAGGTTCTTTCTGGTGCCACAATATATTTCAAAACTTTGAGGACCAAAAATACTTTGAGATATTTTCAATTATTTAGAAACACTTTTACTTAGACCTGAGGGTCGAATATTCTGAAAGTTTTTCACTAAGAGATAGTGTCCTCATTTTTATCAAATGCGAAATGGTTCTCCAAAGTCTCGATAACGATGTCTCACGTTTGTGCGTTTTTTTTTAAAGGTGATACTCAAGATCAACCAGTGTTTTTCTAAATTATTTTCAAAAGGTGGTTTTCGTTTTTAAAACCCATCATTTCCTGCTTATGGTCGGAGAAGGTGTGTATGATTGTGTACATACGTGCTTGTTTCGTGATGTTTAGTAATTATATGTTGGGTATCGTCCGGGCCGTTGTAATCTTCGAACGTTACCGTTGTTGTCGTGATTTTTGTATGTGTTGATATGTTATGCCGAGTTGGCATCTCCGGTATGTTGTTTTGCGATGTTACGTCCGTGGTATCTAGCATTTGTATATTCGGTATGCCGATCCGAGGCGTTTCCAACCGCGGTGTGCCGGGGGCATACACGTACCAATTGTCCTTCTCGTCAGTAACACATTTTGAGTGTGGACTCGAGGGACACCGAATTCAGTTTTGCGAATTGGCTACCGAGACCTTCGGAGTTCGCGCTTCCGCACAGTCATCGGAATCGGCTTTGAGAGGCCTTTGAAGGATGTTTCTGTCAGTTGCTTGTTGTGTTGTCACCTTGATTTCGTGTTGTGAGTTTCGGGACGACACTTCTTTTAGAAGGGGTCGAATATAATACCCGTATTATTTTTGGCTTCTGCATTTTCTCTTTCTCAATTCTATCGACTCGCTCGTGTTCGTTGATACTTACTGAACTTGTTCTGTATTTCGGTTTCATCGATCGGACGAGCTGTGATCTTGTTTTGGGTCAATCTGGTTATCGCTGTGACTTTTCCGAGTTCGGTTCGATTCTTGTGAACTTTGTTCGGATGTAACATCTTTTGGTTCTACTAGTTCTTTTATTCGAAGTGAATTGGATTTGGAACTTCTGTATTTTTGACTCCGTCGATTCGTTTATGTTCGTTGACATTTTTTTTAGCTTGTCCTGCCCCTTGCTTTTGTTGATCGAACGAGTGTGATATTGTTCCGGAATAACTCGTTTGTCGTTGTGACTTTCCAATTGCTATTCCCTTTCCTGTGGATCTTATGTGAATGCACATCTTGTTGTTTTCACCGGATCAAATATTGTCTCGAGCCGAGACGTGAACATGGGAGTTGTTGTTTGAATTTTATTGTTCTTCGTGATTCGAACATGATCGTTCGATTTTTGTTGTCTCGACCGTTGTGGTTCGATCGTTTGAGTGTTCGGTTTTTGTTGATCCCGTTTCGTGATTGTTGAGCGTTCAGACACATTCCTAATTCCCTTATGTCCGGGAAATTAGTCTCGTTTTCGATCTTCCAACCCCTGGGCGGTGGAATTCCGTATTTGTTCAGAGTTTGGCTCGTGTTTTGATTGATGTACCGTTGGGTGGGTCAATCGTATTGATTTTCGTTCGTTGTGTTTTGTGATTGTTCGGGTAACTGACTTGACTATATTATCCGTTTGATGACGCTTGTCATTTGTGGGTTTTATTATACCCTAACGGCGACGTTGTGTTGGTCGCCGTGGAGCTTGTTTTCACGCCGTATGTTCCTTTGCGTTTCTTGCAGCGTTTCACCGGCGAGCGCGAGTTTTCGGTTTTTGGATATCTCGTCGAGTTTTCCTGACAGTGGATATTGCTTCTCCCTACTTATTTTAAGTTTCGGGACGAAACTTCTTTTAAGGAGGGTAGAATGTAATACCCGTGATTTCGATTTCCGGTAATTTCTTTTCTTCGGTGGAAGTCCGTTTTGACGACTCGCTCATGACCGTTTCGTCATTCCGAGAATGATTAATTCTACACTTTTTGTCATCCGAGTTCGTTTCGGTGTCGTTTTGTTGAGTTTCGTGCTTTTTGGCGACTTTTCCGCACTTGAGTTCGATTCTTGCGAATCTCGTTCGAAACTGTTGTTTCGAGTTTCCCGTAAGTCCGTTTAACTTTGTTAGACGTGTTGTGAACTTCGGTTTGGTTATTCGATCACGTATCGTGATTTTCGGACGTTTTGGGCCATTTTCGTAATTTCCCAAAGTTTGGGGTAATTACTTCTGTTGTCGAATTTCGAGCCTTCGGGTGGTCGGAATCGTGTGTTCTCTTAGTGCTCGAATTCGTCTTTGCGAGTATTTCGTAACCGTATCTTCGATTCGTATTCAGGTTCGGGTTTCGGGGTCGTTCGGGCCGTCGGAGTTGGCCCCGGCCGAGTCATGGCCGGCACTGGCCTGGGCCGCAAGCCGGCCGAGTTACGGCCGGTAGTGCTCGGCACTGCACCGTGAGCCGCGTCACATGCCGGCAGTGGCCGCGCACACCGCCGGTCACCGCCGCGGACACTCGCCCGGCCGCGGCACACCCGTGTGGCACTTATCGGCCAAAACCTTCTGTACCTTATGCCGCGGCACATGCCGACAAGGCCGCGGCACAGTGCCGAGTCATTGCCGCGGCACACTTCGACAGGGCCGCGGCACGCATAGCGGTCTGCCGATCACTGGGCGCGATTTTTGGCCCTGTGCCGCGGCACACTTCGGCTGGGCCGCGGCACACAGTGCAGATCAGCCTATTTTAGGCCTGGCATCCCGTTTTCTTTTCATTCTTCCTCACTTTCTTGCGGCTATCGGACAGGTGCGACGAGGAATCGAGTTCTTGGCCGATTCTACTCATTTCCAAAGCATTTTGGAAGATCCTTGTTGATTATATCAACATCTAATCCGTGTGTTTCGTCGAATCAAGGTATATTTCTTGATTTTTCTTCAAGTTGACTTTTTGATGAATTTGTTCTTGATTTCGATTCTAGTCTGATTTTGATACATCAGTTGGTGTAGTATGATGTTACTAATTGTGTTCTACGGATTGTATATCCATATATCGAGTTTGTTTAACTCGATTGGCGATTCGAGTGTTCTTGGGGATTATTGAACATTTAGTGTTCGATTAAATGCCCCAACGAGTTCCTTTCGATAGTTTGTTGGGATTTCCGTCGTTTTTACCTTGATTCCCGTCGTAATCATCTTTTATTGTTCCTTCCGGAGGATTTTAGGTGCTCGAGGATTTCCGATGTTGAATCCCGTTTGGTGATTGATGATTCGTGTGGTGTTATTCTCGTAGTACTCGGGGTGCTATTGCGTTCTTGATATTGTTCGGGGGTTCGGGGCTATTCGACCGTATTTCATCCGTCGTCTTGTTGCGATCGTGGCTTCGAGGCAAGTACCTTGCCCATACTTTTCTTTTTTTGTGGATATGATAATTAGTGATCGTCTTGGTGTGTTTGTTGTTTGTTTGAAATGAGTTTTCAAAAGATTCGGCTAGCCTCGTTAAAGGCTCACTTTCAAAACGCGTGTGTTTTGTAAATTGTGTGGGTTGTAAGTGACTACGTGAATCCTTTGGATATGTTTAGTGTTGATGTTGCGCTTGATAATGCGTGGGTACGTATATTGTTTCTTTCTGTCTTGTTATGGTTGACGTGCGTGTTGTTATTTATTCGTGTGGTCGTGGACTGACGGATAAATTATGTGAATTGGTGTATTGATTTGATAATTGTTACAACGATTGAATGTGTGCTTGAGGTTTGTGATAATGTGGATACTAGTTGTGAGAAACGTCGTATCCGGGAACCTCTGAGGGCGGGGCGTGCACTCCGGCTTGGTGTATGCTGCAATGTGCGGCTCCATATGGGTGGTGAACGCCGGTGTTACCTAATGCGCGTGCAAGGGGCGGCTCTTGCGGGAGTGACGCCGGCGCGGTGACATGTTCAATGAGCGGCCAACATGATGGAGTGAACGCCGGTACACAGGTGCGCAAGGGAGGCGCCTGGCAGGCTTATTGGTTACGGGTATTTGAGTAATAGCTAAGACCCCGTTACCGAACGATTTTCGTATCTCAATTCTTTCAACTCACTTTTAAATGTTTGTCTTGATATAGACCGCGATTCGTGTTTTTGAAAGCTTGTTTCAACTTGTTTTTAAAGCGTTGGTATCAGGGTTAATTAACCAAGGAGGTTTGACGAAATCTCCGAGGGTTAATTAATCGGGGGTCTTGAGCAGGATATGTCGAATGAGAGATTGTACCTTTGATTGTATTGTGGTGCTTTTCTGTGTATTGGGTTAAGGACCCTGTGGAATGTTGAGATGATTGATCTCGTGTTGATATTATTTGGATTTGGGTCGAGAATCCCGTGGAAATATTTGTGAAGACTCGCTTGGGTTGATTGAATGGTTTTCTTGCAAATTGCTTTCCGCCTTCTGGTCGAGGACCCTGTTGATTTTGGAAAAAGAAGGATTTGATGATCCTAAATTGTTTTCTAATAAAACTCTCGAAGGCATCTTTAAAACTGTTTTATAAATTGTTTCCCTTTACTTCTGATCTTTCGGTTTTGGAAATGTTTACCAACTCTTGCCTCGGGAAGTACTTTTTGTTACGTTTGGATCTTTGAGGGTTCCTGGTTATTGTTATTTGTGGAATGTGAATTGTGTGGCTCGTATTTGCACTTTGTTCTTGCACTAGCAAAACAGTGGAGTTTTGCTAACCCCCGAGTATTCAGGGGGTGGATGTCTGTTTTTGCATTCAGGTTTGGGAGCATAACATAGGGTCGGCACGAAGGATGATGAAAGATGAACGATACTAATCACACGAGGATCCGTATGAGGTCATTGGTTTAGTTATAGTTTATTTTCCGCTGCAGTATTTCTTTCCCGTTGTACGGGAGTGTGTTGTATTTGACCCCTGCGTGGGCATGTAATGAGTTTGAATTGTATGTAATCATTGAAAGACCAAATCGGTCTACTGAGTTCATTTTGGCCTTAAAGGCATTTTTTAGTTGTTCTATGTTGTTACCAGCCGGGTAGATCCTTGAGGAAAGGGTCTACGGCGTGCAATATCCCTGGGCGGATTGGGGGTGTTACACGTGGAACCACACGAGAGGCTACGGAACCCTCAGAAGACCCGTCGGTCCATCCCAGAGTAGATATATACCATCATAAAATTCATATATCTTACTTTCAAAGTCGAGAACATACAATTATAAACATATACTTGCCTTTGAGACATCGAGAAATGGAAGGAAAAGAGTATAAGTTTAGTAGGTCCAGGAACGCACTTCCGGCACCTAAACGATTCGTAAGGAATACGATAATCAATAATCCATACACAAATCACACGAATAAACTCCTGAAACTCGCCTATGATTCATGAAACTGCAAAGATAATCATCTAGAGGTTGGAAAAACGCCTAAACCCTCTCAAGTCCGAACAAGGTACAAAACAATCCATATAATCATAGGGGAAACGTGGGTACAGGATAGATGCATCATAATCTCAAATATCTCAAGCTCCAAAAAGGATAAATCGGACGAATCTAAGAAAATCCCAAAAAATTCCCAAAACTGGAGTTCCAAGGAATTTACCTTGATTTGGAAGATAGAAACGGATTAGATGTTGTGTAATATTTGTTATTCAACCAAAGATGATGATAGTTGAAGAAGGACCGCCTCAAATCGCCCCAAATCGCCCTCTCCCGTGCTCTCCCATCAGAAATGAGTGAAAAGGCTGCAATATGACGAGAGCAGGGGTTGACTGCCCCTTATATACAGCGCCAGGTTAGCGCGCGCTAAAACTAAGGGTTAGCGTGCACTAACGGGGTCACCCGGTAGTCCAGTAGCTCCTGTCCTGAGATGTTAGCGCGTGCTACCACACCTTAGCGTGCGCTAACTGGTATCTTGCAAAAATCCTAACTCACTGCCCAATCCCGCTAGCGTACGCTACATTTGGGCAATAGCGCGTGCTACGCAACACCTATAGCGTGCGCTAGCTGCTACCTAGCGTGTGTTACGTGTTAGTCCATAAAGTAAAAATACCTCACTGCCTCTGCCGACTCCGCTCGTTAGCGTACGCTACTCAAGTAGAAATGACGTGCGTTAGCCTAGGCCTAGCTTACACTATACGCTGTCCCAGAATACTACCGAAAGGTCCAAACAACACGAACATGATCCGAAAGGCACAAAACTCTAGAATCAACATCGACAACATCTCAATAAGCGTTTACAGAGCGACCAAAGTGAAAGAACGGAAAGGTCAATAATCCAATAAAAAGTACGGATATTACATTCTCCCTCTCTAAAAAGAAGTTTCGTCCCGAAACTTAAGAAATAAAAAGCTCAGAGTATTCCGATCGCATCTTCTCTTCCGTCTCCCAAGTCGCTTCCTCGACTCCATGTCTCGACCATTGCACTTTAGCCAACGGGATGGTTTTATGCCGATGCTGCTTCTCACGACGTTGAAGGATCTTCACCGGCCTCTCCGGAAAGGTAACATCCTAGGCTACGTCAATCTCACTATAGTCAATAATATGACTTGGATCCGGCACGTACTTTCTCAACTGAGAAACATGAAAAATGCTATGGACATGACTCAAAGCTGGAGGCAACGACAAGCGATAAGCTAAATCTCCAACCCTGTCCAAAATTTCAAACGGTCCGATATACCGCGGACTAAGTTTCCCCCTTTTTCGAAGCGAAAAACTCATTCGGTCAGCGATACCTTGAGTAGAACATGGTCTCCAAAATCGAATTTCAATGGTAGACGACGATTATCGGCATAAGATATGATATGTTGAGGGGCATTCTCAAAATAGGAAATGAAATCAACTATAACCGTCTGTACTGTATTCGAACAATATCAAGAATCCCCAAAACATCATCATAACTCATAAGTGTGGAATGAACTATATGTGCCAAATCCTGACCATCGGATTGCACCTTCAAATCTCAATCTGGATCAAACCCAGTATCACATAATATATTTGTAGACCAACTACTACAAAACAATGATAACAAGTCCTGAAACATCGACGTACAGTCCGAATTCTCATATGATCAATAGGAATGATCAACCAATAAATCTACTGAGAATATCATCGACGTGATAAACTCCAAACGATCAACAAGGGATCTCAAAGAAATAACCCCAACTGTCGGACATATCCCTCGGGCGTATGAACAACCAGTTGCAACACGTCGAACATACCTAACCATAAATGGAGGATGCACGCCCAATCCTTGTGACTCAAGATGGACGTCACAGTACGCCCGATCCGGAAATGTGTTCGTGCACATGTCCACCCCGTACAGAAACCAGGATATAAATGGGACATGTACCTAATTAGCCTCACGGACTGACGTCTTGTGTGCACGGTCCATTGCAGAAACATCCACACACGAACATAGTGTGCCCGGCTAAAAATCCTACACAATAACCAATCGGCACGCAGATATGACTCCATGTATGTCATGATGCAACATGACAACGAAACTCAAAGAATCACATATCCAATAAGGATCAAAACACTCACAAAAGTGAACAATGACAACTGACAATGAAAAGTCGACACGACCAATCGATAACCAAACAATAATCCTGGGATCATCATCCCCAATGAATGATCAACACGATCAACGATCTCAATACAAATGGTCCTGGGATCATCATCCCTCAACGAAACAATCAACATGAATCCCATCATATGGAACATCAACATACAACAATTTACCAGAATAATTATTCTCATAACGGAACAATACTTAAATTACCTCAATACCGGAGATAATATCCTTTTCCGCGAACAACATCACTGAATGAATACACCGTTATTCGAATAATCTCGAATGAGGTACCGCCCATTAATATCAATAAGCCACCATCCCGACACCAATGTCGATACGATAAACTATCTCCGATATCCGACATTCCATATCCCAAGCCACGGCTAATTCACATCTCCGTCTTCAATCAAACACAATTAAATCATACACATTATGATTTAATCCAAATTAGGGCACAATATACAAACCATCATCCCGACAATTTACATTTATATATCATTGCTTTATGAATTATAAATGAAATGAAACCGAAACTATTCATTAAATATTACAAACCGAACAGGTATAACTTGCCTCGATAACGATACAACGAAACTGTTACCAATTTAGTTGCCTTCGTGTACGAGTTCCTCAGCCCCGACCAAAGCAATCTACGAATTTTTCAACCTCAACCGCAACTCAACGGTCATAATCCACGATCAAACATCACAACTTATTGTAAAAAGAAGGATTAATAATCAACAAGTTCAATAACGATCAATATCAATACAACCAAACCACAAACCCAACGGTTCCACAATATCTCGATTAAACACAGTCTGAACAATCCAACTCAGACACTTATGAATCCATGTCCATAATACGAGCCGAAATCCGATGATCTTATCAGAAACCAATTCAAACCAATAATAAGGGTCTAAATGTTATCGATGCCAAACTCAATTCTTAAATACGAATTAACAAGGTTCCTTCTTGTAAATCCATAGTTAAAATTTACCGATGATCATCATCAATTCGAACCATCCAATTAGTTCAACATTATAGATAATCATATTATAAGGCTATCAAGCAATCCAATCATTCGACTTGAACACTTGTTCAATACATATGGACTTCTAAACACAGAGATGAATAATAATCTCATCAAACATGTAATAATATTCGTATTCCTATGCGAATATTATATCAAAACACATAATTTAGCTCTAGACATGAATATTCCATATTCATATCCAATACACCCACACTTCTTATAAACATTCATCATCTCATATAATTCAAGAGTCTCTCAAGAACATGAATTAATCCGAAATCACGTCTATAATCGACCAAACGACATAATCCGATGTGTTCTAACATCTAAGCCATCATCTAACTCATAGTCTAAGGCATATATCATCATAACATCAAGAATCGCAACAATACTACCATGCTCATGAAAACATAACATAATCCAACATATAAGTCATCATGTCATCATCTTCCTTAACAAACTTCCCGTGGAGTACCAAGAATCATCATAACGCCTCCATAAACTATTATCATA
Source organism: Orobanche coerulescens (assembly GCA_033398695.1). Taxonomy (NCBI): domain Eukaryota; kingdom Viridiplantae; phylum Streptophyta; class Magnoliopsida; order Lamiales; family Orobanchaceae; genus Orobanche; species Orobanche coerulescens. Next base: position 121,551,926 of record CM065815.1, read on the forward strand.
CGAACTAATCATCAACAACAACGTCAAAATCCGAAATGAATGGAGATATTAACCAACATATCTCTTGAAGATAAACAACACCATTCAAAACCACACGAATCATATCAACATCCGCACCTCAACAATAATATCAAGATAACTCGGTAATCCATCCATAATCATACTTATCAACTCATATACATGACAATTATCAACTCAAGAACATCATATACAATCCAAGATGAAATCCAAAAGTGAAGAGTAATTACCTCCTCGAAGAAATGGATTGCATCCCAAGGTTGAATCCGTTCTCAATCACTTCCAAGCTCCAATGCTGTTAAGGACGATCAACCCCATAATACTCAAGTGTCTGGATCATCAAAGTATCCTCCAGGAACACTCTCTATTGGATGAAAGGAAGAGATGGACGAAATGAAGAATAATTCCCAATTGCACATATATATTGCACATTATTAGCGTGCGCTACTTGCCATAGCGCGCGCTAACTGACTTTGTTAGCATGCGCTATCGTAGTTCAGAGGCTACTGCCTTACTCCGCACTGTGATTTGCGTACGTAATGCTCATGCAATAACGTACGTAAACACTCTGTCTAACGTACGCAAGTCTCTGACCATAGCGTGCGCTGCCCGTAGTTTAGTTGTTTGTCTGCACCTGCTTCGAAGGTGGGTCCACACGCCGAATGCAACTGACAAAGCCAAGTCTGTTCTGCACTAGCGTGCGCTATCCTTCGCCTATAGCGTGCGCTAAGCATGCACCTTAGCGTATGCTATGTACTCGTACTGGTGTACGTTAATTCATTCTACACTTAGCCAATTCCAATTGTTCTGTCCATCATCTCGACATAATGAACACGTACATACAACATACTCGATCCAACAACATTCTCATATGATATACCCGATATCAAAATTAAAACAACATATCGATCAAGTACGACAATTATACAGATTTAATTGTCTAAGTTCTCAAATTATTTTATCCATACTGTATAGACACCATGCTATCCAGTATACCCCAGATAAAATAACGCAAAAATTTTATACTGAAAGTCCATATATTACATTCTACCCACTTTAAAATAAGTTTCGTCCTCAAAACTTGCAATCCTGCCACAAACCACAGATCAGCCTAAAATTTCCAAACTCATCACAAAAGCAAATCATTGGTCGCCACAAGCAAATAACCAAGACAGTATACTTACAGGTGCATGAAGCCGATGACCTCCCGTTATACTAGCATGCGACTCCCATACAAAGTCTCAACAACATACCAATACACACCAATATCGCAATTAACAATTTTGACAATATCTCGATTAAACATAGTCTGAACAATCCAACTCAGACACTTATGAATCCATGTCTATAATACGAGCCGAAATCCGATGATCTTATCAGAAACCAATTCAAACCAATAATAAGGGTCTAAATGTTATCGATGCCAAACTTAATTCTTAAATACGAATTAACAAGGTTCCTTCTTGTAAATCCATAGTTAAAATTTACCGATGATCATCATCAATTCGAACCATCCAATTAGTTCAAAATTATAGATAATCATATTCTAAGGCTATCAAACAATCCAATCATTCGACCTGAACACTTGTTCAATACATATGGACTTCCAAACACAGAGATGAATAATAATCTCATCAAACATGTAATCATATTCGTATTCCTATGCGAATATTATATCAAAACACATAATTTAGTTCTAGACATGAATATTCCATATTCATATCCAATACACCCACACTTCTTATAAACATTCATCATCTCATATAATTCAAGAGTCTCTCAAGAACATGAATTAATCCGAAATCACGTCCATAATCGACCAAACAACATAATCCGATGTGTTCTAACATCTAAGCCATCATCTAACTCATAGTCTAAGGCATATATCATCATAACATCAAGAATCGCAACAATACTACCATGCTCATGAAAACATAACATAATCCAACATATAAGTCATCATGTCATCATCTTCCTTAACAAACTTCCCGTGGAGTACCAAGAATCATCATAACGCCTCCATAAACTATTATCATACGAACTAATCATCAAAAACAACGTCAAAATCCGAAATGAATGGAGATATTAACCAACATATCTCTTGAAGATAAACAACACCATTCAAAACCACACGAATCATATCAACATCCGCACCTCAACAATAATATCAAGATAACTCGGTAATCCATCCATAATCATACTTATCAACTCATATACATGACAATTATCAACTCAAGAACATCATATACAATCCAAGATGAAATCCAAAAGTGAAGAATAATTACCTCCTCGAAGAAATGGATTGCATCCCAAGGTTGAATCCGTTCTCAATCACTTCCAAGCTCCAATGCTGTTAAGGACGATCAACCCCACAATACTCAAGTGTTTGGATCATTAAAGTATCCTCCAGGAACACTCTATTGGATGAAAGGAAGAGATGGACGAAATGAAGAATAATTCCCAATTGCACATATATATTGCACATTATTAGCGTGCGCTACTTGCCATAGCGCACGCTAACTGACTTTGTTAGCATGCGCTATCGTAGTTCAGAGGCTACTGCCTTACTCCGCACTGTGATTTGCGTACGTAATGCTCATGCAATAACGTACGTAAATACTCTGTCTAACGTACGCAAGTCTCTGACCATAGCGTGCGCTGCCCGTAGTTTAGTTGTTTGTCTGCACCTGCTTCGAAGGTGGGTCCACACGCCGAATGCAACTGACAAAGCCAAGTCTGTTCTGCACTAGCGTGCGCTATCCTTCGCCTATAGCGTGCGCTAAGCATGCACCTTAGCGTATGATATGTACTCATACTGGCGTACGTTAATTCATGCTACACTTAGCCAATTCCAACTGTCCTGTCCATCATCTCGACATAATGAACACGTACATACAACATACTCGATCCAACAACATTCTCATATGATATACCCGATATCAAAATTAAAACAACATGTCGATCAAGTACGACAATTATACAGATATAATTGTCTAAGTTTTCAAATTATTTTATCCATACTGTATAGACACCATGCTATCCAGTATACCCCAGATAAAAATAACACAAAAAATTTATACTGAAAGTCCATATATTACATACTACCCACTTTAAAATAAGTTTCGTCCTCGAAACTTGCAATCCTGCCACAAACCACATATCAGCCCGAAATTTCCAAACTCATCACAAAAACAAATCATTGGTCGCCACAAGCGAATAACCAAGACAGTATACTTACAGGTGCATGAAGCCGATGACCTTCCGTTATACTAGCATGCGACTCCCATACAAAGTCTCAACAACATACCAATACACACCAATATCGCAATTAACAATTTTGACAATATCTCGATTAAACACAGTCTGAACAATCCAACTCAGACACTTATGAATCCATGTCCATAATACGAGCCGAAATCCAATGATCTTATCAGAAACCAATTCAAACCAATAATAAGGGTCTAAATGTTATCGATGCCAAACTCAATTCTTAAATACGAATTAACAAGGTTCCTTCTTGTAAATCCATAGTTAAAATTTACCGATGATCATCATCAATTCGAACCATCCAATTAGTTCAACATTATAGATAATCATATTCTAAGGATATCAAACAAGCCAATCATTCGACTTGAACACTTGTTCAATACATATGGACTTCCAAACACAGAGATGAATAATAATCTCATCAAACATGTAATCATATTCGTATTCCTATGCAAATATTATATCAAAACACATAATTTAGATGTAGACATGAATATTCCATATTCATATCCAATACACCCACACTTCTTATAAACATTCATCATCTCATATAATTCAAGAGTCTCTCAAGAACATGAATTAATCCGAAATCACGTCCATAATCGACCAAACGACATAATCCGATGTGTTCTAACATCTAAGCCATCATCTAACTCATAGTCTAAGGCATATGTCATCATAACATCAAGAATCGCAACAATACTACCATGCTCATGAAAACATAACATAATCCAACATATAAGTCATCATGTCATCATCTTCCTTAACAAACTTCCTGTGGAATACCAAGAATCATCATAACGCCTCCATAAACTATTATCATACGAACTAATCATCAACAACAACGTCAAAATCCGAAATGAATGGAGATATTAACCAACATATCTCTTGAAGATAAACAACACCATTCAAAACCACACGAATCATATCAACATCCGCACCTCAACAATAATATCAAGATAACTCAGTAATCCATCCATAATCATACTTATCAACTCATATACATGACAATTATCAACTCAAGAACATCATATACAATCCAAGATGAAATCCAAAAGTGAAGAGTAATTACCTCCTCGAAGAAATGGATTGCATCCCAAGGTTGAATCTGTTCTCAATCACTTCCAAGCTCCAATGCTGTTAAGGACGATCAACCCCACAATACTCAAGTGTCTGGATCCTCAAAGTATCCTCCAGGAACACTCTCTATTGGATGAAAGGAAGAGATGGACGAAATGAAGAATAATTCCCAATTGCACATATATATTGCACATTATTAGCGTGCGCTACTTGCCATAGCGCGCGCTAACTGACTTTGTTAGCATGAGCTATCGTAGTTCAGAGGCTATTGCCTTACTCCGCACTGTGATTTGCGTACGTAATGCTCATGCAATAACGTACGTAAATACTCTGTCTAACGTACGCAAGTCTCTGACCATAGCGTGCGCTGCCCGTAGTTCAGTTGTTTGTCTGCACCTGCTTCGAAGGTGGGTCCACACGCCGAATGCAACTGACAAAGCCAAGTCTGTTCTGCACTAGCGTGCGCTATCCTTCGCCTATAGCGTGCGCTAAGCATGCACCTTAGCGTGTGCTATGTACTCGTACTGGCGTACGTTAATTCATGCTACACTTAGCCAATTCCAACTGTTCTGTCCATCATCTCGACATAATGAACACGTACATACAACATACTCGATCCAACAACATTCTCATATGATATACCTGATATCAAAATTAAAACAACATGTCGATCAAGTACGACAATTATACAGATATAATTGTCTAAGTTCTCAAATTATTTTATCCATACTGTATAGACACCATGCTATCCAGTATACCCCAGATAAAATAACGAAAAAACTTTATACTGAAAGTCCATATATTACATACTACCTACTTTAAAATAAGTTTCGTCCTCAAAACTTGCAATCCTGCCACAAACCACAGATCAGCCCGAAATTTCCAAACTCATCACAAAAGCAATCATTGGTCGCCACAAGCGAATAACCAAGACAGTATACTTACAGGTGCATGAAGCCGATGACCTCCCGTTATACTAGCATGCGACTCCCATACAAAGTCTCAATAACATACCAATACACACCAATATCGCAATTAACAATTTTGACAATATCTCAAGGAAGAGTTCACGTCCGTGACCACGACCAAGACTCTGTCTCCTGTCAGCAAACATTCTGAAGGACACACACGTACGTAAGTATAATCCAAATCGCACATTCTCGAAGTGACTGATTCCCAAGAATACCAAACTAAAAGCGAATCGATTAAGAAAACACAAGAAGAGTAAGAGAACTTACAAGTACCGGTCGCATTGTGATGATGGCAAAAGTGGTGATATTGTAGGTAAACGATGACTCAATCGACCCAAAAGACCGACAACCTATGTATCCATAAATCTAAGCTCTGATACCATATTCTGTAACACCCCCAAATTATTTAGGGTATATTACATCGTCGTGAGCCCCACCTTGGGACCCACAAGGCTACTTATACGCGGAACTATGAACTTTGACCGATAAGGTCCAAGTACAATCAAATGGAAGACAATAAAAATGGTATTCAAAATCATATCCGATAAATCCGAATACAACACATCACAAATCAATACCATGGCAACGCAGGCCAAAACATCAAGGAAACTGAAAACAGTACTCGAGTACTCAAAAACCATTCAAGTACAACAACACTGAATGGAGGAAATACGAAACATAATCAGTGACAAGTCACAGAATCACACTTTCCCATCATCCTCATGCCGACCCGGTACATGCCTATCCGCTCTCCTGTATCCTGAAATACATGAAAGGTATTTCCCCCATAAAGGGGTTAGCCGTCGAATAGCTAGTACAAGTATATCAAATATGAAACACAATACTTCTCGACAATAAAGTAAATGTAATCATCATCTCATCAACTCAAGACTAGTATTCTGGAATAACTAAATCTCATAGCATCACATTCAATACATACATGATTAACCGCAGAACCACACCAGAGGCTACAGAACCCTCAGAGGACCCATCGGTCCGTCCTAGAGTGGTTAACCCAAAATATCCACGGAACCGCACCAGAGGCTACAGAACACTCAGAGGACCCATCGGTCCGTACCCGAGTGGATATATACCATCAAACAATTTATATATCTTACTTTCAAAGTCGAGAACGTAGAATCATAAACATATACTTGCCTTTGAGACGTCGAGAAACGGAAGGAAAAGAGTATAAGTTTGGTAGGTCCAAGAACGCACTTCTGGCACCTAAACGATTTATAAAGAATACGATAATCAATAATCCATACTCAATCACATGAAGAAACTCCCAAAACCCGCCTACGATTCATGAAACTACAAGTATAATCATCTAGAGGTTGAATAATCACCCAAACCCTCTCAAGTCCGAACAAGGTACAAAACAATCCATATAATCATAGGGAAAATGTGAGTACGGGATAGATGCATCATAATCTCAAAAATCTCAATCTCCAAAATGGATACAGACGAATCTAAGAAAATCCCCAAAATTTCCCAAAACTAGGGTTCTAAGGAATTTACCTTGATTTGGAAGATAGAAAGGGATTAGATGTTGTTTAATCTTTGTTATTCAACCAAATATGATGATAGTTGAAGAAATACTGCCTCAAAATGCCCCAAATCGCCCTCTCCCGTGCTCTCCCATCGGAAATGAGTGAAAAGGCTACAAAATGGCGAGAGCATGGGTTGGCTGCCTCTTATATACAATGCCAGGTTAGTACGCGCTAAAACTAAGGGTTAGCGTGCGCTAACGGGGTCACCCGGTAGTCCAGTTGCTCCTGTCCTGAGACGTTAGCGCGTGCTACCACACCTTAGCGAGTGCTAACTGGTATCCTGCAAAAGTCCTAACTCACATTCCATTGGTTTGTGTAATGCCCCAGCCACTTTCCAATCTTTAATGAACATGATTTTTCTTAAGCAGCTAAGAAAGACTGTGTTAGTATTCTTTGATGACATCCTGGTTTATAGAAAAACTTGGTCCGAGCACCTAGTGGACATCTATGAAGTACTGAAATTACTAAGGGGGCACACTCGTTTTGATAAGAAGAGCAAATGTCAGTTTGGTCAGCAGAAAATTGAGTATCTAGGACATGTGGTCACTTCTGATTGTTTCTCTACTAATCTAAGCAAGATTTATAGCATGGTGAATTGGCCCATACCTAAAAACCTGAAATAGTTGAGAGGTTTTCTAGGTCTTACTGGTTACTGTAGGAAGTTGGTAAAGGGTTAATGCCAAATCAGCAGGCCTCTCACCTTATTATTATAGAAGGACGTGTTTAAATGAAATTCTGTTGCTGGGGATGCTCTCAATCTCCTCAAAATAGCTATGACCACTGCCCGGTATTAGCTTTGCTTAGTACTTGCATTAAGGTCTCAAAGAGCCTCCACTTGACTGTAAGGAGAGTAAGGTCAAATCCTTTTTACCTGATTTCACTCAACAATTTGTATTGGAAAATGATGCTAGTGGTACTGGAGTGGGAGCTGTCTTAACAGAATAGTAAACCTATTGTTTATAGAGCAATGTAGTATGTCCTAATAATTAGGCTTAATCTACCTACGAGAGTGAATTTTTTGCAGTAGTAATGGCAGTGCAGAAGTGGAAATCCTATTTACAGGGACAAAAGTTCATTATTAAAACAGATTAAAAAGCTTTGAAGCACTTGTTGGATCAAAAAGCTATAAATACTGTTCAGTAGAAGTGGCTTACCAAGCTATTAGGACATTTTTATGAAACACAATACAAAAAGGGATCAGATAATAAGGTGGTTGATGGTTTGTCTAGGTCTTTACCCGATCAATATGAGTGTGTAGCTCTTTCTACTATCAGACAATTATGGATTCAGCAGATCACTCAGAGTTACCAAGATCACCCCTACATTACACAGATTCTGACTGCCTAAGCAATTGATAAGGAAGCTTATAATGATTATATGGGTTTCTGATTTCCTCAGGTATAAAGGCAGGGTTGTAGTGGTGTCTGACTCTTTTCTGAGGTCAAAATTGCTTGATTAAATGCATATTAGTGCTTATGGGGGCATTCAAATATTTATGGTACCTACATGAGACTCAATGGTTCCTTCTACTAGCCCAAGATGAAGGAAGATGCTATTTCTCTGGTGAAAAGCTCGGATGTTTGTGAGAGAAATAAATGATATGGTCTCTTATCCCATGTTATTACAACCTTTACCAATTTTTAAGAAGGCATGGACAAAGACATCTATGGATTCTGTATAAGGGTTACCTAAATCAGCTGGCCACTTGGTAAATGATATAGTCTCTTATCCTCATCATTATTGACAGGCTTACTAAATATGGCCACTTGGTCTTTCTCATCCTTACACTGCCAATCCGTGGCAAAACTGTTCTTGGACAATGTTTACAAATTGCATGGACCCCCAGAGGTCATTATCTCTAACAGGGATAAGGTATTTACCGGTTCTTTTTGGAAGGAGTTATTTCGTTTGATGGGGACCAAGTTGGTGTAATATCCGCGATTTCAATTTTTGGTAAATTTATTATTTTTGGCAGGAGTCCATTTTAATGGATCTCCTGTGACCGTTTCGTCATTCTGAGAATGATTAATTCTGCACTTTTTGACATCCGAGTTCATTTCGGTGTCATTTGTTGAGTTCCGTGCTTCTTAGCGACTTTTCCGCACTTGAGTTTGATTCTTGCGAATCTCTTTCGAAACTGTTGTGAACTTCGGTTGGTTATTCGATTACGTATCGTGATTTTCAGGAGTTGTGGGCCATTTTGTAATTTCCCAAAGTTATGGGTATCCGCATTTGTATTAGTTGTCTTGACCTTGTCTTGACCCGTTTCATGGTCGCGTGTGAGATTGATTGTATCTCAAGCTCTTAGTATGATCTTATTCTGGAGCTTTTCGTGCGTATATTGAACTTGGTATTTCGATCGGAGGAGTCTGTTGTTGTAACCAGCTTTGAGAGCACTACTGCTGTAGTTCTGGGTGCATTAGCGCACGCTAAGGGATCTCCTTAACGCACGCTATCGAGCAACAGGATCAGAGGTCAGTAGTTGGATTTAGGCCCGTTAGCGCACGCTAAGGGCAGGTGGTTAACGCGCGTTAAGGGGCAGTAGTTAGCACATGCTACGGGTTTGGTAGCGCACGCTGACTGGTAGTTCGAGACAGTCCAGAAGCTACTGGACTGGGTCTGGAGGTCTCGTTAGCGCACGCTAACTTTTGTGGTTAGCGCTTGCTAACTATACATTTTGGCAGAACGTTTGTTCTGATGCTTCGATAGCGTTCGGCGGAGTCGGCGGGTTCATAGGCACGACTTCGGTCGATTCTCCACGTTTGTGGTTATTCGAGGCAAGTACCTTTTTCATACATTCTTGTTTTGTGGATATTATGATTGGTGATCATCTTGGTATGTTTGTTTGGTTGTTTGAAAGGAACTTTAAAAGATTCGGTTTAGCCTCGTTAAGTGATCACTTTCAAAATGCGTGTGTTTTGTGAATGGTGTGTTTCGTCAATGGTTAAGTGAACCCTATGAATACGCTTGTTGTTGTTGTTGTTGTTGTTGTGCTTTGATAATATATATACATATATTATCTCATTTCGGTGCGTTGGGATTTGACAATTGTGTCGTATTATGTGTTTGTTGCCTTTTGGGTGAATTGTTTGGATATCCTTGGCGTACTGTGTTATGCATGTGATCATCTGGTCAGGATGCAACAAGTGATTGATCCAACCGTGAGAGCCTCAGGATACCTACAGTGACACATGGCTTGTAATCATGTGGTCAGGAGACAACAAGTGATTGATCCAACTGTGAGATGACATGGCAAGTGATCACGGTGGTATGAGAAAACCTACGGTGACACATGACTTGTGATCATGTGGTCAGGAGACAACAAGCGATTGATCCAACCGTGAGATGACATGACATGTGTTCACGGTGTTATGTATAAGATTTTTGGATGGGTTTTTCCAAGTCGAGTACCTAGGATATGTTACCGAGATTTCGTATCTTGGGTGGTATGTTTGTTGACTTTATGTCCGTTGAGGACACGTGACGTGGGTTTTGAACCCTATGAATTGTTGTTGGTTTTTATTCGAGAAGTCAAATCTTTGGGCAATGACCCCTGTTGGTTTTGGAAAGAGAAGGATTCGATAATCCTAATTTGTTTTCCGTTAAAACTCCCGAGGGCATTTTAAACCATTTTACAAATTATTCTCATGATTTGTGATCATTCGAAATCGAAAAGTTTTACTCAAACTCTTGCCTCGGGAAGTACTTTTTATTATGTTTGAATCTTTGAGAATTTCTGGTTATTATTATTCTTGGAATATAATTTGTATGACTCGTATTTTTACTTTGTAGTGGCACTAGCAAAATAGTGGAATTTTGCTAACCCCCGAGTAATCGGGGGGGGGGGGGGGGGGTGAATGTCTGTATTGCATTGAGGTTTTGGGGATCATAACACAGGGTCGGCATGAAGGATGATGAAAGATGATTGATACCAATCACATGAGGATCCATACGATGTAGTATTGGTTTGGTTGTACTTCATTTCATCTGCAGTATTTTCCCTGTTGTACGGGAATGTGTTGTATTTTGACCCCTGCATGGGCATGTATTTAGATTGAGTTGTATGTATTAATTAAAAGACCAAATCGGTCTGCTGAGTCATTTTAGTCTTAAAGGCGATGTTGAGATATTTGATTTTAGTTACCAGCCTGGTAGATCCTTGAGGAAAGGGTCTACTGCGTGTAATATCCCTGAGCAGATTGGGGGTGTTACATAAATGGTATCGGAGCTTAGGTTGTGGATACTTAGGCTGTCGAGTCAAGTTGTGTCTGTTGAGTTTTGTCTCATTGGATTTTGTCTGACTAAGTCGTGTCGCGATGCGTCGTCTGAGTTTATTGGTCGTGATGAGTATCATGGGGCGATCATCATCTTCGTGCGACCTGTGGATGTAAGTCTCCCTTCTTTGTATTGTGCCTCGTACGGCACGAGCTACTTGTATGATTATTTGTTAGGTGATGGAATCTTTGTGTAGATTCTTGGTTATGTGATGTGTGTTTATTTGACTCTCATATTTCGTTGATATGGGGAGTGTTGTCGCTGCTTATGTCTTTTCGACTGTGGTTGTTGTCCGTTGTTATTGATTTTCCAAAGAATTTTCTCGTTTTGCAAGTGTTTTCGTGAAACCTTTCTGCCTAATATATAACAGAAATGTATATGTGCTTGTTTTGCTCACTCCGGGAAGGTCCGACGAGGCCTCGGAGTAATATATGACTTCACTCTGGATTCACGAGTTTGATTCGCTAGCCATCTCGGGAGGGTCCTTAGAGGCCTCGAGTGAGATCAGTGGTTTCGCCCCCATCCTAGGTGGTTTTCGACTGTGGTATTTGCTGTTTCTTTTCCGGTAAAAAAAATGTATTGCCTTGATTTTGAGCGATTTGATGCGTGTACTATGATGTGTATAAGTGAATGTCGACACGTGTGAGTTTTGGGCATTCTGACCTATTGGATTTCTGAAAACCTTGAGTATCTTAGAAAATAAATTCCGAGAGGTACTTTTAAAATGGATTATTTTCTCGCGTTACTTTCAAGGTGGCTTCTAGTGCCTCAATATGTTTCAAAATTATTCCACTTTGAGGACCAAAATATTTTGAGATAGTTTCAATGATTTAGACACGCATTTGCTTAGACCCGAGGGTTGAATATTTCTGAAAGTTTTTCACTAAAATAAAAATATCCTCATTTTGACCAAACGCAAGATGGTTTTTCAAAGTCTCGATAATGACGTTTGTATAACTTTTTGAAAGGTGATACTCAAGATCAACTAGTATTTCCAAAATTATTTTCAAAAGGTGATTCTCGTTTTTAAAACCTATCACTTCCTACTTGTGGTCAGAGAAGGTGTGTATGATGTTAGTATTCTCGTTAGGGTGTTAGCCCTCCGAGATGTGATTGAATTGGTGGTGTGAGCGTTGAGTTGTTCGCCACGCATTTGTTTTATGGGCCCTCTGTGAGAGGTGTGATATTGGTATTTAATGTTTGTCGCTTCGTGGTGAATTGCGTGTTATCGCACCTGCACGAGCTGTTGGAGCTTGGGTTTGTACGATTGTGTACATGTATGATTGTTTCATGATGTTTTGTAATTGTGTGCTGGTTATTATTCGGGCTGTTGAGATCGCCGAACGATGTCGTCGTTGCTGTGATTTTTGCATGTGTGTTGCCTTACGACGGTAATCGTTGTATGTGTTGTGTGTTATGATTTTCTATTGTGCTGAGTGGTTGCTTATTCAGTATGCCGAGGGGCAGAGGTCGTGGCCGTGGCGACCGAACGCGTGATCAGGATCATGCTGCCGGCGATGGTGTGGTATCGGTGTTGCTACTATTTTGCAGCAGGTAGCTGCACAGATGACTCAGTTGACTCAAGCAGTTCAACGTAATACAGATGTAAACCAGAACATTGGTGCAAATCAGTGGCTCCGAGAAGTGGTTCGTATGAATCCCCCTCATTTTGCTGATGCCACAAATGCATTGGGATGGGATGGTTGGCTTTTCCAGTTAGAAAATGTAACGCCCCAACCCGGCAAGGGTAGAAGCGTCACTTTATAGTGACATATCAGATACAACAGATTCAAATCAAACAGCAGAAGTCTTAATTAAAAATTATCAAAAGAGTATCAAAAGGGGACTAAAACAACACCAAGTGTCCCCGAAACAGAACAAAAGAGAGTACAATACAAATGTCCGAAATCCGGAAATAACGATAAGGAAATAGAGTTCGTTATTAAAATAAAGTTATAGGGTAATCCACTCTCTCTCATCCCCAAGCTAATAACCCCGTTCCTAGCTTAAGTACCTGCCGCATGGAGAAGAAAAGCGGCTAACCATAAAAAACTCAGTGAACAGATATAAAGCAAATAACAAAACATATCAAACGAGATAAGATAATGAAAGGAATTCGAAGATAGAATACATATGGTGTCAATGGATAATCAAAAGGATATTAAAGTTTAAGTATAAAGTGTATGAATGTGGATTCAGTATTTTACCCCAGGCCCAAACAAATATCCAAACAAATAGTAGCCCAATGGAGTGATCAACTTCCAAATGTGAAGGGACTGCATGCACGCATGCCCAATCACCAAACAAATATAATATATATCCATATCATCATAGTAGCCCAAACAAATAACAAACAAATCTAGGATGCATCCATACGCCAAAAACCAAACCAAACCAAATATACCCAGTAAATCCCGCTCAGAGCAGGGTTTGGGGAGGGTAGGATGTACGCAGACCATGCCCCTACCTATTACGGTAGGGAGGTTGTTTCCGTGAAGACCCTCAGCTTAGTGCACAACAACATATTGAGTGAAAAATACAAAGGGAAGTATATGATAAGAAAAAACTCAATACCATACCTGAGCCCATGGTTTAATCCACTTGGGACTTACCTAAGAGGAATTTGGCTACATCACTCCCGATGAACGCTGCTCAAACAGAACAGAGGTTGACTCCGCGCACAGCTTCCTGTCAAAAATACACCACACGCAAAAGGCAATAGAATAAAATATACAATAAATGTAAAAATGCAATGCTCTAGATCAAAGCTAACCGAGACAACCCAACCCTAAGGCTCTCAACTACAGAACCACTCCCAACTAAAGAATCCACAACTCTGATCTGGCGCCTCCAAGCGCACCTATCAACAGTCATGGTCTCGGAAAGGTTTAAGGCCTTCAAATCTAATCTCAGCTGCTCCTCCCACATCCTCCTCGGTCTGCCTCTCCTCCTCTCCCCAACATCTACTAAACTCTCGACCCTCCTCACCGGAGCAGATGCCCGCCTCCTGCGGACGTGGCCAAACCATCTCAATCTCCCTTCCCTAACTTTCGCTGTAATGTGCGCCACTTCTAGCGCGTTCCTGAAGACCCCATTCGAGATTCTATATAACATTGTGCGACCACACGACCAGCGTAACATTCTCATTTCAGCCGCTTCCAACTTGCTCTCAAGTGACTTCTTCATCGCCCCACATTCAGAGCCATACAACATTGCAGGTCGGATTGCCGCTCTATAAAATTTACCCTTCAACTTTAGAGGGACTTTCTTGTCGCACAGGACCCCTGTCGCTGCTCTCCACCTTAGCCACCCCGCCTTGATGCGATGAGTGACATCATCTTCACACTCAGCTTCCTTCCGAATGATCGAACCCAAATACTTGAACTTATCCCGTACGATCTGATCCGCAATCATTACCTCTACATCTTCCTCGTTGGCCTCAGCACCACCAGAGATACTCTGTCTTAGACCGGTAGGGGATTCTAACTTAGACCTCCATAGCTCCAACTTCGAGTTCACCTCCCTCCTCGACTCCGCCACTAACACAATGTTGTCAGCAAAAAGCATGCACCACGGGACGCCATCTTGTATCCCCCGCGAAATGACGTCAAGGATCAGAGCGAAGAGAAGAGGGCTTAGCGCCGACCCCTGGTGTAGCCCTATCTCAACCGGAAAATACTGGGTGTCACCAGCTGGGGTCCTAACGCATGTCCTAGCTTGGGAATACATGTCTTGGATCGCTCTCAAGAACGGCAACGACACCCTCCTCTCTACTAGGCTCCTCCAAATAACATCGCGCAGAATGCTATCATAAGCTTTCTCTAGATCTATGAACACCATATGGAGGTCCTTACGCCGCTCTCTAAACTTCTCCATAAGGCGTCTGACGAGATGAATGGCCTCAGTCGTGGACCTCCCCGGCATGAAGCCAAATTGGTTCTCAGAGATCTCAACTTCTCTTCTAACCCTGCATTCCACCACTGTTTCCCAAAGTTTCATAGTATGACTGAGGAGTTTAATACCCCTATAGTTACTACAACTCTGAGCATCGCCTTTGTTCTTGAAAAACGGCACGACAATACCATGCCTCCACTCCGTCGGCATCTTAGAACCTCTGAGGAGGATGTTGAACAGCTCTGCTAGCCACTGAACTCCGACTTCCCCCAGACAAAGCCAAACTTCAATAGGGATCTGATCCGGGCCTACCGCCTTAGCTCTACCCATTTTCATAAGAGCACCCTTTACTTCCTCCTTGCTGATGCTTTCACACGAACTAAACGAACGGGCAGAAGATAGACTAACTCCTTGCACCACCGAGTCACTACCCCTAGCCTCATTGAAAAGTTCATAAAAATACCTATTCCACCTCTCCTTAATAGCCACACTGTTCACTAAAACTTGGCCCAAATCATCCTTAATAAACTTAACGGGCCCCAGGTCGCGCCGCCCTCTTTCCCTAGCTTTCGCTAGTTTAAAAATAGCATTCGGTCCTTTGGTGTCTAGGCGCTTGGACATCTCCTTGTAAGCCTCCCCTTTAGCCTTAGCCACTGCCTTCTTAGCCTCTCTTTTCGCCACCTTGTACGCTACAATCTTCAAGATTCTCCCATCCCCAGCACTAACCGACAAAAGCTCCTTAAATAGCGCTTGTTTAGCTTTAACCTTCTTTTGGACCTCCTCATTCCACCACCAAGCCTCCCTAGGTTCACTAGACCTGCCCGAAGAAACCCCCACCACCTTCTCGCCCACCCTCCTAATAGCATTGGCCATGCTGGTCCACATAAGTTTAGCATCGCCCCCTTGCAAAAAACCTCCTTCGTGGGTCAGAGACTCCTTGAATACTGCCGCCTTCTCACCCTTTAGATCCTTCCAGAGAATCCTAGGTCTAGCTTCTCTAGCCCTGCTAACAACACGACCTACCATGGATAAATCTATAACCAGCAGCCGGTGTTGATAAGGGACGGTGTGGTACATATCTCCAACCACACTAGAGTCATAACATTGATGCATCAATGCTACGGTCATGGACCACCCATAACTGGGAACAGATAACACCTGGGTAAATACTGAAGGGTCAAAAAGTACCAGTCCAAATCAAAGTGTAGGTCTCATTCATATAGTCAAAGTTCAATATCAAAGGTTCGAATAATCAAAGGGCTAATATCAAAGGTTCAGTTCACATGTATCAAATCAAAGATGCAATGTTAAGGTTCAAACGAAGAGTTCGAATATCAACAGTCCAAAAATAATATAGGCAAATAATATAGAAGAGAGAGAAAGTGTAACACCCCAAACTAGGCGGATATTACAGTGCCGTGAATCCCCGACTGGGACCCACCAGGCAAATGAAAATGATGAATTAAATAATATAATTGTAGTACCGAACCACATTATATTACCAAATACTCCGATGAGGAGTTTAAGTACAACACACCAGGACAATACCGAATACTAGTGTATTTTATATGAAGATAAAATACACCACCCTGAATAAATAAACATCTCAAACGGAATTTGCAATGAAAATACAAATGACGGAATAATCAAATAATCGAAATGATGAACAAACGGAATGACTGGGGCCCCTACTAGTATCATCGGGACTCGCCGCCGTCAACATGCTCTTCCTGCGTGCCTTTGCCTTGCCGTGACTAAAACAAAATCCCAACGGGTCGCCATACGTAACAACAATCCTCAAGGGTTGAAATTACACAATCATGAATTAATCAAGTTATGAAATATTCTTAATTATGAATTACGGAATAGGAGTATCATAGACGCCCGTAATGTTCTCGTGCAAGTGTACAAGACGAATGACCGACACACCCGTCCTTGTACCTAATTAGTCTCACGGAGGTAAGCGTTACCGTGTGCACGGTCCAGTGTATCGGTGAACCCAATACATGACCATCGTGTGCCCGACTAAAAATTCCACACACACCCGCCACGCAATATGAACCCTAAGGTCACATGAACGAGAATGACCGTGATGAATATCAATGAATAATAATTAGACAAGGCCAAGATGACTCACCGATATGAAAGTAATAGTGACGTGATTGATAACCCAATGAAATGATTTGGAACCGCTGCCTCGTGAATGAAATGATTATTCGACAATTACAAGTCTCGAAATGATTAATATTATGATGAATGAATTATGATTATGAGCAATCAACAACAAAAGGAATGAGTATCCTTTTAACCGAGTAAGAATTAACTTACCCAATACCGATGAAGAATGTCCGTCCACGAACAACGTCCTAACCAAGATACCGGTCGCTCGAACAACCTTGAACAACATTAATTACCAACAATCGATCAATACACGAATCAAATACGATCATAACCGACCAAAACGTCGATACAACAATATCCGAACTCGAATATATCGAAACCAACTCCAAGATGAGTATTTCGAACTAACAAAACACTTCAATGATATCAATAATCCAATAGGAATCCATAGTTCATGATTACAACAACATCAACCGGAAAATCCCCAATTAACCGAAGTCAACCCCAAGGGTTCTTGAAATAATTCCGAAAATAACCATTAAATCCGTAGGAATATGTTTATACAAGGTAGATAATCCATATCTAACATATTCCAATGATAATCCAAGCTTACACGAAGAAATCGGAAGGAAAACCCAAAAATCCGAAATTCTAGATCCAAGAGATTAATACCTTTGATTCGATGTGATGAAGATGATGAAATGATGATCAATCCGAAAGATGAGCTTGAAGATGATGATTGATGATTACACCTCGAAGAATCCTCTCCGAATCGCTCGAAATCGCCCAAAAATACCGGAGTGAAATGAGATGAGTAAATGACGAAATCTGACCAACTGTCCAATTTATACTCAGTCCAGGTTAGCGTGCGCTAGCCCTTGTGCGTAGCGTGCGCTAACGAGTAATTTGGGTAGTCCAGTACCCACTGTCCGAACACGGTAGCGCGCGCTACGTACCTCTTTGTAGCGTGCGCTACGGCCATACTACTAGCGTGCGCTAATATCCATTGTTAGCGTGCGCTAGCGAAATATTTGACGCCCAGTACTGGAGTCCAGAAAACCGTCTGTCCTCTGACCTGACCTCGATAGCGTGCGCTACAACCAATTTTTAGCGTGCGCTAACATATCAGTTGCGTACGCTAACAACAACACATAGCGTACGCTATGAATGAATCCAGTACCCAAAGAGCCACCGACTCAACCTCGCCCGCCTAGCGCTACTCCACATATATAGCGTGCGCTACTACAACCCGTTAGCGCGCTACTTACCACTCGTGGCGTGCGCTACAATATCTCACTGCACCAAGACCTTTCCGGATCGCAGCCAGGGCAACCCTAGCGTGCGCTAAAGCTGAGTGGTAGCGTACGCTACCTATACCCAATTAGCGTACGCTAAAAGGAGTATGTAGCGTGCGCTACTCCTCACGCACAGCTCACAACGAAAATGACAATGATGATAACCACGGCACGAAACTCCAATCAGATTAGTGATGAATGACGATTGATACACGATATAATTACTCTGAATGATGAATACCATGACTGAATATGAGTGACAAATGACCAATAATGAATGAAATTACTGAGTATCAATTACTGAATGATAAGTACTGAATGATAATTACTGAATTACAACCGGGTATTACATACACCCCCCCTTAAAAGAGTTTCGTCCCCGAAACTAAGGGTCAAACAACTCGGGATAACTCTCCCGCATACTATCCTCGGTTTCCCAAGTAGCCTCTTCGACTCCGTGTCTAGACCACTGAATTTTAACCAAGGGAATCGTCTTATTCCTCAACTGTTTGATTCGTCGCTCTAAAACTCGTATAAGGCGTTCCTCATATGAATGATCGTCGGCGATCTCGATTTCGTCGAACTGAAGTATGTGACTCGGGTCGGCAACATACTTCCGCAACTGAGAGACGTGAAACACATTATGAATTCGGCTCAACGCCGGAGGTAAAGCCAATCGATAAGCTAACTCGCCTACTCGATCCAAAATCTCGAACGGTCCAATGAATCTCGGACTCAACTTTCCCCTCTTCCCAAAACGGAAGATACCACGACTCGGGGATACCTTGACCAACACATGGTCACCAAATTTCGAACTCTAATGGTCGATTTACGGTTATACGCATATGATTGCCGACTCGAAATGTCAACAAACGACTCGATCAAAGCTACCTTCTCACGGCGCTATAAGCATATCGGGCTCGGTGCCCAATGATTACGATAAGTCGTCCCAACACAACGGAGATCGACAACGACGACCATACAAGGCCTCGTAAGGTGCCATCTTGATCGAAGCATGTCAACTATTATTATACGTGAACTCGATTAATGGTAGTTGGGCTTCCCAATCGTCTTTCCAATCGAGGACGCAAGCCCTCAACATGTCCTCTAAGGTCTGAATAGTCCTCTCTGATTGTCCGTCGGACTGAGGATGAAAAGCAGATCGAGATTAAGCCGAGTTCCCATAGCACGATGAATCGATTTCCAAAATGCGACACAAACCGTCCGTCACGATCGGAAACGATACTTTTAGGAGTACCGTGAAGTCTCACTATCTCTTTGATGAAAAGCTGGGCAAGTCTCTCGGGACCCCACGTATCCTTGATCTCAAGGAAATGAGCTGGTTTAGTTAAGCGGTCCACGATCACCCAGATCGTATCCATGCCACGACGACTCGTCGGCAAACTCGTGATGAAATCCATAGAAATGTCTTCCCACTTCCATTCGGGAATAGGAAGAGGTTTCAAAGATACCCACGGCCGATGTTCAATCTTAACTTGTTGTGAGTTAAGCATCTCGAAACAAATTCTCGCGACTTCTCGCTCATATTACTCCACCAAGAATTTTGTTTCAAGTCCTTGTACATCTTGCTAGACCGGATGAACGGAATAAGGGGTAGCATGAGCTTCTTTCAAAATCGAGTTTTTCAACTCGTCATTTGCCGAGACGCACAACCGGTTCTTAAACCTCAAAAGTCCATCCTCGTGGACCACAAATCCAGTGGGCTTTCCTCGAGCCACATCCTCTGATGCGCAACAAAGATGGGTCCGAACCCCGATTCTCTCGGATTGCCTCCTCGAGTGACGATGAAATCTCTAACATACAAAGCCGCCCGAACTCGCCAAGGCTGCACTCGATCTCGGTCTAAGGAATTCCCGCAAGCTCCTTCGAATCAAGTAAACGGCAAGCATCTGCTCCTGAACGGACTTACGACTCAAGGCGTCGGCGACAACGTTCGCCTTGCCCGGGTGGTAGAGGATCTCGATATCATAATCCTTGATTAATTCCAACCACCGTCTCTGACGCATATTTAACTCCTTTTGAGTAAATATATACTTTAAACTCTTATGATCGGTGAATATCTGACAGGTGACGCCATAAAGGTAATGACGCCAAATCTTCAAAGCGAACACCACGGCTGCTAGCTCCAGGTCGTGTGTCGGATAATTAACCTCGTAAGGTCTCAATTGTCGTGAAGCATAGGCAATAACCTTCCCGTTCTGCATGAGCACACATCCGAGACCCTGTCCGGACGCATCACTATAAACTACAAATCCTTCCGTCCCCTGCGGCAAGGAAAGTACAGGTGCTGACATTAACCGGCTCTTGAGTTCCTCAAAACTCCGTTGACACGCGTCGGACCACGTGTATTTCTTATCCTTCCGCAATAAGTTCGTCAAGGGTTGAGCGATTTTAGAAAATCCTTCCACAAACCGCCGATAATAACCCGCTAATCCGAGGAAACTTCGGATTTCCTTAACGTTCTTCGGAGGTAGCCAATCTCGAATAGCCTCCGTCTTCTGAGGGTCGACACGAACTCCGTCGGATGAAATTACATGTCCGAGAAAAGTCACTTCGGACATCCAGAACTCACATTTGGGGAACTTCCCATAAAGTTGTTCTCGTCTTAACACGTCGAGCACTTGATGAAGGTGAAACTCGTGTTCCTCCCGGTCACGAGAATAAATCAAAATGTCATCGATGAAGACAACAACAAACCGATCCAAAAAGTCGATGAAGACCCGATTCATTAACTCCATGAATACCGCAGGTGCATTAGTCAATCCGAACGGCATAACCACAAACTCATAATGACCATAGCGTGTTCGAAACGCCGTCCTCGCGATATCCGACTCTCGAATCCGCAACTGATGATATCCAGATCTTAAGTCGATCTTGGAAAATACTGAAGCTCCCTGAAGTTGATCTAAGAGATCATCAATACGGGGTAAGGGGTACTTATTCTTGATCGTCACCCTGTTCAACTAGTATTTCCAAAATTATTTTCAAAAGGTGATTCTCGTTTTTAAAACCTATCACTTCCTACTTGTGGTCAGAGAAGGTGTGTATGATGTTAGTATTCTCGTTAGGGTGTTAGCCCTCCGAGATGTGATTGAATTGGTGGTGTGAGCGTTGAGTTGTTCGCCACGCATTTGTTTTATGGGCCCTCTGTGAGAGGTGTGATATTGGTATTTAATGTTTGTCGCTTCGTGGTGAATTGCGTGTTATCGCACCTGCACGAGCTGTTGGAGCTTGGGTTTGTACGATTGTGTACATGTATGATTGTTTCATGATGTTTTGTAATTGTGTGCTGGTTATTATTCGGGCTGTTGAGATCGCCGAACAATGTCGTCGTTGCTGTGATTTTTGCATGTGTGTTGCCTTACGACGGTAATCGTTGTATGTGTTGTGTGTTATGATTTTCTATTGTGCTGAGTGGTTGCTTATTCAGTATGCCGAGGGGCAGAGGTCGTGGCCGTGGCGACCGAACGCGTGATCAGGATCATGCTGCCGGCGATGGTGTGGTATCGGTGTTGCTACTATTTTGCAGCAGGTAGCTGCACAGATGACTCAGTTGACTCAAGCAGTTCAACGTAATACAGATGTAAACCAGAACATTGGTGCAAATCAGTGGCTCCGAGAAGTGGTTCGTATGAATCCCCCTCATTTTGCTGATGCCACAAATGCATTGGGATGGGATGGTTGGCTTTTCCAGTTAGAAAATGTAACGCCCCAACCCGGCAAGGGTAGAAGCGTCACTTTATAGTGACATATCAGATACAATGATTCAAATCAAACAGCAGAAGTCTTAATTAAAAATTATCAAAAGAGTATCAAAAGGGGACTAAAACAACACCAAGTGTCCCCGAAACAGAACAAAAGAGAGTACAATACAAATGTCCGAAATCCGGAAATAACGATAAGGAAATAGAGTTCGTTATTAAAATAAAGTTATAGGGTAATCCACTCTCTCTCATCCCCAAGCTAATAACCCCGTTCCTAGCTTAAGTACCTGCCGCATGGAGAAGAAAAGCGGCTAACCATAAAAAACTCAGTGAACAGATATAAAGCAAATAACAAAACATATCAAACGAGATAAGATAATCAAAGGAATTCGAAGATAGAATACATATGGTGTCAATGGATAATCAAAAGGATATTAAAGTTTAAGTATAAAGTGTATGAATGTGGATTCAGTATTTTACCCCAGGCCCAAACAAATATCCAAACAAATAGTAGCCCAATGGAGTGATCAACTTCCAAATGTGAAGGGACTGCATGCACGCATGCCCAATCACCAAACAAATATAATATATATCCATATCATCATAGTAGCCCAAACAAATAACAAACAAATCTAGGATGCATCCATACGCCAAAAACCAAACCAAACCAAATATACCCAGTAAATCCCGCTCAGAGCAGGGTTTGGGGAGGGTAGGATGTACGCAGACCATGCCCCTACCTATTACGGTAGGGAGGTTGTTTCCGTGAAGACCCTCAGCTTAGTGCACAACAACATATTGAGTGAAAAATACAAAGGGAAGTATATGATAAGAAAAAACTCAATACCATACCTGAGCCCATGGTTTAATCCACTTGGGACTTACCTAAG
Source organism: Orobanche coerulescens (assembly GCA_033398695.1). Taxonomy (NCBI): domain Eukaryota; kingdom Viridiplantae; phylum Streptophyta; class Magnoliopsida; order Lamiales; family Orobanchaceae; genus Orobanche; species Orobanche coerulescens. Next base: position 121,575,015 of record CM065815.1, read on the forward strand.
AGGAATTTGGCTACATCACTCCCGATGAACGCTGCTCAAACAGAACAGAGGTTGACTCGCGCATGCCTTCCTCGTCAAAAATACACCACACGCAAAAGGCAATAGAATAAAATATACAATAAATGTAAAATGCAATGCTCTAGATCAAAGCTAACCGAGACAACCCAACCCTAAGGCTCTCAACTACAGAACCACTCCCAACTAAAGAATCCACAACTCTGATCTGGCGCCTCCAAGCGCACCTATCAACAGTCATGGTCTCGGAAAGGTTTAAGGCCTTCAAATCTAATCTCAAATGCTCCTCCCACATCCTCCTGGCCCCGCCTCCTCCTCTCCCCAACATCTACTAAACTCTCGACCCTCCTCACCGAGCAGATGCCCGCCTCCTGCGGACGTGGCCAAACCATCTCAATCTCCCTTCCCTAACTTTCGCTGTAATGTGCGCCACTTCTAGCGCGTTCCTGAAGACCCCATTCGAGATTCTATATAACATTGTGCGACCACACGACCAGCGTAACATTCTCATTTCAGCCGCTTCCAACTTGCTCTCAAGTGACTTCTTCATCGCCCCACATTCAGAGCCATACAACATTGCAGGTCGGATTGCCGCTCTATAAAATTTACCCTTCAACTTTAGAGGGACTTTCTTGTCGCACAGGACCCCTGTCGCTGCTCTCCACCTTAGCCACCCCGCCTTGATGCGATGAGTGACATCATCTTCACACTCAGCTTCCTTCCGAATGATCGAACCCAAATACTTGAACTTATCCCGTACGATCTGATCCGCAATCATTACCTCTACATCTTCCTCGTTGGCCTCAGCACCACCAGAGATACTCTGTCTTAGACCGGTAGGGGATTCTAACTTAGACCTCCATAGCTCCAACTTCGAGTTCACCTCCCTCCTCGACTCCGCCACTAACACAATGTTGTCAGCAAAAAGCATGCACCACGGGACGCCATCTTGTATCCCCCGCGAAATGACGTCAAGGATCAGAGCGAAGAGAAGAGGGCTTAGCGCCGACCCCTGGTGTAGCCCTATCTCAACCGGAAAATACTGGGTGTCACCAGCTGGGGTCCTAACGCATGTCCTAGCTTGGGAATACATGTCTTGGATCGCTCTCAAGAACGGCAACGACACCCTCCTCTCTACTAGGCTCCTCCAAATAACATCGCGCAGAATGCTATCATGCTTTCTAGATCTATGAACACCATATGGAGGTCCTTACGCCGCTCTCTAAACTTCTCCATAAGGCGTCTGACGAGATGAATGGCCTCGGGCCGTGGACCTCCCGCATGAAGCCAAATTGGTTCTCGAGATCTCAACTTCTCTTCTAACCCCGCATTCCACCACTGCTTTCCCAAAGTTTCATAGTATGACCGAGGAGTTTAATACCCCTATAGTTACTACAACTCGAGCATCGCTTTGTTCTTGAAAAACGGCACGACAATACCATGCCTCCACTCCGTCAGCATCTTAGAACCTCCGAGGAGGATGTTGAGCAACTGCTAGCCACCGAACTCCGACTTCCCTGCATAAAGCCAAACTTCAATAGGATTCGATCCGCCTACCGCCTTAGCTCTACCCATTTTCATAAGAGCACCCTTTACTTCCTCCTCATTGATGCTTTCACACGAACTAAACGAGCAGGCGTAAGATAGACTAACTCCTTGCACCACCGAGTCACTACCCCTAGCCTCATTGAAAAGTTCATAAAAATACCTATTCCACCTCTCCTTAATAGCCACACTGCTCACTAAAACTTGGCCCAAATCATCCTTAATAAACTTAACGGGCCCTGTGTCGCGCCGCCCTCTTTCCCTAGCTTTCGCTAGTTTAAAAATAGCATTCGGTCCTTTGGTGTCTAGCGCTTGGACATCTCCTTGTAAGCCTCCCCTTTAGCCTTAGCCACCGCCTTCTTAGCCTCTCTTTTCGCCACCTCAGACGCTACAATCTTCAAGATTCTCCCATCCCCAAAGACTAACCGACAAAAGCTCCTTAAATAGCGCTTGTTTAGCTTTAACCTTCTTTTGGACCTCCTCATTCCACCACCAAGCCTCCCTAGGTTCACTAGACCTGCCCGAAGAAACCCCCACCACCTTCTCGCCCACCCTCCTAATAGCATTGGCCATGCTGGTCCACATAAGTTTAGCATCGCCCTTGCAAAAAACCTCCTTCGTGGGTCGAGACTCCTTGAATACCGCCGCCTTCTCACCCTTTAGATCCTTCCAGAGAATCCTAGGTCTAGCTTCTCTAGCCCTGCTAACAACACGACCTACCATGGATAAATCTATAACCAAAGGGTGTTGATAAGGGACGGTGTGGTACATATCTCCAACCACACTAGAGTCATAACATTGATGCATCACTGCTACGGTCATGGACCACCCATAATCGGGAGCAGATAACACTGGGTAAATCTTGAAGGGTCAAAAAGTACCACCAAATCAAAGTGTAGGTCTCATTCATATAGTCAAAGTTCAATATCAAAGGTTCGAATAATCAAAGGGCTAATATCAAAGGTTCAGTTCACATGTATCAAATCAAAGATGCAATGTTAAGGTTCAAACGAAGAGTTCGAATATCAACAGTCCAAAAATAATATAGGCAAATAATATAGAAGAGAGAGAAAGTGTAACACCCCAAACTAGGCGGATATTACAGTGCCGTGAATCCCCGACTGGGACCCACCAGGCAAATGAAAATGATGAATTAAATAATATAATTGTAGTACCGAACCACATTATATTACCAAATACTCCGATGAGGAGTTTAAGTACAACACACCAGGACAATACCGAATACTAGTGTATTTTATATGAAGATAAAATACACCACCCTGAATAAATAAACATCTCAAACGGAATTTGCAGCGGAAAATACAAATGACGGAATAATCAAATAATCAAAATGATGAACAAGCGGAATGACTGGGGCCCCTACTAGTATCATCGGGACTCGCCGCCAACATGCTCTTCCGTGCCTTTGCCTTGCCGTGACTGAAAACAAAATCCCCAACGGCCGCCATACGTAACAACAATCCTCAAGGGTTGAAATTACACAATCATGAATTAATCGAAGTTATGAAATATTCTTAATTATGAATTACGCCTGAATAGGAGTATCATAGACGCCCGTAATGTTCGTGCAAGTGTACAAGACGAATGACCGACACACCCGTCCTTGTACCTAATTAGTCTCACGGAGGTAAGCGTTACAGTGTGCACGGTCCCAAAGGTATCGGTGAACCCAATACATGACCATCGTGTGCCCGACTAAAAATTCCACACAGCCACACCCGGCCACGCAATATGAACCCGGAAGGTCACATGAACGAGAATGACCGTGATGAATATCAATGAATAATAATTAGACAAGGCCAAGATGACTCACCGATATGAAAGTAATAGTGACGTGATTGATAACCCAATGAAATGATTTGGAACCGCTGCTCGTGAATGAAATGATTATTCGACAATTACAAGTCTCGAAATGATTAATATTATGATGAATGAATTATGATTATGAGCAATCAACAACAAAAGGAATGAGTATCCTTTTAACCGAGTAAGAATTAACTTACCCAATACCGATGAAGAATGTCCGTCCACGAACAACGTCCTAACCAAGATACCGGTCGCTCGAACAACCTTGAACAACATTAATTACCAACAATCGATCAATACACGAATCAAATACGATCATAACCGACCAAAACGTCGATACAACAAAATCCGAAAACGAATAAATCGAAACCCACTCCAAGATGAGTATTTGAACTAACAAAACACTTCAATGATATCAATAATCCAATAGGAATCCATAGTTCATGATTACAACAACATCAACCTAAAATCCCCAATTAATCAAGTCAACCCCAAGGGTTCTTGAAATAATTAAAAATAACCATTAAATCGTAGGAATATGTTTATACAAGGTAGATAATCCATATCTAACATATTCCAATGATAATCCAAGCTTACGAAGAAATCGGAAGGAAAACCCAAGATCCGAAATTCTAGATCCAAGAGATTAATACCTTTGATTCGATGTGATGAAGATGATGAAATGATGATCAATCCGAAAGATGAGCTTGAAGATGATGATTGATGATTACACCTCGAAGAATCCTCTCCGAATCGCTCGAAATCGCCCAAAAATACCGGAGTGAAATGAGATGAGTAAATGACGAAATCTGACCAATCGTCCAATTTATACTCTGTCCAGGTTAGCGTGCGCTATCCCTTGTGCTTTGCGTGCGCTATCGAGTATTTTGGGTAGTCCTGTACCCATTGTCCGTACACGGTAGCGCGCGCTACGTACCTCTTTGTAGCGTGGGCTACGGCCATACTACTAGCGTGCGCTAATATCCATTGTTAGCGTGCGCTAGCGAAATATTTGACGCCCGATCGGGAGTCCGAAAACCGTCTGTCCTCGGCGACCTCGATAGCGTGCGCTACAACCAATTTTTAGCGTGCGCTAACATATCAGTTGCGTACGCTAACAACAACACATAGCGTACGCTATGAATGAATCGATGCGATCCAAAGAGCCACCGACTCAACTCGCCCCGCCTAGCGCTTACCACATATATAGCGTGCGCTACTACAACCGTTAGCGCGCTACTTACCACTCGTAGCGTGCGCTACAAATAATCTCACTGCACCCAAGACCTTCTGATCGGCCTGTGGCAACCCTAGCGTGCGCTAAAGCTGAGTGGTAGCGTACGCTACCTATACCCAATTAGCGTACGCTAAAAGGAGTATGTAGCGTGCGCTACTCCTCACGCACAGCTCACAACGAAAATGACAATGATGATAACCACGGCACGAAACTCCAATCAGATTAGTGATGAATGACGATTGATACACGATATAATTACTCTGAATGATGAATACCATGACTGAATATGAGTGACAAATGACCAATAATGAATGAAATTACTGAGTATCAATTACTGAATGATAAGTACTGAATGATAATTACTGAATTACAACCGGGTATTACATACACCCCCCCTTAAAAGAGTTTCGTCCCCGAAACTAAGGGTCAAACAACTCGGGATAACTCTCCCGCATACTATCCTCGGTTTCCCAAGTAGCCTCTTCGACTCCGTGTCTAGACCACTGAATTTTAACCAAGGGAATCGTCTTATTCCTCAACTGTTTGATTCGTCGCTCTAAAACTCGTATAAGGCGTTCCTCATATGAATGATCGTCGGCGATCTCGATTGGCCGAATCAAGTATGTGACTCGGCCGGCAACATACTTCCGCAATCGAGAGACGTGAAACACATTATGAATTCGCTCAACGCCGAGGTAAAGCCAATCGATAAGCTAACTCGCCTACTCGATCCAAAATCTCGAACGGTCCAATGAATCTCGGACTAACTTTCCCTCTTCCCAAAACGGAAGATACCACGACTGGGATACCTTGACCAACACATGGTCACCACCTCGAACTCTAATGGTCGATTTACGGTTATCTCGCATATGATTTCGCCGACTCGAGTCATCAACAAACGACTCCTGATCAAAGCTACCTTCTCACGGGCGGCTATAAGCATATCGGGCTCGGTGCCCAATGATTCTGATAAGTCGTCCCAACACAACGGAGATCGACAACGACGACCATACAAGGCCTCGTAAGGTGCCATCTTGATCGAAGCATGTCAACTATTATTATATGTGAACTCGATTAATGGTAGTTGGGCTTCCCAATCGTCTTTCCAATCGAGGACGCAAGCCCTCAACATGTCCTCTAAGGTCTGAATAGTCCTCTCTGATTGTCCGTCGGACTGAGGATGAAAAGCGGTACTGAGATTAAGCTGAGTTCCCATAGCACGATGAACTGATTTCCAAAAATGCGACACAAACCGTCCGTCACGATCGGAAACGATACTTTTAGGAGTACCGTGAAGTCTCACTATCTCTTTGATGAAAAGCTGGGCAAGTCTCTCGGGACCCCACGTATCCTTGATCTCAAGGAAATGAGCTGGTTTAGTTAAGCGGTCCACGATCACCCAGATCGTATTCATGCCACGACGACTCGTCGGCAAACTCGTGATGAAATCCATAGAAATGTCTTCCCACTTCCATTCGGGAATAGGGAGAGGTTTCAAAGATACCCACGGCCGCCGATGTTCAATCTTAACTTGTTGTGAGTTAAGCATCTCGAAACAAATTCTGCGACTTCTCGCCATATTACTCCACCGGTAATTTTGTTTCAAGTCCTTGTACATCTTGCTAGACCGGATGAACTAATAAGGGGTAGCATGAGCTTCTTTCAAAATCGAGTTTTTCAACTCGTCATTTGCCGGTACGCACAACCGGTTCTTAAACCTCAAAAGTCCATCCTCGTGGACCACAAATCCAGGGGCTTTCCCCTGAGCCACATCCTCTCGGATGCGCAACAAAGATGGGTCCGAACCCTGATTCTCTCGGATTGCCTCCTCGAGTGACGATGAAATCTCTAACATACAAAGCCGCCCGAACTCGCCGGCTGCACTCGATCTCGGTCTAAGGAATTCTCGCCAAGCTCCTTCGAATCAAGTAAACGGCAAGCATCTGCTCCTGAACGGACTTACGACTCAAGGCGTCGGCGACAACGTTCGCCTTGCCCGGGTGGTAGAGGATCTCGATATCATAATCCTTGATTAATTCCAACCACCGTCTCTGACGCATATTTAACTCCTTTTGAGTAAATATATACTTTAAACTCTTATGATCGGTGAATATCTGACAGGTGACGCCATAAAGGTAATGACGCCAAATCTTCAAAGCGAACACCACGGCTGCTAGATCCAGGTCGTGTGTCGGATAATTAACCTCGTAAGGTCTCAATTGCCGTGAAGCATAGGCAATAACCTTCCTGTTCTGCATGAGCACACATCCGAGACCTGTCCGACGCATCACTATAAACTACAAATCCTTCCGTCCCTCGCGGCAAGGAAAGTACAGTCTTGACATTAACCGGCTCTTGAGTTCCTCAAAACTCCGTTGACACGCGTCGGACCACGTGTATTTCTTATCCTTCCGCAATAAGTTCGTCAAGGGTTGAGCGATTTTAGAAAATCCTTCCACAAACCGCCGATAATAACCCGCTAATCCGAGGAAACTTCGGATTTCCTTAACGTTCTTCGGAGGTAGCCAATCTCGAATAGCCTCCGTCTTCTGAGGGTCGACACGAACTCCGTCGGATGAAATTACATGTCCGAGAAAAGTCACTTCGGACATCCGTAACTCACATTTGGGAACTTCCCATAAAGTTGTTCTCGTCTTAACACGTCGAGCACTTGATGAAGGTGAAACTCGTGTTCCTCCCGGTCACGAGAATAAATCAAAATGTCATCGATGAAGACAACAACAAACCGATCCAAAAAGTCGATGAAGACCCGATTCATTAACTCCATGAATACCGCAGATGCATTAGTCAATCCGAACGGCATAACCACAAACTCATAATGACCATAGCGTGTTCGAAACGCCGTCCTCGCGATATCCGACTCTCGAATCCGCAACTGATGATATCCAGATCTTAAGTCGATCTTGGAAAATACTGAAGCTACCTGATGTTGATCTAAGATATCATCAATACGGGGTAAGGGGTTCTTATTCTTGATCGTCACCTGTTCAACTCCCGATAATCAATACATGCGGAATGAACCATCCTTCTTCTTGACAAACAACACCGGTGCTCCCCACGGGGACGCACTTTGGTCGATATAACCTTTCTCGAACAACTCCTCAAGTTGGTTCTTTAATTCCCGCATTTGGTCGGGGCCATCCAGACGGTGCCTTCGATATCGGGACGTACTGTGCTCCAACTCAATCGTGAATTCCACATCCCTCGTGGAGGCAAACCGTAACTCGTCTGGAAAAACATCGGCATATTCCCTCACCACCTAATATCCGTTAACATTATCGATGATTTCTCGGTTTGGCCATATAGCACCAATAACCGACACATCCTCGATTGAGTAACCTTCGCTTTCATCAAATTAATGACTTTACTGCAGTAGGATTACCTCCTGAACACACATTCGACTCCATCGAAATGATAGTGACCAAACGCCGGACACTAATGATGGCATCATGACGATCCATCCAATCAATACCCAAGATGATGTCGTCCCTCGGCAAATCTACTACGATTAGGTCCGCCGCCATACACGACCATGAAACCGACCTGACAATTCGAATCTCACGACACGATAATTCGTCTACCATCGGGTAGGCCAATGACATAAGGCTCACAACTAGTAGCACTACCTGCACGTAGTCTACTCAAACATGACTTAAATGAATGAATGCGATGCACCAAGATCAAAAAGGGTACACACAGTTGAGATAGAATATCGAGTGTACACGAGATCATTCGCCTCTGGATCATCGGTCTTCTTCATCTCATAAATCCGGGGCTTGCTAGTCCCAGACCGACGCCCTCGTCGATGGCTAAAAGCTCCACCTTTAGTCGCTCTGTTGTTTTAAACGACGCTGATTGAGTGGCTCGATTCAACGGCTAATCGCTTAGGTGCACGAGATGATGTCTCGAGTAGGTTTGGAGTCCCTACGGCAAAACGGCCTTATGCCCAAGAATTCCACAATTATGACATGTGATAGTCTCGCTCGGACACTTGGTACCGAGGTGACCAAGTTCCCAGATTATAACAGGTGATGGCCGAACCGCCGCTCGAGACCGAGATTCCGCGGTTTAGACGACACAGAGGTCGCTCGAAAAGCAGAGCCCGCACGGGGTTTCTTGAAAGTTGTCTCACCGCCTTGATGATTACGATTCTTCGATTTCTTGCTAGCATTTAAGGTTGCCGCTTAGCAATTTCCTTAGCAAGAAGCTCGTAGGTGAGAGCTTTCTCAATGAATTCGCCAACGTGGTGCAATTATGATTAAGTAATCAAGTCTCATACGGGGTTTCACCTCTCTTGTGAAATACTTGATTTTATCCGCCTGAATGAATGATGGACGAGGCGAAAGGAAGAAGTTCTGAAATTTCTCGGCAATGGCGAGAACATCCTCGTCTGTTGAGGGCCTGGGGTGAGCAATTCGACACTTGGCCTCTGCGAGTGGGGTAGGATAATACCTCTCCATCATGAGAGTCTTGAATCGATCCCAAGTACAAGATCCTTCGGTGGGCTTCAACGACAACCACCAAGAATGTGCGCTCTTACCAAGGTAGTAAGCCGCAACAGAAACTTTGTGTCCCTGACACTCTACCATAGCAAACAGCCTTCTCGAAATGCTCGAGCCAATGAATGATATCTGCGGCTCAGACGAGCCCTCAAAAGTAGGTGGCCTCGCGAGAGATATCGCCGATGATATTACTCACATTCCTCTCTTGCCTCCGAGGTGGCGGTGGAGGAGCTGCCGATTTTGATTGACGGAGTTATGCATCGTCTCCATCAATCGAGCCATCTGTGTCATTTGGGCCATCATGCCACGCATAAAAGCGAGTGGGTCAACCGGACACCTCTCGACCGAGCCGTGTCCGGTGCGACTCCCGATAGTGAATGATCACGCCCAGTGAATGAGTGGCGGCTGGCCGCTCGATGAATTAGCATTATTCCTCGCATTTGCACGAGTATTCACACGAGTTCTCGATTCGGCCCGCTCCACGGCCTCGTCCTCCACGTCCTCTGCCACCCTTTCCATACCGAGGTGGAAAGTCATATGATGATTATATATCTCGCATGAGTATCACATTATGATTATATTATGAAATGATGAAAATGAGCATACGCGCTCAAATACGATGATTACATGAATGATTAATTGACGTGACTGATTATGCGATGAAATTATTGAAATGATTATCTTGAATGAGTTAACAAGATTAATGATTCGATCTTCACGATCAACAATCGAACAATGAGATGAATTGGTGATTAATGAGTTAACTTTGGCCGTCCGGCCAAAATGACAATGATGATTGAGGATTGTTAAGCGATGAATTATGAATGAATGATTAATGCGAGAAATTATACCATAGCATTAGAAATCTTACGGTTCTTGGTACGATTGGCTCGGCATTTGCACAGTCACACGTGACACGAAAGTCCATGATACTAGTCCGATGACGATGATTTCAAATGAGACATGACTTGGAGGGTAGTATTCAAAACCACTCTCCGATACCAACTCTGTAACACCCCAAACTAGGCGGATATTACGGTCACGTGAATCCCATTGGGACCCACCGAGCAAATGAAAATGATGAATTAAATAATATAATTGTAGTAGAACCACATTATATTACCAAATACTTCGATGAGGAGTTTAAGTACAACACACCAGACAATCTAGAATCTTAGTGTATTTTATATGAAGATAAAATACACCACCACGAATAAATAAACATCTCAAACGGAATTTGCGGCGGAAAATACAAATGACGGAATAACTAAAATAGCGAAAATGATGAACAAACGGAATGGTGGGGCCCCTACTAGTATCACTGGGACTCGTCGCCGTCAACATGCTCTTCCGTGCCTTTGCCTTGCCGTGACACGAAAACAAAATCCCCAACGAGTCGATTCTGTAACAACAATCCTCAAGGTTGAAATTACAATCATGAATTAAGCGAAGTTATGAAATATTCTTAATTATGAATTACGCTGAATAGGAGTATCAAATACGCCGTAATGTTACGTGCAAGTGTACAAGACGAATGACCAGGACACACCGTCCTTGTACCTAATTAGTCTCACGGAGGTAAGCGTTACGTGTGCAGTCAGTGTATCGGTGAACCCGATACATGACCATCGTGTGCCCGACTAAAAATTCCACACTGACCACACCCGCCACGCAATATGAACCGGAAGGTCACATGAACGAGAATGGCCGTGATGAATATCAATGAATAATAATTAGACAAGGCCAAGATGACTCACCGATATGAAAGTAATAGTAGCGTGATTGATAACTTGATGAAATGATTTGGAACCGTTCCTCGTGAATGAAATGATTATTCGACAATTACAAGTCTCGAAATGATTAATATTATGATGAATGAATTATGATTATGAGCAATCAACAACAAAAGGAATGAGTATCCTTTTAACCGAGTAAGAATTAACTTACCCAATACCGAGTGAAGAATGACAGTCCACGAACAACGTCCTAACCAAGATACCTGGCCGCTCGAACAACCTTGAACAACATTAATTACCAACAATCGATCAATACACGAATCAAATACGATCATAACCGACCAAAACGTCGATACAACAATATCCGAACTCGAATATATCGAAACCAACTCCAAGATGAGTATTTCGAACTAACAAAACACTTCAATGATATCAATAATCCAATAGGAATCCATAGTTCATGATTACAACAACATCAACCGGAAAATCCCCAATTAACCGAAGTCAACCCCAAGGGTTCTTGAAATAATTCCGAAAATAACCATTAAATCCGTAGGAATATGTTTATACAAGGTAGATAATCCATATCTAACATATTCCAATGATAATCCAAGCTTACACGAAGAAATCGGAAGGAAAACCCAAAAATCCGAAATTCTAGATCCAAGAGATTAATACCTTTGATTCGATGTGATGAAGATGATGAAATGATGATCAATCCGAAAGATGAGCTTGAAGATGATGATTGATGATTACACCTCGAAGAATCCTCTCCGAATCGCTCGAAATCGCCCAAAAATACCGAAGGAGTGAAATGAGATGAGTAAATGACGAAATCTGACCAACTGTCCAATTTATACTCAGTCCAGGTTAGCGTGCGCTAGCCCTTGTGCGTAGCGTGCGCTAACGAGTAATTTGGGTAGTCCAGTACCCACTGTCCGAACACGGTAGCGCGCGCTACGTACCTCTTTGTAGCGTGCGCTACGGCCATACTACTAGCGTGCGCTAATATCCATTGTTAGCGTGCGCTAGCGAAATATTTGACGCCCAGTACTGGAGTCCAGAAAACCGTCTGTCCTCTGACCTGACCTCGATAGCGTGCGCTACAACCAATTTTTAGCGTGCGCTAACATATCAGTTGCGTACGCTAACAACAACACATAGCGTACGCTATGAATGAATCCAGTGCAGTCCAGTAGCCACTGGACTCAACCTGCTCCGCCCCCTAGCGCGCGCTACTCCACATATATAGCGTGCGCTACTACAACCCGTTAGCGCGCGCTACTTACCACTCGTAGCGTGCGCTACAAATAATCTCACCTGCAGTCCAGTACCTTCTGGACTGCAGCCAGGGCAACCCTAGCGTGCGCTAAAGCTGAGTGGTAGCGTACGCTACCTATACCCAATTAGCGTACGCTAAAAGGAGTATGTAGCGTGCGCTACTCCTCACGCACAGCTCACAACGAAAATGACAATGATGATAACCACGGCACGAAACTCCAATCAGATTAGTGATGAATGACGATTGATACACGATATAATTACTCTGAATGATGAATACCATGACTGAATATGAGTGACAAATGACCAATAATGAATGAAATTACTGAGTATCAATTACTGAATGATAAGTACTGAATGATAATTACTGAATTACAACCGGGTATTACAGAAAGGTCATGAGAGAGAAAGTAGTTGTACTCTTGCTGAAAGAGTACGGAATATCTGTACCTTATTCAACAGCAAAAGTAAACAAAGATAGATGAATCACAAGATACAGGATCACTCCCGCTTCACGGAACCTATACGGATCAATAACCAAGTATTACTTTAAGTCCAAATGAATTTGGTTACTTATTTTATTAATATAATAGACTCTGAGTGTGTAACCACCTTTTTAAGAAAACTCAGCTTTTAATATCAAAACATGTATCACGTTTCCGGATTTTTAAAGTATACTTGTGCACCTCCTGGAGCCTTAGCAAAATTACCCCAGGTAGGTACATATGTTTTCTACTTTTTGTAATTTTTGTAGAATTTCCAAGTAGTATAGCTATAGAACAAAAATTCCTTATCAAAACTAGTCCAGATTCGGTGACAGATCTGAGACTCAGTAAGCAATTAAGAGACCATGATGTGCTGCTCTAAAAATTCCACCAAAAATCACAGAGGTCAAACACATCTTATATTTAAGCTCTGTCCAATTTGAGTTAATGATTTCTTACTGATTTTAAACAAAAATCATAAACCAAGGTTGAAATTCGGATTACTAATTGACAGGTTTGACACTTGGACTTGTAAAATCAGAAAAGACATTCTCTCGACTTCTAAAAATTACAAGACTTATATATTCAGAAAGTACTTTTCCAGAACTTGATTTTAGACTCAAGAATCACTCAAAAACACGTTGGTATCATTAAAATGGACCCCTTTCAATATGACACAAAAACCTGACATCATACCTGGAGATAAATTCAATACAACCCTAACCTTTATTAGCCAGCTTTTATCTATGAACAAGTTACAAATTGACGAATTTTTGAACCACCTCAGAACTCAAAAGTAAAATTTACAAAAATTCACAAAGGTACTTCAATGTCTTTAGAACCCACACGAATTTTCCTAGAATTTATTAGTTAGTTTAACCCCACACGAAAAATACTCAAACTCAGACTATTCAGAAAACCGACCTGCAGTTGTACCCAAAAAGTATCCTCCTCAACGACCTACCAAAACATCCATTAAAAATTCCCAAATATTCATGGTATTACTAATCATATAGAAGTTATATACTGGAGAGTTTCATGGTCCAAATTATTATAGTTTTTGAATAAAAAATCGACAAAGTGGACTGATTTCAGACTCCCGAATTTCAGATTCAACACTTAATCACACAAAAATAAAAGACACGACCAAAACAACTCGAAATAACTCCAAACCAATTGGAGAACTTAACTAAGACATAAAACTAGGTTTTCATCAAAAGAAACTGAATTGAATCATTATATATCATGACCTATCTCGTTCACAAATTCAGGTATACAAGATGTCTTAATTCCAGAATTTATTTAAGCCATCATATAACGTGTTTAATCATACCAACGCACCAGAGACCTTCAATCTACCACCAAGCCTTCCTTTGTGCACGCCTCGATCGAACGGTAATGGTATAGAACTAGGTAGCTGCCGTTTTTAGTTTTAGGTTTTAGGGTTTTTAGTTTTGTGAAGTATGTGCGTGTGTGATATATATAGGCGAGTGGGGAGGAATTTCAAAAAGAAAAATGCCTAAATTATGGGGATTTGATGGAAGACTTTGCCAAATTAAAACCCATCACGAACCTTGACATGATTCACGATTCCATATGTTTGTGTACAACATATCATTCGGCTAGGGACAAAAAATAGAAAACGTGTGACAATTTTAAATGTGTACAAATTATTTCAGTATAAGTCTTATATTCGTATTACATTAATTTGTTCAAATGTTAACGATTTAAATACTTAGGTTATAATCGTAATGCAATATTTTAAATAATTAAACGTCTTTTATAAATTCGAGATTAAAGGATATTTTAACATGTTCAAAAATCTGGGTTTTATAGAAAAGATATTCGAGGTAGTTGATTGTCCAGAAGAACGTAAAGTGCCGGTCGCTCAGTATCTTCTCGACAAAGATGCCGCTAATTGGTGGGAGGCTGTTAAGCCTCGAGATCGTGTTGTCACGTGGGCAGAGTTCCAGAGATTCATGAGAGATGAGTTTTGTCCGGAACCGATCAGAAATCAGAGGATTAATGAATTCTTTTTGGCGAAACCGCAAGATGTACCATTGTCTCAAGTTATTATTGATTTTAGTAAACAACTCAGCTATGTGCAGGATCAGGTAAAGACAGAGGAAGATAAGATTTGTCATTTTAGTAGGCGAATGAAGCCGGAGATTCGTCAGTACATGGCGGGTCCACCTGTACTTCGTTGAGAGAGTATCAAAATAGGGCATTAGCCTACAAGCTATCTGTATCATCGACTGAGCATATGTCAGAGTCGAAGAAACAGAAAACTATCGGGAACTTTTCAGGAAATCAAGGGAGTGGGCCCCCTGAGGCTGGGACTTCGTGTCGTCATCCCAAGAAGGATCCTCGATCGCGTGATCAGAGGAGTAGTACCCCCGCAGTGAGTAATGTGAGCAGCATGAAGACATGTTATAAATGTAGTCGAGCGGGCCATACCGCGAAGAATTGTCGTTCACCGTTAGTCAGCTGTTTCGAGTGTGGCCAGGTGGGTCACCGAGCTGTGCATTGCGAGACGGTAGCTTAGAGGTTTGGGTATCGAGATTCCGTCTCTAGTCCGAAAGGACATGGATATGCCTAGTGTGGATTTTGAGAATTTCGGCGTAGTCCGAATTCTTTGTGGTTATCCTTGCGAATCGTTGTGCGTTTATTTTCTATTTTCGACTGTGAGTGCTTCCTTGTAATATGTGCCTTGTGTTTTCTGATTGTTCAGATAATTGACTTGATTGTGTTATCTATTTGGTGATACTTGATACTTGTCGGTTTTATTATGTCTCTGCTTGTGGCATTGTAATGTTTTTCGTTGAGCGTGATTTCACGCCGTATTTTTCTTTGCGTTTCTTGTAACGTTTCGCCAATGGACGTAAGTTACGCGGTTCTTGTGTATCTCGTTGAGATGTTCCTGGTGGGATATTTCTTATCCCTACTTATTTTAAGTTTCGAGACGAAACTTCTTTTAAGGAGGGTAGTATCTAATATCCACGATTTCAATTTTCAGTAAATTTCTTTTTTTGATAGGAGTCCATTTTAAGGGCTCGCTTGTGACCGTTTGGTCATTCTGAGAATGATTAATTCTTTACTTTTTGACATCCGAGTTTGTTTTGGTATCGTTTTGTTGAGTTCCGTGATTCTTAGCGACTTTTCCGCACTTGAGTTCGATTCTTGCGAATCTCATTTTGAACTGTTGTTTCGAGTTTCCCGTAAGTCCGTTTAACTTTGTTAGACATGTTGTGAACTTTGGTTTGGTTATTCGATCACGTATCATGATTTTTGGGCATTTTGGGCCATTTTGTAATTTCCCAAAGTTGTCGGTATCCGCGTTCGTATTTGTTGTCTTGACCCTTTCATGGTCGCATGTGAGCTTGATTATAGCTCAAGCTCTTAGTATGATCTTATTCTGGTTCTTTCCGTGCGTATCTTGAACTTGGTATTTCGATCGGAGGAGTCCGTTGTTGTAACCAACTTTGAGAGCACTACTGCTGTAGTTCTGGGTGCATTAGCGCACGCTAAGGGATCTCCTTAGCGCGCTATAGAGCAACATGGTCAGAGGTCAGATTCTCTTAGGTGATTATAACATCATCTAATCCACTGTTTTTCGCCGAATCAAAGTATTTTTCTTGATTCCCTAGAGTTGACCTTTTGGGAGTTTTGTTATTGATTTCGTTTTCCATCCGATTTTGATAAACCGATTATTGTTAAATGATGTTAAACATATCCTATGGATTGTATATCCTTATTTCGGTTTGGAATTCCATTTTCATATTTTTGTCTGGTCGATTAGTATTCTTGGCCGTTTTGGGGAAAACCCTTTGAACTTTCGTCGTTTGTTCCTCCAATTCAGCGGCTTTGGGTCGTACTATGGAATTCATTTTCATTGTGGTTGTTGTCGTTCGTAGTTTATCGTCGCGGGTTAGCATTCGGCGGAGTCGGCAGGTTCATAGTCAGTTCGTGCCAACCTACTTCGATCGATTCTCCACGTTTGTGGTTATTCGAAGCAAGTACCTTGCTCATACATTCTTTTTTGTGGATATGATGATTGGTGATCGTCTTGGTATGTTTGTTTGGTTGTTTGAAAGGAACTTTCAAAAGATTTGGTTTAGCCTCGTTAAGTGCTTACCTTCAAAACGCGTGTTTTGTAAATGGTGCGTTTCGTGAATGGTTAAGTGAACCCTATGAATACGATTGTTGTTGTTGTTGTTGTTGTTGTGCTTTGATAATATATACATATATTATCTCATTTTGGTGCGTTGTGATTTGACAATTGTGTCATACTATGTGTTTGTTGCCTTTTAGGTGAATTGTTTGGATATCCTTGGCGTACTGTGTTATGCGTGTGAATATGGGCGGGGTCTACGGTGACACATGGCATGTGATCATGTGGTCAGGATGCAAGAAGTGATTGATCCAACCGTGAGAGCCTCAGGATACCTACGGTGACACATGGCTTGTGATCATGTGGTCAGGAGACAACTAGTGATTGATCCAACCATGAGATGACGTGGCAAGTGTTCACGGTGGTATGAGAAAACCTATGGTGACACATGACTTGTGATTATGTGGTCAGGGGACAACAAGCGATTGATCGAACCGTGAGATGACGTGGCATGTGTTCACGGTATTATGTATATGATTTTTGGATGTGTTTTTCCAGGTCGAGTACCTTGGATGTGTTACCGAAATTTCGTATCTTGGGTGGTATGTTTGTTGATTTTATGTCCGCCGAGGACACGTGACGTGGGTTTTGAACCCTGTGAATTGTTGTTGGTTTTTATTTGAGAAAACAAATCTTTGGGCTATGACCCCTGTTGGTTTTGGAAAGAGAAGGATTCGGTTTTGTTTTCTGTTAAAACTCCTGAGGGCATTTTAAACTATTTTACAAATTGTTCTCATGATTTGTGATCTTTCGAATTCTGAAAGTTTTACTCAAACTCTTGCCTCAGGAAGTACTTTTTATTATGTTTGAATCTTTGAGGATTCCAGGTTATTATTATTCTTGGAATATTTTTGTATGACTCGTATTTGCACTTTATACTTGCACTTGCAAAATAGTGGAATTTCGCTAACCCCCGAGTAATCGGGGGTGGATGTCTGTATTGCATTCAAGTTTTGGGGAGCATAACACAAGGTCGGCAAGAAGGATGATGAAGATGATTAATACTAATCACATGAGAATCCATACGATATCGTATTGGTTTGGTTGTACTTCATTTCCGCTGCAGTATTTTCCCTGTTGTACGGGAGTGTATTGTATTTTGACCCCTGCGTTGGCATGTATCGAGATTGAGTTGTATGTATTAATTGAAAGACCAAATCGATCTGCTGAGTCATTTTAGTCTTAAAGGCGATGTTGAGATATTTGATTTTAGTTACCAGCCTGGTAGATCCTTGAGGAAAAGATCTATGACGTGTAATATCCCTGAACGGATTGAGGGTGTTACAGTTGGCTATGTCTACTGCCTACCACCCCCAAATGGATGTGCAGACTGATCAGCTAAACCAATATGTGGAGAATTATTTGCGTTGTATGGTCAGCTGTAGTCCTAAGCAATGGTTTAAGTGGCTTCCATTGGCCGTGTATTGGTATAATACCAATTACCATGCTAGCTTGAAGTGAACTCCATTCCAAGCTTTGTATGGTTTTCCACCAAATCAGCTATGGGCTCTTATACGGCTGGTATTAACCTTGAGGATAAAGATGCCCTTGAAGAGCGCAAGAAGTTTGCACAGCCTCTCAAGAAGAATCTCATCGAAGCTCAGAGCCGAATGAAGTTCTATGCAGATAAGAATCATTAAGATCGGAGCTTTGAAGTGGGGGATCAAGTGTACCTAAAACTACAACCTTACTGTCAGACTTCAGTTTCCACACGCCGCAAGAAGCTAAAGTTATCTGTTCACTATTACGGGACTTATACTATTACCCAGAAGGTTGGATCTATGGATTACAAACTAGATGTACCGAAATCCTCCCGAATTCAACCATATTTCATGTCTCTTTATTAAAACATTGTGTGGTCAAGGAAATCATACCTGTTCTTGATCTTCCCAGCATCGATGATAACAGTCAATGTCAAGTCTTTCCTTTAGCTATCCTGGATTCACGTACGACGATGAGGAACGGTGTGGACTTCCCTCAGGTTTTGATCCAGTGGATGCATCAAGATCCAACTCTTGTAACTTGGCAAAATGTTTCCTTTATTCGACAAAAGTTCCCATATTTTAATCTTTGCGGACAATAATTATTTCAGGCGAGGGGTATTGTTATGGTTTTGGGGATCTGGTAAAAAGATTGCAGTGGAGCAACTAGGGTTTGAGAAGGAATCGAGAATGGGGGATAAGGAGGCCAAGTTTGGAGTTTCAAGCCATCCCGAGCATACATGTGGCTGAAAGATGGGAGTTAATAGGCATGGGAACCATGTGTCTCATACACGTTTTTTATCACTATTATTTCCGATAAAAGTGTCTTTTTAATTACCTTGAGTTGGTACCACTATCATATATATGTGGCCTTTGTTGCACATTTTTTTTATTTTTATTTTTTATTTATTTATTTTATTTTATTTTTTTTTATTTTTTTTATTTATTTATTTTTTATTTATTTTTTTTTATTTTTTTTAATTTATTTTTTATTTTTTTGTTTACCTTCAGGAATTTTTTATGGACAGGAGAGTTTTTTATGTGGAAGTTGCGACTGTAATTTTTCTTCTTACACGTTTCATGCTTTATCAATGTTGGAGGTGATTGTGGTCATTCTGACAAAAATAAATAGTAATCAACGTTTATTTCGTGCTTCGTGCTTCGTGCTTCTTACACTTCTCTCTGTCGTGAACGAACAAAGCTGAAACAAGCTTTTAGCTACCGAATCTAAAGTTGAGTATCTGTGTAATTTGGTTCAGAAATCGAGGGCCATCAGATCTGTGATAACACTATTGTACCGCTGATAACACTATTGTACCGCTGAAAAACATCAGATCTGTGAGTCCGAACCATAAAGAAAAACATCAGATCTGTGGGTCTTGAACGGCTATCAATAGACCAAAGATTAGATCTGCTTCGTTCAATTCACTGTTCACAAGCTTCTTCTAGAGACTTCCCATCAGGAAACTGATCGATCTGTATTCACGTTTTACACCTCTTCGAAAAACAGTGTGGTCAGCAATCTGCTTTTCTGCTTTCCGTGTCTTGATTTTGGTTCTCGGTTTTTGTTGAACTGGTCTCTGTTGGTCGGCGATTTGGGTTGTTTGTCTGATTTTTCTGTTCGATAACAGTGTGATTTTTAACTAACCCTTGAGCTTTCTTAGTAACTTGCTTACTTGCCATTCTTGGTCATCTCTGGCCGGCGTATCGCGGAAGAATAACTTTACATCGCGACATTCATCCCTCCGTCAATCTAACGGTAGTATTGCATTTTAGTATCTGTTTTGCAGGTTTCGTCTTGCTCAGTGTCGTCGGCCTATCGATCGCCTTTTCCCTGTTCAGGAGTCGATCGGTTTTCAGCTTACGCGGCTTCTCCTCCCTCGTCTCCAAGGCGTGTCGAAGTCCGGTATCATTGTACTTTTCTGTTAAATTTCATTTTTGTCTGCCTTATATCTACCATTTACTGCGATTTATATGCGGTTTGCTTGCTTTTATATCGTCTTTGTCATTCTCATCTTATTTTCATTTTTAGCTTCAATACCCCATTTTATTTCTCGTAGTGCGTTTGGGTTTTGTTTTGGTCGATGTCGCACTATTTGCGGGTTGGTAGTTCGAATTTGGGTACCTTGTCGGGTAAGCTTTTGGAGCTTGTGGATGTTTTGGGTAAGAGAAGGGTTGATGTGGCTTGTATTCAGGAGACTAGGTGGAAGGGGGCGCAGTCCAGGGAGGTGAACGGTTATAAATTGTGGTATTCAGGCCTTGCTAACTCAAGCAATGGTGTGGGCATTCTTTTGTCTAAGGAGCTTAAGGACAACGTCGTGGAAGTGAAGAGGTGCAATGATAGGATTATGTCCGTTAGAGTGGTGGTTGGGGAGAAGGTGGTTAATGTGGTATGTGCATATGCCCCACATGTTGGTTTGGGTGTGCTTGATAAGGAAGCTTTTTGGGTCTGTTTAGATGAGTTGGTCGGGTGTATTCCGGACGATCAATTTATTATTTTGGGGGGCGATTTCAATGGGCACATTGGTGAGGGGGTGGATGGTTATCATAGTGCGCATGGGGGTTTCGGCTTCGGAGTTAGGAATGCAGGAGGTTCCGCACTGTTAGAGTTTGCCACTGCGCATGTGTTGGTAATTGCTAACTCTGTTTTTCAGAAGAGAGCTGAGCACCTCATCACCTTCACTAGTGGGGGGCACAACACGCAAATTGACTACCTTCTTTTGCGCAGTCGTGATGCTAGGGCGTGCGTGGACTGCAAGGTGTTCCGGAGCGAGGCATGTGCTTCTCAACACCGGCTGCTAGCTATGGATTTATCCATGGGAGGTCGTGTTGTTAGCAGGGTTAGAGAAGCTAGACCTAGGATTCTCTGGAAGGATCTGAAGGGTGAGAAGGCGACAGTATTCAAGGAGTCTCTGACCCGCGAAGGAGATTTCTTGTGTGCGGGCGATGCTAACCTTATGTGGACCAGCATGGCCAATGCTATTAGGAGAGTGGGCGAGAAGGTGGTAGGGGTTTCTAGTGGACCTAGGGAGGCTTGGTGGTGGAATGAGGAGGTCCAAAACAAGGTTAAGGCAAAACAAGCGCTATTTAAGGAGCTTTTGTCGGCTAGTGCTGGGGAGGAGAGAATCTTGAATATTGTAGCGTACAAGGTGGCGAAAATAGAGGCTAAGAAGGCAGTGGCTAAGGCTAAGTGTGAGGCTTACGAGGAGATGTACAAGCGCCTAGACACCAAATAAGGAGCGAATGCTATTTTTAAACTAGCGAAAGCTAGGGAAAGAGGGTGGCGCGACCTGGGTCCCGTTAAGTTTATTGAGGATGATTTGGGTCAAGTGTTAGTGAACGATGTGGCTATTAAGGAGCGGTAGAATAGGTATTTTTTCGAACTTTTCAATGAGGCTAGAGGTAGTGACTCGGTGGTGCAAGGAGTTAGTGTATCTTCTGCTCGTTCGTTTAGTTCCTGTGAGAGCATCAGCAAGGAGGAAGTAAAGTGTGCCCTAATGAAAATGGGTAGAGCTAAGGCTGTAGGCCCGGATCATATCCCTATTGAGGTGTGGCTTTGTCTGGGGGAAGTCGGAGTTCAGTGGCTAGCAGAGCTGTTCAACATCCTCCTCAGAGGCTCTAAGATGCCGACAGAGTGGAGGCATAGTATTGTCGTGCCTTTTTTCAAGAACAAAGGTGATGCTCAGAGTTGTAGTAACTATAGGGGTATTAAACTCCTCAGTCATACTATGAAACTTTGGGAAAGAGTGGTGGAATGCAGGGTTAGAAGAGAAGTTGAGATCTCAGAGAACCAATTTGGCTTCATGACGGGGAGGTCCATGACTGAGGCCATTCATCTCGTCAGACGCCTTATGGAGAAGTTTAGAGAGAAGCGTAAGGACCTCCATATGGTGTTCATAGATCTAGAGAAGGCTTATGATAGCATTCCGCGCGATGTTATTTGGAGTAGCCTAGTAGAGAGGAGGGTGTCGTTGCCGTTCGTTAGGGCGATCCAAGACATGTACTCCCAAGCTAGGACGTGCGTTAGGACCCTAGTTGGTGACACCCAGTATTTTCCAGTTGAGATAGGGCTACACCAGGGGTCGGCGCTAAGCCCTCTTCTCTTCGCTCTAATCCTTGACGTCATTTCACGAGGGATTCAAGATGGCATCCCGTGGTGCATGCTTTTTGCTGTCGACATTGTGTTAGTGGCGGAGTCGAGGAGGCAGGTGAACTCGAAGTTGGAGCTTTGGAGGGCTAAGTTAGAATTCCAGGGCTTGCGTGTGAGCTGGTCTAAGACCGAGTATCTCTGGTGTAACTTTAGTGGTGAGGCCAACGAGGAAGATGTTGAGGTAATGATTGGGGATCAGATCGTACCCCGTACGGATAAGTTCAAGTATTTGGGTTCGATCATTCAGAAGGAAGGTGAGTGTGAAGATGATGTCACGCATCGCATCAAGGCGGGGTGGCTAAGGTGGAGAGCAGCGACAGGGGTCCTGTGCGACAAGAAAGTCCCTCTAAAGTTGAAGGGTAAATTCTATAGAGCGGCAATCTGACCTGCAATGTTGTATGGCTCCGAATGTTGGGCGATGAATAAGTCGCTTGAGAGCAAGTTGGAAGTGGCTGAAATGAGAATGTTACGTCGGTCGTGTGGTCGCACAATGTTAGATAGAATTGCGAAAGGGGTTTTCAGGAACGCGCTGGAAGTGGCGCCCATTTCAGTGAAAGTTAGGGAAGGGAGATTGAGATGGTTTGGCCACGTCCGCAGGAGGCAGGCATCTGCTCCGGTGAGGAGGGTCGAGAGTTTAATGGTTGTCGGGGAGAGTAGGAGGCGGGGCCAGGAGGACGTGGGAGGAGCAACTGAGATTAGATTTGAAGGCCTTAAACCTTTCCGAGACCATGACTGTTGATAGGTGCGCTTGGAGGTGCCAGATCAGAGTTGTGGATTCTTTTGTAGGGAGCGGTGCTGTAGTTGAGAGCCTCAGGGTTGGGTTGTCTCGGTTAGCTTTGACCTAGAGCATTGCATTTTTACTTTTATTGTATATTTTATCCTATTTTCTTTGCGTGTGGTGTATTTTTGACAGGGAGCTGTGCGCAGAGCCAACCTCTCTTTTGTTAGAGCAGCATTCATCGGGAGTGAAGTAGCCAAATTCCGCTTAGGTAAGTCCCATGTGGATCAAGCCATGGGCTCAGGTATTGTAACACCCCAAACTAGGTGGATATTACAGTGCCGTAGATGTTGGGATTCGGTGCCTAAAACGAAGGCCCAGCGGAAGCGGTAAAACGAAAATTAATTCGATCTGAATCCCTACGATGATCGATCGAGCTACGAATATACGAATATCAAAATGAAATACAAGAGATACGAGAAACATACCCTCGTAGTCCGTTGATTAAATGGATAACCTTCTCTTGAGCTATTCCCCAAGCTCTTGAACGATCCAACGCCGAAAACACCGCATCTCTACTTGCCACGCGCCGGAGAAACGACCGGAACAACAATCACCTTGCTATACTCCGAGGATAGGGCTAGAGCTAAGTGATGAAGCTTCCAATATGAAATTATAACACTCTAAGTGTATAACTCACAATCTCTCTTTTATGTCTTGATGTTTTCTCCAAGAAAAAACCAAGAACTTGTGATGAAGATGAAGAAGGAAAAGGAAGACTATATGAGAAAACAATTCTCTCTCTTTATCTCACTTATACGTATGATTGCCAAGAGTGAAGTGAGGATGAGAGATCAAAGTCTTCTATATATTCTTATTCAACCCACATGAAAACAAATACATATATCATGTTTGATTCCCCCATATAATGTATATGATACTTGTCCCCTCAATCACATGAGATTCCAAAACCATGATGGGGACAAGTCAATACACACACATGGTAATAAGTGGGGGGGGCCATGCTAGAAAACGGACGAGTTCGGTTCGTTTCGGACTCCCGTGAGTCCAAACAGATAAACTCCTATTCCGTTCCGATGTATTTATGTCGTTTAATTAATCCAATTAATTAAACATATCAAATACAAAATAACATAATTAATTTCTCCAAGAAATAATTATATTCATGAATTAAATTAATCACCCAGTAATTTATTTAATTCATTAGGCCGTAAATCAATTTATCCAATAAATCGATTTAAACATCCAATGTTCCAAAATTAGATATCCAATATCTAATATTCATAATGAGAGAATTAGCTCGATTCATTCCGTCGTCAATCCTAATGCGCGACTTAGTAGGTCCGTCTCAGTCAGCAATGGGAGGAACCAAAGAGTAGTAGCACCACCTAGCCAGCCTGGTGGCCTACACTGTACCCCGACTGAGAACGAATGATTGGGATCATTCAAGAACCATTCTGTCATGAATACCAGTATACGTATAAACCCTTGTTTCAAATGTCCCGATCAAGTTATAGGGTCACGGTCAGTCAAACCCTATCTGTACTTGACGCTATGCATGCGTTAATGCAAATCGAGATCATCGAGTACATCGTGTATCTAATACAACTAGCTCCAATGCTTTGGCCAAAGACTTATGATCTCATCGCCAATAACCGCATAGGACATATAACCCGCTCACTAACGGGAGAAAGAATTCTATCTTGGTATTGGTAGGACTGCTACTTGCCGTCAAGATGCACGTCGAGTTGACCCCGCCTTAGGTTTACGGTCGAACGACTCTAATGAAAAACATGACGTCACAAGCACATCCCAACAACATCAACAAGTCGAAGGATCTCGAATAACTATCACAACCTTTCGATTCCGTCATTGATTGTCCGGAGTGAAATCCATGTGACGAATCGAGGGTGAGTCGGTTCGAGTATACTAATCCAATTAGCATACCTATAACGTGTGCTCCCACTAACCATTAGTGTTCGACAGGCACTCTCCATGTCAAAGAACACGTCATACAAGTCTTCACATAAACTTAAAGCCCAGTCAAGTTTCATCGACTTGCGAACGATTAAGTATTTGAGCTATAACCTTTCCAGTGCCGACCCCCTTATCCAATAAGGAGTGGAACGTTTTGCTCTCAAATACACGGACTAGTTTCTATATGTTTATTTACGAGTTAGGAATGTCAGTAACTACGAGTAAATAAAGAAACATCCATTTGCCTTATATAAATGGTTTACATAATTACAAGTACAATGCCCTCACTCAACAACCTCTGAGTGGCATTCGAGGGCATACTCCTAACAGTAGATCCCCGACTGGGACCCACCAGGCAAATGAAAATGACTGAATTATACAGGATAAATGTAGTACCGAACCACATTACAACAATAATTACTCCGATGAGGAGTTTAATTACAACACACCAGGACAATACCGAATACTAGTGTATTTTATATGAAGATAAAATACACAACACTGAATGAAACGGAGTATCCAAATGAAAATCTGCAGCGGAAAATAAATGACGACAATATGAATAACTGAAAGATCGGGGGCCCCTACTAGTATCACTGGGACTCCTCGACGTCAGCATGCTATTCCCGTGCTTTTGCCTTGCCATGACACAGCAGAATCCCGGTAGGAGTCGATTACAGAACAACAATCCTCAAGGGTTGAAATTACACAATCATGATATATCCGAAGTTATGAAATATCCTTAGTTATGAATTACGGCGAAGAGGAGTACCATAAATACGCCCGTAGTGTTATGTGCAAATGTACAAAACGGATGACCGGACACACCGTCCTTGTACCTAATTAGTCAGCGGAGGTAATCGTTACCGTGTGCAGTCGATGTATCACTCCCAATACATGGCCATCATGTGCCCGACTAAAAATTCCACACATCCGCACCCGGCCACGCAATATGAACCCAGAAGGCCATATGAACGAGAATGACCATAATGAATATCAATGAATAATAATAATCTGACAAAGTCAAGAATGACTCACCGATATGAAAGTGATAATGAAGTGATTGATAGTTTCAATGAAATGATTGGAACCGCCGTTCCTCGCTAATGAAGTGATTATTCGACAATTACAAGTCTCAATATGATTAATACAATGATGAATGAGTTATGATTATGAATGATCAACAACAAAAGGAATGAATATCCTTTTAACCGAGTAAGAATTAACTTACACAATACCGATGAAGAATGTCCTTCCACGAACAAATGTCCTAAATGAAGTGTCGGTCGCTCGAACAACCTTAATTCAATACAATACCAACAATCCGTTCAATATACGAATTAAACACGAATATAACGAACTCAAAACGTCGATACGATTAAACCAAGTTCATTGGGGCATTATATCGAACACTTTGAGGCCAACTTCGATTGATTACAACTAAACCTCAATAATACCAACCTCAAATCCCCAAGAAGTGTTTCAAACCAACAAAACATCTTCAATACGATCAATAATCCGTTATGAATATCCAAAAACGTGATTATAACAACAATTAATCGAAAACCCCCAATTCCAATTCGATATTCAAAGTGTTCTTGAATAATCCCTCAATAATCCAATGAATCCTTATACAAACTCATAATCATATACATATCCCTTCATATAACATGATTATAACGTCCAAAACATCATATCCCAACACAAAATCGAAATCCAAGATGTTGAAGAAATTACCTCTTGAAGATCCAACCACTTCGATCCGAAGAACACGAGTTAAATCGAGTATCCAAGCTTCCCAAATGAATGAAGATGATGAAAAAATACACACTCAAATGATTGATGATGGCAAAATCTCTCCCTCAACCCTCTCTCTCGGATAAAGATGGAAAAATGAAGAAATGAGGAAAAATGACCCGGCCAAGTCCTTAAATACTGCCGGAAGTTACGGCCGTAACTCGGCCCTCTTACGGCCGTAACATTCCAGGTCAGCGGCCTTACGTCCGTAACCGGCCAACTCGTATGGCCGTAACTCGGATTCGTGCGAAAGCCTGCCGACAGACTTACGGCCGTAACCGCTCCTGAGTTACGGGCGTAACCCGCCTTCGTCAAAAACATCCGCAGACACCCTTACGGCCGTACCCGCACACCTTACGGCCGTAACTCGGATGATACGGCCGTATCCGGCCAAACTTACGGGCGTAAGCCCTCTTCGTCGAAAATGACCAGGCACCTTGCCTGCAGCGTACGATCGTAACCGGCCAAGCCTTACGGCCGTACCTTCCTCGACTTACGGACGTATGCCGCAACCCTTACGGCCGTTAGTCACCCTTGGTCGACAACAACTGAAATTTACGAACACCACTTACGGCCGTATCCTCCCTTTCTTACGGTCGTAACTCGCCTTCGGCCAAAAATGCCAGGGCAGCCTGCTGGACACGTACGGCCGTAATCGGCCAGCCTTACGGCCATACCTGCTCAACTTACGGCCGTATCACAAGACCTTACGGCCGTAAGTCCCATTCGTCCAAAATGGCCTGAAAACAACGAACCCTTGTTACGGCCGTAACCCAAAGTCCTTACGGCCGTAACTCAATGCTGGCCAAGGTGAAAAATCCGATAACTCCGATTCCTCGCTACGACTGATGAATGATCCGACATATCATACGAATGTGAGAATGAACAAGTCTAACACAAGCCAAAGATGATACTCCCATCTCGGTCTCTAAACGGAGAGGGAATGACGATCGGTAACTGATATACGATTACAACATGCCAACATTGAACGCAAATGAATGAATCATGAATGATGAGTGATTATTAATGAGTGAGAATTACTGAGTGACAATTACAGACTGATAATTACTGAATGAAAATGAATGAATTATAACCGGGTATTACATATGGTCTCGAGCTTTTTCGAATCATATGTTTTCCTTTGTATTTATCACACAAGATTCTACTGTGCACTAAGCTGGGGGTCTTCACGGAAACAGCCTCCCTACCATAATAAGTAGGGGCATGGTCTGCGTACATCTTACCCTCCCCAGACCCTGCTCTGAGCGGGATATACTGGGTATGTTTGGTTTGGTTTGATTTGATTTTTGTTGCACAAGAGAAGTAAAAAGAATGAAAGTTCAATTTCCCCTCCAATTTCTTCTTCTTCTTATACACTTCCTAATATAAACTAATACTCTCATTATTACAATTAATAAAAATACAAAAAAATATTGCTGGGATCCATTACATCCCGCCAGCCTACTTTTCAGCGGGGCTGCTGCCGGTAGACCTCCGGCGGCCGATCTATTTTTTTCTTCTCTTAACGATAGGCCCACTGACCTATTCTTTTTTTTTGTGGGCCTGTCGGTATGCTTTCCGACAGTCCGTCAATTTTTTTTCCATTGATTAATGGCAGACCAGGCGGCTGCCGATAGATTTTCGGGAATAAATATATATTTTTTTAGCAAGGAAATATGGTAATTTAATTATTTTAATCCAATTGTGGCAGCACCACCGTGACATTATGGCACGTATTATCTCTCGTATAATATAAGAGATAGTAGTATTTTTTGGTCGTCGTCGTAGTTCGCATCTAGAAAGATCATTTTTCCCTTTCCGTTTCCTTTATGTTAATTTTAAGGATAATATCGAATATTCAAGAATAATAAATTTTTCAAAGTACTCTTAGAATACTGAACTAATCTTATGGTTTTTTTCGTTCCTGACGGGGTTTTCCAACGGACCCCTTTTGACTTCACCCGATAGGCCTCTCATTGTTCTAGTAGTGGGCAGATTCCCTGCTCTCTTTGAAAGAAGCCGACCAATCAATTTTTTTTTTGTGCCTGCCTGGCCTTTTTCCCGGTGGGGCAGCCACCGGCAAATCACTGGATGCTGATCCATTTTTGTCATTTTTCTGTGGCTGACTTATTTTTCTTTCTCTTTCTTTGGGGGTGCGGTCGTCTGTAACCTGCGCGCCGATGGCCGACAGACCTCAGGTGAGGGCCATTCCTGTTTTTTTTTTTGTGTGGGCACCTGCTGGCCTGCATGCTGCGGAGCAGCTTCTGGCAGACCTCCTGTGGCGGTCATTTTTATTTTTTGAGTGCGGCCGCCTGCCAGCCTGCGCACTGATGGAGCCGCCGATAGCGAACCTCCAGGATAGGGGTGAACTCGGCTCCTTTTTATTCGGTTTTTGACCAAAACCGAGTATCGAACCAAATATTCAGTTTCAGCTTGGTTTGGTTCCTTTTGACATGTGGTTCGGTTAAGTTTGATTTTATAACTATTCGATTCGGTTTCAATTCGGCTTGATATATTTTCAATTCTTCACTATTTAAATTCAAATGTTATACGTTATAGAGTAAGTTATATAACAACAATCCAACAAGAGTTATGCATATTGTCAAGATAAAAGCTAGAGTTGCATTGCATTTTACAAATATCTCAAAACATATAACAAAGAGAAATCACAATAGCTCATTTTCTAAACCTAAACTAGATGAATCACAAGTTATAGCATATTATAGGTCCTCCTTGGACGTATGAGGGTCTTAAAAAATAAAAAAAACTACACTAAAGTTCCAAACACACGAAAATCACAAAAACGACGTCGTTTTAGTATGTTGACTTTGACTTCGGTCCATTACGATTCGGTTCGGTTTGGTTTGGTTCGACCCCGAACCGAGAATCAAAGAAAACCAGTTCCGTTCGGTTCTATTTTCTATATTTGGTTCGGTCTTCTTCAGTTTTGGTTTTTCGGTTCTTTTTTCGGGTTTCTTCAGTTTAGTTTTTTGGTTTTCGATTTCGAAATGCCACCCCTACTCCGAAAGCAACATATTTTTCTCTAGCAAGATAATCTGGTAATTTGATTATTTTAATCTAATTATGGTACCATTACACATGCCATTATGGCACATATTATCTATTTCTATAATATAAATGACAGTGGTGTTTTTTGGTCATAATGTGCACCTGTAATGATCGTTGTACCCCTTTCCTCCCTTATATGTTAGATTTAATATTATAAAATATTAACGATAATAAATTTTAAAAAGTATCCTTAGAATATTAAATTTGAAGGGACAATTAATCTTCAAAAAAAATTCTAACGGGATTCTCTGACGGACCTTCGGAGGGTCAGCCGGCCAAACGACTGACCAATTAATTTTTTTATTATTGTGTCCGACCTATCTTCGTGTTTTTTGGTGGTCCTCCATCGGTGGATACCTCCAGTTGCTGGTCCATTTTTATTTTTTCTACGATTGAGTTGTCGGTGTTGCCTTACAGCGTGGTTGCCGTTGGCAGACTTCTAACGACTATGAGTTCGTATTGTTAGTGCGGCCAATAATCGCCCAACAGAGCCATTACCGACCAGTATTTTTAGCAGCCTCCGTTGGCAGACCTACAGCGGTGCGATCGTCTGCTGGCCTGCTCCAGCGAAACCACCACCGTCAGACCTACGGGGGTTGATATGTTTTTATAGCACCGTCACCGTGCTATTATGGCACGACTTATCTCTAGTCTATAATATAAAAAGACATTGGTATTCTTATGTGCACCTAAAAGACCACTTTACCACTCACTTCCCCTCTATGTTAATCTTAATAATATCAGATGTTCAACAATAAGGAATTTTCAAAAGTACCTTTAAAATATTATACTAATCTTCAAACAAATCATCATTCTTGATAGGGCTCTCTAGCGGATTTTCGGTTAAGGGTCAACCAGAAAGTCAATTGTTGTCTTTGTTTTGTGTTGAGTTGATGTCTAAACAAGTCATTTTGAGTTGTCATGGAAAGACCCATGCATAAGAAATGATTTTATTTACTTTACTATCGTAATTTAATTTTACTAAAATATTTTGGCCAAGACCACGGCCTAATCTTCATTACCAAGTATTTTAAGTTAAGTGGTATGTCTATATATGTAATTTGTTATCTTGATAAACCTGTGTGGAAGGTTTTATAGTGTATAACGACCCGAAGATATTTGTGTTGGAATTCAGGACCTAAAAACAAAGGCACAGTAGAATAATATAATTGATTCATGCACCACGGGACGCCATCTTGTATCCCCCGCGAAATGACGTCAAGGATCATAGCGAAGAGAAGAGGGCTTAGCGCCGACCCCTGGTGTAGCCCTATCTCAATCGGAAAATACTGGGTGTCACAAGCTGGGGTCCTAATGCACGTCCTAGCTTGGGAATACATGTCTTGGATCGCTCTAACGAACGGCAATGACACCCTCCTCTCTACTAGGCTCCTCCAACTAACATCGCGCGGAATGCTATCATAAGCTTTCTCTAGATCTATGAATACCATATGGAGGTCCTTACGCCGCTCTCTAAACTTCTCCATAAGGCGTCTGACGAGATGAATGGCCTCAGTCGTGGACCTCCCCGGCATAAAGCCAAATTGGTTCTCAGAGATCTCAACTTCTCTTCTAACCCTGCATTCCACCACTGTTTCCCAAAGTTTCATAGTATGACTGAGGAGTTTACTACTCCTATAGTTACTACAACTCTGAGCATCGCCTTTGTTCTTGAAAAACGGCACGACAATACTATGCCTCCACTCCGTCGGCATCTTAGAACCTCTGAGGAGGATGTTGAACAGCTCTGCTAGCCACTGAACTCCGACTTCCACCAGACAAAGCCAAACTTAAATAGGGATCTGATCCGGGCCTACCGCCTTAGCTCTACCCATTTTCATAAGAGCACCCTTTACTTCCTCCTTGCTGATGCTTTCACAGGAACTAAACGAACGGGCAGAAGATAGACTAACTCCTTGCACCACCGAGTCACTACCCCTAGCCTCATTGAAAAGTTCATAAAAATACCTATTCCACCTCTCCTTAATAGCCACATCGTTCACTAAAACTTGGCCCAAATCATCCTTAATAAACTTAACGGGCCCCAGGTCGCGCCGCTCTGTGGCTTGGGGATATTCCCAACCACTGGTTTCAATGTAAGACTGAAGATTTGTAAATGACAGAGATTTGAAAAACTTCCACTCTTCGAAAATATTGACAAAAGAGTGTTTTAAGGCTTGTGATTTAACAAGCTGTAATTGTTCAATGGACAGGTTGAAAACATTATTTTCCAGCAGGTTAAATGTATAATTGGCTTCAGGGATTGAGATGATTAAACCTGCTTCTTCTTCCTCTGGAATGTAGGCTGGGGTGAGTACAGCCACAATCTAAGTCTCCAGGCTGGCGGTAGTCTTCAGTGAGTAGGTGACACAGGCTGAAGTGGCATGATGATCATTGCTCTTCCTCACTAAGCTGCGATGCTAGGCCTCTTGGGAGAGGGTTCTGGAGATGACTGCATGATGGAAGGTTCTCCAGGGGCTGGTCCCCTTCTCTTGAATCGGACAGCTATGGGAGTGTTATCTGACTTGGAGTCTGACTCCCCAGTAGAATGGTGTTGCTGAAAGAAGAAACAGAACCCTGAATGAAGCAGCAAGGTCCATGATTGCAGAAGCTGACCTGCCCAAGATGTTTTGGGCTGAAGCTGTCAACACATCTTGCCATACTCAGAACAGGAGTATGATAGTAGGGAGACATGGCAAAACTCACAGTTGGCGGAAGACAAGTCGACATATCGCGTGAGTCGATTCGTACAGTTTTTGGTATGAAACACCGTGGCATAGCTGTCGAAGCTCTCAAACAGTCCGCAGCTGAAACCTGGAAGAAAATCAAGGCGATTGACCAACTGACGAAGCTGAAACTTACTTCTAAAAGGAGCGAGATTAAGAAGGTCTATCGATATACGTTGGATATAACCAACAAGATCATTATGGGTATGGCCGGCAGTTACGACCAACTGTCGTCGGCGAAGTTCATGGTGCTGGGAGCACTGATTCAAGATGAGGAAATTGATTGAGCTGACTATATCTTTAGGCAGATTGTTCGAGAAGTCAACAAAGCCGAATGGCTTTCTGATGAAAAAAGATTTAAATCCAAGCTGGCGTTTGGAACGCAGCTGAGTTGGATTCTGGAGAAGACAGGTATGGCGAAGGGAAGTACTGACCCCTTCCATACCAACAAGATACTTGGTCATCTGGACCAAGAAACCTTGAGGAGGTTAGGGAACAACAGAAGAGCAGCCCAGATGTTGAAGGAGCTGCCTGACACAAGGACTTACCCCAGATATCATTCATCAGGCGAGTCGGACCGACCTGCAGCCGACAACCCAACTGCAGTCAAGTCAGACTCCGAGTCAGACAACACTCCCATAGCTGTCCGATTCAAGAGAAGGGGACCAGCCCCTGTGTAATATCCGGATTTATTACAGTGTATTTCATCTGTATTCAAACCCTGTATTATTTGGATTGGTGATTTTGATTATTGGAGTATGATATTTCGTGCATTGATATCATTGTACATAAGTATAGAAACTTGCAAAATTGCTCAAGCAACCTCGTGATAGCGCATGCTAAGAATGTATCTTAACGCGCGCTATCGGGCCATTATTAGCGCACGCTATGAGGATAGGAGTTGCGTGCGCTAAGAACTCAATTATTGAGCGGGACGGCTAACACATGCGCCAGCCGGGACATGGGTCCGGATAAGATTCCCGCTGACGCACCCGGACAAAATCTGAAGTCAACCATTATTAGCGCACGCTAATGGATGCTTAGTAGCGTGCGCTAACTTGTCAATAATGCAGAATATTATAAATGGGACATCAACCGTTTTGGCTTTCATTTCTTTCGCCCTTTCTTCATCCTTGAGAGTTCAGAGAGCTGTAGTGATACTTATATACACTTAGAACACATATTGTTGGTGTTTATACATTGGTTATCACTTGGGAATGTTCATGGAAGTGGAATAGCACCTTGGAGTGGCATACAACCAACCGGAGTGGGATTCTACCTTACGGTTCAGTGATTTCGTCATTTTAAGGTATGTTCAATCTATCTCCAGACTTAAAGTTGGATTCTAACGATTTGGATGATCATGTTAACA
Source organism: Orobanche coerulescens (assembly GCA_033398695.1). Classification (NCBI taxonomy): domain Eukaryota; kingdom Viridiplantae; phylum Streptophyta; class Magnoliopsida; order Lamiales; family Orobanchaceae; genus Orobanche; species Orobanche coerulescens. Next base: position 121,609,146 of record CM065815.1, read on the forward strand.
AGATATGGATTTTCATAGACGAATTATCCAAGTATATCATGTTTGGAATATTGAGATGAATAAGCCTTAAGTACCTTGATTATAATCATCATGATTCGAATCTTATTACACTGAATATGTGAAGAGAAGCTTCTATCATTGGTAAACCGAATCTAATAGATGATTTCATAGTAATCTTGGACTAGACGTTAACACCCTTATTGTTAGATAAATCTAAAGGTTTGATCATGGAAGGATTTATCTAATATATATAGGGCGTTTATCAACTTGATTATGATAATATGGATTGATATAGAGGTGTTGATATCAACCGTTAAGCTTTTCGTATTGTCGTATGAAGATTTGAAGTCGGAATGGAATATGGTTTTATATTGGTATGCATATCCTTGAATCCGAAGTTGTCTTTATCCGTAAAATCATTCATAAGGGTATGAACATGGTATTCATGGAAGTAACATGAATTATCACGCAAGATTTCATTGTTTCATTCATGGCGAAACGATTCTTGCTTTCGTGATAAGCGCCATGCGAATAGCGCCGCGCTATGCTATGCGATTTAACGTCTTCTCGAGCACTAGTTAGCGTGCGCTACATTTGGTACGTAACGTCGCTAGACCATCGACGAAGTCGATTGGTAGTCGGTGAAATCGACCATGCATAGTTAGCGTACGCTAGTCTTTGTTGTTTGCGTGCGCTATCGGGCAGACGTAACGCACGCTACACAGAGTACTTAGCGTGCGCTAAGGAGTTCGGGCAGAATGCATTTTATGAACTTTTGGCCGTGAATCGAATTGTTAAATATTCATACGACGTGAGATAAATCCTATATCATTTCTTTTGTTAAGGTTTGGTCTCGTTACGTGATTGATTGAGGAGGACGACCGTCGAGTGTTCATTTCCGTGGAAGTATTGTTATTGTCTTCAAATCGAGGCAAGTACCTTAATTGCTTTATGTATTGTTGTTATACATATTGTCGTGCATGTATGTCGTGATTGTATGTCCACCTCGTGTTGGTCCGACGGGATCATCGTGGGATCTATGCTAGCGTGCGCTGGATCATCGGACGGGTTTTTCCACCACGGGTTGGTCTGACGGGATCATCGTGGGTTCTAGGCAGTGAACGCTGGATCGATGGAATTACCATGTGTATGTATTGATATCATGTTGTGATTATCAGTTGTGTATGTTATGTTTGAGTTTCTCGTAGGAGAAGACTCGTTGGTATTTTGTTGTTTACGTTATTATTATTCTTCGTGAGATATGAATAATATGTTGTGGTACTTGTACTAGCATCGTTGTGCTAACCCCTTCGGGGGTGAACATTTTGTTTGTGTTCGGGATCCGGGAGAGCGGGAAACAACCACTGGGCCGTATGATGACGAGGGTGCAGAGTGATGTCCCAGGGTTTATTTATCATTGTTTATTCATTATTTCAATAAGTACTCGAGTACGAAGTCATTTGTGATGGGTTTGAATTTGGTGATGTATTATTGAGTTGTTGAACAATTGTACTATTTACGTATTGGGTCGAATCGATGTACTATAATTCCGTTATTTCCATTCGTTAGTACCCTTTTTATGCTTGTTCAATTCTTGACCTTGTAAATCCTTATGTAAAGGATTTACGGTATGTAATATTCCCGAATATATTGGGGTGTTACGAGAATATGGTATCGGAGCTAAGATTATGGATATCTTGGCCGTTGGGTTAAAATAGGGTCATTTATGTCTTTTGGGGTAACAGGCCGTGAATGACATCACCGCCTTGCCTACGTCTTCATGCGACAGTGGTTGTAAGTTCCTAAACTCTATCTCGTTCTTTGCATATTGTATCTCTTTATACTCGAATATTAGAACGATGTTGTTTCTGTATATTGAGTATTTATGCTTACGGTATGTTGAGAGGCGGACGTGGACGTGGTCGCGGTCGTGGACGCGGACGAAGAAATGCCGAAAGGGAGGCGTCACCTTCTAACCGGGCCGGTCATAGCTCCGGCGAGCCGCAACAATCTATTAATAATGAACCAGATCCTGCTGTGCAGAGATCCTTCGTCAAGTGGTGAACCGGATGACTCGGTTCGCCCAGTCGTGGACCGAATGCAAGTGGCGGTGGGACTACGGCGGGGAGAGGCAAGAGGATCCCGGACATGGGAAATCGAGGTGACCGGTGGGCGCAAGAGGTGGCAAAGATGCAACCACCCAAATTCGACGGTATTTACGAGACTCCCACACAGGATCATTGGTTAAAGGAGCTGAGAAAATCTTTGCGGAATTAAGCGCCTGACGACTAGGAGAGCCTCTATCGCTCGATATTTTACGATAGGGAAGCGTCCGAATGGTGGGAAGCCATCCGGCGGTAGACCATGATGCCGATTGACAGAGTTTAGATTGATGATGGAAGCTCGATGTATTGCCCTCGTCTGTGAGGGAAGCCAAAGTTCGGGAGTTTTCTCGCTCGGCCTTCCGACGTGCGTATCGAGTGCGATCAAGACGTTTAACCGGTGGCATTTGTTCGACATCCGGTGAGCGGATGCGAAATGATGATCCATTTCGATATGAGGATGAAACGAAGTTGAGGTACATGTCCGGATTGAATGTACCACACTCCGCCAATACGGGATAAGGCGTTGGCATATGAGATCAAGGAAGCAGCCATGGAGAAATTTGCGGAAACCAAGAAACAGAAAGTCTCTGGTACTTTTACAGAGCACAAGAACAGTGGGGCCCGTAAGGCCCAGTCATCCTTTCACTCTTTCAAGAAACCTCCGCACCCAACTAGGAGCGGAAAGAATTTTGGAGCGACATCAACTATTACTGATGTTACCAGAAAATGCTTTAACTGCGCCCAGACGGGGCACTATCGACGGAATTGCCCCCTTCCTGCCGTGACCTGTTTTGATTGTGGACGAGAGGGACATCGGGCGGTGTTTTGTGAAGAGGCTGCAAAGTCTTTCAGAGCCCGTACACCACATCCAGTCCAGAAGGAGGCCAGTATTCCACAGACGCAGCAAAGTGTTCAGATGCCTCAGAATTTTGGCTGCGGGCGAGGCAGAGGACAATGGGACCGAAAGGGGACATCGAGTGCCGGATCTGCTCCCCCACGTCTGTACGAGATGAGGAGGACAGACGATCGAGATCTTCTTTGTCGCCGCATCTTGTCGAGATCCTTTCCGGCCGATTAGCGTTTTATTCGATACAGGAGCTACACATTCTTTCATATCTTTGTCTTGTGTAAATCGTTTGAATATTTCCGGTTTTCATTCTTGTGAACCTTATGTTGTTGGTTTACAGAGTGGAGAAAGGATTGTCGGAAATTTAGAAACTAGAAATTTCCTGTATCATTTGGAGGCGGTGGCTCTCAAATCTGATCGTAATAGAAATGCAAGGAGACGACCTGATACTCGGAGACGATTGGCTTAATCTATATGGAGCAATTGTGAACTACCGAAGGAGGAATATCTCGTTGATCGCTGACGATGGTTCCGAGATTCTGTTTGAGGGATGGAAACCGGGAAGCTCAGGAAAGTTGATCAAGGCGATGAAATTTGTCAAATTGTTGAAACAGTGCATGCAAGATCGGTGTTACGCAATGAAGAAAGAAGAAGAAATTGTGGAACTTTCATCTATTCTGTTGTGAACGAATTTCCGAGATGTATTTCTGATGAATTACAGGCTACCTCCACGAAGGGATGTAGAATTTACCATTGAGTGGAACCGGAGCTACACCGATTTCCAAGGCGCCGTATCGTATGGCACCTCTTGAGATGTACGAATCAAGAAGCGGTGGAGGAGTTACTGGACAAGGGCTATATTCAGCCAAGCGTTTCACCCTGGGGAGCGCCAGTTCTTTTTGTCCGAAAGAAGGATGGATCGCTCCGACTGTGTATTGACTATCGAGAGCTGAACAAGATGACGATTAAGAACAAGTATCCATTGCTACGGATTGATGATTTGTTTGACCAGTTGCAAGGGGCAACGGTATTTTCTAAAATTGATCTGAGATTAGGATACCATCAGCTGAGGATTAAGGAATCTGATGTTCCGAAATCAGCGTTCAGGACTCGCTACGGGCATTATGAGTTTGTAGTGATGCCGTTTGGTCTCACTAACGCACCTGCTGTATTTATGCAATTGATGAACCGTGTGTTCATTGAATTTTTGGATAAATTTGTGGTCGTGTTTATTGATGACATTCTGGTGTATTCTAAGAGTCCGGAAGAACATGCGCAGCATTTGCGAATTGTATTGGAACTTTTGAGAAACGAGCAATTGTACGCCAAACTTTCTAAGTGTGAATTCTGGCTAAAGGAAGTAATGTTCCTCGGCCATGTGGTGTCAGCTAGAGGAGTCCGAGTAGATCCTCAGAAGATCGAAGCAATATTGGATTGGAAGCCTCCAAAGAACGTGAAAGAGGTCCGAAGCTTCTTAGGACTTGCTGGATACTATCGTCGATTCGTGGAAGGGTTTTCTAAAATCTCCCGCCCACTTACTCGACTCCTTCAGAAAACTCAAAAGTTTGAGTGGAATGAATTATGTCAGATTAGCTTTGATGAATTGAAGAAGAGATTGACGACGGCACCGATTCTATCACTTCCGAGGCGAAGGATTCATAGTTTACGGTGATGCTTGAACCAAGGACTTGGGTGCGTGTTGATGCGAGAATGATAAGGTAATCGCTTATGCGTCGCGACAAGAAACCTTATGAAGTGAATTACCCGACACATGATTTGGAGCTAGCGCGGTGGTTTTGCCTTGAAGATCGGAGGCATTATGCATGCGGGACTCACCATCGGATCTTTACGGATCATAAGAGTCTCAAGTACATATTTAGTCGAAAGAGTTGAACATGCGGCAAAGAAGATGGTTAGAACGATTAAGGACTATGACTTGGAGATTTTATATCATCCAGCAAAGCGAATGTAGTGGCCGATGCACTTAGCCGCAAACTGTCTCTATTCGAGATCTTGGAGGCCGACATCCCAACTTAGCCTTCAACGAGAGATGATTCGTGAAGGAATTGAGGTATGGTTACAAAGAGTCCAAGGACAATCATGCGTGATGGAGATAACTTCATCTTTAGCAGAAGAAATCAAATCTAGGCAGGCGAGATGATCCTCGATGATTCGGTTACATGATGAAGTGATCAAAGAAAGGCCCCGGATTCATAATTCATGACGATGAAGTTTTGAGATTTGAGAACCGACTCTGCGTTCCGATGTTGATGTTAAAGCAGACGATTATGAAGGAAGCTCATAGTTCGCCCTATTCTATCCACCCGGGCACCAGTAAAATGTATAAGGACTTGAAGCAGAACTTCTGGTGGGGCAACATGAAGAAAGACGTAGCGGACTATGTTTCGAAATGCTTGACTTGTCAGCAGGTTAAGATCGAGCATCAACGGCCTGCTGGAATGTTGAAGCCACTCCCGATTCCTGAATGGAAGTGGGAGGACATATCGATGGACTTTGTCACTAATATGCCAAAAACCAGGACAGGAATGAACATGATTTGGGTAATAGTTGATCGTTTAACCAAATCGGCTCATTTTCTAGGCATTAAGGATACGTGGGGACCAGAGAGGTTGGCTCGAGTCTTTATTTCGGAGATAGTTCGATTGCATGGTACGCCGAAGACCATTGTTTCTGATCGAGACGGCCGTTTTGTGTCTCACTTTTGGAAAGCAGTTCATAAGGCCTTGGGGACCGAATTGAACTTGATCTGACTTATCACTGCGGTGACGGACAATGCGAGAGAACTATACAAACGGTGGAAGACATGCTAAGGGCACGTGCCTTAGATTGGTCAAACGATTGGGAAGTTCATCTACCGTTGATTGAATTTACCTACAACAATAGTTGGCATGCTTCTATTAAGATGGCACCGTTTGAGGCATTATACGGAAGGAGATGCAGATCGCCCCTATCTTTGGGACGATTCATCGGACTTGATCGTAAGCAGAACGAGTTGATCGAGCAGACTCGAGAAGATAGCCTTAATTCGTGAGAGGCTGTTGGCCTGCAGTCGCGAAATCTATGCGGGCGTCGCCGCCGCCCATTGGAGTTCGATCTTTGGAGATCACGTACTTTTGAAGGTTTCTCCTACTCGGGGAATATTTCGTTTCGGAAGGAAAGGAAAGCTGAGTCCGAGATATATCGGACCATTTGAGATCCTCGAGAGAGTTGGGGAGTTGGCATACAGATTGGCATTGCCGCCGTCATTGTGCCATGTTCATAACGTGTTCCACGTATCCCAGTTACGAAGGTATATACCAGATCCCAGTCATATCATTGATTTCGGCGAGATCGAAGTCGAGCAGGATGGGACGTTTGAAGAAAGACCAGTCAAGATACTCGAGAGTTGAGTTAAGCAACTGAGGAACAAATCAATCGTTTTGGTCAAAGTTCAGTGGTCACGTCATGGAACGGAAGAAGCCACCTGGGAAACGGAAGCTGATATGAAGTCTAGATATCCCGAGTTATTTTTGTCTTGAGTTTCGGGACGAAACTCCTTTTTAGTAAGAGAGTATGTAATATCCGGATTTATTACAGTGTATTTCATCTGTATTCAAACCCTGTATTATTTGGATTGGTGATTTTGATTATTGGAGTATGATATTTCGTGCATTGATATCATTGTACATAAGTATAGAAACTTGCAAAATTGCTCAAGCAACCTCGTGATAGCGCACGCTAAGAATGTATCTTAACGCGCGCTATCGGGCCATTATTAGCGCACGCTATGAGGATAGGAGTTGCGTGCGCTAAGAACTCAATTATTGAGCGGGATGGCTAACACATGCGCCAGCCGGGACATGGGTCCGGATAAGATTCCCGCTGACGCACCCGGACAAAATCTGAAGTCAACCATTATTAGCGCACGCTAAGGGATGCTTAGTAGCGTGCGCTAACTTGTCAATAATTCAGAATATTATAAATGGGACATCAACCGTTTTGGCTTTCATTTCTTTCGCCCTTTCTTCATCCTTGAGAGTTCAGAGAGCTGTAGTGATACTTATATACACTTAGAACACATATTGTTGGTGTTTATACATTGGTTATCACTTGGGAATGTTCATGGAAGTGGAATAGCACCTTGGAGTGGCATACAACCAACCGGAGTGGGATTCTACCTTACGGTTCAGTGATTTCGTCATTTTAAGGTATGTTCAATCTATCTCCAGACTTAAAGTTGGATTCTAACGATTTGGATGATCATGTTAACAAGATATGGATTTTCATAGACGAATTATCCAAGTATATCATGTTTGGAATATTGAGATGAATAAGCCTTAAGTACCTTGATTATAATCATCATGATTCGAATCTTATTACACTGAATATGTGAAGAGAAGCTTCTATCATTGGTAAACCGAATCTAATAGATGATTTCATAGTAATCTTGGACTAGACGTTAACACCCTTATTGTTAGATAAATCTAAAGGTTTGATCATGGAAGGATTTATCTAATATATATAGGACGTTTATCAACTTCAGTATGATAATATGGATTGATATAGAGGTGTTGATATCAACCGTTAAGCTTTTCGTATTGTCGTATGAAGATTTGAAGTCGGAATGGAATATGGTTTTATATTGGTATGCATATCCTTGAATCCGAAGTTGTCTTTATCCGTAAAATCATTCATAAGGGTATGAACATGGTATTCATGGAAGTAACATGAATTATCACGCAAGATTTCATTGTTTCATTCATGGCAAACGCAGTTCTTGCTCGGCAAAGAAGCGCCATGCGAGATAGCACACGCTATGCTATGCGGTTTAACGTGCGCTTCTCGAGCACTAGTTAGCGTGCGCTACATTTGACGTAACGCACGCTAGACCATCGACGAGTCGATTGGTAGTCGGTGAAGTAATCGCCATGCATAGTTAGCGTACGCTAGTCTTTGTTGTTTGCGTGCGCTATCGGGCAGACGTAACGCACGCTACACAGAGTACTTAGCGTGCGCTAAGCAGTTCGGGCAGAATGCATTTTATGAACTTTTGGCCGTGAATCGAATTGTTAAATATTCATACGACGTGAGATAAATCCTATATCATTTCTTTTGTTAAGGTTTGGTCTCGTTACGTGATTGATTGAGGAGGACGACCGTCGAGTGTTCATTTCCGTGGAAGTATTGTTATTGTCTTCAAATCGAGGCAAGTACCTTAATTGTTTTATGTATTGTTGTTATACATATTGTCGTGCATGTATGTCGTTATTGTATGTCCACCTCGTGTTGGTCCGACGGGATCATCGGGGGATCTATGCTAGCGCATACCGGATCATCGGACGGGTTTTTCCACCACGAGTTGGTCCGACGGGATCATCGTGGGTTCTAGGCGATGAACGCTGGATCGATGGAATTACCATGTGTATGTATTGATATCATGTTGTGATTATCGATTGTGTATGTTATGTTTGAGTTTCTCGTAGGAGAAGACTCGTTGGTATTTTGTTGTTTACGTTATTATTATTCTTCGTGAGATATGAATAATATGTTGTGGTACTTGTACTAGCATCGTTGTGCTAACCCCTTCGGGGGTGAACATTTTGTTTGTGTTCAGGATCCAGGAGAGCGGGGAAACAACCACTGGAACTGTATGATGACGAGGGTGCAGAGTGATGTCCCGACCGGGTTTATTTATCTGTTGTTTATTCATTATTTCAATAAGTACTCGAGTACGAAGTCATTTGTGATGGGTTTGAATTTGGTGATGTATTATTGAGTTCTGTTGAACAATTGTACTATTTCTGTATTGGGTCAGAACTGATGTACTATAATTCCGTTATTTCCATTCGTTAGTACCCTTTTTATGCTTGTTCAATTCTTCAGCCTTGTAAATCCTTATGTAAAGGATTTACGGCGCTGTAATATTCCCGAATATATTGGGGGTGTTACACCCTGGAGAACCATCCATCATGCAATCATCTCCAGAACTCTCTCCCAAGAGGCCTAGGTGACTGCAGTTTAGTGAGGAAGAGCAGTCAGATCATCATGCCACCGGCCTGTGTCACCTACTCACTGAAGACCACCGCCTCTGTGCACCCTGGAGACTCAGATTGTGGTTGTCCTCACCCCAGCCTACTTTCCAGAGGAAGAAGAAGCATGTTTAATCATCTCAATCCCTGAAGCCAATTATACATTTAACCTGCTGGAAAATAATGTTTTCAACCTGTCCATTGAACAATTACAGCTTGTTAAACCACATGCCTTAAAACACTCTTTTGTCAATATTTTCGAAGAGTGGAAGTTTTTCAAATCTCTGTTATTTACAAATCTTCAGTCTTACATTGAAACTAGTGGTTGGGAATAATCCCCAAGCCACAGAGGAGGTACTGATTCATTTTTGTAAAGAATCAGACTTAGTGTTGATCCTCCAGGATAATTGGTTCATGACTCATTTTAAAACCAACATGGACCAATTCATCCATTCCATTATGCATAGTATTTTTTATGGTTCCTTTGGAGAAGAGGAGGAGGAGGAAGAAGAGAGAGAAATTAGGATTGAGGAGGTAGATGGAGAAGAAGAGATTATTGTTTTAGTCGACGAAGAAGAGGAGGAAGAGAGAAAAGAAGAAGAAAACATTTTAGTTGAAAAACATTCTGAGGAAATTGAGAAAACAGAAGAGTTGATTGAAGAAGAATAATAAGAAGAAGGAGAAGAAGTAGAACAGGATGAAGGAGAGAAGGATGATGATGAAGGTGAAAATGATGAAGGAGAAGAAGAAAAAGATGATGAGGATGAAGGAGAAAAAGATGGGAAAGTGGATGACAATAATGATGATGATGAGGATGATGATAAAGATGAAGGAGGAGATCAAGGAGCTGAGAAAGAAAAAGAAAATATTGAAGAAGAAAAGGAGGAAGAGCAGGAGAAAGTGCAATAGAAGAAAGAAGGAGAAAGGGAGCCGGAGCCAGAGCCAATACAAGAGGCTGCAGACAGGACTGGGGCGCCTGCCCGGTACACCAGCCTGGATGCAGAATTGGCTGAGGACTCCAGATCAGGGACCCCATAAGAAACCCCATCTGGAGTACCAGCTGCAGATAGGAGCCTGCAGTCTGGTGGTTCAATTGCAGAAGGCTCAGGCGAGCACTCTCCACCAGCTCAGATCTCACCTGCAGTGACTGAGCTAATCAGGCAGATAGTGAAGGATACCATTGGAGAGCTGCTGGCATCTCAGGTCACTCCTGACCTTCAAACCATCAATGCAAATATTGACACGTTGCTGCAGAGGGAAGTACCTCAGCCCCCTCCCCTACCAACAACAGAATGCCATTTGGCATGTCTGACTGGATGTGCAGGATAGAACAGCAGTTGACTACCTTAGTTGATGCTGGCAAAAAGGGGGAAGATAGGATCCAGGGGGAAGGAAGTACTCAAGGAGAAATAAGGAAAGAGCTAAGATCAAAGAAGAGGCAAGATATTCTCCAACTTGAAGAAGGACCATCAAGTCTGAAAAGAAAGGAGATATCTGCCCCCAGCCAACCTGAAGAGCAGCCTATGGAGAAGCAGTCTGTGGAGAAGAAGAGAAGAACAAGAGAGAAAGATGAACAAAGATTCGAATGGGAATGCAAACAGTTGTGGTATGTTGAAGTATTCTTACCAACAGAATTCATGAACAATTGGGCGAATGCCAAGAGACAATTCACAGAGCAGTTCAACCTCTGGGAGATTCTCCAAGATAAAGAATGCTCGCCCCAATAGTCATTCATCAACTACATGAATGCTAGATAGCCTACTCTGTGGAAGATCATGCTTAAATATGCAGCCAAATGGCATGCTTATCCTATGATTCCTCCATTCAGAGCAGAGGAAGCGCCGACCCGTTTGGATAATGAGCTTAACGAGCTAGAGCTTCAAGAAGAAATCAGAAAGCTATGTGAAGAGCACAAGTTCTCTTCAAAAGAAGACCAAGACTTTGCTGCCCTAGTCATAAGGAGGAAATATGGTCTTGCACCCATCCAAAGTAGACCAATCGGTGCAAAACTATTTAGACCTCCCAAGCAAACTGTTCGCAGAGGAAGGGGCAGATAGTTTTGGATATAATTGTAATTTTTGCAATTGATTAATTTTTCTGTATTTATTCTATTCAAACCATGTACTTGTAATCAACAGAAAATTAATATATAACAGTCATTTGAATGACAACTCCTAGTTGTCTCAAAACAAGACTGATTTTGATTTTGTGTCTTGCACTCAAGTGCAGACTTGATCATTTGATTACTTGTTTAAAGTTTTGCCATCATCAAAATAGGGGGAATTTGTTAGGAATACTTGTTAGATTTTGACGATGTCATCAGTATAAATTCAAAATCTAACAAGTATTCCTAACAGCCTTACGCTGCCATCAATGCTTTAATAAAAAAAACAATAAATATTACAGCAATAAAATAACAATACATAAATCGCGAATAGATGCGCGTCAAGAGTTCAAAAAGAAACTCCTTAAGCTGCCATCATTTAGCACGATTTTTACACACAACAGAAAGTAAAAATACAAGAGGTCCGACATGGGTTATCAGAGGGAGAGGAATGAATCCACTTTTCGTTTTCTCACGGTAAAATCTTCCATCCAAACAATTTTAGCTAGAGCTGGATCTGGTTGAGGAACAAATTCAATGAGTTTTTTGATTAGTTCATCTGGTGTTGTTGCAACGACTATGATTCGTTTAGCACGCTCGGAAATAAAACCCTTTCAGTAGAGTAGTTGATGAAAGATAGTAAACCATCAAAGAAACCATTGACATTAAGCAGACCTATTGGTTTTTGATGAACATTTAGCTGGGCTCTGGTAACCGCATGAAAAAGTTCCTCAAGAGTGCCAAAACCACCGGGAAGGGTGATAAAGGCGCCAGAATTATTTATCATGTGAGTTATGCGATCTTGCATATTCTGACTCTAAACTCATCTCCAATAGTTTCCCCGGTGATTTTACTTTCAGCCAGAGGTTTTGGAATTATTCCCAACACTCTTACTCCTTCCATATAGGCAGAAACAGCAGCTCGTCCCATTAATCCTAGACTTCCTCCTCCGTAAACTACATGAATGCATTTTTCTCCTAAGGTACGACCCAAGTTGTGGGCTTCTTCAGTAAAGCATGCCTCTTTTCCATAACTAGCTCCACCAAAAATGCAGACTGTGCTAAAATTTTTTGTGGAAGATGATGATTCCATTTTTGAAAAGAAATTTATTTGAGAGAAAAAGAGAAAAGTACAAGTTTGAGGGATGAATAAAATAAACAAGCACACTGCTTATTTATAGAAGAAAGATGAGGTAAAATTGTTTAACAAGTTTGTGATTGCGTTGATTGTGCTTCAACTACTCCATAGAATAATGAATGCATTTATTGCGTATCATTATATTCAGAAAATCTCACCATACGACAAAAATTAAAGATACTCACGTGTATGTACAGTAGTTGTGATTGTGGCTCACATCTTCCTCTGATTTTACATTCAGAAACGGCCTAAACGCCTTCTATGAGTCGGGAAGAAGCTTCCCATCCAATTTTCTTACAAATTAGCAAACAGGGTCTTTTAACGTCAGATTCCCGAGACGTTGTTCATATTCTGGTTTGAATTTATTCCACAAACATCGAATTCCGTAATGTACGAGTCCACTAGGATGCGTGTCAAGAGAAATTTCAATATTATCTAAATTCTCTTTATTCAGACCATCCTTAATGAACTGAATTTTATCTTCTCTGTTTGTAGATGGAATTCCTAAAGATCGACATTTTAAATTACAGTTCCATCTAGCACATTTATAGCAAACGGCTATTATCTTTGCTCGTCGTTTCTTGGCATATGAACTTTTTCCTAGCCCTGGTAAAAATCTAGTAGGTATTTCTGTGAATTCACCTGCTATTCTCACTTTGGCTTCAATTATGAATCTAATGTCCAAAGGTATGCTTTTATTCATAAGCAACCTCATCCTTTCAAGTCTTGTTTTGTAAATTTTTAAAATGACATTTTTGCTCAGAAATGGAAATCTTTTTTCAATTTTATTCAAAGTTTCTTCCATGATAAAAAAAATAAAATGAAAATAAATGGAGAAAATATCTACAAATATCAGTTGTTGCGGAAAACTGAAAATTCCGACTTTAATAGTCACGGAGTACCGTTATCCGCCACTTGACCGGACAAACACAATTGAGTACTAAGTTACAACGTCGAGAAATTGTATCTATAAAAATAGTTTACAATGTAAGATTTCAAAAATAACAATTATACTTCCCCGGCAACGGCGCCAAAAACTTGACACGTCTTTAGTGTAGCTATCGCAAGTGCACGATATCGCATCAAGTAGTAAGTGGACTTTTTGAGTCCGGTTTATCGATCCCACGAGGAAGTTAGATTATATATTGAATTATACACTATTTAGCTATTTGTTATAGAGATTTATATGATTGAAACTCACAATTTTAGAGTTTGGTTTGACAATTGCAATGAAAATACAATAATAGTTCTAAAATTCAAGGAAATAAAAGATTGCACTAATAATAGATTAATAGAAGATAAAATGAAATAGTTGGGATTACAAACTTAGTTCATCATTAGTTATAGAAGATGTATAGGAGATCATAAGATGAATTTACTTATTATGTTGTGTAGATTCGATTTTCCTTAAAAAGACGGTTCCTCTTTCGAACTATAAAACGCCCCTTATATATTGAATCAATCCACTATATTTCTATGTTGATTGGCTTCAATACACAGCATTAGGTTTTATGAAAATAACTCAAAGAATCATCCAAGGTCTAGAGGTATATTTCTATCCCCTAGAACAACTTAGAGTGAAGATCATTTGATCTAATCAAACATATTTTCTTTCGAAACATATGAAGACCATAAATATCGTCATTTATTGGCCAAATAAATAAAGATTAATAAAACAATGAAAATCACACACAATAATAAGTAATTCATAATAGATCTTTATACAAACTTTAATAACATGACTAACCTTGTTTATAATCCCAACTTAAGTAACTTAGCCCATTAAGGGTTTATTCAACATATTACAAGCTTGAGTAGTCATTAATAGTTGAAAGAGGGAAAGAATTGATCCTAACTCCCTTAGTAGATAAAGGAGAAAGAAGCAATAAACTCCATCAACAACATAAGCTAAACCACACTTACTAAAATCACTCAAGAACACAAGTGTGTTCTTCACACAAAAAGAAAAAGTATTACAAAGTGAGAAAATAATAAGATGAATGATGAATAATGATGGATCTAAGGGGTCTATTTATACACCTAAAGTCATCTAATAGTTCCAAAACTCCAGCATTATTACAATAGATCGGATCAATGCTAGCCATCCCCTCAATAATAGACCAAAAGTATAAAAAATTAGACAATGATCACAATCTGAAAAGAGTTACGGCCGTAACATTGAGTTACGGTCGTAACTATGATGACTTACGGCCGTAACATTGAGGAGTTACGGCCGTAACATGGCTTCGTAAATTTGTATTTGTGAGTTACGCTCGTACACGCCCGTACGGATTTTCAGACTTCATTTTCAGCCCAGAATTTCTTAGACTTTGCGTTTTTGCCCCAAATCTTCTTCGGATGATAACTTTTGATATATAACTCTGATTTTGAATCTGGAAAGACTGTCGAACTCGTCTCGGAAAGCCCTACAACATGAATACATAAAAATTCAACAAAGAGAATATTTTATACACATGTTATTTCTTGAGTAAATCAGTAATTCAATCCGATTACGACTAAATTTACATCTTCATCTGATAAATAATAAAATTATTAAAAGCTAATTAATTCAAAGCAAAAATGAGTAGACTAGCTCAATTATGGGTGAAATATATCGATACAAACCATGGAGAAGTGTATAAAACTGACACTTATCACACCACCAAACTTGAATTCTTGCTAGTCCCGAGCAAGACTCTTTATTAATCACACTCCAAAAATAAAAATAAAAATAAGACAAAAAATAATACACACATAAATTAAGAAAAAATAATCATATAAAAAGAGAAAAGGAGATCAAAATGCCATTAATACACAACAACCAGCTTTATACAGTAGATAGAAATGAATCAAGATTCAAAATAAATCTACTAATGATTTTGAAGTTAAAACACGGTTTTATTTTGTAATTCCAAATGCAAGGTTTTCCCCTAAAAGGTTGATTATTTCTTTCTCACTCGTGATACACACGACTCCCTTTAATGGTTGCTCTCGATCACTCGTTTATTTTTTGACTCAATATGAAGAAGAATTTCATCGACGTCATCAAATATTGTGATTGTTCACGAAATTGAGTGTATTGAAATTCAGCCGCTAATTAACTCAAATCTGCTCATAAACTACATCCCTTTTAGTGATAGCTTTCACACCGTTATTTGCTGACGTGTAGCTCTTTTCACCAACACAATTTCCATTTTTTTTAGGTGATAGCTTTCACACCGTTAGTTGCTAACATGTAGCTCTTTTCACCAACACAATTTCAATTTTTTTTTAGGTGATAGCTTTCACACCGTTATTTGCTAACGTGTAGCTCTTTTCACCAATGACTCCTTCCTTTTTTTAGGGAATAGAATTTTTGCAGAAAATCATTTGTTAGTTAAGCATGACAAATCAAAAACTCCACAAATTAAGTAAATTTCAGTTCTATTTTTCATCAACTGACTAATTTTTCTTTTCTCAAGATAACGAATGACTCGATTTTATATGATAACTACAAGGCTTCGAAAGAGAGATAAGGCTCAAAAAATTTGGAATATACAATTTTTTTACTGGTTAAAATGATTTTAGAAGCTTGTATATAGCTAACTTAATGGTGTTATGGCCAGATCTAGAAATCAGGGCCGGTCCAATGGTTTCGAATGCCCTGGGCGGAGAGGCAATAATATGCCCCTAATACAATGAACTAAGAACATACAATTTTTTAACGAATTTGGAGCCTAGCCAAGTTAGAAGATCCGTCCCCATTACGCTTATTTAATGAAAAAAAACTTAAAGTGGGTTATAAATCTTGGGTAAAAAAATCGTGTTATAATTATTGGGGAGAAAAAACGCACCTGGTAGTTCAAATCTGAAATCCATATTTGATTTTGAGTCCCAAACAATAGACAAATTTGTTTGTGTTTTTAAAGAATAAATGATCATTGCGTCAAACACTACACAGAATTTAAGTTATGACAAACAAAACCATCAAACTTTCAATAGTAATTTATTTCACATCAAACTTTTAATAGTAGTTTATTTCCCTCTTGTAGTCTATTCCCCTCTTGAGTTTTGTTTAATCCAAAAAACCATTAATTTTTGTGGGTGGAGAAAATAAAATAAATATTACTGAAGGTTGAAGCGGTAGTATACTCTATAATTTTTTTTTAAATTAAAAATTAAAAACTAGTATTGGGTATATGTGTTATGGGCTTTGATTCCCTGCTGGGCTTTGCTGCCCTGGGCCACCGCCCACTTCGCCCAGCACTAGGGCCGGGCATGCTAGAAATCTCACAAATCAAAATACTATATATATATATAAATATAAAAAAAAATTAAGGCAAATAACCAAAATAATCAAAACACACCAAAATACCAATACACCAAAATAATTAGAACATACCACCCCAAACTTGAAAATAAAACTGTCCTCAGTTTAAAAAAAAAAATAAAAAAAAAAAAATAAAAAGCAATGGAGAAAAGCATAATACTCTCTGTTATGAAAGTTGATGCTTGAGCTAACGCCTTTTAGAATCTGCAAGAGAATAAATATATGAGGCAAACAACAAAAGAAAATAAAATATACTCGGAAGTATAACACAATTTTTAAGATGCGCTTCAAGAAAGTCCGAAGAGTCGCCTTACGCTGCCATCAATGCTTTAATAAAAAAAACAATAAATATTACAGCAATAAAATAACAATACATAAATCGCGAATAGATGTGCGTCAAGAGTTCAAAAAGAAACTCCTTAAGCTGCCATCATTTAGCACGATTTTTACACACAACAGAAAGTAAAAATACAAGAGGTCCGACATGGGTTATCAGAGGGAGAGGAATGAATCCACTTTTCGTTTTCTCACGGTAAAATCTTCCATCCAGACAATTTTAGCTAGAGCTGGATCTGGTTGAGGAACAAATTCAATGAGTTTTTTGATTAGTTCATCTGGTGTTGTTGCAACGACTATGATTCGTTTAGCACGCTCGGAAATAAAACCCTTTTCAGTAGAGTAGTTGATGAAAGATAGTAAACCATCAAAGAAACCATTGACATTAAGCAGACCTATTGGTTTTTGATGAACATTTAGCTGGGCTCTGGTAACCGCATGAAAAAGTTCCTCAAGAGTGCCAAAACCACCGGGAAGGGTGATAAAGGCGCCAGAATTATTTATCATATGAGTTATGCGATCTTGCATATTTACAGCTCTAAACTCATCTCCAATAGTTGCACCGGTGATTTTACTTTCAGCCAGAGGTTTTGGAATTATTCCCAACACTCTTACTCCTTCCATATAGGCAGAAGCAGTAGCTCGTCCCATTAATCCTAGACTTCCTCCTCCATAAACTACATGAATACAATTTTCTCCTAAGGTACGACCCAAGTTGTGGGCTGCTTCACTAAAGCATGCCTCTTTTCCATAACTAGCTCCACTAAAAATGCAGACTGTGCTAAAATGTTTTGTGGAAGATAATGATTCCATTTTTGAAAAGAAATTTATTTGAGAGAAAAAGAGAAAAGTACAAGTTTGAGGGATGAATAAAAGAAACAAGCACACTGCTTATTTATAGAAGAAAGATGAGGTAAAATTGTTTAACAAGTTTGTGATTGCGTTGATTGCGCTTCAACTACTCCATAGAATAATGAATGCATTTATTGCGTATCACCCCTTTTTTATTCAGAAAATCTCACCATACGACAAAAATTAAAGATACTCACGTGTATGTACAGTAGTTGTGATTATGGCTCACATCTTCCTCTGATTTTACATTCAGAAACGGCCTAAACGCCTTCTATGAGTCGGGAAGAAGCTTCCCATCTAATTTTCTTACAAATTGGCAAACAGGGTCTTTTAACGTCAGATTCCCGAGACGTTGTTCATATTCTGGTTTGAATTTATTCCACAAACATCGAATTCCGTAATGTACGAGTCCACTAGGATGCGTGTCAAGAGAAATTTCGATATTATCTAAATTCTCTTTATTCAGACCATCCTTAATAAACTGAATTTTATCTTCTCTGTTTGTAGATGGAATTCCTAAAGATCGACATTTTAAATTACAGTTCCATCTAGCACATTTATAGCAAACGGCTATTATCTTTGCTCGTCGTTTCTTGGCATAAGAACTTTTTCCTAGCCCTGGTAAAAATCTAGTAGGTATTTCTGTGAATTCACCTGCTATTCTCACTTTGGCTTCAATTATGAATCTAATGTCAGAAGGTATGATTTTATTCATAAGCAACCTCATCCTTTCAAGTCTTCTTTTGTAAATTTTTAAAATGACATTTTTGCTTAGAAAGTGAAATCTTTTTTCAATTTTATTCAAAGTTTCTTCCATGATAAAAAAATAAAATGAAAATAAATAGAGATAATATCTACAAATATCAGTTGTTGTGGAAAACTGAAAATTCCGACTTTAATAGTCACGGGGTACCATTATCCGCCACTTGACCGGACAAACACAATTGAGTACTAAGTTACAACGTCGAGAAATTGTATTTATAAAAATAGTTTACAATGTAAGATTTCAAAAATAACAATTATACTTCCCCGGCAACGGCGCCAAAAACTTGACACGTCTTTAGTGTAGCTATCGCAAGTGCACGATATCGTATCAAGTAGTAAGTGGACTTTTTGAGTCCGGTTTATCGATCCCACGAGGAAGTTAGGTTATATATTGAATTATACACTATTTAGCTATCTGTTATAGAGATTTATATGATTGAAACACACAATTTTAGAGTTTGGTTTGACAATTGCAATGAAAATGCAATAATAGTTCTAAAATTTAAGGAAATAAAAGATTGCACTAATAATAGATTAATAGAAGATAAAATGAAATAGTTGGGATTACAAACTTAGTTCATCATTAGTTATAGAAGATGTATAGGAGATCATAAGATGAATTTACTGTAGGTCACAAGTCGTCCAGGAACAAGTCTAGAGGGGGGGTGAATAGACTTGTTGAAACTCTTGAACTCTTTTTCACGAAGAGTGAGTTTCTTCAGCTGATAGTTAAACAAATGACTTGGAGTCGTTTGTTCTTGGATATGTGCGGAAGTCAGCTGATGACGAATAGAAATCAACTTAATGAAACACTTAACAATGTATGCGTAGCTTAAAGTATGATGCAAGAAAAACAAGAAATAACGCAGTAATTATAGTGGTCTCGAGAGGTGGGGTAATCCTCTACTAATCCACTTTTCTCCAAACCATTGGAGATGAATTCACTATAATTTTCAACTTGATAAATATTACAGTGATTCAAACCACACTACAACAACTTCCAACGGTGGAAATCCGTGCCGTTGTACACACTGATCGCCTTGCACCTCTTGATCCTCGATCCTCGGATGCCTTTACGTCTCTTACTTCAACCAAAGAAGTACCCGTACTCAAGATTATAGACAAGAGTTTTTGTCTTCTCCAACTTAAGAGCTTCCTTAAGTATGAACTTTTAGATCTCGCTCTTTTCACGATGCTATTGATTGCTTTAGATTGCTTGATTGCTTTGATCGCTAGAATGTATGTTCGCACCCGTAGTTGCTCGCTTTCAAATCTTGATATATATAGATCACGATCTCTCGAGCTTTTTCCTTGTAGCCGTTGCAATTCTTTTGAACAAATCCGTCCGTTGGAGGGAGACTTCATTGTTTAATCTTTCAACGTTGCAAGGCCGGGATTCCCATTATTTAATTTTATCTTCCGACCGTTGTGAAGACTTCTGCATGTGAGCGCCGAATCTTTTGAATATAAAAGGATTAAAGTCTTCAAGGTGGGTCAGGATGATTTATTTAAATCATATCTCTTGCGGGAATCACTCCAATTTGTCTCTTCACGTTGCATGTGAGTTTTCCGTAATACTTGACTTTTCAACGTATGCTGACGTGGACTTGGAGTACTTGGCTGCCTTTGAGTAGGCTGATATGCAGCTAACATCTCTGCAGATAGGTCCTCTCGGCTGTTCACTGTTTGTGACTTATCTGGACAGGTGACTTCCCTGAGGTACCTCGGCTGCAGTCTGGTCAAACTTCTCTGATAAGTTTTGTTGACCAGAGCTACTCTGACTGGACTCGGCTATACCTCTCTGATGGACTAAGCTGTACTTAGTACTTAGCCGTTTTTCAGCCTAACAAATTTTTGGCCTACATAAGATACTCATTTGGTTCTTCTTTACATTTTGCCAAGTTTTATACTTAACATATTTGGCCTATGGAAGATACTCATTTGGTTCTTCCTTACATTTTGCCAAGTAATAAACATTTGATTTTATATTAATGACATCATCAAAATCTAACAAGTATTCCTAACAAATTCCCCCTATTTTGATGATGGCAAAACTTTAAGTGAGAAATCAAATGACCAAGTCCGCACTTAAGTGCGAGACATATACTGAAATCAGTCTAATATTGAGACAACTGGAAATTGTCATTCAACAGACTGTTTATAAAATTTTTCTGACTTATTATTGAAATTTTACATGAAAGTTTTAAGTACAGAAAATAAAATTACAAGTAAAAGAAATAACTAAAAGTCATCTGCCTCTTCCTCTGCCTCTTCGAATAGGCTGCTTGGCAGGTTTGAAGGGTTTGGCTCCGATTGGTCTTATCTTGACTGGAGCAAGACCATATTTTCTCTTTACAACAAGTGCTGCGAAGTCTTGTTCTTGCTGGGATCTGAATCTGTTCTCAAGACACAATAGCTTGATTTCCCTTTGAAGTGCTAACTCATCAAGTTCACCGTCCATACGGATTGGTGCTTCCTCTGCTCTGAATGAGGGAATCATAGGATAAGCATTTTGTTCTTTAGCGTGCTTCTTCAGAACAGCCCAAAGCTTCGGATGGATTTCTTCCATGAAGTTTATGAAAATTTCTTTTGGGGAGAGTTTATCATCCTGGAGTAGTTCCCAGATGTAATAGTCTTTGATAAACCTCTTCTTAGCAGATCCCCACATCTCAAGAGCTTCAAATGGAATGAAATCCTCAACAAACCACAGCTCCTTCCCATCCCATTCTAGAGTAGGTCCAAAGCCACCTCTAGTTCTTCTTCTCTTTCCTTCAGGCTGGTCAGCCTGGTCATCTGGATCTACGGCTTCCTTTCGTTTCAGACTGGAGGGTCATTCAATTTGAAGGACATCCTGCTTCTTCTTGCTTCTTATTTCTCTCTCTTCCCCCTTAACTCTTTCTTCCCCCTTTTTGCCAGCATCAACAAGGGTAGTTAACTGCTGTTCCATTCTGCTCATCCAATCAGACATGCCAAATGGCATTCTGTTGTTGGTAGGGGGAGGGGGCTGAGGAATTTCTCTCTGTAGAAGGGTGTCTATCTTGGCATTTATTGACTGAAGGTCAGGAGTGACCTGAGTTGATAGCAGCTCTCCAATGGTATCTCTGACGATTTGCCTGATCAGCTCAGTCATGGTAGGGGATATCTGAGCTGATGGAGAGTGCTCTCCTGATCCTTCTGCAAGGGAACCACTAGACTGCAGGATCCTGTCTGCAGCTGGTAGGTCAGAGTGGGTTTTCTCCGGGGTCCCTGACTGAGTCTTGACCACTCTGCGTCTAGCCGGTGTACCTGGGTGTACCACGCCCTATCTGCAGCCTTCGTGAGTAGGCTCGCCCGGCTCTTGTTCTGGCTCCTTGTCTCCTTCTCTCTCTTCCCCTTTCCCTTCTTCTTCCTTTTCTCCAGAGTTTTCTTTTTCTTCTTCCTCATCTTTTTCTTTTTCATTTTCTTTTTCTGCTCCTGCTTCTCCTCCATCATCATTATCATCATCATCATCATCATCATCATCATTCTTATCATCATCCTTCTCCTTCTTTTCTCCTTCATCATCCTCATCATCCTTTTCTTCTTCTTTTTCTTGATCTACCTCCTCTCCTTCTTCTTCATCTCCTTCATCAGCCACTTCCTCTGTCTTCTCAATATCTTCTGGCTGTTTTTCAACTGGAATATTTTCTTCTGTTTTTCTCTCTTCTTCGTCTTCTTCAGCTACCAAATCAATAATTTCATTATATCCATCTACTTCTTCAATCCTAATCTCCTTTTCAGCTTCCTCCTCCTCCTCCTCTCCAAAAATGCCATCAAAAATGCTGAGCATGATAGAATGGATAAAGTGGTCCATGTTTGTTTTAAAATGTGAAATGAACCATTTATCCTGGAGGATTAAAGCCAAGTCTGATTCTTTGCAAAATTCAATCAGAACCTCCTCAGTGGCTTGGGGATATTCCCAACCACTAGTTGCAACGTAGGTTTGAAGATTTGTAAAAGGCATAGTTTTGAAAGATTTCCACTCTTCAAAAATATGTACAAAAGAGTGTTTTACTGCTTGTGGTTTAACAAGCTGGAGTTGTTCAATAGAAAGATTGAAGGTATTATTTTCTAACAGGTTAAAAGTATAGTCAGCTTCAGGAATAGAGATTATTAGACCTGCTTCCTCTTCTTCGGATATGTAGACTGGAGGGGTGAGAACAGGTATAATCCGAGTTTCAGTGGTGTCTGGTGCAGGCAAGTCTTCCGGATGAATTGGTGATGGAACTGAGGGGCTGGCGAGGTGTTCAGATTGCTCTCCCTCGCTAAACTGCAGTTTCCTTGGCCTCTTAGGAGAGGGTTCCGGTGATGACTGCAGGGTAGATGGTCCTTCTGGGGCTGGTCCCCGTCTCTTGAATCTGATTGAAATGGGTGTATCGTCGTACTCGGCGTCGGACTCGACTGCAGTTGGGATATTAGCTGCAGGTCTGTCCGACTCTTCTGATGAGTAGTATCTTGGGTATGTTTTTGAGTCCGACAGCTCCTTCAACAACTGAGCTGCTTTCCCAGTGCCTCCGACTTTCTTCTTCTCATGGTCCATATGACCGAGCCTTTTATTTGGGTGGAAGGGGTCAGTGTTTCCCTTAGCCACTCCGGTCTTCTCCAAAAACCAACTGAGATGCGTTCCGAACGCCAGCTTTGTCTTGAACTTCTTCTCATCGTCAAGCCACTCGACCTTGTTCACTTCGCGCACGAGTTGCCTGAAGATGTAGTCTGCCCAATCGATTTCCTCTTCCTGAATCAACGCACCCAACACCATAAACTTCGACGATGACAGTTGGTCATAACTGCCCGCCATCCCCATGACTATCTTGTTGGTAATGTCCAAACCAACACGGTAAATCCTTTTTAATTCATTCCTCTTGGCTGTAAATTTCAATTTTTCTGGGATATTTTCGACTTTAATCGTTTTCCAGGTTTCGGCGGCGGATTGCTTGAGAGCTTCGACCGCCAAACCACGGTGCTTCATCCCGAATACAGAACGAATCGTCTCTCGATCTATGCCGATGTACTACCGACTTTGCTGTGAATCCCGTCTTGAATCAGGTAAGCATTGCGATAGAACTCAACGACATCTTCTTTGAACAGATGTTGCGGGTTGATGTCGAGAAATGGGTAGATCCCATTAAGCTTCATTGCCCGGATCAAATTGAGCATGTCGTAGTCCTCCAGATTGGCTTCTAGTAAGCCTTCAAAGTCGACAACCATCGAGAAAATGACCTGGTCCTTCACCGCCTTCAAATTCACTCCTTCGAAAGATGCCATTTCTGCAAACAGAGGATTTTTTAGTGTATATTTTTGCTCTGTAAAATCTAGGGTTTCTGTAAGCGTAAATAAAGTGAAAGGTCTTCTTTCCTTATAAAGAAGATGAAAAGACGTTTGTATTAGTTTATTATATATTTGAACGGTGGTACGCCTTTTGATATTCTTTTGAATTTCATATTTGAATCGGTGGCCAAATTTAAAATTCGACGGTTGATTCTGATTGGCCATCGTAGAGGTTGATTTAATAGGCGTTTGACGCGTGTATTAAAATTGCCACTTGGTTGATAAAAATGTATATTTAAATGCCATTCATTAATATTATAAATGTGGCAGATAATAATTAAATATTCAGTTTAGAAAACTTAGCTGGTCTGATTTTGTTGACTGTTGACCACTCTGCAACAGGTGAGTTTGACTTCTCGCCTGGTATTATGAACAGCTAAGTTGCTTCGTCTGGCCTTCGTCTTTTCGCCTGCATCAGCTAGGCTGATTCTGGGGGTCCGTCCTTCCTTTAACTTGCTTCAGAACTAGATTCCCAATCTAGTAATCCAAGGTCTCTGCTAAGTTCTAGGAATCTTTCTTCTGGCAAGGGTTTAGTGAAGATGTCAGCTATTTGGTAGTCTGTGCTGACTCTTTCAACTCTAACCCTTTTGTTAAGCACATGGTCTCTAATGAAATGGTGCTTAACGTCAATGTGCTTCGTCCTTGAATGCAAAACCGGATTGTTGGTTATTGCAATAACACTATTTTTGTCACACCAGATTGGTACTTCGTTGGCAATAATATTATAGTCCCTTAACTATTGTCTGATCCAAAGAATCTGTGCACAACAGCTACCTGCAGCTAGGTATTCTGACTCTGTAGTGGAGATAGAGTTAGAAACCTGCTTCTTGCTAAACCAGGATATCAGTCTGGTTCCTAGGAATTGACACGTTCCACTAGTGCTTTTCCTGTTGATTTTGCATCCTGCAAAATCCGCATCTGAGTATCCTGATAGCTCGAAGTTGTCATCCTTGGGATACCATAGTCCAACATTAATTGTAGACTTTAGGTACTTAATTATTCTCTTGGCTGCATCTAGGTGTGATTGCTTTGGCTTGGACTGGAATCTTGCACAAACTCCAACTGCATATGATATGTCCGGCTCGCTTGCGGTGAGGCGTAAGAGATCCGATGAGTCCTCTCGTAGTGGGTTGAGTCCACCGATATGCCTCGCCTGCCTCGCATCCGTGTGAGTACTTGTGCTCATTGGAATTCTTGCGGGTTTGGCCGATTCCATTCCATATCTCTTGATAAGATCTCTGGTATACTTTGCTTGGTTGATAAAAATTCCTTTTTCCATCTGCTTAACTTGTAATCCGAGAAAGAAGTGAAGCTTTCCCATCATACTCATCTCAAATTCTCCTTGCATGAGGTTGGAGAATTTTTCGCATAGCTCTGGATTGGTTGACCCGAATATGATGTCATCCACATAAATCTGGACTATTAATATGTGGCCTTCGTGCTCCACTCTGAATAGGGTCTTGTCCACTTTCCCTTTGCAAAATCCATTTTTCTCAAGAAACACAGACAGTGTTTCATACCATGCTCTCGGTGCTTGCTTGAGTCCGTACAGAGCTTTCAACAGCTTATAGACTTTGTCTCCTTTAAAAAACCTGGGGGTTGCTCTACATAGACTTCTTCTTCTAGGATTCCGTTCAGAAACGCACTCTTTACATCCATCTGGTAGACTTCAAAGTCCTTGAATGCAGCATATGCGAGGAATAATCTGATGGCTTCTAATCTTGCAACAGGTGCATAAGTTTCATCAAAATCTATTCCCTCACACTGTGCATAACCTTTTGCTACGAGTCTGGCTTTATTCCTAACAACAGCTCCGTCTTCATCACTCTTGTTTTTATACACCCATTTAGTGCCAATAACTTTCTTGTGATCAGGTCTGTCTGTTAGTTCCCAAACTTTGTTTCTCTCCATCTGCTCCAATTCCTCTTGCATGGCATTGATCCATGAGTAATCTTCCAAGGCTTGTTCTGTAGTCTTGGGTTCAATTTGCGACATGAAACATGAGAACATCGCCATTCCGCCGGGTAGGGTTGATGTCTCGCCTTAACTCCATCACCAACTTTCCGATAATTTGCTGAATTGGGTGATCCTTGAGCCATTTGGGGATATCGTCCTCTTCCGGGTTTGTTCCCCTGTTGGATTGGCACGGTGGTTATCTCGCATCACTGGGTTCTGCAGAATCGGATCGGCCACGCCTTGTCACCGCAGCTTGGTTACGATTCGCATATGAGTCTTTGTCACTCCGGCTGGTCTCTTCAAAGAAAGAATCGGATCGGGATAGGTTTGGTGATCTGTCGATCTGTAGTTGGGTCTTCATCACCGCATTGGGTCATCAGCCGGTCTGCAGTGAGTCCACCATTCCGTGTCTCCGTATAATGACTTCTTCAAGGGTTGCTGACTTGAGCTTGTTCTCAATTAGCTCAAGTTGTTTCCTGTACTCAATGGTAGATTCATCAAAAACAACATGGGGTGTTTCCTCCACAACTAAGGTTCTTTTATTAAAAACTCTATATGCCTTGCTTCTTTGGGAATATCCCATAAAGAGACCGTCATTAGTTTTAGCATCAAAGGCATTTAGCTGTGTTTTACCGTTGTTGTGGATGAAACACTTACAACCAAAAACATGAAAGTAAGCAACAGTAGGAGTTCTATTATTCCAAACCTCCTAGGGAGTTTTGCCATGTCTCCCTACTATCATACTCCTGTTATGGGTGTGACAGGCTGTGTTGACAACTTCAGCCCAGAACCTTTTGGGTAGGTCCGCTTCTGCAATCATGGACCTTGCTGCTTCCTTCAGGCTTCTGTTCCTTCTTTCAGCAACACCATTCTCGTCAAGGCCCTGCCGCAGAGATAGCTCATGCTGGATCCCATTCTGATCGCTGTAATCAGTTATCGCCTTGTTGAGAAACTCTCCTCCTCTATCTGATCTGATCTTGATTATGGAGAGGGATTTCTCATTCTGGATCATTCTCAGCAGCTCAGGTAACTTGGTTAGGGTTTCACTTTTCTTGTATAGGAAAATGATCCAAGTGTACCTTGAATAATCATCTACTATTACAAGGGCATGTTTTCGGCCGCTCAAAGTCCTTGGCTTGATAGGACCAAATAGATCCATGTGGAGTAGATCTAAGACCCTTGATGTGAGCGTTGTAGGCTGAACTGGCTTGAATGATGCCTTAGTCTGCTTTCCCTTCTGACATGCATCACAGAGTGCTTCCTTCTTGAATGCTTCATTTGGAAGTCCTCTGACCAGCTTCTGAGAGCTAATCTTGTTGATGGCTTTGAAGTTTAGGTGACATAGTCTTTTGTGCCACAGCCATCCATTCTCAGCTACTGTCTTGGATAGAAAACAGGAGTTAGGTGTTCCTGTGTTCCAATCAATCATGTAGACATCTCTTCTTCGGAAACCTTGTAGCTTTATTTCTCCAGATAAGATGTCTATCACCATACACTTCAAGATGGTGAAGACTACTAGATTCTTCTCGTCACAGAACTGGCTTATGCTCAGGAGGTTGTACTTGAGCCCTTTGACATCATGAACTTTGGATATCACAATGTTTCCACGGTGCAGCTCTCCAAAGCCTTTTGTCTGTCCTCTAGAGATATCTCCAAAGGTTACATCGGGACCTCTTTCTTTGATGTATTTGGTCAGCATCTTCTTGTTCCCGGTCATATGCCTCGAGCATCCAGAGTCTACAAACCATTCTTCACCTCCAAAATTTGAGCTTGAGGAGATGTGGTTGTAGTCCTTCCACCTTTTCTGCAATTAAATAAGCAGAGATTTAGGTACCCAAATTTGTGTGGGTCCTTTGGGGTTAGTTGGTTTCCTGGAGAATTGATTTCTCCTTGGATTATAGAAATTGTTATTATTATTATTATAACCTTTGTAATGTGTCTGTGGTCGAGGTCTGAATCTCCTGGTTGGATTGTACACCGGATATTCCTCAAAATTTTGATAGTGTGGGCCATTTCTAAATCTAGGCTGAGACCATTTATTAAATCTTTGTGGTCTCCACACTTGTTTATTTTGGTAATTAGGATAACCTTGAGGTTTCCATCTGCCCCTCCCATTATGAAATCTATTTTTGGGGAGTTGTTGGTAATAGTGGGCATGTTATGCTGGCCGCTTTTGCTGGCCATCGCTTAGTCGCTGTCTAGGTGGTCAGTCTGTGTAACCCGATCAGCCTAGACGCTTGACTGGCCGTTGCTGCTTTTTGAATATCGGTTTATATACTGTGCTCAATGAGAATATTGTTTCTCCCTTGATAAACTTGGTTTCGTAACTAGAGGGAGTGTGAGAATCATATCCAAGGCCCGATTTGGTATATAGTGACCTTTTATAAGTACACAATTCTCCCGAGTTGAAGACGCCTTCAGGGAGGTTATTTCGCGCTGAGTTTTATTTATCTGCTACCTTAGTAAACTCGGCTTTGGCATGAGCAAGTGCGGTGATTTTTCTTTAAGTAAAATGGTTAGCCGATCTATCTCAAATGTATTGACATTTGCACGGTTTTTAAAGTCATTGTAGTTGTCTCAACCTTATTTAAATCTAGGTGAGTTTTTCGAAATCATTTTTCAATTGCCTATTCTCATCTTGCAGTGAGTCTTCTCTCTTGTCTGACTTGGTGTGAAGATTTGAGTGTTTCAAAATCTTTAAATAACTGATTTACCGATTCATGTAGATCCATATCTTGTGACATGGCTGAGCTATTATTTGAACCGGTGGGTTTAGAAGTTACCTCTTCATCAGCTAGGTTTGCCATCAGGCAATCATACTCCTCGTCTTCATCAGAAAAGAAACCGCTGCTTGATTCGACATGCTCCTGGTCTTCTCCGATGAGAGCCTTTCTTCTATCTTCCTTTCTTCCCACCTCCTTCTTGGTTTTGTCCTTCTTGAGCTCGGGACAATCCATTTGGATGTGTCATATTTTGTGACAGTTGTAGCATTCTACTTTCCAGCTTCCAGCCTTCTGGTTCCTTCTTGGATTCTCCTTGTAGTTTTTCTTATACTTGGAGTAGTTCTTTCTGAAATTGCTGAACCTTTGCATTATGAAAGCCATTTCTTCCTCAAAATCTAGTGGATTTGGAGGTTTCACATCAGATAGGCTCTTGGCAGGGGACTTGGCTGCAAATGCGATTCCCTTCTCTGCAGGCTCAGTTGAGGATGAACTTGGAAGCTCGAACTCATAAGCCTTCAGATCAGAGAACAGCTCCTGAATCTTTATCTTATTCAGGTCCTTGGACTCTCTCATGGCTACGGCCTTCATGCTCCATTCGGGATTGAGAGATCTGAGGACCTTTAGTGCCATTTCCCTGTTGCCATAGGTTTTGCCCAGGGAGTTGATCTCATTGATAATTTCAGTGAACCTTGTGTCCACTTGATCTATGGATTCACCATTCTTCATTTGAAAGTTGTCAATTTTTGGATAGAAATTGACAGCTTGTTTTCCTTGATCAGCTCCGTTCCTTCACACATTAGAGCTAATGTGTCCCAAATTTCTTTGGCGTTCTTACAGTTCTTGATCTTGACCATGGTGGATTTGTCAAGAGTTTGATATAACACATCTCTGGCCCAGTTGTCAAGATTGGCGGCCTTTCTTTCTTCGGGAGTCGCCTCCGTCCTCTTCTTAGGAATCTTTTCCGGCCTCCCACCGCGATCTCCTCTCGCCGTGTTGTCCTTTTCAAAGATGAATGGGCCGTCTTCAATGATGCACCACATGTCGTCATGAATTGAAGATAAGTGTGCTCGCATCCTTATCTTCCATGTATCATACTACAACCGAAAAGACAGGAGTCTAGAGTGCATGTGTTCCATTATAAAGTGAGAGTTAAGATATATCTAATATAGATGCGGTTCGTGAAAAAATGAACCAACCTCTCCGATACCACTTGTAGGTCACAAGTCGTCCAGAACAAGTCTAGAGGGGGTGAATAGACTTGTTGAAACTCTTGAACTCTTTTTCACGAAGAGTGAGTTTCTTGGTGATAGTTAAACAAATGACTTGGAGTCGTTTGTTGTTGGGTATGTGCGGAAGTCGGTGATGACGAATAGAAATCAACTTAATGAAACACTTAACAATGTATGCAGTAGCTTAAAGTATGATGGTAAAGAAACAAGAATAACGCAGCAATTATAGTGGTCTCAGAGGTGGGGTAATCCTCTACTAATCCACTTTTCTCCAAACCAGTTGGAGATGAATTCACTATAATTTTCAACCAGTGATAAATATTACAGTGATTCAAACCACACTACAACAGCTTCCAACCAGTGGAAATCCGTGCCGTTGTACACACTTGACTACCTTGCACCTCTTGATCCTCGATCCTCGGATGCCTTTACAGTCTCTTACTTCAACCAGTGAAGTACCCCGTACTCAAGATTATAGACAAGAGTTTTTGTCTTCTCCAACTTAAGAGCTTCCTTAAGTATGAACTTTTAGATCTGCTCTTTTCACGATGCTATTGATTGCTTTAGATAGCTTGATTGCTTTGATCGCTAGAATGTATGTTCGCACCGGTAGTTGCTCAGTTTCAAATCTTCAGATATATATAGATCACGATCTCTGAGCTTTTTCCTTGTAGCCGTTGCAATTCTTTTGAACAAATCCGTCCGTTGGAGGGAGACTTCATTGTTTAATCTTTCTGAACGTTGCAAGGCTGGATTCCCATTATTTAATTTTATCTTCCGACCGTTGTGAAGACTTCTGCATGTGAGCGCCGAATCTTTTGAATATAAAAGGATTAAAGTCTTCAAGGTGGGTCAGGATGATTTATTTAAATCATATCTCTTGCGGGAATCACTCCAATTTATCTCTTCACGTTGCATGTGAGTTTTCCGTAATACTTGACTTTTCAACTCATGCTGACGTGGACTTGGAGTACTTGGCTGCCTTTGAGTAGGCTGATATGCAGCTAACATCTCTGCAGATAGGTCCTCTCGGCTGTTCACTGTTTGTGACTTATCTGGACAGGTGACTTCCCTGAGGTACCTCATTACCGCACCGTCAAACTTCTCCGATAAGTTTTGTTGACTTGAGCTACTCGATGGACTCTACTGTACTCTCTCGATGGACTAAGTCGTACTTAGTACTTAGCCGTTTTCACTTTAACAAATTTTTGGCCTACAGAAGATACTCATTTGGTTCTTCTTTACATTTTGCCAAGTTTTATACTTAACATATTTGGCCTATGGAAGATACTCATTTGGTTCTTCCTTACATTTTGCCAAGTAATAAACATTTGATTTTATATTAATGACATCATCAAAATCTAACAAGTATTCCTAACATTTACTTATTATGTTGTGTAGATTCGATTTTCCTTAAAAAGACGGTTCCTCTTTCGAACTATAAAACGCCCCTTATATATTGAATCAATCCACTATATTTCTATGTTGATTGGCTTCAATACACAGCATTAGGTTTTATGAAAATAACTCAAAGAATCATCCAAGGTCTAGAGGTATATTTCTATCCCCTAGAACAACTTAGAGTGAAGATCATTTGATCTAATCAAACATATTTTCTTTCGAAACATATGAAGACCATAAATATCGTCATTTATTGGCCAAATAAATAGAGATTGGTAAAACAATGAAAATCACACACAATAATAAGTAATTCATAATAGATCTTTATACAAACTTTAATAACATGACTAACCTTGTTTATAATCCCAACTTAAGTAACTTAGCCCATTAAGGGTTTATTCAACATATTACAAGCTTGAGTAGTCATTAATAGTTGAAAAAGGGAAAGAATTGATCCTAACTCCCTTAGTAGATAAAGGAGAAAGAAGCAATAAACTCCCTCAACAACATAAGCTAAACCACACTTACTAAAATCACTCAAGAACACAAGTGTGTTCTTCACACAAAAAGAAAAAGTATTACAAAGTGAGAAAATAATAAGATGAATGATGAATAATGATGGATCTAAGGGGTCTATTTATACACCTAAAGTCATCTAATAGTTCCAAAACTCCAGCATTATTACAATAGATCGGATCAATGCCAGCCATCCCCTCAATAATAGACCAAAAGTATAAAAAATTAGACAATGATCACAATCTGACAAGAGTTACGGCCGTAACATTGAGGAGTTACGGCCGTAACTATGATGACCTACGGCCGTAATATTGAGGAGTTATGGACATAACATGGCTTCATAAATTTGAATTTGTGAGTTACGCCCGTACACGCCCGTATGGAGTTTCAGACTTCATTTTCAGCCCAGAATTTCTTAGACTTTGCATTTTTGCCCCAAATCTTCTTCGGATGATAACTTTTGATATATAACTCTGATTTTGAATCCGGAAATACTGCCAAACTCGTCTCGGAAATCCCTACAACATGAATACATAAAAATTCAATAAAGAGAATATTTTATACACATGTTATTTCTCGAGTAAATCAGTAATTCAATCCGATTAAGACTAAATTTACATCTTCATCTGATAAATAATAAAATTATTAAAAGCTAATTAATTCAAAGCAAAAACGAGTAGACTAGCTCAACTATGGGTGAAATATATCGATACAAACCATGGATAAGTGTATAAAATTGACACTTATCATGTGTGTGTGTGTGTGTTTGTTTATGTGCAATGTGTGTGTGTGTATTGTGTGTATGTATATGTTTGTGTGCAGTGTGTGTGTATGTTGTGTGTATTGTGTGTGTTGTTTGTGTTTTTGTGTGTGTGTTTGTGTTGGGTTTTTTTTCTGTTGTGTGTGTGTAGTGTGTGTGTGCAGTGTGTGTGTGTGTGTGTTTGTGTGTGCAGTGTGTGTGTGTGTGTGTGTGTTTCCTGTTTGTGCAGTGTGTGTTGTGTGTGTTTATGTTTATGTGTGTATTGTGTGTTTGTGTTGGTTTTTTTTCTGTTGTGTGTGTGTGCAGTGTGTGTGTGTGTGTGTGTGTGTTGTGTGTGCAGTGTGTGTGTGTGTTTGTGTGTTGTGTGTGTATGTGTGTTTGTATTTGTGTGCTGTGTACTGTGTGTGTGTGTGTGTGTTTGTGTGCAATGTGTGTGTGTGTATTGTGTGTATGTGTGTGTTTGTGTGCAGTGTGTGTACTGTGTGTGTTTATGTCTATGTGTTTGTGTTGGGTTTTTTTCTGTTGTGTGTGCGCACTGTGTGTGCAGTGTGTGTGTGCAGTGTGTGTGCTGTGTGTGTGTGTGTGTGTGTGTGTGTTTCCTGTTTGTGCAGTGTGTATGTGTTTATGTGTTGTGTGTGTTTATATTTATGTGTGTATTATGTGTGTTTATGTTTATGTGTGTATTGTGTGTTTGTGTTGGTTTTTTTTCTGTTGTGTGTGCTTAGTGTGTGTGTGTGTGTGCAGTATGTGTGTGTATATGTGTGTGTGCTGTGTGTGCAGTGTGTGTGAGTGTGTGTGTTTCTTATTTGTGCAGTGTGTGTGTGTGTGTTGTGTGTACAGTGTGTGTGTTTCCTCTATGTGTGTGTGTGTGTTTCCGGTGTGTGCAGTGTGTGTGTGTGTATGTGCGCAGTGTGTGTGTGTGTGATGTGTGTGTGTGTGTGCTGTGTGTGCAGTGTGTGTGTGTGTTTGTGTGCTGTGTGTGTGTTTGTTTGTATTTGTGTGCTGTGTACTATGTGTGTGTGTGTATGTTTGTTTGTGTGTAATGTGTGTGTGTGTGTGTACTGTGTGTATGTGTGTGTTTGTGTGCAGTGTGTGTGTGTGTGCTGTGTGTATTGTGTGTGTTTATGTTTGTGTGTTTGTGTTGGGTTTTTTTTCTGTTGTGTGTGCGCAGTGTGTGTGCAGTGTGTGTGTGTGCTGTGTGTGTGTGTGTGTTTCCTGTTTGTGCAGTGTGTATGTGTGTATGTGTTATGTGTGTTTATGTTTGTGTGTGTATTATGTCTGTTTATGTTTGTGTGTGTATTGTGTGTTTGTGTTGGTTTTTTTTTCTATTGTGTGTGCGCAATGTGTGTGCAGTGTGTGTGTAGTTTGTGTGTGAGTGCTGTGTGTGCAGTGTGTGTGTGTTTCCTGTTTGTCCAGTGTGTGTGTGTGTGTGCTGTGTGTACAGTGTGTGTGTTTCCTCTATGTGTGTGTGTGTGTGTGTGTTTCCTGTGTGTGTGTGTGTGCTGTGTGTATGTGTGTTGTGTGTGCTCTGTGTGTGAGTGTGTGTGTGTGTGTGTGTGTGTGTGTTTGTGTGCTGTGTGTGTGTCTGTTTGTTTGTATTTATGTGCTGTGTACTGTGTGTGTGTGTAAGAACACGGAACTCAACAAAACGACAAAATAAACTCGGATGACAAAAAGTGTAGAATTAATCATTTTCGGGATGACGAAACAGTCACAATAGAGTCACTAAGATGGACTTCCGCCAAAAGAAAGAAAATTACCAAAAATCGAAATTGCGGATATTACACCAGTACCTGCTGTCTGCATCGTTAGCGTGCGCTAGTACCTTGGTAGCTTGCGCTAACGTCCCTTGTTAGCGTGCGTTAACCTTGTGTTAGCGCACGCTACCTGATGGTTGATGTCCAGAACTGGAGTCCAGAACCTACTGTCCTCTAGTCGGATTAAGCCTTAGCGTGCGCTACATTGATGACCTAGCGTGCGCTATCAATACAACTAGCGTACGCTACAACCATACGTAGCGTGCGTTAATTATCTCCCATCTCAGTCCAGTACCCACTGGACTGTCTGTTCCAATACGCTAGCGTGCGCTGATGGATTTCGATAGTGTGCGCTACAAACACCATTAATGTACGTTATACTCCAATTGTAGCGTGCGTTATGAATCTCACTAATCCAGTCCAGTGCCTTCTGGGCTGTCTGCCTGAACCACACTAGCGTGCACCAATGCTGAGAGGTAGCGTGCGCTACCCGTACTCAATTTTCGTGCGCTAAAGAGAGTATGTAGCGTGTGCTACTCCTCACACACAGCCCACTACAAAGATGACAAAGATGATATTCTCGGCCCGATTCTCTAACCAGGTTGAATGACGAATAATAACTTATATACAATACAAATTACTCCGAACGGTGAATAAAATGAATGAATATGATTGATGAATGACTTATACTGAGTGAAAATTACTGAGTGACAATATACTGAATGACAATTAATCAATTTTCAACTGGGTATTACATACACCCCCCTAAAAGAGTTTCGTCCCCGAAACTAAGGGTCAAATAATTCGGGATAACTCTCCCGCATACTATCTTCGGTTTCCCAAGTAGCCTCTTCGACTCCGTGTCTAGACCACTGGATTGTCGAGAAGTATTATGTTTCATATTCGATATACTTGTACTAGCTATTAGACGGCTAACCCATTTATGGGGAAAATACCTTTCATGTATTTCAGGATCCAGGAGAGCGGATAGGCATGTATCGGGTCGGCATGAAGATGATGGGCAAGTGTGATGCTGTGTCTTACCTCTGGTTATGTTTTGTATTTCCTCCATTCAGTGTTGTTGTACTTGGATGGTTTTTGAGTACTCGAGTACTGTTTTCGGTTTCCTTGATGTTTCGGCCTGTGTTGCCATGGTATTGATTTGTGATGTGTTGTATTCGGATTTATGGGATATGGTTTTGAATACCATTTTTACTGTCTTTCATTTGATTGTACTTGGACCTTCTCGGTCAAAATTCATAGTTCCACGTATAAATAGCCTTGTGGGTCCCACATCAGGGCTCGCGGCACTGTAATATACCCTGAATAACTTGGGGGTGTTACAGAATATGGTATCAGAGCTTAGGTTTATGGATACCTAGGCTGTCAGTATTTTGGGTCGATTGAGTCATCGTTTGTCTACAGTATCACTACTTTGCCATCATCACAATGCGACTGGTACTTGTAAAATGTCTTACTCTCATAGTGTTTTCTTAATCGCTTTAGTTCTGATTTGGTATTTTTGGGAATCGGTCACTTCGATGACGTGCGATTTGAATTATACCTACGTGTTTTTTGTATCCTTCAGAATGTCTGCTGATAGGGGACAGAGACAAGGCCGTGGTCGTGGACGCAGACGAGGACGTGGCACGACCGCTTCCCTCAGTTCCGTTGCGGGGTCGACCACCCCTAGTTTATCTAACTCCGTGCATCCTGATACTGAGGGTCATCACGACCAGTCGATTGGCTAAGGGAATAACGCATATTTTGGAGTTACGAATATCCTTCAACAATTGGCTAACCAGATGACTATCCTGGCCCAAACCGTTTAGCTGAACAATCTGAACCCGACATCGGATGCCTTGCTTCAGAATGTGATCCGTATGCACCCTCTGTAGTTTAGCAGTGCTACAGACCCGATGGGCTGGGAGAATTAGTTAGCGGAGTTAGAGAAAGTGTTTGAAGCGGTCGATTTCCCGGAAGTGAAGAAGGTACCGATTGCTCAGTACTTCCTTACCAAGAAAGCCACGACTTGGTGGAAAGTTATCAAGCCACAGGATCATGCTGCTACATGGGGAGAGTTTAAAGAGCTACTGGAGGCCGAGTTTTGTCCTTGTCCAGTGCAAGAGGTCAGAATCCGAGCCTTTTTTGAGGCTAAGCCGCAGAATATTTCAGTCTTGCAGGCAATAGTGGAATACAACCAACAGCTGATCCACGTGAAGAATCAAGTGCGGGATGAGCGCGATAAGATCCGTTACTTTGATATGCGGATGAATATGGATTTACGACGTTATATGGCCGGGTTTGCTTATACTACCTTGAAGGAATACCAAGACAGGGCCTTGGCATATGACGTGCTAAGTCCCACAATGATACCATGGAAGAATCGAAGAAGCAGAAGATTGCTGGTAACTTTTCTGGCTCTAAAGGTGGAAACTTTTCATACGACTAACCGTTCTGTCGGGCAGTCGTCATGTGTTATTAGAGGGAAGAGGAGTTTTTGTTCTTCTTCGGGCATCTCAACTCGTTCGGTAACTTGTTTTAATTGTGGTCGTCCAGGCCACGTTAATCTGGAGTGCAATTTCCCACCCCTGAAGTGTCACACTTGTGGACAGATGGGACATATGGCAGCTTATTGCCCTGAACAAGATCAGACAGTGGACACTCTGGCTTCTGCCCCAGCGCCTTTAGATCAGAGTATGAATCAGCAGCAACCAGTTGGTCAATCGCAGCAGAGTTATGGCAGAGGCCGGGGATGGAGTCAGAACGCTAGAGGGGGAGATTCTAGCATCGGTTCGGCACACCCACGAGTCTATGAGATGTGTCGAGCAGATGAGCCCGATGCGGCGGTGGCCTCAGGTATCATTCATATCCTATATCATCCAGTTCGTGTACTTTTTGATTCGGGTGCTACACATTCTTTCATCTCCTTGGAGTGTGTACGTCGTTTGAATATAACTTGTATGACTGCTTGCGATCCTTTCATTGTGAAATTACCTAGCAGGGATAGAATCATGGGGAATCGGGAGATTAGAGATTTTCCGGTGAATATAGCCGGTATGGATTGGTTATCGAACTTGATTGTGGTTGATATGGAAGGCGAGGATGTGATCCTCGGCGAGGATTGGCCATGTGATTATGAATTACCGTACTAAGGTTATCACTATGATGACTAAAGACGGTTCCGAGTACTCATTTATAGGACGTAAATCGGGCCAACAGAAGTTGCTTATCAGCGCCATGAAGGCCGTAAAACTTTTGAATAAAGGTTGCACGGGATATTGGTGTTATGCTTTGAAGACGGAAGGGAACGAAGTCGATTTCTCTTCGATTCTAGTTATTAATGAATATCCCGACGTTTTTCTGGACGACCTCCCGGGATTACCGCCGGATCGAGAGATAGAATTTTCCCTGGACTTAGATCCTGGCG
Source organism: Orobanche coerulescens (assembly GCA_033398695.1). Lineage (NCBI taxonomy): Eukaryota > Viridiplantae > Streptophyta > Magnoliopsida > Lamiales > Orobanchaceae > Orobanche > Orobanche coerulescens. The sequence goes on from CM065815.1 coordinate 121,646,748, forward strand.
CAGCTCCGATTTCTAAGGCACCTTATCGGATGGCACCTTCCGAGATGCAAGAATTAAAGAGTCGGCTGGGAGAACTATTGGAGAGAGGGTATATTAGACCGAGCTCTTCGCCTTGGGGCGCGCCTGTTCTTTTTGTAAGGAAGAAGGATGGTTCACTACATTTATGCATAGATTACCGTGAACTTAATAAAGTGATCATCAAGAACAAGTATCCTTTGCCTTATATAGATGATTTATTTGATCAGTTGCAGGGAGCCGCAGTATTCTCAAAAATCGACTTGATATCCGGGTACTATCAGCTCCGAGTGAATGAGTCCGACGTTCCAAAGACTGCATTTCGGACGAGGTATGGACATTATGAATTTGTGGTCATGCCTTTTGGATTGACTAATGCACCAGCAGTATTCATGTAACTAATGAACAAGATATTCATCGAATACCTGGACAGATGTGTGGTCGTCTTTATTGACGACATCTTGATTTATTCTCGGGATAAGGAGGAACATGCCCGGCACTTGCGTTTGATACTAGATGTTTTGAGAGCCGAGCACCTCTATGCAAAATTCTCGAAATGTGAGTTCTGGGTTGAAGAAGTTATGTTTCTCGGCCATGTGATTTCGGCCGAAGGGGTTCGTGTAGACCTGCAGAAGGTTGAGGCAGTGCTAGATTGGGCACCTCCTAAAAATGTTAAAGGAGTTCGTAGCTTTTTAGGTCTTGTTGGGTATTATCGTCGGTTTGTCGATGCATTCTCGAAACTCGCTCGACCGCTTATAAAATTACTCCAGAAGATAGAAAGGTTTGTTTGGATGGTTGAGAGACAGCAGAGCTTCGATGAACTGAAGAGACATTTGACATCAGCGCCGATTTTAGCTTTACCACAGGGTAATAAAGGATTTTCAGTTTATAGCGACGCTTCGGGACAAAGGCTTGGATGTGTGCTTATGCAGCATGATGAGACGATAGCTTTTGCGTCACGACAATTGAATTCGTATGAGGCAACCTCGGACTTGCAGCTAACTAAAAATCTTGAACTATCTTACTCACGATTTGGAATTGGCCGTGATTGTCTTCGCACTTAAGATTTGGCGGAATTATTTGTATGGCTCTCCGTGTCGGATTTATACCGATCACAAGAGTTTCAAGTATATTTAGAGTTATAAAGAGCTGAATATGAGGCAGAGACGTTGGTTGGAATTGATCAAGGATTACGATTTGGAAATTCTTTACCATCCGGGAAAGGCCAATGTCGTCGCAGACGCTGTTGCGATTTTTCGTTAACGCAAGTGCACGTTATCGTAGACAAGTAATAAAGTGATGAGTGAGTATCGTTCCCTCGAGGACTGAATTACTAAGTACCAATTTTTATGTATTCTAATTTTATTTGAACAGTCGAAATTTTGGTTGCAATTAATAACTAAATAAAATCAATAAAAGAACTAACAGTAAAAACGATCGCTTGAAGAAAAGAGAATCAAATGATGAATAAGTCTAGGATTCTGAATCCACCTCGGTTTATCCGAATTTACTCTCGATTATCCGAGTTAATGATTTCCCAATTTATCAAGGCGAAGATTGCTAATATACTCTACCGCCTCTCCCGAGGTCAATAGATTTTTCTAAAGGCGAATAACGCACTCTATCCCTAGGTGAATTAATTCGACAATAGGCAAAAAGCACAAAATCCTCAAAAGGCCACGTAGTTCCTATGAGTATATTCCTATCTCACAAGATAAAACGATTCTCACCAATAGTTCCTCACCAACTCTCCTCTCCCGATTCGAGTTGCGTAATTAAAACAATTCAATTATTGGCCAGACAATTGAAAGCATTAAAATCGATTGGGAAAACTCAATAGAAAAGGGAATTATATAGATAATCAACAACAAATCCGTCAAAACTTAGGTTTCATCAAAATCCTAGAACAGGGTTTTAGCCTGACATGCCAAAAGATAAAAATACAGAATTAATGAATGGAAGCATGAAAATCAAACGCAGATGAAGAGCTCGGATTCCTCCGTTCTTCTGGCTTCCGCCCTCTGCTCTTGGTGTCTTCTGCTTCTTCTCCTTGTTGTGATTGATCCTCTGATTCCAAGCCTCCAAGATTCCCAGATTATGACCTTAAACCCCTTATTTATAATCCTCAGCAGCCTCCAAAATGTGTCCGTGTGATTAGTTCGAGAACTGGCTTCAAAACGGCCCAAACCCGCGCGGAGTACACCAAAACCGCCCCATGGGCCGCGGCTCACTTAATCTGTGCCGCGACTCACGACACTCAGATTAAAACCTGGACGCTATATTTTTCCTCTGGGTCGTGGCTCACTATATCTGTGTCGCGGCTCAGAGTACAGTCTACTCTGGTGCCTGCTGGTCCTCTGTGTGTGCCGCGGCCCGCTTGGCTTGTGCCGCGGCCCCAGGCCAAAATTCGCCATTTTCGTCCGTTTTTCATCGTTTCGGCTTCCGGACTCCAATTTCCTGCAAAACATAAAAGAATAGGGCATTAAAAGCTCATTTATGCAGATTTACTCACAAAAAAAAAAAGAATACAAAATAATGGTAAATAAGCGTATAAAAATACACTTAACAAATACCCCCAAACTTGAGCCTTTGCTTGTCCTCAAGCAAAAAGAATTAATTTCAACAAAAGAATATCGTGAATAATCGTGCAACTCCAGTGTGCTCAACTTGTTCAATACTACCCTGAAATTCTCTCTGAATGATACAAGTATCGTAATAGCGAGTTACATCCAGGACACTGATTCCACCAAGTAATCAATTTCAGTCCTAATCACTCGTTCATGAAGAAATTCAAGCTCAAAGATTAACATGCGTGAATTTAATCGACTGTCAATATGAAAGGTTAAAATAAATAAGCTAACTCGCCCAGTTCCACAGTCTAATGGCAAAAATTTCACGAGTTTCATCAAATATCCCTCGGACAGTATTCCCTTATATATGCTCAAGAAGATGATTCGAGTTGACCACTAGGTTCGGATCTCGGGATGTTTCATCGGGATAATCCTAGGGTGGAAATTCCATTCTCATGTATTGGGAAACCGTTTGACGTAAAAGACACTCATGGGGTACATAGATGCTTCTAGTTACTAAGTTCCCCTCCACAGCGGAGAAACAATTCGAATAGCTACTCCCGTATGTCCGATTCAAGGTTGCTGTTTTACGCGAGAGTAAACAACGGGTAAAGCGAATACCCCCGGTTACTAGGCTCCCCATCATCGGCACATGCGAAATCTCTAACCCACTAGTCTAATCAGGGTCGTCGTTTTACGCGAGAGTAAACAACGGGTCACGTGAATACCCCCGGTTACTAGACTTCCCGTCATAGAACAAATTAATATCTCGACTATTCGGGAAAAACTGTCCGACTCTAAACTCAAATCAAATGCCAATACGACTCATGTTACTGGAAAACTAGCTAACCGAAAAATGTAACCAAACGTATAGATGGCGATTTGAAGACACATATGTCTCCTTTCTTATCTGCTAAGATTTCTACAAAAACGAAAAAATTTCGGACCTAGATGAATACTCAACAAAAACAGATATTACTGACTACAACTCGACTAAAACTCGACCGTTTCTTCAGAGATAAAAATAGTGTCGTAACATCAGTTTTACACAAAAAGGAGCACAAAAAAATTCACGAATAAGAGTAAAATCATGACAAGCAAGGCTAGCAATAAAAAGATAACTAAAAATAACGAACAGTGCAACGAATAAGTACAACAATAAGTATATCAACAGAAAGTAACCTCCCCCCCCCAAACTTAGGACGTACATTGACCTCAATGAACAAAATATAATATGCAATAAAAGTGAAAGGTCAGGTACTCCCCTACAGTCAGCTCACGAACTGGCGCCGGCGTCGTCCGGCGAGGAGGGTGGTGTGGCTGGCCGAGCAGGTGGAATGAATGGCCCGTCCGGGTGCAAAATGTGGGCCGTCCATGCAGCGAGGTGCTCCTGGTGGTAGGCATCCCTCGCTGCCAGACGCCTCGACTCACGACGGTTGGCCCGGCGGGCCTGCTCTCACATCTCAGATGGCAGCTATGATGCTCTCCCTCTCCGTCCGCCTCTCCTCTCTCATGGCAGCCATAAGACCCTCTCTCTCTCTCCTCATCTCCTCTCTCTCTCTCTCCTCATCTCCTCTCTCAGCCTGTCAAACATCCTCTGCAAGTGCTCTCTGTCGGGCGGCGGGCTGGCATCTGCCTGCCCCTGTGTTAGCAGAAGAGGCTCGGGGGACCCCTCGTGGGCCTCATCTAGTATAAATCCTCGCCCCCGAGTGTGCGCTGGCGCTCCTCCCCACTGGTCGAAATGTGAAATGATGCGGTGATCGATCGGGGCCTGGGGAGCTAGCATCGGCTCGTCGTCCGACCACGTCATCCCCGACTGCCGGCAAAGAGCGCAAATAAGAGAAGGGTGCTTCAGCCCCGTCTTGGCCCCTCCCTGAATACACTGGAAGATAGATCGGACCAGGAGAGGAGCCACATCGAATCGCAGCCCGGAGGTGATAGCATATAATGTACGAGCTCGGGAGAGAAAAATAGTGCGGATCTGCGAGGTAGGGTCAATACGTGCGCAGATGAAGTACAACTAGGCTCGCCCGAACCGACTGAGGCGCGAGCTCTTAAAGTAGAAAGTGGAAGAAGCCGGGGCGCGCCTCTCCCAGTCGGAGTCGGGCTGTGTAAGAGTCTTGAGCAGAGCCTCTTTCGTGAGGCTATCCATGACTCGCGTATAAGCCGTCTCATCAACCACGGGCAGCTCAAATAACCTCTGAATCGCAGCTACTGAAAAATCCACCGTAATTCCTCGGACTACGACCTGAGTCCGAGTGTCTAACTGCTGTAACATCTGCCCCGCCCGAATGTGCTTCAACAAAGCGCTCGCATAGAACTCCTGCACAATAGATATCACCGCCGGCTCGGGAGGTGCAGCAAAACGAGCCCACCCCATCTCGTCGATCATGGTCAGAAGCTCCCCGTCCTGGGGGGCTGGGGTGAATCCCCTCTCCGGGATCAGAGGTCGAGGTCGAATCTTCTCGTTGAAGATTTTATGGATCTCCGGGTCAGAAAATTGGTGCGCCTCCGACTCGGCGTGACTATGAGAAGTTTCCCCTCGAGTGGGGGACGACTGAGTCCTGGCCCTTTTGCTGAGCTTTTTGGTTCTAGCCATAGCGATTCCTGAAAAAAAATAAACACCGGAGTTCACTTACTTAAGCAAAAATGAGAATAGCATTACTCGGCTAAAGATATCCAAACATGAATCAAGAATTTAACGAGCTAGCACCGCCGTGAGAGAAAAATAAAATTGAGCGTTCCATATTTAAAATTGTCGTAAGGGTTGGGGTTGCTGTAAATCCGGAAACGAATACGTTGCACCTAGATCAAAACATTGACTTAACAAAGAAAAAAAAATTATTTCATTCAGGCATTTCGTCAAACACCTTGAGTGCATCCTTTTACTTGAAGAACAAATATGACTATAGCTTCATTAAATCCCCAAAAACAACAACATGAATCATTCGTCATGACAAACGGCAAATAACATAAACACATCATTCATAATCGAGATATAATATTATGATCAATCAACAACTTCATATTCCCATCTAAATTCTTGATAGAATTTTGAAAAAGAAGCAACAATATAACCACGATTAAATAAAGAACAACATCTCATTTCGCAATTCATGAGGCAATTAATACAAAAGATTGAGAATTACCTTTATTAGACTTAGGAGAATGCAAAAAGATGAAGGGGAGAATGAAAAAATTTCTCGGCCGATCGTTTGTGCAGAGGAAGAGGTGAAGGAGTATACCTGGGGTGCGGGCCGAATGCGTGTTATAAGCTACCTGGGCTGTTCAAATTCCGCACGGTGTGCCGCGGCACAGCTTAAGTGAGCCGCGGTACAGAGTACAGCGTGCCTGGTTGTGGATGTTATGTCGACATGTGCCGCGGCTCAGAATGCGGGTACCGCGGCTCAGAGTATTGATGTGCCGCGGCTCACTTGGTCTGTGCCGCGGCACAGAGTACAGCGTCCTGGGCATATCTGGTGCATCTTGTGTGCCGCGGCTCAGAATCAACGTGCCGCGGCTCAGGGATCAAGTGTGCCGCGGCTCAGTAAGGTTGTGCCGCGGCACAGAGTACAGCAAGTTTAGCCTTCTTTTTCGACTTGTGTGTGCCGCGGCTCACAAGCCTTGTGCCGCGGCTCAGCCTTAAATTTTTCCTCTAGGACTTTTTCTGCACAGAATTTTCAAAGGAACACATCAAGAACGAGAGGGATAAGCCAATCAAAGCAAAAATGATGAAAAATAAATATTCAAAAATGCGAGAAAATACTGAAACACAAAAAAGTACTACTAAAACTCGGGTTGCCTCCCGATAAGCGCTAAGTTTATAGTCTTCAGCCGGACCTATTGAAAAATCAGTTCGCTTTTCGCAAACTCCATTTGATCTCCGCCCCGTTCATCGAACCGTTAATATGTGTTTTAAAATTTTGACCATTGGTCATTAACGATCCGATTTTTGGTTTGGACACCGAATGTTGTTTGCGAAAAGGTTTTGACACAAACAGCTTTCCGAAACACCCATTCTCCACATGACTAGGCGCCCGTTTGACTTTTGGCTTATTTTCCTCTTTCGCGAACGAACTTAGGACAGAATGAGACTTTTCCGATTGTGGCTGAACGGATGGCGACATATTCAAATGCTTAATATACGCGACTTGCTCTTTATTAGGTGTTGGGGCAGCTGAAACAGATTCTGACTTTTTCGACCGACGAGTCTTCCGGTGTGTGTCTTTCGCAACAGCATCCACACTATCAATTTTCGAGCTCTTCTCAACACCACCTGGACATGGAAAAGATTTAAACACTTGGAACGTGACATGCTCATCTTGAACCCTTAGAGATAGTTCACCTTTTTCCACGTCTATGAGAGTTCGGCCGGTCGCTAAGAATGGTCTTCCCAAAATGATTGGGATGTCTTGATCCTCCTCCATGTCGAGCACAATGAAGTCGGCCGGAAATATGAATTTGTCAACCTTTACTAAAACATCCTCTATCACTCCCCTCGGATATTTAATCGATCGATCCACTAATTGCAGTGAGATTGTAGTCGGTTTTGCCTCCCCAATTCCTAGCTTCTTGAAAATAGACAGCGGCATGAGATTAATACTAGCGCCGAGATCGCACAATGCCCTATCAAAGGAGAGGTTTCCTATGGTGCATGGTATGTTGAAGCTTCCTGGATCCTTCAATTTTGGCGGAAGCTTTTTCTAAAGAATCGCGCTGCACTCCTCCGTCAATGCGACTGTTTCATATTCCTCGAGTATTCTTTTCTTTGATAAGATCTCCTTCATGAACTTGACATAGCTTGGCATTTGCTCCAAGGCGTCGGCAAATGTGATATTTATATGAAGTTTCTTGAAAATGTCGAGAAACTTGGAGAATTGCTTGTCCACCTTTTTCTGTTGTAGTCGCTGCGGAAACGGGACGGGTGGTACATATGCCGTCAGATTATCCGAAAACAGTATCGAGGGTCTCAAATTTGGTGATTCCTTAGTCGCTGAATTTTTCTCCTCCTCATCCTCACTTCTTTTTTCGCTCTGCTCAGGCTGCTCGCACAATTTCTTCCCACTTCTCAAACCAATGGCATTGACACTCTCTCTGGGATTCGTTTCAGTGGTACTTGGCAAGGTACCTTCCGGGCGGGCTGTTAATACATTTGCTATCTGGCCCAGTTGGACTTCCAAATTGCGAATACAAGCGGAATGGTTCTGCAAGGTTGCCTCCGTACGGGTCATGAACTGACTCGTATTCGCAGCCAATTTCGCAATTGCTTCCTCTAGAGAAACTTTTGGAGCGGGAGGAGGCTGCTGCTGGTTTTGAGCAAATGGAGGCTGGTTCGAGTTTTGTCCGTTTCTCCATGAGAAGTTAGGATGATTATGCCATCCCGGATTATACGTCTTGGAGTAAGGATTGTATTGCCGGTTTCCATTTCCCACGAACTGAGCTTGTTCAATTTGAGGCTGCTCGAAAGGGTTCCCGACTTGGCACTCCGCTCTAGGATGAGATCCATTACACCAATTACACGATTCAATGGTAACGGGGGAAGGAGCATGCGATAATTCCTGAAGTTGCTGAGTTAGCGCTGCGACTTGGGCTGACAATGTAGAGATCGGGTCATTATTCGAGATTTCCATAACTCGCTTCGGATTTACTCGTTCAGAAGGCCACTGATACGCATTTGCGGCCATAGCTTCCAACAAAGAGTGTGCTTCATCCATCGTTTTTCCCATTAAGGCTCCTCCAGCGGCTGCATCCACGAGAGTGCGTGTAGAAGCACTCAAACCATTATAGAACGTCTGAATTTGGAGCCAATCCGGTAAGCCGTGATGCGGGCATCTCCTTAATAAATCTTTGTATCGCTCCCACGCCTCGTGAAGCGACTCCATATCAAATTGACCAAAGGTAGTAATTTCGTTCCGTAACCTCGCCGTCTTCGAAGGTGGAAAGAATTTAGCAAGGTAGGCTTGCGCTAATTCTGCCCATGTCGTGATCGAGCCCGGCGATAGAGAATTCCGCCAAAATTTGGCTTTGTCCCTCAAAGAGAAAGGGAAAAGCCGTAAACGGATAGCATCGTCGGTGACACCATTGTTCTTGAACGTGTCACAAATCTCAAGAAAAGACGCAATGTATGCGTTGGGGTCATCGTTCGGTAATCCATAGAACTGGCTCGCTTGCACCATCTGAATAATTGCAGGCTTGATTTCGAAATTTTTCGCCTGGATGGTGGGACGCCGAATCCCCGAAAAGTTTGCGTTGATTTGCGGCATAGCATAATCTCTAAGTGCTAATGCCGGTTGAGCTTGCTGCACATGGTTATCTCCTCCGTGATTTTCAATATTATTGGCCATGGTCACTTTCACTGGTAACTCTCGTTTCTCCTTTTTGTTTCTCCGAAGAGTGCGCTCGAGTTCGGTATCCAAAGGTAGTAGGCCTTCGTTACCGAATTTTCTCATGCACTAACCGAACAATCCTGAAAGGACACACAAATAAAATAAAATACACGAAAATAAGTAAAAAAAAATGTTCAAACTAAGACTAGAAATACTGAAATCGATATTAGTAAAAATTTCAGTCCCCGGCAACGGCGCCAAAAACTTGTTGCGATTTTTCGTTAACGCAAGTGCACGTTATCGTAGACAAGTAATAAAGTGATGAGTGAGTATCGTTCCCTCGAGGACTGAATTACTAAGTACCGATTTTTATGTATTCTAATTTTATTTGAACAGTCGAAATTTAGGTTGCAATTAATAACTAAATAAAATCAATAAAAGAACTAACAGTAAAAACAATCGCTTGAAGAAAAGAGAATCAAATGATGAATAAGTCTAGGATTCTGAATCCACCTCGGTTTATCCGAATTTACTCTCGATTATCTGAAGTTAATGATTTCCCCAATTTATTGAAGGCGAAGATTGCTAATATACTCTACCGCCTCTCCCGAGGTCAATAGATTTTTATAAAGGCGAATAACGCACTCTATCCCTAGGTGAATTAATTCGACAATAGGCAAAAAGCACAAAATCCTCAAAAGGCCACGTAGTTCCTATGAGTATATTCCTATCTCACAAGATAAAACGGTTCTCACCAATAGTTCCTCACCAACTCTCCTCTCCCGATTCGAGTTGCGTAATTAAAACAATCCAATTATTGGCCAGACAATTGAAAGCATTAAAATCGATTGGGAAAACTCAATAGAAAAGGGAATTATATAGATAATCAACAGCAAATCCGTCAAAACTTAGGTTTCATCAAAATCCTAGAACAGGGTTTTAGCCTGACATGCTAAAAGATAAAAATACAGAATTAATGAATGGAAGCATGAAAATCAAACGCAGATGAAGAGCTCGGATTCCTTCGTTCTTCTGGCTTCCGCCCTCTGCTCTTGGTATCTTCTGCTTCTTCTCCTTGTTGTGATTGATCCTCTGATTCCAAGCCTCCAAGATTCCCAGATTATGACCTTAAACCCCTTATTTATAATCCTTAGCAGCCGCCAAAACGTGTCCGTGTGATTAGGTCGAGAACTGGCTTCAAAACGGCCCAAACCCGCGCGGAGTACACCAAAACCGCCCCGTGGGCCGCGGCTCACTTAATCTGTGCCGCGGCTCACGGCACTCAGATTAAAACCTGGACACTATAATTTTCCTCTGGGCCGCGGCTCACTATATCTGTGCCGCGGCTCAGAGTACAGTCTACTCTGGTGCCTGCTGGTCCTCTGTGTGTGCCGCGGCCCGCTTGGCTTGTGCCGCGGCCCCAGGCCAAAATTTGCCGTTTTCGTCCGTTTTTCATCGTTTCGGCTTCCGGACTCCAATTTCCTGCAAAACATAAAAGAATAGGGCACTAAAGGCTCATTTATGCAGATTTACTCACAAAAAAAAAAGAATACAAAATAATGGTAAATAAGCGTATAAAAATATGCCTAACAGACGCTTTGAGCCGCAAATCGGCATCGCTGCAGATGCTTGAGGTTCTTACATCCCAGACGAAGATTCATCAGGATTTAATCGAGCAAGGAATAGAAGTTTGGCTTCAAAGAGTGCAAGGACAATTGTGCACTCTTGAAATTACTTCGTCCTTGGTTGACGACATCAAAAGGAAACAGTGGAGTGACCCGATGATCTCTCAACTGAAGGAAGATGTAATTAAAGGAAAAGCCCCTAGTTTTATGGTCCATGAGGATAGTATTCTGAGATTTCAGGTCAGGCTTTGTGTTCCGAATGATCTAGAGTTGAGGTAGAGAATTCTCCGAGAAGCCCATGCTACGCCTTACTCTATCCACCCCGGAACGAGTAAGATGTACAAAGACTTAAAGCAAAATTTTTGGTGGTATAATATGAAGAAAGATGTCATGGAGTTTGTACTAAGGTGCTTGACGTGTCAACAAGTCAAGATTGAACATCAACGACCGGCGGGGTTGTTGAATCCGCCTCCCATTCCCGAGTGGAAGTGGGAAGATGTCTCTATGGACTTTACCACTGGGATGCCGAGACTTAGAGCCGGAATGAATAGGATTTGGATAATCGTCGATCGGTTGACCAAGTCTGGACACTTCCTAGGTATTAAGGTTACTTGGGGACTGGAGAGATTAGCTCGAACTTTTATAGCTGAGATCGTGAGATTGCATGGTGCCCCTAAGACCATTGTTTCCGATCGAGATGGTCGTTTCGTATCGCATTTTTGGCAGGCTGTTCATCAGGTTTTGGGCACCGAGTTGGGATTGAGCATGTCTTTTCATCCTCAGTCAGACGGTCAGACAGAGTAGAAGATTCAAATGTTGGAGGATATGTTGCGAGCTTGTGCCCTAGACTGGAGTAATGATTGGGAGCTTCACTTGCCGTTGATCGAGTTTGCCTACAATAATAGTTGGCATGCGTCGATCAAAATGGCACCGTTCGAGGCACTTTATGGTAGGCGGTGTGTGTAATACCCGGTTACGAATTTGTTTATTATTATTCAGTAATTGCCACTCAGTAATTTTCACTCATTAGTAATCATTCATCATTCATGTTCATTCGTGTGTGTTCATCGTACGGCGTACTTTGAGTCGTGTATCAGTATCATTCATCATTCAACCTGTTTGAGAATCGAGATGAGAATTCTATCATGATCTTTGTTTTTGTCAACCGTGTGTTGGAAGTATCATTATTGCGTGGTATTGGACTTAATTATATTAATACGAGTTATGTATGTCGGATCATTCATCATTTGTATCGAGAAGACGGAGTTGACGTATTGTTGTCGTTCCAGCATTTAGTTACGACCGTAACTTATTTTGTATTACGGTCATAACATACGTTCGTGATTTTGTGGTATTTGGCCGAAGACGACATATGGCTGTAAGTAGTACAAGATACGGCCGTAAGAAGAGAAAGGTACGGTCGTATGATTGAAGGTTACGGCCGTAACATGCGTACGTTGAGTTAACGACATTTTTTTGACGAAGACATCTTACGGCCCTAAGATTTGGGTTACGGCCATACAAGTGGGTTCTGGGTGTCTCGACGAAGGCTACTTACGGCCGTAAGGGAGTTTTTATTACGTCCGTAAGTCTACGAGATTGGACGGTATGGTTTTTCGACGAGGCGTAGTTACGCCCATAAGGATAGGAGGTTAGGGCCATAAGGTCGTTGACCTTGGAAAGTTACGGCCGTAAGGTGGGACAGTTACGGCCGTAAGGCAGCCGTAACTCTGCGCAGTACTTAAGGAGCTGTGCGGGTTTTTCACCCTCATTTATTCATTTCTTCATTTGGTTCCGAGAGAGAGTTTCTTGGGAGAGGATTTTCATCATCAAAACACTTGTGTGTTCATGTTCTAATCATCCATCTTCGATTGTGGAGCTTGGAAGGTCGATTAAACTCGAGTTCGATTGATCGAAGAGTTTGGATCTTCAAAGGTAATTTCTTCAAAACCTTATATTTCGATTTTAAGATGGAGTATGATGTTTTGGATGTTATAATCATGATATGTGAAAGGATATACATATGATTATGAGAGTATGAATTTTCATTGGATTGTTGGAGGATTATTCAAGAACACTTTGAATGTTGATTTTGGAATTGGGGGTTTCGATTAGATGTTGTTGAAATCTCGAATTGTGTATTCCTTTTGGATTATTGATTATATTGAGGATGTTTTGTTGGATTGAATCACTCATTGGAAGCTTGGTATCGATATAATTGAGATTGGTTGTAAACGATTGAAGATTGTTTACAACGTGTTTGTTAAATTGCCCCAATGAGTTTGGGTTGTTGTATCGACTTTTTGAGTTGGTTGTGATGATACTTGATACGTATATTAAGCGATTTGTTGGTAATTATGTTATTCAAGGTTGTTCGAGCGATCGATATTTCCATTAGGGACGTTTGTTCGAGGAAGGACATTTCTTCGCCGGTATTGAGGATAATCATTCCTTTCGTTGTTGTTCATTCATACATATAATTCATTCATGGTATTTCAATCATGTTGAGACTTGTAATTATCAAACTAATCATTCAATTCACGAGGAACGACGGTTCTAATCATTTCATTTGAGCTATCACTCATTGCGTTATTATTTCACCTCGGTGAGTCATTCTTGGCCCTTGTCGGATTTCAAATCATTATTATTCATCATCATCACTTTTGTTCTTGTGACCTTCCGGGGTCATATTGTGTTGCCAGGTGGTTATGTGTGGAATTTTTAATCAGGCACACTATGGTCATGTGTTATGCGTAGGGCTGTTATCGGACCGCTTCGGATCGGTTTTCTTCAGATCAGGATCCAGTCTGATAGGTTACCGGGTAGATCCAGTCCGGAGCGATAAGGGTTCCAGTTCAAATTTCAGACCCGGAACCAGTTCGAAATATACTGGGTTGAAAATCGGTCCGAAACCGGAAACCAAGTCCGAAAAACCAGAACCCAAAACCGAAAGGAAAAAAATCATTTACTTTAACCCGAAAACCGGAAACGGAAACCAGTTTCTTGTTGGTTCAGTTTCGGGTTTAAACCCAAACCCAAACCCAAACATAATCCTCAACTAACTCTTTAAGACAAGATAGATTATTTTATAGAGGAAAGGAAATTGGATGTTCCTTACATTGGCGATGTGGGATGCATATCCCTCATTTGAAAGCTTAAGATGAGGGATGGGAAGGCTTAAATTGAAGATGAGTTGGCTTAGGTTTTATCAAGTAGTCGATGTGGGATGGATCTTTACTAGGAAAATGAAAGAGCAGCGGCAAAATAAATCACATAAATGGGGGTTACAGGATTCGAACTCCAGACCTTCTGTTCAAAGGTCCAGCGTCTTAACCACTGGACCAGCATGTTATTTGTGTTTAAAACACGCAAAACGTATTAATAATATATGTATAAAATATATAAATTATAAAATACATATAAACTTTTTTTAATTTATTACCGGGTTTCTTTTCGGTTTTATCGGTCCGGGTCTTATCGGTTTCGGTTCAATGTTTAGAAATCGAATCCAAACTCGTTAGTTTCCGGGTGAGTTCTGGTCCCGAGTATTTCGGTCCGGTTCATGACCGGGTTTCGGGTTCACTCGGACCGCTAACAGCCCTAGTTATGCTGGTAATCCGACACATTGGGCTGTGCACACGGTAACATGCCTCCGTGAGACTAATTAAGCACAAGTGCATGTGTTTATGCGGGTTTTCCGAACACTCGGTGACTTGTGCACTTACACGTCCTATCTCGGGCGTTCTATGATGCCCCTCTTTCAGACTTGATTTCATAACTAAGACATGTGATCATTGTATTTGTTCAACTCTTGAGGATTGTTGTTCTGTGTAACTGACCCAGTTGGGGATGTTGTTTTAAGTCATGGCAAGGCAAAGGCACGGGAAGAGAATGGTGACGGCGAGGAGTTCCAGTGATACTAGTAGGGGGCCCCAGTCTTCCCAGCTATTCATGTTTCATTCATGTGTGTTTTCCGCTGCAGTTCCGTTTGGACTTTCATTTTTATTTGGTGTTGTATATTTTATCTTCATATGAAATATATATGTATTTTGTATTCATGTGTGTATTGTACTTGAGACTCCTCATCGGAGTAATTGGTAATATAATGTGGTTCGGTACTACAATAATATTATTTAAATTATTGTATTTCATTCACCTGGTGGGTCCTAGTTGGGGATCCACGACACTGTGATAGCCGCCTAGTTTGGGGTGTTACAGTGTAGATCGCCATTATGTTGGGACGAGGCTTCGGAGCTACTCGGAACAAAGCCGAATATGTTGATGGAGACCAAGGAGAAGATTTCTATTATTCGGGACCGGTTGTTGACCGCCCAGAGCCGTCAGAAATCTTATGCTGATACTCATCGACGACCTTTAGAATTCAAAGTGGGAGACCATGTTCTACTCAAGGTGTCGTCGACCTGAGGAGTTTTCCGCTTCGGGGAAAAGGGAAAACTTAGTTCGAGGTATATCAGACCTTTTGAAATTTTGGACAGGGTTGGAGATTTAGCTTATTGCTTGGCGTTGCCTCCAGCTTTGAGTCATGTCCATCGTGTTTTTCATGTATCTCAGCTGAGAAAGTATGTGCCGGATCTAAGTCATGTTATCGACTATAGTGAGATTCACGTAGCCGAGGATGTTACCTTTTCGGAGAGGCCAGTGAAGATCCTTGAACGTCGTGAGAAGCAGCTTCAGCACAAAACCATCCTGTTGGTTAAAGTGCAATGGTCGATACATGGAGTCGAGGAGGCGACTTGGGAGACGGAAGAGAAGATACGATCGGATTACCCCGAACTTTTTATTTCTTAAGTTTCAGGACGAAACTTCTTTTTAGAGGGGGAGTGTAACACCCACAAACCACTCGGTAATATTACAGCGCTGTAGACCCTCTCCATGAGGATCTACCAGGCTAAATACATAAACACCACAATACCATACATACCGACATGGGAAATTAACGAACCATTAGACCGATTTGGTCTTTTACCACAACATACACATCAACCATACATTACTCTTTCTCGTAACTCATACCGACGCAGGGGTTGACATATATCAACATTCCCGTATAAGGGGAAAATAAACACAACGGAAGGACAAAACAAGACATCACCAAATACTCAACACCGGTCTTCATGTGATTAGTATCGCCGTCTTCCATCATCCTTCGTAACGATCCTGTGAATTTCTCCCTAGCAACCTACAAGTACCTGGATGCAAAATAGACATCCACCCCCCGAATACTCGGGGGTTAGCAAAACTCCATTGTTTTGCTAGTGCAAGTATAAATACAAAGACAAGCCATACATATCATACTCCAAGGACATAAAAACCGTGAATATACTTCCCGAGATAATTCACTTGATCAATACCGTTTGAATTATGAAAGATAGGAATAAAACCATTTTATATCTTACAAAACATTTTACAATCTCGGGAGTTTTAAAAACATTTGTGGTTTAAGAATTTTCAAGCCTTTCGAAACACTTAGGGACACAACCCAAAAATCATTTATTTCCAAATACGATTCCGATAACAAAATACAGGGTCCACGACCCAATCATAACATTCCATCCACAATCACGGGGGGGTCCGTGACTCAACTTATCCACATCACATACTCACAAGAATAACCCGACAGAAACTACACCGTGCCAAACATTACCGTGACAACAGTCTCACAAAACGACAACAGAGAGCACAACTTTGCAACTTAACCATACGGTCGAACTCGACACACCACAGAGCTACAATACACAGAGCAACCACAAGACTCACGTACCCATACCAAATTATCACAGCCAAGGTACACATCACACACAACATAATTACTGGTGCCATTCCAGCCAAGTACGATACCATTTGGACTGCCATTCTAATCAGACGAAATATGCGCCAAAAATCACAGTTCTCCAACAAAACATTTCAAAGTTAACCGTTGGTACGAGACTCACGGCCGCCGTACCCCGCAGAGCCCCGTCGGACATCCCTGGGTGGTTAACCCTAGTTCGCGATACGCACACACATGGCAATACGTATCCCAAGAGGCCCCGTCAGACCGTCCCTAGGTGAACATACACATATCATCCACAACGCCACGGAAAGCCATAATTCGAATACTAGAATATGCATACAAATGCTAGGTACTTCGCTAGAATGGCCACTTTAGTCGACGTATACTCACGACTAATGTCACACAACCACAAGCAATTATCATAACCAAACAATACCAAGCGCCACAACCTCCTTACGAATGAATAACAACTAATATCACACAACGTCACGTATTCACCGAACATTTACACATATCAATACACAATCCTCGGCAAATAATTTCGGTCTACTAACATCACTAAATATTATTGTAACATCACCAAACATATGCAACCAACACACATATACCGAAAACACATTTATTTACGAAGTATACGAGTTATCTTTTGAAAGACAACATTTATCGAGAACATACCGATCCTTTTTAAAGTTCATTTAAACATTCGGATTGCTCATAAAATCATTTATCAATGATTCCGTCTACGAAATATGAAAAGTATGGGCAAGATACTTGCCTCGATACCACAACCAATGAAACGACGAACGTACACGGTTGGATAGCCCTCAAACTTCCAAGAACGAACAAGAACTCGAAAACTCCAGAAAATTACGAAAATAACATCACCATGAATCAATAACTCTAAACGGAATTCGAATCAACTCGAAAAACAACATGGATCCGAGGGTTTCTTCAAGACAAATCGAGAATCAAGTTCCGAGTGATAAAAATTGATAAATGAGTCACAATATCTGAAGACCATGATCAATACAACAAGAATACCAAGAACAATTCATCAATCTCGGACAAAATCAACGAATCATGAAGAAAACCCCCAAAATACCCGAAATTAGGGTTCTAAAAATTTTACCTTGATTAAAATGGGGAAAGATGTTAGGATGTTGTTAAATCCATACTAGAAACTTAAAGATGTTGATGGGTGATGATATCAGGCCAAAATCCATGCTTATACGCCCTCAAGATCGTCTAGATCGCCGGAAGGAAGAAAGAGGAGGAAGAAATGACGAAAGTTGACCTCTGCAGTCCTATATATATCATAATGATTAGCGCAGTTAAGGTATGTGTAGCGTGCGCTATCGGCTGCAAAATGCAGTCCAGAACCCTCTGCCAGACTTCGTTAGCGCGCGCTAATACATGCGTTTAGCGTGCGCTAATTATACACTGTGTAGTCTTTGCTATTTCGACCACAACTCCTTCGTCCGGACTCCGATTGACTCACCGTTTGAACCATTGGAAAGCTAACTTGATGCTCTATCATACTGCAAAGATTCAGGACTTTTGGAGTTTCCAAGAATTGATGGTGATTTTACAAATTCGAACTAATACGTCGATTAATCCGAAACAATATCAAAACTTGCTCGAATGACGAAATGTGTTGAACAAAACATGTCTGAAATGTGTCAATGAACATAAGCAAGTCACTAGAATCGAAAAAATATAGAAATAGAAAGTATGGGTATTACATTCTACCCCACTAAAAAGAAGTTTCGTCCCGAAACTTAAAACATAAAACGATCAATGTAAAACAATCTCAGATAACACTCTCTGTCCGTTGCCAACGGCTTGCAACGAATCACATGCACCACGTGGCTGCTAACATCCACATCGCCATTTCAGAATGATAACAAAACACACGGACAAAAATCAGTATGGTTGAACAACCCAAACAGTACATCAATCAAAACGCGAGTTAATCGCTGAACAAATACGAAATTCCACAACACTAGGATTGGAAGATCGAAAACGAAGTTAATTTCCTGAACTTAAGGAAATTACGAAGTGGTCTGAACGCTCAAAAATCATGATACGAGATCAACGAATACCGGACAACAAACGATCGAACAACAACGATCGAGACATCAATAGTCGAACAATCATATCCGAATCATAACGAATAACAGAAATCGAATAGCATCCCCGAAGTCCACAGCACGAATCAAGACAATATATGATCCGATAAAAATGACATGATATACATTTTCATAAGATTCACAGGAGCGGAGCCGAATTTAGAAAAGTCACAACGACAAACGGATTAACCCGAAACAATACTGCAACTCGTTCGAACAACAAAAAGTGAAGAGTAGAACAAGTCCAGAAAATATCGATGAACACAAACGAGTCGATAGAGTCGAACAAAACGAAAGCGAAAAAAATATGGGTATTACACCATATCACCTATAAAAGAGGTCTTGTCCCCGAAACCTAAACAACAAGAACGAAGTGCTAGAATAGCAACATTCCCGAAAACCTTCTCTTGGTCCCGCATTTGATCTCCATGACTGTCTGTACCGCGGTCACAATCGCCCCCTTTGCCCCTCGGCATATTAAGCGGATACTCACTCAATACAATGGTACAACATCGCAAAATAATATACCAAATTGCCAACTCGGATTGACATATCACATAAGACAACTAATAGCAACTCTATAAGAAGATCCACGAGGTATCCTTTTACATGATATCCTTTGAAAATACTTGGATTTGCATGTTTATTCAAAATAAAACTTTGAAAGTATTTTTGGTACCTCGGGCTTTTTATCAAAACTTGTAAACAAAAGACTTTAACCGTCTCCTTTTGGAATTATTTGCAAAACAATATATCCTTGCAACTGCCACTATTAAAATAACCATGCCACTACACATCATCCTCACCGTTAATAACAAACAAGGTAACCACGCAAGATCCTCAAACCATTCGTACAAGCACTAAATATTCCCACCAATCATCAATCATTTTGGGGTGATTCAAGATCACGCACGATAACTGACTCAGTATAGAAAACTTTTCCAAATCTGAGTTTGAAGTTTAAATCGAGTAAGATCCTTCATCTTTCACAATATATTTTTGAAAATAAAAATTGTATTGGTTCTTGAAAATAAAAAATTTTGATAATGTGAAAGATTTCTGAAAATCATGTACTCGAATCATTTGAAAATACAACAGTACGTCAAAAATCATTTTTGAAAATCTTCTCAACACTACACAATAATCAACGATGGTAACATTTTACAAAATGTTCAAAGATACTTTAAAACGACTCTTTCAATACCATCAGGGTTCCTTTAGGAAATTCAAGGCCGGCTCGCCAATTTTAAATAATTTTCAAAGTCCACACGAAGCCGCCGATTAAGCGAACCGTCAAAACTTTATGAAATTTAATTTTCCACAACTTGCTCAAGTTTATAAAATTTTCAGAAAAGCGTTTTCGAATACACACACAACAGACATAGTTTACCATTTTATCAAAATACGATCCATTACCATCAAATCCAATCACACGTCAACATCATATGTCCACATAATTACAGTATCGCACAAGCAACCGTCAAAAGATAATTAACATCTAAAACTGAAATCCTACCTCTCAGTAATGAGGACTCTCACAACAAGTGCATTTAGGATGACTTAATGTTCACACCACTAACTTAATCACAATTTTGAGCATTATTGACCAAATAATAATGCCAACATCACTACATACCCCCGAACCGACAATCATGAAATCAAAAAGTCGAAAGCAAGAGCCACATTTCGAGTAAATTTTTGGTAGACCTCATTTGAGTCTTTAAAATCAAATTTTGTAAACTTGCAATGCAAGATGAAAATAAAATATAAGTAGTTAAGTTCTAAAAAAAAGTCCGGTCTCGAGGTCATCATACGAAATCAAAATTTTTCCTCTCTTGAAGGATGTTTTAAAACAAAACTTACGTGACTCTTCAAAAATAACTAAACTCTGAAATATCACATTGACAAACTTTCCTTGCGGGATCACACCAAGCCTTTACTCCAGAAAATGATTCACACAATATATATACACATTTATACACCGATATCACTTTTCATTCCAGTACAACACAAGAATCAACAAACATGGATTGCATATTCACAATTCACATTTAAACTCCACATAATAACACATAATCAAACAAGCTCGTATAACACGCGAGCAACAAAGTAGGGAGACTTACATCCACAGATCGCACGAAGATGATGGCTGCACCTCGATACTAATCACGACCGACACCTCAGACGACGCGTCGCGACACGAGTCAGTCAGACAAAATCTGACAAGACAAGACAAGGCCCGAAAACACACAACTTGACCTGCCAGCCTAGGTTTTCGCAACCTAAGCTCCGATACCATATTCTGTAACACCCCCAAACCACTCGGTAATATTACAGAGCTGTAGACCCTCTCCATGAGGATCTACCAGGCTAAATACATAAACACCACAATACCATACATACCGACATGGGAAATTAACGAACTATTAGACCGATTTGGTCTTTTACCACAACATACACATCAACCATACATTACTCTTTCTCGTAACTCATACCCACGCAGGGGTTGACATATATCAACATTCCCGTATAAGGGGAAAATAAACACAACGGAAGGACAAAACAAGACATCACCAAGGTACACATCACACACAACACAATTACTGGTGCCATTCCAGCCAAGTACGATACCATTTGGACTGCCATTCTAATCAGACGAAATATGCGCCAAAAATCACAGTTCTCCAACAAAACATTTCAAAGTTAACTGTTGGTACGAGACTCACGGCCGCCGTACCCCGCAGAGCCCCGTCGGACATCCCTGGGTGGTTAACCCTAGTTCGCGATACGCACACACACGGCAATACGTATCCCTAGAGGCCCCGTCAGACCGTCCCTAGGTGAACATACACATATCATCCACAACACCACGGAAAGCCATAATTCGAATACTAGAATATGCATACAAATGCTAGGTACTTCGCTAGAATGGCCACTTTAGTCGACGTATACTCACGACTAATGTCACACAACCACAAGCAATTATCAGTACCAAACAACACCAAGCGCCACAACCTCCTTACGAATGAATAACAACTAATATCACACAACGTCACGTATTCACCGAACATTTACACATATCAATACACAATCCTCGGCAAATAATTTCGGTCTACTAACATCACTAAATATTATTGTAACATCACCAAACATATGCAACCAACACACATATACCGAAAACACATTTATTTACGAAGTATACGAGTTATCTTTTGAAAGACAACATTTATCGAGAACATACCGATCCTTTTTAAAGTTCATTTAAACATTCGGATTGCTCATAAAATCATTTATCAATGATTCCGTCTACGAAATATGAAAAGTATGGGCAAGATACTTGCCTCGATACCACAACCAATGAAACGACGAACGGACACGGTTGGGTAGCCCTCAAACTTCCAAGAACGAACAAGAACTCGACAACTCCAGAAAACTACGAAAATAACATCACCATGAATCAATAACTCTAAACGGAATTCGAATCAACTCGAAAAACAACATGGATCCGAGGGTTTCTTCAAGACAAATCGAGAATCAAGTTACGGGTGATAAAAATTGATAAATGAGTCACAAAATATGAAGACCATGATCAATACAACAAGAATACCAAGAACAATTCATCAATCTCGGACAAAATCAACGAATCATGAAGAAAACCCCCAAGATACCCGAAATTAGGGTTCTAAAAATTTTACCTTAATTAAAATGGGGAAAGATGTTAGGATGTTGTTAAATGCATACTAGAAACTTAAAGATGTTGATGGGTGATGATATCAGGCCAAAATCCATGCTTATACGCCCTCGAGATCGTCTAGATCGCCGGAAGGAAGAAAGAGGAGGAAGAAATGACGAAAGTTGACCTCTGTAGTCCTATATATACTGTTAACAGTTAGCGCACGCTAAGGTATGTGTTGCATGCGCTATCGGATGCAAAATGCAGTCCAGAACCCTCTACCAGACTTCGTTAGCGTGCGCTAATACATGCGTTTAGCGTGCGCTAATTATACACTGTATAGTCTTTGCTATTTCGACCACAACTCCTTCGTACGGACTCCGATTGACTCACCGTTTGAATCATTGGAAAGCTAACTTGATGCTCTATCATACTGCAAAGATTCAGAAATTTTGGAGTTTCCAAGAATCGATGGTGATTTTACAAAGTCGAACTAATACGTCGATTAATCCGAAACAATATCAAAACTTGCTCGAATGACGAAATGTGCTGAACAAACCATGTCTGAAATGTGTCAATGAACACAAGAAAGTCACTAAAATCGAAAAATATAGAAATAGAAAGTATGGGTATTACTGGGAGAATGTAATACCCGTACTTTTTATTAAATGTTTGACCTTGCCATTTTTCCTCTTTTGTCGCTCTGTAAACACTTTGAGATGTTGTGGATGTTGATTTAGAGTTTCGTACCTTTTGGATCATGATCGTGTTGACTGGACCTTTCGACAGTGTTCAGGGACAGGCAGATAGCGCACGCTAGGCCTAGGCTAACGCACGCTATTTCTATTTGAATAGCGCACGCTAGCTTTGAGCCTTAGCGCACGCTAACATTCGGAGCATGGCAGAGGCAGTAGCTGATTCTGCCCTCTGGACTAGCAGTTAGCGCACGCTAGGCGTTAGCTAGCGCACGTTATTCGTGTTCAGTAGCGCGTGCTAACATCGCCCGTAGCGCACGCTAATGAGATGAGTCGGCAGAGGCAGTGGGGTATTTCTACTTTCTAGACTATCAGGTAACGCGTGCTAGGCAGTAGATAGCGCACGCTATTGGTGTTGCGTAGCGCGCGCTAGTGTCCAGATGTAGCGTACGCTAGCGCATTTGGGCAGTGAACTGGAATTTTTGCAGGATACCAGTTAGCGCACGCTAAAGTGTGGTAGCGCGCGCTAACGTCTCAGGACAGAAGCCACTGGACTATCGGGTGACCCCATTAGTGCACGCTAACCCCGATTTTTAGCGCGCGCTAACCTGGCGTATTATATAAGGGTCAGTCAGCCGCTGCACTCGTCATTTTGCATCCTTCTCACTCATTTCCGACGGGAGAGCACGAGAGAGGGCGATTTGGGGCAATTTGAGGCTATACTTCTTCAACAATCATCATCTTTGGTTGAATAACAAAGATTACACAACATCTAATCCGTTTCTATCTTCCAAATCAAGGTAAATTCCTTAGAACCCTAGTTTTGGGAATTTTTTGAGATTTTCTTAGATTCGTCCGATTTATTCATTTTGGAGCTTGAGATCTTTGAGATTATAATGTATCTACCCCGTACCCATGTTTCCCCTACGATTATATGGTTGGTTTTGTACCTTGTTCGGACTTGAGAGGGTTTGGGTGATTTTCAAACCTCTAGGTGATTATCCTTGTAGTTTCGTGAATCGTAGGCGGGTTTCGGGAGTTTCTTCATGTGATTTGAGTATGGATTATTGATTATCGTATTCCTTACGAATCGTTTAGGTGCCGGAAGTGCGTTCTCGGACCTACCGAACTTATACTCTTTTCCTTCCGATTCTCGATGTCTCAAAGGCAAGTATATATTTATGATTGTACGTTCTCGACTTTGAAAGTAAGATATATGAATTGTATGATGGTATATATCTACTCTGGGATGGGCCAACGGGTCCTCTGAGGGTTTCTTAGCCTCTGGTGCGGTTCCGCGAATATTTTGGGTTAACCACTCTAGGACGGACCAACGG
The DNA here is from genome assembly GCA_033398695.1 of Orobanche coerulescens. Lineage (NCBI taxonomy): Eukaryota > Viridiplantae > Streptophyta > Magnoliopsida > Lamiales > Orobanchaceae > Orobanche > Orobanche coerulescens. Next base: position 121,670,912 of record CM065815.1, read on the forward strand.
GTCCTCTGAGGGTTCCGTTGCCTCTGGTGCGGTTCCGCGATTAATCATGTATATATTGAATGTGATGCTATGAGATTTAGTTATTGCGAAATACTAGTCTTGAGTTTATGAGATGATGATTGCATTTACTTTGTTGTCGAGAAGAAGTGTTTTTCATATTCGATATACTTGTACTAGCTATTCGACGGCTAACCCCTTTATGGGGGAAATACCTTTCATGTATTTCAGGATCCAGGAGAGCGGATAGGCATGTATCAGGTCGGCATAAAGATGATGGGTAAGTGTGATGCTGTGTCTTACCTCTGGTTATGTTTTGTATTTCCTCCATTCAATGTTGTTGTACTTGGATGGTTTTTGAGTACTCGAGTACTGTTTTTGGTTTACTTGATGTTTCGGCCTGTGTTGCCATGGTATTGATTTGTGATGTGTTGTATTCGGATTTATGAGATATGGTTTTGAATGCCATTTTTATTGTCTTCCATTTGATTTTACTTGGACCTTCTCGATCAAAATTCATAGTTCCGCATGTAAATAGCCTTGTGGGTCCCACGTCGGGGCTCACGACGCTGTAATATACCCTGAATAACTTGGGAGTGTTACAACCGCCGGTTCTCGATTCGAACCGAAACTGTGACACTATGTTACCATTTCGGTTTCGGTTCCCATTTCCAGAACCGTGGCCACCTCTACCCACATAGTGTGACTAGTGTGGGTGATTGCAGTCATTTGCCTTACGTTAAAACCCTGGAGTTAATACTTTGGACAAACTTCGGCTGCTTGGGCTGCCTAGTTCTAAAGTTGTCTGGGTGGGGAACCTAGTGAAGTGTCTTCATAGGATATACACTTTGGGTAAAGGGACACTGTGGGGGGCCTCCACGTCTGTATCCTAAAACTAAGGGCAAAACTGGGGTTGGGCGAGAGGTGCACGTGATGAGTGACAATAGGGGTGCCTCTTGTTTGTCTACTCCTATAACCAACGACACACACACAATGTAAACCCTTGCACATATGACCGAAGTGTCAGTCAAAGCATCGACGAGTCTTACCTTGGCCAAGCTACCCTGTTATTTGATTTATTTTTCGTGCTTCTGTTTCAGCATTTGCATACTGCCTAGATCTACTCTTTGCCCAAAGGGCAACCACCCAAATATTGATAATCATGTCATGAGCAAGAACACACCCAGCTCCCTGAGGATCGACCCCCCATGCTTGCCACTAGCGGAACCTAGTGTCCACGGTTTGGGTGAAACAAATTTATGTTGCAGAGCGCGGATGACAATGATACAAGAACGGCGGCTCGCCACGCTTCAAGGACAGAAGATTCAAAAAGCCGACATCGATGTCCCAATCTCAACGGATACCTCAACGATAAATTAGAAGACTCAGAATAGAGTTTCTTATCCAACGACTCTATCCACAGTCTCCTCTATAAATAGGGACGATGCCATACCTTTGAAGGTATCTGACCCTAAGCCAAAACGCTGTAGAATTTACTCTACGCCATTCCAGCAAATCTATGTAGAATCATCAAGGTCGAAGAAGAGTTGTGCTTAAAGTATAGCCTAATTGCTATTATATCTCAGTGGATATCAGCATATCAACTCTTTAGATTAGGCTTCTTAGCGAGATTCTATCTACAGCCTAGTCGTGATTTCTGAAGCCTGTTTCAGAAATCTCAGTTGGATTATTCCCACCTTTTTCCTAAAGCCTGTAAAGTGTAAAGAGAGTGAGGCTCAGCAGTACCAGTAAACTGTTACGGTGAGTTAGTCGGGATATTGGTTGAATGTTATTGAATTGTCATCAGCAGCACACTTACATAGCATAAGTTTAAAACCTAGTTTGAATACTGGACTATATAGTGAATATTGACTAAATCTTATCTGACCTTTCAAATTCAGTAAATACAATTCACTAAACCATCACCTTCTGCACCAACATTAGTTATTACTCTAACTGACCAGCTACAGGCCGTCAGTAGGATTCATAACCAATCACACTTTGATATAGACTATCCATTTACCTGCTCAATCAATCAGTATATACTTATTCTGAACTAGTGACCTTTACAAGATTGAAGTCTGAAGAGTCTATAAGCTTAGAAATAGAAAATTACCTAATTGGTGTGTATTCACTCCCATACACCAGTACATTCACCCATGGACCAACAATAGTGAAACGAATTATTCTACAATATCGGGAACATATTTTTATAAATGAATTGATAAGCAATTGATACTTCCTCTGAATTTTTCAAGTTGGTGCATTTCTTTTGGGCACGGAGATTAAAGAGAGTTGAAAAGTAGTGTAAAATGGTATAAGTGGTGATAGAAATATATATTATATTTAAATTGTATGAGTGAAAAAACTTTTCAATTTTCAGAATCGGTCTGATTCAATTAATAATTATCCGGCCCACAATTTTCGAACCTTTTATCTTTCTCTCTTAAAACTTACCTACCTTTATCTCTCTCTCTCTCTCTCTCTACAAGTGACGATTCCTTTCTCTTCTCTATCTAAAATTCCACCCATCTCTTTTCACTCTTTTTTCTTTCTCTGCTCACCAATTCTCTCTTCTATCTCAAAAAAGTTCACCCATCAATCTCTTTTCTCTCTAAAATTCACCCATATTGACCCTTCAATCTCTCTCTCTCTCTAATCGGTGCATTCGCTGTCTTCTCCAAATCCGACGAGCAGCCGCCGCAGCAGAAAATTTTGCTCATGTTTTTCTCAAATCCAAATTTAAGAGCTTCTCGGCAATCTGCCCGCTGCTTGTGGTACCTTCTTTGCCAAGCACCCTCAGTGTCGATCACCTTTATCACATTCTCTTCACGTTTTCTGTCCCAAGTGCCACCGTCCACGCTTCTCTGCCAAATGTTGGTTCTATGAATTTCTAATAATGTAATTACAATAAAAATTACAAAGAAAGGCAACCTATTACAATCTTAATAAATTAAAAAACTGAATTAAAATTACAACTTTAGCAGAGGCGAGATAATCCTTTCTGTAAGACAATTTTGCCCCCGTATAAGAGCAGACGGCTCAGGCAATATGTCCCCAAGATAAAACAGCTATATGTTTCTGAGTTAGGTGCTCTCCAAAACTAAGAACTTCGGTGAACGTTCAAGTGCTGGAAACTGGGCATGAAACAAGAGGGAAATATGCTGCAATATGTGGTATGCTTGTACTTTTTCTATGTTCTGATTGTATAAAATGAAATGCATAAGACCCCCTTTTATAGGGACCAAATCCACTCTATCAGGTGGGGAGTTACTACAAATTAAAGTGCCATTAATTCTCTTTAATCCTCCAGCTCAAGAGTTACCTCCATAAATAGTCTCATTTAATTCAGACGTTACATTATGGAGTGTGAAGAGTTATATTCCAGAAGCGAAGTTCTCAACCTGCCTCATTTCAGACGAGACCAAATATCAGATCAGATGGGTTCTGCCCAAATATCACATCAGATAGGTTCAGCCCCAAATATCAAGTCAAATAGGTTCAGTCCCAAATGTCAGATCAGATGGGTTCTGCCCCAGATATCAGATCAGATAGATTCAGCCCCAAATATCAGATCAGATAGGTTCAGCCCCAAATATAAGATCAGATGGGTTCAGCCCCAAATATCAGGTCAGATAGGTTCAGTCCCAAATATCATATCAGATGGGTTATCAGATCAGATAGGTTCAGCCCCAAATATCATATCAGATGGGTTCAGCCCCAAATATCATATCAGATGGGTTCTGTAATACCCGAGATTTCTGATATGTATTTGGAACTTGTAACATTGTAATTGTGCACTTTGATCTGAGTATTTTTCTCCGTATTTCATAATCCGATGTTGTTGAGCGTATGATTTCGTGTATGTAATTTAAAAATTGTAATTCTGTGCATGTAGCACACGCTATCGGCTATGTGTAGCGTACGCTAACATGGATCCATAGCGCACGCTACAGAGGAACATTAGCGCACGCTATTCGTGGTCAATTTGATTGAGACGTGTGGTAGGTGAGATCAGGCCGGGGATCTTGGTCGGATTGTGTCGGGATGAACTCGACGGCCGAAAAGTTGTCAACGCCTTAGCGCACGCTATGAGCATGTGCATAGCGCGCGCTAAGTGCCGAGTATAGTGAAGTCGCAGCCGTTAGTGCACGCTACGAAAGGTGGACTAGCGCGCGCTAATAACCATTTCCTATAAATAGACAAAGATCCTTTTCGTATTTTCAGTCCTTTCTTTTCCCACATCCGAATTCTTATACTTAGAGTATAACTTCCTACATCCTAAACACCTCATATCAACATCCTAGCTCGTGATTGAAGATTGTAGATCATTGAGGATTGGTGTTCGAGCCTTCGACGTTGGATTGCTTCGATTTTCTCCTTGTTCTTCACTACTTTGAGGTAGATGATTCTTCACCAATATTAGTGGTGTTCTAAAGGACGATTTGATCATGTTTTTATAGTCAGTTATTTCATTCTAAATCGATCATCATTGTGTTAGAAGGATATTTTCGACGTTTCGGCACTTATTCATCGTATGAACCCTTGAACCTTTTTAGTTTATTGGACTCTTATGCAGCTTCAAACCAATTTGTGATCAGTAGACGGATATTACCTAGTTGTTACGTTTTACACATTGGAATCATGCGTTTTGGAATTTAGGACGAACGGAACTTAGAATATTTCCTTGAAGATCAAGATGAATGATAGTGTAGTAATGATTATACGTATCTTTGAATCTCATAGTCATTTAGTACGTATAGAACTTTCACAAACCTTATTAGCATGATATGCTCGGGGATGACTTGTATTATCACCATAGAATTCATGAGTTCATCACCATTAGATCCATTTTTCTACCAGTAGTAATCTGCCATGCACGGTTAGCGCACGCTAACATACGTTAGTTAACGTGCGCTATCGGGGATAAGTTAACGCACGCTACGTTTAGTACGTAACGTACATTATGATATCAGCCGAGTCAGTCGACTGATCAGAGAGAGCTGTCAGTCTATGGCTAGCGTACGCTAGGTTTAGACGATAGCGTATGCTAACAGGCAGGCTTAGCGCACGCTACATAGAGTACGTAGCGTACGCTAAGTGGTTCAGGCAGATTGCATATTTTGAGCTTTTGGGCCGTAGATCGAATTGTTAGGCAATCGTTCGACTTGAGATGATTTGTATATCATTTCTTTTGTTAAGGTTCGAGCTTGCTACGTTGATCGAAGGAGGCGGCCTTCGAGTGTGTTGAGATCATTGAAGTGTTTCGTTCTTGCCATCTTCGAGGCAAGTATCGTAATGTGTTAAAATTGGTATTTTGAGCATGTTTGTGGTTTATTCATGTTGTTGAACATGGAAATTATTTTGTTGAATTGTCATGATATTCGTTATCTAGTGTTTGTATGTTCATGTTGATGAACATAATGAGTTGGCATATGTGTATGCATGAGTTGTGTTTGTGTACGTTGTACGATCTATGCTGAGGGCGCTGGATCGGATGTCCACCTCGTGTTGGTCCGATGGGATCATCTTGGGATCTAGGCTGAGGGCGCTGGATCATTGGACGGGTTATTTCCACCTCGTGTTGGTCCGACGGGATCATCTTGGGATCTATGCTGAGGGCGCTGGATCATTGGAATACCCTTGCTGTGTTAATGGAATCTTGTGGATTCGCATTATCGGATTCCTAGAGCGGAAGTCCGTGTGGTGTATCTTGTTATGTATTGTTGATGCATATTTGATTCGTTTAAATGATACTTGTACTAGCATCGTTTTGCTAACCCCTTCGGGGGTGGACATTTGTTTTGATGTTCAGGTAGCCAAGGAGCAGGGAAACAGCCACAGTACCGACGTGATGACGAAGGGGTTCAGTGATGTTTGTTTGTTGTTGGTGATTTGTTTGATTTCAGTACTCGAGTACGCGTGTCTTATTAATATCATTTCGATATGGTTGTATTAATTACTTGTTGAACCAGTTGAATGGTTTTGTAAACTTGAATTTCCGCAGTATTGATGTCTTATATTTACACTTCTTTTAAATTAGCCTTGTAAATCCTTACTTAAAGGGTTTACGACGCTGTAATTATTCCGAATATCTCGGGGTGTTACAGAATATGGTATCGGAGCTAAGATTCATGGATATCTTGGCAGTCGGGTTTTAGTTGGGTCTGTTTACATTATTTGATTTATGGGTCGTTCGTAACATCACTGTTCAGCCAAAGTCGTCATGTGGACCGTGGTTGTAAGTCTCCTAATCTCTTATACTACCGTTTTACTTAATTACTGTTTTGTGAGTATTGACGGGCTTTATTTCGAAAACTTTGTCCTGGATATTGAGGAATTGTGTTTACAGTATGTTGAGAGGAGGACGTGGACGCGGACGCGGTCGTGGACGCGGACGCGGTCGTGGACGCGGACGGGGTAACATGAGACAGGAGGATTCCGCAACTACCCCGGAATTATCAGCTAGTCGAACCGATTCCCATTCTGGAGGGCAGCAAGGATCAGCGAATGACGACGCAAATCCTAACATGCCGGGAGTGCTTCAACAGGTGGTGGCGCAGATAAACCAGTTCGCCCAGGTAGTCGACCGCATGCAGACGACGATGGGACAGCAGCACCACGAGGATAACCGGGGAGACAGATGGCTTGCTGAGGTGGTCAAATTGCACCCGCCAAAATTTGACGGATCTGCTGAGGCACTTACTTGGGATCACTGGCTTAAAGAGTTAGAGAAGATATTCGCGGGTCTTAACTGTCCCGAGGACCGGAAGGTTCCCATTGCCCAGTATTTTCTGACTGGGGAGGCCTTTGATTGGTGGGAAGCTATCCGACCCGAGAATCATAATGCGGATCGACGGAATTCAAACTAATGATGGAAGCACGATTGTCCTCGTCCGCTAGAGAGGCAAAGATCCGAGAGTTTTTCTCACCACAGAGTTCTAAGCATCCGTGATGATGTAATCACAATTTTTAATCATCAGCTGACTTGTGTGCGACACTTGGTCAGAACGGAGGCAGAAAAGATTTTTCATTTCGATATGCGGATGAAGCCGGAGATTCAGCAGTACATGTCCGGGTTCGAGTGTACTACGTTGCGACAGTATCAAGACAAAGCGCTGGCCTAAGACATGAAAGAGGCGGCGGTGGAGAAATCAGTAGAGGCAAAGAAGCAGAAGGTGACCGGCAACTTTGCAGAAAACAAGAGTAGTGGGCCCCGCAAGGGCCAGTCTTCCTTTTATTCGGCTGGGAAACCTCCACATCCTTCTAGAGGTGGAAAGAAGTTCCGGGCAACATCAGCAGTTTCGGACGCATCAAAGAAATGCTACAATTGTGGTCGAGCAGGGCATATTCGACGTGATTGCCCCGCATCTTCTGTGACTTGTTACGATTGTGGACAAGAAGGACACCGTGCGGCCTTCTGTGAAGTTGCTACTAGATCTTTTGGTACTCGCACTCCAGCGCTAGTTCCGAAGGAGACAAGTGTGAACCAGACGCAACAGAGTGGATTTCAGCAGCAGAACGTTGGGAAGAGAGAGACATCCAGTGCTGGGTCCGTTCCTCCGCGCCTGTACGAGATGAGGAAATCTGACGATCAGAACACTGCTGTTGCATCAGGTACGATTCAGATCCTTTTGCAACCAGTTAGTGTTTTATTCGATTCCGGAGCTACACATTCTTTCGTATCATTGAACTGTGTAAATCGTTTAAAAATCTCGTGCTTATTTGATTGTGAACCATATGTTGTGGGTTTGCCGAGTGGAGAGAGAATTGTGGGAACCCTAGAGGCTAGAGATTTTCCAGTGTCTATAGGAGGGAGAGATTGGCCATCGAATCTTATTGTAGTTGACATCTACGGTGACGATTTAATTCTCGGAGACGATTGGCTCAACCGTTATGGAGCTATTCTGAATTACCGAGAGAGAGTCATTTCTATCATTGCTGATGACGGATCTGAACACTTATTACGAGGATGGAGACCAGGAAGCTCGGGAGTATTGATCAAAGTAATGAAAGCGGTGAAATTACTGAAGCATGGATGTCACGGACTTTGGTGTTATGCCATGAGGAAAGAGGAAGGAGTAGAGCTCTCGTCTATTTCAGTTGTGAATGAGTTCTCAGATGTATTTCCTGACGAACTACCTGGGTTACCCCCGCAGAGAGAAGTGGAATTCACTATTGAATTAGAGCCTGGAGCAGCTCCTATTCCCAGAGCACCATACCGCATGGCGCCAACCGAAATGTATGAACTCAAGAAGCAACTGGAGGAATTGTTACAGAAGGGCTATATTCAACCTAGCGTTTCTCCTTGGGGAGCGCCCGTTCTCTTTGTCCGGAAGAAAGACGGATCCCTCCGACTGTGTATTGATTACAGGGAGCTCAACAAGATGACGATCAAGAATAAGTACCCTATACCTCGGATCGACGACTTGTTTGATCAACTGCAAGGGGCAAGGGTATTCTCGAAGATTGACTTGCGATCAGGATACCACCAGTTGAGAATTAAGGAATCGGATATACCAAAATATGCTTTCAGATCCCGGTACGGGCATTATAAATTTGTAGTAATGCCATTTGGACTTACCAATGCTCCTGTGGTATTCATGCAATTGATGAATCGGGTATTCTTGAAATACTTGGATAAATTTGTGGTCGTCTTCATTGATGACATCTTGATATATTCGAGGGACGCAAAGGAGCATGCCGAACATTTACATGTGGTTTTGAGCACCTTGAGGAAGGAACAACTGTATGCAAAGCTTTCAAAATGCGAGTTCTGGCTCAGGGAGATAACTTTCCTCGGGCATGTGATATCAGCTAACGGAGTTCAGGTGGACCCGAAGAAAGTCGAAGCAATCTTGGAATGGGAAGCTCCTAATAATGTGAAAGAAGTCCGGAGTTTCCTAGGACTTGTTGGATATTATCGCCGCTTTGTAGAGGGATTTTCCAAGATCTCTCGTCCGCTCACTCAGCTGTTACAGAAAACTCAAAAGTTTAAGTGGGATGAGAAATGCCAGGCTGGTTTTGATGAACTTAAGAAGAGACTCACGACAGCACCTATTTTAGCATTGCCAGATGGAACTGATGGATTCATGGTTTACAGCGACGCTTCAAATCGTGGTGCAGGATGTGTGTTGATGCAAAAGGATAAGGTAATTGCCTATGCTTCTCGGCATTGAAACCGCATTTAAGTAAATTACCCGATTCATGATCTGGAGTTAGCAGCTGTAGTCTTTGCCTTGAAAATTTGGAGACATTATTTGTACGGCACTCATTGTCAGATCTTTACCGATCATAAGAGCCTCAAGTACATTTTGCAATATCCGTATTTTTCTTTCCCTTGTATTTTCGTTTTTGGTGTATTTCTCGATCGTAGTGACCCTCGTGTACTTTTCAGCGTGTCCTTCCTGTCAAACTGTTGAACTGTATTCTCGTTATTGTTGTGCGGAACCGCCGTTTCGGGGTTGCCGTGGATCCATTTCGTGTTGTTGGTTCCCAAATATTGATTCCTATCGTTTTATTCTCTTTCCGGATCATTTTTATCATTTTGGAACCCAAAAGGGGGTGTGGGCCGCGGCACAAGGTGTGTGCGCCGCGGCACACAAATTCCTTCAGTTGTAGGTCGAACAAATCAGACTGCAGCCGCGGCACACCCATCCGCGGCACGCAGCCTCGGCCAAAGGCCGCGGCACACTGTCTTTGCCGCGCACACTCGTGTCTTCGCGACCAAAACCCAATCAGACGGTGCCGCGGCACACGCAGCCGTGCCGCGGCACAATGCCGAAACCTCGAGTATTTTTGGCCTGTGCCGCGCACACTTGCCGTGGCCGCGGCACACAAAGCGGTCAACTGTGCAAACTCGTCCTTATTAGACGAAATCGGGCGTCTTCTTCTTCATTTCACTGCGCGAGAGAGAGAGAGACCTAGGAAGGGAGAACTTCTCAAGCATTCTTCATCCGGGGGTCGATTTTCATCATTTCCTTTCGGTTGTGAGGCTCGGGCAATCAATCTAACGCGTGTTCTACGGATCTTAGTACTTGAATCTTCAAAGGTAACATCTCTAGAACCCTATTTTCGATTAAATTGGGGGTTTTGGGTTTTTCTTCCGATTCGTTCCGTTTTGTTGGTGGATTCATGATGAATAAGATTAATATTGTTAGTATCTTTAGTTTTCCTACGGATTCATGGATATTTTGTGGATTTTTACGGAATCGAGAGGGTTTGGTTGTGGTCCGCCCTCGTTGTTATTTTTGGTACGAATATACATGAATCGTAGGCGGGTTTCCGGGTGTATTCCATTTTCATAATCGTTTAGAAATGGTTGTGATTGTGCTATTCGAATCATTAGGTTCATTTTCGCTTTCCTCGCGGTTGTGCTTGATTCTTCCGTTCCGTTCGTGTCATCGTCTATTTAATCGAGGCAAGTATCCTTATGAACTTACAATCTTGACATAGTAGTATTGTATGAGAAATGGTGTGTGTGTGTGTATGCTCACTACGGGTTAGATCCGACGGGGTCTCGGTAGGGGTCCACGGAGGTGTGGATCGACGAGCTTTGCTTTTAACCACTACGGGTTAGATCCGACGGGGTCTCGGTAGGGGTCCACGGAGGTGTGGATCGACGGTTAATTGTGGTGAATTTTACAAATGTGATTTGATATTGGCATTTCCGGAAATGAGTGTTTCGAACGGTTTTCTTTATTGCATGCATTTACTATATGTGTAAGATGTAAGTTGTTCATCTGGTTACTTGTACTAGCGTAATTGCTAACCCCTCTGGGGACCCGTTTTGGGGAAATTCGTTTTATGAATTTCAGTCGTGTTCATCGAGACGAGCGCTACTGGATCGATTACACGGATGATGGCCGTGCGTGATGATTGTGCACGAGTGACGTTTTAGTGTCTTTTACTTTTTCATCTTTTGTGGTTTTTGAACTAATAGTTGTACTCGAGTACTTAAGGGTTCTTGTTCGTTCGGATTGTATTGTTGCTTATTATGTTGTGTTGGATGATGATGTTATATTGACCGGTTGAACCGGGTGGGTTATTCTGCTTTCGCCTTTATGACATGGTATTGTTCTCGTTTATGTGAGTCGATGAGTATGATGTCTTCACCGGGTGGGTCCCATATAGGGATTCACGGCTACTGTAATATACCTCGAATATCTTGAGGTGTTACGAGAAAATGGTATCGAGCACTAGGTTTATGGATACCTAGGCTTGTCGGTTTATCGGGTCTTGTGGTGTTTTGTTTTGCACATCATCGTCTCGCCGCCATGATTCCAGTACTACCGTGTCCGTAAGTTTTCCTTCCTCTGCTCATTAATTCCTTGTATCGTACCCTTGATTCTCGACTTGTGATTGTTCTTTTATCAGACCGATCCTCGTATGGCTTTTGCTACTTATTTAACTCCGGTATGGATGCCGGAAGAGGTCGTGGTCGCGGTCGTGGTCGTGGACGCGGCCGACGGGGCGTGGGCGGTGGGCGGACACGTCACGATCTTCGGAGCCGCAAGATCGGCGACCGCCATAGCCATGCTTCTTCTCGTGAGCGTGCCGATCTTGGTATTGCGGCCGTTATGCAACAAATGGTGAACCAAATGGCGGCAATAGCTCAAAGCGGTTCAACCCGGATCGTGCCCATGCTAATCGGGCGGAACGGACCGTTGGCTCCAAGATGTCATCAAGATGCATCCTCCTCGGTCGGGAGCTTCAGACCCGATTGGTGGGAAGGGTGGATCAAGGAGATATCTAAGGTCTTCGTTGCCACTAATCGTCCCGAGGACCGTAAAGTCCCTATTGCTCAATACTTTCTCACAGGGGACGCTACGGACCGGTGGGAGGCCGTTGGGCCCAAAGACCATGCCGCTTCGTAATGAGTTTCAAGAGTTGATGGAGATCGAATATTGCCCGTGGCGATCGACAGGCTCGGGTACATGCTTTTTATGATGCTCAACCGCGGGATATCCCCGTAGCTCAAGCTATTGCTGATTTTAACAAGGAGTTGGGTTATGTGAAGACCCAAGTTGTCGAGGAGAGTGACAAAATTTTCCATTTCTCCAGACGGATGAAGTTGCCGATTCGGGACTATATGTCGGGGCTCGTATGCACTACATTGAAAGATTACCAGAGCAGGGCCCTTGCTTATGATATGTCTGTGACGGCGAGTGAGGCGGCCCGCGAGAGTAAGAAGCAGAAGTCCGCTGGGAACTTTTCGGGCCACAAGAGTGGGGGTCAGCAGAGATCCCAATCTGCTAACTTCCCCGCCGGCGGTGGTCCAGCTCGTTCCGCTGGGGGTCCTCGTGGAACTACCAGTGCTCCTTTTCGTGATGTGAAGTGTTTCAATTGTGGTCGTACAGGCCACATCAGTCGTACTTGTTTGAGCCCTTTGCTGACGTGTAATCAGTGTGGCCAGCCGGGCCACAAGATCAGTCAGGCCGAGAGGGAGAAAATTCTTGGTGCCCGGGCTTCCATTCCAGCGCCTAGGGAACCAAGTGTGAATCAGGGATCGTTTGCTCCTCAATCCCCGCCGAGTGCTAGTCGGGGGAGAGGTCGGGGTCAGCCCTCTAAGGGGGGAGCTTCCAGTGTCGGCTCAGCCCACCCGCGTGTCTATGAGATGCGGAAAGCCGATGATCCAGCGGCTACCGTGGCGACAGGTACCGTTTATATTCTTTCTCATCCTGTCAGTGTGCTTTTCGATTCCGGTGCTACGCATTCGTTCATATCTTCGGATTGTGTACGCCGTTTGAGTCTCGACTGTTTGATGCCTTGTGAACCCTTCATCGTTAAGCTTCCTAGCGGTGATAGGATCGTTGGTGATCAGGAGGTTCGAGACTGTTCTGTACTTATTTGTGAGAGGACTTGGCCCTCTAATCTTATTGTTGTGGATATTGAGGGTGAGGATTTGATTCTCGGGGATGATTGGCTCGAGCGGCATGGTGCAATCATGAACTACCGCACGAGAATCATCACCATGTTAGCTGTTGATGGCACCGAGCACTCTTTCGCCGGGCGAAAGAGGGGGAACCAGAATTGCTATTAACGCCTTGAAGGCGATGAGACTCCTGCGAAAGGGGTGTACCGGCTATTGGTGCTACGCCTTGAAGGCGGAGAGTGGTGGAGTCGAGCTTTCGTCGATTCCAATCGTTAATGAGTTTCCTGATGTTTTTCCTAACGAGTTACCGGGATTGCCACCAGATCGTGAAGTTGAGTTTGCTATAGAGTTAGAGCCGGGCGCAGCTCCTATTTCGAAGGCGCCCTATCGCATGGCACCTTCAGAGATGGCAGAGTTGAAGAAGCAGTTGAGTGAGCTTCTTGAGTCGGGGTATGTTCGACCGAGCGCCTCGCCTTGGGCGCACGGTCTGTTTGTGCGGAAGAAGGATGGTTCACTACGTTTGTGTATCGACTATCGCGAACTAAACAAGGTGACCATCAAGAACAAGTATCCTTTGCCGAGAATTGATGACTTGTTCGATCGGTTGCGAGGAGCCTGCGGTATTCTCGAAAATTGATTTGAAATCGGGGTACTATCGGCTCCGGTGAGAGAGTCCGATGTGCCGAAAACGACCTTTCGGACGAGGTACGGACACTATGAGTTCGTAGTCATGCCTTTCGGGTTAACTAATGCGCCGGTGTTCATGCGATTGATGAACAAAGTTTTTATCGAGTATTTGGATAAGTGCGTCGTCGTCTTTATTGTGATATTCTTATTTATTCGAGGAATGAGGAAGAGCATGCCCATCATTTGCGGGTAGTATTAGACATTTTGAGGACCGAGCAACTCTATGCAAAGTTCTCGAAATGTGAGTTCGGGCCGGAAGTGATGTTTTTAGGTCACGTGATTTCGGTAGGGGGTTCGTGTAGATCCGCGAGAAGATCGAGGCGGTATTAGATTGGGCACCGCCCAAAACGTGAGAGAGCTCGTAGTTTCTTGGGTTTGGTGGCTACTACCGTAGGTTCGCCGAGGTTTCTCGGCGGCTCGGCCACTTACGCGGTTGCTCCGTAATCCGAGAAGTTCGTCTGGAATGACGAGAGGCGATCGAGTTTTGAGGAATCAAGAAGCGTTTGACTTCAGCCCGGTTTTGGCGTTGCCATGTGGCAACGAGGGTTTTGCCGTTTATAGCGATGCTTGGTCGTGGTCTTGGGTGCGTATTGATGCAAAGACGGCAAGACCATCGCCTATGCGTCGAGACGATTGAGGCCGTATGAGTTGAACTACCCTACTCATGATTTGGAGTTAGCGGCAGTCGTTTTTGCGCTCAAGATTTGGCGTCACTATCTTTTCGGCTCTGCATGTCAGATTTTTACCGATCATAAAAGTCTGAAATACATATTTACTCAGCGGGAGTTGAATATGAGGCAGAGGAGGTGGTTAGAGTTGATTAAGGATTATGACCTCGAAATCTTTTATCATCCGGGCAAGGCGAACGTCGTGGCCGACGCCTTGAGTCGGAAACCGGTTGCGTTACGAATGCTTGAGATCCTTACGTCTCAGTCTGAGCTTCGGCGGGCTTTGATCGAGTTAGATGTTGAAGTTTTGTTGCCTGGAGCCGTCGGGCAACTTCGTGTTTTAGAGATTTCGTCGTCTTTGATCGATGAAATTAAGCTGAAGCAGTTAGAGGATCCGATGATTACTCAAATCCGAGAGAACGTTCTTAAAGGAAAGTCTCCTGGATTTGTGATTCACGAGGATGGTGTTTTGAGATTCCAGAGTCGGCTTTGCGTGCCGAACGACTCAGAGTTGAGACAGAGTATTTTACGGGAGGCCCATGCTACACCTTATTCCGTTCATCCTGGTTCAAGTAAGATGTACAGGGACCTGAGAAGAAATTTCTGGTGGAATGATATGAAGGATGAGGTCGCACAGTTTGTAGCGAGATGCTTGACTTGTCAGCAGGTCAAAATCGAGCATCAGCGACCGGCTGGGTTATTGCAGTCACTTCCCGTTCCGGAATGGAAATGGGAAGATATATCGATGGATTTCGTTACGAGTTTGCCAAGATCGAGGTCGGGCATGAATATGGTATGGGTGATTGTTGATCGCCTGACCAAGTCGGCACATTTTCTGGGCATCAAGGACACTTGGGGCCCGGAGAAGTTAGCTCGTGTGTTTATCGCGCAGATTGTGAGACTTCACGGTACTCCGAAGTCTATTGTTTCGGATTGTGACGGCCGTTTTGTATCGCACTTCTGACAGGCGGTGCATAAGGCGTTGGGTACCCGTTTACATTTGAGTACCTCTTTTCATCCCCAGTCAGATGGACAATCGGAACGCACTATCCAGACGTTCGAGGACTTGTTGCGTGCCTGTGCTCTCGATTGGAGTAGTGACTGGGAGGAACATTTTCCGCTGATCGAATTCACGTACAACAACAGTTGGCACGCGTCGATTCGGATGGCACCGTATGAGGCACTTTATGGGCGGCGATGTCGATCACCGATTTGTTGGAATGAGGCGTCCGATTTAGTCGGGACCGAGCCGGATGTCGTTTTAGAGACGAGGCGGAAGATAGAATTAATTCGGGAACGGATGTTGACTGCCCAGAGTCGACAGAAGTCGTATGCCGACGTCCGTCGTCGACCTTTGGAATTCGAGGTGGGAGACCACGTTTTGCTAAAGGTGTCGCCGACGAAGGGAGTTTTTCGTTTCGGGAAGAAAGGGAAGTTGAGTCCGAGATTTATCGGCCCCTTTGAGATCCTCGAGCGAGTAGGTGGGTTGGCATACCGTTTGGCGTTACCTCCAGCCTTGAGTCATGTTCATAGCGTTTTCCATGTTTCCCAGTTGAGGAAATATGTCCCGGATCCTAGTCACATCATCGATTATGGTGAGATTGATGTCGCCGAGGATGTTACTTTTGAAGAGCGCCCTTTGAAGATTTTGGAGCATCGTGAGAAACGATTGAGGCATAAGACCATACCTTTGGTCAAGGTGCAGTGGTCGAGACACGGTGTCGAGGAGGCAACTTGGGAAACCGAGGATAGCATGCGTGCTAGGTACCCCGAGTTGTTTGTTTCTTAAGTTTCGGGACGAAACTTATTTTTAGAGGGGTAGAATGTAATATCCGTATTTTTCTTTCCCTTGTATTTTCGTTTTTGGTGTATTTCTCGATCGTAGTGACCCTCGTGTACTTTTCAGCGTGTCCTTCCTGTCAAACTGTTGAACTGTATTCTCGTTATTGTTGTGCGGAACCGCCGTTTCGGGGTTGCCGTGGATCCATTTCGTGTTGTTGGTTCCCAAATATTGATTCCTATCGTTTTATTCTCTTTCCGGATCATTTTTATCATTTTGGAACCCAAAAGGGGGTGTGGGCCGCGGCACAAGGTGTGTGCGCCGCGGCACACAAATTCCTTCAGTTGTGGGTCGAACAAACTGTACTGTGTGCCGCGGCACACCCATCCGGTGCCGCGGCACAGTGCCGCGGCACACTCGTGTGTCTTCTGCGACCAAAACCCAACTGTACCGGGTGCCGCGGCACACGCAGGCTGTGCCGCGGCACAATGCCGAAACCTGGGAGTATTTTTTTGGCCTGTGCCGCGGCACACTTCGGCTGTGCCGCGGCACACAAAGCGGTCAACTGTGCAAACTCGTCCTTATTAGACGAAATCGGGCGTCTTCTTCTTCATTTCACTGCGAGAGAGAGAGAGACCTAGGAAGGGAGAACTTCTCAAGCATTCTTCATCCGGGGGTCGATTTTCCTCATTTCCTTTCGGTTGTGAGGCTCGGGCAATCAATCTAACGCGTGTTCTACGGATCTTAGTACTTGAATCTTCAAAGGTAACATCTCTAGAACCCTATTTTCGATTAAATTGGGGGTTTTGGGTTTTTCTTCCGATTCGTTCCGTTTTGTTGGTGGATTCATGATGAATACGATTAATATTGTTAGTATCTTTAGTTTTCCTATGGATTCATGGATATTTTGTGGATTTTTACGGAATCGAGAGGGTTTGGTTGTGGTCCGCCCTCGTTGTTATTTTTGGTACGAATATACATGAATCGTAGGCGGGTTTCCGGGTGTATTCCATTTTCATAATCGTTTAGAAATGGTTGTGATTGTGCTATTCGAATCATTAGGTTCATTTTCGTCGGTTCCTCGCGGTTGTGCTTGATTCTTCCGTTCCGTTCGTGTCATCGTCTATTTAATCGAGGCAAGTATCCTTATGAACTTACAATCTTGACATAGTAGTATTGTATGAGAAATGGTGTGTGTGTATGCTCACTACGGGTTAGATCCGACGGGGTCTCGATAGGGGTCCACGGAGGTGTGGATCGACGAGCTTTGCTTTTAACCACTACGGGTTAGATCCGACGGGGTCTCGGTAGGAGTCCACGGAGGTGTGGATCGACGGTTAATTGTGGTGAATTTTACAAATGTGATTTGATATTGGCATTTCCGGAAATGAGTGTTTCGAACGGTTTTCTTTATTGCATGCATTTACTATATGTGTAAGATGTAAGTTGTTCATCTGGTTACTTGTACTAGCGTAATTGCTAACCCCTCTGGGGACCCGTTTTGGGGAAATTCGTTTTATGAATTTCAGTCGTTCATCGAGACGAGCTATTGGATCGATTACGGATGATGGCCGTGCGTGATGATTGTGCACGAGTGACGTTTTAGTGTCTTTTACTTTTTCATCTTTTGTGGTTTTTGAACTAATAGTTGTACTCGAGTACTTAAGGGCTCTTGTTCGTTCGGATTGTATTGTTGCTTATTATGTTGTGTTGGATGATGCTGTTATATTGACCGGTTGAACCGGGTGGGTTATTCTGTTTTGCGTCTTTATGACATGGTATTGTTCTGTCGTTTATGTGAGTCGATGAGTATGATGCTGTTCAGCCTGGTGGGTCCCATATAGGGATTCACGGCGCTGTAATATACCTCGAATATCTTGAGGGTGTTACACATTTTCAGTCAGAAAGAATTAAACATGAGGCAGAGAAGGTGGCTGGAATTGATCAAGGATTACGACTTGGAGATTCTCTATCATCCGGGGAAAGCAAACGTAGTAGCCGATGCATTGAGCCGTAAACCTGTTTCTCTTCGAGTATTGGAAGCTCTTACGTCCCAAACCAGCATTCAACGAGAACTGATCCGCGAAGGGATTGAAGTATGGGCACCAGGAATTCAAGGGCAACTATATGTGATGGAACTGACTTCATCACTAGTCGAGGAGATCAAGTCTAAGCAGTTGGACGATTCTCTGATCCTTCGATTATGTGATGAAGTAAAGAAAGGAAAAGCCCCAGGATTCGTGATACAAGATGATGGAGTTCTGAGATTTCAGAGTCGACTTTGCGTTCCCGATGATGATGATTTGAGACGGACTATTCTGAAGGAAGCTCACAGCGCGCCCTATTCTATTCACCCGGCAATGATAAGATGTATAAGGATTTAAAACAAAACTTCGGTGGGGAAATATGAAGAAGGGCGTAGCGATGCGTTTGAGGTGCTTGACTTGTCGCAAGTTAAGATTGAACATCGGCGACTGCCGGAATGTTAAAGCCGCTTCCAATCCCTGAATGGAAGTGGGAGGACATCTCGATGGATTTCATCACCAGTATGCCAAGGACTAGAACGGGAATGAACATGATTTGGGTTATAGTTGATCGACTAACCAAGTCGGCTCATTTCCTAGAAATTAAAGATACATAGGGACCCGAGAGATTGGCGCGAGTATTTATTGCGGAGATAGTCAGATTGCATGGGACGCCGAAGACCATTATTTCAGATCGAGATGGTCGCTTCGTGTCGCACTTCTGGAAAGCAGTTCACAGGGCTTTGGGGACTGAGCTCAACTTTAGCACGGCTTATCATCCCCAAACGGACGGTCAGTCCGAATGGACTATTCAAACCGTAGAAGACATGCTTAGAGCTTGTGCGTTGGATTGGTCAACTGATTGGGAAGTTCACTTGCCCTTGATCGAATTCACTTACAATAATAGTTGGCATGCTTCTATTAAGATGGCACCATTTGAAGCTTTGTACGGGAGAAGATGCCGATCACCCCTGTGTTGGGATGATTCTTCGGATTTGATCGGGACGGAACCGGAATTGATAATTCAGACTCAAGAGAAGATAGCTTTGATTCGAGAAAGACTGTTGACTGCCCAGAGTCGACAAAAGTCTTACGAAGACGTACGTCGTCGTCCTCTAGAGTTCGACGTTGGGGAACATGTACTATTGAAGGTGTCTCCTACACGAGGGATTTTCCGTTTTGGGAGGAGAGGTAAGCTAAGTCCGAGATATATCGGACCATTCGAGATCCTCGAGAGAGTTGGAGATTTAGCATACAGGTTGGCCTTACCGCCATCGCTGAGTCACGTTCACAATGTGTTTCACGTATCCCAACTGCGGAAGTATGTAGGACCCGATCCGTCATTGATTTCGACGAGATCGAGATAGCTAATGATGGCACCTTCGAAGAGATACCAATCAAGATACTTGAGAGTCGGATCAAACAATTGAGGAATAAACCAATACACTTGGTTAAAGTACAATGGTCACAACACGGAGTCGAAGAGGCCACTTGGGAAACGGAGGACAGTATGAAGGCTAGATATCCAGAGTTATTTTCATCTTAAGTTTCGGGACGAAACTTCTTTTTAGGGAGGAAGGATGTAATACCCGAGATTTCTGATATGTATTTGGAACTTGTAACATTGTAATTGTGCACTTTGATCTGAGTATTTTTCTCCGTATTTCATAATCCGATGTTGTTGAGCGTATGATTTCGTGTATGTGATTTAAAAATTGTAATTCTGCGCATGTAGCGCACGCTATCGGCTATGTGTAGCGTACGCTAACATGGATCCATAGCGCACGCCTTCTGAGAGGAACATTAGCGCACGCTATGCGTGGTCAATTTGATTGAGACGTGTGGTAGGTGAGATCGGGCGGGGATCTTGGTCGGATTGTGTCGGGATGAACACGGACGGCTTTGGGAAAAGCCAAGTCAATGCCTTAGCGCACGCTACGAGGCATGTGCATAAGCGCGCTAAGTCTTGAGTACGGTGAAGTCGGTAGCCGTTAGCGCACGCTTCTGGCGAGGACTAGCGCGCGCGCTAATAACCATTTCCTATAAATAGGACAACATCCTTTTCGTATTTTCAGTCCTTTCTTTTCCCACATACGAATTCTTATACTTAGAGTATAACTTCCTACATCCTAAACACCTCATATCAACATCCTAGCTCGTGATTGAAGATTGAAGATCATTGAGGATTGGTGTTCGAGCCTTCGACGTTGGATTGCTTCGATTTTCTCCTTGTTCTTCACTACTTTGAGGTAGGTGATTCTTCACCAATATTAGTGGTGTTCTAAAGGACGATTTGATCATGTTTTTATAGTCAGTTATTTCGTTCTAAATCGATCATCATTGTGTTAGAAGGATATTTTCGACATTTCAGCACTTATTCATCGTATGAACCCTTGAACCTTTTTAGTTTATTGGACTCTTATGCAGCTTCAAACCAATTTGTGATCAGTAGACGGATATTACCTAGTTGTTACGTTTTACACATTGGAATCATGCGTTTTGGAACGTAGGACGAACGGAACTTATAATATTTCCTTGAAGATCAAGATGAATGATAGTGTAATAATGATTATACGTATCTTTGAATCTCATAGTCATTTAGTACGTATAGAACTTTCACAAACCTTATTAGCATGATATGCTCGGGGATGACTTGTATTATCACCATAGAATTCATGAGTTCATCACCATTAGATCCATTTTTCTACCAGTAGTAATCTGCCATGCACGGTTAGCGCACGCTAACATACGTTAGTTAACGTGCGCTATCGGGGATAAGTTAACGCACGCTACGTTTAATACGTAACGTACGTTATGATATCAGCCGAGTCAGTTGACTGATCAGAGAGAACTGTCAGTCTATGGCTAGCGTACGCTAGGCTTAGACGATAGCGTACGCTAACAGGCAGGCTTAGCGCACGCTACATAGAGTACGTAGCGTACGCTAAGTGGTTCAGGCAGATTGCATATTTTGAGCTTTTGGGCCGTAGATCGAATTGTTAGGCAATCGTTCGACTTGAGATGATTTGTATATCATTTCTTTTGTTAAGGTTCGAGCTTGCTACGTTGATCGAAGGAGGCGGCCTTCGAGTGTGTTGAGATCATTGAAGTGTTTCGTTCTTGTCATCTTCGAGGCAAGTATCGTAATGTGTTAAAATTGGTATTTTGAGCATGTTTGTGGTTTATTCATGTTGTTGAACATGGAAATTATTTTGTTGAATTGTCATGATATTCGTTATCTAGTGTTTGTATGTTCATGTTGATGAACATAATGAGTTGGCATATGTGTATGCATGAGTTGTGTTTGTGTACGTTGTACGATCTATGCTGAGGGCGCTGGATCGGATGTCCACCTCGTGTTGGTCCGACGGGATCATCTTGGGATCTAGGCTGAGGGCGCTGTATCATTGGACGGGTTATTTCCACCTCGTGTTGGTCCGACGGGATCATCTTGGGATCTATCTTGAGAAGCTGGATCATTGGAATACCCTTGCTGTGTTAATGGAATCTTGTGGATTCGCATTATCGGATTCCGGTAGCGGAAGTCCGTGTGGTGTATCTTGTTATGTATTGTTGATGCATATTTGATTCGTTTAAATGATACTTGTACTAGCATCGTTTTGCTAACCCTTCGGGGGTGGACATTTGTTTTGATGTTCAGGTAGCCGAGGAGCAGGGAAAGCGACCACGCGATGACGTGATGACGAAGGGGTTCAGTGATGTTTGTTTGTTGTTGGTGATTTGTTTGATTTCAGTACTCGAGTACGCGTGTCTTATTAATATCATTTCGATATGGTTGTATTAATTACTTGTTGAACCAGTTAAATGGTTTTGTAAACTTGAATTTCCGCAGTATTGATGTCTTATATTTACACTTCTTTTAAATTAGCCTTGTAAATCCTTACTTAAAGGGTTTACGGCGCTGTAATTATTCCGAATATCTCGGGGTGTTACAGAATAAGCCCCAAATATCAGATCAGACAGCTTTCAGCCAAATATCGAATCGAGACGAGTTTTGACCCAAATATCGATCGACGAGTTTCGGCCCAAATATCGAGATCGAGATGACTTTCAGCCCATATTAGATGAGACAGCTTTCAACCCAAATATCATATCATATAGCTTTCAGTCCAAATATCAGATCAGACAGCTTTCAGCCCAAATATCAGATGGGTTTTCAAACCTGATTAACTTTTCATCTTTTCAAGTAGATGGCCAACTTTAATCATTTATTTCTCACTCACCGGAAATCGGTTTGGAGAAAATAAAATCCTACGTTCATCTTCTCGAAACGTAGATTCACAATTTATTATTTAATTCCCAAGAATTAAATATTTTATCATTATTAAATTGGTTTGAAATTGAGTTAAAACTCATTTTTCTAAAACCAATTTCCAATAATCCCCACATGAGTGGAAATAAATGCATGCATGAATGCAGACTCACATACCCAGTTTCCGTAAAACACTGCTGCATGGGGAAAGGTAGTTTGTGGCTTTGAACCTTCCTTAGTAAAATATCGTCGGATATACCGGCGGCTTAGTGGAAACTGTGCCTTGAAGTAATCCTCCTTGGTGTATACCGAGTCAACGAAACTTACACAACAATGTCTCAACACCTTCCGTTCTCATTGTTGTGTCCGTTTTGGCCATGGACAACATCTTGGTTTCCTAAGTGTTTATTCGAGGCGGCCCGTCCTTACACTTAGATAGGTGGTCTCCTTTTATAAAGTACCCTACAATGCTTCTCCTTTCCAAGGACAAGAAACCATTAAAAGTCCAGAGACTTAACCTCACCACAATCACAGGAGTCATCACTTATTTTGCTCTATAGGGATGGATTTATTATAAGCGCTTTTCAATAGAACTTTCATAACTTTGTTTTCCCATTGAACCAAGTTTCTGGGATCTCCAGTCTATAAGATTGGGTTACCACTATGATTGTTCTTTCAAGATGTGGATTTTAATCCCATTCCCTCTAGCAATTTATGAAATTGATCTCTATTCAGACCTTTTGTGAGTGGATACGTCAAATTAACATTTGACCTCACATAGTCAATAGATACAACTCCATTTTGGATTAATTGTCGCACGATATTCTGTCTCCGACAAATGTGTCGAGACTTACCATTATACATAAGGCTCTGTGCTCTTCCAATTACAGCTTGACTATCGCAATGGATCATAACACTTGGCACAGGCTTTTTCCAGCATGGAATATCCTCAAGAAAGTTACGGAGCCATTCAGCTTCTTCTCCATCTTTATCTAGAGCTATAAATTCTGATTCCATGGTGGATCGGGCTATACAAGTATGCTTGCTTGATTTCCAAGATATAGCTCCACTCCCAATAGTAAATACATACCAACTGGTATCAACATGTGTTTTAACAGGTGGGCTGTCAAAAACATTAAACTTTAGCACTTTCTCAACATAACGAGATTGTGATAAGAAGATACCTTATGACGTTCTCATAATTTTAAATCCAAGAATTAAATCAGCTAAACCCAAATCCTTCATGTCGAAGTTTCTACTTAACATCCTTTTTGTATTCACAATTACTTCATTACTACTACCCATGATCAACATATCGTCTACATATAGACAAACTATGACAAATGACTCCTGTGTGCCTTTAATATACACACATTTGTCACATTCGTTAATCTTGAATCCATTTTCCAACATAATTGTGTCAAACTTCATATGCCATTGTTTAGGAGCTTGTTTTAGTCCATATAATGACTTCAACAGTTTACACACTTTCTTTTCCTGACCAGGCGTAATGAAACCTTCAGGTTGTTCCATATAAATTTCTTCTTCTAGTTCACCATTCAAGAATGCAGTTTTTACATCCATTTGATAAATTTCGAGATTGTGCAATGCAACAATAGCAATAAGCACTCGAATGGAAGTTATTCTGGTTACTGGTTAATATGTATCGAAGAAATCATAACCTTCTTTCTGTTTAAACCCTTTGGCAACAAGACGGGCCTTAAACTTGTCTATCGACCAGTCATCTTTGTATTTCCTCTTTAGGATCCATTTACATCCTAAAGGCTTACATCCTGGCGGAAGTTCAACCAGTTCCCAAGTAGAATTTTGCATGATGGAATCCATTTCACTATAAATAGCTTCCTTCCAAAAAGAAGCATCAGGACTAGCATAAGCTTCCTGTATAGTCTTTGGATCATTGTCAACAGGATAAGTCTCAAAGTCAGGACCAAATGACTTAGCCTTTCGAGCTCTCTTACTCTTTCTTGGCTCTTTATTTATTGGATTTGAACTACTTACAGTTTCAAGAGTTCTTTTGTTTGAGTTTGTCACAATCCTCTCTTTACAAGGATAAACATTTTCAAAGAAAATGGCATTTCTTGACTCAATGACAGTTCCTTCATGCGTATCAGGAATTTCAGAT